>OV121083.1:59583113-62344475 GCA_921293015.1 Phorcus lineatus | reverse complement strand
AACGCCGAGACAGCTTCACGGCTCAACGCCTGGGCCACTGACCACAGACACTGCTCGCTGTAGCGAGACCAATTAGGTCAAAGAACCCGTCTTCTCGCGGGGGCCTTTGAGGGCCATAGTTGAACGGACACTGTCTAGCCTTGTGCCATAAAGTCTTGATTGTTTTATAGTTTCGTGAAGATAGATGCAGGTGCTGGATATTGATACTTTACAGGAATATAACATGTGATATTTCACCATTGAGTTGATATTTTGCGGTTTGTCCGATTTCAATTCATAAACATGCTCAAAGAGTATTTTCACATACGTTGATTTATATGCATTTTCATTTGTAAATATAAATACTGCATATCTACACATCATGTTGAGTAAATACGGTGTGTCGGTATTTCAACTATCTGAATTATAATTAAGGATTTATAGAGATGATATCCCGTTTTAAGAGAAAGCATGTAACATTAACGAATGTAATGCTTATTAATATTGACCAAGTAATTTATTCTGTTGGTACGTTGTCAACTCTAATTATAATTTAACATGTGCATGTATCCATTCAATGGCAGACAGGGTCGTGGATCTATGAAGGATATTGTATAAGTTAAAATAACCCATGTACATGCTAAAACTATTATTGTTACAGGACAGCTACTGACTGTGCTTCATATAGGATGCGCTCAGCTAGTTCAGCAAAGTTATATTCGAACAAACTGTCATATCAATAATAGTATTCAAAGTAGAACAACACTGGTGTTCAAAATATTAATTACATGCAATTATCAAATTGATAATCATGACATGCCATCCCAAAGTGGTACATTTAAGAAGTAAAGTTAAAATCAAAGTGTAACTTTGAAAAGCCTCAAAATTTTTATCAAATGATTTATGAATACATAATAAATGCACATAAATGTTAATAATAACGCTTCCTCTCGTTTCGTCTTAGATATATGAATTCAATGTGTTTAACTAATAAAATGTATCTAACAATTTTTCAAAATTGGTAACTTCACAAAGACTACAATCGTTTCATCTGATTTAATAAACCTTCTTTTCAAAGTGTTTATTTTTCCCATCCAAGACCACCATACGCAGAATGTTTTCATTTACCAAACGTAGCATATTTTTGCACAAAGAGCAACGATTTTAATTTCTTATTGCTTTCCTGAGGATAGCATCTTATTTACGAAACTGTTATCTACACTTATGGATGCTAAACTGATTTTAAAATAAGTTCATTGTTATACTATACGACGGACGCACATACACGGCTCTCGCTGAATAAGAGATGCTTTCTATTTACGCACATAGGCGTCTCTCGCTGTGAGTAACTGCTAATTAACGGACGCTTATATGCGGCTCTCGCTGTGAGGATCTCATTATTTCTCGGCGTTAATGAGTTAATTAGAAGATAAATAGTTGCGTTTGTAAAATTTCCGGGATTCATTGTTATTCAACACCCGCAAATTTAGTTTAAAACCGACGGCGGTTTTACAAACGCAACTATTTATCGATATTGTAACATGACCGTTAGTTATTAGAAGTTTAAGAGCGAACTCTATTTTTGCGTACTTATTTTTGTGTGAAAAGGACTTTGCGACTGTTCTATTTCTGTAAGAGGTGAGACAAGGTCTAGCTAATGTGAATGTCCGGCATTATTTACAATACAAACATCGTTGTTATAATAGCAAATAGTGGCATTCGTAACAGTGAGACCTTACAACATACTCGTTTAATTCAAGACCGAAATCAACAATTATAAAGCTCATAGAAAAATATCGTAAAACCCCGAGTACAAAAGTCTTGAACTAGCCCACAACCATTGTGACAGCGACGCAAACATTGTGACGTCAAAACGGTTGGCCTTTGTGACATCATACCATGGGAACGGCATTCGAAAGAAGGCGGCCGCATGAAACTTTGCGGCAAACTTGGACTAAGTAAGCCAGTTGAAAATATTTTCGTTCTTAAAAAATAAATCATATTAAAGTGTATTTGTGATATCTATCGGTAGACACAATATAAAAAAGGACAAAGACAACTGTCAAATCGGAGTACGGTACGCATTTTCTAAGAAACTGGAAAATTAAAACTTGAGTCGGGTCGGCACTAGTGAACATGTTGTATCAATTCGCGGTGATTCGCCTTTGCTAATTTGCGGGTATTCATTGTCATTCAACATAGGGTAATTTATTAGAACTGACCAATCAGAATCGAGGATACAACAAAGTCATGTTACAATGGCACACAAATACATCATTGCAATAATACAATACATTAGAAATACTAATGCGCCCTTTTAACATTTAACAATGAGTTACAAAGTCACCACATGGTAAGATAGGGTTCGTAGAGTCTCGGTTCAGTCCTGGTAAACGGAGCCCACCGTCGGGTACAGCTGGATTTCCACTGTTTTCCAGCAACATTGGTCATCCTACGTGGACGTTCTCCACGTCCCCTGCTTTAGTAGACACCGGCCATTTTACTGGATCGACCAACTGCTGTTCCCACACCGACGTTCTCCATGGGTTCTCGATCTCACAGGTCCAAACCGATCATCTCCCGCAGTCCTGCTGGCTTTCTGCATCATTGCATCCACTGATGGATGGAGGCACCAACTGTTGTTTCCCCACCCTATCTCCTCTGGGTTCTCCTCTCTTAACCTTACAAGTACCTAAACCTCAACTTAACAGTGAAATATTTTCTTATCTTTCTAGTTGCATATCTACAGTTTCATGAAACAACATTGCTCCTTACTACCATAATGCCTTGAATTAATTATCCACGAGAGCTAATGTATCTGGCCGTCCCCAATAATTACTTTTTAAGCTTAAATCTCTTTAATCCAAGGAATTAAAGCCTGCAGTTAATCCTAGCCTTTGCGTTGTGTTTTTCTCTACAAGGGTTACATAATAAGTTCCATCTCAAAAAACCTTAAACCCACCATTGCCTAGCCTACTGCTTGATAAGATTTTGTTCGTCTATCCTTGGTCTTCAGACCCTGTAATCCGGTCTGTAAATCAAGGCCATTCAAGTCAATTAATGGCAGGAGCTTCGTCTCGGGTTACAACATTATATGCCCATCTGCTCGGTCTGAGCTCTATCCCATTGGATTACCATATAATGTAACCGTCCACTCGTCCACCACTCTCTAAGACTTTAGGATTTCTGAACTTCATCTTAATTCAAGCCCTCCCAATGATCTTTGATTTTGTAATTTATCTACATCATCCCTGACAATTAATTCTAGTCTTCCTTCAATTCCCATTTCCCTAACTTCTTTTTCCATTTTGACTCAGAAAGTAATCATTCAACATTCCATACTATTTTCTTACTGGCTGATCCCGCCAAAACATGGCTTGACAGATCTTCACACAGCAAATCAGTAATTGGTATTACGTTCCCCGTTAAACCCCTGATTTCTGTTAGTTCTCTTAAGGGCCCTTACCTCCACTCCTTACTGCTACACTTACCTACCTTACACTATCAATAAAGTTTAATTGCAAACATTAAGGGTCGACAACAATCAGTACTCACCAACCACCAAATCCAAGTCCCTCTGTCTTGCTGAATCCGGGTTACGGCACCAAAAGGTTCCCCTGTGTAGCACAATCGCCAGGCACACACTTCGAAATATTCAAACAAGAAGACGAGACGTCTATTTTCTTGGCGTTTATTTCCTCAAAGTACTTTGAACCAATCTGGCCGCCGACACTTCCAGTCCGCTTTCCCTGGGCACCCTCACGACACCCAGCGCGTCTTTCTCACATGGCTGGTCGTGGCTGTCACCAGCCCACGGCCTAGTCCTGGCTGAGACTCAACTCCTCTCTCAATGGCTGAGAATCCGAACTCTCTCTCCAGGACAATGTGACTTGACAACAGTCTATGGATTATTTCTTAGGGATTACTTGGGGATGGGATTAGCAGTTGATAACATAGGTTACATAACAGCTATGTTACACTAAGCATGGGAGTTAAAGTTAACCTTAGTTAAGGTTGCTTTGTGAAAGGAGGCCCTGATCCTTCGACATACGCTTAATCTGCGCTACAGATGGCTTACCTGAATCAGCCATAATGCAAAAGCTAATCACCTCACTACAACTGGACAACTCTCTAAACAATTGCTAAAATAAAACCCAGGCGGTCAAAGAACAATAAGACTAATTCTATCAACTAGAATAGAATAGTCCCGGCACGAGCCCCCAATAAGCCATTGTATGGTTCCATACCTTTAATATTTATGGAGCTAGGGATAATTCAGTTTCGCAAAGAAAACAGATTCGCGATATCCTTATGATAAGCTACCATCTCCTTTTGGAGCTCAGCCTGGTCTTCATTGACGTCGGTACGGAGCCAATAAATAGCGGGCTAAGCTCTGGTACCAGTAGTGTTGACTTGATCCTTGCGGGGAGAGGTCACGGGTGGACCTGGGACGTTGGAAGTAAATTGGTGAGGTTGATACTGTGTGCTTTTTGTTTATTCATCCCTATTTTTAGTCCACCCGTGTCCCGTCACTCAACTTGTTTATTTAAGCTAAGTGTTGATTTGTCTTATTGATGCTATCTCGTTCCGACGGCCATTAGCTTATCTTGTTGTTACGTCTGGGGGTATGCTAGAGTGATTCCCTACAGTTGTTTATTTGTTTATTCATGGGTTGTTGACTTCCTTAATGAGTTGTTAACTCCTGTTGAGTGGATTACGGATAGCTTGTTGTTGTACCCGGTTATCGTCTTGTTTTAGACTGCAAATAAATCACTTGATTCACTGATTTGCTTCTCTCTAGTTATTATTGGCTTGACTATTTTCTTTTCTTATCTTTCTGTCGGATAAACGGGTCTCGTCTGAGTTTAGATATCTTTACACCGTGACAGTAGGTCATATAAAGAAATGCGATTTTCAGAATAAAGAACAACGTTGTAAAAATGCTCGCTAAACGGATAGCCAATCGCATTTTGGCCTTAGTGTTTTAGCAAATTGACTTGGAGGGAGGGTCACTTTACTAGCACGTACAATTTTAAAGAAGATGCTACTATTATTAAACCTATATATATATATGTTAAGAGGATAGATTAACCTTTCATTAGATACTAGATGTACTATTATATGAGATTTTATTACTAAGGAGCAGGGATGTAAACAATGCTCGCTGAACGGATAGCCAGTCGCAGATTGGCTTTCGTGTTATACGAGATGGACTTCTAGGGCGTACAATTTTATAGAAGATGCTACTATTATCAAAGTTATATAAACGTTAAGAGGATAGATTAACCTTTCATTAGATACTAAATATACTACTATATGAGATTTTATAACTAAGAAGCAGCGATGTAAACAATAGATACTAGATATACTATCATATAAGATTTGATTGATAACTAGCAGCGATGTAAAAAATGCACGCTGAACGGATATCTACTCGAAAATTGGTCATAGTGTTGTAGTAAATGGACTTGGAGGGAGGGGCTCTTTACTAGCTAGTACCTTTTATATAGAAGGTGCTACTTTTATCGAATCTATATATCCGTTAAAAGAATAGAATTACCTTTGATTACATACTAGAATTACTATTATTTGGGACTTTTTTACTAAGTAGCAGCGATGTAAAAAATGCTCGCTATCGGATAGCAAGCCGAAAACTGGCCATAGTGTTAATGGAAATGGACTTCGAGGGCGGGTCACTTTACTAGCGCGTAACATTTTTATAGAAGATACTACTATTATCAAACTTATTTATAAATTACGAGGATAGATTAACCTTTCATTATATACTAAATATATTATCATATGAGATTTTATTACTAAAGAGCAGCGATGTAGAACATGTTCGCTTAATGGATAGCCAGTAGCAAATAGGTCTTAGTGTTATAGGAAATTAACCACGAGGGGGGATCTTTTTATTACCGTGTATCATTTTCATTCTAGGTGCTACTATTATCAAATCTATATATACGTTAAGAGGATATAATCTACTTTTATTAGATACTAAATATATTATTATTATTTGATATTTAATTACTAAGGAGCAGCGATGTAAAACATCCTCTCAGGTCTTATTGTTGTAGGAAATAAGTCTCGAGGGTGGATAGTTTTACTTTCGCGTACCATTGTTATACTAGGTGCTACTATTATCAAATCTATTTATACGGTAAAAGGATAGAATAACAATTCATTTGATACTAGAAATACTATTATTTGAGATTTATTTAATAAAGAGCAGCGATGTAAACAATGCTCGCTGAATTGATAGCCAGTCCTAGATTGGCCTTAGTGTTGTAGCAAATGGACTTGGAGGGAGGGTCTCTTTACTAGCTCGTAACATTTTTTTATAGAAGATGCTACTATTATCAAATCTATATATACGTTTACAGGATAGAATAACCTTTCATTAGATAATAGATATATTATTATATGAGATTTAACTACTAAGGATTAGCGATGTAAAATATGTTTGGCCTTAGTGTTATAGTAAATGAACTCCAAGGTGGGTCTCTTTACTTGCGCGTGCCATTTTATAGAAGGTGCTACTATTATCAAATCTATACACACGGTAAGTGGATAGAATAACCTCCCATCAGATACTAGAAATACACTTATTTGATATTAAATTACTATGTCGTGTATTGTCACGTGGAATTAGCGCAGGGGATCGCCCTTAGATAACGTAAATAATGGAGTGCTATGATAAAACACAATAAGAAGAAAGTTTTGAAGAAGTAACTTAGTAACTTTCGATAAAACAATAACTATTGGGAAGACGTTATTCAGGTTTAAGAGGTTTTAATGTTAACATGCTTCGTCCAAATTTAACATAGAAATCATAAATAAAATTTAGGTACGCAAAATTAGGAGCAATCAAAATCATTTCTAAGCTTCAATTCAGATAATATTATCATGTATATGCCATTGTGAAAGGACTACTGGACGACCATGTCTTACTATATAAAAAAGTTAAATTATTTTATTACCAAGACAGCTTCGTGTGCATTCTAATTCGTGTTTCAGTTGCACATCGCCATAAATAAATCATAGTACGGAATGGATACATTGCTCGACAAATTTAAGCAATTCATATCTCAGCAGAGGTACTAGGGAATTTGATTATAGTATTCCAGTGCATGACAATTTAAAAATTTTCTCTTTTCGATTTAGTTATCTACCCGGGATGAATTCTTAGATGATATGTAAAAATATTGTTGAGTACAGGAAGCCTACAGGAGTTTAGGTATAATTTGGTAAATTAAGATAAGAGTACTTTTTTTCTAATTTGTTTTTCACAATATATCAGTAAAAACAACAAAAGTTTGATGATTACTTTTTGGGGGAAATCATTAGTTGCAAGATGCATTTTGTGATACCTGCAATGAGTCGAGCTCCGGAAACTCATAAACCTGCTTTACGGTATATTAAAGTTTCAACCCTTTGCGCAATGTGATGCATGGCCACGTTGAGGACTGAGACTGTCAGCGTGTACACAAAACAAATGTGTTTATATATGTCTCACGTCTGTACTCACCCTGACAAAGATAACTCTGATACCAAACTGCCATCTAGTGTCACTGGTGTAATCACACTCACGTGGCGTCATATATGGTGATTAACTTAATGAGTTGTAACTTCATGAGGTTTAGCATGTTGGTTACGACACAACAGGTAGTTTAAATTGCTGTATTTATCAATTGCTATCCGAGAGCAATTGAGAATGACATGAACTTAAAACAAGAAACATTAACGAGACACTGAGTGATGTCATTGGTATTTTGATTATCCTTCACACGTGTCAAACCAGAAAAGTATTTTTAAAAGTTTAACAGACGAATATAAATAAACACAACTACTATATCATTGTTAATAGCTAGATGATTGTCTACATTTATTAAACTGGTTTTAAATTTGTTTGTTATGAAACTAAAACTCTAAACAAACTTCTATAGTCTTGTTCCAGCGATCACGAGGCACATCTAAATAAATCAATGGATAGCTAAGTCTGCAAATTCTCTTGGTTAATTGTTTAATATAATAAAAATAATATGTTAAGTTTCGAAGTTAAGACGTTTTAGCAATTTATCCATCTTTGCATGTTACCTACATACTCTATTAAGTCAACTTTTGAGTCATTAGTTCTCCCCTCTATTCAAATAAATGCTGGTTTTATAAAAAGACACATTTAATGTTTTTGATACGTAGAAGTAACAAAATTAAACACCTTCAGATTTTAATTTCTATGTAGACAGACCAATTACTATATGGACGTACTACTAAACTAAAAATCCATTCTGCGGGAGTTTCGTAGCCGTTGGTCTTTTAAAACACCAACTTGTATTTGATATGAAATAAAGATATGTCTCTCATATTTTAATGATATAATCATCATCGCATCTGTCATGATGTTTACTTGTCAGTAGAGATCCACACTCGGAGATGCAACATAAATATATTTCAATTTTAAACTCATCTTTTATATTCCAAAGGAGTGTACAGTTCCATCTTTTTATATATGATATGATATGAACGAAAACTCTGCACCCCATATTTTGATCACGTGATATGATGTGACAATACATACTATACAGAAACCCTTCGACGCGTTTTGAAGTGCATAATGTCATTATCTCTTTGGATCGCATCACATTCACACACGCTAGCTCGTTCGTTTGATAATCGTAGCACTTTGTTTATAAAAAAATAGGTCTGCTATTTATAATGGCCTCTACCTCACAGAAAACTGTGTGTAAGCTTTAATCATCTAGAACCTGTTATTTCACAAGTCCAGAAAGCACTTTTCTGACAGTTTTTATTTGCCTTTCCCAGACACCTCCAAAATGTGATGCTGTTGGTGGATTGAATATCCAGTCTATGTTCCTCTGCAACATTGTTTCATGAATTTTTAGCTGATTCCACCTTTTTTCAATTCAATTTGTTCCCTAAGTTCTCTTTGTGAACCGACCAAATTTGTTCCATTATCAGAACGTAATAATTAGGTCTTCAGACGAAAGTCAGAAGACCTATTGTTATTATCCTGATTATTATTATCATTTCCCACGATTTTGTGGCTCAAATTGCTCAAAAACTACTGATGCAAATGTAACGAAACTTTCAGGCATGATAGCCTCTGAAAGGGCTGAAATTGATACAATTGAAATCCGATTTGAACTTCCGGTCTCCGTTCCAGAGTTACAGCCCCTGTAAATTTCAAAATGCACTTAGAGACTTGCAACTTGCGTCAAAAGATGTGCATTTGCATTTAGAACAAAAAAGTAAATCATGACAAAGTTGAAGGTCACGTGATTTAGACGCCATCTTGCTTTTACTGCATTTTTCAGCATTTTCGACCCCACCCACCTTTGAAAATCTTCTCCTCTGAAGATACTTGCACGATAGAGCTGAAACTTGTACACAATGCAGCTAATGCGTTGTCCTGTTCAGGATACTCATCAGAACTTCGTAACTTAAATACTTTTTGCACAGTGAACATTCGAAAATGTCAAAATCTGCAAAGTCGCCAACTTCAACGGCAGATAACTCAAAAACCTAGGACAGGAATTGCATCATTTTTACAGGACAGCAAGACCTCATTGTCATCTACAATAATCAATAATAAAATCGAATTATGAAACTTTAAAAATGCAAAATTTCAATTTTCAACAATTTAACATGGGGTCATTTTTCAAAATGAATCTAGAGACTTGCAAATAGATGCAACAGATGCGCATTCACACGAAGGCAAAAAAGTCAATCATGACGACTTCGTAAGTCACGTGCTTTAGCCGCCATTTTCCTTTTTTGTGTGACTGTGCAGTTCTGACATTCAAAACGCTACTCAAAATGCACCTACAGACTTGACAATTGACTCAGACATAGCAGAGTTCAAGGCAAACAGCATCTTACGACTACGTGCGCGTCTGAAGACCGTCAGTATTGCTTGGGCAATCCTAGTTTGACTTGTCCTCTTCGTGCAATATATCTGCGAATAGCACATATGCAGGAATCTGTGTCCAAGGAATGTGCCATTTCGAGATGGATGGCCCGAACTGTCAAACATGTGAAAAGAACTCCATATCTTTTGACGTGACTTCTTGCTCTCTTTACCACAAAGGGACCGAAATAATCAATTCCCACACAAGTGAAGGGCGGCTCTGTATATATCTAGCGATCACTTGGAAGGAATTTTTTGCTCACAAGTCCTGGAATGGTAGTGACATGTGATAAATTTGTTCAATATACTTCGAACTGCAGAGTTAGCTCTCAAGATCCAATATCTCTCTGCCAGTTGTGAAAGAATGTAATTTCTCCCCATATGTCCAGCTACTTGATGAATGTGTTGTATGGTTAAGGTTGACACGTGACTTTTCTTCGGCAAGATGATCGGATATTTTGATAATTCGTTGAGTTTTGCTCGTCCGATGTGACCTCCAACATGCAGGATATCATCTTTGAGAAATGGGTCGAGTCTTTACAAAGGACTCCTCTTCTTGACTTTGTGGGAGAGCAAGTGTACTTCTTTTGCGAAGGCTTGCCCTGAACAAACTTAAGGATTGTTGTTTCAGCATTTTCCAAATCTCTCACAGTTAGGGAGTTGCAAACTTTCACTGATGAATTTCTTGACCTCAGATTATATCTAGTGGTTTCTGCTTTACTCTGTTGATCAGTTCAGTCTTGATCCTCAGTATCCATGCGGCAGTTTTTTTCAGACGAAACCAATCAGAATAGTGGTCGATCAATTTCTGAACTGTTTCTGGTGCTTCAGCTGCAGACAGATTATTTGTACACACCATTTTCACCTCAGGATCATCATGACTAACTGGTGAGATGCTCAAATTCTGTTTTGGCCAATTTTCCTTTGTATCCTTAAGAAAAAAAGGCATGGAGAAAAAGATTCAGCGCAAACGGTTGTGCGCCGCTCTAGCAATAACTTGTTTTATGCAGAAATTAACTTCTATAACGAAGAATGGCGTCTATGGCCGTTACGGCAGTTACAACGCGATCAGCTATGGAAGAGATCAGCTTCTTCAGTTTCAAGGAGTCACTGATGTGAGTGGTTTGAGACTTGATTTGCCCCGGGAATGAACCAGGTATGAAGCGGCAGCGAAGAAGACGAGGTGGACTTCGACAGAAAGTGAGAACACGGAAGTTCTTCCAATGATCATTCTGTCGAATGTAAGATCACTTCGTCGACAAATGACAGAAATTGAAGCCTGTGTTAAAAACCTGTATGAATTTCGTGAGAGTTGTTTGTTATGTCCTACTGAGACATGGCTGAATGACACGGTTGACGACACGGTTTTTCAGCGTAGCGGTTTTGGAACTCCGGTTCGACTCGACAGGGATGTGACAAAAACAGGGAAGAGTATTGGTGGTGGTGGTGTGTGTAAACATCATGTGGTAAGAGACACCGTTTGTAATAAGGACATTGAGCTCTTATCTATCTCTGTGAGACCATATTACCTCCTCAAGATCAAGGAATACTATTGACTTATGCAATGGAAGTGTGAAGGACGCTTACAAATCTTTTGCTAAGGCTCCTTTGGGGACATCTGATCATAATACAGTCCACTTACTGCCATACTGTCAGAAACTTAAGTCCGGAAAACCTGTTGTAAAATATGTAAAATCTTGGACCAAAGAGTGTAATGATCAATTAAAAGGATGTTTTGATCGTACAAATTGGGATGTATTTGAAAACGATTGTATCAATTTAGATGAGCTCACAAGTTCTGTAACTTATTATATACATTTTTGTGTAGACAATATTGTACCCCTCAAATGTTTTAAATTATTTGCAATCAACAAGCCATTGGTTACTAAAGGGTTTAGATTAGTGTTGAATGAAAACATAAGGGCTTTTTGTGCTGGAGATAAATTTAAGGTTAAAGAGATTCAGAAAGAAATAGTTGCTTCGACAAGAAAATGTAAAGATGAATATTGAAAGACAATTTTCTGTTAACAATTTGAGGAATGCTTGGAATGGCATCAAGACTATTATTGGATCAAACAACAGACCTAACAAGTTAGAATCAAATGACGACTTAGTATTTGCAAATGAGTTAAACTCATTTTACTCTAGATTTGATAGTTGTTATTTTTCAGAAGAAAGAAACAATGTACTTGAATCTCTCCTACCATGTGAGGTGTTAGACATTTCTAAAGATGATGTGATAACGTCTTTTGCTAAGATAAATTCACATAAAGCCTGTGGACCTGATAATTTGCTAGGCGTAGTTCTAAAAGAGTGCAGAGTGCAACTGGCTGGTATTTTCCAAAAGATTTTTCAATTATCATTAAATTTCCATCATGTTCCCACTCTTTGGAAAACATAAAAAATAATCCCATTGCCAAAAACGAAAAACCCCTCTGTCAATAATGATTACAGGCCAGTAGCTCTCACCTCTGTTGCTATGAAATGTCTAGAACGAATTGTGAAGAATTTCTTGTTAAAGGATGTGATTGACGTTTTAGACCCCTATCAATTTCCTTATAGAGCATGGCGTGCAGTAGACGATGCAACAATAACTCTGCTTAATAACATCTTTAAACACTTGGAAAATTATAGTTCCTATGTCCGAATAATGTTTGTTGACTTCTCCTCTGCTTTTAATACGATTCAACCACATCTGTTACTAGATATACTTTGTCATATGAATGTAAACTCAAATATTATTAGATGGATACATTCTTTCCTTGTTAACAGACAGAAATTTGTACAAGTCAATAATGTTAAATCTTTAACTGTTTGCACATCTACTGGTGCCCCACAGGGTTGTGTTGTTTCGCCAATTTTGTTCATTTTGTACACAAACGATTGTTTCTCAAATGCTGATTCGTGTTCTACCATTAAATTTGCTGACGACGCTGCAGTTGTAGGCCTAATTAGAGAGTCAGAACTTGCCTATAGATCCGAGCTATCAAGATTTGTGGATTGGTGTAAATCTATCTTTTTATATTTGAACGTTAAAAAACTAAAGAAATGATAATTGATTTTAGGAGAACAAAGTCAACATTGCAATCGGTGTGCAATAGGTACTTTCATTGATTCTAAACTCTCTTGGAATGAGAATACTGAGAAAATATATAAGGAAGGACAACAACGTTTACATTTCTTGTGGAAACTGAAATACTTTAAAATTGATCAAACCATCACGCTGTTGTTTTACACAACCTTCATTCAAAGTGTCCATTTAACCCTTTAAGTTGGTTTGGGAACCTGTCTGTTCAAAATAGAAACAAATTGATTTGAATCGTGAATACTGCATCTAAGATTATTGGACTTCCCATTGAAACAATCGGCAATTTTAATGAGCAGCAGTTATCAAAAAAGGGGGAAATGTTTTTGGATGATTCTTCCCATCCACTTTTCTTGGAATATTCGACATTACATTCTGGACGTAGGCTGCGTATGCCGACTTTTCGAACAAACAGGTTCCGCCGATCATTCATTCCGTGCAGCATTGGAGAAATAAATTCTGTCTTATGTTGCATCACGTTTTTATGTATACGTAAATTATCTATCCTAGTCTATGTTAACTGTTTTGACAGGAATTGTTTTGAATATTATGTTATTAGTTGTCATCACATTTCTGGAGATTGTAATTATACAAAACAAATTTCCTTTTTGGGACAATAAAGATTATCTTATCTTATCTTATCTTATCTTAATGTTGACTTCACACAACGATTGATAGACAAATCCTCAAGCTTTTGCAAGTTCTGGAGCCAGTTTATCCAGATTTTCTGATATTCAACTGGTATCTCTTGGTCCCATCCATATTTCAGTCTGCAGAGTTCTTGTAACAGGGCCTTGGCTGGCAGAATGAAAGGTGCTACAAGTCCAAGCGGGTCGTAGACAGAGCTAATACCAGAGAGTATACCTCTCCTTCCAGCAGGCTTGGGGCTAATCTCAAATTTAACTTTGAACTTGTCAAATTCAATACACCATTTCATTCCAAGTGCTCGTTCGATTGGCAAATTGCTTTTGTTCAAATCTAAATCTTTCACTTCATTGGTAATTCACTCTCTGGAATTTTTTCAAATACTTTTCTACTATTGCTAATCCATTTTGTAAGATGAAATCCCCCTATTTTGCATGCTGTGGTTAATTCTTGAACAAGTTCTACTGCTTCCATCATCTTTCGCAACAGATTTAAGACAATCGTCAGCATTATCTTTGGCTATTTGTCGAAGTGCAAAGTTGGATGAGCTGGGTGATGAAGCCGCACCAAAGATGTGTAGTTTCATTTGAAACTCTTCAATATCTTCGTTCATATTCCCGTCTGGCCACCAGAGAAAGCGCAAGACATCATAATCATCTTGATTGACATTCACTTGATAGAACATGGCTTCTATGTCAGACATCATAGCTACTGGCTCCTGTCTGAATCTAAGTAAAACTCCAAGAAGTGTGTTTTTAAGATCTGGCCCTTTGAATCAGTTGGTCATTTAATGAAGTGCCTTGGTACCTTGCTGAACAATCAAACACAACTCTTATTTTCTGCGGCTTTTTGGGATGATATATACCGTGATGAATCAAATACCAAACCTTTCCATCTGACCGGTCCAACTTGTCATCAGGAACTTTCTGAGCATAACCTTTCTCCAGGATCTTGTCAATAAAGCCTTTGTAATCTTTGTAATATTGTTCATTTTTCTGAAGCTTTTCATTCTTTCGATTGCTTGTGGCTTGTTGTTTGGCAATAACAGGTCTTGTTCACGAAAGGGTAAATCGAACGGATAATGTCCATTTTTCATTTTAACAGAAGTTTCCATGATTTTGAAAAACTGTTTATCTTCTTGCGACATTTCTGGCTTCTCGTCGCTAAAATCATAGTTGAAATTATCTCTCAGCTGTTTATTCAACTCTGTATCACTATCCACCCAGATTCTATTGACTAAAAACTGTGGTTTTCCATGAAAATCACTGCTTTCTCTCAAATGGTTGCTTACTGTCCAACCAAGCAATGTCTTGACAGCATATGGTCCGTCTCCTTCACTATTGATGACTTGCCATGGTTCCATAGCTCTGGGGACATTATTTCCAATAAGGAGTTCCACCTCAGCATTGATTGAAGGTAAATTCAGATAACTCCATGTCTCCAAATCCTCTTGTATCTACATATCATGTCTTGAGACTGGTATCTGTTTCTGTGTGTAGACCTCTGGTAGTTGTATCACATCATCTCCATCTCGACTGCTTACTTCAAGATTCTTGATAATAATGCTGTTAACTTCTTTTTCTGTCCTAAAGTGTGTAGAGTAATCCTTGATCTTCTTCCTTGCACTCTCATCCTTTTCATCAAGCTTTCTGTGCAAAAGGTAGATGAGCTCCCATTATCAAGAAAAGCATAAGTCTCTGTATATTCATCTGTGTTCCGCAATTTCACTTTCACTGGCACTATGGGCATGCCAACAACTCTATTTCCGGCCCCATTGCTCTTCCCATTCCAAACAGTGGCATGGTTGATCTTGGCAATTTCTTTCGGCTGGCAACTTGTCTCCGACGGCTTTGTAAGCTGAGTGTAAAACAGTAGCATGTGGCTTTCCAGAGAGTTTACATGAAAGTTTCTTGGTACAGTCCAAAGGGTATGCATTGTTTATAATACAGTGTACCAGCGTTAATTCTTCAAGTCATATCTTTAAAAAAAGTTAATTTAAAAAGACATGTCCACAATTAGGATATTACTTATCAAAAAGATCCTCTTGAGGATGAGATATAGTTGTTGATAATATCATTTACCTTTTCGAAGATTTTGAAAAAAAAAATATTTCAACATTGTGGTCCCTGTAATAAAAATAACTAAACAACAAAGTATATATCAGACAATTATTTTATTAAGAGCATAATCAAGAAGACAATTAGACAACATTTAGTTTTGTATGAAATATGAAATGCATCTGTATCTAACTGTTAAACACCTTAGAACCACTATTGTGCCAATATTTTTTGGTGCAATTATTTGGTATGTTATGATTTCTTAATGAATTTGGCATTAAAGTTGACCGTAATTGGATTATATATTTTCATCAATCTGAACTATGTCTTGTACCTGTACATTATTATGATTAAAAATTATTCATGATGCCAAATGACATCAATAAAGGTAAATGCCATAAAACATATTTAAAAATACCAAAAAGAAGCTAAACAATGGTGTATCAGACAAAAAAGTGAAAGTGCTTTGGAGGATCTTACTGAACCAATTGGATAACAATTGTATTGGTTAAATAGTACAACGTCATTAGGCTAAAAAGTGAGAATGCCTTGATAATACACAAGTATTACATCACTGAACAATGGAATTCCTGGTAACACCCAAGGTCCAAAACAGAACTTTTCTGCATCTATCCTAATTTGATATGGTCAGAGCAAGCAATCACTTGTAGCAAGGCACTGCACCTCTCATAATATGCCAAGAGACGTGCGAATTTAAAGATGTTCCAAGGAAAAATTTCTTGAAATCAGTTGGACAAGTTGTGGGTTTGAAAATAGAAATACTGCTACCTGAAAAGCATTGAAATTTTCAAAATATTAAAATATTATATATTTACCGTATACACTGTATTGTAAGTCATTGGTAAAAATGTGGAAAACTGTTACTAAACATTAAATAAACCTAAGTTTGACTTGAATATATCACTCATAGAGCCACAACAACACATAAACATATATGTATATGCTTTCAAATGACCACTTACATTAAAGAATGAATGAAACATTTTAAACTAACATGCTTCTTCTGCTCCCCTATTGACCCCCAACTCAACATACAATACGAATTCAACTCATACAATTTATGAAGTTAGAGTATGTATGCATACTTGTATGGTCATCTGGAGCAAAGAGCGCCGACATGGTTTGTAATGAACTCACTGACACCGACTGTGGCTTCTCTAAAGTTGGCAAGTAGACTTATGTTCATATATTGCTTTACAATTATACTACAGTCCTAAACCTGGGTTTCTTTGAATCCTTATTTCCACAACCATTTGTTAAAATTGAACATTTAACAAATGTTATAAATAGGGTTTGTCTTTGTAGTGGCATCCCTGCCAAGCCGGACAGATCTTAGTTTTCATCCTTCAAAGATTATATTTTTAAAATCATAGATTCCCAATACCAATATTTTCAGAAAATAAGAAGATTTAAGGGAATATACTTTGCCACGTTCTATTTGATACTTGCTGATGATCAAATCTACCGAAAATATCAATGGACCAAAGATAATAAAAGTTTAGCCTACTGTGTCAACTATTATATAAAAGATTTTAAAAGAATTAATGCAAAGCCCATGCTTGAGGGGGTCAATCCCACATTAACAAACAAGTAGCCATTGGGTGCAAAATACCAGCTTTGAAGGTGCATCTTTTCGAGAGAAGAAGTAAAAAATGTTATAATTTTACCGACGACCGATTTTACCAGATGCAAGAAATACCCCTGACGCCTGGCCATGCGATAAGCCCATCTGACCTTTCAGGTCACAGAAGCAACAAAAGCAACAGTTTTCTCTACATGCGTGATGTCAATGCCATAACTCTGTGTTATCACAAATCCAAGCATTGTCACTATCACTTTTACTATTTGTTACATAGTAAGAAATGACAAATTGATAAGTATTTATGAAAAAGGAAAATATCATCGGTCCATTGACAGTCAAGACAATTAAATAAAAGAAGAATATACACAGAGTGAGAAAACTGATTCATACCATCATAAATGATAACAGATCAAAACAGTCCAACATAAATTGTTACATACATCTTTATAGTCCATTAAGAAGCCATCCTAATCACAGTCAAAATTCATCTTCTGTACTACATGACAACCCCGTTGAAAACCTTTTGACAAATGTCGGCAAAGAACTAAAAGCACGGAGTGACCAGAAATCCGTGAAATGAATGTTAAAAGAGAACAAAGACTTTATTTTTGCACAATGTTTTTGTACACAATAGCTCAATTTTAGAAGTCAAGTTCATGCTAAAGATTTGTAGTTCCTCGTCTTCTAGTCTAAAACTGCAGTTTGCTTTCGCTCCACCGCTAAATGGCGACCTTTGTGATTCTGTATAATTTATTAAAGCAAATCATGCATATTTTCCTAAGAAAGGAAATGATATTCGCAATCGTTAAAATATCTGCCATAAAATATAGATGATTCAGTTTTTGAGGGATCGGTTTGATTTCCGAAGGGATGGGCGCCGCCATATGAAATTGCCGACCCGCCTTTCAAGCGGTGTCATTGGTTGACTATTTTTAGAAAGTTCGTAGGTCATAGGTCAAGGCGCGAAGTTTATACCTGGGTTACACCTAGGGTAATAAGAGTGGTGCATCAGAGAAACGTCTTACCCCGAGGCAGGGTGAAGTTCCTGTAGAACAGTTCTATGGGGGTAATTTATTCCAAAGATATTTCGAACACACATTTTCAAATATCACATTAAAGAGTCAGTAGAACGTTTTTGAGAGATTTATTTTTTCACATTTTCTACAATAACCATGTCTATGTCAAATGTCTTATATCGAGAAGGTAAGAAATCTCATTACTCAACCAGATAACCCTAGTCATAGATGTAATAATCGAGCATCAATCAAAAACCACTGGCGGTTTTTTGTGTGTCAACACCTTTTCATCATTTGAGGAAGGGAAATAGATTCACGTTGCTTAACCGATCTTAAATCGTTTGTTTAAGGATGTTCGCTCCCCAGTCACAGTGACAAAACTCAAATAACCTTAAATCATAATGTTCTTATAACAAACCAAAGTGAAGCGGCAATTTCTCAAATTTGATCATTTCTGATTAAATATTCATCAAAATTAAAGAACGTAGTATTTTTCATTTTGAAATAATTCACAATTTTGCTGACTCAGAAATTGTAACTATCATTTGAGCAAGTTCTATAATCCTTTTTTCTTAGAAAGTAGATGTTGTTGAAATTACATGATTTGTATTTATGCGTATAGGTATATTTTTAGATAATGAGTGGGAGAAAGCATGTTTTTAGTACACAAAGCTTTAATATTGATAATTTAATTGAAATGTTAATATACATGTTGTGACGTAGCGGCTTGAAAACCACAGTAGCATATAAATTTTATACTTTTCTCTGGAAGAAAATTATGTCAACTCTAACATGTTTTCATATTAAAAAAAGTTTAATACAGGAACTAATTTAAATTTAAGATTTATCAAAAAGGTGTTCATTTACCCATTGACTCCCATGGTAAATCTCTGACTGACATAGGGATCTTTGTCTTTATATATCTCGAAAAAAATAACACTAACCCCCATTATTTTTGGTTGATATTTCAAGCAAATACACTAAACTTATGAAATAAACAAGTTTGAATTTTTTTAAAAATTTTAATTTGAAGAGCGGACATCCTTAAGAGCTGCGTCTTGCAATTGAAAACATTCATCTTCGTTTTCTTGAGATCATTTTATGATTGCATCTTTTTCAGTTGTCATGTACAAATATGAATTACATTATCCACCAGTCGTTGCTTAGAGCATCAAGGACGTGTATAAACCTAGGCCTAGGCCTTTCAAAGGGTCAACGTTTCCAAATTGGTATTGTATCAAAACTTATTGAAATTCCAATTCATTGGTCAATCCCGACATCAGAAAACGATGTAAATATACCTATATGAGAAATAGACTATTATAACAATGAAAATGTGTTGAATCCATACAGAATGTATACCTTTGTTAACCTCGATGATAACATTACTGTATTTCAGGGCGCTATGGTAACTTATATTTTCCTCTTTGTGCTGTTGTCAACAAACATATCTGCTACGGACCCCGACGAACAGTGTAATGCTGGCTTCACAGGAAAGAACTGTAACATACCTTGCCAAACCTCTTGCACGACCTGTGATCGTGTAAGCCAAGATTGCACAGGACAGTGTAAACAACATCGTTTTGGTAAACAGTGTGAACAGATTTGCCCACGGTTCTGCGATGGTACATGTAATATAACCACCGGGTTATGTTTGCGATGTTCACCTACATATGGTGGTAATTTCTGCAACAATTCCTGTCCAGAAAACTGTAGATCAACATGTGACATAAACACACTGGAATGTGATCGTTGCAAGACAAACTTCACAGGAGCGTTCTGTAATTATACGTGCCAAGGAGGACATTCCAACACCAGCAACCTCAAGTCTTGTATCGAGCCCTGTCCTGATGAGGGAAGATACGGAGATGATTGTGAGAAGTCGTGTTCAGAGAACTGCAGGGGCGGATGTTACAGAGACACTGGGGAGTGTGTCAACTGTGCTGAAGGATTTGGAGGGAAGTTATGTAATGTGTCGTGTCCAGAAAACTGTTTGAATGGGTGTGACAGATCTCAAGGAACATGCAACGATTGTAAAGTTGGCTACAGCGGGGACAAGTGCTTAGACAAATGTCCCGCTAACTGTAAGGACAAATGTGACAAGAACACTGGAAATTGCATGGAATGTAAAAGTGGCTTCCAAGGGGAAACATGCACTAAAAATTGTACTCAAAACTGTAACGGAAGCTGCCATCAAACCACTTGGAGCTGCAAAACTTGTGAAACTAGGTTTGGAAGTCATTTTTGTAATGAGTCTCGCGGAGAGCGAATCAGTGGGGAGTGTATGGAGTGCACTGATGAGGACGTGGGGACATTCAAGGATGTAACGAACTGCGACCAGGACACAGGGGAATGTGAAAGTACACGTCCTAAACACAAAGGTAATACTACGAGATGTAACTTCACGATAGGAAGGAAAGATTGGGAAATTAAGATGTCTGTGTTGAAAAGATCGTCAGCAACAATGTTAAGTTACCAACTAACAAAACAGTCATTTTCTGTGTGATGACGATGTATGGATTGATTTTGATGAATTGAGTGTAAACATAAGGTACTAGTATTCAATATACAATGATCTTTGTTTTCGTACACTGAATTTAATTGCATTGATCTTGTTCATGGTGATGTGCGCCAACATATCTGGTATTTTTCCAGACGACTTTACGATTGTAGAGACAATGCGATTTAAATCATACTTACCAGCCCTGTACACAAAAAACATCCTTTGAAATAACTTTATTATATATCAACAATATTTTTTCTAGGAATGATCCCTATCGTTACAGTTATATTTTATTTTTGACAAAAATAATCTATTTTAGATAAGACTCCCTTAACCGTCGCATGTGCAGCTGTGGGTGGATCTCTAGTGGTGGTGTCAGTATCACTCACCTTTGTTTTAAGGAGAAGAGTGCACGGGACCAGACAGTAAGTTCAATATTAACACAACTTCTACCAGGTTTCCTTTTTAGCTCATCTGGCCTGAAATGCATCCCTCCGTCTCTAAACTCCAGAACCTTTAACCAAGGAAATCTGAAATATTGTATACACACTAATGAGGTTTCTAATTTATATATAAAGTGAACCTGAACTCGTAATGATAACAAAAGGGCAACACCCTAAAAACCTATTTACATCTTCTTCACTGGAAGCAAAAGTCTGCAAATTTGTGTACAGACTCTTAAGCTGATAGAAATTCTCATTTGTAGGTTTGGTGTCCCTTGGACCTTTAATAAGGGTGTCACGCTGTAACAACAGCTAATCTTAGTAAATACCTTTTTATCGGGTAGAAAGATAAAACAATATGATAGTCAAGCCAACAAAAAGAGGAGAGAATTAGTGAGTGACTGAGACACCTGTACATAGTCAACAACGTATTGGAGTCAACTACCTGTGAATAAACAATTGACAAAAACTCTACTCTAGCGTAATGCCAATCCAGGCCTTGAAATAACTAGGACCAACAAGGCCTATTAAAATCCTTGATCTGTCTAACAATTAGCCCTAAAACCAGTCTATGGTATGAGCGCGGATGGCATTATTGTATTGTATGTTTCTTAGCTAGCCAAAGAACACATGAAGTTGTGTTTTTTGGCTACATTAAATGACAATTTACGATGACAGATTACGCCAACCTACGATAGAAAACTGTAAAGAGGGCAAACTCCTTTACCAATTCATATGTTAAACAACATTGGTTTTGACAATTAAAAGCTACATTTCATGAGAGGCCAGAGAAAAGGCGGGTATTCAAATTTATAGATTTGGTGATCCTGTGACCCCAAATAGGGGCCACAGAGGTCATTCCCTAAAAACCTTTTTCGTCTCTTTGAATAATAATTAACGTATTGTACAAAGTCGTGATTCAAAGCAGCTTTTGTTTTATGACCATCTTAATGTTTTTCTGTTATCTTTTTCAGAACACGAAAAGATAATGTTGGCTTGGTTGCGAACTACATAAGCAGGATAGACGACGATGCAACCACAACTACAGTTGGAACTAATGTTGAGAACAGCAGACTGACGATCTACGAGGAGATACGTGTGCCAATGAAACACAAGGACGAAAATGCATCCATCAACCTCGAGGATACCGAAGCAGAAGTGAAACGACCTGATGCATGCCATCAAATTGACTACGAGGATTCCATAGAAGGGGAGGATCACCAAAAAGCAAATCAGGCTACAGCGAACCATTGTATGGGGGTTGGTGACCAATTTGATGTTCTTGACACAGAGAAGTCTACCACCAGTACCAACGTGGATGAAGATGACAGAGAAGGTGATACGGCTAGTATTGATGAGAAAGATGGAAATCTAAAGGAAGAGGCTCCAGAGAAAATCTATGTTGATATCATGGCAGTCAGACGCTATTGAATAGAGATCCAGATAAGTTGCGTCCTGGCGTATGATATGCTAAATAAAAGATGAAATACGCAAAAATGATAAAGGCCTTTATTACCCATATGGTTATTCATAAGCGGTGTCATATTTTCAATATGAGCACATGTGCACATATCACTTTTGCCTAGCAACGATTGTTTCAGCGCGAGTTACCGTATTATATCTTCTGTGACGTCATCAAACCATTGTTCGTGACGTCACTGAAGCGGGCCGCCGCAAAGAAAGCAGGCCGCTTTCCGTGTGTTTTAAATGAAATAGAATCGGTAATAAAGAAATTATAACCCTCGGAATTGTGTCATATTACTTTTACGAAACTCGTGCGAACGTGTGTATAACCCTCGCTCTCGCTCGGGTAATACAAAAATTCGCACTCATTTCGTAAAAGTCATATGACACACTTCTTCGGGTAATAATCTCTATATATATAACAATCATATAGACTAGAAAAAAATAAAAATGTGTATTTACCAAAAACCTTAATGCTTATCATTTCAAACAGATATCATCAGATACATGATGACATTTAAACATCGAAAGTATTTCTTCTTTATGTATTCTGATAAAACTATAATCTAAAAAAACGCTAATATTCTGTTAAAGTTGCAATGGGGTAAAGGTTACAAAAATGTTTTGTTATCTGATTTTTTAGATTTTTTATATGAACATAAGCAGGAATTATAGTTTGTTTTACTGAATTAAAATGTTTGGTTAGCGTATGAGCAAATAGCAAACAGATACTTTAAGCAAATATACAGTGCCAGTTGCCATGTAGAACTATATACTAGTATGTAAATATTGTATCATACATATTGTATTGAATATTATGTTCACGCATATTACATTACCTTAAACATATTTGATTATTTGTTTCGACTTATGAAATATTTTATATCGACTAACATCGATCTAAAATGAAGACAAAGTATGCTTCTTCTCTAGATTTATTTGTGAAATATATTTGTAAAATTGCGTGTATTATAACCAAGTGGGCAAAAGGTTTTCTGAGCTCTGATTGATAATGCTCAAGTTACAAACAGAAACTAAATGTAAGCCATCATATTGACTGCGACCATTACATTAAAGTTTGAGGATAAAAAGAAAGCAAATCGGCTCTACGCTACCACCCCATGTATTGAAATCAGATCCCTTCATCAAAGTACTCAACATCATGTATCAACGGAAATGCAGATGTTCGATATTATTAGTAGGAGGAGGCTCCAGCGATGGTGATATCAATGGTGATATCGTGGTAGTCAGAGGCTTTTGATAATCCAAAGATTTGATTATGTTGCCAGTCTATGTCATTTGTGTATGGTTTATTGTGTGTTGCGTTTTTAAACTTTTTATTTGCAAATGCCAATTAACTGATACGTTGTGTACGTCGTCGGTTGAAACCATTAACGCTATACAGATACACGTTGTACTATTGCCGTAAAGATCTCTTTGTCCATTTCTGATTGGTCAACAGCCAAAGCAAACGAAACTAAAAGTTCAGATTTGACAGGGTGTACAAACTGTACTTCCCTTCGGTCAGGTCATGTGCCCATCAAAACGGGTCGAACTGATGACCTTGACCTTCGATAAAAAAATAAAATAAAACGTTTCAAAGTCAATGTTGACAGTAACAAACATCAATTGGGAGATTTCAATGTTTACATCTTATGATTTTATTATTTGCATTATTGGCTGTATATGTAATGATCTGTTGGCATTTGTGTTTACATCTATCATATATTGTAAATTCACCATGACATGTACTATTTTTTGTATCTTGGTATCTTGGTATTCACATAAGCTTTTAGATTGTTTAGCAATCAAATTCTTCATGGAAATAAATATCATTTAACCATAATTTCATCACACGGAGTTTTGAAAGGACGTGCGGGACTGTAAGACGCTTTTAAATAGGAAATACAGTTTAGTAATCCCTTTTAAAACTCAGTGTATCTAATGGTATTACATATTTTACCCTATGCTTTGAGTAATAATGTACAAAGGTAGTAGTTTTATTTGCATGTATATATAATTTGATACACAGAAAATATGTTAACGTATTTAACAGAATTGGACAGGTCAGAATTATTGAAACTTTTCCAAGTTTACCTATCATATTATTAGGAAATATTTTGTTGAACTAATTTTTATGTCAAGGTTTTCAATCTACTCTTATTTTTTTCCATATAAATAAACATGTATTGTTTTCAAAATGTCTAATTTTTCATTTTACTCTTCTATGTTTTGGATTTCCGATTGGATAGAAGGGATTTACATATCTGACCTCACACAAGGAACGGTCAGCAACAAATCACATTGGAAACTAGAGGAAAAAGAAAGAACGTCATGACAACTTGATCAGAATAAAGTCTATATTGCAAACTTCCAGCATGTACTTTAATAACAAAATGAATTCTTCCCTAATACCCCTCTCAAAACGTCGAAATCGCTCTTGTGGCAATCGCTGCCACTCCTAGTGTAATGCCGCTTGCACTTCATGCAAGTTCTGAGGAAGTGTATCCATCCCTGGGTTGTACCAGTCCGCCCGAAATTTCCAAAACATGTTCTAGCGGATTATGATTCAGACTCATTGCAGGCCACGGGAGGTGTGTCAGGGCATTGATTACCTGCCTCGCAGCTCGTGAACGATGCGATCTATCATTATCGTCTATGAATATAGGTCTTGTTGCAAGTGCATGGTTGTCGAAATGGGGCATGACAGCAGGTTCAAGGACGTCCCGGATGTAGAAGATGAAAAAGGCGTTTATGGGATTCCTCCATGTTCTCATTTGTAGTCTATACAATTTAAAGCCCCCTATAGTACCTGCAAAGAATCTCTCTCCAAAGGAGTTCCGTCATTAATTCCTTCCCAACCACTGTTCTAATAAGAGCACGATGGGTGCCATCATATTTTCCACCAGATCAAAGTCATGACGGTAAGACACGTAATGCCAAAGGAGAAGGTGGCCTTACTTGATGCCAATCAACAACTAATTATAACAACGGATCATCCTGTCTCAGGGTAAAACGCATACCCTCTCGCTCCTCTCATATATCATGGGATACAAACCCCTAAAACTTAAGCGCTGTTATCAAACACGTGGATGAAAACCATCCAAAAGAGAGCGGACAGATCATGGACAAGACAAACACGTCTACAGAACTTTAAAAACGGTTCTACAACACTGAAAGCATAAATGTATCTCAATGAAGGACTATGTTGAAAAACAAATGAATGTTTAAAAATAATTTTATTTCATTTTTTTCTAGATCACTACTTATCAATCACCCTTTGTTATGATAATCGCAAATCGTTTCTATAAAACAACAAAAGCTACTTAAGTTAACTAAAGTTTTTTTGATTATCACTTTGATTTATTTTAATAATAAAGTAAGCCTATCGCAAATTTATCATTGAGGAGAAATACGAATTGTTTTCATTGAAACGTGTGTCAGTATTACAGAATGCCTGTATACAGTATTTATCATCGGGGAACGTGTACATTACTGAGTTGACAGGACGTGAACGAATGGTAAAACTCAACGGAAATTGAAAGTAATTACTATCCAAAACCGAATATATAGAATATGGTAGTCTCTTTCCACACCAACAGACATAACATTACAGACGTCATTTTGTCCAAGTTCCAAAAAACGCAATTTCCTTTCGGACAAAGAGAGAAAAACCATAAGGTCTAGCTCATTGGAACTTTATCTATGGAACGATCAACATATAAAGTGGTGCCTGAGAAATTAAGATGCAATGTGACACTAACTACCAACTAATGGAGAAAATGTTTGAAAATACAGATCAGTGAGGTGCGTTCATCAAGAGTGATTTGTGTATTTATTTGAAGGAACTTCTGGACGGATCGATATAGATTGTCTTTTAAAATGAATTCATGCTATCCAGGTAAGGGCCGCCATTGACATTCGTTGACACACTTTTGTAGTAAAAGTTAATTATTCTATATGGATACAGCCTCACTAACGGCGAAACGAAACCGTGAACAAGTCTTCACTAGTCCGGATTCCGACACTGACTATAAACGGTGCTGTAACTTGAGTGTTAGTCGTCGGGGGTTTGATTTGATCCTCATTAAACTGAAAGACGGTTCTGTACGAAAGGTCTCGAATGAAACATTGTTTTCTTGATTGTATCAATATCTCATAAGTATTCATTGTTACACGTGTTGTCGTATGCACTATTGCTGGGTGATAGAAATGTTTTCCATACATGTCTATGTGCATGCATTTGAATGCATAATGTGAACAATTTTTTTCGTAACAAATGTGCCAGAACATGTGTATTGTGTCAGTTTATATCAATATACGTGTTTATCTCGACTTAGACAGCAATGTCGGCTACTCATTGGCTAAAAGCGGTCACATGCCGTAGGTATATTTTTCTATGTTAAACTGGGCCAAGCGCAACCCTAGTAACAGAGAAGACGTGCTGCCAAGAGTTATCTCCCTTGTCCCGCTGTTAGGTAAACAAAGGCTACATCCTCCACGCAGGCGGTCTGCGCACCTCGGACTTTCGCCTTCGTAGTGCTTGACATGCGCACATCCCTGTTTGGAGGATGCAAAGGCTACGCTACGCTATTAGCTCAGTGTAATTTCCACTAATTGAAGTCATTCGCATTTCTTAAATGGAAGAAGTAAGGTCTTGTAAAAAGGAAATGTTCATGCGAAAATACCTTGACAAGTTACAAGACTCTCCATTGGCCTACCGGTTGACTTGCCCGTAGCGAGGTTGTCCATCAGTGAGCTGAAGATTGGAATCGTGAACTAGAAAACCAATCTCATATATAGTAGTCATCGCCGACTTTTCATTCATATCGAACATTCAAACCAACCTAAGCATTATTTTGTGATGCCTGCATGTTCTATGCGTCCGACACGTTCAAAATGTAAAACAAATTTCCTCCGGGATAAGTATTATCTTATCTTATCTTATCTTAACTCAAACGCATCTTTCACGACGGTCCGCCATGACAGTCAGGAATTTACGGCGATTTTAGCGCCGCTACAAATCGAACGTTTCCAAGGCGGAACGTCACGTGACCAAACAATCAAAACTTAAAAAGCCCCGCAATATTCGTTATATTTATTCAAGTTCGTTAGTCTGAAATTTCTGTCTAGTACCGCTGCCGCTGCACGGTACTAGACTATACTTTTCGTGTTCTAAACGGTGATATAAAAATCATATTTATAAATTCATAAATAAAAGAATAACATTGACAAGATTAGCCGCCATTTTGACCCATCCAATCTTTCAAGCCATATTTAAAGCATAAAATAAGGGTCCTCGTCGAGATAAATACGTTACCATGCGTCCACGAGTTTGATATGGAGATATATCATGTGTTCTCGTTTGATATTTAACTCGAACACATGATATATCTCCATATCAAACTCTTGGACACATGGTAACCTAGTACAGCATGTGTATCATGTCTGACTTTGTATGCATTCACGCATGTGGCCGTGTATTGTGGTTCTTGTTTGAGTGTAACATTTTTATTTAGTATGGAATGTTAACATAATAAGGTACATGGTATTCGGTTTTTGGGGACAACAATGTGAAGTTATATTGTATATTTGGTGTTAAATGTATTTTCAACTTATTTTGTTGGTATATGAAAACGCTACATCTTTCGAACCACAAATCATCCGCAGATACATATATTTGTTATTTATGTCGACATATATGTTACATATATGTAATAATATATTTAGGTAAGGCTTTCTGTATGTATTTTCGCATGTATATGAAAAAATGTAGACATGTGCGTAGGTATGTGTGTATTTGTATGTATGTTTCAAAAATGTATGTGTTTATATGTGTATGTTTATATATATATATATATATATATATATATATATATATATATATATATATATCTGCGTATGTGGATGTTCATATACATATTTTGTCTTGTCAATGAAAATGGTACATATACTTTTTTTATATAGTAAGGTTAATATAAAGCAAAGCGTTGCTAGAAATACCAGGTGCTAAGCATGATCATATATATATAAATCAGAATTGACTTGTTCCCTTTAATGCGTACGGTTTCAGTGTATTATCAGGAATGTTGACCAGCATTGTAACATGTTCATTTACTTACACATACTGATATGGATATCTCTACATTCCAAAGACTAACACCTTTTGGTTAACTATGTTTATGTTGTTGTTCGATACATGATTGATGTGGAAGATTATCTTACAATTACCATCACACCTGTAGTCATTATCGAATAATTTATAAGACACATTTTATTCTTAACATACACAAAGAATTATGAATTAAAGCATACTTGAATCTAGATAAACCTAGACGTAATGATCCGTCAATACGGATTTCGGGTCGTATTATGTTACTGCTGGTTTTAACTAGATTGACATGTTTATTAGCTGCTCGTCCTGCAAATTCAGCTGTATTTTGGCAACAATTTAACGGTTCTAACTATTCTAGTTAATTGTTGATGTAATTGTCATTCCATAAATTTTTAGACATTTTGTTGCAACACATTATGTCATTTGTTTTCATAATGTCCATACCCTAATTGAAACTTTTATATACCATGATATTATTGTATGCAAATGTTTCAAATTACCTGATAATTTTCTCCTTGATACACTGCGTAGAGGGAGACGCAAGTCACATAAAAATCATGATGTTACTCGTCATCTTCAATCTCTACTTGCTCTTCCTAATATGGATATAATCACAGGAGGAACATATCTGCTAACTAATTAGACAACTTATGTGAATAATTTTCAAATTAGGTAGGCCTATCTTATTTATCTTACGACGACTTTATCAGTGTATTCATATGGTTACATACACATGTAAACATGACAATATAGCAACGTAATAGTTAAGTAGTACGCAGTATTAAGCATGCTCGACACATTCGCTGGGTGGTACAAGAGTCAGAAAATTAAATCACCTACGAGGATAAATTATATCATATTGGGGTTCATATTTTTCATACGATGCCCTAGGGCAAATTATAAACTTTTCATTGTGACGTCAAGCCATAAACAATACTTGACCTCGCAGTTCGCCTATGACGTTGCGTTCAAAATGTGATAAACCGCGTTTGTTTTGAGGTTTATTTTGATTATAGTGGCTGTCTCAGGTCGCTGCAAAAGCTGACAATGTGAAGTATAACATACCAGTTGACATACAGGCTGGCAGTTGCGAGTTATTTCATCCGCTGTTCACTACAAAGCTCAGTTCCATATTTTCACTGGAAGTATTTTGCTACCTGCTTGTATATCAAGGAATGATGTGTGTGGAATGAACAGAGGTACAAGGATTAATATTTGTCAGATTTGTTGACATTGTTACTCAACTATAAACTTCTATTTTCTACAGTGTATCACTGAGGCTGTTGATACTTAAGTGTCGTGTCATGAGGAGCTGTTTACTTCTTTTGTTGATTTCTACATTCCAATCTACAGGAGAAATCGATGTGATAATACAAAAGCTACCAAGTACTGTGCCTGATTGCAATGACCAGCAGAGATGGCACTGTTACTCTTTCAACCAAATTTACTCTATAATCCCAGAAGGTAAACCTCCATTAATCACAAACCTTCATTGTCAAGATTTAGCGTCTCATGTCTTAACATAAAGTCTGCATAACATATCAACTAAAAAGCTGTGGCTGTCCAATGTTGGAAAGAAATACAAAATTTTTTCAAATGGCAGTTGAACCAAACAAATGAAATTTCCTTATCTAAGTTTATTCATCTATCTGTGTCTGTGTATAAACTCATTATAAACACAATCACACTGTTTCATCAGCTTCAACTTGTCATGTAATGTTTGATTTTTTTAGTTGTTTCTTACTTCATTGATCTTCTGGTGGAATGAGTTGTTTAAAGAAATATTCTTGATCATCTTAGAAATATAGGTTGATTACGTTCAGCATTAACCATATATAATATGATACCTCCAATATTTACTGCTTTTGATTATATGGAACTTCTTTCACATTAGGGAAATAATATCCTATGAGTGGAAATCAACTGAAATATTCAAAATTGCACTTTACCCTATAATTGAGGGCGTTATAAGTGTAATAAAGCTATCTGATGAACTTGGTATCCAGATCTATTATAACAATCTCACAATTTTTCAAGATGCCAATGATAATATACATAATTTATTTACATGTGTTTTATTACACAAAAAAGACAGCAATTTTTCACCATCTTAGTAAGTACAACTGGGAAAACATTTTTTGCATAGAAAAAATTCCACTTCCAAATCATCCTTTGGAAAAGTCCTCATTGAAGTGAACAGGTATCACAAAGATTCCAGTTCTTGTATACAGAACAAGGTCACTTAAACCATATATGCCAAAAAGATCTTGAATGTGTCCATAGTAGTCACTGCGCACAGGCGCCATATTCTGAATTTACAATATGTAAGAATATGTACATGTAGCTATATAATATAAACAAGGTCTGAAGGAGTCTTGTCTGCAATAGGACCGGAAATGAGAACTGGGATCTGTCTACGAAATGAGAACTGGGATCTGTCTACGAAGTTTAGAGAGAGTAACCGAACCAGGAAACCATCTCCGGTCCTATTGCAGACACGACTCTGTCACTGGTGTCCGAATGTGAACCCCATGTTCCTCTTGTGCCATCTCTGGTGAGTTAGTCTTGTCAGACAAAAGCTGAAAGGCAACTGCAGCAGGAGCAACCTACAAATTAAGGAGGAAACAAAAGATGTTAAAAATACTTTAAATATTTAAAATACTTAAATGAAAACAAAGAAATTAATTGGAAATTGTATCAAATGGTTGGTTGGTTTTGCATTTTTATTGCATGCATGATACACCTTACTTAATGATATTTACCTCTGTCAATTCTTCAAGAAACTGTATCTCTGCCTCCTGTGACAAACTTTGTCTTCAGGGTGTCTGGGGTCAAAGTCCTCATCTCCAATTTCTGTTGTCTCCTGACCATGACTGTTATTGACATTATTAGAATATATTTTGATGAAATGTTTCTTTGAAACTAATGAAGGGATAAAAAGACTTCTGAGAAAAGTTAATACATATTATTGAAAATTCAATCAAAATAAATTATCATCTTAGAAATGTCTAGAAAATGAAATAATTTAATAAACTAATAAACTCAGCTCACCAATAGTGTGTCATTACAACATTCAGAAACATTTTTAATATCAGTCATTACTGATAAAATCATAGCAAAGAAAACTTGAATGCAATACTGAGGAAACCTAATAAGAAATATAAATTAAATATAAATGTTATTAATTTGGGATTTGGAATACAAACACAAGGATACACTTCTTATGTGCAACCCATCAAATAATTGATTGATCCAGTGTTTTACTGGTAATCATGTAATATAATGTATTAGAAATAACCACCCACCGAACAAGCTCAATCCTTAGCTTCTTTATAGGCACAGCTTCAGTCAGACTCCAGGCTGTCCTTCTCCAGAGACAGACTAGATGTCACAGAGGGTTTCTCATTATCTTCAAGAGCTTAGAGACTGGCAGCAATGTGACGATAAGCCCCATCAGCACTGAAATACAACCATACACATAAATAAAATATATCATTCTTATGTGTAACATTTACATTTATCAACATTAAAATCACAAATAAATTTGGATTAATATTTATCATTTTTTAGAATAAAACATTTTAATTTAAAAGTACAGAATATCTGAATATGTTTGAAAATTTGGTAAAATATACTTACTCCCAAGCTTGGCTAATGCTGTTGTCTTTTCCATAATGAACCACAGGTCATATGTTGATTATCCCAGATAAGAAGAATCCTTCTTTGTTGGTTTCACTATTGATTCGAATGCACGGAGGTCACTGTCATCACTTATGTCACAATAATTGAGGTCTAACACATGTCCACCATAAACAAACAATACTCCTCAAAAGATTCTGCAAAAAGCATTCAGTTAAGCTTTTCATAATCAGATCTACGAAATAACAGGTACTTGAAGATGTCTAATAAGCCAAAGTCTGAAACAAGACTCAGTCAGATATATAAGCAGGAGCCAATGGATCTTCAAAATCTTAGTGTAAGTCTTTGAGACACTTTTTCATAAGCGTCTGTGGATAGTCGGGTTCAGTCTTTAATTTCAGATTGACAATTGCATTTGCATTAAAAGAACGTCTTTTCTGTAAATTGTGTAGCACAATCACCAGGCAACTATAATACACTACTCCATCACCAAACAAGAAATATTGACAAAGATTTCTTTGCTCTGTTTAGCCAAGGATAAAGACATTGTAAATCTATGAATAAATGTACATAACAAACTTACAACAATATTATCCGTTAAGGATCTACACAATTTTAAGCGCCCAAATACATCATCATATTATCATACATACAAGAGAATATACATCACCGTGCTTATAAACATATCGATCATTAATGGCACACAAATAAATCATTCCAATAATACAATACATTAGAAATACTAATGCGCCCTTTTAACATTTAACAATAACTTATGTAATATATTTCCATTACTGGACGTTCACCACGTCCCCTGCTTTAGCAGACACCGGCCATGTTACTGGATGGACCAACTGTTGTGGATGTTTTTCCCCACCCTATCATCTCTGGGTTCTCCTCTCTTAACCTTACAAGTACCTAAACCTCGGCTCGGTTTTAGCTCCATCCCAATGGATGACTAATGTACACGTCCACTTGTCCACCACTCTTTCAGACTTTAGGATTTCTAAACTTCATCTTGATTCAAGCCCTCCCCATGATTTTTGCTTATGTAATTCACCTACATCGTCCCTGTCAATTAATTCTAGTCTTCCTTCAATACCACTTTCCTTAACTTTTTTTCCCATTTTGACTCATGAGACATTAAAATCAACAGCACATACTATTTTCTTACTACCAGGTTGATCCCGCCAAAACAGCAAATCAACCATCGGCATAACGTTCCCCGTTAACCCCTGATTTGTGTTAGTTCTCTTAATGTCCTTTACCTCTACTCCTTACTGCTACACTAACCTACCTAACACTATTAATAAAGTTTAACTGCAAATACTTAGGGTTGCCCAGAGAAGCGGAGAAGGTTGACAACAATCAGCACTCACAACCACCAAGTCCAAGTACCTCTGTCTTGCTGAATCCGGGTCACGGCACCAAAAAGGATCCCCTGTGTAGCACAATCAGCAGGCACACATCGAAAGATTCAACAAGAAGACGAGATGCATGTGGATTTTCATGGGTTTACTTCTTCCGAGTACTCTATACAACTCTGGTCGTCGATCGTTCTCGCCCGCTTTCCCTTGGCACCCTCACAACGCCCAGCCCGCCCTTTCTCACATGGCTGGTCGTGGCTGTCACCAATAATAAGATACTTTCTGCACCTATAAGGAAGCCATTTAAATAACTGGATTTATTAGTTTTGAACAAAATTAACATTAGTGAAATGCTTATATAATTATTTAACTCAATTTCAATCCTTATCTATCAGACTGTTTTCTCTTCTGGTACTTCCTCAAAGGGGTCCATCGAGTGTAACTCCATGTGAACTATCATCAACCTGGGCTTCTGTCTCAAGTGTTAAGCCACGCGTCTTGCTAGAACTATTAACTGACTCTGCCTCTGTAACTGGTGTTATGCCACTTTTTGTCTTGTGTGAACTAACAACCCCCTTGGCTTCTGTATTTGGTGTTACACCACGCATTTCACATGAAGTATCAACCGACTCAGCTTCTGTAACTGGTGTTACACAATACATCTTCTGTGAAACATCAACCACTTTATCTTCTGTCTTTGTTGTGCCCAACAGAACTTCTTCCTCTTGACGGTCGTCGCTCATAACAGAACAAACATTCTCAGGAGTGTCTGTCTCTTGTGTACTGCAGCGCATCTTGTGTTGACTTTCCAAACATTTGAAATATTTGATCCATCTGAATGTAAGAAAACATACACAATGTTAATCATTTCAAAATTATATTTAAGAGCTTTAAGAGCTTTGACATATAATTGGTTCAAAGTCCTACAGAAAGAATTACGATGAGACTTGAGTTACTTGTTTCTGTCCACTTCTCTCTGATATTGAGACAATTACAGAAGCATTGTCAAGTAAGATGAAATGCTATTCAATTTCATTTCTTGTTTTGCTGTAACCTTTTGATCATTGCCTATTATTGTCTACTTTAATAGTTACAATACTTATGAAAGTACAACCCTGAGAAAGTGACAGGTAATCTTGTTGAAATTTTTGCTTAATTCTTTTGGTATCATCATGAAATCATTTGATCAAAAACTTACAAGAAACTTACCTTGGTTTACATAAAAATAGTATTACCACAGTCAGCACAAGGTTAATAAGAATCACTACAGCTTGCCAAGAAGGAGAAGAGACAACTGCAAATGGTGAAAATCATCAAGTAAAAGATGGCACAATTATATAGAATAAATGGTTAACAAAGAACATTTGCCCGTAGCTACTGACACTGAGGTACTCTATAAGATTGGTTGGCTGTGCCTACATCAGAACATGCACCTATCATAGCTGCTGTCCATGTCTAGAGAAAACCTGATACAACAAGCTCTTATCCCAGTAATCAACATTTTGAAACTTTTATTCTAGTTTTATGAGAATGTGATTGTTTACATGTGTAATATTCTGTAACAATATTGCATTGTTCCATGGGTCACACCCCCACAATGTTTGGTAATATAGGCAATCCTTTTCTAGAGGGTTCTTTCTTTTTTATGTATTTTCTTGAGTACTGAACTGAACTGAAAACGGTAGGGTCCTCAAATCGCGTAATCAATATTAACATTTAAAGGCCAGCTATTAAGAAACACTCACTCTCTCACATTTCATCAACCTGGTTCTCTATAATTGACATTGCAATCATTCTGCTACACCATTGTGCTCCACACTTATATCCACTGTTTACAACTGGATTCAACAGGAATAAACTTATTGCTATTTGAGCAAGGACTTTGTGAATATACTTTCAAGCTAGTTTTGTGACCCATTTCAAATTATATAACTTACTTGTATTAGTCTATATTGTAAGCTTAGGCTCTTTGTTTATTATGGATTAAATTATTATTATTGTTTGTCATATTTTGCTTTTATGACTGGGGACAGTTTTTATATTAATAGATTAAGAGTAACACTAGGAACAATATCCACCTTGGTCATGTTTGCTTGTTACTCAATACTATCTATAGCTTGTAAAACCATTGATATCATGCAAAAAGACGGAAGCAAAATACATACAGTGAGCAGCTCTCTCATTGGTTATTGAGATTGACACTGGTATGGCTTCTCATTGAGAGAGTACCACTATTGCTGGACTTGGGTGTTTCATTTGCCTGGTATTTTTAATGATAAGAGGTTTTGGGCCTGATTGATATCAGGCTAATGAGGGAACTACGCAGATATAAATATTCTGAAGTAGCAGGATGATTGTGATAATGTTCTTCCTACATACATATTCTATGAATAATTAGTATTAATGGATTAATGTTTAATAGTCTTCATAGAATCAAAATATTAAGGTTGTAAGTTTAATCTTAATGAATCAAATATCGATAACTTTACTAACACATTGCTTAAAACTTAAAGAAAATAACTGTACTTATCCCTAATTATTGCAATGAATTTATGAACAAGATAGTGACAGAAATTTATCACACATGTACAATGATCGATGGTTCTTACTTTGTACCACATGACAGGTCCCATCCATGTAACATCTATCACCACAGACATCTGGACATCTTGAGCTGCAGGAGCTTCCATACAGACCATCTGAACATTCCATACAGTCTCCAGTCGACCGGTGACAGCGCATACAGTTCTCAATACATGAGATGTTACAGTGTAAGCCATAGAGGCCATCTTGACAACCAGCCGAACAAACTCCTTCCAGCTGACTGCAAATACCATCAGCACAACCTGGAGAACATTTTCTGCCACATCTATATCCAGTGTTACCCTTGACACATCCATGAGTACAGAAACCATCACTGGACCTGCACTTGCCTTTCTCACAGTTGTTTGAGCAAGGTTCTGTACACTTCTCTCCCCACCACCCAGCTACACACGTTTTACAGTTGCCAGTCCGACATTCACATTTCCTTTCTTTACAGTTTACAGGACATTCCTCTTTGCAGGTATTCCCCCAAAATGTGTCCTTACATAAATAGCAATGACCAGTGTCACGACGACATTTAGATGGTTTGCAGTTTTTCAGACATTTGCGGTTACATAGAAAACCATAAAAACCTTCCTTGCATTGGTCACACATTCCAATTTCTCTGTAACACCCACCATTGTCGCAGTGTCCATTACAGGGTTTATCGCACTTTTCACCAAACCATCCACTTACACATTGCTGGCAGTGACCTGCGAATTCGTCTCTTTCACAATTCTTGTTGTTGGTACCTGTAAAAGATATAAAAGCAAAATTAGTTACCGAGGATTCTATTTATAGACTTAGTGACCATGTGACCTCTTATAAGTGCCACAGAGGCAACATCCTAACAACATTTTTTAGTCTTTTAAAAAAAGATAGCTAAAGACTAATTCTTTTCGCCACATAATAATTTCATCAAAGACTTATTTTCTTCGAGTAAATATTTCTTCAATTCTATCTTATCTCTAAAATGATGAATTTAGGGTAACTTTTGGAATTAATCAGTACATGACACTATGTATATATGTAAAGCAAGATGACAAAAATGATGTGGAGTGATGTTGGCGGCAGCATGAGTGATGATATATTCAATGTATTCAATATATTGAATTGTTATTAATATTAATTATTTTCCCGTAAAGATTTGATTCTTCTTAACAACAATGAAAATTACTAAAATCACTTCAGATGGATCCAGAAATATTTTATTTTTAATATGTATTATTTTCCCTTCTAAGTTATAATTCTTCTTACTTTCACAAGGCACTGTTCCATCAATTTCATCATATAAAAGATGTGAACTGTTCAAGATAAATAATTCAAATATGCAAATTGTATATATCAATCGGTGAAATGTGTTTACAGCAATGTGAAATTACTGAAATCACTTCTGATGGAAAAAAGAAATAAATTATTACATTTATTACATATTACAAGTTATTTTTTACCATCAACGTTTCAAATTGTCCTTTCTGCCAGAAGGTCTTGGTGAAATCCATTTCCTTGTCAATGTTTTGACAAGATCATATATGCTAGTTTTATTTCTCTTTGACCTCGCCTATACAAATCACCTATTTCAACTAGTGAAATTGTGAATAAATATGATAATTACCAGAAATCTTTGATCAGTTTACAACTACAACTAATGAGCAGAGAGCTCATTAATATTCATGAAACGTGTCTTTGCAACTTTTGTTTACATTTATAATCATAAAAGGCAGCTCCAATCTTGTTCAATTTGAAAACATTTTAAATATTATTTCAAACTATGTGAAAAGGATTTATTACTGTTCATGCAATTATCTCACCATACAATGAAAATGTATTCACCAGGAAATGTTTGACAAGTTGTTGTAGCCACATGTTATAATAGGTAGCAACCAGGTGGTCCCACATTCTCATATTTACAATATTTGTATATAAAGTCATCAGAAAAAACAAAAATGGCATTCTTTATTGCTTGTCAAATGATGTTGTTGACATAATGTTCTTAAGTTTGTACGAATTCATATATTCAGTTTCAATACAAAACCAAAAGTCTCAGCTTTGATGTGAACTACAGGAGTTACTTTTATTGCTCTCTAGCGAACCAGCATGGTTGCCCTTTCAGAGGCGTTCCAATCTGCATATATAAAACTGCTCAAGTTATCGCCGAGTCATCCATGGAGACAGTATTCTCTCGATGACATAACATGTTTTAATAAAGCATGCTTGTATAATGCTGTTATAGTTGTAAATGAAACTGTCCAAGAACTCTGGAGAGACTACATTAGGAGTGTTGAGATCTTGTTGTGTAAGTTCTTGTAAAACATCACAATTGAAATCACCTAGGTTCAAAGATTCTAATTTGCAAAAGGACACTGACGTTCTGATTGGTTGTGGTTTTCTCACATTCATATCACATAAAAACACTGTAATGATCTGACACTCGAGAGTCCACAATTCTCAAATCAGAGATGAGATTGTTGCTAGTGTATCTCGTGATCTTAACATTCAGAATATGTCCAGCTTAGTGAATTGTTGATTTGACATGATGTTCGAGATCAAAACTGTACAACAGCTCTAGAAACTTACTGGTATGATTGACATGGATACTAAAGTCCCTTCATATAAGAAGACTCTCTTTGCTCTTTACAGCAACTTAAAAAATGTCTGAAGGTTTGTCGATAATCCTGTCTGTTGAAATACCCTTGTTTGTTTTTGGAGGTCTGTATATCAGGTGGAGTGGGACACCATTCACAAGGAATCTTATACGCATATATTACAAACTGACTAGTTCATTACAACATTGTTGACACTAAAGGTGGACCCGTGAATAACAGCTATTTCTCCTCCTGCCTTACTTTTGAGTAAAGTGGAGTATCAAGTACACTGAACTTTTCTGCCAATGGGCTTGTTATTGCTTGTATGTAGCTTCTCTGTTTGAAGCTGTAGTGTTTGTTACATAAAATTCTACCTGGTATGGTCCGGTTATGATTTTAGTTTTTTTTACGGGTTTTATAATAGTGTACAGTAAATGTATCTGTATAAGCAGAATGATGAGAGCATTATGGAATAAAGGTAGGAGCAATAAAACGCTGTGCAGAATGTGTGTTTGTCTTTGCATGCGAATTAGGAACTACAAAGTTGCATGGTTTCAATACGTCTTGCGACACGACAGAAACCATCGATTTAGGGTGTTCAGTTTTAGTTATGTAAGTCAGACTATTTACACACTTCAGGTTTAGTTTGAAGTCTTGGTAGTTCTCATAGGTCATATATTCTATCTCGTATATCTTGGGTGCTGTAAACCCTTTTTCATTTCTCTAATTTGTCCTGTTTGAAGGGGTTAATTGACATCTTGGTGTCCAAGTAAACTCACACAAGAACATCACTTATTACACATGGGTTCTGAATATCTTTATGGGATAATTTTGGTTATAATAAGTGTGGAAATAAGTGTTGTGTAACCAGTTGAAAGTTACTCAACGAATGTTGTGTAACCAAAACAGGTTATTCAAAGATAGTGACATCATAATGTCGGACTACTTTTACAATCTATCAATCGAGTACAAGTGACCTTTCCGTTGCCACCTCGATATTTCAGATGAACATCACACCTACATTCAAGCAGTTATCAGCAACAAAACACAACCAAACATCACATTAGATTTGTTTATAATAAAGTACCAATGTAGGTTATTTTTTTAAAAAGTATTATTTGCGTAGTAATTCTTAATTGTGAATTTCATCGCTGAAGCAGTCGCGGTTGGGTTATCTCCCTTTATCGCTTTCTTTATATCCTGCATCGTCTGATGGCAAATTTCCTCCAACTGAGATAATGCAAATATCAGGGCACAAGAACGTACAGGGCATAAACAATTACAGTTCGCTGTCGATGAACCGCCACAAGGACTTGACGTTCTCTCGCACTTGTCGAATCATGTCAAAAGGAGAGTAGTCTCCCTTCCAACTCTGTTGTCAGGCTCCCACCAGAGCAGTCAGACAACCAGTTAAAGGTGTACCGAGCTTGTGCAGTCCATCTTTTCAGCCCAAATATATGGTGGTACAATAAATGTTAACTTCTTTGGACCAGAATCAAAGAAAATGAGACTTGATGACCAGTAATTTCTTGTATCTAGTTTGACAGACTCCGCGTTACTTTGTTCAAAGCGAGCTACCGTTGTTCATCCTTCGTTAGCAGTGACACGTCAAATTTAGCGATGACGAGTCAAGCCTTCAGTGACTGAGAATATTGTAAATGCGTTTTGATCTGTCAAATTGATTTTACCTGCCACTCTTAATGAAATCTTTGTACATTAACCATATGAAAAAATATTTCTATTACTTATGGCCCTTTGATTCTTTTACAACTATAACGAGGCCTATGTTTCAGACAAAAGAGGCAGTGTATTGTTGTACACACTGTATTAATGCACGCTTAAGTCTTTCAGTGATCGCTTTTGCTCGTGAATAAATCAAAATGTTAAAAAATATCTCGTTGGAATATTTTCCACATTCAACACCTACTCGTTTTTTAATCTCTATTTAATACGAGGAAAAATTTAATTAACTCCTTCATTTCCTGATATCTCAGTCTCCGCATTACATTTATGTTGTACCGTCAACAATGATGCAGAAATCTTCCATTTCACACACTATAAGTAATTTTCTTGAGAGCCGATAACACTGGGATATAAATATCATTAAACAGTTTATTTCTGTCCTAAATTAAACAGATATGTTGCAAAACTCGCTGTTACAAACGTCACTTTTTGGTATTATCTGTATCCTGTTTTTAATGTAAATTATGCCAGAAATTTACAGTAAGTATGACCCTACCAGACCTCTTATAAGAATAGAGCAGACTGCAAAAATAGATCTTTTGAAATATTGTATACATACTTTTTTGACTATCCATTCTTTACACTAATACTGGGATTATGAATAAATAAATTTTTTGTCCACATGTATCAAATATCGTTGGAACATCAAAGAGATAAGGAAAACATTGACCATAATGAAATATAACTGATGCAATTTCATTTTCTCATAAACCACATTACAATTCAGGCCAAAAGGAAATTATACATTTTGATATTCAATTAGCTCTAGTGAATTGTTGTTAACCCTCCAAAAGATGTTTTCAGCTTGAAAGACATTTTTTTTGTAAAGAAATCATCTTATTTTCAACACACGCTTTTGTAAGATGTAATACCTATGAAACAGATTCTATTCTATAGTAAAACAAATATATCAAAAACTAAAGTATTTAATAACGAAAAACAACTTCCTTAAGGGGCATTTAAGAAGCTGGATTGATGAAGATGAACGAGTTCTTATGGATAGTCAACTTCTTTATTGCATGGATTGCGATGTTTCGGTGTTGATACTAAGTAACTAACACCATTAGCAAGCAAGTGATCCTGTGTAGATACTAACACCGTTATCAAGCAAGTGATCCTGTGTAGATATTAACACCGTTATCAAGCAAGTGATCCTGTGTAGATACTAACACCGTTATCAAGCAAGTGATCCTGTGTAGATACTAACACCGTTATCAAGCAAGTGATCCTGTGTAGAAACTAACACCGTTATCAAGCAAGTGATCCTGTGTAGAAACTAACACCGTTATCAAGCAAGTGATCCTGTGTAGAAACTAACACCGTTATCAAGCAAGTGATCCTGTGTAGATACTAACACCATTATCAAGCAAGTGATCCTGTGTAGAAACTAACACCGTTATCAAGCAAGTGATCCTGTGTAGATTCTAACACCGTTATCAAGCAAGTGATCCTGTGTAGAAACTAACACCGTTATCAAGCAAGTGATCCTGTGTAGATTCTAACACCGTTATCAAGCAAGTGATCCTGTGTAGAAACTAACACCGTTATCAAGCAAGTGATCCTGTGTAGATACTAACACCGTTATCAAGCAAGTGATCCTGTGTAGAAACTAACACCGTTATCAAGCAAGTGATCCTGTGTAGATTCTAACACCGTTATCAAGCAAGTGATCCTGTGTAGATTCTAACACCGTTATCAAGCAAGTGATCGCTTGCTTGATAACGGTGTTAGTATCTACTTGCTTATCTACACCGAAACGTCGCAATCCATGCATTAAAGAAGTTGACTATCCATAAGAACTCGTTCTTCTTCAACGAAAAACACGATGTTAGTTGCTGTAAAAAATTGGTGTACAATCTGAGGGCTGTGTGTAATATTTGAGTTTTCATCATGTAGTAGCCAAGCTAAAGCAGACGACACTGTATACTTTATTATTACTTTACGTGGGTCATCACTGTCCTTCAATCCAGAAACACTGATTAACTTTTGTTTTACTTTCTTAATCAAACATGCTGATGTTCAGTTCAGATAAAGGGTTATATGTTCTGATAAAATTCCCATTTCAACATAATGGCTCTTGACTTTGTTTTTGTTTACTTTTCTTTTGTGTTAAAGTATTGAAAATTGAGCCATTGCAGGAGTTTCCTCCCTTCGATGCAAAACTCTTAGAACTAAAAAACTGACGACTTTAAATTGTTGTGTCAGGATTATTCTTGTCTTAAATGAAAACAGGTTTTTAGGGCGTGGTCCCTGTTGCCCTTGTTCGAAGTCACATGGTCACTAAATCTACAAATCTAAAATCTCATTGGTAGAGGAGTTTGTCACAAGATTTCAAATTGCCTGAGTCAATGGTTCTGGAGAAAAACATGAAGATGAAATAGTTAAAATTTTATGGACGGATGGACAGACTGACACCAGATGCTATGTTATGGATAAGCTTATTGTCCTTTCAGGCCAGATGAGCTAAATATATGTAAAATAATCATAGTCAGAACAAAACTGCAATGCATCATATGACATCCAATATTTGCTGTTCACTTACTTGTCTTATGAATTTGGAGACTGAAAACCACCATCAAAGGAACTAGAAGATCCATCTTATAAGTTCTGAAAGTATACAAATTAATACAATGGTGATATCATTCACTTTGATATTCGAAATCTGATGTATATTGACTAATTATCTGTGAATGATAGACAATTATAGACTGGTGAAGAGGTCAATATCTGTTTTTATAGACCAGGGGGAAATCAATATTGACCAAGGTCAAAGTCTTGAGGTCAATGTTGTTTTTCTCGGGTAATAAAAACAGGTAATGACTGAATTCACAAGTCCACAAACGTTTTTTTATGCCTCAGTTACAATAACAAAGAGGACCAAAAAAAATATTTCCATGGACCAGAATTTTGTTCTATTGTTTGTGACAACAGGTCATGCAGTGATGGCATGATAACAATAGCATGACGTCATGATACAGTAACTCTGATCAATATCCTTTTTGGTTGGATCCGGATTAGAGTCAATATGTTTTTCTTTTCACTTCAGAGATCACAGGGTCACAAAATCTATCAGTAGGAATCCTGATCAGCTAGGGGGTTAGTACAAAAGGTTTCAGATTTCTAGTCCTTTTGCTGTAGAGAGGAAGGTGAAAATACATACTAAAAATTGAGTCATGTTCTCTGTAGCTCATCATTCTTTGTACTGTTGATGTTAAAGACTAACAAACACACCAGTATGTAACCCAAAAGAAAGACATCACCAAAATTGGCCAGTGTCAGTGCAATAGAAATGATGTCTTGACACTAAATTGGAAGATAATCCTTAAATCATGACACAAGATAGAAAACAGATTCATTTGATTTTGATTAATTTATAAATATCTTGTGGAAATTCTCTCTGTAAACACAAAATGTATATAAAACAACTCAAACATGCTTTACTCTGCAAAATATAATTTTTTACCAACATCCTAACTCCATCTTCTGAACTCAAATGATGACTGAATAATTAAGGTTGTGTACCCTGCTGCGGCCATATTTGAAGGACGGTCTAAACCTACTAAACTTTAATCTTCATGGAACAAGATCTTATTCTGAAAACTTTTAGCTTCCCACGCCAAAACGTTTTGGTTTCAACATTAATATGTACCCTTGCCATGCAATATTATAGGGGGTATGGCTATAAAATCTTATTTCAATCCTACTAAGATTATTATTTAAAATCAGGGCTATTGGCTCTGTAGCTTACCAGGCTATCTATAATTCATTTTACAAATGGTCACAGGGTCACCATATGAGCTGCTACAGGATCACCAAATTCAATAATTATCATCTGCATCAGCTTAGGACTCTGTACACTCAAAAGAAGAAGAAATTCAGATTGTCGTGCTTTTTCTCTGATGCCCAATCTATAAATTAGAATCCCCAAAAGCTAAGGAGTCTGTTCAAAAGATAATTGTTCTCCTTCATCTTGCTTCTAAATATCAAGATGAAAATATAATTTTTGTATGTTCCCTGTGGCCCTTATTAGGGTCTCAGGGTCACCAAATCTTTACATTAGAATCCCAAACAGCTAAACAGTCTCACACAAGGTTTCATTTTTCTAGGCCTTTTGCTTCTTGAGAAGATGAAAATAGATTTAAAGGGCATGGTCGCTGTTGCCCTCATCAGGGGTCACTGGGTCACCAAGAGCCTGTATACAAGTTAATAGTTTTCTAGGGCTCTAACTCCTGGAGAAGAGGATTAAAATAGGTTTTTAGCGCTTGGTCTCTATAGCCCTTATTAGCGACCACATGGTCACGAAATCTATAAAACAGAATTCCCATCAGCTAAGGCACCAGTAAAGAAGATTTAAGTTTTCCCCGAGTCAATGTTTCTGGAGAATAAAATGAAAAAGTGAAAAGTTTACAGACAGATGAAAGAATGCCTGATGACAAGCTATGTCATAAAACAATCAGCTTTTCAACCTAGATGAGCTTAAAATAGACAGACTTCTTAATACAAAAATACAAGTGAGCATTGCTCAAATATCCAAGTAATCTGCTATCTGCCAAGAACAATCAAACAGTAAAAAAACCTTATTCAAACAGCTTAAAACTAAAACAAGATTATCTTGTGAAACTGTTTCCCCCTGAATGTAAAGTGTAAAAAAATTATTTCTCCCCATTGGAACTTCAGACCTGTCAAGACAGTAATCAGGAATGGGCTTTCTATCTTAAGAGGATTTTGAGGTGTGCCCACAATCAAAATTTCATTAACTATGAGGTAATAGTTTCCAAGAAAATTTCTCCCTAGAGGATCATCAAACTTTTCTTTGCATGAAAACCCAAAAGAACATGTTTTGTAAGTCAAAGTTTTACCTGAACTTTTTCTTAGAGCCAGAGTTCCAGTTCTTGCCAAAGCATTTTTACCTTGCCACAATCATACAGTAAATGGGCGGTTGATTGTATAAGGGTTGAGCAAAAACTGCAATGAAGAAACAGGATTTTTATGGATAAAAAACTTCTTTATTTCAAAGAGATGCATGTTTCGGTGTAGCATGTAACGTCTCATTTTTTTATGGTTTTAAAGTCACGACCTTGACCTTTGACTTTCAAGAATATCATCAGGTGTATTCAAAACCAAAACGAGGTGTAATGGTTTCTGAGAAAACAGTTGACATGTCACTACACGATAAACGTGTCTGCTTGATTTAGCCAGTATCTGATCCCTAAGTTATAATCCGATACTTATTAATGGTCCAGGGTTTAGAAACTTGAAGTGTTGCAGCAAGCAGACAAAGTGAGCTTTATCCGTGGCCAAGTGGCAAAAATGTGACATAGCAAAGTAGTAGGAATAATTTGATTGAAACTCAAACAGCGACCACTATACATGAAGTTGTCTATCTGGAAACTTTCATTGTGGTAGGCCTACTGGTTTTTGAGATATGGACAGGAAATGAAATTCTAAGTTTCATTTCCAAGGAAATGGCTACCAGTTCACATGATTTTTCAATTAGCTAGGGACATTCAAAGATTTTGCACAGACGGAGGTAATTTCTATGTCGTTAACGAGGGATAATTATCTTTCATAAATATAGTATGGGAAATATACTCTTGACAAACTTTTGTCACAGATGAACACAATAGTGACAGTCAAATAGACAAACAGATGAACATGCGGAAGGACAGAATGAACAGTATATACGACTTACACTTTGTGTGTGTGTTTGTAGGGGGGGGGGGGGGGGGTAGGAGGGGGGGGGGTGAGGGGGTGAAGGTTCAGGGGGAGGGTTATAGTAAAAGGAAATAAACTGGAGCTAATTCATTTGATATTGAAATTATTTCCTTCTTTTTAACTTTAATAGAATCATTTCCACCTCGCAAGATTAGCATGAGTTTTGCTAGATGAAGTTTATGGACAGTGAGTGCTATTTCAAATCAGGTAAGAATGTTTGTGAAATTCAGTTGTTGTGGATAGGCTTCCAGTGAGAAATGTACATATCTAATATGTTAATAGTCTTAGAATGAGAAAGACATTTTATCTATATTGTAAACAAAGCCTTTCATCAAGTTTGATTGGAAAAAACTTCTGCATTAATAGCTACTGAAACTGAAACAAGTGTCACAAAGGTGCCCTTATTCACTGCTGCAAATTAATCTCATATCAAGGAAGAGTCGAGAAACTTCCTTGTGAATGCAACTTGGGTCTTCCCTTACAAAAGCTATGTTTAAAATATGAAAAAAATATAGTGAAGGATTCTTGACATCCAGCTTTCCAGCTAAATTGGACTATTGGCTCTGTAGCTCCTTATGCTTCATACATGATATTGTTTTACATTATATATGAAGAGATTATTAAGAATGTATTATGACTCATACTAAACGTGTTTGAAATTTTCTATTACCCAAGAGAGAACCGTTTCTATTTCATTCAAAACACATGGATATATTCCTTTGCAGCGACCAGCTACAGTGCCACACAAACAATGGTTTTAAGATGTCAAAAAATGATGAATTACAGTAATTCCTGCTAAAACAATCTTTGCTAGGCAAAAGTTATATGTGCCTATGTGCTCATATTGAAATTATGTCAACACTTAAGATAAACCAAATTATATTTTATACTATATGCAGATGTGGAAACCGGACAAAAAGTTAATAGTAAGCCCAAACAAACAACAATACACTGATAAATAAGAGTATTAAGAAGTCATAAAGCAGAAGACATATGACTCATGTCATTGACTCCTTCAATACATGAATTATACTTTAATAGAGAATCATAGTTGTTATTAATCCTATGCAATCCTTACAAAATAAAAAACTTTAAGTACGTTAGTCTTACATTGCAGATCTTTCCATCTTTCAATATGTATAATGTCATACCAAAAGAGAAATGCCTATGCACACCAACTTATATTTGAAATGATTATTAAAAAAAAGCATAAAGTGCACAGCTTTCCATGAAATATTGCTAAGTATTACTATGCACATAGGCAACAAAAATTAGGAAATATGACATTATCACCTGATTGATAAACATCTTATTAAATATGAAAACGGCACTGGATTTTTGAACAAGTTGGTTAACACACTGAACAACAAAAGAGATGTTGCACACATACTAGATTGAAAAATAGTTTATTTACAGATGGCCATTATGTTGATGAGAGTTGAGCATTTAAACAGACTTTCTTTTGTAATGAAAACATGTCATTTCCTTGAACATTTGTGCACTTACAATGTGTCATGTGATGCTGGCAAACCCTTATATGGGGATGTGAACTCAATACCTTGTATGGCCACCATTTGCGTTGATTTCTGCCATACATCTTCGATACATTGAATGCATCAAACGAATGATGAATGCCATGGGGATGGCAGCCTATACTCTGAAAAGAGTTGCAGTAAGTTGTGCAGCAGTTGTCGGTCTTGGAATGTTATTCAATCTTCTTTGGATTTTGTCCCACAGGTGCTCGATTGCATTAAAATCCGGACTTAGTGAAGGCCAGGGCAATGTGCGGATGTTGTCCTGCTGGAGAAAGTTATTGGTTACTCTGGCTGTGTGGGGGCATGCGTTGTCGTGCTGAAACACATGTGTCGGACAAAATGCGGCAAATGTGAGTCCTCAGCACTTGGTTGATGTAGAGGAGAGCAGTTACCCCATTTCCGCAGCCTGGGCCAATGTTCTTGAAGACGAAGGGTCCAAGTTTATGGTTTAGTGCTATAGCATCCCAAACCATGATCATCTGTCCTCCCCATGGATCTCTCTCGACAACACAGCCGTCACTAAAACGTTCCCCTCTTCTTCTCCACACTCTTGCCCTTCCATCGGTCACGGATATGCAATACCGACTTTCGTCGGAGAAGACTACAGTCCTCCACTGTTGATAGCACCAGAGTTGACGTTGATGTGCCAACTGCAAACATTGCCGTCAATGTCGATCTGTAAGGAAAGGGCCCCGAGCTGGACGTCGACAAGTTGGGTTGAAATTTCTAAGCCGGCGGTAAGGTGTTTGCGCACTAATTGGTATCCGGTGAGTGCCTATGGTCTGTCTTGCAGATTCCGAAGCCCTGCGAAAGCGATCCAACAAGTGTCGTCAGTGAGGGTGCCGGACCTGACGTGCTGTTGTGATCGTCGGTCTACCACTACAGGGACAATCAGCCGTGGTGTTTGTTGCATTGTACCGCTCCCTCAACCCAAGGACTTTTATTATATTCTATACAGGTCCTTGCTCAACCTTTCAATAGTCCGAATAAAGCAGCGGAAGTCATTAGCAATTACCCTGGGACGTTGCCCAGCATGAAGACATCAGATGGCTTGGTCTCTCTGATTTGGAGTGACTCTAGGCATTGTCGCGTTCAGGAAACGAATGACAGACTCACAATTTTGGGTGTCTTTCATACCCATTAAGGCAACGTTTTGCACGTGCGTCATTAAAAAAAATGCATTCGTGAGCATCACCATCGTCAACAGAAGGTGAAAAGTGTAAATCCATGGTAAATCTTAGCAAAAAAGAGTTGTTTTGGATGTCCATGACATCTTCTTAATGTTCAATTATCTTGAAATAATCAAAGAAGAACAATCATAATAATTTGCGTAAAAAATATAAACTTATTAAAAGTACGACGTTTCTTTTGTTGTTCAGTACATGCATTACAATTCTTCGAGACCATGTTTCGTCACATGATTGATGTTAACTCATTAACGCCGAGAGCTGCGTATATGCGTCAAAATAATGAGATCCTCACAGCGAGAGCCGCATATAAGCATCCGTTGATTAGCAGTTTCTCACAGCGACAGACGCTTATGTGCGTTAACTGAAAGCACCTCTTATTCAGCGAGAGCCGCGAATGTACGTCTGTCGTAGAGTATAACAATGAACTTATTTTTCAAATCAGTTTAGCATCCATAAATGTAGATAACAGTTTCGTAAATAAGATGCCATCCTCAGGAAAGCAATAAGAAATTAAAATCGTTGCTCTTTGTGCAAAAATATACGTTTTGTAAATGAAAACATTTTGCATACGTTGGTCTTGGAAGAGAAAAATAAATACTTTAATAAGAAGTTTTATTAAATCAGATGAGTTACCAATTTTGAAACATTGTTAGATACATTTTATTTCTAAAACGCATTGAATTCATATATCTAAGACGAAACAAGGGGAAGTGTTATTATAAACATTTATGTATATGTATTCATAAATCATTTGTTAAGAATTTGAGGCTATTGAAAGTGACATTTTGAGTTTACCTTTACTTCAATATGCTTCACAGATCCACGACTACATGGATACATACACATATTGGAGTAGTGGTAGATTGAGAAAGACAATCTAACATGAAGATTGACAAATGCTTATAAGTGATATTTGGTCATGTATATACTATATATAGTACATTATGTATGTCATGTATGTCTGTGTTTATTATTTGCTGTTCTTTAAGTACTGTTGTTTAGGTATAAGTAAGAGAAATTGTCTCTCATAACATTTTGACCAATATTATAGCCGCTACTTTGAACTTGATGTCATCAGAAGTATTACGTCAGAGACTGTAATTGACTGTTTGTCCCGCATATTCTTAACACACAGCCTGCCACTTAGTCTTCAAACAGATAATGGCCAACAATTTGGAACATAATGGAATCAAGCATAACACAAGTACACCCTATTGGCCTCAAGCAGATGGCAAAGTTGAAAGACAAAACAGGACCATTCTGAAGTAAATCAGAATAGCTCAAGTTGAGGGGAGGAATTGGAAGAAGGAAATGGAACCATTCCTTATGATGTACAGATGTACACCTCATGCAAAACCGGGAAAACGCCAAGTGAACTGTTGTTCGGCAGAACAATCAGGACAAAGTTACCCACAATTGAGATTATGGCTATGATGAAGAAGAACGTGATCATGACAGTGAACTGAAAAGAAAGGGAAAGGATTATATTGACAGTTGGAGGAATTCTAGATAAGCCTTCAACAGTGGTCACATTTGACAAGGTTCTAGTTAAGAAGCAGTTAAGAGAGGATAAATTCTCTACTAGTTTTCACAAAGTTCCCTACACTGTTGTGAATAAGTACGGAAACATGGTAGACGTTGCATGGTGCTGATCAGTCTGTGACTGTGAATGCTGAGAACATGGACTGTAGGAGATCACGACGTGAAAGAAATGTGCCAACAAAATGCAAAGATTTTGTGCTAAGTTTTATGGACTCTAAAATGTTTATCTCAGGAATGGCACAAGAACTATGAACTCTAAAATTGGAATTTTTCATAATGTTTGGAGCTAAGTTTGTTCCTGACTTTATACCTGTGTTTACATACATCTTTTGGATAGGGACATCCCTCTTTATAGTTTATTTGATAACATAACTTGTTTTTGGAATCAGGATAATGTCATTTTGACATATCTTATAAGGTACCCGATGACCCGATATGTTACTTTTACCTATAGCAAAGGGAGATGTTACTTTTACCTATAGCAAAGGGAGATGTTAAATTTTGGTGAAAAGTCATCTGTCAATCTGTATACCAATCCACAAATATTTGTGTCTACTAACCCACAGTGTTTACGAAGAAAATCAAACACCCAATAAGAATATAAAATGTAAAACAAAATGGCACGTATTTGTTCACCGGTTCACAATACATTACATTTCCTGTTTGTACTTAGTTGTCACTTACCTATTATTTGCAGAAAAGATTTCTTGACGCTCGTTGTAAGACGTTTTGAACAGTCGTTTTTCCCTCAGCCGGTGCTTGGGTCAAAGGTCACACTTCTTTTCAAGCGGAAGCGGCACAACCTGGTTCCCTGGCCTCGTTCCGCTTGCGCTACAGTGGGCTCACTTTTTCTTTTTTTTTCAAAACGATATAAGCTAACTGAATGAATTTGACCATATGATTCTTTGAGTGAGCAGTGCTTGCTGATTGTTTGGACCAAATTAAAGCTTTAATTCTTCCATATTCTGGTGAGTTTATTATTTAACATTTGTGCTTTTATGTTATATTTTCAAATATATAGATGCAAAATATCATTTTATTGAAAAAAAATTCAAAATTTGAAAAAAAAGATGCAAGGAAATAATTTTATGTTATGAAGTAGAATTTTCATATTTGTACACAATACATGTTACATGTGGCTAAAAAAATCACTTCAAAGATATTTTCTGGATTGCTATTAAGTTTACCATTGAAATCACAAATATACATTGAGTACTAGGAAAAACACTAGCTGCAACATTGTTTGCAGGATTTTTTTCTGAAAAATCTTCACAAATATATATTTGTTTTGACATGTCAATATAATAAGGTCTTGATTTCAAATGAAATCAACGTGTATACATTTCTCTCAATCAATTCATTAACATGTTAAGTATTCATATTTGTGTATATATATAGATTTCATAATAAGCGATCAACTATTATATTACAGATATGCGGTTTTACCGTAAAAACACAAAAAAGCGTTACTATAAACTGAAATGATAAACAACAACTTCTGAGAGTATTATACACTATTTGTTCCACCGTGTACATATGCTAAAATGACTGATTATTTAAATCTCTATCGTATGAGGTATTTTACTTTCTAGGAGAACATTTTATGCACCCTTTAAATCAGAACTTTTTACCGAAAAAGCAACCTGTCTGGTTTGATAAAGATTGTTTGGAATTAAAGCATAATAAATATTCTTGTTTAATTTTGCTGAGAAAATGCAAAACTGAAGAAAATTTGAAAGGATATTTGGCAGCAAAAAAGTTATATCGAAATGTCTGCAGAGAGAAAAAAGTTATTTTCAAGGACAATATAATTTATGAAATTCGGTGCGCAACAGAAGAGAAAAACTGTAAAGTGTTTTGGCGTAAAGTAAAATCTTTATTAAGTTCTCGCAGCTGCAATAGTGTACCTGTTGAATGTTGGTTTACCTATTTTAAGGATTTGTTAAATCCCCAACACCAAAATGTATCATCAGAATTTACTGACTTTGTGAATGATTTTATAACCAATCACGACTCTGTGGAATGTACGGATTGTAATAACTCCTGTATTTTGTCAGATCCTATAACACAAGGTGAGATAAGGAAAGCAATTAATTCTTTGAAGTCTGGTAAAGCACCGGGTCCAGATGGAATACCCGCCGAGTTTTTTAAAAGGGGACTTTCTATTATTCCATATTTAGAACTGTTATTCAATTCAATTCTAGATAAAGGACAATTTCCAGATTCTTGGAATATCGGCATGATTTTACCACTTTATAAGAAGGGTGATCGTTCGGATCCCAATAATTATCGGGGTATTTCTCTTCTCAACATTTTGGGTAAGGTTTTTACATCTATTTTGGAGTCAAGGTTACGGTATTGGACAGAGGTAAACTTTATCATTCATGAGTCTCAAGCGGGCTTCAGGAGGCAATATTCGACAGTTGATAATATTTTTGTGTTACAATCTTTATGTCAGAAATATCTTCGAAAGTCTAGACATCGGTTCTATGCAGCTTTCATCGATTTTCGAAAGGCTTTTGACTTTGTGGATAGGCAGAAGTTAATGTTTGTATTGCATAATAAGGGAGTAGTTGGTAAAATGTATAATCTTCTTCAAGATATGTATAGTAAAGTTAAGGCTTGTATAGTTAAGGATAGATTACAATCTGAATCTTTCACAACATCCTGTGGCGTTCGTCAAGGTTGTATGCTAAGTCCTGTTTTGTTCTCCCTCTTTATTAATGAATTGGCTTTAGAATTAAGAAACAGTGGTTTGCGAGGTATTTTTGTCACAGAAGAAATTGAAGATATTCTTTTGCTGCTGTTTGCTGACGATGTAGTGTTGGTTGATGATACAGTTGTTGGTTTGCAACATAAATTGGATTTCTTGCATAATTACTGTTTGAAATGGGGTTTAGAGGTAAATTTAGATAAATCTAATATTATAGTATTTCGAAATGGTGGTTGTATTAAAGGTGTCGAGAATTGGTTATATGCAGGAAAAGAGGTTAAAATAGTTACATATTATAAATATCTTGGTATTGTTTTTTCCTCTAGGTTAGTTTGGTCTAAGGCTTGCGAAACTCTTTCAGTTCAGGCTCGAAAAGCTTTGTTTCCAATTCACAAAATGATTCAGGCTTACCCATACCTTCCATTTGATGTAGTTCAGAAAATATTTGATACAAAGATAATGCCAATAATGTTATATGGTTCCGAAATTTGGGGGTTTACTTTCAGAGGTGAAATCGAGAAAGTTCAAAGTTTGTTCTTTAAGAGGTGTCTTAATATTTCTAAATTTACTCCAAATCGTGTTGTACTAGGCGATGTTGGAAGGCATCCGGTTTGTATAAATTATTTCAGTCGCTGTGTTGGATTTTGGTGTCGGCTTCTGTGTATGGACGGAAGTCGGAATCCTAAAGCATGCTACGAAATGCTTAAATTACAGGATAGTAATGGTAAAGCTAACTGGGTAACAGGAATTCGTATGTTATTGTTTTCAATGGGATTTTCATATGTTTGGATATCGCAGGATTTTGGCAATTATGATTTATTCATGCAGACTTTCCTGATACGCTGTAAAGATATTCAGTTCCAAGATTGGCATAGCAGCCTTGTTGAAAGGAATGATTTCAGATTCTACTCTAGCTTTAAATCGCTGTTACATACAGAGAAATATGTTTTAGAATTATTTTGTCAAAAGGATCTCCTACGAATATTTTGTAAATTTAGATTCCAGTCAAATAATCTTAAGATTAGTAAATTAAGGTACGATAAGGATATTGATAATGATCAGCTTTTATGTGTTAATTGTAATATGAAGGTAATAGAAGATGAATATCCTTTTTTATTAGTCTGCCCCTATTATAGGCATTTACGGGAAAAACTTATTCCTCCATACTATTCCATATTCCCTTCAAGGGAAAAATTGTACAAGTTACTATCTTCTAGCAATCCTGAGCATATTAAAAATCTGTCCATTTATTTGAAAAGAAAACTGCCAATATGATTAATGTAAACTGGACATGCGTCAATTTTTGAGCTGTATTTCCATGTGCTTTTGGCCATGAGGCCTTTTCACGGAATAAACTTGTCACTTTTACTTTATAATCATATAGGCGGTCGTACCGTAAAGTGAAAAAAACCCTTTATATGTACCAATAATTTTAGTTGTTTATTCTGGTTCGATTAATATGTAAAATGTAAAACCTTTTACGTATACTCAAAGGAAAGATATTGAAAATTAATTACCTATCTAATGAGGTATATTACATGTATGTCCTAATACATAGAGGCGGTCCTACCGTAAAATCACAAAAAGCTTTATTATGTACCCAAAATGATCAACATTTTATTAATCTTGTTCGAGCAACAACTTCTGTCAGTGTCAAGGAATATTTGTACCACCTTGTACATATACTCAAAGGAAAGGTAATTTAAATACCTATACAATGAGGTATCTTACGTTATAATACATAGAGGCGGTCGTACCGTAAAGTCACAAAAAGCATTACAACGTACCCAAAAAGATAAACAACAACTTCTGAGAGTATCGTAAAATATTTGTACAACCATGTACCAGGAATTCTCGTATTTAAGCCCAGGGCATAATTTCGAATTTTGCCCATGTGAGCGTTGAAACATTTAAACTGAAATTAAGCCCTTGGTTTAAATTCGAAAAGAAGTAAACGACAAAAAACATGGTTCTTTTATACGTTTTTATGGAACGAATTGAATGAAATCAAATTGATAAACAAGAATTGTTATAAAACACAATTGGGATTCCCCGTCACGTATAATTGGAATGAAAAAAATACGTAATTTGCTTTGCGTAATCGGAATATGCCCGACAATGACGTTTTTACACTCAACAGCCACTGAATATCGATCATAGGCATTTAAATTGTTACATTTAGTGCATACAATGTCACCTGCGATGGGAGACCAGTGGGTTTTGAAAATGTGAAACCCTCTCACGGCACTGACAGTGTTATAATCACGGATTCGACGCGGTGCCGTCAAAGTAAGTACCTGCAGTTTGAAATTTAGAAAGGAAGATCACTCTTAAATTAATTTCAAATTTAAGCCCATGGGCTTAATAACGGCAGGGCTTAAATACGAGAATTCCCGGTACCTATAATCAAATGATAAAAATACTACTAACACATAAATTCCAACATTATGATCATTCCCAGATTGTTCAAGTCTCACAATCTGCAGATTGCAGGAACGATGAAATATTCATAGATTGTGATATACCCCAGATGGTTCGTAACATGACCACCAGTTACAAACAAAATATGAACACATTGAATCATCGAAGCAAGCAAAATTGACACATGGGATAACCAAACACAAGCTGCTAATATACTCAGGCACCCTTAGAAGCACCCAAGAAGCACACACGGCACCACCAGTTACAAGCATCTAAGCCATTGGGGTGATGTTCGATCATGGACTTTATTACATTCGTATGCAATAGTTTTAGCCTGAAATGTTAAAATAACAATATAAGTCTCCATTCAATATATAATATACATGGCATGTTAAAGACATCAATACTTTTAATTAAACTCGCAATTATTGAATAGGCAATATGATAAATAGATACATATAGCATCGACACACAGTAGATACTCAAGTTGCCTATCTCAAGTTAATCATGATATAATTAATAAATACACATATCCATATATAAAGGTAATAATATTATTTACAAATAGATAATAATGATAAGACTCAGTAGAGCATTAGTTACAATGATACATATGCATACACTACATTAAATAATATAAATCATGACGTCAGACATGTGGTGGATAAACATAGCCATACGTATTGATAAGGATATAGCATCGAGATATCGTATCAGGTGGGATAACCCGTGCTCCTGCATACACTTGTAGATGCCACTGCTGAGCCAACGTCATCTGCAGGATGAATACAAAGTTTATGCAGATGTTGATGTATACAAATGATTAAAAGAGTAAATACGGTAACAGTACTATACATCCACATCTATAACCGATCACACTTACCACATTAACTCATACATTCACTTATGATAATGATTATGATAATGATTCTGAAAATGGTACTTCTTGATATGTTAATCATATAGAAACTAAACTTTGTTGGTTTTTTTTTTGGCCTTTTGAACTTAACTTTTTTTTAAATATCTTTTTAAAAAATTAAATTTCAATTCATAGTATACAAAGCATACACCATAGATGAAGCAATACCATAAGTAGACAGACATATAAATTCAATATTATACTAGCATACGTGACATAGAAAATCAGTCGTGACATAGAAAATCAGTCGTGATGTAGTGGGGAGATGGTACTGAGGAGTATTTTATTGGTGCTTCATTTAGTATCAGATGTATTTTCCAAAAGTGAGTCTGATAATTGTTTCCACTTCATATTAAAATGATTTGATATGTTATTTTTCTAGAAATGAAATGTTCTACTGTGCAGGTTTCCTTCAAGAGCTTACTAAATACCTCAAAACAGGGTGCATTTTGATTATGTGAAATATATATATATCTTTTGGCAAGGAGTATGATATAGTTCCAGTAGTTTTCTACTTAAACATACTCCAAATACAACAGTAAATTTGTAAGAATGATTTTACAATGAAAATTTGTATTAAGGTATCTTTCAACTTTGAGCCAAAAATTATTTACCACTTCACAGTCATAGAATACACGTAACAGATCTTCTGGGGTATTTTTTTATACAGAAATTGCATATATCATCATCAACTAGATTCATCTTCAAAAGCTCTTTCTTTGTTTACACTGTTCGGTAAATAACTTTATACTGGAAGTCTAAAAGCTTGCAATCTATTGTTCAGTTCCTGTAGATTGTAAATATATCTTTCCATGTAATATCATGTTGAAAGACAGTATTCCAATGTTCTAACACTTTTGGGATAGTATCATTTTGAATCAACTTGTCATAAAAATCTTTGAACCTTTACAATCAGATATCATATTTAGATGGACTTAATTAACAGTTTGTTGAGTTAAATTGTAAGTAGTTCTCTCTTATGTTTTTCTCCAGCTCTTGGGAATGTTATTTAACAAATGTTGGTAATCTAAAAATGTTCCTCTTATGTCATATTTCTGTTTCAAAACTGAGAACGCCATTTTCATCTTAAATGTCTTTGATGAAGTGTAAACCCTGTTCAGTATCAGATATATAATCTAGAGCATTGGAACCAAGTAAAAGAAATTGACACAAGGGAAAATATTATTAAAAGTTAATTTTATTTTCATATAACACTTCAATGTTGATAGTTTTAGAGCACTGATAAAACATTCTATATCAATCATTAGTAACTAAACTTACTGATTTATATTATACTCATATATTAAATATACCAAATAATATAATATAATATAATATAATATAATATAATATAATATAATATAATATAATATAATATAATATAATATAATATAATATAACATAATATAATATAATATAATATAATACCCACAGAACTCACTGTACTGCGAGATCAATCTTTGGCTATAAATATAAAGTAAATAGAACTCACTGTACTGTGAGTACAACCTGTAGAAGTTAATTAATACCTTTAACTAAAATGAATTGATAACTTACTCTAATTAAATATAAACTACAAGTCTAGAATTATCTAAATAACTCACACAACTGCGAGCTACTATCTTCATGTATCAACTATCTTAACTCACTGTACTGTGAGTTATCAACAAACACTTTTTACACATGAGAAGTAATGAATAATGAACATAATTTAAGTATAGCCGATATGATATGTATCATGTTTCTATGTATTTCATGGTTAGTTATATATACACAAGACTAGAGATAACTAACCTTTCCAAACTGAAAACACATCCAGACCACCATGGTCTCGATCCTTATGAACAGAAAGATCACCAATCACATGGTCAAAGTGACTGCCCAACACAACTTCTAATATTGCCAATGAAATATAATTACATGAACCTTATAAACACTACGTTACGCTTGACTAAACCCAGAACTTACATGAGGAACCTGAGCAAGGGGTCGTTTGGGGATAGCTTGCAATGTGAAAAGCATGCAGTTCAAGTTAGTAAAGCTATACTTAAGGTTACACTAAGATTGAATTGTTGTTAAGGGGGCTATGGTATAATATAAAATGTTTAATGTAAAATAAAGATTTAAAATGGTTAGATTTACTTTAATTAATGAGAAAGTATTTCTCATCAAAAGATCACAAACAACTATATACACTTCACATGTTTAATTGTTTATTAATAAAATTATATACAATTCAAATTATTGACTCTGCCACACTAACATGGGCTACCTGTAGCACCGCGAAGCGCATAAGATGCACACATAGGTCATCCAGTTACAAACACTCCATATGCACCCATCGGACCATCAAGCGCCCAAAAAATGATTGAAAAATGTCCTGCTACTCCAAGCGATATGCCATTGTTTATGTCAATGTGATGATATTTATGTGGGTCATGTATCTTTAATCATTATTTTCAACAGATATTGATATTGTCCCAATGTTCACCAGTTCATGTCCAACGTACCCCAGGTTGGGGCAGTTTGGGAAAGTATTTTTTCTTTTTTGATTTCTTATTTATAGAGTTTGTGAATTTATGTTTCATTACCTCCTTGTTTCCTATTTTGACAAGAAAGTTGCTTTAAATCTGCACAGCTTCATGTTATTTGTCTTCATAGATTATGAACACATAGGAAAAAATGTTTCTCCAATGTGCCCTGGTCTTCCCTACCCCATATTAAAAACAGTCTGAGGGTACCGAACACTATTTGTACCACCTTTTACTTATAATCAAAGGAAAGATAATTTAGTAATCATAAACTATCCAATGAGTAATCTTACATCATAATATACTGAGAAATGTAACAATGTAATCTCACCGTTTGTTGGCTTGATGGGACAACGACTTCTGAGGGTTAAAAGGAAATTTGTCATCCATTGCAAGTATATTCAATGAATTATTTCTCAATATTCTATATTTCATGGAAGTTAATCTTTATTATTCATCTTTATTTAGATCATAGGATAAACTAAAAAAGTGATCAAAATGGATATTGTTTAAAAGTTTGATACAATTTTTAAACACACCTTAACCTTACAGCTTCTTTAACAAACTTCTCCAAGTTAATTTACATGTCTATTTTATGAAAAATTTAATGATACATCACAATAATGGATAGTAGGATGGTCAGGAATATACTTATAAACTGTAAAATCTACCCCCTATCTATTTATGAAATCCATCCATACATATTTTTAAATCTTTGATTAAAAAAAAAGCCCCCATGTTTGTCAAAGTTAATTAGTAAAGGTGCATTCAAATGTTGAATGATCCCTCATTTGACAAGGGTACTACAAAATTGTCTTTATCTTCGCAGTAGAATCGTAAATTTAATAACGGGTATATATTCTTAAACTTGCATTGTAAATTCTTTGCAATTTAAGTCGTTTATGCCTTCTTAAAGAGGACATTAATACCAACAAGAGAGAGAGAGAGGGTGAGAGAGAGAGAGAGAGAGAGAGAGAGAGAGAGAGAGAGAGAGAGAGAGAGAGAGAGAGAGAGAGAGAGAGAGAGAGAGAGAGAGAGAGAGAGAGAGAGAGAGAGAAAAAGAGAGAGAGATTTTGTCATAGATATAGAACTATTTTAATTTCTAACAGCAGGGTAAACATTTTGATAATGTCCAGTAACACTGTAAATATTTATTCAATGATTGCCTTCTTTAAAACCTTGATACATTACGATTAATAATATCAAATGTCTTTCTGAAATCAACAAATAAACAATAAAAAATACTTTTTAGTGTTAGGGATATTCTTACCAAGATACTGTAATGTAAACATATTATATTATTCTTGTGCTGTATCCAGCACGGAACCTAGCCTGAGACTCATTATTCTTAGCACAAAAACTTACCAACCTCTTGTTAAGTATTAATGTGAAAGCTTGCCCACACTATTAAGTTATTCCTCTATAATTATTTATGTATGTTTCTTGCCTATCTTGTTGAGTGGTAAGGCCAGTATCCTTGGCCATTCAGTGGGAAATTTTCTGTTGTTCAAAACAGTATTTAAGATCACATGCGAAAATGGTAACAGATAATGGCCTTTCTCTTTAATGTCTATCAGATTATCAATGGCATCAATTAATTCATTTGGTTCAAAGAATGTTTTTATGGTATCATCATTATCACAGGCATAACAGATAAATATATCACTCTTTGCTATAAATAGACATTCTTCTCTTACATGGCTTTGGTCAATATTGTCATGACTTATGTCCACGTTTTGATAGTGATTGACTCTTTCATTCGATTATATGGAGTTTAGAATTGATGTTGATCAATTACCAGACGTTTAATATGGCTCCAAAACGTTTGATGACAGCAGATAAATAATAATTATCTCGTAATTGCTCAATTTGATGTTACATAGTCGACGAAATGAGTTAGTTAGATTTCGAGGTTCTGTCAAAAAAGTACCTCGAAGTTAGATCCTAAAACGATCTCATTAGGTATAGTTCAACAATCTAAATCATAGCAAACGCTGATTTTTTTGATGGTGAAAATTTACAAAACGTTGCTTGTTACAGTAATCTACAGATGACTTTATAAATACTACCGCATGTACCACATCATTGATATTTTCACTAACGTCACCTTAAAGTTATTAGTTCTATATGGTTCAAGAGAAGGTTTTAAACTTTCGACAAAGACTGATTTCGGTTCTTTCTTCAATATATACCTTGCCCACGACTGCACAGTGTCAATGTGTCAATGTTTTCATCTTGTCTCTCTAGGTGATATCGATATACACAATGTTAGGACGATAGGTAGCTTAATAAAGACGTTACCGTTTGACCACAGGCAATACTCTAGCATGGAAGCGTCATTGCGAGACAACAAGTCAAAACACCTTAGGGACAGATCTACTTCGTCAATTCATCATATATAGATATAGATCAATCAGCTTTCGTGTATACGAATTAAAGATTTTGTCAACATTGTTCCTCATAAGGTCAGTGTTATAGTTCATATAATTCTATGTTGCAAGACCTTCTTCTAGGTGTATATGTTGATTGTATTTGTGAATTAAAAAATCGTTTAGTTTTCCTGTGTTTGCATCGATGTCCGTCATTAAATAAATCAAATATGTATTGTGGGTATATTTCTGATTTTTTAAAAAACATTGCTAAAAAAGTTATTGATTGATAAGAAAATCTTATAAACATAGGGACATTAAAATAAAATATAAGATGTCCCATTCAAGATTTGAGGAATTTGGAGGCTACATAATTTCGTTTTTTAAATGTTGCGGTATGTCTATCTCTATGTATTAAAACGAGACCGTCATTATAAAAACAGTTAAATTATCGTTTGTTTTGGTATACGTAGAAGGTGTTATCAATATTCCTTGGCTGCCCTGGAAGTCTTTATCTGAACACAACAAACATTATGGGCACATATAAATTTTGTTTGATTATACGGGATGACCGCCTCAGTGTACCATGACACAACATACTTCGTAGCATAGACAAATATATTATCGTTTATTTAAGGTATCATCAAAGTGGAAGAACAAGTCCTTTGTAACCTCAAAATTCTTTGTTCCATTATGAAAATGAATAAGTTTTACATCCATAAAATATCCTTGTTATTCCAGATAGAACAAAAATCGCATTTGACTTTTTACGTTAACCTATCTTTACGATATGACTGCCTCTATGTCTTATAACGTAACACACCTCATTTTCGGGAAATTAAAATATGTATTTACATACCATTACATGGTGCTCTAGCAGTAACTGTACCATCGGGTCAAATATTACTATGGTCTGATCTACGCTACGCGAGTTTATTTGCCATAACCGCTCGTAATCCTTGATACTGACAGAAGTTTTTGTTCGAACAAGATGAATAAAAGGAAGTAACGCTTTTAGCGATTAAACGGTATGCCTGCCTCTATGTATTATGACGTAATATAACCTCGTTGGACAGGTAATTGAATTATCTTTTCTTTGAGTATACGTACAAGGTTGTACACATTTTCCTTGATACTCTAAGAATATGTCATTCGAACCGCCTCAATGTATTGTGACGTAAGGTACCTACTTAGATAGACATTTAGATTATCTTTCATTTAAGCATAGATACAGGGTGGTACAAATATACCTTGATACTCTAAGAAGTTGAATATCATTATTTGTACACAATAACGCTTTTGTGACTTTACGGTAAGACCGCCTCTATGTATTATAACGAGAGATACCTCATTGTATAGGTATTTGAATTACCTTTCCTTTGTGTATATGTTCAAGGTGGTACAAATATTTCTTTATGCCCTCAGAAGTTGTTATTTGAACAAGAATAATTTTGGGCTACATAGTAACGTCTTTATTTACTTTATGGTACTATAACTTCTGTGTGTTATAACGTAGGTACAAGGTGGTACAAGTATTTTATGATACTCTCAGAAGATGTTGTTTGTCATTTTTTGGTACAAAGTAACGCTTTTTGTACAATATTGCTTGAAACTCTTGGACGTTGAATACCATCATTTGAACAGAGTAACGCTTTTTGTAGCTTTACGATATGACCGCCTCTATGTATCCGAGTCTAATGATGTCCGTAGTAGTCGAGTCGGCATTAGTAAGGCACTCTTAAGGGATCAGAGATCAGTTGAATGAGGGTGTTAGCTCGTGTGTGCACGTACATCTTATGTTATTCATGTATCTTGTGTATCATTTTGATTGAATGCTGAATTTCGCGTCTCGGCCTTTTAGCTGTAAAAAAAATTGAAACATGGTATAGGATAATATTTCGTGAGTTGAGCTCAATCTTTTAGGAGAGAATTGGGGCGGTAAAAATCTACATACTTTGTTACCAAATCTTTACCCTTCAAATTGGCGAAAGCTTAGCATGCATACATTTACTTTTTGTTGGAAATCAAAACATTATACGATCTCTTCTGAATGAGTTTCAGAATTGTAAAAGTAACAGTACTTAAAATTAAACATTTAACGAAATTAATAAAGTATTGATATACAAAATCATTGAGAGTAGTGAACCACGGAAACAATGTCACACCTCCAAACGTCCAATACGAATGAGTTAAAAGTTTTTATCAACAAAAAATATATATTTTTAGATGAATGTTTAAACACCACAATGAATTAATTCATAACCTTAATTTCATATCATTTCAGAGAGCAATGGATACTATCGCATTGATCCTATTTACTATGTTGCCATGGTTTATAGCTGCACAAGGATTCCAGGAAGAATGTGAAGCTGGACTAACTGGAGTGAACTGTGACATACGCTGCCCGACTCAATGCACGACCTGTGATAAAGTAAACCAACATTGCACAGGACATTGTAGACACAAACATCATTTTGGTAAACAGTGTGAACAGATTTGCCCTAAGTTCTGCGATGGCACATGCAATATTTCAACCGGGTCCTGTTTCCAATGTTTACCAACATATGGTGGTAATATATGCAACATTTCGTGTCCAGCAAACTGTAGATCAACATGTGACATACATACTTTGGAATGTCATCATTGTAAGGCAGGCTTCACTGGAGCGTTTTGTAATATTTCGTGTCCAGAAGAACAACCCAACATCACTAAATCTTACATGTCTTGTTTTGAGTCCTGTCCTAGCGAACAGAGCGACGGAGTTGACTGTAACACTCCATGTCCAGAGAAGTGTAAGGACGGATGTTACAGAGACACTGGGGAATGTGTCAGTTGTGATGCAGGATTTGGGGGGAGATTCTGTAATGAGTCGTGCCCAGAAAAGTGTTTTAATGGGTGTGACAGATACAAAGGAATTTGTCATGGATGTGAACTCGATTATTATGGACAGAAGTGTATAAAAGTATGCCCCACAAACTGTAAAGACAAGTGTCACCAGGAAACTGGTCATTGCCTTGAATGTGAAAATGGATTCCAGGGGCAACAGTGCAATGAAACTTGTCTTCCGAAATGTAGCAGTTGCAATCAAACAACAGCAGTTTGCAAATCGTGTGAAGACGGATTCAAAGGTACGTTCTGTAACCAGACTTGCAACAAAAATTGTGAGAAAGGATGTGAACAAATCAGAGGTGAGTGTACGAAATGTCAACGTGGATTCACTGGTTTGTTCTGTGATGAGAGATGTTCCCGGTACTGCAGGGACGAGTGTGATCAACACACAGGAGAATGTATCGGGTGTATTGATGGGTACACAGGAATATTTTGCAACAAAACGTGTCCCATCAAATGTCTCGGGAACTGTGACCAGTACACGGTGGAGTGTGACGTGGATGCAGGTGATTTCATTAATTCATACATACTGTAGATAGATTACTGCTCAAAAGACGTCAAGGACATAAATCATTCATAATTCATAACCTAGCTAAGATGACATTAGGGCAGAAGTTGTTGACTATAAATAATATGTAAAATGCCATTTGAAGGATGTTATTGGTGAAGTGCTAATGGTTTCTTTCAGAATTGCTACTACTGAAAGTGTCTGGAGTCCTGTTGGCAAGTGTTTTTATTGTCATACTGGTTGTTATCCTGGTCAAACGATTTCGAAACCGGTAAGTTGAAGTTTTGCTGAATCAACGTTCTTGAACATATTATTTTCCTTAGTTATTTCCTAAAGTGTTTCTTTAGTTCTGAACATATATGTTTCTAGATTAAGACGAGATGATGGACAGAACTACCTGGCTGCAATTCCAGAAACGGAATGTAGAAGATCAAGTTCTTACTCGACTCACAGATACTGGTATATTGAGGAACATAAAGTTGGGGACGAGATCAAAGAAACTATGGCGTCAGCAAGAATCAACAATCGATCGGCTCAGAAAGATGTAGATCTTCGGCTGCCTCCACCATTACCCAGGCAAAAAGGTTCAACGAGAAACCCACCTTATCAGCAAGATTTGGATCCTGAGTTTTCTCCCCCGTCACCCTGCATGCCATACAAGCCTTCGGGTAAATGCATAGTGAATGACTATTTCAAGTCCGATGTCATCTTTGAAAATGCTATTTATGAATCGGCGAACGAAGCTCATGTTATACCCATGGAATTAGTGCTTCATTCTACAAAGGGCGAAACAGAGCAGTTTTTGTTGAAGAAAATACCAGAAAATCAAACTTTTGATGATCAATTAGTGGTTGTCGATGAAGTCGCGGTTGGTGATAAGGATGTTGATGCTGCAGATTTTGATGTTGCTGCGGCTGACCAGGAAATTGTTGCTGGCAATAATGATTTTGTTGATTCCTTCAACGACCTTTTTAATGTCGAAAAGGGTGCTGTTGCTTCCAATATTTAATTGGTTGTTGCTGATAATGATGCTATTGTTGCCGACAATGATGTTGTTGCTGTCGTTGAAGACGTCCCCGTAAGTAAAGACGATGTTGGTGCAGACGGTTTTTGTTGGTGCTTATAGAGATATTGGTGCTGACGATAAAGACCTTATTGCCCACACAAATGGTGCATGCAATGTGTAAGGTGTTAGTGTTGCCTATAAAGACGTCTGTCTATAAGGATTTTTTTTCTGGAATCAACTCCAAATTTGAGCAGATGATGATTTGTGAACTGCTCCCATTTTATGTATTTGCGTTTATTAAGCGAAATTGGTCATGCTTCACCATTTCTATATCATAAAGATAGATATGGATAGTTTTATCATTATAAAAGCTTTAACAAGCCCTTTTGACCAATGTCAACTACTTGTTAGACAATGGCTCTTTTGTTGTGTAATCTGATCCAACCAATACCATTTCAAGTTAAACCACGGACGGACCTGCTGCTTATGTGTAATATCTTATGAGAGATTGAATTCTGACAAAAAATTTAATGACAACATAACACAAATATTCGTTTTATTACAGAAGACATGTTTTACAAATTGATCAACATTTCGGGGCATTTAGAAAACACCATCGTTGAAAGTGAACATAAGATGCATTTGTGGTGATAATCTCAATCGATTTTCGGCACCCGTAGTTAGCTTCCTCTTTTATCATAGATAAAGCTGGCTAGACGTTGCTACCAGATATCTGTAATCGAAAATAAAGACTTTGTTGAACTCGGTCTGAAGTATGCTGTCTGGTGTAGTTTTTAAATGAGGGTTAGTCAATCTCAGCTTTTTAATAGTTATAGGGATGTTAACTCGCCGTACTGTTTGATACGGAAAGGAACGAGATAGAAACATAATTATATGAAAGTTATCCATGAAAAAATCTGAATGCAATTCAGGTTAACGTCGGCCAAATAACCATTAATTGCCAAAATGGTATTTCGTGAAACTTTTGTGTAAACAACATGGGTCTTGCGTTTGAAAAATTCTAAAACGCGGTTACATCATCATGTTATGTATTTGTTGTGTATTAAAATTCTAGCCATAGAAACAAGCACAACTCTTTTCAAAGTCCCAACGTGCATCAGACAGAGCTGCGTATATCTACGTCTGATCCTTTAAATGTTCCTTGCCCAATGACAAAACGCGCGAGATGCTCATGTCAGAAAGTGTATATTGTGGGAAAGCGTTCTTACGCGAATTTTACGTGGTCTGTGGTTTTGATTTGAATCAAATTTCGAGTGTGACACGGTCTCTTACAAATATTTTACAATTAATTCCGTAAAAGTAATATCAATTTGGTTTCTGAAACAACGAAGATTATTCTTATTGAATGAGATGTTATATTAATAATCATTGTCTAAGTAAGCCTTTAGGCCGTTCGTGTCGGTTGTGTTGTAATCTTAATTATGTACATGTTCCGCCGCTCATAACGTCATGCTGCATCGTGGATATCGTTGAAGTGTCTGAATTGACAGTGCTTCTACAGTTTATTAAACTGTCCCCAAACATCATACCCAACATTTCCATGGATCAGTTCATAAGACAAAATATAAAAGGTAAGACCGGTCGATCAACCTTACCTGTCATTCCATCGACAAGACGAGAAATAGTCATCCGACGATAACACGACCGACGGCGATGATTCTTTCAACTTTATCATACTGAGAAGATGACAAGATACTAGGCTTAGCCACAACGAATCTTCACCATTTATGTGCGGTGTCGTCATGCAAAAGTTGTGTATATACACAATTTCATATATATTATTAAATCTTGAACTAAAACTTTTTGTAAAATGTCATACCTTTTAAACAGCTGTCAATAAATAATGCTTTGAATGAAACAAATGGTTACTATATATTTTACCCCGAAAATATATTTAGCTCTTATTCATTTATACTCGATTTACAATTTAGTGTCATCCCTATGGAAAAATTAACCTTAAAGGGGAACTGCAACCCTAGCCTTTCAGACCTAATTGACCAGCAGTTACGTAATTACCATAGCCGGGAAAGAGGTCACGTGACACGGACTTGGCGCTGGCCAAGCGAGCTACGGTCATTGTGTCAGGGGAATCCCCTTTATGACATGCGATCGTTGATTGGCTGATTCATTTTTGTTCTTCTGTTTATAAACAACGTCATGTGACACGATGCCTGTTTTCATTTTATATTGATTTATTTTATTTATCTTATTTATATTTTTTTATATCCACAACCCCCTCACTTTTCTATTGTAAATTCTTACCTATTTTTTACCATTTATAACTTTACCTCCCCTTGCTATGTAACTTAATTCTAAATTTATCCCTCGCTTCCCCCATTTTTTTAATAAGTAACATAGCCAGGTCGGCAAAATCACCTTCAGGTGGAAGCAAACGTTAAACCCCTAAACAACAACAACAACAACAACACGATGCCTGCAGTCCAAAATGGCTAGCTTTTCTACTGTCACATGTCGCTGTAAGAACACCTGCAGTCGGTCGACTAAAACAGCCATATATTGCCTTTTGCAGATAATTATTGAAAATAAGTAAATATCATAATTTTGGCATTTAGGTGATGAAAATGCAATTATTTCGACATGACTTGAACTTTTCGCAGGACACATGGTATATTGGTTACTAATTATGCGACTTAAACAATTTCGAAACATACTCTGTGTCACTTTAAATTATGGATAAATATTTCAATTCTTGTATTTCAGTAAGGTGCCTTTCGCCCACATACAATCATATACAAATAAAACAGAATTAGAGAGGAAGTGAATTGACAATGTTTATTCAAGCTCGCCAACTGAAAATATGGGAGTAGAGCGAGATTACAGTGACTGTTTAGATCAGACTTTCCAAGTACTATATAACCTCCTTGAAGTGTTATAAACAACGTATGTAATCGACCTCTTACATAATATCCATATTATCATTTCCTGTTCAGAGGACAGCTGTGCTTTATTGCTCTATGCCTGGCTGGTTGCTTGATTAATTATATAACTTCATTGTTGATTTAAGCTTTACCGTTCATGCATTGTAAAATGTCTGAGAAACTACGTGGAATAAGATATATCTATACCGAAATGGAACTTATGCGGTTTTGAATATGTTCAAGATAAATCCAACTCTATATTATATTTTTCACTATCTTTCAAATGTCAAAAGCCTGTGTTCATTTATTGTGAATTGGCGAAAAAATCAAAACAGAGTAACTATTTGTCAATCCGGGATTTATCATTAGGACGAGATAATTTTTATTGTCATTTACTAAAGAGTATCTATCATTAATTATGGCTCAGATTGTTGGTATCCTTTTCTCTATGAGACTGGTAAATACATGTACGTTAACAATCACTGCCAGGTATGTATACATCATTTTTCAAGTCATTCTTATTCTTATTCATTCGTAATCAGAAATCCGAAATCGCAACTATCGGGACGCCTGGCGTACGAGGTGAACCCCTTGTTGATGACTATGAAATAATGAAAATATTAAATCAATTTTCGATTGTTTTCATCATGAGATTATACCTTAAAATTTTTCTGATGAATAGTCAACTCCTATCTAGTTAAAATTAGCTGTAATATAATACGTCCCGAAGTCCGTTATTACATCTAGCGAATTAGAGGTCTATTCCGTGTCGAGCAGGCGCGAACATCAGCCAATCAAAAAAGTGCTGGCCCAGGTCTTCGAATCGCGGGTCAATGCGATTGTTTTGCCGTTCTTTGCACCTCGATTACAAAATCCGAATGTTACCAATGTTTCGAAGTGAATTATCTTGAAAAATATTATGACAGCATAAATTCTGTGCTGATAATGTTGACGGATATTTTTGGGTTGTTTATTTGGTCCTTTCTGCAAAAGCAAATCAACCCATTTGGTCAAACAATGACAAAAGAACTTTTAAAGGATAAATATAGACAAACGTACGGTAAACGTTTGGGTATGACATTAACCAAGATGCAAAAGAAACCCGTCCTTGATTGGTTGAAAGCTGTCTTCCTGCCCTCGTTTTATTGGTCGGTTCAAAATTAGTCAAAGGTCAGCTGAACGTGACCTCAATCATTAAGTCTCTAGATGTATTGACTGATCAATACATCTAGTTTTAACTAGATTGAGTCAACTCAAATGCAATTTTTTACACAGTGTTATAAGACATACTAAACCGGACCTTACATAACAGTTTAAAACACCCTATCATCAAGGTAACCATTTTAGTTAAGCTATATACATGTTAACATTACACATTGTTTCTTAGCTTTTGAAGTCTCCCATTTTATTGTGTTTGTTTCAGCCTAATGTATTATGTAAAAGAGCGGAAACTTTTTAACCAGTGACCAGTATATCCTTCCTATATTCATTTTTTTTATAACCATCAGTGATATTGTCAAATTATGGAAAACGTGTCTTAAATTTCTGAAAAATTATTGTATCATTGTCAAATGTCAACTTGGTGTTCAATTACACTTGTAAATGGTTGGATAATTATATGAGAATTGTATCAATATTAAAAGTGCATTGATTTTTACAGTTGTTTAATCAAGGTTCAATTTACTGCCAAATTTTTTAAAAAAACCCTCAAACTCCTATATCGGTCATAGATAAGAAATTTCAAATAGTAAGTGAAATTTCTTTTATCATAGGAATTGAGTAATATTGACGAAAATCCAAAATCTTTCCACACAAGTCAGAACCTAACTTTAAAAAATATCGAAAGAAATATTGCGAAGTTGGTAGTGTCCAAGCTTAAAAGTAAAATGTAAGCAATGTAAAATGTATAATATTTCAATTTAAAATGATTTATAATGTTTATCTCGTATCTCATATGGCAGTTCAGTTGTAGAACGATTTGTTTACAACGACGTTCTCACACACGTATCCGGTTGGGTAATTCGCGCGTAAGGGTAACCGCGAGTAGGTAAGCTGCGCAGAAAAAACACCGCTGAGTAGAGAGCGCGCTGATTGAGATTTACGACTCTCGCGGGGCCTCGCTAATAAAACACTGGAAGTTAAAAATTAGAGTTGCAGTCCTCCTTTAAGATGCAGTCGACCATAACTGGTCTGTTGGTCTCAACATCACAACTGTTTCGTTCCCGGGACTCAACCGTCAAAGGCAATTGTGCACACCAATACTTTGTATGTAAAACGAGTGTACAGATTATGCATATCTCACGTTATTACTTACGATCCACACTCAGTTAATATGCCTCGTAAGTAATATAATAATCATATACGTAAATCGGTTATAAAGTTGATTCTAAGCGACCGGAAATTTAACAAATACACCGTTCATTATATCTGCATGAACTACGCTATCGGAAACATTCAAATTTTGCTCACAGCTAGTAGAGCTAATACGGCAGCCCCTAACGTATCGTAAATGATGTTTTTAGTCGACTTAGTTAAAAATTGCTATTATAAAAATATATTATCTTTTATTCTAAGTTAAGAGTTTTTAGAGAAAATTCAAACCTGCTCACATTACATCATTAAGCTGTCTTCGACTGTCTTACTTTTCATTGTTGAATACATGACAAATTGTTGTCTTTTAATCTTTCATAAAAGTAAAAGTTTTAAAGGACAAGTAAATTTGATGCGTTAGATTGGCATGTATGCTTCTCAATTTTCATGATATTTTACTGTTTGAGCGTAAAAATTGTTCATCTGTAGTCAAATTGTCAGATTAGGCAACATTGTTTCTGTATAAAATTGTTTATTGTAAGCTGATTCTATATATGATACACAAATTTGCCAGGTAGTCCTTAGAGAATAGTAATTATGCTGTTTGCTAAAAGGTTAGCGTTACAAATTATCAATGGCTATCATTGACTGGTAACCTGGCAAAATCGTAGAAAAACCTCTGTAGCTAAAATCGAGAACAAGCGACGTAATTATCCCGTACGTGATTGCTCTTCATCTATATTCAACTATTAATCCGTATTCGAGAATAGTCTAAAGAAGACAAGTATCATATGAATACAGTGTTTACTGGAGCTGCTCTGGAGAATAGTCTAAAGAAGACATGTATCATATGAATACAGTGTTTACTGGAGCTGCTCTGGAGAATAGTCTAAAGAAGACATGTATCATATAAATACAGTGTTTACTGGAGCTGCTCTGGAGAATAATGACTGTTTCCTCTCCGTACGGCAATGCTTTTGACTTGAGTGCGGCCGATGCTTTTGACTTGAGTGCGGGCGTTGCAGACCCAACGAGCAACGGTGACATTTTATTTGTTCTGTACACCCTTAAGGCCTCCCCACACCAACACAGCGCGTCGGCAGCGCGTCAGCAGCGCAGCGCGTAGCGCGCGTTTTTTTACCCCAGACTGGCGCAGCGCATCAATGCGCGTCGATGCAGCGAAATAATATATGGAACAAGTGAACAACGTCAGAAGTAGGGGATTCCCCGACGCGTCGAAGCGCCAGGCAGCAAAAATCACTTTTTTTGCGATTCAGAAATTTTGTTGCTGGCGCGCTGTCGGCGCGCTGCGTTGGTGTGGGTTATCAATCATAAATCAACATGAGCAATTTTTTTGTTGCGGGCGCGCTGCGCTGCGCTGCTTGCGCGCTGTGTTGGTGTGGGGAGGCCTTTAAAGTCATCTTCCCACTTTGTGAAGCAATTAAACTGAACTAATTTAATTCACTGTTTTCCCATTGGGTAGACTAGAAATGAAATTCATAATATAGTCATAGAGTTTCGCAAAATTTGCTATCCAAATGTGCGGCCAATGTCCGCACAAATATGAGGTAAAAAGTCTGGCCAATTTTCCTTTCAGATTTTTTTAATCATTGTTGTGGTAGGTGTATCTCGAAGGTAATGTATTTCCCCGAAGTTTGAAAAGTAGTAAAATGTTATCAGGTAATGGCGATTGTCAAACAAAGGAAGGTCAGTCTCAACTTTGGCCCACGAAAGGTCAGGTACATTCTGACAGACCCTTTGATTTGCCATGGTCATGAAAGTACATTTATTATCCCGAGAAGGTGAAGATAGGCTTTTAGGGAAATATCCTCACTTATGGCCAAAGAGTCACCAAATCTATCATTTATAATCCTCATTGGCTTGGGAAGAAGAGGAAACATAGTTTTGGGGATTATCCTCTGCCCTCATTAGGGGCCACTGAGTCACTAAATTTACAATTTATAACCCCAATGGCTATAGTTTAATGAAACTGTTATCGTAAATTTATCAAAGAATTGACACCTATTCACTAAACAAGTTTGAGTTACATGGAACAGATTTGTCGCAACGAGTTAATCTCTAGACTACTTTTAGATGATTTTATAATTGTTGCTGATTCAACAAGCAATGAATGATATTAAAAAAATTATGAAAAAACGGGAAAATACATTTAATGCAGTGCTCTTAAGTTCATATAATAATCAAGCAAATACTTATTTTGTTTAGATAATATTCCACAAAGATAAAGGGTCTAACTAATAAAAATACCCACAAACAACTCACACAGGGCACAAAGAAACACTTAATGTAGCCTTATGAACAAAATAAAGGTTAATTGCCTGAGTGAAAAACGAGAACTCTGGATTGGGAGAACCTATAAACAGGTGAGATGAATAAGGCTTATAATCTGCGTGCAAACATTAGAAGAGCCATGAACAAGCTTCATTCGTTAATTTGTTATTTAATTGTAACCATTAAAAGATTAACATGAAACAGGAATAAAAAGTAGGCTATATCCTCTACCAAGTAGCGAAAGTTTGAAATCTATTGAACAAAGTCATAAAGCTTTATATGATATTCTTTAAAAAAGCAGTAATGACATATATTTTAGTTGAAAACTATCCTTAGCGGACCACTGGTAATGAAATTATCTCTCAGATGATGATTTTCTTTTTTTATTCTTATTTTCATATATCGATTTTTAATGAGCAAAGCAATACATTTTTTTCACTTCTTGTCCGGAAAAGAACAGCTCGCACGCACAGGCTGATGAACATAGATAATTTCTCTTTTCCCCAAGTTTCGTTTGGTGGGATGTGAAAATCACCTTATGCCTCAAAACGTAAAATTTTATGTGCGAATTGTCCATTTTTTACATCATATTAAAATTTTCGAATTGTTACATCAACATTTTCTCAGAAATAATTATATGAGCCCATTTTAAACATTGTTGCAGGGGAAGAACATAATTGATCATAATTTATTATAATTTGATTATAATTTTACAGTTTTCTTTAATACTTTACGATTGAATATGGTCTGGAAACGTTGAGATTTAATTAATGTATAGAGGAACAACGTAAAATAGTTCAAATCAATAGAATTACTTGTCAAGATAATATAAAAGGAATATAATGAAAACCCTCTGAAGACAATAAAAGATGACCAACTTACATTCGACAGTTTTGCATACATTGACACTTCTCCTCTACCTACGTATAACTTCTTAAAATGTTTAAGTATTTCCATAATAGTTTCGTTCTTGCAACTCAGTGTACGGATTGTCCTCAGTCGGCTTGAAGGGTTCATAAGTCGCTGGTGAAGTGGAGCTGTTGGTAGTGTAGATGTGATCAGCTGTAGGGCTAGGACTAGGAGCAGTAGTTTTGTCGTCTTCAGATCTCTTGTCAGAGGAGTGTATCCTTAGTTTCAGCATAATAAAGAACATATGTTAACGCATCTAATCACTAAATGCACTTCAAAATTCGATATTATTAATACTTTGAGATACAATAAAACCAAATACAGTTCACAGTTGGAAAGATATCTGAACGAGGTGTTTTTTCAGTTTAGAATGAAAGATAGAGAAGTCATTAATGTCCCAGATAAACCGGGGAATATCCTTTCAGACTGCAGAAGCTGCATGGTCTGGTGCCATAGTGGACACTGTTTAGGTTGCAGCTGATTGGTCGATAGGGCTAACGAGAAGGGTGGACACATAAAATCCTGCAGCGAAATGCGAGACATAGGGTTTAAAGCGTAACTGGTACTGGATGGGAAGCTGATGAATTGGATATATTAAATCTTACTTCTATGACCTGGCTACAACACGTGTAGCAGCATTTTTGTTGTGTTTTTGTGTCAGCTGTGAGGGAGTTACAATAATCTAGACAGGTTAGTATGAATGATAAGATGAGAGATGTTGCCGCATCGATTGTCAAGATACTATCTTATGGAACTGATGTCACATAGGTTTGTAAAGCAAATCCTAGAGAGTTGGAATTTATGATCATCAATGGAGATGTCAGAGTTAACAATGATGTCAAGATCTCTATAATTGTGTGAGAATGGGATACTCAAAATCAAGAGCGTTGACTGAGCAAAGTGAACCACGTTTTTTTCGGGGGCCAACCAGGATACAGTGTCTTTAAACTATTCAGTTTCAACTCTTTGAACATATAACATTTTGTTTCTTTACAGCAATGTTAAAGTTCGGTTAGCGTCAAATAACGCCCTTTCAACTCTCAAGGAGTTCGAGAATTGGTGATTTCAAAGCAGCAGGGAGCACTCCACATTTATCTGGTACACATTCAGCTTAATAACGACTATTTCAGGAAAAACAACCACTGAACTGTTTTCCCTAGAGAAACTAAAATAATCATAAAAAGTTTCCACTATCACCAATACTTAATTCCAATCTTAAAATGCGAATTTTACTAGCGAATAAGTTTTAACAAATTTATTAATGATATGGCCATAGCACAAAATATCTCCCTTGTATTTAGGGCGATTCATTTTTAATTAGGAGTTGAAAGTCAAATGCTGACCAACAATAAAACGAAGAAATACTTCTCAAACACAAAAAAAATCAGAAGAGAAAAAACTAAGAGAGACCTACTGAGACATAATTAAGGCTTACATTTTAAACAAAATGCGAAACAAGACGAAAACCTTAAGAAGAAGACTGTAAAGATGACAATGATGACTGCGAAAACTCCAACTGTTGTAGACAGGGCTATAGTTCTTATGTCAGTCGTAGTAGATTCAGAGGAATCGGCAACTTCAGGAACCTCTGCGAAAGGAAACAATATTCAGGATTCAGTATTCAGATATGTAGACCTTCTTTCATACATTTGCTTCATGTCAAATGGTTTTTGAATGACTACATTGCTATTGTTGGCGATAAGTTGAGTTTATTTACCTGAGTTTATGTTTCAAAACATATCTCCAAGTACTTATGATTAACCATTTCCTAAAATATATATTACAAACTATATCCTTATAATATTGATAGATTATTTTTTAAAAATATAATTGTTTATAGTAGCAATTTTTTCTTTAATGTACCAGACTCCTTCTTTAGATGAAAATGTAGATGTACGTAATCAAATGGTTACATGTCAGAAATCTTACTTTCAGTGCAATCTACTCCCTCCCAACCAGACAGGCAAGGGTCACATGACCCAGTGAATCGGTCGCAAGACGCCATCTCTCTTGCATGTCCCAAGTAGGACCTAATTATCTCATAATTAGTTATAACTAAGTCCTAATTACTAATTAGTACTTAATAAGCACCTATTTAAACGTTACTTTCTGCTAATTAGAAGTAACTACCTCCTAATTAAATTATTGTATCAACTAATTAGGAGCTAGTATCTCCTAATTAGGCGATAATTGAGTCCTAATTAGGAAATAGCTATGTTCTAAGTAGGACTAAGTAATCTCCTAATTAGGTGTTAACTAAGTCCAAATTGGGGGTAAGCTTTCTCCTAATTAGGCGTTAGTACCTCCCAATTAGGAAATAAAAACAATTTGACTAGGCACTACAGCACCTTGAAATGGTAGATACACATACAAAAGAAAACAAAATACTGAATAAGCACATTTATTTTCAGATTACCTACGGGATCCTTTTCCTATAACATGTTCATATTGATTTCCTTTTATACTTTCCGAAGTCACACGCAAACGTTGTTCATGATTAAGCTGACACGTTCAGCAAATAGCACACAGTATTTGTATTAGTATTCACTTCAAGCAACGATCCAAATCCTTTTTAAGAACAAAGTCCATGGTCCTTGAATGGTCCTTTTGAAATCATCAATAAACCAAGACTTTGAAGTTTGCATAAGTTCAAAGTTGTTGTTGTTGGCGATAATGCATTTGTAGTTCCTGAAAGAGAAGAGTAATATTAGTCTATGGAATTAATATTTTTGTTAAAGAAAATCGAGATACCTCAACTGTGAAATTTGTAGACTTGCTTATCATTGCTGTGATGTTCCTTGATTTAGATATATCAAAAGTTATACTCAGATTTTTAAGAGCGACTTTAAATGATTTTTTTAGAGTTTATAATGTTAAATGGACAATATTTTCATGATGAAGTGTTAGTTCAAGTTGAACTAAATTTTGGGAATTATCTCCCTTTATTGCCATTCTCGCCAGAGGGCGTTTTGCTTCGCCTAGCATTGCTCGACCCGCAGGTCGCCTTCGCAGTAAGTTTTTGCTTCGGCAAAATTTGAATTATGGCGTCGGATAGGCCAAAAAGATCGGGAGCCGTGCAGAGGGATGTGTGGAAGAATCGTTTCTCGAAGTCTCAACGAAAGCGACAGGTGGCCGAACCGCGAAATCACCTCGTGACTCTCGCATTATGGCGGACCAAAGCACACACGAGGCAGAAGGATCGTTGGGGCGATGTTCCGTACACGAAGAGCGCGAGGTAGCAGAGCAAGAATGTCAGCGGTTGGAGGAGGAGTTACGATTGCTAAAGGCAAATCGGCGAAGGACTGAACTCGAAAAAGAGTTAGAATTGGAGCGTGATAAACTTCAACAACAGAACACTCTCACTTCAAGTTATGAAATACCAGGTGAGCTGTTAAACCATACGAGCAACAGTGCTAAGGTTTTGAAAATAACTGATTTTGTCTGGCACGAAATTGGCGCTAGTGATGTAGAAATCGATATAGGGCAAGGTGCTAAGTTGAACTTTGGAAAGAAAAAACCCAAACTAACCGATATTTCCATGGAGCAATGGGGCTATGCTAACAGTCGGATAATGGCAGAACTTCTCTCAAGCGGTAAGCTCCGTTCCCCAGAAGCATATTTAAAGTACACCGGTGACTTATTCAGACTTGCCTCTCGCTATACCTGGAAGAGTGTGGTTAGTTACGACAGTGAATACAGAGAGCGACAAGCCCATGAGGGTTTCGAATGGGGTACCTATTTGCAGGATTTGAGAGATGTACAGCTAGTGCCAATAGCTTTACAAAACCTGCTTTACAATAGCAAGGGACAGAACTCTTATAGCAATAAGGGGGGTGATGCATATCGCCGTAGAAATGTGGGTCCTTTACACCCAGCAGTATGGGTGGCAGAGAAATCTGTCGTAACTACAATAGGGAAACATGCTTCAGAAGAGACTGTAAATTGCAGCATGTTTGTTCTATTTGTTACCAGCCTCATAGTGAATTGAGGCATGCCCAGGTTTTTGTTCCAAAAAACTTTCAACACCAGGGAAATCACAACAACAGCAATCCTACCCCCCACATCAATCAGGCCTAAATTACGAGGCATGGGACAGCTTACTGCCGCCTGACAGTGTTCATAGAGAATTTATATTGACTGGTGTAAAACATGGCTTCCAGATTATTGATAATGATAAACGTCAAAATGTTAAACCTGTGTGTGTAGAAAACTCTTTTTCATCAAAGCAATATAGACATCAAGTAGAGACTGAATTAAAGGAAGAATTAAGTTTAGGAAATTATCTGCTTGTGGATGAACCCCCAACAGTTGTGAGCTCCCTAGGGGCAGTCCCTAAAACAAACTCGAGAAGAGTACGTTTAATTCATGACGGCAGCCGTCCTGAGGGTTGCAGCATGAACAGTTATGTAGCTGAAACTTCTGTGTCATATCAAGACTTGAGAGCGGCTTGTAAGTTGATAAAGCCACATTGTTATTTAGGCAAAGTTGACCTGCACCACGCTTACCGCCCGGTTAAGATTCATAAGGACGATTATCCGTTCACAGGTTTACACTGGAAATTTCAAGGCGACAGCAAAGTAAAATATTTTGTGGACACTAAACTTCCTTTTGGTTGTTCACGCAGCCCTCTCATTTTTCAAACATTGACTGATGCGATTTGTGATATTATGAAATATCATTTTGATACAGTGGTTATTTCATATTTGGATGACTTTTTAATTATCGAGCAAAGCAAAAGCAAATGTGCGAATGGCCTAAATAACTTAATAAAGGTGCTTCGGTACCTAGGTTTTGCCATTAATTATACTAAAGTGGAAGGACCAACCCAGCAGTTGCAGTTTCTTGGTGTTTTTATAGATACAAATTCTTATACACTGGCTTTGCCAAACGATAAACTCGACAAGTTTTCAGCTCTTTTAGATGATTTCGCCCAGCGAAAAAGGGCCAGCAAACGTCAGCTAGAACAGTTGGCAGGAAAACTAAATTGGGCATCACAGGTCATTCGTGGGGGTCGCACATTCATGCGTCGTATATTGGATATGACGGCAAGTGTGAATATACCTAATCATAAAGTTGTGCTTTCTGAGGAATTTCATAAAGACATCCAATGGTGGCGTGACTTTTTACCAGTGTTCAATGGTTGTGTTAAGATATTTGATGAACGTCCTATCACAAATCTCCATACAGACGCATCAAATGAAGGTTGTGGTGGTGTATACTTAAATGACTTCTTCTATGTCAACTGGCCAATTGATGCTCCTAAATACAGAGATTTGCATATTAACTTTAAAGAAACTCTTGCAATTATTGCTTCTGCTCTTAGATGGGGTTCTTTGTGGCAGAATAAACAGGTTGTTGTATATACAGACAGCTGTGCAGCTCGCTCTATTATCAATAAGGGGACAACTGCTAATCCAACTATGATGGAATGTCTAAGGGAATTATTTTGGAACAGTGCAATCAATAATTACAGCATTAGTGCAAAGTACATTCCTGGGTGTTGTAATGATATGGCAGATGCCTGCTCACGGTTGCATGAGGCAGGTGGTTTATCAAGGCTATTTAGTTTAATGCCAGGCTTATCCTGGGATGGTTTTTATTGTGCTGATTTGTACAACCATATGTCAAACTCTTTCATCGGCAGGAGGTGGCTCTCAACTTCGTGGGATTCTTCATCAGACAGCAAGGAAGCTCAAGTCCTCAGCTTGGTCAGAGTCTACAAAGAAAACCTACGCGACACATCTCCAAACATACAAGGCTTTCTGTGAAGCAGTACATGTGGCTATGGCCCCCTTGCATCCGGAGATGCTCGAATTATATGCAGCATACTTGGTGTGTGTTAAAAAGTTAAAGTATGCCTCTGTAAAGTGTTATCTAAATATTGTGGTTCAACTCCACAAGTGTGAGGGGCTTGATAACCCAATGCTAGATAATTGGGGCGTCTATCAAGTGTTAACTGGAGCCAAGGGAGTGTTTGGAGCAGCCCAAGATTGTGTTATGCCAATTACACCTGCAATTTTGTTTCAGTTTCGAGCAAAATTAGATCTAAAACAGGGTGACCAGATGGTGTTTTGGACTGCATGTTTGGTTGCGTTCTTCGGTCTGCTCCGGCCGATCAACTTCCTCTCCTCTGACAGACATAGTGTTAGTGCACCTCGTCGAATTGATGTGTGTAGAGTAGAGGGAGGTTACATCCTGAGGTTAAACCGCACAAAGACCGTGCAATTTCGGGAACGAGTGGTCAAGGTGCCACTGCCATGTGTGAAGAATCACCCTCTATGTCCAGCCTGTGCTTTGAGGGACTACCTGTCTATGACTCCCCATACCTTACCACTGCAGCCTTTATTCATTTCCATGAATGGTTCTCCAGTATCATATTCTGCATTCCTTACCTCATTGTATAGACTGTTGCAGCAATGTGGCCTTAAGGCTTCAAAATATAAGGGCCACTCTTTCAGGCGTGGGGGTGCCACCTGAGCCTTTAAAAGCGGGTTATCAGAAAAAAACTGTTCAGAGACTTGGTTATTGGTCCAGCGATGCTTTTGTTCGATATATCGATGTTGATGAGCATCAACACATGCAATCTGTGGCAAATATGTTGATCGCTATTGACTGACTGTCTAATTCCTTGTCTTCATGTTTTGTGTATATGTAGGACTTCAGCCTATATATATCTAATGAACATTTGTTTTTTCATGTATGCAAGCTCATATCCCCACTGTGTAACTGTTTTTGATTGCTATGATATCTATCTCACAGCTTTGTCATTTTTCCTAAATAGGAACTCAATTTTCTTCCTATCTCTTTAAAGCTTATATTACTTATGTTAATAATTGAATTTTCACTTTTCATGTCCTGGTGCACTACTCCCCATATCCCAGAACACCCCCTTATATTTCTTAGTCTATATGGCTATGTGTGGTTAATTTTATTTGGTGATCTGGTATTTGGGAAGCTTGTGTTCCATGGCCATATCTCTACACCTAACATTTTGGGCTTGGGGCATATTAATTTCCATCAATATTCAATAATATTCATTTATTCCAAATGTAAAGCAGCTTTTATGCTCCCTGTCAAATTTGCATTATCGCTATTAAACTTTCTGAGCCCAATTTGTTGGTTGTATTTATGTTTGTTAGTTTAATATTATTAACTACTACTATCCTCAACTGGAGATTTATGAGTAAAGTGTTAGTTCAAGTTGAACTAAATTTTGGGAATTATCTCCCTTTATTGCCATTCTCGCCAGAGGGCGTTTTGCTTCGCCTAGCATTGCTCGACCCGCAGGTCGCCTTCGCAGTAAGTTTTTGCTTCCCCTCCACTCCCTCCCAGTAGTATTACTGGCGTCTTTAGCATATGTAACATGTTACATCTTTTTTGCTATAAATATGGAGGAGGATATACTTTCATAGCATATGACTATTTTGTCTACTCAAGCAGCATGGTATGAGAATATATGGCTTTTGTTTTTTGTTTTTTTTTTGTTCGTTTTTATGTACATTTATTCTCTTGAGCCATGCAGGGCATATTAATTTCCATCAATATTCAATAATATTCATTTATTCCAAATGTAAAGCAGCTTTTATGCTCCCTGTCAAATTTGCATTATCGCTATTAAACTTTCTGAGCCCAATTTGTTGGTTGTATTTATGTTTGTTAGTTTAATATTATTAACTACTACTATCCTCAACTGGAGATTTATGATGAACATGTGATTATACATAGGAAAAAATATGCTTAACTGATCTCAAAGTTTAAGAAGTAAAGCTAAAAACCCCTGTCATGGTACAAATTGTGTTCACATTAAGTTAATACGTTTATAAACATTACCCAACCAGAAAATTGTATGAATAAAAAACACGCTCGTTTCGATCTAGACGCGTTTTAAAATATTTTACGGCCTCTTCGAAATCATAGATGAAGTGAGTGAATTATTGTTTTGCGTCGCTTGGGAAATATTTCAGCCCTTAGCGACATGAAAAGCAAATAATAGAATATTGTTTACGATTCAACGTACCTTAATTTCCTTGAAACTCGTATATATTTTCGTTTGAAACAAGATGCCAATCCATTTTGCCCAACTCGTTCAAACCATGCGCTCTCGATTATGTGATGCGCTTGAAGTTCAAGAAATTGCTATCCAACATGGCATCACAAGCTGAAATCGGCCACGTCCGTGCAGCCATGCCACACTTCATTCTTTACAAAAATAGACTTTCAGAGCATCAAACGTTATTTCTTATTAAAGGTAATTCATGTGATTCTATTTTACAAATTGTTTCATTGCTCGAGTAGCCATCCCATTGAGATATACTTTTGAATAAGAAATACACAAGATTTCTAAAGATGTAAATGAAAACTATACTATTTTTTTAAAAAAAACTATAGAGGGTATAACACTAACTCTCACGAACTTGTAGGGAAATTAAAACACTCCTTCTTTTTACACTTGTCTTTCTACAAGACACTTGACTCGATTGCGATCCGTGAAGATTGGAACCTTGTTTCAGATCCCTCGATATACTTAGAAGACTATGAGCACGTTAACAACTTTATGGCTCGACACATCGTTGTTAGCAAATTCTAATTCTTGAGATTGCCCTCAAGTGCATCTGGAAATTTACATGTGTTATATTTACGTTAATCTCATAAAACTATTTACAGTGTTGATTGCCACTGTTTATACTGTCATGCCATATCCATTTCCCCATTAACCCACTCACTCGATCACTATTGCAGAACATACCCATATCACACCTCTCTCCCGTCCAACCTACAAAACAGTTTCCAGTACACACTCCAGTTGTGACGTCACAGCTACCACAGTGACAAAAGAAGTTGCAATTTTCACCAAACGTGCCATTGCTGCAATCTAAATAGAAAAAGCGCCACTTAAACTATGTCAACCAATATCTTTTCTCGTAAAAAATATCAAAAGATTGTTGTTACTCAATTGATGCAATGTAATCTCTTGAATAAGTACAGCAAGACTACTACATGTTCTAATGTGCATGTACTTAAACAGAGTTTGATCTTCAGGTCTTGTATTTGCTATATCATTAATATATTAAAGCATCATAAACATATTTGCATAATTCACGGGCGACTATGGAACATGAAGAAATCCAGGAGACTTTCACATCAAATCGAATGCTAACTGGAGAATTTATTTAGTATTTATTCCAGAATATCGCAATTTCAAAAAAACAATTTCCTTCAGAGGTAAGAAAATGTATATGTAATTATCTATTTATTGACAATGACACGGGTTTTTTACGAACTTAAATTTCTTATGTGGCCCTACGTTAGCTATAAGATACTTGTTTTCTGTTTTATTTGATCTAAAAAAAATAACTGAAAAATGTAGTGTCCAAAAACAATAAATTCTGTTTGTGGGCACTGCTAGTGTTTCCTTCAATTATTGTACTGAAAAAACCATCCCCCTCTTTCAACATCTTTTGGTAGGCGTACACAGAAGTGAACACCATTCTGTCTGAGGAGGAGATTGTCTACTATTCTGGTAACTTCATTCCCGATGAAAACAGCATTAATGGAACCTACGGTATATCTCGATCTCACAGATGTTGAGGGGAGTGTCATCTTGTGCTCCTGTACCCGGGTTCTCAATGGTAAGGAATCTGGCCACATCATCGCACACCACGTCGGTCGGGTTGTTGGGGACGGAGGGTGGAAAGGTGTAGCACACTTTAGACCTGACACCATCCAGGTAGATCACAGAATTGGCTATTCTCTTGTTATCTGGAGAGATAGAATTTTAATCATGGCAGAAACATGTTCAAACACCAGTTTGATATCAATTGATATTTGATACATGAAATTCTAAAGTGTTTGTTAATGACTTTATTTCAACAGCTGAATAATGTCACTAGAAATGAGGACGTAGATTTGCTTGCACAATCACATTCTTGTTCCATCAACACACAAGTAACCAACATCGATTAAAACCAATCTAAATCTAATCTAAGACAATGCTTAGTAACAATATCCATTGCCCTGTGGCAAAGACCAAGTACTGGACATGAAAAGACCACCAGATAACCAAGATGTCCAATTTTGATTGATTATTTACCTTTACTTATAGTATAATAATAGCTGTCGATTGATCTTGGTCGACCTCGTGTGATTAAATAGTGTGGGGTTTTTCAATATTCTGTAAATTCATTGGTTTAAATAAAGAAGCTGTACAACAGAAACAATATAGACACTCTTATGTTTTCGATATCGAATATTTGACACTCTTATGTTCTACAAATAAGTACAATTTTCCTCTTTAGGAATTGATTTCGACAGTTGTTTTATGTTTCTGATTAAAAAAATCTATGATTCCAATGAATTAACACTGGCTTCAAAAGGACAATATAGGGGCAAACAGGGCAAAGGCACTTCATTAAATGCAAACGATAATAGACACGTGTGAATTTTCAAAAGAGAAATGACCCCAGTGACACCAGCAACATATGACAAACATTGGATTATAAGAATATTAAGATTTAATTGATGATAACTTAAGGGTTTAAAGAATGGATTATTACAAATAGGTAATATTGATAAATATTTATTAACCAAAGTCCTTGATCAAACAGTAGTTGATACGCTTGGCTTTTAAAAGAGTTGGACCAAAATGGCACAGCAGAATGATGGCATTGTCTAACACTAAATGTGTGAATGAATGCTTTGTAATAGCTGACTTTTATATATAGATTATTTGGCTTACTTCTTCTCTCAGTTTCCAAAATTATATCAAAACAGTCAAGAAATACATGGAAAGGACGGAACATTTGAGGCAAGGAACATTCTTGAGTAAGTAAGTAAGTAATTCGTAATTAAAACAAGTGCGTTACCCCCTGAATCATGTCACACTTTCGTAACAATCTTCCCTTAAAAAGAAAATTTACAAAGAAATAGTTATAACAACAAACAGTACTTAAATAATCATGGTGTAAAACATTGCACATTACTAAAAGAATTTTGTACACTCTGGAAAGTTCATTAGCACAAACATTGTCTTTACCTTTACTAGTTATGCAAAAATAAACCTTTTATTTTTACCTTCTTGATAATTTGTTCAACCAGCATGTTTATGATGACCAGTAGAGAGGACTATATAATCTGTGTCGCTCACCTTTTTGCCAGTATGATACTCTGATACCTAGCTCTAAGTGGATTATCAGGGGATTTATGGCAACCTATGCTTCGAAATAAAAAGAATAACAAATTGGTACCTTACTAGCCTCCTCCAAAGAAAGTCCTGTATTAGCCAACTATAACTCAACATCATTCTGGGCTCAAATAATCTGCTTAGTAGACAGAAATTTTACCACCATCCACACATTTTGAAGATAACTCATCAGCCCCAACATATGAAAAGAATGATCCATTAATGTATCTGACAAAATGTTAATAGGATCATTCTTAAAAAGAGAATGGGAAGAATTTTCCTTTGACATGGAACAAGTCTCTGCAAAATAAGGAAAATTAATTAGAAAATCATCCTCTTCCACACAAAGTGAACTACCCGGAGAAAAAGTGACAGTTTTACCCCAAATAAGATAATTACTGATCAACATATCAAAACCCAACCCTAGAAGAGAGTCAAGAATATCAATCTTCAGACTACCAGAAATTTGAAGTCACATTTACGAAATAAAGAGGAACGGGACTGCCACCCTGAAGTTGATTATCTGAGGACACAACAGAAAAAGGAAACAGAGAATGAAGACTATCAATCGCACCAATACTAAGAAGAAGTTCTCTCCTCTTATCTTCTCTCCTTTTGAATCAAAATAAGTTAATGAGTGCTGAGATCCAGAACTCAGAAACCATATTGCCTATACTATACTTGGTATATGATAAAATTAGCATTTAAACTATTGCCTTTCGGGAATATTAACTTCCTTCAACATTAATTTCTTGCCGTTTTTCCATGTAAAAACAAATTCAAATGTTGTTAAAGGGCCAGAGGAAAGAAACTGTATGGCCTAGTTCAGAGATATTTGCTGTATTGAATAAATTCATTAACATTAGTAACCTTTTGGACTCTCAGGTTATTCCTTGTACATTTAACAGGTTTTATGGCAATATTACTTAGATTTTGTTTCATAACCAACTTTATTGCAGTGATCTTTACAGAAATGCTTAATCCGATCCTTTATCCCTCAAAACATGGGAAAAGACACCAATATTATTTTATCATCAGGCATAAATATTGAAGAAAGCAATAATTTTGTTTAAGGCGGTCTAATTTTGCATTTTGTGCACATTGCTGAAGGATGATAGATTATCATCACACAGATCCTTACAGAATTCATTATGAAGGTATGGTAACAGCACAACTTGATCGTTTTGCAAGGTTCTTCAAAAACATTTTGGGAACCAACGGCCTGATTATATTTGACTTTACTTTTGGACATACAGAAATCTGATCTGGTCTCTTCCATTAAACGCAAACAGGATCAGAATAAACTGTAAATCATAGGCTTAGACTGAAAATGTGATGGCTTGTCAGAAGAAGGTGAACCTGTTTTATCAAAATTACAACCTGCAAGACCAGAAGTCTTAACCAACCTTTTTGGTGAGAAAACATAAAATTATCCTAAAAAAATAACTCTTGTAAGTCAAATAGTAATCATGTGCCAAACAAACACGGCTGCATCATATAAAACATCTAAGTTTGTTCATTGAAATACGTCAGAAGATCAATATGAACACACTGCTTGAAATCTTCCATCAAATCTTATTGTCTCAAGCTAGAAAAACCCTTCACCTCTTGGAATCTCATCACTTATCAAATAAAGTTTTCATCTCCCTAGCAAACTCTTATCGTCCCTTTTATGAGAATTTCAGAATCTTTGATCATAACCTTTCAGGGGGGTCTTTTTCACAAAACCATAAACAGAGCTTTTCTCTACATACGGGCCGAATGTGCATCCTTTTGACACATTTTGTAACAGCATAATGTATTCCTTGACTCTTTCGGACACAGCTTTTCTGAAACTTTGCAAAATGTAGAAACAATTGTTCTACTTCTTTTTCAACTGAATGACGGACCAGATTTGTTTGCCTTGTAATGTTGAAAAAGACAGGGGTTGATTGAGCAGTGTAGTCTTTTTATGTACAATTTCATTTTCAATTTCAAACTTTTAACTCTTTTAACTTTTTTCTCTATAAACTCTCTTTCTCTTTCGATTTCTATTCTTTTCATTTCAATTTTATTGTGCTCGGCAACAATCTCCCTCATGAATAAAATCAAACAGAATATTTTGCAAAACTTGAAAGTTTCGCATGCTAGGTTTTGCAAATATGTTTAAAGCAGGGATTTGGAGCAAGGCACATACTGCTTTAGAAGTAAGGGAATTTAAATTTAAATACCATTTTGCTGGTTTAACAATTAATTTGTGAAATAAAAGTATTTATGTCCTAGGGTTGAAAGAGTCCAATAAAGTCGATACCTGACGATGGTTATGTGTGAATTTCAAACGAACAAAATATGATAAATTATTGTGAGAAAGTGTCTCACGAATAAAAAAGTATCAACCATTATATTACAGGATTAAAAAAGTATCTTCGAATTTTGAACAAATTAGAAATATTCCATGTTTAAAATTAGTTACAATTAGAATTTCGAATACAATGTTCTATTTGGAATGATAAGAAAGAACATTTTTCTTAGAGAGCAAACATTTGAAATGTCAAACAAAAACAATACATGACGCATTTGTATAATTTTGCAACGAGCCAAAGACTGAGACTAACAGTCATCAACTTGGTTTTGTTGGATTATTGTTTGCGAGGAGTAGACAAATAGTACTCCTCTTCTGGACAGTTAATGTTTTATTTAGAAGCATTTACAAATCAATTAGGTCTTGGTTTGTTTTATAACAATTTATGGATTATGTCAAACTTACTCAGCAACAATCTCATTAATTTTTATCTACGACTCATTATACAACTGACTAATACTTACACTCATGTCGTAAGTAGAAACGTATATGGTAAAGCTTATAATGATATCCGAGGTCGATTGTCAATTCGTTCTTTCCTTCGTTTCCATGAAAGCACGTATTGCTCTCTCCATTGATACTGTTATTTCCATCAACAGCATTTCGTGGGCTCCAACCTGGGAAGAGAGTGTTGGTTGTAGAAGAAGCACTTTTCTTGTAGGCTATGTTTTCTGGAAATTGAGAAGTTGAGGCATCAATACAATTTTTATAATTTCACTGATACAATGCTGGTCATTGACAATTTATTTTAAAAAATGCAGGATGTAGGTAGGAACACCATTATAAAAACAAAATTTTGAATTTGCTAACCCTTCTGACACAGTTGTCCCGTTTTCACCCAGCCTGCAGTACAACTCCCGGGACATGCGCCTGTGACCTTGTCACACTCCACTTGGCAGTTGCATGAATACCTGCAGGCTTCACCGAACCGTCCTGCACCACAACGTGCTATGAAAAAAAGTCTTTTCATTATTATATATTTATCCCATGATCATTTATAGTTACAACTTGACATTTGAATACTTATCATTTCAGCTAGGCGTTTATCTCATTTGTATTTATGAATGAAATAATGTTGAAAACAGGATATCTGAAGTATCAAGTTCAAATGTCTTGATATGTGAGGTGACCCATATTGTCCTCATCACGAGAGTATACCTAAGAAAATTAGAAACTACACACTTTATAGCGATAAACTACAGATGATACCTCACCTTGTAATCCTGGTGTTACCACAATAACGAGCAGACCAAACCTCAACACGCCAAAACCCGCCATTTATCTGTACTTATTGTATATGAACGAGGAAGTTAAATACAGCGTATGGAGTACCGTGAAGCTCCACTATTGTATATATATATATATAGTATAGTGAGAGTTTGAAAGAGGACTTAACCTTGTTGTTAACGTTTAGGTCGGCTGGTCATGTTTGTACTTTTGATCTGATCTGTAAAACATATCTGCTTATAAAGCAGTGTCTAAAAAAGTGTCTATTTGTTTCAATTGACACTAAAACCTGTCATAAATTGATACCGTTTTAACATGAACGTTTGTCACAACTCGTGACATGGAATTCATACAAAGTTAAACTCATAAAGTCATATTTCATTATTAACGATCTTAATTTAATCTAGAGGAGTAACCTAGAGGAGAAAGACAAAAGATTATATAAAATAGGATATTAAAAATTATTATATAAAATAATATTAAATATACTGACCGTAAAGATGTGCAATTTCTATACTCGTTTTCAACAGTTCTATTGGATGTTATAGTTAAAGAAGATTTAGTACAAAACAGCGTTAAGCAGATACGGCAGACATTCAGTGATGACGTAAATGGGCAAGTTACGTTATTATTATTCTCATGGATTAGTGTATTGCAAAATAATCATGTTTTCTTCCAATTCCTTGTAACCAAAGTGATTCATGTTCATTATCATATTGCTGACATTGTACTTCATTAGAATTTAAATTTCATTCAAGTTATTGACTGGCAACATAAGACAGATTTTGTGACATATTATTATCCGTATACGCCCAATCCTATTCTTATTTTTTCTTATATTAGAAAATCAAATGTAACAAGATATGTCGGATAGATGTCTTTTGTAGAGAACTTTGTAAATATTTTAGTATTCATTTTTAGAAGGAGTACATTGGCGATGTTTCAAGATCAAATGTTTCGATAAATATTTTTTTAGAACAGGTTGAAACGGAAAATATACAGCAAACTTTGTTTATGTGACAATGATAATCGTCTTATTTACAATGAGCAAACACTTCCTGCTGTTTTACCCACTTCAACCTGACCTGACAATACCTACTGCATATAGGGGCAAACATGTATACACTATAAAGTTTTATAAATCAATATAAATATAAACAAAGCACAAATAAATAAAGATGCTAACTTTGTCTAGATAACAGCATGGTACGATGCATTTCACGTGCTGTATGGTTATTTGACGATATGATGGAGATGGAAAAAAGTAGGAATTAAAATGTAGCTGGTGATAAAGATCTGTTTATTCCGTTTTATCTGTTATTTTCATACATTTATTTACGTCGTTGTCCCTGACCACAAACCTATGCTAAACACGTGCGGTTAAAGAATAAAACATTGATTATTAATAAACCATAATATAGCTATGTTTATAAGTTGTAACCTACATAACAATTTTGCAATTTCCGTTTCAGGATTTGTTACTTATTTCCATTTCAGAGACAGGGCAAATGATTTGAGGGATCGTATAGATACATGAGATCCAATAAGAGCGTAACAATATGAATTGATAATGAATCTCTTAATGACCACATGGTTATGTGAAAGTACATTAAGACTTGAAGAACGTTCACTTCAAACGTATGATCGCTTTGAAAGTATTATTACTCTCAGACGGAGGTTGTTTACTATATAAGTTGATATAAGGGGTGTTTTAGGCATCATTTATAAACCATAGTTTAATTCTTAGAGTTTTCTTAGAGTCAAATTTTGCTTCCATCAAGCGTTGTCTTGTATTAGGAACTTCAATACTCCATACTTGTTTTAATTCTCTAATATATCAAATTTGAATTTTCTTATTTCATAATTCAAAGAACGAAAATATTGTGACAAATGAAAGGCAATTTCAAATCCAAACAAAACAATAACTATGTCCAGTTCAATAAGGTAAAATATATACTTGCTGGATTAAGGCATGAAACTTTGCATACAGACCCGAGATAATAAATGATGTGAACACGCTTGCCTTCATATTGAAAAATGTACGTTAAAGATATAAGCATAACTTGTGATAAAAGGATCAAATTGAATATATGAAATAACCTAATTTACCAGAGTCCTTTGCAGCCACACAAGGATGTACACTGCAACTGTGAATGCCTACAGATGTATTTCTTAAGCACAGAGGTTGCAGCCACATTTTACTAGTTCTCTGGATGACCTTGATATTTCCGGAATATTCATCCATAGGGGTTACCAATGTTCTTCCTTTTGGCACCATCAAAGGTCATGCAAGGCTATTAACTTGCTTGGTAGATGGCTATATTTGTGTACTGAATAAGAGCATCCTGAGTTGGTGGGAGAAAATGCATAAGTTTCGTGCGTTTTTCCTGGCAGAATATATAGGTCTTGTCTGACAGCGTTTACTTTTAAAAGTGAGGTTGTATGATGTAATGTGCACTTCTTTTCCTGTCCCAAACGCGCATGTTTTGACACTCTGATAAAAGTTAAAAGATTTATGTTTGTTCATTGAGGCTTTCGGGGGCGGGATAGCGCAGTGGTTAGCGCGTTCGGCTTCGGGCCAGGAGGTCCGTGGTTCGAATCCCGGCAGGGGCTCGGCAACTTTGTCTGCAGTAGAGAACTGTTCTACACGCAGTCATGTTTTGGTGCAATGCTACACTGAAATTCAGCGCAGTATCACCCATGGTTCGATGCTCGCAGGTTTCACCGCAATGCATAGCCACCCTGGTGTTGCAGGCTTTCTCCCTGCAATAAAACTAGCAGCCGCGATATAAGTGAAATAATCTTAAAAGCGGCGTTAAACACCAACTCATTGAGGCTTTCAAAACAAAGGGAAAATTTCTTGTCATTCGTTTTGTCTGGACACATTGCGCCTAGACCCTTAGCCTTTTTTGTGTCTTTTGAACAGTCAATTAGTTGCCTTGATATCCAGGACAGAAATGTGAGTTCACTGTACTCTCCTAAGGATTACTCATTACCTCTTGTCAGTAAGTGAACAATTGATGCCCCATCAAATATTACAGCATCTACTTGAATAGAAAACTTATGAATAGTTGGTTTAGGCAATCCAAAAGTCCAGATTTGGAAGTCTCAGATTTTCATGTTGTGGCAGAGCTGGCGGCCGAGGCTGATTCTCGTGAAAAATTGTGTCAAATCAGCTTGGCGGACATTGGATTCAATAAACATCTGGGTGACTAAACTGTAAGCATCTTTAAGATCAATGATTTGTTGCTTATACTTGGTCTTAGTCTTACTCTGTGGTCTCTTTAAAGGAAGTGCATGATACTTCTTCGCTGAGATATAGTTTTAACAATTATTTACTACTTATGGTTTAAAATATAACTACTCACAACAGTCGCCCATTTGTTGATACACGAATAGCCATGCTGGCATCTTCGATTGTATTGAACAATATAATATGGGAATGCTATTCACATTCAATTTGACATAAAAAATTTTACACATCTTTAAGACATTTTATATATTAGTCAATTAAAGATAATATATCCATAAAGGGGATACAATTAGCGGAAATACTTCATAATACAGTTAAGAATAAATATCAACAACTATAAAGGTTCACATCGACCTGAAAATAGCACAAAAAAAAGTTTTATAAACACTTCCGGAAAACAGATGCGAAACGTTTTGTCAGCCAATCAGGTTCTAGGGGGGTTGTCACAACATAGACAGGACTCGTTAACGACTGACTGACCTGTGTCATTGTTTACATTATAGATTCCAGCGGTCGTGAACGTATATATTTTCACTGATTGTACTTATAGAAAAGCCCCTTAGTCACCAAAGCTATTAATATCAATACATCAACATATTCTGTTAGACATTAATAAACTTATGCTATTTTTATGACTTTAATTTACTTTTCGTTGCTTCTAAAATGACGCTGTAGCAAGAAATTTAAATTTTTCATAATTGTTATAACCAAAACTGTAGTGTCAACATACAAACATAAGTGACGTGCCCACATTTTTGTATGTATCCTCAGAGTAATCAGCACAAAAAAGAAATATATAAATACCCAAAATTAGTAATGTAACAAACTACAAACTTGTCACTGTGTATCATTTACGATCAAACTTTGGTGTAAATTTTGTAGTTCATTTGTCAGACATTATATATATGTCTGACAAATGAACTACAAAATTTACACCAAAGTTTGTCATTCACCAAGGAGGTAAATGATACACAGCTTCCCTTTTTAGATGTTAAAGTATCCATCTCAAATAATCTTGTTGAAAAGGATGTTTACTACAAACCAACTGATTCTAAGCAATATTTGGATTTAAATTCATGCCATCATCGCCATACAAAAAACAGCGGCCCTCGTATTCGTTAGCTAGACGAATCCGTATTCATTCCAGAATTAGATGGTGTAAATGATATTATTGATACATTTTATTCCCCACGATATTCAAGAGATTACAATTACAAGCTCTGATTTGTGAACATGAAATGTTGTGTTTCTCAACTCGTCAGTCGGTCACGTTCGGAATATTAGAAAGAAGCACTCGTAAAATATCGCAATCCATCAAGTCCACTAGCGTCGAGTACTCTGTGCAAATGAATTTGATTAATGATCTACTGTTACGTGCTGGTGTCGAATCCAATCCTGGCCCTGACAGACGTCAGAAGCAACTTAAACTGGCCGAAGCAAGTGACAATAATGACAATAATAATAAATAAAACAGAGTTTGAGAGACTTATGGATGAACTGCAGAAGATAAACACTAAAGTAGATTATGTGCAAATAGATCTCTCAGGACGTCTTGATAAACTTACTTAATCTTTGGGTACAATTAAGAAATCAGTGGATAAGCTATCAAGTAAGTGCGCTAAGCTTGAAGAAGAGAACTTTTCATTGAAAGCTAATGTTTCAGATCTCGCAAGTAAGCTAGATTACCTGGAAAATCAAGGTAGAAGAAACAATCTCCTTTTCCACGGCGTTGTTAAGGTAAAATTAAATGGAACTTGGAGTGATTGTGAATACCTAGTGCGAAGTGTACTACGTGATAAGATGAACATTGAGGACTCTCTTATCACTACTGAGAGAGCCCACCGGATTCACCAAGGTAAATCAATCATGATAAAGTTGCTGGATTTCAACATGAAAACTGAGACTCTACGGAGTACACGACTACTAACAGATACAGGTACTTATAGCTTTTCCCTCAAAGCTAGACTGATCAGAAAAAAACTAAAAACTATAATGGTTTAAGAAAAAGTAAAGGGTCGTAAATCAAAGTTAAGATTTGATAAGCTGATCTTTGAGGATGGAGAGGTTGTGAGCCGGAATAGCCAGGAGGATGAAGCTGTGTTCTCCAGGAGACGTAACAGAAGTCACTCTGACACATCACCACTCACCTAGGACAGGGACCGGGCTCATTACCAGGGAGTTATCTCCCTTTTGATATGGGATATACAGGGATTGCAGTCTAAATTATCCAATTCTGAATTTTTAGAATATTGTTCACAATTTGACATTATTGGATTCCTGGAAGTTTGGAGCAATGTAAACAAGGAGTTAATATAAAACATATTTCCAAATTACAGTCCTCATTACAACTTGAGAGATTATAACAATGGGGGTACTAGTTATGATTAGAAGCCAATTGAATATTGGTGTGAAGAAAATAAGTACAAAATACAGTGATTGTGTTTTCCTTGTCTTGGATGCAAAGTTTTTCTGTATGGACAGAGCTGTCATTGGGTATTGAATATCTTGACAGTGTAATATAAGATCCGAAATGTCGTTTTAATGAATCATATATCATGATCTCTGGTGACTTTAATATCACAACTGGTGTTTTATTAGATAACATAGTAGGTGACAAAATAGATCTCATTCCAGAATTAGATGGTGTAAATGATATTATTGATACATTTTATTCCCCACGATATTCAAGAGATTCTGAAATAAACAACTGTGGAAAGGAACTTATAAATCTCTGCTGCAGTTATGGATTACACATTGTGAATGGCAGATCTAAAAGTGACCCTCATGGTGCATATACATGTATTGCAAACAAAGGCTGCAGTCTCGTCGACTATGTGTTGTGTTCTACTAATTTATTCAATTCAATTGGGGATTTCAGTGTATGCACGAAAATAGAATCAGATCATTTTCCTATTGTTTGCGAATTTAAATTTTTCTTACAAGAGACTGTCAAATTGATTGATTGTAGGACAATTACTACTAAGAAGTACAAGTGGAAACCTCCGCATTCAGACAAGTTTGACTCTTTTTTACAGGAAAATTTAATCACAATGCTTTTAGTTCACTTTCACGACGTATCTATAGACGATCCATCTCTAGGTGCGAAAATGTTGACTGACATTATACAAGAAACATGAAATTTCTATCGTTTGAGCTGAGCGAATAAGAGAGAAATTGATTTCTCTTTTGGAACAAACCAAATAAAAAGGGAGGTAATGCCTGTTGAGAGGGCGCTGTGAGATGTCTATAAATGTGATGTCAGAGCGCGGGAAGTTCATTCTCAGCTGCGACAACCAGCGTATCAAGTTGATGAAATGTCATATTTTCTTATGCGGGACACTTGAACTTATTGCATGTGGCTTTGGTATTGTGAATTGTTCTGATAGACCTAATCTTTTGGAAGCCAAGTACAATGGCATACCGGCAAAGAAACATTTCATAAATGTAGATATTGTTGGACGACGGTTACGAGTCATTGGTGATGTCTGGTCGGTTTTATTTACTACACTATCTTGATGATGGCTGAACCGCTGATGTTTCGCTGAAGTAACGACAAGTTTACACTCCGTTCGGCTGTATCGACTGGTACACAGTCTATCAACCGTGCGATACGCGAATGTTCCCTGGAGCGAGGTGCACGTGCTTCTTGTGCGGAGACCTGGTTCTTCAGCGTTGAAGCTGCCAACGCATTCGACAGCAAGCATATAACAATGGAGGTGATCAACATTGACAGAATGGTAAATATGTTGTTTCCATTTACTTGTAAGATGAATAAATTCATGATTGTAATGAATTTAAAGTAGTTGCCATCCTGAGACGGTGTACGTCAAACTGTTCTATCCGTCTTATGTTGTATGTGCGAGTAGAATGAAGTTGTCATATGTCATGCGAGGTATCAGCTCGCATTTGATCTTGTATTCGAGCAGTAGAAGTGAAGAGATCTTTACGTTATGTTATTCACACTATGGTAATGCACAGTCGGGCACTTTTAGTTGTCATGTCACCGGGGTTGTTTCAAGCTGGTAGCTCAGCCTCTAAAACTAAGCTGTTAACGTATGAGGTTTACTGATACCAATACTGCATGCTGTGGTGATGTGTGCAGATGTAAGAGTTGGGAGAGAGGCGTCCCCTCTTGATCAGATTAATTTGGCATAATTAAGGATAAATCATAGCATAAGTGAATACTTGCACTGTGTTGTTATATTGGAAAAAGAAAATTATTACCTTGATTCTTCAACGACAGATTTCCATTTTTGCTATTATTTCAACCCAATTTAAGTATGCGAATGAGACCATTCCTTGGGTTTTGTTAGCCATGCTTTACGAATGAAAAGGTTGTATCGGTTGAATACGTAGTGATTGCAAACATCACATAGCCGGGTCGACGAGATGACCTCCATGAACCGAAAAGTGTGGTAATTAGGGTATACAGAGGTTGGTTTTACTCATTATCAAACGGTGTGATGGTTCACTGAAAATCATGTCACATATCTCTGCACATATGTTATACACGACCTAGTTTGATCAATATGTGACCAATGAACGTATGTTGTATCAGTATCAATGGCAACATGATTTCTGTTGCCGGAAATATATTTGCAGATTTTTTCCTTATTAGGATCCCGTGATAATAAATGAAACAACTTACTGCAATTGTAACTTTGATCATGTGCTTAGCTATTGTTGTGTTGGAATGAAGCGTTCATTTCGGTGTGAAAGATGCCTTGCATCGTTCAATGTGCTGAAGGGAAAATGCACGCTTTGGATGTTGAAATTTTTTTTGTTTGTGTATAATGTTATAACGTTTTCTTGTACGTGCTAAAAGCTCGCATTATTGATGTTGAATGATTTAATCCATACACTCTTCTTTCTGTTTCAGGTATTACGTGTTACCATTGTTTCGGTTTCCTTTAGTACCTCGGTTAAGCGTAGAGGGGTTTGTGAAATGTGTAAGTGTGATTTATTGATGCTGACAGGATGCTACAAATTTGTTGCGGAAATTTGATAGGTAGAGGCAACAATTATGGTGTAAAATACTGCTGGCATGGTTTGTAAATGTTTTTTTGTCCATTTCCATGCCCTTTCTTTGTATCTCGGCAGGTGTCGCAGGGGACTTCCAGTTTGGTGTTAGTTGTTTTATTTGGTTTGTAGAGGTTGGAAAGAGAAATGAAATTTCTATCGTTTGAGCTGGGCGAATAAGAGAGAAATTGATTTCTCTTTTGGAACAAACCAAATAAAAAGGGAGGTAATGCCTGTTGAGAGGGCGCTGTGAGATGTCTATAAATGTGATGTCAGAGCGCGGGAAGTTCATTCTCAGCTGCGACAACCAGCGTATCAAGTTGATGAAATGTCATATTTTATGTTGAATCGTGTGTATGTGATATTTGGTAAATGGTGTAGTGATTGTACATGGTGCAGTGATGGTACATGGTGGGACGATGGCACATGGTACAGTGATGGTACATGATGCAGTGATGGTACATGGTGCAGTGATGGTACATGGTGCAGTGTTGGTACATGGTGCAGTGATGGTACATCGTGCAGTGATGTTACATGGTGGGGCGATGGCACATGGTACAGTGATGCTACATGGTGCAGTGATGGTACAGTGTGAAGTGATGGTACATGATGGGGCGATGGCACATGGTACAGTGATGGTACATGGTGCAGGGATGGTACAGTGTGAAGTGATGGTACATTGTGCAGTGATGGTACATTGTGCAGTGATGGTACATGGTGGGACGATGGCACATGGTGCAGTGATGGTACATGGTGCAGTGATGGTACAGGGTGCAGTGATGCTACATGGTGGGGCGATGGCACATGGTACAGTGATGGTACATGGTGCAGTGATGGTGCATGGTGCAGTGATGCTACATGATGGGGCGATGGCACATGGTACAGTGATGGTACATGGTGCAGGGATGGTACAGTGTGAAGTGATGGTACATTGTGCAGTGATGGTACATGGTAGTGGGATGGTACATGGTAGGGTGATGGTGTGTAAAGAAGTGATGGTACTTGGGGAAGTGATGGCACATGGGGAAGTGATGTATAGGGTGGAATGATAGTACATGGTTGAATGATGGTGTATGAAGAAGTAATGGTACATCGGGTAGTGGTGGAACACGGTGGAGTGATGGTTTATAAAGAAGTGCTGGAAGTGATAATGTTTGGCGGAGTGATGGTACCTTGGGAAGTGATGATGACTGGGGAAAGTGGTGGTGCATGGAGAAGTGATGTTGTATGATGGAGTGATTGTGTAGAGTAAAAGCTGTGACGGTTGATAGTGATTCACTCTGATTTGTCATTTGTGAAATGACTATGCATGAAGTAAAACTTCATTGGTCATGTGGTTTTAGTTCAAATGATATCCATGGATTACGGAGATGAAGAATAGGAATGTAACATTTAGGTGAGAGGATGTTACAGTAGTGTCCAGTAATGTCATGGTGCTGGTCTATTATTTTCTGGTGAAGAGTGGTGGTTGATCCCGTGTTGGTTGATGAAATGAAGATGATCATGTATTTGAATTCTTGAAGTATTAGTTATGGTTTATAAAGTGATAGTGTGTGAAATGATGGTTCATGGTTAACTGCTTTTCAGCAGCGTTGAGTACCTACCTTGTAGGTGAGTAGATGTTACAGTGATATCTGGTGATGATTGAAATGAAGCATGAGGCGTAATGTTCGACACTGCTGCAGTGTTGGAATAGATGTTACAGTAACATCTGGTGATGCTGAATATTGCCATCTGATATGAGGGATACATGGAATCCGAGTGCTGCCAAAATGAGCGTCCCGCAATATCTCAGTGATGTTTGTAATGGTGATGACGGTGAGGCGCGGATAACATTGATGTGATTTGCAATGAGCAAAGATTGTAATAAACGCCTCGGCAGGTGTCGCAGGGGACTTTTATTATTTGCGTTATTTGTCAATCAGTTACATACCGAAGTATCTACTTCTGGAGAAAGAGGCGTATTTACTGATTCCGAGTTTATGGATTTGTATTTATTACTGTATGCAGACGATTTGTGTATGTTTTGAGATTCTGTAGCTCCAGAGAAAGATCAATGTATTATTTGCCTTTTGTAAAAAGTGGGGTCTGACTTTAAATTTTCAGAAAACAGAGGTTTTAGTTTTTCAGAAATGGTGGTACTTTGAGGCGTTATAATTCTTGTACTTCGGTGATGAGATGTTAAAGATTGCTTTATGCTACAATAATTTGGGTTTATTGTTTTCAAGTAGACTTTCATGGTCGAAATCAGTAAGAAATCTGGCAAATAAAGCAAATAACGCTTTGTCTTCAGTTATGGCTTTTGGTAGAAGATTGAAAAATGTTTCTCCAACTATTTTGTTTAAAATATTTGATGTTCAGATAAGCCTATCATTTTGTACGCTTCAGAAATATGGGGTTTCCAGAAATGGCATGTTGTTGAACAGTTCCACATTAGGTTTTGTAATTTTGTGTTGGGTGTCATTTATAAATGCTCTAACGCTGCTGTTTTAGCTGAATGTGGTAGAAATTATATTCTTGTTGATACTCTCTTACGAACTGTGGAGTATTGGTTCAAACTTTTACACTATCAGAGAGATAGATACCCCAAGCAATGCTATTTTATGTTATATAAACTGGACAAAGTTGAAAGAAAAACATGGGTATTCTTTGTAAAAAATATTTTGTTTAATTACGGTTTTGGTTTTGTTTGGGAGGCACAAGGTGTTGGAGACGAGGAACGATTTTATTTAAGAATTTCATTTAAGAGTAAGTGAGTGCCATAAGCAGCTTATATTTTCTGAATGCATAAATGTTCTTCTCGTGGTGTTTATTCAAAAATCAAAAATGTATTTTGTATTGAACCATATTTAACCTTTTTGAAATCTAAAGATGCAAGGCGTAGAATAACAATGTTGCGGATAGGTTCAGTTCCAATATAGAAGAATATTGGTAGATTTGATGGAATTCCAAGGCACCAAAGACTCTGCTATATTTGTAATGATAAGTTTATAGAAAACGAGTTCCATTTCTTGTTTGAATGTAGAATTTAACATGTTCTGCGCTGTAAATAATTTAAATCTTTACCATATCACATTGACCAGCAATATTTTGTAAATACTTTAATATGTAACAATCTCTCCGCGACCATAAACTGTTCAAATTACATTAAAGAGGCATTGTTACTTCGTTCCCAGTACACTTGATTATATATTGCCACAACTGTATAAATACACATATGTGTTTATTCTTGTACATGGGCCTAAGGCCTTTTACGAAATAGTCTTGATTGATTGATTGATTGAACTCTCCAAAAGTTTCATGATTATTTATCCCATCTCCTCTTGAATAGTATTTTTGAATTAGCCTTTCTTTCGAATTCCTTACCCTCTTTCGTTCCCTCTACTCAAAATATTCCGTCCGTTTTCTCTTCCAATATGGTTGACTGTTATATCTCAGACGGATAGCGGGCCTGTTATCTTCATCTGTTTATTAACCGTTGGTACGGCGTTTTTGACGAATTTTTGCTTTGTGGGGCAAGTCCATAGTCCGTTTTGAAATCGTAGGAGAGATCATAACAGTCCTCTGTGAAATGATCGGAGAAGTTGACTAACAAACTTTGTCCAATTCGCGAATTGGACAGGATCCTTGTTAACCGATGCAGTTGAATGTCTCCCGATTTCTTATTAGTGCAGTTGGCAGCAACGCAGGAAGAAGGCATGTCTCTTTCCGATGAGAACGTAGACGAATGCGACCAATATCTGCATTGATATATACTTGTTTACAAACAAACGCGGAGCGAGTCCTGTCTTTGACATCACATCCACCGTAGGAGAGCTCAGGCCACTCTTGGGACTTTTTAAATTGAGCTTTCGAGGTGGCCAATTTCTACGCACTTTGAACCGTTATATCTTTTTAATTAAATGACGCATGGAAACTCTGTTTGGTGTTTTATTTACTTGAATGTATTGTCTTTATGAAAATGGGGATTGAAGTCGGATAAAAAACTGAGATATAATATCTTTAACCAAAAGTTATATTTTCAAGGAGCGAAAACCAAAACATTTGTCTGGTTTATTTTGAAGTTCATTTGCACAAAATTAAAAGATATATGTGTAATTTTACATTTTTATGTAAGAAATGCTTGCTTAAACAAGCTTAAGTAACTTGCAGTTAACAATAATTGGTAGCCATCATAAGCGTTCCAATACCAATATTGTAAAACGCTTTTTAACAATAAAAAAATAAACTGTTACTGTCTAGAAATTAATGATTAAATGCTTCCAAAAGTGTATTCTGACGTAGAAAAACATATTTGAAACAAAACTTGCAACACTCTAATAACACCACACTTTGAAATACTATTATAAAAATACGGATGTTACCTTTGAAATTGTGTGGATCTCAGGACAGGAAATACTTTTGAACTTGAAACTAGCAAAACACAAAAGTTTTAAGAATTTAAACCCGAAACAGTTGTGTTACTTAAGGAAAATCATAAAAAATAGTAAGTTTCTTGACTGTGATTGATATTAATACATAGTGGTCTCACGTACTTGATAAATATTTGAATCAAATTTGAATGACAAGTTTTCATCAGGAGCTTTGTGTGCTAGCTCTATAGTTTACTGCAAAGGAATTAGATAGTCCAATCAGAAAGCTCCTGGCAAAAGCTACATACGGGGACTCGAACAAACATGGTGGCCTCCATGTCGCAGTCCGTTGACTGAAAAATTTGGCCTGTCAAAGGATGTTTTTTGAAAATGCTTCGGTGTGTACACTAATCAAGCGCGAGAAAATTGACCATGATTTGAAGCACCGACTCAATGCATGACTTTATTCCTGTCATCGTACAATTGTTTTGTCATTTGCGCTTGCAACCACGTTACTGAATACCCGTTGTACCGAAACATTGATTAAATTGTTTTATCTAATCTTAAAATCAACCAAAATGACATTTAGTTTCTTTAAATTATAATATTAATTTGTTTCGTTCACAGGTATCAATTTATCAATTAAAATCATAATTACTCTGAAATAGGGAGACCTCTGTTAATATACATTGCATAGAAAATATATAAATTTCATTGTATGTCTAAAAATATATTCTTAACAATGTGCAAACTGTATTATTTTGATGAAAATTTACATGTAAGATCCACGATAATAAGGACCTCCTGCATACTTTGAAAAATATAGGGGCGCATTCACATGTCATTTACTTCCCACAACCGGTTCTAAAAACAACAAAAACATCTTTTCCGTCTCTCAATGCATTTATAAACTCAATATTCTTGTTTGAAAGGTTTGCAATGCCCAACTTCTTTGTAATCTGCTCAAAAAGGTCACTTTCAATTGGCGTGGCCATTTTGATTCTATCGCAACTGACACGGCGTCGCCGATGGCCATGCAAAGGGAGGTAACTGGAGATTCTAGTAACTTCTAGTCCTAGTAACTTGGACAGTTCGAGCCTGACAATAGTTGCGTAGGAAGATGCATCAGGGGCTTAGGAAAGAGTTGTCAACAGGTGAGTATCATCAGGAGCTGGAGAAGCAGTTGTCATATCAGGCGACAACTGAGTATTATCAGGAGCTGAAGAAGCAGTTGTCATATCAGGCGACAAGTGAGTATCATCAGGAGCTGAAGAAGCAGTTGTCATATCAGGCGACAAACGAGTATCATCAGGACCTGAAGAAGCAGTTGTCATATCAGGCGACAAGTGAGTATCATCAGGAGCTGGAGAAGCAGTTGTCAAATCAGGCGACAAGTGAGTATCATCAGGAGCTGAAGAAGCAGTTGTCATATCAGGCGACAAGTGAGTATCATCAGGAGCTGAAGAAGCCGTTGTCATGTCAGGCGACAAACGAGTATCATCAGGAGCTGAAGAAGCAGTTGTCATATCAGGCGACAAACGAGTATAATCAGGACCTGAAGAAGCAGTTGTCATATCAGGCGACAAGTGAGTATCACCAGGAGCTGAAGAAGCAGTTGTCATAATAGGCAAAAGGTGAGTATCATCAAGAGGTGAAGAAAGATTGTCATAGAAGGCAACAGTTGAGATTCACCAGGAGCTGAAGAAGCAGTTGCCATATCAGGTGACGGGTGAGTATCATAAAAAATATTGTTGATAAATGGCGTGTAGAAAATATTTATAAAATTATTTATAAAATATTTGATAAAATTATTATACAGCACAGATTTTTCGCTTGTCAAATATATCAACACCTAACCCTCACAAATTATCGAAAAGACATGAGTTCTTAATAATTAATTCAACATGCATTCTCTTTCTTAAACAATGATAAACGCCCTTTCAAATATTCTTATTTTGCCATAAATTTAACTACATGAAAAATATGTGCTCAATCAACTAAAAAGGGACGCTACGATGATATGGATACATCACGGGTACACAACCGTTCATCTTTGCCCTATGGTAAATCTTTGGCAATGTTGAAGGATTAATCTTAGCATTTTGATAGATATGTCGTAATAATTCCCAATCACCGAAAAAGGGTAGCTTTTCCATGACCCTCGTACGACCTAATATGGATTCATACACTAGGGTAAAATTCAAGTGAGCTCGGCGTTTCGACTTATGATAAAATTTTATCTTAGCCTTACGGTAAATCTTAGGCAATGATAAATTATTGACGTTAGCCGTGTGCTGACCAATGATAAAAGATATATGCTTTCTCTATAACAGATTATTCAACTCAATAAAACTCAAACAACTTACAAAACGTCTTTCATTTACCGATACAAGACATATACCACACTCGTCTATCTAACTCATAAGTATTATGGTGACATCTTGAGCATCGGTGTGTCGGTTAAAGCCTCTTCCTTTATAATAACAGGCCCTCCGTCCTTTTTTTTGCTGCTACGTCTGTATATTAGAACAATAAAACCATTGTTATGCAAAAAACACAAAATAATGCAAGTGCGGGGGCGTTTTAAAAGAGATTTCATTTCTTATTTATTCAAACTCAGTTAGAAGAACTGAGTCAACTTATATTGGAATATGCTTTCAGCACTCGTTTGCTTTTAGGGGACTCTAATATTGGGATAATTATAAAAATTTCATTGAACTAAGATCTCGTCCTTTACATTGGAGTAAATAACTATTTATCATTATTTCTTGTCTTGAATTACCTTCAAGTTTCTTCTAAACATCAAAGGATCAATGCAAATCTACCAATTTCACGTTCTATTTTGTACAAGTGTTATATCGTTAAAATGTTGAAGATATTCTCACCCCCAATGAGGCCATCATTAGATTATATCAAGATGATATCAGTACTAACAAGCACTTGTTCCTATCAAAAGTATTGATCAGGAATAATTGTAAAACCTTGGCCAACTCTCCAATGAAACAAAGACACTTACCTTCGTACAAGAAAAACTACAAAGGTCAAAAATCGCCAACAGAGTTAAAAGTAAAGTAAACACCAATACAACCGACAAGGCAGTCACTGTTTTCTCTGCAAAGACAAAACTCAATTTCAAAACATAAATCTGGAATAATGCTCATGTTACAATCAACTATATGTGAACACAACCCGATGTCATTAGAGTTTAGTTGAGTTAGGTTTGATACATTATCAAAATCATCAAAATATAAATGTAACCAGTTCAATGGCTAAATCCAAATTCAAATATCTTAAATAATTATTGTAGGAGACCGACTCATAAAACAATCATTAAGAAAAAAATGATTTATGACTTATGTTTAGTTAAAGCGTTATTAAAGTTTCTCTAATCTGGACTGATTTCAATAATTCTGACCTGTGAAATGACAGTTGCCGTCATATCACATTTCCCATAACAAACATCTGGACATATTGAGCCGCACGAGCTCCCATACATCCCATCAGAACATGTGATACAGTTTCCAGTCTCTCCATCACAGAGTTTACAGTTCTCGGTGCAGGAGATGTTGCAGTGGGAGCCAAAGAGGCCATCTGAACATGTGATACAGTCACCACTTGTTCGCGACAGCGAACACAATTCTTGGTACATGAGGTTTTGCAATGTGGGTCGTAGAAACCATCCTGACACCCGATGATACACACTCCTTCCAGCTGACTGCAGACACCATTCACACAACCCGGAGAACATAAAGCACTACATTGAGATCCATTTGCTCTGTGGACACATCCTTGTGTACAGAAACCATCAGTCGACCTGCATTCTTTATTCCGACAGTTGTCCGAGCATGATTTTATGCAAGTCTCCCCCCACAAACCGGCTACACAGGTACAGGTGCCAGTGAGACATTTACACTTTCCATTTTGACAGTTTTCAGGACACTTTTTGTTGCAACGATTCCCCCACCATTTGTTTTTGCATGTATAACTATCTCCGGTTGTACGATCACATTTAGATTAACAGTTTTTCAGACATACAGTGCAATCCATAAAAACCTTCTTTGCATTGTATACGAATACCTGATTGTCTGTCACATACACCGCCCTCATATAGTCCGTCACAGATTTTGTCACAGTTTTCCACAAACCAGTTAGTTTTACAGAACACACATTCACCTGAGAAGGTGTGTCGCTCCCATGTGTCATTGTTGGAAGCTGTAAAACATTAATTAAAGGTTAAATGTTCATCAACTGACCGTGAAATATTTTTTTTTCAAATCATATGTTTCAGCAAAAGGAAGAATGAGACATAAGTATGTTTGTGGAATTAAACATTTATTGAGCTAATTTATTCTTTGCCCCTGCTCATGTGAAACGCGTTGGCTTGCACATTTTTGCGGCAAATGTGTGTACAACCAAGGAAGTATGTGAAAATTTCGCACGACACAGTTACGTAACTTTGCAAGACATTGTCAAAAGTGCAACCATACATTCAAATGCGTACCACTCCCGTGGCTTATACGCAAACTATAAGCAATGAAAATTCATATTACGTTGTGGCGTCTGTTTATTCATACAGAGAATAATGCCGACAGTGTAAAACAAAAACTCTATGCACTAGTGGTTTTAGATTCAATACTCTTCTAACTTTATCAAAGTGACATCTCCCATGAGTGCACTAATGTGTACAATAAAATAGGAAACATAACACAGACTTCATTTTGTCATCAAAACAATTCTACAACGTTTTCAGCATTGAGCACAGATCATAATCATTATCAAATGGCATTTCCTGTGTTTTTCTTATTTCATTTAATTGCAGCTTTATAATAAGTTGAAAATTTTCAACTTTGCATGTGTTTTAATTTTTATCATCAAAGTATTTATTTACGGGTTGCACCTCTGCCAGCATTGTCTTATTCTATAACATATGTCAGTCGGGGAGTGTATTTTCATCTCTTAAGGTTTGAAAGTTATTGAACTCTGTACTTTTGTCTATTTGTTCTTTTTGTTTGATACCAATGATATGTCTACAGGTTTTATATTGTTACCCATATATTGGTCGGTTGTGATCTATATAGTCAATTATCTATTTTCCTTCGTTTCTGTATGAAGAGGCCGATATGTGGTGGCATTCTTTTTCTTTTTCTGTTTCCGAAATGAATCCTTGAATGAACGGTTCGTTTTGAGATCTTATTATTAATCTCTAGAGTAGAAACGAAGCAAGGTAACTGTAACTTGATTCTACGGTAATGTAATATAATTTGACCACGCATGTGTTTGACACGCAATCGACTTTTTATGTGCAACTAAAACCTCAAGAAATGTCCATGTACCTAAAAGTCTCGCTGTGATTTGACCAAAGATTTTACACTCATTTTAGTCGACCTTCTCAGATCTTTGATGTAGCGGTGACAAAAAAACCCCACTGGTCATTACATCTTTAAAAAACACGGTGCACTGCCTATCTCAAGATGATCGTTTACGTGCCGATGAGATGTTAGAGACTAGAATTATGAGAATGCCTTAGCTGGACGTTAAGTTGTTTACAAAAATACAGTGTTTTCTCTGTGGAAACAGCAATCTTGCAGCACCAGAGAATGCCTGAGTGCAGCAAGCCCAAGCATTACGTCACGCCGTCAGGACAACCATATCAGCCTCACACAGCTCAGAAATCGGAAAACTGCAGTACTTACTGCCCGCTCCATTACAGGCTTTAAAGAGCCACTACGTGATTTTCATAACATATTATCTACCTTTGATGCGAACCTAAATGTCATATGTGATGATATAAAATCAAATAATCTTAACTATTCATGTCCAAAAGACATATATATGACAAATACTGGTTTTCCATGAAAATCTTAAAACAGCCTCATACATGCACAGAGATGTAGATATCACGTCCAATATACATGGATACTTGTTATATAACCTTACAAACGCTATCAACTCCTTACTGCCCTCCTGGCTGTTTTAGATAAGTCTCCAAAATTACGTTTGACTATTTGACTCGTATAATGTTTTGTTCTCACACGTGACTCGGTTTAATCTTGATAGTAGTGATGGTATTTCACGTGCTTACCGACGCCCTGGCGAACGTATCGCTGATGCGTGCATTCTGCAATTATTTTGGCATTCAAAACCTTATGGTTTGGGACAGATTAACTCATAGCTGGTGTCATCAGAAGCTGGAGATTCACTGCCCCATGTGATACCCTTTCTTCAAAGACATGGGGGTTCAGATGAGATACCATCATGACGATGAAAGGCCGCATATTGCGCGTATCGTAAGGACATCAGACGTAGATGTCACTCCTGTGTTAATGCTCGTGACGGACTCACTCGATACTGATTTATGAACATGAATGTGTGAAACTATTCTCGACAAGAAACGTTATCTGTTATTGTTGACTTTTTCAAAGAAATTATTGTGTCATAAACAATTTAACACTAACCTCGGGCGATAAACTTAAGATTAATACATGAAAGCATTTGCCTTGTATACTCACATAATACATGTATTGCACAATTTCTTTTTCTCGTATACAAACATTATGTAGCAATACATTTTCTGGTCATTCGAGGGGCTTTCATCCGCCTTCGCCTCCGCCGAAATGTTATCATTGCGAGAAATCAAATGTGCTGTATTATGCTAATTCATTGACGAAATTAAGAAATAACTAATAGATTGATAGAAGAGGGGCATATTTACAAATAATTCATAATAAAAGTTGTCAGGTACGACAATGTTTTGTCGTGGTAATGCATTCCACATTCGTAGCTCCGATGATTGACTTCATTACACGAAGTTTTTCTTTTTTGATCGATACACTTTATTCTTTGTCAAATTGTTTAATCTTAAACAACTGAAATGTTAACCTCATGTACATATTTGAAATTAAGTGTGAACAGAATCATGTAAAAATCATATATATTTGTTAACAGGAAAGTCCTCCTGAATTTCGTTTCCACAAAAAATAACCCGCTCGAATGGTCCCTTTAAAGAGGCTTGCCTGTCCGTCATGTTGTTTTGAGGGAAAATGACATGAAAAAGCACTGTTTACAACATTATGAAAATAAAATATATGTATGGAAAGAATATTCATACATTTACAATCTTTTTATGACCAATCAACGATGCCTTGTGATGGCGCAGCAAGGCTTTTCACGATCGTTGCGCCGAGGAATGGCTTCATTTCTCATTATCATGTATTAATGACATATTTCAATAAACGGAAATGTGCCCTTGAATTTCGTTTTCACAAAAAAATACCCCAAACGGACTGTCCTTTTCAATGCGGGAGAGCGTATCACTGTCACTATATATTTGTTTTTGGTAAAATATTGAATCCATGATGAATGTTTGAAGAACTTGTTAATGAATTTGAATATAAATTATATGATATTGTTCTTTTTCCTGATTCTCATGGACTGGAACATTGTCAGATATGGGTAACAGCCGAAGGATTAACTCTTTCTCTCGCTCCTTCCTCTTTCAAGTCAAAACCCTCATATCACTAGGGGCTTGATTTACCTGGCTATGCACACCTGTTACTATTTCAGCCAATGAAATGTCTTTAATTAAGGAGCTTTAAGCTACTAGCTTAAATTCAACGGATTTTCCCATCCGGGGGTGCCGCTACAGCTGAATGCGAGTCGTCTCATTGGCTGGTTAGATAGCTAGCGATACGAGGGTCTTGGCTTGAAGGAGATCAGGGTATTAGGAAGGAGCGAGAGCATATGTCTCTCTTTGTCTGTCTGTCTCTCTCACTCTCTTTCTCTTTCTCTCAGATAGGCGCCACCTAGGGTGTGGACAGAATGTCTGAATGATTATATTTATCGTTCTCATTGATACAAAGTTATGAAACCGTAACACTTGAGCAGATGGCTTGATTGGTGCAAATTTGTTAATATAGCCATACTTATAATATATAATACTTATAATATCGAAATGTATATTTAGAAAAATAAATTCCAATGTTGATATTCCAAAAATTGGGAACATTTGCTATATTTATACTTAAGCTTCCAAACTTTTTGGGTTTTACACTTTATTTTTTAAATATTATGTAACATGTAACAAATGTAACATATGTAATTTCTGTGAAAACTAGATGTCCCTTTATTATCCCTATGATATGTACCTTCAAAATTCTATAGATTTCTTGTGCTACAAACTTAATGTAGACGGTTACATTTGTTTTAATCAAACTCATACACAAACAGTTTAAATGTTATGAAATTTGATAATCTTATTATTATAAAGTAAAGATTGTTTGGTCCTATAGTCTGAAAGTGTTTGTAGATAGATTTTAAATCTTTTTTTGCTTTAAAAGAAATCATTATGTCAAGAGCTTATCTCCCAACCTGGTCCTTCCATGGTTTTCAAGTTTTCAGTGGAATAATGTGGGCAAGATATGTATTTTGTTGGAATTTTTAACTAGTGCAATATCTTAGCTATTTTTTTTATCTCTGTTAAAAGTAAATTCAATAAAGAAGTTGATCATCCATAAAAAAATTCTTTCTCTTCCTCAGTGCTAACCTATTTTGTTATTAAATATAAAAAAGACATTGTGATTTGAATTTTAAAAATAAATAAAAAATGAGCCTTAAAAGTAAGATAAAATTAAAAATAGAATTTACACTATGTTAAACATATGTGTGTATTATTAGCAATAGTATTCAAAACCTATTTTGATATACAGTTGTTGTCAAAAAAAGTTCTAATAAAACTGATTTTAAAACACTATAGACCATTATGAGATATCATGTTAAACCAATCAATGGAAGGGTAAATCTTTTGGGTTTTTTCAACATTATTTTAAGCGTTACTTAAAGAAGTTTCTCTTTTGGAAATATGAAAAAAAATTTAATGTAGAACCGACCATAATACTTCAAAAGACCAATTTCAAGAACTTTGGTAGATAAGATTTGGGGGAGGGTCATGAAAAAAAATACGCTTAAATTGGAAGGGCCATGAAAAATATTGCGACGAGTTGGGGAGGGCCACATTGTTATAGACAATCCAAAGAGAAAACCCCCCGGCCCACCCCCGGTCCCGTAGGCGAATACCCTCAAAGGAAAGAGGTTCCCGTCCCGTCCTTGTTTCTTTTGATCATCATAATTGAAGTTGAAGTGCTTAAGTCATCAATGAAATTGAAAGAGAGCAAAAAATTTATTTCTCAAGATTTCACTTACAGCGTTCGTAAAAGTCGCCGTAAACTCAAGCCACATATTGATGAGGCCAGGGAAGCCGACAAATTCGCTATGCTTCGGTACGATAAGATTCAAATTGACAATAAAATCAACAAACTTGACCCCAATACTAGTAAGCTGATTCCAATCCGTACCCTAAAGCCACTTCCCAATAAAGAAAACACTAACCACCCCTAGGCGTGTGGCCAAAGACCATGTGACAAAAATTCTGCGACAACATTTGATTTATGCATCTGGAATTGTGAAGGACTTAAAAACATTTGTGTAAACCTTCATTTATATAATTTATTACAAATTTCGATATAATCGGACTTGTAGAGACATGGACAGAAGACACCGATAAATTTGATGTAAGCGGTTTTGACTAAGTATCCCAGACCAGGACAAAGAAGCCAGGAGCAAAACGTAATTCAGGTGGAATTGTTGCATTTATCAAACATCATTTATCACCGGCAGTGACAGTCTTGAAAAGCTGTTCAGTAAACGCCGTATGGTTAAAACTGGAAAATACTACCAATAGTTTTCTACTCATATTGGGATGTATTTACTACTCTCCTTGTGGCTCCAGTGAATACTCTAATGAACATCTTTTAGACAAAGTAGAGACTGATATTTAGCATTCAGAGAAACATATCCAGGCTGCCATATCATTTTAAAGGGTGATTATAAGGCCGGAACTTCAACCCTACCGGATTATATTGAAAACGACGACCCACGATTTATTCCGGTGGATGAAGACATAAATTACATATGTGATGCTAATATTATAAATCGCAGTTCCCAGGATAACTATGTTAACAGCAGAGGTCGTGCACTGCTGGATTTCTGCAAAAGAACTGGTTTTAGAATTTGTAATGGCAGTCTTTTTGATGACAAAGATGTCGGTAAGATAACCTGTGTAGCTAATGACGGACAGAGTGTTCTCACTCTTACACTAAATGACAGTAAAGGTTTCTGGTCTATTGTGAGAAAACGGCCTGCCTCCATTTCCAATAACATTAGTATAGACAATTGGACTGAATACTTTAAAAATTTGTTCAGTGGACTTAATGTTTCACCTGAAGAAAATGACTTTTATCAGTTTGTAATGGACTTTGTTCAGTCTATTGTTGACTCTTTTATTGAAACTACAACAGATACATATGGTCTTGATCGTGATATCTCTTATGAAGAGATCAGTTCTGTAATTGCTAATATGACTAGTGGTACGGCACCGGGATATAGCGGTCTGCCAAAACGAGCTTTTTAAGAATGCTCCTAAACTTTGCATAGAATTGTTACAGTTACTTTTTAATTCAATTGTGACAACGGGTATTTATCCCGACGAGTGGTCTAACGGTGTTATTATACCAATTCACAAGAAAGGTGATAAAAATCTTCCATGTAACTATATAGGCCTATTACTCTGTTAAGAGGTATTTGGTAAGATATTTTCATTTGCAATAGGTTAGTGACTTGGGCAGATAATGAAAAGTTATTTATTCCAGAACAGTCAGGTTTTAGGCAAGGCTTCCAAACTACTGATAATATTTTTGTATTAGACACTATAATTTCGAAATATCTTGGTCTTCATAAGGGTAGAGTTTACTGTGCTTTCATAGATCTAAAGGCACCTTTTGATTCAGTTTTTAGAAATTGATTGATATTTAAGTTGTGGCAGTCTAAGATCCAGGGTAGAGTATTTAGATTGTTAAAAAATATGTATTTTAATGTTAAATCATGCATTTCATTAAATGAAGGTTTCACCTCCTTTTTCGATTGTATATGCGGTGTCCGACAGGGCTGTCAGCTGTCTCCATTTCTCTTTTCTCTATATGTTGATGATATTATTGACTTCTTGGGGAGGATAATCAGAAGTGTATAGAGATAGGAGTTCTTTAGATTTTCATGTTGTTATTTGCAGGCGATATGGCAATTGTAGACAGTACGGTCATAGGTCTTCAAAAGAGGTTAGATAAATTAAGTAGATATTGTAATAAATGGCAAATAAATAATGTTAAAAAAACTAAAGTAATGGTATTCAGAAAGGCCGGAAAGCTGAGGAAATATGAAAAGTTTTTCTTTAACGGTGGTCAGTTGGATATTGTTAGTTCTTATAAATATCTTTGTGTACACTTTTCCAGTTCAGGTTCATGGTATATTTCCCAGAAGATTCTCTCTGAGCAGGCTTTGAAAGTTCTTAGAATTATTCGCTCTAATCTGTATAAATCTTCCATTTAAAGTTTTATTGCATATTTTCGATGTCAACGTTTTGCCGATTCTTCTGTATGGTACAGAACTTTGGAGATTCCATCCATCTTCTGACGCTGCCCGAGTCTATGATAAGTTTTGTAAAGATGTTTTGCATCTAGTTAGAACAACGCCTAGTTTAGTAGCTCGAGGCGAGCTAGGTAGATATTCTCTCCGAGTTCATCAATATGTAAGAATAATCAAATACTGGGTAAGGCTTTTGTTTCAGCAGGATAATGTAATTTTTAAAAAAAGCTTATGATTATCAGTATAGTTTGGCAGAGGCTGGAAGGAAATGTTGGGCCTTGAATGTTAAACAATTGTTGTTCAGATATGGTTTCGGTTATGTGTGGTTAAATCAAGCTGTTGGACATTTTAATGTTTTTATTTCTTTATTTAAGGAAAGGTGTATTGCTACTGATAACCATTTTTTTCTTGAAAGTATTTCAAACTTCTCTAAACTCCAATTATATAACACTATCAAAATTGAAGTTAAATGTGAAGATTATATATCGTTGGTTACAATACCAGTGTATCGTATTGCATTGTGTAAATTTCGATGCTCCAACCATAAATTATTAATTGAGGAGAGAAGAAAGATCGGTCTACCTCGCAGCCAAAGACTATGTCCATTTTGTATCGTTCAAGTAATTGAATCTGAGTATCATTTTTGTATGGAATGTGACGTTTATGATAATCTTCGTCGGAACCTGCTCCCTAAATACTACACCTCATTCCCTACTGTTAGTAAATGTCTGCAGTTGATATCATCACGAAATAACACTATTGTTAACAATCTGGCTAAATATGTATTTCTAGCATTCAAGAAACGATCAAGTTTCCTATCATACAACTACCAATGTATATCATTTTATGGCGCTTCAACTATATTTAATATTATGATGCATGTAAATGTATAATGGGCAGGTGGACCCTTTATCTCTCAGATAATCGTGTAAACTCAAATTATTAAGCATGAAATTACATTGAATAATAATTGCTGTTAAGATACCTGTCATATTAATGCTGAGTGAGAAAGTCATCAGTGCAAGAAGTAGAAAATCCATCTTGTCGGTCCTGAAAGTAGACAAAAACATTGCAATGGCGACGTCATTCCCGTTATCATTGTCTCTAATATCGAAACAAGAAAAATGAGATAAAATGAAATTTAACCATATGGGATACACTGAAAATTTAAAAAAATGTTATGGCCTCCATATTGGAGCAATTTTATAGTCTCAACTTCATTCATCCAACACAAAGTCAAAAACAAAAATTCGAAGGATCCAAGATTAGTGGTCCACATACAAAGTGCTGTTAACATTGTCTCGATTGCAATGCTAATGTATTAGTGGTACTTCTTTAGCTAATGCAATCTAAATAGGTTGATAAAGGCCCACTGAAAAGTTTTGATTAGAATGAGGCTCAGATCTCTGAATTCTGTTGAAATATACCCATTATTATTTGTCCTTGCAAAACCCTGAACGTGAACACAAAAACAGTTCTTAGTTCTTTACAAAGAGGCATCTTCTCACTTTAAGGACTGAGTTCAAAACCTCAGTTTCAAAACCTCTATTGGAGAGAATCTAATGCAATATAATGTCTTTTGACCCTTGACCATAGTGTCCCTTGAAACCCAGCCCCTGTTTATTATTATGTTATGACAAGGGATATATTCTCTTAAAGAACAAAATGAACACTGGTAATTTGAGGTCAGAATCTTAATTGATATATTTGCAAATCAGTAAGGATAAAGAACAAACTAATGGTTTAATTTGATCGACAACTAGTTATGGTTTACGTTATCTTAGGACACTTAACCAATATAATTATGAAAGGTTTGACTTTGGTAATTTGACATTTTTCCATATTCTTCAACAGCTAATCCTGTCAGTGCATGTGATAGTGAAAATCTCCTTGAACATCATTCAAACGCAATCAAAGCATTGCCAACCTATTGGGTGGTTCCAGTAGTGTCTACGTGAGACGATAAGAAGACCTACTGTTTAACAATTGGTTATTTACAAACTAAGGGTTCGTTTCCGAACAATTATTGAATTCTGCGAACAAGGGCATGGATTCAAAAAGCGACGTAGAGGCATGGTTTCAAACATGCAATTTATCAGTTTTCCAAACGTTTCTTATAAGGATCATTGGTGGATAATGTTCAGCGAGTTTTTCACTATCAGATTCACTGGCAGATGTAGCTGCATTCGAGAGAATAAAATCTACGGGAGACTCAACTTGCATTAAAAAAATATGGAATGTGTCAAATTTCCAACGTCAAACCCTTCACAATTCTTTTTTCTCGTTCTCGTAACATAACGTGACTTATAAACCATTACGAGTTGTTGATCAAAAGAAAGCACAAGTGTGCACGCAATCCTTAGAGAGTTGACAGCATATGAACTCAAAGATTCTGACCCCAAAGTACCACTGTTCCTTGGATTCTTTTTAGTAGTATATATGACAAACATCAAAGCCTTTCACCGTGACCAATTTAACGTCATGACAAAGGTTAAGGTTTTCACAAATGCGTCCAACGCCAAGGTAAAGGCAAGAAGGTAAATGTATATGACTTAATGGGGATTGTCTAAACATAAGGCATACAAATATGATTTTCGCATCACTAATTTGATGTTCCTAGTTCAAAACACAAAATGCTAGTTGTCGCCTTTGATACAATAACAACATACATGTTGTAGATTAACATAAAGAGCTGTGACGATTCGCTGGAGTTTCATGTGAAAATCAGTGCTTATGTTGTTAACGAATATTTTCGTAAGAAGTCATTTTACACCATTAATTTTAAAGCAACAGGAAATGAAATAGAGCATTAAAATCATTCAATTTACAACGGAATTATTTCCCGTTGCTACATCGCTAAAGGTATCATTTCCAGCTCAACACTCTCACTTGTTTCACGGGTTTTTGTTGAACCGTGCTGTTTCAAATCAGGTAAGGATGTTGTTAATCAGTAACTGTCTTCAGTTAGGCATTTATGTGCATAGAAGGTCTCTCATAACTGTTGGAAAGAAAAACAATCATATAATGTAATGTATGCATTTAGATAAAAATTTAGCAACCTCTGTATTCAAAACAAAAATATAATGATATGGGATTGTTACGATGATGTAACTGAATGTATCACTCTTGACATGAAAAATGTAGGTTTCTTCAAAGAGAGGTTATTCATAGCTTGATTAGTTTTGGTGTATTTTTCAATAAAGTCCATTTTATTTACAAAAATTTAATAGGTAATATTTTTCGGTCCAAATTGGCTATTTAAAGGCAAATGAGGACATAGACACTCTTTAGCCTGTAACAATCCTATCCAGTAAAATCTCACCGTCGACGAAAAGAAGCAGTTATATGTCCATATAGTCAGGAAAAAACTGTATTCGTTTTTTTTCAATTGCATGCAATTTCATGATATAGCCCACTTTTGAAAATGGAAAATGAAATGGAATAGTCTGTTACACAACACTCACAACGTACACAGGATTTATATTCGAATACAGTATCTTTAAGATACAGTATATTTACGTTTCAAACCAATATTTCTGCAGGAATCCAAGAGCTTAAGAAAAACATCCTGTCTGCTTATATATCGAATTTTTCGCACAACAAATTCAAAATTAAGGTTCATCAACTACCTTCGTTAGTTGTTCACTGTGGATATCTAAAAGATTTTATGATACCATGTTATGTTCCATAAGTCGAAAACTGACATAACCAATCGTATCGCATAAAGAAATGACTAAAAGCATACCGTAATCTGCATCGATCATATTATTTGTAAACACCCTGTAGTTGCCCGGTATAAAAAAAGGACACACTCTGCATCGATTTCTTCCAAAGGAACAACACCAATCCAATAGGCATCCCAGACCGATCCATTAGAAATGTCAAAACATTCAAAAAGACCTTTCAAACCCGGCTCGCTAACTCTGGAATGAACGAATGAATGAATGAAGATAAGATTAGCACAGGTTTCATTCTGATTTCACTTATCCACTGGCCATTGACGGCATCATGTCTACCGATATGCCCACGGGACAACTGATATTTATTTAGACCATAGGTTTTATAACAACACCTTGTGTGATAAGCCGATTTCTTTTAACATTCAACTCGAAGGGACTTAAATAATACAAAAGCCTCTCGTGTGACATTTACATACTTCACTAATGCTATCACCATTTTGTCTCTGCCTCCATGACCAGTAGATTGTGTTGGCACGTTTCATGATGACAAGCATCTCGTCTATATGGGTGCATTAGTTTACTACAGATTCTAATTTTCTCTTTTTGATAAACTTCTCAATGTCACCGCTCTGTAATAGGCAGACCGACAGACAGATAGTTTATGAAAGTCTCACCACATTACATGATAAACATAATATACATAAAGTACACACGAGAAAGTTACGAGAGACATAAAAGAGAGAACAATATGTTGTAAATGTAGGACATAAATTGAAATAAGGTATAGACATAATGCACGGATGGGAAAAGGTATCTTAACCAAAAGATTGGTACAGGTATATACAAATTAAAAGATTAAGATATGAGTACATGTCAAAATGATTAAGAATATAATTATTGCACATATGTAATTACATGACACTCATAACGCTCATGACACTCATGACATTCATCTTCTATGACACTCATCTTCCATTTGATCATGGCAGTTAAAACAGGTTCCTTTCTCTAGTGGTATACTTGTACATCGTCCGGTTTCTATCTTCAAAGGTGCGCCTCCACATCTGAACTTAGCTAGCGCACATCTAAGATGACGGGGCGTATTTGTCAAAACATAGAATTCTGCTTCATAGGACCACTTAAACCTGCTGTAGGTGCGTAACTAATTCTCCCCTGTATCTCTTCTTCTCTTCACATTGCCATTCATCAGTATTCATCATTTCAAAATTTATTTCTCGGATACTTCATGGACAACAAACCTCGGTGAGGTGAGGTGATATAGGGTTTAACGCCGCTTTCAAGAGTATTTCACTTATATCACGGCTGCTAGTATTATTGCAGGGAGAACGCCCGCAACACCAATGTGGCTATGCATTGCAGTGAAACCTGCGAGCATCGGCTTGTACTAGCGAACCATGGGTGGTACTGCACTGACATTCAGTGTAGCATTGCACCCAAACCTGACTGCGTGTAGAACCGTTCTCTACTGCAGACAAAGTTGCCGAGTCCCTGAGCCTCTGGTGGGATTCGAACCACGATCCTGTTGATCCGAAGACGAACGCGCTAACCCCTGCGCTATTTAACATAGTCGGTGATAGCGCCGTGTTACACTTCCCATATCTCCTTGCCGAGCCCCTGAGCCTCTGGTGGGATTCGAACTACGGTCCTGTTGATCCGAAGACGAACGCGCTAACCCCTGCGCTATTTAACATAGTCGGTGATAGCGCCGTGTTACACTTCCCATATCTCCTCCAGATGCGTTGTTAGGGGCAAACCTTCACAATCCAAGAAAGAAACGTGTTGCTGGGTGTATCCTGGTGTTAATATTGCATTTTAATTTATTTTATTAACCTATTTTCAACCTTTTATTATCATTCATACTAAATAAGTTTAGATTACTTATCTAGCTTAAAACCGTTATGTTTTCCTTTAAATATTTACAATATCCCTTGTCCTGTGATGCTGCTAACACTTGCACCATTACTGATTTCAATGCAAGCTAGTTATTCACATTAGCTTAGGTAATTAAGTTAGTCTTTTATGATTAGGTTTGCTTGGGTGGTCAGAGGCTTCTCCTGTGACCAGTGTCTTTTAGGAAGTCAAGAGCTCTGCTTGCTGATGACGCTGTAGCTTTGGCAATTTGTTTATAATCCAGATGTGCAGTTAGTAATTGTAGCATCCGATAGTGTCCAAACTATCCTTCCCGCACTTAAATATATGGGATGATCTTGGTTTAGATGTGCATCTGAAATGAACTATTATGGACTTAGAGGCGGTTAGTGACATTTTATTTGCACCGCACCAAACATTCAGTAGGTCAAGCATAACATCAAGATCTTCTTCAGTTAGATAGCAATGTCATTTGCGTAAGGTTGAAATCCAATGCGACTGTCTTCAATCATAACTCCCAAGTTCAGATCACACACAGTAGATATGAGATCGTTTATGAAAAAAGAATTAATAAAGGTGAAAGAAGACAGCCCGGCTTCGGTCCAAACTTTACGTCAAAGAAATCTGTAAAGAAACCGTTCATACCCACACATCACTTAACATTTCTGTACAAAGAAATCATAGCATTCATCACACGCCCATTATTTTTTAGGCAATTTGTCTTTTTTATTTAACATCCCACAATGCAATCATACCCCTTTTTAAAGTCTATTAAACGTATCTCTTCTTAAAGATTTCCTAGTTTCAATGATTGACGTGGTGCTAGATAGATGGTCAGTTGTTGATCTCCCTTTCCGAAAACCATTTAGGCAGTCATTTAACAGATAACTGTATTCGACATACTTCGTCAGTCGAATGTTAATTATTCCACAATAAAGCTAGCCAGACCTATTCCCCTGTATGACATCGGGTACCTCGAGTCACTTGTAGAAGACTTGGGTATCGGGTTGATGATACTTCTACACAAGAATTCCAGTTTTGAAGCAATGGTAAAAGAGTTTATGTAAAATCAAAATGGTGTTTTCATTTCTTGAAACCTCTACTGGTATACCGTCAATGCCTGACGATTCACCATTTTTCGCATTTTAAAGTGATTGGTAGATTTCATGTAGACTTAAAACTTCATTTAGTTGGCAATTACTTTCACCTGATTTAATGAGTGTTAAATATCAAGAGTCCTTATAGTTTAGAAGCATTATGTAGGCTTTCTTCCAGTACTTCTTCTTTATCAGCGGTAATAGTTCCGTTGTTCAACCTCCATTGGGATATTCTTCCTCTCCGATCCAATGCCAACTTTACCTATTTTCTTCAAAAATTCCTGAGCATTAATTACACATAGGTTTTCAAGATCCTGTAAAGTGTTGCACTACTTATGTCCCTCCACATTTCGTCAAGATATTTAGTCCACTATACGTCTAGAGTGCATGGTTTTCAGCACATTTTTCTTCTAGAGATTTACATTTTGCGACTACTACATAAGGACGTTTAAGAGTTCATTAATTTTGGAAACAACATCTTCCGATCCGATTCGGGTAGGTTTTTCACTACAAATTTCAGTTCTTGATTGTCACTCTCTGAACTTTGACGAATGTTACGCTTCAGGTCAGCCAAGTCAGTTTTCATTTCAGCCTTGACCTTTTCATGGCTGTCTTTCATTTGGGCGACCTGTTTGTTTATATCAGTCAATTGTTCACGCATTTCATTTCTGATCACCCCGATTTCTTAATCCATAGATGACTCCATCTTATCCTGAATCCTTTCATCCATTCTATTAAATTTCTTATCAAAGTAGTCATATCCATTTCTACTTTTTAAAAAAGTGATTTGGGTAGTTTCTTAAGTTTTGGAAAAACCTCCGATCGGGTTGCTATCGTTTTTAACTAGCACCTCACCTTTTTAGTAGTACTCCCGGATCGTATTCTCAGCTACGAGTGCTACGATAACTTCTGCAATAAACTAAAAGTTCTCAGGATTTTCACGAAATGTAATCTCTGTGCTAATAAAAGTAAAATTAGAGACTACTCAGAAATTATGTTAAGCCTGTACTTTAAGGACTAATTAATCTTAACTATTCAAATAACCTCATTAAGATAGGTCTCAGTGATGAGGAACTAAATTGTACCATTATTGTTCAATAGTAAATTTCTTAACATATCCTCATCAAAAGATTTTTTAAGAAAGCCTTAACTGTATTAATGTGAACTATAAACATTACTTATTTAAAGAAGCCCTATGCGATCAAAGAAGGGAAACTCGTGCTTATCTTGTCTTTTCAATATTCACAGTTCACAGTAAGATGAAATCTGTTTATGACAATGACAGCCCATCTTATGACACTGTTGTGATATGGAAAAGGAATTTCCAAACAAGCCACATATCACTACAGAAATGACTTGGTTTCCTGAATCCTGGAAACCACAAGTAAAGTGGGTAATTAGGGTATCCAGTTGGTATCCATTCACTGAAACTAAGTAACTTGGTTTCCAGCTACAATCCATTTTGGATTCTTTGATTTGTATATATCCATATATGGAAACCAACATGAAACTGTGGTCATAAGTATCGTGTTCGTTTCCATTTCTGGAAAGTGAAAATGATGATTTCTTTGAATGGAAACTAACATGAAACCATAACGTTAAGTTTCATGTTTGTTTCCAATCTTGTTTTGAACTAAATGAATAGATTGACAAATTATTTAGTTTTATCATAAGCATTTTTGTTTGACTAGTATGGCATCCACTTGGTATCCATCCACTGAAACTGGGTAACTTGGTTTCCTACTGGAATCCATTTGGCATTCAGGTTTTATATATTTCCGGAATGGAAACCAACAAGATACGATGGTTGCGCGTATCTATACTATGACTGTGTGGCTTCAAGACCTAGAAAACATCTAGAAAATTGCAATACTTCGGCTACATCGTGGCAATGTTTAAACTTTGAGTCAAATCCTGTTTAAGGAACAAAATAGTTTTCCATCATCTTAAGATCGTTAACACATTATTAACATCAACGGACAAGATTTGATATGCAAGATAAAAACAATGCATCAAAGTTTACATAAGAACACTCATCATATCGATATGTTGAATTGAATAGAATAGAAGTTTTTCTTTAGTGTATTATGAATCAATGATATCGTCGTAATAAGAAATTTACGTTTCATATTCAGTTACAAAAGGATTTAAGTGAATGTTGTTGACATGAACAGTAACCGGCTATATTGATGGAGATGGGCGGAGCCTATAATATATTAATGGACGAAAGAAATGTGAAGTGAAAAAGTATCAATTGTCCACCACGGTAAATAGTCTTGAATGTTGATTGTTACCATTATTGCTAAATCCCTTTATCGGTCAATAAGTTGTAAACAGATTTGGTTGTTTGTTTAGTAAAGGACACCAGTTACTCATCATAGAGAAATATAATCTCTATGATCAGCTTGCAAACAAATGATTAGATATCGACTGTTGAAAATGCCTTAATTAGTAACATGTGCAGCTTTTGAGTTAGCGTTAATATTTGAACTCATAATTAAGGAAGAAATATGTTTCTTAAGACACCCCTGAAAATGAACCGATTTCTTAAGCACAGTTGCATTAAATATTTCCGGTCTTATAAAATAGGCTTTGAAACCTGTATGCGTACATATTTGTCGAATAATATCTTTGATAGGTTACCTTAGTGTTGGTCGTTAGAGATAATATTACAGAAAGATAGGTATTATTGGCATGCGCTATAGCTTTTAAGTTTCCCTAATAGATATTTTATTGTATAGTGTAAACACGGATTGTGTCGGATTCTCTATCACAAGATTCAGAGCTGATGGCCTCTTTATTTCTTTTGAATCATCAGGTAACTTTTTCAAACATATGCGTATTTCATTTGCAAACAGGTAAAATATTAACTAAAGATAACAAATCATTTTGTTAAAGAATTAACTAAAGGAAACTAACAATTCAATATTCAATAGAAACAAAAATAAAATTAGGAATATCTTGTATTTGATACATCATTTCCTTTTTTCAGCCAAAAAGATGTTCATGGAATACTATATTACTTTCTGAAAAACATAACCCTTTCAAATACTCTTCTGTTAGTAAATCATCACCTTCATCGTATCTCTACAACATTAAATACATTTCGCTTCACTCCTTAAGAGGCTAGACAAACCTCTGTAATTGAACTGGCTGATTGCATAACACTTCCTGCTTGACACCTGGCCTTACCGGACACAGTTCAGTCACTAATGAAGGAGACAAACATGGCCGCCATCAACATAAACGACTGTAGATAATTTATCAGCTGAGTGATAAGTTCATAGGCAGCTCTACAGTAAAGGATACCAAAGTAAGTACCCCTTAACTGCATCAAACTCACTTACATTGTTCTTATAAACTGTTTTTTAAACTCCCGTGAGAGAACTGAATAAAATCATTCTTAAATGTTGGCTTCACACTCAGTCGAAATGAGTGTTTTTAACTGACAAGCTTTATGGATTGGTGTGTTTATAAGAATGTTAAATTTGCATTGCCATCAGGTTTGTATGTATTATGTTGACCTGTATATAGACGAGTCACTTAGTTCCCTTTATTTAACAATTTTCAGCCGAAGATACGACATTGTTTACACAAGGGTGCACTGAACCATGACAGCCGTGAGCTGAGACAAAGGAAGTGGATTATGCAACAGGTAACATCACAGTCAGCATGCTGACCTAATTCTTGAATAATCACCCAGTGTATTACTTAACTGTTTAGATTGGAAAATTCAATAGTTAATGCAACCAAGGCAATTGGTGGTCGAAATTGATTGATTTGTTTAATCTACTGTAACTGCATGTGTTTTGATATGGGAGTACTCGACATCAATTGCTTTTGACTTAGAGCAAGAATTTATTTTGGGATTTCATATTTCCGTCAATTTCTACTATATCTATTTGTTTTCATTGAAAGTATGTAGGTTTTCTGTGTAATAGTAGAATTTCAACAAGATGGGAACAGTAACAGTTGTTACACCGCGATTCAACTAAACTTTCGATTTCAACTAAATGTTTGTGTTTTTCTTTGGATACTATTTAAGGTGCAAGTCACAAACTCAATGGTTTTCCTTTATTCAACTTATAAGAACATTGTAAAATGAGATATATAATATATAACTTATGCAAAAGAATATTATTTTGCTAGATGAAAATGAAACAATTGGCTTTTAAAACTGCTCGACTTATGTAAACTTTTAGAAGATTAACTATGTTGCTGATGTTAATTTTAGTGTGAACCATCAAGATACATGCAGTGCCTCACAGTAATGCTTATTCAATGTGAGTTGCTCTCTATTTACCAATCAGTGTTACTATTGTAAGTTTTACTGATATTACTCCAGCACTTGGTTGCAAGTTGGGCAATTGAAGACTGCTGTGAGAAATAATTGTTGTGGTTTATACAGTTTATTCAATTAAACATACAGTAAGTTCTTTTGTTATCAACAAATTATGATTTTATGACGGCTTTGTAAAATATATTTTCCTCATTTTTATCAAATTAAATTGCTGATTTTTATCGAAATTCAAAATTAGAGATATATCAATTTCATTTTCAATTCAATTTGCTTATCTGAGGTGTTCACTGACGCAACAAGGAGGGTTGCAAGGCCGTAAGTACATTCAATTGTTAAGTAAGCATACGGATTGATTGTTAACTACTCTCCCTAATTGATATGTGTGCTTGCGAAAAGAAGTAACCGTGGAAGATTGAAAGTGTCTCATCTTCATGTATTCATATGAATATTTTAAATATCTATACAATTGTTTTCTGTTTCAGAATAAAGACCAATCCAAAAAATCTGAAAAATGACCAGGGTGAATTGTGTATATTTTGCACTTTTGTAGATTGTTAATTTTGCAATGAATAACTAAAGGCATTTCTAAACCATCATATGCATATATTTATATTCATAGCTGTCATAGAATAATTATTTCAATGAAGATTGGAGATTTAATTAAAAGGGATTAATTTGTAAACTTACGATTTCTTACTACTCGTTTAAAGATAAATTCATTCTTCGAAATTGTGTGTTTGAATAAACGTTGATAGTGAATGGATTGGTAATATTTTCTATAAAATGTTTTTATAGGAGGGATGCTTTTTAAAAGATCGGCATACACTGTGAACCACCTTAAATTCACACTTACATTATACCTTGTAGGTATTTTAGCTTTCTATGGATGTTTTTTGCCTTTATTGCAATAAATAATTTATGGCAATTAATGTGTTTGTTCATTGTACAACCTACATGACACACAATAAACACTACATAGAAACTAATTCGAAACCTACGATAAACTTACAAAACACGGAAACCAAGTTGAAACCTATAATATATAAGGTTATGGAAACCAATTTGAAACCTACGATAAACTAACAAAACACGGAAACCAAGTTGAAACCTACAGTAAACCTGAATATGGAAACCAGGTTGAAACATACAATAAACTGTCTAAACAAGGAAACCAAGTGGAAATCGACAGTAAACTAAAATCATGGAAACCAAGTGGATCCTACTTGGAGGAGTGTGTAAAGAACGGTGATGGATAACATCCGGATCTGGGGCAAAAGTAGGTTTCAGTTTCATGGAAACCAACATGAAACTTCAATCACGGAAACCAAGTGGATCCTACTTGGAGGAGTGTGTAAAGAACGGTGATGGATACCGTCCAGATCTGGGGCAAAAGTAGGTTTCAGTTTTCATGGAAACCAACATGAAACTTCAATCACGGAAACCAAGTGGATCCTACTTGGAGGAGTGTGTAAAGAACGGTGATGGATACCATCCGGATCTGGGGCAAAAGTAGGTTTCAGTTTTCATGGAAACCAACATGAAACTATAGAAACCTTTCTGGATACCAAGTGGAAATACTGGTTTCCATGTCGTTTCATGGTGGTTTCAGTGATCCGGAAACCAAGTCATTTCTGTAGTGTATCCCTCGCAGATGAGCCAACAAGTGGCTGCCCCTCACCCACTACAGAAATGACTTGGTTTCCTGAATTCTGGAAACCAACAGGAAAGTGTGTAATTTGGATATCAAACTTGTATCCATTCACTGAAACTAAGTGACTTCGTATCCAGTTGGTTTCCATTTAGGATTCTCTGATCTACGTGTTTCCGTATCATGAAACCAAGTGGATACTGGAAGACTGGCTATCCAGTTGGTTTCCATTTTGTAATCTCCGATGATATGTATATCCGTGCATGGAAACCAAGTTGAAACTAAATGACTTGGTATCCAGTTGGTTTCCATATTGGAATCTCTTCTGTTATGTATATCCGTTCATGGAAACCAAGTGGAAACTAAATGACCTGGTATTCTGGTACCAACTTAATTCTCAGATTCTATTCAAGTAGGTTGCTTTGCTGCTAGAACCTATTTTAGACTTTTATTCATATAACAAGGTACCAATGTAAAAAAAAACAATCATCAGATATTCTTCATGGTTGGTTTCTATTACTTATTGATGTAACACTTTGAAAAACAAGACAAATTGAGCTACTCTAAATTATTGTTAATTCTATCTTACCTTACAATCAGGGATTTAACATTTCATTACATAATAAGTCACACTATACATATATGTATGGCTTATGTCCAGTTCTCTTCTTGGTTTATACTCTCTGACTTGGTATGAGGTTTTGCCAGGCTGATATTGATTGTAACTATCCAAGGTTGGTATCTGCTGTAGGTATGTCTTGTGGATCCGTCTAATCTGAATCTGTAAATGAAAATCACTTAACTAATAAGTAATTTTGTAGTAATTATAAGTAATGATACTGCCATAGGTACAAGGAAACATTACTTTAATATTACTTTAATGATGATATCATACAGCATATATAAGTTTCTATAGTTGGTGAATTGAATACATGTTATTGATATTATTTATTGAATAAGAACATTATACTTATCCAAGAGTATGACAACGTTCTCAGCTTAATGGGGTATTTATTGTATACTTTGATTTATTTTATGTATATATATTTTATGTACATTTGATCAGATGGTCAATTATCAGGGGCCAAATTGACTGCTTATCATTTGTAAAGGTACAGTAGTTACATGTCTGATAATCTCATAATGATAAATTTTATTTAATATAGAATTGGTTTAGATGACAAAAGATGATTTAATAACATATTCATATGCCAGTAATTAGAGTTTATCCATAAAAACTAATAAAAACTTTATTTAAGATAAACAGAAAATACAGAAAGCAATATATGAGTTATATGATCTCCTAAATGAGTTAAAGTTCATAACTGAAGTTAAACTCAAGCTTGCATGCCTTCTTGACTAGTGGCTCCTGTTCGCCGCCCACGTGGCTGCTTCTGGTCTCACTGGTATGACTGACATACTTGTCAAAATGGTGACAGAACACCTCATCCAGATCCTATAAGATAACATTTAACATGGTTACAAAATGATAGACTGTTATTGATAAACAATATTGATAATAATACAACATTGAAAGTATATCTAGTTTTGATAAGACATACCCTTTCAAAAAATATTTCTGTTATTACATAGGTTGAACATTGACAGAGGAGGGAGAAGATATAAAACTACATAGTCTTAAAAAAAGTTTCTGAAAATGGAATACATTTATCTTCATTCACACAGATAAGTTAAAGCACTGTGAAATCTTACTAGGACACAATATGTATGTTACATAGAAATCAATTTTTTGGTTTAAACATATTTTATTCATTGTAATGAAAATGGATTAGCAAACAAGCTGGAAGCTTATATAAATACCGCTCCAATACAAAATTATATCTTAAAACCATCAAACATGTAATACAAAGTTAAGACAAACATATAAGATGTATTGTTGCAACACAATTTAGTTAAGATATTCAATATTGCAAAGGCAATTTCTTCACGCTAATTTAGAGATAAAATATTTCAACTCATTTCTTATCAAATCTACAAAAATTGGTGATAAAAAGGTAAACAGATTGTTGAATAGCCGAGTTGTCAACATCAGATAACTCTTTATTTCCGTATAACATTGTTTATAAACTGTAACCATTGTTGTAGAATAACGCTTTATTTCTTAGCAATGAGTAATTTGGACATATGAGGAAATAATGTGATGTATCTTCGTGTTCTGCGAAATTCGGTTTTTTCACAGTGTATTACAGTTTAGTTCATTTCATCTCGATTTACTTTTGAATAGCACAAGTCAAAACTATATGAACAGATTATTTTACAATAAAGTTTTCACAAACTGACCTCTTTGTTATCAACCATGGCTGTTACACTTTCATCCTCTGGACCTGTATCATATAAAGTGGTATTCATTTTATTTATAAATATATTCAGTCCACCATACTTAACTGTTTTAACGGGAAGTCTAGAGCGCATGGTTTTAAAAGTTGTCATAAGGTTAGTCCCCGGTACCTTAATGAGCGGATGATTCTTCACTTCAGTCTTAACCATTTCAGCTACAGCCTGCTTATCACCTTCTGAGCTCAGGAAGTTTATCGGTGCACTAGATATATCACGCTTAACATACGAAGCCATTGTTTTCGATTGGTCGCATAACACATTCCAACTTGAAACTACATGAAATAAACGAATGGTCCACTGCTAGCAAAACACCTGGGCCACTATACCGTATTTGCCAAAACAGTGATGATGGACGTCGTATGCTAAAACCTTTAAAACTATCTAACTATCAACTACTGATAAATCTCTGTAAGCGATAAAAGTATAATAATTCATGCCATTGTTTCTTCCATTCAGCATGCACATATTTGAAGCTATCAGAAATCCATAAAACTTTACCATTTGCATTAAGATCATGATCAACAGTGTCTTTTTGTGGTAAAATGTCAATGCCATTGATGTAGTCTGCCAAGTCTCCAGATCTGCTGTTTCAATCTACACAGATAAATGTCACAACAGGATCATAGAAATTATTTACATGATTTCGTAAAGTGTCAAAAAGCTGTAGAGTCGATATTCCTGGTTGAATATTCAGAACTAACATGCAGTTCAAGTAACTTGTTTGTTTTGTTTATGCATTAAACGAAACCACAAAATATCCTCGTAAGTATAATCTAAAACATATATGTCAAAATGCTTTGCAATGTCATCCTCAACAAGAAAACACATTCCACTAGAGCCAATTTTAGCTCTAACATGTTCTGTTTTAGCCGAACCATAAGTAATTTTGAATATTCGAAACATTGTTGTCTGATAAATTAATTTCGGCTATTCCGAATATATCTTTATCTTTAATCCGGATGCAACTCTTGCATAAAGTAAACTAACACAGTTGTGTTCACCTGTCCACCCGCCAAGATTCCAAAACGCCAAAACGCGCAGGTAACCTTGTACATGTTGTGATTGGCTGTTGCTTCATGACTGCTGTTGATCAACAAAGCCATGTGCTCTGTTGTGTCCACTATGATCGGTGTGGTCCCCTCGCCGATGTCCCAGTGAGTGTTGATGCCTTGTGTCGTCCCTGCTACAGTCCAATGTTTCTCCAGGTGATGATGTAGTTGAGAATGTCCGTAGAAGACGTCCATCAGCATCACTTTGTCTCGACTCAGTGTATCTGCTACAACTTCCATGTTCGCCTCGAAAACATGTTGACTGAAAGGCTTGTCTTTTTAATTTTAAATGTCTCTTAAATTTCTGCTATCTCTCAGATCTTTCTTCGCTGATAGTAAAGCACATTTTTCTTCTAGAGATTTACATTTTGCGACTATTGCATAAGGACGTTAAAGAGTTCATTAATTTTGGAAACAACATCTTCCGATCCGATTCGGGTAGGTTTTTCACTACAAATTTCAGTTCTTGAATGTCACTCTATGAACTTTGACGAATGTAACGCTTCAGGTCAGCAAAGTCAGTTTTCATTCAGCCTTGACCTTTTCATGGCTGTCTTTCATGTGGGCGACCTGTTTGTTTACTTCAGTCAATTTTTCACCCCGATTTCTTATTCCATAGATGACTCCATCTTATCCAGAATCCTTTCATCCATTCTATTAAATTTCCTATCAAAGTAGTCATATCCATTTCTACTTTTTAAAAAAGTGATTGGGGTCGTTTCTAAAGTTTTGGAAATCCCTCCGATCGGGTTGCTATCGTTTTTAACTAGCACCTCACCTTTTTAGTAGTAGTCCCGGATCGTATTCTCAGCTACGAGTGCTACGATAACTTCTACAATAAACTATAGTTCTCTTCTATAGTAAACAAGATCGACTTGATATCTGACTGTCTCCTGCTCAGGATTTTCACGAAATGTAATCTTTGTGCTAATAAAAGTAAAATTAGAGACTACTCAGAAATAATGTTAAGCCTGTACTTTAAGGATTAATTAATCTTAACTATTCAAATAACCTCATTAAGATAGGTCTCAGTGATGAGGAACTAAATTGTACCATTATTGTTCAATAGTAAATTTCTTAACATATCCTCATCAAAAGATTTTTTAAGAAAGCCTTAACTGTATTAATGTGAACTATAAACATTACTTATTTAAAGAAGCCCCATGCGATCAAAGAAGGGAAACTCGTGCTTATCTTGTCTTTTCAATATTCACAGTTCAACAATCACTCAATCTGTACAATAGTTGAGTTTACCAATCAAACAATATATTCAGACTTTGAAACTTAGATTGGACTTAATACGGTCATGTTACCGGTATGCATTCCAATAAAGCTTAAACTGCAATTAACATTACAATCTAAGGATATACGAGGGGATATAAAAAAGTTTCAATTATCACAAAGAATGTACTTGTGAATACGGACCAAATGGTCATTGTAGCATAAGTGACCCTTGTCTAGTTCTTGGATCAACAATAGTTATTTTCGTGACAGCCAGTTTTGCTTCTGTTGACCAAGTAGCACCGTACCCCCTTTTATGGAGAAAATTGAGGCACTTAGTGTAATTAAGTTTTCACATTTGAGGGGCTATACTACACGTCAAATTCATGATAAGATGAAATCTGTTTATGACAATGACAGCTCATCTTATGACACTGTTGTGATATAGAAATAGAATTTCCAAACAGGCTACATGTCCCTCGCAGATGAGCAAACAAGTGGCTGCCCCTTACCTACTGATGATATGGATGTCATCAAGAAGGTTGGGACGCTGGTTCAAGAAGATCGTCTCGTAACTCTACAAATGATAATGCATGAAACATGCCTGAGTTTTGGCAGTGCATGGAACATACTCCATAACCAGTTGCATATGTCCAAAGTGTCAGCACGCTGGGTTCCTCGCTTACTGACTACATTACAAAAACAGAATCACGGGACATGTCACGGGAGGCATTGGAACTTCTGGAACAATACGAAGAGGATTTCTTCAAACGTCTTGTTACCATCGATGAATGCTGGGTCAATATGATCCTGAGACAAAAGACATGAGCATAGAGTGGAAGAATGCTACGTCACCACCTCCCAAAAAGGCCAAGGAGCAAAAGTCTGCAGGAAAGGACATGGTGTCTGTTTTGTTTTGGATTGTCGTGGAGTTATCTTGACGGATTAACTAGCTAAGGGTCAGACCATTACTGGAGCTTATTACTGCAACCTGCTGAGCAAGTTACGAGATGCAATTAAACAGAAGCGCCGCGGTATGATCACCAAAGGTGTACGCCTGTTAGCTGACAATATCCCAGCTCACACTTGTCAAGCAGCTGATGTGGAGGCACGGCGATGTGGCTTTGAAATCTTACTGCATCCCCCCATTCACCCGATCTTGCACCAAGTGACTTCTTCTTGTTTTCCGAGAAGAAAAATCAACTTCGTGGACGTCGTTTTGAGGACACCAATGACACCATTCGAGAGGTGGAGGCTTGGTTTTCCATGAAATCGGGGGTCTTCTATTCAGACGGTCTGCACAAGGTCTAGAAGCGATGGGGAAAATGTGTATCTCTGGATTGTGACTATGTAGAGAAGTCTTTTAAACATAAGAACAAAATAAATATTTTTCCTTTGATATGTGTCTGTGATAATTGAAACTTGATATCCCCTCGTAAGCCCTCTTATGGAGGTTACACAAAATGCTGTCGAAGCCATCTGAAAGTCAGGACAACTTTTGCAATACATCATTGCTCAGTGATGAAACTATCCTTACATAAAATTCCATATTAAAATATCATAAAAATATTTTACAGTGCTTTGATAAGATTAAATTTCATTATTGATTTTAAAATTTGATTGAAAAAGGAGATTACATACTTTGCATAATTATAATGTTTTAAATTAACTCCTTCGTTTTCGTGACATCACATGAGTTATAGCTTAGGGTCTGTTACATAAACGTTCAATCCATTGTTTTGCTGTATTTTGTTTTGAATAATTGAAATTAGAAATTAAAACTTCCCAAAAATTTAAAGTTTAAGTTGATAGAAAATACATTTCTTAATGCGTATGTTCACTCGCTTACAAACGGATATAATTTCAACTTTAACTGTAGTGTAAATGCGTTTAATAAGCTCTGCCATTTATACCAGTTTAAATTGCACCCTTCAAACCGTCTATGCGCCAGCAAAAAAAAAAAAATTGAATTTATTTTTTAAATGTACAAAGTGCCTTGATACTTAAGGTAACGTACTCAATGCCTAGTCTTTCTATAAATCAGTACAATATTAAATCAGCTCATTCCTGTGTAAATGTTTTTGTCGGAAATGATTCCATTCCATAATCATATTATACATCTCACTAATTACTCAGCCAGACATACATCCTGTATCTCAAAATGAGGCGTCCAGTGAAATTTACATTATTGCCTATGATTAAAAAGGATAAAATACTGAATCCCGTACTCATCTCGGTATGGAAATGGTGAACTGTTCTGGATCCTCTAAATCAGGAACAAGTTAATGATTCCTTTTTAGTCATTTGTTTTCGATATTGACAAAGGGCGTAATGCCTTAGCTCAAATTTACAACATAAATAAACCTTAATAGGGCACCACATTGCATTTCCTCAAAATTTAATTAGTTGTATTTCATTTCAGAGAGCAATGGATACTTCAGCATTGATCTTAGTTACGCTATTACTAACTTTTCTATCCTGTTTGAGAGCCGATGATCAATGTGAAGCTGGCAAAACAGGAAATATCTGTAATTTACCGTGTCCGACCAAATGCACGACCTGTGATCGAGTTAGCCAAGATTGCACAGGACATTGCATCGAACAACATCACTTTGGGAAACGCTGCGAACAGATTTGCCCACAGTTCTGCGACGGTACATGCAATATTTCCACTGGGTTATGTTTCCGATGTTTACCAACATATGGTGGTAATTTCTGCAACCTTTCCTGTCCAGCAAACTGTAGGTCAACGTGTGACATGAGCACAATGGAATGTCATCAGTGTAAACCGGGATTCACTGGAGCTTTCTGTAATGATGAGTGTCAAGGAGGATACATAAACACCATTGACTTAAAAAAATCTTGCATCTTGCATATAAAATGTCAACGTGGATTCACTGGTTTGTTCTGTGATGAGAGATGTTCCCGGTACTGCAGAGATGAGTGTGATCAAAACACAGGAGAATGTATCGAGTGTATTGATGGGTACACAGGAAGGTTCTGCAACAACACGTGTCCAACCAAATGTCTCGGGAACTGTGACCAGTACACGTTGAAGTGTGACATGGATGCAGGTGATTTCATTAAGTCATACATACTGTGGATAAATTAATCCTCAAAAGAAGTCAAGAGTCAACTTATACTTCATAATCATGGTAGCGATATTTGTGCTAAATTTCCCCGAAAATGCAGATAGCAGGTGTTAGGAGAATAACTATGAGCAGGAACCCCTTTTTGTCACGCCTCATGTGTATGAAAATGTCTTATGCTGTTTACAGAATTATTGTTGTCAGGACATATAGAACCCGTGTTCAGAAGATTCTTTGATTATAAATCGTAATTTATATATTTTCTGTGAAGAGTGACATAACAGGCAGAAAAAAATGGTTTGACCTTAAACCTCTTATATCATTGCATCATAAAACAACAAAATGTTAATTGCCATCAATAGGATGTTATTGGTGAAATGATAAGTGTCTTTCAGAATTGCATTTGCTGAAGGTGTCAGGAGTCCTATTAGGAAGTGTTTTTGTTGTCATTCTGGTTGTTATCCTGGCAAAACGATTTCGAAAACGGTAAGTTAAAGTTTCAATCATTCAACATTCATATAATCTTTCTCGTAATGTCTGGGGTCAAAATATTTTTCATTACTTGTTGAGGGCTTTTTTTCAGGTTAAGACAAAATGGTGGCCAGAACTACCTGGCTGCAATTCCAGAAACGGAAAATAGAAGATCAAGTTCTTACTCGACACACAGATACTGGGATATTGAGGAAAATAAAGTTGGGAACGAGATCAAGGCAACAAGAATCAACAATCCATCGGCAGAGAAAGATTTAGATCTTCGGCTGCCTCCACCGTTACCAAGGCAAAAAGATCAAACGGGAGCGCACCTCCTCAGCAAGATTTGGACCCTGAATGTTCTCCCCCGTTTCCATGCATGCCAAACAAACCTTCACGTAAACGCAGAGTAAGTGATCTTTTCAATTCCGATGTCATCTTTGAAAATGCTATTTTAGAATCTTCAAACGAAGCTCATATTATACCTAAGGAGTTGGTGTTTCATTCTACCAAGGGCGAAACAGAGCACATTCTGTTGAAGAAAATACCAGAAAATCCTACTTTAGAGAATCAAGTTGCTGTTAATCATAATGCTGTTGCTGGTGTCACCACTGATAAAGTTGCTTATGTTGATGAGGATGCCGATGCAACAGATTTTGATGTTGCTGCTGCTGACCAGGAATTTGTTGCTGCCTATAATGATTTTGTTGATGCCTTCAACGATCTTTTTACTGTTGATAAGTATGCTGATGCTGAGAAAGCCGTTTTTGCTCTTGCTACTGATGTTGTTGCTGCCAATGTAGATGTTACTACAGATAAATATGTTATGAATGTAGATAGCGATTTTGTTGGTGCCAATAGAGATATTGGTGCTGTCGATAAAGACCCTGATGCCAACACAGATGTTGTCAAGTAAGGTTTAAGGTGTTTTTTCTATTTAACATACTGAATGAAATTTGTTTCGACATAGGTTCTGACCAATTTTATGGATGAAAGTATATATACATAAGTTACATAAGTTAATGGGGCGGGCTAGCGCAGTGGTTAGCGTGTTCGGCTTCGGATCAAGATGTCCGTGGTTCGAATCCCGCTAGGGGCTCGGCATCTTTGTCTGCAGTAGAGAACTGTTCTAAACGCTATCAGGTTTGGGTGCAATGCTACACTGAATATCAGCGCAGTACCACCCATGGTTCGCTAGTTCCAGCCGATGCTCGCAGGTTGCACCGCAATGCATAGCCACAATGTTATTGCGGGCTTTCTCCCTGCAATAATAGTAGCAGCATCGATAAAAGTGAAATAATCTTGAAAGCGGCGTTAAACACCTACTCGCCTCACCTCACCTACCTAAGTGAACACTATGTTCTGTACTTCATTGCATTGTAGATGTATATAGCAAGATTTTGTAGTGTAATTTGATTTTTACTGCTCATTAGATTACAGAATTTTATGATACTTGGATGGACATAGTAGTTATGTTTAATATACTTACATCGTAATGCATTATATATTATATACTGGACAAATAAAAGGAAAATGGTATTCGTCTTCTATTTCATTTAAAGTACAAAATGTACATATTCGGTCTTCCTTTTTAACATTTCTATATCTACCAGTTTCTATTGATAAATCGTGTGAATAGCATCGAACGCGTGCTAGTGATCGCCTAAATTCTTTTATATCAATACATGACAAGTAGGTATCTTTGAATTTGTCCTGTTTAGTTTGTGAATAGTAAAAACATTTACTTGACAAATGATTTGAACACACTATGTTTAAAGAAAATGTCTTTAAGTCGAACAGTTATGGAATTAATGAATAGTGATTTACATTCTACATATTGATCTTTCCAAATGTTTCCAAAGCCAATAGCAAATAAAATGTTTCTAACCTTGGATACCCAATTTCTTTGTCCATTGCTCTCTAACCGGATATAGGTTCTCTGGCGCTTAGGGATAAATGTTTTGATGTATAAATTATTCTTTAAAAGAGTTCTACTCTCTGGAATCACATCTAACTGAGATAAGATATTCAAATGTTAACTTAAGGATGTTCGCTCCTCACCTACTGCCTATGACAAAACTGTAAACTCACCACTCAAAGTTGCAAATCGCAGATGACCTTAACTCATAATGCTTTTATTGCGATGTACCAAAACAGGCGGTAGTTTCTCAATTGTGATGATTTCCGATTTAATAAACCTCAAAATTATCAAAATTATTTTTTTACAACAACCGTAATGAAGTTAAAACAGATGGTTATTTTATCTGATTTCGTGAATACTGTAAATAAACAGAGTCTCGTGTTAAAGTCGCATTTATTTAGATTCGCCCTCTATAGTTACAACGTTTAATCTTTTTATTACGGGTTGTTCAGATTGCGAGTAAGCAGAACTCTTGGGCTGGAAATGTCATACGTTTTCATGAAAATCTAGATATCTAACTTTTCATTTCGGGTTGTTTAGAGAGCGCTACTGAGCAGAACTCTTGGAGATGGAGCTGTGCAATCCTTTTTTTTAATAATGATTTTGACAATGATGATTTATATCATAAAAATAGAAAGGAATAATTATACCTACATATCAAAGGTCTGTGACAAGCCATTAAAACCAAGGACGATGTTAACTAGTTGGTAATAATTTGAGGAGCATAATTATGTTAGTAAAACATGATGTGGTCACGATGTTTGTATATTCCTTTATGAATATAGGGTTTTTTACTATTTCTTTTATTCACACATAATAATTTTTAACTGTTTCTTTTATTCACACATAATAATTTTTAATTTTTCCTTTGAGAATGCCTGTTACTTTAGGGGTATAACAAATATGTAGACAAATCTAAATGGTTTTTTTATCGTTTGATATCAGTTGAGCATTATATATGATATCCTGCTTTTTGATGAATTTGTATATTTCTTTGTAAAACACCTTTTTCTATTCTTTAATATGTATTTTCATTCTAAATGCATCATTTGAAAAAATCGTTAATCACTCTATAAGGGAAAGAATCATGATTTCTGTGACAAGCCATATTTTTACCAGGATGGAATTAAAAACTTAATATTCTTTTTTGGGGTTAAGTTCAATGTCACTTTGATATTTCGCCATTTTACTGTTGAACGTGCATATTCATAAAGATTGTGCTAATCATAACATAGGGTCATTATTACTGGTTTTGCAAAATTATCACTCTTTAAAATTAGATTGATATTTTCATATGCATATCTGTAAAATATGTTCTAGTTTCTTTTATTTCCATATTTATATTAGATCTCTCTAGATAAGATATCAAAGGAAAGTCACAAGTCGATGCTTTAGATTGGCATGTAGATCCAGTGTCTTCAAATATATTTTACCGTTTTTAATCATCCAATTTGTTTTCTTTCGTAAGCCTTTTTTTCAGACGCCATTGTTTCTATAAAAATTGTTTTAATACATGCTTATTCTAGTATCTATTATAAACATATTCAAAATGTTGAGTGATCCTTCTCTTTTCTTGTTCTGATTTAGATTTGGGTTCCGCCTATTGCACAGAAGCAATCTGAATTTTTGGCCTAACACCATGAAGTGTAAATAAAATTATTAGATAATAAAGATAAAATTTCTTCAGACTTTTAAAACTGATGAATGATGCTGTAAACTTGCTTCCGTGCCAGGTTATCTTTACAGAATGTTTTATATAATGTGTGCAAAAAGGATAGCTTAAAGAAATATAAATGGTTATGTTGATTGGTAACTCGTCAAATTCGGCTCGTCTATTTCTAATAGTTAGCACAGGCGACGTACTAATGCCGTACATGATTTTTCTTTTACATAGCTTATTACATTCAAATACACATAATCTGTATATGCAATATTCAACTTATGATTCATACCATGAAATAAGTAAAGAAGACTTTTATCATAAATAAAGTGTTCACTGCAGCTTCCTACGCTTGGACTATTCTTACGCCAGTCCCAATGATTTGCTGAGATAGGTCTTGCCGCATTTCTCGCTAACAAGAAATTTGACTGGTTGGCAGCAAGCAGCAAGGTTTACATTTGTCAGTGATAGAGACCGTGAGAATAATGACCAATTCAAAGTAATTTCAATCTTTTTAAAACACAATCAGTGATACTTAACAAGTCCTATCAATTGACAAACTATTCTGCTAAAATGAGTTTAAAAATCGACATCTTTTACAAATCCTGGACGACATGTCATATCCTGGATATGGATTGATGTATTTTGTACATTTTACTATGAAATTGGTCATGTAGATCATATGCTGACACTGTCTTCCACCGGATCATACTATTTAAAGAAGTGGAAAAAGTAAAATAATATACCAAAAAAATTATATGAAGAATATTTACAGGCAGTTCACAACTATTATGTTTCGCGGACAACGTGAACTCCACTCTTGTGTATTGTGAATAAAATTACTAAGCACAATCTAGCTCATAACTGATGATAAAGGAATCAGATTTGCTTTTCAAACCCTTTTTTCAAAATAACATAATAAGATCCTAATAATAAGATATTAGGACTAAAAATAAACGTATTATGTTTTACAAATATGTGTTAATGATACAGAGACACAATTGGTAAATAATCTCTTCAGTTTACACAATGGAATTTATCTCCCTAACAATTCGATGAATCATTTGGTTTTCTTAACAGGCTCTCTTGTTTTGTATAAACCAACATACACTTGTGCCACGCTCTATTCACTCTGGTATTAATTACGAAGTGTTTTTCGAAAAGGTTTCAAAGCAAAGACTTTTTGTAAACAATGTTAGGGTCATAAGATTGTTGGTGACTGATCTAGACGGAAAGCCCTTCTCCCGAGGAGCCAGTATGATATTAAACAATATAATATTACGGGCATGACCAAGCGTGCAATGTGACCTGAGATTCCGCTTGAGCATTTAGTGCACTGTGGTAAGAACAGAATGAATGTCGCCTCGTAAGATAAGACAGATCAAACATTTCGTGATATAGCATACAAATATAAGACAAAGGTACGGGATGTGTCGCCCATAGATACCAAACACACATAGAGTACAGAAGAATTTTACATTGATCATTATGAGATCAACACAATTTTTTCTAACTACCTTGGAAAGGATACAATTAACACATATGTGCTTAGGTGTATAATGGTAAATGACGTTTATGTGATATTTTGTGACTTTTATTTGGGGGTACAGTGTTACAAATTCTACAATTCATAATCCTCGATTCAACTCTCTAAGAGTAAACTTCTGCCGAAAGAGGAAAACTCCTTCGGATAGACAGAGGGATGACATGCTATTCTATGCAATGCCGTATGCGCATCGGGCTCTTCCAATCTCATTCAAATTAAATCTAACATTGTTGCATTGCGTTACGAAGATTTGAATCTCATAAAGTCCCTATTCAAGTCGTATGGTTCACATTTGACTAAAAATTATTCCTCTTAATATCATTGGCTTGTCGTTTAAGCAATCATAATGTTGGTCTCTACTTAGCCTATTATAAAGTTACAAGTATATGTCAAAATGTTATAACCTTTCCACATTCCGGACAAGCTGAAGTAATTTGTATATCCAATCGTACAATGATACGAGAAGGAATCAAGTAAAATGTCTCAGTCTTTGACGGAACAAGGGCCAAATTTGCGTTTGTACTTCGAATATGTTTGAAATAAGGTCAACAAGAGCATTTTCGTGAAAACAACAAGAACATTATTGTTCCTGTTTATGGCTATTTTGACCGTTTTTTAATAACATGTTGATGGTTATTCCTTTTCACGAATTTAAAATGTATTTCATGAATTTACAAATAAAAAAAACCGAAATAGCAATTACAGGTTTCTACTTGGATTTTTTCCCATCTACGTTGGTGTGTGCAGAGATCAATGCAATATACGATATAAGGGTATGAAGGTTGGTTAACTGTCGAAAATGTTCGTTTTTAGAGGATTGAAATCGGGTCTGTGTTCATTTCATATGGTCACCACTTACCCAAGCATACGTATACTGAAGAACTTTGAAAACGCATAGCTGAGTTTGATATGATACAAGAGAAAACAAAACAAAGGATGGCAAACATTGTTATAATTTTCGAAAAGCACATGAAATCCGGACGCACTTTACGTGACGGTGACGGCGCAGCTGAGGAACGACTTCAGGCCGGAAGTTCGTTAGGCCATATCATAGATTTATATTTTGAGTTAAGATGGGGTGATTTGGTGTTAAACGCCACTTTTATTTTACCCATATTACTGCTGTTAGTGTTATTTCAGTGAGAAAGCCTGAAACAGTATTGAGGCTATGCATTACATTTAACCATAGCGAACCATTGGTGGATAGCTCAGAAATTAAAGTATAGCATTGCACCCAAGACTTACTGCGTGTAGAATAGTTCTCTACAGTGCGCTGACCGGTATACTATATCAGGTAAAACACACATGCACATACATTTTCCATATGCTATGGAAGCATCCTAGTGCCACAGTCAAAAATTTTTTATCCCCTAATTACCATATACCATCACCTAATGAGGACTTAATCATCGCCTAATTAGGACATAACTATCACCTAATTAGAAGAAACTATCAACTAATTAGGAGATAGCTATTTCCTAAACTATCATTGATAGTGTGATGTAAGTAAAACGATTACTTTGATTCATTCTGTTTCAGTTCGAGTTTTCTCTGCATTAAAACTCCTTTAGTTTGCATGTTACATATCAATTTAGTTAAAGAACAAAGTTAACGCATTAAGGAAATCAACGAATAACGTTTATGTCATCATCTGGTAATATCATTAGGGGGTGAGTAGTAGGGTGAAATTCAATGTTTAGGAATATTATTTTATATCAAAAGAAAAACTTTGTCATGTTTGTTATTTTATTTCATGATAAAGGGGGTATGTTGCAACAGAAACGTAGCGTGAATAGTCCGACTGTTTCCTTAACAAAAACCGTCCGTCACGACACTGATTGTTTGAAGCGAAATCAACGCATTTCCCCCTTCCTTAACTTTCATTCTTTTAAAAAACAAGTATAGAATAAACTTTTTATAAAATCAAAGATTTTTTTCAAAAAATGAGAGTTATGTTTACTCATACTGTATTGTATTACTGTCTTTTGATACCTTCTTGGGTTGAGAACAAAGGTTCGAAACTTCATCAATTGTTCATTCAGTTTCAGGTACCTGTCAACAGTGTGAATTGGTGTATTTGATAATCCTTGAAAATGATGTTTTTATTTTTTTCCAATGGTCTTTACTTCCTTGCATTTTCATTTAACACGATTACATTGTATTTATCCTGATGGATGGATAATATATAATTCGTAATAGAAATAATATTTCGCAAGTCAAAGTCGAAGTATATAGGTCTTATTATGATAAAGGTTTAATAAAGAAAAGTATTTACATAAGCCTTTTCAATCTAGAAATAAAAAAGTGTCAAAAGAATATATGCTAAAAATATTTGAGCGTTTTGTATGATTCCAATCAAAAGTATTCATTCGATTAATCAGCTAGCCTATGGGCAACTGTGACAATATTGTGCAATTGTGAACTTCAACCGGGTAAAACTCATGATTCAATACGTTAGGATCACGGCGTCAATACAAAAAACCCCACGAGAAATGCCACAATGCACAGAGAGAGAGAGAGAGAGCCGTCGCAATCATCTGACATGGAGCTTGACGGTTTGGATGTACGCGCATAACCCTCGTCCGGCCAAGGACGACGCTTGGACACGTGATTCGCCAAATAGCTGTATACAAGAGACTTAAGGCATATGATATCAGAATACGTCGGCCCTTACGCTTGGCGTACCTGATACCTGGGAAAAGTCCACAGTAAACTAGGTTGGCAACATAGATATATTCCTTGACCTTATAGAGACCTTAGAATATGCGAAAAACGTAAACGGCATGACAACATTTGCATAGAAACCACATACTAATCACGATTAACCAAAATAGACTTTTCAGGTCAGGTCAAAACCGCTGGTTCAGTACAGGTAAAAGTTCGCTTAGCAGCAATTGTTGCAGTTGCTAAGTTTTGTATGTCCGACTTCAAGTTATTATTCAAGCTTTACTTTTACCGGCAAAGAATTGTCCTGTAACTCAGGTCAATATCCAACATTTGGTACAACCTTGAAGAATTGCAGACGAAGAATCTCCTGACGCGACCGACGTTTGACGTTAACAGATGTGTACAGGTATTTAAAATTCAACTATCAATTGTGTGGTACGTATATGACATTTACGGTCTAGGCCACATGTTTCCGCACCGAGGCCAATAAGGGAAACTTGGACAAGTACAAGACAAACAGAGCCAATTCGAGGCAAACATGACCCATACAATGTACGAGCCTTGGTGCAGATACAATAAGGGGGAAAGGCCGAAGTTATCGCTTCAAAACTTTTGACAGTTATGACACTTCACAAAACTCATTTATGATCTCTATATTTTGAAATTTACTCGTTACCTATTTTGAAATGAAAATACTAAGAGGTTACATTAGTTACTAGTCAAGTATATCCGAATTCGCCGAGTTACAGGACTTCTACCGTTATATGGCTCTCGACCCCGCCTCGTGCCAATACCTCGGATCTTTAACTGAGCCCAATGCAAAACTGTATTTTGAACATAGAACTAATGCCATTGGTGGATATACGATATTGTCGTGACTAAGTGAAGTCTCTTGTGACGTTTCAAGATATGCCTAAATTATGTGTGTACATGCAATTTTCATGTGAGACCCCTCGCTTCTTTCCACGCTTTTCCTATGGATTAAAATTAATACCTGCAAATATATTATTGAAAAAAGAAGAAGTAAATGCAAAGGAATAAAAACAATCCGACTTTTCGATTGCCGTTTAATATTTACTTTCCTTTTAAAGACTTGTTATCTTGTCTTAAGTTTAATATGATGTGTTAACGATATTTCTTGATGTACCTCTTTAGAAAATTGTGGCAAGGAACACAGACACATTTATTTTCTCGCTTAAATAAAACACTTAACTGGCAGATTAACTGCTCTTTCTTGAGTCTGAAATATAACTTATAGATATTCAATACTTTCGACATTTCAACAACGATAACAAAAGTTTCTTCGTATTAAAAAGACCCCAAATATTCAAATACTAATCATGAAGTACAAATGAATATGGTCGACATGGTACGATGGTAACTTAATAAATTGTAACTCCTTTATTGTGAATCGTGGCCTAAAAACTAATCAAGTTAGGTTTAAGGGTTCGGGTCGTATCCTTCTTTTGAAATAACAACATACCGCAAATATGACTTCATGTTGTTAAGTATTATTCATGCATTAATACGTTTTTAAAAAAAATATCTTGAAATTAGAGTTCAATTAGAATAAGATTACTAAGTTGAAAGTATCTTGGAACGTATTTGATTTTCCCCCCGTTATATTCCTTACTTCACAAACAAGCACTACGACCTTTAAAGCTTTACATGGTTCGGATAGACCTGCGAAAATCCAAAGGACAGAAACACAAGTTGCGCTTCTGAAAATGTCGTCGTATGTGCATATAGACGTTCATGAACTCTATTGTTTTTTTTACGTCAGTTTCATGTAGAACACAATCTTTGCCATATAGTTCGTAATCGATTCTATAAGGTTATATTACCTTTTATTAACAATGTAGATTATTCTCAGCGTTGGTCTTGATCGAAGTAAGTAATACGTCTCTTGCCTGTTGTATTGTCATGTCAGGTGTTGATCAAACCACTTCTACCGGTGACATCAAGTTTACAAGCGAGTAAAGAAATATGCATGTAATACGCATACAGAAGGCTTTCAGGGGATATCTAACATATGGTATTACATATATCATACACGCTATAATTTCTGGAGAATAAAATAATTTCTCTTGATGTTAATTGAGCTTTTGTACTTTGGAATAGTTGAGAGACTCCTTAATTGATGAAATACGACAAGTTAAAACTAATTCATCCTGACAAATCTTATAGATCCACAGCCTTTAAAACTGAAATGAACTCGATTCGATCGATATGTGATCGATTGTAAAAAAATGATCTTATCAGACATTGCCGCTCGCAAACATGAACATAATAACATATACTTTAAAACTTATACAATTTCTGATAGAGTAAATGGATTTCATGAACTTTTTTAAAAGCTTATTTGGCCTGAAAGGCCCGATGGGCTTGTAGCATTGCATTGCGCCCGGCGTCCGTCTGTCTGTCCGATTTGATGATCCTGTGACATAGATATGGTGACCCTGTGACCATTTGAAAATACATCATAGATAGCGTGATGAGCTACAGAAACTTTGAGAACGTTATCTAGAGTCATTTAGCCGTCGAGACAATATCATAATACACGATGTACCGTGTCAAGTAATAAGACCATTCTGGAGTTCTTACTAAAAACATGGCAACTTATTGACGGTATCAGAACTCCTCGCCTACCACGTGATTATGCCTATTCAGTCACGACAAGCCAAGCCCCTTTATTGTCGAAACGCAAGTATCAGATGACACATTTTTAGCTCTAAAAAATAGTAAGTGCATAAGGAAAAAGATACGGCTTTGTTAGTGATCAGGCGACACGACAATGTCGACTACATGACTAAACAAAACTGGCGAGTTGAGTTATCACGATTAGCAGCCAACAATATTGTTGTTTCAAATGAGCCCACAGTCACTCACATCTGTCCCCTCTCTCTCCAATTCCCTTGTAGGGTTAGACAGCGTAGACGTCAAACACGTATTGATCATGACGAACGTCTACTACACTCAAGCTCTTAATCTGGTTACGGGTTAATTTTGAATTGAATGATGTCCCCAGTCAAACCAGCAAAATATCACAAATAATTCAAATATAGAACAGTACAATTAATAATAAACAACTGGTTTAAAATTACAAAGACACTAACACAAAAAGTTATACAATATCAAATGAGTCACTTAAATATTGGTAAGCTGGCAAAATATGTGGTAAATAATGACCCGGTGCCGAGCGGTTATGGCAAATAAACTAGCGAGGGCGTAGCCCGAGCCGAGTTTATTGCCATAACGCAAGGCAATCGGGTCATTATTTGGCTTACACTCCCGCGGAACATTCGTAAAATAACTTTAAACTAAATGATTCATATATATTGCATTTATAAACGTTATATTTTTACAATTTTTGGCTTTATGTTTTCTGACGCAACGAGTCCCATAGAATATTTACAATACACGCCTGCTTTGGATTTTAAAGCTAAAAACTAGATCTCTACATTAGAAATATACAAAACTTATTACTTATTTACATATACAGGGGGAAATCAGTGTATACATGACGACAATAAGTACCTCAACTGACATGGATCCTCGTTCGCTAAGGTGGTAGAGGTGCTGCTTGACAACAGAGAGGTCCCGGGTTCAAATCCCACTGACGCCCTTTATAAATCTTATAATGCTAGCTTGATGAAATTTCAAAATTTTACAAGTCCATTAGTTTGTAGACATTGAACATCTCATAACCGACCCAGGTGTTAAATAACTGAAATGTTGTTGGAAAAAAACCACGTTAAACCCCAACTCATGTACTCACTCATAACCGACCATGGTAGTTATGAGATAACCAACCTGCGCACATGGTGGTTATGGCATATAACCTTCAAATAAAACAAAGGAAATAACTTCCCAAGGGGTGTAAAAACAAAAAGATTGACGACATTGCCAGAAAAATCAAGCTTTCATACAACATTTTTGCCATAATTATGACATAAAAATATCGATTCAATCTAAAAATAGAAGTTTTACAATATAGATACCTGCATATGTGTACCTACATTGTGTAACGATGATATCACATTAATTTTTGTTCCCAACATATCATAACCCTCAAAATCACTACGTTTTGTGAACATTTTACGGTCGCATCTATTGATTGTGTATTATCTGTAGGTATTCTTACACATCCTACTGCATCATCGTTTTTGTATCCGCAAAGATCGTACACTACCTTGATTTCTATCACGGCAAATGGCTATGATTACAAGCCAATGAAATTACTTGCCTTATCAAATAATAATATTGAGGAGATAAAATATTCTTTAATAAGTAAAAATGTACACTTCACATAAAAAGTAATAAAAAAGCACTTCTTTTATGTTAGGCACTAAAATATAATAATACATTTGCAAAGTTTTCAACAAACAGTTTCCAGGAAAGGCAAAATATAAAAACAGGTGTCTGAATTTATCTGCTATTGCTTGGGAACAACAGAGAAAGCCATTTCTGTAACCTTTCCAACAGGTAAATAGTTATTATTAGAGTGAAGAGATTGGATTCAAATAGTAAACGTTTGGTTCAAGGATCGTGAGCTTTAGATGGGTCTGTAACATATCCCTAATGAAAACTAGAAACGTTACTTAATAAAAATTTTTTATTGGTGCTGTGGTTTATTAGAAAATATATGGGATCATAACGATATAAATACAATTATTTTATAAAGTTTTCGAGCAGACTGTTCACTTAAAAACAAAAACCTTACTAACATTAATACGACGGAAGCAGAGAACGGTCGTCATGTACTGCTGAGTATAAAGATGCTGAACAGTTGAGGGTTTTCATCTTTATCATAATGAAACATTCTTGATATAACAGCAATATGGAAAGCATAAAATAAAGCGTAATAAATTGGTTGCATTATTTTGTCACAATGTAATAATATATTCAAAGACATTGCAGCTTGTTTTCTTTTGAAGTTTTTTAGAAGGTCCAAATTAAAAATACTTAACCCTATTATCCGTAAAAGAAATATGTGTCGCCTATCAACCGAAAACTACATGAGGCCATTTGAGTGTGAACGCCTTTTAATTAAACAGAATTCTAATTCCTTTTTTCTTGAGATCCTTTTATATCCCTAAGAACAGGAGTGACAGTGTCTTCAGCTCATATTCGTTATAATTTACCTGTCTCATTGCTCAATAACATTTGTTCAAAACATTTATTTATGAAAGTGGCTGAAAGCACTCTCAGATCGATTACATACAGATAAAAACCGATATTCCCGAAACAAAATGTCTTTTTTCCATAAAATCCTTTGAAAGCAAAGGCGGAGAGTTACGATCGACAACTTTACAAATTATACATAAGGCAAATAACAATAAACAAAGAAACAAGAGTAACTTTATTTCTAAAAAGATCAATCTTAAAAATTTAAAAATGTATCATCAAAATTACTAAGCTAGATAAGCGACAAAGTACATAAAACTTTCTTGAAGCCTAGGCCTATATATATTTAGACAATAACTAACGAGTGACGGGGAATGACAGATTATCTTTCCCGAGTTATATTAATTAGCGTAATTCTCGAGCCTTGGCGAGAGAATTACCCTAATTAATATAACGAGGGAAAGATAATATGTCATTCCCCGTCACGAGTTGGTTATTGTTTTTATTACCCATCTGTTTAAGATCTAAAACTCGCCGAAAAGAAATCAGCTGATCACCAAAATAAGGAAACCCCTATGACGGGAATCCCCGTATCCCTACGCGTGTGATGCGTCCTCATTTCCAAGAATTTTATCGCGTCACCTCTTTCTTAAACGGACACATTACGCAAAACTAAATAGTTCCATAGAAAAACGCGCTTTTCTCAATTATCATGATCGTTTAGTGAGTGCGATAAATGCTGATTTATGTTTCGTGTTCTTTCTTGCTTAATTGTTTAATTCATTTTGCATTCGAAAACCTAAATTTGAAAAAAAAGGTGTAATTGTGACATTTAGAGGCGAGATCATCGAGAGATGCCGACGTGTGTCAGTCGAGTCACATGGCGAGATCAGTCGGATGCATTACACAGGATAACTGCATTAAACAAGGGGCAAATTGATTTTCCTTGATGACAAACAACATTTTATGTCAACTCAGAAATAATTTAATCTGATTGCTTAATTTTCATCTCAAGAAGAAAATACAAGTTTGAAAAACCGCGAACATTTGAATAAGGGATCGAGTTCGTTCAGGAAAGTCACTTTCGGAAATCAACGACAGTACTACACAGGAAAGTGCACAGGATGTGGAAAACAAATAACACCATAATTTGTCAGAGAATCTTTTGTCAGTTAGGGAATTGGTGGAGTTCTTCACTCAGAATCAGAACTTGACTCGTCAACTGGGAGAATGCGTCGACGCTTTTGACCAACTGCAACGTGAGATTGCCCAGGTTTCTCACCGCCAACAGTGATATTGAATACACCGCCATATATAGGTCCTGCAAAAAGGGTTTGGATCATGTTTGTGTCAATGTCATGCTTTTGGGAAGACATGGTGATTGAGGAAGAGGGATATGAAGTTGGGCGAGCATTGCCCTTTGAGGAATGGGGGACAACACATTGTGCAGGATTTGGGACTGGAACTAGTGCATTTGGATTGCTGTTGCTCATGGAAAGAATGTTTGACATATCACGGTGTTGTTCCTCGGTGATTTTGGAATACATGTTTATTGATTGAATGTTTTTGTGACCCGAAACTTGCATAACTTGATGTGCTGGAACTCCGTTACTTGTCAAAGTGCTTATCATGTGTTTTCTGGCGCTGTGATTGGTGATTCGCTTATGAGCAGACAAATTCGCCTTTGTTGCCATTGTTTTCATTAGTGAACCTAACTTGTTTTTGCCGACGGGCTGTCTTTTGAACCATGCCTCACCTGTAGGGGGGATTCCGGGTCTTGTGTTTGTGGCCAGGTAAAATGGATCACTTAGTTGAGAAAAGTTGCTCGGCCGAAGGGAAGCAAACTTTTTATAGACCTCAACTGGACAGCAGGTTGGGTCATTTGGCTGAGCCCAAGCTCTGGGTGTCACATCACGAACACCTGCCGGATCAACACCTGTGCGTGTTTTGGACTGGCGTTCACTGTACTCTAAGTATTCAGTGTTACTCGAGTCACATTTTAATTGGACATCACCCCAAGTCATTCGCCTGTGTGGAGTAATGGAACGAAGGCCAAAGAAAATAGTGTTATTCCACCATAGTGTATTCAAGATTGACTCGGGAGAATGGATACCAAGTTGCCCTGATTTACGGAGAATCTTTATTTCGTCTTTTGACACTGGTTCGGCTCGAAAAGGTAAGTTTCCCTTGCCTTGTTTTTTTAGGGATTTTGTTTTAGATTTGATGACTTCCCTAAGCTTAGAAAATTCTGTAGATGATACAAGTGAATGGCCATAAGCTTTCTTTCTCAAATATCTCTCAAGACTTCCCCTGAATCCAACAAGTGAACTTGGTTCATACTCTCTTCCATTAACTTTCCTAACTCCAATGAAAAATTTACACAATATATGATTAAGTTCTGTGGGTGGGATATCTTCGATTGCTCGATTTTCATTCAATTTTTCTGTCAGAAAGGACGAGACAACTTTGAGGTTCAAAAATGTTTTCTTCATAGTGTTTTCATTTTCATTTTGGGCAAGAAAATAGTCAATGTCCTCGTCATTAACCTCGTGAAATCTTTCACGTATCGGTTCACTTGCCGGGCCGTCGAAAAAGTCATCTTTCATAAGATCATTTATGACTGATTGGGTAAGACCATGATCAATATCGACAAAAGTAGTGGGAGGGGCACTTGCGATTGTCTCGGGCACAATACGGATCCGAAATCTGGGCACTTGAATCTCACCTTGTTCAGTTTTTACAACAAATACATTGAATGTATTTAACGGTTGAATAATATCAACAACTCTCCCAAATATGCTTCCATCCACCTTCACTAAATCATTCACTTTTACCGGAGATAGTGACGCCATTTTTGTTGACACTGGCGATTATAATTAGCAGACGAATATTATGTTTCCTAATTACCAAGGTATTTTTGCTTATTCATCCAAATACCTTGACGAAATGTGTAAATAAATGGGTTATGCTTATAACAATAAAAATCTGAATGTTTATTTGACTTATATTTGTTTCATTCTCGTGTACAAGAGAGTGTGAACGTAAAACAATGAATGAAAGGAAACAATGAATGAAGTAGTTCCGGCAACCAATGAAATCGCTTTATTTCTCAGACAACCAATCAAAAGCCAGGAAAAGGTGTAACTCCCTAGGGACTTACAGGTAAAATACTACCCTGTGTCCATCAACCTCTATGGGTAATAAATATATATATATGTATGTATGTATGGCATTATGATACAGAAAAGACATTTGAAGGCGTTATTAACAACCTGAAAGTCAATTTCTACTTCACTCTTACAAGGAGACAACCTCGGTAACTCAGGGCATTATGTTCAGATATTCAACCCTTGTACTATTCATCAGGAGAATCTGTGCCGAAATCACACAGCCTCGATTGAATCGAAGTGAAAATACTACGCCGATAAGACCTGCGAGCCTATCAAAAGCCTCCATTCTCTATACGCTTCACTCTTACTTAGATTGTTGGTTTGCAATTTCTTTTTAGCTGATTCTTTCATGGTTTCAGCCAATCAGGATTGTTTAAAATTCGCCAAGCACATATTTCCACAACTGGTATCAAGCCATTCTATTAGGTTTGTTCTTCATAACAAGATTAGGTAATTTAAGTACAACTTTAACTGATGAAGTTTTCCAGGGGTGGTTTGTGGAGAGTATCGGAACAATAAACCCTGGGGTGACCGAGGATGACAGGGATAATGAAATCAATAATTCACAAAGAGTCTAAATAGCAATGGAATGAAATAACATATCTTAAGATACAACTGTTGTAAAAAAAATATAAACTCTTGGTATTGTAGAAAATGAAACATTATTGAACTGTACAAAATTTGTTTATGAAATCCCCCTTTAATTTTTTTTAAGTTAAGTTAGGAATTTTAAATGTAAATGTAAATAAGTGGAAATTAAGCATCCAATTTACAAGTATATTAGTCAAACCCCCTACTAAGCAATGCCAATCTATAATTCACGTTGCTATAAGTTAGTTTCCAAAAAAACTAAATAACGCCATTAATGAAGATTTACTTATTTGACCCCAACAACAAACTCAGAAACCATGTTCCGCTATAATAACCTGGAAATATAGAACATCATTAAGTCCATTTGAGTTAAATATTTGTTTTAACAGAATTAAGCTGGGAAGGAATGATTTATTTCTATATTATACAATGACGTACAATAGTAAATGATTGAAGGTAATTTAGAGTGAGATAGATGCGTGTTGGGTTTACTCCAATAACTTATATTTTACGTTCATAATTGTTGATGGAATACCTTCCAAATTCACCGGAATTCATGAAATACTATGTTGACATTCTGAGAGCAGAAGCTAGTTTTAAAGAATTGGTATATATATTTTCAATGATATCTGTTTCAGCTGTATGCAGATTTTGTATACCACGATATGTAAAAGGTATCATGAACATTTCAGAAAAGTAAAGATGCTTTGAAAATACCTTATAGATGCCTTTTTAGATTATGTGTAATTGTACGTTTGGTAGGTATTTTTATACTTACTAAAGAGCTAAAGTCCTTAAAAAAATGCACATGCCATGCAAACAATAATTCTAACACAATCGAATATGATGTATGCCTACATGTAAAGAGAAGATTCTACAATTTATTATGGCATAGCAAATTTAAACAATAAATGTAAGTAGGGGGAAAGTTACTTAGTTTTATATTACCTGCAAAGACAAGCCTTACAACGTCGAGACAAAAATGATTTTTCTGTATGCATCGAACAATTGATTCAACTTTTTGAGAGCTCTCTACAAATCCAAATCTTGAGAAAAAATCCCTTAGAAATTTCAATTGAAATAGTCTATGGGATTTTATAAATGATCCGCTCTTGCCGTGTAATGATTGTCCACAGTGAGTTGAAAAGACTTATAGATCGTAGGTGTGGTCTCCTTCTTATTGAGAGCAGTGACCTAGATTTTGCTGAATGATTTCACTTTCAATACGAAGAAGATCACATCGTGGCACTGTTTATAAATAGTCATTCATAAAGTACCCTTTCAATATGACATACGAGTCGACATTTTCTGCAAGATTTACAGTTCATAAGCAAATAATCAGTTCATTTATTACATGGTGCTCTAATAACGTTTTTTTACGTTTTCATAAGCGTTCTCTTCTTGCAAGCCGGTGCACTGATTGTCCTCACTCAGCTGAAAAGACTCATAGACTGAAGGTGTCGTGTAGCTGATGGTACTGCAGGGCCTAATGTCGGTGTAGATGTGATCTTCTGTAGGGCTGGGACAAGAGGCAGTTGTCTGGGGGTTGTCTGTGGGGTGTCGCCTTCGTTTCAACCTGAAGAAGAATAGTTATTATTCTAGTACTTACATTGGGTATCAAATATTATATCGTCTTTTAAAATGAAATAAAATTTATAGCCTGAAAAAAATTAAATTTTATTAGATTATAAGGTTGCACTTTTATTAACGTTACATTAAGTCTTATTAACGAAACAATGTAACACGAACCTGATGATGACGACAGTAACGGTGAAAACGATGACCACGAGAACTCCCACTGCTGTATACAAGGCTATTGTTCTTATATCAGTCGTAGTAAATTCAGAGGAATCTGCAAAATTTGGAAATAAGTGTTTTCTCACTGCAGCTGGCAAATGCTGTGGACCCTACCATCAAATTTCGGAAACTTTTTGTGGCAGTGACATGTTTGTTCTAATTCAGTATTCCAGATATTTCATAAAGCAGCCGAACTACAGTGATCAAGCACTTGTAGATCTCACAAGCCTTCAATCACGCTGTTAGGTCACTTTCGTTTGTCCTTTGGTGTGACTACTTTCACAGTTAACTACGTACGCTTATTTCCTGTGTAACAATCTTTGTTAGGGAAGCATACCTCTTAAAGTGCATGCTTCGTCAATCTATAAAGTTTACAGGAACAAAAGGCAAACTTTATACAACAGCTTAGTTTACAAACATCTAAGACTTTTCATTATATTCTAAATAATAATACGTATTATATAATAATTATTATTGAATAATGTGTGTTTGATGTAAAAATGTACAATACGTTTTAGTGTTTTGTGCTAAAGACAAGGAGTTATATCTTATATTTGGCACATGCAATGGTTGTGTCATATTATGCATATTGTAGCAGGCAACCAGATCAAACACACGATCTGTGTGAAAATATTTTACCAATATATGTTTACCAAAATGATATACAATAAGATTGCTTCAGTGTCATAACTCAACTTATTGGTATTATTCTGTATATATCATATGTTATCCTCATGTTTAGAACATATTAAGCAATAGTGCTATACGCACTAATGTGTTTAAATACCATATGGTATTTCTGTGGTAATGTTATGTTGTATATATTCTAGTAGGTGTACGCTTTCACGACTACAGTATACATGTATTTATGTATTCATAAAACATGGTTTTATGTTTAAGTGTAGTATGTACCTATACAATGATCGTATGAATTATAGTAAAATGCTATATATTTGTTTATTTGTTTTTATGTTTTTAAAAAAATTCCATTTCAGATCATGTTTACAGTTCAAAGTAGGCAAGGTATATACATCCATAAGGCCAGACACATCTGGAAATAATAATATTATCAGTGAAGGTAGCCATACAGAACTAACAGCGTTGTAAAGTACTCTGGACAATGAGTTTTTTTGTGTATTTATGAGCGCTTCAATTAGAGAAAAGTATGGCAGGTAACTGTTTCCACTTCATATAGAAGAGACGTATTCTTGTGTTTATCTTAGCAAAAAAAAATTCAATTGTGCATGTATTTTTTAGAGTTTTAAGAAAATCCTCAGAAGAAAGAACACCTTGCTTTATACAGGAAATATAAACGAATCTTTTTTGTAAACTGCAGACTGTGATTTAATATCTTATTGTGCGTTGTTAACCCGAACATAATTTCGCCATAAATTAATCTCAAACAAACGTTAAAAAGAGGTATGCTCAGTATAGTTTATTAACAATTACATGACTCACTTCATGCTCGTAATAGCGCAGAGGTTCATATTTAAATTTATGACAAACAACGTCATTGGGAAGGGAATGCTTTGTCACTAAAACAGTCATGTTATAACAAAGACTTTCATCAGCCCAAAAATGAGTGAAGAGAAGCATGATAGAACAGCCTGAAAAATTGGTATGCCAGTTTATTAATCCCTTAATGACCCATTGCGTTAAATAAATTAAATTACAGGAATAAATTCCACATGGGCGTAAAACAATGCATCACCATATATAACATCCGATGCAGGAAAAGGGAATTCTGTAAGTAAGAAACATCCAGCTGCAATGGAATAGTAACGTAATTTGCAGGCTGGGTGTGGGTACCTTCCGTCGTGCGTGAAGCGCTGTAAAATTCCACGGTCAAACAACACACATAACCAGATGGTTCTTTAAGGTATTTTTTAGATATTTGTGTTTTAAGGATGAAGATTTTTTGTGTTAAATACCTAGTTAAAGAAGGTAAACCTTTTACAACTCAAAAGTAATACCATAGGGGTGTTTTTTTTATTTCAAATGAATTATTATACAAATAATTGACTTCATGACCTATTGCGTTTGATTAATACTTTTCATATTTGTTTTCATACCTTTTCAAAATCAAATTTGTGGACCACATAAATATAAAATCAACACAGACCTGTTGAACAATCGTCCCCAGACCATCCAGTTAGACAACCAGCGTCACACGTCCCGTTTACTGGATCACAGGTGCTGGAGGAGTCGTTGCATCTTCGAGCAGCACAAGAATTGATGCAATTTAATCCGTAAGCTCCTTTACATGCTTAAACAGATTTATGTATGGTATTCAGTTAAATGTATACTTTTCTCTACATATTATTTCATTATTTGAAAACTTTATTCACCAATGTATGAAAAGATTGACTTAGCCAAACGTGATATCTTGTGGCTATTTCGTGATATTTTAGCATTATTCTTAGCAAAAACTACTTTTAGTATACGTTTGAGTAACTGTAGTCATGTGAAATGAGTACAATCAATTTAATTAACATCTTGTTATAAAAACACTTCATATCAAGACGAGTGTTAATCAATGTTTAAGATTGTCAGTAGGTTGAAATGTCTCGCCTCCAACATATTAAGGTCTACCAGCTGGATCAGGTAAAATAATCAGTGAAAAAATAACGCTAATACAACTCGCCAGTGCCAAATAGAATTCAGCTCTTTGATAAAGTTTCACCTTGAGTGCAATCGTCCCCAAGCCAACCAGGCAAACACCCCTGGTCACAGCGTCCAGTCACGAGGTTACAAGACGAGTCTACGTCCGTACAGTGTCTGTTCATGCAGTTACCAAAACAGTTCGTGCCATAGTGAAGACTGTCACACTCTGTGAATAAGATACGTAAATGAAAAATGTAGTTAACATTGTGAAGGAAGCAACATACAGCGAATATTTCCTTGCTAGCATTATACATGAAAATCAACGTGAAACATTAAATATACTCTCGATGACTTTCATTTTGATTTAAAAAACACTTCTATCAATTCAATGTATTTAGAGAATGATGGATTAAACTGGACAAAGCTTAGTTGAGTGAAGGATATTTTGTGCACTATATATACGTTACAATCCAATATATGTATTAGTTAAATTCAGTGTTATATTTGACTGCTTGAGATATCAGGGAACATAAAAAGGATGATCAAGTAATTCTACTTTTAGTGCAGTCCCCTCCTTCCCAACCAGGTAGACACGGAGCACATGATCCATTGAATCGGTCACATGACACAATATCTCCTGCACATTTCCGGTCCCCACATGTCATGTTGCAATTGAATCCATAACTGTCTTCACACTCTGGAATTATAGACACCATAACATTAGATTGCAATGCGTTTAACGTTTCAGCTGTTGAAAAGTTTTTTTTTAATATAAAAAGACACATTTCTGTCTAATTTGAATACATAGTAAAAATTACTATAAATTGAAATAAAGCATTTGCTGAATCTAATATTGAAATAAATTAAAGCGAAATTTTTTAATTCTGAATGACCTTGACGACAATCAATTCCCGTCCAGCCCTGTTTGCAGCCATTAGTACATAATCCAGTCTCGTGATCACAAGTGGTCTGTCCATTACAGTTCCGTTGTGTGCACTCTTTCGAGCAATTTTGACCGTAATATTCTCGACCACATTCTGACAAGGAAAAGCTTTCATTTACAATGACATGTATTACATAAAAATATAACATTGCAACATAGTGCTTAATTTCCTGAACGCAAAGCATTTGGCTGGCAAAAATTTTAAACTTTCTTATAGAGCATACCATTGGGTATATTTCATTTTGAGTGTAATGATTCTGTCAATTGCCATGATGTTCAATTGGAGGTTTGACACAAGAACCATGTTAACAGAAAATAAATGAGAACATGGGGAAAATGACATTTACAATTATGCAGTTTTCACAGGAACATCTAAAGCAATTGCGTTGCAATACAGTTACTTGATGCTTAATTTTCTGAATGAAAGGGAAAGGGGAAGTTTCAAAGTAGCAAAGATTTCAAACTTTAAACTTTATCAATAAAAATGCAATTGGGAACATTCAATTTCGAGTTTAATGATTTTGTCAACTGCAATGAAGTTTGATTGGAGGTTTGATACAAGAACTACGTTAACGTTAAATTAAGGGAGGAAGTTTGAATACTGTGAAATCGAAATGCTTATGTGAGGTTTTGTTTAAGGGAATAAGCAAATAAATGTGTCTCTGATAATCGGATTTTAATTTGTTACCCTGTGTGCAATCGTTTCCCCGCCAGCCTGGGAGACACCCGGTGTCACACCGACCCGTGAAGCGATCACACGTATTGGAACCGGGGGCACAGTGGCGGGACAGGCAAACCTCACGACAGTTGATGCCATAGCTGGTAGCATCACATGCTGCGAAGAAATAAATTGACTCATATTATACATTATAAGTAGATTTTATTAAAGACAATTAAATGTTAATAATGTATCTTAATACTGTTTCAGAGTGCAGATGTTACTAACATATTAAACAACTCATCAATATAAAAGTATTCAGAAATTTTAATGAATGCCTTGCACATCATCTGGTATAGTCATGGTAAATGTCACAGATGTGCAAATATCATATCATTTGAATATAATTAGGACCTGTACAAAGAAAGAGTAATCTAATCCTTTGTCACTCTGGAAACTAATCGTTCCTAAACTTCTGGTTCCGAAATTTGACAAGAAATATACATACATGTATTGGTCCAGATGTAAAACAAAATCTGTCAACCCTAATTGCAAAAGAAACCTTTTCCTATCGATATAAGAAGAAGACTCCTTAAAGATCGTCTATGTAACATGTCAGGAAAAGCTTGTTTCAATATATTGCGTGTTTAGAATCGGGAAATACTGAGGTATGTACAGACATACATGCATGCACGCATACACATACATACACACACATACATACAATCTGTTTACAAATATTCAAGACAATGCTCGCAGGCTTCAACCCAATGCATGGACACAACAGTGCAGCAGACTTTCACTCTGCATTTTTACAAATTGTTGTGATAAAGTTGAAATACTTTTAAATGCGGAGTTTAAACACAAATTCCCCTCATGACAAGTTTTGTCCATGATACTTTTAACTTAAAAGGGTTAAATGTTGCACAAGTTGCAAACAATCTAGAATGAAGGGGGATAAAAATTAATCTAAAAAAAGTGGGAACGATAGCTTTAATAAGATAAAATCTAATTAAACTGAAACTCATAATCAACAGAGAGAGACTGAAGGAAAACCAAGACTAATGTTTATCACTTTCATGGAATGTATTCCTTTTATTTTAGTTTGGAATGTACAGAACTTGTGCGATTCTGACCAGGACTCATTTGAACATCTAACACATTTGATGAAAGAGTGATTTCATTAATCAGGGAAAGATCGCTGTCATCACACCTGAATAAACCATCCTGGAACGAAAATGTAAATGCAGCTCAAGAAATAAACCAGGTCATAAGAGATGATTTTTGAGTCAATAACTTTTATGTGAGCCTCTAGCATGCACTGCAGCTTGACATCATCTTCTCATTTTCTGCGTTGAATCTGCTGCTGTTGGAGACGGTTCTTCCATGACTGCTCCACCACTTGACTCAAAACCTTATCATGCTTTAGAGACCTCTTGAGCTTCTCCAGCCGGATTTTGCATGCTCCTGGCAGGTGCATCCAATCTCGGCAAGTCGTCGAGTAGAATACAGGCGATACTTGATTCCTTCTGTTGTCTCACTATGATATATGTCCATCCTTTCCCTCGTCCTTTCGAACCCTTTCTCCTTGATCTGTCCAGTCTCTTTTGAATGCTCATCATCCATGACTTTGATAACTGAAATATTGTTTAAAACATGTTAAACCGTAATTCACTCACTTACTGCGTGACTGCTCTTACGAGTGGCTGATTGAACCACATGGGCTGACAATGCTTTTAGAAGAAGGTTCCATACATATTCTACTAATAATTGAACAACACAGGGTTCCAGCCATGAGCAGTCCATTCGACATATTCAGTTGCCCATTCTCGATGTGCACCACGGTGAGCAGAAGACATTGTGATGCGTTTTCGTGCAGTCGTCTATACACAGTTTGTGTGTAAATTTGGCCACACGTATGGTATGGAGAGCTGATAACAGCTGGGTGTTACTTCTGGTGTTATGTCGCAGAACATTAGAAGAAAACGGTCATCACATGGCATTGTTGATCATCCACTACTGCCTGCTTGTCCTCTTGGAGCAGTCAATTTAAAGCAGTAAAATAAATTTGAAAACGATTCCAAGCCATATTGATGTTGTGTCGCCCTTTGCAACATTCCAATACCTCATGACGATTCTTCGGTCAAATGTTGACTACGACGTCATGGATTCATCAGTGTGGCTTAATAAAAGTTCAAGGTGTTGAAACCTTCGAAGGACACATACATACACATTGTAAAGCGAATCCTTACGTAAAATTTCCCGATGCATGTGCTTTCCATGGTGTCATGTGATTCAAACATCACTGAATGACCGTGTGTTCATCACATATGTCAATTCATATGTACATATGTACATTAAAATGAACCTGTTTCGATTAAAAAATAGATGGTATCATCCTTAGCAGAAGTTTGACAGATATTAGGGTTTAATAAATAGATATTTATTGAGTAAAAGCACACAATTATGGCTTTGATTTTGTCATTCTAAAATAGAGCCCAAAGAGAAACCTAGATAAACAGATGTTTGGGATGCAGCTTTATGAATTCATGAGAATCAAGCAAATTGTCCTAAGACAGGCCCTCCATTCAAGTTTTCATGATAAAAAATACAAAATGATTATAACATTACCTCCGCAAACATATTCTTTTCTATATTCTTGATGCTAATGACAAATAAAACTTTCTAAGTTTATGTAAGCATAAGTGCTGTGACAGCCTTGGAAGCTGGGTAAGCCATTTTGACCATTCATTCTGAAGCATGTCTGAGCGCAAGAGGCTGAGGTGTCTACACCTTAATCTGTTTAGATCTTATGGGCAGTCGATTGTTATTTTCGCCGTGATACGATTTCAAAGAAATTTTAAAAAGAGATATGCAGAATAAAGTATATTGACTTTTTAATAATCCACTTCATCTATTAGTGAAACATAGCTTTAGTTGGCCTAAATTTGTGGTGCCTAATTATTTATTTTGATGAAAATTTCAAACAATGAAATAATACATTGGATAAGTACAATTGTACCCCGTGATAGCAATGAAATATAATAGAATCATAAATACTATTTCATGTATTTCCTTGTAGGGTAATTTCATTATAATTCTGTGTAAAAGAAGTATTTCGATCAGTTGCTTCTACTCTGAGAAACTCACCAGAATGAAGCCCTTTGCTTATATAAACTTTCTTGCATAGAATTTCTCAATAAAGACAGTTGAACCATCCTAATATTCTATTAGTTGTAATGAAAACTAAACTGTTCACCAAGCCCCTAATAAATCACAAATGGAATAGTATCATCCCTACACAAGCCTTTGATTAGTTTAACCAGTCAAGTGTAAATGAAGGATAATCTTGAATGAATGTGCTGATTGCACAACTTATTTAGATTGCATCAAATCAGGCTTCTACTTTTCTTGACCGAGAAATGCTCGGAGTAGAACAGACGTTCGTGTTTTAATTCAGAACAGCCTCAATAGAAGGAGAATGCCTTGTAACTAGAACTGTCACATTGCAACAAGGACTTGCATCTGTGTAATGAGTGAAGAGGAGCATGATAAAAAAAAACCTCGAAGAAATGTGGTATGCCAGTTTCTAAATCCCTTAATGACCTTTTGCGTTTCAATAAATGCCTAAATGACAGGAATGGATTCCAAATTAGCACAAAACAATGCATAACAACATATATCAACCGTTGCAAGGAGGGCACTCTATAAGTGAGAAAGCATTCATCTGCAATCAAATAGTAAAGTTATTTGCTTAGTGTTTGTATCTTCCGTCATGCATGCAGCCTTGCAAATATATCATGGTCTTTGATGCAAACAACAGACATGACCAGATGGTAATACAGAGATTTGCGTTTTATCATCAAGATGTGTGAGTAAAATCCCGCGGTAAAAGAATTCAAAAGCTGTAGTATAAATAATTACCTTAGGGTCGTTCTATTTAAAATGAGTTATAATACAAGAAATTGATTTCATGGCATATTACGTTAAATGCGTAAATTGATTGAATTTAATAATGGGATAATGATATTAATATTGTGTAATTTAATACTTTACCTTAATGTGTTTACTTCTCTGTTAATTTGAGTAATTTGTGGACCACACAAATATAAATTCAACACAAACCTATTGTACAATCGTCCCCAGTCCATCCAGACAGACAACCAGAGTCACACGTCCCGTTTACTGGATCACAGGAGCTTGAAGAGTCGTTGCATCTTCGAGCAGCACAGGAGTGGATGCAATTTAATCCGTAAGCTCCTTTACATGCTTTAACAAATTTATGAATGGTATATGATTATATATATTTTGTGTTATTTTTTGTTTTATTATTCAAATATGTCAATCACTAACAAAGACTGGGCCAAGTATGAAAACTTGTTGCTATTGTGAAGCAATGTAGCATTATTCTTAGCAAAGGACTACGTTGAGTGAGATGTTGTCATGTAATATCCAGAGGAGTATTAATCACAGTTTAATATTTTCAGTTGGGTGATACGTTATCTGAAAAATGGGTTTAAGTATAAGTTAAACACCAAGCTGGTGCTTCAACATATCAAGGTCTATCAGAAGGGTTAGTTTGGTTGTATAATCAACAGCAGTTTCGGGGATTATTTTGTTTTAACCTGTGACCTGTGGCGCGGCGTAGTAATACACGCATCCCTGCCCGTGCGACCCCTAGTCTCAGTCGACGAAGCACGAGCCGCGAGGGAAGCACGCAAGCTGCAGCATGGCGACTAAGCGAGAAAACGAAGCCCTCGATACATGGCTGAGAGAAAGAGGGTTCACCGAAAGTTCCATAAATAAGCTTATTAAAGAAGAATTTACTGATCCCGAGGAATTAGTCGAATTAAATAAAAGTGACATTGAAAGCCTTAACCTAAAACTGGCTCAACGTAAGCTGCTCGAGAAGACAATATTGACCTTGCGAGGACCGAAGTCTACACCCGACCAGCAGCGTGAAGACAAGACACCGGTCACCACCCGTGAGCTGGCAAACAACGCAGAGCTCAACACTCTTCTCGACGCTATCGGCTCGTCTTCCATGACTGACATCTTACAAACCAACACCGAAGACAAGGACACAGGCAAGCAACTACGTGCAGGTGACAATAATAAGCCTCTGTATATCTATGACTTTGTAACCAAACCAAAATGTGTAGTAGAAGATAATGAAGACTTTTTAGATTTAGCAGACGCTGGAAGGAAGTTATCAATTCGTTCCGCTAGGACAAAATTAAGGCCAGAGGAAGTCTCAGTTGCGCAGTGGTTATCTGCAAATTCTAGAATATTAAGTCAATTAATTAAAGATAAAAACCTGAGCCAAGCAGAAATTCTGGACTATTTGAACTATACATCTTACATCGGTGATTATCTCCAGCAACACACAACCCCCTCAGTTATGCTTTTTGACCACATGCACCGGCGGAGTCAAGCAGAGTCTATGAAAAAATGGTCAGATATAGATTACCATACAATGTTCTACTACCTAGAGAAGAAAGATACAACTAGACGTTCGCGTGAATCGTACAGAAAACCAGTTTCGGCCGAAGGTAGAGAAATCTGTCTTAACTTCCAAAATCAATCTGGGTGTCGGTTTGTAAAGTGTAGATATGCCCATGTATGTATCAAGTGTCAGGGACCCCACCCGGAATTCGCCCACGACTCTTCTGGTGTAGCCCAAGCCAACAAGTTTGCCCGACGGTAGCAATTACAGTCCAACCCCCTCACTAGTGCAGCTAGCATTTGGGAACGGGAACTAGAGGGTGACTGTGATAGGGAATTCCTATTAAGTGGTATTCGAAATGGATTTAGAATTGTAGACGAAAATGTTGATCTTGTGGATGTCACCTGTGAGAACTCTAAATCTGCCCTACATGTTGACAATGTATTGAAGGTTGAGCAACAGATAGAGCAGGAGATTGTCAATGGTCACTATCTGGTGTGTACAGACAAGACTACAATCGTCAGTGGACTCGGAGCTGTACCCAAGTCGGACTCTAACGACATCAGAGTTATCCACGACTGCAGCAGACCAGTGGGCGAGAGTGTGAACGACTACGTGAGTACGAACCATGTGAGTTATGACAGTATTGATAAGGCTGTGGCTCTTCTACCCAGAGACGGATATATGGCAAAAATCGATCTCAAACATGCATATCGTAGTGTTCCTGTACATCCGGACTGTTATAACGCTCTTGGTCTAAAGTGGCAGTTTCAAGGTGACAAAGTGGCAACATACATTGTAGACACAAGATTACCTTTCGGCGCAGCAAAGAGCCCAGAGATATTCCAAAGGCTTAGTTCTAGCATAACTCGTATGTTAAACCGTAGGACTCTCGGATCTAGTGTTGCCATCGTGTATCTTGATGACTTTCTTGTGATCGCAGCCACTGAAACAGAATGCGAGAAAGCTGCACAGTGTCTAAGACATCTCATAGAACTCTTAGGATTCACTATTAACTACCAAAAGTACGTCCCACCCACTCAATTAATGGTCTTTCTTGGTATCGAGATCAACAGTGTAACAAGTACGCTAACTCTACCCCACGAGAAACTAACGGAATTATATCAGTGTTTACATAACATTGTCAGTAAGCGTAAGACAACAAAGTGTCAATTGCTGAGCCTGATAGGCAAGCTGAATTGGGCCGCACGTGCAGTGCGTGGCGGGCGCACATTCATTCGGCGTTTGATTGACTTAAGTACTACCGTTAGAAATAAACACCATTATGTGACCTTAAATAAAGAGGCCAGAGCAGATATTCAGTGGTGGGTTGACTTCTGTAGTAGCTTCAACGGTACCACCTTTGCAATCAAGGGTGAGCCCATAACTTATGATGAGTTCGCAACTGATGCGTGCGAAGTGGGCGGCGGCGGCGTATTTCAAGGCGATTGGTTCTATACGGCGTTTACTGCGGACATAAGCGAAATTGGCGAATGTGAAAGAGCTTGCAACAGTGGGCGTGGCTGCGGAACGTTGGGCTTCTGCTTGGCGTGGTAGACATGTAGTAGTCTACACGGACAATACTACCACTATGTTTAGCATAAATAAAGGAACATCGCATAACGTAGTGATTATGGGCATCCTTCGCAAACTGTTCTGGTTGTCTGCTATGCATGGTTTCTATTTGACTGCTAGACATATTCCTGGAATAGAAAACGTGACAAGTGACAGAATATCCCGGTTACATGTTACCGAAAATAAACGGTGGTGGAACGAACAAGGGTTCTACACATTCTGTGATCACATGTCTTTGAAATCTATGTTCTTTTTACAGAACCAATGGGCACGGAACTGCAACGACTAGACACCGAAGTGAACCTGTATAAGCGTTCTGCATATGCTGGCTCAACCAAGAAGACGTACTCATCCATGACTAAGACCTACCTTCGCTTTTGCCTGTACTTTGCCCTAATTCCTGTGCCAGCTAGCGGAACAACGCTTCTCCGATACTGTGCCTTCCTGGCGCGGTCACTTAGCGCAAGTAGCATACCTGGCTACCTCAACATGGTAAGATTGCTGCACCTTGAAGCGGGATTCGACAACCCACTAACGGACTGGACGCTTGGACTAGTTCGCAAGGGAATTCTCAGGCTTAAAGGAAAACCACCAGTTCAAAAACTCCCTATAACGCCTGTGATTTTAGGACAAATATATCGGAAACTTGATATGAATCGCAACTTCAATATAGCTTTTTGGGCGGCATGTCTTACAGCATTCTTTACTTTCTTTAGGAAATCAACATTGTTACCTGAAAAACCACATGATAAAAACAGTGTTAAGCAGTTGTGTATCGGTGATGTTGTGTGGCATAATAGTTATGTGGAGCTGATAATCAGGCACACTAAGACCATTCAGTTCGGCCAGAGAATCTTGAAAGTGCCGTTATATGCCTTGCCAGGGTCACCACTGTGTCCGGTGTCCGCACTCAAGCGACTGAGTGGGCTCCAACAGGGTCTGTCACCTGACCATCATCTATTCAACTTCTGTGAGGCAGAGAGAGTTAACTGTCTCACATACTCTACTTTTGTTAAAGCACTTAAGGGTGTTTTGTGCACCTGTGGTTATCGCCCAACAGATTATAGTGGACACTCTTTCAGGCGAGGGGGTTGTTCTTTCGCTTTTGCTCTAGGTGTATCACCGTTAATCATTAAACTACACGGTGACTGGAAATCCAACGCTTTCGAGAGATATGTGGCTATTAAAAGTGAAGTGCATCAGAATTTTGCTAAAGCCATGGTTGTAGCTGCATCGCAAAGAGTGTTGGGGGATTTGGAGGAATTTTAAATGTGTGTAACTTTTGTCAGCAATAAACTGACCTTTCCCCCAACACTCTGTTGTTTTTTTAATATGCATGGCCTACAGTTAATATGAAAATAATGACCAGCGGGGATTATTTTGTTTTAACCTGTGACCTGTGGCGCGGCGTAGTAATACACGCATCCCTGCCCGTGCGACCCCTAGTCTCAGTCGACGAAGCACGAGCCGCGACCACCCTCCCACCCAGCTTTTAACTTGTGATAGTCCTGTTTATTTTAAAAACTATTTTAAATTTCATTGTACATTATAGGAGGAATTTTAAATGTGTGTAACTTTTGTCAGCAATAAACTGACCTTTCCCCCAACACTCTGTTGTTTTTTTAATATGCATGGCCTACAGTTAATTAGCAAAGGACTACGTTGAGTGACATGTTGTCATGTAATATCCAGAGGAGTATTAATCACAGTTTAATATTTTCAGTTGGGTGATACGTTATCTGAAAAATGGGTTTAAGTATAAGTTAAACACCAAGCTGGTGCTTCAACATATCAAGGTCTATCAGAAGGGTTAGTTTGGTTGTATAATCAACAGCAGTTTCGGCTAAATCGTCGAAATTTATCGATGTAATTAAAATGTAAATACAACTCGCCAGTGTCAAATAGAATTCAGCTCTTTGATAAAGTTTCACCTTGAGTGCAATCGTCCCCAAGCCAGCCAGGCAAACAACCCTGGTCACAGCGTCCAGTCACGTGGTTACAAGACGAGTCTACGTCTGTACAGTGTCGGTTCATGCAGTTAACAAAACAGTTTGTGCCGTAGTGAAGACTGTCACACTCTGTGAATAAGATACGTAAATGAAAAATGTAGTTAACATTGTGAAGGAAGCAACATAGAAAGAATGTTTCCTTGTTAGCATTATACATGAAAATCAACGTAAAACATTGTCCGTCACTGCACATGTGTGAGCAGCCGGTGCCATAGTGGAGACTGACACGCTCTGTAGTAAACATTGTGAAGGAACCAACATCGAAATAATATTTCATCATTAGCATTATAAACGTAAATCAACAACAAACCTTAAAAATGCCCTTGATGACTTTAATTTTGATAAAAATACTTCTATCCATTCAATCTCTTAAAGATTGATAGACTTAAAGTCAGGAAGCTTAGTTGTGTGAAGGATGTTTTATGCACTTACATACACATGACAATCCAATATTTTTAATGATTTAAATTCAGTGTACTATTGGACTGCTTGAGATATAAAAGAACATGAACAAGATGATCAAGTAATTCTACTTTTAGTGCAGTCCACTCCTTCCCAACCAGCAAGACACGGAGCACATGAGCCAGTGAATCGGTTACATGACACAGTTGCTCTTGCACATTTACGGTCCCCACATGTCATTTTGCAATTGAATCCGTAACTGTTGACACACCCTGGAATTATAGAGACCATAATATTAGTTTGCAATGAGTTTTACCTTTCAGCTGTATAATATAAATATCTTTATGAATGACACAGTTCGTCTTATCTGAAGACGAAGAAATAGAGTATTATCATAAATTGAAATACAGCATTAACTGATTTTTAACTGAATTTTCGAATTCTGAATGACCTTGACGACAATCAATTCCCCTCCAGCCCTGTTTGCAGCCATTAGTACATAATCCAGTCTCGTGATCACAAGTTGTCTGTCCATAACAGTTCCTTCTAGAGCACACTTTTGAGCATCTTTTACCATAATATCCACGTCCACATTCTGACAAGGGAGAAATGACAATTACGATTAAATACATAAAAATATAACATTGCAACATAGTGCTTAATTTCCTGAACGTAAAGGATTTGGCTGGCAAAGATTTTAAACTTTAAACTTTCTCACGAAGCATACTATTGAGAATATTTCATTTCGAGTGTATTCTTTTTTTCAATTGCCATGAGGTTCAAATGGAGGTTTGACATAAGAACCATATTTATGAAAAATAAGTGAGGAAGATGGAAAACTGTGAAATCAAAATGCTCATGTAAAGCTATATTTCAGGGAATTAGCAAACGAATGTGTCTCTAAAAATCAGATTGTAATGTGTTACTCTGCGTGCAATGGTTTCCCTGCCAGCCTGGGAGACACCCCGTGTCACACCGCCCCGTGAAGCGGCTACAGGAGGACCCGGGGGCACAGTGGCGGGACTTGCAATCCTGGAGACAGTTGATGCCGTAGCTGGTAGCGTCACAAGCTGTGATGAAATAAAGTGACTCATATTATATGGCATATCAGTGAAATATCCAAAATCTATTATATTACTCATGTACAAAATATTGTAATAGAATGTCTTACATTTTATGCACTTTATACATGTACATTAGAAACATTAATGGATCCCTAGCAAATCATCTGGCATAGTCATGCTAAACGAAGATCACTGACATTGCTTTCATGTTTCCAGAAGGAAGGATACAAAAACGTACATGATATCTGACTCCCTATTGATAGCATGTTCCAAGAAGGAAGGATACAAACTATTCCATATTCAAATTTGTACATAAAGTTTGTTCACATAAAGCCAATCCATATGCTTTTCTCTTATCTATATTTATCCTTAAATCGCACATCTTGTAAATGTAGTTATTGTTTCAAAGCTGCATATAGACTCTTTTAGTGCGATCATGAAATAATTGTGAATTGTCTGCATTTTTACTAAATTTGTACTCCTTTGTCATCAATAACAATACCTTTAACTTTATCATTATTTTTTATCATACTGTCTAAGATTTCAGCCCAGAACAGAAAACGATACGGTGAGAGATGGTCACCTTGTCTACACCCCCTTTCATTATTAAATAATTCAGATAAAGGGCCTTTTTAAACTGTACAGAAAGTTGTGTGGCATGTAAGTACCATTGAACTATTGTATTTTTTGTGCACCAAACCAGAATTTGCAAAGGACTTTATTAATGAAATCTTTTGAGACTGTGTTTTAAAGTCAATTAAAATAAGTAGTCGGGGTATCTTTCTTGGTTTTGTTCAAACATGAGATCATATAATAGTCTTGTACTTTCGTTAATAGTTCGACCTGGAATAAAAGCTGTTTGATTGCCATGTATATGTATAGCTAAATTCTTCTTGAAACAGTTTGTCCTTCTTGAACTTACTCTTTTATAATGGGCGTTCAAAAGAGTGATTGGTCTCTAATTTTTAAACCAAGTGTTTTCTTTAAGAGGTTTTGGTATTCAAATTATGACCCCGCTTTTCATAGTTAAGGATAATCCCTGCTTGGTGGCAATCTCTTTCACGAATCTAAAAATCCATTCTTTTCGGGCCTTCCAGAAGATTTAAAAGTTATAATTAATTAATTTGGAATCCATCGATTCCAGGGCTTTTATCATTTATTTATATTTCTTACCTCAAAAGTGATTTCTCCATCCTCATATCATATAATTCTGTTTCTGAATACCTTTTAATTCTTCCTTTAATTGTTCTAATTCAGTCTTATACTTATGTTATCTTTACAGTCTTTAGACTTTATTCCAATTCAGCAGTCTTAATTTTATTTATTCAAAATGATGCATAAGATATAGTTAGAGAGAGAGAGAAATCTTTTCAAAAAGTTGGATATAGAAACTAGGATCGTCATTATTTGGACAACTTTAATCTTTTGCTTTCAATAGTAATGTCAGCGATAATGAAATTCCTTCTTCATCTTCGATAAATCTATGAATGGTACAATCAACATTGTAATTAAATAATATTGCTACACCCCTAGCATTGGATCTGTATAGTGCTATAATAGCTTTATAACCCCATTTGTTTCTCATAATATTGATATCTGCTTTCGCTGAGAGGATATATTGTAAACAGACAATTTTAAAAGTCTTTATCACTATATTAATTCATTACTTTGCTTCGTTTTTCCTTATCTTCTAATCATCTACAATTTGCTGAAATCAGCTTTATTTTTTGTGGATATTATCAGTATTCATTTATTGTTTAACAACGAGAAGTAAAAATGATACATAATGATAAAAGATAATTTGTATGGCAAGTTAATGTTTCTTAATTGTTTTATCTTTAAAAATAAAGATATAGGATACAATTGACTTTCATTGTCTGTATTGTTAAAAGGACTGGTAGGGCCTAACCTGAGAGAAAGTTATCCAAAGAGCCATACAAATTCAATTATGTGGAAGATCCTACACAGATAAATATTGAACCAGATGGGAACAGGTATTTAAGGTACAGTAACATGCTAAAGGAAAAAAAAGAAAGAACATTGGGGAAATAGATAAAACAAAAATGGGTCATGACCCCTGTTTGAATATAGAAAAAGGTCCTAAAAGATTACAACACATTTGTTTTTATACAGAGTAGTACTTTAGTGCATATCAAGAAAGTCACAAACAAAGAGTAAATTGAAGCGTTGGTAAGGTATGTATCTAAGAGAATTTCGTATCAGACTTTAGCATTTTCAGTTCATAAATAGTGAAAAAGAAATTAAAACTAAGAAAGAGAGAGAAAAGTTTGGTTCATTTATATCAATATCATTAAATGTTCAATGTATCCGTATTAGGGCATTATTCTGAATATTGACTCATTGTAGTTTCAGTGTGTTATGAATTAAATTTGCACCAGGACAGTTCTTAACTCATGTCTCTCTACTGACTCAGGTGGGAGGTTACACCTACCTTTATTACACATGTCTCCCCAATTACAGGTCGTTTAAGGCCGAAAACCATATATCACATCTGGAATAGAATCATGCTTCTCTTTATTGATAATATGTTTAAAGTATGAAGAACAAACCTACCTATGTTGCACTTGTTTCCCCGCCACCCTGTAAAACAGTTTCCAGTACACACTCCAGATGTGACCGAGCAGCTACTACAGTAACAGAATCTGTCACAGTTTCGCCCATATGTGCCACTGCTGCATTCTACAAAGAAATAGCACCAATTATGACATGTTTACTTTAAAAAATCTGTCAGAAAATATTAAAAAAATATTGTTCTTTTCTCTGAAATATTATTATCCTGTTCCTCGAAGCAGTTGTCAAGTTACCATCAAGTGTAGCCCATTCTTTTAACATTGGTTACAATTGATCAATTGTAAGTGTTTTGTGGAACTGGCTAGCTGGCCGTCTACTTTAGAAATCAAAATAAGAACGCTGCTTGTTTATTCCTTACAACGTTTTGGAAACATGTCCTTTTACCCAATGCGTAATAACCACAAATAGATTACATTTGTCTTCCTCTATCAAGAAATACATTACAAGATTTGTTACATTTAAGTTATTTCGATCAGATCTGTTACATAAAAAAGGTTACGAATATCCATAAATGACTTTCTTTCTATTTAACATTATGACCTACACATATTTTGTGACACTGTATAATTACAAGAGTTAGAGGTCTATGTGCGATTTAAACTTTTATATCCGTGCAATTTGGCAAAGATTGAGATTGAAAAAAATTAGGACAAAAAAAGCATGTATTTTTTTAATTTGTTTAATTATTAAAAATTATTACAGCCCCGGGTAATTTCTTACTATAAACATGGTACTAAATTTTAGAATGATTCCATCCCGACTATACACTATTATATAAATAACTCACTGTATATCTCGACCTCACAGATGTTGAGAGGGCCATTATCCCGGTCACCAGTCGCAGGGTTCTCAATAGTGAGACGTCTGGCCTCAGCATCACACACCACGTCGGTCGGGTTGTTGCGGACGTAGGAAGGGAAGGTGTAACACACTCTAGACCTGACACCATCCAGGTAAATCAACGATTTCGCTATTCTTGTATTATCTGGAAGATTGAGAAATGTAAGTATTCCACAACAAGTTTTAAAAATTTAAGTATTTTGAAACATAAATTAAAAAAAAGATTGTTAGTGAATAGTCACACAGTGTGATTTTTAACAGCTTGATAATATCCTTGGTGATGTGATAGTGAGTCAGTAAATCTTGAAGGTAGGAAGGTCCTGAATTGTAGAACGACTGGTAGGCTAGGCGGAGACTCTTGAAATTTATCATTTCACGAATTTGGAGCCAGTGGAGAGAATTTAGTGTAGGAGAGATATGGCAGCGTGCAGATTTATTCTGATTTTTTTTTGTAGACGATAAAGTTGAGATGAAGAGATGCCAAAAAGTAAACTGTTGCAGTAGTCCAGGCGGGACAGAATCAATGTTCGAACAAGAATTGCAGTGGCTTCTTTCGTCACTAGATTGCGGATGCTGCCAATATTCCTGAGATGGTAGTGACAGGTCTTGATAAGATGACTTAATTGCTTGTTCATGCTGAGATTTGAATCTAAAAGAACGCCAAGTTTTTCACAACAGGAGAGAAAGGAATACAAGAATGTCCAATGGAAATATCAGAGGGTATGACTTTTTGTTGTCTGGAGGTTGTAGTGATGACCATCGCTTCAGTCTTATCATCGTTAAACTTGAGCTTGTTTGCAGAGATCCAGGATCTTCATTCTTGTGGCTGAAAGTCACGCTTCTAGGTTGGTCTTGCACTCAAACTGACTTTCATTTGACGTTGAAAAACTGTCAAACAGTTGGCTGTCGTCAGCATAGAAATCATGTGGCACATGGAAAGCAGACATCAGTTTTCTGAGCGGTTGAATGTACAGAGAAAAAAGAATTGGTCCAAGTACTGATCCCTGGGGAACTCCGCAGGTGAGGATGTGAGTGGATGACGAAGATGTTCCGATTTTTATAGATTGAGTTCTGTCTGAGAGGTAGGATCTTAACCAGTCGAGAACTGTATTTGTAAAGCCATATTCTTTCATCAGACGCTCGAGAAGAATCTCATGGTCGATTGTATCAAATGCGGCAGATAAGTCCAGGAGAACAAGCAAAGCAGAGTTACCATTGTCAATTGCTGTTCTGACAGAGTTCAAGACATAGTTCAGGGTTGTTTCCGTGCTGTGACCCTGTCTGTATGCTGACTGGTGATAGTCAATCAAGTTATGCTGGGATAGATGAACCAAGGGCTGATGCTTGACCACTTTTTCCAGAACTTTAGAAAGGAACATCAAATTTTAGACAGGTCGATAGTTTTTTAAACACTGAGAGTCAAGCGTGAATTTCTTGATAAGCGGTTTGACCACAGCCCGCTTAAAACAATGCGGAACACAGCCTGATGAAAAACATACAGCCTAGAGTAGAACGATAGAATTCAAGTGTAATACCTAGCAGAAGTAAGTGGCTAGAGGAGCTTATTACTGTTGATAACAAGAAATTAGACAATGGCTTTCTTGTTGTTAACCGTATCGCAGACGAAACTACATTTTACGAATAGGATTTTGTATGGGATTTAAATTCTTAAAGAAAAACTTAATTTGGATTGAAAATATAAGACAAATATAATTATGCACTTGTATTAGATAAAGAATATTTGTACAGAATAAGCTGTATAGCATCTTAACCATCGTCACAACCTAAACTGCAGATGCATTCAAGTGGATCTTCTTTGTTGTAATTCTGAACCCATAGTCAATTCCGTCTTTAATTTCTGATACCTGTAAACAAACAAAAAAGAAATTGTGAATTTGTTTCTGTAGTATCCGTCTCTGATTCAGTCTTTTAATGAGATCATTTTAATTTTTCTTGTATATACAGGGTGTCTGTGTCTTGTTTGCTCTTCCAAATGTCCATTTATTGCCAATATAGTATTTTTGAAATTATAGTTCAAAGAAAATAGATTATGCATCTTGAAACGTTAATGTGATATATTTGTTATTTGTTCAAATGCTTACCTCACAAACAAGCACATGCGTCAGATAGGCCTGTGGATATCTACGTCTGATATTTTCAGGACACATGAGGCATGCACGGATCAGAATGTTGGAATCCTGGCTACCGCGAGTTTACATGCTCTTACGTTTTGTTTTAATGTCAGTGGTCACTGACAATTACTCGCGAACAATTTCGTAACAGTGATGTCAACATGGTTAAAAACATTAGATTGTCTAGGAGACTGAGATGTTATATTTATGACCATTGTCTTTGTAAGTTGTATACTTGTCTAGATTCACTGTTAAACCTTTTTTGCACAATATATAAGGCCTATATACAAAATATATTTTTACTTTTCTAAAAAGCTATTTTATCATAACTAAACAAAAGCAAATCACTCTTCAGTATCTGTATCAACTAAAAAACTGTCAAAAAAGTGTCAGATGGACAATAGTTTAAGCTTTTTCGTCATTAATACATCACAAATAAAATTTAAGTTAACATACATCTCTGTCTAACACCTAGGAGAGTTTCAACATGATGAAAATTGTTGGGAAGCACATGCTGTTTTGAAAGTCAGATCATATATACATGCATTAAAATAGTATCGATATAGATCCTTCCAGAACAACGTCAGTGCTAAAATTGGTTGACAATTTTTTTTTTGATGCAAAAAGCGGAAACATAACATAAATTCACATAAAATATTTGTATTTGGAATGATAAAAAACATTACTCAAGCAAAGATGTGACAAGTCAAACAAAACCAATAATGATACTTACATCCACTACGTAAGTAGAGACGTATATAATACAGTTTATAACGGTATCCAAGGTTGATTGTCAATTCGTTCTTTCCAAAATTCCCGTGGAAACATGTTTTGCTCTCGCCGTGGATGTCGTTGTTTCCATCCACAGCGTTTCGTGGGGGCCAATCTGTGTAGTCACTGTTGGTTGTGGATGAAGCTGTTTTTTTATACGCTATATTTCCTTGAAATGGAAATAATTCAAACATCACTATTGTTGTTTTACATCATCCTCAATGATTCACAGTTATGTCCTCATATAATTCCACAATATTTACGTAGGTCCCATGGTAGGCTCGACCCGATACTTGTATTACCTCCCTTAGCGTGACTTCAAGCCAATCAGCTTTCTCTGCTGAAAATCTCCAGCGAACCAGTCAAATGTCTTCAATCAAGACAGACTTCAGTTTCATAATCACACAGTATTGACATTGGAAGAATTGTGTTTTTAATGTATGTCATCGGTTAAGCCAGTAACACTATAACGATATAATATGATTGTCGCTGGTGTTGATAAAGATGATTTGACCCTTGTTTAGCAAAAACATTGAAATAAATTTACAAATTATCCTAATAGCATCGGCTCTCTGCCGCAGCACTCGAGCAAGTCTATGTCTAAAACATTCGATGATTTCGTGCATTATTACTCTATAGACATTGCACAGGAGCGCGTGCTGGAAAACACTCACCGTTAAAAACATGATGCCTGTAGCAAACAATAGTTGTATATAGCGCAGGGCGGTTTATGATGTAGAAGTCTATTTCAAGGGATGATTAAGGATCATTAGATTGGCTATTGGAAGACGGCTAGGTCAGCAAAATGAGAAAATACTTTTATCGGGTTGAGCGTAGGATGGATCAAGAGTATATAGTGAATATAGAATTATTAGACCATATACTCTGGATTATCAATGATGCGTTTACATATGCTATGGACTAACTATGAAAATAACTTTTGCCATGACACTTTAAAAGTGAGTCATCCTAAAATTTCAATCCATTAGTGTAAAAAATAACGCAGACAAACCATCATTTGAAAAGCAAAGGTCTGGAAGAGCTGATAAAGCTTTTGTAGATTTCCATTTTACATGATCTTTTCTAGATAATACTTATGTATTTAAATCAACGAGAAAAGAAATGAAAATTGACTAACTTTTTTGACACAGTTGTCCCCCTTTCACCCAGCCTGCATGGCAACCACCGGAACATACACCTGTCAGTTTGTTACACACCGGGCAATTGCAGGAATACCTACAAGATTCACCGAACCGCCCTGAACTGCAGGATGCTATGGAAGAAAGGATGTGACAATGATTAAACTTTCTATCGTTATTGTGTTAAGAGACACCACACACGGCTGTTGTTAGAGAAATGGGGAGACAAAATGTCGTAAACTTCATTTTTGCGCATTCTGGTCACCACAAGTCTCATTACCATATTGCAACAGGTTTTTCCGGTGCTTAATCGCTACCATATGTAAATATACGGATCGACTGTAAAAAGGTTAGTGCGAATCGTTCACCAACACATCTGTCAACACGTATAGACAAGACCTACCCTCATCCGTGAACATAAAAAGAGAACATAGTGTGTTGTTGGGCTCAAATATGTCAAACTTTTTAAATGGTGTTATTTCAACGAAAAGTAGTATTTTTTCTCTGAAAATATACATCTCATTGCTTATCACTTAGAACAGTAACTATAAACAGGAAAGACGTAGAGATTTATGACTGAAAATGGACGATGAAGCGCTACAAACGTAATTATGGAACGAGAAAATAAAGGTTTGTATTAACTAGTAGGTCATGTAACTAAGTTATTAATAAACAGGACGTATTGTTTACGACTTCATAACATCTATATGGCCGTTTTTAATTCACACTCGAAAACCAGAAAATGGCAAAATTTTGGCATTTAAGAGATAAATATGCATCTTTAGACAGGCGATTTCAATATAGTTTAGGTAGTATGATATTTTGACTCTTTTCAGCCACATACTCTGTGTCACTTTACGCGTTGCCAATCATCCCTTAAGTGACGTCTAAGACATCTGACTGATGTGAGTTGATGATGCTGTTTTGAAGAGTCAGTTACACCTGGTGGAAGGGTTGAAGACGTCTCAACCTTTATTGTCATAGTTGCCGGTACACTGTGTGGCGACTTGTAAGTCGTCCTTGTACCATCGCCATAAATAAACGTTTCCTAAAATGAATTGACCTGTTCTGGCATTCACCAGTGTAATCACATGCTATCGACTACTTCTTGCCCAGTTTGGTGTTTGGGCCTGTACATGTATTTCAAAGTCGTTGCAACAGTTCTAGGAAAGTTTGTAACCCAAACATTTTGTCAGTGATGAAGTTAAAGCTTCTTGTGTAAGCTGTTTTTTCCATGGATAGGAACGCATATTTCGTGTTACATCAGAAAACTAGAAGCTCTGATTGACGTTAAATTTACATCATAGGTTAACGAGTTTTGACTTTTGAGGGGTATTTACTAGTATGACATGGTCAAGTAGGGTTTGTCACTTCATAGTTTTTCTTTATCTTTAGGCAATATCTAGAGGTGTATACTCTCTCTTTAGCACTAGTTTAAAAACGTGTTTAAAGTAATCTTTTTTAATAATTTACAACTCTGCTAATGAGATAACATTGTGCAAAGAAGCTCATTTTGGCATCGCGTACTTAAAGAAACATTCTTCTGACCTGATATGTTTGGTAACCTGAATTGTCCTTAACGCGCGAGTATTTACACCAAAAAGAGAAACTTCACTATTTTATAGTAAAACTATTAACTGGAGAAAATACCTCACCTTGTATACCAGGTGTTACGACAATTAGAAACAGTCCGAGGTTCAACGTATCCAAACCCGACATTTTCTTTACCTTCATACACAGACATAAGGAAGATAAATACAACAGTACGCATATCGAGAACCCAGTCAACTACATTTTTCAATATGTGTTTCTGTGTGTATTGTCTACCCTTTTAAAGATCTATCTTTATCCCCTATACCGTCAGTGAGCTTACTAATAGATTGCGAGAAGACTTTACATGGGCTCATTCACTAGATGATTTTATCTGCGTGAACTGACTTGTAATCTCTACTCAAACGTTAACCCAAATATGCATCGGGTTTCAATTTTTTTTCAATTTTGGGTGAATAATGTCTATGGGACACAATGGAAGGAATAAAGGAATTTTGTATTATAAACAAGTTTTTCCATACTTTTGAAGCCTCTCAAAAAGCGTCCCATATGTGGGACGGTATGCACGGAAGGGTAGGTTATTTTAATGGGTACCGACATAAATTTGTTAGTATAATCTTTCTCCAGCTCCGATAGTTTTCATCATGTTGAGATCCCATGAGATACATCGGTTAGGTGAGTTAGGTGAGTATATACCTGCCGATATCTCTTTCTTTGTCAAAATACACTCAGTAACATTACTTTATAAGCTACTTTTTCATGTTTTCTATCTTGATAGAATAACATTATGCTGTTTATTGTTTAATAGTCAAGAATCTTTGTCACATGTAATTAAGTATGATATATGCTCTTTTTATATCAAATTTGTGTTTCCACTCTAGTAGGTTCTTATTTCTGTTTCCAGTAGATATATTAGCAAGAGTTGGAACACGCCATGCATGACTATGACACCTCCCGTACTGAAGTGGAAAACCAAGTGTACCCAGAATTGTTGCACAAATGGGGATTCTCCCACATACTGTGGGAAGCAGTATACAATAGGAGGGATATAAAAGGCAGAATTTTATAATGAAATTGATTACAAACACTTAATCAAACTATGAAAAAAGGATTTGACTTAGCACGTCGTTCTAGAGGCCATGACAAGACGTCGCTGAAGGGACCCACAAACCCAATATTTATGATTTGGAAAAAAAAATTATAGACAGAGTATTGTCTATACGTATCTGTAATACAAGTTTGTAGCTACGTTAATTGCAATTAAACTCAATGGAACCAGTCACAAAGTTTGTTGATGTATTTGTTGTAATCTTGGCACAGTTTTGAACTGGACACTATAATGTTCTTCTTCTAGGGGCCCCAGCAATGTTTTGGTCCGACCAGTCCTTACCACCCATGTTCTTGTGTCACTTGTTCAATACATAGGGCATTTCTAGATGGACATCCGGTTTCATGGATGAGGACCACCTGCCAGCTGGTTGTAACTGTTAAACGAAGATGTAGATAAACATGTCAAAACATTGTTGTCTACCAATCTTACATGTTCATATATCTGCACCCTTCAGCAAAATACTTCACAGACTTTTTCATTTTCTTAAGGACTTATGAGAGGACACTTTTAGATTCCATCTGGTCTGACTGTGGCTTTGCAATGGACTCCTCTCTTAGTAAAAGTATCAATTAGAGGCACGGAAGAAAACATATGAAATATAATTTAAAATTTCTAAATGTAACCCAATTTTTGTTAAATGCTAAAAATAACTAATTTAAGCTGCTTAAGATATGATTTACATGAATTTATTATCGACGGCAAATTACTCAATAATTATTCATGGAAATATTTATATTCAAAATTTACATGTCATTGTCATTTATCCATGTAGACCTAAACTGTATCCTCACAAGGTCAAACAAAAACTTATTTCGTTATTTTAATTTTGGCATTAACTCAAACTCAATGAAACTTGCAGTTGACAACTACACAACGCACTGTTCAAGGGTAGTTAACTTTATGAAATCGTTCTGCTTTTCTTTACACAGACAAATACCTAAGCTTTAAACTACACGTTACTGTAAGATTTTATCTCTAAAACCAAGTGAGAACTGGTGATTCAAAGAACCCGCCCCACAAGTGGGACGGTAAGTGGGACGGTATGCATAAATGGTCTAACTTTAAAACAGAGCTTTAAAGCTATAATTTATGAACTTATAAAGACAAAAATGAAATGTTCTATTATGTCTTGTTAAGCTTAGGATATGAGCTACTCATTAATGACAACATATATTAGTAAATGGAAACTTAAAATATTGCAGAAACCAAGCACATATTCTTAATGATGATTTAGATAAGAGGAATAAATCACTCTTCTCCAGCTCTGATGGATCAAGAAAAGCAACATAATAATTAATGTATATGGTAAATGTGGTATGGTGTTCACGAGATACACTTGCATAAGTCAATATATGAATAAAAGAAATAATATTTCTGACAGGATGTTAGTCTAGGTTCTTTATTTAAAGTGACAAATATATTTTTATTATTTCCTCAACATTGAGAACATCCTTGATAATGATTAGTGGTGAATGGATTATTTGCTTTTCTTAATATATGAGATATGAATATATATTTTTAGCCATTAGAATGAGATGTGTCAGTAGGCTGACAGAACTATTACAAAATAGAATATCTATAACAGATTCGAAATATTCATATGTATAATATGGATGATTTATAAATGTTTCTCTAAAATCTTACTGGTAACAGTCGTCAAAGCGCACAGTTCTTCGCGGAAAGTTGATCATGTCTAACCACATGATGACTAGTATTGTTTATTAAAGTTTGAAAAATTGTTTACATAAAATTGTCTAGCATTATCGTATTTTGCGTGTCTCAGATCGACAATGGTAATGGAACGGCGAAATGAGCTCGTACTAGTATTTCTTCATATATTTGTAGATATATTTTCGGTACTTTTACATTTGCTTGGCATGATTTTTTAGATCTTTTCAAAATGTGTCCAAAAACTACTTTATTTTGACAACTGCACTGTGCACAACACATCAAATGGACATGAAAACATCGATTGCGGTTGTACACAGTCACGTTAAATTATTACAAATGGAGACGTTATTGCTTTGAAACCTGAATTGTAGCTTTTGAAAGGCTGTCATAAGTCGCATTTGTTATAGAAAATTGAACGAGGCAGTCATTACAAACCAACACCAATAGAATAATCAAACTGTCTAGTTTGTTGCATAGCAAGCGCTAGCATGATCCATGGAAGATATCTTACTTACACATGGGTCTTTCCAGTAAGCATTTCTAGGAATAGATTACGTCGCGACTCACATGCACATAGAATCAAATAGGCTATTCAATGTTGTTCTGTCCCAAAAAGGTGAGAATACTTATAAAGTCTATTGTGAATAGGAAAACGTTATGTTAAAATGAAAAAAGGAAAGCCGTATTTAAATGTCAGTCACGTATAACTGATAGATATGTTTAATATATTACTGACAGAACAATGATGAAAAGGTGTATACAAATATTGGTCCATGGACGAAATCATATCTAAACATGAACCTTTCCAGAAAATCTTTGTACAGGTAGGTTTTGTCCATTAATCATATGAACGTAGAATCAAATAAGCTACTCAATGTTTGTCTGACTTCAAAGGTGAATCACTAACTATATCATATCTATTTTGAATTGGAAAACGTTAAGTAAACATAAACAAAGGGAAACCGTCTGTGCTTGATTAATCATATCTATACTAGAATTAGTTCGATGTTAGGGTGTTTGGTTCTTTTTCATATGAACGTTAAAGACAACTTCGGGCAAGAACACAGGGCCTAAAAGAAAGTCATTTTTCCGGATTTATATCATCTTGCCCATGACTGTAAAAATCTCACTTTCGCATACATGTACACTTAGATGGAGCCAACAAGACAGATTTTAACGAGTAAAACTTACTATCTTAATTCGAAGTACACGACAGATTGTTGTTTTACAATTCCTGTTAAGATATCGATTTGGTTTCGGTTTTACATTGTTCTTTTTTCTCTCTCTGAGGTTCACGTGCAATTATTAAGCCATTAAAAACGTTCCAACATTAATGCTTATCTAGGCTGAACCAACAACAAATGTGTCCAAGAGCCATAAGGTGGTATTACTAAGGTGCCCTAAAGTTACCTAAAACCGATTTCATTTGCCATTTCGAGTAATGATCAACTAGTCGCGTGAATTGACTAAAGCCATTGTTTCATATTACAAAAGTCACTGACGGAAGTGCTGTTGTAGCGAGACCAGCTCATGAAAACCTGTTTCCGACTAAGATCAAAGACGCTTCAAATTAGCAAAGTGCACAGATTTATGGTATTAAAGATGTTAAGGATTCGCTACAGTGACTTGATAATCTAGAAGATTTCGTAAATAAATCTCTTATTCCAAAGAAATGTGTTATTTCCTGACTGATCGCCTTGTTGAGTGTGTCATGTCAAAGGTTTCGTCATAGTTAGTTTCGTATGTTATCTTATATAATCTTATGTTTTAGTTTTAGACTTACAACGCAATCGTCATACAGTGTATCATCTGAACAACTATTCTATCCGATAATACCTACATATTGTACCTACATAATGGAATCAAAAAAAGTTTGTTTTATAATTTACATTGGACGTGAAATAATACGTATGCGATATGGCGACACTGACAATGGGGTAACGTCCGTTAGCACTACAGTAGTTTTCAGACAATTTTTAAAATGCCAACGCCGGGGGCTCCTTGTGAGTCAAAACGTACCCCTTGCAGATTCGTACTTCGTGAATAAAAGTTATGACATATCATCATCAGAAACGATCTGAATTGATGAACATAATAGGCCCTGAAATAAGATCGTTGACGTTCATGAAGTTTTCAGACAATTAAAAAAATGCTATGCATATCGTTGCATAGAAACACAAGGCATTGCCAATGCTGGGGTCTCCTTGTGAGTAGCATAGCTCTTGCACCTTGTGCTTCGTGAATAAAACTTAAGACGTATCATTCTTTTCATATTTGAACTTAAATATTCCCTTCATTAACCATACAGAAGATAAGCATAGTTAAGGAAGTATATTGCAGGTAAAGATTGTCTTTGCTGTGTCTATAAAGATTTTTTTTCTGGCATTTAGGTTCTCTATGCTTACTTGTCAACCTTTGCACACATAGTAATTTCTCTCGCATATTTGGCTTTCGTAATAATTATTCATTCAAGTAAATCACAGGTTCATTTTTAACGCATATCGAACTGTGATAAAGTGTATCATTCAGTGTTTAGCAATGTCAGAGTGACATCATGTACATGTTGCTAACGGAAACTATGCAAAAACATTCAAGTGACGATTCAATTCTTATCAGTTGAAGTTTGCTTGCACAGCATTTAAACGCGCAATAACTGAAATGAAAGGATTTCAGTTATGAATATTCACGTTAGAGTCATAGTTGCATAAGTTGTACACAAACGTCTACTTCAGTAATTCAAATCACATTGTATCCTTTGAAAACTCAATTTTTACAGAGTCTGAGGTCTAAAAACTTTACAAACACATTCAATATTAATTGAAATTCAATGATGGCCAAAAACAATATCTGACATCTGATATTCCAAACACTCGGTGGAAAAACTGTAACATTCCGTACAGAGAGGCTGTTTACATTTGAAAACGCAACACATACAAATTTTAAGCATAGATATAATAAACTTGAACGTTGCGATAAGATGTTGCTCTTGAAAATATATGGAATTTTTTGACGACAATGATTAAAAAAATAAATAGAAGAAAGGGAAACTTTCTAGAGTTATCACATACAGAAAAAATAAGTTGTACATGAAATGTATGTTAATTTAATGAGTATTTAATTAATTCTCCAACCTTTGTTGCACAAGGAAGTATTTGCTTCAGTGTTAGGCATGAGATAATATCACCATGTCATTTATCTATCTTTTAGCATTGTTGAAGTAATTAATCTCTTATTTCGTGTCATATAACACTAACCTGTGTTTCATGATCTGTATTTCGTATTAGTCTCTCAGACTATAATGGAGAATATAACAAAGTGCAATAAATAAACGAACATTATAAAGACCTTTGCCACTATGTCTCAAGAGACATAAGAAATGGGGTTTTATGTGAATCTTTATAAAAAATATTTGATTGTGCGTAACGTTCGTTTCATTAATTGAATTCTTTTTAAAAAAACGAAAGTGAAAACTATCTTTTGTCAATTATAGAACTTCATGTATAAGATATCCTTTGTTATGGCACAACGTACGCATAAAACCGCCAGCTCAGCGAATCTATGCGACAATAGAATGTGTTATAAGGACTAGATTAGGTGGCATTTTTTGGGGGCGATGATATTAGTAAAGTTTGACCACAAAGGGTACCTATTGTGTATAGACCTTTAGAAAACACTTTTATTATAAGATTTAAGTGGTACAAAGCCGTGTTTGTAGCCATGACCGAATGCTTATGTCTGGCTACATACAACTCCCTGACAGTTTTAAAAAAATTAATGAACGAAGAGTGTTAGCGGCATACATATTTTACAAAATCAATTCCCATAAATAATATGTATAAAAAGAACATTAGAGTGTTCTCAGAAAAAAACAGCGGGGTAGATACGATTGTTCATTGTGATGGTACTTTGGCGACACTTAATTTGAGAACCAGAATGTCATTATTGGAGAAGTTCCTCCCCATTGAAGTACGAAATCAATCTACATTTTTTGTAAGTTGTAACAATGCATGCCACAATTGAGGGGTTTATATATTGATAGTTTGAGAGAAAACTAATTTAAGCCCATAGTGTTTGTAAAATCAAAATAATGACTAAGAAACTTTTATTCCTCGGAACATTATCGAATTATATCAGACTGAATTTAAGCGTGTACAAAAGTGTATAGAATTATTAAACATGTTTAATATAACTATTGCATGTCAAATAGACAATTGGTATAAAACGACACAAGACAAAGAGTGAATACTATTTATTGAAAAAAATAATTTTGTATACTATACCTTTCAGTTATTTGAAAAACGCCTTGCCAAATGAGGAAAGTTGTGGTAAGAACGCTCGTTACTCCTGCAGTTATAACAGTATATACTAATATTGAAAAGTTGTAGGTCTAAAGTTGTTTAGTTTATATATATATAGTTTGCAAAAATATTTCAGGATCTAGATTTTGAACCTCTCTTGGAATTAAGATATTTTTATGGACATTATATTGTTTAAAGATTGAGTATTAGAGCGCTACTAGACGGGAATAGCTTTTCCATGGATCGTTGTTGTAACTGCTGTTTATAGTGAATCAAATAACACGGTGGGACACCTGTATTCGTATTTATCTATATATGTAGCTAAAGGTAGTCTTTCCTGGTTATATCACTTGATACATATGTACCTATATGCTGTATCACTTCATACATGATTACCTGTATGTGGTATCGCTTCATACACGTGTACTATATGTCGTATCACTTCACAGATGTGTACCAATATGGTATATTACTTCATACATGTGTACCTATTTCTTTCAACTTGGTGCACCTCTATCATTAACTGCATTTTTTCAAAATCATATGAAAACATCCATTCAGTTTTTAAATTGTCATTTCAACATAAGATACTTGAATATGTGTTGACATATCCTGAGTGTGTCACTTCGCCAACGGGATGTAAGGCTGATATGCATTGATCTTTGTGCCCCAAAGGTCATAAACCACACAATCACTACACTTAGTACACATTTTATGGTTGCATCTTTTAAAATCCCTTGATGTGATATATTAGCTGAACCTCCATGTAACTTTATATGGAAAGGCTGCAAATGGCTGCATTATTGCCCAAGCGGGGTTAAACAATAACTCTCTCACTCACTTCAAGGAAAGCAAACAAATATCCATGGTTGTCATTCTGTAGTCACTGTCAAACTGGACTATAGGACCGGGTCAGTCAATAACATTTGGCCGTTGGTAACAATAGATTCAAATGCGGAATAGTAACTCGGGATGCGAAGCCGGATTTTGATTAATTTATAACAATCCTACATATCCTTACATATTCTTAAGATTCTTGCTACCGCATCGTTTGTTATGTCTGCAAATACCTGATATGTCAATGCCAATGCCTCGTTTTGCAATGAATTAGTAACCAGTCTAATTACTGGCAAAAAAACCCAAAACAGATACAGATTGAGATGAAAAGGTTCTAGAGAAATAATGTCAAGAAGGATATTAAGCGTATTAACAAAACTTATGATTCCAATTCAGCATTGATAATTGTGATTACTTTTGAATTTTCTTTTCGGTCCGAAAGGTGTATGAAAAGCATTTCGGTAAACAACAGCTTATTGCAAAGGCAAACTATTTAAACAGGTGCACGAAATAATCTGCTATTGCTTAATACTTATAGACCAATATTTTTATGTTACATTACCTGCGATCAGTATGAGCAAAGTAAAGTGATCGAGTAAAGAGAATAGATTCAAACAGTAAGCGTATGGTTAAATGATTTGTGAGCTTTGTGGAAAGGTTAAAATGAAACCAAGAATCGTTACTTTATACAGGCAATAACTAACACTTACCTTTCTCTCGGTATGTTAATTACATGATTAATGCAACGAAGGAAAGATTAGCTGTCGGTTATTGCTTCTATTTCCAAAAGTTTAAAAAAAACACACAAAAAACTTGAGTATGAACACATTTAACAGTTTTGTATTAATTAGCTGGGAAAGGACTGAATTTCCTGTGACGTACTGATTATACTATGGCGTCATAGTGTACTGGGTTCAAGGTGTAAATAGTTCTTGCAGTGAAATCTATTCAGTAATTTCTTTTAATCTTGTTGTGTGGTGTCATGTTTTGTTGTTGACATATTCCATTGTCTGTGTCATAGGTCAGTTCATGTAAATTAGGATCAATCTACTAATGGTGAACTGATTATCTGATTGGTCGAAGATGTTTGGTGCATGAGCTAAGTGGGCTAGGTGTGCACTTGCTATCATTCTGTTTACCTGGCAAGATGAATTCAGGAGACATTTGGGTTTAAGAAGGTCATTGTATTTCTGGTGAATTTATTTGGTTTTTGTGGAAAAGGAAATAATACAAAAACATGTTCAATTAGCATTAATTCATTCAATTTCTAATGAAGTTGAGTTCACTGACGAGTTGTCTTCACTTCACCGTTACAAAATGAAGCTTCCAGTGAGGAACATGTGAACCAGAATGAAGACTCAAGCATGAAGACCAGCATGACCATGTGAGATAAATTTTCTACAATAACTGTGACCAAAACTGAACTTTATGTAACTATATATACCTCTTCAGGAATGAACTCTTTTTGTTTGAAGCAACTGTGACAACTCAGATTTACTTTGATTTTAGTGCCAGGTTGAAGATAGAATAAGGCTACCTACGTTATATGCCATAAGCTACCACTGTTGCTAACTGTTTAAGTTTTGGCAAGAGGTCTATTATCGATATTTTAACAATGAGATGTGATATTTGAAGCATGTGATATATTTATATATGTGTATTTTTTTTAATGTTTTGAGTTGATTAGCATTTTGTTTGAAGTGATGTGAATGTGTGATGTCCGATTTTAAATGTAACCATAACTCAAATATGTGACACTTGTATTACAAATACTTGCAGTACATTCAAACTTTGTAAACGGAAGGTTAGTTTAAGAAGTTGACATTTAGTGAAAGCTAGCTGTAAGCATTAAAACTGTTTTCCTTCTTGTTGTCTGGCTAGGTTTGAGGTTTTGGTCTGGATCCTGGCCTCCTTTAGTGAGGAGGATGCTAAAGTTTCGGTAGAGACTGTTAAAAAGATGGGAATTAAGCCCAAAGCAGATAATCCTGAGGAGATTACTCAGTGGATGGCAGATTATGTTGCTTCCAAGGGTGTTAAAGATCCACCGCCTTCTGTTACTGTTAATCAACCGTTGAAGGTTTCTACTTTCATAGGTGAGGTAGGAAAGGGTGAAGTGTGCTTTGAATTATGGCGGTATGAGGTTGACAGGTAGTTACAGGCTAAGGAGTATCCTGCAGCAGTAATTAAGCAAGCAGTGATTAAGTCCTAAACCATTAACCATCAACGTCATGCTCTGTATGGATCGTAATGCTAGAATTGAAGAGTTGTTGTCAAAGATTCATAGCATTTATGGAACAGTGCAAGAGAAAACTTTACTAGTTGGGGCTTTCTATAGTGATAAACAGAAGGATGGCGGGCTGTTAGAGAATGAGGTTTTCGTGTTGAAGAACTCTATGCTAGAGCAATTATTTCTGGTGCTTTAAAACCGAACATGGAAGCTTTATGCTCTTTAATTTGGCAAGGTTTGGTACAGTCTCTCAAAGATGCCTCTGGTCATGAATTGATTCCTTAAAGTCCTTTGATGATTTGGGTGCTGAGATTCTCTGTATTGAGGAATCCCGTTCATCTCAGTCAACTTCTAAAGCTAAGGCTACTGCTAAGTCTGCTTTGCATAAAGATGCCGATAATACAATTGAACTTGTAGGAATAGTTCAGCAACTTGCTGAAGTAAAATCTCTGCGGGACTTTGTGTCAGACCACTTCAAGGGTAGAGGTTTAAACAAAAGAGGATTTACCAAGATGGGACCTCGGCGTAGAGGAAATGTCGTCCCCTCAAGGATTTGGATTGCCCCCCAGGTCTCCTTGGTAACCCAACTGAGGGTAGTGTAACTGTAGATGGTGTTAACAGTAAGGCATTGCTGGTCACAGGGTCAACGGCTTCTATAAATGAAAAACATTACAACTCTCACTTCAGTCATATTCCTTTACAACCTTTAAAGACTATTCTTGAGATAGAATGTGCTGATGGTCAAGGCTTGCCATACTTGGGATACGTTGTAGTTGATATTGTTGCTCATGAAGTGGTTCATGCAAACCCAGTGCCTTGTGTTTTCTTGGTTGTTCCTGACAGCATGTATCACCACAAAGTTCCTATACTTTTGGGTAACAATATACTACAGACTCTGATAAGCAGGTGTAGAAATGATAACGGTGCAAGATTTCTACAGAGTACAGATGTTCATACTTCATGGTACATGGCTTTCTGCACAATTGTCAATCGTGAGAAGGAATAACAGAAATGGAATTTCAGGTTAGCCCTTGTGAAAAGTGCAGAATTCAAACCTGTTATAATTCCAGCTAACAGTAGCGTAGTGTTATGGATAACCGCATAAGTTGTGCCCAAACATGTGCATTGCTACAGGCCACGCCACGTTCAGTTATACCTACAGATTTGGACATAGAACCATCTGTGTTTATTTATCATTCACACCAAAAGGACCAGTGAGAGTAGCCATTAACAATATAACCACCAGGACTGTTGTAATACCCCTAAAATCCATCATGTGTGAGATTCATCCAGTGACAGTTGCAGGTTTTCAGCTTCTTACAGGTACAGCAGGTGATAGTCAACATAGATGTGCAAGTCAGACTGTTCCACTTCCTGATGGTATTGAGATTGAATCTACAACTCTTTCAGCTACGGAATTAGAGTTAGGCAATAGCCTGATATCCAGCTATTATGACATCTTCTCCAAGGGTGAGCTCGACTTAGGACATTCATCAAATGTAAAGCATCGTATTGAACTGACAAATGAGATGCTGTTTAAACAAAGGTCAAAACGCATGCCACCATCTATGTTTGATGAGTTTAAAGCTCATTTGAACCAGTTGTTGGCTTGTGATGTTATTCGCCCATCTCATAGTCAATGACTGTTGAACCTTCGGACAGTCCTGGATTCGTATGCTTTGCCACGAATTGAGAACATTTTGGACAATTTAGGTGGAAATAGGTTTTACACAAAATTGGACATGAACTCAGGATATTATGAAGTTGAGATTGCAGAAGAGCACAAACAGCGAACGGCGTTCACTGTCGGCCCGTTAGGCTTTTATGAGTATAACAGACTCCCATTTGACTTTTGATGACACACCTGTTCCTGAGGAGGATACTGTCTCAGGATACAGTTTAAGCTCAGGACACCAATGATTCTTCTTCCGATGAGACACCTGATGATCCAGTACCTCGGCGATCAGGAAGAATAAGACGTCAACCGGATTGGTTGACATCAGGACAGTATGTTTTGTCCCAGACTCCAAGTCAAGTGTTGTGTAATTTGGCTCAAACAGAGTTCTTTCAAAATATGTCATTGGAGGTAAAACAGGCAGTTTTGTCTGTCATCAAGGACTAAACTCTAAATGACGACGTCGCCATTTTTCCCGAGGGAGGAACCGTGTAACAGGTTCAAGGTGTAAATACTTCTTACAGTGAAATCTATTTAGTAATTTCTTTTAATCTTGTCACGTTGAGTTATGTTTTGTTGTTGACATCTGACCTAACCTTGTCCTGGATTTTTGAGGTCAGAGATCAATTCAGGTGTAGTTCTAAGTAAATGAGGTCCATTGTTTGTGTCTTAGGTCAGTTCGTGTAAATTAGGATCAATCCACTAATAGTGAACTGATTATCTGATTGGTTGAAGATGTTTGGTGCATGAGCTAAGTGGGCTAGGTGTGCACTTGCTATCATTCTTTTCACCTGGCAAGATGAATTCAGAGGACATATGGTGTTAGGAAGGTCATCGTATTTCTGGTGAGTTCTTTGGTTTTTATGGAAAAGGAAATAATACAAAAACATGTTCAATTATCATTAATTCATTCAATTTCTTATGAAAGTGATTTTCCAGTTTTGGTAACAGGTACATTTTATATAACATTGAATTTGTTCGTTGAATGATTTCTGAGAATAAGAATTTTGTAACGATTCATGTTAAATTGATTTAATGTGAGCAGTTACTGATAAAAAGACTGTTATACATTGTGGTTTTCATAGATGTATATTTTTGCTCAGGTTCACTGACAGGAGACATGAGTCATGGTTCACATGCTGAAATCATTTGCAGCTTGTCCCATAGACGGTGAGAATACTTTAATTATTGTATTGTACATTGCTCTTAATAGTTCATGAGCTACCACGTAACATTTTGTACTTTGAGTGTATTTGTTATGTCAGCCTGTTTATGAGTTTTGTATGTCTTTGCACGTTTAGTTTATTTGAATGTACCTGCGGAATGTTATATGAAACCATGATATATTTGTATGAATGAAATGAAATTGACTTATCATTTTTGTATCTATTAACAGAGTTGTGATGTTTGCTATTGGCAACTGACTGAAAATTGATATCTGAAATAAAAAGATTCACGGCCACTGACGAGTTGTCTTCACTTGATTGACCGTTGCAATAGCTGCTCATGTCTATGTCGTCAATGCAACGAAAACGGTTAGAACAAATATTCAAACGAAACCATGTGCTCTCTTTAAGACATTACGATTAACGGGATCGCTATCTTATTTTACTTTTGTACAATTTCATGTTTTGTCCAGCGGCATTTCTGAGAAATAAGGAATGGCATATAAGTGGGGAAAATTAGCATTGACAAAATGCAGACAACGGGTAAACAAAGTACCATTCGCGGAGAGAATGAGAGGATGAATGAGAGAGTCCGTCAACAATGATCATTTTTAATGGTTCACAAAATAGACAATCATATGCAAGGAAACTCCCCTTTGACTTTCTACCTGTCCACATTCCCATATGGGTAATATAAGAATTTATCCTTTAACATATTTTTACTATTGCTGTAATATGGTTAATTGGATAATATATTCAGGATCACAGTTATCAGATATTATTTTCAAGCAAAATCTTCAGTAAAGAACAATGTTACATGAAGTTACAAAAATAAACAAGTTGGAAGCAGATAACGGTAGATATGTACTGCTGAATAATTACACCTGAACAGAATATTTTTTCAATAACTATAAGGAAACAGTCAGAAATAAAACGGGTAATGTAGAAAGCATAAAACCATGGTTTGACTTAATTCATTACACGGTATAAATAGGATTGTTTGGACATTTTATTTGTTCAGATTGTCCCCATTCAACTAGTATATGCAGATGTACTTTTCAGAGATTTAAATATCTTCAGTGATAGATGATGCATATAACAATTAACCTTGAACGCTTATAAGTGTTCGGAGGATGTACAGTGAGACAAAAGCGTACAAAGAATAAACTTAACAACAAACTTAAACATGGAGTATATTTCCAATGAAGGGAGGACAAGGAAACGAATATAGCTTATTACGTTAGTTAACAGTTATTCACAATGATGATAAAGAAAATATGCTTTGAAAATACCTAATGGATCACTTTAGATCAGATTATGCGTATGTGTACGTTTGGTAGGTGTAGGCATGCTTACTAAGTAGCTTAAATCTATGAAAAATACTCATGCCATGCAAACAATAGTTACAACACAATTGAATATAATGTATGTGTTAATGTTAAGAGAAGATTCTAAAATGTAATAGAGGTTTGGGAAAAAAGTTTCTCTTTAGACCTTATTAGCATGTATATTATATTGGATACAAAATTTATCCAAAAGCTATAGTGCACTGATAACGCCCTCCGGATTCATGATGAATGACAATAAATGGTTAACTCAACTAAAATCCACTTAAGGTTGATAAGTTTTCATAAGTGTTCTCTCCTTGCAAGCCGGTGTACTGGTTGTCCTCAGTTAGCTGAAAAGACTCATAGATCGGAGGTTCTGTGTAGCTGATGGCACTGCAGGGCCTAATGTCTGTGTAGATGTTATCTTCTGTCGGGTTTGGACCAGAGTCAATTGTGTTTGTATCTTTAGACATCTTGCCTGAGGGGTGTTGCCTTCGTTTCAACCTGAAGAAGAATAGTTATCATTCTAGTACTTACATTGGGTATCAAATATTGTATCGTCAAATACTTTATTGCACTCGATAAAACAAATTAAATTACATTATATCATTAGGTTGCAGTTGTATTATCATAACATAAACTTATATAAACTTCTATAAACGAAACAATGTAAAATGAAACTGATGATTACGACAGTAACGGTGACAATGACGACCACAAGGACTCCCACTGTTGTAGACAGGGCTGCTGTTCTATTATCAGTCGTAGTAGATTCAGAGGAATCTGCAACATTTGGAAATAAATGTTCTCTCACTGCAGCTGGCTAATGCTGTGGACCTTACCATCATATCTCGGACTCATTGTGTGGCATAATGATGATTATATGCGTTAAATGTCTATATGTTTATTCTAATTCATTGTTTTATTCCAGGTATTTTATAAAGCAGCTGAAGGGGAAGGTAGCGCAGTGTTCGGCTTCGGATCAAGAGGTCCTTGGTTTGAATCCCGCCAGGCATTTAGCAGTTTGGCCTGCAATAGAAAATCTTTCAGTGCAGTACCATCCATGGTTTGCTAGTTCCAGCGGATGCTTGCAGGTTTCACCATAATGCATAGCCATAATGGCGTTGCGGTATTTCACCCTCCAATAATTCTAGAAGCTGTGTTTAAAGTGAAATAATCACCTCACCTCATCTCACCTTATTTAATATATTTCATGTATTGCACAACCTAGAAGAAAGGGAGATAAAACTCAAAACTAAAAAGCGGGATCCAAAGCTTCAATGAAAATGAAAGTTATAATCAACAGAGGGAGGCTTGAAGAACATAAAAGACTAATGTTTATCGCTTTGATAGGAATGTATTCTATATATTTATTTTTGTTTGGAATGTACATAAAATGTGCAATTCTGACCAGGACTCATTTGACTATATAACACATCTGATTACATCAATCAGAGAAAGTTTGCTTACATTTCACCTGAATGAACCATTGAAGAACGAAAATGTAAATGCAGCTGAAGATAACAAAAGATCTTAAGGGACAATTATCTAGTCAATAACGTGTCAATAACGTTAATGTTAGCTTCTAGCATGCATTACATGCATTATTGTTTCTCATTCTCTGCATGAATTTTCTGCTGTTTGAGAGAAAACGCTTTTTCCACGACTGCTCCTGGTGGTGTGGTGGTGCTTCAGTGACCCTGAGAGATATGCCAGGCAGAGCTTATTTGCTCCCTGCAGGGATACCCAAAGCTGGGCAGGTGAGCTTTTTCCCTTGTCCTTTCGTTCTCTTTCTCCCCAATCCCTGATGATTGTCATCCACGTTTATGGTAACAGAAAAAATATTGAAAACTTCACTAACTCGATTCATTTCTCCCTAATCTGTCCACTCTCTTTTGGATGCTTGTCATACACGTGTTTAGTAACTGAAATATTGTACAAACACGTTAAACACCAACTCATGCACTTACTTACAATGAGTTGCTGTTTGGTGCTTGGTTGAACCACACGGGCTATCAATGCTCTTGTAAGAAGGTTTCATACATTTTCAATTGGCTTAAGATCCGGCGATCAAGCAAGTCGTTCGCTAAAAAGATTCAATTTAGAAGTACTGATCCATTAATTTTGCTCGATCAGGATGCGCATTTTCGTCCATATAGATGAAGTTATCCCCAATGGCTTTGTCAAAAGGTTTGACATACACATCAAACATATAATTCTTGTAATCAATACTCATCAACGAACAACACAGGGCTTAAGTCATGAGAAGTCCACTCAACATACTCAGTAGCCTGCTGTGCACCACGGTAGGCAGGGGTTAATGGGATTCGAAGACATCTTGCATGCAAAATCTACACACAATTTTTTTTATGAACGTCGACCCCAATGCAGGTTACAGAGATCAGATCTCAGCTGGGTAGTATTTCTGGTGTTATGAGGCAGAAAACAGTCATCACGTGGCAGTGTTAATCATTAAGGGCTGCCAGCATGTCGTCTCGCAGCAATACATTTAAAGCAGTTAAATAAATTTGAAAATGTTTTCAACGCTGTTAAGGACGCTATAGTTCTTTACAAACGTTCGGGATGCAGCTTTATGGCTTTAGGATATTTTTCGCCATACAATAAAGAGGTATGTATAGTATAATAGTAAATTAACAATTTAATAATGCACTTTATCTTTAAGTGAAAACGCTCGTATTAGAACAGAGGTTCGTATTTGAATTTATGACAGAACAACCTCAAAGGGAAGAGAATGTATAGTATACATGTTTAACCGTCTCCCAGGACTATGATAAACTTGCCTTTTGCACGGTAGTCTAGGATGTAATCAGCACTAGAGCACTCATCTTGTAGATAAAAGATTAAAACCCATCCCAGGACTCTACTCTGTCCAGCCACCACAGCGAGGATGAAAATTAGAATGATATTAGACCATGTTGTAGACTGTCCTATACAAGGACCCCAGCTAGCACAAACATAGCCGCTACATGCTGGCTTCTCGCCTGTTGAAAATTTTTGATAAACAATCCTTTCAAGGCAATATAATAACCATTTTTGTCCATAGAAAAACAAAATGTCAATAAGTTGACCCTTCAAACATATCTAATGTCTGAAAAGAAGATGTCTGTATCTCTTCTGTATTGAAGATTGAAATAATCGAACCATTTTAAGACTCACATTCAATAATCATTTCCGACCAAAGGACACCACAATATCAATGAATTGCACTCAAAACATATCTCATGTCCCAAAAGTCGACGTCTCTATTAGCCCATCATGAAGAACTGTAATGCACCCTAGTATAAATATTCCTCAAACCTTACCCCTTCCCCGACACCCCGAGTGAGTACTTCACTAATCAAGATTTGCCAAGGTAGTACAGTCAGCTCACAGTCTCAGAGGACAAATCACTAATTCTTTTTGTTTCACTATTGTCTACTTTTGGATTGTCATGTTTTAACCACTTTGATTTCAAAATTTAACACTCTTTGTTTCAAGATATATCTGTAAAGAATATCCAACAATTCAGATTATCATGTTCCCTCCATTAGTGTGATATCATTCTCCATAAGCACAGGACACTCACTTATCATTTTCAACTCTTAGTTATCTCAGCTATATATATTTACCATTACTTCTTTTTTTTCTGCAATATTTTCTACACTATTTTAAAATTGATTCAGCACTATATCAACAAAATATTCTTATTTTCTGCACAGATTTAGAATAATTCAGGATTATCTTAACATAAACGTCTATTTTTTCTGCACAATTTCTCTTTGGGTCATTACACAAACCTAAGTTAATTTTAAAATCACTCGTAAGATAATATTTTATCATTTGTTAGGATGAATCACATGTTTAATATTTGTAAATGGAACGGTCCACTTATTATTTTCTATTTTCAAGTTCACACCTGATTTCTGTTCTTTTACTAACACTTAATTTTCTCAATACCACATATCTCTCTTATCTAACTGTTCTCAATAATCTCCTTCATTATACTGGAGATCTCAACAACTCACTTCCCTTTCCATCTTGTTTTACCGTCTTTCCCTTGATTATGCGCCTCCGGCAAAACTGCCAACTCAGCGTCTTGGTTATTCACCTCTTCTTGTGCCTGCTGGTTTTTGCTTTGGGTTATGTCAGAGTTACACCACTTTGATATGCTAAATAGTTTGGTGAAGGGAATCATTTTATATCCTGATATTGTGAAGATTGTTCACTGAAGTTATACTTTGTTCATTATTTTGGTGTTGACTTGAATCTTTTCATTCTGTAAGGAAAACATTTGGTTTGAAAACTGTTATTTTTTCTTTGTCATAACTTAATTTGATGAACGATGTTAATAACAATTTCATCTTTTCTTGTTAAATTTACAACTTGCAACATTTGAAATTCAGAAGGTTAACTTATTATTTCCGTGTCTTTAAGGAAGATAAGACCATTCAAAGATATATTCCATCTATTTATTATCTATTATTTCTCAGAATCAGTATTTAGAGATGAATAATTAATGTGTCAATGTGTCAAAGAGATGCATTTTACTTCAAAATCCCTTGAGAAATATGTTTCAACTTTGTCCCCCGCGTGCCCAGGAGCTGAACGAGGAAGAGATAGCGTACAGACTGCAGCAGCAACAGCGTGTGTCGGAGGCAGACGCCAAGTGGCTGAGGGCAGAGGAGAAGAACCTGGTGCGTAGTTGTATCTTACTTTCAAGAGGCTCATTCACAAAGCAACTCTACAGGGTTGGCTTGCCTTCTTCAGCACCTTTGTAAGCTTACGTTAGTGACACATTTGTGCTTTGGTCCTGGTAACACTGCACATAGATATTTAATGCTAACTTAACCCTTAGTGAGCACTTAAAACATTGCAATAATGCTACCTTAATAATCAATATATACATTACCATTTTGTGTTTTATGACCATGTCTTTGATCATACATGCATATATAATGGGATGGACTCCCAGTCACGGAGAAAAATGATTGTGAAATAACATTTTTATGCTACTTCAGTGTTAAAAAGACAAAGAAGAGACAAATAGAACATTTTCACAGAATTCAGCAAGTTTTTCTAACCTGAAGTTCTGACAATTAAAAATCTGTGTGTTACAGCAGAGGGAGAAGTGGGCAGTGCACGCACTGCGAGGGGATGGCGACAGCGACAGTACGAAGGAGAACTTGCCACCCCTTCCCCACACGCTCCAGTTGTGAAGTTTACTGGCAAGCGTGGATGAGACGCTCCCCCATCTTCCTTCAGATAACCACAGAGAGGTATGTAAAAGAAGGGTGACTTTACTCAACTAGATTCTCATGCTGCTATCCCCACCATTCCTCACACAAGTCTAGCTACCTAAAACATACTTAAACTTTGTCTTTGTCTGCTTTGCTACCTTTAATTCATATCAATTATTTATCTGTGTGACTGACTCTGCTTCAGCGTATGCATAAATCAGTCTGATTAAATAAATACCAGCACCTGACATTACAAACCATCCAATATGTTATCTTTCTTCTTCAGATTTCGATGGCCCAGAAAGTGTTGAGTACCGACATGGCGTCCCTGATCAGCGCGATGAAGCTGGCCCAGCAATACAGCACCACCACTCTCGACTCGGACTACCGCAAGGGCATTCTCAAAGCTGCTCACTGTCTAGCCATCGACTCTAAGAACCTTCTTGATATGGTTGATACGGCCAGTGTTAAAAGCAGAACGGAAGGCATTAACTGATTTTCTATCAGGACCTAGTGTTTGAAAGTAGCTCCCTATATAAACCAAAAAATGGCAGCAAACTGTTTTCCTGTTTCTATGGAGATTGAACAGTTGCCATGACGATGGATGTTTGGTGTGGAGGGCTTGAATGGAGGCTGCATTACTTTTAGAAGCTGAATGTTGCTTTTCAACTGCCTAAACTATTCTCTCCATGCCTGTCTGTATAGTATGTGCATCTGTCTGTCCTGCTACACGGGCATGGACTCAGTTGTGAGCGCTCATAGTGTAACTTATCAGTTCAAAGCTCCTGACATACCTGCTTCCTTAAAATCAAAGTCTGCTTGTGAAGAAGAGAGGAAAATATCAAAAGGAGATGACTTCCGTTGCTGATAGTATTGTTCAGATACATGTGACACTTGCTGAACTAGAGATTCCACAGCTTGTTCATGAACAGATAGGAGAGATCATCGCTGAAGAATTGCTGAGATCACTGCTTCCTAGAAGGGGATATACTGATAAGTAACTGAAGTATTTCAAAGAGGAATCCTAGGTTGTCATGGAGATGATGTTACCTTGCCATGTGATACAGCATGTATCTTCCTGTTACCTGGTTAAGAGCAGTGTGATACAGTCTGTATCCCCCAGTTATCTAGTTTAAAGCATGGGGGTACAGTGTGATACAGTCTGTATCCCCGTTAGTCTGATGCAGAGTGTGGAAGTACCAGCTGTTCAAGTAATCTTGTTAGCATATATATAGAAGAAATGGTTAACTGTTTGGCTTGTGGATAGGAGGGATTCATACAGGATATCGGTGAAAGTCGTGCTCATTTTGCATTTATCTGCATTTATGATTTTGTAAACATGGGGTCGATGTCTTTTCTTTTACTTTTGATTGATTGTTATGGAAATGGTATCTTTTGAAATATTTTCATGATCAGAGAGAGAAAGAGAAATATATATCGGCTTCCATCTGTCCAAATACCTTTTGTCAGATGAAATACAAGTTTGCCAAATAACTCAATTTTGAGTTTCGTTCATTACCCAAACAGTTTATGTCGTTCGGTATAATGATTAGTGATTAAGCAACTGTTAACCATTGTCAGATTGAAAAAGCTTCCGTCAAATTCTAATAATGATTCTGGATTAGAGATGTGTACAAAGGACTGTAAGACAAGTTTTTATCCACAAGCCAGTATGAATGATAGTTTCAAGGACTGTTTTGTTCTATGTAGCAAGAAATTGGATTACATTATGAACTATTAGCAGATGATAGAAGTTTTGAAGGAAACTATTTTGTTCAATTTTGGTAAAGTTTTTTAAAAAGGTTTTACTGTTTGTATGGTTTGCCATAAACATTTTGGAAGCATTGCTTGTGCTTATTTCTACAATCAGATATCATTGTCCATCATTTCTCATTCCTAAAATCCATATTGGTAATCATGTCAATCTCAGTTATAGAAAATGGTACTTAAAGAGATTCACAATTCAACAGTTTTCCCTTTCAAATTGATCTCCGTTTTCATACTCATAACATGATTTTTACAAAATGTTTTCATTAATTCAGAAAATTAACAAGAATTAAAGGTTTAGGTTTCTGTATGGGCAATCATATTTAAATATCTAATGCATGAAGTTGCATTCAAGAATTGTTCTTGTTGATGAACCCCAGCATTTGCAGACAATGGTGCTACCATTTTTACCTTGCACATCCCTGAATTACTGAAGTGGACAGATTCATTTCTTATCATGGACTGTACCATGCGGTGTGATAGGGATATAAGGCAATGTTATATTATGATATTTAACAATCCAAAAAATAGTATAACTACAAAACTACAAAATGAGAATGAAAGATAAGGATCTAAGCTCACATTGACTTGTCAAAAGTTCATGGAGGAGCTATTGTTGTGCTCGCTTCCATCTACCAACTGGGTCTGACACGACAAACCTTCATTTGTCAATCTGTTTCCAAAGAAATAAGTGTATAATATTTGTAACATTGCTCTTTCCAAGAGGCATACGCTCCGCATCATCATTTGATCAAACCCTTTACAGAATGTGTTACAAAGCACCGATGAGATGTCAAACTGATGTTTGTCGTGTGATGACCAGTTATCTGTTGTTTAATGGCTTAAATAGTTGTTACTTCATTTCAAGTGTTGATATACTCCAAAAAGAATGGTGTATTGAATGTAGTCAGCTGCTTTCTCAGGAACTGCAAACATGACATATCGGAATTTTCAGTTCACAAATAAGTCTTATGTGGCAAAAGTTTAAAAAAATATTGCTACAGTCGCAACTAGTTATCTAAAGAGTGTATAAGTAAAAAACATGAATAAGTAATGACTGTTTTCAAGTCCTGAAATTATGTTTGTTGCTTGATGTTGGACAAGTACTGACTTCTTCATTACCTTGTGGATCTTTGCTGAACGAGTTGCGACTGTATTTAGATATTCAGGCATGCTTTGTTGAAACCTTGAATTGTTCCTACCTTTGTATTTATAGTGTTAATATATTGTACGTATGTATGTATATTTTGTTTATGTTTTCATCGCTCGACTTCTCTCCTTCTAACTGTAACACTGTATGGCACTTTCTGTTTGATTCTCTCTGAACACATGTAAAAGTGTTTTACTTATCTGAGAATATTGAAATGTAATATAAGGTCTGGAAAGTAAAGTAGTTTGTGAAACGTGCACCTAAACAATGAAGAATTCTGGTTGTGAGAATAGTATACAAAACAACAGTGAATGGAGTAATCTCAAAACCATGCCAGTCTGAACTTACCGTAGAAGTGCAATCTTTTAGAAATTAGACAGTCAGAGCTTGCAATTGATGTCTGAGGTTACAGGTTTGAACCCCTTGGGGGAAAAGTGAAAGAATTTGTACTATTGCAGAAGCTTTAATAATTGGTAAAATGATGTTATTGAATAAACTGTTACTTAAAATGGCAATGTTACTGAGGGGTGAAATACTGCAATGAGCTGTCTCACGAGGCTCCAGAAAATGACAGTAAGAAGCAGAACATACCGGGTGAGGTACAGGCTGGAGGTTGGTTAAGAGTTATTTCATCCACTGTTCACTACACAGCTCAGTTCCATATTTTCACTGGAAGTATTTTGCTACCTGCTTGTAGATTAAGGATTGATGTGTTTGGAATGGACAGACGTGCAAGGGTTAAGACTTTTTTTGTCAGATCTGTTGATATTATTCAATTATAAACATCTTCTATTTTCTACAATTTTATCTTTTACTTCAGTGTCGTGTGTGGAAATTGTTTACTTTTTTTGGTTAACTTTCTGCATTTAGAAATCAATTTTATAATGCAAGAGGTACTCTGTTCTCTATTAAATGGCTGTTGATACTTCAGTGTCGTGTGTGGAAATTGTTTACTTTTTTTTGTTAACTTTCTGCATTTAGAAATCAATTTTATAATGCAAGAGGTACTCTGTTCTCTATTAAATGGCGTAAATCATTAAATTTAAGTTGGTTATTAATTTTCAGATATGGTTATCCAGTGTTGGAAAACAAAATTGTTCTGCAATTCAGATGAACATATTTCCCTTAAAAAACAAACAAATGATAACTTCCTGCAGATCTAAGAATATCTAAGCTTGTTCATCTCTCTGTTTCTGTGTTATCTTCATGACTGTGTTTATACTCATTACAAACAAAATCACATTGTTTCATCAGCTTCAACTTGTCATGTAATGTAAATATGCCAAAGCAAATAAAATATTACAAGATGGCCTTTGAATTTGTTTGAGGTTTGTTAACTTTGTTGAACTTGTTGTGAAATTTAGTTTTGTAAATATATATTTTAAATCAGAAAGAGATGAAGACGTTGCATTAATATTTCGTCAGTATATGACACCTCCTATAGTTACTGGTAGTGATTTTATGTCACTTCAATATATTCCTGCCTTGAAGTAGTTAGGGTTATAAAAGAAAGTTAGGATCCATACGATACACGGTTATTAAACAGCGGTCAACTTGATAAACAGCACAAATTTTAGTTCGTTAGAAGAAGTGTTAAGTTCACTTAAATCGTATAAAGTAACACTAACGGATGTTAGATTATTTAAAAATAATATTTCACGAAATAAAAACCACTTCAATAACGTTTTTTAATCGCTGTAGTATTAAACAAAATTAAATAAAATGTTTCCTCATCGTTAATTTGTGAAAACCTGACTGCAAACCCTCCCTATCGTATGATCATCATAAAAGTGCATTGTTTTTTAAATCTAAATTTCAAATTATTTCAAACATTATTGTGACTTACATCCCAGTAAGTGGTTAATTACTAAAGTATCCTGCAGTGCTGTTTAGTCGAGTATTTCATGTTGCACATCAACGAATGAACACTGTCGAAGGACAATTAGCAAAAAAACAGCTAAATCCGTTATTTTGTTCCAAATATTTTAATGTCTCGTGCGATGAAAAATACAAATGCAAATTAAAAAAACGCAAGAAGAAAGAAATAACATAAAATGCGAAACAATTGTTTGGTGGAAGAATTCAATCTAAAACAGATTAGAAAATTTGATGAGCTATTTATATTTGCTTTTTCGACCAAAGAACATCTTTATTAACTGATAGAAAGTCAATGTCAGTTGTTATTTGAGGAATTCAAATCTTCCTTTTCAAGAGCCACTCCGTGATTTTCATAACATATTATTTACCTTTGAAACGATCCTAAATGTCATACGTGGTGATATAATATCGAAACATTTTAACTTTTCATGCCCATAAGACATAAATATGAAAAATACTGGTTTTCCATGAAAATCTAAAAACAGCCTTATAAATGCACAGAGATGTAGATATCACTTCCAATATACACGGATACTAGTTATATAACCTAACACAAAAAATATCAACTTTTAACTGCCCTCCTGGCTGTTGTAGATAAGATTCCAAAATTACGTTTGACTATGTGACGCGCGCCACTGTCCGGTTTTCGATAATAACTGCGACGTTCTACCTTCATATTGTCACTGTTAAAAAACAAAAAGCTTCAAAATGTGTCTTTTTCGGTAACAGTCGAAACTTCGCGATCAAATGACACCATTGATTAAGTTTGGCATATTTGAATCCAACAACTCACGGAGTGGCTCTTTAATATAGTGTACTTCACCGTGACATCGTTATTTAACTGTAGGATATCGACAAGTTGGTAATTAAATGAACAATTTAAACAACAAAATGTTATCTGTCTTTATAGCGACATCACCATACAGTATTGACTGAAACATGCTAATTTTCTGCAAAAAACACATCATTTTCCAATTTTTAAAATAGGTTATAAACAATCAAATATTTGACGTTTTTCGTGTAATGATACTTTTCGCACATACAAAATCTGAAAAAGTTATACAGCTCAGATTTATATATTTTTATAGATTTATATCATTATGACAAATATATTAAACAACTAGCCATTACAAATGGTCGAGAATGCATGAGGTCTAAATAATAGATGTAACAGAATACTATAGCTAGTAAACGATTTGTCTGTGGGGGGGTTCTCTCATGAAATCACTTCTTTCCCGTGAAATCCCTTTCTTAAACAATACTTGACACAAAAAGGAACTTTAAAAAAATATTTGGGATTTAAATATTTCAACAATGTTGCACTAGATTTAACTATAAACGGAAAAGGGACGCTACGACCCTCATGATGTAGATACATATATTTACATGTGCGCGTCACACAACCGTTTATCTTATCCCTTTGGTAAATCTTTGGCAATTTTGAAGGATTACTCTTGGCCTCTTGACGTAATAATTCTCAATCAACAAAAAGGGCCAGTTATCTACGACCCTGCTACCCATTATAGCCGAAGACACAATTCTGTATATGCAGCTAGAAGCAATGTTATTTGACAATGGAAAGATGTATAACATTGTGATATACCATTTGAAAGCTGATGATGTGTGCAACAGATATAAAATTGTTGTTGTGATTTATTTGGTGACAATTCTTTTTTATGGATTCATCAACTTGCGACAATTTAGTCAGCCCGACGTTTTGCCTTAGGGACCGGTCATTTATTACAGGGGGGGGGGGGGGGGGGGCTTATATAAAAAAAATCACCATGAATTCACTGCTCAATTCATTGTTCTTTATTCTTGTAGAACAAAAACTAGAAAAGTAGTTCTGTTGGACTGAGAGTTTATACAAGCAGTTTACAGGTGTTTGCTATATTTTTATACAACAAAGATGCATATTTGATAACTAATAGACCCATAAAATTTTAACTGCTAGTCAAATTATTAATATCTGAATGATTATATTAAACGTTCTCAATGATACAAAGTAACCATAACACTTTAGCAGATGGCTTGATTGGTGCTAATTTGTTAATATAGCCATACTTATGAAACATGACTAAATGCATATCTAGAAAAATAAATTCCAATGTTGATATTAAAAAAATTGGGAACATTTGCTATATTCATACTTAAGCTTCCATACTTTTTGGGTTTTACACTTTATTGTTTAAATATTATGTAACATGTAACAAATGTAATATATGTTTCTGTGAAACCTAGATATGCCTTAATTATCCTTATGTTGTGTACCTTCAAAATTCTATAGATTTCTTGTGCTACAAACGTATGTAATATAATTTAATTCCTTTAAAGTAAAGATTTGTCATTTTACATTGTTTTGTCCTGAACTCTGAAATTGTTTGTAGATTTTAAATTTTTTTTTTGCTTTAAAAGAAATAATTGTGTAAAGAGCTTATCTCCCAACCTGATCCTTCCATGATTTTATCAATTTTTGAATTCATTGTTTCAAGTTTTCAGTGGAATAACGTGGGCAAAATATGTATTTTGATGGAATTTTTAACTAGTGCAATATCTTAGCTCTTTTTATCCCTGTTGAACGTAAATTCAATGAAGAAGTTGATCATCCATAAAAAATCTTTCTCTTTCTCAGTGCTAACCTATTTTGTTATTTAAAGATTTGAATTTTGAAAATAAATAAAAAATGAGCCTTAAAAGTAAGATATATTAAAGATTGAATTTACACTATGTTAAACATATGTGTGTATTATAAGCAAAAGTATTCAAAACCTATTTTGATATACAGTTGATGTAAAAAAAAAGTTCTAATAAAATTGATTTTAAAACACTATAGACCTTTATCAGATATCAAGTTAAACCCATCAATGGAAGTGTAAATATGTTGGTTTTTTTCAACATTATCTTAAGCGTTAAAAAAAAATTGAATGTAGGACTGACCATAAATCTTTCTGTCGTAGATATGATTTCGGCGAGGGTCATGAAAAAAAAATACGCTTAAATTAGAAGGGCCATGAAAAAATTTGCGACGAGTTGGGGAGGGCCATATTTTTATAGACAATCCAAAGAGAAAAAGACTTATACCAAATTTGTCTATCTTCTTCGTACAAACTCATAACTATTGTGATGAACTTCCCTGCACCAGTCCTTCGTCAGAAGCATCTTCATTTACACCATTTATGTCGTCCTTTTTTTTGAAGAAACATCTGTATATTAGAACAAGAAAATCATTGTTATGCAAACAACACAAAATTCCACAAGTGCTAGTTTTCATTTCTAATTGATTTAAACTCAGGTAAAGGAGTGAGTAAAACTACATTAGAACATAATTCCCAAAAGACACATTTCAACAATAACGTTAGGAAACTAGCACTCGTTCACTTCCAAGAGACTCTCAAGTTGGGAAAATTATAGAGATTCCATTGAAATAAGATCTCTTCCTTTAAATTACATCGAAAGATCAAATGAAAGATTTACAAAAGTCATGGTCTAGTTTATACAAGTGTGACATATGGTTACAAGTTTAAAGATATTCCCACCAACAATGAGGGGATCATTAGAGTTGAGAAACATTTAGTTCGTTGTAACCTATTAAAGTTCTAACTTATGAATTATTGTACAAAGTAGGATATCTCAAATAAAACAAAAACACGTACCTCCATACACGAGAAACGACGATTACCACAAGGAACACCATTACAAATACCATACACCCCAATACGACCGACAAGACAGTCAGAGTCTTCACTGTAAAGCCGAAACTAAATAGTGAGTCAAAAAATGTGATAATGTTCATGTTACTATTAAGTATGTCTGGCCATAACCCGACGTCATTTATGATTAGTGGAGTAAGGTTTGATATATTCTCCCAAACAAACTGTTATCAGTTCAAAGGATAGATCCAAATTCAAATATCTTCAACAATTACCGAAAGAGCCGAACTCACATAATAATCATTAAGTTAAAGAATTCATTCATGATTATTTAGTTATAAAGCTATTAAAGTTTATCCCAATTGGACTGATTATAATAGTTCTTACCTGTGACATAACAGTCGTCGTGCATATCACATGCACACTTCCCTTTGCAAACATCAGGACATTCTAACCTGTACGAGCTCTCATACAGACCATCAGAACTTGTGATACAGACTCCAGTTGTCTGGTTACAGTTTGCACAGTTCTCCGCACAGGACATGTTACAATATGAGCCATAGTAGCCTTCAGAACATGCGATACAGTTTCCAGTCTTTCCGTCACAGCGGTTACAGTTCTCTGAACAGGAGATGCTTTGTGTCATGTAGAGGCCCTCTAAACAATTACCAGTCCTCTGGTCACAGCGGGTACAGTTCTTACTACAGGAGATGTTGCAGCGTGAGCCATAGAGACCATCTTGACACTCTGTGTTACAGATTCCTTCCAGCTGACTGCAGATACCATCCACACAACCTCGTGGACATGACTCATCACACTGAGAGCCGGTTTCTCCATTGACACATCCTTGTGAACAGAAACCATCACTCGATCTGCATTTTTTATTCTCACAGTTATCCGAGCATGGTTTTGTGCAAGTCTCTCCCCACCATCCGGCTACACAGGTACAGGTGCCAGTGAGACGTTGACACTCTCCATCTTGACAGTTTTTAGGACATTTTTTGTCGCATCGATTCCCCCACCATTTGTTATTGCATAAATAACAAGACCCGGTGTTACGATCACATTTGGAATGTTTGCAGTTATCCGGACAATTGTCCTCACAACGTAAACCGTACAAACCTGTCTTGCATTGTAGACAAGTTCCGATTCCTCTGTCACACCCGCCCTCGTCGCAGAGTCCAATACATGGTTTATCGCACTTGTCACCAAACCATCCAGACTTACAGTGTATACATTGGCCTGAGAACGTCTCCTTTTCACACGAGTCACTTTTGGCAACTGTTAAATATGAATGGAAATAGTTGGTGTTATCAAGAATCTTTGCTGTCTAATGTTCACCAACCAGTATTCAATTCATTAACATGTTATCTTGGATGAACATTTTATAAAGTTAATTTCTTTCATGTGTAATACAAACTTCCTTCGTATTATTTGACATGATGTTTTCATGGGGCATGGGTTATCCTTTTCAATCTATATTATTATATTTCAAGCATAAATATCATACGTGATTCGTAAACGATTAATATTCATTGTTAACGTAACTACCGAAGGAAAACCAAGGTTGATGAATAGTTGAATTCTTCATTGCTACTATTGCGACGTTTCGGTTAACATTATTATCAAGTAAGTGATTTACCAATTTATTGCAATAAAGAAGTTGACAAATTGTAACTTGGTTTTCCTTCCACTCTACAACCTCTAGTTTAACCGTTTATCATTTCAAAGGTGTAAATTACACATAAAGCCAGAAAGAAACGGCATTAAATGAGATTGAATATTATTCGCTGTCTACATACATGTCATTTGAATACTGGAATAAGCAGTCACGAGCACAAGAAGTAGAACACCCGTCTCTCCAACCCTGGAAGGAGACGCAGTATTACATTGCATAGGCGTCGTAGGAACACGGAACACTTCAAAACTTGGGAGGGGGGGGGGACTTAGGGAGGAAATGTAGTGCAGTATCTTGACAGAAGGCATTGCTCTTTTATTACATAGGCGTAGGGGGAAGTAAAACTAATATTAAGCACTATGATTGAGATGAAGACATGTTTTTAATTCTTTCAGGTAACATATAAAGAAACGTGTTTTTTCCATTAATGATAGTATCCATATTTTAAGCATGATGTACATGATAGCCATTGCTATATTTTCACATGAGCTCCCGTGGTAATCATCGAGAAATGTTTTTACTTCATTTATTTTGAACCATGTATCAAACTTTGGTTGAAAACATACTATAATAAGTTCAAGTGTTCTTGTAAATGGTTTTCCATTAGAATTCTTCAAAATTACACGTGGATGCAGGCAAGGTGATACCCTATCGCGGTGCATATTTATAATTGTAGCATAAATTCTGGGTGTCGTTGCGCAAAACAACTTAACTTTAAGGTTAACCTTAGTGCCATCATGGATACCTTAGTGACTTAAGGTTACCTAAGTGTTTTGTGCAACGGGACCCTTGCCAACATGCTACGCCAAAACATGGAAATAAAATGAATTAAGATGGTTAACCTAGAATATCTATTAACACAATTTTCAGATGATAAAAACACTACAAGTGCTAAAAGCATACGCATACCTTTTTTGTCTTAAAAGAAACATTGACAAGCTAACGTTGTCTGGATAGGTTCAAAACAGTTCTCAAGCCAGCAATTTTGCAGAGAGTATAACTTAGACTGGACTCAAAGTTCTTTGATTTAGTAGGCATCCTATTTCAACACAATAAAAGCAGAAATGGTAGAAAGAAATTACAAAGACAAGCTAAAAAATGTTGATAAAGCAATGCAAATGTTGTTTCTGAGTTTAACTCTACTATCACTTTATCATTTATTCGCATCTATGGAGAGGTAAACCTGATAAGATAAAAAGGAGATTTACAAAATTTATCAAGAAGGTGGTCTAATGGTTCCAGCAATACTAGAAATAATAAAATCTCAGAAGATATCATGGATTAGAAGATTATTTGTACAGGATTCAAAATTAAGTAATCTGTTGTATACATCAAACCCAGTTTGATAACTTAACCCAATAGAAATGGGACCATCGTATCTTTAGACACAGTATATTCCTAAACTTATCAGCACGTTTTGGAAAAACTTAATTAGTGCCTGGTCTGATTTACAAGAGAATTGAAGATACGACAATAACGTTTTAGTAGACAGCATATATTTGGGCAAATGATAACATCAAAATAGGAAATCAATCTGTAATATATGATCATTATTTTCAAACACTAAGATTATAAATGACCTCATAGCAGAAAACGTAACATTTTTATCTTAAAATGATTTTGTCAAATAATTTGGAGGTTTTTTTGTAAAATTTTCAGGTCTGATATCCTCATTAAAAGCCTCTATAGAAAAGAATTCGATCAATATATCAGTAAACAAAAAGATTTTCATTTTATGCCCCCAAACTTTATCAATATTATTCAAGGACATATCATACCCAGAAATAAAAATATTTAGATTTTTATGAAACGTAGCATGTTTGTAGAACTGAGTGTGCTGAATCAAAAAATCAAATAAAAAATGGGGGTCAGCTTACTCGTTTTCGAGTAAAATTGTTAACAAATATTTCCATTTTCTTTGAAAAACAAAAAAAATATTTAACTACAAACGTCTTTTCAGTGACAATAAGGATAAAAAATGCATGTGGGAAAACGAGTTAAATTAAAAAATCAATGTTTTCTCTTTGGATTGTCTATAAAAATGTGGCCCTCCCCAACTCATCGCAGTTTTTTTCATTGCCCTTCCAATTTAAGCGGTTTTTTTTTCATGATTCTCCTCCAAATCATATCTACGAAAGTTCTTGAAATTGGTCTTTTGAAGATTTATGGTTGGTTCTACATCAAATTTTTCGTTGATGTTTCCAAAAGAAAAACTTCTTTAAGTAACGCTTCAAATAATGTTGAAAAAAACAACAGATTTATGCTTCTATTGATGGGTTTAACATGATATCTGTTAATGGTCTATAGCGTTTTAAAATCAGTTTTATTAGAACTTTTTGTTTTTCATCAACTGTATATCAAAAAAGGTTTTGAATACTATTGCTTATAATACACAAATATTTTTAACATAGTGTAAATTCTATCTTTAATTTTATCTTACTTTTAAGGCTCATTTTTTATTTATTTTTAAAATTCAAATCACAATGTCTTTTTTATTTTTAAATAACAAAATAGGTTAGCACTGAGGAAGAGAAGGAATTTTTTTTATGGATGATCAACTTCTTTATTGAATTTACTTTCAACAGAGATAAAAAGAGCTAAAAATTCCATCAAAATATATATCTTGCCCACATTCTTCCACTTGAAAACTTGAAACAATGAATTAATAAATTGATAAAACCATTGAAGGACCAGGTTGGGAGAGATACGCTCTTGACATAATGATTTCTTTTAAAGCAAAGAAAAGATTTAAAATCTATCTACAAACACTTTCAGAGCATAGGACCAAATATTGTAAAATGTCAAATCTTTACTTTATAGGAATTAAATTATCAAATTTCATAACATTTAAACTGTTTGTGTATGAGTTTGATTAAAACAAATTTAACTGTCTACATTAAGTTTGTAGCACAAGAAATCTACAGAATTTTGAAGGTAGATAACATAAGGATATTAAAGGCACATCTATGTTTCACAGAAATAACATATGTTACATTTGTTACATGTTACATAATCTTTAAACAATAAAGTGTAAAACCCCAAAAGTATGGAAGCTTGAGTAGGAATATAGCAAAAAAAATTATAGCAAAATTTTTTAGAATATCAACATTGGGATTTATTTCTCTAAATATGCATTTAGATATTTTTCATAAGTATGGCTCTATTAACAAATTTGCAACAATCAAGCCATCTGCTAAAGTGTTACGGTTTCATAACTATGTATCATTGAGAACGATTAATATAATCATTCGGATATTAATAATTTGACTAGCTGTTTTAACTTTATTAGTCTATTAGTGATCAAATATGCATCTTTGTTGTATAAAAATATAGCAAACACCTGTTAACTGCTTGTATAAACTCTCAGTCCAACAGAACTACTTTTCTACTTTTTGTTCTACAAGAATAAAATTGAAATTGAATTATAATTATCAATTACACAAATAAAATAATTACACACAATGAGAATATTATAAAAATATCTCATTTTTTAAATGCTGTCCACTGTCCAAAAAGAAATAACGTGAAAAAAAGATGTTTTGGATTTATATAGATTCATATAATAACTATATTTTATCGTTTGGTCTCAGTTTAGATAAAAAAAAAAGTTGCCAAATCTAGTTCAGCCGTTTTCACCTGTTTTTTATTTTCACGTTTTGTGCACAGCTGTTCATAATTTTTTTATTGCTCCAAGCCGACAGCGTCCGTCTCAACATTTTCTTTGTTGATTGTAGCCCAATTATGAAGAAGAAGTATTTCATTGCATCGATACAAAGCTAAGGTCAATTATGTTTAAATATGAAAGTTTTGCAATTTCCGTTGACTTTTTACCGGTAAAAATTCCATCAAAATATGTTGTATGCAACATACGTCACAATTAGCATTGAGTTAGAAAATAAAACTGCAGCGCTATTAACAGTTGTACGTTGGTTGATGATACTAATAACTGCACCGATGAAAACAGAATACACGATAATTGTGACATTAGGTTACCGTATCCCTACAACTGTACTGTATGCTATAGTGTGGTCTTGGGTAACTGAATTTTAAGATAAAATAAATATTTTGAAATATGAAATGAATAATTATCAGCAAACTAAACTGTCAAATTAAAGTAATTCGATTTCGTTCTATTGCAAAATTGTTTGAATATTAACCTAATAAAACGATTGAAGTAGACCCATAGACTCCCCATGCAGGTTAAGACAGTTTCACTGACCTGTCTTCAGTACTAAAGTTAATCTTACCGTGTGAATTCCTGGCTTAAATATTTATAATTTTCAAAATATCGATATAAATATAATTGTTATACATTAAAAATAATGAGATACTTCTCGGAATTTGCGAGGTCGTAATACTTTATCAAACTTTTTGTTTGAAAAAATAATGACGAAAGGCAAAATTCATTTTATTTTACAATACTTCTACAAGACATCTAATTCGTCGTTCTTGGCTATATCTTTTGTTGAGAAGTTAATTTTTTTTAGTTTGGTAGCAACGATGTGGTAATTATTTTGTTTTCTTCAGATGCAATACAAAAAGTATAACATGCATGTATATAAAAGTGATGCACCGATACCCGAGAAACATTTGAATGATTTTTATCAAACCTTCTCGAGCATCCTACGGGTTCCCAAAGCGGCAAAATATTTCAACATAAACTACCTTGCAATATTTCACACTATGTAAACACCGCATACATGGATAACATATTTGTCGTCACACAGGCCTATGCAATCATGCAGTCGCTAAAGGAGAATGTGCGTTGTAAAGATAACTCCAATTGAAAAGTTCATATTCGATTAAAATTAGGCAGTAATCTAAATCTTACTGTTGCAGTTAAAGACATCTACTTAATGAAAAAAATAGACAAAGCTATTTACCGCTTGGAGGGACCCGAAGTCGAAGTGTGATACCATGCTATACGGTATTAAAAAATAATAGTTTGACAATTATTCTTTAATCTTGTTTAATATCATTTGGAAGTCACTGCATATGCTGTAATAATTCAACGATTCATTGTGAAATTTGTAATTTGAATAATCATCAATCAAACAGGAAATAAGAGTGGGTATAATTATTTCATATCGTAATTATTTCCCGTTTCTAAAATCTCTTCTATCCCATCAATTTACCGATAATCAGTCGCATGCTAGTTGTGATTCAAACCAGGTAAGAATGGTTTAAGATTTTCAATTATAATCAAGGCATACAATATATAGTTTGGCATATAAAAGTTGTTACCCAAAAAAGATACGTTTATTGATAGATATTGAATTTAATGGGAAAGACGTATTTAATACACAAAATTGAATATTCAAATACTAAACAAGTGTTTGTCAAATTAGAGTTTAAGGATGCTGGCCCATATAAAATTTGAATTCGATTGATATTTTTATGACATATATATTCAATGCATTAAATTTATTGCGTGTTTTCAGTACGATTGTTGATCACTTTGTCCAAAGATATTGCGAAAACTAGACGGGCCCATGTTATTCGTCTTCCATAAACTTTTAATTTCAGTTATAAGTATAAGAAGAATAAATTCTTTGGTGGCCAAGTTTTATTTTTTCTGTTTGGATGTTTTAAGAAGTTGGATATTGTATATTACATTAAAAGGGACAGTAGCACGATAATGAAAAATTTATTTCTCCAAATTTACCAATAAACATAAATCTATTTCAAATGAAATATATTCAAATGGTCAAAAGATTTAATTACTCAACCCGATAAATGGTAGTCGTAGAAGAAATATTCAAATATAACATTTTAATCATTTAAGGAAGGGATCATCGAAAAGTTCCTAAGTGTGATAAAAAAAAATTATCCTTCTTTTATTAAGGAAATAAGCACTAAGCCTCACAAAAGGATTGGACAACTTCTGACTTTTCATAAATAAACCTGAATAAAAATGGTTGAAAATGTATCTAAAATTTCTAACTTTGTTAATCTGAATCACTCTATTGTATTTCAGTGCGGTATGATTACTTTTGTTTTACTTATCGTGCTGTTGTCAACAAACATATCTGCTACGAACCCAAACGAACAGTGTGATGCTGGATTTACAGGAGAGAACTGTAACTTGCCTTGCCCAGCCTCTTGCACGACCTGTGATCGTGTAAGTCAAGATTGCACAGGACATTGTAGACACAAACATCATTTTGGTAAACTGTGTGAACAGATTTGCCCCCAGTTCTGCGATGGTAAATGCAATATTTCGACCGGTGCCTGTTTCCGATGTTCACCAACATATAGTGGTAATTTCTGCAACATTTCCTGTCCAGCAAGCTGTAGATCAACATGTGACATAAATACACTGGAGTGTCACCATTGTAAACTTGGCTTCACTGGAGCATTTTGTTATGATACGTGTAAAGGTAGTTATCAAAAGAGCACTGACCTCAACAAGTCTTGTATTGAACCCTGTCTTGATGAAGGGCGATACGGAGAAGATTGTGAGAAACCGTGTCCTGAGAACTGTAAGGACGGATGTTACAGAGACACTGGTGAGTGTTTTGATTGTACTGAAGGATTTGGAGGGACATTCTGTGACGAATCGTGCTCAGCAAACTGTTTGAATGGATGTGACAGATTCAAAGGACATTGCCACCAATGTCATTCTAAATACCATGGACAGAGGTGTTTAAAATTGTGTCCAACTAACTGTAAACAAACGTGTCTCCAGGACACTGGTGATTGCCTTGAATGTGAAGATGGCTTCATGGGGGAAAGGTGCATTGAAAACTGTCATAGGAATTGTAACGGTAGCTGTTATAAAATCACTGGGATTTGTAATTCTTGTGTAAATGGGTTTATGGGTAAGTTTTGTAACCAGACGTGCTACAAGAACTGCAAAGATGGATGTAAACAAATCACCGGAGGGTGTACGCAGTGTCAACGTGGATTCTCTGGTTTGTTCTGTGATCAGCCGTGTTCTCACTACTGTAGAGATGAGTGTGAACAAACCACAGGGGGATGTATTGAATGCATTGATGGATACACAGGAATATTCTGCAATACAACGTGTCCCACCAACTGTTTAGGAAACTGTGACCAGTATACGGGGCTGTGTGATCTGGATGCAGGTGAATTAACTTTAACAATCATTATATGCACTGTAGCTGAGATTTCAATTAATAATTTGAAGAAAAAATATGTAATGTGTCATGCATATGATTTATATATCAATGATATGGGTTTGTTTTAGAAATCCACTGGCTGAAGATGTCAGGAATCCTGTTAGCAAGTGTTCTTGTTGTCATACTGGGTGTTATTCTGGCAAAACGATTTCGAAATCGGTAAGTTAGATTTTTTATAATTTAACATTTATTTACATAACATCTGTCTTGATATGTCTAGCACCAAAGACGTATCCTTTTGTACTTAACTCATCGATGTATTTCTTCATTCAGCCATTTCAGTGGACAGAACTACCTCGTTGCTATTCCGGAAACGCATGATAGCCGACAAAGCACGTCTTCAACGCACAGATACTGGGATATTGAGGAAAATAAAGCTGATGACGAGATCCGTGAAATGGCAGCAGTAGCTGGAAACGAGAATCTTCCTCCTCAGAGAGATTTTCGGCTGCCTCAACCATTACGAAGCCAAAGAGATCCGAACGTAAGACTTCCGTCTCAGCAAGATTTGGATTCTGCGTTATCTCTCCCGTTACCATGCATACAGTGAAAGCCTTCACATTGACTGACAGTCAATAATGTTTTTGAGTGTGATGTCATCTGTGAAAATACAATCTATGAATCAGAAAGCAACGCTCTCTTTATACCCGAAGTAATGGTGCTTCATTCTAACGAGAACGAAACAGAGCAGATCATGTTGAATAAAATACAAGAATTTCCAACTATTGAGAAAACATTTGTTGATGATGTCGCTTCCGATAAAGATTTTGTTGCTGCCGAGAGAGATGTTGGTTTTCCTAATAAAGGCGTTGTTGCTATCAATGGAGATGTTGATGCTACCAATACAGTTGTTGTTTTCGCTGCCGAATCAAATGTTGTTGCTTCAATATGAGATGTTGTTGGCCACTGAGATTATCGTGCAGTCGATAGATAGGTTATTGCTCCCGATTAAGATGTCGTTGATGCAGATGCGGCGGCTCTAATGCAGTCGATAAGGATGTTATTGCTGCCGATAAAAGCTGCTGTTTATCATGTTATTGCTGTCTTAATAAGATATTTTCGCTAGTTTGTTTGCAGCATTGTAGTCGTTGCTGTCAATGATACATTCCAGCGGTCAATAAAGACGATAGGGAAATTTCTGTTACGTGCTGACATTTGTTTGCAGTTCTTGATGTTTTGAACAGAGAAATCATGCGTCAGCAAATAACAATTCTCCCTAACCATTATTTTACAATTTTCACTATATGTTTACGCCTTAAAACGTCATCTATTACAATGTTACCCGGTATAACCAACTGCCTGTTCATAATACATTAATAAAATTACTGCAATTGATGAAAGTAGCTTTCTGTAAATATATTCATTGACATGTTTTTTGTCGTTATGTTATCTTACAAGAATTTTGTTCCATATTCATAATATTTAAAAATGCTGCCTTTCTAACATATTTTCTTTACTTGCTCCTTTATTCTAAGTTTTAACCTTTGAGAAAATCTGTTATTGTAAGTTTTTTTTACGAGGAGAAAGTTATATAATCTCTCAGACAAGCCTTTTTTCAGTAAAGAATCAATTTATTAGATATTGCTTAGATTAATGCTTAAAGGCACAATTGCACGCTTTTACGGTTTAAATTGGCTATTTTAAGGTTTAAGAGGACTTATGCATTCACTTACGCTTTCTATCGATGCAACGAAATACTTTAAATTTTGAACAGTTGACCTGCAATCAACAATGAAAAAGTTTACACAGCCGCTGTCAGCTTGAAAATATAAAAAAATCTATGGTTACCTGTGCACAAAACGGATGGACAGTTTGACGCGACTGAACTAGTATTATGTGCAGGTATTGAATTTACCTTAACACTGAACTAAGAACAAACAATGAAATATGTATTATGAAAGCAATTTTGTAAATAAACCGTTTTAATAATAGAGAATTAGAATCGTTTTTAGATTGACCAAAGCGGCTGCCGTTTCCGCTTTTCTGGTTATGATCAAAATTTTAATATTTCCGATATCATCGTTCATGCGGAGTTAATGTTACGTTACATTAAATACTTCCGGTCTTTAAAAATCAACTTTAATACATGAATACGTAAATATTAATTTTGTTAAATAACGTAGGTAGATTACTTGGTGAGGATCGTCAGTAATATCGAGATATATGCAATATCTGTGCACTCGTTGTGTTTAGGAAATATTGGTGTGCACTAGTGCGTTTAGTTTGATAGTTCAAGTTTTTAAAGGGCATTTCGAAGTGATGTTCTCGATTTTCTAGATAACAACATCTTTATTGTGCGAGTCACGACGTTTCGGACAATATGCTAACCCCTTCACCCTCATATTATACTGATGAAATTGCAAACTCTAATTTCACATCAACCTTCAATGTATCCAGAATCACAATGTATCCGCTAGTTCAATAAAGCCATAAGGCCCTTGCTTAGTTTACCACTCAAATGTATGCTTGCCTTATGGTGTAGAAGTGATATACATAAGCAAGACACTATTTTCTGGATACCAACTTCTTAATTGTGAATTTCTTTCAAATGACAACTTCCTTATCTGAATAAATAAATAGCAATTGCTTTGCGTCGATCTGATTCGCTGAACACGGTAATAGAAGTTCAGTTCATACCTCCATAAACTTAATTTCGTGACGTCACATCATTTTAAGCCACACCCATCGACGGAACTATTTGTAAACAAGTTACGTTTTTCTAAAAATAGCAACACTTTGTGCAATGCCACTTCTTGAAAGTAGGTAAATAAAAAATTAACATAATTCAGTATGAAACAATTATTGTTGTCAAAGGTTTTAAAGATAGTCCTTTTAAAAATAAACAAGAGAGCTCTATCAGAAATTACAACCGATCGTGTTCCACCCCACAGAAGGCAAATGTCATCGTTCAATGGATGTACGCGGATTCACACAGTTTGCACAACGGTTTTTAAGTTTATACCTCTATGAACTTAATAAATGTTTATGTCAAATCTTAAATAACTAATACTAGTAACTGATACGTTGCTTACGTCAGCGTTTATAACCATTTGTCGCTTTTTTGTGAATAAATGGATATCCATATTCCCGTTTTTTCCTGGTAGTTGTTAACATTCATGAATACAACAATGGTGTTTAATAAGGAAATAAAATGATTGTATCTTTTCTGCGATGTCATATGAGTTGAATGTTGTCAACTATAATTCCCCGGCGTTTCTTTGTTGTAGGGCTTATATTATCTGATACGAGATAAGATTTCCTTCTTGGCTACAGTACTGCAAAGTCTAAGACTATATTTGCTAACTACCGCTCTATTTGTTAAAGGTTCACCCAAGCAATTACTAGATAACTTAAAAGCAATTTTCCCATGAATCATGATAATTCAAATTGCCATTACAAGTGGTTTATATAAAACAGTTAAAGAGGATTAACATACAAAACTAGGAGGTTCTACTCGAAAGAAAACTGCTTACTTCTGTTTCATTTGAGCTTAGTCTGTTGACCGTCGTCCAGGAACTGCTTCACAAAAGATAAAATTTTGTGAGAGGGTCCTTTCACCTTAGTATTGCCAAAATACCCCCTTAAGGGCTATGGTTAATTTGCTGTGGTCGAAAGAAATCTTTTGTCAGTAGCACTAATGAACAATTTAATATTGCAAATAAAGCTTAGATGTTCTTCCCAAGTAACATATGCATTCTTTCAGTGTCTTTATTATTCAAACCAACTACCTATGGTATCGGATGTAGGAATGATGACAGTACCTTGCATCATTTGTGGGTTTTACTAATTAAATCATTTTATAGGTAATTAGATTTAATAAACGTAATATTGGATTATATTTGAGATATGATAATGTCAATGCAATGATATTACTTCGGACTAGAGATCTCCAACGAGCTCAATAACACAAGTATCTCTGCATAACAGCTGCACATATACCTATGTCAATACTAAGCTGGTAACGGGACACAGTACGTTCCATTTCAGTGATCTCGGTGTCAAGTGAAAGTGAATTGAGTCTGGGTACTCAGGAGTTTGGGAAACATACACCTGTAACCTTGCGAATATAGTTGTCCTTGGGATAGGTTTATCTCTGCCTACATTTCACTTTGCCATGCATGTCTGTGGCGCATGTTGTTAATATTCAAGAGTTAATATTGTGCAAAAGGATACGTACCTGTTCAGAATTTCCATAGTTAAAGTTGAGAAGAGCTGACGTTTGCTGCAAAATGTAATTCTAAATGTTAATCAGATCAGAGTGACAATGCAAAATTCTTTGGTCGAAAACATGACAATGACAACCGTCAATTAGTCAAACACAATTTTTGAAACTTAACTAAAGCAATTAGAGGATAAAATTGTAGTTGATAAAGATTGGTATATATTAAGATTATATTAATAGTAGTCTATGTCGAGTTGTGTCTTTGGCGCACACAAAAGGTTGTTATTACTGCCAGAGTTTTTTTTTAGTACAATCTAGTTAAAACTAGATTTATTGATCCGTCAATACATCTAGAGAATTACTGATTGAGGTCATGTTCAGCTGACCGTTGACTAATTTTGAACCGACCAATAAAATGAGGGCAGGAAGACAGCTTTCAACCAATCAAAGACGGGTATATTTTGCATCTTTGTTAATGTCACATGCTGACGTTTACCCTACGTTTGTCTATATTTATTTTTTTTACCTAATGTGTTGATATGCTTTTGCACAAATTACCAAACAAACGCTGCGCGTTCGGTTTCAATTTAAGATTTACTCGCTATCAATCCAGTATAACATGTCTCTGATTTTCAAACACACTAGGTTTATCTCCTAAAAATATTTCTTTAACAACTCCCTTATAAACCACAATCAAAACATTCAATCTGTTTACATTATGTATGATCAACGTTTAGTAAGCTCCTTGATGTAAAATCTGACACAGTTATCAAAGTTGTGAAATAGTTTGACAGTTGTTGAACCTTAGATTCACGTCCTGTTCCACCATTGATGTACAGGTTCAGTGATATTTAATTTGATGTATACACGACCATGAGCGATTTTGATTAATTAATTCAGTATTTTTGGGGAATAAGATATCTGTTGAAATAGCATATTTGATTTCAGTATATCAGTATAATACAGTTCAATAAATTTCTAATCATCTTTTAAATATATTTTAAAAAAGGCTCTCTGTTTCTTCGTGTACTCATCAAGAATTTTTTGTGAGGTATATGAATTTTTCAAATCTCGAAAGATGTTTAATTCATATTGTATTATCGAGTATATCTTGCTAAAAGACAGGACACTGCGAGATCTTCATTTTCAGATATAACAGGTGTATATTGAAATGTACGAGAGTATTGATACACCCCTTAGGCCATCTGACGACAGTTCACAGTCGTGAAGAACCCTTACCGATCGTTTACTTCAGCATTACAGCCTGTTGCCTGTAATCATGGAACATTCTAAAACTGAGCATCGTGCGGTTATCAAGTTTCTTACGACCTGAATACATAATCAGAAAATATAAAATACATCTCCTTGCACGATGACCCACGCTCAGGAAGGCCTTTTGAAGCCATTATGATACGATACATGATGCGATACATCAGAGTATGGATTTATCACGAAAAAGTTTGCACCGTTATACATGAGCACTTGCACTTGCACATGTCCAAGGTGTCTGCAAGATGGGTGCCACGATACCACGATTGCGCAATATCAACATCAGAGAACAGTCGTGAACTCATGGACATTAACGATGCTGATCCCAGTAACTTAATTGACCATCTGGTTACAGGGAATGAAACGTGGATTCGTCACTGGGATCCTGACAACAAACAATAATCCATTAATGGAAGCATAAGCACTGTCCTGCACCCAAGAAGTTTGAAATTCAGCTGGCAAGATCATGGCGACCATTTCCTTCCTTCTGGGAATGAAGGGATGCCAACCTAGATACTATAAACCGCCAATACTGCAATCAACATGGGCTTACTGTGCCGACTTGTTGAAGCAATTGAGAGCGGCGATCAAGAAGAATCGCGGCATGTTCACTGCTGGAGTTATGCTTCTTCATGACAACGCTCCGGTGCACAAGAGTCGTATTGAACTGACTGCACTTCAACATTGTCGCTAAGAACAACTAACTATCGCCCTTCAATCTAGATCTGGCCAAAAGCAACTTTTATCTGTTTTGCAATTTGAAATCACACTTTCATGGTACAAGATTTGGCGATGATGAAGATGATGAAGGCAGTTACTGGGGCGTGGCTGAGAGGCTAGTCAGAAGGGCATAGACAGTCTCAAAGACAAATGCGAAAAGTTCATCGAGGTCCAGGGATATTATATTGAAAAATAAATTCAATATCACAACAATTAGCTTCGGTTTTATATCCACATTTATGAACTTAATGATTTGTCCTCATATGAAACGATCTATGTTTAACTATATCTCAAGAAAGATATATTAAGTAACAACTTTATTCTCTTGAGGATTATATAATATATTAATAGGCGAATCATTTCCCTGGGATATTCCTTCAACGCGTTCATTTAAAGTTTTTAAACGCTTTTCTTACCGAACAAAGGGAGGGATATACGTGGTACCATTGGTGGTGAGAAAAAACAACTGATATTAGTTTAGCAAACTGGTTGAAAAGACCTTCTCCCGAGGAGCCGGGCTATTATTAACCACATTATCATACATGTGTGTCTATGGTGATATCTACTATATTGAATTGACATAATGTTATCATTCATGTAGACTAGTATACAGTTTCATTGTAGCACTATATACTTACCATTACTTATTAAGGACACTTATCTAAAACTTGTTTTGTTACATAATGAGCTAAATTGTGTTGGCAGTCGTTGCTGTAAACACATTCTAATTCAATTCAATTCAAATGTTACCGTAAAATAGTATCACTGTAAAGTTATAGTATGGTTACTTAAAGTCTCTTCTCCTTCTCTTCTGCAAACAAAATAAGACTTTCAAATTATATACAAAAGGTGCAGGACTTTAAATGATAATCTTTATTCAAATCAAATATATCAGAATTATAAAGTCGTGTATTTCACATTTCTTTGTAAAATGTGAACAAACTATTTTTCTGTTGTGAAGGTAAAATCCTTTTAAAAGTCACATTTTGAATTTTTGAAAAATGTTAATACTTACAAGTTTAATTTTGAATAAAAGATAAAAAATTTCATAATTCTATATAAAGGTCTGACTAATAAAGAAATCCCTGCTCTTTGTCCCTGACACCTAGATCTGTTTTGCCATGTACATATACGGTTTTACACGTTACCTGTAAACATGACCTCATGGAAAGGAAACAACAGGTGTTGAAAATATATCTCATGTCTTTTATTGAGATCATGCAATGATGTTGTGTACTGTAACAATTAAACTGTTAGTGAATTTGAATTGATAAGTATGGAATATACGTGCATATTTTGGAGTATTGCCTCATTGTCGAATTCAAGCATTTCAGGGGCTCCTATTCAGGTAGTGAAGCTTGCAGCCAACAGTATTGTATCCATGCGGCATTACGAATGCTTGAACATGCATATGTCAAGATATACATCGTTGAATCATATTAGTAAATACAAATTCTTACTGACATGTCCAGAAGTTGCGTTTACTGTTACCAAAACCTACAAACTTCTTTTGGAAAGACGGAAAATAGTTATAGGGCAAACTAACCGAGGTTCGGACAGTGTATCGATTCAAATATTTTGAAAGACTATATAATTTATTACTATCTTAAAAAACAGTTATTCTTTTCAAACCAAACAATTAAAATTTAATATTTTACTTGATTTCTTTCTCAATGGCAATTATTATTTCAGTATTAGTCGAAAATAACGGTTTTATTTGGATACATCAAATCGCTATATAAATTCGGACAGTCGCACCTAATCTTCTCGAATGCATCCCTGGCTTTAAATTTTCATCAAAATGATTTTCAGATATCCGCACTCACGAATAGGCTTTGTAGAATAACATGATAGTTTTGGGGGAGGATAACGTGATTTGTTACTGGTACAGAGCATGTTTTCCGATGTTAAATTCTTAAAAACTGCTACATGCGCTGTTACAGCTTAGTGACGTCACTATCCAATCTGTAGACATCCCACACTAAAACGCCGTTTACAAGCGTTAAACAGTATGTTTTCAAAATCAATCAGTTTGTTTTACGTGTTAGTCGTATAATTATTCGTGTCCCGAACCTTTGTCTGTTAAATCTAAACATTACGAGTCCTTAAATAGAAAACTTAGGAAGTGTTCGATCCATGGTCAAAACTGTCCGAACCAAGGTCATTTTGACATATTAAAAAAAAATCGCAATATTTACTCATGTTTTCACTTTAAATGTACGGATGTTAAGAATAATTGGACTATTTTGTTATTTTTCTTTGTTTATGAATATAGTTCAAGATATTTTGCCACTCCCTATATCTCCTGACCGAAGAGTCAACATTTACAATGAAATCATTAATTGATTCATTAATTGTACCTCCAGGCAAAACCTGATAAGAAATATTACCGAGAATTTAATGTTTATCAAAGGCAAGAAATAAAATAACAAACTGAGAAGAAACATTTTACAATAAACAGATCACAATAGACGCACATATTATTGCGTCAGCTCCACATTAAAAATGTCCGAAGTTTGGGCGACCTCGGGTGCTGTCCGAACCTCGGTCAGTTTTCCCTATGTAAAAGTTCATTTTTTTAAATAGTTTGTTTTATAATTGTAACTTATCTAGTCTTATTGTCTGACAAAACCTTAAACAGGTGGCCCTTAACAATGCTATTTATCGTATGTCTGCGTGCATTTCTGAAAGAGTTTACACATAAATAAAATATCTGTCCCTCTGTCTACATGTCTGTATACAATCAGTTCCGTTTTCTAGGCATTTTCTCTTAAATAAAAAAGACGAAAAACGTTTTAAAGAAGAGGCCTCAGTGGCCCTCATCAGAGGTCACAGGATCACCAAATCTATTTCAATTTTTTTCTAAATTAGAATCCCCGTCAGCTAAAAAGTCTTTACACAGAGGTTCAGCTTTGTAGGCCTTCTTCTGGAGAAGATGAAAATAGGTTTTAGGGAATGGCGCCCGTGGCCCTTATCAGGCCTAATCTATAAATCACCATCAACTAAGGTGTATGTAAACAAAGTTCAAATTTCTGGGCCTCTTGTTTCTGGAGAAGAAGGTGGAAAAAGTAATCAGGGCGTGGTTCGTGTTGCCCTTTTTAGGGTCACAGGGTTACCATATCAATAAATTAGAATCCCAAACCATGTTCTTTCTGTACACAAAATTTTAGCTTTCCAGGCCTCTTTCTTCTAGGGAATAAGATGCAAATAGGCTTCAAGGGTCCGTTGGCTCTAATTATGGTTCACAGGGTCCCTAAATCTGTGACTTAAAAACCTTTGTAGTCAAGGAGTTCGTACATAAGATTTCAGATTTCCTGAGCCATTGGTTCTGGAGAAGATGAAATAGTGAATAGTGAGGACGGCCGGATGGACGGACGCCACACCTGAAGTTATGCCATAAGCCCATCAGGCCTTTAAGGCCAGATGAGCAAAAATAAAGAAATTGCAAAAAAATAAAATTGATGTCATTGTTCAATGAAAATATAAACTAAAAGAGAATAATGAAAGATTTGCCTTACCGTTTATACTTGATCAGTTCCCCCTATGAATTTTCAAAGACGAGATCACGAAGAGGCGCTCAAATGTCAAATGAACATCTGTCTTTTCGACCGTAAATTGTAGATATGTTTTTGTATGCACTGTGCTGATAGGTATACGGGTGCTTTCTGTTCAAGTGAAGTGGACAACAGTACGCATACGTATTAATGCTGTTTAAGTTAGTCACGTGGCTCTATTGAGACACTCTCTTTTCGCTTTGCTTGTTACTCTGATATTGGCAGAATTGGCCACTGTCCAAAAATCGCACCTGAATAGTTAACTCCTTTAAGTCACTAAGTTACCTTTCCCAAATACGTAAGGTGCCATTAGTGATGAAAATGTTATATCAACACACTTGAAAAATTCTAAATTTCCGAGAGCATGATAAAAAAATTCAAGAAGTATTGATCTGAAGTGTCGAATGATTTGAATCAATTCTACATTTAACTGTTAAATGCTTCACACAAAATGTCTTTCATTTTCTTTTAATTCAAGTCTAACTTATCAACGATGGTTGTGAGATCTACGTGTATACACCTGGGGGAAAGTATAGCAACACCAAGTTTTTCTTGATTTCTTCCTGTGTTCAACAGAACCAAGATTATTTCCCAGTTATATTCAGTTACTCTTCTGATAGGTGCATTTCCAAAACGGAATGGAAACAACCGCCTCACAGACTACTTAGCATCTTGTTCAGTAAAAGAAAAGAGGTTTTGTAGCTGCCATTTCTACTCGATTTGGTTACCCAATTTACTGACTTAATCTCTTTCTTGTCTTGTCAGTACATGTCGACATCCACCTCACCAAATCTAACATTGCTGTTACAGCTGAACAAGGTCGACTATAAACATTGACTGTTTTAATGAAATCGTAGTTTACTGTATTTATAATGATAAACTTGGTGATAAGTGAATTGGTTGTTGGTTTTATATCTCAAAATATGGATCAACTTGACAAACTTTTTAATATCTATTAAATCCTTATCTATCATTATAACTATTTTTATCACCTTTTATTTTATCAGTCTTTGAAAAGGAAAATGTAGGAATACACTCTACCAGGCCTACATATTCAAAACTTCAATTCATAAACAAATATTGTCAAACAAGATTTTTTGCTGCAGAAGAAATCGGATATATTTAAAAATTTATATTTAATAGTTAAAATGACGCAAGTTAAACTGTGATTACAAATGACTAGTAACATGCCTGAAACAATTACCGCAAGTCAAAGTAAAGAACAAAATAAATGGTTTGATCATTGTAGATTTGTAAACGTTCAAAAAATGTATTAAATTTTATAAACTCCCTTACAAACCATCAACATTAACAAAACATGAAAATGTTTTGCACTTTGTGAAATAAAAACGAGTAAGCTCCTTGATCTACAAAATTGGCTATCAAAGTTGTTAAAACCACACACCGGACCCTGATAGTAGTTTGACCCTAGAACAACGTCCAGGTTCAGTGATATATATTGAATATGATGTGTACATGACCAAAAACGGTTTCGCTGATTTACATTGCTGTTGTAAAGGAAAAACATATCTGCTATAAGTGAAACTTTTATTTTAGTATCTCTTTAAAATATTGCGTACATTTGTTCACCATTTTACGAAATGTTTTAAGGGTCTCCGATTTTCTTTACACATCAACAACTCTTTGAGGTTTCTTGTAGTTCCTAAAATTATGAAAGAAATTGAATTATGATTGTAATGTTATCTTCATCTTTATGCAACGAGGTAATGAAGTCATTTTATCAGAATGAACTGATATTAATTATATATGTATGTGATATTACATTATCAAATTATTATGCAACAATGATTTGAACTCAAATGAGTTTTTTCTTTATATCTAAATAACATGTATAATATGACATATATCATATATATCATCTATCTATCTAACTATCTATCTTTCTATCCATCTATCTATCTAACTATAAATCTTTCTATCGAGTTATCTATCTACCTTACTATCTTTCTATCTAATATCTTTCTATCTTTCTATCTATATATCTGCCAACCTATCTATCTAGTTAGCTATATATCTGTCTATCTTTATATCCATCTATGTACAGCTGCGTGCCAAAAGTTTGTTCACATGCCTGAATATACTAGTGCAAATATCATGCAATTTGAGATGACTTTCAGGTATCGTAGCGTTTTGAAAAAGAAACGTATCATATTGAATATGTGTATACACATATGCAGATCCATTCATCTTTAAGGCAAAGGTTTATCGTACCCCACAATTACCCTTAACAGTTTTGACAGGTCATTGAAGTGACCAGGGGTCAAAATTCCGAAAACACTAATTTTTATTTTTCTCCATAAAATCCTTTAATAGTTATCAACTTCTTGAACACTTAGTCACGATGGTTCCTTAGCACAAAGTCAATGTGATTATATTGGTTATAATCTCAGAGGGTCGATGTGGAACAGTTTATTCAACATTTAACGAAATCAAAATTTGTCAATATCAATATGCCAAAATTCTAATTTTTGCACGAGTGACAAGACAATGCCAAAATGAGTACAAGAATGGCTATTTCACAAATTGACAGTGGGTGATTCATTGTCAGTCCCTCTGAAGTTATTCTATTGACGATGAAATGAAACCCAAATCACATGATGTTTGCACTACGATTCAATGGTAAGTGAACAATCTTTCGGTATGCAGCTATATCTATCTATCGAACCCATCAACCCATCCATCCATGTATCCAACCATAACAATCCAGAAACCCGCCCATCCATCTATCCATCCATCCATCCATCAATCCATCCACCCTCCCACCCACTCACCCAACCATTCATCCATCCATCTATCTATCTATCCATCCATTCATCCATCCATCCATCCATTCATACATCCATCTATCTATCCATCAATCAATTCATGAACGAATTCAATGAACGACATGACAACTGCAAATTACTATTTAGTCTGAATGAATAACGTACAGAAAGAAACCTTGTTTGTATTTCTAACTTGTAATGATTTAACATTCTCGCATTTTTAGATAAACTATGAAAAAACATAGTATCGTACAGGCATGCAAAGTTCAATAATTATGGTTATTTACTGATTTGTTATTCAAATTTCATGGGGAATCGTGAATGAAAAGAAATATGCTTGACACCATACGTAAAATATGAAAGAGATCATTCGTCAACCTCACTTCTTGTTTTTGTATTCCTTCACAATAGAAGAGGTTTTAAAAACTGTTGATTTTTAAATACTGACGAATTCATTACTTTTCATTGAGACAGCTATTTCAGAAAATAATTATCTTTTAACTTAAAATTGTCCCAATGGTTCCCTCGTATACCTATGTATTTAACAGTTTCAATTAAATCATTTTGTTTAGTACGCGTTGATATAAAGCTCACACTGCCTCTCTCTACAAAGAACCTGAACGACAACCCAACTGCAAATACTTGCAATGGCTTACAATAACAAAACATTCATTTAGAATTTAAACATACGTGAAGGAAGAAACCTGACCTTTAACCTTAACTTGCTATGATTAAGAATTCTGTCTGGCTTTTTTTAGATAAACTGTGAAAAAGCTAAATGGTAAAACATAGTGTTGTATAGGCATGTTACACAGAAGTACATTAATTAACTTAATCAATGTTTGGAGTAATTTGTATAGTGAAATAAGCCCAGAGGTAACACAACGAGCCGTAAGTGACATCTTAAAGTTAGTACATTCAATACGGTAAACTATTTACTATTTCTTTATTTTAATAGGAAACTGGTGTCACAAAACATTATTCAGACCAAAGACAGAAATAAGGAGCATAGACATTTAAACTATACCCTTTTTTACAATATTTTAGAAACATCAAAAACAACTCATGCTTCTATCAAATTCATGCACCACATTACCTAATAAATGCTAACAACTAACTCCGGCATTTACACCAGATAACTTAAAAAACGTGAATAGTCAGGGAACAAACAAATCATGAAATCTTTTTTATATCATAATCATTATATGACACAAATAATCTTTACTACTGACAGATTTCAGCTGTCAAAGAATAGTTTGATTTCTCATTACGAAGGGTGTCAATGGTTGTGTATTCCTGTGAGATATATTTCACTGGTTCTTTTGTCGGGAAATTCTATGTTAAGGCTTTGAGTTGTATAACATTTCAACATGTAAGCAAACTAAGTTGAATAACATTGCACAGTTGGGGACGTGCCAAAATTACCTGTATATGTTTAAAGGATTTTAAAACCCAATTCAGAAACTATTGTGATAAAATATTTGATGTTTCAGTCGCATAACACATCTCACGTCATCGCCCTGCTAAAGAAATTTGTCCCTCTTGGTAAACTTGCTCTGACTCGCTTTCCGTGCGAAAAGCGAAAAAAAACCAATAGTAATGCGCGCTTGCATGCACTAGTGATGTAATAGTAGTCCGATGAACCCGAGAGCGTACAGTTGTTGACATGTAAGTGAAGGGAGAGATCCTCGGCATGAGTTTATAAAGCCGAATTTTGACGTAATTGTCAATAGAAATAAACATATAATGCTACATGTAAAGTACATACCTTATCACAAGAAAGTTTATTCCATTCGATACATTATTTCCCTATAATCACAATTCCACTACCCGACTACGTGCGAGAGAAACCTCATAAGCAGCATGACCTTTTATTTTTTCATTTATATCAGTTGTCACTTTCATTCACCTTCCCATTATCGATTATCATTTGTAAAATTGTATTGTATTTACTGATCTTGAAAATCGAAAAGGGGTTTTCTTTTTCTTATATAGAATTTAACACTTATATGTTCTTTACTGCAATATTTCTTAAAATGCACGTGATCAACATCGTTAATGAATTTTCATGAACTTCAAGTTTCTCATTGTCTAGTGTAAAGTATTTTTTTCAAAACCTAAATATTTGTGTCTTTATTTCTATTCATTGTCCTACTTCCGGGTCTTAAAATAGTCTTGAACTGAGTGTTATTCCAAACCCTATCATTTCATAAACATTTTAAAGATATAAATTCATCTTTTTGTAATTATTTAAATATACCTTTAATCCTATTAAAACCGAACGGCAAAATATACCGACTATACGGGCAAGGTATCACAACGCAGATCTGGCGAATATATTCTTGTATATTGAAAATAAGTCATCGATATCTCTACTTAGTCAGCCAATGATTTAATAACTTCGACATATATTTTGGGGGAAAACACGTTACAAGTGTCGAAAAGTACCAACCAAAAGCACGGTTTTGAACTGCTTGATATCGGCCTACTGCAGTTCTTCACGCCGGGAAGAGACTGACGGACAACTATTACGTAACATTACGTAGAATACCAATATATTTATGACTTTAGACGAACATATTTCCAAATCGAGAAACTATCTCTGAAAAATCATACAATAACCTGTATATGATTCATCGTTGATGAGAGGGTAACGTTCACAGTGTGATGTTTAGTCAACTGTATTCCTGAGTTAAATATTTCCGTATGCGACACAAACCAGATGATTTATAAAATATTCGTTACTGCCACATACTGGTCGAAAGAGTATCTGTGTATATATGATAATTCCGGAAAAAGGCGTTTGTCTTCTCTCTCTCGTACCTAAATCTCTATTCCTCTACCTTTGGAATTCAACACTCTGTTATGATCTTTGAAAAATGTAGGATTTGTAATGATAATCTACATTCAAATCAAATATATATATCAATTAAACACTCATGTATTTAACATTTCTTTGTATAATGTTTGAAAACTGTTTTTCTTTTGTGAATGTAAAACTTTTTTAAAAGGTCACATTCATAACATAGAAAATTTTAAACTAATAAGTGATAAATAACGATGACCATTCCCTTGACTCTATTCCAAAGACTATAACAAATGGAGAAATTCTCCTGGTCAGTCTAACCGACACCTAGATAATGGTTTTCTGTTATTATGAAAGCATATCTCATGACTTTTATTGAGATCATGCAAAGCTGTGATATAGTGTAACAAACTACGCTGTTTGTAAAGTTGAATTGGTTCATATGATATAGAAAATACTGTATATTTTGATTGTAGCATTTACTCATTGTCGACTAGAAGCATTTCAAAGGCTACTATTCAGGCAGTGACGCACACAGCTAACGATATTGCATAATACGGCATTACTAATGCTTGAACATGAATGTGTCAAGATTTTAAGTCGTTAAATGATATAGGTAAATTTATGTCCAGAGATTGTGTTTACTGTTGCAAAAACCTGTAGACGTATTTTGGAAAGACAGAAATTAGTTTTAAGTAAAGGTTGATTTGTTTTACAGTCTTTTATTTATCAAATTAACTTTTCTATCATAAACTTTGTACTTTTAGTCTCTCACGATCCTTAACAGGTAGCTCTTAACAATGATTTGTTTTATTGTATATATGATTTAAATTCTGAAAGAGGTGAGACTAAAATAGAATATCTGTCTGTATCTCTGTGTACAAGAGGACATTTTTTAGGGTGTAGGGTGAGATTTTTACGGCGATAGAACCATGTTGAAAAATCATTTAATGCCTTATTTTATAAATGTCACAGGGCTACAATGTGGATGTCGCAAGACTTTGCCTCTGTTGCCCTTATTATATCATACCAAAATCTATAAATCATAATCCCCTTCAGCCATGAGTCTTTACCCAATATTTCAGTTTTCTATGCCTCTTGCTTCTGGAGAAGAAGATGAAAACGTATTTAGGGCATGACCCCTGTAACCCTTATTTATAGTCACATTATAATCCGAATTAGCTATGGATTCTAATTAATTGAATGAACTCAGTTGGAAGTGAATAAAAAACTGATACACTTGTAGCAATTTTAGAAACACACACGTTTACGTTTGGCGTTTCGATTTGTCGAAAAGTATTAAAATATTGTTTCAAAATATTATCTGGAGTTTTTCAAAATTTTCGCAATGTCATTCAAACATAATATTTTTGTCTTTATGCATATATTTTGAAGTGTACAACTCAAATAACGCAAATTAAACCGTGTTCACAAATAAGTAGTAAAATGTATATATGTGCCTTTTCTTGCTAAAAAAACCCAGGTATTTCTTATCATGATCGCATGATTCAACCACAAACCAAAGCGAAGACAAAACAAAGGTTGTTTGGTCGTTGTAAGTCTAAAAACATTCATTATAGGTGTTTAATTACTATCTAAAATATTTCTATATCAGCTAACATTCAATATGTTTCACTTTATGTATGATAAACGATAAGTATGCTCCTTGATGTATAAACTGATATTACTATCAAAGTTGTGAAATCACGCACTGGACCCTGAGAGTAGTTTGACCCTAGATTGACGTCCTGTTCCACCATTGATGTACAGGTTCAAATATAATTACACGATGTGTACACGTTCACGAGCAATTTCGCTTAAAGAATTTCGTGTGTTGGGGGAATAACATATCTGCTAAAATGGCATGTGTATTTCTAGTAAGTGACATATTTCGTTACATCCTATCATATTATTAATGACCTTGGATATTCAAACTGGATTCAAATTGGAAAGAAATTCAAACTATGCAAATACTCTCACTGAACTAATTTACAACGATTGAACATTCAGGATGTAAACATAAACTTACAAGAGTAGACTGAGCAGCTACGTTTTACAGAAGTACACAGACGTATACAGACGTATACAGAAGTAACTGCTCATAATCTTTGTCGGGAACCATTTCTATAGGAGTAAAAACTTGAAAACAACTCAAGGTCACACAATGAAAACGTACATGTAAGTGACATTTGAAAATTGACACAATCACTGTCAATGTTAGCTTGGTAAAACAAGTCACTGTTCCTGTGTATCCAGTGTTTTTACAATATATAATACACACGTAAACAGATTAATGGCCTAAAGACTGAATTTATTACTAACTCTGCTTTAAATATAACATTTTCGAGTCATGCGTCACATTACTTGTAAGCCTCTTCCTTACAATGATTTCCTTAGCATTTGTGTTTATTATTGTACTATTGCTTTTATGGGTACTGTGAACAGAAATATGAAAAATTTATTTCAACATTCAATTTAATCTTTTGTATAAATGCTGTATACCAACTACGGAATATACCCCACGGACCATGCAGGTTTGAAACGGTAAGAAGTCAGTGAACAAACACATTATGAATTCTTTTCAATACGTTTCAGGCATTACATAATGCATAATGCATGCATAATACTTTGAGTTGCATAAAAACACAGCATGTGAATCAAATTCGTTAAATCAATATTGCAAACTTGTCAATGTGCCAAAGTGGTTGAAATTTCAATTTTAAAATGTGTTTATTAAATGTGAAACCTTACTTTTATATACGTTTCCGTTTAGAAAAAAACGTTTTAGTATTGACTTAACATTAAAAAACTTGAACGATACAAATTTGCAAACCTGCAAGCTAAAGTCACAGGGGAAAAAAAGTTACACATATAAGATTTTAGCATGGGTCACAGGTTATTAAATGACAGTGTGAAGTCATGGCTATCATTGACACAAACACCCCCTTGTGCAACATAAATCCGGTAATAAATAAAATTCATTTACTTTCACGTAGTTGGCGAGAACTTTAGAGTATTTGAAAACTCCTGAAAAAGGCAACAACGTTTTTTTTCAAAAGTTTATACTAATGTGCAAATGAATGCATATTCCTTAACATTCTGATGGATTCGAGACTTATCAATAAAGAGTGTTTGTAATTATCAACTTCATTCACATAGCTATGACTAATAAAGAAATTATCCTGCTCTAAGTTACCGACACCTAGATATGGCTTTCAGTTTTGTCATGTACATATTTCTCCGTCACTGTGTTAGTAGTTGTAGTTTGTTGCCTGTATATATGACTCATGGAAATGACAAACAGCTTTAGAAAATATATCTTATGTCTTTTATTTAGATCATGCAACGCTGTGATGCACTGTAACAAAGTACGCCGTTTGGAACTTTCAATTGGTACATGTATAGATTATGTGTGTATATTCTGTTTGGTGCATTTACTATTTGTCAACTTCACTAATGTCAAAGGCTCTTATTCAGAGCACACATTTACCCAGGCGTTATTACGAGAGATCAAACATAAATGTCTACAAAAGGAAAGTTTAAAGTATAACGCAGTTTGAGATATTGCTTCAGTTACAGTGGGACACTTTGTCCTGTTATTGATCAGTAGGCGTACAGATATACGCTGCACTTGACAAACATCACATTATCAATATGCTTCGTAATATTTTACTGTCGCATCGAAGAGGAATTAGAAAACTCTCCGACCTATGCTGATGAAATTGATACCAAGCACTTTTACATGTAACACTGAATGATATCTAGATAACTTGGTATTTGACCAAAACCTCTCGTCATTTTCAATTATGATAACATATTCTTTCACATATAAAAAAATACATGCGTGTAATTAATCTATAAAACTTCGGCTAGTAGAGTTGACAAGAAAATAAGATTTTATGTATATACTTATACATATACAGTGAAGAGAATTTCGTGTCATCTTTAAAAGAGAAATTAAGTGCGTTGTCCTGTCAAAAGTTATAGTTATGTTTTTTCATTGATTTGACCTTATTCTAGAAGTGGATGTGATGAACGAAGAGTATCAAGTCAACTTAATATTGTAATAAGGCGCAGAATTAATGACTGCTGCTGGAAATCACTATTGCTTCAGAATAGTATTGTTGATCGAGAATACAAACATGAACGAATGAGGCGTATTTGATATGTTAACTTATCAAATTTTGGCTTGTAGTGTTTATTCAATATAAAAAATAACTACTTCATATTAAACGAGACGTATATTTTCAGTTTCTGAATATAAAGCACTGAAATACTCATTATAGATTGAAATGATTCCCTGTCATGTACTTGACGATGAAGATACACTCGTAAGAGATGAATTCAACTAACATCAGTAATATGGTAAATCGGCTCGTATTAACTCAAACAAAATGTTATTAATATACTTGATGTCGCTTTGAAACATTCCGATTTCATTAATGGGCTGAATTGTATGACTAAATTTAAAACTATTTGTAGCAAAGCATTAATCATGTAATACCATTTCCTTGTAGTTAATCGTGATTCATTTCTAAATTCCATATTTATATCTATATCTATGAACTACAGTCTTACGTTTATTCGATTTTAAATGGATTAATCGAATGTCGAAACCTTATTAATATAATAAACACTATTTGAATGGTTGAAAGTTTTAGATATTTCTTGCTTTTAAAGTAAAGATCAGCTTTTTATGACAGAAATGAACATATAGAGGTTATTATGTGAGTTTGTTTTGGAATAAACAAAGTATTTTGCGAGCTTTAATTATATTAGTGTTCTAATGAGCACATTGATATATGCAAATGAATAAATTTCCGTCTTATCATTGCTTAGTTAATGTTTAATGTTATTTTGGCATTACTAAACGTTTAGATAAATCAACATGTATGAATGTAAAATGTTTGTTAAAAACTAGCGTTTCGTTGTCGGATTCGAACTCAGGGGCTTTCACTTTCGTGCTCGGGTGAGCCCATCTTACATAGACGCGAGAGGTATTTCCGCTTGCAAATAGCAGGTTGCTTAAAACAACAAATATAAACTAGAAGACCGTTCGTTGATTCAGAAAATTCCCATTTATTAATCTAACTTAAGGAACAATAAAGTCTATGAACATGCAATTCAAAGTGACTAAAATTGTTCGGTCCGTTTCATTCAACTCGCAATGGAAAAATCTATAGCAAAAGAGGCTGTTGTAAGATTTGTTGTAATTTATTAACTGATGTTTGCACAATATATCATTTATTTTTTGTGAGGGGTGGGGTAGGGGGATGTCCAGTAGGTTCCAACCCTCTTTTGCCCTAGGGTAACCAAACATTTCTTTCAATACTAAACCCCCACCACACCCTTAAAATTTTGTATTGATCTTATATATACAGTGCCCCTTTGTGTCACTAATTGGGAGAATGTGCCCAGTGGCAAAAACTAGTGAATTTGATCATCCATACGTTGTGGGTGGTTTCATCCAAGAGTTCAGAGTAGTAGAATTAAGAGAGTGGTCAAGCCTGAATGTGAGGGTTTGGGTATTAAATGGTGCATCTGAAGGCAGTCTGAATCTGGCATGAACATGGATTCGAACCTGTACCACTCCAGGCCGAACCGAGAGCGGAGGAGCTCCGTCCAGGCAGTTCTTCATCATTACATCGGTTATCATATGGACTTCATTTGTCGCTTGGAACATGAAACATTTTGTAAAAGACAAATGGGTGTTTTCATCATTAATGCAGAGACTCACATTTAAAAAAAAAACCCATTGCAAACTGTAGTGTTTTCATTCATTACTATTTTATATTTGATCTGATTTTTAGGGTAGGTATGCGGTTGTAGCGGTTGTTCGGTTTGTTCAGCAATTGTATAATTTCTTCCTATTTAAAAGTTGACTCCACGTTCATTTTTCCAATAAAAAGCCGACAGTTTCAAGCGCCCTGAGATATATACGCTGTTCTCTATCGCTTTCTGGTTCAACACAGTGACAGGAAGAGTTACTTCCCTTCACTTGCCTCATTCAGCGAACAGTTCAATAAAGTACACCGTGGAAGTAAATGCTTGAACATTAATTTATTTTTCATAAAATTTCTTTGTTTGTTTTATTTTTGTTAAGTGATTGACATGAAATAATGATTGATATTGCTGAATCAGTTATGCAATATAAAGTGTCCCCTTTGAATGAAAGTCAAAAATCCAGTTAAAATTCAATCAGAACTTCATGCTAGCTGTTTTCCTTTCTGCATAAAAGCATTGATATTACACTCACCTACTTTCTTCAGAAATATGTACCTGTTACCTGCAATTAACTATTATTGTTATAAATATCGGTTACTTCTTACCAATCTTCACTTGAATGATACATGATAAACGATTGATATAATATTTAGAAAATTAATCATTTATTGTTTGTCACTAAGGTATCGTGTTTGACACACGGAAATATCATTTCAATATAGCTCAATGCTAAGTTGACTTGAAGAAAAATTTCCCTTTTCTCCTTACATGCGTAACCAACTTAGATTTAATGCTTAACTGGCGTTGTTTTTTTATAGGAAGAAAGTACTCTTTGTCAAAACATGTTTCTAAGTAGCTGCATTAGCTTCATGATATTGTCTGTTAATTGCACTATTTCATAATGTATAGGAGAAACGAATATATTTCTGTCATGTTTCAAACAACGTCTCAAAGATATAGCCCTCCAAAACTGGCATTAAGAAATACCCAGTTTATGCTATCAACACACTTCGCTCCGCTGAAGTTGTAGAGCATCCTGTTCAAACTTCAAAATAATTCAAATTTGAGGCAGTTACGGTATTTCAGATTGATTAAAATAAAAATTTTGTTTGTGAGAGATATACGAAAGCTAGAATTAAACACCTGCAAATACTACAATCAATGTACAAAGGCCCAATATAAACCTTCATATGTATATTCAATTCATATCACATAACATTTCAGCTGGTTTCCTAATGCAAATTCATAATTACGATCTGTATGCCATAATGTGAAGTTAAAAAATCAAGATTGATGGTTACTGTATTTGTCAATCGTTTTATAGGTCTTATGGCCAAAATATAACTTTAAATGACCGATACACTGGTCAAAATGAGTTCTTCGTATTATATTAAAGAAGATTGATCCAGTCAGAACCATCTGATGTTTACTCTTTCTTATATACAATCTAACAAATCAATTCCCCTTTCTATTGCACTTGGGTGTGTATTTTTAGTTATCTAGTTAATTCAACTACTCCAATGAAAAGAAACGCTATAAACCCATCCTGTAAACCAGACAACTTTATTTCTTTCGATTCACTCTGAAATAGTCCCCTGTATTTTGATCCGTGCAAATCGTTCTTACTATAGTTACATATCACAATAAAATGTATGGCTGTGTATTGATCCACACAAGCTTGCCTTATTCGCGTGTCACCAATTACATCAACAACACCGACTTCCGCTCGATACGTTACCAGATGCCTTTCATTGCCCATCATACTGCATAATAAAAACTATTCAAGTTATTGTGTCATTTCTATTCATAGTATGTACATACCATAATTTAAATTTGGTCAATATATCATTTTGTATGCCAAAGTTTTAAATCACTCGAATGACAACTTTTGTGAATAATTTTCAAAATAGTACGTACGTATTTGATTAAACGTAATTATTTAACTTACCTAAACCAAGCAAGGCTGACCCCCCCTCCCTGACCTCAAAACGAAGAAGGTCTGCCTGCAACGCATGGATCTCTAAAATTCGGGGTGTGGAGGCCATGGCCACCAGAAAGATGACCTTGATGGCTAGAGGGAGGAGGGGAACGTCAGAGAGCGGTTCATACCTATCGGACCGAAGATGGATGAGCACGACGGATAAGTCCCATTCAGGTGGCCAAAGCTTATGCCGAACGGAAGGTCTTAACGAGACCCTTGAGGACCGACACATCCAAGGCCGGTAACCTCTTCCGGAGCACGGAGAGGATAGCTGAAATGTTGGTATTAATCGACGAAAAGCTCGATGGACATCTTGTGTACAAACATATATTGTATAGAGGCTGTGGAACAATATACAAGTGTTAAATAATTGTCGTCTAAAATAAAGATAAATTAAGGTATTTTTCTTTATGGATGGTGGTGGTTTGTTGGTTGCTAAAAGCACACGTTTCGAATTTGGTGTTTTAATTATATCAAACGTTAGTTGATTCATATACGATTGATTGATTATGTAATGAATGATATCGCCTGGAGAGGAATCTTCAAGTTGTGCGTCACATCTAGAGTACCCCAAAGCACAGGACTCGGCCCACTACTCTTCGTGGCCTACATCAACGATCTTCCAGGATGTGTAACATCACAAGTAAGGCTCTTTGCGGATGACTCCCTCATATACAGAAAAATCTCTCTCACTACGACCTTCGTAAGGACTGTGCCGACTACCCTAGACACAGCAGTGTATCCAGCATGATCGTAAGCCCTAAACCACCCTTGGCAATATACATCCTTGGCGTAGACGAGTATGACACAGATGCAGATACAGAACCAAGCAACAATTCGCTAATGCATGTTCATGAAATTAGGTGACAGGGAGTAGAAGCATTTATCTTCGATGTTTACGTGTCTTAGCATTCATATGGCAAGTAGTGATAGTAATACGCCTTGTATGAACTGGGATGCTAGCTGTTGATCTTGACCGAGAATTGAAGCGGTTTAAACAAAACTGTCAATTTGCATTCCGTTGTCCTTTGTCTGTTAAAATACAGATACAGATAGAGAACTTACATTGGTGACAAAGTCAACAGGCACAGGCGGGAACATAACGAGAGATTTGACAATTTTGTAACAGATCTGAAGCTTTTAGTGAAGGTTTGTTGTTATGCAGAACCTGACAGAATAATAGGTGCCATTGTTCTAATATCATACCATGATTCAGTCACAGAGAAGTACCTTGACAAAGAGGATGAACTTACCCCTGATGCAGCATTTCAGATGGACATAATCTTCTCACAATGTACCAAATGTAAGTGGGACACTTTGGTAGAACGTGAAAAACTAAGCTCTGTGAAGTTGATACTGTTGCTTGTTCGAGTGGTGCTGGTGCTGGTGGGCCGTCTAAATCTAGACGAGATGAAGATGATGTTTATTCTCCATATGAATATTCACACCTTGTGCACACAGGATGTGGTGGATGTTAATGGTTCTTCCAAGAAACTGGGTGTACAGATTGACACCGGAGCAGACAGATCAATCCAACCATATGAGACATATATTGAAATGGGACTGAATGTTCCTGTAAAGAAAACTGACAAATGCTTTAAACGTTTCTCTCTTCATGCACCTGATGTTGAAGGTATGGTCACCATGTCTGTGACAGACCTGTGAAGGTTACCTTCTACATCATTCACCTGATCAGAAGCCTCTACTGTCATGAGATGTGTGTGAAGAACTAGGTATAATTCAGAGAACATATGCTGTCACTCATCAGATTGACGAGTACCCAGAGTCGTGATCATCCACTGCTACACTTCAAGGCACTATATGATGACAACGTTTTCAGTTGTCATGTACAAATATTAACTACATTATCCTTCAGTCGTTCATTGGGCTCATGAAAGAAAAGGGTCAACGTTTCCAAATCGGTAGTGCATGAACACTTATCCAAAATTCCACTTCATGAACCAATCCCTACATCAGAAGACGATGTATATCGATCTACATCAAAAAAGGAATATAACAACTAATACGTGTAAATACCAAATATACAAATATTTCTTTCAGACTTAATCGAAAAAATGCCTTAGTGTGATCAAAACAATTTCCTTCTTTTTTGAGGATAAAAGCACTAAGTCTCACCAAAGGGACTTCTGACTTTTCATACTGAAAACCTTAAAGGAAAAGGATTGGAAACCTAAATAACATTTCTATCTTTGTTAACTTGAACCACTCTATTGTATTTCAGGGCGCCATGGTAACTTTTGTTTTCCTCTTTGTGCTGTTGTCAACAAATATATCTGCTACGAACCCCGACGAACAGTGTTAGGCTGGATTCACAAGAGAGAACTGTAACTTGCCTTGCCCAGCCTATTGCACGACCTGTGATCGTGTAAGCCAAGATTGCACAAGACAGTGTAAACAACATCGTTTTGCCCCCTGTTCTGCGATGGTAAATGCAATAAAACCGCAGGGTCTTGTTTCAAATGTTATCCAACACATGGTGGAACTTTCTGCAACAGTTCCTGTCCAGCTACCTGTAGATCAACATGTGACATAAACACACTGGAATGTGATCACTGCAAGACAAACTTCACAGGAGCATTCTGTAATTATTCGTGCCAAGTAGGATATTCAAACACCAGCAATCTCAAGACTTGTATCGAGCCCTGTCCTGATGAGGGGAGTGAGTGAGTGAGTTGGGGTTTAACGTGCTTGAACAATATTTCAGTTATTAAACACGTGGATGACAAGCATCCAAAAGAGAGTGGACTTATCAGGGAGAAAGGGATCGACGGGATGAGGGAAAAGACGGAAAGAAAGGCATAATGAGAAGTGGAAAGCAGGTTTTAGAAGGACTCAAATTTGGTCTGACTTCCACCCGTCGACCTGTCCAGCTTGGGTATCCCTACCAGGAGCATGCGAGCTCCAGCTGGCATAGCTCTTGGGGTCTCTGAAGCAAGCAAACCACCACACGACGATAAGGTATTGAGTCCAGTGATGGCTGATGAGGGGAGATTCGGAGATGACTGTGAGAAGTGGTGAACTGTATGAATGGATGTTACAGAGACACTAGGGAGTGTGTCAACTGTGTTGAAGAATTAGGAAGGAGGTTTTGTAATGAGTCGTGCCTAGAAAACTGTTTGAATGGGTGTGACAGATACAAAAGAACATGCAACGATTGTAAAGTTGGCTACAGTGGGGACAGGTGCTTAGACAAATGCCCCGCTAACTGTAAGAACACAGTGACAAGAACACTGGACACTGCATAGATTCTGAAAGTGGCTTCCAAGGTGAAACGTGCACTGAAAATTGTACTCAAAATGGTAATAGAAGCCGTGATCAAACAGTAGCTAACTGTAAACAAACGTGTCATCATGACACTTGTGATTGTCTTGAATGTGAAGATGGCTTCAAAGGGGAAAGGTGCATTGAAAACTGTCCTTCGAATCATCATGGCAGCTGCTATAAGGTCACTGGAATTTGTAAATCTTGTGTAAAGGGGCTTATGGGTCAGTTTTGTAATGATTCGTGCAAAGAGAGCTGTAAAGATGGATGTGACCAAATCACAGCGGAGTGTATGAACTGTCAAAGTGGATTAACTGGTTTGTTCTGTGACCAGACATGTTCTCATTATTGCAGATACGATTGTGATCAAACGACAGGAGAATGTACTGAATGCATTGATGGATACACGGGGAAATTTTGCAACAGAACGTGCCCAATCAACTGTCTAGGGAACTGTGACCAGTATACAGGGAAATGTGATCCGGATGCAGGTGAAGGACCTCAAGCGCACAGTTTGTACACTGTAGCTAAGATATCAATTAATAAATCTTTGTCATGATTTGTTAATAAAAAATATATATAAGGTGCCATGCATAGATTTCATATAACATTGGTAAACTGGGTTGCTTTCAGAAATACATTGGCTGAAGATGTCAAGAATCCTGTTAGCAAGTGTTCTTGTTGTCATGCTTGTATTTCTGGCAAAATGGTAAGTAGGATTTTAATTAATTAACATCTTAGTATTAACATAGTATTGTAGCAGGGTTGTACGTAACCAAATGATGACGAACACTTGCTGGCCTGTGGAGAACGTTTATTGATGCTGTGTCAATACTCTTGGTTTTAACACCCTTAAAATGTTTATATAACAATAAGTTGACATGTCAAAATGCAGAGGAATCACAAAAGGGATATTTATTCTTTGTGATGTTACCTATCCCGCCGGGACACCATGCCACACATTGACAGGACCTTACCCATCTAACGAATAAGAATAAATAGTGTGTGCTATCAAACATATACAGCAAAGATCTAACATGACATACTGATGATACGAACAACCATTATTGCATATATCAGAAAGTGCATTGAAATAACTTTCAGGTCGTGCCAATGACTAAAGTTATTATCTCAATTACTTGCCACAAAAATACCATTACTATTACAAAATCAATCAATAACATTTACATAATTTACGTGAACTTATAACTTATAAGCTCAGGTTTAATGATAAAATATGTACGCCACATTAATATAAACATAATAAAACATACTAACTAACAAGCTGTGTCAAGTTACACGATAGTCAATCATGCATGAGAAAAGACTATGAATAAGGAAAAGACAATATAAAATAGACTAACCCGAGAAACACCCATTCACGTAGATTAATCTAACCCTTTAAATTAATGCAGGCACTTGAAATTGACAAGCCTTCTACGTAACTTAAAAATGCTATAGACATTGAGAAGGCTGAATTGAATAAACACGTGTTCAATATATGTGTAGATCTTCTTTTAACATGAGTTAACACATGCAAGCCTTCACATCCACTGAAAGTAATTAATTTTGTCGACTGTGACGTCATCTTAGAAAATACAATCTATAATCACAGGCAAAGGAATGGTGCTTCAATCTCACGAGGTCGAAACATAGCAGATGATGTTGAAGGAAATACAAGCAAGTCAAACTTTGAGAAATATTTGTTCATGGGGTTGCTTCCGATCAGGATCTTGTTGCTGTCGAGAGAAATGATGTAGCTGCCGATCAAGATGATGGTGTTCCCGATAAAGATTTTGTTGGTACCCACACAGCTGTTTCTTCTGCCGGTAGAGATGTTGTTATTCCTGCACCGAAACAAATGTTGTTGCTTCATTACGAGATGTTGTTGCGGGTGACTGAGATGATAGTGCAGGCAATAGAAAGGTTAATTTTTGCTGCCGATTAAGATGTTGTTCTTCTTGTCGATAGAGATGTTTTTAATGCAGAGGCGGCACTCTTGCAGTCGATTAGGATACTATTACTTTCGATACAGATGTTTTTAATGCTGCTGTTTATCATGTTGTTGCTGTCTATGAAGACATTTTCGTTTGAAATCGTGTTAGTTTGTATGCAGCAATCTGCTGTCGATTATATATTCAAGCAGCCAAAAAGGATAAAAAGGGAATTGCAGTTGATATGAGATAGCCTTTTTGTAGTTCATGAAGATTTGAACAGAGAAACCATGGGCCAGCTAATAACAAATCTCCCTAGCCGCCCGATTAATTGATCGGTATGCCATTACAATATATTCAAGAGTTTCTTCATGTAGATATAAGTAAACATACTTATGTATCTGTGGGAAACGGTCGATCCTTCTTTTTGCCGGAAATATTCAAACCTGTTCCCTGGGCAATTTAGGAAGATAAATAGATTCAAGAACTGCACAAGCGGATTTTTAATGAACTGTTGCACCCCCGAGCTGAAATTTTGTGATATTGTGAGTATTGCCCTACACCAAATATAAGGACTTGGTAGGGTGAATATCCTGAAGTCATAGTTCTGTGGTCATAAGAAATCTTTTGTCAGTGGCACTTATGAAAATTTAATATTGCAAATATAGCTTAGAATTATTTCCGAGGTTTCATTTACCTCCTTTCAGTGCCTTAATTATTCAATTCAATGAAGAACCGCTTATAATATTGGATTTAACATTGATTATTTGACATTTTTCTGTAAAACTTTGTTGAAAAGCTTTGTGTCTTAAATATATGATTTTCCCATTTATATTTTACTGTATCTTAAACGATATCACAGTTTTTATTGTGGCATATTATTTCTTGAGTTTGTCATTTGCACTATATTATGAATTTAGAAATAGACCAGTCTGTGACGCATGATGTTATATCTTGCCCAACCCTGACATGTATTTTATTAATGCCAAAGTCTGCAAGCTTTTACTTGAACATAGAAGAAACTTTGTATACCGGCGATTACGTTTCTGTATATTTAAAAAAACTTCCCTTTTTTGTTTTATCTGCTTTTTAATGTACACGTTTTATGCATTTTAACTGTATACATATCGTCTCTCATAACCATCAAAGGGTGGCTCATAAATGTTCTTTTTTGTATTTCACTATGTAAATATGCACGAGGCGAGGCTTAGATAAAACATCTGTCTGCCTGTCTGTCCATCAAAGAGTTGAGGATTACGCAACAATGGATACGAACCTTTCCGTATTCTTATATTTCACTTAATGTACTGTCTCAGCTAGGAGGTTAATTAGTCAAATATATATGTATACTTTTGGAAACTGATGCAATTAGAGGATAAAATTGTAGTTTACAGAGATCGGTATATATTATGGTTATTTAACTAGTAGTCAATGACGAGTTTTGGGTTTTGTCTTTGGCGCACACATAGGTGTGTTGTTACTATCAGAGTTTTAATAATTCTTGCTGGGCTCAAAATGTAAGCAAAGTAAATCCAAAAACAAGGTTTAGATTTGCAAATGATAATTAAAAGCTTGACCGCAGTTTTTGTGCAAAATATTGTCACCTGCCACTTGAGACATTTTTCTTCAAAATTTGGAAAGATGTTCAGAAACTGAGAGAGAGAAAGGGCAATAGCAATGCGACAAATATGGGCCAGCAATACCCACATTGCAAGAACCTTCCGTTGATCGTCCCCAACCACCAGCCAACCGTAATGGACTTGAAAACGCCCTGAGTTAAGAGTGGAAAAGGATACCCCATGACGTAATCAGAAGATTGACGTCATCAGTGAGACGACGTGCACAGGAACGCATTGACCGTCAAGGGGGTCAAACTCACTATTGAGTACCATTTAGGGACACTAAAGTTGATATGACATTGTTACACTCACCGTTTTCCTGTATCTGTGGTACCCTACCTTCTTTTTCGGGTCATTATCCAATTTATTTTTAAAGGTACTGCAAGTTTTTTTTATATTTTCCGTTGACGTATTCACTTGTTAATCTTATAAAAACTCATTTACTATATTGAAGTTTTAGTTTTAATTTTATCTGCCAATGAAATGAGGTGTTCACTTTCTTTTGCCTGCCAGTTTATATTGTGTGACTGGTAAAAGATTGGTTATGAATACATACGGAACATAAGCTTCATATGAAGTGGGAGATCTTAAAATCTTATAAATATTTCATTATAAATACATACCTCAATACTTTATGGAATTTGGAAATTCATAATTAGAAGATAAATGGCTGCGTTTGTAAAATTTCCGGGATTCATTCAACACCCGCATATTTAGTTTAAAACCGACGGCGTTAGCGTTGAATAACAGTAAATCCCGGAAATTTTACAAACGCAACTATTTCTCTATGTTATAACATAACCGTTAGTTATCAGAAGTTTAAGAGCAAACTCTGTTTTTGTGTTCTTAATTGTTTGTTGAAAGGACTTTGCGACGGTTCTATTTCTGCAAGAGGTGTGATAAGACCTTCAATCAGTGCCTACCATTCATCTTAGGCAATTTGGACAAGGATCTTTCCAATATGCAGCATCAATTCTTTGGAACAGTTTTCCCATTCCCATTAAGAATGCCCCATCTCTCCAAGCTTTTAAATCAAGTCTCAAAACGCACCTCTTCAAATCCTATTACAACTAATAAACAGCACACATTTCTTGACTGACTTACCTCAGTTCTCGACATCAATATGGTCTGTTTTATTAATTTTAAGCACTTTGAGCATCCCTTGGGATGGACTAAAGCGCACAATAAGTACCCTATTATTATTTTTATTATTATTATTATTATTATTATTATTATTGTAAGGTTTAACTTAGGTGAATTCCCGGCATAATTACATTACAGCAGTCAAATTAGAGTACGGCACGAATTTTCTAAGAAACTAGAAAATTAAAACTTGAGTCGGGTCGGCACTAGTGAACATGTTGTATCAATTCGCGGTGATTCGCCTTTGCTAATTTGCGGGTATTCATTGTCATTCAACATAGGGTAATTTGTTCAATCAACCAATCAGAATCGAGAATACAACGAAATCATGTTACAATTCTATATGTTATGGGATACAATTTTAAAATAAAACAATGATATGAACGAAACATTTCCGCGACTCAGCCGCTATTGTGATGGCGGTGCTAACATTGTGACGTCACAACCACACAATATTATTGCGTCATACGTTAAGCATTAATACATTAATTAACTATCGCCTTTTGAATATTACACTGCAGTTTCATACACGTGCGAGTAAAAGAACACTTTTACCAGTTTATACCCCTTCATTTGCATGAATATACCTAAATAAAAATTATGATGGATTCAGGACTGATAAGGGACCGGTCATTTATTTCAGGGGGGGGGGGGGGGGGGGGGGGGGTGTTGGGCCGGGGGTTTTCAGGGGAGGGTCAGATAAAAATATACAGGCACCAGGGGAGGGTCATGAAAAAAAATACGAAAGGCTGGGGAAGATCATTCTAAAATAGACAGTTATAAAATCATCTTTCTTTAGCAACTGGAAAAGGGGCTGAAACATTATCATAAAGCTTTGTCAAATGAAAAAAAATTCAAGAATTTGAGCAAGGCTGGTTTTATTCTTCAAAACTTAAAAAATCACCATGAATTCACTGCCCAATTCATTGTTCTTATACTAGAATAAAAGGTAGAAAAATAGTTCTGTTGGACTAAGAGTTTATACAAGTAGTTACTATATAACAGGTGTTTGCTATAGTTTTACACAACAAAGATGCATATTTGCAAAAAATGTAAGGTATGTAATTCTATGATTCTTAGATGTGGTCTCTTATCCTTATGTTATGTACCTTCAAAATTCTATAGATTTCTTGTTCTACCGACTTTATGTAGACTTTAAATTTGTCTTAATCAAATTCATATACTAAAAGTTTAAATGTTATGAAATTTAATAATTTAATTCCTATGATGTGAAAATTTGAGATTTTACTAAATGAGTATTTGTAGATATATTTGAAACCTTTTTTTTGCTTTGTAGAATAATTATGTCCAGAGCTTATTTCCCAACCTGGTCCTTCCATGGTTTTATCAATTTTTTTAATTCCTTATTTCAAGTTTTCAGTGGAATAATGTGGGCAAAACATGGAATTCTTAACTAGTGTAATATCTTAAGCTCTTTTTATTGCTGTTGAAAGTAATTTCAATAAAGAAGTTGACCATCCATAAAAAATATTCCTTATCTTCCTTACTGCTAACCTATTTATTCATTTCAAGATAAAAAAGGCATTGTGATTTAAGTTCAAAAATTAATGAAGAATGAGCCTTTAAAAGTAAACTCAGAATGCATCCATTCAACTTTCAAGATATAATTTACACTATGTTAAACTAACAAAACAAAACCATTCTCGATATGTAGTTGATTTTCTTGGATGCTTTCTGTAAAAAAAAGTTCTAATAAAACTGATTTTAGAACAATATATGTTTTGTTTCTTTTCAACATTATTTTAAGTGGCACTTAAAGAAGTTTCTCTTTTGGAATTATCAAAGAAAACAATTTGAATTTAGAACCGACCATAAATCTTCAAAGAAGTTTCAAAGATATAATTTAGGAGAGGGTCATGAAAAAAAATACGCTTAAATAGGAAGGGCCATGAAAAAAATTATTACGATTTGGCGAGGGCCAAATATTTGTAGACAATCCAAAGAGAACCCCCCCCCCCCCCCCCTGTAATAAATGACCGGTCCCTAAATGAAAATTTTACGATTTATAAGGACCAACTTCATTCAAATAATACACAACAATCACATGCTGATGTTTTATTTATTGCCAATTTTCTAAAATATCACAAACTTATCCTATATCATTCAATCAAGTTTATTTCGTAAAAGGCCTGAGGCCCACGTACAATACAGAGTTAACAAATATGTGTATTTATACATTTGTGGATATTTACAATCACGTGTACTGTGTTAGTGGAGAGATTGTTACATATTAAAGTATTTACAAAACATTGCTGGTCAATGTGATATGGTAAAGATTTAATATATATACATCGCAGATCATGATAAATTCTACATTAAAACAAGAAATGGAACTCGTTTTCTATAACGTTATCATTACAAATATAGCAGAGTCTTTGGTGCCTTGGAAGTCCATCACATCTACAAATATTCTTATATAATGAAAGTGAACCTATTCGCAACATTGTTATTCAACGCCTTGCATCTTTGGATTTAAGAAAGTTTAAATATGGTTCAATACAAAATACATTTTGGATTTTTGAATAAACATCAAGAGAAGAACATTTATGCATTTCAAAAGAATGCAAAAGAAATACTGTGTAGAAAATGGAAATTAAATTGGAATGAAACTGAATTTACTCTCCTTGGCATCATCTTCACGCATAATTTGGCAGAAATAGTGGAAAGAAACTACAAAGACAAACTTAAGGAAGTACGGCTTACAATGAAGAAATGGTCAGCAAGAGCCCTTACACCTATAGGTAGAAATACAGTATTAAAAAGTCTGATACTACCAAAATTAAATCATTTATTCTCAGCTCTCCCTAACCCAAACAAAACCTTTAGGAAACAATTAAATACTGAGTTTTTCAAATTTATTTGGCAAAGTAAACCCGATAAAGTAAGTCGGAAAATTCTTAGCAAATCAATTGAAGATGGAGGATTAAGGGTACCAAACGTAGAAAATAGGATCAAATCGCAAAAGATTACATGGATTAACAGGTTATTCAAGAAAGATTCGAAACTTAGCAAATTATTTTACCATAATATCAACACAAATGATATGAATTTTCTATCAAAATGTGAACAACATATCAAAGAAAACATACTGACAAAGAGAACAAATGATTTTTGGATGGATGTGTTATTAACATCGGGACAATACATCAGCAGTAAAGGACAATGCATTAAGGAGCAAAATGATGTGCTCACATGTGCTCTGGCATAATGATAACCTTCGAATAGGCAATAAGCCAATATGCTACACACACTATGTAAAGGCGGGAGTATATTTAATAAACGATTTGGTAGATGACACAGGAAACATACTAACTTATGAAAAATTTAATAAACTGTACAACTGCAAAACAAACTTTTTAGAATATGCCGGGATCTATTAAACTATAAAACGCTATTGTAAAATAATGAATAACACTATACTCAGAAAAACCTGCATGCCCTGCATTCCTTATTTTTTACAAGATCTAGTGAAAACAAGCAAAGGATGCAGAATATTTTATGATACACTACAAACAACCGAAAATCAAAATACAAACAACAAATACAGGAAGAAATGGAATATCGATTTTAACCAACAAATATCGGATATTGACTGGAATTATTTTCATAAGATACCTTTTAGGGCTCTTGTTAATGTAAAACATCAATGGTTTCAGTATAGCATTATCCACAGTTTGAACAAATACTTCACAGAATGTAAGAGAGTATCAACAAAAATATAATTTCAACCACATCCAGCTAACACATTATCAATATGCTTCGTAATATTTTACGCTCGCATCTGTTTGGAATTAAAAACTCTGCAACCTAAGCTGATGATATTGATACCCAGCTTTAATACATGTAACACTGAAGAATATTGAGAAACATTTCATATGTGACCCAAAAGGTTGTCACTTTCAATTATGACAATATAGTCTTTCACATATGAAACATATATGCATGTTATTTATCTGGAAAACTTGACATTAATATATCACGATAAATGTAGAAATTTATATCCATTTACAGTTAGAGAACATTCTTGAAAGCTTAAAAGCGAAATTAAGTATTTGTCGTGTCAAAAGTTACAGTTGGTAATTTTCAACGATTATACCTGACATCTTTGTTTAACATTCTAGAAGCGAAAAAAAGGAGAAAAGTTAATTACTCTGACAAGTCAACTTCTTATATTGTAATGAAGAGGAGAAGAGGTACTGAGCGTTGGTGAAAATTACTATTCTACATATGTTTATCAAAAACACAAGCACGTACCACCAAAAAGGCGTATTTGGGATGTTCACTGTATCAGATTTTGGTTTGTAGTGTTTGATCCATAGTTAGAATAACTACTATATTTGTAAACGAGACGCATACTTTCGCTTTCTGAATATGAGTGAGTGAGTGAGTTATTGTTTAACGCCGCTTGGGCAATATTTAAGGCATTATCGGCGTTTCTGAATATGAAGCACATGCCCATTTAAATTGAACCTATTATCTTACCTCATGTAAGAATGACGATCTCTGATCGGTCCACGTGACCCTTAACAAATATCAATATAGACCGTCACGGAGGGATGATAAATCCCTTATATCCTGCCACATGAGTCAATCAATGAAAGTCACGTGATCAGGTCATAGGTGTTGTTCATTTTTGTTTGTCTTTTTGATAATACATTAAGACATTCGGTAATTCGTTATAACATTCCATCAAGGGTGACATAGGGATATATTATTCCTGCGAAAGGTTTTATGAAAGGTTTTATGCAACTAGCGGAATGTTATAACTTATGATACCTCCAATATTTAGTATTTACTAGCTCTGATTATATGTCACTCGGTTCACATAAGGGTAATCTTTTATTATTATAATAACGCAATACTTCAAGTTGCCATTGATTATATATATCGTGTGTATTATGATACACATAAAACAGTGAATTCACACATTCTAAAGTACTTCAGTATGACATATTTGCATAGAAAAAAATTCAAGTTCTGAATCAACCTTTGGAAAAAGGTGCGAAAAAGATTCCAGTTCTTGTATACAGAACAAGGTCACAGTCCCTTAAACCATATACGCCAAGCAGATCTTGAATGTGGCCATAGTAGTCACTGCGCTCATTTAGTGTCTACACTCCATCCTTTATTTCTCATCCCACTGTTGCACTAGCAGCCACTTTCAGAGACTTATCGCTTAAGCTGGATTGAAATTTTATCTTCATAAGTTTATGCCCATGGCATTTACATGATACAACACTATCTGCAGATCCAGCAATGTGAGGCAAAGCTTGAGAAAGCTGCAGTCACGCTGGCTCTTGTGTTGCTTCTCCTGTATAGCAATGTATGCCTTCCTCGCAGCCTTCTCCTTCTTCCTCCCCCACACTACAGCAGGCTGGGTATCAAGGTCAGCAGTATTTCTGCCCAGCACACAGTCTACATCTTTACATGGATCAGCAGTAGGGTCTAATCGCAAAGTCAGTTAGTGTCCACACTCATCATTAATTTGGAAACCCACAGTTGCACTAGCAGCCTCTTACAGAGACTTATCTCTGGATTAACATTTTATCTCCATAAGTTTACGCCCATTTACATGATAAATAACATCTGCAGATCCAGCAATGTGAGGCATAGATTGAGAAAGCTAAAGTTGCGCTGAGAATCTTGTGTTGCTTCTTCTGTACAGCAATGTGCGTAATCCTTGCAGCTTTCTTCTTCCTACCCTCCTTCAAGGCCAGCAGCAGTGTGCCCAGTACACAGACTACACCTTTACTGGGATCAGTACTCTCTCATCGCCAAGTCCTGGCTCCGTTGTCAATCCGCTTGCAGAGGGATCCTGTAATCATACCTTTTCTAATGTGATGCCAGTTTTCGTTCGAGTTTTGACAAGTATTTATCTGAATATATATGTATATCTTAAGCTGTCTAGATAAGTTTCATCATTACATCAGCTTGATCAGAATCACTTGTGTCCAAATTCAGGGTGTCTGGGGTCAAAGTCCTCATCTCCAGTTTCTGTTGTCTCCTGACTATAACTGTTATTGACATTTTTAAATATTTTTTGATGAAATGTTTGTGTGAAACTAATGTGGAGCTAAGATGACTTCTGTGAAAAATTAAAAGAGACAAATGATTGAAAATGAAAAAAATAAAAATAATTATCTTTGAACTGCCTAGAAAACAAAAAAATGAAATCAACTCAGCTCAGCAATAGTGTGTCATTACAGCATTTAGATATATATCATAGCAAAGAAAACTTGTAAACAATACTGAGGAATCCTAGTTAGAGAGATTAATTAATAGTGAATGTCATTAATTTGGGATTTGAAAGACAAACATGAGGAAAGTATACACTTTCCGATGTAAAAATACTTGATTGATTCAGTACTTCACTAGTAATAATGTAATAAAATTTATTGTAAATAACCACCCATCGAACAGGCTCAATCCTTAGCTTCTTTATAGGCACAGCCTCAGTCTGACTCGAGGCTCTCCTTTTCCAGAGACAGACTAGATGACAAAGAGGGTTTCTCATAATCTTCAAGAGCATAGAGACTGGCTGTCATGTGACGATAATGTGTTGATTAAAATTTATCATATTTTAGAATAAAACATTTATAAAATAACCGAATATCTTCAATGGATATGTTTGAAAATTTTGTAAAAAATACTTACTCCCAAGCTTGAATAATGCTGTTGTCTTTTCCATAATGAACGATGGGTCATATGCTAATTTTCCTAGATAGGAAGATCCCTTCTGTGTTGGTTTCACTTTTGATTTAAATGCACAGTGGCCACTGTCATCACTTGTGTCACAATATTGGAGGTCTAACACATGACTACCATAAACAAAGAATAGTCCTCAAAAAATTCTTCAAAAAGCCTTCAGTTTACGCCTATCATAATCAGTTCTACGAAATAACAGGTACTTGAAGATGTCAAATAGGCCAAAGTCTGGAACAAGACTCAGTCAGATATACAACAGTCCTTCATTTCTGGGACTCTTAAATTCTACATGATAATTCTAATAAAATTCATTCTCATACTATCACATTACACATGCACAGAGCAACCAGAAAATTACATCTACAAGAACTAAACTTGAAATTTGAATCAGAAATAAGAAGCCACAGTTCAAATTTATACACTATATCCTAACAACATATGTACATTGAATGACAAAAAAAATAACATAGTTACTACATAGAACACATATTTCATAGAGGAAAATAGATAAATTGCGAAATAATAATTCAAAAGACAGATGATAAAATTTGCCAATGGTTAACGGATGCCATTTTGTCTCAAAGCTTGACCTGTGTCACGTGATCGCGTCACGTTCTGTTGAGTTTATATTTGTAACACAATCCCCAAGGGTTGTCGAACGAGTTATTGTCAAAGTTTTTAAAGGTCATCTGTTTCCTTGAAGAACCAAAAAATGCAGAGATCGGAAATCAAAGTTGAACTTGACTGTGAGTATCAATGAACATGCATTATTGTTTGTTTGTTTGCTTTGTTGGACAGTCTGTTATCAACTGATGTTTTGAACTAATTATTGCGTATCTTTCAAAAAGTCGTGTATGATATCAATATCATTATCACAATTAATCAACATTTAGCCTAAGGATATTGATAAACACCAAGCCAAACTGGTCGTACATTAATGACAAGGCAGCTTTTTAAGAATGTAATGAGTCACTTTCCCTCTTTTTGCGACGTTTACAAGTTATTCATAATATTCTAGAACCATGATATAGCTAAATCATTTGTGGATAAAGATTTCCAGGCAGTAACACAATCATATTTTGCTGACAAAAAGACCTTCACCTTGGTGTATTGTAAATTAAATTACTCTACGCACTGAACAATCCTCCCAGATGACAAGAAGGTACGTCACAAAGTGCTAATGGAAGCTGATAGATTTGAATATTGACAACAGCATACCCTTTGTTCTACAAGGACAAAAAGGACGGATTGACAAATTCATCAAACAGCTTGCAGTAACATTAAGACTCAGGAATCAAGTGTTACAAGCACACTACGACTCTCAAATTGGAGATTGTCACGATGCTTCGGGTCAGGAATGAATTACATTCAATCATGTGAAGATTACCAGCAAATACTGTGTGAAGAAAGCACCACTATGTTCAATGCCTATAGAGGAAATCTTCACAAGGTGGCACATTGACATTCTTCGTCCATTTCCAACAACACCAGACAAGTACAGGTATACTGGTCATCACGGATACTGTATCATGATGTCCAAATCGTCCACTGACTTCGAAGGAACTTTTCACTCTGAGTCATTTACTTTATACCAATCCTATACTCAATACCAATCATATGGAGTGAATCCCCATGTGATCATGTGCCATTATATTTGAACATTACTATTGCAGTGAAACATTTTTAGTTCTGAAATTCGTCCTTGGTTTTCATATCTTCAAACTGAGACAAACCCAGAAATAGAATGTGATCCTTATCAATAAGGAATTCTTATCACAAGAGTCAATGATGGTTGTCTATTGGTTTCTGAGCAGGCACGATTCAAATAAGCTAGTTCCTGCACCTTCGAGGAAGCCATTTGAATAACTGGATATCTTAGTTTTGAACAAAATTGACATGATGGTATGCTTCTGTAATGATTTGACTAAATTTCAATCTGTTTCTATCAGAATGTTTTTCTCTTCTGGTACTTCCTCAAAGTATCTGCATCCGTCTCCAGTGAAGGTCGTGTGTCTTGTGTAAACCATCAACCACCTCAGCTTCTGTCGAGTGTTACACCAAACTTCTTATATGAACTATCAACCACCTCATCATCTGTATCTGATGTTACACAATACGCCTCGTGTGAACCATCAACCACCTCGACTCCTGTCTTGAGTGTTACACCAAACTTCTTGTATGAACTATAAACCGACTCGGCTTCTGTATCTGGTGTTACACCAAACTTCTTGCATGAACTATAAACCGACTTTGCTTCAGTATCTGTCCCCAATCGTCCACCATGTATTGTGTGTGAAACATCAAAAACTTTAGCTTCTGTCTTTGATATGCCCAACATAATTTCTTCATCATCGCTCATAGCAGAACAAACATCCCAAGGAGTTTCCATCTCTTGTGTACTGCAGGGCATCTTGTGTTTACTTCTCAAACATTTGAATTGTTTAAATCTGTAGATAAAAAAACATACACAATGTTAATCATTTAAAAAATGTATTAGATACTTACAAGAGCCTGTTTCATAGTCCTACAGAAAGAATTAAGATGAGGCTTGAGTAACTCGTTTCTATCCACTTCTCTCTGATATTTAGATGATTAAGGAAGCATTGTCAAGTACGATCAAATGCTATTAAATTTTCCTTCTTGTTTTGTCGTAACCTTTTATCATTAACATCCCTTCTTATTATTGTCTACTTGAATACTTGCAATACTTATGAAAGTACAACCGTGTAAAAGTGAAGGTTGACATTTTTTATTTTACAAAGACACGTACCTTGGTATGCATAAAACTAGTATTACAACAGTCAGCACAATTGATAAAGGTAAGGTAACCCACATTACTACAGCTTGCCAAGGAGGAGCAAGGACCACTGCAAATGGTAAAAAACAACAATGACAGACATAAACTGTTGTAAAAAGTATGAAACATGTCGCTATTTGTAAAATCAATTGCTAAACATTCTGCTTCATCAGCGCATTTGTATCTGCGTAGCTCCTACAATACACAGTCAGAATACAATTCAGTACAGCTAAACGAGTCACAAAGATTAATCCCATTCCCATCAATCCCATTCATGAGGAACATGGTTCACAGAGAACACTTGCCCGTAGCTACTGACACTGAATGATTTTGCCGTAGGCTATAAGATTGGTTAGCTGTGCTTAGATAAGAACATGCACCTATCACAGTTGCTGTCAAAACATGTGTAGAGAAGACCTGATACAACAAGCTCTTATCATAGTAATCGACATTTTGAAACCTTTATTCCTAGTGTTATGAGAATGTGATTGTTTACATGTGCAATAATGTGTAACAATGTTACATTGTTCCATGGCACACACACTGGCAATGTTTGGTTATGTAGACCATACTTTTCTAGAAGGTTCTTTCTGCAAATGGTGAAAAAACAACAATGACAGCCATCTGTTATAAAAGGATGAAAAAAATGTCACTACATGCTACATCAGCGCATATGTATCTGCGTAGCTCCTACAATTCCCAGTCAGAATACAGAAGCTCCAATAGTCACATGTTCTGTAACCAATTCAGTGCAGCTAAGTCCAATCCCATTCATATCAATCCAAATCATGAGGTTTACAGAGAATACTTCCCCGTAGCGACTGACACTGAATTATTTAGCGGTAGGCTATAAGATTGGTTAGCTGTGCTGACATCAGAACATGTAGCTACCTATCAGCTGCTGTCACACCATGTGTAGGGAAAACCTGATACAACAAGTCAACAAGTTCTTATCCTAGTAATCAACAATTTGAAACTTATTCTAAACTTAACTTATTCAGTCACACATTTGATGAACCTGGTTTTATTCCTCGCCCGTGTAAGATACTACAGTGTAATATTTATACTACGATATTAAACTAGTGTAATACCGCTGCGCATGTGATGTCACAATATTGTGTGGTTGTGACGTCATAATGTTGGCACCGCCGTCACAATGGGGGCCAAGTCGCGAAATGTTTTGTTTAGTACACTTTAGGCAATCATGCTTGATTACTGAGGTCAAGTAATGAAGAGAATACTAAATTTAACTTCTTTCAATTAAGTACTATTTTTATCAAACTCATTAATGATTTGGTATCAAACTCGCTTTTGCTTGTTTTACTAAAAATAGTATTAAATGGAAGGTCATTTGGTATCCTCTATATCGATAACTGACACTGCAATAATTCTGCTGCGCCACGGCTATCCACACTTAATTTTTGACATTGTTTATAACCGAATTCACAAAGGAAACCCATCAACTGCTATTTGACCAAGGACATAGTGAATATACTTTTAAGCTAGAACTATGACCATAACTTACTTGTATTAGTCTATATTGTAACTCTTTGCTTACCATTGATTAAATTGTTAATATATTCAATCGTTTGTCATATTTTGCTTGTATGACTTGTGACAGTTTTCATATTTCTAAATTAAAATGTTATAATATGAAACAAGACCTCACTTTTAATTGGTCTGCTACAAAACCCTAATATCAATCTATGATATTTTGCTTGTTACTTAACACTATAGCTTGCATAGAAAAAAAACATTGATATGATGCAAAAAGACGGAAGCTAAATACATAAAGTAAGCAGCTCTCTCATTTGTTATTGAGATAAATACTCGCATGGCCTCTCATCAAGGCAGTGTCACTATGGCTTGACATGTGTGTTTAATTTGCCTGGAATATTAAGTGATGAAGAGGTTTTGGACCTAATGGACATCAGACTATTGTGGGAACAATGTAGATATAAATCTACTGAATTAGCAGAATGCTTCTCATAATGTTACTCCTACTTGTATATTTTCGTGACTAGTAAATATTTCTTGGTTGAATTAATGTTTTATATAGTCTTCATAGAATCAAAATATCAATATTGTAACTTTAATCTTAATGAATAAAATATCAATGACTTTACTTTGACATTGCTTAAGACTTAAAGAAAATAACTGTACTTCATTGCAATGAATTTATGAATAAGAGGGTGACAGAAATTTATCACATATGTTCAAGGATCACCGGTTCTCACTTTTTGCCGCATGACAGTTGCCATCCATGTAACATCTACCACCACAGACATCAGGACATCTTGAGCTGCAGGAGCTTCCATACAGACCATCAGAACATGCAATACAGTCTCCAGTTGTCTTGTTACAGTAAGTACAGTTCTGTGTGCAGGAGATGTTGCAGTTAGTGCCATAGAGGCCAAACGAGCATGCCATACAGGCTCCAGTTTTCTGGTCACAGCGGGTACAGTTCTTGGTACATGAGATACTGCAGTGAGACCCATAGAGACCATCTCGACACCCGGTGTTACAGGTACCTTCTAGCTGACTGCAGACTCCATCAGCACAACCCAGTGGACATGAATCCGTGCATCCAGAGCCAGATGTACCATTGACACATCCTTGTGTACAAAAACCATCATTCGATCTGCATTCATTTTTCTCACAGTTGCCCGAGCATTTTTGGGTACACCACTCTCCCCACCAACCGACTACACACGATTTGCAATTGCCAGTGCGACACTCACATATTCCTTCTTTACAGTTTTGAGCACATTTTGTGTCGCAGAGATCTCCCCACCAAGAGTTCTCACATAAAATGCAGAGGCCGGTAGACCGATAACATGTGGACTCGTCGCAGTTTTTTGGACATCTGTTGTTACAACGTAAACCATAAAAACCTGTCTTGCATTTTTTACATATCCCTAGTTCCCTGTCACATCCACCATTGTCACAAAGTCCAACACAGAGTTTATCACATTTGTCCCCAAACCATCCAGTTTTACAGAATTTACATATACCGGAGAACGTGTCCCTCTCACAATTGTCGAGGTTGGCAACTATGGAACAGTTAAACAAATTAAGGATAACTTAATGCATTGAACAATGTTTATGAAATCATTATAAAATCTTTTCCTTCTCACAGATTGAGTCAAAAGTTTGAAGAAATTCATTTTTCATTTTGATTGCATAAATAAAAACAATGGCCCACTCACTTGTTTACTCTTTTTTTTCATCACTGATGTTACGATAACGCTTCCTGATTAGTGTTTTAGATATGAATTTTATTTTTTATAAAGTAACTTCTTGACTCAAAGTTGTTGTACGATAGGGATACTGTTCTGTTAATTTATTTCAGTATTCATTGCCATATTTCCAAGCGTTTGAGACTGATACACTGATGCGTATGTATTTTGATATTTCCTCTGAAAACTGATTACTTAAAGGATATCTCTTTGGCGTTATTCAAAAGTCAATGCGAAGCTCTGACTTATTCATCATAAGAACACACATATTGAATTGCCCGCGCAATGTTTCTAGAATAGCTTCTTCTTGAGAAACCCTCGAGCCGGTAAAATTTTGTGACCTTTACATTGTTTTCAAGTTCGCAAGAAAGCTTTGAATTTTTCTATTGTCACATTCATGTTTACAACAACTATTGGCTAGGGATCCTCAATAAATCTTACAAAAAGTCTCATATGTCTCAAGTCTCAAAGTCTCAAAGTGAGTTGTTTTAGTTTGGAAAACAGAATTGTTATGATTATCGTTTTCTAAAGTTACACTGTAATGGAGAATTGAATTTCACATCACCTTTTCGAACACTAAGTTAATTTTTAAGTGAATTAATTGAATGAACATTAACTTGAGTAGTTGAAGTAGGTTATATGAAGTAGGTATTTCTCCATTCCTTAGAAATAATGGACCTCGGAGGCTTGGGCCTTGGCTCCATCAGTTTAAAAGAATGGAGAGTTAATCAGACATTAACCGTTACATACGTTTCAAAAACCGCAGCACACATCGCAAGAAACATAAATGGATTGTGTTATATTCTTTCAATTCATACGTAATTTGCTTGTTTCATCCTGTTTGAGATTACTCCCACGTAGATGACTGTTGTGTATAGTTCTTGGACAAAATTGAGGCTTCATTTCTGAAATTCTCATTTAGTTAAGTGTTCAGTAACAGTTTAAAGAATAATTTTCACTAACTGTGTTTTGGCCGAATGATTTAAATTTATCCATAAGATAAGAAATCATCTCAGCGACAACTGCCTTGTATAAATTAATAATCACATGGTATTAAGGAAAACTGTTGTTATTTAATCGTCAAATATACATCAACTAATGGCAAAGCTGTCAGATTAATTTTATTAGTGAGATTTATGCGGAAGTTGAATGTGTGATGCTTAATCAGATGTCGTTAAAAAGTAATAAACGGAAAGATGAAAGGTAATAGTGTCCGTGGAGCCGGGATGACTCCAACTTAATATAAATTATTGCAATCCAATTAAATAAAACTAATCTTGTGGCGGTTTTTTAACATCTAAGTCCATGGGAATTCAACTTGTGATGACTTACTTTTGTCCAGTGCAAGAGGTATCAACGTTTCTAAATTCTAGTTATCTTTAAGAGAAGTTTAAATCGAAGATATCGATGATCTCATTTATATATATTTTTACGTACGATTTAGTGAGTTTTGCTATTTCAAAATATGCATTATGTTGATATGAAATGACATCAAACATAAACTCACAACAGAACATAAACAAGAAATCCGTGGCTAAGTTGTCGGTTCTTTTCCAATATTTCATTTACATTTAAAAATTCAGAACCGTTTACAATACTCAACAATCTTCAACTTAGCTTACAGATTTCTCCTTCATCATTTGTACTTTGTAAATAAGCATACAGTCGAAATGAATGTGCTATCCATAAAATGACTATGAACAATATTCGCTGTTTACATACCTGCTGTTTGAAAGTTGAAAATGACAGTCACAAGAGCAAAAACTCGAAAATCCATCTAGCCAAACCTGAAAGTAGAGTTGATAAATACAATTACGACGTCATTCCTGGAAGGGAAAAGCGGGGATTATACGATTAGTGGATTGGTACAGGCACCCCAACTATATCCCAAACTGGAAATCTATTAGATATGATCATTGGTTGAAAAAAGTTACGCCAAACCAACATATGCGTCATTTCAATAATGTTTGAGCAAGCTGGAAATTTGACAATGTAAGACGATTGTCGTTACTACTTAATCCAATGAAAATTATGACCATCAGAATTTAAGTGCTCACAACAGCGTTTTTGAAGAAATGAAATGTTAAACTTTATTGATAAAGACCCTGCAGTTGCGGACAGTTTCGACTGGTTTTCATTTACTATTTGTATATATCAATTTCCAGTGGGGTAACTTTGTATATTGGGTGTTCATGTTCCAAGTTATAGTTGCCTCATCACTGAGCAAAATCTGGTTGACAATATTCCATCAATCGGATGGAATAACCAACACATACACATGTTACCTTTTTACTGCAGTAAGAAGTGAGAAATTTAAGCTTTGCACATGTTAGATATTTACTGTTATGATAGATATGTGCCAACAGAGGTTCACCATATTATGTAAACCAGGGTACTGTTAGAGAAGGGCCTATATTTTCGAAGCTCTCTTAGCGCTAAGATAGTAGTTAGCCTTTGTTAATGTATGGTGCTTACGACTGTCGTAATGCTAAGAGAGCTTCGAAAATATAGGCCCTTCTCTAACAGTACCCTGCAGTTTCCAAACACCCCGGATTGTAATTCAAACATCCTAATACATGACTCCATGTTGTCAGTAGTAAGTCTACCCACAATAAAGACATTCAAATCCATCACTAATAACTTGGAGCCTCCCAAACCTTAAGAACTCAAGAAATGTGAGTACAAACTGGAGGCATTTCAAGCAAGCATGGAAATGCTTACTCACCATTATGAATGTTTGGGAAAACACGCCTCATGTCTTCAATGTTTGGGTGCAATGCTACACTGAATTTTAGCGTAGTGCCACCCATTGTTCGCTAGTTACAGCCAATACTCGCAGGTTTCAACACAATGCATAGCCACAATGGTGGTGCGGGCGTTCTACCTGCAATGATACTAGCAGCCACGATATGGTCGAAATACTCTTGAAGGCGGCGTTTAACCCCAATCACCTCACCTCACCTCCTCAAGTAAAGGTATAGAACTCTGTCCGAGAACTTATAAGTGAAAAAACATAGCCTACGTGATAAATCAGACAATAAAGTTGGAACAAATGTCCATTTCATAACCCGGAAGCTTTGAAATTTAAATCACACGGCTAAAAAAGCAAATTTCGGTACAGAAAGCATACGCAAATGTACGTGTTTTAACAAAACAATTCCTTACCAATGTATGCCTAGACGATGATTGAAATAGAATATCCATTGTGGTACTGCATTTTTGTCGTTTGATTTGGAGAAATACTGCTCCGTTATGTAAACTTTACACTACAGCTACATACAGGGGTGTGGAGTGATTTAATGTATCGTCGACAGGTTCAATGTGAAATTATCAGCTGTATACTTTTAAGAAAATTAAACAGAACTATTATATCATGTTACGAATGCACTCTAAAGTCACTATAACTTGTGCTGGAGTCTGACAATGTTTTTCCAATTGAACTACAATTTCGTTAAATCATATATATGTGACTGATGTTCGATACATTCGCGAAAACATTCATAAAAATCATCTGACAGTGTATCAACATCTCCTGCCTTAAATTCTGATTATAGTCTGCATTGCCTGTAACAATGAACTTTTTTTTGTTATGAATGCTGAATAAACATGATACCTAACTTATGACAGTGCATAAGGCATATTCATGATATTCTTTTGTTGCTTTTCTAATTTTGTTTCGGCCATCTTATGACATCTGTGTACATGCAATATATTTTTATTTCCAGAAATTCTTCCCTAAATATCATAACTTTTCATGACAACCATTGATTATTATTATTATTATTATTATTGATTATTATTATTATTTATACCATTGAAGTAATCATAACTTATCTCAAAATAAAGATGATGAATGAGCGTTTTATATTCAAATTACAATAAATTTGTTCTTACAATACATGTTTCTATATCATTCCTAGTCAGGGGATAAACATGCATGGGGTTTTCGAAAATTTTTAAAGTCAATTTTGGGACACATAGATAAATCGGATAGACATGAATTTCAAACAATTCCAAGCTGTGAGCGCTATCTTTTTTTATTCACAAATTGAGGGAAATAAAGCAACCATTAAAACCTTTACCTCTGCACAGTTTTGACGTCCTTCATAGTCAAATATTTAGTAAAGTTGAAATTATTTCACTAATTTAAAAAATCAATTGCGATTTAAACTTCACCAATTGACCAAAGTTTTATTATTCAACGGTACTGATGCAGATGAAAAGGACAGAAATGATGTTTTCTCGAGGCTGAATAATGAAGTTATATTTTCATGTAACTGACGAAGAAGAATGTAAGGTGTCTTCCCACTTTGCCACCACCTATTGTTGTCCATATGAAAGTTGGTCATGCGTGCTAATTGGTCAGAAAATAGAGAATGCATAGACATATGGCATAATATTGAAGAAGGCAATGAATTATTTGGCAAAATATGTTACCTTTGTTTAAATCAAAGGGACTGTAGATATTTATATCATTATTTAGAAGGATAGATTTGAATCTGGAAACAGAATGCATTTCTCTCTGTTCAACTGTTAATAAATTCCATTTTCTGATAACATCTGGAAAAAATGAGAAATGAGAAGAAAATATACGCTTTAGTTCGACTACTAGGAGATCTTTTATACCCCTGTTTTGGATAACCGCCTAATGAGACAGGCGAACGCTTAGACAAAATCACCGAAGCATGACTCGAAACCACGCCCAGTGTGTGACGTGTTGGTCGTCAGCTGGAAGTCCAGCCCTTTGATTTTCTCTGCATTTTTAAGCTAATTCAACAGCAAAATAGAGGCAATAGCATGACCGAAAGAATTCCAAAATACGATATGTAACTGCTTCATGATATCAACTTTCCCTCTCAGCCGTCAAATCCATCTTGATTGGACTGTGACAATCCTTGGACGCTGTTTTCTTGGATGGGTTTATATAAAAAGGTTAAGACCTTGGTCGGTGAGAGACCCATCACTAAGGAATAACTCGTAGTGTTATATCGAGTATTTATCGATATGAAGTTCTAAATTGTCTCAGAAAAATGAATTTTTATGTAATAAACGGTAATGTAAAAAATTTTTTAATGTTTACTGTAGACAATTTTTTTCTTTCACTTCACTTTGATGACAACTTAGTACTTATTGAATGATTCCTTTGTATTCCACTAACATATATTGTTGATAGTTGATATCATGAATTACTTACATATTCTATTTAGATCTTTTTCCGATCATGCCATAGAATTTTGACTTTAAATGCCTGTCAACACTTCTAATGATCCCCCTGACACTTGACGGTTCATAGTAACAAATTTGGTCTTTTTTACATTTATAATGAATTTGCACAGCAGTCAGGAAAGTTCATCAACTGAAATTGTCTCAATTTTCCTCTCATCATTTTCCGCGGCCATAAATTTTGTGAGAATTATTAAATCATTGTTCGTCTTTCTCAAAGTGTTATACATTTTGCTTTTGCGAAAACTGAAATTTCAGAATCATCACAATACTTTGGTGCATCTCCATTCACAAAATCAATAAAATCATCAACCAAAAGTTATCAATATTGACACCATCGATCTGTGCACCAAATGACATGTTCATGGCAACAATGTAATTTATATATTGGTACTTGTTTCTGTGTCCAATCTTCAAGTTTAACATTGAAAATATTGTATGTTCCTAATGTTGATTACTGTTGCATGTTGACAATGAAAATACAACAGAAATCGTCTGCTAAAATAGTTTTTTTATTGTTTATTTGATTTTGCATTAAACATTGAAAAATGAGGCAGGAATTTATGCTATTGAAATAAAAAAACATTGAAATAAAGTTATTTTTTTCGTAAATTCACATCTTATTGAGAATGCAAAATTTGACAGTCGCCATTTTCCAACTTATAAGTCACGTGATTGGACGATTTCATGTGATGTTCGAAAGTAGTTCCGTTTGTTCGCACGAGATGGTGTTGTGTGTTACCAACTCATTGTTATCTATTGAGTGATCTCACCTCGGTTGAGTAATAAAAATAGGACATTTATCACATGACAAGATGCATATAAGTGTACTTGGTTAAATTTGAAGAAATTATCCGGGAGACCCACTTGAGAGACTAATTTAATCACAGAGACCAACATAGTTTGTGAGTTTGGGAAAAATATGTTTATTTCATTTGTATTTTAGCAAACAGTTTCCATTTTTTATCTACAACATTGCAAATGTCATATAGTTCAGAAATATGAAATTTTAAAATGATAAAGAATCTTCAATTCTAATTCATGTGCAGTCATAGACAAATCTTATTATGATGAAATAAACTCTTCAAAAAAACAACTTGACATTCATGTGAAATTATACATACCTGTAATTTAAAGAAAGGCTTGCTCAAAAGTGTAAATTTACCAAAAACAATGGCCCAAAAAGTTTACGTTGTGTTCAGGGACGAAAATGAGCAATTCGTCCGAATGCATTTTCTGCCAAAGCATGTGCAGCATAGGATCATGGAGGTTTAATGAAGACACGTCTGCTTTTGGGGTATAAAAAGCCATATCAGCCGCTGTTCATTCACACTTCACAACATCGGTACAGCGACCTGAAGAATGCCAAGACTGAACAGAGCGCAACGCAACAACGCTATTGGCAGACTTCAAGCAGGAGCGACGCAGCGAGATGTTGCAACACACTTTGGCGTGTCAAGACAGACCATCTCTTCATGGTGGACCCGTTTCAACACCCGAAACAGCGTTGATGATAGGCCAAGGTCAGGCAGACCAAGGTTGACTACTCGGGCCCAAGATCGGTACATCCGACTGCTCCACCTTCGGGAACGCACCAAGACAGCAACGTCAACAACAACGCAGATACCAGGCAAGGTCATCTGGCGGAACGTCTCCAGTAATGTCAACAGAGAATGAGATGGGCACGTGCAAGGTGGAGAACCGTTCTCTTCACCGTTTCTGCTTCGTTTCTGTTTCTGCTTCGACGAAGTGATGGACGAGCACGTGTATACAAACGTTGTGGAGAACGTTAAGCTGCCAACTGTGTTCAGGAGGTTGTCCCATTTGGAGGTGGGAGTGTCATGGTGTGGGCCGGGATTCGTCACGGTGCTAGGACACCCCTTGTGCATGTTGTGGGTAACCTTATTGGTGTACGGACTTGATCCTACAGCCTTACCTTATTCCTCACGTCATCGCCCATGGTGGTCTCTTTCTGCAGGACAATGCTCGACCACATGTTGCACGTGTTTGTCAAGACTTTTTACAGCGTAACAATGTCCAGACATTGCCATGGCCAGCCAGGTCACCAGATTTGTCACCAATTGAGCATCCCTGGGACGAACTGGATCGACGCGTGCGCAGTAGGAATCCACCACCCCAAACACTTCCAGGACTTCTTGCAGCACTTCAGCACGAATGACAGAACATTCCCCAGGCTGTGATTGACAACTTGATTACATCCATGGGTCGTCGGTGCCAAGCGATAATCAATGCCAATGGTGGCCATACCCGATACTGACATTTGTGCACCCCTGTGATGTTGAAGCACTTGTGCACCTGTGGATTTGAAGATCATGAAGATCAGCGTTTCAGTTTTCATTTCAATGTTTGACTTGCATCTGTGGTCTTTATATTGAACTTTAAAAGTCAGTGTCAAGTTTCTTTTCTTGAAGAGTTTATCTAATACCTAAAAAGATTGTGGCAGTTGAGATAGCTCCACCATGTCAGCTTCTTGTTAGAAATTGTCTTATTCCATCATTATAAAAAAAACAGGTAAGGAAATAGAGCCTATTCATTTGACAACGAAATTATTTCCCGTCGCTCATCTTTATAGGTGTCATTTCCAGCTTAACAGGTTCAGTTGATTGACGTGTTTTCACTAGGTAAACCTAAATCAGGTAAGGATCCTATTACTCAGATAATGATTGACTTCTAGTGAAGCATATACGCGTTTATATCTAGGTAAGAAATAATGTATCTATGTTGACAATATCTCTGGCTCTTTACCTCATCAGGGTGTCTATAATTGGCACAGTGTCACCATATGGACGTCACAGGATCACCAAGTTCATTTATTAAAATCATCATAGTTGGGAGTCGGTACACACGATTTCAGTTAACCAGGCTTTTGCTTTCGCAAAAAAGATATGACCCATGTAGCCTATATGAGGGGTCAAAGGCTCACCAAATTTATAAAATTGAATTTTCATCGGCCAATCAGTCTCTACACAAAGTTCCAGCTTTCTAAGCCGTTTGCTTCTGGAAAAATAAATGAAAATCGTTTTTTAGACTTGGCTCCTGTGGCTCTTATTCGGGATCACGTGGTCACGAAATCTAGAAATCAAAATCCCCATCAGCTGAGGAGTCTTTACACAATGTTTCAACGCTCTAGACCTCCTCCTTCTGCAGAAGAAGAAGAAAAAGAAAAATTTTTTTAGGGCGAGGACGAAGGTTTCTTGAACACGAAAAGTGGAACGCTGATTTGATGCAATCAAAGTTAGTTGTGCAATCAGCGACGCCGTTCAAAAGTCATCATTCAAATCACTTGAGTTATTTCCATAAGCTTTATAAAAGCTAAACTTCATTCGAACATGCACCTTGCACTTTGAGTCGTCTTTATTTCATTGGTTGAAATAATGCCAGGTAGTTTAAGTTGCAAAATTGTCCCGCTAAGGGAAACTGCCTGAAGCCGAAGAAACCTTCGTATCAAGACAGAGGTTGTATAGGAAATTGGGACAGAGCTACCTCTGTTGGGAGAGAATGAGAGTACCTATGAATTATCTATATATACTTTATTTAAATGACTATTTAGTGCCTATAATGTCAGAATTATGCAGTTATGGAGATCGGTTATAATGTGTTTTTAACATTATTTCTGTTATTTAAAACCTATTCAGAAAAACTATTCATCCAATTCCTTTCAAATTTTGCAAGAATTCCAGCCTTTATGGAGGGAGGCAGTGAAAAATAATATTAACTGTGGTTAATTAAAATCTTGCAACACTTCTCAAACCTGTATTTATTTTGGAATAGATATGGAGAACTGTTCCAGAGAGCCCCTATAGGCATAAGATTAAGAAAGAAGACAAATTCCTTTTTATTCACATTTCTTATGATTGTGAGCATAATGTCCATGCTCAATTTTCTGGAAGAAAGATTTTAATGTAATATCAACAAAAATAAACCATTATAGGACACAAGTTAAGACACCCACTTTGAGCTCCTGCAAAATTCATCAATATTTATTAGTTTCAGGGAATGATGGTTACTGCTGTATTGATCATATTGTCACTTTTACCAACGTTTCGGACTGCTCTGAGAACCGATGAACAATGTACAGCTGGACTAACTGGAGTGAACTGTAACATACTATGCCCAACCCAATGCACGACATGTGATCGAGTAAGCCAAGATTGTACAGGACATTGTATTGAGCAACATCGTTTTGGTAAACTTTGTGAACAATTTTGCTCCCAGACCTGCGATGGTAAATGCAATATTACCACCGGGTCCTGTTTCCGATGTTTACCTACCTATGGTGGAACCTATTGCAACATTTCCTGTTCAGAAAACTGTAGATCGACATGTGACATGAACACAATGGAATGTCATCAGTGTAAACTTGGTTTCACTGGAGCATGGTGTAATGATACATGTTTAGGAGAACAGCCCAACACAACTACATACAACGACTCTTGTATTGATTCGTGTCCGAGAGAAGGGGACGAGGGAGGTGACTGTGAGTTTCCGTGTCCAGAGAAGTGTAAAGACGGATGTTATAGAGACACTGGGGAGTGTGTGATCTGTGTTGAAGGATTTGGAGGGAGATTCTGTAATGACTCGTGCCCAGAAAAGTGTTTGCATGGATGTGACAGATACAAAGGAATTTGTCATGAATGTAAACATAATCATTATGGAAAGAAGTGTTTCAAAATATGCCCCACAAACTGTAAAGACAAGTGTCAGCAGGGCACTGGTCATTGCATTGAATGTGAAAGTGGATTCCAGGGGCAAATGTGCAATGAAAACTGTCCTCTGAAATGCAATAGCAGTTGCATTCAAACAACGGGAGTTTGCAATTCTTGTGAAGCCGGATTCAAGGGTACGTTCTGTAACCAGACTTGCAAGAAGCATTGTGACAAAGGATGTGAACAAACCATCGGAGAGTGTACGAAATGTCAACATGGCTTTGCTGGTGTGTTCTGTGATCAGACGTGTTCTCACTACTGTAGAGACGAGTGTGAACAACACACAGGAGAATGTATCGGGTGCATTGATGGGTACACAGGAAGATTCTGCAACAAAACGTGTCCCATCAAATGTCTCGGCAACTGTCATCAGTACACGGAGGAGTGTGACATGGATGCAGGTGAAGGACCTCAATCATTCATAAAGCATACTGTAGCTTATAAGACAATACATCGTAAGTTGTTGATGTAAAACAATATGTCAATGCCATGTAAAGGATTAAATTGAATGCTAATATGTTTTTTTCCCTTCAGAATTGCAACTGCTAAAGATGTCAGGAATCGTGTTGGCAACTGTTTTCGTTGTCATACTGGTTGTGATCCTGGCAAAACGATTTTGTAAACGGTAAGTTGAAGTTTTAATGATTCAACATTCTTAGCCATATTATCTTTTTCGTTATGTCTGAGGCTAAAGTTGTTTTCATTTAGTTTAAAACAATTGTTTTCAGGTTTAGACAAATTGGTAGAGCGAACTACCTCACTGCAATACCAGAAACGGAAATTAGCAGACCAAGTTCTTACTCAACACACAGATACTGGGATATTGAGGAAGATAAAGTTGATGACGAAAGCAAAGAGTCTATGGCAGTAGCAAGAAGTAACAATCTATTGGCTCAAATAGGTGTAGATCTTCGGCTGCCTCCACCGTTACCAAGGCAAAAAGATCCAATGAGAAGCCCCCCTACTCAGCAAGATTTGGATCCTGAGTTTTCTCTCCCGCTACCATGCATGCCATACAAGCCTTCACGTAATCGCAGACTGAGTGATCGTTTTGAGTGCGATGTCATCTTTGAAAATGCTATTTATGAATCGGCGAACGAAACTCATGTTATACCCAAGGAATTAGTGCTTCATTCTACTGAGGGCGAAACAGAGCACATTCTATTGAAGAAAATACCAGAAAATCAAACTTTAGAGATTTAAATTGTTGTTATTGATAATGCTGTTGTTGGTGTCACCAGTGATAAAGTTGAGGTCGTTGATGAGGATGGCGATGCAGCAGATTTTGATGTTGCTGGCGCTGACCAGAAAATTGTTGCTGCCTATAATGATTTTGTTGATGCCTTCAACGATCTTTTTACTGTTGATAAGTATGCTGATGCTGACAAAGCCGTTTTTGCTCTTGCTACAAATGTTGTTGCTGCCAATGTAGATGTTACTACAGATATGCATGTTATGAATGTAGATAGCGATTTTGTTGGTGTCACTAAAGATATTGTTGCTGTCGATAAAGACCCTGATGCCAACACAGATGTTGTCAAATAAGGTTTAAGGTGTTATTGTTGCCGATAAAAACGCTGTTGTTGTCCATAAGGAGGTTTTTCCCGTTAAAGAAAGTTGTCCGGCCTATGTATGTATAAATAAGGCAGTTGCTTTCTATTTCAAAATCTAGAAGCCAGTGTAGATATTGAATGAAATTTGTTTCGACATAAGTTCTGGCCTATTATATGGATGAATGTAAGTATACTTACCTATAAAACGTGAATTAAAAGGGACATTGCCGGTCATGCTCTCTGACCGGATATAGGTTCTCTCGCGCTTAGGGATAAATGTTTTGATGTATAAATTATGCTTAATAAGATTTCTACTCTCTGGAATCAACTCTCACTTAACAGTCAAAGTTGCAAAACGCAGATGACCTTAAATCATAATGTTTTTATTGCGATGAACCAAAAAAGGCGGTAATTTTTCAATTTTGATGATTTCCGATTTAATAAAACCTCAAAATTATCTAACGTATTATTTTTATGACAACGGTAATGAAGTTAAAGCAGTTGGTTATTTTATCTGATTTCGTGAATACTCGAAATAAACAGAGGGGACCCAGTCTCATGTCGCATTTGTTTAGATTCGCCCTCAAGTATAGTGACAATGTTTATTTTTTCATTTCGGGTTGTTCACATTGCGAGTGAGCAGAACTCTTGGGCTGGAATTGTCACACGTTTTCAAGAAAATCTACAATGTCTAACTTTTCATTTCGGGTTGTTTATTGAGCGCTACTGAGCAGAACTCTTGGAAATGGAGCTATGCAATTCTTTTAATGATGATAGATATTATAAAGATAGATAGGAATAATTATACCTATGTCAAAGCTCTGTGACAAGCCATTAAAACCAAGGACGATGTTAACTAGTTGGTAATATTTTGAAGAGCATGATTATGTCAGTAAAACATGATGTGGTCACGATGTTTGGATATTCCTTTATGAATATAGGGGTTTTTACTATTTCTTTTATTCACACATAATAATTTTTAACTTATCCATTGAGAATGCCTGCTAGTTTAGTGGGGTATAACAAATATGTAGACAAATATAAATGGTTTTATATCGCTTGATATCAGTTGAGCAATATATAAGGTATCCTGCTTTTTGATAATTTTTTTATATTTCTTTGTGAAATATCTTTTTCTATTTATTTATGTGTATTTTCATTCTAAATGCATCGTTAATCCCACTATAAGGGAAAGTAATATAATTTCTGTGACAAGCCATATTTTTATCAGGATGGACTTAACAACTTACTATTGAATAATTTTGTGGGTTAAGTTCAATGTCAGTTTAATATTTCATCATTTTACTGTTGAACGTGCATATTCATAAAGATTGTGCTAATCATAACAAGAGATCATTATTACTGGTTTTACAAAATAATTACTTTTAAAATTAAATTGATATTTTCATATGCTTTATCTGTAAAATATGTTTTAGTTTGTTTTATTTCAATGTTTATATTAGTTTCATCATAAGATAAAATCTTTTAATCCTTAACTAAAGGAAAGTCACAAGTCGATGATTAGATTGACATGTATGTTTTTTTAGATCCAGTGTCTTCAAATATATTTTACCGTTTTTAATCATCCAATTTGTTTTCTTTTGTAAGCCTTTTTTTCAGGCGCCATTGTTTCTGTAAAATTTGTTTTATTATATGCTTATTCTAGTATCTATTATAAACATATTCGAAATGTTGTGTGATCCTTCTCTTTTCTGGTTCATATTTAGATTTGGGTTCCGCCTATTGCACAGAAGCAATATGAATTTTTTGCCTAATACCATGAAGTGTAAATTTAAAAAAACGAAAGCAAGATTAAATTATTAGATAATAAAGATAAAATTTCCTCAGAATTTTAAAACTGATGAATATGGGAATGAATATGTAACCTTGCTCCCTTGCTAGGTTATCTTTAAAGAATTATAAATGGTTATGTTGATTGGTAACCCGTGAAATTCGGCTCGTCTATATCCAATAATGAGCACAGGCGACGTACTAATGCTGTTTATGATTTTTCTTTTACATAGCTTATTGCATTCAAATACAAATAATTTTTAATAAAGTGGTCACTGGAGCTTCCTAGGCATGGACTATTCTTACGCCACGCCCAATGATTTGCTGATATAGGTCTTGCCGCATTTCCCGTTAACATGAAATTTGACTGGTTGGCAGCAAGATTTACATTAGTCAGTGATAGAGACCGTAAGAATAATGACCCAATCATTATCAGTGACACTTAACAAGTCCTATCAATTGACAAAATAATGCTAAAATGAGTTTGAAAATCGACATCTTTTACAAGTCCTGGTCGACATGTACATTTTACTATGAAATTGGTCCTATAGATCATATGTTGACACTGTCTTGCACCGGGTCATACTATTTATAGAAGTGGAAAAAGTAAAAAAAAAATATACCAAAAAAAATGTAAAAGAAGAATATTTACAGGCAGTTCACAACTATATGTACCGCGGACAACGTGAACTCCACTCTGGTGTATTGTGAATGAAATTACTAAGTACAATCTAGCTCATAAATGATGATAAAGGAATCAAATTTGCTTTTCAAACCCTTTTTTTAAAATCACAAAATAAGATCCTTATAATAAGATATCATATATTATGACTAAAAATAAACGTATTATATATATGTATACAAATTTTGTTAATAAATATATGTGTTAATGATACGGAGACACAATTGGTAAATAATCTCTTCAGTTCACACAATTGAATTTATCTCCCTAACAATTCGACGAATCATTTGGTTGTTTTATATAAACCAACATACACTTGTGCCACGCTATACACCTTTCGCTGTGTCACGCTCTATTTACTCTGTTATTAATTACGAGGTGTTTATGAAAAGGTTTTAAAGCAGAGTCTTTTTGCGAACAATGTTAGGGTCATACGCAAAAAGATTGTTGGTGACTGATCTGGACGGAAAGCCCTTCTCCCGAGGAGCCAGTATAATATTAAACAATAAAATATTACGGGCAAAAATAGACATACATGATAGCGTGACCAAGCGTGCAATCACATTGATTCCATTCTGTTGAATAAAAGTTTGTGTCAGTCTTGCAGCATGGGGACGTGCATTGTCATGCGGGAATATTAAGTGCCGTCAACGTTGCTGGTGACGGCGCAGCTGAGGAACGACTTCAGGCCTTAGAATTTCATCCACATAACGCTGTGCTGTAAGATTTCCCTGAATAATGTGAAGATCGCTCCCCCCCCCCCCCCCCCCCCCCCCCCCCCCAAATCGATCTCGCTGCCTAACATATGCATTGGCGTATCGTTCACCATGTCGCCGATAAACCCGCTCTCTCCTATCAACAAAAGAAACACAGTACCTCGATTCGTCAAAAACCATACTTCTACGGTAAAATGGTCGGGGTTGACGTCCAAATTGCCAACGTGCAAACTTACGTCTGACCTGACGGTGTTGTGGCTGCAAGGTCGGGCCACGGTAGGGACGTCCTGGTCGCAATCCCTCACGTCTCAGACGCCTTCTCACTGTGATAGGGTGGATTCGTCTCCCGTGTCTCCTAATTGTGTTCGATGCCGTTGTTGTTGCTGTCCGGAATCGATCTCGGAGTTGGGCAAGTCGAATGAGTCGATCCTATTTAGCAGTGGTAACCGGAAGTTGACCTGGTCTGGGTCGGTCGGCAACACTTCCTTTTTGCTGATGTCTACTGATAAGACGGCTTATGGTTGACTGGCTCACATGGAAAGGTCTTGCAACAGCCGTCTGTTAAGTCCCCGCTTCAAGCTCTCCAAGAGCACGTTCACGTTCCTGCAGGGTCAATCGTGGCATTGTGGCAAATCGATGTTCTGCCTTTGAAGTCATTCCCTTGTATGCATTAAACATCACGCAATGTACGTGTATTGTCATTTTTATGATTACATTCAAATGTCTTCATGTGGAGGAAATCTTCTGTGTGTTTTTAAAGTTCTTCAGTATATCTGACCAGCTGATATGAACTATATCACGGATGAAACTGAAGCTAATGAAATTCCAATAACAAACAACAAAATATCGTTTGATCAATATAGTAAACAGTCCGGAAGTTCGTTAGGCCATATCATAGATTTATATTTTGAGTTAAGATGGGGTGATTTGGTGTTAAACGCCACTTTTATTTTACCCATATTACGGCTGTTAGTGTTATTTCAGTGAGAAAGCCTGAAACAGTATTGCGGCTATGCATTGCGGTTAAACCATAGCGAACCATGGGTGGATAGCTCAGAAATTAAAGTGTAGCATTGCACCCAAGCCTTACTGAGTGTAGAATAGTTCGCTACAGTACGCTGACCGGTATATCATATCAGGTAAAACACACATGCACATACATTTTCCATATGCCGATGCTGTCTTAGTTTGTTTTTTTAAACTGAGACCTCTAATACTCTACTGTTAAAGAACCCAGGACTACCCAATATGTGAACGGTCTCTACACAACAATTCAGCTTTCTAGATCTTTTCCGATGGTTAAACGCGTGGCCCCTGTGAGTTAATAAGTGGTCACAGATACACCAATCTTGCAATTTTCAATCCAATTTTGTCAAGGTGATATACACAACAATCAAACTTTCTAGAGTCAGTTGTTCTGGATACAAAGATGACAAACGGCTTTGTTGCAATGTTACCCTTTTGAGGGTCTGGTGAATCACAAACTCTATGAGTTGGTATCTCCATAGGCCATGGTACCATAGGCCAATCGGGCTTTTCAGATGAAAACTCAGGTACCCAGGCAGAAAATCGTTCAATTGTCTTGCAGTTGTACTAAAGGAATTTCCTAATTGTTATCCTGTTCCTCATTACAACTTGATAGATGTCATTAATCTGTGAAGGTTATCGTTTCAGTGGCAATACATAAAGAAACCGCACCGATTGATTAATTAAACATTTTTTATTCTTTAATGATTTCGCAAACTGTCAAAATATAAATATAATATACTAATAATCGGTTTACCTTGTACTTTATCTGTTCCTTTGAAGATTCCAAGTTTATCACCCACAAGAGCAGCAATAAATGTCACTGCGCAGTAGACAAACGCTCTTTTGTGGCGTGTTCAGAGTAGTTAGGATCCTATAGATATCTATGCGGTGTGATTTATAGATTCTTCGAGAACATTATGTATTCGGTAACCAACCCCACAGGCAGTCAAGTCACCATATGTATTTCGGGAACTACCGCCTTGATTCTTTGTCAATCATACAGAATTGGCCAAGGACCAACATTCTGAGGTGAATTCAATGAACCGTATCCTCTTAAACTAATCTCTCTATGATTCCATTAGAGTTGAACAATGTGAACAAAGACAACACTTTTTTAAGTCAAACATTTGGCACAGTTGGTAATCGAGAATGCACCGGTAGGTCTAGATTCGTGGAGAATAACAACGTGCCCTGAGTAATAAGGAGCGAAATAATTATTTTGCACGAATTCACCGCTCCCAATGATTCTCTTTCTTCATGTCTAATCCATGTCAAACTTAAATTTGTGATTGACATTTTACCATTCACATGATTTTTTCATATTTTTGTTTAAATGATACAATGCGTTTCTAATATTTAACTAAAATGATAAAGTTTCGCTGCTCACTCATAGGACATGAGATCCAACAAGCAAAGTCAATGCATTACAACTTGAACGCACCGATGTGTGATTGACAGTCAATCTATGTGCTTCAATCATGCTATCAATGCTCTCCATGGGATTTCATCACCCTCTTCCGTAATCTAAAGAAGAAGGGATTCAACACAAACCAGTTTTCATCAACGCCATAGTCGCATCTTAGGAATAATTCAGAACCTGGCACTGCTCATGAACGGGGCAGTTAAGGAATGGTGTTAAAAACAAACATTCAGTGCAAATCAAACATATGATTTGATTAATATTTTATTCTGCGCATCATATTAACTGTTATCATTCGTAAATCGAATTAAACTTGACAAATGACGTACCATGTGTTTGACTACACTCTATCAAACTAAAAACCACTCTTAATACAAGGAATTCTTTCTCAAAGGCGTTTATTGTCATAATTATCATTGATTGTGTGATGTAAGTAAAACGATTACTTTTATTCATTCTGTTTCAATTCGAGTTTTCTCTGCATTAAAGCTCCTTTAGTTTGCATGTTGCAAATCAATTTAGAACAAAGTTAACGCATTAAGGAAATCAACGAATAACGTTTATGTCATCATCTGATTATATCATTAAGGGGTGAGTAGTAGGGTGAAATTCAATGTTTAGGAATATAATTTTATATCAAAGGAAAAACTTTGTCATGTTTGCTATTTTATTTCATGATAAAGGGGGTATGTTGCAACAGAAACGTAGCGTGAATAGTCCGACTGTTTCCTTAACAAAAAGTCCGTCCGTCACGACAATGATTGTTTGAAGCGAAATCAACGCATTTCCCCCTTCCTTAATTTTCTTTCTTTAAAAAAACAAGCATAGAATAAACTTTTTATAAAATCAAAGATTTTTTTCAAAATATGAGGGTTATGTTTAGTCATACTGTATTGTATTACTGTCTTTTGATACCTTTTTGGGTTGAGAACAAAGGTTCGAAACTTCATCAATTGTTCATTCAGTTTCAGATACCGGTCAACAGTGTGAATTGGTGTATTTGATAATCCTTGAAAATTATGTTTTTATTTTTTTCCAGTAGTCTTTACTTCCTTGCAATTTCATTTAACACGATTACATCGTATTTATCATGATGGATGGATAATATATACTTCGTAACGGGAATAATATTTCGCAAGTCAAAGACGAAGTATACAGGTCTTATAATGATAAAGGTTTAATAAAAAAAAGTATTAACATATGTTTTTTCAATCTAGAAATAAATCAGTGTCAAAAGAAAATTTGCTAAAATATTTGAGCGTTTAGTATGATTCCAATCAAAAGTATTCATTCGATTAATCAGCTAGCCTATGGGCAACTGTGACAATATTGTGCAATTGTGAACTTCAACCGGGTAAACTAATGATTCCATACGTTAGGATCACGGCGTCAATGCAAAAAACTCCACGAGAAATGCCACAATGCACAGAGAGAGCCGTCGCAATCATCTGACATGGAGCTTGACGGTTTGGATGTACGCGCATAACCCTCGTCCGGCCAAGGACGACGCTTGGACACGTGATTAGCCAAATAGCTGTATACAAGAGACTTAAGCATATCATATCAGGATACTTCGGCCCTTACGCTTGGCGTACCTGATACCTGGGAAGAGTCCACAGTAAACTAGGTTGGCAACATGGATATATTCCACAACCTTATAGAGACCTTAGAATATGCGAAAAACGTGAACGGCATGACAACATTTGCATAGAAACCACTTACTAGTCACGATTAACCAAAATAGACGTTTCAGGTCAGGTCAAAACCGCTGGTGCAGTACAGGTAAAAGTTCGCTTAGGAGCAATTGTTGCAGTTGCTAAATTTTAAGTTTTATTCAAGCTTTACTTTTACCGGCAAAGAATTGTCCTGTAGCTCAGGTTTATATCCAACATTTGGTACAACCTTGAAGAATTGCAGACGAAGAATCTCCTGACGTGACCGACGTTTCACGTTAACAGCTTGAAGTTGTGTACTGGTATTTAAAATTAAACTATCAATTGTGTGGTACCTATATGATATTTACGGTCTAGGCCACATGTGTCTGCACCTAGGCCAATAAGGGAAACTTGGACAAGTACACGACGAACAGAGCCAATACGAGGCAAACATGACCGATACAATGTACGAGCCTGGGTGCACATACAATAAGGGAGAAAGGCCGAAATTATCGCTTCAAAACTTTTGACAATTATGACACTTTACAAAACTCATTTATGATCTCTATATTTTGAAATTTACTCGTTACCTATTTTGAAATGAAAATGCTAAGAGGTTACATTAGTAACTAGTCAAGTATATTCGAATTCGCCGAGTTACAATACGACCGTTATATGGCTCTGGACCCCGCCTCGTGCCAATACCTCGGATCTTTAACTGTGCCCACTGCAAAACTGTATTTTGAACATAGAACTAATGCCCTTGGTTGATATACAATATTGTCGTGACTTCGTGAAGTCTCTTGTGACGTTTCAAGATATGCCTAAATTATGTGTATGCATACAATTTTCATGTGAGACCCCTCGCTTCTTTCCACGCTTTTCCTATGGATTAAAATTAATACCTGCAAATATATTATTGAAAAAAGAAGAAGTAAATGCAAAGGAATAAAAACAATCCGACTTTTCGATTGCCGTTTAGTATTTACTTTCCTTTTAAAGACGTGTTATCTGGTCTTAAGTTTAATATGATGTGTAAACGATATTTCTTGATGTACCTCTTTAAAAAATTGTGGCAAAGAACACAGACACAAGGGCATTTATTTTCTCGCTTAAATAAAACATTTAAATGGCAGATTAACTGCTCTTACTTGAGTCTGAAATATAACTTATAGATATTCAATACTTTCAACAACGATAACAAAAGTTTCTTCGTATTAAAAAGACCCCAATTATTCAAATACTAATCATGAAGAATAAATGAGTATGGTCGACATGGTACGATGTTCACAACTTAATAAATGGTAACTCCTTTATTGTGAATCGTGGCCTAAAAACTAATCAAGTTAGGTTTAAGGGTTCGGGTCGTATCCTTCTTTTGAAATAACAACATACCGCAAATATGACTTCATGTTGTTAAGTATTATTCATGCATTAATACGTTTTTTAAAAAAAATATCTTGAAATTAGGGTTCAATTAGAATAAGATTACTAAGTTGAAAGTATCTTGAAACGTATTTAATTTTTTTCCGTTATATTCCTTACTTCACAAACAAGCACTACCACCTTTAAAGCTTTACATGGTTTGGATAGAAACACAAGTTGCGCTTCTGAAAATGTCGTCGTATGTGCATATAGAAGTTCATGACCTCTATTGTTTTTTTTTACGTCAGTTTCATGTAGAACACAATCTGTGTCATATAGTTCGTAATCAATTCCATAGAATAATATTACCTTTTATTAACAATGTAGATTATTCTTAGCGTTGGTCTTGATCGATGTAAGTAATACGTCTCTTGCCTGTTGTATTGTCATGTCAGGTGTTGATCAAACCACTACTACCGGTGACATCAAGTTTACAAGCGAGTAAAGAAATATGCATGTAATACGCATACAGAAGGCTTTCTGAGGATATCTAACATATGATATTACATATATTATACACGCTATAATTTCTGGAGAATAAAATAATTTCTCTTGATGTTAATTGAGCTCTTTTACTTTGGAATAGTTGACAGACTACTTAATTTTTGCTGAAATACGAAAAGTTAAAACTAATATATCCTCACAAATCTTAAAGAATCACAGCCTTTAAAAGAACTGAAATCACCCGGGAAAACGCGAGTGCGGGGTAACGTTCACCCCAGAGCATTTTTCAGTCAAATTGAGAGTTCGTAGCGTTATCAAAGTTCCCAAAAGGGTGACATATCGTTGAAACAACCATGGCTTTGTGTGGAAATGTATATTTGAGAGGTAGAGCTCCTTCATTTTGAATGTCACCAAATTCTTAGAAAACAATTCGACCTAAACGGAAAACTAGTCGAGATCAGCAAAATGGCTGTGCTTACTCCTTTCCTCTACTATATAGAGAGGTGTAGTTTTTTATCTGCTTTTTCCTTACGTTTTACTAACGATATCGAGTTCCTATGACTGAAATGCAATCGATTCGATCGACATGTGACCGATTGTGAAGAAAATGACTTCATAAGACATCGCCACTCAACATAAACATAATTACAAATACTTTGAAATTGATACAATTTCTGATAGAGTAAACGGATTTAATGAACTTTTTAGCTTATCTGGCCTGAAAGGCCCGATTGGCTTGTGACATGGCATCGCGCCCGGCGTCCGTCTGTTCGTTCGTCCGCCCACTATTTAATCTTCTTCTCCAGCACAGATTCCTATGTCTATGGATAATGTAAGTATAAATGGATTTGATGATCCAGTGACATTCTTAGGGTGACCCTGTGACCATTTGAAAATACATTATAGATAGCTTGATGAGTTACAGAGACGTTGAGAACGTTAGAGTCATTTAGCCGCCGAGACAATATCATTATACATGGTGTACCGTGTCATGTAGTGAGACCATTCTGGAGGTCTTACGAAATTCCTAACACTAAAAACATGGCAACTTATTGACGCTATCAGAACTCCTCGCCTACCACGTAATTATGCCTATTCAGTCACGACAAGCCAAGCCCCTTTATTGTCGAAACGCAAGTATCAGATGACACATTTTGAGCTCTAAAAAAAGGTAAGTGCATAAGGAAAAAGATATGGCTTTGTTAGTGATCAGGAGACACGCCAATGTCGACTACATGATCTGAAAAAACAAAACTGGCGAGTTCGGTTATCAAGATTAGCAGCCAACAATGTTGTGGTTCCAAATGAGCCCACAGTAACTCACATCTGCCCCCTCTCTCTCCAATTCCCTTGTAGGGTTACACAGCGTAGACGTCAAACACGTATTTATCATGACGAACGTCTACTACACTCAAGCTCTTAATCTGGTTACGGGTTAATTTTGAATTGAATGATGTCCCCAGTCAAACCAGCAAAATATCACAAATAATTCAAATATAGAACAGTACAATTAATAATAAACAACTGGTTTAAAATTACAAAAGACACTAACACAAAAAGTTATACAATATCAAATGAGTCACTTAAATATTGGTAAGCTGGCAAAATATGTGGTAAATAATGACCCGGTGCCGAGCGGTTATGGCAAATAAACTCGCGAGGGCGTAGCCCGAGCCGAGTTTATTGCCATAACGCAAGGCAATCGGGTCATTATTTGGCTTACACTCCCGCGGAACATTCGTAAAATAACTTTAAACTAAATGATTCATATATATTGCATTTATAAACGTTATATTTTTACAATTTTTGGCTTTATGTTTTCTGACGCAACGAGTCCCATAGAATATTTACAATACACGCCTGCTTTAGATTTTAAAGCTAAAAACTAGATCCTTTACATTAGAAATATACAAAACTTATTACTTATTTACATATACAGGGGGAAATCAGTGTATACATGACAACAATAAGTACCTCAACTGACATGGATCCTCGTTCACTAAGGTGGTAGAGGTGCTGCTTGACAACAGAGAGGTCCCGGGTTCAAATCCCACTGACGCCCTTTATAAATCTTATAATGCTAGCTTGATGAAATTTCAAAATTTTACAAGTCCATAAGTTTGTAGACATTGAACATCTCATAACCGACCCAGGTGTTAAATAACTGAAATGTTGTTGGAAAAAAACCACGTTAAACCCCAACTCATGTACTCACTCATAACCGACCATGGTAGTTATGAGATAACCAACCTGCGCACATGGTGGTTATGGCATATAACCTTCAAATAAAACAAAGGAAATAACTTCCCAAGGGGTGTAAAAACAAAAAGATAATCATAGCCCAACACAGCAATTGATGAGCCTTGACGACATTGCCAGAAAAATCAAGCTTGCATACAACATTTTTGCCATAATTATGACATAAAAATATCGATTCAATCTAAAAATAGAAGTTTTACAATATAAATACCTGCATATGTGTACCTACAGTGTGTAACGATGATATCACATTAATTTTTGTTCCCAACATATCATAACCCTCAAAATCACTACGTTTTGTGAACATTTTACGGCCGCATCTATTGATTGTGTATTATCTGTAGGTATTCTTACACATCCTACTGCATCATCGTTTTTGTATCCGCAAAGATCGTACACTACCTTGATTTCTATCACGGCAAATGGCTATGATTACAAGCCAATGAAATTACTTGCCTTATCAAATAATAATATTGAGGAGATAAAATATTCTTTAATAAGTAAAAATGTACAGAAATACATAAAAAGTAATAAAAAAGCACTTCTTTTATGTTAGGCACTAAAATATAATAATACATTTGCAAAGTTTTCAACAAACAGTTTTCAGGAAAGGCAAAATATAAAAACAGGTGTCTGAATTTATCTGCTATTGCTTGGGAACAACAGAGAAAGCCATTTCTGTAACCTTTCCAACAGGTAAATAGTTATTATTAGAGTGAAGAGATTGGATTCAAATAGTAAACGTTTGGTTCAAGGATCGTGAGCTTTAGATGGGTCTGTAACATATCCCTAATGAAAACGTTACTTAATAAAAAAATTTTATTGGTGCTGTGGTTTATTAGAAAATATATGGGATCATAACGATATAAATACAATTATTATATAAAGTTTTCGAGCAGACTGTTCACTTAAAAACAAAAACCTTACTAACATTAATACGACGGAAGCAGAGAACGGTCGTCATGTACTGCTGAGTATAAAGATGCTGAACAGTTGAGGGTTTTCATCTTTATCATAATGAAACATTCTTGATATAACAGCAATATGGAAAGCATAAAATAAAGCGTAATAAATTGGTTGCATTATTTTGTCACAATGTAATAATATATTCAAAGACATTGCAGCTTGTTTTCTTTTGAAGTTTTTTAGAAGGTCCAAATTAAAAATACTTAACCCTATTATCCGTAAAAGAAATATGTGTCGCCTATCAACCGAAAACTACATGAGGCCATTTGAGTGGGAACGCCTTTTAATTAAACAGAATTCTAATTCCTTTTTTCTTGAGATCCTTTTATATCCCTAAGAACAGGAGTGACAGTGTCTTCAGCTCATATTCGTTATAATTTACCTGTCTCATTGCTCAATAACATTTGTTCAAAACATTTATTTATAAAAGTGGCTGAAAGCACTCTCAGATCGATTACATACAGATAAAAACCGATATTCCCGAAACAAAATGTCTTTTTTCCATAAAATCCTTTGAAAGCAAAGGCGGAGAGTTACGATCGACAACTTTACAAATTATACATAAGGCAAATAACAATAAACAAAGAAACAAGAGTAACTTTATTTCTAAAAAGATCAATCTTAAAAATTTAAAAATGTATCATCAAAATTACAAAGCTAGATAAGCGACAAAGTACATAAAACTTTCTTGAAGCCTAGGCCTTTATTTATATATATATATATATATATATATATATATATATATATATATATATATATATATATATATATATGTATGTATGTATGTATGTATGTATGTATGTATGGCATTATGATACAGAAAAGACATTTGAAGGCATTATTAACAACCTGAAAGTCAAGTTTTACTACACTCTTACAAGGAGACAACCTCGGTAACTCAGGGCATTATGTTCAGATATTCAACCCTTGTACTATTCATCAGGAGAATCTCTGCCGAAATCACACAGCGTCGATTGAATCGAAGTGAAAATACTACGCCGATAAGACCTGCGAGCCTATCAAAAGCCTCCATTCTCTATACGCTTCACTCTTACTTAGATTGTTGGTTTGCAATTTCTTTTTAGCTGATTCTTTCATGGTTTCAGTCAATCAGGATTGTTTAAAATTCGCCAAGCACATATTTCCACAACTGGTATCAAGCCATTCTATTAGGTTTGTTCTTCATAACAAGATTAGGTAATTTAAGTACAACTTTAACTGATGAAGTTTTCCAGGGGTGGTTTGTGGAGAGTATCGGAACAATAAACCCTGGGGTGACCGAGGATGACAGGGATAATGAAATCAATAATTCACAAAGAGTCTAAATAGCAATGGAATGAAATAACATATCTTAAGATACAACTGTTGTAAAAAAAATATAAACTCTTGGTATTGTAGAAAATGAAACATTATTGAACTGTACAAAATTTGTTTATGAAATCCCCCTTTAATTTTTTTTAAGTTAAGTTAGGAATTTTAAATGTAAATGTAAATAAGTGGAAATTAAGCATCCAATTTACAAGTATATTAGTCAAACCCCATACTAAGCAATGCCAATCTATAATTCACGTTGCTATAAGTTAGTTTCCAAAAAAACTAAATAACGCCATTAATGAAGATTTACTTATTTGACCCCAACAACAAACTCAGAAACCATGTTCCGCTATAATAACCTGGAAATATAGAACATCATTAAGTCCATTTGAGTTAAATATTTGTTTTAACAGAATTAAGCTGGGAAGGAATGATTTATTTCTATATTATACAATGACGTACAATAGTAAATTATTGAAGGTAATTTAGAGTGAGATAGATGCGTGTTGGGTTTACTCCAATAACTTATATTTTACGTTCATAATTGTTGATGGAATACCTTCCAAATTCACCGGAATTCATGAAATACTATGTTGACATTCTGAGAGCAGAAGCTAGTTTTAAAGAATTGGTATATATATTTTCAATGATATCTGTTTCAGCTGTATGCAGATTTTGTATACCACGATATGTAAAAGGTATCATGAACATTTCAGAAAAGTAAAGATGCTTTGAAAATACCTTATAGATGCCTTTTTAGATTATGTGTAATTGTACGTTTGGTAGGTATTTTTACTAAAGAGCTAAAGTCCTTAAAAAAATGCACATGCCATGCAAACAATAATTCTAACACAATCGAACATGATGTATGCCTACATGTAAAGAGAAGATTCTACAATTTATTATGGCATAGCAAATTTAAACAATAAATGTAAGTAGGGGGAAAGTTACTTAGTTTTATATTACCTGCAAAGACAAGCTTTACAACGTCGAGACAAAAATGATTTTTCTGTATGCATCGAACAATTGATTCAACTTTTTGAGAGCTCTCTACAAATCCAAATCGTGAGAAAAAATCCCTTAGAAATTTCAATTGAAATAGTCTATGGGTTTTTATGAATGATCCGATCTTGCCGTGTAATGATTGTCCACAGTGAGTTGAAAAGACTTATCGTAAGATAGATCGTAGGTGTGGTCTCCTTCTTATTGAGAGCTGCGACCTAGATTTTGCTGAATGATTTCACTTTCAATACGAAGAAGATCACATCGTGGCACTGTTTATAAATAGTCATTCATAAAGTACACTTTCAATATGACATACGAGTCGACATTTTCTGCAAGATTTACAGTTCATAAGCAAATAATCAGTTCATTTATTACATGGTGCTCTAATAACGTTTTTTTACGTTTTCATAAGCGTTCTCTTCTTGCAAGCCGGTGCACTGATTGTCCTCACTCAGCTGAAAAGACTCATAGACTGAAGGTGTCGTGTAGCTGATGGTACTGCAGGGCCTAATGTCGGTGTAGATGTGATCTTCTGTAGGGCTGGGACAAGAGGCAGTTGTCTGGGGGTTGTCTGTGGGGTGTCGCCTTCGTTTCAACCTGAAGAAGAATAGTTATTATTCTAGTACTTACATTGGGTATCAAATATTATATCGTCTTTTAAAATGAAATAAAATTTATAGCCTGAAAAAAATTAAATTTTATTAGATTATAAGGTTGCACTTTTATTAACGTTACATTAAGTCTTATTAACGAAACAATGTAACACGAACCTGATGATGACGACAGTAACGGTGAAAACGATGACCACGAGAACTCCCACTGCTGTATACAAGGCTATTGTTCTTATATCAGTCGTAGTAGATTCAGAGGAATCTGCAAAATTTGGAAATAAGTGTTTTCTCACTGCAGCTGGCAAATGCTGTGGACCCTACCATCAAATTTCGGAAACTTTTTGTGGCAGTGACATGTTTGTTCTAATTCAGTAAAGCAGCCGAACTACAGTGATCAAGCAGTTGTAGATCTCACAAGCCTTCAATCACGCTGTTAGTTCACTTTCGTTTGTCCTTTGGTGTGACTACTTTCACAGTTAACTACGTACGCTTATTTCCTGTGTAACAATCTTTGTTAGGGAAGCATACCTCTTAAAGTGCATGCTTCGTCAATCTATAAAGTTTACCGGAACAAATGTTGAAAGGCAAACTTTATACAACAGCTTAGTTTACAAACATCTAAGACTTTTCATTATATTCTAAATAATAATACGTATTATATAATAATCATTATTGAATAATGTGTGTTTGATGTAAAAATATACAATACGTTTTAATGTTTTGTGCTAAAGACAAGGAGTTATATCTTATATTTGGCACATGCAATGGTTGTGTCATATTATGCATATTGTAGCAGGCAACCAGATCAAACACACGATCTGTGTGAAAATATTTTACCAATATATGTTTACCCAAATGATATACAATAAGATTGCTTCAGTGTCATAACTCAACTTATTGGTATTATTCTGTATATATCATATGTTATCCTCACGTTTAGAACATATTAAGCAATAGTGCTATACGCACTAATGTGTTTAAATACCATATGGTATTTCTGTGGTAATGTTACGTTGTATATATTCTAGTAGGTGTACGCTTTCACGACTACAGTATACATGTATTTATGTATTCATAAAACATGGTTTTATGTTTAAGTGTAGTATGTACCTATACAATGATCGTATGAATTATAGTACAATGCTATATATTTGTTTATTTGTTTTTATGTTTTTAAAAAAATTCCATTTCAGATCATGTTTACAGTTCAAAGTAGGCAAGGTATATACATCCATAAGGCCAGACACATCTGGAAATAATAATATTATCAGTGAAGGTAGCCATACAGAACTAACAGCGTTGTAAAGTACTCTGGACAATGAGTTTTTTTTGTGTATTTATGAGCGCTTCAATTAGAGAAAAGTATGGCAGGTAACTGTTTCCACTTCATATAGAAGAGACGTATTCTTGTGTTTATCTTAGCAAAAAAAAATTCAATTGTGCATGTTTTTTTTAGAGTTTTAAGAAAATCCTCAGAAGAAAGAACACCTTGCTTTATACAGGAAATATAAACGAATCTTTTTTGTAAACTGCAGACTGTGATTTAATATCTTATTGTGCGTTGTTAACCCGAACATAATTTCGCCATAAATTAATCTCAAAGAAACGTTAAAAAGAGGTATGCTCAGTATAGTTTATTAACAATTACATGACTCACTTCATGCTCGTAATAGCGCAGAGGTTCATATTTAAATTTATGACAAACAACGGCATTGGGAAGGGAATGCTTTGTCACTAGAACAGTCATGTTATAACAAAGACTTTCATCAGCCCAAAAATGAGTGAAGAGAAGCATGATAGAACAGCCTGAAAAATTGGTATGCCAGTTTATTAATCCCAATAATCCCGTTAAATAAATTAAATTACAGGAATAAATTCCACATGGGCGTAAAACAATGCATCACCATATATAACATCCGATGCAGGAAAAGGGAATTCTGTAAGTAAGAAACATCCAGCTGCAATGGAATAGTAACGTAATTTGCAGGCTGGGTGTGGGTACCTTCCGTCGTGCGTGAAGCGCTGTAAAATTCCACGGTCAAACAACACACATAACCAGATGGTTCTTTAAGGTATTTTTTAGATATTTGTGTTTTAAGGATGAAGATTTTTTGTGTTAAATACCTAGTTAAAGAAGGTAAACCTTTTACAACTCAAAAGTAATACCATAGGGGTGTTTTTTTTTATTTCAAATGAATTATTATACAAATAATTGACTTCATGACCTATTGCGTTTGATAAATACTTTTCATATTTGTTTTCATACCTTTTCAAAATCAAATTTGTGGACCACATAAATATAAAGTCAACACAGACCTGTTGAACAATCGTCCCCAGTCCATCCAGTTAGACAACCAGCGTCACACGTCCCGTTTACTGGATCACAGGAGCTGGAGGAGTCGTTGCATCTTCGAGCAGCACAAGAATTGATGCAATTTAATCCGTAAGCTCCTTTACATGCTTAAACAGATTTATGTATGGTATTCAGTTAAATGTATACTTTTCTCTACATATTATTTCATTATTTGAAAACTTTATTCACCAATGTATGAAAAGATTGACTTAGCCAAACGTGATATTTTAGCATTATTCTTAGCAAAAACTACTTTTAGTATACGTTTGAGTAACTGTAGTCATGTGAAATGAGTACAATCAATTTAATTAACATCTTGTTATAAAAACACTTCATATCAAGACGAGTGTTAATCAATGTTTAAGATTGTCAGTAGGTTGAAAGGTCTCGCCTCCAACATATTAAGGTCCACCAGCTGGATCAGGTAAAATAATCAGTGAAAAAATAACGCTAATACAACTCGCCAGTGCCAAATAGAATTCAGCTCTTTGATAAAGTTTCACCTTGAGTGCAATCGTCCCCAAGCCAACCAGGCAAACACCCCTGGTCACAGCGTCCAGTCACGAGGTTACAAGACGAGTCTACGTCCGTACAGTGTCTGTTCATGCAGTTACCAAAACAGTTCGTGCCATAGTGAAGACTGTCACACTCTGTGAATAAGATACGTAAATGAAAAATGTAGTTAACATTGTGAAGGAAGCAACATACAGCGAATATTTCCTTGCTAGCATTATACATGAAAATCAACGTGAAACATTAAATATACTCTCGATGACTTTCATTTTGATTTAAAAAACACTTCTATCAATTCAATGTATTTAGAGAATGATGGATTAAACTGGACAAAGCTTAGTTGAGTGAAGGATATTTTGTGCACTGTATATACGTTACAATCCAATATATGTATTATTTAAATTCAGTGTTATATTTGACTGCTTGAGATATCAGGGAACATAAAAAGGATGATCAAGTAATTCTACTTTCAGTGCAGTCCCCTCCTTCCCAACCAGGTAGACACGGAGCACATGATCCATTGAATCGGTCACATGACACAATATCTCCTGCACATTTCCGGTCCCCACATGTCATGTTGCAATTGAATCCATAACTGTCTTCACACTCTGGAATTATAGACACCATAACATTAGATTGCAATGCGTTTAACGTTTCAGCTGTTGAAAAGTTTTTTTTTAATATAAAAAGACACATTTCTGTCTAATTTGAATACATAGTAAAAATTACTATAAATTGAAATAAAGCATTTGCTGAATCTAATATTGAAATAAATTAAAGCGAAATTTTTGAATTCTGAATGACCTTGACGACAATCAATTCCCGTCCAGCCCTGTTTGCAGCCATTTCTACATAATCCAGTCTCGTGATCACAAGTGGTATGTCCATTACAGTTCCGTTGTGTGCACTCTTTCGAGCAATTTTGACCGTAATATCCACGACCACATTCTGACAAGGAAAAGCTTTCATTTACAATGACATGTATTACATAAAAATATAACATTGCAACATAGTGCTTAATTTCCTGAACGCAAAGCATTTGGCTGGCAAAGATTTTAAACTTTCTTATAGAGCATACCATTGGGTATATTTCATTTTGAGTGTAATGATTCTGTCAATTGCCATGATGTTCAATTGGAGGTTTGACACAAGAACCATGTTAACAGAAAATAAATGAGAACATGGGGAAATGACATTTACAAGTATGCAGTTTTCACAGGAACACCTAAAGCAATTGCGTTGCAATACCGTTACTTGATGCTTAATTTTCTGAATGAAAGGTAAAGGGGAAGTTTCAAAGTAGCAAAGATTTTAACCTTTAAACTTATTCAATAAAAATGCAATTGGGTACATTCAATTTCGAGTATAATGATTTTGTCAATTGCAATGAAGTTTGATTGGAGGTTTGATACAAGACCTACGTTAACGGAAATTAAGGGAGGAAGTTGGAATAATGTGAAATCGAGGTTTTGTTTAAGGGAATAAGCAAATAAATGTGTCTCTGATAATCAGATTTTAATTTGTTACCCTGTGTGCAATCGTTTCCCCGCCAGCCTGGGAGACACCCGGTGTCACACCGACCCGTGAAGCGATCACACGTAGAGGAACCGGGGGCACAGTGGCGGGACAGGCAAACCTCACGACAGTTGATGCCATAGCTGGTAGCATCACATGCTGAGAAGAAATAGATTGACTATTATACATTATATGTAGATTTTATTAAAAACAATTAAATGTTAATAATGTATCTTAATACTGTTACAGAGTACAGATATTACTAACATAGTGCAAACAACTCATCAATATAAAAGTATTTAGAAATTTTAATGAATGCCTGGCAAATCATCTGGTATAGTCATGGTAAATGTCACAGATGGGCAAATAGCATATCATTTTGATGTAATTAGGACCTATACATAGAAAGAGTAATCTAATCCTTTGTCACTCTGGAAACTAATCGTTCCTAAACTTCTGGTTCCGAAATTTGACAAGAAATATACATACATGTATTGGTCCAGATGTAAAACAAAATCTGTCAACCCTAATTGCAAAAGAAACCTTTTCCTATCGATATAAGAAGAAGACTCCTTAAAGATCGTCTATGTAACATGTCAGGAAAAGCTTGTTTCAATATATTGCGTGTTTAGAATCGGGAAATACTGAGGTATGTACAGACATACATGCATGCACGCATACACATACATACACACACATACATACAATCTGTTTACAAATATTCAAGACAATGCTCGCAGGCTTCAACCCAATGCATGGACACAACAGTGCAGCAGACTTTCACTCTGCATTTTTACAAATTGTTGTGATAAAGTTGAAATACTTTTAAATGCGGAGTTTAAACACAAATTCCCCTCATGACAAGTTTTGTCCATGATACTTTTAACTTAAAAGGGTTAAATGTTGCACAAGTTGCAAACAATCTAGAATGAAGGGGGATAAAAATTAATCTTAAAAAAAGTGGGAACGATAGCTTTAATAAGATAAAATCTAATTAAACTGAAACTCATAATCAACAGAGAGAGACTGAAGGAAAACCAAGACTAATGTTTATCACTTTCATGGAATGTATTCCTTTTATTTTAGTTTGGAATGTACAGAACTTGTGCGATTCTGACCAGGACTCATTTGAACATCTAACACATTTGATGAAAGAGTGATTTCATTAATCAGGGAAAGATCGCTGTCATCACACCTGAATAAACCATCCTGGAACGAAAATGTAAATGCAGCTCAAGAAATAAACCAGGTCATAAGAGATGATTTTTGAGTCAATAACTTTTATGTGAGCCTCTAGCATGCACTGCAGCTTGACATCATCTTCTCATTTTCTGCGTTGAATCTGCTGCTGTTGGAGACGGTTCTTCCATGACTGCTCCACCACTTGACTCAAAACCTTATCATGCTTTAGAGACCTCTGGAGCTTCTCCAGCCGGATTTTGCATGCTCCTGGCAGGTGCATCCAATCTCGGCAAGTCGTCGAGTAGAATACAGGCGATATTTGATTCCTTCTGTTGTCTCACTATGATATATGTCCATCCTTTCCCTCGTCCTTTCGAACCCTTTCTCCTTGATCTGTCCAGTCTCTTTTGAATGCTCATCATCCATGACTTTGATAACTGAAATATTGTTTAAAACATGTTAAACCTCAATTCACTCACTTATTGCGTGACTGCTCTTACGAGTGGTTGATTGAACCACATGGGCTGATAATGCTTTTAGAAGAAGGTTCCATACATATTCTACTAATAATTGAACAACACAGGGTTCCAGCCATGAGCAGTCCATTCGACATATTCAGTTGCCCATTCTCGATGTGCACCACGGTGAGCAGAAGACATTGTGATGCGTTTTCGTGCAGTCGTCTATACACAGTTTGTGTGTAAATTTGGCCACACGTATGGTATGGAGAGCTGATAACAGCTGGGTGTTACTTCTGGTGTTATGTCGCAGAACATTAGAAGAAAACGGTCATCACATGGCATTGTTGATCATCCACTACTGCCTGCTTGTCCTCTTGGAGCAGTCAATTTAAAGCAGTAAAATAAATTTGAAAACGATTCCAAGCCATATTGATGTTGTGTCGCCCTTTGCAACATTCCAATACCTCATGACGATTTTTCGGTCAAATGTTGACTACGACGTCATGGATTCATCAGTGTGGCTTAATAAAAGTTCAAGGTGTTGAAACCTTCGAAGGACACATACATACACATTGTAAAGCGAATCCTTACGTAAAATTTCCCGATGCATGTGCTTTCCATGGTGTCATGTGATTCAGACATCACTGAATGACCGTGTGTTCATCACATATGTCAATTCATATGTTCATATGTACATTAAAATGAACCTGTTTCGATTAAAAATAGATGATATCATCCTTAGCAGAAGGTTGACAGATATTAGGGTTTAATAAATAGATATTTATTGAGTAAAAGCACACAATTATGGCTTTGATTTTGTCATTCTAAAATAGAGCCCAAAGAGAAACCTAGATAAACAGATGTTTGGGATGCAGCTTTATGAATTCATGAGAATCAAGCAAATTGTCCTAAGACAGGCCCTCCATTCAAGTTTTCATGATAAAAAATACAAAATGATTATAACATTACCTCCGCAAACATATTCTTTTCTATATTCTTGATGCTAATGACAAATAAAACTTTATGTAAGCATAAGTGCTGTGACAGCCTTGGAAGCTGGGTAAGCCATTTTGACCATTCATTCTGAAGCATGTCTGAGCGCAAGAGGCTGAGTTGTCTACACCTTAATCTGTTTAGATCTTATGGGCAGTCGATTGTTATTTTCGCCATGATACGATTTCAAAGAAATTTTAAAAAGAGATATGCAGAATAAAGTATATTGACTTTTTAATAATCCACTTCATCTATTAGTGAAACATAGCTTTAGTTGGCCTAAATTTGTGGTGCCTAATTATTTATTTTGATGAAAATTTCAAACAATGAAATAATACATTGGATAAGTAAATTTGTACCCCGTGATAGCAATGAAATATAATAGAATCATAAATACTATTTCATGTATTTCCTTGTAGGGTAATTTCATTATAATTCTGTGTAAAAGAAGTATTTCGATCAGTTGCTTCTACTCTGAGAAACTCACCAGAATGAAGCCCTTTGCTTATATAAACTTTCTTGCATAGAATTTCTCAATAAAGACAGTTGAACCACCCTAATATTCTATTAGTTGTAATGAAAACTAAACTGTTCACCAAGCCCCTAATAAATCACAAATGGAATAGTATCATCCCTACACAAGCCTTTGATTAGTTTAACCAGTCAAGTGTAAATGAAGGATAATCTTGAATGAATGTACTCATTGCACAACTTATTTAGATTGCATCAAATCAGGCTTCTACTTTTCTTGACCGAGAAATGCTCGGAGTAGAAAAGACGTTCGTGTTTTAATTCAGAACAGCCTCAATAGAAGGAGAATGCCTTGTAACTAGAACTGTCACATTGCAACAAGGACTTGCATCTGTGTAATGAGTGAAGAGGAGCATGATAAAAAAAAACTCGAAGAAATGTGGTATGCCAGTTTCTAAATCCCTTAATGACCTTTTGCGTTTCAATAAATGCCTAAATGACAGGAATGGATTCCAAATTAGCACAAAACAATGCATAACAACATATATCAACCGTTGCAAGGAGGGCACTCTATAAGTGAGAAACCATCCAGCTGCAATCGCATAGTAAAGTTATTTGCTAAGTGTTTGTATCTTCCGACATGCATGCAGCCTTGCAAATTTATCATGGTCTTTGACACAAACAAAAGATATAACCAGATGGTAATATAGAGATTTGCATTTTATTATCAAGATGTTTGAGTAAAACCCGAGGTAAAAGAATTCAAAAGCTGTATTATAAATAATTACCTTAGGGTCGCTCTATTTAAAATGAGTTATAATACAAGTAATTGCTTTCATGGCATATTACGTTAAATGCTTAAATTGATTGTATTTAATAATGGGGAAATGATATTATTATTGTGTAATTTAATACTTTACTTTAATGTGTTTACTTACATGTTAATTTGAGTAATTTGTGGACCACACAAACATAAATTCAACACAAACCTATTGTACAATCGTCCCCAGTCCATCCAGGCAGACAACCAGAGTCACACGTCCCGTTTACTGGATCACAGGAGCTTGAAGAGTCGTTGCATTTTCGAGCAGCACAGGAGTAGGTGCAATTTAATCCGTAAGCTCCTTTACATGCTTAAACAAATTAATGAATGGTATATGATTATATATATAATATGTTATTTATTGTTTTATTATTTAAATATGTCAATCACTAACAAAGAAAAGAATGAAATCTTGTTGCTATTGCGAAGCAATGTAGCATTATTCTTAGCAAAGGACTACGTTAAGTATACGTTTGAGTGACATGTTGTCATGTAATAATCAGAGGAGTATTAATCAAAGTTTAATATTTTCAGTTGGGTGATACGTTATTTGAAAAATGGGTTTAAGTATAAGTAAAACACCAAGCTGGTGCTTCAACATATCAAGGTCTATCAGAAGGGTTAGTTTGGTTGTAAAACCAACAGCAGTTTCTAGATTCATCGATGTAATTAAAATGTAAATATAACAGGCCAATGTCAATAAGGATTCAGCTCATTAATAAAGTTTCACCTTGAGTGCAATCGTCCCCAAGCCAACCAGGCAAACACCCCTGGTCACAGCGTCCAGTCAAGAGGTTACAAGACGAGTCTATGTCTATACAGTGTCTGTCCCTGCACTTGTGTGAGCAGTTGGTGCCGTAGTGGAGACTGTCACACTCTGTAGTAAACATTGTGAAGGAACCAACATTGAAATAATATTTCATCGCTAGCATTATAAACGTAAATCAACGTCAAATCTTAAAAATGCTCTCGATGACTTTCATTTTGATAAAAATACTTCTATCCATTCAATCTCTTTAAAGATTGATATACTTAAAGTCAGGAAGCTTAGTTGTGTGAGGGGTGTTTTATGCTCTTACATACACATGACAATCCAATATTTTTATGATTTAAATTCAGTGTACTATTGGACTGCTTGAGATATATAAAAACATGAAAAAAAATATTAAGTAATTCTACTTTTAGTGCAGTCCACTCCTTCCCAACCAGCAAGACACGGAGCACATGCTCCATGCAATCGGTTACATGACACAGTTGCTCTTGCACATTTACGGTCCCCACATGCCATTTTGCAATTGAATCCGTAACTGTTGACACACCCTGGAATTATAGAGACCATAATATTAGTTTGCAATGAGTTAAACCTTTCAGCTGTTAAAAATATTTTTATAAATGACACAATTCGTCTTATCTGAATACGAAGAAATAGAGTATTATTATAAATCGAAATACAGCATTAACTGATTTTTAAATGAATTTTCGAATTCTGAATTACCTTGACGACAATCAATTCCCGTCCAGCCTTGTTTGCAGCCCTTAGTACATAATCCAGTCTCGTGATCACAAGTTGTCTGTCCATAACAGTTCCTTCTAGAGCACACTTTTGAGCATCTTTTACCATAATATCCACGTCCACATTCTGACAAGGGAGAAATGACAATTACGATTACATACATGAAAATATAACATTGCAACATAGTGCTTAATTTCCTGAACGTAAAGGATTTGGCTGGCAAAGATTTTAAACTTTAAACTATCTTACAAAGCATACTATTCGGAATATTTCATTTCGAGTGTATTTATTTTGTCAATTGCCATGAGGTTCAAATGGAGGTTTGACATAAGAACCATATTTATGAAAAATAAGTGAGGAAGATGGAAAACTGTGAAATCAAAATGCTCATGTAAAGCTATATTTCAGGGAATTAGCAAACGAATGTGTCTCTAAAAATCAGATTGTAATGTGTTACTCTGCGTGCAATGCTTTCCCTGCCAGCCTGGGAGACACCCCGTGTCACACTGCCCCGTGAAGCGGCTACAGGAGGACCCGGGGGCACAGTGGCGGGACTTGCAATCCTGGAGACAGTTGATGCCGTAGCTGGTAGCGTCACAAGCTGTGATGAAATAAAATTACTCATATTATATGGCATATCAGTGAAATATCCAAAATCTATTATATTACTCATGTACAAAATATTGTAATAGAACGTCTTACATTTTATGCACTTTATACATGTACATTAGAAACATTAATGGATCCCTAGCAAATCATCTGGCATAGTCATGGTAAACGAAGATCACTGACATTACTTTCAGGTTACACACTTTTTGTGGTTGATCAAAAGTTTCCACTTTCATTCTTTTAAAAAAAAATTAAAGTAAACGTCATAACTACAAAAGAAAGATCAATTCATTGTTTTCAGCGAAAATTTTGTTTGAGGAGAGGCAGCATCTTCAAGGACAAACATTTCTAGGAAATAGTTTACATCATGAAGGATTTATTACACACGCTGACGTAAAAATGCAAAATCATTCTGGGTCATAAAAAAGAAGATCCCCGTCGTGCCTCCCTATATCAAATACAGAATGACTCGTTGATTGAATCATCTATATCATCTGAAATCCTCGGATAATGGCGACGTTTATCAACTAGTGATCATAACCTTTTTTCAGATTAATCTTGAGTCAGATGCTCATTTGGTATTGCATTTATCATCATAATTCTCTCCACCTTTTAAATTGCTAAAACATTTAATGAGGTGATATGAAGCCGCAAAACCACCCCACTTTCACAGTAGTGAGTAAATATTAGTTAAGGCCGAAGACCAGATACCCCGTATGGCGGCCAAGCAGTTTATTAAAAATATAGGGTGTCTTCATGAACATCAACACTGCTAGTGTAAAGAGGTTCGGTTATACTAAGTGAAAGTTCGAAGCAACCTTAGGTAGGTGTGCTTGTCGCAGACGCTGGTCAGAATTTCTTTGATATATTACAGATGATATTGGTTTGGCGTGGTTGTTATCTAACACTTACGTATACCCACTGTTGTACTGAATAATCATTTAAAATTGCATTTTGTATGTATAACCTTTACCCTTCCCCCATAAAGTTATCCTATAATAAGCTCTTCTACAGCTATCTTACATTTCTACTGTTTTTCATGACTCAAGAAGTGATCACTTGGGCTTATTAGATTACCATGTACTTTTTAGACTCTCTCCTGTTTATTCACTTTCACCCGACCCCGTTTGATGAGCTGATAAAGTAGTCGCCTGTGTGTATCTCTCTTGCGAGTGTGCCTTGGGTGAAGACGGTTATGTAATCCAGTCTTATTCTCTGAGAGTGCTATTTTTGCTTGAGTACTTGAAATCTGATTTGGATCCACTCTGATTCGCTGTTGTTCATTCATGGTGATTGAAACACCTAAGGTCTTTAATGATTTAGTTTAGACTGGACAGAAACCTTTTATGATTATTTTATTTACCACTCACAACTTCTCCCATCCTTTGTTGGTTTTGAGTTTAAGATACTGTTTCATTCTACCGGATAAACGGGTCTTGTGTAAGTTGAGATTTTGTTACACCGTTACAATAGTCTGTAGGAAGACTGCATTGATTTCACATATACCCCGTTCAAGAAGGAAACATGGACTACCTATATCATACCTGTCTCTTAAAGTATGTCTTTTTTTACCTTTTATTCCATAATGAGAGCATGTTTCCAAAGCAAAGGTTACATCTTTACAATATTTAAAGGGCGAATGTCGCTCCTGTCGCGTTACTGACATTATGTTTCCAGAAGGCAGAAAAAACATACCTTTATCATATCCGACACACTTGTCTGTCTCCTTATTGCTAGCATGTTTCCAGAAGGAAGGATACAAAAACGTACATGATATCTGACTCCCTATTGATAGCATGTTCCAAGAAGGAAGGATACAAACTATTCCATATTCAAATTTGTACATAAAGTTTGTTCACATAAAGCCAATCCATATGCTTTTCTCTTATCTATATTTATCCTTAAATCGGACATCTTGTAAATGTAGTTATTGTTTCAAAGCTGCATATAGACTCTTTTAGTGCGATCATGAAATAATTGTGAATTGTCTGCATTTTTACTAAATTTGTACTCCTTGTCATCAATAACCATACCTTTAACTTTATCATTATTTTTTATCATACTGTCTAAGATTTCAGCCCAGAACAGAAAACGATACGGTGAAAGATGGTCACCTTGTCTACACCCCCTTTCATTATTAAATAATTCAGATAAAGGACCTTTTTAAACTGTACAGAAAGTTGTGTGGCATGTAAGTACCATTGAACTATTGTATTATTTGTGCACCAAACCAGAATTTGGAAAGGACTTTATTAATGAAATCTTTTGAGACTGTGTCGAAGTCCCTTTTAAAGTCAATTAAAATAAGTAGTCGGGGTATCTTTCTTGGTTTTGTTCAAACATGAGATCATATAATAGTCTTGTACTTTCGTTAATAGTTCGACCTGTAATAAAAACTGTTTGATTGCCATGTATATGTATAGCTAAATTCTTCTTGAAACAGTTTGCCCTTCTTGAACTTACTCTTTTATAATGGGCGTTCAAAAGAGTGATTGGTCTCTAATTTTTAAACCAAGTGTTTTCTTTAAGAGGTTTTGGTATTCAAATTATGACCCCGCTTTTCATAGTTAAGGATAATCCCTGCTTGGTGGCAATCTCTTTCACGAATCTAAAAATCCATTCTTTTCGGACCTTCCAGAAGATTTAAAAGTTATAATTAATTCATTTGGAATCCATCGATTCCAGGGCTTTTATCAATTATTTATATTTCTTACCTCAAAAGTGATTTCTCCATCCTCATATCATATAATTCTGTTTCTGAATACCTTTTAATTCTTCCTTTAATTGTTCTAATTCAGTCTTATACTTATGTTATCTTTACAGTCTTTAGACTTTATTCCAATTCAGCAGTCTTAATTTTATTTATTCAAAATGATGCATAAGATATAGTTAGAGAGAGAGAGAGAAATCTTTTCAAAAAGTTGGATATAGAAACTAGGATCGTCATTATTTGGACAACTTTAATCTTTTGCTTTCAATAGTAATGTCAGCGATAATGAAATTCCTTCTTCATCTTCGATAAATCTATGAATGGTACAATCAACATTGTTATTAAATAATATTGCTACACCCCTAGCATTGGATCTGTATAGTGCTATAATAGCTTTATAACCCCATTTGTTTCTCATAATATTGATATCTGCTTTCGCTGAGAGGATATATTGTAAACAGACAATTTTAAAAGTCTTTATCACTATATTAATTCATTACTTTGCTTCGTTTTTCCTTATCTTCTAATCATCTACAATTTGCTGAAATCAGCTTTATTTTTTTGTGGATATTATCAGTATTCATTTATTGTTTAACAACGAGAAGTAAAAATGATACATAATGATAAAAGATAATTTGTATGGCAAGTTAATGTTTCTTAATTGTTTTATCTTTAAAAATAAAGATATAGGATGCAATTGACTTTCATTGTCTGTATTGTTAAAAGGACTGGTAGGGCCTAACCTGAGAGAAAGTTATCCAAAGGTCCATACAAATTCAATTATGTGGAAGATCCTACACAGATAAATATTGAACCAGATGAGAACAGGTATTTAAGGTACAGTAACATGCTAAAGGAAAAAAAAGAAAGAACATTGGGGAAATAGATAAAACAAAAATGGGTCATGACCCCTGTTTGAATATAGAAAAAGGTCCTAAAAGATTACAACACATTTGTTTTTATACAGAGTAGTACTTTAGTGCATATCAAGAAAGTCACAAACAAAGAGTAAATTGAAGCGTTGGTAAAGTATGTATCTAAGAGAATTTCGTATCAGACTTTAGCATTTTCAGTTCATAAATAGTGAAAATGAAATTAAAACTAAGAAAGAGAGAGAAAAGTTTGGTTCATTTATATCAATATCATTAAATGTTCAATGTATCCGTATTAGGGCATTATTCTGAATATTGACTCATTGTAGTTTCAGTGTGTTATGAATTAAATTTGCACCTAATGATAGAATGTTGACAGGACAGTTCTTAACTCATGTCTCTCTACTGACTCAGGTGGGAGGTTACACCTACCTTTATTACACATGTCTCCCCAATTACAGCTCGTTTAAGGCCGAAAACCATATATCACATCTGGAATAGAATCATGCTTCTCTTTATTGATAATATGTTTAAAGTATGAAGAACAAACCTACCTATGTTGCACTTGTTTCCCCGCCACCCTGTAAAACAGTTTCCAGTACACACTCCAGATGTGACCGAGCAGCTACTACAGTAACAGAATCTGTCACAGTTTCGCCCATATGTGCCACTGCTGCATTCTACAAAGAAATAGCACCAATTATGACATGTTTACTTTAAAAAATCTGTCAGAAAATATTAAAAAAATATTGTTCTTTTCTCTGAAATATTATTATCCTGTTCCTCGAAGCAGTTGTCAAGTTACCATCAAGTGTAGCCCATTCTTTTAACATTGGTTACAATTGATCAATTGTAAGTGTTTTGTGGAACTGGCTAGCTGGCTGTATACTTTAGAAATCAAAATAAGAACGCTGCTTGTTTATTCCTTACAACGTTTTGGAAACATGTCCTTTTACCCAATGCGTAATAACCACAAATAGATTATATTTGTCTTCCTCTATCAAGAAATATATTATAAGATTTGTTACATTTAAGTTATTTCGATCAGATCTGTTACATAAAAAAGGTTACGAATATCCATAAATGACTTTCTTTCTATTTAACATTATGACCTACACATATTTTGTGACACTGTATAATTACAAGAGTTAGAGGTGCAATTATATCCGTGCAATTTGGCAAAGATTGAGATTGAAAAAAATTAGGACAAAAAAAGCATGTATTTTTTTAATTTGTTTAATGATTTACAGCCCCGGGTAATTTCTTACTATAAACATGGTACTAAATTTTAGAATGATTCCATCCCGACTATACACTATTATATAAATAACTCACTGTATATCTCGACCTCACAGATGTTGAGAGGGCCATTATCCCGGTCACCAGTCGCAGGGTTCTCAATAGTGAGACGTCTGGCCTCAGCATTACACACCACGTCGGTCGGGTTGTTGGGGACGTAGGAAGGGAAGGTGTAACACACTCTAGACCTGACACCATCCAGGTAAATCAACGATTTCGCTATTCTTGTATTATCTGGAAGATTGAGAAATGTAAGTATTCCACAACAAGTTTTAAAAATTTAAGTATTTTGAAACATAAATTAAAAAAAAGAATGTTAGTGAATAGTCACACAGTGTGATTTTTAACAGCTTGATAATATCCTTGGTGATGTGATAGTGAGTCAGTAAATCTTGAAGGTAGGAAGGTCCTGAATTGTAGAACGACTGGTAGGCTAGGCGGAGACTCTTGAAATTTATCATTTCACGAATTTGGAGCCAGTGGAGAGAATTTAGTGTAGGAGAGATATGGCAGCGTGCAGATTTATTCTGATTTTTTTTGTAGACGATAAAGTTGAGATGAAGAGATGCCAAAAAGTAAACTGTTGCAGTAGTCCAGGCGGGACAGAATCAATGTTCGAACAAGAATTGCAGTGGCTTCTTTCGTCACTAGATTGCGGATGCTGCCAATATTCCTGAGATGGTAGTGACAGGTCTTGATAAGATGACTTAATTGCTTGTTCATGCTGAGATTTGAATCTAAAAGAACGCCAAGTTTTTCACAACAGGAGAGAAAGGAATACAAGAATGTCCAATGGAAATATCAGAGGGTATGACTTTTTGTTGTCTGGAGGTTGTAGTGATGACCATCGCTTCAGTCTTATCATCGTTAAACTTGAGCTTGTTTGCAGAGATCCAGGATCTTCATTCTTGTGGCTGAAAGTCACGCTTCTAGGTTGGTCTTGCACTCAAACTGACTTTCATTTGACGTTGAAAAACTGTCAAACAGTTGGCTGTCGTCAGCATAGAAATCATGTGGCACATGGAAAGCAGACATCAGTTTTCTGAGCGGTTGAATGTACAGAGAAAAAAGAATTGGTCCAAGTACTGATCCCTGGGGAACTCCGCAGGTGAGGATGTGAGTGGATGACGAAGATGTTCCGATTTTTATAGATTGAGTTCTGTCTGAGAGGTAGGATCTTAACCAGTCGAGAACTGTATTTGTAAAGCCATATTCTTTCATCAGACGCTCGAGAAGAATCTCATGGTCGATTGTATCAAATGCGGCAGATAAGTCCAGGAGAACAAGCAAAGCAGAGTTACCATTGTCAATTGCTGTTCTGACAGAGTTCAAGACATAGTTCAGGGTTGTTTCCGTGCTGTGACCCTGTCTGTATGCTGACTGGTGATAGTCAATCAAGTTATGCTGGGATAGATGAACCAAGGGCTGATGCTTGACCACTTTTTCCAGAACTTTAGAAAGGAACATCAAATTTTAGACAGGTCGATAGTTTTTTAAACACTGAGAGTCAAGCGTGAATTTCTTGATAAGCGGTTTGACCACAGCCCGCTTAAAACAATGCGGAACACAGCCTGATGAAAAACATACAGCCTAGAGTAGAACGATAGAATTCAAGTGTAATACCTAGCAGAAGTAAGTGGCTAGAGGAGCTTATTACTGTTGATAACAAGAAATTAGACAATGGCTTTCTTGTTGTTAACCGTATCGCAGACGAAACTACATTTTACGAATAGGATTTTGTATGGGATTTAAATTCTTAAAGAAAAACTTAATTTGGATTGAAAATATAAGACAAATATAATTATGCACTTGTATTAGATAAAGAATATTTGTACAGAATAAGCTGTATAGCATCTTAACCATCGTCACAACCTAAACTGCAGATGCATTCAAGTGGATCTTCTTTGTTGTAATTCTGAACCCATAGTCAATTCCGTCTTTAATTTCTGATACCTGTAAACAAACAAAAAAGAAATTGTGAATTTGTTTCTGTAGTATCCGTCTCTGATTCAGTCTTTTAATGAGATCATTTTAATTTTTCTTGTATATACAGGGTGTCTGTGTCTTGTTTGCTCTTCCAAATGTCCATTTATTGCCAATATAGTATTTTTGAAATTATAGTTCAAAGAAAATAGATTATGCATCTTGAAACGTTAATGTGATATATTTGTTATTTGTTCAAATGCTTACCTCACAAACAAGCACATGCGTCAGATAGGCCTGTGGATATCTACGTCTGATATTTTCAGGACACATGAGGCATGCACGGATCAGAATGTTGGAATCCTGGCTACCGCGAGTTTACATGCTCTTACGTTTTGTTTTAATGTCAGTGGTCACTGACAATTACTCGCGAACAATTTCGTAACAGTGATGTCAACATGGTTAAAAACATTAGATTGTCTAGGAGACTGAGATGTTATATTTATGACCATTGTCTTTGTAAGTTGTATACTTGTCTAGATTCACTGTTAAACCTTTTTTGCACAATATATAAGGCCTATATACAAAATATATTTTTACTTTTCTAAAAAGCTATTTTATCATAACTAAACAAAAGCAAATCACTCTTCAGTATCTGTATCAACTAAAAAACTGTCAAAAAAGTGTCAGATGGACAATAGTTTAAGCTTTTTCGTCATTAATACATCACAAATAAAATTTAAGTTAACATACATCTCTGTCTAACACCTAGGAGAGTTTCAACATGATGAAAATTGTTGGGAAGCACATGCTGTTTTGAAAGTCAGATCATATATACATGCATTAAAATAGTATCGATATAGATCCTTCCAGAACAACGTCAGTGCTAAAATTGGTTGACAATTTTTTTTTTGATGCAAAAAGCGGAAACATAACATAAATTCACATAAAATATTTGTATTTGGAATGATAAAAAACATTACTCAAGCAAAGATTTGACAAGTCAAACAAAACCAATAATGATACTTACATCCACTACGTAAGTAGAGACGTATATAATACAGTTTATAACGGTATCCAAGGTTGATTGTCAATTCGTTCTTTCCAAAATTCCCGTGGAAACATGTTTTGCTCTCGCCGTGGATGTCGTTGTTTCCATCCACAGCGTTTCGTGGGGGCCAATCTGTGTAGTCACTGTTGGTTGTGGATGAAGCTGTTTTTTTATACGCTATATTTCCTTGAAATGGAAATAATTCAAACATCACTATTGTTGTTTTACATCATCCTCAATGATTCACAGTTATGTCCTCATATAATTCCACAATATTTACGTAGGTCCCATGGTAGGCTCGACCCGATACTTGTATTACCTCCCTTAGCGTGACTTCAAGCCAATCAGCTTTCTCTGCTGAAAATCTCCAGCGAACCAGTCAAATGTCTTCAATCAAGACAGACTTCAGTTTCATAATCACACAGTATTGACATTGGAAGAATTGTGTTTTTAATGTATGTCATCGGTTAAGCCAGTAACACTATAACGATATAATATGATTGTCGCTGGTGTTGATAAAGATGATTTGACCCTTGTTTAGCAAAAACATTGAAATAAATTTACAAATTATCCTAATAGCATCGGCTCTCTGCCGCAGCACTCGAGCAAGTCTATGTCTAAAACATTCGATGATTTCGTGCATTATTACTCTATAGACATTGCACAGGAGCGCGTGCTGGAAAACACTCACCGTTAAAAACATGATGCCTGTAGCAAACAATAGTTGTATATAGCGCAGGGCGGTTTATGATGTAGAAGTCTATTTCAAGGGATGATTAAGGATCATTAGATTGGCTATTGGAAGACGGCTAGGTCAGCAAAATGAGAAAATACTTTTATCGGGTTGAGCGTAGGATGGATCAAGAGTATATAGTGAATATAGAATTATTAGACCATATACTCTGGATTATCAATGATGCGTTTACATATGCTATGGACTAACTATGACAATAACTTTTGCCATGACACTTTAAAAGTGAGTCATCCTAAAATTTCAATCCATTAGTGTAAAAAATAACGCAGACAAACCATCATTTGAAAAGCAAAGGTCTGGAAGAGCTGATAAAGCTTTTGTAGATTTCCTATTTTTTTTACATGATCTTTTCTAGATAATACTTATGTATTTAAATCAACGAGAAAAGAAATGAAAATTGACTAACTTTTTTGACACAGTTGTCCCCCTTTCACCCAGCCTGCATGGCAACCACCGGAACATACACCTGTCAGTTTGTTACACACCGGGCAATTGCAGGAATACCTACAAGATTCACCGAACCGCCCTGAACTGCAGGATGCTATGGAAGAAAGGATGTGACAATGATTAAACTTTCTATCGTTATTGTGTTAAGAGACACCACACACGGCTGTTGTTAGAGAAATGGGGAGACAAAATGTCGTAAACTTCATTTTTGCGCATTCTGGTCACCACAAGTCTCATTACCATATTGCAACAGGTTTTTCCGGTGCTTAATCGCTACCATATGTAAATATACGGATCGACTGTAAAAAGGTTAGTGCGAATAGTTCACCAACACATCTGTCAACACGTATAGACAAGACCTACCCTCATCCGTGAACATAAAAAGAGAACATAGTGTGTTGTTGGGCTCAAATATGTCAAACTTTTTAAATGGTGTTATTTCAACGAAAAGTAGTATTTTTTCTCTGAAAATATACATCTCATTGCTTATCACTTAGAACAGTAACTATAAACAGGAAAGACGTAGAGATTTATGACTGAAAATGGACGATGAAGCGCTACAAACGTAATTATGGAACGAGAAAATAAAGGTTTGTATTAACTAGTAGGTCATGTAACTAAGTTATTAATAAACAGGACGTATTGTTTACGACTTCCTAACATCTATATGGCCGTTTTTAATTCACACTCGAAAACCAGAAAATGGCAAAATTTTGGCATTTAAGAGATAAATATGCATCTTTAGACAGGCGATTTCAATATAGTTTAGGTAGTATGATATTTTGACTCTTTTCAGCCACATACTCTGTGTCACTTTACGCGTTGCCAATCATCCCTTAAGTGACGTCTAAGACATCTGACTGATGTGAGTTGATGATGCTGTTTTGAAGAGTCAGTTACACCTGGTGGAAGGGTTGAAGACGTCTCAACCTTTATTGTCATAGTTGCCGGTACACTGTGTGGCGACTTGTAAGTCGTCCTTGTACCATCGCCATAAATAAACGTTTCCTAAAATGAATTGACCTGTTCTGGCATTCACCAGTGTAATCACATGCTATCGACTACTTCTTGCCCAGTTTGGTGTTTGGGCCTGTACATGTATTTCAAAGTCGTTGCAACAGTTCTAGGAAAGTTTGTAACCCAAACATTTTGTCAGTGATGAAGTTAAAGCTTCTTGTGTAAGCTGTTTTTTCCATGGATAGGAACGCATATTTCGTGTTACATCAGAAAACTAGAAGCTCTGATTGACGTTAAATTTACATCATAGGTTAACGAGTTTTGACTTTTGAGGGGTATTTACTAGTATGACATGGTCAAGTAGGGTTTGTCACTTCATAGTTTTTCTTTATCTTTAGGCAATATCTAGAGGTGTATACTCTCTCTTTAGCACTAGTTTAAAAACGTGTTTAAAGTAATCTTTTTTAATAATTTACAACTCTGCTAATGAGATAACATTGTGCAAAGAAGCTCATTTTGGCATCGCGTACTTAAAGAAACATTCTTCTGACCTGATATGTTTGGTAACCTGAATTGTCCTTAACGCGCGAGTATTTACACCAAAAAGAGAAACTTCACTATTTTATAGTAAAACTGTTAACTGGAGAAAATACCTCACCTTGTATACCAGGTGTTACGACAATTAGAAACAGTCCGAGGTTCAACGTATCCAAACCCGACATTTTCTTTACCTTCATACACAGACATAAGGAAGATAAATACAACAGTACGCATATCGAGAACCCAGTCAACTACATTTTTCAATATGTGTTTCTGTGTGTATTGTCTACCCTTTTAAAGATCTATCTTTATCCCCTATACCGTCAGTGAGCTTACTAATAGATTGCGAGAAGACTTTACATGGGCTCATTCACTAGATGATTTTATCTGCGTGAACTGACTTGTAATCTCTACTCAAACGTTAACCCAAATATGCATCGGGTTTCAATTTTTTTTCAATTTTGGGTGAATAATGTCTATGGGACACAATGGAAGGAATAAAGGAATTTTGTATTATAAACAAGTTTTTCCATACTTTTGAAGCCTCTCAAAAAGCGTCCCATATGTGGGACGGTATGCACGGAAGGGTAGGTTATTTTAATGGGTACCGACATAAATTTGTTAGTATAATCTTTCTCCAGCTCCGATAGTTTTCATCATGTTGAGATCCCATGAGATACATCGGTTAGGTGAGTTAGGTGAGTATATACCTGCCGATATCTCTTTCTTTGTCAAAATACACTCAGTAACATTACTTTATAAGCTACTTTTTCATGTTTTCTATCTTGATAGAATAACATTATGCTGTTTATTGTTTAATAGTCAAGAATCTTTGTCACATGTAATTAAGTATGAAATATGCTCTTTTTATATCAAATTTGTGTTTCCACTCTAGTAGGTTCTTATTTCTGTTTCCAGTAGATATATTAGCAAGAGTTGGAACACGCCCTGCACGACTATGACACCTCCCGTACTGAAGTGGAAAACCAAGTGTACCCAGAATTGTTGCACAAATGGGGATTCTCCCACATACTGTGGGAAGCAGTATACAATAGGAGGGATATAAAAGGCAGAATTTTATAATGAAATTGATTACAAACACTTAATCAAACTATGAAAAAAGGATTTGACTTAGCACGTCGTTCTAGAGGCCATGACAAGACGTCGCTGAAGGGACCCACAAACCCAATATTTATGATTTGGAAAAAAAAATTATAGACAGAGTATTGTCTATACGTATCTGTAATACCAGTTTGTAGCTACGTTAATTGCAATTAAACTCAATGGAACCAGTCACAAAGTTTGTTGATGTATTTGTTGTAATCTTGGCACAGTTTTGAACTGGACACTATAATGTTCTTCTTCTAGGGGCCCCAGCAATGTTTTGGTCCTACCAGTCCTTACCACCCATGTTCTTGTGTCACTTGTTCAATACATAGGGCATTTCTAGATGGACATCCGGTTTCATGGATGAGGACCACCTGCCAGCTGGTTGTAACTGTTAAACGCAGACGTAGATAAACATGTCAAAACATTGTTGTCTACCAATCTTACATGTTCATATATCTGCACCCTTCAGCAAAATACTTCACAGACTTTTTCATTTTCTTAAGGACTTATGAGAGGACACTTTTAGATTCCATTTGGTCTGACTGTGGCTTTGCAATGGACTCCTCTCTTAGTAAAAGTATCAATTAGAGGCACGGAAGGAAACATATGAAATATGATTTAAAATTTCTAAATGTAACCCAATTTTTTTTAAATGCTAAAAATAACTAATTTAAGCTGCTTAAGATATGATTTACATGAATTTATTATCGACGGCAAATTACTCAATAATTATTCAGGGAAATATTTATATTCAAAATTTACATGACATTGTCATTTATCCATGTAGACCTAAACTGTATCCTCACAAGGTCAAACAAAAACTTATTTCGTTATTTTAGTTTTGGCATTAACTCAAACTCAATGAAACTTGCAGTTGACAACTACACAACGCACTGTTCAAGGGTAGTTAACTTTATGAAATCGTTCTGCTTTTCTTTACATAGACAAATACCTTAGCTTTAAACTACACGTTACTGTAAGATTTTATCTCTAAAACCAAGTGAGAACTGGTGATTCAAAGAACCCGCCCCTCAAGTGGGACGGTAAGTGGGACGGTATGCATAAATGGTCTAACTTTAAAACAGAGCTTTAAAGCTATAATTTATGAAATTATAAAGACAAAAATGATATGTTCTATTATGTCTTGTTAAGCTTAGGATATGAGCTACTCATTAATGACAACATATATTAGTAAATGGAAACTTAAAATATTGCAGAAACCAAGCACATATTCTTAATGATGATTTAGATAAGAGGAATAAATCACTCTTCTCCAGCTCTGATGGATCAAGAAAAGCAACATAATAATTAATGTATATGGTAAATGTGGTATGGTGTTCACGAGATACACTTGCATAAGTCAATATATGAATAAAAGAAATAATATTTCTGACAGGATGTTAGTCTAGGTTCTTTATTTAAAGTGACAAATATATTTTTATTATTTCCTCAACATTGAGAACATCCTTGATAATGATTAGTGGTGAATGGATTATTTGCTTTTCTTAATATATGAGATATGAATATATATTTTTAGCCATTAGAATGAGATGTGATACCAGTAGGCTGACAGAACTATTACAAAATAGAATATCTATAACAGATTCGAAATATTAATATGTATAATATGGATGATTTATAAATGTTTCTCTAAAATCTTACTGGTAACAGTCGTCAAAGCGCACAGTTCTTCGCGGAAAGTTGATCATGTCTAACCACATGATGACTAGTATTGTTTATTGAAGTTTGAAAAATTGTTTACATAAAATTGTGTAGCATTATCGTATTTTGCGTGTCTCAGATCGACAATGGTAATGGAACGGCGAAATGAGCTCTTACTAGTATTTCTTCATATATTTGTAGATATTTTTTCGGTACTTTTACATTTGCTTGGCATGATTTTTTAGATGTATTCAAAATGTGTCCAAAAACTACTTTATTTTGACAACTGCACTGTGCACAACACATCAAATGGACATGAAAACATCGATTGCGGTTGTACACAGTCACGTTAAATTATTACAAATGGAGACGTTATTGCTTTGAAACCTGAATTGTAGCTTTTGAAAGGCTGTCATAAGTTGCATTTGTTATAGAAAATTGCACGAGGCAGTCATTACAAACCAACACCAATAGAATAATCAAACTGTCTAGTTTGTTGCATAGCAAGCGCTAGCATGATCCATGGAAGATATCATACTTACACATGGGTCTTTCCAGTAAGCATTTGTAGGAATAGATTACGTCGCGACTCACATGCACATAGAATCAAATAGGCTATTCAATGTTGTTCTGTCCCAAAAAGGTGAGAATACTTATAAAGTCTATTGTGAATAGGAAAACGTTATGTTAAAATGAAAAAAGGAAAGCCGTATTTAAATGTCAGTCACGTATAACTGATAGATATGTTTAATATATTACTGACAGAACAATGATGAAAAGGTGTATACAAATATTGGTCCATGGACAAAATCATATCTAAACATGAACCTTTCCAGAAAATCTTTGTACAGGTAGGTTATATCCACTAATCATATGAACGTAGAATCAAATAAGCTACTCAATGTTTGTCTGACTTCAAAGGTGAATCACAAACTATATCAGGTCTATTTTGAATTGGAAAACGTTAAGTAAACATCAACAAAGGGAAACCGTCTGTGCTTGATTAATCATCTCTATACTAGAATTAGTTCGATGTTAGGGTGTTTGGTTCTTTTTCATATGAACGTTAAAGACAACTTCGGGCAAGAACACAGGGCCTAACAGAAAGTCATTTTTCCGGAGTTATATCATCTTGCCCATGACTGTAAAAATCTCACTTTCGCATACATGTACACTTAGATGGAGCCAACAAGATAGATTTTAACGAGTAAAACTTACTATCTTAATTCGAAGTTCACGACAGATTGTTGTTTTAGAATTCCTGTTAAGATATCGATTTGGTTTCGGTCTTATATTGTTCTTTTTTTTCTCTCTGAGGTTCACGTGCAATTATTAAACCATTAAAAACGTTCCAACATTAATGCTTATCTAGGCTGAACCAACAACAAATGTGTCCAAGAGCCATAAGGTGGTATTACTAAGGTGCCCTAAAGTTACCTAAAACCGATTTCATTTGCCATTTCGAGTAATGATCAACTAGTCGCGTGAATTGACTAAAGCCATTGTTTCATATTACAAAAGTCACTGACGGAAGTGCTGTTGTAGCGAGACCATCTCATGAAAACCTGTTTCCGACTAAGATCAAAGACGCTTCAAATTAGCAAAGTGCACAGATTTATGGTGTTAAAGATGTTAAGGATTCGCTACAGTGACTTGATAATCTAGAAGATTTCGTAAATAAATCTCTTATTCCAAAGAAATGTGTTATTTCCTGACTGATCGCCTTGTTGAGTGTGTCATGTCAAAGGTTTCGTCAAAGTTAGTTTCGTATGTTATCTTATATAATCTTATGTTTTAGTTTTAGACTTATAACGCAATCGTTATACAGTGTATCATCTGTACAACTATTCTATCTTATAATACCTACATATTGTACCTACATAATGGAATTAAAAAAAGTTTGTTTTATAATTTACATTTGACGTGAAATAATACGTATGCGATATGGCGACACTGACAATGGGGTAACGTCCGTTAGCACTACAGTAGTTTTCAGACAATTTTTAAAATGCCAATGCCGGGGGCTCCTTGTGAGTCAAAACGTACCTCTTGCAGATTCGTACTTCGTGAATAAAAGTTATGACATATCATCATCAGAAACGATCTGAATTGATGAACATAATAGGCCCTGAAATAAGATCGTTGACGTAAATATTGATCAAAAGGATAGTTTTTCCGTAGGCAATTGTCATCCGTTACTTATAAATGTTAATAAATCGTCACGTCGCCTCCATTTCTATTTGATTTCTTTTTGAATGAATTGTGCGCCACTTCTTTGTCATATTGCAAAGTCTTAAACAACAAAACTATTACCTTTTGTCGATTGTAGTTTTGTTATATCTTTCATTCCGTATTCAACATTTACTTTGATCTATTCATTTTACTAAAAAAAACGTTTGTCACATAATTCAAAAGGAGTTTGAGGCCTTGAGGCAAATACACAGATAGTATATTCCCTACAATTGTGTTCATCAAGTTTTCAGACAATTAAAAAAATGCTATGCATATCGTTGCATAGAAACACAAGGCATTGCCAATGCTGGGGTCTCCTTGTGAGTAGCATAGCTCTTGCACCTTGTGCTTCGTGAATAAAACTTAAGACGTATCATTGTCTATCTCTCACTATGCCTTTCTTTCCGTCTTTTCCCTCAACCTATCGATCCCTTTCTCCTGCTCTGTCCACTCTCTTTTGGGTGCTTGTCATCCACGTGTTTAATAACTGAAATATTGCTCAAAGCACGTTAAACCCCAACTCACTCACTCACTCACTCACTCTTTTCATATTTGAACTTAAATATTCCCTTCATTAACCATAAAGAAGAAAAGCATAGTTAAGGAAGTATATTGCAGGTAAAGATTGTCTTTGCTGTGTCTATAAAGACTTTTTTCTGGCATTTAGGTTCTCTATGCTTACTTGTCAACCTTTGCACACATAGTAATTTCTCTCGCATATTTGGCTTTCGTAATAATTATTCATTCAAGTTAATCACAGGTTCATTTTTAAAGCATATCGAACTGTGATAAAGTGTATCATTCAGTGTTTAGCAATGTCAGTGTGACATCATGTACATGTTGCTAACGGAAACTATGCAAAAACATTCAAGTGACGATTCAATTTTTATCAGTTGAAGTTTGCTTGCACAGCATTTAAACACACAATAACTGAAATGAAAGGATTTCAGTTATGAATATTCCCGTTAGAGTCATAGTTGCATAAGTTGTACACAAACGTCTACTTCAGTAATTCAAATCACATTGTATCCTTTGAAAACTCAATTTTAATAGAGTCTGAGGTCTAAAAACTTTACAAACACATTCATTATTAATTGAAATTTAATGATGGCCCAAAACAATATCTGATATCTGATATTCCAAACAGCTATTTGGCACTCGTTGGAAAAACTGTAACATTCCGTACAGAGAGGCTGTTTACATTTGAAAACGCAACATATAAAAATTTTAAGCATAGATATAATGAACCTGAAAATTGCCGCGTTTGATAATATGTTGCTCTTGAAAATATATGGAATTTTTTGACGACACTGATTCAAAAAATAAATAGAAGAAAGGGAAACTTTCTAGAGTTATCACACACAGAAAAAATAAGTTGTACATGAAATGTATGTTAATTTAATGAGTATTTAATTAATTCTCCAACCTTTGTTGCACAAGGAAGTATTTGCTTCAGTGTTACGCATGAGATAATATCACCATGTCATTTATCTATCTTTTAGCATTGTTGAAGTAATTAATCTCTTATTTCGTGTCATATAACATTAACCTGTGTTTTCATGATCTGTATTTCGTATTAGTCTCTCAGACTATAATGGAGAATATAAAAAAGTGCAATAAATAAACGAACATTATAAAGACCTTTGCCACTATGTCTCAAGAGACATAAGAAATGTGAATCTTTATAAAAAATATTTGATTGTGCGTAACGTTCGTTTCATTAATTGAATTCTTTTTTAAAAAGCGAAAGTGAAAACTATCTTTTGTCAATTATAGAACTTCATGTATCAGATATCCTTTGTTATGGCAAAACGTACGCATAAAACCGCCAGCTCAGCGAATCTATGCGACAATAGAATGTGTTATAAGGACTAATCGAAATTAGGTGGCATTTTTTTGGGGCGATAATATTAGTAAAGTTTGATCACAAAGGGTACCAATTGTGTATAGCCCTTTAGAAAACACTTTTATTATAAGATTTAAGTGGTACAAAGCCGTGTTTGTAGCCATGACCAAATGCTTACGTCTGGCTACATACAACTCCCTGACAGTTTTAAAAAAATTAATGAACGAAGAGTGTTAGCGGCATACATATTTTACAAAATCAATTCCCATAAATGATATGTATAAAAAGAACATTAGAGTGTTCTCAGAAAAAAACAGCGGGGTAGATACGATTGTTTATTGTGATGGTACTTTGGCGACACTTAATTTGAGTAGCAGAATGTCATTATTGGAGAAGTTCCTCCCCATTGAAGTACGAAATCAATCTACATTTTTTGTAAGTTGTAACAATGCATGCCACAATTGAGGGGTTTATATATTGATAGTTTGAGAGAAAACTAATTTAAGCCCATAGTGTTTGTAAAATCAAAATAATGACTTAGAAACTTTTATTCCTCGGAACATTATCGAATTATATCAGACTGAATTTAAGCCCGTACAAAAGTGTATAGAATTATTAAACATGTTTAATATAACTATTGCATGTCAAATAGACAATTGGTATAAAACGACACAAGACAAAGAGTGAATACTATTTATTTGAAAAAATAATTTTGTATACTATACCTTTCAGTTATTTGAAAAACGCCTTGCCAAATGAGGAAAGTTGTGGTAAGAACGCTCGTTACTCCTGCAGTTATAACAGTATATACTAATATTGAAAAGTTGTAGGTCTAAAGTTATTTAGTTTATATATATATAGTTTGCAAAAATATTTCAGGATCTAGATTTTGAACCTCTCTTGGAATTAAGATATTTTTATGGACATTATATTGTTTAAAGATTGAGTACTAGAGCGCTACTAGACGGGAATAGCTTTTCCATGGATCGTTGTTGTGACTGCTGTTTATAGTGAATCAAATAACACGGTGGGACACCTGTATTCGTATTTATCTATATATGTAGCTAAAGGTAGTCTTTCCTGGTTATATCACTTGATACATATGTACCTATATGCTGTATCACTTCATACATGATTACCTGTATGTGGTATCGCTTCATACACGTGTACTATATGTCGTATCACTTCACAGACGTGTACCAATATGTTGTATTACTTCATACATGTGTACCTATTTCTTTCAACTTGGTGCACCTCTATCATTAACTGCCTTTTTTCAAAATCATATGAATACATCCATTCAGTTTTTAAATTGTCATTTCAACATAAGATACTTGAATATGTGTTGACATATCCTGAGTGTGTCACTTCGCCAACGGGATGTAAGGCTGATATGCATTGATCTTTGTGCCCCAAAGGTCATAAACCACACAATCACTACACTTAGTACACATTTTATGGTTGCATCTTTTAAAATCCCTTGATGTGATATATTAGCTGAACCTCCATGTAACTTTATATGGAAACGCTGCAAATGGCTGCATTATTGCCCAAGCGGGGTTAAACAATAACTCTCTCACTCACTTCAAGGAAAGCAAACAAATATCCATGGTTGTCATTCTGTAGTCACTGTCAAACTGGACTATAGGACCGGGTCAGTCAATAACATTTGGCCGTTGGTAACAATAGATTCAAATGCGGAACAGGGACTTGGGATGCGAAGCCGGATTTTGATTAATTTATGACAATCCTACATATCCTTACATATTCTTAAGATTCTTGCTACCGCATCGTTTGTTATGTCTGCAAATACCTGATATGTCAATGCCAATGCCTCGTTTTGCAATGCATTAGTAACCAGTCTAATTACTGGCAAAAAAACCCAAAACAGATACAGATTGAGATGAAAAGGTTCTAGAGAAATAATGTCAAGAAGGATATCAAGCGTATTAACAAAACTTATGATTCCAATTCAGCATTGATAATTGTGATTACTTTTGAATTTTCTTTTCGGTCCGAAAGGTGTATGAAAAGCATTTCGGTAAACAACAGCTTATTGCAAAGGCAAACTATTTAAACAGTAGCACGAAATAATCTGCTATTGCTTAATAATTATAGACCAATCTTTTTATGTTACATTACCTGCGATCAGTATGAGCAAAGTAAAGTGATCGAGTAAAGAGAATAGATTCAAACAGTAAGCGTATGGTTAAATGATTTGTGAGCTTTGTGGAAAGGTTAAAATGAAACCAAGAGACGTTACTTTATACAGGCAATAACTAACACTTACCTTTCTCTCGGTATGTTAATTACATGATTAATGCAACGAAGGAATAATAAGCTGTCGGTTATTGCTTCTATTACCCAACACACAAAAAACTTGAGTATGATCACATTTAACAGTTTTGTATTAATTAGCTGGAAAAGGACTGAATTTCCTGTGACGTACTGATTATACTATGACGTCATAGTGTACTGGGTTCAAGGTGTAAATACTTCTTGCAGTGAAATCTATTCAGTAATTTCTTTTAATCTTGTTGTGTGGTGTCATGTTTTGTTGTTGACATATTACCTAACCTTGTCCTGGATTTTTGAGGTCAGAGATCAATTCAGGTGTAGTTCTATGTAAATGAGGGCCAGTCCATTGTTTGTGGTATAGGTCAGTTCATGTAAATTAGGATCAATCTACTAATGGTGAACTGATTATCTGATTGGTCGAAGATGTTTGGTGCATGAGCTAAGTGGGCTAGGTGTGCACTTGCTATCATTCTGTTTACCTGGCAAGATGAATTCAGGAGACATCTGGGTTTAAGAAGGTCATTGTATTTCTGGTGAATTTCTTTGGTTTTTGTGGAAAAGGAAATAATAGAAAAACATGTTCAATTATCATTAATTCATTCAATTTCTAATGAAGTTGAGTTCACTGACGAGTTGTCTTCACTTCACCGTTACAAAATGAAGCCTCCAGTGAGGAACATGTGAACCAGAATGAAGACTCAAGCATGAAGACCAGCATGACCATGTGAGATAAATTTTCTACAATAACTGTGACCAAAACTGAACTTTATGTAACTATATATACCTCTTCAGGAATGAACTCTTTTTGTTGGAAGCAACTGTGACAACTCAGATTTACTTTGAATTTAGTGCCAGGTTGAAGATAGAATAAGGCTACCTACGTTATGTGCCATAAGCTACCACTGTTGCTAACTGTTTAAGTTTTGGCAAGAGGTCTATTATCGATATTTTATCAATGAGATGTGATATTTGAAGCATGTGATATATCTATATATGTGTATTTTTTTTAATGTTTTGAGTTGATTAGCATTTTGTGTGAAGTGATGTGAATGTGTGATGTCCGATTTTAAATGTAACCATAACTCAAATATGTGACACTTGTATTACAAATACTTGCAGTACATTCAAACTTTGTAAACGGAAGGTTAGTTTAAGAAGTTGACATTTAGTGAAAGCTAGCAGTAAGCATTAAAACTGTTTTCCTTCTTGTTGTCTGGCTAGGTTTGAGGATTTTGTCTGGATCCAGGCCTCCTTTAGTGAGGAGGATGCTAAAGTTTCGGTAGAGACTGTTAAAAAGATGGGAATTAAGCCCAAAGCAGATAATCCTGAGGAGATTACTCAGTGGATGGCAGATTATGTTGCTTCCAAGGGTGTTAATCAACCGTTGAAGGTTTCTACTTTCATAGGTGAGGTAGGAAAGGGTGAAGTGTGCTTTGAATTATGGCGGTATGTGGTTGACAGGTTGTTACAGGCTAAGGAGTATCCTGCAGCAGTAATTAAGCAAGCAGTGATTAAGTCCTAAACCATTAACCATTAACGTCATGCTCTGTATGGATCGTAATGCTAGCGTTGAAGAGTTGTTGTCAAAGATTCATAGCATTTATGGGACAGTGCAGGAGAAAACTTTACTAGTTGGGGCTTTCTATAGTGATAAACAGAAGGATGGCGGGCTCTTAGAGAATGGGGTTTTCGTGTTGAAGAACTCTATGCTAGAGCAATTATTTCTGGTGCTTTAAAACCGAACATGGAAGCTTTATGCTCTTTAATTTGGCAAGGTTTGGTACAGTCTCTCAAAGATGCCTCTGGTCATGAATTTGATTCCTTAAAGTCCTTTGATGATTTGGGTGCTGAGATTCTCTGTATTGAGGAATCTCGTTCATCTCGTACAACTTTTCAGTCAACTTCTAAAGCTAAGGCTACTGCTAAGTCTGCTTTGCATAAAGATGCCGATAATACAATTGAACTTGTAGGAATAGTTCAGCAACTTGCTGAAGTGAAATCTCTGCGGGACTTTGTGTCAGACCACTTCAAGGGTAGAGGTTTAAACAAAAGAGGGTTTACCAGGAGGGGACCTCGGCGTAGAGGAAATGTCGTCCCCTCAAGGATTTGGATTGCCCCCCAGGTCTCCTTGGTAACCCAACTGAGGGTAGTGTAACTGTAGATGGTGTTAACAGTAAGGCATTGCTGGTCACAGGGTCAACGGCTTCTATAAATGAAAAACATTACAACTCTCACTTCAGTCATATTCCTTTACAACCTTTAAAGACTATTCCTGAGATAGAATGTGCTGATGGTCAAGGCTTGCCATACTTGGGATACGTTGTAGTTGATATTGTTGCTCATGAAGTGGTTTATGCAAACCCAGTGCCTTGTGTTTTCTTGGTTGTTCCTGACAGCATGTATCACCACAAAGTTCCTATACTTTTGGGTAACAATATACTACAGACTCTGATAAGCAGGTGTAGAAATGATAACGGTGCAAGATTTCTACAGAGTACAGATGTTCATACTTCATGGTACATGGCTTTCCGCACAATTGTCAATCGTGAGAAGGAATTACAGAAATGGAATTTCAGGTTAGCCCTTGTGGAAAGTGCAGAATTCAAACCTGTTATAATTCCAGCTAACAGTAGCGTAGTGCTAGAGGGTGTTATGGATAAGCGCATAAGTTGTGCCCAAACATGTGCATTGCTACAGGCCACGCCACGTTCAGTTAAACCTACAGATTTGGACATAGAACCATCTGTGTTTATTTATCATTCACACCAAAAGGACCATTGAGATTGCCATTGACAATACAACCACAAGGACTGTTGTAATACCCCTAAAATCCATTATGTGCGAGATGCATCCAGTGACAGTTGAAGGTTTTCAGTTTCTTACAGGTACAGCAGGTAATAGTCAACATAGTTGTGCAAGTCAGACTGTTCCACTTCCTGATGGTATTGAGATTGAATCTACAACTCTTTCAGCTACGGATTTAGAGTTAGGCAATAGCCTGATATCCAGCTATTATGGTTTAAACATATTTTTATTCAATAAAGAATCTGGTTCGGCAAACAAGAAAAACTCTGCTTATGCTAATGCCTCACCAGTACATACATCCAGCTATTATGACATCTTCTCCAAGGGTGAGCTTGACTTAGGACATTCATCAAATGTAAAGCATCGTATTGAACTGACAAATGAGATGCTGTTTAAACAAAGGTCAAAACGCATCCCACCATCTATGTTTGATGAGTTTAAAGCTCATTTGAACCAGTTGTTGGCTTGTGATGTTATTCGCCCATCTCATAGTCAATGACTGTTGAACCTTCGGACAGTCCTGGATTCGTATGCTTTGCCACGAATTGAGAAAATTTTGGACAATTTAGGTGGAAATAGGTTTTACACAAAAATTGGACATAAACTCAGGATATTATGAAGTTGACATTGCAGAAGAGCACAAAGAGCGAACGGCGTTCACTGTCGGCCCGTTAGGCTTTTATGAGTATAACAGACTCCCATTTGACTTTTGATGACACACCTGTTCCTGAGGAGGATACTGTCAACTTGCCTCAGGATACAGTTTAAGCTCAGGACACCAATGATTCTTCTTCCGATGAGACACCTGATGATCCAGTACCTCGGCGATCAGGAAGAATAAGACGTCAACCGGATTGGTTGACATCAGGACAGTATGTTTTGTCCCAGACTCCAAGTCAAGTGTTGTGTAATTTGGCTCAAACAGAGTTCTTTCAAAATATGTCATTGGAGGTAAAACAGGCAGTTTTGTCTGTCATCAAGGACTAAACTCTAAATGACGACGTCGCCATTTTTCCCGAGGGAGGAACCGTGTAACAGGTTCAAGGTGTAAATACTTCTTACAGTGAAATCTATTTAGTAATTTCTTTTAATCTTGTCACGTTGAGTTATGTTTTGTTGTTGACATCTGACCTAACCTTGTCCTGGATTTTTGAGGTCAGAGATCAATTCAGGTGTAGTTCTAAGTAAATGAGGTCCATTGTTTGTGTCTTAGGTCAGTTCGTGTAAATTAGGATCAATCCACTAATAGTGAACTGATTATCTGATTGGTTGAAGATGTTTGGTGCATGAGCTAAGTGGGCTAGGTGTGCACTTGCTATCATTCTTTTCACCTGGCAAGATGAATTCAGAGGACATATGGGATTAGGAAGGTCATCGTATTTCTGGTGAGTTCTTTGGTTTTTATGGAAAAGGAAATAATACAAAAACATGTTCAATTATCATTAATTCATTCAATTTCTTATGAAAGTGATTTTCCAGTTTTGGTAACAGGTACATTTTATATAACATTGAATTTGTTCGTTGAATGATTTCTGAGAATAAGAATTTTGTAACGATTCATGTTAAATTGATTTAATGTGAGCAGTTACTGATAAAAAGACTGTTATACATTGTGGTTTTCATAGATGTATATTTTTGCTCAGGTTCACTGACAGGAGACATGAGTCATGGTTCACATGCTGAAATCATTTGCAGCTTGTCCCATAGACGGTGAGAATACTTTAATTATTGTATTGTACATTGCTCTTAATAGTTCATGAGCTACCACGTAACATTTTGTACTTTGAGTGTATTTGTTATGTCAGCCTGTTTATGAGTTTTGTATGTCTTTGCACGTTTAGTTTATTTGAATGTACCTGCGGAATGTTATATGAAACCATGATATATTTGTATGAATGAAATGAAATTGACTTATCATTTTTGTATCTATTAACAGAGTTGTGATGTTTGCTATTGGCAACTGACTGAAAATTGATATCTGAAATAAAAAGATTCACGGCCACTGACGAGTTGTCTTCACTTGATTGACCGTTGCAATAGCTGCTCATGTCTATGTCGTCAATGCAACGAAAACGGTTAGAACAAATATTCAAACGAAACCATGTGCTCTCTTTAAGACATTACGATTAACGGGATCGCTATCTTATTTTACTTTTGTACAATTTCATGTTTTGTCCAGCGGCACGTCTGAGAAATAAGGAATGGCATATAAGTGGGAAAAATTAGCATTGACAAAATGCAGACAACGGGTAAACAAAGTACCATTCGCGGAGAGAATGAGAGGATGAATGAGAGAGTCCGTCAACAATGATCATTTTTAATGGTTCACAAAATAGACAATCATATGCAAGGAAACTCCCCTTTGACTTTCTACCTGTCCACATTCCCATATGGGTAATATAAGAATTTATCCTTTAACATATTTTTACTATTGCTGTAATATGGTTAATTGGATAATATATTCAGGATCACAGTTATCAGATATTATTTTCAAGCAAAATCTTCAGTAAAGAACAATGTTACATGAAGTTACAAAAATAAACAAGTTGGAAGCAGATAACGGTAGATATGTACTGCTGAATAATACACCTGAACAGAATATTTTTTCAATAAGTATAAGGAAACAGTCAGAAATAAAACGGGTAATGTAGAAAGCATAAAACCATGGTTTGACTTAATTCATTACACGGTATAAATAGGATTGTTTGGACATTTTATTTGTTCAGATTGTCCCCTTTCAACTAGTATATGCAGATGTACTTTTCAGAGATTTAAATATCTTCAGTGATAGATGATGCATATAACAATTAACCTTGAACGCTTATAAGTGTTCGGAGGATGTACAGTGAGACAAAAGCGTACAAAGAATAAACTTAACAACAAACTTAAACATGGAGTATATTTCCAATGAAGGGAGGACAAGGAAACGAATATAGCTTATTACGTTAGTTAACAGTTATTCACAATGATGATAAAGAAAATATGCTTTGAAAATACCTAATGGATCACTTTAGATCAGATTATGCGTATGTGTACGTTTGGTAGGTGTAGGCATGCTTACTAAGTAGCTTAAATCTATGAAAAATACCCATGCCATGCAAACAATAGTTACAACACAATTGAATATAATGTATGTGTTAATGTTAAGAGAAGATTCTAAAATGTAATAGAGGTTTGGGAAAAAAGTTTCTCTTTAGACCTTATTAGCATGTATATTATATTGGATACAAAATTTATCCAAAAGCTATAGTGCACTGATAACGCCCTCCGGATTCATGATGAATGACAATAAATGGTTAACTCAACTAAAATCCACTTAAGGTTGATAAGTTTTCATAAGTGTTCTCTCCTTGCAAGCCGGTGTACTGGTTGTCCTCAGTTAGCTGAAAAGACTCATAGATCGGAGGTTCTGTGTAGCTGATGGCACTGCAGGGCCTAATGTCTGTGTAGATGTTATCTTCTGTCGGGTTTGGACCAGAGTCAATTGTGTTTGTATCTTTAGACATCTTGCCTGAGGGGTGTTGCCTTCGTTTCAACCTGAAGAAGAATAGTTATCATTCTAGTACTTACATTGGGTATTAAATATTGTATCGTCAAATACTTTATTGCACTCGATAAAACAAATTAAATTACATTATATCATTAGGTTGCAGTTGTATTATCATAACATAAACTTATATAAACTTCTATAAACGAAACAATGTAAAATGAAACTGATGATTACGACAGTAACGGTGACAATGACGACCACAAGGACTCCCACTGTTGTAGACAGGGCTGCTGTTCTATTATCAGTCGTAGTAGATTCAGAGGAATCTGCAACATTTGGAAATAAATGTTCTCTCACTGCAGCTGGCTAATGCTGTGGACCTTACCATCATATCTCGGACTCATTGTGTGGCATAATGATGATTATATGCGTTAAATGTCTATATGTTTGTTCTAATTCATTGTTTTATTCCAGGTATTTTATAAAGCAGCTGAAGGGGAAGGTAGCGCAGTGTTCGGCTTCGGATCAAGAGGTCCTTGGTTTGAATCCCGCCAGGCATTTAGCAGTTTGGCCTGCAATAGAAAATCTTTCAGTGCAGTACCATCCATGGTTTGCTAGTTCCAGCGGATGCTTGCAGGTTTCACCATAATGCATAGCCATAATGGCGTTGCGGTATTTCACCCTCCAATAATTCTAGAAGCTGTGTTTAAAGTGAAATAATCACCTCACCTCATCTCACCTTATTTAATATATTTCATGTATTGCACAACCTAGAAGAAAGGGAGATAAAACTCAAAACTAAAAAGCGGGATCCAAAGCTTCAATGAAAATGAAAGTTATAATCAACAGAGGGAGGCTTGAAGAACATAAAAGACTAATGTTTATCGCTTTGATAGGAATGTATTCTATATATTTATTTTTGTTTGGAATGTACATAAAATGTGCAATTCTGACCAGGACTCATTTGACTATATAACACATCTGATTACATCAATCAGAGAAAGTTTGCTTACATTTCACCTGAATGAACCATTGAAGAACGAAAATGTAAATGCAGCTGAAGATAACAAAAGATCTTAAGGGACAATTATCTAGTCAATAACGTGTCAATAACGTTAATGTTAGCTTCTAGCATGCATTACATGCATTATTGTTTCTCATTCTCTGCATGAATTTTCTGCTGTTTGAGAGAAAACGCTTTTTCCACGACTGCTCCTGGTGGTGTGGTGGTGCTTCAGTGACCCTGAGAGATATGCCAGGCAGAGCTTATTTGCTCCCTGCAGGGATACCCAAAGCTGGGCAGGTGAGCTTTTTCCCTTGTCCTTTCGTTCTCTTTCTCCCCAATCCCTGATGATTGTCATCCACGTTTATGGTAACAGAAAAAATATTGAAAACTTCACTAACTCGATTCATTTCTCCCTAATCTGTCCACTCTCTTTTGGATGCTTGTCATACACGTGTTTAGTAACTGAAATATTGTACAAACACGTTAAACACCAACTCATGCACTTACTTACAATGAGTTGCTGTTTGGTGCTTGGTTGAACCACACGGGCTATCAATGCTCTTGTAAGAAGGTTTCATACATTTTCAATTGGCTTAAGATCCGGCGATCAAGCAAGTCGTTCGCTAAAAAGATTCAATTTAGAAGTACTGATCCATTAATTTTGCTCGATCAGGATGCGCATTTTCGTCCATATAGATGAAGTTATCCCCAATGGCTTTGTCAAAAGGTTTGACATACACATCAAACATATAATTCTTGTAATCAATACTCATCAACGAACAACACAGGGCTTAAGTCATGAGAAGTCCACTCAACATACTCAGTAGCCTGCTGTGCACCACGGTAGGCAGGGGTTAATGGGATTCGAAGACATCTTGCATGCAAAATCTACACACAATTTTTTTTATGAACGTCGACCCCAATGCAGGTTACAGAGATCAGATCTCAGCTGGGTAGTATTTCTGGTGTTATGAGGCAGAAAACAGTCATCACGTGGCAGTGTTAATCATTAAGGGCTGCCAGCATGTCGTCTCGCAGCAATACATTTAAAGCAGTTAAATAAATTTGAAAATGTTTTCAACGCTGTTAAGGACGCTATAGTTCTTTACAAACGTTCGGGATGCAGCTTTATGGCTTTAGGATATTTTTCGCCATACAATAAAGAGGTATGTATAGTATAATAGTAAATTAACAATTTAATAATGCACTTTATCTTTAAGTGAAAACGCTCGTATTAGAACAGAGGTTCGTATTTGAATTTATGACAGAACAACCTCAAAGGGAAGAGAATGTATAGTATACATGTTTAACCGTCTCCCAGGACTATGATAAACTTGCCTTTTGCACGGTAGTCTAGGATGTAATCAGCACTAGAGCACTCATCTTGTAGATAAAAGATTAAAACCCATCCCAGGACTCTACTCTGTCCAGCCACCACAGCGAGGATGAAAATTAGAATGATATTAGACCATGTTGTAGACTGTCCTATACAAGGACCCCAGCTAGCACAAACATAGCCGCTACATGCTGGCTTCTCGCCTGTTGAAAATTTTTGATAAACAATCCTTTCAAGGCAATATAATAACCATTTTTGTCCATAGAAAAACAAAATGTCAATAAGTTGACCCTTCAAACATATCTAATGTCTGAAAAGAAGATGTCTGTATCTCTTCTGTATTGAAGATTGAAATAATCGAACCATTTTAAGACTCACATTCAATAATCATTTCCGACCAAAGGACACCACGATATCAATGAATTGCACTCAAAACATATCTCATGTCCCAAAAGTCGACGTCTCTATTAGCCCATCATGAAGAACTGTAATGCACCCTAGTATAAATATTCCTCAAACCTTACCCCTTCCCCGACACCCCGAGTGAGTACTTCACTAATCAAGATTTGCCAAGGTAGTACAGTCAGCTCACAGTCTCAGAGGACAAATCACTAATTCTTTTTGTTTCACTATTGTCTACTTTTGGATTGTCATGTTTTAACCACTTTGATTTCAAAATTTAACACTCTTTGTTTCAAGATATATCTGTAAAGAATATCCAACAATTCAGATTATCATGTTCCCTCCATTAGTGTGATATCATTCTCCATAAGCACAGGACACTCACTTATCATTTTCAACTCTTAGTTATCTCAGCTATATATATTTACCATTACGTCTTTTTTTTCTGCAATATTTTCTACACTATTTTAAAATTGATTCAGCACTATATCAACAAAATATTCTTATTTTCTGCACAGATTTAGAATAATTCAGGATTATCTTAACATAAACCTCTATTTTTTCTGCACAATTTCTCTTTGGGTCATTACACAAACCTAAGTTAATTTTAAAATCACTCGTAAGATAATATTTTATCATTTGTTAGGATGAATCACATGTTTAATATTTGTAAATGGAACGGTCCACTTATTATTTTCTATTTTCAAGTTCACACCTGATTTCTGTTCTTTTACTAACACTTAATTTTCTCAATACCACATATCTCTCTTATCTAACTGTTCTCAATAATCTCCTTCATTATACTGGAGATCTCAACAACTCACTTCCCTTTCCATCTTGTTTTACCGTCTTTCCCTTGATTATGCGCCTCCGGCAAAACTGCCAACTCAGCGTCTTGGTTATTCACCTCTTCTTGTGCCTGCTGGTTTTTGCTTTGGGTTATGTCAGAGTTACACCACTTTGATATGCTAAATAGTTTGGTGAAGGGAATCATTTTATATCCTGATATTGTGAAGATTGTTCACTGAAGTTATACTTTGTTCATTATTTTGGTGTTGACTTGAATCTTTTCATTCTGTAAGGAAAACATTTGGTTTGAAAACTGTTATTTTTTCTTTGTCATAACTTAATTTGATGAACGATGTTAATAACAATTTCATCTGTTCTTGTTAAATTTACAACTTGCAACATTTGAAATTCAGAAGGTTAACTTATTATTTCCGTGTCTTTAAGGAAGATAAGACCATTCAAAGATATATTCCATCTATTTATTATCTATTATTTCTCAGAATCAGTATTTAGAGATGAATAATTAATGTGTCAATGTGTCAAAGAGATGCATTTTACTTCAAAATCCCTTGAGAAATATGTTTCAACTTTGTCCCCCGCGTGCCCAGGAGCTGAACGAGGAAGAGATAGCGTACAGACTGCAGCAGCAACAGCGTGTGTCGGAGGCAGACGCCAAGTGGCTGAGGGCAGAGGAGAAGAACCTGGTGCGTAGTTGTATCTTACTTTCAAGAGGCTCATTTCACAAAGCAACTCTGCAGGGTTGGCTTGCCTTCTTCAGCACCTTTCTAAGCTTACGTTAGTGACACATTTGTGCTTTGGTCCTGGTAACACTGCACATAGATATTTAATGCTAACTTAACCCTTAGTGAGCACTTAAAACATTGCAATAATGCTACCTTAATAATCAATATATACATTACCATTTTGTGTTTTATGACCATGTCTTTGATCATACATGCATATATAATGGGATGGACTCCCAGTCACGGAGAAAAATGATTGTGAAATAACATTTTTATGCTACTTCAGTGTTAAAAAGACAAAGAAGAGACAAATAGAACATTTTCACAGAATTCAGCAAGTTTTTCTAACCTGAAGTTCTGACAATTAAAAATCTGTGTGTTACAGCGGAGGGAGAAGTGGGCAGTGCACGCACTGCGAGGGGATGGCGACAGCGACAGTACGAAGGAGAACTTGCCACCCCTTCCCCACACGCTCCAGTTGTGAAGTTTACTGGCAAGCGTGGATGAGACGCTCCCCCATCTTCCTTCAGATAACCACAGAGAGGTATGTAAAAGAAGGGTGACTTTACTCAACTAGATTCTCATGCTGCTATCCCCACCATTCCTCACACAAGTCTAGCTACCTAAAACATACTTAAACTTTGTCTTTGTCTGCTTTGCTACCTTTAATTCATATCAATTATTTATCTGTGTGACTGACTCTGCTTCAGCGTATGCATAAATCAGTCTGATTAAATAAATACCAGCACCTGACATTACAAACCATCCAATATGTTATCTTTCTTCTTCAGATTTCGATGGCCCAGAAAGTGTTGAGTACCGACATGGCGTCCCTGATCAGCGCGATGAAGCTGGCCCAGCAATACAGCACCACCACTCTCGACTCGGACTACCGCAAGGGCATTCTCAAAGCTGCTCACTGTCTAGCCATCGACTCTAAGAACCTTCTTGATATGGTTGATACGGCCAGTGTTAAAAGCAGAACGGAAGGCATTAACTGATTTTCTATCAGGACCTAGTGTTTGAAAGTAGCTCCCTATATAAACCAAAAAATGGCAGCAAACTGTTTTCCTGTTTCTATGGAGATTGAACAGTTGCCATGACGATGGATGTTTGGTGTGGAGGGCTTGAATGGAGGCTGCATTACTTTTAGAAGCTGAATGTTGCTTTTCAACTGCCTAAACTATTCTCTCCATGCCTGTCTGTATAGTATGTGCATCTGTCTGTCCTGCTACACGGGCATGGACTCAGTTGTGAGCGCTCATAGTGTAACTTATCAGTTCAAAGCTCCTGACATACCTGCTTCCTTAAAATCAAAGTCTGCTTGTGAAGAAGAGAGGAAAATATCAAAAGGAGATGACTTCCGTTGCTGATAGTATTGTTCAGATACATGTGACACTTGCTGAACTAGAGATTCCACAGCTTGTTCATGAACAGATAGGAGAGATCATCGCTGAAGAATTGCTGAGATCACTGCTTCCTAGAAGGGGATATACTGATAAGTAACTGAAGTATTTCAAAGAGGAATCCTAGGTTGTCATGGAAATGATGTTACCTTGCCATGTGATACAGCATGTATCTTCCTGTTACCTGGTTAAGAGCAGTGTGATACAGTCTGTATCCCCCAGTTATCTAGTTTAAAGCATGGGGGTACAGTGTGATACAGTCTGTATCCCCGTTAGTCTGATGCAGAGTGTGGAAGTACCAGCTGTTCAAGTATTCTTGTTAGCATATATATAGAAGAAATGGTTAACTGTTTGGCTTGTGGATAGGAGGGATTCATACAGGATATCGGTGAAAGTCGTGCTCATTTTGCATTTATCTGCATTTATGATTTTGTAAACATGGGGTCGATGTCTTTTCTTTTACTTTTGATTGATTGTTATGGAAATGGTATCTTTTGAAATATTTTCATGATCAGAGAGAGAAAGAGAAATATATATCGGCTTCCATCTGTCCAAATACCTTTTGTCAGATGAAATACAAGTTTGCCAAATAACTCAATTTTGAGTTTCGTTTATTACCCAAACAGTTTATGTCGTTCGGTATAATGATTAGTGATTAAGCAACTGTTAACCATTGTCAGATTGAAAAAGCTTCCGTCAAATTCTAATAATGATTCTGGATTAGAGATGTGTACAAAGGACTGTAAGACAAGTTTTTATCCACAAGCCAGTATGAATGATAGTTTCAAGGACTGTTTTGTTCTATGTAGCAAGAAATTGGATTACATTATGAACTATTAGCAGATGATAGAAGTTTTGAAGGAAACTATTTTGTTCAATTTTGGTAAAGTTTTTTAAAAAGGTTTTACTGTTTGTATGGTTTGCCATAAACATTTTGGAAGCATTGCTTGTGCTTATTTCTACAATCAGATATCATTGTCCATCATTTCTCATTCCTAAAATCCATATTGGTAATCATGTCAATCTCAGTTATAGAAAATGGTACTTAAAGAGATTCACAATTCAACAGTTTTCCCTTTCAAATTGATCTCCGTTTTCATACTCATAACATGATTTTTACAAAATGTTTTCATTAATTCAGAAAATTAACAAGAATTAAAGGTTTAGGTTTCTGTATGGGCAATCATATTTAAATATCTAATGCATGAAGTTGCATTCAAGAATTGTTCTTGTTGATGAACCCCAGCATTTGCAGACAATGGTGCTACCATTTTTACCTTGCACATCCCTGAATTACTGAAGTGGACAGATTCATTTCTTATCATGGACTGTACCATGCGGTGTGATAGGGATATAAGGCAATGTTATATTATGATATTTAACAATCCAAAAAATAGTATAACTACAAAACTACAAAATGAGAATGAAAGATAAGGATCTAAGCTCACATTGACTTGTCAAAAGTTCATGGAGGAGCTATTGTTGTGCTCGCTTCCATCTACCAACTGGGTCTGACACGACAAACCTTCATTTGTCAATCTGTTTCCAAAGAAATAAGTGTATAATATTTGTAACATTGCTCTTTCCAAGAGGCATACGCTCCGCATCATCATTTGATCAAACCCTTTACAGAATGTGTTACAAAGCACCGATGAGATGTCAAACTGATGTTTGTCGTGTGATGACCAGTTATCTGTTGTTTAATGGCTTAAATAGTTGTTACTTCATTTCAAGTGTTGATATACTCCAAAAAGAATGGTGTATTGAATGTAGTCAGCTGCTTTCTCAGGAACTGCAAACATGACATATCGGAATTTTCAGTTCACAAATAAGTCTTATGTGGCAAAAGTTTAAAAAAATATTGCTACAGTCGCAACTAGTTATCTAAAGAGTGTATAAGTAAAAAACATGAATAAGTAATGACTGTTTTCAAGTCCTGAAATTATGTTTGTTGCTTGATGTTGGACAAGTACTGACTTCTTCATTACCTTGTGGATCTTTGCTGAACGAGTTGCGACTGTATTTAGATATTCAGGCATGCTTTGTTGAAACCTTGAATTGTTCCTACCTTTGTATTTATAGTGTTAATATATTGTACGTATGTATGTATATTTTGTTTATGTTTTCATCGCTCGACTTCTCTCCTTCTAACTGTAACACTGTATGGCACTTTCTGTTTGATTCTCTCTGAACACATGTAGAAGTGTTTTACTTATCTGAGAATATTGAAATGTAATATAAGGTCTGGAAAGTAAAGTAGTTTGTGAAACGTGCACCTAAACAATGAAGAATTCTGGTTGTGAGAATAGTATACAAAACAACAGTGAATGGAGTAATCTCAAAACCATGCCAGTCTGAACTTACCGTAGAAGTGCAATTTTTTAGAAATTAGACAGTCAGAGCTTGCAATTGATGTCTGAGGTTACAGGTTTGAACCCCTTGGGGGAAAAGTGAAAGAATTTGTACTATTGCAGAAGCTTTAATAATTGGTAAAATGATGTTATTGAATAAACTGTTACTTAAAATGGCAATGTTACTGAGGGGTGAAATACTGCAATGAGCTGTCTCACGAGGCTCCAGAAAATGACAGTAAGAAGCAGAACATACCGGGTGAGGTACAGGCTGGAGGTTGGTTAAGAGTTATTTCATCCACTGTTCACTACACAGCTCAGTTCCATATTTTCACTGGAAGTATTTTGCTACCTGCTTGTAGATTAAGGATTGATGTGTTTGGAATGGACAGACGTGCAAGGGTTAAGACTTTTTTGGTCAGATCTGTTGATATTATTCAATTATAAACATCTTCTATTTTCTACAATTTTATCTTTTACTTCAGTGTCGTGTGTGGAAATTGTTTACTTTTTTTGGTTAACTTTCTGCATTTAGAAATCAATTTTATAATGCAAGAGGTACTCTGTTCTCTATTAAATGGCTGTTGATACTTCAGTGTCGTGTGTGGAAATTGTTTACTTTTTTTGTTAACTTTCTGCATTTAGAAATAAATTTTATAATGCAAGAGGTACTCTGTTCTCTATTAAATGGCGTAAATCATTAAATTTAAGTTGGTTATTAATTTTCAGATATGGTTATCCAGTGTTGGAAAACAAAATTGTTCTGCAATTCAGATGAACATATTTCCCTTAATAAACAAACAAATGATAACTTCCTGCAGATCTAAGAATATCTAAGCTTGTTCATCTCTCTGTTTCTGTGTTATCTTCATGACTGTGTTTATACTCATTACAAACAAAATCACATTGTTTCATCAGCTTCAACTTGTCATGTAATGTAAATATGCCAAAGCAAATAAAATATTACAAGATGGCCTTTGAATTTGTTTGAGGTTTGTTAACTTTGTTGAACTTGTTGTGAAATTTAGTTTTGTAAATATATATTTTAAATCAGAAAGAGATGAAGACGTTGCATTAATATTTCGTCAGTATATGACACCTCCTATAGTTACTGGTAGTGATTTTATGTCACTTCAATATATTCCTGCCTTGAAGTAGTTAGGGTTATAAAAGAAAGTTAGGATCCATACGATACACGGTTATTAAACAGCGGTCAACTTGATAAACAGCACAAATTTTAGTTCGTTAGAAGAAGTGTTAAGTTCACTTAAATCGTATAAAGTAACACTAACGGATGTTAGATTATTTAAAAATAATATTTCACGAAATAAAAACCACTTCAATAACGTTTTTTAATCGCTGTAGTATTAAACAAAATTAAATAAAATGTTTCCTCATCGTTAATTTGTGAAAACCTGACTGCAAACCCTCCCTATCGTATGATCATCATAAAAGTGCATTGTTTTTTAAATCTAAATTTCAAATTATTTCAAACATTATTGTGACTTACATCCCAGTCAGTGGTTAATTACTAAAGTATCCTGCAGTGCTGTTTAGTCGAGTATTTCATGTTGCACATCAACGAATGAACACTGTCGAAGGACAATTAGCAAAAAAACAGCTAAATCCGTTATTTTGTTCCAAATATTTTAATGTCTCGTGCGATGAAAAATACAAATGCAAATTAAAAAAACGCAAGAAGAAAGAAATAACATAAAATGCGAAACAATTGTTTGGTGGAAGAATTCAATCTAAAACAGATTAGAAAATTTGATGAGCTATTTATATTTGCTTTTTCGACCAAAGAACATCTTTATTAACTGATAGAAAGTCAATGTCAGTTGTTATTTGAGGAATTCAAATCTTCCTTTTCAAGAGCCACTCCGTGATTTTCATAACATATTATTTACCTTTGAAACGATCCTAAATGTCATACGTGGTGATATAATATCGAAACATTTTAACTTTTCATGCCCATAAGACATAAATATGAAAAATACTGGTTTTCCATGAAAATCTAAAAACAGCCTTATAAATGCACAGAGATGTAGATATCACTTCCAATATACACGGATACTAGTTATATAACCTAACACAAAAAATATCAACTTTTAACTGCCCTCCTGGCTGTTGTAGATAAGATTCCAAAATTACGTTTGACTATGTGACGCGCGCCACTGTCCGGTTTTCGATAATAACTGCGACGTTCTACCTTCATATTGTCACTGTTAAAAAACAAAAAGCTTCAAAATGTGTCTTTTTCGGTAACAGTCGAAACTTCGCGATCAAATGACACCATTGATTAAGTTTGGCATATTTGAATCCAACAACTCACGGAGTGGCTCTTTAATATAGTGTACTTCACCGTGACATCGTTATTTAACTGTAGGATATCGACAAGTTGGTAATTAAATGAACAATTTAAACAACAAAATGTTATCTGTCTTTATAGCGACATCACCATACAGGATTGACTGAAACATGCTAATTTTCTGCAAAAAACACATCATTTTCCAATTTTTAAAATAGGTTATAAACAATCAAATATTTGACGTTTTTCGTGTAATGATACTTTTCGCACATACAAAATCTGAAAAAGTTATACAGCTCAGATTTATATATTTTTATAGATTTATATCATTATGACAAATATATTAAACAACTAGCCATTACAAATGGTCGAGAATGCATGAGGTCTAAATAATAGATGTAACAGAATACTATAGCTAGTAAACGATTTGTCTGTTGGTGGGGGGTTCTCTCATGAAATCACTTCTTTCCCGTGAAATCCCTTTCTTAAACAATACTTGACACAAAAAGGAACTTTAAAAAAATATTTGGGATTTAAATATTTCAACAATGTTGCACTAGATTTAACTATAAACGGAAAAGGGACGCTACGACCCTCATGATGTAGATACATATATTTACATGTGCGCGTCACACAACCGTTTATCTTATCCCTTTGGTAAATCTTTGGCAATTTTGAAGGATTACTCTTGGCCTCTTGACGTAATAATTCTCAATCAACAAAAAGGGCCAGTTATCTACGACCCTGCTACCCATTATAGCCGAAGACACAATTCTGTATATGCAGCCAGAAGCAATGTTATTTGACAATGGAAAGATGTATAACATTGTGATATACCATTTGAAAGCTGATGATGTGTGCAACAGATATAAAATTGTTGTTGTGATTTATTTGGTGACAATTCTTTTTTATGGATTCATCAACTTGCGACAATTTAGTCAGCCCGACGTTTTGCCTTAGGGACCGGTCATTTATTACAGGGGGGGGGGGGGGGGGCTTATATAAAAAAAATCACCATGAATTCACTGCTCAATTCATTGTTCTTTATTCTTGTAGAACAAAAACTAGAAAAGTAGTTCTGTTGGACTGAGAGTTTATACAAGCAGTTTACAGGTGTTTGCTATATTTTTATACAACAAAGATGCATATTTGATAACTAATAGAACCATAAAATTTTAACTGCTAGTCAAATTATTAATATCTGAATGATTATATTAAACGTTCTCAATGATACAAAGTAACCATAACACTTTAGCAGATGGCTTGATTGGTGCTAATTTGTTAATATAGCCATACTTATGAAACATGACTAAATGCATATCTAGAAAAATAAATTCCAATGTTGATATTAAAAAAATTGGGAACATTTGCTATATTCATACTTAAGCTTCCATACTTTTTGGGTTTTACACTTTATTGTTTAAATATTATGTAACATGTAACAAATGTAATATATGTTTCTGTGAAACCTAGATATGCCTTAATTATCCTTATGTTGTGTACCTTCAAAATTCTATAGATTTCTTGTGCTACAAACTTATGTAATATAATTTAATTCCTTTAAAGTAAAGATTTGTCATTTTACATTGTTTTGTCCTGAACTCTGAAATTGTTTGTAGATTTTAAATTTTTTTTTTGCTTTAAAAGAAATAATTGTGTAAAGAGCTTATCTCCCAACCTGATCCTTCCATGATTTTATCAATTTTTGAATTCATTGTTTCAAGTTTTCAGTGGAATAACGTGGGCAAAATATGTATTTTGATGGAATTTTTAACTAGTGCAATATCTTAGCTCTTTTTATCCCTGTTGAAAGTAAATTCAATGAAGAAGTTGATCATCCATAAAAAATCTTTCTCTTTCTCAGTGCTAACCTATTTTGTTATTTAAAGATTTGAATTTTGAAAATAAATAAAAAATGAGCCTTAAAAGTAAGATATATTAAAGATTGAATTTACACTATGTTAAACATATGTGTGTATTATAAGCAAAAGTATTCAAAACCTATTTTGATATACAGTTGATGTAAAAAAAAAGTTCTAATAAAATTGATTTTAAAACACTATAGACCTTTATCAGATATCATGTTAAACCCATCAATGGAAGTGTAAATATGTTGGTTTTTTTCAACATTATCTTAAGCGTTAAAAAAAAATTGAATGTAGGACTGACCATAAATCTTTCTGTCGTAGATATGATTTCGGCGAGGGTCATGAAAAAAAAATACGCTTAAATTAGAAGGGCCATGAAAAAATTTGCGACGAGTTGGGGAGGGCCATATTTTTATAGACAATCCAAAGAGAAAAAGACTTATACCAAATTTGTCTATCTTCTTCGTACAAACTCATAACTATTGTGATGAACTTCCCTGCACCAGTCCTTCGTCAGAAGCATCTTCATTTACACCATTTATGTCGTCCTTTTTTTTGAAGAAACATCTGTATATTAGAACAAGAAAATCATTGTTATGCAAACAACACAAAATTCCACAAGTGCTAGTTTTCATTTCTAATTGATTTAAACTCAGGTAAAGGAGTGAGTAAAACTACATTAGAACATAATTCCCGAAAGACACATTTCAACAATAACGTTATGAAACTAGCACTCGTTCACTTCCAAGAGACTCTCAAGTTGGGAAAATTATAGAGATTCCATTGAAATAAGATCTCTTCCTTTAAATTACATCGAAAGATCAAATGAAAGATTTACAAAAGTCATGGTCTAGTTTATACAAGTGTGACATATGGTTACAAGTTTAAAGATATTCCCACCAACAATGAGGGGATCATTAGAGTTGAGAAACATTTAGTTCGTTGTAACCTATTAAAGTTCTAACTTATGAATTATTGTACAAAGTAGGATATCTCAAATAAAACAAAAACACGTACCTCCATACACGAGAAACGACGATTACCACAAGGAACACCATTACAAATACCATACACCCCAATACGACCGACAAGACAGTCAGAGTCTTCACTGTAAAGCCGAAACTAAATAGTGAGTCAAAAAATGTGATAATGTTCATGTTACTATTAAGTATGTCTGGCCATAACCCGACGTCATTTATGATTAGTGGAGTAAGGTTTGATATATTCTCCCAAACAAACTGTTATCAGTTCAAAGGATAGATCCAAATTCAAATATCTTCAACAATTACCGAAAGAGCCGAACTCACATAATAATCATTAAGTTAAAGAATTCATTCATGATTATTTAGTTATAAAGCTATTAAAGTTTATCCCAATTGGACTGATTATAATAGTTCTTACCTGTGACATAACAGTCGTCGTGCATATCACATGCACACTTCCCTTTGCAAACATCAGGACATTCTAACCTGTACGAGCTCTCATACAGACCATCAGAACTTGTGATACAGACTCCAGTTGTCTGGTTACAGTTTGCACAGTTCTCCGCACAGGACATGTTACAATATGAGCCATAGTAGCCTTCAGAACATGCGATACAGTTTCCAGTCTTTCCGTCACAGCGGTTACAGTTCTCTGAACAGGAGATGCTTTGTGTCATGTAGAGGCCCTCTAAACAATTACCAGTCCTCTGGTCACAGCGGGTACAGTTCTTACTACAGGAGATGTTGCAGCGTGAGCCATAGAGACCATCTTGACACTCTGTGTTACAGATTCCTTCCAGCTGACTGCAGATACCATCCACACAACCTCGTGGACATGACTCATCACACTGAGAGCCGGTTTCTCCATTGACACATCCTTGTGAACAGAAACCATCACTCGATCTGCATTTTTTATTCTCACAGTTATCCGAGCATGGTTTTGTGCAAGTCTCTCCCCACCATCCGGCTACACAGGTACAGGTGCCAGTGAGACGTTGACACTCTCCATCTTGACAGTTTTTAGGACATTTTTTGTCGCATCGATTCCCCCACCATTTGTTATTGCATAAATAACAAGACCCGGTGTTACGATCACATTTGGAATGTTTGCAGTTATCCGGACAATTGTCCTCACAACGTAAACCGTACAAACCTGTCTTGCATTGTAGACAAGTTCCGATTCCTCTGTCACACCCGCCCTCGTCGCAGAGTCCAATACATGGTTTATCGCACTTGTCACCAAACCATCCAGACTTACAGTGTATACATTGGCCTGAGAACGTCTCCTTTTCACACGAGTCACTTTTGGCAACTGTTAAATATGAATGGAAATAGTTGGTGTTATCAAGAATCTTTGCTGTCTAATGTTCACCAACCAGTATTCAATTCATTAACATGTTATCTTGGATGAACATTTTATAAAGTTAATTTCTTTCATGTGTAATACAAACTTCCTTCGTATTATTTGACATGATGTTTTCATGGGGCATGGGTTATCCTTTTCAATCTATATTATTATATTTCAAGCATAAATATCATACGTGATTCGTAATCGATTAATATTCATTGTTAACGTAACTACCGAAGGAAAACCAAGGTTGATGAATAGTTGAATTCTTCATTGCTACTATTGCGACGTTTCGGTTAACATTATTATCAAGTAAGTGATTTACCAATTTATTGCAATAAAGAAGTTGACAAATTGTAACTTGGTTTTCCTTCCACTCTACAACCTCTAGTTTAACCGTTTATCATTTCAAAGGTGTAAATTACACATAAAGCCAGAAAGAAACGGCATTAAATGAGATTGAATATTATTCGCTGTCTACATACCTGTCATTTGAATACTGGAATAAGCAGTCACGAGCACAAGAAGTAGAACATCCGTCTCTCCAACCCTGGAAGGAGACGCAGTATTACATTGCATAGGCGTCGTAGGAACACGGAACACTTCAAAACTTGGGAGGGGGGGGACTTAGGGAGGAAATGTAGTGCAGTATCTTGACAGAAGGCATTGCTCTTTTATTACATAGGCGTAGGGGGAAGTAAAACTAATATTAAGCACTATGATTGAGATGAAGACATGTTTTTAATTCTTTCAGGTAACATATAAAGAAACGTGTTTTTTCCATTAATGATAGAATCCATATTTTAAGCATGATGTACATGATAGCCATTGCTATATTTTCACATGAGCTCCCGTGGTAATCATCGAGAAATGTTTTTACTTCATTTATTTTGAACCATGTATCAAACTTTGGTTGAAAACATACTATAATAAGTTCAAGTGTTCTTGTAAATGGTTTTCCATTAGAATTCTTCAAAATTACACGTGGATGCAGGCAAGGTGATACCCTATCGCGGTGCATATTTATAATTGTAGCATAAATTCTGGGTGTCGTTGCGCAAAACAACTTAACTTTAAGGTTAACCTTAGTGCCATCATGGATACCTTAGTGACTTAAGGTTACCTAAGTGTTTTGTGCAACGGGACCCTTGCCAACATGCTACGCCAAAACATGGAAATAAAATGAATTAAGATGGTTAACCTAGAAGATCTATTAACACAATTTTCAGATGATAAAAACACTACAAGTGCTAAAAGCATACGCATACCTTTTTTGTCTTAAAAGAAACATTGACAAGCTAACGTTGTCTGGATAGGTTCAAAACAGTTCTCAAGCCAGCAATTTTGCAGAGAGTATAACTTAGACTGGACTCAAAGTTCTTTGATTTAGTAGGCATCCTATTTCAACACAATAAAAGCAGAAATGGTAGAAAGAAATTACAAAGACAAGCTAAAAAATGTTGATAAAGCAATGAAAATGTTGTTTCTGAGTTTAACTCTACTATCACTTTATCATTTATTCGCATCTATGGAGAGGTAAACCTGATAAGATAAAAAGGAGATTTACAAAATTTATCAAGAAGGTGGTCTAATGGTTCCAGCAATACTAGAAATAATAAAATCTCAGAAGATATCATGGATTAGAAGATTATTTGTACAGGATTCAAAATTAAGTAATCTGTTGTATACATCAAACCCAGTTTGATAACTTAACCCAATAGAAATGGGACCATCGTATCTTTAGACACAGTATATTCCTAAACTTATCAGCACGTTTTGGAAAAACTTAATTAGTGCCTGGTCTGATTTACAAGAGAATTGAAGATACGACAATAACGTTTTAGTAGACAGCATATATTTGGGCAAATGATAACATCAAAATAGGAAATCAATCTGTAATATATGATCATTATTTTCAAACACTAAGATTATAAATGACCTCATAGCAGAAAACGTAACATTTTTATCTTAAAATGATTTTGTCAAATAATTTGGAGGTTTTTTTGTAAAATTTTCAGGTCTGATATCCTCATTAAAAGCCTCTATAGAAAAGAATTCGATCAATATATCAGTAAACAAAAAGATTTTCATTTTATGCCCCCAAACTTTATCAATATTATTCAAGGACATATCATACCCAGAAATAAAAATATTTAGATTTTTATGAAACGTAGCATGTTTGTAGAACTGAGTGTGCTGAATCAAAAAATCAAATAAAAAATGGGGGTCAGCTTACTCGTTTTCGAGTAAAATTGTTAACAAATATTTCCATTTTCTTTGAAAAACAAAAAAAATATTTAACTACAAACGTCTTTTCAGTGACAATAAGGATAAAAAATGCATGTGGGAAAACGAGTTAAATTAAAAAATCAATGTTTTCTCTTTGGATTGTCTATAAAAATGTGGCCCTCCCCAACTCATCGCAGTTTTTTTCATTGCCCTTCCAATTTAAGCGGTTTTTTTTTCATGATTCTCCTCCAAATCATATCTACGAAAGTTCTTGAAATTGGTCTTTTGAAGATTTATGGTTGGTTCTACATCAAATTTTTCGTTGATGTTTCCAAAAGAAAAACTTCTTTAAGTAACGCTTCAAATAATGTTGAAAAAAACAACAGATTTATGCTTCTATTGATGGGTTTAACATGATATCTGTTAATGGTCTATAGCGTTTTAAAATCAGTTTTATTAGAACTTTTTGTTTTTCATCAACTGTATATCAAAAAAGGTTTTGAATACTATTGCTTATAATACACAAATATTTTTAACATAGTGTAAATTCTATCTTTAATTTTATCTTACTTTTAAGGCTCATTTTTTATTTATTTTTAAAATTCAAATCACAATGTCTTTTTTATTTTTAAATAACAAAATAGGTTAGCACTGAGGAAGAGAAGGAATTTTTTTTATGGATGATCAACTTCTTTATTGAATTTACTTTCAACAGAGATAAAAAGAGCTAAAAATTCCATCAAAATATATATCTTGCCCACATTCTTCCACTTGAAAACTTGAAACAATGAATTAATAAATTGATAAAACCATTGAAGGACCAGGTTGGGAGAGATACGCTCTTGACATAATGATTTCTTTTAAAGCAAAGAAAAGATTTAAAATCTATCTACAAACACTTTCAGAGCATAGGACCAAATATTGTAAAATGTCAAATCTTTACTTTATAGGAATTAAATTATCAAATTTCATAACATTTAAACTGTTTGTGTATGAGTTTGATTAAAACAAATTTAACTGTCTACATTAAGTTTGTAGCACAAGAAATCTACAGAATTTTGAAGGTAGATAACATAAGGATATTAAAGGCACATCTATGTTTCACAGAAATAACATATGTTACATTTGTTACATGTTACATAATCTTTAAACAATAAAGTGTAAAACCCCAAAAGTATGGAAGCTTGAGTAGGAATATAGCAAAAAAAATTATAGCAAAATTTTTTAGAATATCAACATTGGGATTTATTTTTCTAAATATGCATTTAGATATTTTTCATAAGTATGGCTCTATTAACAAATTTGCAACAATCAAGCCATCTGCTAAAGTGTTACGGTTTCATAACTATGTATCATTGAGAACGATTAATATAATCATTCGGATATTAATAATTTGACTAGCTGTTTTAACTTTATTAGTCTATTAGTGATCAAATATGCATCTTTGTTGTATAAAAATATAGCAAACACCTGTTAACTGCTTGTATAAACTCTCAGTCCAACAGAACTACTTTTCTACTTTTTGTTCTACAAGAATAAAATTGAAATTGAATTATAATTATCAATTACACAAATAAAATAATTACACACAATGAGAATATTATAAAAATATCTCATTTTTTAAATGCTGTCCACTGTCCAAAAAGAAATAACGTGAAAAAAAGATGTTTTGGATTTATATAGATTCATATAATAACTATATTTTATCGTTTGGTCTCAGTTTAGATAAAAAAAAAAGTTGCCAAATCTAGTTCAGCCGTTTTCACCTGTTTTTTATTTTCACGTTTTGTGCACAGCTGTTCATAATTTTTTTATTGCTCCAAGCCGACAGCGTCCGTCTCAACATTTTCTTTGTTGATTGTAGCCCAATTATGAAGAAGAAGTATTTCATTGCATCGATACAAAGCTAAGGTCAATTATGTTTAAATATGAAAGTTTTGCAATTTCCGTTGACTTTTTACCGGTAAAAATTCCACCAAAATATGTTGTATGCAACATACGTCACAATTAGCATTGAGTTAGAAAATAAAACTGCAGCGCTATTAACAGTTGTACGTTGGTTGATGATACTAATAACTGCACCGATGAAAACAGAATACACGATAATTGTGACATTAGGTTACCGTATCCCTACAACTGTACTGTATGCTATAGTGTGGTCTTGGGTAACTGAATTTTAAGATAAAATAAATATTTTGAAATATGAAATGAATAATTATCAGCAAACTAAACTGTCAAATTAAAGTAATTCGATTTCGTTCTATTGCAAAATTGTTTGAATATTAACCTAATAAAACGATTGAAGTAGACCCATAGACTCCCCATGCAGGTTAAGACAGTTTCACTGACCTGTCTTCAGTACTAAAGTTAATCTTACCGTGTGAATTCCTGGCTTAAATATTTATAATTTTCAAAATATCGATATAAATATAATTGTTATACATTAAAAATAATGAGATACTTCTCGGAATTTGCGAGGTCGTAATACTTTATCAAACTTTTTGTTTGAAAAAATAATGACGAAAGGCAAAATTCATTTTATTTTACAATACTTCTACAAGACATCTAATTCGTCGTTCTTGGCTATATCTTTTGTTGAGAAGTTAATTTTTTTTAGTTTGGTAGCAACGATGTGGTAATTATTTTGTTTTCTTCAGATGCAATACAAAAAGTATAACATGCATGTATATAAAAGTGATGCACCGATACCCGAGAAACATTTGAATGATTTTTATCAAACCTTCTCGAGCATCCTACGGGTTCCCAAAGCGGCAAAATATTTCAACATAAACTACCTTGCAATATTTCACACTATGTAAACACCGCATACATGGATAACATATTTGTCGTCACACAGGCCTATGCAATCATGCAGTCGCTAAAGGAGAATGTGCGTTGTAAAGATAACTCCAATTGAAAAGTTCATATTCGATTAAAATTAGGCAGTAATCTAAATCTTACTGTTGCAGTTAAAGACATCTACTTAATGAAAAAAATAGACAAAGCTATTTACCGCTTGGAGGGACCCGAAGTCGAAGTGTGATCCCATGCTATACGGTATTAAAAAATAATAGTTTGACAATTATTCTTTAATCTTGTTTAATATCATTTGGAAGTCACTGCATATGCTGTAATAATTCAACGATTCATTGTGAAATTTGTAATTTGAATAATCATCAATCAAACAGGAAATAAGAGTGGGTATAATTATTTCATATCGTAATTATTTCCCGTTTCTAAAATCTCTTCTATCCCATCAATTTACCGATAATCAGTCGCATGCTAGTTGTGATTCAAACCAGGTAAGAATGGTTTAAGATTTTCAATTATAATCAAGGCATACAATATATAGTTTGGCATATAAAAGTTGTTACCCAAAAAAGATACGTTTATTGATAGATATTGAATTTAATGGGAAAGACGTATTTAATACACAAAATTGAATATTCAAATACTAAACAAGTGTTTGTCAAATTAGAGTTTAAGGATGCTGGCCCATATAAAATTTGAATTCGATTGATATTTTTATGACATATATATTCAATGCATTAAATTTATTGCGTGTTTTCAGTACGATTGTTGATCACTTTGTCCAAAGATATTGCGAAAACTAGACGGGCCCATGTTATTCGTCTTCCATAAACTTTTAATTTCAGTTATAAGTATAAGAAGAATAAATTCTTTGGTGGCCAAGTTTTATTTTTTCTGTTTGGATGTTTTAAGAAGTTGGATATTGTATATTACATTAAAAGGGACAGTAGCACGATAATGAAAAATTTATTTCTCCAAATTTACCAATAAACATAAATCTATTTCAAATGAAATATATTCAAATGGTCAAAAGATTTAATTACTCAACCCGATAAATGGTAGTCGTAGAAGAAATATTCAAATATAACATTTTAATCATTTAAGGAAGGGATCATCGAAAAGTTCCTAAGTGTGATAAAAAAAATTATCCTTCTTTTATTAAGGAAATAAGCACTAAGCCTCACAAAAGGATTGCACAACTTCTGACTTTTCATAAATAAACCTGAATAAAAATGGTTGAAAATGTATCTAAAATTTCTAACTTTGTTAATCTGAATCACTCTATTGTATTTCAGTGCGGTATGATTACTTTTGTTTTACTTATCGTGCTGTTGTCAACAAACATATCTGCTACGAACCCAAACGAACAGTGTGATGCTGGATTTACAGGAGAGAACTGTAACTTGCCTTGCCCAGCCTCTTGCACGACCTGTGATCGTGTAAGTCAAGATTGCACAGGACATTGTAGACACAAACATCATTTTGGTAAACTGTGTGAACAGATTTGCCCCCAGTTCTGCGATGGTAAATGCAATATTTCGACCGGTGCCTGTTTCCGATGTTCACCAACATATAGTGGTAATTTCTGCAACATTTCCTGTCCAGCAAGCTGTAGATCAACATGTGACATAAATACACTGGAGTGTCACCATTGTAAACTTGGCTTCACTGGAGCATTTTGTTATGATACGTGTAAAGGTAGTTATCAAAAGAGCACTGACCTCAACAAGTCTTGTATTGAACCCTGTCTTGATGAAGGGCGATACGGAGAAGATTGTGAGAAACCGTGTCCTGAGAACTGTAAGGACGGATGTTACAGAGACACTGGTGAGTGTTTTGATTGTACTGAAGGATTTGGAGGGACATTCTGTGACGAATCGTGCTCAGCAAACTGTTTGAATGGATGTGACAGATTCAAAGGACATTGCCACCAATGTCATTCTAAATACCATGGACAGAGGTGTTTAAAATTGTGTCCAACTAACTGTAAACAAACGTGTCTCCAGGACACTGGTGATTGCCTTGAATGTGAAGATGGCTTCATGGGGGAAAGGTGCATTGAAAACTGTCATAGGAATTGTAACGGTAGCTGTTATAAAATCACTGGGATTTGTAATTCTTGTGTAAATGGGTTTATGGGTAAGTTCTGTAACCAGACGTGCTACAAGAACTGCAAAGATGGATGTAAACAAATCACCGGAGGGTGTACGCAGTGTCAACGTGGATTCTCTGGTTTGTTCTGTGATCAGCCGTGTTCTCACTACTGTAGAGATGAGTGTGAACAAACCACAGGGGGATGTATTGAATGCATTGATGGATACACAGGAATATTCTGCAATACAACGTGTCCCACCAACTGTTTAGGAAACTGTGACCAGTATACGGGGCTGTGTGATCTGGATGCAGGTGAATTAACTTTAACAATCATTATATGCACTGTAGCTGAGATTTCAATTAATAATTTGAAGAAAAAATATGTAATGTGTCATGCATATGATTTATATATCAATGATATGGGTTTGTTTTAGAAATCCACTGGCTGAAGATGTCAGGAATCCTGTTAGCAAGTGTTCTTGTTGTCATACTGGGTGTTATTCTGGCAAAACGATTTCGAAATCGGTAAGTTAGATTTTTTATAATTTAACATTTATTTACATAACATCTGTCTTGATATGTCTAGCACCAAAGACGTATCCTTTTGTACTTAACTCATCGATGTATTTCTTCATTCAGCCATTTCAGTGGACAGAACTACCTCGTTGCTATTCCGGAAACGCATGATAGCCGACAAAGCACGTCTTCAACGCACAGATACTGGGATATTGAGGAAAATAAAGCTGATGACGAGATCCGTGAAATGGCAGCAGTAGCTGGAAACGAGAATCTTCCTCCTCAGAGAGATTTTCGGCTGCCTCAACCATTACGAAGCCAAAGAGATCCGAACGTAAGACTTCCGTCTCAGCAAGATTTGGATTCTGCGTTATCTCTCCCGTTACCATGCATACAATGAAAGCCTTCACATTGACTGACAGTCAATAATGTTTTTGAGTGTGATGTCATCTGTGAAAATACAATCTATGAATCAGAAAGCAACGCTCTCTTTATACCCGAAGGAATGGTGCTTCATTCTAACGAGAACGAAACAGAGCAGATCATGTTGAATAAAATACAAGAATTTCCAACTATTGAGAAAACATTTGTTGATGATGTCGCTTCCGATAAAGATTTTGTTGCTGCCGAGAGAGATGTTGGTTTTCCTAATAACGATGTCGTTGTTATCGATGGAGATGTTGATGCTACCAATACAGTTGTTGTTTTCGCTGCCGAATCAAATATTGTTGCTTCAATATGAGATGTTGTTGGCCACTGAGATTATGGTGCAGTCGATAGATAGGTTATTGCTCCCGATTAAGATGTCGTTGATGCAGATGCGGCGGCTCTAATGCAGTCGATAAGGATGTTATTGCTGCCGATAAAAGCTGCTGTTTATCATGTTATTGCTGTCTTAATAAGATATTTTCGCTAGTTTGTTTGCAGCATTGTAGTCGTTGCTGTCAATGATACATTCCAGCGGTCAATAAAGACGATAGGGAAATTTCTGTTACGTGCTGACATTTGTTTGCAGTTCTTGATGTTTTGAACAGAGAAATCATGCGTCAGCAAATAACAATTCTCCCTAACCATTATTTTACAATTTTCACTATATGTTTACGCCTTAAAACGTCATCTATTACAATGTTACCCGGTATAACCAACTGCCTGTTCATAATACATTAATAAAATTACTGCATTTGATGAAAGTAGCTTTCTGTAAATATATTCATTAACATGTTTTTTGTCGTTATGTTATCTTACAAGAATTTTGTTTCATATTCATAATATTTAAAAATGCTTCATTTCTAACATATTTTCTTTACTTGCTCCTTTATTCTAAGTTTTAACCTTTGAGGAAATCTGTTATTTTAAGGTTTTTTTACGAGGAGAAAGTTATATTATCTCTCAGACAAGCCTTTTTTCAGTAAAGAATCAATTTATTAGATATTGCTTAGATTAATGCTTAAAGGCACAATTGCACGCTTTTACGGTTTAAATTGGCTATTTTAAGGTTTAAGAGGACTTATGCATTCACTCACGCTTTCTATCGATGCAACGAAATACTTTAAATTTTGAACAGTTGACCTGCAATCAACAATGAAAAAGTTTACAAGGCCGCTGTCAGCTTGAAAATATAAAAAATCTATGGTTACCTGTGCACAAAACGGATGGACAGTTTGACGCGACTGAACTAGTATTATGTGCAGGTATTGAATTTACCTTAACACTGAACTAAGAACAAACAATGAAATATGTATTATGAAAGCAATTTTGTAAATACACCGTTTTAATAATAGAGAATTAGAATCGTTATTAGATTGACCAAAGCGGCTGCCGTTTCCGCTTTTCTGGTTATGATCAAAATTTTAATATTTCCGATATCATCGTTCATGCGGAGTTAATGTTACGTTACATTAAATACTTCCGGTCTTTGGTCGTCAGTAATATCGAGATATATGCAATATCTGTGCACTCGTTGTGTTTAGGAAATATTGGTGTGCACTAGTGCGTTTAGTTTGATAGTTCAAGTCTTTAAAGGGCATTTCGAAGTGATGTTCTCGATTTTCTAGATAACAACATCTTTATTGTGCGAGTCACGACGTTTCGGACAATATGCTAACTCCTTTACCCTCATAATCTTCTGATGAAATTGCAAACTCTAATTCTACATCCAACCTTCAATGTATCCAGAACCACAATGTATCCACTAGTTCAATAAAGCCATAAGGCCCTTGCTTAGTTTACCACTCAAATGTATGCTTGCCTTATGGTGTAGAAGTGATATACATAAGCAAGACAATATTTTCTGGATACCAACTTCTTAATTGTGAATTTCTAATAGAAGTTCAGTTCATACCTCCATAAACTTAATTTCGTGACGTCACATCATTTTAAGCCACACCCATCGACGGAACTATTTGTAAACAAGTTACGTTTTTCTAAAAATAGCAACACTTTGTGCAATGCCACTTCTTGAAAGTAGGTAAATAAAAAATTAACATAATTCAGTATGAAACAATTATTGTTGTCGAAGGTTTTAAAGATAGTCCTTTTAAAAATAAACAAGAGAGCTCTATCAGAAATTACAACCGATCGTGTTCCACCCCACAGAAGGCAAATGTCATCGTTCAATGGATGTACGCGGATTCACACAGTTTGCACAACGGTTTTTAAGTTTATACCTCTATGAACTTAATAAATGTTGATGTCAAATCTTAAATAACTAATACTAGTAACTGATACGTTGCTTACGTCAGCGTTTATAACCATTTGTCGCTTTTTTGTGAATAAATGGATATCCATATTCCCGTTTTTTCCTGGTAGTTGTTAACATTCATGAATACAACAATGGTGTTTAATAAGGAAATAAAATGATTGTATCTTTTCTGCGATGTCATATGAGTTGAATGTTGTCAACTATAATTCCCCGGCGTTTCTTTGTTGTAGGGTTTATATCATCTGATACGAGATAAGATTTCCTTCTTGGCTACAGTACTGCAAAGTCTAAGACTATATTTGCTAACTACCGCTCTATTTGTTAAAGGTTCACCCAAGCAATTACTAGATAACTTAAAAGCAATTTTCCCATGAATCATGATAATTCAAATTGCCATTACAAGTGGTTTATATAAAACAGTTAAAGAGGATTAACATACAAAACTAGGAGGTTCTACTCGAAAGAAAACTGCTTACTTCTGTTTCATTTGAGCTTAGTCTGTTGACCGTCGTCAAGGAACTGCTTCAAAAAAGATAAAATTTTGTGAGAGGGTCCTTTCACCTAAGTATTGCCAAAATACCCCCTTAAGGGCTATGGTTAATTTGCTGTGGTCGAAAGAAATCTTTTGTCAGTAGCACTAATGAACAATTTAATATTGCAAATAAAGCTTAGATGTTCTTCCCAAGTAACATATGCATTCTTTCAGTGTCTTTATTATTCAAACCAACTACCTATGGTATCGGATGTAGGAATGATGACAGTACCTTGCATCATTTGTGGGTTTTACTAATTAAATAATTTTATAGGTAATTAGATTTAATAAACGTAATATTGGATTATATTTGAGATATGATAATGTCAATGCAATGATATTACTTCGGACTAGAGATCTCCAACGAGCTCAATAACACAAGTATCTCTGCATAACAGCTGCACATATACCTATGTCAATACTAAGCTGGTAACGGGACACAGTACGTTCCATTTCAGTGATCTCGGTGTCAAGTGAAAGTGAATTGAGTCTGGGTACTCAGGAGTTTGGGAAATATACACCTGTAACCTTGCGAATATAGTTGTCCTTGGGATAGGTTTATCTCTGCCTACATTTCACTTTGCTATGCATGCCTGTGGCGCATGTTGTTAATATTCAAGAGTTAATATTGTGCAAAAGGATACGTACCTCTTCAGAATTTCCATAGTTAAAGTTGAGAAGAGCTGACGTTTGCTGCAAAATGTAATAATAAATGTTAATCAGATCAGAGTGACAATGTAAAATACTTTGATCGAAAACATGACAATGACAACCGTCAATTAGTCAAACACAATTTTTGAAACTTATCTAAAGCAATTAGAGGATAAAATTGTAGTTGATAAAGATTGGTATATATTAAGATTATATTAATAGTAGTCTATGTCGAGTTTTGTCTTTGGCGCACACATAAGGGTGTTGTTACTGTCAGTGGGTTTTTTTTTAGTTATCCTTACTTGGCTCCAAAATGTAAGCAAAGTAAATCCAAAAACAAGAGTTAGAATGGTAATTGGGAATTAAAACCTTGACCGCATGCATGAACTCTGTTTTTGTGCAAGAAGTTATTGCCTGCAACTTTGGACATTTTAAAAGAAAATTTTCAGAAAGTGTATAACATTGATAAGTTGCATAAACTGAAATTAGTTAACGAGAAACTGAAGTTGTTACCCACATTTATGCACTTTTTGAATATTTCCTATAACGAAGTTTTACGCGTAATGAGTATATTTTAGCGGTGCATATAAGAAAAATAATTCAAATAACAGATGGCCAGAGTATGGATAAATATCTGTGCATGATCTATGTTTACGAAACATTCATGTGCTTTGTCATCTTGGCCTCGAGCACTAACATGTGGGTTCTTAGTCAGACATACAGAATCGGTCACTTTCACAAAAGAGACTCCTTCAAGAGTCACTAAGTTACCTTTCCTAAATACTTAAGTGTAAGGAACTTAGTGGTGAACATTTTGAATTAACACCATGAAAAATATCTCGAAGCATGATAAAACAATTTCGAATAGTATCGATCTGAAGTTTCAAATGATTTATATTGATTGTTAAATGTAACTGTAAAATTCTTCTGTAAAAGGCCTTCTGGGCCTATTGCTTCTGGAGAAGATAGGTTTTTGTTTGTAGTCTAGTTATGGAATAAAGTTGTGGCTTTCAATCCGTCATAATTTTGGTTGTAAGGAGCGAATGTGACAAATACTGATTTTACAGGTATGTCAGCTTGTCTTTATATGGTTTTGTATTAAACAAGTATTATGTGTAGTTGGTGTTATAGGGGTCGTTTCTTAGAATGTGAAGGGTATCAAACATGATTATGTTTGTTTATTATTAAAGTTATATTCCAAGATAGTGTAGGGCTTTCAGATGCGTATAGAGGTCGATTCTTAATATCATGTTTCAGTTTATAAGATGAGGGTGGATAAAGAATTTATAAGGCTCGTTTGAACCATCGTTTAACTGGACTCAAAACAAATTAAGAAAATTGATCATATCTAGTATATTGTATTAATTACGAGGCGCGTTTCCTAAATTCTAAGGATTTTTATTTGTTTCTTATTTTCATTTAGTGGGTATTACTTGTTGTTTTGATTATTTGCGGGCTATTGATTCGCTCTATTGATGAGTATAGATATATCGTTAGCTTTCATCTGATCCTGTCTAAACTTGTGTTTGTTTTTCTTTCAAAACATTACCTAATAAGAAGAACATAAAAATGCTTGAATGCCAATCCCATCTCTTTTGGTGAATAAATATGATTAAACCGTGTGAACGAAGAGCGAATTTACAAAGAGGACGTTGATGTGATTGAACGAGATTGTCTACTCTTCAGCCTCTGGGAATTGACCCCTATTGATCGACAAGCACAAATCAAATCACAATATAGGAGTCGATCCTTATACATGCTAAGTTGTGCATACAGAGGAGATAAATGTCATTTACAATATTGGAATCAACACCTCAAACCCTCAGATCGACATAATGATAAGCTGGGAGAGTCCTCCACAATCTGGTAATGCCCCCTTTCTTTGCCAAATCAAACATAAAAACAAACTAGGAATCGACCCCTTAAACAGACAGATAGACAGACAGAGAAGGTATTTATTCAGTATTCAAGGCCATGACCAATATTACAATGAAATTTTTACAGATCCATGTGCTGCTGGTAGACTTGTAACAAGATACAAATTACAAGAATTGGATGAAGCGTCCGTAAAATACCTAGAGAATTTCAACAATTATCATGAATATTATACCATACATTTGCTGTATTTAAAACTGTTTAAGCTATTGAATGAAAGATTTCATATTTCGAATTTTACGAGCCTGCAAAAGGAATTTAGCTGCATTGAACATAAAGACGAGCACAAGGTCCTTATAATCCCCCGTTTCACAATACTTAGACTTGACCCCTATACTTGGTCAATATACGACCAGCACAAACCCCGTCACATTCAAGGAATCGGCTCCTACATACAGACGAGTTAAGAGCCCTTCACAATCTACGAATCGACCCCTTTACTTCTACTTTTCACTATGACGCAAGTAAAGCCGTGTTTACGAACAAGTAGCAAATGTACATATGAGTCATTTCTTGCAGGAAACCGTTATTTATTATCCGATGAAAAACATTAATGGTTTTAGCATTGTAGGTTTAAAAACATTCATTATAGGTATTTAACTGAAGATTATTATATGAAATATTTCTTTAACAACTCCCTTATAAACCACCATCAAAACATTCAATCTGTTTTACATTATGTATGATCAACGTTTAGTAAGCTCCTTGATGTAAAATCGGACACAGTTATCAAAGCTGTGAAATAGTTTGACAGTAGTTGAACCTTTGATTCACGTCCTGTTCCACCATTGATGTACAGGTTCTGTGATATTTAATTTGATGTATACACGACCTTGAGCGATTTTGATTAATTAATTCAGTATTTTTGGGGAATAAATATCTGCTTAAATAGCATATTTGATTTCATTATATCAGTATAATACAGTTCAATAAATTTCTAATCATCTTTTAAATATATTTTAAAAGGCTCTCTGTTTCTTCGTGTACTCATCAAGAATTGTTTGAGCTTTTTTGATAGACTATCATTATTTGTGAGGTATATGAATTTTTCAAATCTCGAAAGATTTTTAATTCATATTGTATTATCGAGTATATCTTGCTAAAAGACAGGACACTGCGAGATCTTCATTTTTAAATATAAAATGTGTATATTGAAATGTACGAGAGTATTGATACACCCCTTAGGCCATCTGACGACAGATCACAGTCGTGAAGAACCCTTACCGATAATTTACTTCAGTATTACAGCCTGTTGCCTGTAATCATGGAACATTCTAAAACTGAGCATCGTGCGGTTATCAAGTTTCTCACGACCTGAATACATAATCAGAAAATATAAAATACATCTCCTTGCACGATGAACCACGCCCAGGAAGGCCTTTTGAAGACATTATGATACGATACATGATGCGATACATCAGAGTATGGATTTATCACGAAAAAGTTTGCACCATGATACATTAGCACTTGCACTTCTCATGTCCAAGGTGTCTGCAACATGGGTGCCACGATACCACGATTGCGCAATATCAACACCTGAGAACAGTCGTGAACTCTTGGACATTAACGATGCTGATCCCAGTACCTTAATGGACCATCTGGTTACAGGGAATGAAACGTGGATTCGTCACTGGGATCCTGACAACAAACAATAATCCATTAATGGAAGCATAAGCACTGTCCTGCACCCAAGAAGTTTGAAATTCAGCTGGCAAGATCATGGCGACCATTTCCTTCCTTCTGGGATTGAAGGGATGCCAACCTAGATACTATAAACCGCTAATACTGCAATCAACATGGGCTTACTGTGCCGACTTGTTGAAGCAATTGAGAGCGGCGATCAAGAAGAATCGCGGCATGTTCACTGCTGGAGTTATGCTCCTTCATGACAACGCTCCGGTGCACAAGAGTCGTATTGAACTGGCTGCACTTCAGCATTGTCGCTAAGAACAACTAAATATCGCCCTTCAATCTAGATCTGGCCCCAAGCAACTTTTATCTGTTTTGCAATTTGAAATCACACTTTCATGGTACAAGATTTGGCGATGATGAAGATGATGAAGGCAGTTACTGGGGCGTGGCTGAGGGGCTAGTCAGAAGGGCATAGACAGTCTCAAAGACAAATGCGAAAAGTTCATCGAGGTCCAGGGATATTATATTGAAAAATAAATTCAATATCACAACAATTAGCTTCGGTTTTATATCCACTTTAATGAACTTAATGATTTGTCCTCATATGAAACGATCTATGTTTAACTATATCTCAAGAAAGATATATTATGTAACAACTTTATTCTCTTGAGGATTATATAATATATTAATAGGCGAATCATTTCCCTGGGATATTCCTTCAACGCGTTCATTTAAAGTTTTTAAACGCTTTTCTTACCGAACAAAGGGAGGGAAATACGTGGTACCATTGTTGGTGAGAAAAAACAACTGATATTAGTTTAGCAAACTGGTTGAAAAGACCTTCTCCCGAGGAGCCGGGCTATTATTAACCACATTATCATAAATGTGTGTCTATGGTGATATCTACTATATTGAATTGACATAATGTTATCATTCATGTAGACTAGTAAACAGTTTCATTGTAGCACTATATACTTACCATTACTTATTGAGGACACTTATCTAAAACTTGTTTTGTTACATAATAGTATGAGCTAAAATTGTGTTGGCAGTCGTTGCTGCAAACACATTCTAATTCAATTCAATTCAAATGTTACCGTAAAATAGTATCACTGTAAAGTTCTCTTCTCCTTCTCCTCTGCAAACAAAATAAGACTTTCAAATGATATACAAAAGGTGCAGGACTTTAAATGATAATCTTTATTCAAATCAAATATATCAGAATTATAAAGTCGTGTATTTCACATTTCTTTGTAAAATGTGAACAAACTATTTTTCTGTTGTGAAGGTAAAATCCTTTTAAAAGTCACATTTTCAATTTTTGAAAAATTTTAATACTTACAAGTTTAATTTTGAATAAAAGATAAAAATTTTCATAATTCTATATAAAGGTCTGACTAATAAAGAAATCCCTGCTCTTTGTCCCTGACTCCTAGATCTGTTTTGCAATGTACATATACGTTTTTACACGTTACCTGTAAACATGACCTCATGGAAAGGAAACAACAGGTGTTGAAAATATATCTCATGTCTTTTATTGAGATCATGCAATGATGTTATGTACTGTAACAATATACACTGTTAGTGAATTTGAATTGATTAGTATGGAATATACGTGCATATTTTGGAGTATTGCCTCATTGTCGAATTCAAGCATTTCAGGGGCTCCTATTCAGGTAGTGAAGCTCGCAGCCAACAGTATTGTATCCATGCGGCATTACGAATGCTTGAACATGCATATGTCAAGGTATACATCGTTGAATCATATTAGTAAATACAAATTCTTACTGACATGTCCAGAAGTTGCGTTTACTGTTACCAAAACCTACAAACTTCTTTTGGAAAGACGGAAAATAGTTATAGGGCAAACTAACCGAGGTTCGGACAGTGTATCGATTTTGAAAGACTATATAATTTATTACTATCTTAAAAAACAGTTATTCTTTTCAAACCAAACAATTAAAATTTAATATTTTACTTGATTTCTTTCTCAATAGCAATAATTATTTCAGTATTAGCCGAAAATAACGGTTTTATTTGGATACATCAAATCGCTATATAAATTCGGACAGTCGCACCAAATCTTCTCGAATGCATCCCTGGCTTTAAATTTTCATCAAAATGATTTTCAGATATCCGCACTCACGAATAGGCTTTGTAGAATAACATGATAGTTTTGGGGGAGAATAACGTGATTTATATCTGGTACAGAGCATGTTTTCCGATGTTAAATTCTTAAAAACTGCGACATGCGCTGTTACAGCTTAGTGACGTCACTATCCAATCTGTAGACATCCCACACTAAAACGCCGTTTACAAGCGTTAAACAGTATGTTTTCAAAATCAATCAGTTTGTTTTACGTGTTAGTCGTATAATTCTTCGTGTCCCGAACCTTTGTCTGTTAAAAAAACTGTCCGAACCAAGGTCATTTAGACATATTAAAAAAAATCGCAATATTTACTCATGTTTTCACTTTAAATGTACGGATGAAGAAGAAGTTTATTTCAGTAAATCAGGCCACAGGCCCATTTTACAATACATAGTTTTACATTTTAAAGATGTTGCGCCACAAGCACATATAACAATCCATTCACAATACACAGATGGTGATATCCGAGACCATAGACAAATGGTGATAAATGTTACAAGTTAGGTTATGGACAACTGTTTGCTTCTCATTTTGAGTGCAAAGAATGTAAACTTAGCAAGATTATTAATTATAAGTTCATTTTTTGTGGTAAACAGAAGTCTAAGTTTACACTCAGAGGGGAATTTGTAATACCAACTTGGCAAAAAATTTCTTCGTAAGTCATCATAAAATGGACAGACAAGACAGACATGGTATTCTGTTTCTACATTTGGGATGATACAAAGTGGGCAAAGTCTTTCACTTTTAGGTAGACCAAATTTTCTACCCTGCGATATCATAAGATCACTGCTTGAAGTACGAAACTGTAAAAGTGAAATCCTAAATGCGGAAGTGTTTACAACATTTAAATACTGTTCGTATTCCCTTGTTAACTTAATTGTTTTGTAAAAATACAATGAAGATAATTTTTCAAGGGATTCAAAGAGAAACTGGTTATCAATATCAATACATCTTGTTCTAAAAGCTGACACAAATGAATGAGTACAGGAAACAGATCGTCTATTCCAAATTTCGCCAAATCCATAAGAAAATAATAGATTTTTAACTTTAACTGGTACACATAGGTATGATGCAAAATACCATTTTCACTCTGAGTTAATAAACGCAGCCAATACTTAATATGCTTCAAGTGTTGATTTACCTTTAATGAATACCTCCCAATTTCTGCTCTTGCGACAATATTGGGGACAGGTCTTCTTAATTTCAAAATAAGTTTACAGAATTTATCTTGAACATGTATAATATCTTTACAAGGATGAAATCCACATATCTCTGAACCGTACAATAAAATGGGCATTACTTTAATGTCAAAAATATGCATTAACATTTTCAAAGGGAATTTATGAAAATTATGCACGTTTGATTTTAACAATAATATTACTTTCCAAGCCTGTTGGGATAATATCTTTTGTGTTTTATACCATGAACCAGAACCAGAAAGGTGTACTCCCAAATATTTATAGGTTCGGCTTATTTCAAGAGGACTGCCATCAAGAAAAAACTTTTCATACTTTTTTAACCTACCAGCCCTTCGAAACACCATGATTTTACTCTTAGAAAAATTAATTTTCAATTGCCACTTACTGCAATAGTCCACCAATTTGTCTAATCTTTTTTGTAATCCATAAACAGTACTGTCAAATAGGATAATGTCATCAGCAAACAGGAGTATAAAAAGATCCAGCAAGTCTAGATTAACACAGTATTGATTTTCTACACTTAAAAATTACACTATATCATTTACAAAAAAAGAAAATAAGAAAGGTGACAGTTGACACCCTTGTCGGACACCGTAAAAACAATCAAAGAAGGGACTGAACCCATTATTAACCAAAACACAGGATTTCACATTTTTATACATATTACTTATAAGTCTAAACATTTTCCCTTTCACATTACCTATCCACTATTTATAAAATAAGGATGGTCTATGAACAGAATCAAACGCTGCTTTCAAATCTATAAAAGCGCAGTAAAGTCTACCTTTGTACAATGATAGGTATTTAGCGATTAAAGTATCAACCACAAAAACATTATCTACCGTTTGAAAGCCTTTTCTAAACCCTCATTGTTCAGGCGTAATAAACTCTTGAGTATCGGCCCATTTATAGAGTCTATTACATAAAATTTTGGAAAATATTTTACCAGAAACCTCAAGTAAAGTGATTGGTCTAAAGTTAGCTGGATCATTACTTGGGCCCTTTTTATGTAGAGGGATAATGACACCAAGTGTCCACTGCGAGGGATATAAACCAGTTGACAAAATCAAATTATAAAGATCTTTTAACATATCAAGACTTGACATAGGGGCATTTTTGAACAATTCTATTGGGAGGCCACTATATCCCGGGGCTTTCCCGCAATGCATACTTGATATAGCATCACGAATTTCAGACATAGAAATATCAAAATCAAGTTCATTTTCAATGTCAAGAGTTGCATCAATGAGAGTGTCCGTTATTCCTGCCACGAAGTCGTTTACAGAAATATGGAAATCAAGTTCATCTGGATTATAGTTTGAACCACTGAACAGTTTTTCATAGTGTCTAGTCCACACCGATGATGTAATGTTACTGGAATGTGATGATTGCTTTGGTTTCAATAAAGACCAAAATAATTTAGCATTATTACTTTGGAGTGAATGTTCAAGTTCGTATACAACACACATCCAAGACAGCTGATTTGCGCGAGCAGAGTTCCTTGTAGTGTCTCCGTGCCGAGATGTAGGTCAGCCGATCACGCTCCCCGTTACTTGCATGAAACGCACGAAGCAATCGACGAGCTGTCAATCTTGCATGTAAACAGTCATCATCAAACCAATCACATTGTTTGTTTACAGTTCGAAATGTATTACACTGTTTTCGGAAATAATGTACGGATGTTAAGAATAATTGGACTATTTTGTTATTTTTCTTTGTTTATGAATATAGTTCAAGATATTTTGCCACTCCCTATATCTCCTGACCGAAGAGTCAACATTTACAATGAAATCATTAATTGATTCATTAATTGTACCTCCAGGCAAAACCTCGATAAGAAATATTACCGAGAATTTAATGTTTATCAAAGGCAAGAAATAAAATAACAAACTGAGAAGAAACATTTTACAATAAACAGATCGCAATAGACGCACATATTATTGCGTCAGCTCCACATTAAATGTGTCCGAAGTTCGGGCGACCTCGGGTGCTGTCCGAACTTGGTCAGTTTTCCCTATGTAAAAGACATTTTTTTAAAAATAGTTTGTTTTATAATTGTAACTTATCTAGTCTTATTGTCTGACAAAACCTTAAACAGGTGGCCCTTAACAATGCCATTTATCGTATATCTGAGTGCATTTCTGAAAGAGTTTACACATAAATAAAATATCTGTTCCTCTGTCTACATGTCTGTATACAATCAGTTCCGTTTTCTAGGCATTTTCTCTTAAATAAAAGAGAGGAAAAACGTTTTAAAGAAGAGGCCTCAGAGGCCCTCATCAGAGGTCACAGGATCACCAAATCTATTTCAATTTTTTCTAAATCTAAGATGAGCAAAAATAAAGAAATTGCAAAAAAATAAAATTGATGTCATTGTTCAATGAAAATATAAACTAAAAGAGAATAATGAATGATTTGCCTTACCGTTTATACTTGATCAGTTCCCCTATGAATTTTCAAAAACGAGATCACGAAGAGGCGCTCAAATGTCATATGAACATCTGTCTTTTCGACCGTAAATTGTAGATATGTTTTTGTATGCACTGTGCTGATAGGTATACGGGTGGTTTCTGTTCAAGTGAAGTGGACAACAGTACGCATTCGTATTAATGCTGTTTAAGTTAGTCACGTGGCTCTATTGAGACACTCTCTTTTCGCTTTGCTTTTTACTCTGATATTGGCAGAATTGGCCACTGTCCTAAAATCGCACCTGAATAGTTAACTCCTTTAAGTCACTAAGTTACCTTTCTCAAATACGTAAGTTGCCATTAGTGATGAAAATTTTATATCAACATACTTGAAAAATTCGAAATTTCCGAGAGCATGATAAAAAAATTCAAGTAGTATTGATCTGAAGTGTCGAATGATTTGAATCAATTCTACATTTAACTGTTAAATGCTTCACACAAAATGTCTTTCATTTTCTTTTAATTCAAGTGTAACTTATAAACGATGGTTGTGAGATCTACGTGTATACACCTGGGGGAAAGTATAGCAACACCAAGTTTTTCTTGATTTCTTCCTGTGTTCAACAGAACCAAGATTATTTCCCAGTTATATTCAGTTACTCTTCTGATAGGTGCATTTATCATATAATGGGCAGTGTTATCGGTGCAATAAACCCATCTTGTAATCATGTTATCAGATCCCTGATAACAATGCAAATAAGGGTAACTAGGTCGCACTACTTTCGCTAGCTCCGTACCGAGAAGAGCGAATCCGAAAACGTTTCCTTGGCAATACAAACGATGTGTCGAGTTTAGTGTGACTTAGCGTCAACGTAAACAAACATGTCCGCCTCGTCAATCGGCGATAGTGTTCACATCGGTAACAAAGGTACCATCACAGCTGTTACTGACATGTATATAGGGAGCAAACACTACTATGTGCACATAGATGGTGTAAAGTATGAAGGGAGGTTTGAAGACTCCCGCCTGACAAAGATTCCAACAAAAAAGCCACGGCAGCCGACGGGTCGTCTCGGTTTTAATTTCAAATGTTTTGAACGATATCAAATAATTCTGAAACATTTATGAAGTATTTTGTTTGATGTTTTATTCAAACAAAACCAGTACACTGTTGTTGCAAAAGGTTTGACAAATTGCATCATTTTTTCTCTTGTGTGACGTCATTTTCCTTTGATGCGAAATGGAATGCGGGTTTGCTTAGTGATGACGTGGGTATATTCATACGCCCTTTTCATTTGTAAAGGGGACACAAAAATAACCGAAAAATGAGGTTTATTTCAAAATGACATTATATGATAAAGAGATTATTACCTTCGTATGTTTTGATTTCGTAAATATCACTATACAAACAATAAAAACTATGTATAAGGCTCGCTAAACCTCGCCTAATACAATTTTTATTGTTAATATAGTGATATTTACGATATCAAAACATACTCTGGTAATAATCTCTATTTCCAAAACGGAATGGAAACAACCGCCTCACAGACTACTTAGCATCTTTTTCAGTAAAAGAAAAGACGTTTTGTAGCTACCATTTGTACTCGATTTGGTTCCCCAATTTACTGACTTAATCTCTTTCTTGTCTTGTCAGTACATGTCGACATCCACCTCACCAAATCTAAAATTGCTGTAACAGCTGAACAAGGTCGACTATAAACATTGGCTGTTTTAATGAAATCGTAGTTGACTGTATTAATAATGATAAACTTGGTGATAAGTGAATTGGTTGTTGGTTTTATATATCAAAATATGGATCAACCTGACAAACTAATTATTATCTATTAAATCCTAATCAATCGAATATCACTATTTTGATCACCTTTTCTTTATCAGTCTTTGAAAAAGAAAATATAGGAATACTCTTTACCAGGCTTACATATTCAAAACTTCAATTCATAAAGAAATATTGTCAAACAAGATTTTTTGCTTCAGAACAAATCGTATACATTTAAAAATTTATATTTCATAGTTAAAATCACACAAGTTAAACTGTGATTACAAATGAGTAGTATCATGCTAAAATCATGAAAGAAATTGAAATTATGATTGTAATGTTATCTTCATCTTTATGCAACAGGTAATGAAGTCATTTTATCAGAATGAATTATATATGTATGTGATATTACATTATCAAACTTATTATGCAACAATGATTTTAATTCAAATGAGTTTTTTTTTTTATGTCTAAATAACATGTGTAATATGACATATATCATATGTATCATCTATCTATCTATCTATCTATCTATGTGTCTATCTAACTAGTTTCTAACTATCTATCTTTCTATCCATCTATCTATCTAACTATCCATCTTTCTATCCATCTATCTATCTACCTTACTATCATTCTATCTAATATCTTTCTATCTATATATCAGTCTATCTTTCTATCCATCTATGTATCTATCTATAGAATCCATCCACCCATCCATCTATGTATCCATCAATAACAATCCAGAAACCCGCCCATTCATCTATCTATCGACCCATCCATCCATCCATCCGCCCATCCATCTATCCATCCACCCATCCATCCATCCGGACATCCATATACCACCCACCCATCCAACCACTCATCCATCCATCTATCCATCCACCCACCCACCCATCAAATCATCTGTCTACCCACCAATCAATCCACCCATCCATCTATCTATCTATCCATCAATCCATCCATCCATCCATCCATCCATCCATCCATCCATTCATACATCCATCTATCTATCTATCTATCAATCAATCCACCCACCCAACACCCACCCATCCATCCACCAACCCACTCACCCATCCATCCGTCCTAAAGTCAACATACCACCGTATCATAGTGCAAATATCATGTAATTAGGGTTTTGTTCGGACGTCAGTGAAATGAAGTCAGCAAATGAAACACGTAATGCCCATGTGAAAAATGACAATTCTTTAACGTATTTGTTAATAGTCTTGTCTCTCTTGCAATAATTCGAATCATAGCACTGTGAAATAGACAGAAAGGATCATATTTTCGAAATTCTTAACATTTTGTTTACTCCATTCGATATAACACTCACTCTGCATCTCTTTATATAGAAACTGAACGACATAACATCTGCAAATTACTATTTAGTGTGAATGAATAACGTACAGGAGGAAACCTTGTTTGTATTTTTAACTTGTAATAATTTAACATTCTCGGATTTTTAGATAAACTGTGAAAAACATAGTGTCGTACAGGCATGCAAAGTTCAATAATCATGGTTGTTTACTGGTTTGGTATTCAGCCTTCATGGGGAATCGTCAATGAAAAGAAATATGCTTGACACCATTCGTAAAATGTGAAAGAGGTCATTCGTCAACGTCACTTCACTTCTTGTTTTTGTTTTCCTTCACTATAGAAGAGGTTTTAAAACTTTATTTTATACTTTATTTTTAAATACTGATCGATTCATTACTTTTCATCGAGGCAACGATTTCGGAATATAATTATCTTTTAACTTGAAATTTTCCCAATGGTTCCCTCGTAAAACTTGTATATATTCAACATTTCAATTAAAACATTTTGTTTACTACACGGTGATATAAAGCTCACACTGCCCCTCTCTACACAGAACCTGAACGACAACCTAACTGCAAATACTTGCAATGGCTTACCATAACAAAACATTCATTTAGAATTTTAACATACATGAAGGAAGAAACCTGACCTTTAACCTTAACTTGCTATGAATAAGAATTCTGTCTGACTTTTTAAGATAAACTGTGAAAAAGCTTAAATGGTAAAATATAGTGTTGTATAGGCATGTTACACAGAGGTACATTAACTACTCTTAATCAATGTTGGGAGTAATTTGTATAGTGAAATAAGCCCAGAGGTAACACAATGAGGCGTAAGTGACATCTGAAAATTAGTACATTCTACACGGTAAATAAATTACTATTTCTTTATTTTAATAGGAAACTGGTGTCACAAAACATTATTCAGACCAAAGACAGAGATTAGGAGGATAGACATTTAAACTATACCCTTTTTTACAACATTTTAGAAACATAAAAAACAACTCATGCTTCTATCAAATTCATGCACCACATTGCCTGTAAGCAATTGATAATCATTGGACGACAAAACTATCTGAATAACCCTCCACGTTATAATGAGTTCTTGCTCATTTGTGTTCCTTATTCTGTTACTAATTTATAAAGTTTTCAATAGAAGTATAAAAATTCATTTCAACATTCAAGTGTAACACTTATATATGCACTAACAACTAACTCCGGCATTACATTTAAATAAAAAAAACGTGACTAGTCAGGGAACAACCAAATCCTGACTAATATAATAATTTAAAATTTACTCGCTATCAATCCAGTATAACATGTCTCTGATTTTCAAACACACTAGGTTTATCTCCATTCTACCATGACGATTTTAATGCTGCACTCTTTTTCATAGCGAAATGCACCGTGTAAAATGTTCCGACTTCTGGAGACAAACATGAACTCGTCAGCATCGGGGATTTAGTCTTAGTATTGAACTTAAATTAAACCGTTAACAAAGGTAAACCTAACACTGCTTGTTCACGGAATTGTTTCGTACCAGTATGAGGTACAAATGTAAATATAGAATCGTTAAAAAAGTCTTTTTTTCTTGTTTTGATAGCAATCAAAGACCGCGACACCCCCTCATGACGCAAATGGATGACTCTAACAGTTGACCACTATGACGTCGTAATAGGGTTTATGACGTCAGAAGAGCACGCGAAATGACGTCATTGTTTTGTTACCGTATTCGAAGGAATGCCGCTGCATGCCCAGTAGCGGAAAGCTTAATTAACGATGATTTTTCACTTAAACTTCTTAATTTGTACAAAATACGGCATAAAATTAAAACAATTTGCTCTCTACGTGTAAACACACGATAACAAATACGAGTAATTCTTTTTGGAAAGAAATTAATCCCACTTGCAAGCGGAATATCGACTCTGAAGTCACCAGTCGGATAGTCGGAAGTCAATGTATGTATTGATACAGTGTAAACTGATTCCGGTAAACAGAGCAACTTCAATCGTGAATTGATACCCTCTGAGTCAGACAAAACAGCCAATCAGAATCGAGTATCCAGCACTTTCATGGTAGAATCAAATATATATCAATTAAACACTCATGTATTTAACATTTCTTTGTATAATGTTTGAAAACTGTTTTTCTTTTGTGAATGTAAAACCTTTTTAAAAGGTCAAATTTATAACATAGAAAATTTTAAAGTAATAAGTTATAAATAACGATGACCATTCCCTTGACTCTATTCCAAAGACTGTAACTAATGGAGAAATTCTCCTGGTCAGTCTAACCGACACCTAGATAATGGCTTTCAGTTAATATGAAAGCATATCTCATGACTTTTATTGATATCATGCAAAGCTGTGAGATAGTGTAACAAACTACGCTGTTTGTAAAGTTGAATTGGTTCATATGGTATAGAAAATACGTGTATATTTTGATTGTAGCATTTACTCATTGTCGACTAGAAGCATTTCAAAGGCTACTATTCAGGCATTGACGCACACAGCTAACGATATTGTATAATACGGCATTACTAATGCTTGAACATGAATGTGTCAAGATTTTAAGTCGTTTAATGATATAGGTAAATTTATGTCCAGAGATTGTGTTTACTGTTGCAAAAACCTGTAGACGTATTTTGGAAAGACAGAAATTAGTTTTAAGTAAAGGTTGATTTGTTTTACAGTCTTTTATTTATCAAATTAACTTTTCTATCATAAACTTTGTACTTTTAGTCTCTCGTGATCCTTAACAGGTAGCTCTTAACAATGATTTTTTTTATTGTATATATGCTTCAAATTCTGAAAGAGGTGAGACTGAAATAGAATATATGTCTGTATCTCTGTGTAGAAGAGGACTTTTTTTAGGGTGTGGGGTGACATTTTGACGGCGATAGAACCATGTTGAAAAATCAACGACTAGAAATAAGAGCCATTGGCTCTGTAGCCTACCCGGCCATCTATGCCATATTTTATAAATGGTCACAGGGCGACCATGTGGATGTCGCAAGATTTTGCCTCTGTTGCCCTTATTATATCATACCAAAATCTATAAATTATAATCCCCATCAGCCATGAGTCTTTACCCAATGTTTCAGTTTTCTGTGCCTCTTGCTTCTGGAGAAGAAGATGAAAACCTATTTAGGGCATGACCCCTGTAACCCTTATTGGAGTCACATTATAATCCGAATTAGCTATGGATTCTAATTAATTGAATGAACTTAGTTGTAAGTGAATAAAAAACTGATACACTTGTAGCAATTTTAGAAACACACACACATTTACGTTTGGCGTTTCGATTTGTCGAAAAGTATTAAAATATTGTTTCAGAATATTATCTGGAGTTTTTCAAAATTTTCGCAATGTCATTCAAACATAATATTTTTGTCTTTATGCATATATTTTGAAGTGTACAACTCAAATAACGCAAGTTAAACCGTGTTCACAAATAAGTAGTAAAATGTAGATATGTACCTTTTCTTGCTAAAAAACAGGTATTTCTTATCATGATCGCATGTTTCAACCACAAGCCAAAGCGAAGACAAAACAAAGGTGGTTTGATCGTTGTAAGTTTAAAAACATTCATTATAGGTGTTTACTATCTAAAATATTTCTATATCAGCTTACATTCAATATGTTTCACTTTATGTATGATAAACGATAAGTATGCTCCTTGGTGTATAAACTGATATTACTATCAAAGTTGTGAAATCACGCACTGGACCCTGAGAGTAGTTTGACCCTAGATTGACGTCCTGTTCCACCATTGATGTACAGGTTCAAAGATAATTACACGATGTGTACACGTCCACGAGCAATTTCGCTTAAATAATTTTGTCTGTTGGGGGAATAATAATTTTTTAGTAAGTGACATATTTCGTTAAATCTTTAATCCTTTTTTAAATATATATTATTTCTAGGTTCTCTGTTTCTTCTTATACACATCGATAACAGTTTGAGTTTTTCTTGGTAGACTATCATATTATTAATGACCTTGGATATTCAAACTGGATTCAAATTGGAAAGAAATTTAAACTAAGCAAATACTCTCACTGAACTAATTTACAACGATTGAACATTCTGCCTGAGCATCTACGTTTTACAGAAGTACACAGACGTATACAGAAGTAACTGCTCATAATCTTTGTCGGGAACCATTTCTATAGGAGTAAAAACTTGAAAACAACTCAAGGTCACACAATGAAAACGTACATGTAAGTGACATTTGAAAATTGACACAATCACTGTTCGCTTGGTAAAACAAGTCACTGTTCCTGTGTATCCAGTGTTTTTACAATATATAATACACACGTAAACAGATTAATGGCCTACAGACTGAATTTATTACTAACTCTGCTATAAATATAACATTTTCGAGCAGTAAAACACCTTATGTTTTATCAAGGTCATGCGTCACATTACTTGTAGGCCTCTACCTTACAGTGATTCCCTTAGCATTTGTGTTTATTATTGTACTATTGCTTTTATGGGATTCTGTGAACAGAAATATGAAAAATTTATTTCAACATTCAATTTAATCTTTTGTGTAAATGCTGTATACCAACTACGGAATATACCCAACGGAACATGCAGGTCAGTGAACAAACACATTATGAATTCTTTTCAATACGTTTCAGGCATTACATAATGCATAACGCATGCATAATACTTTGAGTTGCATAAAAACACAGCATGTGAATCAAATTCGTTAAATCAATATTGCAAACTTGTCAATGTGCCAAAGTGGTTGAAAATTTCAATTTAAAAATGTGTTTATTAAATGTAAAACCTTACTTTTATATACGTTTCGTTTAGATAAATCGACTTAACATTAAAAAACTTGAACGATACACATTTGCAAACCTGGAAGCTAAAGTCACAGGGGAAAAAAGTTACATATATAAGATTTTAGCATGGGTCACAGGTTATTAAATGACAGTGTGATGTTAAGTCATGGCTATCACTGACACTAACACTCCCTTGAGCAACATAAATCCGTTAATACATAAAATTCATTTACTTTCACGTAGTGGGCGAGAACTCTAGAGTATTTGAAAACTCCTGAAAAAGGCATTTGTCATTCCTTTAACACCGTTTTTGTTTCAAAAGTTTATACTAATGTGCAATTGAATGCACATTCCTTAACATTCTGATGAATTCGAGACTTATCAATAAAGAGTGTTTGATTGTAATTTTCAACTTCATTCACATTAAATATGCAATGCTGATGATTTGTGAATGAAAAACCTTCTAAACTGTCACATTGTGAACTCCTTTTATACCAAACTATGTAAACTTTTAAGTACTGCTTTATTTAAAGATTACCATTCTCTTTATTCTACTTAACTATAACTAATAAATAAATTCTCCTGCTCTAAGTTACCGACACCTAGATATGGCTTTCAGTTTTGTCATGTACATATAAGTAATTCTCCCTCACTGTGTTAGTAGTTGTTGTTTGTTCCCTCTACATATGACTCATGGAAATGACAAACAGCTTTAGAAAATATATCTTATGTCTTTTATTCAGATCATGCAACGCTGTAATGCACTGTAACAAAGTACGCCGTTTGGAACTTTCAATTGTATAGATTAGGTGCGTATATTCTGTTTGGTGCATTTACTATTTGTCAACTTCAGCAATGTCAAAGGCTCTTATTCAGAGCACACATTCATCCAGGCGGTATGACGAGTGCTCAAACATAAATGTCTACAACAGGAATGTTTAAAGTATACCGCAGTTTGAGAAATTGCTTCAGTTACAGTGGGACACTTTGTTCTCTCGTTGATCCGTAGGCGTACAAGTATATGCTCCACTTGACAAACTTCACATTATCAACATGCTTCGTAATATTTTACTGTCGCATCGAAGAGGAATTAGAAAACTCTCCGACCTATGCTGATGAAATTGATACCAAGCACTTTTACATGTAACACTGAATGATATCTAGATAACTTGGTATTTGACCAAAAACTCTCGTCATTTTCAATTATGATAACATATTCTTTCACATATAAAAAAATACATGCATGTAATTAATCTATAAAACTTCGGCTAGTAGAGTTGACAAGAAAATAAGATTTTATGTATATACTTATACATATACAGTGAAGAGAATTTCGTGTCATCTTTAAAAGAGAAATTAAGTGCGTTGTCCTGTCAAAAGTTATTGTTATGTTTTTTCATTGATTTGACCGTATTCTAGAAGCGGATGTGATGAACGAAGAGTATCAAGTCAACTTAATATTGTAATAAGGCGCAGAATTAATGACTGCTGCTGGAAATCACTATTGCTTCAGAATAGTATTGTTGATCGAGAATACAAACATGAACGAATGAGGCGTATTTGATATGTTAACTTATCAAATTTTGGCTTGTAGTGTTTATTCAATAGTAAAAATAACTACTTCATATGTAAACGAGACGTATATTTTCAGTTTCTGAATATAAAGCACTGAAATGCCCATTATAGATTGAAATGATTCCCTGTCATGTACTTGACGATGAAGATACACTCGTAAGAGATGAATTCAACTAACATCAGTAATATGGTAAATCGGCTCGTATTAACTCAAACAAAATGTTATTAATATACTTGATGTCGCTTTGAAACATTCCTATTTCATTAATGGGCTGAATTGTATGACTAAATTTAAAACTATTTGTAGCAAAGCATTAATCATGTAATACCATTTCCTTGTAGTTAATCGTGATTCATTTCTAAATTCCATATTTATATCTATATCTATTAATTACAGTCTTACGTTTATTCGATTTTAAATGGATTACTCGAATGTCGAAACCTTATTAATATAATAAACACTATTTGAATGGTTGAAAGTTTTAGATATTTCTTGCTTTTAAAGTAAAGATCAGCTTTTTATGACATAAATGAACATATAGAAGTTGTTATGCAAGTTTGTTTTGGAATAAACAAAGTATTTTGCGAGCCTTAATTATAATAGTGTTCTAATAAGCGCATTGATATATGCAAATGAACAAATTTCCGTCTTATCATTGCTTAGTTAATGTTTAATGTTATTTTGGCAATACTAAGCATTTAGATAAATCATCATGTATGAATATAAAATGATTGTTAAAAACTGTAGCGTTTCGTTGTCGGATTCGAACTCAGAGGCTTTCGCTTTCATGCGTTGGCGAGCCCATCTTAAATAGACGCGAGGGGTGTTTCCTTTTAACTCGCTTGCAAATAGCAGGTAAGGTAAAACAACAAATATAAACAGATAGCTAAACTAGAAGACCGTTCGTTGGATTCCCCAATTCCTACTTACAAACCTAACATAAGGAACATTGAACTTGGATAAATAAAGTCTATGAACATGCATTTCAAACTGCTTTGGATAACTGACTAAAATTGTCTGTTTCATTCAACTCGCAATGGAAAAATCCATAGCAAAAGAGGCTTATAGATTTGTTGTAATTTCTTAACTGATGTTTGCACAATATATCATTTATTTTTTTGTGAGGGGTGGGGGTGGGGGATGTCTAGTAAGTTCCCTCTTTTGCCCTAAATAGGGCAACCCAACACTTTTTTCAATACTAAACCCCCACCACACCCTTAAAATATTTTGATTGATCTTATACAGTGCCCCTTTGTGTCACTTATAAAGTCTATGAACATGCATTTCAAACTGCTTTGGATAACTGACTAAAATTGTCCGTTTCATTCAACTCGCAATGGAAAAATCCATAGCAAAAGAGGCTTATAGATTTGTTGTAATTTCTTAACTGATGTTTGCACAATATATCATTTATTTTTTTCTTTGGATTGTCTATAAAAATGTGGCCCTCCCCAACTCGTCTCAATTTTTTCATGGCCCTTCCAATTTAAGCGTATTTTTTTTCATGACCCCCAAATCATATCTCTGAAAGTTCTTAATTGGTCTCTTCAAGAAACTTCTTTAAGTAACGCTTAAAATAATGTTGAAAAAAACAACAGATTTACCCTTCCATTGGTGGGTTTAACATGATATCTGATAATGGTCTATAGTATTTTAAAATCAGTTTTATTAGAACTTTTTTTTAACATCAACTTAATATCAAAATAGGTTTTGAATACTATTGCTTTTAATACACACATATGTTTAACATAGTGTAAATTCTATTTTTAATTTTGTCTTACTTTTAAGGCTCATTTTTTATTTATTTTTAAAATTCAAATCACAATGTCTTTTTTATCTTTCAATAATAAAATAGGTTAGCACTGAGGAAGAGAAGGAATTTTTTAAATGTATGATCAACTTCTTTATTGAATTTACTTTCAACAGAGATAAAAAGATTAAAAATCTATCTACAAACACTTTCAGAGTATAGGACCAAACAAAGTAAAATGTCAAATCTTTACTTTATAGGAATTAAATTATCCAAATTCATAACATTTAAACTGTTTGTGTATGAGTTTGATTAAACCAAATTTAACCGTCTACATTAAGTTTGTAGGACAAGAAATCTATAGAATTTTGAAGGTACATAACACAAGGATAATAAAGGCACATCTAGGTTTCATAGAAATTACATATGTTACATTTGTTACATGTTACATAAACAATAAACAATAAAGTGTAAAACCCAAAAAGTATGGAAGCTTAAGTATGAATATAGCAAAAGTTCCCAAGTTTTGGAATATCAACATTGGAATTAATTTTTTCATTTGATAAGGCTTTATGATAATGTTTCGGCCCCACTTTCAATTGCTAAAGAAGGATGGTTTTATAACTTTCTATTTCAAAATGACCCTCCCCAATCTTTCGTATTTTTTTCATGACCCTCCCCTGGTGGCAGTATATATTTTTCTGACCCTCCCATGAAAATCCCCGGCCCACTCCCCCCCCCCCCCCCCCCCCCCCCCCCACCCTCCTGTAATAAATGACCGGTCCCTTATCATATGGACTTCACATACTAAGAGAACAAAGTTGAGCACACCCCTATTTTCAAAATTGCAAAATGCATCTGTGGAGAAAAATACGACAATATGACTTGATGGGTCCCCTTGACATAGAAACTAAAGTTTTTCGTGACTTAGTATCTTTAGAATGATCATACATCATGAAATTTTGAGAACTTAAGATAAAAAACGTAATGGTACAGATTTTTCACCCAAAATAACTATCGTCCGTTTGTCAAAAGAATGCGATGAATTCTGATGATAGTTGTCATGAAGAACAATTTTGTTAACAAGTACAATTTTACACTTTAAAAAATCATGTATCCTTCACAATAAGGACATAACTGGGTTTTGAAATTTGATAAGAATTTTCCATAATTTTTAGAAAATGGCCATAACCAGACGATTTTGGAATAAAGGTGGTCTTCTTTAGCTTTGATTCAGTAACCCTATACTTCTTTTTGCTTTATAGTCGTTGTTACGGTTAAAACCGCCCCATTTAGTCTCTTTTTATGAATGGACTTTGTGAACATATTCACCTTTTGATCTCAAAATTACCAAATTGTATAACTGCAATTATTCAAAGTATCCGAAATGATATCTTAATGAAATTACGTACTTAAATTGCAAAATTATGATTCTATCATATCATACAATTATTTTTACTGCAATGTGGTCGTCTTTATTCTCAGACAAAACTTACTGGTGAACAACTTGGGGGTGCTTAACTTTTTTCCATATGAATATGCCGCTTGGAACATGAAACACTTTGTCATGCCAGTTCATCTTCTCAACAAACTTCAAAGAATTCAAAACTCTGCAGCTCGAGTCGTCGCCCGTGTGCCTCGTTATGAATCCATCTACCCCACACTCGAAAACCTACACTGGCTCCCAGTTTCGAGCAGAATTAAATACAAACTTCTTCTCCTGACTCACAACTGCATACATGATGGTGAATCTCCCATGTACTTGACAGATCTCCTCAATGCCCATGTACCAACCCGTTCACTTCGTTCATCTGGTGCCATGTTCCTTACACAGCCGGCTACAAGGTCAACTATGGGAGACCGTGCATTTGACTTTGCAGCTCCTGTGCTCTGGAACAATCTGCCACTCTGCCTCAGAGAAATCAACTCAAGAGACTCAGCCCTTAAAACATATCTGTTCAGACAATCTTTCCCATAAACTTCTCTTCTTTTCAAGCGCCGTTGAGCAATCACTGATTGGATAATTAGGCGCTCTAGAAATTCATTATTATTATTAAAGACAAAAGGGTGTTTTCATCATTAATGCAGAGACTCACATTTTAAAAAAACCCATCGCAAACTATATTTGATCTTATTTTTAGGGTAGGTATACTTTGTAGCGGTTTTTCGTTTTGTTCTGTAATTGTATAATTTGGTCTTCCCATCTAAAAATTGACTCCAGGTTCATTTTTCTAATAAAAAGCCGACAGTGTCAAGATCCCTGACGAGATGTATATCCTGTTCTCTATCGTTTTCTAGTTGAACAAAGTGACAGGAAGAGTTACCTGCCTTCCCTTGCCTCATTCAGCGAACAGTGAAATAAAGTACATCGTGGAAGTAAATGTTTGACCATTAATTATTTTTCATACAAAATTTCAATTTCTTTGTTTATTTTTGTTAAGTGATTGACATGAAATAATGATTGATATTGCTGAATCAGTTATGCCATATAAAGTGTCCTCTGTGAATGAGAGTTAAAAATCCAGTTAAAATTCAATCCGAACTTCAGGCTGGCTGTTTTCCTTTCTGCATAAAAGCATTGATATTACACTCACCTTCTTTCTTCAGGAATATGTACCTGTTACCTGCAATTAACTATTATTGTTATAAATATCGGTTACTTCTTACCTATCTTCACTTGAATGATACATGATATACGATTGATATATAAGATTTAGAAAATTAATCATTTATAGTTTGTCGCCAAGGTATCGTGTTTAACACACAGAAATATCATTTCAATATAGCTCAATGCTAAGTGGACATGAAGAAAAATTTCCCTTTTCTTCTTACATGCGTAACCAACTTAGATTAAATGCTTGACTGGCGTTGTTTTTTTTATAGGAAGAAAGTACTCTTTGTCAAAACATGTTTGTAAGTAGCTGCATATGCTTCATGATATTGTCTGTTAATTGCACTATTTCATAATGTATGGGAGAAACGAATATATTTCTGTCATGTTTCAAACAACGTCTCAAAGATATAGCACTCCAAAACTGGCATTAAGAAATAAACAGTTTATGCTATCAACACACTTCGCTTCGCTGAAGTTGTAGAGCATCCTGTTCAAACTTCAAAATAATTCAAATTTGAGGCAGTTAAGGTATTTCAGTTTGATTAAAATCAATATTTTGTTTATGAGAAATATACGAAAGCTAGAATTGAACACCTGCAAATACTACAATCAATGTACAAAGGCCCCATATCACATAACAGTTAATATGTACGAAACCTTTCAGCTGGTTTCCTAATGCAAGTTTATAATTACGATCTGTATGACAAAATGTGAAGGTAAAAAAATCAAGATTAATCGTTACTGTATTTGTCAATCGTTTTATAGGTCGTATGGCCAAAATATAACTTGAAATGACCGATACACTGGTCAAAATGAATTCCTCGTAATGTGTCAAAGAAGATTGATCCAGTCAGAACCATCCGATTTCTACTCTTTCTTATATACAACCTTTCTTCACGTAACAAATTAATTCTCCTTTCTATTGCACTTGGGTGTGTATTTTGAGTTATCTAGTTGATTCAACTAATCCAATGAAAAGAAAAGCTCTAACCCCATCCTGTAAACCAGACAACTTTATTTCATTTGCTTCACTCTGAAATAGTCCCCTGTGCTTTTATCCGTGAAAATCGTTCAAGATTACTATAGTTACATATCACAATAAAATGTATGGCTGTGTATTGATCCACACAAGCTTGCCTTATTCACGTGTCACCAATTACATCAACAACACCGACTTCCGCTCGATACGTTACCAGATGCCTCTCATTGCCCATCATAATAAAAACTATTTCAGTTATTGTGTCATTTCTATTCATAATATGTCCATACCATAATTTAAACTTTGGTCAATATATCATTTTGTATGCCAAAGTTTTAAATCACTCGAATGACAACTTTTGTGAATAATTTCCCAAATAGTACGTATTTGTGTAAACGTAATTATTTTTTATTTTTTTTTTTTTTTTTTATTTGTTCCCACAGTTTAATACAATCATTGGCATGGTGATGTTTCACAACACTTAATACATAAATAACAAGATCTAATGGCAATACAGGTAGTCAGGGTACTATCAAAGACATGTTATAACAGCTTTCAGTCATGTATATATGATATAAAAATATTTTGAATAAGGTAACATTTGTTGGAGAATTTAGAAAAGTTATTATTAGTTCTGGAAATATTTTTTTCCACAGTGTAAATATCCTTTAGAATGTTAAGGAAAGTACCAATATTTGGAAGTGATTTCTTAAATGTGCAACTATATATGTATCTTTTAGCTGAAAATATGATATGAATCAGCAGCGGGTTATTATATATATTCCCAAACCAAATCAAAGATTTTGTGATTTCACATGGGTGCATGATATTATTTTGGATTACCCAGCTTTCAATCTGCTTCCAGAAATTTTTGGTTATCTCACATTCCCAATAAACATGACATAAAGTTTCGCTCCCAACATTACAAAAGCTACAAATTACATTGTCAACAACTTTCATTTTCAACAATTCCTTTTTGGTGTAAATGATTCTATGCAAAAATTTGAATTGAAAATCACAAAGTTTTACATCTTTAATATTGCTTCTGCAAATATTGAAAATCATATGCCAGTCAAAAGTTTTCTCATCAAATAAATTTTCCCATTTTTGCAGATATGAGGTTAAATGCTGTCAGATAAGAGTTTGTCATAGAAAAGTCTGGACCCTTTCCTTGCAGAAAAGAAATCCTTATGGAGAAGGTTGACATTAAGTTCGAAGCAATGAATATGAGAACATTGTTTTATTGTCCTTTTCCAAGATTCAGGTAAAATATATTTTACATGTTCAAGATCCATAAATGTTCCTCTAATACCAATTTTAGTTTCAGCTCTTCAAAGGATATAAACCCATGTTCATTGCAAAGACCCTTAATTGCCAATATTTTATTTTCTGCCCAATTTCTGATGAAATGATTTTGGTTCTTAAAAGTGTTATTCAACCATAATGGTTGGGCTAAAATTTCTTTAATGTTGTCTTCTTCAATAGTATTTTTTTCACAGTACAATTTCCATGCCAGTAAAACATCATTCCAGAAAGGGTTATCAATATTCACAATATTATGAAAATTTGCTCCATATTAATGATTTATACTTACCTATACCAAGCAAGGCTGACCCCCCTCCCTGACCTCAAAACGAAGAAGGTCTGCCTGCAACGCATGGATCTCTAAAATCCGGGCTGCGGAGGCCATGGCCACCAGAAAGATGACCTTGATGGTGAGAGGGAGGAGGGGAACGTCAGAGAGCAGTTCATACCTCTCGGACCGAAGATGGTTGAGCACGACGGATATGTCCCATTCAGGTGACCGAAGCTTATGCCTGACGTCCAGCGAACGGAAGGTCTTAACGAGACCCTTGAGGACCGATACATCCAAGGCTGGTGACCTCTTCCGGAGCACGGAGAGGATAGCCGACATGTTGGTATTAATCGACCAAAAGCTCAATGGACATCATGTGTACAAACATATATTGTATAGAGGCTGTGGAACAATATACAAGTGTTAAAGAATTGTCGTCTATAAATATTTTTCTTCATGGATGGTGGTGTTTTGTTGGTTGCTAAAAGCACACGTTTCGAATTTGGTGTTTTAATTATGTCAAACGTTATTTGATTCATATACGATTGATTGATTCTGTAATGAATGATATCGCCTGGAGAGGAGTCTGCAAGTTGTGCTGTCAAATCTTGAGTACCCCAAGGCACAGTACTCGGCCCACTACTCTTCTTGGCCTACATCAACGATCTTCCAGGATGTGTAACATCACAAGTAAGGCTCTTTGCGGATGACTCCCTCCTACACAGAAAAATCTAATCTCACTACGACCTTCATAAGGACTGTGCCGACTACTCCAGACACAGCAGTGTATCCAGCATGATCGTAAGCCCTGAACCACCCTTGGCAGTATACATCCTTGGCGTAGAAGAGTATGACACAGATGCAGATACAGATACAGAACCAAGCAACAATTCGCTAATGCATGTTCATGAAATTAGGTGACAGGGAGTAGAAGCATTTATCTTCGATGCTTACTAGTCTTAGCATTCATATGGCAAGTAGTGATAGTAATACGCCTTGTATGAACTGGGATGCTAGCTGTTGATCTTGACAGAGAATGGAAGCGGTTTAATCAAAACTGTCAATTTACATTCCGTTGTCCTTTGTCTGTTAAAAAACAGATACAGAAAGAGAACTATTTAATGACTTACATTGGTGACAAAGTCAACAGGCACAGGCGGGAACATAACGAGAGATTTGACAATTTCGTAACAGATCTGAAGCTTTTGGTGAAGGTTTGTTGTTATGCAGAACCTGACAGAATAATAGGTGTCATTGTTCTAATATCATACCATGATTCAGTCACAGAGAAGTACCTTGACAAAGGTGATGAACTTACCCCTGATGTAGCATTTCAGATGGACATAATCTTCTCACAATGTGCCAAATGTACGTAGGACACTTTGGTGGAATGTGAAAAACTAAGCTCTGTTAAGTTGATACTGTTGCTTGTTCGAGTGGTGCTGGTCCTGATGGGGCGTATAAATCTAGACGAGATGAAGATTATGTTTATATGTGCACACAAGATGCGGTTGATGTTAATGGTTCTTCCAAGAAACTGGGTATACAGATTGACACTGGAGCAGACAGATCACTCCAACCATATGACACATATATTGAAATGGAACTGAATGTTCCTGTAAAGAAGACTGACAAATGCTTTAAACGTTTCACTCTTCATGCACCTGATGTTGAAGGTATGGTCACCCTGTCTGTGACAGAACTGTGAATGTTACCTTCTACATTGACCACCTGAATCAGAAGCCACTACTGTCAGGAGATGTATGTGAAGAACTAGGTATAATTCAGAGAACATATGCTGTCACTCATAAGATTGACAAGTACCCAGAGTCGTGATCATCCACAGCTACACTTCAAGGCACTGTATGATGACAACGTTTTCAGTTGTGAAGTACAAATTTAAACTACATTATCCTTCAGTCGTTGATTAGGCTCATGAAAGAAAAGAGCCAACGTTTCCAAATCGGTAGTGCATGAACACTTATCCAAATTCCACTACATCAGAGAACGATGTATATCTATCTACATCAAAAAAGGAATATAACAACGATTACGTGTAAATAACAAATATACAAATAATTTTTTTTCAGATGTATTTGAAAAACTGCCTTAGTGTGATCAAAACAATTTCCTTCTTTTGTGAGGATGTAAGCACTAAGCCTCACCAAAGGGATGCACAACCTTTGACTCATACTTAAAACCTTAAAGAAAAAGGATTGAAAATCTAAATAACATTTCTATCTTTGTTAACTTGAACCACTCTATTGTATTTCACGGCGCCAGTCAAATATGTTACAACCACAAAATTATTCTTGTCATGTCTAATGCCAAAATTGTTTTGTTTTGTACTTAATGTAAAGCTTTATTCTTGATTCAGCCAAATCGATGAAAAAAACTACCCGGTTGCAATTCCGGAAACGCATGATAGCAGACAAAGTTCGTTCTCGACACACAGATCATGATATATTGGGGAAAGTAAAGCTGATGACGAGACCAGTGAAAACGCAGCAGTAGCTGCTAAAAGGAATCTTCCACCTCAGAGAGATAAGGATTTTCGGCTGCCTCCGCCGTTACCAAGCGGAAGAGTTCCGAAAGTAAGACATCCGTCTCGTCAGGATTCCCGTTACCATGCATACAATGCAAGCCTTCGCATCCACTGAAGGTAATCAATTTTTCGACTGTGACGTCATCTTAGAAAATACAATCTATGAATCACAGGCAAAGGAATGGTGCTTCAATCTCACGAGGTCGAAACATAGCAGATGATGTTGAAGGAAATACAAGCAAATCAAACTTTGAGAAACATTTGTTCATGGGGTTGCTTCCGATCAGGATCCTGTTGCTGCCGAGAGAAATGATGTAGCTGCCGATCAAGATGTTGGTGTTCCCGATAATGATTTTGTTGGTACCCACAGAGCTGTTTCTTCTGCCCCCCCCCCCCCCCCCCCCCTGTAATAAATTACCGGTCCGTAAATGAAAATTTTACGATTTATAAGGACCAACTTCATTCAAATAATATACAACAATCACATGCTGATGTTTTATTTATTGGCAATTTTCTAAAATATCACAAACTTATCCTATATCATTCAATCAAGTTTATTTGGTAAAAGGCGTGTGGCCCACGTACAATACAGAGTTAACAAATATGTGTATTTATACATTTGTGGATATTTACAATCACGTGTACTGTGTTAGTGGAGAGATTGTTACATATTAAAGTATTTACAAAACATTGCTGGTCAATGTGATATGGTAAAGATTTAAAATATATACATCGCAGATCATGATAAATTCTACATTAAAACAAGAAATGGAACTCGTTTTCTATAACGTTATCATTACAAATATAGCAGAGTTTTTGGTGCCTTGGAAGTCCATCACATCTACAAATATTCTTATATAATGAAAGTGAACCTATTCGCAACATTGTTATTCAACGCCTTGCATCTTTGGTTTTAAGAAAGGTTAAATATGGTTCAATACAAAATACATTTTTTATTTTTGAATAAACATCAAGAGAAGAACATTTATGCATTTCAAAAGAATGCAAAAGAAATACTGTGTAGAAAATGGAAATTAAATTAGAATGAAACTGAATTTACTCTCCTTGGCATCATCTTCACGCATAATTTGGCAGAAATGGTGGAAAGAAACTACAAAGACAAACTTAAGGAAGTACGGCTTACAATGAAGAAATGGTCAGCAAGAGCCCTTACACCTATAGGTAGAAATACAGTATTAAAAAGTCTGATACTACCAAAATTAAATCATTTATTCTCAGCTCTCCCTAACCCAAACAAAACCTTTAGGAAACAATAAAATACTGAATTTTTCAAATTTATTTGGCAAAATAAACCCGATAAAGTAAGTCGGAAAATTCTTAGCAAATCAATTGAAGATGGAGGATTAAGGGTACCAAACGTAGAAAATACGATCAAATCGCAAAAGATTACATGGATTAACAGGTTATTCAAGAAAGATTCGAAACTTAGCAAATTATTTTACAATAACATCAACACAAATGATATGAATTTTCTATCAAAATGTGAACAACATATCAAAGAAAACATACTGACAAAGAGAACAAATGATTTTTGGATGGATGTGTTATTAACATGGGGACAATACATCAGCAGTAAAGGACAATGCATTAAGGAGCAAAATGATGTGCTCACATGTGCTCTGGCATAATGATAACCTTCGAATAGGCAATAAGCCAATATGCTACACACACTATGTAAAGGCGGGAGTATATTTAATAAACGATTTGGTAGATGACACAGGAAACATACTAACTTATGAAAAATTTAATAAATTGTACAACTGCAAAACAAACTTTTTAGAATATGCCGGGATCTATTAAACTATAAAACGCTATTGTAAAATAACGAATAACACTATTCTCAGAAAAACCTGCATGTCCTGCATTCCTTATTTTTTACAAGATCTAGTGAAAACAAGCAAAGGATGCAGAATATTTTATGATACACTACAAACAACCGAAAATCAAAAAACAAACAACAAATACAGGAAGAAATGGAATATCGATTTTAACCAACAAATATCGGATATTGACTGGAATTATTTTCATAAGATACCTTTCAGGGCTCTTGTTAATGTAAAACATCAATGGTTTCAGTATAGCATTATCCACAGTTTGAACAAATACTTCACAGAATGTAAGAGAGTATCAACAAAAATATAATTTCTACCACATCCAGCTAACACATTATCAATATGCTTCGTAATATTTTACGCTCGCATCTGTTTGGAATTAAAAACTCTGCAACCTAAGCTGTTGATATTGATACCCAGCTTTAATACATGTATCACTGAAGAATATTGAGAAACATTTCATATGTGACCCAAAAGGTTGTCACTTTCAATTATGACAATATAGTCTTTCACATATGAAACATATATGCATGTTATTTATCTGGAAAACTTGACATTAATATATCATGATAAATGAAGAAATTTATATCCATTTACAGTTAGAGAACATTCTTGAAAGCTTAAAAGCGACATTAAGTATTTGTCGTGTCAAAAGTTACAGTTGGTAATTTTCAACGATTAGACCTGACATCTTTGTTTAACATTCTAGAAGCGAAAAAAAGGAGAAAAGTTAATTACTCTGACAAGTCAACTTCTTATATTGTAATGAAGCGGAGAAGAGGTACTGAGCGTTGGTGAAAATTACTATTCTACATATGTTTATCAAAAACACAAGCTATACCACCAAAAAGGCGTATTTGGCATGTTCACTGTATCAGATTTTGGTTTGTAGTGTTTGATCCATAGTTAGAATAACTACTATATTTGTAAACGAGACGCATACTTTCGCTTTCTGAATATGAGTGAGTGAGTGAGTTATTGTTTAACGCCGCTTGGGCAATATTTAAGGCATTATCGGCGTTTCTGAATATGAAGCACATGCCCATTTAAATTGAACCTATTATCTTACCTCATGTAAGAATGGCGATCTCTGATCGGTCCACATGACCCTTAACAAATATCCATATAGACCGTCACGGAGGGATGATAAATCCCTTATATCCTGCCACATGAGTCAATCAATGAAAGTCACGTGATCAGGTCATAGGTGTTGTTCATTTTTGTTTGTCTTTTTGATAATACATTAAGACATTCGGTAATTCGTTATAACATTCCATCAAGGGTGCCATAGGGATATATTATTCCTGCGAAAGGTTTTATGAAAGGTTTTATGCAACTAGCGGAATGTTATAACTTATGATACCTCCATTATTTAATATTTACTAGCTCTGATTATATGTCACTCGGTTCACATAAGGGTAATCTTTTATTATTATAATAACGCAATACTTCAAGTTGCCATTGATTATATATATCGTGTGTATTATAATACACATAAAACAGTGAATTCACACATTCTAAAGTACTTCAGAATTCTGAATGAACCTTTGGAAAAAGGTGCGAAAAAGATTCCAGTTCTTGTATACAGAACAAGGTCACATGTACAGTCCCTTAAACCATATACGCCAAGCAGATCTCGAATGTGGCCATAGTAGTCACTGCGCTCATTTAGTGTCCACACTCCATCCTTTATTTCTCATCCCACTGTTGCACTAGCAGCCACTTTCAGAGACTTATCGCTTAAGCTGGATTGAAATTTTATCTTCATAAGTTTATGCCCATGGCATTTACATGATACAACACTATCTGCAGATCCAGCAATGTGAGGCAAAGCTTGAGAAAGCTGCAGTTACGCTGACTCTTGTGTTGCTTCTCCTGTATAGCAATGTATGCCTTCCTAGCAGCCTTCTCCTTCTTCCTCCCCCACACAACAGCAGGCTGGGTATCAAGGTCAGCAGTATTTCTGCCCAGCACACAGTCTACATCTTTACATGGATCAGCAGTAGGGTCTAATCGCAAAGTCAGTTAGTGTCCACACTCATCATTAATTTGGAAACCCACAGTTGCACTAGCAGCCTCTTACCGAGACTTATCTCTGGATTAACATTTTATCTCCATAAGTTTACGCCCATTTACATGATAAATAACATCTGCAGATCCAGCAATGTGAGGCATAGATTGAGAAAGCTAAAGTTGCCCTGAGAATCTTGTGTTGCTTCTTCTGTACAGCAATGTGCGCCATCCTTGCAGCTTTCTTCTTCTTCCTACCCTCCTTCAAGGTCTCTCATCGCCAAGTCCTGGCTCCGTTGTCAATCCGCTTGCAGAGGGATACTGTAATCATACCTTTTGTAATGTGATGCCAGTTTTCGTTCGAGTTTTGACAAGTATTTATCTGAATATATATGTATATCTTAAGCTGTCTAGATAAGTTTCATCATTACATCAGCTTGATCAGAATCACTTGTGTCCAAATTCAGGGTGTCTGGGGTCAAAGTCCTCATCTCCAGTTTCTGTTGTCTCCTGACCATAACTGTTATTGACATTTTTAAATAATTTTTGATGAAATGTTTGTGTGAAACTAATGTGGAGATAAGCTGACTACTGAGAAAAGTTAATAGAGACAAATGATTGAAAATGAAATAAAAATAAATAATCATCTTTGAACTGCCTAGAAAATAAAATAATGAAATCAACTCAGCTCAGCAATAGTTTGTCATTACAGCATTTAGATGTATATCATAGCAAAGAAAACTTGTAAACAATACTGAGGAATCCTAGTTAGAAAGATTAATTAATAGTGAATGTCATTATTTGGGATTTGAAAGACAAAAATGAGGAATGTATACACTTTCTGGTGTAAAAACCTTGAAATACTTGATTGATTCAGTACTTCACTAGTAAATATGTAATAAAATTTATTGTAAATAACCACCCATCGAACAGGCTCAATCCTTAGCTTCTTTATAGGCACAGCCTCAGTCTAACTCGAGGCTCTCCTTTTCCAGAGACAGACTAGATGACAAAGAGGGTTTCTCATAATCTTCAAGAGCATAGAGACTGGCTGTCATGTGACGATAATGTGTGGATTAATATTTATCATATTTTAGAATAAAACATTTATAAAATAACCGAATGTCTTCAATGAATATGTTTGAAAATTTGGTAAAATATACTTACTCCCAAGCTTGATTAATGCTGTTGTCTTTTCCATAATGAACGACGGGTCATATGTTAATTTTCCTAGATAGTAACACAGCTTGAAATACAATACATATGTTTCTCCACTGAACGTGGCAAGCCGGTTATAAAAAATGACAAACAAGAAGACGTTGTGTTTTTCTTCTGTATTTTCTGCAGGAGGTTTTCACCAGAACTTTTACAATAATGGCGTCCACAGGCGAGAGAAGTTGGGGAATGTGTCGGGCCTTAGCTGGGACTCCGAACCTGTCTGCCTGGTTTACGATTTGGACGAGCCTTTATTATACATTAAAACTACACACCAGATGTCAGTTTGAAACTGTTGGAATATGTCAAGTCCGGAGAAAAGCGGCCGTTCAATTACTGCATCGGTTGTGGTTACACAATCGAAAAATGCTCTTATTCCTATGTTCGAAAAGGGTAATTGTCTAGCCAAATATTTCCTTACATGGAAGTCTGTTTTTCGGAGTGAATCTCTTTCGTTTCTCTTTGAAGATTTAGTATTTGGCTTTTGAGATGAATTTTTCTCTAGTTTCTGATATTGGCCTCGATTTTGATTTTGATTTTCGACTTTAAGAGCATATAGGGCAGAAGCATGATGGCCAGAAGAAGGTGTCTTACTTGTAATTGAACTGTGCCCTACGGTAGGGAAATTTCTAGGTTTTGAAGGTGAAAAATACAAAGGGGCATCAAAACAACAAATAGTCAAATGACCAACCTGACCACATAAGAAGCAGTTTTTGAAATTAGCAACACAGTCAACTTCCTGATGAGAAGACCACTTACCACATCGCCGACAGCGGTGATCCTGTTGTAGATCAGTGTGTTGGTCTTGCCACTGACGTTGACAACTTGCAGTCTGTCTCATCCTCCAGTGAGATGGGAAGAAGGCTGCCATGTCTGCTCATCTGTGTTGGTCGGGAAGATCCTTGACTCTGCCGGAGGTAGAAGTTTCTTCTCTGGGGGTGATGAAACAGAATGTAGTTTCTCCAAGAAGTCCTCGTCCTTTTCTCACAACAGGGGGAACTCCACCAGTTACCGGAATACCACTTAACTTTAAGAATGGCTAAGTACTTCTGTTCAACACCAATTTAACACAGCTTGAAATACAATACATATGTTTCTCCACTGAACGTGGCAAGCCGGTTATAAAAGATGACAAACAAGAAAACTTTGTGTTTTTCTTCTGTATTTTCTGCGGGAGGTTTTCACCAGAACTTTTACAATAATGGCGTCCACAGGCGAGAGAAGTCGGGGATTGTGTCGCGCCGTAGCTGCGACTACGAACTTGTCTGCCTGGTTTACTATATGGACGAGCCTTTATAGAATATGGACAATAGGGTCAATTTACATTAAAACTATACACCAGATGTCAGTTTGAAACTGTTGCAATATGTCAAGTCCGGAGAACAGTGGCCGTTCAATTACTGCATCGGGCTCTGAATAGCGTGGCGAGGGGAATGCATTGATCCCTGCCGACGTGCTCTGATTAGCGTGGCGAGGGGATGCTTTGATCCCTGCCGACATAAGCCACTTCACTGGGAGCGTGGCAAGGGGATGGTTTGAACCCTGCCGTCTTGAGACACTTCACTGAGTATTTATCATGAAACAGAAAATTATATATAAACAGTTACGCTGTGACAAAATCCCTTCTGTGTTGGTTTCACTTTTGATTTAAATGCACAGTGGTCACTGTCATCACTTATGTCACAATACTGGAGGTCTAACACATGTCCACCATAAAAATAGAATAGTCCTCAAAAGATTCTTCAAAAAGCCTTCAGTTTACGCCTATCATAATCAGTTCTACGAAATAACAGGTACTTGAAGATGTCAAATAAGCCAAAGTCTGGAACAAGAGTCAGTCAGATATACAACAGTTCTTCATTTCTGGGACTCTTAAATTCTCCATAATAATTCTAATATAATTCATTCTAATACTATCACATTACACATGCACAGAGCAACCAGAAAATTACATCTACAAGAACTAAACTTGAAATTTGCACCAGAAATAAGAAGCCACAGTTCAAATTTATACACTATATCCTAACAACATATGTACAATGAATGATAAAAAAAATAACATAGTTACTACATAGAACACATATTTCATAGAGGAAAATAGATAAATTGCGAAATAATAATTTAAAAGACATGATAAAATTTGCCAATCTTTGACGGATGCCATTTTGTCTCAAAGCTTGACCTGTGTCACGTGATCGCGTCTCTAGTCACGTTATCATTGGAAACTGGTCTACAAGATCTAAATACTTAATATTTTCCCATAATTTTATACATTCATGAAAATACTAAAATGTTAACCTGTCATTGATAACCATCATCACAAGTTTAGAGGGTGTTTTCCGTTGAGTTTATATTTGTAACACAATCCCCAAGTTTTTAAAGGTCATCTGTTTCCTTGAAGAACCAAATAATGCATAAATCGGAAATCAAAGTTGACTGTGAGTTTCAATGAACATGCATTATTGTTTGTTTTTTTGCTTTGTTGGACAGTCTATTATCAACTGATGTTTTAAACTAATTATTGAGTATCTTTCAAAAAGTCGTATATGTTATCAATATCATTATCACAAATAATCAACATATAGCCTAAGGATATTGATAAACACCAAGCCAAACTGGTCGTACAATAATGACAAGGCAGCTTTTTAAGAATGTAATGAGTCACTTTCCCTCTTTTTGCGACGTTTACAAGTTATTCATAAACATTCAGAAATATTCTAGAACCATGATATAGCTAAATCATTTGCGGATAAAACTGGATATCTTGTAGTCTGTATGAAGATTTCCAGTCAGTAACACAATCATATTTCGCTCACAAAAAGACCTTCACCTTGGTGTACTGTAAATTAAACTACTCTACGCACTGAACAATCCTTCCAGATAACAAGAAGGTATCTCACAGAGTGCTAATGGAAGCCGATAGATTTGAATATTGACAACAGCATACCCTTTGTTCTACAAGGACAAAAAGGACGGATTGACAAATTCATCAAATGGCTTCCAGTACCATTAAGACTCAGGAATCAAGTGTTACAAGCAAACCACGACTCTCAACTTGGAGATTGTCACGATGCTTCGGGTCAGGAATGAATTACATTAAATCATGTGAAGATTACCAGCAAATACTGTGGGAAGAAAGCACCACTATGTCCAATGCCTGTAGAGGAAATCTTCACAAGGTGGCACATTGACATTCTTCGTCCATTTCCAACAGCACCAGACAATTACAGGTATACTTGTCATCACGGATACTGCATCATGATGTCCAAATCGTCCACTGACTTCGAAGGAACTTTTCACTCTGAGTCATTTACTTTATACCCATCTTATACTCTATACCAAACATATCGAGTGATCATGTGCCATTATATTTGAACATTACTATTGCAGTGAAACATTCGTCATTGGTTTTCATATCTTCAAACTGAGATAAACCCAGAAATAGAATTTAATCCTTATCAATAAGGAATTCATATCACAAGAGTCAATGATGGTTGTTTTATTGGTTCCTGAGCAGGCACGATTCAAATAAGCTAGTTCCTGCACCTTCAAGGAAGCCATTTGAATAACTGGATATCTTAGTTTTGAACAAAATTAACATAATTGTATGCTTCTGTAATGATTTGACTCAATTTCATTCTGTTTCTATCAGACTGTTTTTCTCTTCTGGTACTTCCTCAGAGTATCTGTATCTGTCTCGAGTGAAGGTTATGTGTCTTGTGTGAACCATCAACCACCTAAGCTTCTGTCTTGAGTGTTATACCAAACTTCTTGTATGGACTATCAACCACCTCATCTTCTGTATCTGATGTTACATCATACACCTTATGTGAACTACCAACCAGCTCAGTTACTGTCTTGAGAGTTACACCAAACTTCTTGCATGAACTATCAACCACCTCATCTTCTGTATCTGGTGTTACACCATGCGCCTCGTGTGAACCATTAACCACCTCAGCTTCTGTCTTGAGTGTTACACCAAGCTTCTTGTATGAACAATCAACCACCTCATCTTCTGTATCTGGTGTTACACCATACGCCTCGTGTGAACCATCAACCACCTCAGCTTCTGTCTTGAGTGTTACATCAAGCTTCTTGTATGAACTATAAACCGACTCGGCTTCTGTATTTGGTGTTACACCAAGCTCCTTGCATGAACTATCAACCGACTTGGCTTCAGTATCTGTCTTCAATCGTCCACCATGTATTTTGGGTGAAACATCAACCACTTTATCTTCTGTCTTTGTTGTGCCCAACAGAACTTCTTCCTCTTGACGGTCGTCGCTCATAACAGAACAAACATCCCCAGAAGTTTTCGTCTCTTGTGTACTGCAGCGCATCTTGTGTTTACTTCTCAAACATTTGAAATGTTTTGATCTGTAGATAAGAAAACATACACAATGTTAATCATTTAAAAAATGTATTAGATACTTAAAAGAGCCTGTTTCATAGTCCTACAGAAAGAATTATGATGAGACTTGAGTAACTCGTTTCTATCCACTTCTCTCTGATATTGAGACGAATAAAGAAGCATTGTCAAGTAAGATGAAATTCTATTCAATTTTAATTCTTGTTTTGTCGTAACCTTTTATCATTAACATCCGTTGCCTATTATTGTCTACTTGAAGAGTTGCAATACTTTTGAAAGTACAACCGTGAAAAAGTGAAGGTAATCCTGTTGACAATTTTTATTAATACTTATTGTCTTATCATGAAATCATTTGATCAAAAACTTACAAGAAACTTACCTTGGTTTACATAAAACTAGCATTATCACAAAGAGCACAATGAATAAAGGTATCGCAACCCACATCATTACAGCTTGCCAAGGAGTAGCAGAGACCACTGCAAATGTTAAAAAAACAACAATGGCAGACATCTATTATAAAAGGATGAAAAACATGTCACTACCTGCTACATCAGCGCATTTGTATCCGCATAGCTCCTACTATTCCCAGTCAGAATACAGAAGCCCCAATAGTCCCATGTTCTGTAACCAATTTAGGGCAGCTAAATGTAGTCACAAAACCCAATCCCATTCCAATCAATCCCAATCATGGGGAACATGGTTTTAAACGAAGAACACTTCCACGTAGCTACTGACACTGAATGATTTTGCCGTATGCTATAAGATTGGTTAGCTGTGCCTACATCAGAACATGTACCTATCACAGCTGCTGTCACACCATGCATAGAGAAAACCTGATACAACAAGTTCCCAGTAGTCAACATTTTGAAACTTATTCTAAACGTAACTTATTCACTCTCACACATTTGATGAACCTGGTTTTATTACTCGCCCGTGTAAGATACTGCAGAGTAATATTTATACTACAATATTAAACTAGTGTAATAACGCTGCGCGTACGATGTCACAATATTGTGTGGTTGTGACGTCATAATGATAGCACCGCCGTTACAACGGTGGCCAAGTCGCGAAATGTTTTGTTCAGTACACTTTAAGCAATCATGCTTGGTTACTGAGGTCAAGTAATAAACAGAATACTAAATTTAACTTCTTTCAATTAAGTACTATTTTTATCAAACTCATTAATGATTTGGTATCAAACTCGCTTTCGCTTGTTTTACTAAAAAATAGTATTAAATGGAGGTCGTTTAGTATCCTCTATATCTATAACTGACACTGCAATAATTCTGCTGTGCCACGGCTCTCCACACTTTTTGACACTGTTTATAACCGGATTCACAAAGGAAACCCATCAACTGCTATTTGACCAAGGACATAGTGAATACACTTTTAAGCTAGAACTATGACCCATAACTTACTTGTATTAGTCTATATTGTAACTCTTTGTTTATTATTGATTAAAGTGTTATTGTTAATATATTTAATCGTTTGTCATATTTTGCTCGTTTGACTTGTGACAGTTTTCATATTTCTAAATTAAAATGTAATAATTTAATTGAAACAAGATAACTTTTAATTGGACTGCTTCAATACCCTAATATCCATCGTTTGTCTCTTTGCTTTTTACTCAACATAGCACTTTCATTGCTAGCATAACCATTAATATGATGCAAGAGACAGAAGCAAAATACATATAGTGAGCAGCTCTCTCATTAGTTATTTGATTAACACTGGTATGGCTTCTCATCAAGGAAGTGGCCCTATGGCTGGACATGAGATTCATTTGCCTGTTATATTTTGTGATACAAGGTTTCGGGCCTGATGGATATCAGGTTATTGTTGGAACTACGCATGTATAAATATACTGAATTAGCAGAATGCTCCTCATAACGTTATTCCTACGTGAATATTTCTATGACTGGTTAATATTTAATGGTTGAATCAATGTTTTATATAGTCTTCATAGAATCAAAATATAAATATTGTAATTTTAATCTTAATGAGTCAAATATCAATGAATTTACTTTGACATTGCTTAAAACTTAAGGAAAATAATTGTACTTATCCCTATTTTTGCAATGAATTAATGAACAAGATGATGACAGAAATTGATCACATATGTACAAGGATCGATGGTTCTCACTTTTTGCCACGTAACAGGTGCCATCCATATCACACTTTCCGCCACAGCCATCTGGACATCTTGACCTGCAGGAGCCTCCATACAGACCATCTGAACATGCAATACAGTTTCCAGTTGTCTTGTTACAGTGGGTACAGTTCTGTGTGCAGAAGATGTTGCAGTTAGTGCCATAGAGGCCAGATGAGCATGCGATACAGTCTCCAGTAGACCGGTGACATCGAATACAGTTCTCGGTACAGGATATGTTACAGTGTAAGCCATAGAGGCCATCTTGACAACCTGCCGAACAAACTCCATCCAGCTGACTGCAGACACCATCAGTACAACCTGGAGAACATGTACCGCCACATCCAAGTCCAGTGGTACCCTTGACACATCCATGTGTACAGAAACCATCACTGGACCTGCACTTGCCTTTCTCACAGTTGTTTGCACATTTTTCTTTGCAATTCTCTCCCCACCACTCGGCTACACACGTTATACAGGCGCCAGTCCGGCATTCACATTTTCCTTCTTGACAGTTTTCAGGGCATTTGTTTTTGCAACGATTCCCCCATAATGTGTCCTTACATAAATAGCAATACCCAGTATCGCGATGACATTTAGACGGTTTGCAGTTTTTTGGACATTCGCGGTTACAACGCAAACCATAATAACCTTTCTTGCATTGCTCACATATACCAATTTCTTTGTGGCACCCACCATTGTCACAGAATCCGTTACAGGGTTTATCGCACGTCTCACCAAACCATCCAGTTTTACAGATAACGCAATGACCTGAGAACGTATCCTTTTCACAATTTTCATTGTTTGCAGCTGTATATATATAAAAAAGAAACACGATTACTATCAATGCAGTGCTGCATACGGATCACACTATTATGAAATGTTTTTCTTCCTTGAAATAAAGAAGTAAAGTAATTATTTTTCATTTTGATTGAATAGAAAAAACTATTCTCGTTACCATGGCTACCAATTATGTTGAAGCAATAACGCATATTGAATGCATTTACATTCGAGAAAACCTATAATGAAAAGGAAACATAAGACAAGAATTCATCATCCCAAAGGAAATCTTGGTTACATAATAAGAAATATGCAAAACCTTTCATCACAACATATATAACATTTCAGTGAGTACTTAGATAGTTAATAAATAAGTATACGCAGGTAAAAGCACTAAATTCAGAGGCATCAGTAGAAAACTTGTAATCTACATTTTTGAATAGAATACAAATTTCTGATATCACCATTATTAAGATATTCAGAAAGATTTGATTCAAGTATTTCAGTACTGTTTGCGTGCGGCGAAGAGTTATGTTAGGGTTAGGATATTCATGTTCGAGACTGCATATTGTCAAAATATTTGCATATTATAATTTGTAAATCGAAAAATTGAAGTGGAAACACTTTAACCGATAACCATTATTCTCATCTTGAAGAGGAATGTGTGAAGGACAATATAAAGAAAATTTCCTGGGGTAGTGAGACATTTTTAAGATAACTGCCCGTGGAAGCGTTTTTGAATAAGTTGCGAGACAAAATATGAAAAATAGTGCCCCGCAAGTACATTAGACAGACGTCATTGGAGGTTTATAAGATACGCATGCTTCAGTGAGTTTTGTAAGTGTTATTGTTGGATGCAGTTCTCTCCTGTAAAAATTGCTAAACAGAGCATATCAGAAGATACTCATACCGAGATATCTGTTCTTTTTCATAATTTAATTAAATTAAGTTCAGTATCAAGTATTCCCTGTTTACATACCATTCATTTGAATGTTGAGACAGACAGTGACAACTGGGAGAAGTCGAAAATCCATCTGGTTAATCCTGAAAGTACACAAATTGATACAATGACAACATCATTCCATTTAGCCTTTACTCCGATATTCAAAATATATGAATATTAGATGAATCTTAAATGTTTATCAGCTTTTGAAACCGGTAATTGAAACAAGAAAGACTGATATGCAAGATTCTCTATAGGTGACATGCTTTTGTATAACCTATGAATTCTAATATTGTCTTTTGACCTTGATGACAGTTGCCCTCAAGATTGTGACAAGGGATGGATATGTCTAATATCATGGCATTTCACTGACCGACAAAAAGTTCCATAAATGCTTTCTACGTCAAATTTAAACTGAGAGGCACAGGCCATCTAAAACAAAAGTTATTTAATAGTATGTATAGTACACATGATGTTATCACATATGTGTTCTGAATATCAGCATGAGATAACTTTGGTTATTTGAAACAATTGTTGTGTAAGCAGTTGAAAGTAATTCATGATGATTGTTCCTGAACCTAAACAAAATATTTAACGAAGTGACTGATAGAAGCGTTCACATTTCATCAAGTTTACAAACGAATGAAAAAATCAAATATTCAAATGTGGTATTTTATGTAAAGGTAAACAGGAGAGAAACGGAAAGCGTGACTATCATTACAGGTCAACGTAGTTGGCTCAGCTTAAAACAGACTTCCATCTTGCCCCTGCACTGTTTCCAATAGACATAACAAAGTGAAGAAACCCTGGTATAGTTTTCCACTATCATCCAGTCTAAAAAAATAATTTACCCCCATTGGGCTCCCGTGTTAGAATAGGGCCTCGATACCTCCATACCTTTCGTAAGAGGCTACTCAAAATGGTATGTCTGTTTGCCGTCGACTGCGACCTGTGTCGTTGGAGGAAGGATGCCTGGTGGTTGAGGGAGGCGTAGTTGAATAGTCTACACTGACCAATACACCACTTCGGTCACGACTTCATCTTGACAGGAGACCAGACGGGCGTGCCAAGCACTTGGTTGCTTAGTTCTTCTCTATCTCTCTCCTTTCACATCATCTTTGCTTAGTTTAAATCTTTTCTATTGCTCTTCTATACCTCATTTCTCCACTTCTTCTCACATCTTTCCTATCCTTCTCTCTGCATTCATCTTCTATCTTAGTTCTTCTGCTCTGTTGTCTGCAGAAAGGCAAGAGCTAAAGCTCGCCGTCGTGTGAATTAAAGCGCAAAACTTTGAGAGGCTGTCTATAAAATCAATTCCAGAGCACCTGTTAGCGAAGTCTTGAATATGATTAGTATGATTAAAGGCAAAGGTTCTAAAACTACAAATAAACACCTCAAAGTCAATGGTGACCTTCTTACATCTGCAACCGATATTGCCAATAAGCTGGCTGAAACAATTTTCTCTGCAAATTACATTCCAGCGTTTCTAAAATATCAAAAGGTAGGTCTCTTTAAACATCTTCAAAAACCTTGCTTCGAAGTTATACTGCCCTTATACAATATTTGGGAAACGGATAATTTCTATTTTGTTGGCACAATGCTACTATTGTGCCCATTACAAAACCCGGAAAGGATCTTACATACCTTTCAAGTTATCGTGCCATAGCCGTAACAAGTTGTGTATAGAAAACTTTGGAACAGATGATCAGCCATCTTGTTTGGTACTTGGAAACCAACAATTTACTTAAAGATATTCATTGCTGTTTCTGTAAACAAGGAAGTACCATTGATCATCATTTACGTTTGGAAACTTTTATTCGGGATGCATTTATAAACAAACAACATGCAGTATCTATATTTTGCGATTTGGAAAAAGCATATGAAATAACATGGTGGCATGGCATCCTAAAAGATGTATATGAATTTGGCATGGCGAGAACGTATGCCTGAATTTATATTAAACATTTTATATGATCGTCAATTTAACGGCCGTGTGGGTTCTATCCTATCTGATTTCTTTGACCAAGAAATGAGTGTTTCACAAGCAAGAATTTTATCAATCATTATTTAGCATTAAAATAAATAGCTTGGCTAAAGTTTAAAAAGATCATACTGATGGTTTACTTTTTGTTGATGTCTTTGGAGTCTCTTGCCAAGGAAAGAATATGCCATCAATCGAACGGAAAGTACAATTTTTTCTTATTAAAATTCATAAATGGTCCTTGGAAAATGCGAAAATTGCACAATGATCTAGAACTTTTTCTTGACAAAACTCCAATTAAGGTCGTACAAGAAGTCAAATTTCTTGGCCTCACTTTTGACAATATATTTTCTTTTAACCCACATAAAAAACACTTAAAGCTATAATTTTAAAAGCATAAGACCTTTTAAAGGTCGTCTCAACTGCTAAATGGGTTGGAGATGAACGAGGGTTATGGATCCAATGTCTATGGATCTGCCCGCCCCTCATATATCAAAATGCTAGATACAATCCACCACCACGGTCTCAGACTTTGTCTTCGGGCCTTCAGGACATCTCCCGATGAAAGCCTTTAAGTCGAGGCTGGTGAGCCATTTCTTGCAGATCGGCGCATCAAGTATCCGTATTCAACAACATGTTGAAGAGTCGGATATCGACCCACAACTATAGCAGAATACGATTGATTTGCTTGTCACTCCACCATGGCAGTTGGTCAGGTCCAGTGTCGATATCAGCCTACCAACTCATTAAAAATCTGAAACCAATCAGCTAATATTCCTACAGGATTTCAATGAATTCTGTGATTTTCACGACATCGTCCTTTGATGGCTTCCCAGCGATATGGGTATACTAGGCAACAATAAAGATGATTCAGCAGCTAAGTCATCTCTTAACCTCAAACATGTTTCACAAACTAAAGTTCCTTATACAGATTCCAAACCTGCTTTTAATTCTTATATGAAACAGCATTGTTGGTTCCAGTGGGATTGACAACGAAACAACAAACTTCATGCAATACAACCTCATTAAGGTTATAAATCTCTATCTTCTTTAACCCGTCAAGAAGCGTCTTGCGAAGATGTCGCATTGGACACGCCCTTCTCACTCATTGATATGTTTTAAAGGGAGACACTGCCTATGTGTAGTCCCTATCGTTGCCCCCACACGGTTAAGCACATGCGAGTGCTGGTATAACTTAAGGAAACATTTTACCAAATTATTTCAATTTCATAACTTTTTAATCACTATTTTTTATCACACCGTATTTTAAACTATCTAAAGGCAATCCATATTTTTGATAAGTTATAGAATTTTAAATATTCTATATCAGCTTTTAACAGAAAATGGATTTTGCTGATGTTTATCAGCCATTTTGATGTATCACTGTTTTGCTTCAGCAATCAACTTCATTTCATTTCATGCAAGTTCACTTTAGTATGAAATAAATAGATCACATATCTCAGTTAGTCAGTTTTGACTATCGGAATATTCCAAATGAATATCGTTTTGCTCGTGAATGAAACATGACTTTCCTTTCTGGACAACACTGGTGTCTCAACTCCTGTCTCAATGTAGGTCAGGGAATCACCCTTCAAACTCTCAGTTTATTGAGCAAATAGGCGGGTCACCCACCCATCCCATTGCTAAACTTCACTGATAGTGGTCCACTGAGCTATGCAGCGGACAACTTGCTGATCACGTTTGCCAAAAACTCGACGAAACATCGAGAATAACTGAACTTTTTCAAATAAAATTTAGATATGTGACTTCAGTAGAACTGTCTTAAGGCAAGAAATACAAATACCAAGAATCAAAGGCATTTAATTGACCAATCAATGAGAAGACCTTTGTTTAGAAATACCCTCAGACTCAGTTAGAAACAGGAAATTGAATTGACCATCTTCATTTGACATAGAAATTATTTCCCGTTACGCATCACTGTATGTAGCATTTCAAGTGCAACAGATTCGGGTAATTCGTCGATGTTTGCTTTGTGGACCGATGTTTGCTTTGTGGACCGCGCTGTTTCAAATCAGGTTAGGATTTTCTTCATCTGTTATTGATTGATCCAGTGAGTTACGAGTTCACAAGGTTTTTGATCACTTTGATAGGGAAAACTATCGTATGGACAAATAAGCAGACGTGTTGTTCGATCACAAATGACATTACATTTTCTGGTTGTCACTATACTGAATCACTCACATTAAAACAGTAATTTTCAGCAACAACCAGCGTTTTACAGCAAAATAACACCATCAACAATGCCTGGCATGCATGACTATGATATATATGACAAAATTCTCAATACCACTTAAAAAACTTTCACAACATTCACATAGGCATTGCTCTAGTCATCCTGTTAGTCCCTACAGAGACAATGGTCACTTTTCATATCAAATAATTTAATTGCAATTTAGCATATGAGGCTTCATTTTGTATAACGAGGAAAGTATTTGAATGTCCATGACATTACGTGTTAACGACACACGTACCTTAAATATCAGTATTGCCGGAACGTATACTGATTTGTAGAAAACCAAAGAAAAGAATCAATTTCTACTTCCAATCATTCGCGGCACATTTCAAAACGCAAAACCACATGCGAACTGTTAAGTCGAAACATTGTTCATGACGTGAAGCAATAATGAAAAGTGATATTTTGCTCACCGCATCGTATGAAACTCGTATAGCTCCGGTATGCTTGTCCTTGTAGCTCATAAATTACATACGGGGCCTCGGTGTAAACAAATCTATAAATTCTATTTCCTGTAATCCAAATAATCGGTACACAAGAGTCAAGCTTTTCCAAGCCTTTTGCTTCTGGAGATGAAAACAAACAAAGTTTCTTTTAGGCACAACATATAAAGGGCCGATTGGATATCAAACCTATAGATTAGTCAATAGTCAATAGTCAATACAGCTGTACATGCTTTTTTCGATTAGAGAAATGAATTTATTTTGGGTAAAATACGGTAGTTTGCCTACAACAGCGAGTGCTTTGCACGTGCATAAGTCACGTGACAAAGGTGACGTGGTAAAGTTGAATACGTGCTAAGTCATTCGAGGTCTATGCACTGAAAAGCAAGAAGCAGGCATCAATTAAATTTACAGTGCTAATATGATAAGTTTTAAGTATTGAATTCTGTAGCCGTTTGGTACTGTTGAGCCGTATGGCTATAAGAGCAGTTTTGCTATGTCAGTGTGTCAGTGGTACACAAAGTTTAAAATCAAGAGTGACCCATTGTGACCCATTGTGATCCAGTGACCTGGGACGAACGTGAATTTGGGATCTACGTCGGGATGCATATACGGCATTGGAGATGAGTATGATATTATTGATTTCTACGTGTTCTAACTTCTTCTTTAACAAATAACTTTTCTGTTATCTTTTCCCTGGGAAGAACTTTGGTAAGAAGTGTTTCTCTCTCAATGTATTTGTTTCATGTATGTTTGTAGTTAGTTTTTATGCTGACGGAACTTATGTTGCAGGGAGGATTGGTGACGCAGATTTCTCTTGAGGTGTGGTGTATTTCTGTCCTTTATGTATTTTCTTGTTGGTCGGCTACACGTATTGCCACTTCTTTGTCAATAAACCTGCTCGTCTCTGACCTGCGGTAGGCATTACCCCTATGAAGTGTTTTGTTGTAAATAAATAAATAAATATTTATGTTCGTTTGATCGAAGAGAATTAGGACATACGAAGATAAGATTTAAGGGCGTGATTCCTGTGACCCATATAAGCAACCGAATGGTCACTGTGATAGTCATGATTTATTTTCAATAAAAGAGATGTCCAGTTCAAGTATATGCACAGGATGTTCATATATAGTTCATAGGTGCGTACACGTTCATAGGTTCATACTTGTTCTTGGGCTTACGAACACTAAGAACACTTTTGCACTATCAAATATAAAGTCATTAACAAATTGTTTAATAATTTCCATTTTCGTAATTTGTTCAAAAGGGCATGGTCGCCTCCATTGTGGGGCTTACATTCTCAAAAACAAGACTTGCAAAAGGGAGGTAACTCCCAACAAAGACACATAAAATAACTGTCTCTTCATTCACATAACTGGCGCTAAAGTGAATGCCGCTACACTCCAAACCAAAAGTGTCTCCATACTGACAATTTAAAAATAAGTACATACTGAAACTGAAATATACAATCTCTTTGTGCTTAATCCTCAAACTAAAAATTCTTGTTCAAGTCTCAAATAAAACATCAAATAAGAGTCTTTATTTATGTTCTTGAACTTTACTGAAAAAGCTTGAACATTTTAACAAATTAGAGTTCATTTCTTCACACCATAACTTAGCGAATCTGTCTCTCAAACCTACCAACCATGTGGCTCGCTGAAGGCACATTCATATTATACTTAATGTCACAGTTCTCTTTGAGTAGGAACTCTTGGATCTGCTCAGAAATATTCCTTCTTCAGTAATCACCAAATTCGTCCTTCTGAGCAAGATGAACAATTTACCTATCTGCCTGAAAAATATCTGCCACTGTTACAGATTCATATACTGATTTCCTTGAATCGTGTTCAATGTTCCTTAAGTCAGTCTTCTTAGAAAGGCATAAAGTCTTCAGTCTAGTTTTCAACTTTAGACGCATGGTCACAGTCCTTTTTGCTCTGCATCAAGTTGAACATTGTTTCAAATCGCTCAAGTTCAAATCCCTTTGGAGACTCTGTAACCTGCATAGACAGAGCTTTAGCTTTCTTGATCTCAGGATCATTTGGATCAAGAGATGTACCAATCTCACAGTCCCAATACTGTTTAGGTTCCCATAGGAACGAGGGTCCTATCAACCACCTTGATTTCTTGAATAGTTCATCATCTGTCAGTCCACGGGATGCGTCATCCGCAGGGTTTTCCTCACCTTTTACATGTTTCCACTGTGAAGGGGAGGAATGTTCTCTGATCTGTCATACACTATTTGACACAAAAAACTGAAATGTTTTTAAGTAATTTGAAATATACCCTATCACAATCTTACTATCCGTTCAGAATATTTCCTTGATGTCTGTGTATTCAAGTTCCCCGCACAAAAGGGCACTGATTCGAACTGATACTGCAGCTGCCAGTTCAAGTTGAGGAATGGTCAGGTGATTGAGTGGAGCTACTGTTGATTTACCCATTTAGAATGAGCAATGTACACGATCCCTTGAATCTATCAGCCTTAGGTATGAACATTGTCCGTAGCCTACGTTGCTTCCATCAGAGAAATTGTGGATTTCTACTGACAGTACGTTGTTTGTTACAGCATTGCACCGATACAGATTCAAGAAGTAAAAGTTCACATCTACATTTTCCCCATCTTGGTTTGAGTTCGTCACTCAGCTGATCATCCTAGTTTGTAAAGCATGGCACATCTGCTGAAGTATGGTCTTGCCAACCATCACAGCTGGTGCAAGAAATCCAAGAGGGTCGTACACGAGTTCACAGTCGATAGGATGCCTCTTTGTGTCAGAGGTTGATTCTGTAGGGCTATATGAAATTGTTCAATAGGGAACTTCTCGTGATTCAAACTGAAGTCCTTTAATTCTATAGCTCTATCTTCTGGTGATGTGGTTGCGATCATTTTTCTTGAATTAGATATAGTCTTGTGTAGCCTCAGTCCACCCTCATTGCACATGTTCCTACTTTTCTTATCACTGCTTGATCTAGTGGGCAAGGATTTCAGCCCGTCGTCAACGTAGAAATCATGACGTAGGTATTTTGTAGTTTCAAACTTAAACGTTGGTTTATAGTCCGAACAACCTGAAGGTGACATTGCTCCGAACATGTGGACTTGCGATCAATCAATTCTACTGGTTCAGTATCTTATGCACCCATATCCCACCATAGAATCCTGTGGTAGCCAGGGTGTTTTTATGACTCTAAACTGAAAGAAAATCTGTTCTAAGTCGCACATGAATGCAATTCGTTCCTGACGAATTCCAAGTAGAACACCAAGTAGAGCATCGGTTATATCAGGTTCTTGGAGGAGATGGACATTCAATCACTCACCCTTGTTTTTTGCACTGCTTGGTTTCTTGGCATGATAGACTCCATGATATGGGATATACCATTTGTTTATCTTCTTGTCGTTCAGTTCATTCTCTGCTTGCGATTTAAGATGATTTTTTCCATAACATGACATAATCATTGTGGAACTTTTGAAGCGAGACGGTAATTGCTTAAGACATTGAATTGCCTGTTCTGTTGTTTGGAAGTTTTGGTTCCGATTGTTTGAAATGCAGGTACATTTGGTAATGTTGGCATGTAACTGATGGATTCCTTCCTGCATGATCTTCATGAATGTCTGGTCCTCATAAGACATCACAGCATTCTTGTTACGATGTAAACTAAAGTCGAGCTCCAATATTTTAATGTCGTTGTATGGTGGAGTTTCTTTCACAGAAGTGACAAGACTGATAAAAACTTCCTAACATCATTATGGCAAAGTGGCTGTACAAAAACTTCAGACTTCCGTTATTTATGAGAATAAAAAACGAACCTTCTATCTGCGACAATCGTTATTGGTGTATATTTATTTCACAAACCTGCTTGTTTATCACAACGATGTCTAACAAACACGTTTGGTATTGAAAGGGATGGCTTTGTTTGTCAAACTAAGAAAAAGGAAAGGGATTAAAATATTAATCGATAAGGCAACGTTCAAATATGTTAAAGACGCCAACGGGATATGACAAAGATGAATTAGCTGTCGCAATAATGGATATGTATTGTCTTCACAGAAATAGAGTGCAACAATTTTTGCATTTATTTCATATTTTGGAATTGAATAGAAATTAACTTTTAAAAATTAACTTTCAAACTCCCCATTGACGTCGTTATGTCCAACTTTGATTCTGACAGATTCTTGAGATCTATCGAACAACGATGAATGTACAATTTGTCATTATGACATCTTGAAATATTTTCAAACTCAATGTACAGGTTTCTGACAAAGGATAATGCATTTAACATTTAAACGAATATAAATTGTAAATGATAATAGCGCCTCCCCTATGCCAATAGATAGGATGACTGCCAGACGCCAGTTTGTCAAATGTCTCAAAATTACTTACCTTATGCAGGGAACGATTCTTATACGGGTCACTTCACACCTAGCTTACCGGATCATCAGATTTAGATAGAGTTTTGGAGTTTACTACTTAGAATTTTATCAAGAGGTGCGTTGTAATTGTTTTTTGTAATTGTGATTCTCATAGCGTATCGTTGCCTTATTCATTTTGATCTTGGGATTTGAACTCTGGTTTATCTCATGATTAACTTCATAATTGTGTATTTCTACGGGTATTAAGTTCAGTTGTTTGACATTTAGTTAAACAAGTGTGTTGAATGGAAGGTAAGAATAAGATTCAGGTTATATGCATCATTGGTTGAATGTTTGTGTACATGAAATGCAATGTATTTTTGTTTTATTGTATGACTATATTAATTGCAAGGTGTATTATGTGAGTGATTGCACAGATGAATCTTAAATTCTTACATATTGTTATCATTGTTTTAGGGTATTTAGTTTTATAGTTTATGCAAATAAACTAGCTTGCCATCGAACCTTCATCTGTGTTCTGTTAACTCGGTTTCATTATATTGATTTCCCCCCCTGTGGTTTCTGATATAAGCTGTAAACTTATAATGAATTTAGTTATTAAAGTAATTAATATATTTATGTCAACCATTAAAATGAACAAAATCTTCTCTTCAATAGTGAAATGTTGAGGTAAATGTTGTTCATACCCCTTTTAAATATTGCAGGAGAACAACAATAATCATATAATTATTTATGTTACAACTTTTGATCCTATTAATGAGTTGGTCCAATCACATTATTTGAAGAGCTCCTACTAAATTATTTACCCATCTCCCTGTAAGGTGCTTGTGCAACAACCATCAGAACGTACCGTGACTATCCTTCATTATTTCTCATTGAGTGCAAGGATTTATACATTGAAACATAACATATTGCTTTGAATAAAACTAACCATATTTAGTTCGTACAAAATAAACCTAAGGTGTCACCGTTTGCGTTATGGAATGAGTTAAACCAGCCCTTTCGTGTTCGCATTGTTGACTTCCATTTAGCAACCGCTTGAATAAGGCTTTATGACAAGAACAGAACAATTATCTTTATTCTTATTATGTCATGCGTCATATGTGGGGAAAATCATTTCAACTTTCAGCTTGTCTAGTATTGATGTGTCATTATTTTACTTCGTATTGAATAACGTTTATAATTATGTGTTTATATTTGATTTGCTTGAGTATTCCGTTCATGTAAGATTGTTTTACTTCATCAAACATGTTATGAATTGTGGAACTTTACTTTACGAAGTGAATGAAGACTTGATATAATCGTTTTTCGTCACGCATGTTGACACTAAGTGAGCTAACTTGCAACATGCCCTGACTAAGGTATTTCTCTGAAAGTTCTGTTAATATTCTAAATTTTACTAAGAAAACGAATAAACAAGCACGGAATCACTGTTTATTCATCTTTCGAATCACAATAATCAATAGATAAACCTTATTTTCCTCGCAAAATGTGTTTTATGTTATAAAAATGTGTATATTCAATTATTACAGTTGGAAAATAATCAGTATTTTAACAAGGTGCAGTGAGGGTTCTCTTTTAAAAACTGTTGTTGCAAAGGCGCGTCTGTGTTTTTTCATGTTCAATCGAATGTGTACTGTATCAAAGAGTAGGATCTTGATGTATCACGTCGTTCGCAGCGTTAATACTTTTTTTCAAGGAAATTATGTGTTACTTGTAGCGGAACAAAGCCCGCGAAACAGGTTGCGTTATGACTCACAAGTCAGTCGTTTCAACAGTAAACATTTTATTTGCAGTTAATACAATATTTGAAATGTGCTATATTTATTGAAATGATAAATTTTTCACATCGCATTTACCACACTTTTAAAGTGGACAATAGAAAAGAAGATATTTGCTAAATGTTGGAATATATTTCATTTTGTAAAATCTTTAATAACCCCGTTACGACTTGACATATATTATCAAAGTTGGTAAGAATATTTTCTTTTAGATGATTAAAGTTTTGAATTATCTTTCAGGGAACGATGATTACTTCTGTGTTGATAATTTTGACACTTTGGCCAACTTTGCTAACGGCTTTGATAACCAATGCACAGTGTGAAGCTGGAATGGCCGGAGAGAACTGTGACATACTTTGCCCGACCCAGTGCACAACATGTGATCGAGTAAGCCACGATTGTACAGGTCATTGTAAGGAACAACATCACTTCGGTAAACTTTGTGAACAGATTTGCCCAAAGTTCTGCGATGGTAAATGCAATATTACTACTGGGGCCTGTTTCAAATGTTCGCCTACCTATAGTGGAACTTTCTGCAACATTTCCTGTCCAGAAAACTGTAGATCTACATGTGACAAGAACTCAATGGAATGTCATCATTGTAAACTTGGTTTCACCGGAGCATTTTGTAAAGAGACCTGTTTAGGAGAACAGCCAAACACAAGTGCATACAAAAACTCTTGTATCGATTCATGTCTGAGAGAAAGGGTCGAGGGAGATGACTGTGTCAAGTCATGCCCAGTGAACTGTAAGGAAGGTTGTTACAGAGACACTGGGGAGTGTGTGATTTGTGCTGAGGGATTGGGAGGTATATTCTGTAATGAATCGTGCCCAGAAAACTGTTTGTATGGATGTGATAGATACAAAGGAATCTGTCATGATTGTGAACTTAATTATTATGGAAAGAAGTGTTTCAAAATATGCCCAAGAAATTGCAAAAACAAGTGTCATCAGGAGACTGGTCATTGCATTTATTGCGAGAGTGGATTCAAGGGTCAAATGTGCAATGAAAACTGTCCTCCGAAATGCAATAGCAGTTGCAATCAAACAACGGGAGTTTGCAAATCGTGTGAATCGGGATTCAAGGGTCCTTTCTGTAACCAGACTTGTAACAAGAATTGTGAGAACGGTTGTGAACAAACCACCGGAGAGTGCACAAAATGTCAACGTGGATTCACTGGTTTGTTCTGCGATCAAACATGCTCCCGGTACTGCAGAGATGAGTGTGAACAAAACACAAGAAAATGTATTGGATGCATCGATGGGTACACGGGAAGATTTTGCAACAGAACTTGTCCCGTCAAATGTCTCGGGAACTGTGATCAGTACACGGAGGAATGTGACATGGATGCAGGTGAAGGACCTCAATTGTTCATAATGCATGCTGTAGCTAAGATGACAATATGTAATAAGTTCTTGATTTAAAACAATATGTAAATTGCCATGTTAAGGATGATGATGAGTGTTAATGTTTTTATTACAGAACTGCTACTGATGAAGGTGTCAGGAATCCTATTATCAAGTGTTTTTATTGTCATACTAGTTGTGAACCTGGTAAAACGATTTCGTAGACGGTAAGTTGAAGTTTCAATAATTCTATATTCTAAACTCAATATTTGTCTTGTTATGTTTTGCTCAAAATATCTTTTCATTAATTATCGAGATTTTTTCCAGGTTAAGACAAAATGGTGGACAGAATTACCTGGCTGCAATTCCAGAAACGCAAAATAGCAGACCAAGTTCTTACTCAACACTCAGATATTGGGAAATTGAGGAATATAAAGTTGAAGACGAGATCAAAGAGTCTACGGAAACAGCGAAAATTAACAATCTACTTGCTCAAAAAGAAGTAGATCTCCGGCTGCCTCCACCGTTAACCAGGCAAAGAGATCCAACCGGAGGCTATCCTACTCAGCAAGATTTGGATCCTGAGTTTTCTCCGACGTTAACATGCATGCAGACACGGAAACGCAGAGTGAGTGATCGTTTTGAGTGCGACGTCATCTTTGAAAATGCTATTTATAAATCAGCAAACGAAGCTCATGTTATACCAATGGAATTGGTGCTTCATTCTACTAAGGGCGAAACAGAGCAGACTCTGTTGAAGAAAATGCTAGAAAATCCCACTCCTGAGAATCAAGTTGTTGATTTCAATAATGATGTTGCTGGTGCCTACGCCGATAAAGTTAATATCGCCTTTGATGCTGTAAATTCAGATGGTATTGCTGCCGAACAGGCTATTATTGTTACCTAAAATGGTTTTGTTGACACCTTCAACGATCTTGATAAGCTTGATAAGTATGCGTTTGCTTCAAATACAGAATTTGCTGCTACCGGTAAAACTGCTTTTGCTGTTGAGAATGATGCAGTTGCTGCCGATGAGGACTTCACAGAAAATAGAGATGTTATGAGGGCAGAGAGATTTTGTTGGTGTAAATAGATATACTATTGCTGTTGATAAAAAGCCATTTGCTGCGGACACAGATTTTGATAAGATGTAAGTGTTGAATGTTGAATGTTGCCGTTAAAGACGTTGTTGCTGTCTATTATAATGTTTCTCCCCGTAAAGATACTTGTGGGGCCTACGTATGTATCAATAAGGTTGCTAGCGACGATCAAAAGCTAGTAGCCAGTGAACTTACACAGGACAAAAAGTACTGGAATCCGTTTACCAGATTCTTTCCGGATACCTCTGTATCCCTGCAAATTTGATATACTTGGATCCGTTGCCTAACACCTTACCGGATCCTGTCTTGTTTCCAGAGAACTAAATAATTATTGAATGAAAACGTTTCTAGACAATTGCTTATCAGCATGTCAGTATTACAAAATGTTCATATATTATTATTTTCATGAATTTACAGTTTATATTCATTGAAGGGAGTAAAGTTATAAGGATGCGTGGCAAGCAGATGGATGGAAGTTGTTTCTCAGAATCCTACTGGACTCATTGGATTAGGATCATTGCAAGGTGTTTTTTACATGCTTTATTCAAAGTTTTTCTTGTCAGATCAAATGGCTCTTATCATATGATTAATCTCGCTAATCAGGTTTTCTCACTTTTGTTTAATGTTTACTTGTTATGGTTTTAAGTACCAAAATTCATATATCCTACAACCAACCTGATGTATTAACCATGTACTCAGGAACGTGAATTCTAAAATAAAGTTGTCAAGCAGAAAAATGTGTCTTCCTTATGTAAAATTTATATCACTTATAAAAGCCCTATAAGGATTTCATTTGCCTATGGTGGACCTGGCACACAAAAAATGTTGATAAAGTTTGCTGTCTGCAACTGAATGACTATCGCTGTGAAGATGAGTCAAACAATGTAACAGGGACACTATCATGATACCATCAAAAGCCTATCATATAATACATTTTAATTAGCAGGTGGCTATATGGAAGACATCTCATGTTCCAATGCCTGTTGCTCTTGTTGCTAATGAGAGTCATAGTTTGGCTCTTGTGGATGGGAAGCTAGAGCCATTGCGCTCTTCCTAGAGAGTTGGTGGACAACAAAACCCTGCAACGTGACAGTTTTTTATGTCCAAAAAGCAGCTGAATCAAACAGTCATATGTACTCCTATACTACATGACTGTAATGTGTGTAATTACGGAATAGGTACATATGTGGAATCTTTCGTCTTTGTACTCTTTAAATAATCCCCAATGATTTAGAAATAAAACAACACATTCAAAATACAAAATTGTGAGTTGTTTTCCACGGCCGAGTTGGTGTATTTTAATCATAGTAGATTAATGGTAGGTCCCTTAGTTTGCTTTTGGACACTTAATGTGTGTGTTATAAGTACACATAAGTACAAAAAAGGGTTACCAGTAGTCATAATTCTACTCTCAGTGCAAATAATGTAAAATAAAATGATATACATTAACTGTAGGGAGGAGAAAATAGAACTGTTACCGATTGAAGTCATGAATGAGGAGTTTTTGTAACGGAATCTAAAATTTTGTAAAAATGACTCATGGTAGCTATCTGAAATGTCTGTCAATGGATTAAGTGACCTTCTAAACATACATTTAGATACCTAGATTATGGTTCTATGATAATTAGAACCAAAGATATTGGGACATCCATCTTTTGTTGTGACACTTTAGAAAAGAAGTGGCTGAGGGGGGTACCCATGGACAAAAATGACACATTGCATCCCAGTTTATACACTGTTACCACTCCACTGTGGCCGTTTTCCACTATATGTGGAATCAAAAGTGAAAGCAATAAAATACTGGATAAAAGTATTGAATATGCCATCTTATAGATTACCGAAAAAATGTTACAATATGATGATGTTGTATGATGAAAATGGAAAATATAATTGGGTATCAGATGTTAAAGTAGGACATTGGTAACATATGGCTAGAACAATGTATAGATTCGCAATCGAATTTTCTCATGTCCTTCAAACAACGATTGCAAGATATATATCTACAAGACTGGCTCTACAAATTATCAGTTTCAAATAAATGTTTCTATTTCAGAATGTTCAAACAATCTATATGCAATGAAAATTATTTATCATTGTTGAATGTTAGGAAATTTAGAATTTCGCTTTCAAGGGAGAGGGGGCCCTAGTGGCCGGTGGACTAATGTCACAGATGAACATGACGGCTTGAGTTATGTGACCTTTGGAGATCTGCTATCTTCTAAACGCAGTGCGGCCAAATAGAAAAAAAATTATTGAGCTGATGAGCTATGGAGCAAATGAATAGCCACTGGACAACACAATGTCGTTTTATCAATGTAATATACAGTCTGAATCGGGCTTTTCAGGTCTGGAATTCAGCTGCTTGAAAATTCATGTACCATGACAGGAAACCGTTCAATAGTCATAGTAGTTGTACTAACGGCAGCGTTTTTACCTTCAAGAATTGCCTAAGTGTTATCTTGTTAAGGTCTACAATTGATGGATAAAATACGTCTGGGTTTTCAGAGCAGTATCATTTCAGCGGCAATACATGTCGAAACAGCACCAATTGTATAATGAAAACATAGTTAATTTTTTGGTGATTTGACAAACTGTCAAAAATGTATTAATATATTGGTTTACCTTGTAGTTAATCAGCTCCGTTGAAAATTTCAAGTATTACAAGTCACTGCGCAGTAAGCAAACGCTCTTTTGTGACGGGTGGGTTCATGTAGATATCTATACGGTGTGTTTTACAGATTCGTCGAGAACAGGTACTTAAGTCACTGCATATATTTCGGGAACTACCTCCTGAATTCTGAGCTGAATTCACTTAACCGAACACTCTTTTTAAACTAACCTCTGTATTATACCACCAGTGTTGAACAATGTGAACAAAGACAACATTTTTAAAGTCAGAAATGGAGCACAATATGTAATGGAGAATGCACGAGGAGGACTAGATTCGTGGAAATAACCAACGAAACATGAAAGGGCGTTTTAAATATTTCCATGAATTCATCGCTCCGCATGATACCTTTTCTTTATCCATGTAACACTTCATGAACCTAGAGTTTGATATATCCTTTCATATTTATTTATCATATTTTTGTTTAAAATGATAGAATGTTATATTCTGCTTACAATTTAAAAATGTTCGTTGCTCATTCATAGGATATAAGAACCGTCCGTGCATTACAACTGTTCACGCTATCATGCTATCAATGGTCGCCATGTGTTTTCAACACCTTGTACGTTATCTAAAGAATAAGGGATTATTACTGACAAATCAAATCTCATAATCTGTTAGTTCCCCTTGTTGAGTGCCAACTACGAGGTTCCATTTACGAGACTCGACACACAACCTGTCAAAAGTTTTATTTCAAATTTGAGACACTTTAGATTAATCAGTCTTGAAGCATATTAGTTACATGCATTTTTAAAGATTTCAGAAACTGACAACCCTTATGAACGGGACAGTCATATAATAATGTTAAAGTTAAATACAAACATTTATGAAAACTCAAACATCTGAAGTAATGAATATTTCATTCCGTACATAATATTAAGTGTTGTTATTTGTGAATCGAATCATGATACTCTATCAAAGTAAAAACACACATTATACAAGGAATTCTTTCTCAGTGTTATTCATTGTGATAATTATCATTGATAGTGTGATAGTGTAAAGTATAACACATACTTATATTTCAATGTGTTTCATTTCGAGTTTGCTCGGGATTAAAACTCCTTTAACCTGTATGTTACACATCAGTTAAGTTAAAGAACAAACGCATTAAGGAATTCAACGAATAACGACTCTCATGTGCTTAAGTGATTTCTTTATGTCTTTATGAGGAGATGAGCAGGGTAAATTCAGTGTCGAGGAATATCATTTTATATCAAAAGATAAACTTTTAATTCATGTTAATATGTTGGAACAGAAACGTACCATGAATAATTCAGACTGTTTCCTGAACAAAAACGTCCGTCACGACAGGAATTGTTTGAAGCGAAATACAAACGAAATACTTTGTATTTCCCCCTTCCTTAACTTCTATTCTTTAAAAAAACAAGTATGCAACAAAATTGTGATAACATCAATTGGGGTCAATTTTTTTTCAATAGGAGGGTTATGTTTAGTCATACTATGTTTTATTACTTTCTTTTGATACTTTCTTGAGTTAAGAACAAAAGTTCGAAACTTCATCAATTGTTCATGTAGTTTAAGTTACCGTTCCATAGTGTGAATATGTGCAATTGATATACCTTGCATATAATGTTTGAAATTTTTAGTCTATATTTCCTTGCATTTTCATTAAACATCATGACATTGTAAACCCTAATGGATGAATTACATATGATTCGTAATGTTACACTTCATGATTTTAAATCATTTATATATGAAAATAAAACTAACTCTTAAGATGTTTGTCTTTTTCTAGAGTAGATGTATTATGAGTTATCTAATAAGTAAATATTGTTTGTTATTACCCATTGTTATTACATGTGCACATATCACTTTTGCCTTATAACCCTCGGAATTGTGTCATATGACTTTTACGAAACTCGTGCGAACTTGTGTATAACCCTCGCTCTCGCTCGGGTATTACAAAAAATCGCACTCATTTCGTAAAAGTCATATGACACACTTCCTCGGATAATAATCTCTATGTAAGAAAGTCGAAATACATTTAACTAAGTAAAAAAGTATAATAAAGAAAAGTTTTTATAAATGTTGTTTCAATCTATAAATAAATCAATGTCAAAAGAGACAATACCAAAGATATTTGACCGTTTTGTATGTTTCTAATAAAAAATATTCGTGCGATTAATCAGCTAACCTTCGGGAAACTCTGAAAATATTGTGCAATTTGACAAAATGATGCTATGTCCGGTAGAACGAAAATATTGTGATTTTCAAAAGGGTTAAACTTATGCTCCGTTACTACAGAAAACACCCACGAGATATGCCACGATGTAGAGAGAGAGCCGTCGCAATCATCTGACAGTGAGCAAGTCACGCCGACGTCGATTGACGGTTGGGATGTACGCGCATTTCTCACATTCGGCCAATGAAGTGGTTCCTACAAATGGGTCACACAACAGTGAGTGGAAGATCATTGGCTACTACTACTATACTTCAATTCTGGAACTGTTTTGTCCCGGCTAAGTTAACGACAAGGACGGCGCTTGGAAACGTAATTAGTTAAATAGCTGTGTACGGTCCATCTACGACAACACAACAGACACAAACTAACGCGAGTTACGTCCCCTATCGGTGACAGCTCGTTAAAAAGCCAGTGAAGTAATATTTATATAGTACGCAGAAGGCGTAGAAGGCTTTTTAATGATATTTCACTGGATGGTTACGTTATACTTGTCATAATTTCTGTTGGATAAAATAATTTATTTTTATGTCTATTGAACGTTCTTACTTTGGAACAGTTGACATACAGCTTTCCCTCTGCTGAAGTAAGCAAAGTAAAACTGATTCATTATCACAAAATTTAAAACCGTCACAGGCTTTAAAACTGAAATGCAAACGATTTGATGGAGATGTGATGGAAAAGTCAATGACAAATACCCAGTCAAAAATTGATACAATTTCTCATAGAGTATATGCATACCTTTTTTTGCTCATCTGGCCTAATAAGGACCACAGGGACCATGCCCTCACAAGCTATTCTCATTCTCTTCTCCAGAAGCAAAATGAATTGAAAGATAAACTTTCTGTACAGCTTTCTTGGCTGATGAAGATTCTAATCTATAGATTTGGCAACCCTGAGACCACTCATAAGGGTAGTTGAAAAAGCGGAGAAGTCAGTGTCATGTAATAAGACCAATGTGAAGTTCTTTCGAAATTCCTAACATGAAAAAATTGGCAAATATTTGACGTTATCAGCCTACGAGTAGCCTACGACGTAATCGTAATTATTCAGTCAAGCCAAGCAAATTTATTGTCGACACGCAAGTGTCAGATGACAACGTTTGAGCACTTAAAGCTAGGTATGGGCTTAAGGAAAACAATATGACATTTCTAGTGATCTGAGTTTCTTTTGCTTGTTAGTGTAGAAAGTCAAGCTTTATGTATATATTACTACCAAAATGTTCCTAAGGTATGTCTTCATGACCTGAAAGAAACTGACCAGTTCGGTTATTTATGATTGGAGACTCAAATGAACGCGCAGTAACCCACATCCATCCCCCTTACTCGCCCCGTATTACTCAGCGTAGAGGTCAAAGACGTATTGATCATGACGACCGTCTACCACACGTAAGCTCTATATCTTGTAACGTAACAATTCAATATAATTAAAACAATTCAATTAATATCAGACAACGAGATTAAGATAACATAAGAGATTAAAGCAACAAGGCAATACAATATCAATTGAGTCACTAAAAATATTAATAAGTAAACAAAATACACAGTTCTTGGTAATGACATTGGTGATGAATTCCATTATTTATTTATATGTTCTCATTTTATAAATGCCAGAGTAAAATGTCTTAAACCTTCTTTTAACACAAGACCAATTATTTTATAAAATGAAGACATTATTTAATAGTAAAAGGATAAGTACATTAAGAAAACTAGCCCTGTTTTGTAACTTATCTTAATTTTTTTTAAAAATGCCGCTAGGAATTATTACCTTAAATACCATCATATTCATCATGTATATCTTTGTTTAATATATTTGCCTACCATTTGTACAATGCCTTAATATGTATATAGTTCTTTCGAATACATAATTGTACATCATAATCTAAACCAAATTATTTGCATATGTGTGTCATGTATATCCTCATATGCCGCTGCTTGCGGCCTGAGCGTAAAATAAAGTTCAGTCCAGTTCAGTCAACACAGCAATCGATGAAATGAGCCAGGACGATATTTCCAGATGAATCCGACTTGTTAACAGGTATCCAAAGATGATGGAGAACAATGGCACAGCAGAATAATCGCAATGTCGCAATGTCAAATGTAGAAACCAGGAAGCTGAATGTGCGACTTTTTTTAGCTAGTCCATATATAGGTAACTGAGGTTCTAGAAATATGAAGACAGGAAACACCTGGCTTAGATATTCAGGTAATACATCTCATAATCAAGAATCAGTTAGGAAACACAATCAAGACAAACAAGTGGTACCCATTTAATCAAAGGAGAAATGTCACACATTGCTGAACATGTAAACAATATACATTCTCATAACAATCTAAAAAGGACTGCGGCCGAGACTGGGACTTTATTTAACAGGGTTCTTTTGATATCCAACATTTGTTGGTTGGAACATTAATTAATTTATTGATAATATTGATGATATTGAGAGTTTGACAATTCTGATCAAATAATTTTGGAAACATAAACATCAGGAGATAAGATAATGAACGCTTTAGAAAGAGCAGGAAATAAGCTCACGCAGACAATAATAATTTTCTCTCTGTGGTACTGTACGAATTTCCTTTTAAAAGTTTCATCACGGTAGCTGAAAATGGTTCCTTTCAAGAAATCTGGTTTCGTTCAATTGTTTCCCCATTCCTTATCAGTGCTACAGTGAAATTTTTTTAACAACTGTAACACACAACAGATCTAGAATCTCAAATTGTGAAACTTATTCCTCAAAGTCAAGCAGGAAATTGTATTCAACTGCTAAGCATATCATAATTTTAAAAACCACAAACATGTTTATCTTCTGAATGGCTGGTCTAACTTAAACCATTTTTTAATGATAAGCAATTATATATTGCTAATCATATTACATACCTCGGTTTTATGTTTTTCCATATTGAATAACCATACATTTTTTTACTAATATTCGCTAAGTTCAATGTCAGGCGGGATAGCGTAGTAATTAGAGCGTTCGGCTTCGGATCAGGAAGTCCGGGGGTCAAATTCTGCTAAGGGCTCGGCGACTTTATCTGAATTTGAGAATAATTCTACGTGCAGAAAGGTTTGGGTACAGTGCTACTTTGATTTTCAGTACAGTACCAACCATCGTTCGCTAGTTCCAGCCTATGCTCGCAGGTTTTCCCCCAAAGCATAGCCCCAATGGTGTTGCGGACTTGTAATAAAACACCTCACCAATACCTCAAATGAGAAGGGACATTTTTGACCCGGAAATGACTCATTAGTGCCTCGGTTAAATGCTTCGAACACGAGATAAAAGGGTCTAAAAGTAATTGAGGGGTCCGGATAACGGGGTCTCTAAAACAACTGTCAAATGCAACCTAGTCCTTCACAAAAGCCCAAATGGGATTTTTCTAATAGCTGAGATAATAATCTATACAATGATATATAACATGAAACCTTAAGAGTATATTTGCAGACCGATTTATCACCTTGAAAACGTCTAATTTTCAAATTTGGTTGCAGTCCCCTATAGGCAACTGCAACCAAATTCTTGAAACCATCAAAATACACGTTTTCATAGAACAGAAGAGTCTTGACTAAACATAATTTGGTTGCAGAGAGAAACTAAACGATGATATCGTAAATGTTGGAACTTTACCTGGCTGCTTATTTACATTTCAATGAAACATCGGCAACTTGCTCAAAGCTACCGAGTTCGGTTTTCGATCATGTCGTGTCCCGCTTCGCTGTCGTTGGATGGAAAATTTCTACTAAACTTGTTAAATCAAACATTCTCTATAGTATATCATGTCTTGGAAAGTATTTATGACATTCCTTGACCAAATTATTCCCAAATTGCCATTTGTTTTTACAACGTGGCCCGGAGACGAATTCGAATTGTTTTCAAATCTCAACACTATTCTCATTGGCTGTAACAGATGCCTCTGATAGCAAACTAATTTTGATAGAAAATAAACATCATCAAGTATGGTTAATGACTAGTTTCTATCTAAAAACCTATCAAAATCAATCATGAATAAGTAAAAACGAACGTCAAAATTTTATTGAAAATGTTTGATGCTGAATTAGCCAATTGAATGACGTGTTACTTAGCGCATGGTATTACGTCACACATTGTATCAGAGGGAACATGTCAAACTAAAACTGTTGATTTGGTCGTTTTCTCGTCAATTTAGGTAAATTTGAAGTCTCCTGCAACCAAATTGATCTGATAACTTTTTCAAAATTATTATTAGCCAAGACATGAAAAATTATGTATATTTGACAAAAAATAAATTGGTTGCAGTTGCCTATAAGGGACTGCAACCAAACTCGAAATTTACACGATTTCATGATGACTTTTCACTTTGCAACCAAATTCCAGGATTCCTGATAATACAGTATGTTACAGTAATTAATTCAGCTTTCAGAAAATCTTCATCTGAACTATTTTCAAGGACTGGGTAGCATTTTATAGACGTTTTAGATACCCCGTCATTCGGACCCCTCAATTACTCTTAATTTTTAGATGTCCGCAGTGGTCACATTTGATACTGATTTGTGAACATGCATACGTGGACCTGTCCTCGAAATTATGCGTTACTGTTAACTACTTCTGAGAATTTATTGTTGCTGCATTAACAATTTGACAATGACCTGGGTCGATAAATTTTAGATTAATACATGAAACGATTTGCTAATTAAACTCACATAATAAACACATTGGACAGTTACTTTTTCTCATAGCATATAACAGAATGTTTTAAACATGGATGCAGAAATTAAACGATGCATACGCAGAGACGAGCCCTTAGCTTTGTTATTCTTAATTGTAGATTACTAATACATAACTGAGTCAAGATTATCAACACATCCTTGTCGTTTAACCACCCTCCTGTATTGACATGGCAGGATATCACATGCGATAACGACAATGGCAGAGTTTGTGCCGTCAGTGCAGAGAGGTATTAATTCATTGAAATTTTAACCCCTCTTTGTCTTTCTGATAATGCCGCTTAGTGTTGGAAAGAGTCAATGATGTTTGTAATTTTCCAGTGATTTCTGACTATTTTCTACGTCACGTATAGTGTTTTTAATTAATTGACAAAGAAAGAGGAATTATACATTTCTGTTCGTCTTAAGGCAAATATGTTATTTCAGTTTAGTTTGGAAGTCAATAAAACAAATTCAGCAAATTTAGTAAAGGATCACTCATTGTCCATGTGTATAAAAGACATTTTTTACTTTTTTAAGGATCCTATTGTCTCTCCATAAATTATTGTTTGCATGCTGAAATTCCGATTTCCTTAAATTCCGATTCAAAGATTTCATTATCTATTTTGATGCATAATCACAATGACTAACTGCAATGGAACCACTGTGACGTTTTTTAAACTGTCGATTTGATAGGAAAAAAAGTAGAATAAGTATTTTTTAAATTTGGACTCCTGGCCCCTTCGATAAGCTGCCAAAGCTGTGATGGTTAAAAATTGGGTGAGCTAAACGATTGCGTTAAAGTAAAATAAAGTCTAACCATGATTACGTTGTCAAAGCAAAGCCAAACTGCATGTGCTGCTCATTGATATATGCTTTAGAAATGCAAGAAAAGACTATATATTCGTTTTATAATTCTCCTTTCCATAGTCAAAAAGGACGAAGCTGATTGAAGGGCGGTTATAAAAATGTACCCGACGCAACAGAGGATATATGATTACATAACCCAGATTTACTTAGTGTGAACTGTAGCGTGCCGAATTTATTCGAGGCAGAAAGAACAAGTTGTGAAACTACCACCGAGGAAAACATATTACATGACGGGTGAATACTTATGACAAGACTCTTTCACCGATTGCTATTATAAATTGAACATTTAGTTTCAAGGCATGTCGGTTGAATGCACAAACACCGATTTTTATGTCAATAAAGGGTTTGCTCAAAGATATCAGCGATGACTTAAGACTGATTTCGTTTCAGTTTGGTATTAAGTAGTTTATTAAATGTCATTTTGAAAGTTGCTTTGAAAATGGTTAGGAAAATAAAATGTGTAGGAAGTCGACGTTACCTACAAAATCTCCCTGCATGTTCATGACTTACATATGCACATATGCATGTTAGTCGGGTGATATATCACGTGCCTAATCAAAATACTTGTCTCGTACAGTGAACAATAAATGATTGTAATCAATAATTTTTATATAAGGGATCATCAGAAATGCTACAACATGCCGTCAAAAGTGTTATCCTGAGAGCATATTGAGAATGGTCTTCTCATTGAATTGTCTGAATTAGTTCAGTATTAACATAGGCTTAGGTTGCGTATACAGGCGATGATTGAAAAGAAACTTGCATCTCATGTGATTGACCGTCAGTCATGAGATTATCATTTCATTAAAATTGTGCAGTTGTTGTTTTTTCTTTTGTCCATGAATATATTTACCGCTATCTATTTATTATATATTGACCTTGTAATGGTTTCAATTATGTGTTTTTATATTTTTAGACCGGAATCTGAATCTGAATCTTTCCGTGTATATAATCATATATGTTCAGTTAATGATGACTAAACACAATGATTCAGGACTTCAACCGACAACCGTCTGTCCTTTATGAAAATACGTCACACTTTTACGAGACTTCAATTTCCTGTTGAAAAATATTCCTCATTTGGGTTTGATTTTATGAAACGTGTACGTGTATTGTCCTACTATTTCTATCCTCAGTGTAAATATACCAGCGAAGATTCAACAATACTCTTATTGTTTTCTTAGGCTTTTCTTCGTATCCCTACGTATTATATATATTTATATATATATATACACACACATCTATATATATATATACGTAGGGATACGAAGAAAAGCCTAAGAAAACAATAAGAGTATTGTTGAATCTTCGCTGGTATATTTACACTGAGGATAGAAAACATTCAAATGCAGTCAAGCAAATACCAAGAAGTGAAATCGGATGTATAGACCATGTGGTTAAATAACTGCTCACCATCTGACCGATGTTTTCCTAAGTATTTTCCAATATGTTCGAGTGAGCGAATTAGAACTACAACATAATCATTATTACAACAGTAACTAATCTTTATCTCTAAAAAGTTTCAGGAACAACCCAATATTCAAATTACACGTATTGAGCCTTTTTGAAACTTCAAATTTAACCTACTTTTTGACCTGCGTCATTGCTCCGTACGACATTTTCAAAGTCAACATGACTTTCAACATGCACCATGCACTGCCTGGGTGTTCTCTTTTGTGATCTCTTTTTTTCAAGAGGAGTTTTGAAGTTTTATTCTTACCCGCCTTGATTGAGTGCAATACAGATGACACATGACACATGACCAAATGACATTTATATTGAGCACTTAGATTCGTACATTTACCTTACCTCACTCACCTTGAAACATTGTTATATATTAGTTATATATACGTTATTGATTTAGAGTGACAGTTCTACATTATATTAATGCAGTATGAACTAATATGAAAACATTTTATAACATTACATGTTGTATTACTTCAAGCATATATCACTACAAACATGTGTAACTGTTTGTTGTATGTCTTCATACATGTGTACATATATGTTGTATCACTTCATAATGTGTACCTATACGATATATCACTACATACATGTGTAACTGTATGTTGTATCACTTCATACATGTGTACCTATACGATATATCACTACATACATGTGTACCAATACGATATATCACTACATACATGTGTAACTGTATGTTGTATGTCTTCATACATGTGTACCTATACGATATATCACTACATACATGTGTACCAATACGATATATCACTACATACATGTATTCCTATTTGTTGTATCACTTCATACATGTGTACCAATACGATATAACACTACATACATGTAATCCTATATGTTGTATTACTTCATACATGTGTACCTATACGATACATCACTAGATACATGTGTACCTATAAGTTGTATCACTTCATACATGTGTACCTATATGTTGTATCACTTCATACACGTGTACCTATATGTCGTATCACTTTATACATGTGTTACAATATCTTTAATTGACATTTCATTACTATCCGTCACAACTTGGTGCACATCTTTCATAAACTGCATTTTTGTCAAAATCACAACATGAAAATAACGATGCAGTTTTTAAAAACTCATTTCTACAATATAGGATACTTGAATTCGTGACATATCTGGTGTATGTGTAAGGTTGATGTCGCAATTACCTTTGTGTCCAAAATGTCATAATCACTTAATCATTACACTTTGTACACATTTTACGGTCGCATCTTATGTATGAGTATAATCCCCTGTTGTGTTGTGCTTCTTTTTCAAGTAAAAGAAAATCCGTAAGTTCCAACGACCGATCCTCTACAGAGAAATACTGTCAAACTGATTACAGGGCTTGGCAAGTCGGAAATATTTTTCTGATGGTATAAATAAGGATTCACATGCGGAACAGGGATTTGGGATCCGGAACTGGCTTTTAGTTAATTCATACCGTCCTTACATCTCCCTCCATATTCTTAAGCATCCTACTACCGCATCGTTTTTGTATCTGCGGATACCCTCATATCTGTCAATTTCACATCCTGAGCGAGTACTCCACTATCAAGAAGTGCCAAGGTAGTACCGTCAGCTCACAGTTTCAAAGGACAAATCACTAATCTTTTTTGTTTAACTAATGTTTACTTATGGATTGTCATGTTTTAACCACTTTGATTTCAAAATTTAACACCCTGTTTCCAGATATTTCTGTAAAGATTAATCCACTATTAAGATTATCATGTTCCCTCCATTTGTTTCATATTCTCCATAAGCACAGCACATTGCTCACTTGTCATTTTCAACTCTTAAGTTATCTCGGCTATATCTTTACCATTACTTCTTATTTTCTGTAAGATTTTCTGCACTATTTTAAAATTGATTCAGCAATACATTAACGAAATCTATTTATTTTATGCACAGATTTAGAATAATTCAGGAACATCTTAACGTCTATTTTTTCTGCACAGTTTCAAGAGTAGTTCATCAATATCTCAACTCCTTATTTTCTGCATAATTTTGTTCCTCTGAGGTCATTACACAACCCTATGTTAACTTCAAAATAGCTCGTAAGCTAATATTTTATCATTTGTTAGTATAAATCACAGGTATAATATTTGTAAATGGAACGGTCTATTGATTATTTTCTATTTTCAAATTCACACCTTATTTCTATTCTTTTACTTACACTTAATTTCCTCAATACCACATTTCTCTCTTATCTAACTGTTCTCACTAATCTCCTTCATTATACTGGAGATCTCAACAACTCACTTCCCTTTCCATCTTGTTTCCCCCTCTTTCCCTTGATTGTGCACCTCTGGCAAAACTGCCAACTCAGCATCTTGGTAACTCACCTCTTCTGCTTGTGCCTGCTGGGTTTTGTTTTGGGTTATGTCAGAGTTACACAATTTTGATATGCTAAATAGTTTGGTGAAAGGGATCATTTTATATCCTGATTTTGTTGAGGTTGTTCACTGAAGTTATACTTTGTTCATTATTTTGGTTTTGACTTCAAACTTCTGCTGTAAGGAAAACATTTCTTATTATGGTTGTAAAACTGTTATTTTTTCTTTGTCATAACCTTATTGGCTGAACGATGTAAATAACAATTTCATCTTTTCTTGTTAAATTTGCAACTTGCAACCTTTGAAATTCACAAGGTTAACTTAATATTTCTGTGTGTTTAAGGAAGATAAGACCCTTCAAAGATTTATTCCATTTGCTTTATTATCTATTTTTTCTCAGAACCAAACTCAAGATGAATTATCAATGTGTAAATGTGTCAAAGAGAAGCATGTTACTTAAAAATCCCTTGAGAAATATGTTTCAACTTTGTCCCCTGCGTGCCCACGAGCTGAACGAGGAAGAGATAGCGTACAGACTGCAGCAGCAACAGCGCGAGTCGGAGGCGGACGCCAAGTGGCTGAGGGCAGAGGAAAAGAACCTGGTGCGTGGTCGTATCTTACTTTCTAGAGGTTCATTTCACAAAGCAACTCTGATACGGTTGACCTTAAGATGCCTTCTTCACCACCTCTCTAGGCTATAGTGACACATTTGAGCTTTGGTCCTGGTGACGCTGCACATAATTATTTAGTGCTAAGGTATACCTTAGTGAGAACTTAAAGCATTGCAATAATGCTACCTTAGTAATCAATTTTGTGTTTTATGACCATGTCTTTGATGATACATGCATATATTATGGGATGGACTCCCAGTCAGGGAGAAAAATGTTTGTGAAATAACATTTTTATGCTACTGCAGTGTTAAAAAGACAAAGAAAAGAAAAATTTATAATTTTCACAGAATTCAGCAAGTTTATCTAACCTGTAGTTCTGACAATTGACAATCTGTGTGTTACAGAGAAGGGAGAAGTGGGCGGTGCACGCACTACGAGGGGATGACGACAGCGACAGTACGAAGGAGAACTCGCCACCCCCTCCCCCACACCTCATGAGTAAACCACCGCCTAGACTCACCAGTCAGGCTTAAGTACGTCGCTACACAAGTTATGAATATGAATTAGTCTTCCCTCCCGAAACACATACTTAAAATAATCGCCCAGAATCATCAGTCAGGCTTCTAATAGTTAAAATACACAAGTTGTAGTTTAATTGCGACCCCACTCTTCACACTTGTACATTCAAAGGATTCAAGTACATGCATGCATTTGCATACATACACATCTGTACTACACTTACTACACATGAGTAATCTACCCAACCACCAGGAAACCCTTCAGGTTTCATATACATATGATACAGAGACAATCTTCCTATATCTAGTTTATTAACACTCATTGATAAAAGTAAAAGACGGCCCAAATTCAACATTTTTACATGGAAAATGTACATCCCTGAACATTACTCCATTGACCTTTTTACTCCCAAAGCAGTGATGCCATCATGTTTGTGATGCATAGCATTGTGATGTCCTTACCTGATTATGTTATAGAAAGGAGGGAACTATTTCTTTACTCTGTTAACAAACTCAATTTTCAAATGAAGTAATTAAAAAACATCATAACTGCTAAAAGTTTGTTCAATGTGTTTGACTCGTTAATTATAAACACATTACCTAGTTTATGAACTAATGAAAATTAACCCTTTGTCTGCAGGTGGAAGCAGAAGCAGCAGTACAAGTGACTCCACAGACCTGGGTTCAGTTGGTCAGAAGGTGAGTAGCTATGCATTCTGTTCTCATGGAATTCATCACAGTTGGTTCGTATTGGGCAGTTTGGTTCAGAATGCCTCTCTCACTCTAGGAGTACAGTTTTAAAATTATGTGATTTTGACGTATAAAGAATAGGGGTGAAACCGTACGCTTGAGCTTTGGTTTGGTGCGTATTGTGATACAGGACCCTCGGTTCGGTACATTTTCGGTTCGGTATGAAACCAATAGTCGCCATATTTCTTTGAACGTGATCTCGAAAAGTCACATCATTTAAACACTTTTGTTGAGAGTTAAAGATCAAACTAAAGCGATCCGAATGTTTACTTCCGGGAAAATGGCGACAGGTATTGTACCACTTCGAAACTTAAAGACAATTAATGATAATAAATTTTAAAAAATTTGATCATTGACTTTTTGAATAAATATTTTGTTGTTGTTGAGGTATTAAAATGATATTTTGGACACAAATTAAATATGCGGTACGAACCAAAAATCCATGTTAATGTAAGGTGCACCGAACCGAATGTAAAATACCGCGGTTCAACTACTGTAGTAGTGAAGCGTTTCACCCCTAATAAAGAATATTATAAATTGGTAAGAATGAAGATTAGCAATAAGAATAAAATTAGGTGTCTAAAAATCACATCTTGGTTGTGTGTGGCTATCCATAGTTCTCTTCCTATCCAATCCTTTGAGGCGTGCAAGTCAAAATATTACAAATAAAACCTACACTTAATTAACCGTTTCTTCAAACCCTACTTAGTTCAGTTTCTTGGCCTCAAAGTTTTCTTCTTGTTTTCCTTCCAAATGTTTTAAGCCTGATTCACCATTGTCTTTCTTAAATCAAGCATCGATCGACCAATTGTCACATATAGCTTTATTGACAAATTGCCATCTTTCCCTCAGCCTGGAATGAACTTGGACCGAACCAACGACATGGTGTATCAAAGCACAACCAACGTGGTGCGCTCAGTGATGGCCATGACAAAAACAGCTCCCCAGGTGAAGTCGGAGGCGTACGTAGACTTGGTCAAGGTGAGACTTTGGTTGAACAAGCACTCCTCGGAACTATTGCTGTTGTTTGTTTGATAATGAATCATTGTGGAAATACTACTTCCTGAGGATATATCTTCCTAACCGCCACTAACAGCTGAAATGTTTCTCAAGAGGCACCATACAGTAACGCCCTCACTCCCTCTTACCTTCTTGTTGGGTTCCTGACAATGGTGACAAAAGTTGCTTCTTCATGGTGAGCTATATATGAAGTGTGCATAACAATTATTGATCTTTTATTTCAGACTGTCGGGCTGCAGTTTAGAAGTTTACTGGCAAGCGTGGATGAGACGCTCCCCCATCTTCCTTCAGATAACCATAGAGAGGTATGTACCGGTAGCTTATGTAGAAGAAGGTTGACTTTACTCCTCTAGATAACCATAGAGAGGTATGTACCGGTAGCTTATGTAGAAGAAGGTTGACTTTACTCCTCTAGATAACCATAGAGAGGTATGTACCGGTAGCTTATGTAGAAGAAGGTTGACTTTACTCCTTCAGATAACCATAGAGGTATGTACCGGTAGCTTATGTAGAAGAAGGTTGACTTTATTCCTCTAGATAACCATAGAGTGGTGTGTACCGGTAGCCTATGTAGAAGAAGGTTGACTTTACTCCTCTAGATAACCATAGAGTGGTGTGTACCGGTAGCTTATGTAGAAGAAGGTTGACTTTATTCCTCTAGATAACCATAGAGAGGTATGTACCGGTAGCTTATGTAGAAGAAGGTTGACTTTACTCCTTCAGATAACCATAGAGAGGTATGTACCTGTAGCTTATGTAGAAGGTTGACTTTACTCCTCTAGATAACCATAGAGTGGTGTGTACCGGTAGCCTATGTAGAAGAAGGTTGACTTTACTCCTCTAGATAACCATAGAGAGGTATGTACCTGTAGCTTATGTAGAAGAAGGTTGACTTTACTCCTCTAGATAACCATAGAGAGTTATGTACCGGTAGCTTATGTAGAAGAAGGTTGACTTTACTCCTCTAGATAACCATAGAGAGGTATGTACCGGTAGCTTATGTAGAAGAAGGTTGACTTTATTCCTCTAGATAACCATAGAGAGGTATGTACCGGTGGCTTATGTAGAAGAAGGTTGACTTTACTCAACTTGATTCCTATCCCCGACCATCCTCAGACAAGTTTAGCTACCTAATACATACTTAAAATTTGTCTTTGTCTGCTTTGCAACCTTTCATTCATATCAATTATCCATCTGTGTGACTGACTCTGCTTCAGTGTATGCATATATCAATCTAATGAAATAAATACCAACACCTGACATCACAAACCATCCAATATGTCATCTTTCTTCTTCAGATTTCGATGGCCCAGAAGGTTTTGAGCACCGACATGGCGTCCCTGATCAGCGCGATGAAGCTGGCCCAGCAATACAGCGCCACCACTCTCGACTCGGACTACCGCAAGGGCATGCTCAAAGCTGCTCACTGTCTAGCCATGGACTCTAAGAACCTTCTCGATGTGGTCGATACGGCCAGGGTTAAAAGCAGAACGGAAGGCATTAGCTGATTTTCTAGCAGGACCTAGTGTTTGAAAGTAGCTCCTTATATAAACCAAAAAATGGCAGCAAACTGTTTTCCTGTTTCTATGGAGATTGAACAGTTGCCATGACGATGGATGTTTGGTGTGGAGGGCTTGAACGGAGGCTGCATTACTTCTAGAAGCTGGATGTTGCTTTTCAGCTGCCTAAACTATTCTCTCCATGCCTGTCTGTATAGTATGTGCATCTGTCTGTCCTGCTACACGGACATGGACTCAGTTGTGAGCGCTCATAGTGTAACTTATCAGTTCAAAGCTCCTGACATACCTGCTTCATAAAAATCAAATTCTGCTTGTGAAGAAGAGAGGAAAATATCAAAAGTAGATGACATCCGTTGCTGATAGTATTGTTCAAATATATGTGACACTTGCTGAACTAGAGATTCCACTGCTTGTTTAAGAATAGACAGGAGAGATCATCGCTGAAGAAATGCTGACATCACTGCTTCCTATAGGAGGATGATATAAGAAACTGAAGTATTTCACAGATTGATCTTAGGTTGTCATGGAGATGATGTTACCTTGCCATGTGATGCAGCATGTATCCTCCTGGTTTAGAGCAGTGTGATATAGGCTGTATCCCCCAGTTATCTAGTTTAAAGCATGGGGGTACAGTGTGATACAGGCTGTATCCCCCAGTTATCTAGTTTAAAGCATGAGGGTACAGTGAGATACTGTCTGTATCCCCCAGCTAGTCTGATGCAGAGTGTGGAAGTACCAGCTGTTCAAGTATTCTTGTTAGCAATCTTCAAGTGTTTATATAGCTTATATAGAAGAAATGGTTAACTGTTTGGCTTGTGGATAGGTGGGATTCATACTGGATATGTGAAAGAAGTGCTCATTTTGCATTTATCTGCATTTCTGATTTTGTAAACAAGGTGTCTATCTTTTTTCTTTTACTTTTGATGGAAAGTGGATCTTTTGAAATACTTTCATCAAACATTATGATCAAAGTGAGAGATATATATAACGGCTTCCATCTGTCCAAATACCTTTTGCCAGATGAAATTCAAGTTCATGTTGTTCGAAATATTTATAAGTAATTGAGAAACTGTTAACCATTGTAAGATTGAAAAAGCTTCTGTCAAATTCTATAATCAAAGTCAATATTAATGAATCTGGATTAGAGATGTGTAAAGGACTGTAAGACAAGTTTTTATCCACAAGCCAGTATGAATGATAGTTTCAAGGACTGTTTTGTTCCATGTAGCAAGAAATTCGATTACATTATGAACATTAGAAGTTGTGAAGAAAACTATTTTGTTCAATTTTGGTAAAGTTTTGTTAAAAGGTTTTACTGTTTGTATGGTTTGCCATAAACATTTGGGAAGCATTGCTTGTGCTTATTTCTACAATCAAATATCATTGTCAATCATTTCTCATTCCTAAAATCCATATTGGTAATCATGTCAATCTCAGTTATAGAAGATGGTACTTAAAGAGATTCACAATTCAACACTTTTCCCTTTCAAATTGATCTCCGTTTTCATACTCAAAACATGATTTTCACAATATGTTTTCATTAATTCAGAAAATTAACAAGATAAATGTTTAGGTTTCTGTATGGGCAATCATTGTTAAATATCTAATGCATGAAGTTGCATTAAAGAATTGTTCTTGTTGATGAACCCCAGCATTTGCAGACAATGGTGCTACCATTTTTACCTTGCATATCCCTGAATTGCTTAAGTGGACAGATCCATTGCTTATCATGGAGTGTACCATGCGGTGTGATAGGGATGTAAGCCAATGTTATATTATAATATTTAGCAATCCAAGAAATAGTATAACTACAAAACTACAAAATAAAAATGAAAGATGGATCTAAGCTCACATTGACTGTTGTCAAGAGTTCATGGAACAGCTATTATTGTGCTTGCTTCCATCTATCAGCTGGACCTGACACGACAAACCTTCATTTGTCAATCTTTTTCCAAAGAAATTTGTGTATAATATTTGTAGCATTGCTCTTTCCAAGAGGAATACACTCCTCATCATCATTTGAGCAAACCCTTTAAAGAATGTGTTACAAAGCATCGTTGAGATATCAAACGGATGATTGTCGTATGATGACCAATTGGCTGTTGTTTAATGGCTTACATAGTTGTTACTTCATTTCAAGTGTTGATATACTCCAAAAGGAATGGTGCATTGAATGTAGTCAGCTGCTTTCTCAGGAACTGCAAACATGACATATCGGAATTTTCAGTTCACAAATAAGTCTTATGTGGCAAAAGTTTACAAAAATATTGCTACAATCACAATTCGTTATCTAAAGAGTGTATAAGAAAAAAACATGAATAAGTAATGACTGTTTTAAAGTCCTGAAATTACATTTGTTGCTTGATGTTGGACAAGTACTGACTTGTTCATTACCTTGTGGAACTTTGCTTAACGAGTTGCGACTGTATTTAGATATTCAGGCATGCTTTGTTGAAACCTTGAATTGTTCCTACCTTTGTACTTATAGTGTTAATATATTGTACGTATGTATGTATATTTTGTTTATGTTTTCATCTCTCGACTTCTCTCCTAACTGTAACACTGTATAGCACTTTCTGTTTGATTCTCTCTGAACATGTCGAACTTTATTACTTATCTGAGAATATTGAAATGTAATATAAGGTCTGGAAAGTAAAGAAGTTTGTGAGACGTGCGCCTAAACAATGAACAATTCTGGTTGTGAGAATAATATACAAAACAACAGTGAATGGAGTAATCTCAAAACCATGCCAGCCTGAACTTACCGTAGAAGTGCAATTTTTTAGAAATTAGACAGTCAGAGCTTGCAATTGATGTCTGACTTTGAGGTTACAGGTTTGCACCCATTGAGGAAAAAGGGAAAGAATTTGTACTATTGCAGAAGCTGTAATGCTTGGTAAAACAATGTCATTGATATTATTAATATCAATATTAATAAAGTGTTACTTCAAATGGCGATGCTACTAAGGGCTGAAATACTGCAAGTACCTATCTCAGGTGGCTCCAGAATATGACAGTAATAAGTTGAACATACCGGGTGAGGTACAGGCTGGCGGTCGGTGGAGAGGTATTTCATCCACTGTGACCCACAAAGCTCAGTTCCATATTTTCACTGGAAGTATTTTGCTACCTGCTTGTAGATTAAGGAATGATGTGTTTGGAATGGAGAGAGGTGCAAGGGTTAAGCTTTAGACTTTTTTTGTCAGATCTGTTGATATTATTATTCATTTATAAACATCTTCTATTTTCTACAATTTTATCTATGAGGCTGTTGATACTTCAGTGTCGTGTGTGGAAAATTGTTTACTTTTTTGTTAATTTTCTGCATTTAGAAATCAATTTTATAATGCAAGAGGTACTGTGTTCTCTGTTTAATGGCATAAATCATTAAATTTAAGTCGGTTATCAAATCTCATATATGGTTATCCAGTGTTGGAAAACAAAATTGTTCTGCAATTTCAGATGAACATATTTCCCTTAAAAAACAAACAAATGACATCTTCCTGCAGATTTAAGATTATCTAAGCTTATTCATCTCTCTGTTTCTGTGGTATCTTCATGACTGTGTATATACTCATTATAAACACAATCACATTGTTTCATCAGCTTCAACTTGTCATGTAATGTAAATATGCCAAAGCAAATAAAATATTACAAGATGGCCTTTGATTTTGTTTGAGGTTTGTTAACTTTGTTGATATTGTTGTAAAATCTAGTTGTTTAAAGATATATTCTGAAAGAGAAAGATGTTTGTCGTCATAGATGAACTTGTTGCATTAGGTAACTAGGTCGTTGGTAGTATGATACCTCCAGTAGTTACTGGTAGTGATTTTATGTCACTTCAATAATATTCCTGCCTCAAAGTAATCGGGGTTATATAGCAGTAGAAAGTTAAAATACATACGATACACGATCCATGTTAATTAAACATTGTGTTAATAAACTTGATATACAGTGCAAATTGACATTTAGTTCGTTAAAAGAAGTGTTTAGTTTACTTATTTCTTATAAAGTAACAGTGTAACGGATTTTAGATTCTTTAAAATAAATATTCATGATATAAAAAACACATCAATAATGTTTCTAAACGCTGGAGTATTCTAAGAAACTGAAATATAATGTCTCTCCATCATTTAAATTATGATAACCTGGTTACACCCCACCTATCATAATTATGATCATCAACAAAAATGCAAATATTTTAAAAAATCTTAATTTCAAATTAATCAAGAAACATGTTTTGACTTGCATCTCAATCAGTATTTAATTACTAAAGCATTCTGCGGTGCTGTTCAGACGAGAATTTTGCACATCAATGAATGAACATATCTGAAGGACAGCAAGCAGCAAAAAAAACTTGAACCCATTATTTTTTGCGAAAGATTTTAATGTCTCATGCGATAAAGAATACAAAATTTAATCATTTGTAAGGGAGAGGGCTATTATCGGTATATCAGTATATTGCAATACAGGAACAACATGATACATACGGGTAGACTCTTATGAAAATATTCAAAATATCAGAGGTTTTACAATTTACATGTGGGAAATTGCAAGGAAACGTAAGCAACAAAAATGGGATTTTACTGAAAGCTGTACGCTAAGTGAAAATGGCACAGACATATTAAAAGTCCGAAACCAATTACTGAATTATCTCTCTTTACAAAACTACGGCCAGTTGAGTATTGATAAGTGATATGATTGCTGCTATCTAGTCAAGAAAGCATTGAAAAATAAAATATCAAAAGTATTAATATAATGCGATACAAAAATAAGGAGCGATATCCATCCTTTTCTTCAAATCATTAGTCGTGGTAACCAAACCTTTTTATCATATAAAAGAAACAAACAACACTAGGCATGTTGGAGTCCACTTGGTCATTCGTTAACTTCAAAATATTATCTGTCATTCATTATTAATGCAATTCATTAGTAAAACCTATAAAGTACAATAGAAAAGACTTGTACTATTCCCCTCCCACCAATCCACATACCTCATATTCTCAATTCAAATTGAAAAGACCTTAAGGCCTTAAGTGCATAGATAGTTATGGCTATATATATACTTAAATGTAACATAGCTACATAATTATGATGGCTTTAAAACTTCCATATGCTATTATAAAATTGCATAATGAATGGACATGGCAAGATTTTGCGATTTTGTTGACATTTACTGCTCACAAATGACAACATTTGATGATATATGAATTGCCATGGTAGCATCTATGTATGTATTTATCTAAAGAGTAGTGAATAATACGACTGACAGATAAGAAGGTAATCATATTTATCTTCAATTAGACATCACAAGTTCAAATCTCAAACATTTCTTATATCAATCGATAGATCATCTGATCAACAGCCGGAGCTTGCTTGTGAACTTTCTTTATGTTCACATGATAAGCAATAAGCAGGCAGGCAGACTGACAAAATATTTTATTTTTCTATCACGCATATGTAAAAAGATGTTGCAATGACAGATTGAAAACATAAAATAATATACAAACGCCAATGAGACGCATATATATATATGAGACGTTATAGAATTAAGATTTAGATGTAGAATATTTACCATAAAATAATATCATTGATAGGTATGCTTCATCTAATAAACCCTCCCAATATTTATGATCCTTGACAGAAAACACCACAATGGACTAGTGTCAAGGAATGATTCCGTTTGACCAGCTTAATTACAATATGTGTCAGAGAAGTTGACATGACTGTTTAGTTCAGATTGCTGAATGAGGACCTAGACACCAATGATAGGCACTCAAAACGAGCTTTAAAATTTCATAATGCAACTATTTGTCACTAATTTTACCTACATGAAAAATAATTTGCTCAATCAACGAAAACATGAAGCTATGACCCTTTTGATAGTAACACATCACGCGTCACACAGCCGTTCATCTCTATTAGCCCTATGGTAAATCTTAGGCAAGGGCTGCTTGTCTATAACGACCTATTCTACCATAACTGTGCGAAATACCCAATTCTGATTGGCTGCTGCGAAAAATCAGAGAGCGTATAATCTGGTTATACAGTCTTCTGTTTACTTCGTCTAAACCGCAAGAATTCACTAGTTGCCTATCAACACATTTCTCCAAAAATATACTTGTGTACCGGACATTATAACAAAATTTAGAGTTTAAATTATATGAAGGTAGGCATACGCGTTCGACTTTAAATTAATTTAGAGTTATTATGATTACGTTATATGCCTCTGATTTCCAAACACATTATGTTTATCTCCTAAATGTAGATTCATCGACTTGTGCATGATTAAAGTAAACACGACTTTTGGCCCTATAATAACATTTCATATAAGCCATATGGTAAATCATATGGCAAGGATGAATTATTGATGTTAAACGGATGATGAACAAGGATAAAAGATCTTTGATTTCTCTATTAGAGATTATTCAACTAAAATTAAACTTACACCACTTTCAGTACATCCATCTCCTTTATCTGGTTAGACCCTGCTCATCTTGACTGAATCGTCAGCCTCCCCAGCTTCTTTATCTGGTTTACCCCAGCTCCTTTATCTGTTTAGACCCCGCTCATCTTGACTTAATCATCAGCCACCCCAACTTCTTTATCAGGTTTACCCCCGCTCATCTTGACTGAATCATCTGCTGATCTATCTTTTTTCCATTACAGATCACTCAACTCAAATGAATATCAAACAAATTTCAATCCATATATGTTCAACCGGAACAAATTGATCTATCTTCTTAGAACCGACTCATAATTTTTGTGATGACTTTGTGAGCATTGACATCTTGGTTGAAGCCTCTTCCTTTGTAACAACGTCAGGCCTTCCATCCTTTTTGTTTCAGATACGTCTGTATAATAGAACAATAAAACCATTGTCATGCAAATAACACAAAATAATGTAAGTGCGGAAGGGCATTTTAAAAGAGATTTTATTTCCTATTGATTCAAACTCAGAAGGAGTGACACAAATTATTTTGGAACTACCATCTGCCAATTTCCAAAAGACCAATTTCAGCAATAATGTTAAGAATTTAGTAATTGTTTACTTCCAAGGGACTGTCCTATTAGGAAAATTATGGTAAATTTATTAAAATAAGATATCTTCCTTTAGTTTGTATAGAGGAACTATTGTCTTGAACTACCTTCAACTTTCTTTTAAACGTTACATAATCGATTCAAAGTTTATCGATTTTTACGTTCCATTTTCTACAGGCGTTATATCTTAAACATATTAAAGATATTCGCACCCACAAGGAGGCCACCGTTAGAGTTGAGAAACATATAGCTCGTTGTATCCTCACGAAGATCTCAGAACTTATTAGCACTTCTTCCAGTTGAAATTATTTAACATGGATTACTGTAAAGATAAATTTTAAAAAGGTCTTTCAAATAATGGAAAGGCACTTACCTGTGTCCAGGACAAACGATAATGATCAGAAACACAACCAAAGTTAAACCTATCACAAACACCACTACGGGCCACAAGTCACTCACAGTGGACACTGCAAAGACGAAATTCAAGGGTAGGAGAAAAACTGTTACAATTAAGTATTTCTGGTCATAACCTGATGTCAATAATGATTAGCGGAGTAAAATTTGATAAATAAGTTCGATGGGTAAATCCACTTCGACATTTCTTGAACAATAAGAGCCTTAAGAGCCCAACTCAAACAACAATCATTAACGTAAAGAAATCATTCATGATTTATATTTAGTCAAAATAGTTATTAAAAGTTATCACATTCGGACTGATTTCAATTGTTCTAACCTCTGAGATGACAGTTGCCGTCCATATCACATTTCCCATCACAGTCATCTGGACATGTTAAGCTGCACGAGCTCCCATATCTTCCATCAGAACATGCAATACAGACTCCACTTGTCTGGTCACAGCGGATACAGTTCTTGTAGCAGGTGATGTTGCAGCGTGAGCCATAGAAGCCATCAGGACATGCAACACAGTCTCCACTCGTTCGCCGACAGCGAACACAGTTCTTGATGCAAGAGATGTTGCAATGTGGGCTGTAGACACCATCTTGACACCCGGTGACACAAACTCCTTCCAGCTGACTGCAGACACCATCCACACAACCCTGTGGACATGAGTCATCACACTGAGAGCCAGTTGTACCATTGACACATCCTTGTGTACACAAACCATCACTCGACTTGCATTCTTTATTCTCACAGTTGTCTGAGCATGGTTTTGTGCAATGCTTCCCCCACCGACCGGCTCCACAGGTACAAGTGCCAGTAAGACATTGACACTTTCCATCTTGACAGTTTTCTGGACATTTTTTGTCGCAACGATTCCCCCACCATTTGTTTTTGCATGTATAACAATCTCCGGTAATACGATCACATTTAGATTTACAGTTTTTCGGACATTTATCATTACATTGCAATCCATAAAAACCTTCTCTGCATTGTAAACATATACCTGTTTGTCTGTCACATACACCGCCCTCACATAGTCCGTCACAGGATTTGTGACAGTTTTCCCCAAACCAGTAAGGTTTACAGAACACACATTCACCTGAGAAGGTGTGCCGCTCACATGTGTCCTTTTTGGCAACTGTAAAACATAAATGAAGAGCTAAATTTTCATCAATTGGCCGTCAAATTGCCCCTCCATTTGAATGAATCCAAATTATTTATTTTAAACTTTTAAACTCACAATCATTGATTTGTTTTTATTTTATTTATTCATTTCATATAGAGGATTGATAAAGCAGCTGATTGTTTGTTTTGTTGTGGCACACTCTCACCACTTTCCGTGAAATATCTATTTGATTTCTTTTTGTGAAGTTTAAACTTAGTAAACAATTTATTTCGTGTCCTTCAATTGGATATTTTTCAGCAAAGGGAAAAATGAGACATGCGTATTTTTAGGGGGGGATATAAAATTCATCGAGCAAATTAATTCTTTACTCATGCCCCAATGATACGTTTGTGAAAGGTGTAGGCACTCACTGTAGGTACAATCGAGTTAATATGCATGACAAGTTAGGGAACTTTGCATGACATTGCCGCCCGTAAACCGTGTACATTTCCAAGTTTAAGGTAAACACTCGGGTGCGTATCAGTAGTATAGAGCGCCAAACCTAACCCAAAACCCCCTGAGGGCACCCCCAGGGGTCAAAAGAGTGATTGACAGGTGAGGTAATCAATCAAGATGATATGATAGGTCAGTAATAGCTTATATGATAACTCTCAAATATATATGGCAATTGACCACTGAATGACAGCTGAGAGGTTATATTCTAAATATTAAGAAAGGGAGAAATAAATAAAAGACATATGTGTTTGTATGCAATGAACCACAGTTCTTGTTGGAACAAAAAACAGTGTCATGGAACTTTATAGAACATTATAGAAGGTATCTAACCTATATAAAGGCCGGTGTCCCGGTATAAATTCGCCCCGTATAAATCTCCACTGGCGATTTTGTACCGGTACAAACCCTCCCAAGGAGATTTTATACCGGTATAAAATCACCCCCCGGCGGAATTATTTCTCTCCCCCCTTAGAATAAAATCTCCCCCCTCAAGTTTCTTCTGCATTAGTTTCAGAATGGATTGTAGACATTTTCTATTTACCAGGATGAATAGTTGTTTTGAAACAATGACATTAAAGATTGTTTGAAATAATATTTTGTATTTGAAAAGACTTTTAAAGGATTTATCAAATTGTACTATTTTTGTTTTTACATCTTGCTTTAAGTGTGTCTTTGGTATTTCGGTAAATCCGCTTAAAGGGTGTGAACCTATCCGGGTATGATTTACATACGTTAATACAGTTAGAGGGGGCGAATCTATACTGTTCATATACTTACATACAATTGAAGGGGACTGTTGTTCTATACTGGCCTTTTGAGTCTTTTCTTAAAAAAAATAAAAGCCTGAGGGGCCAATTTAAGAGATAGCTGGTGTACTGACTGACCACTTGCTTGGTTTTCACGGTCAACTAGCTTTGTAAACACATGAGAAAAAATGATCTTAGAATATTCACTGGCAATGACATGTTGCTACCATGATGGATTTGTGGCAAAATGGGAAGTTTATGACGGGTTATCTTTATTTATTCATGAATCTGATGGCGGCTGCGGTGGCGGTGGCGGCGGCGGTGGTGGTGGCGGAGTCGGCTCCGGCGGCGGTTGTTGTTGTTGACCATGTGTGTTATTCATATGATGTTTTAGGGTAGTTAAAGAGGAGAAGTAACGCATGAATTTGATTATTACAAATTAGATTATGTATTCGCTTCATTTATATTAATCAATAGAGCCAAAAAATGAGAAAATATACGCTTTAATTCGACTACTAGGAGACCTTTTATACCCCTGTTTTGGATAGCCGCCTAATGAGACTGGCGAACGCTTACACAAAATCACCGAAGCATGACTCGAAGCCACGCCCAGTGTGTGACGTGCTAGTGGTCAGCTGAAAAACCAGCCCTTTGATTTTCTCTGTATTTTTAAGCTAATTCAACAGCAAAATAGAGGCAATAGCTTGACCGAAAGAATTCCAAAATACGATATATAACGGCTTCATGATATCAACTTTCCCTCTCAGTCGTCAAATCCATCTTAATTGGACTGTGACAATCCTTGGACGCGGTTTTCTTGGGTGGGTTTATATAAAAAAGGTAAAGAATTTGGTCTGTGAGAGATCCAATTACAATGGGATATCACGTAGTGTTTCAACATGTATTTATCGATATGAAGTTATAAATGGTATCGAAAAAATGAAGGTTTTTGTAATAAACGGGAGACAATGTAGAAACTTTTTTAACGACAATAAAAAAAATAATTTTGTTTCACTTCACTTTCATGTCAACTTAGTACTTATTGGATGATTCGTTTGTATTTAACTAACACATATCATATTCTTATCTAGTATTACATCACACATCGTGTTGCAATATCTCTGTCTTTGAATTTAACAATAAATGACATGAAAACATACCTGGCGCAAGCGTTAGAAACATCCTTTGTAATCCTAAAGAATGTTGGTTCCCGTTATTCACGATGTACTTTTTTAAATGTGTGTCATCGTCCGTAGAAGTGCATGAGCCAAATCTCCTTCTCTTGATTTATTGCTTGAATATATATTCTACAAGTTCATTGGTTCAAAATGACTGGACGCCGTGACAATAAACTGCGTACCAGTCGAATGCCAAGAGTTACGCCATTATGACAGGACATATATTCCGCTTGGCGGGCCCAAGGCGTTAAAATTCAAAAGGTATAATTAGAGACCATTAAATTGAAATTGAATGCGATAGGATTACATAACGGCCACCTGTGTGTCATAAAAAACAAACAAACTAGTTAAACTAATCCGATTGTTATGACAACATTTGGCAGACGTCGTAATTGATGAACAACTTAACTTTAAGGTTAACCTTTAGTGACTTAAGGCTACCTTAGAGTTTTGTGCAACGGGACCCAGGAAATTATCTTTGGATGTACATTTATGATGTATGACCTACAAATGTGATAGGATTTGACTTCCACTTAGCTATTCTTACGACGATATCAACAATAATGTCTCATTCATCATACACTACATGCCTACATTACATTTAGAAAATTGTGTGAACGCCAAAATACATAAAAATATGGATATCACATTCAAATAATCCATGGTCAATAATACATTCAATTTTATTTTATTATTTCTGTTGACTGAAAAAAATATATAAATATAATGGAGAATCGTTTTTTTTTAAATAATCAGTCCAATGCAATTTAACATCAAAAGTAAATTCTTACTTTTGTTGTAATAGCATAAAAATTAAATTGTAAATGCCAAAAGAAATTCATACCAGTCGATGTTGTTCAATCTGTCTCCGTTTTGATTGCTTGTCGTCTCTTCTGTTTCTATGCCACTCGAACTGTCATTTGGCTCATATAAGTAAGGAAAAGTATCGGCCTTGTCAATTGAAATTAGCGATTCTGAACATGATGAGACACATTCCATTGATAATGATATCTCACTTTCTGAATCGCTGGAGGACATTATGCGTTAATACTTGATAAAGGTTATATTTTTATGAGAATGAGGATGCCGATGCATCCCTCTATATAATGTCCGATAAGTCAGCATAGTTCATGTAAGAAATGCTTCCGGGATCTCACGCGTTAGCGCAATCTTATAACTATGACAACATGGCGCAGGGTCGTGACTTTTAATAACATTCCGTAGGAAAGTGCACACAGCATTGTATTTAATCAGGGTCTTGCGCTTGCAAAAATAGAAATTTCCAGACAATGAATTAAACAATAGATTCCTTTTAGGTTTGAGTTGTTTGGATAACGTTTAGTAGGTATAACCGACGTTTTAACTGCGAGATATACTATCGGCTAGTGTTGTTTTACATAACGAGCGAATGATGATATGCCAACTAGCACGTCACGAAAGATTCACGCTTCAGTGACCACAGTGCCTTTCAGGTTCTGTTCGCCGGTCGTAATTAGGCAATTTAATTACAAAGCCGTATTTACGTTGTTTAGCGGCCGATTTCAGAAATTTAAAGTTGGGTCCACGTCAAATTGTAATCTCTTTTCGCGAATTCCGAAATCGACCATAGGGCATTTCACCCGATCTTTAAGTTAAGTGGTAGTTTAAAAAAGTTGTTTTAATTCGTTTTCTTGGACCTCTTTGATCAGCAGAATCACTACTGCCGCCACTACCACCGCCGCCGCCGCCCGGGCCGCCACCGCCGCCAACTTATTCATGAATAAATAAAGATAACCCGTCATCTCTTAAATTGGCCCCTAAGGCGTATAGCTGTCTAAAGTTCACTCAAGCATGAACAGCTTGAGACGAAGGCCACGTGCCTACCTTGCTTAGTCATCGTTACATACTTTCTCTGCTCACAAGGATATAATATCCTAAAAGCCATGAATTCACTCAAACATGAAGTTTTGGATTGCATGGGTTTTAAAAATAAGTTACTTGGCTGAATGAAATGATCGTGTAAGATTTCACATACACCAAAACATATATAAGAATGAATAGGAAAACATATGTCTTTCACTTATTGGGTTATATTTATGCTACATATATATTTTTACAAATATTAAATACTGAATAGAATTATTAATCTTCAATGAAGGAATGAAAGAATAAATAAATGAATGAATGATTTTACATTGTTATATTTAGGATTACACTATCTAAATGACATGTATTTTCTGATAATTGAGTGAATGTATGGAGATCACATATACATTAAAAAATAATTTTGTTTATCAAGTGGAGAACTATATTTATACTCTAGTAAATTGTAGTATTTCCCCAGATCAAGCCCTACATGGTAGTCTGTCTAACATCCCCTGAAACAAAATATCCTTAAAGACCCACACAAGTCTATATTATTGTAGCAAGTCTAGATCACTGCAGTTTCAGGAAATGAACATCTTCAGTGGGCTCCTTTCAATTTTAATAGTAGAAAGCTACATTTAACATGTATTTTCATTTCAGAGACTAAAACTTAGTCTACCGACAACCACTGTTACTAGTACTATGGTTGCGGATGTTGGTGCCATTTTTGAACCCATAGCCGAACCTTTACTTTGCCTGTGATGTGTACCATACATTGCAAGATTCTATTGCTTCAAGTCCCTGTTCATGAGGAATATTGGAATATACACTTTTAACATCAAATGTAACTAATTTGATATTATCAAGGATAATTGCAGGCAGAAAATTTATGAAAAACATTGTATATCTCGTATAACTTCTTACTTCAGTAAAATATGGTTTCAAAAGAATATCTATGAAATTACTCAAGCGATTGGTACCACAACTAGGACCGGCAAGTCTTAAGACCAATAATTGCCGGTCCTAGTTGTGGTACCCATCGTTTGAGTAATTTCAACTTCTTCAAGCCTTTTTATCATAGAAACACATGTGTGAATGTATGTATAATCAGATTATAAGCGTTAAGCATGAAATTACACTGAATAATAAGAACTGTTAAGTTACCTGTCATATGACTGTTGAAAGAAAAAATCGTCAGTGCAAGAAGAATCTTCATCTGAAAGTATGAAAGTGTGACAATTCATTGTAATGGCGACGAGGCTTCATAGTCCTAATTCTCTCGACTACAGCTAATGCTGCATGTGATAGTGAAAATCTCCTTGAACATCTTGTACAAATTTCGAAACGTTTGGACCACTGAACAATCAAAATTTTAGACTGTTAGGACTTTCGATTTTCGCAGCACTGATAAACTTTCAATGGTCCCAGCTCAAAACACAAATGCTCCTTCACGCCTTTGATACCATTACAATGTACATTGTAGACTGACGTGTACATCGAGAGCATACATGATCACGTTCTCTTCCCTGGAGTTTTAGGTGAAAATTAGTGCTTATATTTCAAACGATTATTTTTTAAAGAAGTAAATTTTCATCATTAATGTTTCAACAACAACAGGAAATGAAATAGAGCATTACAATTATTCACTTTACAACGGAATTATTTCCCGTTGCTACATCGTTAAAGGTATCATTTCCAGCTCAATACTCTCACTTGTTTTACGGGTTTGAGCTAGCTGAACCGTGTTGTTTCAAATCAGGTAAGGATATTGTTAATCGGTTTCTAATTGTCTTGAGTGAGGCATTTACGTCCATAGAAGGTTATAATGCATCAACATAGAAAAATAAATTAAGCATCCCCAGTATTCAAAACATAAATATGCTCTGGGATTGTTACGATATTTTGAATGAATGTATCACTCTGAACATGAAAAATGTAGATCATGAAAATCATTTCTTCGAAGAGAGGTAACTCTTTGTGTTGATAATGACCTTGTACCGAAACTACGTGATAAACTTTGGGTTTCTGATGTAAAACACAACATTTGTGCTACCAAGTAGACTCTCACCCACATAAAAAAACAAACAAATCTTGTCCATTTTTTCAACCACATCTTAAAGATTCAAAGTTGATCAAAAGTGTCTTGCTAAAGTGTTTAGAATTATCTGTGACAATTATGACTTCAACCTGTTATTCGAAGGCGTCTCTTTGTTTTTGAGTAGTAATTACGGCTTAGACTGTCCAGATCTCGTTGTTAAGCCTCTGTTATGATTCTTTTATTTTTAGTAATATGCAATTTTGACTTTTCATAGTGCTGCAACTAGTAACTTTTGATTAAAATGCACACACAAGAGTCGCAAAATTCTACACTAAGTTAAATTTGATTTCTTGGCAACGTCTCTTTACAGCTTGGACTTTCTTCGGGAACGTAGGGCTGAAACTCATCTTAGCAAGGCATAACTTAGAGATTTTAAGTTAATCAAAAGTGTCTTGCTAAAGGGTTTAGAATTACGAAGAAATTATGAAAAATCTTTTCGTGATTTGAAATAAGTATTGGAACGTTGCTGTCGGAGAGGTTATTTCAGTATTTGAACAGAACCTCTGTGTATGACTTATAGTCCAATCTTATCTTATCAAACCTTCACTGAATATGACCGAAGGTTTAGAATATTTCAGCCAATTGAATTATAGCATGCATAGCTTACATATTTTATGTCATTGAGGCCTATGAAATAATGGAGTTGCCAAATAAGGCAACCGTGTTCTGTTAAAGATAACATATCCACAGAGGAGGTGCGAGCGGAAATAATTCATAACACAGTTAAGAATGAATATCAACAACTATTTAGGTTCACATCCACCTGAAAATAGCAGAAAAAAGACGGACGGAGACTTGATTTTGTGTACAAGTTTTCAATAAAATAACTTCTGCTATACCTGGGTTTTGAGAAATAAGACACAAACACATTCTTTCTCATAAACAAGTATTTTCAAAAACGATATATATATACCATTACGTTATAGAAGAAGAAGTTAATTGTATTCCAAGTTACAGAGTTAGATGATATTATACAAGGTTTTAAAGTGTGACATTTATATTTTAACCAATCAACTCTTAATTTGATAGCATGTTTTGAATACAATGACAAAATTACATGGAAAAAAAATCATCTCCAGATGAATATATAGACAATAACTAACGAGTGACGGAGAATGATAGAGCCTTGAGAGAATTACATAATTAATATAACTCGGGAAAGATAATCTGTCATTCCCCGTCACGACTTTGTTATTGTTTTTATTACCCATATCCGTTTATCATATTAAAATGTAAATGTATATTATTTGATTTTGTATTGAAGCGAGATGTTGTGTCAGTCGGGTTGCAAGGGGAGACAATGTTCAGATAGAAAATAAGAATACTTTTCTATGACGTAAAAAGTCACCAGTACTCACCACAGAAATTGGATTTATTTTATTGGCAATTTTAAATCGTGGAAACACTTTAACACAAGTTTGAAAAACCGCGAAAATTTTAATATGTTGTCAAGATCAGCGAGATAGGTGAGACTTCAAGATCTGAGTTGACACTTAGTGAAGTAACGGGCTCTAACGGGTAGGAAACAACTAAGATGATATGTTGTCAAGCTCAAACTGTTATCAAATTTGAGACTTATGAAGTTAGATCATTGGTCAGAATCAGAAATTGACTCGTGTATCATTGGGGGAATGCGCCGTCGCTTTTGGCCAACTGTAACGTAGGATTTTCCAGGATTCTCGCCACCAACAGTGACATTGAAAACACCGCCATAAATTGGTCTAGCAAAAGGGTTTGAATCATGTTGGTGTCAATTTCATGATTTTGAGAAGTCTCGGAGATTGATGATGAAGGGTATGGATGAATATTTTCATTTGAGGAATGCGGATGCTACGTCTTTCGAAAAGGACTGCCAGAGTTATTGCATTCAGAGTGTTGTCACTGTAAGTAATTGATTGGATGTTCTTGTGACCTGACACTTGCATATTTTTCTTGTGCTGGAAACCCACTGCTTGTCAGTGACTGGATCATGTGCTTTCTGGCGCTATGATTTGTAATGCGTTTGTCAGTCGACAAATTAGCTTTTGTTGCCATATTTTTCATTAGTGATCCTAATTTATTGTTGCCTACTGGCTGCCTCTTGAACCAAGCCTCCCCATGAGTGGGGGTTCCTCTTGTGTTTGTGGCCAAGTAAAATGGATCGCCCGGTTTACAAAAGTTGCTTGGTCGAAGTGAAGCTAACGTTTTGTATACAACAACTGAACAACATGTTTCATTATTCGAATGAGCCCAAGCTCTGGGTGTTACAATACGGACAACTGCCGGATCAACACCTGTGCGAGTTTTCGATTGCCTTTCGCTGTACTCTAGGTATTCAGTGTCGGTGGAATCGTGCTTCATTTGGACGTCGACCCATGTCATTCGTCTGTGTGGAGTAATTGAACGAATCCCAAAGAAAATAGTGTTGTTCCACCAAAGTGTATATAGCAATGACTTAGGAGAATGGATACCTAATTGCCCTGATTCACGGAGGATCTTTACTTCATCTTTTGAAACTGGCTCAGCCGAAATGGTAGGTTTCCATTGCCTTGTTTTTGGAGACATTTTGTTTTAGATTTGATAACATCCCTTAGTTTGGCAAACTCGATTGATGAGACAAGTGAGTATCAATAATTTTTCCTTCTCAGATATCCCTCGAGAGTTTCCCTAAATCCAACTAGTGAACTTGGCTCGTATTCGCTCCCATTTACTTTTCTAACCCCGATGAAGAATGTACAAAGTTTCTTTGGTAAGTTCTTAAGGGGGTATATCATCGATTGCTCGATGTTCATTTAAATTTTCTGTCTGGAATGATTTGATTACTTTGAGATTCAGATATGTTTTTTTCACAGTTTCTCGTTTTCATTCTCGGCCAAAAATGAGTCAATGTCCTCGTCATTAACAGCATGAAATCTGTCGAGTAATTGTGTACTAGGACCTTCATAAAAGTCATCTTCCATAAGATCATTAATTACAGATTGGGGTAGGCCATGATCAGTGTCAACAAAATTGCTGAGCGGAGCACATGTGATTGTCTCGGGCAAAACACGGATCCGAAATCTTGGCACTTGCATCTCACCTTGATCAGTTCTGACAACAAACACATTGAATGTATTCAGTGGCTGAATGATACCCACGACTCTCCCAAATATGCTTCCATCAACCTTCACTAAATCATTCCCTTTTATAGGAATTACGGACGACGCCATGTTTGTTTACACTTTCGACGTACGGTAGCAGACGAATATTTTGTAACCTTTTCTATTCACAACTATCAATAAATGTGGAAATAAAACAAGTGATGTGGTTATCAATAACAGTTCTGTATGTTTGTTTCTTTATATTGATGTTATTCTCGTGTGCAAGAGAGTTAGAGTGTAAAGAATCAATGGACTAAAACATGAATGAAGTAGTTCCGGCAACCAATGAGAGAGAGAGAGTTTATTTCTGTAAAGGGGCCACCAGCCCATTTTACATGTAAGTAGATGACACAATAAACTGCCGAAGCGCCATAAAATATTATGTACAGACAAAGCATAATGCAATTCTATGATGGACATTGTTGGGCATCAGCATGATGCAAAATGTTTGTTACGTTTCTTTTCAGCTAGAAAAATATATTTTGCAAGATTATTGAGTACAATACTATTTGTTGATGTAAACAGTGAGTTGAGCTTGTTATCAGATGGGATTATATAATTACACTCTTGTATGAGATCTGTTCTCAGGTTATTATAAAATGGACATTCAAGGCAAAAATGCAATTCAGATTCAACAGTAGGTATAAGACAAAATGGGCAAAGGCGATCTTTATGGTCAAGTTTTAGGCGTCTACCATACTCTATCATAAGGTTATGGTTTGAACAGCGGAATTTGCATAACGCAGTGCAATATGCTTTAACGTTAATCACTCTAAAATACATTTCTTCACAAAAATATACCTTAATTTGCCTGTACATCTTTATTTTAGAATATTTATCAAGATCTGAAAACCAATTTTGAACGTCAGTGTCAATACATCTCTGTGCAAATTCCACAAGAAAACTTTTAACATTGTCAACACGCTGATCAATCCACACCTTTCCAAAGCCATATGTAAATAATAAATTTTTAACTTTGAGTGCCCAACAATCTATATTTTTTTCAGCTAGCTTAAATTGATACTTATAAACATTATACAAAATGAAATTGTCCCTTTGACTTGTACATCTTATCCAATACTTCACTATTTTGACATATTTATTAACATTCAGAGAATATCTACCAAGTTCACCACGAGCTACTATATTCGGTGTAGTAACAGTAAGCTTTAGTATTTGCTTACAAAATTTATCATGAACATGAAGAATATTTGGCGAGCTATGAAAGGCCCATACCTCTGCGCCATATAGCAAAATTGGTAGAATTTTAATATCAAAAATATACAACAAGACTTTCATTGGAAGACAGTAAAAATATAAATTAAGGATCTAGTGAGAGACAAAACTTTCCATGCCTGTTCCGCTAAAATCTTTTGTGTGATATACCAACTTCCTGAACTCGTTAAATGGACACCTAAATATTTATAGGATTTGACAATTTCCAAGTTTTCCCCATTCAAACAAAATATTCATATTTACTTAGTCTACCAGCTTTCCTAAATACAATAATTTTACTTTTATCAATATCATTTTTTAACTTCCATTTTTGACAATATGAATTTGTCTATTCTCTTTTGCAGACCAAGGGGAGTACTATCAAACAAAACAATATCATCTGCAAAAAGCAATATAAATAACTCTATGAAGTCTAGACAAATACATCTTTGATTATCAACAGCCAAAAATTCAACCAAATCATTATTTAAAAAATGAAAATAAGAAGGGAGACAACTGACAGCCTTGACGCACGCTGAATGCACAATCAAAAGAATAAGTATAACCCTTTTAACATATTTTTAAGTAAATAATACATTCTACCTTTAATATTACCAAACCAAAGTTTATATAAGAGACTTGTTCTATTTACAGAGTCAAATGCTGCTTTTAAATCTACGAATGCACAGTAAAGCCTCCCTTTATACAAAGAAAGATATTTATTGATAACTGTATGAAGGATAAACATGTTATCTGAAGTTTGAAAACCATGTCTAAAACCAGCCTGTTCGGGAGTAAAGAACTGCTCCTGTTCTGCCCATACTGACAATCTATTACTAATAACTTTTGCAAAGATTTTCCCTGACACTTCCAATAACGTTATTGGTCTATAATTAGATGGTACTCCAGTAGAACCCTTTTTGTGCACAGGTAATATGACGCCTAAAGTCCAAAATTGCATTAAACAAGAACTGTAACATCTGGATACAATATTCAGGGGCGTTCTTAAAGAATTCAATACTAATACCACTGAAACCTGGGGCCTTACCAGAGTGTATTCCCGCTATAGCATCTTTAACCTCCTGAAGAGATATTTCCTTATCCAGTATATCCTAATCGACAGTAGATAAGACAAGATCTTTATCGATGGAATCAACATAAGAACTCACAACATCGTAGAACTCACTTTCCTCCATGGAAGTATGGAACCCTTTAAATAAGTTTTCAAAATAATCAATCCATTCAGATGGCTTGATATGACTAAACCCCAAGTATGTCGATCTTGGATTAATACATTTCCAAAACAATTTATTATTTCTATGGTGTAAAGCATATTCAGCATATCCACATAATTCTGAGACTCAAGGGACCTCTTAGTTGAGCAAAGATGTCTATAACACGACCACGCCTCCACATATCGCTGTCTATCGCTCTTACTGTTACTTGCATGAAATGCACGGAGAAATCGTCGAGCCTCACGACGAGTCGAATCACATTCTTTATCCCACCAGTTACTTCCCCTGCTAAGATGGCTATTGCTATTGATATTTTTCTTACAGTGATCAGCACAATACTGCATCATTTAGTGAAATAAACTTAAAGCTTGGGACAATTCGCCGTTGTTTACGAACAAATAAAACTGTTCTTTCACATCAGGTGAAATGTTATTCCAATTAGAAACATATATATCACTACCGTCAGCTTTCCATTTGTACCTAGTTTTCTTTACAAGATTATCATAAATTACTTTACTATCATCTCGACAAAATGAAAAAGAATAAACAATGGGTAAATGCGTAGATTCAACTTGATTACTAACATCAAAACTTTTAAACAGTTCCAAAAATTTATCTGTACATAAAACGTAATCAACGACACTTTTTCCGAGGTTTGCTAAACATGTTATTTTCCCGATACCTTTGTCTTCAAACAGACGACCATTACATATCTTCAAACCAGTGTCCTTGCAAAATTTCAACAAAGCATATCCACGTTTATTTATTACACAGTCTTGAGACACACGTGGTTCAATATTACTATCGCTTTGATAGTTCAATTCATCATCGATTGGGAGATACGTAGGATCATCATTGTCTATAACATCAGAGTTCGTGCCGTTTCCAGTCCTGGCGTTGAAGTCACCTTGTATAACTATTTGACAATTTTGATTGTCAAGTTGAAACTTTTAGATACTATCTTCCAGAATGTCAAATATTTGTTCATGAGCATACTTACTCGACCCAACAGGTGAATAATACACAACACTAAAATACAGCACTGTGGGTAAATCCGGCATTTGAATTTTAACCACATAATATCATTACAATTAGTTTTCAAAAGTGTTACATATTTCAAAATACAATTTTTAACAAAAATCAATATTCCTTCAGAGTTTCGATAAGCACAAGGGGATATAATTCTCACTGACTAAATTGAGTATAGTTTGGGATATTAAAACTGTCTTCTGCACATGCCCAATGAGATGGTTTCATTTGTGTAAAAGCCAATAAAAAGCCAGCAAAAGGTGTAACTCCTATGTGACTTACAGAGAAAATACTACCAGTGTCAATCTTCCCATATGGGTAATAAAATTATTTAATCGCCATTTCGTGTGGTTTCAGTTGTAGATCAGGTATATATCTTTTTGTTATGTTACAATGGTTCACAGATAAAAATGAAATGAATTTTCTCTTGAACTGTGTCATTGCATAATGGACAGACTCTTTGGTTTCTTTCAAGTGAGAGACTTCTTCCTATATTTATTATTAAATCAAGTGATCTTAGTCTCAATTCAATCAAGCGTCATCTTTAGTCTTTATCTGTGGTTATCGAAAGATAAGTTTCGAGCTTGTTGCGAATGAATTTGGAATAAGAAAATGTCCCAAGTCAAACCAGCAAAATATGACAAGACAATTATATATTAATTACAATTTAATCAATCAAATAATAAACAATGTGTTTAAGGTTACTATATAAAGCTAATACAAGCTAAAATACAATATCAAATGAGTCACACTAATTAGCTAACCAAATATGTTCACCAGTCCTTATGAATCACACAGTTGATGAATATAGAAAACAGTCAGTGGGTCTAGAAACTAGCAAAACAAATTCAAATTATAAGAACATCCATTTTGGTCATTTCGAAGACACGTTTTGTAACAGAATGAGTACTAAAAGTGCATAAAACACAAAGTTAAATTGAAATGGATTTTTATCCTAAAGACATGGGTGTTTAAGTATCGTCAGCTGTGTGCCACCCGGTAAAATCAGCTGAAATAAAGTGAACTATTTATTGTACGTAAATATATATGAATTTTTTATATATAAAGAGGCGAATTAAGGGGGCGCAATTGTTATTATGTATAAGGCTTATTACAAGGATAAAGTAGTATCTATAATTCATTATGAAGTATTGTACAAAAATCTAATGCTAAAGAGGAAAAAGTTATATCAAACAAAATTACCAAACTTTTGAATAAATATGCAAATGACATTTTGGATTCTGAGAGAGTGTACCTAACTAATTTTGAGGCCAAAACTGCGTATTTTTATGGACTTCCTAAGATAGATAATTCAGGTTTTTGATGTTTAGCACGCTTTAGATAACAGTTGTTTCAGGTTTTTGCTCTGCCGTTTACTGTTTATGATTTTAACATCTTTTGGAGCGTTCGTTAGTTTCGGACATGCGTCTAGCGCCTGTACATAGTTTTTTACATTTGGATAGATATTTGGATTACAGGGGTTAAATGTAGTAACAATAGGTAGGGCTACCTAATATTTTCCCTTTTGTCTTTGTTTTAATAATATCTTCTCGGTTAAAGGAACGGGCCTTTGTTATAGCATCCAAAATGATATATCAGGGCTTTTGATAATTTCTCGAATTCTCTCAACCTCAAGTTTAGATTAGTCTGGTCTGATACTATGGTACATATTCTACAGGCTAGGGAATATGGAATGCTATCTTTAATATGGCGTGGATGGCAGGAAGTCTATTTACTACATATAGTCTATACAATAGTCTAAATACTGTTTGGAATCTGTAGGTTTGTAATAGATATCAGTTTATATTTTTTCCTGATTTTATGGTTACCATTACATCTAAGAATGCTAACCTTTCGGTACTCCCTTCCATTGTGAATGATAGACTTGGATGTAAATTTTGAAGTATATTATGTAGGTCTTTCAATGAATCATTATCTTGTGTCCATAATAAAAAACAGTCATTAAAAATCTTTTCCAACTTTTTTTAATTCGTTTTAGATTTCATCTCCAAACTTTTGGCCAACCTTACGGTACGATATCTCTTCTAGGTTGTGGCGTAAGTTGGCGCCATTTTCGTTCCCACGGCTGTCCCCTTTATTTGTTTGTAATAGTTTTCATTAAAATAAAAATTATATTATTATTAAGGATAAACTCATGAGGTAACTCATGGGAGTGTTTATCCAACAAATAATGAATTGCTTCTATACCTAAGTCATGAGGGATGTTTGAAAAAAGGTTCGTCACATCAAATGATATTGTGGATAAAACATTTAATGTTTCGTCTTGAAAAAAATTGGAGCAATGGAATTGCGACCTTTTGCCAAAACTAAAAAAGAATAACTGAATGAATAGAAATAATCTTCTTACTCAACCTTATGTCTTAAATGATTGAGGGGATCTAGAACAGTTTAGTGTTTCTTTACTGAGATGAATACTCAGTATGGAGATGCTTAACAGTTCTAGATTCCCTAAATAACTTTAGGCATAAGAAGATGACTTTTATTCATGTAACCTTTTATTTTCAGTATTGACAAAAGGGCACAATGCCATAGCTCAAATTTACAAGACAGAATAATTAAATTTTATATCAACATTAATAAACTTAAATAGAACACCACATTGTATTTCTTAAAAATTTGATACGTTGTATTTCGTTTCAGGGAGCAATGGATACTACTGTATTGATCTTATGTACACTATTACTAACTTTTCTAACTGCTTTGAGAGCCGATGAACAATGTGAAGCTGGAAAAGCCGGAGTGTACTGTAACTTACCTTGCCCGACCCAATGCAAAAACTGTGATAGAGTAAGCCAAGATTGTACAGAAAATTGCAAAACGCAACATCATTTCGGTAAACGTTGTGAACAAATTTGCCCAAAGTTCTGCGATGGTGCATGCAATATTACCACAGGGTCCTGTTTCCGATGTTTATCAACACATGGTGGAACTTTCTGCAACATTTCCTGTCCAGAAAACTGTAGATCAACGTGTGATATGAACACACTGGAATGTGATCATTGCAAGACAAACTTCACAGGAGCATTCTGTAATTATACGTGCCAAGGAGGACATTCAAACACCAGCAACCTCAAGTCTTGTATCCAGGCCTGTCGTGATGAGAGGAGATACGGAGATGACTGCGAGAAGCCGTGTCCAGAGAACTGTAAGGAAGGATGTTACAGAGACACTGGGGAGTGTTTTGATTGTACTGAAGGATTTGGAGGGAAGTTATGTAATGTGTCGTGCTCAGTAAACTGTTTGAATTGGTGTGAGAGATATCAGGGAATATGTAACGATTGTAAAGTTGGCTACAGCGGGGAGAGGTGCTCAGAGAAATGCCCCGCTAACTGTAAGGACAAATGTGACAAGAACACTGGACATTGCATAGAATGTGAAAGTGGCTTCCAGGGGAAAACGTGCACTGAAAATTTTACTCAAAATTGTAATGGAAGCTGCGATCAAACCACAGGGATCTGCATTGATGAAAACACAGGGAGATTCAAATATGGAAGGAACTGCGACCAAGCCACAGGGGAAAATAAACTGGATAGAAGTCCACGTCCTAAACACAAAGGTAATACATTGAAATGTAATTTCGCAGAAGGATAAAAAGAATATGTGGAAAATTAAGATGTCTGTATAGAAAAGCTCATCAGCATCAATATTATGTTCCGGACAAACATAACAGTCATTTTCTGTGTAATGACTATGTCTGTTTCGTTTATGATGAAAAATGTACAACCATAACGTACAAGTAAACAATATCTTTGTTTCCACGCACTGAATTTTACATGCATTGATCATGCCAACATATCTGGTATTTTCAGACAATTTTACGATTGTAGAAACAATGCGATTGTAATCATACTTACTAGTCCTGTACACAAAAACAACCTTTGAAATAACTTGATTATCTATCAACCAAAAGTTTTCTTCGAACAATCTCTTTTGTTACAGTGGCTTGCATGTAGAGTATCAAGTGCTGGAATGACAAAAATGAAAACAAATTGAAAAAAAATGACATTATTATGTTGACAAAAAAATATCTGTTTTAGATAAGAGTGTTCTAACTGTCGCATGTGTAGCCTTGGGTGGATCTCTAGTGGTTTTGGCAGTAACACTCACCTTTGTTTTATGGAGAAGACGACATAGGACCAGACAGTGAGTTTAATATTCACAAAACTCCTACCAAGTTTCCTTTTTAACTCATCTGGCCTGAAAGGCCCTATGCGCTTATGTCATTCCTCTGTCTGTAAACTTTACACTTTTTCATCCTCTCCTGAACCATTAGCTAAGTCGTTCTAAAATACTGTGTACACATCCCTTGACAGATTGATTTCTAATAAGGGCAGCAGGGTCACGTGTCGAGCTACCCTTCGCCAGAGGGACTAGACTTACTTTAGTCTTCAAATCCTTTATTACCATGTAATTACTCGTAAAATGAAAATAAATCCCTGTAACCTGACAGGTACGGTAACTTACGGTACTTAAACAATGAGGTTTCATTGTTAAGAGGACAAACTCCTCTACAAGAACATACAAATATAAAGAAAAGTGGTTTGACATATAAATTCTACATGATAAAAAATTGGTAAAATGAGCATAAACATATATTTGAACACATAAAAATAGCGATATTCTGCAAAGATATGGATAATGAAAATAAATATATGAATGGAAATGACATAATTTGCACTTTCAATATTGTTATGTTACTCCGCAGTTTTGACCTGTAAGGGTTAATGAGTAGCCACGCTTTACTCATGGTCAATCAAGAACCCTTATTATAACCTACTCAAGCAATAGATAAAAGATTCAAACCTACCTCTATTAATATGATATATCAAATAATTATATCAAAACTAAGCATACAAGGTTTCTGAATAGCAGAGACTCGGAAACTACACTGTGGATCGATATTCTTTTTTGCGAAATCAGGCCATTCCCATAACCTAGTTTTACAAGCCAAGTCGGATAATAGCCACGCTTCTAAATATAGCGACAGCTGAGGGAATAATAATATATAGTGATAAAATTTCACATAATTTTTATCGAGAGTTCTCATAGCTGTGATCACAATGCTATACTCTACCGTACCATTCAGATCTTCGACGAGGGTTCGAATCCACATTGCTTAAGTAATATTTTAGAGAAGTAACATTAATGAGTACTTAACTTTAAACTAATTAGTGTAAATTAAAATACAGCAGTGACGTCATTGTATTGTTTCAACCATACATTATCCTACAAGAATCTACTGCTTCTATGTGGACAATTGAGCAATAATAATTTTGAGATGGTCCCCGGAACGGAACTGGTTTCATTATTTGAATATGTAACTCATAGCATTTCGATAGAAAGACAAAAAAGATATGAGATTCAACATTTTAATTGCACTCAGATTTTAGAGAATGTCGACTTTGCAACTGATGTTGAAAATGCATTGTGGACGGTTTTGCTCCCTTGCTATGGCGACTGTTCCGTTATTCACGGGTCCTTGATCTTGGCACTGCAGAACGCGTCTAACTGCTTCCTTCTGTTCTTCAGATGTTCTTTTGTACGCTTGCACTGCGTCTGAAGAATGGCCCGTTGTTTCCTTGATCAGTTGCTCAGCTACATGTTGACGATACAGTCGTGTGGCTGCAGTAGCCCTCAAAGAATGATTTGATCGGAAGCCAGGTAATCCAGCAGTGGCTGCCATTTTTGACACTGTTGCAGCTATAGTGTGTATTCCAACAGGTGCTAGACTGTACCACTGCCCTGGACGTGGTTTTGTCAAAGGTCTTAGGTAAAAGTCCTTTGCACCAGCGGGGCTGAAAAACAGAAAAGAAGTTTTAATCAACATGTCCATGAATTATGTCGTAACGTTGCCTGTCATGCTTTTGTATATAAGGTTAAATCAAATCGGGTGGATCTGGATTATAAAAATGTATTGCTTACCATAAATGGACATATTTCTTATATATTGTCACTACACATCGACTGCCATCACGTTCATTTGGATAAGCATCAACAATTTTCTGCATTTTTTTTCTGTGCTTCAGTCCTCCATGTCGTGCTTTCGAAACATCTTCAGTATAACGCAGTACAGTTTTACCTCTGGAATCCGTTGTCAGGCTCAGTTGAGAGTGTTGCAGTCGCAGGGCTCTGTGTTCTTTTGCAGCTCTAAGGGCGAAGTTAATACCAAGAAGATACAACATTGTGTTCTGTAGTTGCTGAGCATTCTCACTCCCAAGGATATTTTTCTGCCACATCAAGTTTTCTTCTTCCACACTTATAACTTGAGCTTGACGTCTCGACATACCGATACCATCAGCAGACCGTTGTCTCATTACGGAATCAAGTGTGTTTTTCAAGTGATTGAACATGGACTCAGAGAAAAAATTAACTTCGAAATCGCACTGTGCCAGGTAGAGCTGGATGGACGTCAACATCTCGTAAAGCGTAGATCCAGGGTAATCCGTACCGTTAACTTTTCGGACTTCTGTGATGAATCTACTTAGGGTGACATCCATCTCCTCTGTCGTCATATCTTCCAAATTCACCTTGACAATCTGGTCCTTTCCTTGCCGCTTTGTTACAGTGTTTCTATTTTCGGCCCACTCTTTGTAAGTTTTAGAGCCCATTTGTACTTGTTCTTAGTACTCTCGGATAATCTGTAAAACGGAATTAATAATTATTAATTTCTGTTCAGAAACAGACCATAAACTCATCGCTTAACTCGCAGAATTTTGTTCGAAACTGATTAAGGCAGGTATTGCGAATAACAAATGCATTAAGGAAATGTTATCAATTTACTTACTATTAACACAATCATAAGAAAAACAAGATAGTACATAAGAACAGAACTTACTGTCGTTTGCTCATCAAAGTCATTTCGGATTCACTTTTTGGCACAGCAAAACGTCCATAACTTTCCTCAATTTGACATGCACTCTGAGATAAAAGATGGTCGTCATCTGATGAAAAATCTTTTGTCAGAGGTACTTGGAAACGATTCTTCAATTTCTCTTGAAGCCTGTGATAACACAACATCATCCTCTGAAGAAATGTCTTCGAAGTCTTCCCACTCAACAACAAAATTGCCCTACATAATGTCTAAGTTGAATTAAGACCACCTTCCTTTTATACCAAATCCCAAGCTGATTGTGGTTTCAAACGTCTTGCACGTGAATTAAGCTGGTAACGTTGCACGTGCATTAAGAATGTACTAGCTAGATGGTTACATTGCACGTGCATTAAGAATGTAATGGCGAAATGGTAACGTTACACGTGCATTAAGAATGTACCGGCAAGATGGTTACGTTGCCGTGCAATAAAAATGTACTGGCGAAATGGTAACGTTGATGTGCATTAAGAATATACTGGCAAGATGGTTATGTTGCACGTGCGTTAAGAATGTGGTGGCGAAATGTTAACGTTGCACATGCATTAAGAATGGACTGGCAAGATGATTACTTTGGATGTGCATTAAGAATAAACTGGCAAGATGGGCACAATGCACGTTTTTCAAACAACTTCACATGTGCATTAAGAATGACCGGTGAAGCAGTTGGGACCATCTCAAATTTTGTTAAAGGATTTTTTTTTTAATGAAAGACGTTTCTTTGTCTTATAATTTTTCAACGAAATACGAATGTTATTATCATAAACCGAAGCAGGTCATACAAAAAACACTTTAAACTAGGCTGTATTTTAAGTCAGATAACATACTTGCGTAACCGTACATTCGCGGCTCGTACATTCTTTTTCACGAATGTACGGTTACTTGTATGTTATCCTTAACATAAAGATATGTTTTAATTACATTTATTAAATTTTTCAACTAAATCTATCAAAAAAACGGAAAAATAGTATTGTAGATATGAATATGTTAAGGATAACATACAAGTAACCGTACATTCGTAAAAAAGAATGTACGAGCCGCGAAGCGGCGAGGACATTGTTTTCACGAATGTACGGTTACGAGTATGTTATCTGACTTAATGATAATGACTTGCCAGTTCATTCTTAATGCACATGCAAAGTAATCATCTTACCAGTCCATTCTTAATGCATGTGCAACGTTAACATTTCGCCGCCACATTCTTAATGCACGTGCAACGTAACGATCTTGCCGGTATTTTCTTAATGCACATCAACGTTACCATTTCGCGAGTACATTCTTAATGCACTTGCAACGTAACCATCTTGCCGGTTCATTCTTAATGCACGTGTAACGTTACCATTTCGCCAGTACATTCTTAATGCACGTGCAATGTAACCATCTAGCTAGTACATTCTTAATGCACGTGCAACGTTACCAGCTTAATTCATGTGCAAGACGTTTGAAACCACAATCAGCTTGGGATTTGGTATAAAAGGAAGGTGGTCTTAATTCAACTTAGACATTATGTAGGGCAATTTTGTTGTTGAGTGGGAAGACATGGCCGAGTATCCACACTTCGAAGACATTTCTTCAGAGGATGATGTTGTGTTATCACAGGCTTCAAGAGAAATTGAAGAATCGTTTCCAAGTACCTCTTCGAGTGTGACAAAAGATTTTTCATCGGATGACGACCATCTTTTATCTCAGAGTGCCTGTCAAATTGAGGAAAGTTATGGACGTTTTGCTGTGCCAAAAAGTGAATCCGAAATGACTTTGATGAGCAAACGACAGTAAGTTCTGTTCTTATGTACTATCTTGTTTTTCTTATGATTGTGTTAATAGTAAGTAATTTGATAACATTTCCTTAATGCATTTGTTATTCGCAATACCTGCCTTAATCAGTTTCGAACAAAATTCTGCGAGTTAAGCGATGATTTATGGTCTGTTTCTGAACAGAAATTAATAATTATTAATTCCATTTTACAGATTATCCGAGAGTTCTAAGAACAAGTAAAAATGGGCTGTTAAAACTTACAAAGAGTGGGACGAAAATAGAAACACTGTAAGAAAGCGGCAAGGAAAGGACCAGATTGTCAAGGTGAATTTGGAAGATATGACGACAGAGGAGATGGATGTCACCCTAAGTAGATTCATCACAGAAGTCCGAAAAGTTAACGGTACGGATTACCCTGGATCTACGCTTTACGAGATGTTGACGTCCATCCAGCTCTACCTGGCACAGTGCGATTTCGAAGTTAATTTTTTCTCTGAGCCAGTGTTCAATCACTTGAAAAACACACTTGATTCCGTAATGAGACAACGGTCTGCTGATGGTATCGGTATGTCGAGACGTCAAGCTCAAGTTATAAGTGTGGAAGAAGAAAACTTGATGTGGCAGAAAAATATCCTTGGGAGTGAGAATGCTCAGCAACTACAGAACACAATGTTGTATCTTCTTGGTATTAACTTCGCCCTTAGAGCTGCAAAAGAACACAGAGCCCTGCGACTGCAACACTCTCAACTGAGCCTGACAACGGATTCCAGAGGTAAAACTGTACTGCATTATACTGAAGATGTTTCGAAAGCACGACATGGAGGACTGAAGCACAGAAAAAAAATGCAGAAAATTGTTGATGCTTATCCAAATGAACGTGATGGCAGTCGATGTGTAGTGACAATATATAAGGAATATGTCCATTTTTGGTAAGCAATACATTTTTATAATCCAGATCCACCCGATTTGATTTAACCTTACATACAGAAGCATGACAGACAACGTTACGACATAATTCATGAACATGTTGATTACAACTTCTTTTCTGTTTTTCAGCCCCGCTGGTGCAAAGGACTTTTACCTAAGACCTTTGACAAAACCACGTCCAGGGCAGTGGTACAGTCTAGCACCTGTTGGAATACACACTATAGCTGCAACAGTGTCAAAAATGGCAGCCACTGCTGGATTACCTGGCTTCCGATCAAATCATTCTTTGAGGGCTACTGCAGCCACACGACTGTATCGTCAAAATGTAGCTGAGCAACTGATCAAGTAAACAACGGGCCATTCTTCAGACGCAGTGCAAGCGTACAAAAGAACATCTGAAGAACAGAAGGAAGCAGTTAGTCGCGTTCTGCAGTGCCAAGATCAGGGACCCGTGAATAACGGAACAGTCGCCATAGCAAGGGAGCAAAACCGTCCACAATGCATTTTCAACATCAGTTGCAAAGTCGACATTCTCTAAAATCTGAGTGCAATTGAAATGTTGAATCTCATATCTTTTTTGTCTTTCTATCGAAATGCTATGAGTTACATATTCAAATAATGAAACCAGTTCCGTTCCGGGGACCATCTCAAATTATTATTGCTCAATTGTCCACATAGAAGCAGTAGATTCTTGTAGTATAATGTATGATTGAAACAATACAATGACGTCACTGCTGTATTTTAAATGAGTTTACCTATGAATTTGTGTTGTCTCCAATAGCCCAGTGGGTCAATGGTTTGGCAATTTCATTAGCGCTTTATTGTGCCGACGGAACAGGTTCGAATTCTGGCTAGATCCATATAGCCAGCTTAGAATCACATTTCTGGTCACTTGCATGGGTCTTTCGACTTCTAAACTTGAGGCTCTTGACACGTTTGTTGAGAACTAATTTGCACTCCAATAAAATCCCGTGATACTGGTAAAAAAAAAACCAAAAAGAACCCAAGGCAGTGATTGAAGCCACTAGCATCGACCTAACGGCTTGCAAGCTTCAAGCCTATATGGAAGGAGTGCACATTCCAATGCTCCTCATGTGGTTTAAGCTTTGTTAGATGTAATGAGTCTTATTAGATCTACTACAGAGGTACGGCAAAAGCAAATGAAATTCCCAAAGCATTGAAACACAGGGCTGTTGGTGGTGCAACTCCTGCCCTCACCTCCCTGGGAGAATGGCTGCACTTAATTCCTTACCCCCAGGGACGTCTGGCTGAAAGGCCAGGAGGGGGGATTTTGCTAAAATTTATTGTGAATTTTTTTTATAAGCTGTTGGGTGATCTGTACAAAGTACCAATTTTGAGTACTTATTTTGATTTAACTTCGCTCTAATCTTGTCTCTCTCTGCTTTAGTTTGAATTACATAATTCTCACGTAAACAATCATCAAACGTATCCTTATACTTACACTTGAATAAACAAATCCACCTTGTCTGCTCTCTAAAGTCTTTGAGTATAGAGTTATATTTCTGTGAAGGAATCCAAAGACGATGACCCGTATGCCGCCCTGAGAAAGCTAGTCTCGGCAGCTCATCTTTCTTTTTAGAGAGGTCTTTCTCTGCGCTACAATCATCAATAATGAATAAGGTGCTTTCATTTTTAATTTTTTTATGGAAATACTTCAACCCTTCATTCAGACGATCCCCAGGAAGAATTTTATATACTTCTGGATCTGTATTTATCCACAATTTAGATTTATATGTCTCATTATCATTTATGGCTGGGCATAATATTACTATGTGTAATATATGTTAAGGATAACATACAAGTAACCGTACATTCGTGAAAAAGAATGTACGAGCCGCGAAGCGGCGAGGACATTGTTTTCACGAATGTACGGTTACGAGTATGTTATCTGACTTAAAATACAGCCTAGTTTAAAGTGTTTTTTGTATGACCTGCTTTGGTTTATGATAATAACATTCGTATTTCATTGCATAATTATAACACAAAAAACGTTTTTCAATAAAACAAAATCCTTTAACAAAATTTGAGATGGTCCCAACTCGTTCACCGGTCATTCTTAATGCACGTGCAACGTAACCATCTTGCCGGTACATTCTTAATGCACATGCAACGTTACCATTTCGCCAGTACATTCTTAATGCACGTGCAATGTATCCATCTAGCTAGTACATTCTTAATGCACGTGCAACGTTACCAGCTTAATTCACGTGCAAGACGTTTGAAACCGCAATCAGCTTGGGATTTGGTATAAAAGGAAGGTGGTCTTAATTCAACTTAGACATTATGTATGGCAATTTTGTTGTTGAGTGGGAAGACATGGCCGAGTATCCACACTTCGAAGACATTTCTTCAGAGGATGATGTTGTGTTATCAAATAATGAAACCAATTCCCTTCCGGGGACCATCTCAAAATTATTATTGCTCAATTGTCCACATAGAAGCAGTAGATTCTTGTAGGATAATGTATGATTGAAACAATACAATGACGTCACTGCTGTATTTTAAATATTACTAAAGACCAACTAATAGTTGAGCTTAATGATGACCCCTTTGTTGATGATGCTATAAACAAAACTTGTTGTGAGCTTTATTATACATACGGGATGTTCCTAGCACCGCTTACAATTTTTATAACAACTGCGAAGTATTGCCATTTTAAAGGTAAAAGTTTAGATAATAATGCTGTCCGAATCCGAGAAAATCCCTTAATTACAGACACTGGAACACACTGAAGCTCCAAAACTTACAGTTAAAAAAAATCCTAAAAAAGTAGCTGCTGGTAAGAAGGGGGCTATGGTTAAGAAATTGAAACGTGAACAACTTAATGCACAGCTGAGTGCACAGACTGCACAGCTGAGTGCACTCCAGAATGCATCACAAACTGAACAGAAGCAACCGAGTGAACCGCGAACATGTGGTTGTAAATCATGGAAATATATTATTTCCTATTTTGATATGTGTCATGGGAATAGGAATAGGCGTTGGTATTTCTAGATCCAGACATATATGTCCAAGGAGCAACTCTGCAGATGATGGTCCTTTAACGACTAAAGGATTTCATATGAAATAGAGAGAGAACATGGCTGAAAAAAACCTAGTAAACACACTTTACCATGCTGCAGTAATAACTGGATTAGCCATTGGAACCTCAAGGGTTAGTAACATGGTATTTAAAACTGGTACACCCAAACTGGACTTCAATGTTAATGATGTTGGGATGGTCACATTACATATTTGGGGAGCAATTTCATAAAAGACTATCTTGAAAAACATAAAGTTATCCCCACTTATATAGTGACGTAGTATCCTTAAAAATATATAACGTTATTTATGAAAATGGCCACAATTGCTATGATGGTGGGGGTGTAGTTGTGAATGCATTGGCATTCTCTGGGAGCAACTACTTGTTTTCAAAAATGGCAATGGAGAAAGAGCAAGACATGACAAAACTTTGGAAAAACTAGCAGTTGCCAAGAATATGTGGGAGAAGGAAAGAGTCGCAAGACTTGATTTCATAAATGAACAACTTAAAAGACAAAATCATGCTATTAAATCTTTTATGGATGTCAACGAAGAAATGCATGAGTATCATGTGAGATTTGGAACCCCCTCTGGAACCATTATAACCTGAACCCACCGATATTTTTACTCCACAATATCAAAAACGGGGTGAGATAGTATTTGTTGTTTTGGGAATGATTCTAGTGGGGTTTATTGCTTATAAGATTTTTTTTTAAAATAAAAAAATTCTTGAATAATATAAAAAATGAAATTCCTACACGAAGATACTATGATAAATATGATTAAATATGAATATTGACAAACGTTATAGTGAAATTCAGAAAAAGTTTAGGATTAGTAAGAAGTATATAAATAAAGGTTGCTTTTTATACAACTGTTATACAAAAGCTGTTTCTTAGGTGATGAATTAATTTAACAGAATACCTTTTAAATAAATAATTTTAAAAAATAAAAATATTTTTTCTTGAATATTATAAAATGCGGGCCATTTCAACTAGAAGCAGTAAAAAGGTGGTCCGGAAAAGAGATAAATTGTTTTTGGCAGAAACGTTTTTGAAAACACTATCTCAATCTTAATTAAATCAACTAAAAAAGTAAAAAAAAGTATCAAAATTGAATCAAAGGTAAAAACCAAAGTTTTACATCCAAAAACCAAGAAGTTAGATGAAGAATATTTAAAAGATTTAGATAAAGATATTAAAAGAGATTTAAATATCAAACCAGAACAATTCCAATTAACGAACACTTTTTAGCTCATCAGGTCTGAAAGACCAGATGGGCTTATGGCATGGCATGGCGTCCGGCGTCCGTCCATCCGTCCATCCGTCCGTCCACCCGTCCGTCCGTCCGTCCGTCCATCCATCCGTCCATCCGTCCATCCGTAAACTTTTCACTTTTTCGACTTCTTCTCCAGAACCAATGACTCTAGAGAGCTGACATTTTATGTGCATACTCCTTGGCAAATGGGGATTCTAAATTGTAGATTTAAAAAATCTATTTTAATCTTCTTCTCCAGTTCCAAAAGGTCCAGAGAGCTGAATAGTTGTGTGTAGACTCCTTGGGCACTGGAGATTCTAAATTGTAGGTTTGGTGACCCCATGACCCCAAATGGGGTCACAGGGGTCGAAACCTGAAAAACCTATTTTCATCTTCTTCTCCAGTTCCAAAAGGTCCAGAGAGCTGAAAAGGTGTGTGTAGACTCCTTGGCCAACGGGGATTCTAAATTGTAGGTTTGGTGACCCCATGAACCCAAATGGGGTCACAGGGGTCAAAACCTAAAAAACCTAATTTCATCTTTTTCCCTAGTTCCAAAAGGTTTAGAGAGCTGAAAAATTGTGTGACTCCTTGGACACTGGGGATTCTAAATTGTAGGTTTGGTGACCACTTGACCCCAAATGGGGTCACAGGGGTCAAAACCTAAAAAACCTATTTTCATCTTCTTCTCCAGTTCCAAAAGGTCCAGAGAGCTGAAAAGGTGTGTGTAGACTCCGTGGCCAACGGGGATTCTAAATTGTAGGTTTGGTGACCCCATGACCCCAAATGGGGTCACAGGGGTCAAAACCTAAAAAACCTAATTTCATCTTTTTCCCTAGTTCCAAAAGGTCTAGAGAGCTGAAAAACTGTGTGAAGACTCCTTGGACACTGGGGATTCTAAATTGCAGGTTTGGTGACCACTTGACCCCAAATGGGGTCACAGGGGTCAAAACCTTAAAATCCTACTATCATCTTCCTCTCCAGTTCCAAAAGGTCTTGGTAGCTTAATAGTTGTGTGTAGACTCCTTGGACAATGGGGATTCTGAATTGTAGGTTTGCTGACCCCTTGACCCCAAATGGGCAATGGGCCTTTTTTATTTGATTGTGAATAACTTTTAAGAAATACATTGTTGTTTTCTATTTCATCTTTTTCCCTAGTTCCAAAAGGTCTTAGAGAGCTGAAAAATTGTGTGAAGACTCCTTGGACACTGGGGATTCTAAATTGCAGGTTTGGTGACCACTTTACCCCAAATGGGGTCACAGGTGTCAAAACCTTAAAATCCTACTTTCATCTTCTTTTTGTTAGCCCTTCAAACACTGTCTAAAGTCTTGTCACCCCGCACAATAATAGACCATCCCTCAAGCTTGGTGTGAGTGAGTTTGGGTTTAACATGTCCGCAATCTTTCAGCTATTTCACTAGGTCGACCAAGACTTTGATTGACGTTTCAGTTGCCTGCCTCAAGTAAACACGTTTGTCACTTGATTTGATTTTCTTATATCTGAATTTTCTTATCCAAGAGAGCATAATTTGAAAAAAAATATTATAGTTTTGCTGTAATTGAATTATTAATGAACAAAACCTATGTACCCTTTAGTCCGTAATTTATGTGGCTATTTACTTTTGTTTATTTTATCACTCGGGGTTATTAGATATAAATGCATTTATGGTTAGACAAAATTGGCCCGACACAAGGAAGGACTAAATAATTTTACAGCCCGTCCTCAACCAAAGTTACCCGTCTCGGAAGTTGAGACAGGCTTTCTTTCCTACACTGCCCATGACCCCATGGTCTAAACCCAAACACCTATTTCTATCAAAAGTCTGATGAGCTACAGAGCCCATGGCTCTATTTTAGTGGATGTCTACGAAGCTGGGAATTGGAACCTAATTATAAGTATTTATCTACAGTATACATAAATACAGAAAAGATCTTAGTAAACTAATTAACAGAAGAATTGAAAGACATGACTAACATTTAATACCAATTGGCAATTAAGTTAGCTTTATCAAGGATGGTGAAAATACTATAACCCATGCTTTTTTTAGAAGCAAACAAATGGTAATAACCAATCCAATTGATATTCTTTCAACTTTGACTAAAGTTCAACAAGTGGTGGAAGAAAATTTAGAAAAATACACAAGAAATGTTTCTGGGGGAGTGGTAAACCATATAGAAAAATTATGTTTAGACGTAGCAAAATATAACCCATTGAAGGGAGGATCATATATAGATTTACCAGAATATTATTAGAAAAAGAAGGCCATTATCAATGTACAGAATACTGATGATAACTGTCTCAAGTGGGCATTGATATCTGCCCTATTCCCAGCTACTTCAAATTCGAACAAACCCTTTTCATTACCTACTGATGATGGGCTGAATTTTACTGGTATAGACACACCAACTCCTGTTTCACAAATTACAAGACTAGAAAAACTGAATAATTTAGCTATTAATGTATTCGGGAATAATAAAAGTAACAAGGGTGTCATTATTTCATTATTATTCATTATTCATAGGAATAGTTCAGCCGATGAAATGAATACTAGAATAAACCTCTTTCTGATTGAGAACAATGATAAATATCAATATACTTGGATAAAGAATTTGGATAGGCTTTTGTACGATCAATCAAAAACGTAAAATGAAAAAATACTTTTGTGAAAGACGCCTACACGGATATTCTAGTTTTATCACAATCACACAGGGCCTGCAGCTTTAGGGACATAGTCACCTGTTGTGATGGGGTAAGTTATAAATCAACTATTTACAGAGGACCAAATGTAACAGAGACATTTTTTAACAAGTCTCCTAGAAACAGAAAAAAATCTCCGGGAATGGTTAAAACACCCCAAACCTATGCTACCAATGACAAAGAATGAAATTAGTGAGTTTAATACAAACATAAATTGTAGTATCTGTAATAAGCCCTTGGGGAATGAAAGAGTATCTGATCATTGTCATATTACAGGAAAATATCATGGTGCAGCTCATAATCTGAAACATTATGATGCAAACCTTATTATGCAGGCCATTTATAAAGTTCCAGGGGATATCAAATGTATTCCGAATAATATGGAGAATTATTACTGATTATTATATGCATTTATTTATTGAGAAGGGCCTTAGGGGGGGGGGGGGGTATATCGATGGTTTCCAAGAGACATGCTAAACAAACAATACATACGTAGAAGGATATGATGCAAGTAAGCCATCTAATCATATACTATAAATAAATCCCACAACACCTATCCTCTAGCCCAAGAGAGATTAACAGTTAAACAAGAATGGTCGTCTGGTTACCAAAATAATTTACTAGGAGATAAAAAGCTATCAGATGTGCAAAAATTGGTACCAAATTTAATGAACAAATCAAAATACGTAGTTCACTATAGAAATCTACAGCTATATATCTCTTTGGGTATGAAATGAACTAAAGGACATAGGGTCCGTCAATTTGACAAGAGTCATTGGATGGAGCCTTATATCAGATTGAATACTGAACTGAGGAAGAAAGCTACAAGCAATTTCGAAAAGAATCTTTACAAGTTAATGAATAATTCAGTATTCGATAAAACTATGGAGAATTTAAGAAAGAGAGTGGATACTATAATGAATGAAACAAATGGATCAAAGCATCTGTTAGAAATGAGTGAAGATTACGATGTCTTGGATGATTTGTGTAAATGTTTTAAACCCGACTCTAATGTCTTGTTTGCAAAGTGATATCATTCCAAACTTTTCACTGTGGGGGATAAAATAGAATTCATTGATCAAATTGATATCAATTATCCTCGTGTTTTGATCAGTGCTGGGATAAAAACTGATTCAATTTGCATAGGACCTACTAGTGTAAAATTACGAGTTAATATTTGTGAGGGATATTTCAAAGATTTTTCCCAACCAGATTTCAAAGATTAGTTGTTATAAGCCAGATACAATATGTGAATTCAACCTCTTTTAAACTTCTGGAACAATTGCATGAGATCTTCTTTTGAAGATTTGACCACTTTGATATTTTCCTTCATCTCTTGAAATTTTGAAAGCTCAAGAGATATCAAAGCATATTCTGTGTCTGAGATTGAGCCATCATCTAAAGCCTTAGAAAAAAGGCCAGATTTGGTGTTTAATTTAGAATCGGCAATAATACGAATTTGTTCATGTTTCTTCAAATTTGAATGTTATTTACGTAAAACAAACTTTAAAGAAATGCCGAGGACACCATATAAACTTGCGGCTGCTTCTAATCCAATTGGTACTGGTGTCAAGATTACTTTTGATAGTACTCCTACCCTGGCTGTACCCAATGCTACACTTAATGTGATAAATGTTGCGTCCAAGATGTCTGTGGCATTAACTATCTTTTTATATTTTTCTTGTTTTTGTTTATGGGAATCCCTTTCATTTATAATCTCGGTTTTTATTTCACTAATTCTGGCTAATGCCTCAACATCGTTTGATAACTCAGAACACATTTTGTATATTAAATATCTTAACCTCTAAGAAAAGCAACTCCCCAAATGCTTTATAAAGCAATGTCCTAATGCTCTTTTATAAAATCCAGGAATGGTTGGTTAGAGGTGCAACATCATTATTCATAGGTATCTTATCAAACCTAATCCTACATCCAGCAGGGCGCTCGATTGTAGCCTCACCATCTAAACTATTTATTAATTCATCGGGTGTAACATAGATTTACACCACTAGGGATGGTTATTTCTATTGTTCTGAGGAGTCATTTTTTCTTACTAACCAACCTTAACCCCGGGTATTTTTGCCGGCCAAGGGAGTTATCTATGACATGAAGTAGTTATTTGAGGTGAATATTCATTTTAGAAGTTATTCTCTGTCAGATACCTTACGTCCTCGGCTTCGCCTTGGACTTGGTTATCTTCCCTCGAAAATTATACATCGGGAATTTTCAAATATTGTCTCTCGGCTTTGCCTCTAGTCAATATTTGAAAATTCCCTCTGTGATAATGTTTTATTCATTGTTCATATTTTAAATAAACGACCCATTGTCACAAATAACCACATTTGATTATTCTGAAGAAAACGTGCATCGATGACTTTGTACATCAGTCCATGTAATTACTTCCACAAAAACATCAAAAACAAGTACAACATTTTATTCAGGCAGACATTGATAGTCGTGTCCATTTTCTGTTACATTTAATTACATTTTTTATTCATAACACAATGTTTAATGACAACTTGGCGACGCGCTTCGTCATTATCCGAGTCGATGCCTTCAGTTTTCTCGGGGCTGACGTTGGTTGTTGCTCCAGCCGTGGAGTTTGGATTGGTGCCATCAAGAACTTCACTGACGGCTTTCATCTGCTGTTCACTTAAGCCTGAAAAGTACAGATGAATCACATTAAAGATTAAAACTCTACATTTTTCAACATGGGCATCAGTCCGGGTAGTCACACGGTTGTTTATCGTTTTGACAAAATTGTTCAGATTGTTAAACGTGTAAAGAATATTTACACTTCCGAAAAACGTGTTTCCATTATTTAGATTTTAACGTAAGACGTTGGAGGTGCATTAAGAATGATTGGTAAATACCTGTTGCAGATCTGTGACCTGTTCGCTCCATCATGAGTTGATCTTTGTTCTAAGTATATTCTTGCGAGGCCTCTATTAAGTCTTCATCAGATTGTGTAAGATCCAAGTCGCTTCAAACAATAGCAATGAAAGGCTATCGCTCAGCACAGTGAATACCTGGTCGTGCGAGACGCGCATGCTCTGAGTGAACGTGCAACTCATGGGCGTTGCGTTTGGTTGAACCGTTTTGTTTTTTCGTCTACATTTTCCAATAAACATTGAGTATATAAATCATGTGGTGAAAGTAAGTGTGCAACGTTGATCATACCATTTTCATTATCAAATATTGGGTAGATGTTCAAATCTTAAAAAATGAAATAAAGTCATTGTGTGTGCAATAACATATGTTGAACTGAACCAAGAGGTAATAATTTTTACCCAGTACAAAACCGTGGTACATATATTTGCGATTAAGAGATGAAACACAATTGAGATATCGAAATCTGTGAAAAATTCACTATGAGAAAAGATGATGTTTTGTAATTCATATTCTAGGATTATCATTACATCTATATTGATATTTGAAGCAAAATATGAAAATGATGTGCTAATAGTTTTATGAGATGCCATACGAAAGGTTATGTCCAAATACCCTAGGGAGGTTGGAACGTTTTAATTTAAAGCTATTTAAATTGAGCCTAATTGTTAGCAAATGTTTTTATACATATCAATATACAAAGCCACGTGGTGTAAGTCGTTTAGACACCTTGTCATCGGGAATTACGGAATAAAACCCTCGATTTCATCTCGGGTTATATTCCGTAATTCCCTCGATGCGGTGTCTAACCTTAACATAAAATGGTTTATTTGGTACAGTCCATTTTATATTCAATCCGGGAAGGATAGTCACAAAATTATCTTGCACAGCTCCCAAAAGTAGTTTCATAAACATATAATTACCAAACTTCCTAAGTGTAAACTCCTGTATTATATCCAGAAATACTGGTATAGGAGCATTGACTCTCTATTCCTTGCAATTCCTACTCCATCATAATTAACAAGTTCTATTCCCTTCTTCTTGTTGTGAGAATATATAGGATACTAATAAAGAGCCCTTATTTGTTTTTTTCTTTATGAAATGTTGTTTTCCAATCATAACATTCATGGGGGTTGCACTAATATATAACTCCAATTTGGGTTCTTTTATTATTACCTTTTGCTCATCATTATCACCTTTATAATGAAACCCATACATATTTCCTTCTACCCCATCAGCATTGAATATCTCTCTGTTACCTATTTCTATTCTCCTATAGACACCTATAGCCCACATGATTGGTCCTTCTTAGCAATTCCAATCTAAACCTTCTCCATCACCGAGGTCTACTATTCCTTAATTGAGACACTTTTCACGGTCGTGAGTTGGCCCACTATATTCTAACATTTTAATTTATTATCAGTTATCATTCTTTTAAATGTAAAGTCACAGTTGTGTAACCAATCTTAATTGGTTGATTGTCTGTAGTTAATATTGAAATTTCCAAGTTGGGTATTCGACCAAGTTTAAGTTTCTTACACTGTCGGTGAGTAAATGTTTCATATCTGCCACTGTTGGTTGTAATTCTCATCATTTCCCACAGGAATTATCCTCAATAAAGTGGAGGGCTTTTCTCTAAGAATATTATCACTTGTATTGATACAATCAAGATGTACACAAAGGTCTTTATAACTAAATTTTGGTAAATCTTTCGCATGATGGGTGTTGATAATAGTTAACAACTCAAAACCTAAAGTTGTCACCAGGGGATGTGTTAAGGTAATTGCATCTCCAGAGTTTTCGAGCTTCAATTTACCATTAGCAGAATTTATTGTTACTTTACAGCCATGCTCCTTAAAGAATTCATTTAACATGCCTACGTTGTAATAGCCATCTGGAATAGTTATATTTTTTGTCCCTTTCAGAAATCCTTTTTTTTACCTAGCTTATATTATACCAATGGGGGTAAAACAAAATTTCACATAAAGCTTTTTCCAAACATCCACTTGTGTTGTCTATAGCTCTAGGAAGTTCGATTGTTTCCCCTTTCTTAAGATTAGGAATAGTCAGATATATTTTATCATTTAAGCATTTATTTCTAAACAATAAAATGGCAATGTTGTCCTATAAGTATAATAGCAAAGAAAAGACCTACAATGACCATCCACTATCAAAGATGGAATTAACAAAAGCACTGTTTATGTTTCACGTTTTTTATCAAGTAAGACGTATTTTGGATCTTATGCAAATGCCATTACCACAAGATAAAGATTTTAATGCTAATAATAACCCATATAATATCATTTTTAAAATTATGTTTTATAATATATTTAAAATATATTTTCAATAACTGACAGTCTGCTGACAATTACACTGCTCCAAATGAACCCCTCCTTCTCCATTGCATTCAAGTTCTTCACCTCGTAAACAAAAACATTGATTCCTAAATAATCCAGTATATTCAGAGAAAATCATTAAACACTTCACAGGTTTTATTTACTAAATGTTGACAGGGAAAGCAGTTCGCAAAAGAGTCTATAACTAGCTCATCAAAGTGATTATTTCTAAGTAGTATATTATACATTTTACAACACTTACATATCTGAATGCACTTTCATAAATTAAATTGCCACATACTTATGAAATGTTCACATCTGTAACTGAGATGGTGACTAGTGTACTCTATGATAATTAACCAATTTGCAAATCCTACAAAAGACAATAATTAGGTACCTAACACTACTTTTTCACACCAGAGAATATAGTCATAAAGTTTATACAGTTTACAACATAGTGCCACACACCTGTACATTATGGCAATTAAGCAATAACGTTAATGACCTCAGCACCTGGCACATTTCCATTTAGGTAATACACTGTTTAGTTATCTAAACTTTATCCTCACACATGATCAACAGCCTTTATTGAAACTTGATGAAGGTAATTAGGTTTGCCAATACACGTGACACATGACAATACATAAACAAACTGTTTAACTAAATACCTTATTTCATACTCCAATGTTGTTCAACTTAAATGGGAAGGGTTGGGGGACAATCATCCACATTTGCATTACATTTTGAAACTTGTACATTAGAGTCCGTAATTTCTGTGAATAATTTAAAGAGACATAAATTCATACTGCAGATAAAAACTCAAAATTCGTCTGCAAATCATCAATTATAGTCAACTCCCCAAAAGTTTCATGATTATTCATCCCCACCTCCCCCTTAAGAACTATGAATTATCCTATCTTGCCAAATTTCTTACCCTCTTTTGTTCGCTCTTCTCAAAGTATTCCGTTCGTTTTCTCTTCCGATATGGTTGACTGTCATATCTCGGTCGATAGACGGGTAGCGGGCCTGTTTTCATCTTCATCTGTCTATAAACTGTTGGTACAGCATTTTTGACGAGTATTTTCCTTTGTGGGGCAAGTCATCCCCGCTTCGAAAACAGAATTGCGATAAACTTCAACTTTATATGGCAATTATGCTTTTTTCTTGAAGTTTGTGCAACCAAACGCTATACCAATATATTCCTTATTCATATCCTGACTATTCTCAGATAAACTCAACCATTTAAACCTCGACAATTAGGAGAAACGAGCAATAGAATCAGACACCTATCTTTGTCGTAGTGTTTTTGTCGCCATCTTGGAACGTCCCCTCCTTACCGAGTACACGACTGTTAATATATGTACTCTTAAAATTGGAACTTATTAATTGAAATATTTGTTTTTGGAATGGAGAATCAACTGCAGAGAGAATCTATAAATTAAGGTAGTGTACGAAGTCGTGATTCACAGGCTTTTTTAAATTTGACCCTTTTCAAGGTTCCTTTTATCATTTCCAGAACCCAAAAAGATAACGTTTGCTTGGTTGCGTACTACAGAAGCAGGATAGACGACGATGAAACCACAACTACAGTCGGTACTAATGAGGAGAACAGCAGACTGACGAACTACGAGGAGATACGTGTGCCAATGAAACACAAGGACGAAAATCCATCGATTAACCTCGATGATACCAAAGCAGAAGAGAAACGACCAGATGAAAGCTATCAAATTGACAACGAGGATGCCATAGAAGGGGAAGATCACCAGAAAGCGAATCAGGCTGTAGCGAATCATTGTATGGAAGTTGGTGACCAATCTGATGTACTTGATACTGAGAAGTCTACCACCAGTACCAACGTGAATGACGATGGTACAGAGGATGATGTGTCTAGTATTGATGAGAAAGATGAAAATCTAAAGGAAGAGGCTCCCGAGAAAATCTATGTTGATATCATGGCAGTCAGAGGCTATTGATCAGAGCTCCAGATGAGTTGCGTACTGGCGTATGATACGCAAAATAAGAGATGAAATACAAAAAAATTATAATAGCCTGTATATGATATTGTCATATTTGTGTATATGTTATTTTATTATTTCTCTCGCCACACTCACTGGCTTGATATTGGGGACTCGCTTATGAGCCTGCGAGAGGCACACTTCTAAATAATTACAAAGGAAGGTTTTTCATTATTTTATTACAAAAACATTTAAAGCTGTTTACATAAATACACAATTCCTGTTCTAACCTTTCTACCTATCATACGTTCCTACCCCATACTTACTCTACTCCCGATATACTTAACCAATCCTGGGCGGCCAAAGCCCCTCGTCTCCCTGGCTTTTCTGACCTCCTAGTTTTTCTTGTCTAGCTCCACTCTTCCGAAAAGTTCCTCCATTGCTTACTTCACCAACCCCGACTTTTTTTCTAACTGCCCGTGCATCCCCTTTTTAACCCTTGAACACATAAATCACCTTAAGGGTGTGTTTTTCTCTAGGCCAATCATTTCTTTACTGTACCCTATGACATATGTCAGTCAGAAGTGTACTCTGACCTTCGACCTTGATAACTTTCAACCTTAACCTTTTTGTGACGTCACTACCTACTTTCTCTAATTGAATAATACACTTTAGCAAATGCTAAGTAATTCATAACGTCACGATAATGCATTTTATCTCTCATTTATTCTTCTTACCAAGCTGTTTTTAACATAAGAATGATTACATGTTAGGCTTGGTCGTAAATTCCAATTGACCAAATGTCACATATGTCAGAATACTTAGCCTAAACTCATTTCTCATCCTTGTTTCTCATAATTAATAACTAAAGAACACGCACCTTTTAATCACCTGCTCTATTATGTCTTTTGTCTACACATTTGCTACTTTCAAATAATATTTCACTTTTTCTAACCTTATTTTAGATATACTGAATATTTCCTAAAACCCCATATTCTAACTTACTTTTAATCTCACTACATAACAATATACGCTAGAAATTATAACGATGTGTATTTACCAAAAACCCATAAAACGCGTATCATTTCACACAGATATTAACAGATACATGATGAAATTTAAATCGGAAGTATTTTGTCTTTATATATTCTGATAAAACCTTTTTGAATATTCTGTTATAGTTGCAATTGGGTATAGGTTACAAAACTGTTTTGTTATCTGATTTTGGGGATTTTTTTTTATATTTATGAACTAATTTGAAATTTTTGGTTAGCAAATGAGTTGCAAACGGATACGAAGCAAATATAAAGTGCCAGTTGGCATGGATTACTCTTTTGTAAATATTGTATAATAAATATTGTATTGAATATTATGTGCACGCATATTACATTACCTTTTCTCCAAAGGCATTTAGAAGTTGGTGTAATGATACAGAGGATATCGATACTGGCGGTTTTTCTGAGTATTCTGCTGATGTGATGACTAATCTGGCCTTGATATGGGATGTTGACGCGGAGCTGATTCTGGTTTGGGTGGACGATCATCTCGTTGATGGAGGGTGGAAGTTATAGTCTGCTTTACAAGTTGTTTGGGATAACCGTTGAGGGTGATGAAAGTTCTTTTGAGGTGATCTAACTCATCTTGTAGTTTTGTTGGGTCACAGATAGTCTTGGCACCTCTATTCAGGGTTGATACTATGGCTCGTTTTATTTGGGGATGATGATTGGATAGGAAGTTGATATACTGATCAGTGTGTGTAAGTTTTCTGTACACATATGTGGTTATTGTTTCTGATGAGTTATCTAGTAACGCGGGACTTTGAAAGTGCTGACTCTTCAAAGCTCGTCATAAAGATCTCTGTTATCAGGGGTGAGAGAGGTGAAGCCATGGCAAGACCATGAATTTGTTGGTAGATGTTGTTCTGCCATGTAAAATAGGAAGTCTGGAAGCAGCTTGAAATAAGGTTGACGATGTTGTCTACGCTGAGTTAAGTGTCAAGAGTGTCTATGTAACTGTCCAGTTTAGTACAGAGAATATCTATAGCTTCAGGAAGTGGAATGTTCGTGAACAAGTCTACAACATTGAAATCAGGAGTGTCCATGATCACAGCTGCCTTCCCCTTATCAACCTCGGTGATAGTGATGGTTGTGTCGTTGCTCAGTTCTCGGATGGCCTTCTTCTCTTGGGATGTCAGGTTGCTGCGTTGCTTGGGAGACTTCTTGATGAGGTCAGCAATCTGGTGCCGTAGGTAGTCAATGCTGCCGTTGGGGGCCAGTTGCTGGGGGCCGCTCTCGATACTTGTGATGAATTCATCTGTTTTGGTGGTGCTGGCTGAAGGGATGAATTTCAGGCCTTTTGAGAGGAAGGACATCTGAGCAGTTGTAAGTGGTTTGGAGCTGAGATTGACCACAGTCTTCTTAGTGTAGGTTTCACGGCAGATAGTGGCATTAGGTGGTTGGGATGAGTGTGTTGCTGCATGCTGTTGGAGGTTGCTGAATTTCTTGGTCTGGCGTTGTTTAATCTTATCATTCAGGGATGCATTGCTGACAGTTAAGTGTTATTAGACTTCGGCTGAGGATTTGCGAAGGTAGTTCTCAAGTGAGGCTTTCTTCTGTCTTAGTTGTTGAACTTGGACCTTGTGGATTCTGCTACTAGCTTGATGCAGGATTTTGGTAATTGAATGATGGAGTGCAGTTCTGAACAGGATGGCGGATTCTGAGTCCACGTGGCACGATATTGTTATCTCTACATCGCAGAAGGAAGGTGAGATGATTCTTCGTCTTTATGATCTTGGAGATGACGTTGGAGTTAATGTTGAGGAGTCTGACAGCTTCATCTCCATGTAGATGTCTGATGAATTTCTTCAAAGACATTTAGAAGTTCGTGTAATGATACAGCGATATTATGGATGACAACTTCTTTATTTATTTTTCACAACGTTTCTGGGCTACGTCTTGCCCCTTCATCAGATGGATAATAAAAACCATTCTCAGAGCCAACGGAAGGGGAGACAACAGTCAAACGCAATCCAATCCCAGAGGTTGTGTTTATCAGATTAATTGTGAAAGTGGTAGCAGATACATAGGAGAAACCTGCCGACCATTTAAAATTAGACTTAAAAAACACAAAACGTCTGTTGAAAAATCTGATTTGAAATCCGCTCTTTCTGAACACATCATCAACAACCCAAACCATTCTATCAACTGGCAGCAGACAAAGATCTTGGCTTCCAACGTCAATGATTGGCACAAAAGAAAACTTCTCGAATCATCCTGCCTGAGAAGATTAGCCCCTGAGACAGGGATCAAGTGGGTTACCTCCCTACCGCCTGGCCAATCCTCAAAGAAGCATAGACCACTCCACTGTATAAACATTCAGACTTGTAACAACACTCATTGAATAATTACCTTCTTTATCTCACTTATCGTATTGTACATAATTAATTGAATCAATGGCTTCCTGCATACATATATATACATTATTCCAACTAATATATGTTCATTATCCACCTGAGCATACTTTGTCTTCATATCAGATCAATTAGCAAATAGTTTTAGCAAAAAGTCGATATAAAATTTTATCATAAGTAAAAACAAATGATAAAATATGTTAAAGGTAATTTAATAATACAGACAATATTATGGATGAAAGTTTTTGGGCTACTTCTTTCCCCTTCTTCAGGCTGTAAACGTGTTACCTTGCAAGATAGTCCTTAGATAATTGCAATTATGCTGTCTGTCTAGCGATAAGAATGATCAATGGATATGCTTATCGGTAAACAGACAAAGTCGGCTAAATGCCCAACGTGATTGCTGTTTTACATAGCCTATTGCATTCAAATAAACATAATTTGTAAACACAATATTCAACTTTTCATCCATATGCTTAGATAACTAAAGAAATATTCTTAGGTAACTAAAGAAAACTTGCATCTTATGAATAGGGTGTTTACTGGAGCTGCGTTCGTTGCAGATCGAACAGGCGCCGGTCACGTGGTTGGTCTGTACAGCCTTAATGCAGTACAACATTTCAATATATTTTGTAGCCCATGTTAATGTAAACTTGTAGTAGTCGTGTAAGCAGATCAACCAAAACCATAATGCCACGGAAGGCAAAAACTATTCAAATGGCAACACGATTTCCATTTTTTCTGTTATTATTGTTTTAACCTGGATTGATTTCTCTTAACTTGAAAGTTAAATGACTTTCTCACAAAATATTTTAAAAATCTATTAAAAAGGATCTTTATTTCAGCTTTAATTTCAAAATCTTTAAATCCTTGGTAATAAATTGTCTTTTGAGATTCCAGCTATCATAACTTTCATACGACTAGTAATGTCAATTTTATAGTTACAAATTGTAACACAAATGCATTTAAATGAAAAACAGAATTTGTAAAGCATCATTGATTAATCTCGTGGAAACGCCCATAACAAAGGCACTAATTAGGATTGAGTTGGGGTTAAACTTGTTTTGAACAATACTTCAGCTTTAAACAGGTTTATGAGGACCATCCAAAATGAAAGTGGACTGATCAGTGTGAAAGGGATCTAAAGACGGAAAGAAAGGCATAATGAAGGATAGAGAAGAGATGTTAGAACGACTAAAATTTGGTTTGGTTTCTACACGTCGACCTGTCCAGTTTAGGTACCCAAATCTGAAGCACACAAACCACTACACCATGATAAGGTATTTAGTCCTGTGGTGGCACTAATATGGAAGGTCAAAGAGTCGGAAAATACATACACAATTCACATGTGTTTCTGTGTTAAATGTCTCCTACTTCAGTGTAAATAGCTTCCATATGCTGGAAAGTTGAGCTTCTCATTAAAAGGATTCACTCCTATCACTTTTTAAGAGAGTAAGTGACACATACCTTAGTAATTAATACTTATCAGAACTCCATTATTTACAATACTCATCACCTTATGTGTACATAGTATTTCAGTTTTCTAGGCATTTTCTTTTAAAAGGGACACAGGGTTACTGAATCTATAAATTTGAATCCCCATAAGCTAAGGACACTGAACACAAAGTTTCAACTTTTCAGTTCTCTTGCTTCTGGAGAGGAAAATGAAAATATAAATCATTAAAATTGTTTTCATTGTTCAATTATTATTAAAAGTATTAGAGAATATAAAATGAATTGGGTTTTTTCTTACCCTGCGACCCCTAATAAAAAGAGGTATTGCTTTTGTTTCTCATTCCAGGGTCCTGACTGGCTGCAGAACCTACACTACATAGTCCCTGTTTGACCAGGGAGTCTAAGAGGCAGATTTAAAATCATCCTCGTTTACAAAGGGCTAAATGTTAAAAAACTCTGACGTTTTTCATAGCCTTAATGTATTAATTATTTATTGTTATTTTGAAATATTTATATTTAAAACTGATATTCGTTAACGACATTCAAGGAGATATGTGTTCTTGTTCTTATTCAAGCGAAAACATCATTCCATTTATTAAATTCATTTTACATTATAAACGAGATTAATCATTTTACGTGTCTGTTTATATTTGAGAATTTTAACAGATTTAGCTCGTTTTATAATGTCATATTCACTGAATAAGAATTAGCACCACTTTAGAAATAGTTCTAAGGACTTTTTGTTATTTCAAAAGTTAAAACTGTTTTAAAATACATTTTACGATTTGACTTCAATGATATATATCATATACCGTGTAGTTTCGGACTATTTTTATCATTATATGCTCAACAGTGTCCCGAAAAACGACTTGAATGAATAATGAATGAATGAATAAATAGGGATCATGATGAATCTAATGAGAGACCATGGTGACCAATTACTGAAACCTATTGTTGTCTTCTCAATAATTACCAGGAAAGCTTAAATAATGTATATATACAGATTCTTCTTACCGATCGTCATTATGAGTTGTAATTTTAGTTTCAATGATTGTCGGTTGAATGCACTAACGCTGTTGTATGTTGATCAAGGTTTTGTTAATGGATGGTTGGCTCAAAGATTGTAACGATGACATATGATTGATTTAGTTTCAGTTTGGTAGTAAGACGTCTTGGTTGTATAATAATAAAAATAATAATGATGATGATGATGATGATGATGGCAGATACTTCCATGATAATCGGATAACTATTTGATTTGTTTTTCAAAATAAACTTTACACTTCAAAGTAGTCACCATTCTCTCCAACAGAGGTAGATAAATCTACGATAATCTAAGTTTTAATTCGAGCATTTCTGAGCTTGAAAAGGAGACGCCAATTTGATTGCAATCAAATCAAGTTGTCTGATAGGTTCTTATTCATTTGTGAAGACTGGAACACCATCCGTATTATTGAATACGATTTCAAAACTTCAAGCATGTAAAGAAATACACTAACGCAAGAGATGAACTGATGTTGGGGAGAGATATTTACGTGAAAGGAATTCATTGCTATCTAAAGTTGCATCTTTTATTTGTTTGATTTCGATGATAAATTTCATCATGATCACGGTCATATAAATGTTCGTAATTCAGCGTCCACTTTACATGTATATAAGTTAAATGACCTACTTAGGAATACCAACATATATTAGTCTTGGTTGCTATAGACTAGTTTCCAAAATAACGTTTGTGTTATTGGCGTGCGCCATTGTCCGGTTTCGGAAATATCTTTTTAATAAATCTGTTTCCTGCTCATTGTCAATATGCTAACTGATTAGCATTTAAATGTTAATTGTCAGAAACAACCACTTCTTGTTGCTTAAATAACACCATTTGTGAAATTTTACATATTTGACCCCAACAACATACTCAGTTTAAAGAATTGAGTATCATAGACGAAATGTAGAGGTAAAAACCCTTTCAAAAATATTTACGGCGCCAGCTTAGGACACTGCTAATTATTATCGAAAATGATGATAATAAGTTGCTGAAAACGCCGTCATGTTTTATGACCAATAAATTGTTACCCTAAACCACGTTCCTTACAGTGTCACAGAGTATGTTTAATAAATTTTGTATGTGGATTGAGTAGAGTAAAAATACCGTTTGTCCTGAGGTAAGTTCAAATCGCCTTTATAAAGTTTCATTTTTAACTCTAACTTGTCAAAATTACGATATTTTCTTGTTTTCAAACGAAAAACCGCCATATCAAATTTAAGAAGTCGAAAACCTGCTTCCCATTTACATGTTTGTGTCTTTTCTGACTTATGTAACCCTATTTACCCCAATTTGTCTTGCGATCTGTCGTAAATAAGTTACCGAAATTACGTTTCAAACAATGGCGCGCGTCATTGTCCGGTTTTGATCATAAATTACAACGTTTACTTGTTTATTGTCACTATGGTGAACTGATAAGCTATAAGATTCTTATTCTCATGAACAACCACTTTTTCTCTATTGAATAACACCATTTATGAAGTGTGACATATTTGACTCTAACAATATACTCTGTGCCCCTTTAAGGTAAAGATTTATTCTTTAGAAATGAAAAACATTAAACTAGTTTTAGTAATGAAATTGAAGAATTATTGCCACGAGGTACTGAGCATATATTTCCCTTTGGACCCTCATAAAGAAAAACGTCCTCAATAAAACAATCAGGAAACAGGAAAATGATAATCCAAACTTTCCACTGAAAATAATTTAACTTCACAACAACAAAAATCACATTTTTGAGTATCAATTTGTATTATAATATGAATAAATTTCGAGTTTTAAGATGTTAGAAAATGACTCGCACATTATGAGAGGATAGCCGCTGCCGTCATTCCTTTTCTCCGTGATTTGTCCACTCACTCACTTTTGGATGACATTCATCCACGCTGTGAATGACTTAAATATTGTTGAAGGCACGTTAATCTCCACATCCTACTCACTCCCCGTACAAATTCATTGCTATAACAACCTGATGTCACATATGTAATTAGTACATTATTGATTATCTCAAATTAGACGATTGACGATACCACGCAATTGTCTTTCCCTAAAACACTCTAGAGAAGAAATGAAAGAATGCATTATTTTGTTAACATATATGCATATCCACGATCAATTACTGTATATGTGTGTATATTTAATATTTTGGTACATGTGCCCATATTATTTACATCATTACTATTAACCACACGATAAATCCCTGATTATTATATATCGTTAACTCAGTAACTACTTTACCACTATGTCATCATCGGTGATCCTTGACTGAATGTTATCATTGTTATGATTGTTATCATCCAGAAAATTTGCATTAGAATTAACCATACTTGAAAACCAAAGAAACTGCCATGTCCATTCAATATGCTGGCATAGAAACATGGTACTCAATGCGTTGGCCTTGCGTTTAGGATATTTTTAGGCCATTTGACCCATAATACAATACATTAGATATATATCACACATTAAAATTCATACTCATTGCTTATGTTTATATATATATATATATAAACTTCAGTCATGGTTTCTAGCGCTTTGAGCCTGTTATTCAGCCTGGAATAGCGCTATACAAATAGACACATTATATTATACAATTATAGACTGGTGATGAGGTCAATACCTGTTTTTATAGACCCGAGGAAAGCGATATTGACAGAGGACCAAGTCCGAGGTCAATATTGCTTTCCTCGGGTCTATAAAAACAGGTATTGACCGAATTCACTAGTCCATAATTGTTTTATTAAATTTCGATATACATACGAAAAGGAAAAAAAACTACAGTCATGAACATCATTTTGTAACGATTATTCAACATGACGGTCAAATGACGTCACGATAACAATAACATGACGTCATGTAACAACGGTTTGACGTCATTTTGTCTGTTTCAAGTCAATATCACTTTTGGTCAGATTTGGAGTGAAATCAATATGCTTTTCTGTCGACTGACACGTGACCGCTTCTCGACCAATCGGATTGCCGGACAAATGAGCCTACATAATAATATACATTATTATGATATTTATAATATATATTTCAGATGTAAATGATTTTTTAATTGGCGAATAAAATTGCAACAAGACTTTATCTGTAAATTATGCGTGCCAGTTTTGTTTTGCACAATCAATTGGTCTTTCCTTGAAAATCTTCAAAAATAAAACTTTATCCTATAATCCCTGTTGTACCCAGACATGTCCAAACCCATAAGTGAAAATATTATACATACCCTCTGATATAAATATTCCTTTATTAAAAACTTCAGTCATGGATTCGGTCAGCTGCACAGCGAAGTGGACTAAGTGCACAATCCTGTCTTACTCCTGAGCAGTTGAATTAATCAGACAGTTTCGTGCCTTCTATTACGACTGCAGATTTCACTTTTTTATACACATCTTGTAGAACTTTAGAAATGTTTCCAAGTATCCCGTTATTAAAAAAAGCTAGAGAAGCTTTGTCCTAATAACCATGTCGAACGCCTTTTTAAAGTCAACTAATGCGCAATTCTATTAACCTTGTTTTCTTGTATATTTTTGAATTATAGATTGCAGAATGAATATTTTATCAATCGTAGAATGGTTTTTCTAAAAACCACCTTGGTATTCCCCAATCAGTCCAACACTTTCAACATGATCGTCGATTCGCTTATCAATAATTGTTGTAAAAAGTTAAGTAATCCTATGTCCCTGTAATTGCTAGGTTCATTTGATGGTCCTCTCTTATAAATTGGTAATATATAGGAAATTAGCTTGCTATTCCAGCTTTTACCAAAATCAAATCAGATGGCAAGGTTCCATGATCATTTGCTGGAAAGGACTGTTTAAAGTCCCTGATACGGAAACACCTGTATCCAACTTCTCATATCAAGCCGTTTAATTTGGTTATTGTATCAACAAGACCCAAGGGAGAGTAGTTTGAGTAACTAATGTGTGATGAGGGGTGGTGACTGATAGCCGAAAATTTAGCCGAGGTTGGTCCTAAGTAGCCGGGGTTTGAGGAATATTAAATCTCACACATTTAATTTGGATTAGGTATCCGATATATATGATAAGGCAATGGTGAAGATACAGAAAAGATATATCTAATAATGAGTGATATCAAGTTATCAAGTTCTTAAAGCACAAGTGCACACCACTCTTCCCTAAACTAAATGGTACTATTCTGTCAAGAATGATCATGGAACTAACAACAATTGGAATGGGGCACATTAAAGTGCTAACATAGAATGAAATAAAAGTGACTTAATGAGCTGCTGTCTCGTTTAATCGACTACGGTGCTCGCGAAACCCATACTGAAACCTTTATGTAAGGATTTTTCCGCATGCAACGTTGTAATGGTCATGTACAAATAACTCGCCTCCATAAATAAAAATGACTAACTTTATTAGTTCCTTTTGAAAAGAAGTATGTTTGTTGAATGTGTTTACTTTGACAGAAAGTGTGTAATCGTAAACATATTGATATTAAATAGAAGACCATTTCCGGGCGAAAACTGAAAATAAATTTTTATAAATCTCTTCCGCAAAGAAAGATTAGCGGTCATCAGGGTGAACCCCCGTAATGCTTAGCTCATTGAAACTTGGAACCATCGATCCTTGAAGATAATTTAATATTTTAATATAATTTAATTTAATATGTTACAAGACTAGAACACGAAAGCCACTAGGCTTCTCTGATTTGAACGTAGTATTTGTACCAATCTTCAAGTATATGAGGTTTTCATCTTCATCCAAATTATTGTTTTATGGTTTTCATGGAAACAAATAACCTTTTCTTTTTCCCCACAACTAATATTTTCAACAATTATCTTATGCAGTGGTCCCTCATCGGGTTTTCAACGTCTTCCGAATGATATTTGCAGATGTTGCCATGAATACACAAGCTTAGATTCCAGGGTAGAAACCCTAATGCTAAGCACAATGACAACGAAGAAAACAAAACAAAAGTGATCACAGCTCCCATACCCAAGCATGTAATTTGACCGCCTTTTTACATTTTTAAAATTAATTAAGGAATAGTATGTAATCAATCATATCAATGATAGAGGATCACAGACGAAGGTAATAATTATTTTTCACCACATAAAGGTAAATACATAGGTAACATATAACGAAACTTGTAATATTTATTGTGTCGTTAAAGTTTTAAAAACATATTTGAATTTTGAACCCATGAGTATGACCCCTTAAAGACACTTTAACAACCAACAGATAACATTTATACCAAGTTTTTAAGTATCAAATAAGGCATATGACAAAGGTAAATAAGGTAAAGATACAATAGGTTCCCTGGAATTTACCTCCCAAAGACATATTAACAACTCATCGCTAACTTCAATGAGTGACTTTCCAAATCAAATTGTTTTCGAGTAATGCTTAGAACAAACATTGTCCTGAAATTTGGCCCCTGTTGAAACCATGTACTTATTTAGAAAATCTTTTTGAAAGTTGCTTTGTCCAAAAATGGTTAGGCAAATATGTGTAGAAGTCGAGGTTACTTACACAATCTCCTCGAACGTCAATGACATACACATGTAATGTACATTTTAGTCGGGCGACATATGACGTGCCTCCTCCAGTGAACAATAAATTATGTTAAGCACAATAAGTTGTAAAAGGTCATAAGACATGCTTCAACATGCTGTCAAAAGTCTTATCCTAAGAGAATATGGGCGTCTCATCAGATTACCTGAATAAGTTAAGTATTTACTGAGGCACAGGGTGCGTACATAAGCTCTGATTGATAAGAAACGTATAGCTCATGTAATTGACTGTGAGTCATGAGATTATCAATGTAAATGAAGAATATGATATAACACATAATATGAATGACTTGATTACAAACGGATTATATATTGTTGTATACTTTATTGTATTGTCGTCCAATCCTTTAATTTGTTAACATTGTCCAGTAAGTGGGGTTTTTTTTATAATTAACAGCTTTAAAATATATTTACTAACATCAATTTATTATGTATTGACCAAGGTATGTTTTCAATTATGTGTGATATATTTTTAGACCAACTTCAGGAAACTTGATCATTCCCTGTAAATATTACAAGTTTTTATAAAACACTTTCAGTTCATATTAACTACACGCAAGTACATGACTCAGACCTTCAACTGGTAACCGTCAAGTGGCTATGTTAGTAAATCTGTCAACTTGATTTGACTGGGAATGACATCAGTCCTATATTTAAATACGTCTCACTAAGATAAGAGACTTCAGTTTCCTGTTGAAAAATATTCCTCATTTGAGTTTGATTTTAGGAAACGTGTCCTGTCCTACAGATATATAGATACACACGTATATTCACATATACCTAGTATAGTAACTATTGTTTACTATTCTGTAATAGCATAGTAGATGTATAGTAACTGTTTTGAAATATCCAAGTTATATCCGTGAAGATCCTTCAATCCCCTGATTGCCGTCTGAACTGCTTAATATTGCCTACAAAGAACCCCACAAAATCGGCAGTGCCCGGATGAAAGGGAAGATGAGAATCAGCATGTTATAAAAAACTACGAGTACACAGGCGGTTAGGATACGAAGAAAAGCCTAAGAAAATAACACGGGTATTGTTGGATCTTCGCGTATATAATTACACTTGGGATAGAAAACACTCATATGTATAAGTGCTTATCATCTGAACGATGTTTTTTAAGTTAGTTCCAATGCAAAATGTTCGTGTGAACGAATAAGAATTACAACATTATCATTATTACAACAGTAACTAATCTCTATCTCTATTTTCAAATTATTAAACCTCCTTTTTGACCTGCTGCATTGCTATGTACGTCATTTTCAAAGTCAACATGACTTTCAACATGCTCCATGCACTGCATGGGTGTCCCCTTTTGTGACCTCTTTTTAGGCTTGATATATTTGAAGAGGATTTCTTTAAGTTTTTACCTTGCCCGCCTTGATTGAGTGCAATACATATAAAACCCAATGACATTTTATTGAGCATACCTGACTCACTCCATATTGGTTATAGATACGTTATTGATTTAGATTGACAGATCTACATTATGGTATACAACAGTATGGACAAATATAAAAACGTTGTAGGTCTAAAGCTATTTAGTTTGTAGATACGTCAACTGATTTCTATTCCGGCATTGCTCTAGTTCCATAATATATTCACGGATTTAGATTTTGAATCTCTCCTGGAATTAAGATATTTTTAAGTACATAATATTGTTTTACGACTGAGTTCGCTAAGTCGTTTTCCTTGGATCGTTGTTATGACTGCTCTCTATGGTGAAACTATGTACACAGGGAGGAAATCTCGCTTCGACGTTATAGTACTATGAGAACATGAAGTGTTTATATGAGTTCAAATCATGTTTATCAACATACACATTGTAGCTAGGGGTAGTCCTTCATATATATGTACCTATATGTTGTATCACTTCAAACAAATGTCATATGACACACTTCCGAGCGTAATTTCTTTATTACACATTTTATTCCATTTAAAATGCATGGAAATATTCAGAAAACGGCCCGCTTCCTTTTCGACGGCCCCTACAGTGACGTCACGGGCAATTGTTATATGACGTCTCAAACGACATAATACGTCAACTCGCGCTAAACAATCTTCGCTGGGCAAAAGTGATATGTGCACATGAGCTCATATTGAAAATATATCACCCTTGTGATTCACCATGTGGGTAATAAAACTTCATACCCATATCTTAAATTGATATTTCATTACAATTCGTCACAACTTGGTGAACCTCTAATATAAAGTAAATTTTTGTCAAAATCACAACATGAAAATAGCGATTCAGTTTTTAAAAAGTCAATTCTAGAATTTATTTTACTATAATATATTATATTTATATATGTGTGTTGACATAGCCCGAGTGTGTCGCTTCGCCAAGGAATGTAAGGTTGATGTCGCATTGATCTTTGTGTCCCAAATGTCATAAACACTGAATCACTACACTTTATACACATTTTACGGTTGCATCTTTTGAATGACATAACATAATCCCTATCTGTGTTGTGCTTATTTTTCAAGTAAAAGCCGTAACTTCCAAGTAAATTTAAGTAAAACCAACAAATGTCCGTGCTTGTCATTCTGAATCACTGTAGAACTGTAGAGTACAGGGCCGGGTCAGTCTGTAATATTTGGTTAAAGGTAACAATAAGGATTCACAAGCGGAACAGGGACTTGAGATGCGGAATCGGATTATAGTTTATTTATAACATTCCTACATATCCCTACACATCCATACATATCCTTACACATCCCTACACATCCCGATATATATCAACATATTAGTAGCCAATGAAAAGACGTATAAACAAAAACTATATACAGATTGAGATCAAAAGATTCTTAAAAGAGTAAAACTGTTCAAACATATATTAAGAGTGCATATATGATTCCAATTCAGCATTAATAATTGTGACAGCTTTTCACATTTCTTTTAGGTCCGAAAGTTTTATGAAAATCTCTATGATAACAACAGCTAATGACAAAGGCAAATTATTTAAACAGGTGCCCGAAATAATCAGCTATTGTTTGGAATTTACAATCTATCTCTGTTACCTTATCTAAGGTCAGTATGAGCCAAGTAAATAGTGACCGAGTAAAGAGAATAGATTCAAAAAGTAAAGTATGGTTCAAAATAGGTAAATAACATGTTCCCAATGAAATCTAGAGACGTTACTTTATAAAGACAAATACATTGTGTCATGACAACGAGTGACATGGAATGACTGATTAAAAAAATCGATTAAGGATCAAGGTGGCGAATCTCCAAATTCGTACACGTGTACTATGGGTTAACTTGACATATACCTACACTCGGCTAAATTGTCATTTGTAAAAATGTTTAAATGCTAAATGCATTTGTTGTTGAAACTCTTGTATACTTTCTATTCATAACAGTTTTGTATTAATTAGCTGGAAAAGGTCAGCGACATCCTACAGTAAAACTACCAGACGGCTCATACTGAAATTCCACTGAAGCAATCAATAATACTGTCACGTCATTACTGCTCGTGTAAAACGGTAAGAACAATTATTAGAATGAAACCAGACTATAGGATTAACGTGATTAGATAATGACTTATATTTAACTTTTGTGTAAATTGACGTTTTTGTGCGGCGGCACATCTGAGAAATGACAAATGAGAAATCAGTGGAATAAATGAACATTGACAAAATTCAGAATAAGGGTAAACAAGATACCAGATGGGGAGAGTGTGTGAGATGAATGAGATAAACTTGTGTGACTTGAAAAAAAATGACTATCATGTGTTCACTTTCCCATATGGGTAATATAAGAATTTATCCTTTAACATATTGTTTACTAGTGCTGTCAGATGGTTAATTGGACAATATATATATAGGATCAAATAGCAATCAGGGCACTTAGATAACATGTCCAAGCATGTTAAAAACAACGTTACATGAAGTTACAAAAATAAACACGTTGGAAGCAGATAACAGAACAGAAAATGGTGTTTTTCACTAATTATAATGAAACATTCTGAAATAAAACGGGTAATGTAGAATGCATAAAACCATAGTTTGACTTATTTCGTCACACCGTATTAAAAGAGTTTACGACACGATTGCACGTGTTGGTAATTTTATTTCTTCATGATCAGATGGTCATCATTGCAGATTTACTTTTCAGAGGATTAAACATCTTTAGTTGATGCCTACAACAATCAATCAAGAAGTGTTCGGAGGATGTACAGCGAGACAAAAGCGTAACAAAGAATACACCAAACAGAAAACTAACACCTGTATATTGCCAATGAAGGGAGGACAAGGAAACGAACAGAGCTTATTACGTTAGTTAATAGTTATTCGCAACAACATGATGTGTATTTGTACAGTAGGGTAGGAGTAGGCATACTTACTATAAATTCAATGAAAAATACTTATGCCATGCAAACAGATATTACAAAACAAATGCATATGATGTTTGCGTACATGTAGAGAGAAGACAATTTATTATGCCAAAGCAAATTTAAACGATGAATACAAGTCGGGAAAAGAGGCATTGAAATATATGTCATCAACCACATATTGATTTGTATGATCTTGAGTTTTAGTTAGTTTTATATAAAAATCTGTCAAAGCGATTTTACGCACGGAAAAAGAAACTCACAGTTGTTCATGTATGATATTTGCTGCATGCTGTTTTTCTTTGAGAAGACGCGTGATATTCTAAAAAATCGGCATGCTTCATTGCACTCGCCAAAAACATCCTGTAAACTCGCAATGATGTTATCAATGTTGGGTAACCATTTTAGTATTCGCATTAAATGTATGGAGATTTGGGACAATAATTTGTATTTAGACCTAATTAGCATGTATATTAGATTTAGATAACAAAATTATCCAAAAGCTTTATTGCACCGATAACAACCTCCATTGCATGATAAATGACAATAAATGGCTAACCCAACTAAAATCCACTTAAGGTTGATAAGTTTTCATAAGTGTTCTCCTTGCAAGCCGGTGTACTGGTTGTCCTCAGTTAGCTGAAGAGACTCATAGGGCCTAATGTCTGTATAGATGTTATCTTCTGTAGGGTTTGGACCAAAGTCAGTAGTGTGTGTGTTCCATGCAATCTGGGAATGATCACAATCTGCAGATTGTTCGCTCACAATCTGCAGATTGTTCGAACAATCTAGGAATTTTTTTCATTCCTAGATTGTTTAAACAATCTGCAGATTGTGAGACCTGAACAATCTGGGAATGATCACAATCTGGGAATATGCTTGTTTGTAGTATATCTTGCATTATCGCATGAGAATTGTCAAGTCATAGATTGTGACAGGTCATAGCTCGCCTATATATCAAACTGACGGAGTGTAGGGATCGATTCCTAGATTGTGAAGGGCTTGCAGATCGACATTATATCAAACTGAGAGGGATTAGGGGTCAATTCTAAGATTTTGAAGGGCTCATATCTCGCCTATATGTCAAACTGAGGGGATAGGGATCGATTCCTAGATTGTAAAGGGCTCACAGTTCGCCTATATGTCAAACTGAAAGGGAATAGCAGTCGATTCTCAGATTGTGATGGGCTCATAGCTCCCCTAAAAATCAAACTGAGGAAGTATATGGGTCGATTCCTAGATTGTGAAGGGCTCATCGCATGCCTTTAACTCAAACTGACGGAGTATAAGGGTCGATTCTTAGATTGTAAAGGGCTTACAGCTCACCTTTATTTAAACTGAGAGGAAATAGAAGTTGATTCTCAGATTGTTAAGGGCTCAGATATCGTCATTATTTGAAACTGACGGGAGTATAGGGATCTATTCTCAGATTGTGAAGGGCTCACAGCGCGTCTATATGTCAAACTGAGGGAGTATATGGATTTATTCTCAGATTGTGAAGGGCTCAAAGCTCGCTTTTATGTCAAACTGAGGGAGTATAGGGGCCGATTCCTAGATTGAGAAGGGCTCACAGCGCGTCTATATGTCAAACTGAGGGAGTATATGGATTTATTCTCAGATTGTGAAGGGCTCACAGCTCGCTTTTATGTCAAACTGAGGGAGTATAGGGGCCGATTCCTAGATTGAGAAGGGCTCACAGCGCGCCTATATTTCAAACTGAGGGAGTATTGGGATCTATTCTCAGATTGTGAGGGCTCACAGCTCGCTTTTATGTCAAACTGAGGGTGTATAGGGGCCGATTCCTAGATTGTGAAGGGCTCACAGCGCGTCTATATGTCAAACTGAGAGAGTATATGTATTTTTTCTCAGATTGTGAAGGGCTCACAGCTCGCTTTTATGTCAAACAGAGGGACTATAGGGGACGATTCCTAGATTGTGAAGGGCTTACAGCGCGCCTATATGTCAAACTGAGGGAGTAATGGGATCTATTCTCAGATTGTGAAGAACTCACAGCTCGCTTTTATGTCAAACAGAGGGACTATAGGGGCCGATTCCTAGATTTCGAAGGTCTTACAGCGTGCTAATATGTCAAACTGAGGGAGTAATGGGATCTATTCTCAGATTGTGAGGGCTCACAGCTCGCTTTTATGTCAAACTGAGGGTGTATGGGGGCCGATTCCTTGATTGTGAAGGGCTTACAGCGCGCCTATTGGTCAAACTGAGGGAGTAATGGGATTTATTCTCAGATTGTGAAGGGCTCAAAGCTCGCTTTTATGTTAAACTGAGGTACTATAGGGGCCGATTTCTAGATTGTGAAGGGCTAACAGCGCGTCTATATGTCAAACTGAGGGGATAGGGATCGATTCCTAGATTGTAAAGGGCTCACAGTTCGCCTATATGTCAAACTGAAAGGGAATAGCAGTCGATTCTCAGATTGTGATGGGCTCATAGCTCCCCTAAAAATCAAACTGAGGAAGTATATGGGTCGATTCCTAGATTGTGAAGGGCTCATCGCATGCCTTTAACTCAAACTGACGGAGTATAAGGGTCGATTCTTAGATTGTAAAGGGCTTACAGCTCACCTTTATTTAAACTGAGAGGAAATAGAAGTTGATTCTCAGATTGTTAAGGGCTCAGATATCGTCATTATTTGAAACTGACGGGAGTATAGGGATCTATTCTCAGATTGTGAAGGGCTCACAGCGCGTCTATATGTCAAACTGAGGGAGTATATGGATTTATTCTCAGATTGTGAAGGGCTCAAAGCTCGCTTTTATGTCAAACTGAGGGAGTATAGGGGCCGATTCCTAGATTGAGAAGGGCTCACAGCGCGTCTATATGTCAAACTGAGGGAGTATATGGATTTATTCTCAGATTGTGAAGGGCTCACAGCTCGCTTTTATGTCAAACTGAGGGAGTATAGGGGCCGATTCCTAGATTGAGAAGGGCTCACAGCGCGCCTATATTTCAAACTGAGGGAGTATTGGGATCTATTCTCAGATTGTGAGGGCTCACAGCTCGCTTTTATGTCAAACTGAGGGTGTATAGGGGCCGATTCCTAGATTGTGAAGGGCTAACAGCGCGTCTATATGTCAAACTGAGAGAGTATATGTATTTTTTCTCAGATTGTGAAGGGCTCACAGCTCGCTTTTATGTCAAACAGAGGGACTATAGGGGACGATTCCTAGATTGTGAAGGGCTTACAGCGCGCCTATATGTCAAACTGAGGGAGTAATGGGATCTATTCTCAGATTGTGAAGAACTCACAGCTCGCTTTTATGTCAAACAGAGGGACTATAGGGGCCGATTCCTAGATTTCGAAGGTCTTACAGCGTGCTAATATGTCAAACTGAGGGAGTAATGGGATCTATTCTCAGATTGTGAGGGCTCACAGCTCGCTTTTATGTCAAACTGAGGGTGTATGGGGGCCGATTCCTTGATTGTGAAGGGCTTACAGCGCGCCTATTGGTCAAACTGAGGGAGTAATGGGATTTATTCTCAGATTGTGAAGGGCTCAAAGCTCGCTTTTATGTTAAACTGAGGTACTATAGGGGCCGATTTCTAGATTGTGAAGGGCTAACAGCGCGTCTATATGTCAAACTGAGGGGATAGGGATCGATTCCTAGATTGTAAAGGGCTCACAGTTCGCCTATATGTCAAACTGAAAGGGAATAGCAGTCGATTCTCAGATTGTGATGGGCTCATAGCTCCCCTAAAAATCAAACTGAGGAAGTATATGGGTCGATTCCTAGATTGTGAAGGGCTCATCGCATGCCTTTAACTCAAACTGACGGAGTATAAGGGTCGATTCTTAGATTGTAAAGGGCTTACAGCTCACCTTTATTTAAACTGAGAGGAAATAGAAGTTGATTCTCAGATTGTTAAGGGCTCAGATATCGTCATTATTTGAAACTGACGGGAGTATAGGGATCTATTCTCAGATTGTGAAGGGCTCACAGCGCGTCTATATGTCAAACTGAGGGAGTATATGGATTTATTCTCAGATTGTGAAGGGCTCAAAGCTCGCTTTTATGTCAAACTGAGGGAGTATAGGGGCCGATTCCTAGATTGAGAAGGGCTCACAGCGCGTCTATATGTCAAACTGAGGGAGTATATGGATTTATTCTCAGATTGTGAAGGGCTCACAGCTCGCTTTTATGTCAAACTGAGGGAGTATAGGGGCCGATTCCTAGATTGAGAAGGGCTCACAGCGCGCCTATATTTCAAACTGAGGGAGTATTGGGATCTATTCTCAGATTGTGAGGGCTCACAGCTCGCTTTTATGTCAAACTGAGGGTGTATAGGGGCCGATTCCTAGATTGTGAAGGGCTAACAGCGCGTCTATATGTCAAACTGAGAGAGTATATGTATTTTTTCTCAGATTGTGAAGGGCTCACAGCTCGCTTTTATGTCAAACAGAGGGACTATAGGGGACGATTCCTAGATTGTGAAGGGCTTACAGCGCGCCTATATGTCAAACTGAGGGAGTAATGGGATCTATTCTCAGATTGTGAAGAACTCACAGCTCGCTTTTATGTCAAACAGAGGGACTATAGGGGCCGATTCCTAGATTTCGAAGGTCTTACAGCGTGCTAATATGTCAAACTGAGGGAGTAATGGGATCTATTCTCAGATTGTGAGGGCTCACAGCTCGCTTTTATGTCAAACTGAGGGTGTATGGGGGCCGATTCCTTGATTGTGAAGGGCTTACAGCGCGCCTATTGGTCAAACTGAGGGAGTAATGGGATTTATTCTCAGATTGTGAAGGGCTCAAAGCTCGCTTTTATGTTAAACTGAGGTACTATAGGGGCCGATTTCTAGATTGTGAAGGGCTAACAGCGCGTCTATATGTCAAACTGACGGAGTATAGGGGTCGATTCTCAGATTGTGAAGGATTCATAGCTCGCGTTATGTCAAACTGTCAGAGTACAGGGATCTATTCTCAGATTGTGAAGGCTCATAGCTCACCTTTATTTAAACTGAGAGGAAATAGAAGTCGATTCCCAGATTGTTAAGGGCTCAGATATCGTCATTATGTGAAACTGAGGGAGTATAGGGGCCGATTCCTAGATTGAGAAGGGCTCACAGCGCGCCTATATTTCAAATTGAGGGAGTATATGGATTTATTCTCAGATTGTGAAGGGCTCAAAGCTCGCTTTTATGTCAAACAGAGGGTCTATAGGGGACAATTCCGAGATTGTGAAGGGCTTACAGCGCGCCTATATGTCAAACTGAGGGAGTAATGGGATCTATTCTCAGATTGTGAAGGGCTCACAGCTCGCTTTTATGTTAAACTGAGGGACTATAGGGGCCGATTCCTAGATTGTGAAGGGCTAACAGCGCGTCTATATGTCAAACTGACGGAGTATATGGGTCGATTCTCAGATTGTGAAGGATTCATAGCTCGCGTTATGTCAAACTGTCAGAGTACAGGGATCTATTCTCAGATTGTGAAGGCTCATAGCTCACCTTTATTTAAACTGAGAGGAAATAGAAGTCGATTCCCAGATTGTTAAGGGCTCAGATATCGTCATTATGTGAAACTGAGGGAGTATAGGGGCCGATTCCTGGATAGAGAAGGGCTCAGAACTTACCTATAAATCACACTGACAGAGTATAGGGATCGATTCCCAGATTGTAAAGGGCATTGCGCTTGTCTTTGTGTTTTATTTAGCTAGTAGAGTGTTCAATTCTCAATTGTGAAAATGTGGAGGTAGAAAACTATGTATATCGATTCTGTGATTTTAGATTTTCATTAATCATAATTTGCGGTAGCCCGTCTAACATTGTTTTGAGGGTGTTACTATTCATGTAGGAGTAAGAATTATTTCTTATTTGTATAAAAGGTTTGTATATGGAAATCAATAAATAACGATTCACTATAAAAAGTAAACTTAATAACTGAAAAGTTAAGTATACACTGAAATTTAATTCTTCATTCTCGCTTATTTGACTTACGTTAGGTTAATTGAGCATAATTACTATATATATCTGCATCAACACAAAACAATAATCTCCTTTGGTATGAATTACTTGCATAGACACTTACACTTACAAGGTACAATGAAAGAAATAGTCTCGTGATGCTAAAAGAAAGTTTCAAAAATCAAAGACAACAAACTCTGATCCTTATAATTATTGTTCATTATGGAAACTTGATAAGTGTTACCTTTTCCCCTCATTTTCCTGGACCGTGACATTGAAAGTTTTTAAAGGAACGATGCATAAATCGGAAAGTTACTTAATCTTTTGAGTTTGTATATGAACAGTTTTTAATTATATGACTTTATACACATTTATAATACTCGAACAATTAGCATTTTGTGTTGTCGTGAATAATTAGACCAGATGTCTAGCTGGGTCTGCTTATCAAAGCAACGTGTCACTGTGTCGCGTCTCTACTCAGACTTGCGCGTAAATTCGCGTACAATCACATTAACTTCCTCGCTGTAATTTTATGTTTATCTATCGCACGATATTATGGGGCAAATACTTATGCAATAATGAATTGACTGGAGTAAAATGTTTTATTGCTCTTCGGTCACAATATTGTCAACATTTTGACACATGTTTTTTCTGTAACGTTTTTAATAGTTTCCGTTATATCGGTTTGTGAAATTAACAAAGAAATGTTTTATTTGATTTATTTTTTATCTCTTCATGATTCAATATTTTAAGAATATTTTGATGTGGATGGATTATTTACTACGCTGCAAAAGTCATATAATGGCATCGTCTCTACTCCGTGCTGCGACCATAGTGACGGGAGTGGCACACAACTAATTTCATCTGTGTGATTTAAACAATATTTAATTTACATGAAACATGTAATACACAACATTCAGAATATATATATTCAAAAAGGAAAAAGGATTAGCAAACAGGCAGCAAAATATAAACGCTTCTCCTGAAACAAACATGAAACGATTAAGATATCAAGTACATTGGTGGAAATAAATATTTGCAATTATTCTCACTAAAATCAAATTCATATTAAGCATTGTCTACCTTTGCATTTGGTACAGATTTAATAAAAGAGCTATAAAAATCGGTTGGTAACATTTATGAAATGATATACAGATATCATTAGGGATTCGTTAGCACTCTGTGACAAGGATTTGTCGCCGCTCAAGGTAGATTTTAATGTTATATCGTTTTTTTTAAAAAGTATTGATTTGATCGGAATCTATCATATAGTGGGCACTTAAAGAAGTAATGAAAAGGGTCCTCCCGATTGTTTCCACAAGAACAGGCGGGATTTACTGACAACAATAAGTGGACTTGCTTTGCGTAGTACATTTTCAATATGATGCTGTCATTTTCCATCTTCATATTCCATTTTCATCTGTGTAAACATGCTTCTTTACTCCCTTAATGTGACGTGAAGACGACATATGAGCCCTTCACAATCTGTGAATCGACGTCTATACCCTCTCAATTTGATATATAAGCGAGCTATGAGTAGTTCACAATCTCAGAATTGACTCCTATACCCTCTCAATATAAATGAAGATGAACTGTGAGCCCTTCAAAATCTGGGAATCGACCCTTATACCCCCTCAGTTTGACATATAGGCGAGCTGTGAGCCCTTCACAATCTGAGAATCGACTGCTATACCCTCTCAGTTTAAATAAATGTGAGCTGTGACAACTTCACAATCTGAGAATCGACTCCTATACCCTCTCAGTTAGATATATAGGCGAGCTATGAGCCCTTCACAATCTCAGAATTGACTCCTATACACTCTCAGTTTAAATAAAGGTGAGCTATGAGCCCTTCACAGTCGAGGAATCAACCCTTACATCCCCTAAGTTTGACATGTGAGCCTTTCACAATCTGAGAATCGACTGCTATACGCACTCAGTTTAAATAAAGGCGAGCGGTGAGTCCTTCAAAATCTAGGAATCAGCCCCTATACTCCCTCAGTTTGACATATAGGCGAGATGCGAGCCATTCCCAATCTGAGAATTGACCCCTATATTCTGTCAATTTAAATAAAGGTGAGCTATGAGCCCTTTACAATCTAGGAATCGGCCCCTATACTGCGTCAGTTTGATTTATAGGCGAGCTGTGAGCCCTTCACAATCTAGGAATCGATCCCTATACACCCTTAGTTTGATATATAGGCGAGTTTTGAGCCCTCCACAATCTAGGAATCGTCCGGCCCATATATTCCCTCAGTTTGATATAAAGACCAGCCACGAGCCCTTCACAATCTGAGAATCGATCCCTATACTCCCTCAGTTTGACATATAGACGAGATGTGAGCCACTCACAATCTGAGAATCGACTCATATATACCCTCTCAGTTTCATATATAGGTGAGCTGTAAGCCCTTCACAATCTTAGAATTGACCCTTATACTCCGTCAGTTTGACATAAAGCCGATGTGTGAGCCCTCACAATCTAGGAATCGGCCCCTATACTCCCTCAGTTTGACATATAGGCGAGTTGTGAGCTCTTCACAATCTGAGAATGGACCCCTATACTCCGTCAGTTTCATATATAGGCGAGCTTTGAGCCCTTCACAATCTAGGAATCGATCCCTATACCCCCTCAGTGTGATATATAGGCGAATTGTGATCCCTTCACAATCTAGGAATCGGCCCCTTTCACTCCCTCAGTGTTACATAAAAACGAGATATGAACCCTTCACAATCTGAGAATAAATCCATATACTCTCTCAGTTTGACATATAGACGCGCTGTGAGCCCTTCACAATCTAGGAATCGGCCCCTATAATCCCTCAGTTAAAATAAAGTTGAGCTGTTAGACCTTCACAATCTAGGAATCGACCCCCTATACCCCCTCAGTTTGATTTATAGGCGAGCGGTGTGCCCTTCACAATCTAGGAATCGGCCCCTATATTCCCTCAGTTTGCCATATCGGCGAGTTGAGAGCTCTTCACAATCTGAGAATTGACCGATATACTCCGTCAGTTTGATTTATAGGCGAGCTATGAGCCCCCTTCACAATCTAGGAATCGATCCCTATACCCTCTCAGTGTGATATATAGGCGTGTTGTGATCCCTTCACAATCTAGGAATCGATCCCTATACTCCCTCGAGATGTGAGCCATTCCCAATCTGAGAATTGACCCCTATATTCTGTCAATTTAAATAAAGGTGAGCTATGAGCCCTTCACAATCTAGGAATCGCCCCCTATACTGCGTCAGTTTGATTTATAGGCGAGCTGTGAGCCCTTCACAATCTAAGAATCGACTGCTATAACCTTTCAGTTTAAATAAAGGTGAGCTATGAGCCCTTCACAGTCGAGGAATCAACCCTTACATCCCCTAAGTTTGACATAAAGACGAGCTGAGAGTCCTTCACAATCTGTGAATCGGCCCCCATACCCCCTCATTTTGAGAAAGAGACAATCTGATTGCTCATCACAATCTAGGAATCGATTCTTATACTTGTTTAATAGAGAAACCTTAATTAGCTAGATAACTCCCATTTTATAATGATGAAAATACTACTATAACACAAATTGCTAGATTGTGATCATTCCCAGATTGTTCAGGTCGCACAATCTGCAGATTGTTTAAACAATCTAGGAATTCCTAGATTGTGAGCAAACAATCTGCAGATTGTTCGAACAATCTGCAGATTGTGATATACCCCAGATTGTTCGTAACATGTGTATCTTAGATATCTTGCCTGAGGGGTGTTGCCTTCGTTTCATCCTGAAGAAGAATAGTCATTATTGTATTACTTACATCAAATATTGTATCGTCAAATACTTTATAGCACTGGATAAAACAAATTAAATTGCATTATATCATTAGGTTGCATTTGTATCAACATTACATAAACTTATATACACTTATATAAACGAAACATTGTAACATGAACCTGATGATGACGACAGTTACGGTGACAATGACGACCACGAGGACTGCCACTGTTGTAGACAGGACTGCTGTTCTTATATCAGTCATAGTAGATTCAGAGGAATCTGCAACATTTGGAAATAAGTGTTCTCTCACTGCAGCTGGCAAATGCTGTGGACCTTACCATCATATCTCGGACCCATTGTGTGGCATAATGATATATTTATCATTATATGTGTTAAATGTCTATATGTTAGTTCTAATTCATTGTTTTATTCCTGGTCTTTTATAAAGCAGCTGAAGGGGAGGGATAGCGCAATGTTCGGCTTTGGATCAAGAGGTCCTTGGTTCGAATCCCGCCAGGCATTCAGCAGTTTTGTTTGCAATAGAAAAACTTTCAGTTGCTAGTTCCAGCGGATGCTTGCAGGTTTCACCATAATGCATAGTCATAATGGCGTTGCGGTATTTCTCCCTCCAATAATTCTACAAGCTGTGTTTATAATGAAATAATCAACTCACCTCATCTCACCTTATTTAATATATTTCATGTATTGCACAACCTAGAAGAAAGGGAGATAAAACTCAAAACTAAAAAGCGGGATCCAAAGCTTCAATGAAAATGAAAGGTTATAATCAACAGAGGGAAGCTTGAAGAAAATATAAGACTAATGTTTATCGCTTTGATAGGAAAGTATTCTATATATTTATTTTTGTTTGGAATGTACATAAAATGTGCAATTCTGACCAGGACTCATTTGAATATATAACACACCTGATTACACCAATCAGAGAAAGTTTGCTTACATTTCATCTGAATGAACCATTGAAGAACGAAAATGTAAATGCAGCTGAAGATAAAAGATCTTAAGGGACAATTATCTAGTCAACAACGTGTCAATAACGTTAATGTTAGCTTCTAGCATGCATTACATGCATTATTGTCTTCTCATTCTCTGCGATGAATTTTCTGCTGTTTGAGAGAAAACTGTTTTTCCACGACTGCTCCACCACTTGACTCAAGTTCTTATGGTGTTGTGGTGGTGCTTCAGAGACCCTGAGAGCTATGCCAGGCAGAGCTTATTTGCTCCTTGTAGGGATACCCAAAGCTGGGCAGCTTTCCCCCTTGTCCTTTTGTTATATTAATCCCCAATCCCTATGATTGTCATCCACGTTTATGGTAATAGAAATAATGTTGAAAACTTCACTAAATCGATTCATTTCTCCCTTATCTGTCCACTCTCTTTTGGATGCTTGTCATACACGTGTTTAGTAACTGAATTATTGTACAAACACGTTAAACACCAACTCATGCACTTACTTACTATGAGTTGCTGTTTGGTGCTTGGTTGAACCACACAGGCTATCAATGCTCTTTTGAGAAGGTTTCATAATTTTAAATTGGATTTAGATTCGGCGATCGAGCAAGTCGTTCGCTAAAAAGATTCCATTTAGAAGTACTGATCCATTAATTTTGCTCGATCAGGATGCGCATTTTCGTCCATAGAGATGAAATTATCCCCAATAGCTCTGTCTAAAGGTTTGACATAAACATCAAAGATATCATTCTTGTAATCAATACTCATCAACGAAAAACACAGGGCTTTAGCAATGAGAAGTCCACTCAACATACTCACCTGCTGTGCACCACGGTAGTCAGGGGTTAATGGGATTCGAAGACATCTTGCATGAAAAAGCGTTTTTCATGCAGTCTTTGACACACAATTTTTTGTGAACGTCTACCCCAATACAGGGTACTAAAATCATATCTCAGCTAGGTAGTATTTCTGGTGTTGTGAGGCAGAAAACAGTCATCATGTGGCAGTGTTAATCATTAAGGGACGCCAGCATGTCGTCTCGCAGCAGTACATTTAAAGCAGTAAAATCAAATTTGAAGAAATGATTTCAACCCTGTTAAGGATGCTATAGTTCTTTAAAAACGTTCGCCATACAATAAACTCAAAAAATAGTTTGAAAAAGAGGTATGTATAGTAAAGTTAATTAACAATTTAAAAATGCACTTTATCTATAACTGATAACGCTCGTATTAGAACAGAGGTTCGTGTTTGAATTTATGACAGAACTACCTCAAGGGGAAGAGAGTGTATAGATATATATAGCTTTAACCTTCTCCAAGGACTATGATAAACTTTTGCCTTCAGCATGCTAGTATAGGATGTAATCAGCACTAGAGCACTCATCTTGAAAATAAAAGATTAAAACCCATCCCAGGACTCTACTCTGTAGCGCCACCACAGCGAGGATGAAAATTCGAATGCTATGAGACCATGTTGTAGCCTGTCCTATACAAGCACCCCAGCTAGCACGAACATAGCCTGTACGTGCTGGCTTCTCTACTTGTGAAAAATTTGAAATAATCAACCCTTTTCGATAATCAGTTTTGTACATAGAAAACCGAAATGTCAATAAATTGACCCTTACAACATATCTTATTTCTAAGAAGAAGATGTCTGTATCTCTTCTGTATTCAAGATTAAAATAATCAAACCATTTTAAGACTCACATTCAATGATTATTCCCGTCAATAGCACACCAAACATATCTCGTGTGCAACTGTAGACGTCTCCATCACCATTAACCCATCTTTATGAAGTGTAATGCACCCAAGTATATATATTCCTCAATCCTCACCCCGACACCCCGAGTACCTCCCTAATCAAGAAGTGCCAAGGTAGTACTGTTAGCTCATAGTCTCAGAGGACAAATCACTAATCTTTTTTGTTTAACCAATGTTTACCATTGTCATGTTTTAACCACTTTGATTTCACAATTTAACATTTTTTGTTTCCAGATATTTCTGTAAAGATTAATCCACAATTAAGATTGTCATGTTCCCTCCATTTGTTTCATATTCTCCATAAGCACAGCACATAACTCACTTGTCATTTTCAACTCTTAAGTTATCTCGGCTATATATCTTTACCATTACTTCTTATTTTCTGCAAGATATTCTGCACAATTTTAAAATTAATTCAGCAATGTATCAACAAAATCTTCTTAATCTATGCACAGATTTAGAATTAATTCAGGACTATCTTATCTCTCAATTTTCTGCACAATTTCAAGATTAGTTCACAATATCTCGACCAAAAGGTCGCGTCATTTTCTGCACAATTTTGTTTCTCTGGGGGTCATTACACAAACCTATGTTAACTTTAAAATCACCCGTAAGCTATCATTTGTTAGGATAAATCACAGGTATGATATTTGTAAATGGAACGGTCCACTGGTTAATTTCTATTTTCAAGTTCACACCTGATTTCTATTCTTTTACTTACACTTAATTTCCTCAATACCTCATATCTCTCTTATCTAACTGTTCTCACTAATCTCCTTCATTATACTGGAGATCTCAACAACTCACTTCCCTTTCCATCTTGTTTCCCCCTCTTTCCGTTGATTGTGCACCTCGGCCAACTGCCAACTCAGCATCTTGGTTACTCACCTCCTCTGCTTGTGCCTGCTGGGTTTGCTTTGGGTTGTGTCAGAGTTCCACCACTATGATATGCTTAATAGTTTGGTGGAGGGAATCATTTTATATCCTGATTTTGTGAAGGTTGTTCACCAAAGTTATATTTTGTTCATTACTTTGATTTTGACTTCAAACTTCTGCAGTAAGGAAAACATTTCTTAGGATAGATGGAAAACTGTTATTTTTTCTTTGTCATAATTTCATTGGCTGAACGATGTTAATTACAATTTCATCTTTTCTTGTTAAATTTGCAACTTGCAACATTTGAAATTCACAAGGTTAACTTATTATTTGCGTGTGTTTAAGAAGATAAGACCCTTCACAGATGTATTCCATGTGCTTTATTATCTATTATTTCTCAGAACCAAACTCTTAAGAGATGAATTATCAATGTATAAATGTGTCTAAGAGAAGCATGTTATTTCTACTTTCCCTAGAAATATGTTTCAACTTTGTCCCTGTGTGCCCAGGAGCTGAACGAGGAAGAGATTGCGTACAGACTGCAGCAGCAACAGCGCGAGTCGGAGGCTGACGCCAAGTGGCTGAGGGCAGAGGAAAAGAACCTGGTGCGTGGTTGTATCTTACTTTCTAGAGGTTCATTTCGCAAAGCATCTCTGCTGGGGTTGGCTTGCCTTCTTCACCATCTTTCTAGGCTTACTGTACTCACACATTTGTGCTTTGTTCCTGGTGACACTGCCATAAATATTTAGTGCTAAGTTAACCCTTAGTGAGAACTTAAAACATTGCAATAATGCTACCTTAGTAATCAATGACTACCTTACCATTTTGTGTTTATGACCACGTCTTTGATCATCCATTGACTCCCAGTCAGGGGGGTAATGTTGGTGAAATAGCATTTTTGTGCTACTTCAGAGTTAAAAAGACAAAGAAAAGACAAGTAGATAATTTTCTCAGAGTTCAGCAAGTTTATCTAACCTGAAGTTCTGACAATTGACAATCTGTTTGTTACAGAGAAGGGAGAAGTGGGCGGTGCACGCACTACGAGGGGATGATGACAGCGACAGCACGAAGGAGAACTTGCCACCCCCTCCCCCGCACCTCATAAGTAAACCACCGCCCAGACTCACTAGTCAGGCTTCAAGTACGTACGCTACACAAGTTATGAATATGAATTAGTCTTCCCTCCCGAAGCACACACTTATAATAATCACCCAGACTCACCAGTCAGGCTTCAAGTATGAACTAATGAAGAAGACTCCTTTGTCTGCAGGTGGAAGCAGAAGCAGCAGTACAAGTGACTCCACAGACCTGGGTTCAGTTGGTCAGAAGGTGAGTAGTTATTCATTCTGTTCTCATGGAATTCATCACAGTTGGTTCGTATTGGGCAGTTTGGTTCAGAAGGCCTCTCTCACTCTAGGAATACAGTTTTTAAATTATTATGTGATTTTGACGTAAACAGAATAGGGGTGAAACGGTACGCTTGAGCTTTGGTTTGGTGCGTATTGTGATACAGGACCCTTGGTTCGGTACATTTTCGGTTTGGTATGAAACCAATAGTCGCCATATTTCTTTGAACGAGATCTCGAAAAGTCACATCATTCAAACACTATTGTTGAGAGTTAAAGATCAAACTAAATCGTTCCGAATGTTTACTTCCGGGAAAAACGAGATCTCAAAAGTCACATCAATCAAACACTATTGTTGAGAGATAAAGATCAAATTAAATCGTTCCGAATGTTTACTTCCGGGAAAATGGCGACAGGTATTGTACCACTTCGAAACTTGAAGACGATTAATGATAATAAATTTTAAAAAAATTTGATCACTGACTTTTTGAATAAATATAATTGGTTTTTTTAGGTATTAAAATGATATTTTGGACACAAATTAAATATGCGGTACGAACCAAAAATCCATGTTAATGTATGGTGCACCGAACTGAATGTAAAATACTGCAGTTCAACTACTGTATTAGTGAACCGTTTCACCCCTAATAAAGAATATTATAAATTGGTAAGAATGAAAATTAGCAATAAGTATAAAATTAAGTGTCTAAAAATCACATCTTGGTTGTGTGTGGCTGTCCATAGTTCTCTTCCTATCCAATCCTTAGAGGCGTGCAAGTCAAAATATGACAAATAAAACCTACAGTTACTTAACCGTTTTTTTAAACCCTACATAGTTCAGTTTCTTGGCCTCAAGTTCCAAATGTTTTAAGCCTGATTCACCTTGTCTTTCTTAAATCAAGCATCTTTCGACCAATTGTCAAATATAGCTTTATTGACAAATTGCCATCTCTCCCTCAGCCTGGAATGAACTTGGACCGAACCAACGACATGGTGTATCAAAGCACGACCAACGTGGTGCGCTCCGTGATGGCCATGACAAAAACAGCTCCCTAGGTGAAGTCGGAGGCGTACGTAGACTTGGTCAAGGTGAGACTTTGGTTGAACAAGCACTCCTCGGAACTATTGCTGTTGTTTGTTTGATAATGTCTGATAATGAATCATTGTGGAATACTACTTCCTGAGGATATATCTTCCTAACCACCACAAATAGCTGAAATACTGCTCAAGAGACACCAAACAGTAACGCCCTCGAGCTCACTCCCTCTTACCTTCTTGTTGGGTTCCTGACAAAAGTGATAAAAGTTGCTCTTTCATGTTTAGCTGTATATAAAGTGTGCATAACATTTATTGATCTTTTGTTTAAGACTGTCGGGCTGCAGTTGAGAAGTTTACTGGCAAGCGTGGATGAGACGCTCCCCCATCTTCCTTCAGATAGAGAGGTATATACCGGTAGCTTATGTAGAAGAAGGTTGACTTTACCCCTTCAGATAACCATAGAGAGGTATGTACCGGTAGCTTATGTTGAAGAAGGTTGACTGTACTCAACTAGATTCCTATCCCCACCATTCCTCAGACAAGTCTAGCTACCTAAAACATACTTAAACTTTGTCTTTGTCTGCTTTGCTACCTTTAATTCATATCAATTATTTATCTTTGTGACTGACTCTGCTTCAGTGTATGCATATTTCAATTTGATTTAATAAATACCAGCACCTGACATCACAAACCATCCAATATGTTATCTTTCTTCTTCACATTTCGATGGCCCAGAAGGTGTTGAGTACCGACATGGCGTCCCTGATCAGCGCGATGAAGCTGGCCCAGCATTACAGCGCCACCACTCTCGACTCGGACTACCGCAAGGGCATGCTCAAAGCTGCTCACTGTCTAGCCATGGACTCTAAGAACCTTCTCGACGTGGTCGATACGGCCAGGGTTAAAAGCAGAACGGAAGGCATTAGCTGATTTTCTAGCAGGACCTAGTGTTTGAAAGTAGCTCCCTATGTAACCAAAAAAATGGCAGCAAACTGTTTTCCTGTTTCTATGGAGATTGAACAGTTGCCATGACGATGGATGTTTGGTGTGGAGGGCTTGAATGGAGGCTACATTACTTCTAGAAGCTGAATGTTGCTTTTCAGCTGCCTAAACTATTCTCTCCATGCCTGTCTGTATAGTATGTGCATCTGTCTGTTCGCTACACGGACATGGACTCAGTCGTGAGCGCTCATAGTGTAACTTATCAGTTCAAAGCTCCTGACATACCTGCTTCATAAAAATCAAAGTCTGCTTGTGAAGAAGAGAGGAAAATATCAAAAGTAGATGACTTCCGTTGCTGATAGTATTGTTCAGATATATGTGACACTTGCTGAACTAGAGATTCCACTGCTTGTTCATGAACAGAGAGGAGAGATCATCGCTGAAGAATTGCTGAGATCACTGCTTCCTAGAAGGGAATATACTGATAAGTAACTGAAGTATTTCAAAGAGGAATCCTAGGTTGTCATGGAGATGATGTTACCTTGCCATGTGATACAGCATGTATCTTCCTGTTACCTGGTTAAGAGCAGTGTGATACAGGCTGTATCCCCCAGTTATCTAGTTTAAAGCATGGGGGTACAGTGTGATACAGGCTGTATCCCCCAGCTAGTCTGATGAAGAGTGTGGAAGTACCAGCTGTTCAAGTATTCTTGTTAGCAATCATCAAGTGTTTATATAAAAGAAATGGTTAACTGTTTGGCTTGTGGATAGGAGGGATTCATCCTGGATATGTGAAAGAAGTGCTCATTTTGCATTTATCTGCATTTCTGAATTTGTAAACAAGGTGTCTATCTTTTTTCTTTTACTTTTGATATCCCCTGAAATACTTTCATCGAACATTATGATCAAAGTGAGAGATATATATAACGGCTTCCATCTGTCCAAATACCTCTTGCCAGATGAAATTCAAGTTTTCCAGGGAACTCAATGTTGAGTTTGTTTTTTCTTTCCAAACAATTCATGTCGTTTGGAATATTTATAAGTAATTGAGAAACTGCTAACCATTGTAAAATTGAAAAAGCTTCTGTCAAATTCTATATTCAAAGTCAATATTAATGATTCTGGATTAGAGATGTGTACAAAGGACTGTAAGACAAGTTTTATTCACAAGCCGGTATGAATGATAGTTTCAAGGACTGTTTTGTTCTATGTAGCAAGAATTTGGATTACATTATGAACTATTAGCAGATGATAGAAGTTTTGAAGAAAACTATTTTGTTAAATTTTGGTAAAGTTTTTTAAATGGTTTTACTGTTTGTATGGTTTGCCATAAATATTTGGGAAGCATTGCTTGTGCTTATTTCTACAATCAGATATCATTGTCAATCATTTCTCATTCCCTGAATCCATATTGGTAATCATGTCAATCTCAGTTATAGAAGATGGTACTTAAAGAGATTCACAATTCAACACTTTTCCCTTTCAAATTGATCTCCGTTTTCATACTCAAAACATGATTTTCACAATATGTTTTCATTAATTCAGAAAATTAACAAGATAAATGTTTAGGTTTCTGTATAGGCAATCATTGTTAAATATCTAATGCGTGAAGTTGCATTAAAAAATTGTTCTTGTTGATGAACCCCAGCATTTGCAGACAATGGTGCTACCATTTTTACCTAGCACATCCCTGAATTACTCAAGTGGACTGATCCATTGCTTATCATGGAGTGTACCATGCGGTGTGATAGGGATGTAAGCCAATGTTATATTATAATATTTAGCAATCCAAAAAATAGTATAACTACAAAACTACAAAATGAGAATGAAAGATAAGGATCTAAGCTCACATTGACTTGTCAAAAATTCATGAAAGAGCTGTTGTTGTGCTTGCTTCCATCTATCAACTGGGTCTGACACGACAAACCTTCATTTGTCAATCTGTTTCCAAAGAACTTTGTGTATAATATTTGTAACATTGCTCTTTACAGGAGAAATACACTCCTCATCATCATTTGATCAAACCCTTTACAGAATGTGTTACAAAGCACCGATGAGATGTCAAACTGATGTTTGTCGTGTGATGACCAGTTATCTGTTGTTTAATGGCTTAAATAGTTGTTACTGCATTTCAAGTGTTGATATACTCCAAAAAGAATGGTGCATTGAATGTAGTCAGCTGCTTTCTCAGGAACTGCAAACATGACATATCGGAATTTTCAGTTCACAAATAAGTCTTATGTGGCAAAAGTTGACAAAAATATTGCTACAGTCGCAACTAGTTATCTAAAGAGTGTATAAGTAAAAAACATGAATAAGTAATAACTGTTTTCAAGTCCTGTAATTATCTACTTGTTGCTTGATGTTTGAAGAGTACTGACTTGTTCATTACCTTGTGGAACTTTACTTAACGAGTTGCGACTGTATTTAGATATACAGGCATGCTTTGTTGAAACTTTGAATTGTTCCTACCTTTGTATTTATAGTGTTAATATATTGTACGTATGTATGTATATTTTGTTTATGTTTTCATCTCTCAACTTCTCTCCTTCTAACTGTAACACTGTATAGCACTTTCTGTTTGATTCTCTCTGAACACATGTAGAAGCGTATTACTTATCTGAGAATATTCAAATGTAATATAAGGATTGGAAAGTAAAGTAGTTTGTGAAACGTGCGCTTAAACAATGAAGAATTCTGGTTGTGAGAATAATATACAAAACAACAGTGAATGGAGTAATCTCGAAACCATGCCAGCCTGAACTTACCGTAGAAGTGCAATCTTTTAGAAATTAGACAGTCAGAGCTTGCAATTGATGTCTGACTTTGAGGTTACATGTTTGCACCCCTTGGGGCAAAAGGGAAAGAATATGTACTATTGCAGAAGCTGTAATACTTGGTAAAACAATGTTATTGAATAAAGTGTTACTTCAAAGGCGATGCTACTAAGGGGGGAAATAAGGCAATTAGCTGTCTCAAGAGGCTCCAGAATATGACAGTAAGAAGCAGAACATTCCGGTTGAGGTACAGTCTGGCGGTCGAGAGGTATTTCATCCACTGTGACCCACAAAGCTCATTTCCATATTTTCACTGGAAGTATTTTGCTACCTGCTTGTAGATTAAGGAATGATGTGTTTGCAATGGACAGACGTGCAAGGGTTAAGCTTTAGACTTTTTTTTGTCAGATCTGTTGATATTATTATTTAATTATAAGCATCTTCTATTTTCTACAATTTTATCTATGAGGCTGTTGATACTTCAGTCGTGTGTGGAAAATTGTTTACTTTTTTTGGTTAAATTTCTGCATTTAGAAATCAATTTTATAATGCAAGAGGTACTCTGTTCTCTATCAAATGGCATAAATCATTAAATTTAAGTTGGTTATTAATTTTCAGATATGGTTATCCAGTGTCGTAAAACAAAATTGTTCTTCAATTCAGATGAACATATTTACCTTAAAAACCAAACAAATGACATCTTCCTGCAGATCTAAGAATATCTGAGTTTATTCACCTCTCTGTTTCTGTGGTATCTTCATGACTGTGTATATACTCATTATAAACACAATCACATTGTTTTACCAGCTTCAATTTGTCATGTAATGTAAATATGCCAAAGCAAATAAAATATTACAAGATGGCCCTTGATTTTGTTTACTTTGTTGATATTGTTGTAAAATCTAGTTGTTTAAAGATATATTCTGAAAGAGAAAGATATGTTTGTCGTCATGGATGAACTTGTTGCATTACTATGTCATTGGTAGTATGTAGTTACTGGTAGGGATTTTATGTCACTTCAATAATATTCCTGCCTCAAAGTAATCGGGGTTATATAGCAGTAGAAAGTTAGAATACATACGATACACGATCCATGTTAATTAAACATTGGGTTAATAAACTTGATATATAGTGCAAATTGACATATAGTTCCTTAGAAGACGTGTTTTGTTTACTTATTTGGTATAAAGTAACAGTGTAACGGATGTTAGATCTAGATTCTTTAAAATAAATATTCATGATATAAAAAAAACCCACATCAATAATGTTTCTAAACGCTTGAGTACTCTAAGACATTGAATATAATGTCTCTCCATCATTTAAATTATGATAACCTGGTTACACCCCACCTATCAAAATTATGATCATCATCAAAATGCAAATATTAAAAAAATCTTTATTTCAAACTAATCAAGAAACATGTTTTGACTTACATCTCAATCAGTATTTAATTACGAAAGCATTCTGTTCAGACGAGAATTTTGCACATCAATGAATGAACAAATCTGAAGGACATAGTAAGCAACAACAAAAACTTTAACCCATTATTTTTCGTGAAAGATTTTAATGTCTCATGCGAAAAAGAATACAAAATGTAATCATTTGCAAGGAACAGCGCTATTATCGGTATATCAGTATATTGCATTACAGGAACAACATTTTACATTCCGGTAGACTCTTCTGAAAATATTCAAAATATTAGAGGATTTAAAATTTACAATTTACATGTGGGAAATTGTAAGGAAACGTAAGCAACAAAAATGTGATTTTACTGAAAGCTGAACGCTAAGTCAGGGACCTTATATACAATTTTGTATATAAGGTCCCTGGCTAAGTGAAAATGACAGACATGTAAAAAGACCGAAACCAATCTCTCTTTACAAAACGACGGCCAGTTGAGTATTGATCACTGATATGACTGTTGCTATCTAGTCAAGAAAGCATTGAAAAATAAAATATGAAAAGTATCAATATAAGATCTTTTTCTTCAAATTCATTAGTCGTAGTAACCAAACCTTTTTATCATTTACAAAAGAAAAAACAACACTAGACCTTTTGGAGTCCACTTGGTCGTTCGTTAATTTCAAAATATTATCTGTCATTCATTATTAATGCAATTCATTAGTAAAACCTATAAAGTACAAGAGAAAAGACTTGTACTATTCCCCTCCAACCAATCCACACACCTCATATTCTCAATTCAAATTGAAAAGACCAAGGCCTTAAGTGCATAGATAGTGATGGCTATATACATACCTAAAAACATACACAGCTACATATGATGGCTATAAAACTTTTATATTTTATTACAAAATTGCATAATGAATGGACATGGCAATATTTTGCGATTTTGTTTGACATTTACTGCTCACAAGAGTCAACACTTGATGATACATGATTTGCCATGGTAGCATCTATGTATGTGTTTATCTAAAAAATAGTGAACAATACGACTGACAGATAAGAAGGGAATCATATTCATCTTCAATTAGACATCACAATTTTTACAAATCTCAATCATTTCATATATCAATCGATAGATCATCTGATCAAGACTCGGAGCTTGCTTGTGAACTTTCTTTATGTTCACACACGATAGGCAGACTGACAAACTATTTTATTTGTATCACGCGTATGTAAAAAGCTGTAACATTGTTACAATGACAGATTTTAAAATAATATACAAACTACAATGAGACGCAATAAAAGGTTATAGATTTAAGATTTAGATGTAGAATATTTACCATAAAATAATATTATTGAAAGGTATGCTTCATCTAATAAACCCACCTAATATTTATGATCCTTGACAGAAAACACCACACTGGACTAGTGTCAAGGAATGATTCCGTTTGACCAGCTTAATTACAATATGTGTCAGTGAAGTTGACATGACTGTTTAGTTCAGATTGCTGAATGAAGACCTAGACACCAATGATAGGCACTCAAAACGCGCTTTAAAATTTCCTGTTGCAACTATTTGTCACTAAATTTACATACTTAAAAAATAATGTGCTCAATCAACGAAAACGTGAAGCTATGACCCTCTTGATTGTAACACATCACGCGTCACACAGCCTTTCATCTTAGCCCTATGGTAAATCTTAGGCAATGTTGAAGGATTGAGTGATAATTCCGTATCCCCAAAAAGGGCTGCTTGTCTACAACAACCTATTCTACCATGACTGTGCGAAATACCCAATTCTGATTGGCTGCTGAGAAAAATCAGAGAGCGTATAACCTGGTTGTAAAGTCTTCTGTTTACTTCGTCTAACCCGCAAGAATTCACTAGTTGCCTAGCAACACATTTCTCCAAAAACATACTTGTGTACCGGACATTTTAACAAAATACATCATTATGGTGATTTACATCGCCGAATATATAAATTCAAATAAATCAAAGTATGGAAATGTTAACCGCGGTCAAACCCGGCAAAAACCCGACAGTTTAAATTATATGAAGGTAGGCATACGCGTTCGACTTTAAGTTAAATTTAGAGTTATTATGATTACGTTATATGCCTCTGATTTCCAAACACATTATGTTTATCTCCTAAATGTAGATTCATCGACTTGCTTATGATTTAAGTAATACGACTTTGGGCCCTATAATAACATTTCATATAAGCCATGTGGTAAATCCTAGGCACGGATGAATTATTGATGTTAGCCGGGTGATGAACAAGGATAAAAGATCTATGCTTTCTCTTTTAGAGATTATTCAATTATTCTTTATATCAAAATTAAACCACTTTCAGTACATACAGCTTCTTTATTTGTTTAGACCCCTCTCATCTTGACTGAATCATCAGTCACCCCAGCTCCTTTATCAGGTTTACCCCAGCTCCTCTATCAGGTTTAACCCCGCTCCTTTATCAGGTTTACCCAAGCTCCTTTATCAGTTTTACCCCCGCTCCTTTATCAGGTTTACCCCAGCTACTTTATCTGGTTTACCCCCGCTCATCTTGACTGAATCATCTGATCTATCCTTTTTCCATTACTGATTATTCAACTCAAATGAAATTCAAACAAATTACAATCCATATATGATTAACCGGAACAGGACGTGTACCAAATTGACCTATCTTCTTAGAACTGACTCATAATTTTTGTGATGACATTGTGAGCGTCGGCATCTCGGTTGAAGCCTCTTCCTTTATAGCATCAGGCCTTCCGTCCTTTTTGTTGCAGATACGTCTGTATAATAGAACAATCAAGCCATTGTTATGCAAATAACACAAAATAATGTAAGTGCGGTAGGGTTTTTTAAAAGAGATTTCATTTCTTATTGATCCAAACTCAGGAGCAGTGAGTCAAATTATATTGGAACTACCATCTGCCAATTTCCAAAAGACCAATTTCAGCAATAATGTTAAGAATCTAGTAATTGTTTACTTCCAAGGGACTCTCCTATTAGGAAAATTATAGTAATTTCATTAAAATAAAATCTCTTCCTTTAGTTTGGAGTGAGGAACTTTTCATCACCCTCTTGTCTTGAACGTCCTTTAAGTTTCTTTTAAACGTTACATGACCGATTCAAAGTTAATCGAATTTTACGTTCCATTTTCTACAGGCGTTATATCTTAAACATATCAAAGATATTCGCACCCACAACGAGGCCACCGTTAGAATTGAGAAACATATAGCTCGTTGTATCCTCACCAAGATCTCTGAACGGAGTTGAAATTATTAACATGGATTACTGTAAAAAATAAGTCTTAAAAACGTCAAATAATACAAAGGCACTTACCTTTGTCTAGGACAAAAGAAAGAGATCAGACTCAAAACCAGCAATGAAATTATCAAACACACGACCCACAAGTCACTCACAAAGGACACTGCAAAGACGAAATTCAAGGGTAGGACAAAAACTGTAATAATGTTCATGTCACAATTAAGTATTTCTGGTCATAACCCGATGTCATTAATGATGAGCGGAGTAAAATTTGATAAATAAGTTCGATGGGTAAATCCACTTCGACATTTCTTGAACAATTAGAGCCTTAAGAGCCTAACTCAATCAACAATCATTAACGTAAAGAAATCATTCATGATTTATATTTAGTCAAAATAGTTATTGAAAGTTACCCCATTCGGACTGATTTCAATAGTTCTTACCTTTGGAAAGACAGTTGCCGTCCATATCACATTGCCCAGCACACAAAGGTGGACATCTGCTGCACGAAATCCCATACAGCCCATCAGAACATATGATACAGATTCCAAACGTCTGGTCACAGTCGATACAGTTCTTGTCGCAGGTGATGTTGCAGTGTGAGCCATAGAAGCCTGCTAAACATCTTATACAGTCTCCACTCATTCGTCGACAGCGAGCACAGTTCTTGGTACAGGAGATGTTGCAATGTGGGCTATAGAGACCATGTTTACACTCGGTAAAACAAACTCTTTCTAGTTGACTGCACACACCACCCAAACAACCCGATGAACACGAATCATCACACTGAGAGCCAGTTGTTCCGTTGACACATCCTCGAGTACAGAAACCATCACTCGACCTGCATTCTTTATTCTCACAGTTGTCCGAGCATGGTGTTGTGCAATTCTCCCCCCACCAACCGGCTACACAGATACAGGTGCCAGTGAGACATTGACACTTTCCATCTTGACAGTTTTCTGGACATTTTTTGTCGCAACGATTCCCCCACCATTTGTTTTTGCAAGTATAACAATCTCCGGTAATACGATCACATTTAGATTTACAGTTTTTCGGACATTCATCATTACATTGCAAACCATAAAAACCTTCTCTGCATTGTAAACATATACCTAATTGTCTGTCACATACGCCACCGTCACAGTGTCCGACACAGGATTTGTGACAGTTTTCCCCAAACCAGTTAGGTTTACAGTACACACATTCACCTGAGAAGGTGTGCCGCTCACATTTGTCATTGTTGGCAACTGTAAAACATAAATGAAAAGCTAAATTTTCATCAATTGGCCGTCAAATTATATTATACGCGTAGGCACACACTGTAGGTACAATCGAGTAAATATGCAGAAAATCGGCATGACACAGTTTGATAACTTTGCATAACACTGCCGCCCTAAAACCTTGTACATTTCCAAATTTAAGGTCCACATACGGGTGCAAATCATATCTGTGACAAACTGTGCGCAATGCCAATGCAAGTTCAATGCATTTGAATGCACATATTTATTTATTCGTTTCTGTATGGAGACGCCAAATTGTGGTGGCATTCTTTATTCAATAACTTGCTTACTGAATGGTTCGCAGGGTTTTAATATATACTAGATGAAAAAGGTAACTATGCCATATATAAATATTGATTTAACGGTAATAGTGCTCATAGATTATAACAACAAAATATCAAGAAATGTTCATGCACGTAAAAGTCGCCAAGTGACTTGACAAGAGACATAAACTCATTTCGGTCGACGTTAAGAGAGCTTTGAGTGCTATACGTCATAATGTTCATAGAAATAATGTGCACTGACATGGGTGCGACCTACATTTACATTATGTGTTTCTGCAGGGTTGTTCAGTGTCCTTCTCAACGTCACTAAGTATATTTTTATCAAAACGGTTGAGCTTTCCGTATACTTGAGGACTTCAGTGCACGGATTGTTGACACTGACTTAATAAAAGGCATAGACAAGGAACCAGCTGGTTCTGTCATAGACCAACCATATTCAGGAAATGATTGACTTTCATATAGATTACCATGTGCATAAAAACGGTCGCATCCGCAATAATGACTTTATAACGTAACACATGATAAGTCGGTAATTGACCATGTATCAAACGGTGTCATACAAGTTTCTTTGCTTTCGACTACCCTTTTTGAAATTTATATCCATGATTTGGCTCGGAGTGTATAAGGAACATGAACTGTGGTGTTTGTGTGAAGCGATACAATATTAGTATTCTTCTTTAAGTAGATGGCATAGTCTTACTTGCAACATATGAGGAGTTTCTGCCGTCTATGCTGGATGAAGTTAACGGTTGGGGCGAAACTGGAGATTGGAGTTAAACGGGGAACAATCTGATATTGTTCATTTAGATCCACTCTCGTAACTGCTCTCAGTTCAAGTTGGCATTTGGTGAAATTTCATTTTTTACCCTTTAATTTATTTCAAACCTAGCTTGTGAACTTTTATATGTTTTAAATGTTAATATAGGTGTATCAAATATAGCATCGTTACTCTCTAGTCCGTAGGATGTGTACGATTGATCAGATCGTACTATTCTAGACTTGAGAGGCTACTCGGAGACATCACCTTGCTTTATCAAAAGCCCGTTCTTCAACCATCCTGCTAAATCAGCGTAAATGAAACCGTTCTGCTCCGTCCTTATAATTTGATCTCCTTTAGGATAAATTCCTATAAATGATAACAGAATATACTAAACTCTGAAATTATTTATTTATCAAGTAACTTGAACAACAGTATGTAAAATGTCAATCTTTGTAACGTCGTTGGCACTTCACAGCTCTGCCACTTCTGGTACATGTATATTGAACTGAGGTATTGTTAGTGTTCATAAAGTTGCTACCAAGCTCGGGTGAGTCTGACGTCGCTGTAGTGGCGTTCTTTTCTGGGCTAAGTGATGGTACATGAATTTATGGCTGACTGAATTTATGGTTGGGGTTCAGTGTTCGTTGCTAGATTGACCTGTGGAACATCATGAACATGGCGCCTGTTGCGTCGGATTGACGTTCCCGTGTGTGGAAGAGATATGAACGAGGGGTGCTGCAGCCGGATACAATTGTGGCTTGTTGCCATCTGCCAGTTCTGATGTCCTGGAATCGAACTTGCTGCTCAGGTAACAATGGGGCGAGTTCTTTACCTGCTCTATTGTCATGATAATGTTTTTGTAGTTGGTGTCTCATTTGGAGACGATGTTGTATGAAGTCCTTATCATGGGCTTGATTCCGGACTATTGTAGGCAGATTGGTCTTCATCTTCCAAGAGTTGAGTATCAGAAGTGTCATATCAGGATCTGCGTTTGTGCAAACCCAGCCTGTTGGTTCTGAAACTTTGGCAATCATACCATTTTTCTCCATTTCTTGTTCATTCTTGATGTCACCCTTTGGATGAAATGGGCATCTCCTGGGAGCATGAATAACAGGTGGTACAGGTTGGTCCAGCAGTATATGGAATTCACCTTTGAATTGTCCGATGCCTGTGAGTCGATAAGGATAAGTCTTGAGAAGGTCATGCTTACTGTTGATTTGAACTTGTACACTGGCTTGTGTTACTTCACAGTGGAGGGTCAGCAGTTTAAACTTTGTAGAAGTTGGAAGTCCAACAATTATTGGTCCATCAGCCTCTGTTATATGGAAAACAGCATCAGTAGAGTGTCCTTCATACGTGCATGCATTCTATGGTTATTTTGCCATGCTGCAGTATGAGTCCACCTTCATACGCTCTGAGTACTGTCTGTGATGGGATGACACATGATGTGAGGGGTCAGCCTTTCATATCAAGGTCTTCAGGGTACATCTTTTTGAAAACACTCAAGGGTAACAAATTACCCTGAGCTCCTGTGTCCACCTTTGCCTTTAGAGTAGCTCTTACACCTTTCACATGGGTGTAAATACCTGCAAATACTTTGTCTCATTACTATCTATTTGAATTGTTTCAAAATTCAGTTCTTCAAAATGATTACTCAAATGGGCAAAATTGATAGCTCCTCATTAGTAAAGTTAATGGAATGCCTATCTGACTTTTATTTTGAGTAATAATTATTCTGACGAGAACGTAAGGTTGGTCCTGTTGTGACGAGAATCATTCCTATTGTATCTCCCACGTGAATGTGAGCCCGTGCGACTGTTACCTCGCTTTCTGTTTTTGCGGGTTAATCCAAGAACTCCGCAGGCTACTCTCCAGTGATTATACTTGCCTCAATTGACACATTTACAACCTATTGCAGGGGATCTTTTTTTTAGAGTGTTTACCACCATATCTGAGGGTTGGTTTCTTACAGCATATATGTCAGGGTGTTGAGGTATTTGTACATCCTTAATTTGGATCGTGTGATTTATTGACGCCCTAGCATATGTCATTGATTGAGCAATTGTAAGAGTGTCATCTTTACTCCAGGCAGACTCCCGATCAACCGCTTGACTTGCGGCTGTATACAATTCTTCAAACCCAGCTTGTTGGTTCTGAAACTTTGGCAATCATTCCAATTTTCTCCATTTCTTGTTCATTCTTGATGTCACCCTTTAGATTAACTGGGCATCTCCTGGGAGCATGAATAACAGGTGGTACAGATTGGTCCAGCAATACATGGAATTCACCTTTGAATTGTCCGATGCCTGTGAATCGATAAGGGTAAGCCTTGAGAAGATCATGCTTACTGTTGATTTGGACTTGTACGCTGGCTCGTGTTACTTGTGTTAAGTTTAAACTTTGTAGAAGTTGGAAGTCCAACAATGATTGGTCCATCAGCCTCTGTTATATGGAAAACAGCATCAGTAGAGTGTCCTTCATACGTGCATCCTATGGTTATTTCGCCATGCTGCGGTATGAGTCCACCTTCATACGCTCTGAGTACTGTCTGTGATGGGGTAACACATGATATGAGGAGTCGGCCATTCTTATCAAGGTCTTCAGGGTACATCTTTTGGAAAACACTCAAGGGTAACAAAATACTATGGTCTCCTGTGTCCACCTTTGCCTTTAGAGTAGCTCGTACACCTTTCACATGGGTGTGAATATCTGCAAATACTTTGTCTCATTACCATCTAATTGAATTGTTTCAAAATTCGGTACTTCAAAATGATTACTCAAATTGGCAAATTGATAGTCTCTTCATTAGTAAATTTAATTGATTGCCTATTTGAATTCTATTTTGAGTAATAATTATTCTGGCGAGAACGTGAGTTGCTCCTGTTATGACGAGAATCATTCCTATTGTATCTCCCACTTGACTGTGAACGTGTGCGACTGTTACCTCGCTTTCTGTTTTTGCGGGTTGGTCCACGAACTCTGCAGGCTACTCTCCAGTGATTATACTTGCCTCAATTGACACATTTACAACCTATTGCAGGGGATCTTTTTTTTAGAGTGTTTACCACCACATCTGAGGGTTGGTTTCTTACAGCATATATGTCAGCTCGTTGAGGTATTTGTACATCCTTAATTTGGATCGTGTGGTTTATTGACGCCTTAGCATACATCATTGATTGAGCAATTGTAAGAGTGTCTTCTTTACTCAATAACTCCTTTTGAAGACTAGGAATATTTGTTCCAAGAATAAGCTGTTCAATCAATCTTTCATTCAGTTCACCTGCAGTAAATTTACACTTAGCTGCATGATTTCTACATCTACTTGAGAAATTATCTACACTTTCACCCTGGTTTTGTTTGAATCTGTGTAGATGAAATCTGTGTAATCTGAAGTTTACACTTGGTTCAATTTGTGATTGAAACCTATCAAAATATTGTTTTCATTTTTGTTCTTCCTCTGTTAGTGTCCATGAATTAATAATCTCCCGAGAATAATAAAATATTACATACTTGTTTTTCGCTCTTAATGTCTTTGACAGATAAATATAGCTGACATCGTTGTTTGCACAAACGAAATGCCTCCTCTCAATCGTCACTTGTCCAGTCTGATTTTGGAACAACACTTGAATCTGACATGATGTAGTTGTAAATGTTTATCTATTTGCCCATTATCATATGAAAATATCCACGTGATTATTGAGTCATATCTTGGCGCTCGATATAGTAATGTTACTTATGTCAAAAGTTATTTATCATGACTGAAGTATGGAGTTTTCAGTGAGTGTTTATCACATTGTTACGATATCGTCACTTTAGACCTAAGCTTGCGCACAGGATGACGGAATCCACTGAAAGAAACTGTCCGGCATGTCTGCCGTGCATCTTGTAGCGCAGTAACATCTTGTAGCACAGTAACGTCGTTGACTTATATTTACAGTCCTCATTGCCCAACAAACGGAATAAACAGCATGGTTCCGCTGCCACCATGTCATGCTTCATAGTTTATTCTAAGTATCTGAAAACACAACATCTAATGAGGGTCTACATAGAGAATACTAAACGAATGGTAATGTGATAACATGTTTATGCAACGAGTGAATGGAATTTGGTATCAGACGAACGAAAGTGTCATGAGTTTAGTATTTTATTTATTACTCATCCCCACGTATCAAAATTGTTGATGAATTAGTCGTCAAAACAACAGTCAGCTGATCGCGAACAGGCGTAAGAATATCAACCAGTCACACAAAACGCAGACCAAAATAGTTCGCTAATTGTAACTGTCTACATAAGTGACTCGCCTAAAACATGGAACAAAAATTATTTTGGTGAACAAGTATATCATTTTCGAGAAATTTGTTCATATAAAAAAAGCTAACAAACAACGAAAAATGTCAAGCCATTGTGTAGTCGTGTGATTCGTGACGTCACCGGAATGTGACCTCTTTCTAGGCCAGTCAGTTTTAAGAAGTTGATGGAACGTACACCGTCAGCAGTTGAGGAGGATTGAGAACATTGACGTGAATAACAGAATTGATAATAGGACCCGCAAATGTAGAAATAAGGCAACGGGAGTTGCAAGATGTCATGTTCAGATTGTCTGCTTGTTGAGTGGGAAGCGACAGGTTGGATGATGGAAGGGCCAAGCTGTGTTGCGTGGAACGGCCGGCAGAGGGGGGACGTAACACAACTTGCGACGGCACAGAAGTTGCGAGTTACAAAAGACTATGTGAATATTGCTGTTTTTCACAAATATGAGAGTGATTATTGACACTTGGATATTTTATAGTTTTGGATAGTCGATCACGTCCCCCTGAGAATGCAAAATTTGAAAGTCGCCATTTTCCAACTTACAAGTCACGTGATTGGACGATGTCATGTGATGTTCGAAAGTAGTTCTGTTTGTTCGCACGAGATATGGTATCACAGAGAGAGAGAGAGAGAGAGAGAGAGAGAGAGAGAGAGAGAGAGAGAGAGAGAGAGAGAGAGAGAGAGAGAGAGAGAGAGAGAGAGAGAGAGAGAGAGAGAGAGAGAGAGAGAGAGAGAGAGAGAATGTTTATTAAAGTGTCACGCACTTTTACAACAAAATACAATACAGACATATCATACAAGAGATATTAAAAAGCACCCGGCCATATGGCCTATGAGACACTAAAAGCATTGAATATCACAGCAGTACAATAATATAAGAGAATACATTAAAACAAATAAGACTTACAAGTCAATCACACGGCACACGCCTGTACTCACACACTGACATGTACTCGGTTCACACACTCATCCTAAAAAAAAATGAAATAAATGAATAAAAATATATGCATAAATATTTCTTACATAAATTCCTTCATTCATTCATACATACAAATATATACATACGTACACGTACACATATTCACATATACAAACATACAAACACACATACATACTATACATGCATATTATACATAAATAATTATATACATGCAAGCATACTTTTACATACACCAATTTGCATTAAGATTGATGAATACACAAACACGGTGAAATGTTTAAATTTAAAAAGTAAAAACCATAGAAGGGAAATTCTTCTTTTCACCATAAGGTGTACCTTTGAGGCAAGGAGAAGTTGAGTTTGGGGGGTTTGCATTAGAAATACATATTTTTCTTTGGTTTTTTTCTGTGTAAAAGCATTGTCTATATCCACAGCAGCGTTTAAAACATCATACATGATATCCGAGTAGAGCGGGCAGGTGATGATGGAATGTGCTTCATCCTCGATATCCAGGGGACACAGAGGGCACACTCTGTTTTCAAGTGGGGTAGGCGGCTTAGAGTATCTACCGGTCTCTATGCACAGAGGCAGACTACAGGCTCTCAGTCGTACGAAGGACTTGCGGTGGTGTCTTGACAATGTGTTGATTACATACGGTTCAGGGCTTAAATCCTTCTTATGTATAGGCGGTAGGTACGTAATTTGTTTCCGTTTATTAGGTTACCTTTGTCGTTCCACAAGTCAGTAAACCACTTCTGTTCATCTAAAATATTCAATTTCTGGCGTAACAGTGGAATAGAAGATTTGTCTAAATGCATGTATTGCTCCAGACGTAACGAAGTGCTCAGTTTTTTACCTCTGTGTTCCCAGGATCTGTTCCGGTTGAGTGACCACTTATGGACTCTGCTTGGGAGTCTGTATTCTGGCATATGACGTACTCTCATCCACATCCTGTACACTTCAAGGCGCTGTTTAGTAACACATGAGGTCCAACCCATGTCACCTCTGGTGGCGATGTTAGACGATTTGTTGTTAGCTCCTAGAAAGAAACGACAGGCTCGATTTTGAACTGTATTAAGTACTTTGTGTTCATATAGTCCCCATATTGCCGCTCCGTATGTAAGTATAGGCTGTACTAATGAGTTGTATAGGGCTGTAAATACATCGTACGCCATACCACCTGCATCACAGAACTTGGTACAGAGAGCACTCAGAGCTCTACCCGCCGATTTTGCTAGCTGTTTTACGGCTGTTTTAAAATCAAGATGTTCATCAAACCATAAGCCGAGGTATTTATACGAGTCCGAGTAATGCAATGAAACATCACCACATGCAAACTTGAATTGAGAGCGGTCTTGCATTCGGGGCCTAAAATGTACGACTTGAGATTTTTCACCATTCAACTCTAATCTCCATTTTTGACACCAATTATTAACTTCATCCAACATCGACTGTAATAGCTCCTCGGTTGGTGCGAGCAAAACAATGTCATCGGCGTAGAGTAGAATACTTATATCATCTCCATTCACATCAACACCACAGTTCATGTCCCGTTCAGTCCGCGCCAAATCATCGATGTAGAATGCAAATAACGTAGGTGAGAGCAGGCAGCCTTGTTTGACACCGCTGGCTACATTAAACCATGAGGTTAGGACGTTATTTAGACGGACAGCACAACTCACACCTTCGTAGAGAGATTGTATAGCCTTTAACATCTTTCCCTGTACACCAGACATCTTCAGTTTATACCATAAACAATCTCGATTCACGTTATCGAAGGCTTTTCTCATGTCGATGAAGCAGGCGAACGTAGATTGGCTGGCAAGTTTTCTGTTATTAATAATTTCGTAGAGACTGTAGATATGGTCCATACAACTGCGATGCTTTCTGAAACCGTTCTGCTCTTCCACTAATAAGCTGTTTTCCTCCATAAATTTTGTCAACCTGTTATTCAAAATGTCACAATACACTTTGCAAGGGACCGATATTAAGCATATACCTCTGTAAGTTAAGGGCTGACGAACATCAGTCGTGCTTGGCTTTACTATTGGATTGATGATGCCTTGTTTCCATGAGTCCGGGACATATCCACTTTGGAAACAGTTATTTATTAAAATGTGGAGAATATCAATACACACATCATTCTTTATTTCTTCAGACGGGATTGAGTCAATACCTGCAGCTTTTCTGAGCTTGGATCGAATAATGGCGGCCTTAACCTCTTCTCGTGTAATCTCCCCATTGATAGCTGTGACGTCATCTGAAATTGCCGTGTCGTCATCTTCTTTCAGGGATTCTTTAATTTCTTGTAGGTGTGATTCATCGAAGCTCCTGGTGCTGGTGTTCTCGCTGTATAGATGTTCGTAATCATCTTTCCACTTTCTCATGACGATTTCAGGGTCGGATATAACTGTACCGTCGTTGTCTACGACTTCCATCGGTATGCGGACTTTTCGCTCATTTCCAATACCTATCTTGCCGAATGACTTCCAGAATACTGACGCATTACAACTCTGCAATTCTGCCAACATCGTCCTCTGCTCGTTGATTTGATAGGCCCGCTTAGCTTTTCTATGTAGTCTGTCAAAGTGTTTCCGTTGAGAATAAAAATGCCCATGTAAACTTCGCTTCTGCCCACGATTAGTCGCTCGACGCCATTGACGTTCTAGTTGGCATGATTTATCCCACTGAAGCTGTAACTCTGCATTCCAGTACGGTTTGCCGGTGCGTTTGTTTCTTTTATGAGTGTATAGTTTTGGTCTTAGAGGGTTGACATTATGGATACTTTTGGTAATAAGATCAACAAATTCGTTATACGCCGAGTTGATATCCTGCTGTGTGGAGAGATGGTGTTCGATACGTTGTATTGCAGCCACCACAGCCTCAGAGTCTCTGTCATGTAGGAAGTCACCTGGGATATCCTTTACATTGAAGCGCCGTATATGCTCACCCCCTATACATGTGGTCTCTCTCTGTCATCCCCGGTGTCAGTGAATCCTGATACATCAGCAATCCATTCCAACATGGAGTGATCAGGTATAACATCAGGCATAGCTAACTGTCCTTCACTTATGACGTCACTCATGCAAGCTACCGAGAAATCTGTATATAACGGCAGTTGCTCATAGGGCACAAAGACATAGTCAATAACTGAACTACCACGTGTAGACACATATGTAAAGTCATTTTTGCCGATCCGACCGTTTAACATGCACAAGTTACAATCTATAAGGAAGTCTATCATCTCCTGGCCATGTGCATTACAAGTATGGTCTATGACAGAAAGTGCTGGTATCTTGTCTACACCTTTAATATAATTACTGTCGTCACTCCGAGCATTAAAGTCCCCAAATTTACAGATCACTCCATCGTTTTGGTAAGTACAAACTTGCTGACGTAGAGTAGAGAAGAACGCTGAGGGGTCCGTCCCATACCGAGACGACGCTGAAGGGGGTAGATAACATATACAGTATATGTAGGTCGCACACTTATTGTTCAACTTAATCCACAGAATCCCTTCACATTCATTGTTAAGTACAGAACAATCATAATTATCAAAAAGTTTTTCCTTAACTAAAAATCAAACACCCCCCGATCCCCTCTTTGCATGTTTATCAATATGCAATCTATTATGTGGTATCCATCTATAACCATCAACAATCATTTTCTCATCATCACGTAAAAAAGTTTCACACAAACCAATAATATCATAATTTCTTGACAATATGACATCGTTTCTAAAAGCGGAATGATCATTGTCTTTCATAGACCACCCACCGCAGTTCCAGCAACTCAGTCTAAGACGCCTGGTGTCCTATTGTCTCACATTCTTTATGAGACGGGTCCCACGTACATGGTACTCTTTGTCCTTACCCATCTCTCTCACCAGAGTACGGAGAGACGCCTCGGTGTTTCGAACATCATATGGTAATTAAATCATTGTCAATGTACATATTTGAAAAGGACCTATTGTCTTTTAACTTTCTTTTATTCTTCAACACCTGTATCTTCTGCTCGACGGTCTGCACCCTGGCGACGATGACCCCCGGCTTGGAGCCCCTGCCCTGCTTCCTGGCCGCACTCACCAACCTCACGTCTCGGAGCTGCAGGCCGTCTCGCACCACACACTGCACTTTGTTTACAGTCACATTCTCATCATTAACTTCGTTCTCGTCAAACTGCACATTTTTCACAACAAATGTCGCAGAATGAGAGGAGTCGTGTTTTACAGCAGATGCATAAGACCTTTCAATTCCCAGAACTTTATCAGTAAGCTTATTTATTTGTGACTGAAACTCTTCTCTCACTACAGAGATCTCGGCTCTGAATGCAGTCATAACTTGCTCCATCATTCGAGTTTCCATTTTACACAATCTATCATCAAAATGGCACTTTAGAGCGTTAATTGTATCAATAATTTGCTTCGTATCCCGGTTATCAACAGAATCATTAATCTGAGAACAGCTACCTGTAGACTGGGCCGCCGAGAGACTCTGTTCCGTCTCGACCCGGGTGGGGACGGGTGCAGCCATTACACGCTCGACGAACTCTCTGTCTTCTTGATTGCCGGTAGTCGTTTTCATTTTTTTCACTAATTCCGGGTTGTTTTCTCCAGATTTTCTTTTTGTACAGCTTCCTTGGTCCATCATATGATGTTAGATGATAGTTGTGATTCAATTAATGTCTTTTATAATCGAGATTGAGAAAATTTTCCGAGAGCAATTCGCAACACGACTCACTTGATCAAGGCAGGTAACACATATGTGTGTTACCAACTCATTGTTATCTAATGAGTGATCTCACCACGGTTGAGTAATAAACTTTACTCTCACTCATATGGGTACAAGCTCAAAGTAGTGTGATTCATTCGCGAGCATGACAAGTCTTGCAATGTATATTGTTCCGATGTAAATTAATTAGTTCTTTAATATGATGAAGTCACAATGAATCACGTTCCTTGCCATTGTTAAGGCTACATGCGTAGCTACAACAAGTATTATACCCTGATGATGCTATTTGTGTGTAACCAGTTACTAATGAACTGATATGTTAAGATTCATCTTCAGTATTTCAGTCTACCTGCATCAATGCATCATATATCAATGTTATAATTGACTTTATTTTATATCGAGGTAACCTTGAACTTGCCATTACCACATTTATATAAATGTTCACTGAGAGGGATAGTTCGATCAAGGTTCATTCTCCTAATTAATTTTTGTTCTGTTTTCCCAGATATATTTCTCATTGCAAAAAGTACATATGATTACATAAGAAATAATTTCTGTGACACACATCATGATTTGTTTAACAACAAATGTATCATTTGGTGAAAACTAAATGGAACATCCATCAATTATACTTTCACATGTGAAGCAACGATAATCTGCACACTTTGAAACTTTCGGAATAACATCAACTAAGTCAAATCTGGAAATTGTAAAAGATATGACTCAGTAATCACGTGATCCAAAAATGCAGCGCCCAGTGGTTACCAAGTCTTGCGAAAGGGTAGGTGCACTAACGCCTATAAAGTAAAATGCCTATATATATATAAACTCACGGGCAAAAGTAACTATACCAAAATTCTTTTCGCAAAATATTGAAGTTTTTTTATCAAAATTATGTTTCTAAGTACCCTAAATGTATCGCACAAACACAGGAAATGATATTTTAATCTCAAATCCTACGAAACTGCATTGATAACGGCAAAATTAGTGTTTTTTTGGTAAAAAGTGAAATGCACGTGCAATTCAAGTTCTTAATGCTAAAGGGAATAAAAACCTGTCGTCAGCATCCCTTTAACCATAAGGAACACGACAAATGACATGCCGAGATTATCTAAAGAAGAGCGTGAAAGAGCTATTGGCATGCTCCAGCTTGGAGCCACTCATCAACATCTTGCAAGGATCTTCGGTTGCACTCGTGCAACAATTACCAGGCTCCAGACAAGACATAGGCAGACAGGCCGTACTGAAGACGGGCCTAGGAGCGGTAGACCACGAATAACAACTGAAAACGAAGATCGCTATATGCGTTTGATCCATTTGCGTAATCGTTTCGTCACTGTGACGTCAACAGCAGCAACAGCTTTGAACAACGTCATCAGCCGAAGAACAGTGACCAGACGATTACGACATTATGGTCTTCGTCCGTATCGACCATTCCGTGGGATGACTCTGACTCCTCCTAATCGACGTCAACGACTTCAGTGGGCACGCAGGGTACAGCGCTGGCAGAACAGAAATTGGCAAAGAATACTGTTTACAGACGAAAGCCGATTTCAGTTATTCAGAGCAGATGGTCGGGTTCGAGTCTACCGTCGTAGAGGGGAGAGAACGGCACCTTGCTGCATACAGCAGGTCGTTCCCTTTGGTGGAGGAAGTGTCATGGTGTGGGGTGGTATCTTTTGCCCGTGAGTTTATATATATGTATATTATCTGTAGGCATTTTACTTTATATATATATATTATCTGTAGGCATTTTACTTTATATATATATATTATCTGTAGGCATTTTACCTTATAGGCGTTAGTGCACCTACCCTTTCGCAAGACTTGATAACCACTGCCACGCATCGCTGCGTCTCTCTCTCTCTCTCTCTCTCTCTCTCTCTCTCTCTCTCTCTCTCTCTCTCTCTCTCTCTCTCTCTCTCTCTGTGCTGTACAGATACCTGTCATATGAATGTTGAAAGAGGAAGTCAACAGTGCAAGAAGTAGATAATCCATCTGGTGTGTCCTGAAAGTAGACAAAAACATTGCAATGGCGACGTCATTCCCGTTATCATTGTCTCTAATATCTAAACTAGAAAAATGAGATAAAGTGAAAGTTTAACCGTATGAGATACACTGAAAATCAAAAACAGTTTAAATGGTCTCCTTACATAAGCAATGTAGTCTCAACTTCATCCTGCACTAAGTCAAAAACGAAAATTCGAAGATTCGAAGATTATTAAGTGCTGTTAATTTTAACATTGTCATTAACAAGTGCAGTGAAAATGTAGAAACTGTACTTCTTTACCTATTGTAATCTAAATAGGTTAATGAAATCACACTGAAAAGTTTTGATCAAAGCTCTCAGACATGGTCATGAAGTCAATAGTACATAGACATACATAGTAGCATATATTCTGGAGCGCCTTGACGTTAGTTATACTGAAACTAACTTACATGTAATATTTTTGTACAATAGACAGCCAGGAGTAATACGAGATTATCTGACTTTGAATTCAATAAACTTTTTAATTGATCTTGATGAACATTAGTGTATTATTAATGTGGTATATTTCAATTCTAACATTATCATAGAATTGACATTCTAGTACTACAATGTATTTATAATCTAATTTACTATTATTACAATGAGGGCACATAGCAATAGCAGAATCTGCACTTTATTTTGTCTTGCATATAGCAGGAATTTAGTCAGTGATCTACGTAGATATAGCGATGGTAGCACTCGCAAATACGTTTCTGGCATCAAATCAAATTTATATGTTGAATACCTTTTCAGTTATTTGGAAGACGTCATAGTAGCTAACTACTCTTGACAATAAATATCTTTAAATCTTTGTTTGAACATGCTCAGGAACAATTCCTTATTACCTATATCCTGTTTCAACTAAGCATAAGAACAGCCATCCTGGCACAAAAACTGATGCACTGATGAAGTCCGGAATCGTCTAAACGTTTTAACACCGTTTTGACTTGCGGCAATCGGATTGTCCAACAACCGTATCCAAAATGATATAACTCTAACTTTACAGTTAACATGTAGAGAATATCGTCCTCATTCATCTAGTACAGCTTTAGACGGTGAGCGGTATCAACTCCTAAAAGTTTGAATGTACTTTTTCAGTATCATTACGAGGCACTATCCCCGAAATTTCTGTCCAATACAATAGGATAGGTTGTATTTTTCCATCAAATATCTTAAAAGGGCAGATTTCTAGGCACAGATGAAGTTTTAAATTTTGTAAAGAGCCTTTTTCGCTTGTGCAGTTAGCATTTTACACGCTTAAGAAAACATATTACGATATGACAAAGTTTATACAAGATACTTATAGTAGTTAACAGTTTCAAGTTTCTCGTTACCAATATAACATATTTCATGTTTAGACACTTACCACCTTTTTAACACTAGGATTTAAGTATAGTATCATAGAAAGTCACCACTTCCTACAATACTTTTCGAGAACATCAATTTTCTTTTGAAGATTTATTACACTGTCCCAAAATATTGCAACATCGTCAGCAAAAAGAAGAATCGAGAGTGCGTCGACAAATAAAAAAACTATGGGTTCGTTTCCGAACAACTCGCGAAGTCCTTGAACAAAGGCAAGGCATTGATTCAAAATGCGACGTAAAGTCATGGTTTCAAACATGCAATTGATCAGTTTTCTAAACTTGGTTGCACTATCATATATATTGGCAGGTTTAGCTGTATTGTTATAAACGTTTTTCATTTTGTTAGAAGTCATTTGACATAATTTATGTCACAACAACAGGAAATAAAAAAGAGCACACTGTTATTCATTTTACAACGAAATTATTTCCCGTTGCTACATCGCTAAATGTATCATTTCCAGCTCAATATACTAACTTGTCTCACGGTTTGACCTAGCTGAACCGTGTTCTTTCTAATCAGGTAAGGATGTTGTTAATCGGTTTGTAATTGTCTTGAGTGAGGCATTTACGTCCATTGAAGGTCTCTAATAACTGTTGGAATGAAAAACAATAATACAATGTAATCTAAACATATAGAGAAAAATTACTCATCCTCTGTATTCAAAACATAAATGTGATACGGGATTGTTACGATAATTTGACTGAATGTATCACTCTTTGCTTGAAAAATCTAGATTTTAACAATAATTTCTTTCAAAGAGAGGTTATCATGAAATTTGGACTTAAATTGTAATGGTAATGAATTTTTACCAAACAAAGCTATTGGCCTTGTATAGAAACTACGTGATGAACTTTATGTTTCTGATGTCACACATCAAAACACGTTTAACCTTGCTAAATAAGGTAGCAGCTTTTTGGTGTTTTTTTGTTGTTGAACAATCAGTGAAAATCATTGACAAAAAAGTTCTTATCTTGCAATTTGGAAATTCTTTTAGATCTTTAGAAATCGATCCGTTAATCAACTTCTCTTTGATTTGGATTGTTATTTATAGCTAAAACTGACCAGACTTCGTTGTTAAGTCTCTTTTATTGAATTTGTTTTACCGAAATATGCAATTTTGACGTTTCATGATGTTGTAACTAGTGACTTTTGACTAAAAGACACACTAGCGTTTGATCCTTTTGCATGAAGGATATTAATCACTTTACAAATACCAATTTCACTTTCATTTCTAAGTAAAATGTAACAGTTTTGTACTCTAAAATAATTCAATTTTATAAATCTATCCAAGAGAAGCTGAATTCTATCTGAATGAATTGTTTGTCCAATACGGCTAGGCTATGATTAAATCATATCTCACAATTATTTTTACCTTTTTTAAGAACGGGTCACCGAATGTTATTCAACATTTAACCTAACTTTTTTTAAATACTTGCCGTTAAAAACCGGCAGTTTTGAATCACTTTGTCGGCCAATTATGCAAAGTGCTCATCTGACTGAAATATAGCTTTCCGAAAGCGTGAGTCAATAACCGAGTTGTTTTTTATGATATCTTTGTCGCTGATCGCACATTTCTAATACGTCCAATCAGGTTTCTACATCTTTAGACCGAAACGCTCATATTACGACTGAGGTTTAGAAATTTGTGACGGAGCTATCTCTGTTGCATTCTCCCCCAACAGAGGTAGCTCCGTCACATATTCCTATACAACCTGGTTAATACGATAGTTTTTCGGTTTAGAAATGTGGACCGATGATTGGATGCAATCAAAGTTGGTTGTGCAATGAGAGACGCCGTTTCAAAAGTTATCATTCAATCGCCTACGCGATTTCTGTAAGCTTTCTAAAAGCTTTAATCGAATATTCACCATGCACTTTGAGTCGTCTTTACAGAACACAAACGCCTCATTTTACGACTGCATCATTGCACAAGACTGTGTGACAACAAATATTTTATGCATCCATTTTTTTCATTGGCTGAAATATTGCCAGGTAGTTTAAGTTAATACATTGTGCCAGAAGTGGAAACTGCCTGAAGCCTGAGAAACCTTCGTATTAAGACAGAGGTTGTATAGGAATTTATGATTGAGCTACCTCTGTTGGGAGAGAATGTGATGACGCTAGTCGTACGAAAGTGATTAGTAAAGTGTTCGTGACTTATGTTTGAAATTCAATTTTGTAAGCAAGGAAGCACGAAATGTTTGAAAAAACTACTGGAGATATACTATATGCCTATATATATATGCATATGAATATCTGCCTTTTAAAGATGAAACGAATACTTCGATGTTGCGATAGTTTAACAACATTCATCTGGAATATGAAGCCCTACAAGACCTTGGGCTGGATTTAATTAAATTGAAAATTTTTTTGAATATTTTTGAGATCCTGAAACCGAGTAAGGTCATCTGACGGGCTCATTCATCCTTTTTTTTCGCTGTTTACGGAAACATGAATTTATTATGCACCTCGTCCATCTGTTCAAAATCAAATTGACAATTGTCAGATTGTTTATTTACGTCTCACGTCCCTAGAGGAATTGAAATCATAACGTGGTCACTTTTGTGTTATTTTTCAATAGGGTCCATTTCGATTACAATAATCTAAGAGCTAATATTTGAAAAATAAAAGGCACGATCGCACGCTGTTTTTGTTCAAATTGGCTATTTAAATGCATACGTGGATAAAGGCACTCACTTTAGCTTTATAGCGGTGCTATGAAATACATTATATTTTTTAAAATTGACATGTAATCAACAATGAAAAACTTAAGAGTGCCGATATCGGTTTAGGTATATAAAAATCTAAGGTCAGCTGTGCACATAATGGAAAAAAAATATAGACAGTTGAAAATGACTGAACTAAACTAGTGCTCAAAAGAAAGTATACTCCCATGAAAATACAAAAATATCTACAAAATACAAAAAAAAATAGAAGCTATTTGACATACCTGTAGACCCATATTTGCGGCAACAAACTGATCGAAAATAATACGCATACCACGAACGTTGCTTGAGATCGAAAAATGACATAATCTCATGTAGCACAAAATCACGTGCACATGAACTGTATAAAACAACCAAAGCGAAGCGTTAGGGTTACTGTAGTGAGAAAAACACCAAAAGTATGCCACGTTTGAGTCAGATTGAAAGAGAGAGAGCTGTCGGAATATCAGAACAATGAGCGACGAAAACCGCCATTGCCAGAACTTTCGGCTGCACTAGAACAACTGTCGTGATTGATGTAACGGCAGACAGGCAGACAGGCAGTACATCGGACAGGCCTAGCAGCGGTCGACCACGAGTCAGAACCCTCGCCGAAGACCGTCACATACGGACTATCCACCTGAGAAACCGGTTGGTTAGGGCGACGTCAATGGCTGCTACAGTGTTAGGTCATCATTTCAGTCGACACACTGTGTACCGTAGACTGCGGCAATATTGCCTTCAAGCACGTCGACCCTATCATGGAGTACTTCTCACCCTTCAAAACCGACGCTGTCGACTGATGTAGGCCAGGCGGGTTCGACGGTGGCAGAGGCGTGATTGGGCACGTGTGATGTTTACTGATGAAAGTCGGTTTTGCCTATACAGAAATGATTGCCGAGATCGGGTGTACAGACGAGTTGGCGAACGTATGGCGCCCAATTGCGTTCAGCAAGTGCGAGCATTTGGAGGTGGTAGCGTTATGGTACTGGGTGGGATCTGCGGGGATACGAAGACCAGGATTGTCGTTATTCATTGCAAAAATATGCTCGGAGATACAGGGATGAAGTTTGACAACCAGTCGCCGTTCCATTCATCCACCAACAGCAAAAGGCATCGTTTTCCAGCATGACGTCCTCACACCGCCAGAATAACAAACGACTTCTTGCACAACGCTAATATTGTTGTATTACCATGGCCAGCATGCGCTCACGACATGAATCTGATTGAGCACCTGTGGGACCACCTGGATAGACAAGTAAGAAGACTACCAGTGCCGCCTATGACAGTTCAAGAACTGGAACGATATCTCTAACAGGAATGGCAAAGGATCAACCCTGACGTCATTCGCCGCCTGACGTCATAAATGGGTCGACGGGTTGTGGCCTGTAGTATTGCCAATGGAGATCATATTCGCTATTGAGTTCGGTATTCGTCTCTTGTGCAAGATGAGTGACACTTGATATGATCTCTGTCCATGTGTTAATTTACAATTTGACACCAATGAACTTCGACTGTATGTACCATACTCTAGCGTAAATTTGAACACTTTATAAAATTAAATAACTATTTCACAAATACCTTTATTTGTTTACATTTTATGCCCGATCAAACAGCTGTATACTTTCTTTTAAGCTCTAGTTTAGAAATGCTTGAAGATTTTCATTTACCTAAACACTGAACTAAGAATAAAAGATGAAATATCGTTAACTTAAGCAATCTTTATTAAAATTATTAAAATTATTTGATAAAATCATTGTTTTTGTATTTAGATAGCGGCTACCAATTTTGCTTTTCTTGATGTTATTTGAATATTTCCAATATCACAGTTCACGGGTATTTAATACAACATTTTATCATATTAACCTAAAGGCAAAATAAAGTATAGGTCGGGTTTAAAGGGTAATGATGACAACAAAACACGTCGTATGAGTATATTGTGTGGTTTATACAAAAGACGGGTTTCAGGTGATCCTTGTGGCACAACATACAAACAATACGTGATAAGTGGAATCTCAATGAAAAGTGATGGTACAAAGTTCGTACTGTTCAGCGATATCTGAATCCACATGCTTGATTGCAAACGTTATCAAATATTACAGCACGGGTTTCGGACGTCTGATTATGTTAGGTGAAATTCTATGCCATTCTCTCATGAGAGCAAATTTAATTTCATTTATCGTCAAATGTGGTCGCTGACGGTTCCTTATTAGTCTGTCGAGATGGTCCCAAAGGTTTTCTATTGGGTTCATGTCCGGGGAACAGACAGACCATGGTAGAGTGTGAACATTGTGATGGTTCAAGAAGTCCCTAGTCAATCGTGCTGAATGAGTTCTGGCATAATTATCATGCTGGAACACTGTTGCCTGTGGTCGGTTTTGCAGGAATAAAAGCATTACTGGCCGTAAAATATAATTTCTTTGCCTCACAGCATTTAGTTTTCCATGCACAATCACTAGTTGAATTTTCTGCTCTCCAAAAATGCTGCCCCGGACGTTTACACTTCCACAACCGAATTGATGATGCTCTTAGGCGCAAACTGGAACCAACCGTTCACCTCTACGTAAAAAACTCGTTGTCTGACATCGTTCCTGAACAACATGAAACAACTTTCATCCGCAATAGAGTGCTTCGAGCTTTTCGAGATTACCCACAATGCATCGGTGGCGTCCATATTGGAAGTCAACGTTTGCAAACACTCGTACCACGCTCATTGTTGTCGATCATCATCAGTGATAACGCTGACAACTTGTGCTATTGTCAACTGCCATAATTGAAAAAGAATAGACTAAACGATTTATTTTGGCATTCCTAATATCATTTCTGGACAGGGGAAGCGGCTAGGGCGAGCATTGACGGATACATGACGTTCGGGGAATCGACAACCAAGAAATGATTGCACTGGGACTTTTGACGTTTTGTCGGCGTAATCAGTTAACAAACAAAAATAAAAACAAATGTGGTATGTGTATAGATTGGCACCCACCCTCTCCAAAACTCAATTCATTTTCTTAACTTTTTCTTAAGATGTAATAAATATAATGATACACTTCCAAATAATACTAGTAGTATTTTGGAATTTAATGTCTTAAATGGTATCTTGTCTATCCATTTTGAAAATTAGAATACAATAAGTACCATTTTCAATAAAGAAAAATTGAGCCTCACAGCAAGTGCTCTAGAAATTTTGAACCCACAAGAAGAAGTACCTTATAATGCATATCTAATTGGGCAATCAGTTTTGAAATACAGTGTATGTGTCAATAACAGTATAAATTTTGAGCAATATATGTAGTTTTGGTTAATGTCATTGTAAAATGAGTCTTTGTCTAAAAAATTGAAATTGCAATACAAAAAGAAACTGTACTGTACAGCTCTTAAAACAGCTTGCAAGTTGAATGTCAAAAGATGTGTTTGTAGATCGATGGATATCTTACGTTTCAGCAGTTGTACATGTACAAAACAAATAAATTGAATGTGTAGCTGGACCTTAGTATGAGCTTTCAACATAGTACAGAAATTTTTTAAACAAAATCTTTTCTACGATTTCATAATTGTGACATTTTTATGCCTTATCTCCAATTTAGTTTTTATTGGAAAATAAATGTCTTGCCTCCCGAATTAGATATCTTATTAATTTCTAATATTTATTGGTAAAAGGAAATGCGACATTATATCGCTTAGGTAAGGTTAAAAAAATAAATATCATACATTTTTTATATATAGTTAGGGATAATGAAAGGAAACAAATGCATATTCTGATGTAATTTATCAGTGCCCTAATAACTGTATGGTACAATTTCAAGCCCTTTATAAAAACTCATAAATGATGTTTATTGCTAATATCTCGGATAATGAGAAATACATGTTGTAAAACTGGTCTGATTGAATCCAACTTCTAGGAGATCATTCTGCTGGTTGCACTCTCTGTCTGGGGGCCTTTCTGCTGTCAAACCCCAATTGTCCTTGTACTTGACCATTATGTGTAGGAGTCTATTGTAAACATATATGAAGAGCATGATACATTTAATTCCAAAACTGTAAATTTTTCCAAGAATGACAAAGACATTTTGTCAACTTTACTTCTTTTAATGATTGAAAGTGAGGACAATCAATTTGTCACAGAAATAAAATTTGTTTTGGTGCCAGGGACAAGCTACTTGTGAAATGTTATTTTTAGACATTCTGAATTATTTTTTATAATCCTCGAATTTCAAAACTCATCACCAAACACATTGAGATAAAGTGATGTGCCATAATTTGACATCTTCCAATTGAGCTATTTTTTAGTGTAGCAAGAATGAATTTCATGCGAGAAATTTTGTTAATGTTTATCAAACTTTGCAAAATTAATGTGGTATCACCAAAGGCTATGACTACACAATTTCTGTTAAATTGTACTGTTGGCTCTTCAAACAGAATAATAGCTATACGTTGTTGTCCAAATATAATATTGAGGCTAATTACACAGCTCTTTAACTAAAATATTTACAAAAATATAAGTTTCACCAGTCATCTGAATATTAAATTGAATATATTTACTTCATTAAATATAAGATATTTCCAAACTTTGACAAAGATATTTACAGATTTCACCTCATTGAAATAATTTAAAATCTGCACAAACATAACAATGTAAACAATATGAAGAACGAAAATCGCTGTATTTCTAATCTTCAAACACATCGGTCATAGCTAACAAGATCAATAATTTTTAGCATTTTAATGATTAGAATCAGCTGGTTTGAAAAATAATCACCAAGCCTGGAGTATGAAACCATTGTGGATGATGTTGTGATCAACTGGACACCAAACTGGTAGTGGTAACGGAGGCGCCTGATAAAATCTCTTTATTTTCTTTTTAACGGCAAACACCATCGTTTCTAGTTATTTCGAGTTATTCATTAATGGTACAAATATCGATAATGTGTTCCTTCGGATTGATTAAATCGGAAATATTTCGGAAACTCTAAAAAAAGTTTTCGTAAACAATGCCACAATATGGCCGACCGCATTGCATTGTGGGATAATTTTGCAGAAGGGCGGAGCCCTCTATTAACACACTGCGCCATTCACGGACTTGCAAGACACGAACCTTTCCTTTATTATGGCTTTTCGTTTACTTCCTGTCTTTTGGAATCAACCTAAAACCTGAGAGTGAATAATTAGTTATATAGAGAGATACGATATATACGAAATATTGGTGTGCACAAGTGCCTTTAACTATCATAATAATATTAAACACATTGGCTTATGATTATGATTGTTGTATCGCATATATAAATGGAGACTTTTTAATTGTTTTAAAAATATTTGCTCCAATCATTAGGCAGTATTAAATGCACATATATATGAACACACAGGGTCCAATAAAATTTCGATATCAAGATATGTGTAAGTACAATTTTGGCCAATAAATTCATTAATAAGTACTCTTCAATCATTAGAGATTGGGAAAAGGGGTAACCATTTGTTCGAAAACCTCTCAAAATTATTGTTTCTTCTGGCTATGAATATTTCCCCATTGAAAAAAAATAAGTTTTGAAAATTATGTAATTTTGGAATAAAATTGTTAAAAGCGCAAGGATTGATATTTATTTTTGCAGAGAGTAATATAAGAAGTAACAATGGGTTAATACCTAATATCCGAAACCCAATCAAAATTATTTTCGTTATTTTCAATGTCTGTATATTTTTGGTTATTCAACTTTCGAGCTCTCTACAGAATGTTTGGGTAACCCCACATTCCCAGTATACATGCATGACATAAGGTTTCATTATCCACCTTACAAAATCTGCATACTTCATGGTCAACAAGTTTCATTATAAAAAGTTCTCTTTTCATATAAACATTTCCGTGCAAAAAAAATTGAATTGAAAATCCAGAAGTTTAACATCTTTCAAATTCATTCTGCAGGTATCAAACATAATTTGCCAGTTCAAATAAGTATCATGAAATACATTTTCCCACTTCTGGCAGATATGAGGCTTAACATTGTTAAATAAATGTTTATCATAAAAAAACCTTGAACCTTTTCTTAAATCAAAAAATTCCTTATGCGATTGATTTAAATCCACATCATTGGCTTCGATATATCTATATTGTCTTATAGTCGTCTTCCAAGACTCTGGCATAATATATCAAACATACTCAAGGTCCATGTATTTACCTCTTCTTTAAAACTTTAGCTTCATTTCTTCAAAGGACATGAAACCATGGTTTTTAAAATAACTACTCAGCCATAAGGGTTGTATTAATAATTTGTAAATTTTTCTTCTTCTACAGTCTTTCTTACACAATATAGTTTCCATGCTGCAAATACATCTTTCCAGAAAGGATTATTTGTTGTAACTATATTTTGTAAGTTTGCTCCATATTAAAAACATGTACTAATTTTAAGAGAGCTAATGTTTTGATAACAGTAATTTTGCCAATTAATGTTAAGTGCATTTTTCTCCATGACGCTAGTAATCTCTTAATTTCCTCAAGTCTTTTTCTTGTGTTGATTACCCAAAGGTCCTTTGAATTTGGTGTAAAATTGATACCCAAAACTTCAAATTCCTTTCTTTGCCATTCTATTTCTAAATCTTGACAAAGTTTATCTCTGCTACCTGCTTTTTAGCCAATCCAAATTGCCTTAGTCTTATCAATATTTATGTTTCAATTGCAGCATACAAAACTTTCTTCGGTTCCATCTAAAAACAGCTCGGTATCGTCAAAATATTGTTTTAATTTATATTAATGATCACAATGCCTTTTATATAATCATTTTGTCTAATCATACAACCAAGCATTTTAGCTATGGTTATATAGGATCACCTTGCCTGCAGCCGCGCTCATTAGCGAAACGTCGGACAGATGTCCATTTTGAACAAAATGAGAAGATGTTTCATAAGTTATTTATCCAACGTATAATCTCAGGACCGAAACCAAATTTTAAAAGGATAGAGTTAATGAAAACTTTAGAAACTGTGTCAAACGCTTTTTCAAAATCGATTAACACCAACTGACCTTCATCTCTTTTCCTGGTTTCAAACATAAGATCATACAGTAATCTTGAATTTTCACTTTGTGTTCCTCCTGGAATAAATCCAGTCTGGATATTAAGAATCAAAGAGTCGAACGTGGATTTTGTACCGGCTAGAGATGCATGCAGTATTTATTTTATATAAAGAATTTGATAAAGTAATTGGTCTTCAGTTTTTTAAATACATTCCTGTTTTTATTAGCTTTAGGATTACAAGTTATGACTCCTCTCTTCATAGTAAGTGATATTTTCTAGAATAAATAAAAAAATTAAAAATTTGAGTTTCTACCAAATTTTTTGTTGAAGAAGTCTACAGGGCATCCATTTATTCCAGGGCTTTCGTTATTCTTCACATTTTTTTTACTGCTCTTGATATTTCATCTATGGCAATTTCTGATTCTAATTTGTCTCTCAGTTGCTCATTCTAAGTTGGAGGTACCACATTGTTTAAGTAATTTTCATTTTCATAGTCCTTATGTTAGGAGTATAGCTTTTTTTGCTAAAGTCCTTAAGTTAATTTTTGATTGAATTACCATCTATTATTTCTTAATTATTTCTGTTATTATTTCATTTATGGATTTACTAACATAATTTCCTTTTTGTAGTTGACAAAATATTTTGTTGGTTTTTCCCCTTCCTCATACCATAAAATCCTCTTCTTTTATTTGCTGATGTTCTAGTTTATACAATTTTGAAAGTAATTGTTCATCTACACTCTGGAAGTCCTTTCTAATTTCCTCTTCACACTTTTTTCTCTGCACTACTCATGTACCTTCACATTTCGTCTAGATGTTCAGTCAACCATTCTTTAGCACACTGGCGTCGTATAGAATTCATTTTATACTTAATTGTTTTAACAGGATGTCTAGAGCGCATGGTTTTATAACATAGCAAAGTTACACAGTGGTGTAGTGGTGTGGAGCACAGTGGTGTAGTGGTAAGCTTGCTTGCCTCTCACGCCAGAGACCCGGGTTCGAATCCCGGTGGAGACACCAAAAATTTGTGACTTGGGTATCATCCTGTGTTGTGTCCCTGGGCAAGACACTTCATCCACTTTGCACTAAGTTCACCCAGCTGTACAAATGGGTACCTGAACAAGGGGGAAGTACTGACCTATACGGTCGCGTGTAGCGCTTGTTAATCGGCAGCACCGAAAGTACTATCCCTCCAGGGTAATGATACTCATTGTGCTTTGACCATACTTTGTCATGGAAATATGCGCGGTATAACTATTATAAAGTTGTCATAAGCTAGGTCACTCGTACCATAATCATGGGATGATTCCATTATTTGACTTAACCATTTCAGTTACAGCCTGCTTCTCATCTTCTGAACACAGGAAATCTATCGACGTACTAGATACGTAACACTTAACATACGAAACCTTTCTTTTAGATTAGTCGCATCTCGGCATAACACATTCTAACTTGAAACTTCATGAAATAGATGAATTGTCCACTGCTAGGAAAACACCTGGGTCAAAGGACCCCACTATATCTATTCGCTGAAACAATGATGATGGACGTCGTATGCTAAAACCTTTAAAAACTATCTAACATGTCATAGGGACAGTTACAGTAATCAACTACTGATAAACCTCTGAAAGTATAGTCACTCATGCCATTGTTCCTGCCATTCAGTATGCTCATATTTGAAGCTATTAAACAACATTTACATTAAGAACATTATCAACAGTGTCTCTTTGTGGTAAAGTGTCTATGCCATTGATATAGTCTGCCAGGTCTCCACATCTGCTGTTGCTTCACAGATAAGTCTCAACTAGCACCTCACCATTTTGCTTCTTTGTAATATCTCGTAGCACCCAAGAAGGCCGGATCGTCTTCTCAACTAAGATTGCTACTAACTTCTTCAATAAACTAAAAGTTCTCTTCTATAGTAAACAGAATCGACTTGACGTCTCCTGTTCAGGTTTTTCACGAAATGTAGACTCCATGCTAATAAGAGTGACATCGGAGACTGGTCATAAATTATTTGAAGCCTGTACTTTAAAGGATAATTGAATTAATCTTAACTATTCAAATAACCTCATTAAAAAAGGTCTTAGTGGTGAGGAACTAAATTGTACCATTATTAAAATAGTAAATATTAGATAGTAAAATTTCTTAACATATCCTCATTAAAAGAAGTCTTTTTAGCAGACAGTCTGTGGATGGCTTTTTGGCAAATTGGATGAATCTAAACTTTGAACACTGCTTATTTAAAGAAGCCCTATCCGATCACAGAAAGAAGCTCGTGCTAATCTTGTATTCTAAATGTTCGCAGTTCACTCAAGTCACTAATCCTTACAATAATTGAGTTTACCAATCAAGCCAAAAAAATAGACTTAAGGCGATATGCTGCCTTCTGAATGGACTTTCAACATTCCAATAAAGCCCAAACTGCAGTCTACACAGTATATACTCTCTGTTATGCAAGATACATAAAATGCTGCCATTCTGATAAACGAAACAAAGCCTCTGTTTGTATTCCCTCTTTACAGCACTTTAAGACACAGAGGTTTCGATGTAATTTGATGATATATTAATGATTCCACTACAAAAATAAGGAACTTTTATCATCAGTGCACGAATTTATAAATTTAACAGGCAGATTTGCCCAATGACTTGATTACGATTCAGTTTACTGCATTACTTGCATTTGTTGTATTTGTAATGACTTTTTGGCGTTTTAATGGTTTGCGCTTTCAGCCCAACGAGCCTCTTCAAACTAAAACAATAAAAGGATTGTTTTACTTCTTACTTCATATTTCTCTCTCTTTCTCTCTCTCTCTCTCTCTCTCTCTCTCTCTCTCTCTCTCTCTCTCTCTCTCTCTCTCTCTCTCTCTCTCTCTCTCTCTCTCTATATATATATATATATAGTATAGATTTGCGCAGTGATTGGTTGAGAAGGATTAAATTTTCTATATTAATTGCATAGCCTTCTTCATTGAAACAAATATATGTTTAAACAAAACCAAAACCATCGGAAAGTCAGCGCTACTTTTGCAAAATCCGTTGTTTAACTGTAATTTGCTTTGAATAATTGAAATTAACATTATGGCCTATGATTAGAAGGATAAATTCTTAGTCCCATGTCCATCTCCGTATAGAGATGATTAACTGTTCTACATTCCCTAAATCACTTTAGGCATAAGGAGATGATTTCTATTCATTTAGTTATATTTTTCAGTATTGACAAAAGGGCGCAATGTTATAGGTAAAATTTACACAACGGAAGAATTAAATGTTTTATCTACAAAAATAAATCTTTATATAGGACACCCCACTTGATTACTTCATAAGACGTTGTATTTCGTTTCAGGGACCGATGGATAATTCTGCACTGATCTTATTTAAACTATTGCTAACTTTACTAACCGGTTTGAGAGCCAATGAACAATGTGAAGCTGGAAAAACAGGAATGGTCTGTAACTTACCTTGCCCGACCCAATGCAAGACCTGTGATCGAGTAAGCCAAGATTGCACAGAACAATGCATAGAGCAACATCACTTCGGTAAACTTTGTGAAAAGATTTGCCCTGAGTACTGCGATGGTGCATGCCATATTTCCACCGGGTCCTGTTTCCAATGTATACCAACATATGGTGGTAATTTCTGCAATCTTTCCTGTCCAGCAAACTGTAGATCAACATGTGACATGAACACATTGGTATGTCATCATTGTAAGGCGGGCTTCACTGGAGCATTCTGCAATGATACGTGTCCAGGACAACAACCAAACACAACTGGACTCAAAGCTTGTATCGAATCCTGTCCTGAACAACATAGCAACAGAGTTTACTGTGACAAGCCGTGCCCAGCTAACTGTAAGGACGGATGTTACAGAGACACTGGGGAGTGTGTGAACTGTGCAGAAGGATTTGGAGGGAGATTCTGTAATGAGTTGTGTCCAGTTAACTGTTTATATGGATGTTACAGATACACAGGAATTTGTCAAGGATGTAAAAATTATCATTATGGAAAGATGTGTTTGAAAGGATGCCCAACTAATTGTAAAAACGAGTGTTACCAGAACACTGGCCATTGCATTGAATGTGAAAGTGGATTCCAGGGGCAAAAGTGCAATGAAAACTGTCCTCCGAAATGCAATAGCAGTTGTAATCAAACAACGGGAGTTTGCAAATCGTGTGAATCCGGATTCAAGGGTACGTTCTGTAACCAGACTTGCAACAAGAATTGTGAGGAAGGATGTGAACAAACCACCGGAGAATGTACGAAATGTCAACGTGGATTCACTGGTTTGTTCTGTGATCAGACATGTTCCCGGTACTGCAGAGATGAGTGTGAACAACACACAGGAGAATGTATCCGGTGTATAGATGGGTACACAGGAAGGTTCTGCAACAAAACGTGTCCCATCAAATGTCTCGGCAACTGTGACAAGAACACGGAGGAGTGTGACATGGATGCAGGTGAAGGACCTCAATCATTTATAATGCATACTGTAGCTTATAAGACAATACATCGTAAGTTGTTGATGTAAAACAATATGTCAAATGCCATTTAAATGATTAAATTGAATGCTAATGTGTTTTTTTCAGAATTGCAGCTGATAAAAATTTCAGGAATCGTGTTGGCAACTGTTTTCGTTGTCATACTGGTTGTGATCCTGGCAAAACGATTTTGTAAACGGTAAGTTGAAGTTTCAATGATTCAACATTCTTAGCCATATTATCTTTCTCGTTATGTCTGAGGCTAAAGTTGTTTTGATTTGGTTTAAAACAATTGTTTTCAGGTGGAGACAAATTGGTAGACAGAACTACCTCGCTGCAATACCAGAAACGGAAAATAGCAGACCACGTTCTTACTCAACACACAGATACTGGGATATTGAGGGAGATAAAGTTGATGACGAGAGCAAAGAGTCTATGGCAGTAGCAAGAAGTAACACTCTATTGGCTCAAAAAAGTGTAGATCTTCAGCTGCCTACGCCGTTACCAAGGCAAAGAGATCAACTAGGAAGCCTCCCTACTCAGCAAGATTTGGATCCTGAGTTTTCTCCCCCGTTACCATGCATGCCATACAAGCCTTCACGTAAACGCAGACTGAGTGATCGTTTTGAGTGCGATGTCATCTTTGAAAATGCTATTTATGAATCGGCGAACGAAGCTCATGTTAAACCCATGGAATTAGTGCTTCATTCTACGAAGGGCGAAACAGAGCAGATTCTGTTGAAGAAATTACAAAAAAATCGTACTTTTGAGAATCAAATTGTTAATAATAATGCTGTTGCTGGTGTCGCTGTTGATAAAGTTGATGTCGTTGATAAGGCTGTTGTTGCTGTAGATTTTGATTCTGTTGCCGCCGACAAGGATATTATTGCTAATAAGGATGTTGATGGTGCAGATTTTGATGTTGCCCCGACTGACCAGGAAATTGTTGCTGACAATAATGTTGTTGCTACCGATGAAGACATCACAGCAAAAAATGATGTTAAAGCATATAGGGATTCTGTTTGTGCTAATAGAGATATTATTGCTGTCGATTAAGACCCGTTTGCTGCCGACACAGATGTTGTTATATAAGCTGTGAATGTGAATGATGGAGGCGTTGATGCTGTTTATAAGGATGTTTTTCCCCATAAAAGATAGTTGTTGGGCCTATGTATGTATCAATAAGGTCGCCACTTGCGATGATCAAAATTTAGTAGGCAGTGAACATATTAAATGAAATGTTTTTTGGACAATTGCTTATCAGTATGTCAGTATTACATGTTCATAGGTGCCGGCCTTTTGTATAGATGAAAAAATTATTCCTGCCTATAACACATACATAAAGTGAAACATTGCCGGCCACACTGTGGCTCCTTGGGATTATGCTTTGATTTCTTAAGTACGCTTTCCCTCTATCTGGAATCAACTTACACTGGAGTTGAGGACACTTAGCAATCTAAAATGTTCAAATGTAAACTTAAGACATACAAATGTCTAACTTTTCATTTTGAGTTGTTTAGAACGCTGCTGAACGGAACTCTTGGACTGGAGATGTCGTTTTGATGATGATGATGACACTGATGATGATTTGTAGATTGCTTTCAGTATCCGTTTGCGTTAATTCAACAAAATAAGCCATGCCTGACCGTTTGAGATATAGAGAATAATAAACGACGTCTTATTTAATAACAATTTTATGAAACGAGTGAGTGGTTAAGTATTTAACGAGCGAAAGCTAGTTAGATACTGATACCATTCGCGAAATTAAATCGCCTAGATTACCTCCGCTGCTTCACCGCTCACATTTGACATCATGCTTAAAGATTATGACGTCATGTGACTTCGATCAGTATGACACCATGTGTAATAATAGCATTGTAGATTCATTTAACGTCGGTACCTTCAACGGGAGAGTAATAAATCATAAACATTATTAATGTTATTAGTCAGTGTTAATGTTAGGAGCATCATTAAGTTAGTAAAACTCAATGTCAGTTACTTTTGTGTACTTTCAATTTTGGTTGTTTTCCATGTGTACCAGGACTGCTAAGTCATGATCTTTGTGCGTGTGTGCGTGTGTGTGTGTGGGGGGGGGGGGGGTGTACGTGTGTGTGTATATATATATATATATGTGTGTGGGGGGGGGGGGGGGGGTGTGTCTGTGTGTATGTATATATATATATATATATATATATAAGCAAATTGCACAAACCAAAGCGGTTTTGTGTTGTTTGACCTTGTTAGGGTTTGGAAGAGTGCTCAACACAAAACATCCTTCAACAACCCCAGCAAAAAAAATGTCACAGAACTCAGCAAATACATCTGGCAGCTAAAAGATGAAAACACGGACTTCAACATGGAATGGTCAATTATTGGCAAGTCAAATCCATACTCAAACACAAGCAAAAGATGCAACCTCTGCATATACAAAAAATTTATTATCACCTGCAAACCTCAAATGGCAACCCTTAACAAACGTAACGAGTTGGTCAACACATGTAGACACAACAGTAAATTCCTGCTCAGAAACAGCCAAAACCAAAAACCAGCCACAAAACGCAGCAACCCAAGAAACAAAGAAACACATAGCCAAAACGCAACCAATGGGCGCCAACCAGCCAACAAGCCCAAGCGCACACACGTAACAACAAGTGGCCAAAACCTGACATAAGCTATCACTTGACAAATGCACTCAGCATGAAACAGAGCTGTCGTGATAGACTATTTTGATAATGTAGAAAACATTGACTTATATACTACATTTATATATATATATTTATGTATGTATATAGTTAAAAGCGTTGATAAAAAACAACAGCACACAACATTTTCTCCTACATGTTTCGATTTACTCTTCACGGAGAATGACTACATTGTCTATGACGTCACGTCATTATGACGTCACAATGCTGGACATTGATATACTGGCCAAACAGAGTATCTAAGGGGAAGGGTGAGGGTACACAAACAACAAATTAAGGACCCAAACATCCGCTGTATACCCCTCAGTGCACACATAGACTCTTGCGCAAAAAGCAATTAAATTTACAATCTTTCCTTTTTATCACCTGTCAACAGATGATCCCATGATGCGAAAACTAAAGGAAGAATTCTTCATTAAAAAATACTGTCCATCATTAAACAGGTAGAGCGTAATCCTTACACAAGCTCATTGTACATGTCCAGCATTGTGACGTCATAATGACGTGACGTCATAGACAATGTAGTCATTCTCCCTGAAGAGTAAATCGAAACATGTAGGAGAAAATGTTGTGTGCTGTCGTTTTTTATCAACGCCTTTAACTATGAAGAATGTACACTTGATTTAACTTTCACCTTTAAATATATATGTATATAGGTCAAAAGGTGAAAGGTCGCACGTGAAGTGAATGTATATTTGAAAAAATGAAATACTTCAGACGACACTTGCTGTAGATATATATATATATATATATATATATATATATATATATATATATATATATATATATATATATATATTAAAAAGGAGAGTAGGTTTCTCACGTGAAGGAAAGTAATATATAAGAAAGAGTAAACATCGGATGGTTCTGACTGGATCAATCTTCTTTAATACAATACGATGAAGGAACATATATATCTGTTTTTGGAGGTATCATAAATATGTAGGTTAAATGAAAATGTTTTTTCAAATATACGTTATTATTTGCTGAGCGTTATAGTAGATATCCTGCATTTTCAGGAATTTTGTATAATTCTTTGTACAAATATTCTATTTCATTTATGTTTATTTATATTCTAAATGCATCGTTTGAGAAAATCGTTAATCCCTGCCTCAAGGAAAGTGATACAATATCTGTAACAAGCCGGGTGTATTTTAACAACTTACTTGTCTTCTTCATATAACGTATATTGCGTGTTGCATATTCATAGGGTTTGTGCCAATCATAACAGGAGATAATAATTATCAGATTATTCGAAACGTAGTTTAGCAAAATACTGACTTTTTGAAAATGAAATTTGTATTTCCACAAGCTTCATCTGTATGATATGTTTTAGTGTCTTATATTTCCATATATATATATATCAGATTCATGTTTTGATAAAATCTTTTAATCCCTAATAAAAGGAAAGTCTTGCATGTATGCTTTTAGAGATCCAGTCTCTTTGAATATATTTACCGTTATAAGCTTTAAAAAGCCTTTTTTTTGGTCAGATCTGGCAACATCGTTTCTGTACATTGATTTCTTTAAACTTATTCTATCTATTATAAACTTCCTTCATACAAATAAATATAAAATGATTCAAAATGTTGTGTGATCCTTCACTAGGTTTTTAAAATTTAGATTTAGGTTTTGCCAATTGTACAGAAGCAATCTGAATCTCTCAAAGTTTCCAAAATATTTTATAATTAATGAATATAGGAATAATGCTGTGAACGTGCTACCTTGCATGATAGAGAATTGCAATTATGCTGTCTGTCTACCGATAAGAATGATCAATGGATATGCTTATGGGTAACCAGGCTAATCTATTTCTGATAACGAGCAAAGGCGCCGGCATGATGCCCTACGTGATTGCTGATTTACATAGCCTATTGCATTCAAAAAAACATAATTTGTAAACAAAATTTTCAACTTTGCATCAATATTCTTAGATAACTAAAGAAATATTTTTAGATAACTAAAGAAAACTTGAATCTTATGAATAGGGTGTTTAATGGAGCTTCGGGCGTTGCAGACCGGACAGGCGCCGGTCACGTGGTTGGTCTGTACATCCTTAATACAGTACATCAGGTCAATATATTCTGTAGCCCATGTTAATGTAAACTTGTAGTAGTTGTGTAAGCAGATCAACCAAAACCATAATGCCACGGAAGGCAAAAACTATTCAAATGGCAACACGATTCCCATTCTTGCTGTTATTATTGTTTTAACCTAGATTGATTTCTCTTAACTTGAAAGTTAAATGACTTTCTCACAAAATTTTTAAAAAATCTTTTAAAAGGACCTTTATTTCGGCTTTAATTTCAAAATTTTAAAGTCCTTGGTAATAAAATGTCTTTTGAGATTCCAGCTGTAGATTTTATTACCATAACTTTAATGCGACTAGTAATGTCAATTTTATAGTTACAAATTGTAACACAAATGCATTTAAATGAAAAACAGAATTTGTAAAGCATCATTGATTAATCTCGTGGAAACGCCCATAACAAAGGCACTAATAAGGAGTGAGATGTGGTTAAATTTGTTTTGAACAATATTTCAGCTTTAAACACGTTTATGAGAACATTAAAAGATGTTGAATCGTCAGCCATGCATGTTTGATGGCTGACGATTGACAATTGAATGTGAATTCAAATTGTCATATGTCACAGGTGTAGGAGCCCGTGATTTGGCGTAGAGCCATATACGGGTGTGAAGTACAACTCAATATATAAGACAGCGGCGAAACAGCCTTCTGATGGAAAGAAAGATGAATAAAAGGCTGTAGGCGACATCCCCCCCCCCCCCCGGGAAAATGTTGTCTTCAACATTAAGCACATCACCAATGATAAGAGTTATTGGATGAAGGAAATGAAGCCCCAAAACATATGATAATATTAAAAACTATTAAAGACTATTATGTCTTTGAAGAGAACGAACCAAAATAGATTCCTCCGTTAAATTCTCAATGGCTCTTTAAGGGAGATGATGATCGAAAGGATGAGGGAAAAGTCATAGTGAGATATAGACAACAGGTTTTAGAACGTCTCAAATTGGGTCAGGCTTCTACCCTTCCAGCTTTGGTGCCCCTGCCATGAGCATGTATGCTCCGGCTGGCATAGCTACACGCGTCTCCGAAGCACTCAAACCACCACACCGCGGTACGGTATTGGGTCAAGTGGTGGAAAATGAAACCGATCCCTGATAACTGGATGAATGATTCATTATAATAAACTGAACATTTGGCTAAGGGCGCCAAACTGAGAAGCCAACTGAAGTTTGAGAGGCTCTCTTTGGTTGGCTAAAACTTAATCGCACTCCATCGCGATAACAGTATTCGATTGGCTGAATCATAGGTCTCGGCGCGAAGTTTCTGCTGGGGTTTACACCCAGGGTAAGAAGAGTGGAGCTTCAGCCATACGTCGTACCCTGAGACAGGATGGGAAAAGTCTTGCAACAGCCGTCTGTTAAGTCCCCATTTCAAGCTTTCCAAGAGCATGTTCATGTTCCTGCATGGTCAATCGTGACATTGTGGCAAATCGATGTTCTGCCTTTGAAGTCATTGCCTTACATGCATTAAACATCACGCAATGTACGTGTATTGTCATTTCAATGATTGCATTCAAATGTCTACATGTGGAGGAAATGTTGCGTTTCAGCGAATTTTTCTGCTTCAAAGTACATGAAATAGTTTTGAACTCGGAAAATGGGTTAAAAAATCTTTTAAAGTGCGTTTTTAAAGTTCTTCAGTATATGACCAGCTGATGTGAACTAAACTACCGGGCAAAAGAAACGATACCAAGTATAATTGACCAATAAAAGACAGAAAATAAATGACACATCTTTTATTTCATTTCCATTATGAAAACAGATAACAAGTTCATCAAACAATCACATATTGAAGTCTTTCAGGTCAGTGTGTTATGACGTACAACTCCTTAAAGTTCACTCATGAAATTGTCCTGAATTCGATCAGCACCTAAAAATACAACACCCATAAAAACAGGTTTTTCAGTATCTTGTATGGCCGCCACGGGCCTCGATGCATGCCCGAACTCGTCGTCGTGCTGAGAACACCAGACGTAAGATAACACGGTCTGGTATTCTCTGCCATTCCTCTCTCAGGGCCTGGGCAAGCTCTTGGAGGTTTCCTGGAACCACGGCTCTTTGACGGACTTGACGATCCAAATGGTCCCATAAATGTTCGATGGGTGACAGGTCAGGTGACCTGGCAGGCCATGGCAACACGTTGATGTTGTTTCTTTGCATGAAATCCCTGACAATACGGGCTGTATGGGGACGGGCGTTGTCCTGCTGGAACAGGGTTCTGTTGTTGTGCTGTTGCAGGAATGGTAGGAGCACTGGGCGGAGAATCTGATCGATGTACCTCTCTGCATTGAGGTTCCCATCAACCACAATGAGATCAGTCTTCCCTTGTCCGCTAATTCCGCCCCACACCATGACACTGCCACCGCCAAAGGGTACCACAGTCTGAACACAACAACGTCGCCAACGTTCACCACGACGTCTATACACCCTCGCTCTTCCATCATTTCTGAATAGTTGGAAGCGACTCTCATCCGAAAAGATGACTCTTCGCCAGTTCCGGGCTTGCCACTGCCGAACGTTACGTGCCCACTGGAGACGTTGACGTCGATGTCGAGGCGTCAGATGCACGCCACGGCCGGGTCTGTAGGCGCGAATACCATGTCGTCTCAGATGTCTGGCCACTGTTCTTCGACTGACAGCATGTCCAAGGCTATTCGTCGCTGATTCCGTCACTGACAGGAAGCGGTTCCGCAGATGAAGAATTCGCAAATGGCGGTCTTCGTTGGCGGTTGTTACGCGGGGTCTTCCACTCCTCGGCAAGTCTACTGTCCTCCCTGTCTGCCTTGTACCGTCTCATAAGCCTGGTGATAGTAATACGGCTGCAACCCAACGTCGTAGCCACGTGTGCATGCGTTACACCCATCTGTATCATCCCGACGGCCCTCTCTCTCTCTCTTCTGGTGATAATCTTGCCATGTTTCCATGTACAGTTGAAGAAATGGTATGTCGTCGAATGATAAGACACATCTTTTATACCCAAATGATGCACGTGCAACATGTGATTTTCATGTAAAAAAATCTCGCTTTAATGCAATTTCCCGGAAACGGATCGCCAAAACGCAACAATTTTCGTGACACATATGATTACTGACATAGGGGAATCATTTCAATGTCGTGTATTTACATTTATAACAGTTTTGTAAAAAAATATTTGATCTGAAAGTTTGGTATCGTATCTTTTGCCCGTTAGTTTATATCACGGATGAAACTGAAGCTAATGAAATGCCATTAACAAACAACAAAATATCGTTTGATCAATATAGTATACAGTCCGGAAGTTAGTTAGGCCATGTCATAGATTTATATTTTGAGTTAAGATGGGGTGATTTGGTGTTAAACGCCACTTTTATTTTACCCATATGACGGCTGTTATTTCGGTGAGAAAGCCTGAAATAGTATTTAGGCTATGCGTTGCGGTTAAACCATGGCGAACGATTGGTGGATAGCTAAGAAATTAAAGTGTAGTATTGCACCCAAGCCTTATAGCGTGTAGTATAGTTCGCTACAGTACGCTGACGGGTATAATTTATCAGGGAACACACACATGCACATACATTTTCCATATGCTGATGCTATCTTAGTTTAAAAAAAAGTTTAAACCTATAAATACTCGACTCGTAAAGAACCCGGGTCTACCCAATCAACAAATATTAATTCTAATATGTGAACGGTCTCTACACAAGAATTCAGCTTTCTATGCCATCTCCTATGGTTAAACGCGTGGCCCCTGTGAGTTAATAAGTGGTCACAGATACACTAATCGTGCAATTTATAATCCCATTTTGTCAAGGTGACATACACAACAATCAAACTTTCTAGAGTCAGTTGTTTTGGATAAAAAGATGACAAACGGTTTGTTGCAATGTTACCCTTTTGAGGGCCTGAAGAATCACAAACTCTACGAGTTGGTATCTCCATAGACCATGGTACCATAGGCGAATCGGGCTTTTCAGATGAAAACTCAGGTACCCAGGCAGAAAATTTGTCAATTGTCTTTCAATTGTAATTAAGGAATTTCCTAATTGTTATCCTGTTCCTCGTTTCAACTTGATAGATGTCTTTAATTTGTGAAGGTTATCAATTCAGCGGCAATACATATAGAAACCGCACCGATTGAATAATTAAACATTCTTCATTCTTTAATGATTTCACAAATTCTCAAAATATATAACATACTAATAATTGGTTTACCTTGTAGTTTATCTGTTCCTTTGAAAATTCCAAGTTTTCACCAACAATAGCAGCAATACATGCCACTGCGCAGTAGACAAACGCTCTTTTGTGGCGTGTTCAGAATAGTTTGTATCTTGTAGATATCTATACGGTGTAATTTACTGATTCTTCAAGACAGTATGTATTCGGTAACCAACCCCACAGGCAGTCAAGTCACCGCATGTATTTCGGGAACTGTCGCCTTGATTCTTTGTCAATCATACAGAATTGGCAAAGGACCAACATTCCGAGGTGAATTCACTGAACCGTATCCTCTTAATCTAATCTCTATGATACCATTAGTGTTGAACAATGTGAACAAAGACAACACTTTTTTAAGTCAAACATTTGGCACAATTTGTAATCGAGAATGCACCGGTAGGACTGGATTCGTGAAGAATAACAACGTGCCTTGAGTCATGAAGGAGCGAAATAATTATTTTCCACGAATTCACCGCTCCGAATGATTTTCTATCTTCATGTCTAATCCATGTCAAACTTAAATTTGTGATTGACATTTTACCTTTCACATAAGTTTTTAATATTTTTGTTTTAATGATACAATGCGTTTCTAATATTTAGCTACAATGATAAATTTTCGGTGCTCATTCAGAGGACATGAGATCCAACAAGCAAAGTCAATGCATTACAACTTGAACGAACCGATGTGTGTTTGATTGACAGTCAATCTATGTGATTGAATCATGCTATCAATGCTCTCCATGGGATTTCATCACCTCTTCCGTAATCTAGAGAAGGGATTCTAAACAAACCAGCTCTCATCAACGAAATGGAAAATTTGGAGAATCCATATTTTCAGATCGACATTTAAAAAAAAGTATCTGTTATTTGTCTTTTTCTGTGTCTTTACATTATGCTCTAACTCTGTAACCTGTGGGAACAAATAAAAAGATTTCACACAAAAAAACAACCCAAAAAGCAACAGCTCCCATAATCTGTTATTCCTCCGTAGCCGTGTGGATAAATTTGTTGAGTGCCAACTACGCGGTTCCTTTTACGAGACTCGACACACAACCTATCATACGTTTTATTTTAAGTTTGAGACAGGAAACATTAATCAGTTCAGAAGCATTTTAGGAATAATTCAGAACCTAGCACCGCTCATAAACGGGGCAGTTAAAGAATAGTGTTAAAAACAAACATTCAATGCAAATCAAACATACGATTTGATTAATATTCTATTCTGTGCATCGTATTAACTGTTATCATTCGTAAATCGAATTAAGCTTGATAAATTACTTACCATATGTTTGACTACTCTCTATCAAACTAAAAACCACGCTCAATACAAGGAATTCTTTCTCAAAGGCGTTTATTGTCATAATTATCATTGATAGTGTGATGTAAGTAAAACGATTACTTTGATTCATTCTGTTTCAGTTCGAGTTTTCTCTGCATTAAAACTCCTTTAGTTTGCATGTTACAAATCAATTTAGTTAAAGAACAAAATTAACGCATTAAGGAAATCAACGAATAACGTTTATGTCATCATCTGATTATATCATTAGGGGGTGAGTAGTAGGGTGAAATTCAATGTCCATGAATATTATTTTATATCAAAAGAAAAACTTTGTCATGTTTGTTATTTTATTTCATGATAAAGGGGGTATGTTGCAACAGAAACGTAGCGTGATTAGTCCGACTGTTTCCTTAACAAAAACCGTTCGTCACGACGATGATTGTTTGAAGCGAAATGCGTTGCATTTCCGGCTTCCTTAACTTCAATTCTTTTAAAAAACAAGTATAGAATAAACTTTTATAAAATTTCATAAAGATTTTTTTCAAAATATGAGGGTACAAACTGTATTGAATTACTGTCTTTTGATACCTTTTTGGGTTGAGAACAAAGGTTCGAAACTTCATCAATTGTTCATTCAGTTTTAGATACCGGTCAACAGTGTGAATTGGTGTATTTGATAATCCTTGAAAATGATTTTTTAATTTTTTTTTCCAATAGTCTTTACTTCCTTGCATTTTCCTTTCACACGATAACATCGTATTTATCCTGATGGTTGGATAATATATACTTCGTAACGGGAATAATATTTCGCAAGTCAAAATCGAACTATGTAGGTCTTATAATGATAAAGGTTTAATAAAGAAAAGTACTTACATATGTTTTTTTCAATCTAGAAATAAATCAGTGTCAAAAGAAACTATGCTAAAAATATTTGATCGTTTTGTATGATTCCAATCAAAAGTATTTATTCGATTAATCAGCTAGCTCATGGGCAAATGTGAAAATATTGTGCAATTTGCCAAAACGATGCTTAATCCCGAACGAAATGATTGTGAACTTCAACCGGGTAAAACTAATGATTCGATACGTTAGGATCACGGCTTCAATACAAAGACCCCAACTCACTCACTCACTCCCTCACTTTTACCGGCAAAGAATTGTCCTGTAGCTCAGGTCAATATCCAACATTTGGTACAACCTTGAAGAATTGGAGACGAAGAATCTCCTGACGTGACCGACGTTTGATGTTAACAGCTTGAAGATGTGTACTGGTATTTAAAATTCAACTATCAATTGTGTGGTACCTATATCATATTTTATGTCCGCACCTAGGCCAATAAGGGAAACTTGGACAAGTACAAGACAAACAGAGCCAATTCGAGGCAAACATGACCAATACAATGTACGAGCCTGGGTGCACATACAATAAGGGGGAAAGGCCGAAGTTATCGCTTCAAAACTTTTGACAATTATGACCATTCACAAAACTCATTTATGATCTCTATATTTTGAAATGTACTTTATACCTATTTTGAAATGAAAATACTAAGAGGTTACATTAGTAACTAGTGAAGTATATTCGAATTCGCCGAGTTACAGGTCTTCGACCGTCATATGGCTCTCGACCCAGCCTCGTGTCAATACCTCGGATTTTTGACTTAGCCCACTGCAAAACTGATTTTGAACATAGAACTAATGCCCTTGCTGAATTTACGATATTGTCGTGACCTAGTGAAGTCTCTTGTGACGTTCCAAGATATGCCTAAATTATGAACATGCAATTTTCATGTGATACCCCTCGCTTTTCTCCGCGCTTTTCCTATGGATAACAATTAATACCTGCAAACATATTATTGAAAAAAGAAGTAAATGCAAAGGAATAAAAACAATCCGACTTTTCGATTGCCGTTTAATATTTACTGTCCTTTTAAAGACGTGTTATCTTGTCTTAAGTTTAATATGATGTGTAAACGATATTTCTTGATGTACCTCTTTAAAAAATTGTGGCAAGGAACACAGACACAAGGACATTTATTTTCTCCCTTAAATAAAACATTTAAATGGCAGATTAACTGCTCTTTCTTGAGTCTGAAATATAACTTATAGATATTCAATACTTTCAACAACGATAACAAAAGTTTCTTCGTATTAAAAAGACCCCAATTATTCAAATACTAAGCATGAAGAACAAATGAGTATGGTCGATATGGTACGATGTTCACAACTTAATAAATGGTAACTCCTTTATTGTGAATCGTGGACTAAAAACTAATCAAGTTAGGTTTAAGGGTTCGGGTCGTATCCTTCTTTTGAAATAACAACATACCGCAAATATGATTTCATATTGTTAAGTATTATTCATGCATTAATACGTTTTTTAAAAAAAATATCTTGAAATTAGAGTTCAAATAGAAGGAGATTACTAAGTCGAAAGTATCTTGAAACGTATTAAATTTTTTGTTTCGTTATATTTCTTACTTCACAAACAAACACTACGACCTTTAAAGCTTTACATGGTTCGGATAGACCTGCGAAATTTCAAAGGACAGAAACACAAGTTGCGCTTCTGAAAATGTCGTCGTATGTGCATATAGAAGTTCATGAACTCTATTGGGTTTTTTACGTCAGTTTCATGTAGAACACAATCTTTACCATATACGTGTAGTTCGTAATCAATTCTATAAATATATATTACCTTTTATTAACAATGTAGATTATTCTTAGCGTTGGTCTTGATCGAAGTAAGTAATACGTTCTTGCCTGTTGTATTGTCATGTCAGGTGTTGATCAAACCACACCTACTGGTGACATGTAATACGCATACAGAAAGTTTTCTGAGGATTTTAAAGGCACTAGTGCACGCTTTTATGGTTTAAATTGGCTATTTTAAGGTTTACGAGGACTTATGCATTCACTTAAACTTTCTATCGTTGCAATGAAATACTAAACATTCTTTACAATTGACCTGCAATCAACAATGAAAACGTTAAGACAGCCGCTGTCGGCTTGGACATATAAAAATCTATGGTTAGCTGTGCACAAAACGGAGAAATTATTGACACTTGGAAACGGCTGAACTAGTACTGTGTGCAGCTATTGAATTTACCTAAACTCTGAACTGAGAACAAATCATGAACTATTTTTTATGAAAGCAATGTTGTAAACTAACCGATTTAATAACATAGTATTAGCATTGTTATAAGATTGACCATAGCGGTTGCCGTTTCCGCTTTTCTGGTTATGAGCAAAATCTTAATATTTCCGATATCGTAGTTCATGCGGATTTAATGTAACACAACATTAAATACTTCCGGCCTTTAAAAATCGACTTTACTACCTGAATACGTAAATGTTTGTTAAATAACTTACGGAGTAGATTACTTGAGTGATGATCTTGAGTAATATCGAGATATATGCAGTTTCTGTGCATTCGTTGGGTTTACGAAATATTGGCGTGCACCAGCGCGTTTAACCATATGATATTACATATATTTTACACGCTATAATTTCTGGAGAATAACATAATTTCTCTTGATGTTAATTGAGCTTTTGTACTTTGGAATAGTTGAGAGACTCCTTAATTGCTTAAATACGAAAAGTTAAAACTGATTCATCCTGACAAATATTAGAGAATCACAGCCTTTAAAACTAAAATGCACTCGCTTCGATCGATATGTGACCGATTGTAAAAAAATGATCTTATCAGACATCGCCGCTCGCAAACATGAACATAATAATATATACTTTGAAACTAATAAAATTTCTGATAGAGTAAATAGATTTCATGAACTTTTTTTAAAGCTTATTTGGCCTGAAAGGCCCGATGGGCTTGTAGCATGGCATTGCGCCCGGCGTCCGTCTGTCAGTCCGATTTGATGATCCTGTGACATTGATATGGTGACCCTGTGATCATTTGAAATACAACATAGATAGCTTGATGAGCTACAAAAACGTCATTTAGCCGTCTAGACAATACCATTATACACGATGTAGCGTGTCAAGTAATGAGACCATTCTGGAGTTCTTACTAAAAACATGGCAACTTATTGACGCTATCAGAACCCCTCGCCTACCACGTGATTATGCCTATTCAGTCACGACAAGCCAAGCCCCTTTATTGTCGAAACGCAAGTATCAGATGACACATTTTTAGCTCTAAAAATAGGTAATGCATAAGGAAAAAGATATGGCTTTGTTAGTGATCAGGCGACACGACAATGTCGACTACATGATCTGAAAAAACAAAACTGGCGAGTTCGGTTATCAAGATTAGCAGCCAACAATGTTGTGGTTTCAAATGAGCCCACAGTTACTCACATCTGCCCCCTCTCTCTCCAATTCCCTTGTAGGGTTACGTAACGTAGAAGTCAAACACGTATTTATCATGACGAACGTCCACTACACTCAAGCTCTTAATCTGGCTACGCGTTAATTTTGAATTGAATGATGCCACCAGTCAAACCAGCAAAATATCACAAATAATTCAAATATAGAACAGTTCAATCAATAATAAACAACTGGTTTAAAATTACAAAGACACTAACACAAAAAGTAATACAATATCAAATGAGTCACTTAGATATTGATAAGCTGGCAAAATATGTGGTAAATAATGATCCGGTGCCGAGCGGTTATGTTAAGGTTAGACACCCCGTCAAGGGAGTTATGGATTATAACCTCGAGACGAAGTCGAGAGGTTTAATCCATAACTCCCGTGATGGGGTGTCTAAACGTCTTACACCACGTGGGTTTGTTTATTGATAGGTATGATAACATTTTCTAACAATTAGGATCAATTTAAATAGTTTTAAATTAAAACGTTCCACATAACCTCCCTAGGGTATTTAGACATAACCTTTCGTATGGCATCTGATAAAACTATTAGCACATCGTTTTCATATTTTGCTTTAAATACAACATTATCACGGAGGGAATTTTCAAATATTGGCTCGAGGCTAAGCCGAGAGACAATATTTGAAAATTATCGATGTATAATTTTCGAGGGAAGATACCAAGTCCAAGGCGAAGCCGAGGACGTAAGGTATCTGACAGAGATTACACCACGTGGAAAACACGAAATAAATATTTTCCCATCGTAAAATAACGTTTTCACATCTTTTACTATTACTGTATATATAGTATTTAAAAACCCAACATGAAGGAAGATGACAAGACAAAATGCACCCCTATCACCATCGCAGTCTCTGTGGTTGAATGGATAAGATCGCTGCTCGCTGTTCCGAAGATTCGCGTTCGAACCGCGCTTCAACTCTTCCTTTCTACTCTTATTTGTAAAACTTCGAAATTTTGACTGTCACGTCAGTCGGGCAGGTACAAGGTGATTTCAGTCAGAACATTTGACATAACATTCATTAAAGGTGTTAATATCCCCTAATTGGAGACGTCAAATGGCATACTCGGGAGTTATTCAAATACATATCAACCTCTGTTCGTGTAGTTACGTAGAAAATCAACCTGTCAGAACAATCGACATAACATGCCCTAGTGGTGTAAGGCAAAAAAACTCGCGAGGGCGTAGCCCGAGCCGATCATTCGGGTCATTATTTGGCTTACACTCCCGCGGAACATTCGTAAAATAACTTTAAACTAAATGATTCATATATATTGCATTCATAAACGTTATATTTTTACAATTTTTGGCTTTATGTTTTCTGACAGAACGAGTCCCATAGAATATTTACAATACACGCCTGCTTTAGATTTTAAAGCTAAAAACTAGATCCTTTACATTAGAAATATTCAAAACTTATTACTTATTTACATATACAGGGGGAAATCAGTGTATACATGACAACAATAAGTACCTCAGCTGACATGGATTATCGTTAGTTAAGGTGGTAGAGGTGCTGCTTGACAACAGATAGGTCCCGGGTTCAAATCCCACTGACGCCCTTTATAAATCTTATAATTCTAGCTTGATGAAATTTCAAAATTTTACAAGTCCATTTGTTTGTAGACATTGAACATCTCATAACCGACCCAGGTGTTAAATAACTGAAATGTTAGAAAAAAATTCGTTAAACCCCAACTCTTGTACCCACTCATAACCGACCATGGTAGTTATGAGATAACCAACCTGCGCACATGGTGTTTATGGCATATAACCTTCAAATATAACAAAGGAAATATCTTCCGAAGGGGTGTAAAACAAAAAAGATAGTCATAGCCCAACACAGCAATTGATGAGCCTTGACGACATTGCCAGAATAATCAAGCTTGCAAACAACATTTTTGCCATAATTATGACATAAAAATATCGATTCAATCTAAAAATAGGAGTTTTACAATGTAGATACCTGCATATCTGTACCTACAATGTGTAACGATGATTTCACATTAATTTGTGTTCCCAAAATGTCATAACCCTCAAAATCTTTACGTTTTGTGAACATTTTACGGCCGCATCTATTGAACATGTATTATCTGTAGGTATTCTTATACGTCCTACTACATCAACGTTTTTGTATCCGCAAAGATCGTACACTACCCTGATTTCTATTACGGCAAATGGCTATGATAACAAGACAATGAAAAAATGGCTATGATTACAAGACAATGAAATTACTTGCCTTATCAAATAATAACATAGAGGAGATAAAATATTCTTTAATAAGTAAAAATGTACAGAAATACATAAAAAGTAATAAAAAAAAGCACTTCTTTTCTATTAGGCACTAAAATATAATAATACATTTGCAAAGTTTTCAACAAACAGTTTTCGGGAAAGGCAAAATATTAAAACAGGTGTCTGAATTTATCTGCTATTGCTTGGGAACAACAGAGATAACCATTTCTGTAACCTTTCCAACAGGTAAATAGTTATTATTAGAGTGAAGAGATTAGATTCAAATACTAAACGTTTGGTTCACGGATCGTGAGCTTTAGATTGGTCTGTAACATATCCCTAATGAAAACTAGAAACGTTACTTAATAAAAGTTATCCTTTTACAAATTCTTTACTGGTGCTGTGATTTATTACAACATACATGGGATCAAAACGATCTAAGTACAGTTATCATATAAAGTTTTCGAGCAGACTGTTCACTTAAAAACAAAACCTTACTAACATTATTACGACGGAAGCAGAGAACGGTAGTCATGTACAGCTGAGTATAAAAATGCTGAAAAGTTGAGGGTTTTCATCTTTATCAAAATGAAACATTCTTGATATAACACAGCAATATGGAAAGCATAAAATAAAGCAATAATAAATTGGTTGCATTATTTTGTCACAAAGAAGTAATATATTCAAAGACATTGCAGCTTGTTTTCTTGAAGTTTTTTAGAAGGTCCAAATTAAAATAAATACTTAACCCTATTATACGTAAAAGAAAGACGTGTCGCCTATCAACCGAAAACTACATGAGGCCATTTGAGTGTGAACGCCTTTTAATTAAACAGAATTCTAATTCCTTTTTTCTTGAGATCCCTTTATATCCCTAAGAACAGGAGTGCCCGTGTCTTCAGCTCATATTCATTATAATGTATCTGTATTATTGCTCAATAACATTTGTTCAAAACATTTATTTATAAAAGTGGCTGAAAGCACTCTCAGATCGATTACATACAGAAAAAAACCGATATTCCCGAAACAAAATGTCTTTTTCCATAAAATCCTTTGAAAGCAAAGGCGGAGAATTAACTTTACAAATTATACATAAGGCAAATAACCATAAACAAAGAAACAGAGTTACTTTATTTCTAAAAAGATCAATTTTAAAAATGTAAAAATGTATATCATCAATATTACTAAGCTAGATAAGAGACAAAGTACATAAAACTTTCTTGAAGCCTAGGCATTTGTTACAAGATTTATGATACAGAAAAGACATTTGAAGGCGTTATTAACAACCTGAAAGTCAATTTCTACTTCAATCTTACAAGGAGACAACCTCGGTAACTCAGGGCATTATGTTCAGATATTTAACCCTTGTATTATTCATCAGGATAATCTGTGCCGAAATCACACAGCGTCGATTGAATCGAAGTGAAACTACTACGACGATAAGACCTGCGAGCCTATCAAAAGTCTCCATTCTCTATACGCTTCACTCTTACTTAGATTATTGGTTTGCAGTTTCTTTTCTAGCTGATTCTTTCATGGTTTCAGCCAATCAGGATTGTTTAAAATTCACCAAGCACATATTTCGACAACTTGTGTCAAGCCATTCTATTAGATGTGTTCTTCATAACAAGATTAGGTAATTTAAGTACAACTTTAACTGATGAAGTTTTCCAGGGGTGGTTTGTGGAGATATCGTAACAAAAAACCCTGGGTGACCGAGGGTGACAGGGATAATGAAATCAATAATTCACAAAAAGTCTAAATAGCAATGGAATGAAATAACATATCTTAAGATACAACTGTTGTAAAAAATATAAACTCTTGGTATTGTAGAAAATGAAACATTATTGAACTGTACAAAATTTGTTTATGAAATCCCCTTTTAAGTTTTTAAAAAAGTTAAGTTGGGAATTTTGAATGTAAATGTAAATAAGTGGAAATTAAGCATCCAATTTACAAGTATAATAGTCAAACCCCCTACTAAGCAATGCCAATCTATAATTCACGTTGCTATAAGTTAGTTTCCAAAAAAACTACCTTTTCCCTGTTTATTGTCACCATACAAATTGATAAGCACTGATAAATCATTTTTGAGAAACAACAACTACTTGTCGATGAAATAACGCCATTAATGAAGATTTACTTATTTGACCCCAACAACAAACTCAGAAACCATGTTCCGCTATAATAACCTGGAAATATGGAACATCATTAAGTCCATTTGAGTTAAATATTTGTTTTAACAGAATTAGGATGGGAAGGAATGATTTATTTCTATATTATACAATGACGTACAATAGTAAATTTTTGAAGGTTATTTAGAGTGAGATAGATGCGTGTTGGGTTTACTCCAATAACCTTTCTTTTACGTTCATAATTGTCGATGGAATACCTTCCAAATTCACCGGAATTCATGAAATACTATGTTGACATTCTGAGAGCAGAAGCTAGTTTTAAAGAATTGGTATATATATTTTCAATGATATCTGTTCCAGCTGTATGCATATTTTGTATACCACGATATGTAAAATGTATCATGAACATTTCAGAAAAGTAAAGATGCTTTGAAAATACCTTATAGATGCCTTTTTAGATTATGTGTAATTGTACGTTTGGTAGGTATTTTTATACTTACTAAAGAGCTAAAGTCCTTAAAAAAATGCACATGCCATGCAAACAATAATTCTAACACAATCGAATATGATTTATGCCTACATGTAAAGAGAAGATTCTACAATTTATTATGGCATAGCAAATAGAAACAATATATACAAGTAGGGGGAAAGTTACTTAGTTTTATATTACCTGCAAAGACAAGCTTTACAACGTCGAGACAAAAATGATTTTTCTGTATGCATCGAACAATTAATTCAACTTTTTGAGAGCTCTCTACAAATCCAAATCGTGAGAAAAAATCCCTTGGAAATTTCAATTGAAATAGTCTATGGGATTTTATAAATGATCCACTCTTGCCGTGTAATGATTGTCCACAGTGAGTTGAAAAGACTTATAGATCGTAGGTGTTGTCTCCTTCTTATTGAGAGCAGTGACCTAGATTTTGCTGAATGATTTCACATTCAATACGAAGATGATCACACCGTGACACTGTTTATAAATAGTCATTCATACAGTACCCTTTCAATATGTAATACGAGTCGACATTTTCTGCAAGATTTACAGTTCATAAGCATATAATCAGTTCATTTATTACATGGTGCTCTAATAATTCTGAATGTCAATAAAAAAAACGTTGCAACAGGGAAAGTAACTCTTCATTCTTAAAACATTGCGTTAATTGTAATCGTTGGCTTTTCATCGTTTTTTGCGAAGGTTGCGTTGGTTTGTCTTTTATTACCACAATTGTCAAATACATCATCACGTTACAACATGCCTGATGATTAGTTAAACAAATCAGTGATTTTTAAAACAATGAACAATGCTCCATTGCACTCACCAGAAAACGCCCTTTAAATTTGCAATAATGTTAACGAGGAAGGGTTTAGGATTCGCATGAAATGTATGGAGTTTTGGGAAAATAGTTTGTATTTAGACCTAATTAGCATGTATATTAGATTTGTATAACAAGTTGATCCAGCTTAATTGCACCGATGACACCCTCTATTACATGATAAATGAAAATAAATGGCTAACCCGACTAAAATCAAACTTTATCACTTAAAGAGCCACTCCGTGATTTTCATAACATATTATTTGCCTTTGATACGGACCTAAATGTCATATGTGGTGATATAAAATCAAAATATCTTAACTTTGTATGTCCAAAAGACATAAATATGACAAATACTGGTTTTCAATGAAAATCTAAAAAGCAGCCTTATAAATGCACAGAGGTGTAGATATCACGTCCAATATACATGGATACTAGTTATATAGCCTAACAAACACTAGAAACTCCAAACTGCCCTCCTGGCTGTTTTAGATAAGTCTCTAAAATTACGTTTGACTGTTTGACGCGCGCCACTGTCCGGTTTTCGATCATAATCGCGACGTTCTATCTTCATTTTGTCACTATAATAAACCCATTTAGCTTTAAAATGTGTCTTTTTGGTAACAGTCGATACTTCGTGATCAAATGACACCATTGATTCAGTTCGGCATATATGACTTCAACAACTCACGTAGTGGCTCTTTAAGGTTTTTTTACGTTTTCATAAGTGTTCTCTCCTTGCAAGCCGGTGCACTGATTATCCTCACTCAGCTCAAAGGACTCATAGACTGGAGGTGTCGTGTAGCTGATGGTACTGCAGGGCCTAATGTCGGTGTAGATGTGATCTTCTGCAGGGTTGGGACAAGAGGCAGTTGTCTGAGGGTTGTCCGAGGGGTGGCGCCTTCGTTTCAACCTGAAGAAGAATAGTTATCATTCTAGTACTTACATTGGGTATCAAATATAATATCGTCATTTAAAATCAAATAAACTTTATAGCACTGGGAAAAAAATCAAATTGCATTTTATTGTAAGGTTTCACTTTTATTAAGTCTTATTAACGAAACAATGCAACACGAACCTGATGACGACTACAGTAACGGTGAAAACGATGACCACGAGGACTCCCACTGTTGTATACAGGGCTATTGTTCTTATATCAGTCGTTGTAGATTCAGAGGAATCTGCAACATTTGAAAATAAGTGTTCTATCACTGCAGCTGGCAAACGCTGTGGACTGTACCACCAAATTTCGGAATTTTTGTGTGGTTTTCAGTATTCCAGATATTTCATAAAGCAGCCGAACTACAGTGATCAACCACTTGTAGATCTCACAAGCCTTCAATCAAGTTGTAAGTTCACTTTCGTTTGTCCTTTGGTGTGACTACTTTCACATTCCTGTCTAACATCTTTTGTGAGGGAATCATACCTCTTAAAGTGCATGCTTAGTCAATCTATAAAGTTAACCCAAACAACTGTTGAAAGGCAAACTTTTTACAACAGCTTAGTTTACATACATCTAAGTCTTTTCATTATATTGTAAATAATAATACGCATTACATAATAATCATCTTTGAATAATGTGTGTTTGAAGTAAAAATGTACAATACGTTTTATCTTACATTTGGCACATGCAATGGTTTTGTCATATTATGCATATTGTAGCAGGCAACCAGATCAAACACACGATCTGTGTGAATATATTTTACCAATATATGTTTACCAAAATGATATACAATAAGATTGCTTCAGTGTCATTACTCAACTTATTGGTATTATTCTGTATATATCATGTGTTATCCTCACGTTTAGAACATTCAAGCAATAGTGGTATACGCACTAATGTGTTAAAATACCATATGGTATTTCTGTGGTAATGTTATGTTGTATATATTCTAGTAGGTGTACGCTTTCACACTACAATTCAATTCTTTATTCTTATTCTTGCTGGTACAAGAGCATATTCCCAAAATAAAACACATAGAAATAAATATATATGTAATTCAAGATGGAAGATAGACTTACAAAGTCTAAAAGGCATTTATTAAAATACAGCATACATATATTTATGTATTCATTAAACATGGTTTTATGTTTAAGTGTAGTTTGTACCTATACCATGATCGTATGAATTATAGTTCAATGCTATATATTTGTTTTTCTGTTTTTCTGTTTTAAAAAAAATTACATTTCAGTTCATGTTTACAGTTCATATTACAAAGTAGGCAAGGTATATACATTTCATAAGCCAGACACATGTTGAAATAATAATATTATCATAGAATGTAGCCAGACAGAAGTAACTTCGTTGTAAAGTACTCTGGACATTAGTTTTGTGTGTTTATGAGCGCTTCAATTAGAGTAAAGTATGGCAGGTAACTGTTTCCACTTCATATAGAAGAGACCTACTCTTGTGTTTATCTTAGCAAAAGAAAATTCAATTGTGCATGTTTTTTTTAGAGTTTTAAGAAAATCATCAGAAGAAAGAACACCTTGCTTTATACAGGAAATATAAACGAATCTTTTTTGTAGACTGCAGACTGTGATTTAATATAATTACATGACTCACTTCATGCTCGTAATAGCGCAGAGGTTCATATTTGAATTTATGACAAACAACTTCATTGGGAAGGGAATGCTTTGTCACTAGAACAGTCATGTTGTAACAAAGACTTTCATCAGCCCAAAAATGAGTAAAGAGAAGCATGATAGAACAGCCCAAAAAATTGGTATGCCAGTTTATTAATCCCTTAATGACCCATTGCGTTAAATAAATTGAATTACAGGAATAAATTCCACATAGGCGTAAAACAATGCATCACCATATATAACATTCGATGTAGGAAAAGGGAATTCTGTAAGTAAGAAACATCCACCTGCATTGGAATAGTAACGTAATTTGCAGGCTGGGTGTGGGTACCTTCCGTCGTGCATGAAGCGCTGGAAAATTCCACGGTCAAACAACACACATAACCAGATGGTTCTTTAAGGTATTTTTTAGATATTTGTGTTTTAAGGATGAAGATTTTTTGTGTTAAATCCCTAGTTAAAGAATGTAAACCTCTTACAACTCAAAAGTAATACCATTGGGGTGTTTTTTATATTTCAAATGAATTATTATACAAATAATTGACTTCATGACCTATTGCGTTTGATTAATACTTTTCATATTTGTTTTCATACCTTTTCAAAATCAAATTTGTGGACCACATAAATATAAAGTCAACACAGACCTGTTGAACAATCGTCCCCAGTCCATCCAGTTAGACAACCAGCGTCACACGTCCCGTTTACTGGATCACAGGAGCTGGAGGAGTCGTTGCATCTTCGAGCAGCACAAGAGTTGATGCAATTTAATCCGTAAGCTCCTTTACATGCTTAAACAGATTTATGTATGGTATTCAGTTAAATGTATACTTTTCTCTACATTTTATTTCATTATTTGAAAACTTTATTCACCAATGTATGAAAAGATTGACTTAGCCGAACGTGATATCTTGTGGCTATTTCGTGATATTTTAGCATTATTCTTAGCAAAAACTACGTTTAGTATACGTTTGAGTAACTGTAGTCATGTGAATGAGTACAATCAATTTAATTAACATCTTGTTATAAAAACACTTCATATCAAGACAAGTGTTAATCAATGTTTAAGATTGTCAGTAGGTTGAAAGGTCTGGCCTCCAACATATTAAGGTCTACCAGCTGGATCAGGTAAAATAATCAGTGAAAAAATAACGCTAATACATCTCGCCAGTACCAAATAGAATTCAGCTCTTTGATAAAGTTTCACCTTGAGTGCAATCGTCCCCAAGCCAACCAGGCAAACACCCCTGGTCACAGCGTCCAGTCACGAGGTTACAAGACGAGTCTACGTCCGTACAGTGTCTGTTCATGCAGTTACCAAAACAGTTTGTGCCATAGTGAAGACTGTCACACTCTGTGAATAAGATACGTAAATAAAAAATGTAGTTAACATTGTGAAGGAATAAACATACAGCGAATATTTCCTTGTTAGCATTATACATGAAAATCAACGTGAAACATTGAATATACTCTCGATGACTTTCATTTTGATTTAAAAACACTTCTATCAATTCAATGTATTTAGAGAATGATGGATTAAACTGGACAAAGCTTAGCTGAGTGAAGGATATTTTGTGCACTATATATACGTTACAATCCAATATATGTATTATTTAAATTCATTGTTATATTTGACTGCTTGAGATATCAGGGAACATGAAAAGGATGATCAAGTAATTCTACTTTCGGTGCAGTCCCCTCCTTCCCAACCAGGTAGACACGGAGCACATGATCCATTGAATCGGTCACATGACACAATATCTCCTGCACATTTCCGGTCCCCACATGTCATGTTGCAATTGAATCCATAACTGTCTTCACACTCTGGAATTATAGACACCATAACATTAGATTGCAATGCGTTTAACGTTTCAGCTGATGAAAGGGTTTTTTTTAATATAAAAAGACACATTTCTGTCTAATTTGAATACATAGTAAAATTACTATAAATTGAAATAAAGCATTTGCTGAATCTAATATTGAAATAAATTAAAGCGAAAGTTTTGAATTCTGAATGACCTTGACGACAATCAATTCCCGTCCAGCCTTGTTTGCAGCCATTAGTACATAATCCAGTCTCGTGATCACAAGTGGTCTGTCCATTACAGTTCCGTTGTGTGCACTCTTTCGAGCAATTTTGACCGTAATATCCTCGACCACATTCTGACAAGGAAAAGCTTTCATTTACAATGACATACATAAAAATATAACATTGGAACATAGTGCTTAATTTCCTGAACGCAAAGCATTTGGCTGGCAAAGATTTTAAACTTTCTTATAGAGCATACCATTGGGTATATTACATTTTGAGTGTAATGATTCTGTCAATTGCCATGATGTTCAATTGGAGGTTTGACACAAGAACCATGTTAACAGAAAATAATTGAGATCATTGGGAAATGACGTTTACAATTATGCAGTTTTCACAGGAACACCTAAAGCAATTGCGTTGCAATACAGTTACTTGATGCTTAATTTTCTGAATGAAAGGGAAAGGGGAAGTTTCAAAATAGCAAAGATTTTAACCTTTAAACTTATTCAATAAAAATGCAATTGGATACATTCAATTTCGAGTGTAATGATTTTGTCAATTGCAATGAAGTTTGATTGGAGGTTTGATACAAGAACTACGTAAACGGAAATTAAGGGAGGAAGTTGGAATAATGTGAAATCGAGGTTTTGTTTAAGGGAATAAGCAAATAGTCAAAATGTGTCTCTGATAATCAGATCTTAATTTGTTACCCTGTGTGCAATCGTTTCCCCGCCAGCCTGGGAGACACCCGGTGTCACACCGACCCGTGAAGCGATCACACGTAGAGGAACCGGGGGCACAGTGGCGGGACAGGCAAACCTCACGACAGTTGATGCCATAGCTGGTAGCATCACATGCTGAGAAGAAATAGATTGACTATTATACATTATATGTAGATTTTATTAAAAACAATTAAATGTTAATAATGTATCTTAATACTGTTACAGAGTACAGATGTTACTAACATAGTGCAAACAACTCATCAATATAAAAGTATTTAGAAATTTTAATGAATGCCTGGCAAATCATCTGGTATAGTCATGGTAAATGTCACAGATGGGCAAATAGCATATCATTTGGATGTAATTAGGACCTGTACAAAGAAAGAGTAATCTAATCCTTTGTCACTCTGGAAACTAATCGTTCCGAAACTTCTGGTTCGGAAATTTGACAAGGAATATACATACATGTATTGGTCCAGATGTAAAACAAAATCTGTCAACCCTAATTGCAAAAGAAACCTTTTCCTATAGATATAAGAAGAAGATTCCTTAAAGATCGTCTATGTAAGATATCAGGAAAAGCTTGTTTCAATATTTTGCGTGTTTAGAATCGGGAAATACTGAGGTGTGTACAGACATACATGCACGCACGCACGCACGCATACACATACATACACACACATACATACAATCTGTTTACAAATATTCAAGACAATGCTCGCAGGCTTCAACGCAATGCATGGACACAATAGTGCAGCAGGCTTTCACTCTACATTTTTACAAATTGCTGTGATAAAGTTGAAATACTTTTAAATGTGGAGTTCAAACACAAATTCCCCTCATGACTAGTTTTGTCCATGATACTTTTAACTTAAAAGGGTTAAATGTTGCACAAGTTGCAAACAATCTAGAATGAAGGGTGATAAAAATTAATCTCAAAAATAAAAAGTGGGATCGATTGCTTTAATAAGATAAATCTAATTATATTGAAATTCATAATCAACAGAGAGAGACTGAAGGAAAACCAAGACTAATGTTATCACTTTCATGGAATGTATTCCTTTTATTTTAGTTTGGAATGTACAGAACTTGTGCGAATCTGACCAGGACTCATTTGAACATCTAACACTTTTGATGAAAGAGTGATTTCATTAATCAGGGAAAGATCGCTGTCATCACACCTGAATAAACCATCCTGGAACGAAAATGTAAATGCAGCTCACGAAATAAACCAGGTCATAAGAGATGATTTTTGAGTCAAAAACTTTTATGTGAGCCTCTAGCATGCACTGCAGCTTGACATTATCTTCTCATTTTCTGCATTGAATCTGCTGCTGTTGGAGACGGTTCTTCCATGACTGCTCCAGCACTTGACTCAAAACCTTATCATGCTTTAGAGACCTCTCCAGCCGGATTTTGCATGCTCCTAGCAGGTGCATCCAATCTCGGCAAGTCGTCGGGTAGAATACAGGCGATATTTAATTCCTTCTGTTGTCTCACTATGATTTATGTCCATCCTTTCCCTCGTCCTTTCGAACCCTTTCTCCCTGATCTGTCCAGTCTCTTTTGGATGCTCATCATCCATGACTTTGATAACTGAAATATTGTTTAAAACATGTTAAACCTCAATTCACTCACTTATTGCGTGACTGCTCTTACGAGTGGCTGTTTGAACCACATGGGCTGACAATGCTTTTAGAAGAAGGTTCCATACATATTCTACTAATAAGTGAACAACACAGGGTTCCAGCCATGAGCAGTCCATTCGACATATTCAGTTGCCTATTCTCGATTTGTGAACAACGGTGAGCAGAAGACATTGTGATGCGTTTTCGTGCAGTCGTCTATACACAGTTTGTGTGTAAATTTGGCCACACGTATGGTATGGCTGATAACAGCTAGGTGTTATGTCGCAGAACATTAGAAGAAAACGGTCATCACATGGCATTGTTGATCATCCACTACTGCCTGCTTGTCCTCTTGGAGCAGTCAATTTAAAGCAGTAAAATAAATTTGAAAACGATTCCAAGCCATATTGATGTTGTGTCTCCCTTTGCAACATTCCAATACCTCATGACGATTCTTCGGTCAAATATTGACTACGACGTCATGGATTCATCAGTGTGGCTTAATAAAAGTTCAAGGTGTTGAAACCATCAAAGGACACATACATACACATTGTAAAGCGAATCCTTACGTAAAATTCCCTGATGCATGTGCTTTCCATGGTGTCATGTGATGCAGACATCACTGAATGACCGTGTGTTCATCACACATGTCAATTCATATGTCAGTTCAAATGTACATTAAAATGAACCTGTTTCGATTAAAAAATAGATGATTTCATCCTTAGCAGAAGTTTGACAGATATTAGGGTTTAATAAATAGATATTTATTGAGTAAAAGCACACAATTATGGCTTTGATTTTGTCATTCTAAAATAGAGCCCAAAGAGGAACCTAGATAAACAGATGTTTGGGATGCAGCTTTATGAATTCATGGGAATCAAGCAAATTGTCCTAAGACAGGCCCTCCATTCAAGTTTTCATGATAAAAAATACAAAATGATTATAACATTACCTCCGCGAACATATTCTTTTCTATATTCTTGATGCTAATGACAATTAAAACTTTCTAAGTTTATGTAAGCATAAGTGCTGTGGCAGCCTTGGAAGCTGGGTAAGCCATTTAGACCATTCATTCTGAAGCATGTCTGAGCGCAAGAGGCTGAGGTGTCTACACCTTAATCTGTTTAGATCTTATGGGCAGTCGATTGTTATTTTCACCATGATACGATTTCAAAGAAATTTTAAAAAGAGATATGCAGAATAAAGTATATTGACTTTTTACTAATCCACTTCATTTATTAGTGAAACATAGCTTTAGTTGGCCTAAATTTGTGGTGCCTAATTATTTTTTTTGATGTAAATTTCAAACAATGAAATAATACATTGGATAAGTAAATTTGTACCCCGTGATAGCAATGAAATATAATAGAATCATAAATACTATTTCATGTATTTCCTTGTAGGGTAATTTCATTATAATTCTGTGTAAAAGAAGTATTTCGATCAGTTGCTTCTACTCTGAGAAACTCACCAGAATGAAGCCCTTGGCTTATATAAACTTTCTTGCATAGAATTTCTCAATGAAGACAGTTGAACCACTCTCATAGTTGTAATGAAAACTCTAAATGTTCACCAAGCCCCTAATAAATCACAAATGGAATAGTATCACCCCTACACAAGCCTTTGATTAGTTTAACCAGTCAAGTGTAAATGAAGGATAATCATGAATGAATGTGCTGATTGCACAACTTATTTAGATTGCATCAAATCAGGCTTCTACTTTTCTTGACCGAGAAATGCTCGGATTAGAACAGACGTTCGTGTTTTAATTCAGAACAGCCTCAATAGAAGGAGAATGCCTTGTAACTAGAACTGTCACATTGCAACAAGGACTTGCATCTGTGTAATGAGTGAAGACGAGCATGATAAAACAACCTCGAAGAAATGTGGTATGCCAGTTTCTAAATCCCTTAATGACCTTTTGCGTTTCAATAAATGCCTAAATGACAGGAATGGATTCCAAATTAGCACAAAACAATGCATAACAACATATATCAACCGTTGCAAGGAGGGCACTCTATAAGTGAGAAACCATTCAGCTGCAATCAAATAGTAAGGTTATTTGCTTAGTGTTTGTATCTTCCGTCATGCATGCAGCCTTGCAAATATATCATGGTCTTTGATGCAAACAACAGACATTACCAGATGGTAATACATAGATTTACGTTTTATTAACCATATGTGTGAGTAAAATCCCGCGGTTAAAGAATTCAAAAGCTGTAGTATAAATAATTACCTTAGGGTCGTTCTATTTAAAATTAGTTATAATACAAGAAATTGATTTCATGGCATATTACGTTAAATGCGTAAATTGATTGAATTTAATAATGTTGTGTAATTTAAGACTTTACGTTAATGTGTTTACTTCTCTGTTAATTTGAGTAATTTGTGGACCACACAAACATAAATTCAACACAAACCTATTGTACAATCGTCCCCAGTCCATCCAGACAGACAACCAGAGTCACACGTGCCGTTTACTGGATCACAGGAGCTTGAAGAGTCGTTGCATCTTCGAGCAGCACAGGAGTGGATGCAATTTAATCCGTAAGCTCCTTTACATGCTTTAACAAATTTATGAATGGTATATGATTATATATATTTTGTGTTATTTTTTGTTTTATTATTCAAATATGTCAATCACTAACAAAGACTGGGCCAAGTATGAAATCTTGTTGCTATTGTGAAGCAATGTAGCATTGTTCTTAGCAAAGGACTACGTTAAGTATACGTTTGAGTGACATGTTGTCATGTAATATCCAGAGGAGTATTAATCACAGTTTAATATTTTCAGTTGGGTGATACGTTATTTGAAAAATGGATTTAAGTATAAGTTAAACACCAAGCTGGTGCTTCAACATATCAAGGTCTATCAGAAGGGTTAGTTTGGTTGTATAATCAACAGCAGTTTCGGCTAAATCGTCGAAATTTATCGATGTAATAAAAATGTAAATACAACTCGCCAGTGTCAAATAGAATTCAGCTCTTTGATAAAGTTTCACCTTGAGTGCAATCGTCCCCAAGCCAGCCAGGCAAACACCCCTGGTCACAGCGTCCAGTCACGTGGTTACAAGACGAGTCTACGTCTGTACAGTGTCGGTTCATGCAGTTACCAAAACAGTTCGTGCCGTAGTGGAGACTGCCACACTCTGTGAATAAGATACGTAAATGAAAAATGTAGTTAACATTGTGAAGGAAGCAACATAGAAAGAATGTTTCCTTGTTAGCATGTTACATGAAAATCAACATAAAACATTGTCTGTCCCTGCACATGTGTGAGCAGCCGGTGCCATAGTGGACACTGACACGCTCTGTAGTAAACATTGTGAAGGAACCAACATCGAAATAATATTTCATCATTAGCATTATAAACGTAAATCAACAACAAACCTTAAAAATGCCCTCGATGACTTTAATTTTGATAAAAATACTTCTATCCATTCAATCTCTTAAAGATTGATAGACTTAGTCAGGAAGCTTAGTTGTGTGAAGGATGTTTATGCACTTACATACACATGACAATCCAATATTTTTATGATTTAAATTCAGTGTACTATTGGACTGCTTGAGATATAAAAGAACATGAAAAAGATGATCAAGTAATTCTACTTTTAGTGCAGTCCACTCCTTCCCAACCAGCAAGACACGGAGCACATGCCCCATGCAATCGGTTACATGACGCAGTTGCTCTTGCACATTTACGGTCCCCACATGTCATTTTGCAATTGAATCCGTAACTGTTGACACACCCTGGAATTATAGAGACCATAATATTAGTTTGCAATGAGTTTTACCTTTCAGCTGTTAAAAATAATTTTTAAAATTTTTATTTAATTTTTTTTTTTTAATTCCAATTAATAATCAGTACATTTTCAGAAAGACATCACATAATCAACAAAACGGTTAGATGGATAATGTACTTATTCAAACAAGTCATAGTATAAAGTATATAAAGAGACTAGATAGACAGAGAAGGAGCTATAAATGAGGAGAGATAGGGGTGGGGGATGGTTTGTAAGAGGTAAAAACATATCAAATAATACATTGGTTTGGTTTGAGTCAAACTACAGTTGCAAAGGGGCCCATTTTTAAAATAAATTCACTTTTATCTTCAGAAATGAATTGTTCAATGTTATGATAATGTTTTATTTGATATACATTGTAATAACTGAAGAAATATGGGATATGTGTGGGTATATTATCTGAATACGAAGAAATAGAGTATTATCATAAATTGAAATACAGCATTAACTGATTTTTAACTGAATTTTCGAATTCTGAATGACCTTGACGACAATCACTTCCCGTCCAGCCCTGTTTGCAGCCCTTAGTACATAATCCAGTCTTGTGATCACAAGTTGTCTGTCCATTACAGTTCCTTCGAGAGCACACTTTTGAGCATCTTTTACCATAATATCCACGTCCACATTCTGACAACGGGCAAATGACAATTACGATTAAATACATAAAAATATAACATTGCAACATAGTGCTTAATTTCCTGAACGTAAAGGATTTGGCTGGCAAAGATTTTAAACTTTAAACTTTCTCACGAAGCATACTATTGGGAATATTTCATTTCGAGTGTATTCTTTTTTTCAATTGCCATGAGGTTCAATTGGAGGTTTGACACAAAAACCATGTTAAAAATTAGTGAGGAAGTTGGAAAACTGTGAAATCAAAATGCTCATGTACAGCTATATTTCAGGTAATTAGCAAACGAATGTGTCTCTAAAAATCAGATTGAAATGTGTTACTCTGCATGCAGTGGTTTCCCTGCCAGCCTGGGAGACACCCCGTGTCACACCGCCCTGTAAAGCGGCTACAGGAGGACCCGGGGGCACAGTGGCGGGACTTGCAATCCTGGAGACAGTTGATACCATAGCTGCTAGCGTCACAAGCTGTGATGAATTAAAGTGACTTATATTATATGGAATATCAGTGATTTATCCAATATCTATTATATTACTCATGTACTATAATACTGTAATAGAATGTCTTACATTTTAGGGCAATTTATACATGTACATTAGAAACATTAATGGATCCATAGCAAATCATCTGGCATAGTCATGGTAAACGAAGATCACTGACATTACTTTCACGTAACACACTTTTTGTGGTTGATCAAAAGTTTCCACTTTCATACTATTTAAAAAAAATCTAAAGTAAAAGTCATAAGTACAAGAGAAAGATCAATACATTGTTTTCAGCGAAAATTGTGTTTGAGGGGAGGCACAATCTTCAAGGACAAACATTTATAGGAAATAGTTTACATCATCACGGATTTATTACAAACACTGACGTAAGCATGCAAAAACATCACTCACTACAGAAATGACTTGGTTTCCGAATCACTGAAACCACCATGAAACGACATGGAAACCAGTGATTCCACTTGGTATCCAGAAAGGTTTCTATAGTTTCATGTTGGTTTCCATGAAAACTGAAACCTACTTTTGCCCCAGATCCGGACGGTATCCATCACCGTTCTTTACACACTCCTCCAAGTAGGATCCACTTTGTTTCCGTGATTGAAGTTTCATGTTGGTTTCCATGAAACTGAAACCTACTTTTGCCCCAGATCCGGATGGTATCCATCACCGTTCTTTACACACTCCTCCAAGTGGGATCCACTTGGTTTCCATGATTTTAGTTTACTGTAGATTTCCACATGGTTTCCTTGTTTAGTCAGTTTATTTTTGTTTCAACCTGGTTTCCATATTCAGGTTTATTGTAGGTTTCAACTTGGTTTCCGTGTTTTGTAAGTTTATCGTAGGTTTCAAACTGGTTTCCATAACCTTATATATTATAGGTTTCAACTTGGTTTCCGTGTTTTGTAAGTTTATCGTAGGTTTCAAATTAGTTTCCATGTAGTGTTTATTGTGTGTTATGTAGGTTGTACAATAAACAAACACATTAATTGCCATAAAATATTTCTTGCAATAAAGACAAACGTACAAAATATACACAATTCACCCTGTTCACTTTTCAGATGTTTTGGATTGGTCTTTATTCTGAAACAGAAAACAATTGTATAGATATTTAAAATATTCATATGAATACATGAAGATGAGACACTTTCAATCTTCCACGGTTACTTCTTTTCGCAAGCATACATATCAATTAGGGAGAGTAGTTAACAATCAATCTGTATGCTTACTTAACAATTGAATGTACTTACGGCCTTGCAACCCTCCTTGTTGCGTCAGTGAACACCTCAGATAAGCAAATTGAATTGAAAATGAAATTGATATATCTCTTATTTTGAATTTCGATAAAAATCAGCAATTTAATTTTCAAGTTATACTAGAATATGTTGGATTTATCACCTTAACAGCGAATACCATTAAGACATATAAAAAGATAAAAATGAGTAAAAAATATTTTACAAAGCCATCATAAAATCATAATTTGTAGATAACAAAAGAACATACTGTATGTTTAATTGAATAAACGTTGTTTAAACCACAACAATTATTTCTCACAGCAGTCTTCAATTGCCCAACTTGCAACCAAGTGCATAGAGTAATATCAGTAAAACTTACAATAGTAACACTGATTGATTGGTAAATAGAAAGCAACTCACATTGAATAAGCATTACTGTGAGGCACTGTATGTATCTTGATGGTTCACACTAAAATTAACATCAGCAACATAGTTAATCTTCTAAAAGTTTACATAAGTCGAGCAGTTTTAAAAAGCAATTGTTTCATTTTCATTTAGCAAACTAATATTCTTTTGCATAAGTTATATTTTTTTAATATCTCATTTTACAATATTCTTAAAAGTTGAATAAAGGAAAACCATTGAGTTTGTGACTTGCACCTTAAATAGTATCCAAAGAAAAACACAAACATTTAGTTGAAATCGAAAGTTTAGTTGAATCATGGTATATAACAACTGTTACTGTTCCCATCCTTTTGAAATTCTACTATTACACAGAAAACCTACATACTTTCAATGCAAACAAATAGATATAGTAGAAATTGACGGAAATATGAAATCCAAAAATAAATTCTTGTTCTAAGTCAAAAGCAATTGATGTCGACTACTCCCATATCAAAACACATGCAGTTGCAATAGATTAAACAAATCAATCTATTTCGACCACCAATTGCCTTGGTTGCATTACCTATTGAATTTCCCAATCTAAACAGTTAAGTGATATACAGCGTGAGTATTCAAGAATTAGGTCAGCATGCTGACTGTGATGTTACCTGTTGCATAATCCACTTCCTTTGTCTTAGCTCACGACTGTCATGGTTCAGTGCACCCTTGTGTAAACAATGTCGTATCTTCGGCTGAAAATTGTTAAATAAAGGGAACTAAGTGACTCATCTATATACAGGTCAACATAATACATACAAACCGGATGGCAATGCAAATTTAACATTCTTATAAACACACCAATCCATAAAGCTTGTCAGCTAAAAACACTCATTTCGACTGAGTGTGAAGCCAACATTTAAGAATGATTTTATTCAGTTCTCTCACGGGAGTTTAAAAAACAGTTTATAAGAGCAATGTAAGTGAGTTTGATGCAGTTAAGGGGTACTTACTTTGGTATCCTTTACTGTAGAGCTGCCTATGAACTTATTACTCAGCTGATAGATTATCTACAGTCGTTTATGTTGATGGCGGCCATGTTTGTCTCCTTCATTAGTGACTGACCTGTGTCCGTTAAGGCCAGGTGTCAAGCAGGAAGTGTTATGCAATCAGCCAGTTCAATTACAGAGGTTCTGATTGGTAGATTTTGTCTAGCCTCTTAAGGAGTGAAGCAAAATGTATTTAATGTTGTAGAGATACGATGAAGGTGATGATTTACTAACAGAAGAGTATTTGAAAAGGTTATGTTTTCCAGAAAGTAATATAGTTTTCCATGAATATCTTTTTGCCTGAAATAAGGAAATGATGTATCAAATACAAGGTATTCCTAATTTTATTTTTGTTTCTATTGAATATTGAATTGTTAGTTTCCTTTAGTTAATTCTTTGTTATCTTTAGTTAATATTTTATCTGTTTACAAATGAAATACGCATATGTTTGAAAAAGTTATCTGATGATTCAAAAGAAATAAAGAGGCCATCAGCTCTGAATCTTGTGATAGAGAATCCTACACAATCCGTGTTTACACTATAGAATAAAAGATCTATTATGGAAACTTAAAAGCTATAGCGCATTCCAATAATACCTATCTTTCTATATTATTATCTCTAACGACCAACACTAAGGTAACCTATCAAAGAAATTATTCGGCAAATATGTATGCATACAGGTTTCAAAGCCTATTTTATAAGACCGGAAATATTTAATGCAACTGTGCTTAAGAAATCGGTTCATTTTCAGGGGTGTCTTAATAAATATATTTCTTCCTTAATTATGAGTTCAAATATTAACGCTAACTCAAAAGCTGCACATGTCTTAGCCTATTTTATACATTATACAATTTTACAATAGTCTCTCATAACCCTCATAACATAACAACCAAATCTGTTTACAACTTATTGACCGATAAAGGGATTTAGCAATAATGGTAACAATCAACATTCAAGACTTTTACCGTGGTGGACAATTGAAACTTTTTCACTTCACATTTCTTTCGTCCATTAATAAATTATAGGCTGCGCCCATCTCCATCAATATAGCCGATTACTGTTCATGTCAACAACATTCACGTAAATCCTTTTGTAACTGAATATGAAACGTAAATTTCTTATTACGACGATATCATTGATTCATAACACACTAAAGGAAAACATCTATTCTAATAAATTCAACATATCGATAAAATGAGTGTTCTTATGTAAACTTTGATGCATTGTTTTTATCTTGCATATCAAATCTTGTCCGTTGATGTTAATAATTTGTTAACGATCTTAAGATGATGGAATACTATTTTGCTCCTTAAACAGGATTTGACTCAAAGTTTAAACATTGCCACGATGTAGCCGAAGTATTGCAATTTTCTAGATGTTTTCTTGGGTTAATCTTGAAGCCAAACAGTCATAGTAAAGATACGCGCAACCATCGTATCTTGTTGGTTTCCATTCCGGAAATATATAAAACCTGAATGCCAAATGGATTCCAGTAGGAAACCAAGTTACCCAGTTTCAGTGGATGGATACCAAGTGGATGCCATAGTAGTCAAACAAAAATGCTTATGATAAAACTAAATAATTTGTCAATCTATTCATTTAGTTCAAAACAAGATTGGAAACCAACATGAAGCTTAACGTTATGGTTTCATGTTAGTTTTCATTCAAAGAAATCATCATTTTCACTTTCCAGAAATGGAAACGAACACGATACTTATGACCACAGTTTCATGTTGGTTTCCATAGATGGATATATACAAATCAAGGAATCCAAAATGGATTGTAGCTGGAAACCAAGTTACTTAGTTTCAGTGAATGGATACCAACTGGATACCTTAATTACCCACTTTACTTGTGGTTTCCAGGATTCAGGAAACCAAGTCATTTCTGTAGTGACTCTGGGTGATAAAAAAGAAGATCCCCATTGTGTCTCCCTATAGACAGACAGACAGACATTTTATTCAGTATAAAGGCCAAAGGCCCATAATACAAACTACATTTCCAATAGTTTTACAAGCGCACATAAAAGGTTACAGGTTTTATGCATATACAATTTTAGCTCTAGTTTTATATATACATTTAAGGAATTTACATACATTTAAGATAATATTTCTATCTTTACTGTTAAGGAGGTTTAAACTGTTTCATAAAAGCCTTGCTATCCCCAACATCTTGTGAGAGCCATACAAATCCAAAACCATATTGATATAAGATATTCTTTATGTATGTAACCCAAGTTGACCTACCCGAATCATCAAGAGATTTTAACATGTTATAACCCTGAGATGGAAGTCTTTGTGGATCTAGTTGAATCAACCTACACCAATATTTGACTGCTCTAGACATATAATTAAACTGTAATGGGAGCCGACCACATTCTCCTAAAACAATACTGCTACTAACATTTCTACCAACTCTTAGGAGTTGCCTACAAACTTTAATCTGGAGGCTTTCAATAACTTTACAATAAGATGTTCCCCAGATTTCAGATCCATAACACAAAATATTATTGTGTATTGTGTCTCCCTATATCAAATACAGAAATACCCGTTGATAGAAAAATCTATATCATCTGAAATCCTCGGATAATGGCGACGTTTATCAACTAGTGATCATAACCTTTTTTCAGATTTATCTTGAGTCAGATGCTAATTTGGTATTGCACTTATCATCATAATTCCCTCCACCTTTTAAATTGCTGAAGCATTTAATGAGGTGATATGAAGCCGCAGAACAAAACCCCACTTTCACAGTAGTGAGTAATTATTAGTTAAGGGCGAAGACGAGCTACCCCTTATGGCGGCCAAGCAGTTTATTGAAGATATAGGGTGTCTTCATGAACGTCAACACTGTGAGCGTAAAGAGGTTGGGTTATATTAATTGAAAATCGCAGCCACCTAAGGCAGGTGTGCTTGTCGCAGACGCTGGTCAGAATTCTCTTGGATCTATTATAGATGATATTGGTTTGGCGAGGTTGTTATCTCTTACTTACATATACCCACTGTTGTACTGAATAATCATTTAAAATTGCATTTTGTATGTGTAACCTTTACCCTTCCCCAATGAAGTTATCCTACAATAAGCTCTTCTACAGCTACCTTGCATTTCTACTGTTTTTCATGACTCAAGAAGTGATCACTTGGGCCTATAAGATTACCATGTCCTTTTAGGCTCTCTCCTGTTTATTCACTTTCACCCGACCCCGTCATTTGATTAGCTGATAAAGTAGTCGCCTGTGTGTATCTCTCTTGCGAGTGTGCCCTGGGTGAAGACGGTTATGTATTCCAGTCTTATTTTCTGAGAGTGCTATTTTTGTTTGAGTACTTGAAATCTGAGTTGAATCCACTCTGATTGGCTGTTGTTCATTCATGGTGATTGAAACACCTAAGGTCTTTAATGATCTAGTTTAGACTGGACATTAACCTTTTATTATTATTTTATTTACCACTCACTACTTCTCCCATCCTTTGTTGGCTTTGGTTTTAAGATACTGTTTCATTCTACCGGATAAACGGGTCTTGTGTAAGTTGAGATTTTGTTACACCGTTACAATAGTCTGTAGGAAGATTACATTGATTTCACTTATACCCCGTTTAAAGAAGGAAACATGGACTACCTATATCATACCTGTCTCCTCACGTATGACTTCTTTTACCTTTTTTCCCATAATGAGAGCATGTTTCCAGAGCAAAGGTTACACCTTTACAATATTTAAAGGGCGAAGGATAAACCTAGCAATGTTGCTTCTGTCTCATTACTGACATTATGGTTCCAGAAGGCAGAAAAAACATACCTTTATCATATCTAACACACTTATCTGTCTCTTTATTGCCAGCATGTTTCCAGAAGAAAGGATACAAAAACGTACATGATATCTGACTCCCTATTGATAGCATGTTCCCAGAAGGAAGGATACAAACCATTCTATATTCAAACGTGCACATAAAGTTTGTTCACTACCTGCCATAAAGCCAATCCAAATGATTTTCTCTTATCTATATTTGTCCTTAAATCGGACATCTTGTAAATGTAGTTATTGTTTCAATAGCTGCATAAAGACTCTCTTAGTGCCATCATGAAATAATTGTGAATTGTCCGCATTTTTACCAAATTTGTACTCCCTGTCATCAATAACAATACCTTTTTATTTTATCATAATTTCTTATCATACAGCCTAAGATTTTAGCCCCGAACAGAAAACGATACGGTGAGGGATGGTCACCTTGTCTACACCCCCTTTCATTATCAAAGAATTCAGATAAAGGGCCATTTTAAACTGTCCAGAAAGTTGTGTGCCATGTAAGTACCATTGTAATATTGTATTATTTGTGAACCAAACCAGAATTTGCAGAGGACTGTATTAATGAAATATTTTGAGACTGTGTCGAAGTCCTTTTCAAAGTCAATTAAATTGAGTAGTCTTTCTTGTTTTTGTTACAAACATGAGATCATATAATAGTTTTGTACTTTCGCTAATAGTTCGACCTGGAATAAAAACTGTTTGATTGCCATGTATATGTATATCCAAATTCTTCTTAAGGGCGTTCAAAAGAGTGATTGGTCTCTTATATTTAAACAAAGTGTTTTCTTTAATAGTTTTTGGTATTCAAATTATGACCCCCCTTTTCATAGTTAAGGATAATCCCTTCTCGGTGGCAATCTCTTTCATGAATCTAAGAATCCATTCGTTTCGGTCCTTCCAGAGGATTTAAAAGTTAATTAATTTGGAATCCATCGATTTCAGGGCTTTTATCATTTTTTAAATTTCTTACCGCAAAAGTAATTTCATAAATATCTTTTTCGAGTTCTCTTCATTCATCATCCAAACCTGGTGTTTTCACATTATCCAAACAAATATCACCCTAAAGATCATTATCTTGGGAATAAAGATTCTTACAAAAACATTTCAGCTCTTTTAGAATAGAATAGAACAACTGTCTGCAATATCTTAAATTTTTAGTAATAATCTTATTTATTAAATTGTTAAGATAGTTCCTATTTTCCAGGGTACAGGAATGTTTTTCTCCATCCTCAAATCATATAATTATGTTCCTTATTTGAATACCCTTTAATTCTTCCATTTTTTGTTCTAATTCAGTCTTATATTTTGAAAGTCTTTCCTTATGTTATCTTCACAGTCTTTAGACTTTATTCCAATTCAGCAGTCTTAATTATATTTCTTTGAAATGATGCATAAGATATAATTTTTTCCTCTTACTTTATAAGAAAAGTTTCCAAAATTAAACAGTTACTTATCTTGAGCTTAACTCGTCATTTTGTTCAGTATCATTTTTTCAGGTGTTTTCCCCAACGAATATTTTTCAATTCTTTCTTTCAAAATTTCCTTAATTAAGTTACTATATTCACGATGCAGCGGTAAAGAGGTATAAAATTTCCAATAACCTTTTCCCCTTGTTTGGTTAATAATATTTGTTAGAGTTTGGTATGATTTATAACCTGGCAAAATATAAGAATACAACGTTATATCATATATCTTAGGAGATAAGGAAGAAATCGATTCTGGCTTGGTTCCTTGGATTCTTTCTCCACCATGTATATTTTTTTCATGCTTGTTTAATTCTCTCCATACATCCAGGAGGTCATCATTTCTAACTTTGATATTACAACGTCTCTTGATTTTGGATTGTTTAAATGTTAGTAAGTTTCTAAATCAATAGAGGGGTCAAGACCAAGGTTCGATTCTTCTACAATACCTAACGACTCAATATCTAGAGAGAAATCTTTTCAAAAAGTTGGATATAGAAATTAGGATCGTCATTATTTGGACAATATAAAGTTGTTAACGTAAATCTTTTGTTTTCAATAGTGATGTCAGCGATAATGAAATGCCTTCTTCATCTTCGATAAATCTATGAATGGTACAATCAACATTGTTATTAAATAATATTGCTACACCCCTAGCATTGGATCTATATAGTACCATAATAGCTTTTAAACCCCATTTGTTTCTCATAATATTGATATCTGCTTTCCCTAAGTGAATATATTGTAAACAGATAATTGAAAAAGTCTTTATCGCTATATCAATTCATTACTTCGCTTCGTTTTTCCTTATCTCCTTTTTTTGGATATTTTGGGTATTTATGGTACAGTAAAATGCTAAAGAAAAAAACAAGAAAAAACATTGGGGAAATAGATAAAACAAAAATGAGGCATGCCCCCTGTTTGAATATAGAAATTAAGAAAAAAGTCCTAAAAGATTACAACACATTTGTTTTTATACAGAGTAGTACTTTAGTGCATATCAAGAAAGTCACAAACAAAGAGTAAATTGAAGCGTTGGTAAAGTATGTATCAAAGAGAATTTCGTATCAGACTTTAGCATTTTCAGTTCATAAATAGTGAAAAAGAAATTAAAACTAAGAAAGAGAAAGAAAAGTTTGGTTTAATTATATCAATATCATGAGCTGTTCAATGTATCCGTATTGGGGCATTATTCTGAATATTGATATAGTTTCACTGTGTTGTGTACAGTGATAAATATGAATAACATTTGCACATAAAATGTGAAATTTGTTTTTTATATAAGTTCATTTTATACGTCAAGCAATATCCATAGAAAAAACAGAAAGTTATCGAAGTTTCAGATTAAATTTGTAAACAAATATCTAGTTGTTCATCATCTTATGAGAATGTTGATAAAAGGAAGCGTTCATAGAAAACCTAACTCACTTGCTTTATGCGAGAGAGAAAAATTAAAGGAAACAAAACCCACTCAAAGCACTTATTAAGTAACTGCTGAAATAGAGGTGATTTAATCCACATAAGAAAGTGGTCTAATACATACTTAACGAGAGAAGATCTTTCACAAATAATATCTCTGAAAATCTAAAACTAACGTTTCTACTTAAATAAGGACACACATGTAAAATTAAGCATTTATAAAATTTGTTTTAAAATGTCTATGAAGATTTACAGTCAATTGAGTTAAGCTCCTTAAACAAACGGATAGTAAACTTCCGTTCTCAATGAATAAGATTTGAAATTTCCTTACTTAAGCACTAATCTCGGTATGTTCCCACAAATTGAAGCGTTCATAAAATATAAAATATATGTCTATGAAGATTTACACTCGGTTGTAAATTTCGTACCCAATTCTTTTGGGACAATAATTTTTGTAACAGGACTTCGTTTCTGGATTCTTGTTGAATTTATACAGAATGTTCATTTAATCCGGCCCGACGCAAGATTTAATTTTTCTGTTTCTTAAAAGATTTGTGCCGATTTAATTTTCCTATTTCTTTAAAAAACATTGTTGCACTCTAATTTGAAATTTGGCTTTGTCATTTTCTAGATTGTGTCATTCGGTAGGTATTACAAATAAATTTTAATATGATTTATTTTCTAAGAACGAAAAGATTTTCAACTGGCTTACTTAGTCCAAGTTTGCCGCTTTGTTTCATGCAGCCGCCTTCTTTCGAATGCCGTTCCTATGGTATGACGTCACAAAGGCCAACCGTTTTGATGTCAGAATGTTTGTGTCGATATCACAATGGTCTAGGGCTAGTTTGAAATTTTTGTTCTTGGGGTTTCACGTTATTTTTCTGTTAGCCTTATTGTTTAATTGTTGTTTCCGTCTCAAACTAAACAAGTATGTTGTAATAACACATGTACACCGGTTCAACTTAGAAATACTAGTTCTTGATTTCTTCAACAACCACCCATGAATCTTTTTTCTAAATGAAGGTTGACTTCTCTCTCAATTATCCTTGTCTGCGCCTTCTGTGTTTTCCTGAGCTCATGGGCGCGATTTGCCAACTTCCGTCGTTGCTTCTTCATAACAACTGGCTAGTCAGTCCTCGTCATCTTCAAATTCTTCAGAGCTTTCGAGTCTTTCACTGAAGCTTGGAAATCTTGCTATTTATCCATTGTAGATACCAAAGGTACTACAATCGGCATGGGCATGTCCACGTGATATTAGACGGATCCGTGCTCGTTCTTTTCAGCCTATGAATGTGGTTAAATGCCATTTCGGTAAACAACTCGTTTATCGCTATTTTAGGGCGACGGTTTTACGGTATACTATATATCAACAGGATATATCTCCTTGAATAGGCGTCTTGAATCATGAAACTGCGTCTCATGCCCTCCAATTCAGTCTTCGTTTTTTCGAATTCGTTTTTGTTTTCCGTGATTCCAATTTCATTGAATTGTATATTTTTTAAGAATATCTTCAAGTTTACTGTCATATTCTTTTATTTCTCTCTTAGTGTAATAAATTTCAATCTAAACCTCGTTAATTTGCTCAGTAATGTTTTTTGTTTGCTTTGTGAACATATATATTGTCAGGTCTTCAAAGTTACTGACTTGTTCACACGTCATCACCATGTTTTCTTTTTCGTCTTTTTCCGTACCGTATCTTGACCTTTTGACGATGAAATCTCCCAATTTTCGTGCCTCTTGGCCTTTAAATGTCCCTTTTATTTTGTGTCAGTTTATTTTGCCTCTTCACATTTGATATAAACAAGGATGATTATTGATTCAGCGGGAGAAGCTCTCAAACGTGTCTTACTCGCTAGGGAGCATGACCGGAATTGAGTTATCAAACTCGGGAAACCTTGTTCTCCTTCTTGTCAGGTTATGCACATGACGTACCGAGATTATTACAGTCTGGGGAAACTAAAGATGTCTTTAATTGTCAACAAAATAAGTTCCAATAAGACATTAAACTGAATTTGATTATGTTTTATGCTGTGTGTAAGACAATAAGTAACCCATTACATGAAATGTACCCCCTTGGTTCTCTACGGAATATACTTAAGGACATATACTCACTTTTGCTAAGCAATTGAACAAAATAATTGAAAGCAAAATGAACTGATTTTTTTACAAGCAAAAATCTGATTATTTACAACAATCTTTCGTGTCGAGTCTGTAATGATTTTCATTTTTATGCCCGTTTCACAATTACGGAAGACACATATTATAGGCGCCTGATATCAAATCAAGTGCGCCCCGAGTGCGAAGTTCCAGAATTCCAGTTTTTGCATCGCCGATACTTGAGACAGACGAATTGAAAATAAGTAAGCATTTCTTGCTAGGAAATTTCTATGTCATTACTCATTGGTGTTTTGAATTTCAATAATGAGGTCCAGAATGCAGATGAGTGATGACGGGCGAGCACTAAAAATGGCTTGCAAAAGTGATCCTAAGGCTTTATAAGGTATCAGCGAAGGCATTAGTTACTGTTTACTACAACCTCTTCCATCTGATAACATTTGTCAACGGAGGAAAGATACACAAAGCGATATCAAAACCCCTTTCTTGTTAATAGCATGTCTACGGGCGACGGATACGTTTATCTTGATCGAACCTGTCATTTTTCCTAGGGCGAAAGATACACAACCAAATATAGCACCCTCTGCCTACTGATAGCAAGTTTCCAGGGCGGGTGAAACAGCTACGTTCGTAAGTCATGTCTCTCTACTGACACAAGTGGGAGGTTACACCTACCTTTATTACACATGTCTCCCCAATTACAGCTCGTTTAATGCCGAAAGCCATATATCACATCTGGAAACTTGATGATGTTCGATGGTATATTTCTAGAGCGAACAATACACCTTACTATTTCTAACATGTCTACCTAATAAAATCATGCTTCTCTTTATTGATAATATGTTGTGAATATGTATGAAGAACAAACCTACCTATATTGCACTTGTTTCCCCGCCACCCTGTAAAACAGTCTCCCGTACACACTCCAGATGTGACCGCGCAACTACTACAGTAACAGAATCTATCACAGTTTCGCCCATATGTGCCACTGCTGCATTCTACAAAGAAATAGCACCAATTATGACATGTTTACTTTAAATAATCTGTCAGAAATATTAAAAGAATATTGTTCTTTTCTCTGAAATATTATTATTCTGTTCCTCAAAGCATTTGTCAAGTTACAATCAAGTGTAGCCCATTCTTTTAACATTGGTTACAATTGATCAACTGTAAGTGTTTTGTGGATCGATGCGTAATAACCACAAATAGGTTAAATTTGTCTTCCTCTATCAAGAAATATATTATAAGATTTGCTACATTTTAGTTATTTTAGATCAGATCTGTTACATAAAAAAGGTTACGAATATCCATAAATTACTTTCTTTCTATTTAACATTATGATCTAAACATATTTTGTGACAATGTATAAATACAAGATTTAGACGTCTATGTACGATTTAAAGTTTTATATCCGGGCAATTTGGCAAAGATTGAGATTGAAAAAAGTTTTGACCAAAAAAAAATGTATGTTTTTAATTTGTTTAATAATTAATAGGATTACAGCCCTGGGTAATTTCCTACTATAAACATGGTACTAAATTTTAGAATGATTCCATCCCGACTATACACTATTTCATAAATAACTCACTGTATATCTCGACCTCACAGATGTTGAGAGGGCCATTTTCCCGGTCACCAGTCGCGGGATTCTCAATAGTGAGACGTCTAGCTTCAGCATCACACACCACGTCGGTCGGGTTGTTGCGGACGTAGGAGGGGAAGGTGTAACACACTCTAGACCTGAGACCATCCAGGTAAATCAACGATTTCGCTATTCTTGTATTATCTGGAAGATTGAGAAATGTAAGTATTCCACAACAAGTTTTAAAAATCTTAGTATTTTGATACTTAATAAAAAAAAAATTTTGTTAGTTAATAGTCACACAGTGTGATTTTTAACAGCTTGTTGATATCCTTGGTGATGTGATGAAGATATTGTTCCTATAACAGATGATGAAAAAATTTATTCTGGCTTGAATGCATCTTAATTGCAACTTGAAATAGGACAAAGGGCCCATGTGATTTTATAAACGATTTCAGCCATCTAGGGCATTTTATCTAGTCAAAGAAGATAAAATTAATTTAAGGCCATGGCCCCCACAATCCACGTAATGGACCACAGACTCACCAAATCTACATTTTTAAAATCCAATTGGTCGATGTGTACCTAGACATGTTATCAGGCTGTTTGTTCTGAAGATGAAGATAATGAAAAGAGACCCTAGAACCCTATAAGGTTTAAAAAATAATATGTTTGCAATACTTAAAGGTCAAAGGCCTATAGTACAAATATGATACAAAAGTAACACAGGTATCACATTATAATATATATGAATCAAGAATCGATTAATACACTACACTCGCTGCCTAAAAAGATATGTTAAAAAATATTAGGCCATATATATAGCGCCTTTCCACGTCACTTGGATATGCTCAAAATGCTTTCTGAGCTCAATTTAAAAACTATTTACAGATCGTAGGTTGGTAGATATATGGGTCTTGAGTTGTTTGTTGAACATGCAAAGGGATGGACATGATTTAAGCTCGAATGGGAGAGAGTTCCATTGAGAAGCTGTTGCAAATGAGAAAATCGCTGGCCAAAAGATTTTAAGTTGTAGCTGGGAGTGGCAAGAAGAAGTTGCTGCGATGAACGTAAAGTTCTTTCTGGAGCATAGTGAGTCAGTAAATCTTGAAGGTAAGAAGGTCCTGAGTTGTAGAACGACTGGTAGGCTAGGCGGAGACTCTTGAAATTGGTCCTTTCACGAATTCGGAGCCAGAGGAGAGATTTTAGTATAGGAATGATATGACAGCGTGGACCGGTGAGCGTGATGATTCGTGCAGATTTATTCTGAATTTTTTGTAGACGATAAAGTTGAGATGAAGAGATGCCAAAAAGTAAACTGTTGCAGTAGTCCAGGCGGGCCAAATATTCCTAAGATGGTAGTGACAGGTCTTGATATACTTAATTGCTTGTTCATGCTGAGATTTCAATCTAAAAGAACGCCAAAATTCTTCACAACAGGAGAGAAAAGAATACAAGAATGTCCAATGGAAATATCAGAGGGTATGACTTTTTGTTGTCTGGAGGTTGTAGTAATGACCATCGCTTCAGACTTGTCATGGTTAGACTTGAGTTTGTTTGCAGACATCCAGGATCTTGTGGCTGAAAGTCACGCTTCTAGGTTGGTCTTGCACTCAAACTGACTTTCATTTGACCTTGGAAAACTGTCAAACAGTTGGCTGTCGTCAACATAGAAATGATGTGGCACATGGAAAGCAGAGTTTTACGAGCGGTTGAATGTACATAGAAAAAAAGAATTGGTCCAAGTACTGATCCCTGGGGAAGATGCAGGTGAGGATGTGAGTGGAAGCTGTTCTGATGTTTATACATTGAGTTCTGTCTGAGAGGTTGGATCTTAACCAGTCGAGAACTGTATTTGTAAAGCATTGATTTTTCATCAGACGCTCGAGAAGAACCTCTTGGTCGATTGTATCAAATGCCGCAGATAAGTCCAGGAGAACAAGCAAATGAGAGTAACCATTGTCAACTGCTGTTCTGACAGAGTTCAAGGCGTAGTTCAGGGCTGTTTCCGTGCTGTGACCCTGTCTGTATGCTGAATGGTGACAGTCAATCAAGTTATGCTGGGATAGATAAGCAAAACCTGATGCTTGACCACTTTTTCTAGAACTTTAGAAAGGAACATCAAATTTGAGACAGACCAATAGGTTTTTAAACACTGAGTGTCAAGCGTGCATTTCTTGATGAGCAGTTTGGCCACCGCCTGCTTAAAACATGGCGGAACACAGCCTGATGAAAAACATACAGCCTAGAGTAGAACGACACAGTCAAGTGTATGTAATGCAAACTCAGAAGCTGTACTTTGAATACCTAACAGAAGTGGCTAGGAGGAGCTTTTACTGTTGATAACAAGAAATTAATCAATGGCTTTCTTGTTGTTAACCGTGTCGCAGTCGAAACTACATTTTATGTATAGGATTTTTTATGCAATTGAAATTCTTAAAGAAAAACTTAATTTGGAATGAAAATATAAGATAAATAGAGATTATTACCAGAGTATGTTTTGATATCGTAAATATCACTATATAAACTATAAAAATTGTATTAGGCGAGGTTTACCGAGCCTAATACATAGTTTTTATTGTTTATATAGTGATATTTACGATATTAAAACATACGAAGGTAATAATCTCTTTATCATATAATGTCATTTTGAAATGAACCTCCTTTTTCGGTTAATTTTGTGTCCCCTTTACAAACGAAAAGGGCGTATGAATATACCCACGTCATCATTAGGCAAACTCACATTCCGTTTCGCATCATAGGAAAATGACGTCACACAAGAGAAAAATAGTGCAATTTGTCAAACCCTTTACAACAAAAGTGTACTCGTTTTGTTCGAATAAAACAACACACAAAATACGTCATAAATGTTTGAGATATATATAAACTCGTTCAAAACATTTGCAATTGAAACCGAGACGACCCGTCGCCTGCCTTGGCACTTCTGTTGGAATCTTTGTCAGGCGGGGTGTTCAAACCTTCCTTCATACTCTACACTACTATGTGCACTTAGTAGTGTTTGCTTCCATTATACATATCAATAACAGCTGTGATGGTACCTTTGATATCGATGTGAACACTATCGCCGATTGACGAGGCGGCCATGTTTGTTTACGTTGACGCTACGTCACACCAAACTCGACACATCGTTTGTATTGCCAAGGAAACGTTTTCGGAATCGCTCTTTTCGGTACTGAGCTAGGGAAAGTAGTGCGACCTAGTTACCCTCATTTGCATTGTAATCAGGGATCTGATAACATTATTACAAGATGGGTTTATTGCACCGATAACACTGCCCATTATATGATAAATATAATAATGCACTTTATCAGATAAAGAATATTTGTACAGAATGAGCTGTATAGCAACTACACCATCGTCAATACCTAAACTGCAGATGCATTCAAATGGAACTTCTCCCTTGTAATTCTGTAGTGTCCGTCTCTGATTCAGTTTTCTAATGAAATCATTTTAATATTTCTAGTATATACAGGGTGTCTGTCTAGTTTGCTCTTCCAAATGTCCATTTATTGCCAATATAGTATTTTTTAATTTATAGTTCAAAGAAAATGGTTTACGTTAATGTTATATATGTATTATTTGTTCAAATGCTTACCTCATAAACAAGCACATGCGTCAGATAGACCTATGGATATCTACGTCTGATGTTTTCACGACACATGACGCATGGACGAATCATAATATTGGAATTCTGTCTACCGCGAGTTTACATGCGCTTTCATTTTGTTTTAATGTCAGTGGTCACTGACAATTACTCGCAAACAATTTCGTAACAGTGATGTCGACATGGTTAAAAAAAATTAGATTGTCTAGAAGACTGAGATGTTATATTTATGATCATTGTCTTTGTAAGTTTTATACTTGTCTAGATTCACTGTTAGACCATTGTAACAATATATTTTATCATCCAAAACTGTGTTCCACAGGATATATCAAGTATATGACATCACAGTTGTTTTACACCATCAAGTTATGACATCACAATGATATGACGTCATAAACACTACGACGTCACAATGCTATGACATCACCGCACTTGGAGTCTTAGGGCAGCACAGTGTTCAGTAATGTTCATTTGTCATTCAAATGGAATGAAAAATGTTTTGGATGATAACTAGAATCTCACCCTCGTGTCTTCTGATATCAAATATATTAATACTCGTTGATAAAAGTAAAAATATCCTCGGCAAGCCTCGGATATTTGTAACTTTCATCAACTCGTGTTGATATAATTGATATCAGAAGACACTTGGGTGAGATTCTCTATATATACAAAATAAATGTTTACTCTTCTAAAAAGATATTTTATCATAACTAAATAAAAGCAAATCACTCTCCAGTATCTGAATCAACGAAAAAACTGTCAACAATGTGTCAGATGGACAATAGTTTTAGCTTTTTCGTCATTAATACATCACAAATCAAATTTAAGTTAACATTCATCTCTGTCGTACACCTAGAGAAGTTTCAACATGATGAAAGTTGTTGGAAAGCACTTGCTCTTTTGAAAGTCAGATCATATATGCATGCATTAAAATAGTATCGATATCAATCCTTCTGGAACAACGTCAGTACTTAATTGGTTGACAATTTCTTTTTTGCAGAGCTTGAAGGGTATTTTTAATTTTTGGTGCGAAAAGCGGAACGAAAATGAATGATGTTTAATATCAATTGACATAAATTCACATAAAATATTTGTATTTGGAATGATAAGAAACAACATTCAAACAAAGATGTGACTAGTCAAACAAAACCAATAAGGATACTTACATCCATTACGTAAGTAGAGACGTATATAATACAGTTTATAACGGTGTCCCAGATTGATTGACAATTGGTTCCTTCCAAAGTTCCCATGGAAACATGTTTTTCTCTCGCCGTTGATGTCGTTGTTTCCATCCACAGCGTTTCCTGGGGGCCAGTCTGTGTAGTCGCTGTTGGTTGTCGAGGAAGCTGTTGTTTTATACGCCAGATTTTCTTGAAATGGAAATAATTCAATCATCAGTATTGTTCTTTTACATCATCCTCAATGATGCACAGTTATGTCATCAAATAATTCCACAATATTTACTGGTCCCATTGTAGGCTCGGCCCGATACTTGTATTACCTTCCTTAGCGTGACTTAAATCAGCGTTTTCTGCTGAAAATGTCCAGCTAACCTATCAAATGGCTTCAAACATGAGAGACTTCAGTTTCATTATCACACACAAACGATATTGGAAGAATAGTGTTTTTAATGTATGTCATCGGTTAAGCCAGCAACACTATAACGATATAATTTGATTGTCTCTTGTGTTGATAAAGATGATTTGACTCTTGTCCGGCAAAATATAATAAAATAAATTTACAAATCATCCTAATAGCATCGGCATTCTGATGCAACACTCGAGCGAGTCTAGATCTAAAACATTGGATGATTTCGTGCATTATTACTCTTTAGAGATTGCACAGGAGTAAAAACTTGATACCTGTAGCAAACAGTTCTTGCATATAGCACATGGCGGTTTATGATGTAGAAATCTATTTTAAGGGATGATTAAGCACCATTAGATTGGCTATTGATAGACGGCTAGGTCAGCAAAGGGAGAACATACTTTTATGGAGTTGAGCGGAGGATGGATCAAGAGTATATAGTGTAGGATTATTAGAACATATACTCTGGATTATCGATGATGCGTTTACAAATGCTATGGACTAATTAAGGCAAAAACCTTTGCATTAACACTTAGTTTTACTCATTGATTTGCAAAATAACGCAGACAAAACCATCATTGAAAAGCAACGGCCTGGATAAAGCTTTTGTAGACTTCCCATCTTTTTTTTGCATGATCCTTTCTAGATAATACTTCCACATTTAAATCAACGAGAAAAACAATGAAAATTGACTTACCTTTTTGACACAGTTGTCCCCCTTTCACCCAGCCTGCATTGCAACTTCCGAGACATACACCTGTCAGTTCGTTACACGCCTTGCAATTGCAGGAATACCTACAGGATTCACCGAACCGCCCTGAACTGCATAATGCTATGAAATACAGGATATAACAATGATTAAAACTTTCTATCGCTATTGTGTTAAGAGACACCACACACGGCTGTTGTTGGAGAAATGGGGAGACTATATGTCTTAAACTTCATTTTTGCGCACTCTGGTCACCACAAGTCTCATTAACATGTCGCAACAGATTTTTCGGGTGCTTAATCGCTACCATATCTAAATATACGGATCTACTGTAAAAAGGTTAGTGCGAATCGTTCACCAACACATCTGTTAACACGTAGAGACAAGACCTACCCTCATCCGTGAACATAAAAAGAGAACATAGTGTGTTGTTGGGCTCAAAATATGTCAAACTTTTTAAATGGTGTTATTTAAAAAAAAAGTAGTATTTTTCTCTGAAAATATACATCTCATTGCTTATCACTTAGAACAGTAACAATAAACAGGAAAGACGTAGAGATTTATGACTGAAAATGGACGATGAAGCGCTACAAACGTAATTATGGAACGAGAAAATAAAGTTTTGTATTAACTAGTAGGTCATGTAACTAAGTTATTTATAATTAGGACGTATTGTTTACGACTTCTTACCATCTATATGGCCGTTTTTAATTCACCCTCGAAAACCAGAAAATGGCAAGATTTTGGCATTTAAGAGATAAATATGCATCTTTAGACAGGCGATTTGAATATAGTTTAGGTAGTATGATATTTTGACTCTATTCAGCCACGTACAGAATTATTAAAACATACTCTGTGTCACTTTACGCGTTGCCAATCACCCCTCAAGTGACGTCTAAGACATCTGACTGACGTGAGTTGATGATGCTGTTTTGAAGAGTCAGTTACACCTGGTGGTAGGGTCGAAGACGTCTCAACCTATCTTGTCATAGTTGCCGGTACGCTGTGTGGCGACTTATAAGTCGTCCTTGTACCGTCGCCATAAATAAACGTTTCCTAAAATGAATTGACCTGTTCTGGCATTCACCAGTGTAAACACATGCTATAGACTATTTCTTGCCCAGTTTGGTGTTTGGGCCTGTATTTCAAAGTCGTTGCAACAGTTCTAGGAAAGTTTGTAACCCAAACATTTTGTCAGTGATGAAGTTAAAGCTTCTTGTGTTAGCTGTTTTTTCCATGGATAGGAACGCATATTTCGTGTTACATCAGAAAACTAGAAGCTCTGATTGACGTTAAATTTACATCATAGGTTAACGAGTTTTGACTTTTGTTAGCCGAAAAGACGGGTATTTACTAGTATGACATGGTCAAGTAGGGTTTGTCACTTCATAGTTTTTCTTTATCTTTAGGCAATATCTAGAGGTGTATACTCTCTCTTTAGCACTAGTTTAAAAACGTGTTTAAAGTAATCTTTTTTAATAATTTACAACTCTGCTAATGAGATAACATTGTGCAAAGAAGCTCATTTTGGCATCACGTACTTTAAGAAACATTCTTCTGACCTGATATGTTTGATAACCTGAATTGTCCTTAACGCGCGAGTATCTGCACCAAAACGAGAAACTTCACTATTTTATAGTAAAACTATTAACTGGAGAAAATACCTCACCTTGTATACCAGGTGTTATGACAATGAGAAACAGTCCTAGACTCAACGTATCCAAACCCGACATTTTCGTTACCTTTTTACACAGACATAAGGAAGATAAATACAAAAGTACGCATATCGAGAACCCAGTCAACTACATTTTTCAATATGTGTTTCTGTGTGTATTGTCTACCCTTTTAAAGATCTATCATTATCCCCTATACCGTCAGTGAGCTTACCAATAGATTGCGAGAGGTCTTTACATGGGCTCATTCACAAGATGATTTTGTCTTCGTGAACTGACTTGTAATCTCGACTCAAACGTTAATCCAAATATGCATCGGGTTTACATTTTTTTCAATTTTGGGGGAGTAATCTCTATGGGACATAATGGAAGGAACAAAGGAATTTTGAATTATAAACAAGTTTTTCCATACTTTTGAAGCCTCTCAAAAAGGGTAGGATCTTTTTTAATGGGTACTGACATAAATATTTTAGTATAATCCTTCTCCAGCTCCGATAGTTTTCATCATGTTTAGATCACATGAGATACATCGTTGATGGAGGGCAGTTAGGTGAGTATATACCTGCCGATATCTCTTTGCTTGTCTAAATACACTATGTAACATTACAAAAGGTACTTTTTCATGTTTTCTGTCTTGATAGAATAACATTATGCTGTTTATTGTTTGAAATTCAAGAATCTTTGTCGCATGTAATTAAGTATGAAATATGCTCTTTTTATATCAAATTTGTTTTTCCAATCTAGTAGGTTCTTTTTTCTATTTCCAGTAGTTATATTAGCAAGAGTTGGAACATGCCCTGCACGACTATGTCACCTCCCGTAATGAAGTGGATAACCAAGCGTACCCAGAACTTTTAGATTCCATCTGGTCTGACTGTGGCTTTGCAACGGACTCCTCTCTCAGTAAAAGTATCAATTAGAGGCAAGGAAGGAAACAGATGAAATATGATTTAATATTCCTAATGTAACCCAATTTTTGTCAAAGCTGAAAGTAATTAAATTAAGCTGCTTAAAATATGATTTACATGAATTTATTATCATACTTACAACAAATAGGTATGAACATTTGTATCCAAAAAAAACCCACCCATTAGTGCATACTTATTGGACGGCAAATTACGCAATGATTAATATTGGAAATATTTATATTCAAAATTTACATTACATTGTCATTTATCAATAGAGACCTAAACTTTATCCTCACAAGGTCAAATAAAATTGATTTTGTTATTTTAGTTTTGGCATAAACTAAAACTCAATGAAACTTGCAGTTGACAACTAATCAAAGTTGGCGGCGCACTGTTCAAGTGTAGTTAACTTTATGAAATCGTTCTGCTTTTCTGTACCTAGACAAATACCTTAGCTTTAAACTACACGTTACTGTAAGATTTTATCTTTAAAAACAAGTGAGAACTAGTGATTCAAAGAACCCGTCCCACAACAACCTAAATGGTTAATATTAAAACAGACCTTTTAAGCTATAATTTGGGAAATTATAAAGACAAAAAAGGAATTTTCTATTATGTCTTGTTAAGCTTAGGATATGAGCTACTCATTTATGACAAGATATATATGTAAATGTAAGTAAATGGAAACTTCAAATATTGCAGAAACCAAGCACATATTCTTAATGATGATTAAGATAAGAGGAATAAATCACTCTTCTCCAGCTCTGATGGATCAAGAAAAGCAACATAATGTTTAATGTATATGGTAAATGTGGTATGGTGTTCACGAGATACACTTGAATATGTATAACATAAGATCTTCATAACAGGTTTTCAACTACAAATGAGTTATTGAGGGTTCATGAAAGAAAATATCTTTTTTCTATTGTTCAATATTTTCTCTCAAATTGCGGGGGATAAAGCCGAATTTGTCTGCTGTTTTGAATTAGATTAGTTCTTAAATAAAACAGAAACCTGTTCGTATTCAAACAAAGTGATTCTCTGCCTTGTTATCTCTACGTACAAAATGAGGATCACCCGGCGTCAGGCGCAACGGAGCTTTACAAGCGCATACACAATAGCATATAATGTTTACATTTGTGCATAATGATGTAATAAGTGGTACTTTTGCTTCATTTTGAACAAAATAATCTTATATCTAATTTTAACAACTTTATGCTTATAGGTCTTGTTCTTCATTTGTCAAACCCACAAACTCTTCATGTAATCATAGATTTATCCAAGCCTGATTAATAGGTAAGTCAATATATGAATAAAAGAAATAATATTTCTGACAGGATGTTAGTCTAGGTTCTTTATTTAAAGTGACAAAATATTTTTTTATAATTTCCTCAACATTGAGCACATCCCTGATAATGATTAGTGGTGAATGGATAATCTGCTTTTCTTAATATATAAGATATGAATATATATATTTTAGCCATTAGAATGAGATGTGATACCAGTAGGCTGACAGAACTATTACAAAATAGAATATCTATAACAGATTCGAAATATTCATATGTATAATATGGTGATTTATAAATGTTTCTCTAAAATCTTACTGGTAACAGTCGTCAAAGCGCACAGTTCTTCGCGGAGAGTTGATCATGTCTAACCACATGATAACTAGTATTGTTTATTGAAGTTTGAAAATATTTTTACATAAAATTGTGTAGCATTATCGTATTTTGCGTGTCTCAGATCGACAATGGTAATGGAACGGCGAAATGAGCTCGTACTAGTATTTCTTCGTATCTTTGTAGAGTTTTTTTCGGTACTTTTACATTTGCTTGGCATGATTTTTTTAGGTATATTCAAACTGTGTCCAAAAACTACTTTATTTTGACAACTGCACTGTGCACAACACATCAAATGGATATGAAAACATCGATTGCGGTTGTACACAGTCACGTTAAATTATTAGAAATTGAGACGTTATTGCCTTGACACCTGAATTGTAGCTTTTGAAAGGCTGTCATAATTTGCATTTGTTATAGAAAATAGCATGAGGCAGTCATTTCAAACCAATACCAATAGAATAATCAAACTGTCTAGTTCGTTGCATAGCAAGCTCTAGCATGATCCATGGAAGATATCACATAGATCTACACCTGGGCCTTTCCAGTAAGCATTTGTAGGAATAGATTACGTCGCGACTCACATGCACATAGAATCGAATAGGCTAGTCAATATTGTTCCGTCCCAAAAAGGTGAGAATACTTATAAAGTCTATTGTGAAGAGGAAAACGTTATGTTAAAATGAAAAAAGGAAAGCCGTATTTAAATGTCAGTCACGTATAACTGATAGATATGTTTAATATATTACTGACAGAACAATGATGAAAAGGTGTATACAAATATTAGTCCATGGAAGAAGTCATATCTAAACATGAACCTTTCCAGAAAATCTTTGAAAAGGTAGATTATGTCCATTAATCATATGAACATAGAATCAAATAAGCTACTCAATGTTTGTCTGCTCAAAGGTGAATCACAAACTATATCAGGTCTATTTTGAATTGGAAAACGTTAAGTTAACATCAACAAAGGGAAACCGTCATTAAAGTGGTCTGTGTTTGATTAATCATATCTATACTAGAACTAGTTCGATGTTAGGGTGTTTGGTTCTTTTCCATATGAACGTTAAAGACAACTTCGGGCAAGAACACAGGGCCTAAAAAAAAGTCATTTTTCCGGAGTTATATCATCTTGCCCATGACTTTTAATCTCACTTTCGCATACATGTACACTTAGATGGAGCCAACAAGATAGATTTTAACGAGTAAAACTTACTATCTTAATTCGAAGTTCACGAATTGTTCACATATTATTGTTTTACAATTCCTATTAACATATTGATTTGGTTTCGGTCTGATATTGTTCTTTATTTTCTCTCTCTCTGAGGTTCACGTGCAATTATTAAACCATTAAAAACGTTCCAACATTAATGTTTACCTAGGCTGAACCAACAACAAATGTGTCCAAGAGCCATAAGGTAGTGTTACTAAATTACCTAAAGTTACCTAAAACCGATTTCATTTGCCATTTCGAGTAATTATCAACTAGTCGCGTGAATTGACTATAGCCATTGTTTCATATTACAAGAGTCACTGACGGAAGTGCTGTTGCAGCGAGACCAGCTCATGAAAACCTGTCTCCGACTAAGATCAAAGACGCTTCAAATTAGCAAAGTGCACAGATTTATGGTATTAAAGATGTTAAGGATTCACTACAGTGACTCGATAATCTGGAAGATTTCGTAAATAAATCTCTTATTCCAAAGAAATGTGTTATTTCCTGACTGATCGCCTTGTTGAGTGTGTCAGGTTAAAGGTTTCGTCATAGTTAGTTTCGTATGTTATCTTATATAATCTTATGTTTTAGTTTTAGACTTATAACGCAATCGTCATACAGTGTATCATCTGTACAACTATTCTATCCGATGATACCTACATATTGTACCTACAAAATGGAATTAAGAAAAGTATAATAATAATAATTTACATTGGACGTGAAATAATACGTATGCGATATGGCGACACTGACAATGGGGTAACGTTCGTTAGCACTACAGTAGTTTTCAGACAATTTTTAAAATGCCAATGCTTGGGGCTCCTTGTGAGTCAAAACGTACCTCTTGCAGATTCGTACTTCGTGAATAAACGTTATGACATATCATCATCAGAAACGATCTGAATTGATGAACATAATAGGGCCTGAAATAAGATCGTTGACGTAAATATTGATCAAAAGGATAGTTTTTTCGGTAGGCAATTGTCATCCGTTACGTATAAATGTTAATAAATCGTCACGTCGCCTCCATTTCTATTTGATTACTTTTTGAATGAATTGTGCGCCACTTCTTTGTCATATTGCAAAGTCTGAAACAACAAAACTATTACCTTTTGTCGATTATAGTTTTGTTATATCTTTCATTCCGTATTCAACATTTACTTTGATCTATTCATTTTACTAAAAAAAACGTTTGTCACATAATTCAAAAGGAGTATGAGGCCTTGAGGCAAATACACAGATAGTATATTCCCTACAATTGTGTTCATCAAGTTTTCAGACAATTAAAAAAATGCTATGCATATCGTTGCATAGAAACACAAGGCATTGCCAATGCTGGGGTCGCCTTGTGAGTAGCATAGCTCTTGCACCTTGTGCTTCGTGAATAACACTTAAGACGCATCATTCTTTTCATATTTGAACTTAAATATTCCCTTCATTAACCATAAAGAATATAAGTATGTTTAAGGAAGTATATTGCAGGTAGAGATTGTCTATGCTGTGTCTATAAATATTTTCTTTCTGGCATTTAGGTTCTCTATGCTTACTTGTCAACGTTTGCACACATAGTAATTTCTCTCGCATATTTGGCTTTCGTAATAATTATTCATTCAAGTTCATTTTTCAGGTTCATTTTTAAGCATATCGAACTGTGATCAAGTGTATCATTCAGTGTTTAGCAATGTCAGAGTGACATCATGTACATGTTGCTAACGGAAACTATGCAAAAACATTCAAGTGACGATTCAATTTTTATCAGTTGAAGTTTGCTTGCACAGCATTTACACGCACAATAATTGAAATGAAAGGATTTCGGTTATGAATATTCACGTTATAGTCATAGTTGCATAAGTTGTACACAAACGTCTACTTCAGTAATTCAAATCACATTGTATCCTTTGAAAACTCAATTTCTACAGAGTCTGAGGTCTATAAACTTTACAAACACATTCAATATTAATTGAAATTTAATGATGGCCCAAAACAATATCTGACATCTGATATTCCAAACAGCTATTTGGCACTCGGTGGAAAACCTTTAACATTCCGTACAGAGAGGCTGTTTACATTTGAAAACGCAACACATAAAAATTTTAAGCATAGATATAATGAACTTGAACATTGCGATAATCCGCGTTTGATAAAATGTTACTCTTGAAAATATATTGAATTTTTTGACGACACTGATTCAAAAAATAAATAGAAGAAAGGGAAACTTTCTAGAGTTATCACATACAGAAAAAATACGTTGGACATGAAATGTATGTTAATTTAATGAGTATTTAATTAATTCTCCAACCTTTGTTGCACAAGGAAGTATTTGCTTCAGTGTTACGCATGAGATAATATCACCATGTCATTTATCAATCTTTTAACATTGTTGAAGTAATAAATCTCTTATTTCGTGTCATATAATATTAACCTGTGTTTTCATGATCTGTATTTCGTATTAGTCTCTCAGACTATAATGGAGAATATAACAAAGTGCAATGAATAAACGAACATTATAAAGACCTTTGCCACTATGTCTCAAGAGACATAAGAAATGGGGTTTTATGTGAATCTTTATAAAAAATATTTGATTGTGCGATTTGTGTTCGTTTCATTAATTGAATTCTTTTAAAAAAAACGAAAGTGAAAACTATCTTTTGTCAATTATAGAACTTCATGTATAAGATATCCTTTGTTATGGCACAACGTACGCATAAAACCGCCAGCTCAGCGAATCTATGTGTTATAAGGACTAATCGAGATTAGGTGGCATTTTTTTGGGGCGATAACATTAGTAAAGTTTGACCACAAAGGGTACCTATTGTGTATAGCCCTTTAGAAAACACTTTTATTATAAGATTTAAGTGGTACAAAGCCGTGTTTGTAGCCATGACCAAATGCTTACGTCTGGCTACATACAACTCCCTGACAGTTTTAATAAAATTAATGAACGAATAGTGTTGGCGGCATTAATTTTACAAAATCAATTCCCATAAATAATATGTATAAAAAGAACATTAGAGTGTTCACAGGAAAAAAACAGCGGGATAGATACGATTGTTCATTGTGATGGTACTTTGGCGACACTTAATTTGAGTAGCAGAATGCCATTATTGGAGAAGTTCCTCCCCATTGAAGTACGAAATCAATCTACATTTTTTGTAAGTTGTAACAATGCATGCCACAATTGATGGGTTTATATATTGATATTTTGAGAGAAAACTAATTTAAGCCCATAGTGTTTGTAAAATCAAAATAATGACTTAGAAACTTTTATTCCTCGGAACATTATCGAATTTTATCAGACTGAATTTAAGCCCGTACAAAAGTGTATAGAATTATTAAACATGTTTAATATAACTATTGCATGTCAAATAGACAATTGGTATAAAACGACACAAGACAAAGAGTGAATACTATTTATTTTAAAAAATAATTTTGAATACTATACCTTTTAGTTATTTGAAAAACGCCTTGCCAAATGAGGAAAGTTGTGGTAAGAACGCTCGTTACTCCTGCAGTTATAACAGTATATACTAATATTGAAAAGTTGTAGGTCTAAAGTTATTTAGTATATATATATATATATATATATATAGTCCTAGAGCGCTACTAGACGGGAATAGCTTTTCCATGGATCGTTGTTGTGACTGCTGTTTATAGTGAATCAAATAACACGGTGGGACACCTGTATTCGTATTTATCTATATATGTAGCTAAAGGTAGTCTTTCCTGGTTATATCACTTGATACATATGTACCTATATGCTGTATCACTTCATACATGATTACCTGTATGTGGTATCGCTTCATACACGTGTACTATATGTCGTATCACTTCACAGATGTGTACCGATATGTTGTATTACTTCATACATGTGTACCTATTTCTTTCAACTTGGTGCACCTCTATCATTAACTGCATTTTTTCAAAATCATATGAAAACATTCATTCAGTTTTTAAATTGTCATTTCAACATAAGATACTTGAATATGTGTTGACATATCCTGAATGTGGCACTTCGCCAACGGGATGTAAGGCTGATATGCATTGATCTTTGTGCCCCAAAGGTCATAAACCACAAAATCACTACACTTAGTGCACATTTTACGGTTGCATCTTTTAAAATCCCTTGATGTGATATATTAGCCTTAACCATCCAAGTAACTTTATATGGAAACGCCGCAAATGGCTGCAATATTGCCCAAGCGGCGTTAAACAATAACTCACTTCAAGGAAAGCAAACAAATATTCATGGTTGTCATTCTGTAGTCACGGTCAAACCTGACTACAGGACCGGGTCAGTCAATAACATTTGGCCGTTGGTAACAATAGATTCAAATGCGGAACAGGGACTTTGGATGCGAAGCCCGATTTTGAATAATTTATGTAAATCCTACATATCCTTACATATTCTTAAGATTCTTGCTACCACATCGTTTTTTATATCTGCAAATACCCTGATATGTCAATGCCAATGCCTCGTTTTGCAATGAACTAGTAACCAGTCTAATGACTTGCAAAACCCCCCAAAACAGATACAGATTGAGATGAAAAGGTTCTAAAGAAATAATGTCCAGAAGGATATTAAGCGTATTAACAAAACTTATGATTCCAATTCAGCATTGATAATTGTGATCACTTTTGAATTTTCTTTTCGGTCCGAAAGGTGTATGAGAAGCATTTCGGTAAACAACAGCTTATTGCAAAGGCAAACTATTTAAGCAGGTGCACGAAATAATCTGCTATTGCTTAATAATTATAGACCAATCTTTTATGTTACATTACCTGCGATCAGTATAAGCAAAGTAAAGTGATCGAGTAAAGAGAATAGATTCAAACAGTAAGCGTATGGTTAAATGATTTGTGAGCTTTGTGGAAAGGTTTAAATGAAACCAAGAGACGTTACTTAATACAGGCAATAACTAACAATTACCTTTCTCTCGGTATGTTAATTACATGATTAATGCAACGAAGGAAAGATAAGCTGTCGGTTATTGCTTCTATTACCCATAGTTAAAAAAACAAAAAAAAACAAACTTGAGTATGATCACATTAAACAGTTTTGTATTAATTAGCTGGAACGTACTGATTATACTATGACGTCATAGTGAAGTGGGTTCAAGGTGTAAATGTTACGAACAATCTGGGGTATATCACAATCTGCAGATTGTTCGAACAATCTGCAGATTGTTTGCTCACAATCTAGGAATTCCTAGATTGTTTAAACAATCTGCAGATTGTGCGACCTGAACAATCTGAGAATGATCACAATCTACGAATTTGTGTTTAGTAGCATTTTAATCATTATAAAATGGGAATTATCTAGCTGATTAAGGTTTCTCTATTTAGCAAGTATAAGGATCGATTCCTAGATTGTGATGAGCAATCAGCTTGTCTCTTTCTCAAAATGAGGGGGTATGGGGGCCGATTCCCAGATTGTGAAGGGATCATAGCTCACCTTTACTTAAACTGAGAGGGCATAGCAGTCAATTCTTAGATTGTGAAGGGCTCACAGCTCGCTTATAAACCGAACTGACGCAGTATAGGGGCCGATTCCTAGATTGTGAAGGGCTCATAGCTCACCTTTATTTTAACTGACAGAATATAAGGGCCAATTCTCAGATTGTAAAGGGCTCACATATCGAGTATAGGGATCGATTCTCAGATTGTGAAGGGCTCATAGCTCGTTTCGATGTCACACTGAGGGACTATAGGGGCCGATTCCTAGATTGTGAAGGCCTCCAAACTCGCTTATATATCAAACTAAGGGAGTATAAAGATCGATTCCTAGATTGTGAAGGCCTCACAACTCGCTTATATATCACATTAAGGGAGTATAAAGATCGATTCCTATATTGTAAGGGCTCATAGCTCGCCTATAAATCATACTGACGGAGTATAGAGGTCTATTCTCAGATTGTGAAGGGCTCACATATCGGCTTTATGTAAAACTGACTGAGTATATGGGTCAATTCTCAGATTGTGAAGGGCTTACAGCTCACCTATATATGAAACTGAGAGGGTATATAGGAGTCGATTCTCAGATTGTTAAGGGCTCATAGCTCGCTTTTATGTCAAACTGAGGGATTGTGGAGGGCTCATAGCTCGTCTACAAATCAAACTGACGTAGTATATGGGTCAATTCTCAGATTGCGAAGGGCTTACATCTCACCTATATATGAAACTGAGAGGATATATACAAAATGTAGGAGTCGATTCCTAGATTATATAGGCATTTGCTGTCTGTTTGCTAATCCTTTTTCCTTTTTGAATTTATATATATATATATATATATATATATATTCTGAATGTTGTGTATCATATGTTTCATGGAAATTATATATTGTTTAAATTACACAGATAAAATTAGTTGTTTGTCACTCAGGTCACTATGGTCGCAGCACGGAGTAGAGACGATGCCATTATATGACTCTTCTTGCAGCGTAGTAAATAATCCATCCACATTAAAATATTCTAAATATATTGAACCATGAACAGACATTATATAGATCAAATAAATCATTTCTTTGTTAATTTCACATACCGATATAGCGGAAACTATTGAAAACGTTACAGAAAAAAACATGTGTCAAAATGTTGACCATAGTGTGACCGAAGAGCAATAAAACTTTTACTTCAGTCAATTCATTATTGCATAAGTATTTGCCCCATGATATCGTGCGATAGATATACATGAAATTACAGAGAGGAAGTTAATGTGATTGTACGCGAATTTAGTGTAGAGACGCGACACAGTGACACGTTGTTTTGATAAGCTGACCCAGCTAGACATCTGGTCTAATTATCTACGACAACACAAAATATTAACTGTTCGAATATTATAAAAAAAAATTAAATTCGTATATTTAAAAACTGTTCATATACAAACTCAAAAGATTAAGTAACTTTCCAATTTATGTATCGTTCCTATAAAAACTTTCAATATCCCGGTCCAGGAAGAAAATGAGGGGAAAATGTTACACTCATAGTTTCCATAATGAACAATAATTATAAGGATCAGAGTTTGTTGTCTTTGATTTTTGAAACTTTCGATTAGCATCACGAGACTATTTCCTTCATTGAACCTTGTTAGTGTCAGTGTCTATGCAAGTAATTCATACCAAAGGAGATTATTGTTTTGTGTTGAAACAGATAGTACTTATGCTCAATTAACCTAACTTAAGTCAAATAAGCGAGAATGAAGAATTAAATTTCAGTGTAATTATAACTTTTCAGATATTAAATATACTTTTCATAGTGAATTGTTATTTATTGATTTCCATATGCAAACATTTTACACATATAAGAAATAATTCTTACTTCTACATAAATAGTAACACCCTCCAAAAAGTGTTACACGGGTTCCGCAAACTATGATAAATGAAAATCTAATATCGCAGAATCGATATACAAACTAGTTTTCTATCTCCACATTTTCACAATATGAACTGAACCCTCTATTAGCAAAATAAAACACAAATACAATCGCAATGCCTTTCACAATCTAGGAATCGACCCATATACTCTCTCAGTTTGACATATAGGCGCGCTGTGAGCCTTCAGAATCTAGGAATCGGCCCCTATACTCCCTCAGTTTCACACAATGACGATATCTGAACCCTTCACAATCTGAAAATTGACTTATATTTCCTCTCAGTTTAAATAAAGGTAAGCAGTAAGCCCTTCACAATCTAAGAATCAACCCTTATACTCCGTCAGTTTGGTTTATAGACGAGCTATGAGCCAACCACAACCTTAGAATCGACTGCTATACCCTTTCAATCTAAACAAAGGTGAGCTGTGAGCCCTTCACAATCTGAGAATAAATCCCTATACTCTTTTAGTTGACGTATAGACGCGCTGTGAGCCCTTCACAATCTTGAAATCGGCCTCTATACTCCCTCGGTTTGACATAAAAGCGAGCTGTGAGCCCTTCACAATTTGAGAAAAGATCCATGTACTCTCTCAGTTTGTCATATAGACGCGCTGTGAGCCCTTCACAATCTGAGAATATATCCCTATACTCCCTCAGGTTGACAAATAGGCGCGCTGTGACCCCTTCACAATCTAGGAATCGGCCCCTATACTCCCTCAGTTTCACATAATGACGATATCTGAGCCCTTCACAATCTGAGAATCGACTTCTATTTCCTCTTAGTTTAAATAAAGGTGAGTTGTAAGGCCTTCACAATCTGAGAATCGATCCCTATCCCCTCAGTTTGACATATAGGCGAGATATGAGCCCTTCACAATCTGAGAATCGACCCCTAATGCCTCTTAATATGATATAATGTCGACCTGTAAGCCCATCACAATCTAGGAATCGATCCCTACACTCCGTCAGTTTGATATATAGGCGAGCTATGAACCTGTAATAATCTATGACTTGACAAATATTCTCCATCATTTGGATGCATACACAAAGAAAAACCTAAATAAACTAGAATTCTCATGTGATGATGCAAAATATACTACAAACAAGCATATTCCCAGATTGTGATCATTCCCAGTTTGTTCAGGTCTCACAATCTGCAGATTGTTTAAACAATCTAGGAATGAAAAATATTCCTAGATTGTTCGAACAATCTGCAGATTGTGAGCGAACAATCTGCAGATTGTGATTATTCCCAGATTGCACGGAACATAAATACTTCTTGCAGTGAAATCTATTCAGTAATTTATTTTAATCTTGTTGTGTGGTGTCATGTTTTGTTGTTGACATATTACCTAACCTTGTCCTGGATTTTTGAGGTCAGAGATGAATTCAGGTGTAGTTCTATGTAAATGAGGGCCAGTCCATTGTTTGTGGCATAGGTCAGTTCATGTAAATTAGGATCAATCTACTAATGGTGAACTGATTATCTGATTGGTCGAAGATGTTTGGTGCATGAGCTAAGTGGGCTAGGTGTGCACTTGCTATCGTTCTGTTTACCTGGCAAGATGAATTCAGGAGACATTTGGGTTAAAGAAGATCATTGTATTTCTGGTGAATTTCTTTGGTTTTTGTGGAAAAGGAAATGATACAAAAACATGTTCAATTATCATTAATTCATTCAATTTCTAATGAAGTTGAGTTCACTGACGAGTTGTCTTCACTTCACCGTTACAAAATGAAGCCTCCAGTGAGGAACATGTGAACCAGAATGAAGACTCAAGCATGAAGACCAGCATGACCATGTGAGATAAATTTTCTACAATAACTGTGACCAAAAATGAACTTTATGTAACTATATATACCTCTTCAGGAATGAACTCTTTTTGTTGGAAGCAACTGTGACAACTCAGATTTACTTTGAATTTAGTGCCAGGTTGAAGATAGAATAAGGCTACCTACGTTATATGCCAAAAGCTACCACTGTTGCTAACTGTAAAAGTTTTGGCAAGAGGTCTATTATCGATATTTTAACTCATTAACGCCGAGACAGCTTCACGGCTCAACGCCTGGGCCACTGACCACAGTCACTCCTCGCTGTCGCGAGACCAATTAGCTTAAGAACCCGTCTCTTCGCGGGGGCCTTTGAGGGCCATAGTTGACCGGACACTGTCTAGCCTTGTGCCATAAAGTCTTGATTGTTTTATAGTTTCGTGAAGATAGATGCAGGTGCTGGATATTGATACTTTACAGGAAAATAACATGTGATATTTCACCATTGAGTTGATATTTTGCGGTTTGTCCGATTTCAATACATAAACATTCTCAAAGAGTATTTTCACATACGTTGATTTATATGCATTTTCATTTGTAAATACAAATACTGCATATCTACACATCATGTTGAGTAGATACGGTGTGTCGGTATTTCAACTATCTGAATTATAATTAAGGATTTATAGAGATGATATCCCGATTTAAGAGAATGCACGTAACATTAACGAATGTAATGATTATTAATATTGACCAAGTGATTTATTCTGTTGGGACGTTGTCAACTCTAATAATTTAACATGTGCATGTATCCATTCAATGACAGACAGGGTCGTGGATCTATGAAGGATATTGTAGAAGTTGAAAAAACCCACGTGCATGCTAAAACTATCATTGTTACAGGACATTGATGCATTCAAGAAGTAAAGTTAAAATCAAAGTGTAACTTTCAATAGCCTCAAATTCTTATCAAATGATTTATGAACACATGAACATAAGTGTTTATAATATCGCTTCCTCTCGTTTCGTCTTAGATATATGAATTCAATGCGTTTAACAAATAAAATGTATCTGACAATGTTTCAAAATTGGTAACTTCACAAAGACTACAATCGTTTCATTTGATTTAATAAACCTTTTTATCAAAGTGTTTATTTTTCCCTTCCAAGAGCAACATATGCAGAATGCTTTTCATTTACAAAAAGTAGCATATTTTTGCACAAAGAGCAACGATTTTCATTTCTTATTGCTTTCCTGAGGATAGCATCTTATTTACGAAACTGTTATCTACACTTATGGATGCTAAACTGATTTTAAAATAAGTTCATTGTTATACTATACGACGGACGCACATAGGCGTCTCTCGCGGAATAAGAGATGCTTTCTATTTACGCACATAGGCGTCTCTCGCTGTGAGAAACTGCTAATTAACCGACGCTTATATGCGGCTCTCGCTGTGAGGATCTCATTATTTTGACGCATATACGCGGCTCTCGGCGTTAATGAGTTAACAATGAGATGTGATATTTGAAGCATGTGATATATTTATATATGTGTATTTTTTTAAAAATTTTGAGTTGATTAGCATTTTGTTTGAAGTGATGTGTGATGTCCGATTTTGAATGTAACCATAACTCAAATATGTGACACTTGTATTACATATACTTGCAGTACATTCAAACTTTGTAAACGGAAGATTAGTTAAAAAGTTGACATTTAGTGAAAGCAAGCGGTAAGCATTAAAAGTGTTTTCCTTCTTGTTGTCAGGGTAGGTTTGACGTTTTGGTCTGGATCCTGGCCTCCTTTAGTGAGGAGGATGCTAAAGTTTCGGTAGAGACTGTTAAAAAAATGGGAATTAAGTCCAAAGCAGATAATCCTGAGGAGATTACTCAGTGGATGGCAGATTATGTTGCTTCCAATGGTGTTAAAGATCCACCGCCTTCTGTTACTGTTAATCAACCGTTGAAGGTTTCTACTTTCATAGGTGAGGTAGGAAAGGGTGAAGTGTGCTTTGAAGTATGGCGGTATGTGGTTGACAGGTTGTTACAGGCTAAGGAGTATCCTGCAGCAGTAATTAAGCAAGCATTGATTAAGTCCTAAACCATTAACCATTACCACCATGCTCTGTATGGACCGTAATGCTAGCGTTGAAGAGTTGTTGTCAAAGGTTCATTGCATTTATGGGACAGTGCAGGAGAAAACTTGTTGGGGCTTTCTATAGTGATAAACAGAAGGATGGCGGGCTGTTAGAGAATGGGGTTTTCGTGTTGAAAAACTTTATGCTAGAGCAATTGCTTCTGGTGCTTTAAAACCGAACATGGAAGCTTTATGCTCTGTATTTTGGCAAGGTTTGGTACAGTCTCTCAAAGATGCCTCTGGTCATAAATTTGAGTCCATAAAGTCCTCTGATGATTTGGGTGCTGAGATTCTCTGTATTGAGGAATCCTGTTCATCTCGTACAACTTTTCAGTCAACTTCTAAAGCTAAGGCTACTGCTAAGTCTGCTTTGAATAAAGATGCCGATAATACAATTGAACTTGTAGGAAAAGTTCAGCAACTTGCTGAAGTGAAATCTCTGCGGGACTTTGTGTCAGACCACTTCAAGGGTAGAGGTTTAAACAAAAGAGGGTTTACCAGGAGGGGCATCGGCGTAGAGGAGATGTCGTCCCCCTCAAGGATTTGGATTGCCCCCCCCCCCCCCCCCAGGTCTCCTTGGTAACCCAACTGAGGGTAGTGTAACTGTAGATGGTGTTAACAGTAAGGCATTGCTGGTCACAGGGTCAACGGCTTCTATAAATGAAAAACATTACAACTCTCACTTCAGTCATATTCCTTAACAAGCTTTAAAGATTATTCTTGAGATAGAATGTGCTGATGGTCAAGGCTTGCCATACTTGGGATACGTTGTAGTTGATATTGTTGCTCATGAAGTGGTTCATGCAAACCCAGTGCCTTGTGTTTTCTTGGTTGTTCCTGACAGCATGTATCACCACAAAGTTCCTATACTTTTGGGTAACAATATACTACAGACTCTGATAAGCAGGTGTAGAAATGATAACAGTGCAAGATTTCTACAGAGTACAGATGTTCATACTTCATGGTACATGGCTTTCCGCACAATTGTCAATCGTGAGAAGGAATTACAGAAATGGAATTTCAGGTTAGCCCTTGTGAAAAGTGCAGAATTCAAACCTGTTATAATTCCAGCTAACAGTAGTGTAGTGATAGAGGGTGTTATGGATAAGCGCATAAGTTGTGCTCAAACATGTGCATTACTACAGGCCACGCCACGTTCAGTTAAACTTACAGATTTGGACATAGAACCATCTGTGTTTATTTATCATTCACACCAAAAGGACCATTGAGATTGCCATTGACAATACAACAACCAGGACTGTTGTAATACCCCTAAAATCCATTATGTGCGAGATTTATCCAGTGACAGTTGAAGGTTTTCAGTTTCTTACAGGTACAGCAGGTGATAGTCAACATAAATGTGCAAGTCAGACTGTTCCACTTCCTGATATTGAATCTACAACTCTTCAGCTACGGAATTAGAGTTAGGCAATAGCCTGGTATCCAGCTATTATGACATCTTCTCCAAGGGTGAGCTCGACGTAGGACATTCATCAAATGTAAAGCATCGTATTGAACTGACAAATGAGATGCCGTTTAAACAAAGGTCAAAACGCATCCCACCATCTATGTTGATGAGTTTAAAACTCATTTGAACCAGTTGTTAGCTTGTGATGTTATTCGCCCATCTCATAGTCAATGACTGTTGAACCTTTGGACAGTCAAGGATTCGTATGCTTTGCCACCACGAATTGAGAAAATTTTGGACAATTTAGGTGGAAATAGGTTTTACACAAAATTGGACATGAACTCAGGATATTATGAAGTTGAGATTGCAGAAGAGCACAAAGAGCGAACGGCGTTCACTGTCGGCCTGTTAGGCTTTTATGAGTATAACAGACTCCAATTTGACTTTTGATGACACACCTGTTCCTGAGGAGGATACTGTCAACTTGCCTCAGGATACAGTTTAAGCTCAGGACACCAATTATTCTTCTTCCGATAAGACACCTGATGATCCAGTACCTCGGCGATCAGGAAGAATAAGACGTCAACTGGATTGGTTGACATCAGAACAGTATGTTTTGTCCCAGACTCCAAGTCAAGTGTTGTGTAATTTGGCTCAAACAGAGTTCTTCCAAAATATGTCATTGGAGGTAAAACAGGCAGTTTTGTCTGTCATCAAGGACTTAACTCTAAATGACGACGTCGCCATTTTTCCCGAGGGAGGAACCGTGTAACAGGTTCAAGGTGTAAATACTTCTAGCAGTGAAATCTATTTAGTAATTTCTTTTAATCTTGTCGCGTTGAGTTATGTTTTGTTGTAGACATCTGACCTAACCTTGTCCTGGATTTTTTAGATCAGAGATCAATTCAGGTGTAGTTCTAAGTAAATGAGGTCCATTGTTTGTGGCATAGGTCAGTTCGTGTAAATTAGGATCAATCCACTAATAGTGAACTGATTATCTGATTGGTTGAAGATGTTTGGTGCATGAGCTGAGTGGGCTAGGTGTGCACTTGCTATCATTCTTTTCATCTGGCAAGATGAATTCAGAGGACATTTGGGATTAGGAAGGTCATAGTATTTCTGGTGAGTTCTTTGGTTTTTATGGAAAAGGAAATAGTACAAAAACATGTTCAATTATCATTAATTCATTCAATTTCTTATGAAAGTGATTTTCCAGTTTTGGTAACAGGTACATTTTAAATATTTTATATTTGCACGTTTAGTTTATTTGAATGTACCTGCGGAATGTTATATGAAACCATGATATATTTGTATGAATGAAATGAAATTGACGTATCACTTTTGTATCTATTAACAGAGTTGTGATGTTTGCTATTGGCAACTGACTGAAAATATCTGAAATAAAAAGATTCACGGCTACTGACGAGTTGTCTTCACTTGATTGACCGTTGCAATAGCTGCTCATGTCTGTGTCGTCCATGCAACGAAAACGGTTAGAACAATTATTCAAACAAAACCATGTGCTCTCTTTAAGACATTAGGATTTACGGGATCGCTATTTTATTTTACTTTTGTACAATTTCATGTTTTGTCCAGCGGCACGTCTGAGAAATAAGGAATGACATATAAGTGGGAAAAATTAGCATTGACAAAATGCAGACAACGGGTAAACAAAGTACCGTTCTGGGAGAGAATGAGAGGATGAATGAGAGAGTCCGTCAACAACGATCATGTTTAATGGTTCACAAACTAGACAATCATATGCAAGGAAACTCCCCTTTGTGTTTCTACCTGTCCACATTCCCATATGGGTAATATGAGAATTTATCCTTTAACATATTTTTACTATTGCTGTAATATGGTTAATTGGATAATATATTCAGGATCACAGTTATCAGATATTATTTTCAAGCAAAATCTTCAGTAAAGAACAATGTTACACGAAGTTACAAAAATAAACAAGTTGGAAGCAGATAATGGTAGATATGTACTGCTGAATATTAACAACAGAATTTTTTTCAATTACTAGAAGGAAACAGTTAGAAATAAAGCAGGTAATATAGAAAGCATAAAACCATGGTTTGACTTAATTCATTACACGGTATAAAAAGGGTTTGAGACACTGTAGCACGTGTTTGGAAATTTTATTTGTTCAGATTGTCCCCATTCAACTAGTATATGCAGATTTACTTTTCAGAGATTTAAATATCTTCAGTGATAGATAATGCTTATAACAATCAACATTGAACGCTTATAAGTGATCGGATGATGTGCAGTGAGACAAAAGCGTACAAAGAATAAACTTAACAACAAACTTAAACATGGAGTATATTTCCAATGAAGGGAGGACAAGGAAACGAACATAGCTTATTACGTTAGTTTACAGTTATTCACACTGATGATAAAGAAAATATGCTTTAAAAATACCTTAAGGATCACTTTAGATCAGATTATGCGTATGTGTACGTTTGGTAGGTGTAGGCATGCTTACTAAGTAGCTTAAATCTATGAAAAAAACTCATGAAAACAATAGCTACAACACAATTGAATATAATGTATGTGTTCATGTTAAGAGAAGATTCTAAGATGTAATAGAGGTTTGGGAAAAAAGGTTTCGCTTTAGACCTTATTAGCATGTATATTAGATTGGATACAAATCTTATCCAAAAGCTATAGTGCACCGATAACGTCCTCCAGATACATGATGAATGACAATAAATGGTTAACTCAACTAAAATCCACTTAAGGTTGATAAGTTTTCATAAGTGTTCTCTCTTTGCAAGCCGGTGTACTGGTTCTCCTCAGTTAGCTGAAAAGACTCATAGATCGGAGGTGTTGTATAGCTGATCGTACTGCAGGGCCTAATGTCTGTGTAGATGTCATCTACTGTAGGGTTTGGACCAGAGTCAGTTGTGTCAGTATCTTTAGATATCTTCTGTGAGGGGTGTTGCCTTCGTTTCAACCTGTAGAATAATTATTATTCTTGTACTTACATGGAGTAGCAAATATTGTATCGTGAAATACTTTATAGCACTCGATAAAACAAATTAAATTACATTATATGATTAGGTTGCATTTGTATCAACATTACATAAACTTATATAAACTTATATAAACGAAACAATGTAACATGAACCTGATGATGACGACAGTAACGGTGACAATGACGACCACGAGGACTGCCACTGTCGTAGACAGGACTGCTGTTCTTATATCAGTCGTAGTAGATTCAGAGGAATCTGCAACATTTGGAAATAAGTGTTCTCTCACTGCAGCTGGACATTACCGCCATATATCGGCAACATGTGTTAAATGTGTAAAAAAAAATTTTCTAATACATTGTTTGTATCTTATGAAGCAGCCGAAGGGACTGGATAAGCGGTGGTGCGTTCTGATTCAGACCAAGAGGTCCGTGGTTTTAATCCCGCCAGGTCCTGGCAGGTTTGTCGTAAATTGAGAACTGTTCTGCACGCATAAAGGTTTGGGTGCAATGGAGTTCAGCGCCGTACAACCCATGGTTGGCTAGTTCAAGTCGATGCTGGCAAATTTCGACATAATTGATCACCATAATGGCATTGCGGCATTTTCCCCTCAAATAATATTAGGAGCCGTGATATAAGTGATCTCATCTTGAAAGCTGCGTTAAACATCTAACTCAACTGATGAAAGGTGGATTACACCATTCAGAGAACTATCGCTGTCATTTCACCTGAATAAACCACCGAGGGACGAAATTGTAAATGCAGCTGAAGATATCAAAGCTCATAAGCATCATCTAGTCAATAAAGTGTCAATAACGTTTATGTCGATGAGGAGAAGCTAAAACGTTCTAAAACTGTTGTCCATCTGTCACTATGCCTTTTTCCCCGTCATTTCCCTTGTCCTTTTGTTCTCTTTCTCCCTGATCTGTCCACTCTCTTTTTGATGATAATCATCCACGTTTTGGTAACAGAAATAATGTTGAAAACACATTAACCCTGACGTTACTAACTCTATTCATATCTCCCTTACCTGTCCACCCTTTTTTTATTATTTCATATTTTACTTACTTAAACTGAGTAGCTGCTTGGTGCTTGGGCTAGCAATCTCTTTGGAGAAGGTTGCATTCATTTTCTATTGGATAAAGATCCGGCCAACGAGCAAGTCACTCAAAGTAAAGTTTCCATTTGAAAATACTGATTCACCTATCTTTCTCGATCAGGTTGCGCATTTTCGTCCATGAAGATCAAATTAGCTCCATTAGCTCTGGCTAAAGGTTTGGTATAAACATCAAAGATCTCATCCCTGTAACGAATACACATCAGTCAAGAACACAGGACTTCAGCCATGAGACGTCCAATCAACATAGTCAGTAGCTTGCTCAGCGAGTGCTTAATGGGATTCGAGGACATGCGAACTTTTCTCATGCGGTCTTCTACACTCACTTTGAGATATGATCCCAGCTGTGTAGTATTTCTGACGTTGTGTTCCAATAGAAGAAACAGTCAATACGTGGCAGCGTTGTTCATTCAGGGCCGCAAGCCTGTCAACTGGCAGCAGTGAATGTAAAGCAGTTAAATAGATAAGAAAACGATTCTGAGCCCTGTTGAAGACGCTCTAGGACTCTACCAAATCCAAGTTGTATCGCCCGTGTTTGTAACTTTCAAATTACTCATGACAATTCTTCAGTGGTCAAAAGGTCACAGTGTTGAAAACTAGCAAAAGGCCTTACCATATAGACTGTTAAGCGAAACCTTGCGTGTAATTCCTTGATGCACGTGCTTTCATGGTGTACATGACTGATTCAGACTTCACAGCATGACTGTGTTCGTCACATTCATATTTTCATATGTACAGATAAGTTTTGAAACGAGGTTTGCATAGTATAGTAAATTAACAATGTAATAATCCACTTCATCTTTAAGTGATAACTCTGGTATTTGTATAGTGATTTGCATTTGAATTTATAACGGAAGAACCTCAATGAGAAGAGAGTCATAAGGACTGTCGTAATAAACACATATAAATATAAATCAATGAAAGTAGACTTTTCAGCAAATCAAACTATTTTGTCAAAGTCAACATTTAAAGAAAGGAATATCATTTAAAACTGATCTTTCACTAAACATTTCTTACTGAATTTCAACAGTTTTAAAATTTATCGTGTCACAAAAATCAAACAGTCTTTCTGATCAACATTCTCCTAAAGTCATAGCTCTCCATTGTCAACAGGTCTCAGACAAATCAAACTATCTTTCAAAGGCAACAAAACAAAATCTTAATATCTCAGATGAAAATGCTCTCACCCCTTCCTAATACCCTGATCTCTTGCGAACAAAATGCATCGTATGGTTGGATCCGCTTGATATTTGTGGCTTAGATCACCTGTTATTACACCAGCCAATGACATATTACCATGCAAGGAGCTTGAAGCTAGTATACACTCTAAAACACAATGGATTGTTCCGGGTTGTGCTGCTCTTGCTGAATGCAAGGCATACTATATATACGCTATACGAGGATTTTGGCTTGAAAGAGATCAGGGTATAAGGAAGGAGCGAGAGCAAATTAGTATACACTAATTTAGCAGGATGCATATAATTTCACCATCATCAAAGTACATCGTGTAGAAATAAAAATACCATAATCATAATGAAAACAAATTAACAAGAAAACAAAAATACTTTGGTGTAAAGCTGCAACAATATCAATTATTTATCTATATAATCCGTATGTTATCAAAATTTTATTCGATGAAAGTTTTTCAAAGCGTCAATATTTTGGCAATCAACATTGGACTCCCTGTACCAGTCTTGAAATGAACCAAACAGCATTAAGTGCAATTTGCTGGCTTTGTGTTGGAATTTTCCGTCGTGCACGTAAACCTTCAAAATTCCCCAGTCAAACAGCAGGCATAACCAGTTGGTTCTTTGAGTAATTATAGATATTTGTGTTATTAGAATGAAGATTTGTGTGTTAAATCCCTAGTAAAAAGATTAAAACCTCATAAATTCAAATGACATTACATAAAAACATATAACCTCCGTACGTTTTTCATTTTATATGAATTATTACACACATAATTATATTTTTCAATTTCAATATAATTTGCGTTTCATAAATACTTTACATATTTGTTTTAATCCTTTTTTTTAATTACTTGCGTGAACCAGATGAACATTATGATAATTTGTTTCATTGTCAAATGTTTGTAACTATACTACTATGTTCTGTATTTGAGAACATTGTTATATATTTGTTCATATGTTATTCATTAAGGTGCTTTACTTATTGTATGTCATCAACCATTTTAGGAAGAGATAGGTTCTTTAGATAGAATCTTTTACGTTTCTTTTTTATCATTGTACTAATATACATACTCGGTATTAACTGTCCTTATCATAATGTTCTTTGACAGTTCAACCTTTATTTCCCCAAGGGTATCTTATCATATTACATTTGCATAGTCTGTAACTGTTGGGTGTAATACCAATTGTTAGCTCCTTATTAAATAGCTAGCGCGTTCGTCTTTGCATAAAGATTTCCGGGTTTCGAATCCCGCCAGTTTTGTCTGCAAGAGAGAACTCTTCTACAAAGATTTAGATTTGGGTGCAATGCTACCCTTCATATATACGTGAAAACGTTCATATTAGAACAGAGGTTCGTATTTGAATTAATGTCAGAACTACCTCAATGGGAAGAGAATGTCTTGTCACTTGAACAGTCAAAGTATAACAAAGACTTGCATCATCCCAAAAGTAAAAAGGAAAATGATTAAACAACCTAAAAGAAAAGTTGTATTCTAGTTTCTAAATTTCGTAAAATGACATTTTGCGTTTCAATAAATACCTAAATGACAGGCATAAAACAATGCATCACAATATATAACATCCGATGCAAGGAGAGCATTCTGTAAGTGAGAAACCATCCAGAAACAATTGAATAGTAAACTAATTTTCTACGTGTTGGTATATTCCGATCTGCAGGAAGCACTGCAAAATTCGACGATCAAACAAAAGTCAACAGACGATTTTTCAAGATATTTGTATTTTAAATTTAGGATGAACATTTGTGTGTTAAATCCCTAATTCAAGAATTCAAACCTCATATAACTCAAAAGTTATATTTGAAAAAATATTATTTTAGGGACGTTCTTTTAATTCTATATCAATTTTTATACAAATATTTACTTCCATTGCCTATAGCGGTTGATAAATATTTTTCGTATTTGTTTTCATCCCTTTTTATAATTAATTGTGTGGATCACATAAACATAAAGTCAACACAAACCTATTGTACAATCGTCCCCAGTCCATCCAGACAGACACCCAGAGTCACACGTCCCGTTTACTGGATCACAGGTGCTGGAGGAGTCGTTGCATCTTCGAGCAGCACAAGAATTGATGCAATTTAATCCGTAAGCTCCTTTACAGGCTTAAACAGATTTATGTATGGTATATAATCAAATGAATTTTGTATTTATTGTATGTTATTTCATAATTTCAACAAATTATTCATCAATGTATGAAAATATTTACTTGACAAAATACCTTTTTTCAGGTATTTTAGCATAAGTCTTAGCAGGAAGTACGTTTAGTATACATATGAGTGACATGTAGTCGTGTGAAAAGAGTACAATCAATCTAAAAACATCTAGCTAGGTTTATAAAAAAACCTCTACAAACATAACGTTTAGGATATCCAGATTCATTGTCGGTAGAATGATAGGTCATTTGAAAAACTAAAGTATTATTTGATTGGATTAAAGTATAAGGAAAACACCAAACTAGTGCTTCATCATATCAAAGTCTATCCATAGATAGATAGATAGATTGGCTTTATTTCTGCAAATTCTTGTAAAATGATTAATGAAAACTAAGCATTATAAAACACGCCATTATCAAAAAGGATCATACTCTGAAAGTTTCACCTTGAGTGCAATCGTCCCTAAGCCAACCAGGCAGACACCCCTGGTCACAGCGTCCAGTCACGAGGCTGCAAGACGAGTTTATGTCTGTACAGTGTCTGTCCATGCACGTTCCAGTACAGTTCCAGCCGTAGTGAAGACTGTCACACTCTGTAATTAAAATATGTAAATGAAAAATCGTAGTTAACATTAAAAGCAACCAACATCGAAATAACTTAGTGATGACTTAACTGACCGTAAAAGACTTGACTTTCAAAGATTTTTTACTTTAAATCATTTTATACCAAACAAAGAATTTGTAATATTCTATTTTGAGTGTAATGATTTCGTCAATTGCAATGATGTTCAATTGGAAGTTTTACACAAAAACCATGTTAACAGAAAATACGTGAGGTAGTTGGAATAATGTGAAATAAAAATGCTAATATGAGGTTATATTTCCGGGAATTTGCAAACAACTGTGTCTCTGAAATTCAGCTTGAAATGTATTACTCTGTGTACAGTGGTTTCCCTGCCAGCCTGGAAGACATCCTGTGTCACACCGACCCGTAAATCGATTACACGTTGACCCGGGGGCACAGTGGCGCGACTGGCAATCCTCGTGACAGTTGATGCCGTAGTTGGTAGCGTCACATGCTGTGATCCAATATACTGACTCATTTCATACATTTTAGAAGGAAATCATTGAACAATAATTAAACGTTAATCAAGTACTTTATTACTCTAGTAGCATATTGAACATATAGAAATTTTATTGAATCCATTGTTATGAAGAACTGCTCAAATTCCATGGTCTTTTGATACAAACAACAGACATAACATGATGATTCCTGCAGGTATTTATAGATATTTGTATTTTAAAGATGAAGATTTGTGTGTTTAATCCCTAGTCACAAGAAGTCAAACCTCATACAACTCAAAAGTTTTGATATAGACAATATCACCTTAGGGACATTTTTCATTTTACATGAATTATCGTAATATAATTGTATTCATGGCCTATTGAGTTTGATAAATAATTTTCATTTTTGTTTTAATCTCTTTTTGAAATTAGTTGTGGGGACCAGATGAACATAACTTCAATACAAACCTATTGTACAATCGTCCCCAGTCCATCCAGACAGACAATCAGAGCCACATGTCCCGTTTACTGGATCACAGGATCTGGAGGAGTCGTTGCATCTTCGAGCAGCACAAGAGTAGGTGCAATTTAATCCGTAAGCTCCTTTACATGCTTAAACAAATTTTTATATGGTATATAATAATATTTGAAATATATATGTATTTAATAATGTATGAAAAGATTGACTTGGCCAAATAGGAAACGTTCTAGATGGTGTTACAAAATTTATAAGTATTATTCTAAGCAAAAACTTTGTTTAGTATACGTTAGAGTGACAAGTATTTATGTGTAAATAGTACAACCAGTCTTTATAACATCTTGCTAGTTTAGAAAACCTCTACGAACGTAGTTTAGGATATCAAGAAGAGTGTTAATCAATGTTAAGATTGGCAGTGGGGTAATAGGTCATTTGAAAAATGGGTAAAAGTATAAAAAAAAAAACCCAAACTATTACTTCAACATGTCACGGTCGATCAGTATAGTTAGTTTGGTTGTATCAGTCACAGCAGAAACTGCATAGTGTAAAATGATTGTTGAAAACATAACGATTCGACATTCGGCTCTTTTATAAAGTTTCACCTTGAGTGCAATCGTCTCCATGCCAACCAGGCAAACAGCCCTGGTCACAGCGTCCAGTCTCGAAGTTACAAGACGAGTCCATGTATTTACAGTGTCTGTTCCTGCACTTACGTGTGCAGTTCGTGCCGTAAAGGAGATGGCCACATTCTGCAAATAAAAACGTAGATTAATTTACGAAAAAAAAGTAATAGTAAACAATTTGAAGGAACCATTATGAGAAAGATTACTTCATTGATTGGTTTGTAAATGTAAATAAGCATCAAACGTCGAAGATGCATTCGATGACTTGTATTTTAATTACATTTTTCCTATCTATTTAATTCATTTAAAAATGACTTGAACAGATGTGTCAAAAGTTAGTTGTGTGAAGGACATGTGTTCCCTTACACTCCCTCTTACTTGTAATACAATATATCTATGATAAAGATGCAGTGTTTTATTTGACTGCTTGGAATATACAAGATCATGATAAAGGTGATCAAGTAATTATACTTTCAGTGCAGTCCCCTCCTTCCCAACCAGCGAGACACGGGGCACATGACCCTATGATTCGGTCACAGGACATCAAATCTCCTGCACATTTCCGGTCCTCACATGTCATGTTGCAATTGAATCCGTAACTGTCGACACACTCTGGAATTATAGAAACCATACTATCGAATTGCAATGAGATTAATCTCTCAGCTGTTGAAAAACATATTTTTTATTAAGACACAGTTATCAAGTCTATTTTAGCATTTACCGAATCAAATAATCAAAGATTCCGAAGCAAATATTCAAATTCTGAATGACCTTGACGACAATCAATTCCCGTCCAGCCCTGTTTGCAGCCATTTGAACATAATCCGGTCTCGTGATCACAAGTGGTATGTCCATTACAGTTCCTCTGTGTGCACACTTTCGAGCATTTATGACCATAATATCCTGTACCACATTCTGATAAGGGAGAAATGACAATAACTTTTACATACATAAAAATATAACATTGAAACATAATGTCCAATTTCCTGAACGTAAAGAAATTGGCTGGCAAATATTGAAAATTTCTTACAAAGCATACTATTGGGAGTTTCGAGTATATTCTTTTTTTCAATTGCCATGAGGTTCAATTGGAGGTTTGACACAAGAACCAATAAGTGAGGAAGTTGGAAAACTGTGAAATCAAAATTCTTATGTACAGCTATATTTCATGGAATTAGCAAACGAATGTGTCTCTAAAAATCAGTATGTAATGTGTTACTCTGCGTGCACTGGCTTCCCCGCCAGCCTGGGAGACACCCTGTGTCACACCGCCCAGTGAAGCGGCTACAGGAGGACCCGAGGACACAGTGGCGGGACTTGCAATCCTGGAGACAGTTGATGCCGTAGATTGTTGCGTTGCATGCTATGATAAAATAAGTGAGTGACTCATATTATAAATTCTATCAGGAAATTATCAACAAACATTTAAATGTTAATCATATACTTTAATAGTCTTATAGAATATCTGACATATTATGCAACTTATTGATACTAGAATATTTATTATCTGGCATATTCATGGTAAAGGAACGTGACTGACATCGCTTTCACGTCACAGACTTTTTGGGGTCAACATCATCTCTAAACACCCTTAAAAAGTTTTCGGAGTAAATTTAAGACATTTTTTAAAACACAGAAAACATATCCTCTTAGAAATTACATGTATACAAGAAGTATCATTGAACGAAAGATCAATTCACCGACTGGGATCGACCAGGAAGAGGCCACTGTTTATCTTACACTTAAATTGTAATCCCTCATAAATAGTTCCTTGTGCGCTACTCAAGCTATATGCCCCTGTCACTTGCTATTTGATCAAAGCTTTGTCAACATCAAGTGTCGTCTGAAGTATTTATATTCGTGTTTACAGTTCACTTAGTAGGCAATGTACATATCATAGAACCAGATCTATCAATTTCCATTGTACATTTGAGTTGAAGTTAGTTCGCAGAAAGAGTATTCAGAAGGAGTGTCATCATGAGACCATGCTTATTGCCATTTGTCAAATGAATTGCTGCGTTAACGTGCTCACGTTAACAATATTGCATGACGGTAGAAGAATGCGAACACCCGGTTCGCAATCAAACTCGAGAACCCTTGTTCAAGGGACAGAGTACATGAAAGGTCTCCTTCTCGACATGTTATTCCAATTAGAATGTACAGATTATTTCGTAGGCTAAGTAGGGAAACTACGTATGTCTTTTATCGTCGACATGATTAGTTCTAATAAGACATCAAAGTGAAATTGCTAATGTATATAAGAACCTTTGGTTCGGTTATTACATGAAATATACCCCTCGGTTATCTAGTGAATTTACTGACCTTTGCAAAGCAATTGAACTAAATAAAATAAAGCAAACTGAACTAATTATTCTTCACGAGCAAAAGGCGTATTATTTAGACTTATCTTTCTTGTATAGTCTGTAATGATTCTCATTTTGATGCCTGTTTTACAGTTTATTGTGACGCTGCTTATCGGCGCCTGCCGTTTCTGCCGTTTCAGCGTTTGGAGTGCGAGTGCACAGGTAAGCCTATTTAGCTGGGAAATTTCATGTGCTTCATAAATTTCGATATTGAGGTCCAGAATGCAGGCAGAGTTCTGAAAATTGTTGCAAACGTCAAGAGAAAGATATACCACCAAATATCACACCATCTGCCTACTGATAGCAAGTTTCCAGGGCGGGTGAAACAACTACATTCGTAACTCTTGTCTCTCTACTGGCACAAGTGGGAGGTTCCACCTACCTTTATCTAACATGTATCCCCAATTACAGCTCGTTTTAGGTCGAAGAATACACCTACATACATCACATCTGTCTAGTTGATACTGATTGATAGTTTGTTTCTAGAGCGAATGATACACCTTACTATATCACAGTTATCTCCCCGATGATGTTTCCATGTTTCCAGGCTAAAGAATCAACCAACCTATTTCACACCTCTCTACGTAATAAAAGCATACATAGAGGATACTAAAGAACCTTCCATTTAATACTATTTTTTATTAAACGAGTTAATGATTCAGTATAAAACGAGCGAAACATTATTAACGAGTTTGATAAAAATAGTATTAAATTGAAGGCAGTTTAGTCTTCTCTTTATTACTTGACCTCAGTAATCAAGCATGATTGCCGAAAAAGTACTGAACGAAACATTTCTTCGACTTGGTCGCCTTTGTGACGGCGGTGCCAACGTTGTGACGTTACATCCACACAATCTGATGGTCATACCTGCAGCGGTGTTACACTAGTGTAATATCGCCGTATAAATATTACACTGTAGTATCTAACAGGGCGAGTAAAAATGTCTTTTTATTGATGATATGTTTCTATGATGAAGAATAAACCTACCTATATCGCACCTGTTTCCCCGCCATCCTGCAAAACAGCTTCCAGAACACACTCCAGTTGTGACGTCACAGCTACTACAGTGACAGAATTTGTTACAGTTTCCCCCGTAGGTGCCACTGCTGCATTCTACAGAGAAATAGCACCAATTGTATCATGTTGACCATCAATAATCTGTTAGTGAATTTCAATGGCTTATTGATACCAGTTGCATTCGAAATATTTTCTTTGAAATATTATTTTATTAGCGTAGGTGTAATAATATATAATAAATGATATATACGTGTATGTACAAAAATAACTTTAAAAAAAACAAAATCATTTACAAATTTAAAAAGATGAGTGTTTCTCGGCATACAGATTAAGGAATACTTTCAGAATAAGATCAGCAATGTAAATTAAAAGAAATGCTACATGCAAAATGTGTACCTTTGTTGAGATCGAAATATGAAAACACTAGTTTACATAGGTGTGGGATGATAATATAAACAATCATCATAATTACTACTTTATGTTTAACCCTTGTACAATGTTGCTGGAAAATGGAACTTAATATTTATGGGTTCGTATATGACCCAAGGATTGTTATGAACTATTCTGTCAAGATAGCAGGCTGACCACTGTCCTGGCAGTCTCCATTAGAATTGGAATTAGCTGCTTGTTGAATCCATACATAGGTTCGGAAACGTGGCTTTTTACCCTATGCGACGATTACAGATTTGTTATTTATATTAGCAAATCTGTTACATAATAACATATGTTACGAGTATCAAAACTGACTTTTTGTACTTATCATTGTGACCTTACACAATATTAGCGAATTAAATCCAAGGTCTAGAGGGCAATGCACAATTTATATTTTTCTATATATATTTCATAACCTTATATTTATGAATTTTGGCAGAAACATTTTTTAAAACTGTTGATGGATAAAGGACAAGAAAAATACAGCATTTATGTTTTTTATTTTGGTTGATTTTATAATTAGTAGTTATTGAATTATATACCTAGGATAATTTGTACGTATGAGTATAATCATTCATAAATAACTCACGGTATATCTCGACTTCACAAATGTTGAGAAGATTATCGTAGCGGTCACCAATCGCAGGGTTCTCAATAGTGAGACGTCTGGCGTCAGCATCACATACAACGTCGGTCGGGTTGTTGGGGACGGAGGCTGGGAAGGTGTAACACACTCTAGACCTGACACCATCCAGGTAGATGACCGAATGCGCTATTCTTATATTATCTGGAAGATTGAGAATTATAATCATTTCACAACACGTTTGAAAAATATAAATACTTTGATAGAGTCTAATACATACATGCATAAATGTTTGTTAGCGAAAAGTCACACAGTGTGGTTCTAACAGTTTGATAATCTCCATAGTGATGTGATGAAAGTATTGTTCCCCGAATCAGACACGAAAGGAGATCCGAACTTGCATAGCAGCCTAATTGCAACTTAAAATCGAACAAAAAACGGTTATACGTACTACTGGGCAACACCTATATTTTCAGCAAGTTCGTAAATGAAGATTAAATAATACGAAAACAAAACCCATTGACGTTCGTATTTTGCCTCTGTCATCGAGCCTAAAGAGTCGAAACTTTGTTTAAAGATGCATGCTCATAGTCTAAAACGCGAAAACATATTTTTACATAACCTCTGTTTATTTAGAAAACCTTTGCAACCACACAAACAAATGAGACATATGATAAATGAAGATGTTGACACAACAAAAACGAAAGGCAGCCCTATATCAGTTTACTACTATGAATGGAAGGGGAGTAATATTTCCAAGGTCTTTTTGAACTTAAACACTTTTAGAAATATGATATTAATTACACTTCCAACAACAAGTAGTCCCGCAACAATATTTCGACGAGGAGATGCACTCGTCGCAAGGATAGTAATTGTCAACAAGTTAAAGAGACTGTTAACAAAATGAAAAAATCTTAAATTTACCAACAACATAAAAGTCTGGTTTCATTTCCATTTCGATTTCTCCTAAACAAATCACAGCTAATACTCGCTCAAGACATAATTCTCTTTGCTCCTAAGTTTGACTCACAAAATACACTCAATGCGATAGGTTCATCGGACACCGTTGTAATTAACAAGGACGTAAGGAAAACCCTAGTACACAAATTACGTTTATATACTAGATTTGGTTTTAGTTAGGACAAGTTTTAGAGGGTGGTATATTTCAAAATAAGAATAAAGTACTTTGTTGTTGATTTAAAAACTTATGATGCCAAAATATTTGAATAATTTTTCAACAAACCATAGAATCAAATACGAAATATTTGGGGTAAACACCCTTGAAGGGAAAATAAAGCCCTTGACGGGAATGGAAATCTGATGAAGCATATATAACTTACCACTTTCATGGGGTGATAAAATGTTGGACTAACAATTGCACCATTTTCTTTAGAAAGTTAAAAATATATCATGTTCATATCAAAACATCGAGCGAGAACAGTCATTTGCGCATACAGTTAAGGGTAAAACTTGACATGGGCACATTTTTCAAAATGAACTTAGAGGCTTGACATGTTTCTTAAAAGATGGGCAAAATCAGGAAACGAAAAAAGTAAAGCATGATGAAGTCATAACTTGCATTGGTTTTATGCATTTATATTTGTCTGGCCCTCGGACCTGCAGACTAGACCGAGTTATAGTCTGACTTCCATTTATCTACCCATGTTGTGGACTCGAAGGAAACCCCATGTACCTATGAGAAACTCCATGCATCTGCTCTGGCCTAAGGCTTCATAAATTATTGTTGACACCATTATCTATGTGATATAAACATTATCTGCTCGCCTGAAGTCTTTTGCCGTTGCTTGCGACTCTATATATTTTTGTTTTCTTTTAGATCAAAACCCCCAAAGGTCATTGGAATCTTGACATTATGTTGATAAATGATGATGTTGTGCACACCATTTTCACTACATACATCAAATGACTGTACATGACCTATATGCGCCTATCGAGAAACGATATACTGTCAAGTGTTATCTGCCTTGTTTCAGTACTGAGTAAAAAGAGGACCAAGCTGTACTCTTACACTTCGGTGGAAATTTCAATGATTCAATCTACCGTTTGGTCGTAAACTATTATCTTAATGAAATATTTGTGCTGCAAATGTTTTTCAACAAGAAATAGGACTTGTCACCAGCTTGCTGGTTCTTTAACTCTCAGTGACGTTGTTCAAGCTGGAGATTATAGGCGATAACAGATAACCTATCTATACTCATATCATTTAAGGTTATCAATAACTCTAGAGTCATGCTGAACTTTTTAAAGACTTGCACATAATAATGCGACTGCTGTTGCATGATTGCTTGTAAATTCCCTACTTGGAAAAGTAACACTGACATGATCAGCCACCGTTTTGACATTTAATCATTCAAGGTATATTTGAAGTATAAAATGAGGGTCTTTTTAGAGATAACCTCCTTACCAATTGTCTGCTAGCAGACAAATACTAGAAATATGATGTCAGTACAAGTACAGCAATTGAGTCTTTATATCTGTAGGGGCCACGGGGTCGCCAAATCTATTTTTGAAAAATGGTCAATGTGCGCGTATACAAAATATCAGTTTAGTCGGGCTTTTTGTTCTGAAGATGGATACAAATTGAATAATTCCCTATTCAAACAAGTTCTTTGACAAAACATACAGAAAGGAACAGAACATACGTTTATTGCATTTCGGACCAATGAGGCCTCCAGTAAAGTGACAGAATTCAGTGAAATTATAGTTCAAGCAAAATGAGTTAAGTATTCCTCAAAATTTGTTAAAATGCTTATCTCACAAACAAGCACAACTATTATAAGTTTTAACTAGTGCCAAACGAGCTGTGAATATCTACGTCAGATTCTTTCGGTTTTCCTTGCCTAAATGGAAGACGCACGACCGACATGTCATGTCAGAAGAGAGGCGTCCCGTGCATGTTGAAATACGGCTTTCTAATTCAGGTGCTCTTCTGTTTTGTTTGAATGTGAGTTTCAATTGCGACTCGGTCACTGACTATGACTCGCAATTAAAAAAAGTGATGTCAACTTTGTTTTCTGAATGAAGATTATCTCGATGATTGAGATGTTATATTTTTTACCTTGCCTTAAGGAAATAGACCATTTGAGCCTGTTGTTTACTCGCGTCAGGTGTTGATAAAACCACACTACTCCATACCTTCAACGACAACAAACACCCGCAATCTAAAGTCATTAAGGGTTGAGTACATTGATATTTATTTTTATAATATTGTGGATGATATTCACAAATCTGGTCACAATAGGGACATATAAGGATACATTATCTTCATCTTTTTACGGAAATATTCAAGCAGCCGGGTTTAAAGCATAAACGAAAATAAAAACAGGAGAACTGCTGTTATAAACATTGTGTAAACTAAATCATCATACTGTTTTATAAGTTAAATTCTTACTTATTATTTTCAACAAATAACATTATTCCTTATCTGTTGATTGAAAAATATACGGCTTCCATATTCCAAGTTGCCTAGTTGTCAAATCTTAAATGAGATTCACATAACTTAGAAAGGCTAACTTCAAAAGTTTTCCTTTCCTTTCTTCTAAAAATTCCAAATGTTGAAAAATTGGCTGAAAGTTTCTAACAAAAATGAAACGACTTGCCTTGATATAAACCTTGTCATAAATAAAATAATGTTTTTACAGGGATAAAGGCTTCTTCTTATTGATTTGCTAAAATATGATATGCAACCTATTTCTACATGGAACAAATACCTAAATAGCTATAGAAAAAACTTATTTCCATAGATTTCCCTATACAAACCCGCGTCTGAAATCTAGAGGAGTTGTTACTACATTCATTGTTTAACTATGTTATTTACAATGTACATGTGTACACTTCTAAAATACCTATATTCTCATTTCATGAACAGAATTACTATGCATAATAACGTCTGTGGCAAACAAAAGCATATCACACTTGTTCAATGTCTGTATCAACAAAACTAGCTTGTGTGTCAGTTTGAACAATAGTTCTTGCATTTTCGTCTGTATACATTCTAAAATAGAATTGGAGTTAACATACATCTCGTCTAACACCGAGGAAAGTTAAAAAGGATAAAATACGTTGGGAAGGACACATATTTTGGAAATTCAGATGTTGTAAAACAGCTATATAAACATTCACATTAGACAAAGAATAATGTTTAAAATCACCTCAATTACAATTTCAATGAGATATTTGTATTTGGAATGATAAAAACCATTATTCAAGCAAAGATGTGACGAGTCGAAAAAAACCAATAATGATACTTACATCCACTACGTAAGTAGAAACGTATATGATACAGTTTATAACGGTGTCCCAGATCGATTGTCAATTCGTTCTTTCCAAAGTTCCCGTGGAAACATGTTTGACCCTCGCCATGGATATTGTTGTTTCCATCCACAGCGTTTCGTGGGGGCCAGTCTGGGTAGTCGGTGTTGGTTGTTGATGAAGCAGGTTTCTTGTACGCTATATCTTCTTGAAATGGAAATAATTCATGTCATAAGAATTCTGGTTTATATAATTCAGAGTATATATTCTGATAATTCTATACTATATCTTCTGGATGCTTTTATTACCTCCCTTTGCGTAGCTTAAATCCAATGAGCTTTCTCCGCTGCCGTGTCCAGCGGATCAATCAACTGTATCCAATAATAACACACCTCTGCCTCGTAGTTTTACAGCAAAGACGTTGAAAGAAAAGTTTTATATGATGTATATCATCGGTTAATCTGATTGTCCATAGTTTTGGTATAGACATTCCGTCTCCTGCTAAAAAAAATTATGAAATATATTTACTAATCATCTTAGTTGCCGGGCTTCCTGACGGAGCACGCGTTGGTGTGCATGCTGAGTTTAGATTCGATGATTTTATCAATCATTACTTTGAAGAAATTGCCCGGGAGAGAGCGCTAAAACATCTCCACGTTGAAAACAGGAGGCCTATCACGAGCAATATGACATGTCACTTTACACCATTACTAAGCGCAGGGCGGATCTTGATATAGACGTCTCTTTTAAGTTTAGTTTATACATATTTCATTCATGAAGAAAAGGATGAGGAACAAGTTCTCCAATTTAGAATATCTTCTCCCTCCTCTTTTAAGTAACGATTATTTTGATTGATTGATTCGATTGACAATTGGAAGGCGTTTAGGCCAGCAAAAGGAGGTAATGACATATTATCTGGTCGAGCCTACGATGTGTCCAGAGTATATATAGTGTAGAATTATGGAACATTCACTCTGGGTTGTCGAGGATGGGTTTACATATGCTTTGGACTAATGATGCCAATATTTGTTTCATTAACACTTTAAAATTCGTTTTACTGAAATTTCAATCCATTATCTGATAAAAATTGGCACAGAGACAAAACCATAATTTTAAAAACAATAAGGTGGAGGAGTTGATAAAGGTTTGTAAACTTCCGCTCGTATTTCGACAAGGCCTTTTTAAAAGAATACTTCCACATTGATAGTGAAAAGATACGCAATGAGAATTCACTAACCTTTCTGACACAGTTGACCCCCTTTCACCCAGCCTGCATTACAACTTCCGGGACATACACCTGTCAGATGGTCACACACCCGGCAGTTGCAAGAATACCTACAGGATTCACCGAACCGCCCTGTACTGCAGGATGCTATAAAAGAAAGGATGTGACAACGATTATATATCAAACATCTTTTTATGTTCATATACTTGTGATATCGTGTTGGTAGACAATGCACCGCGGTTGTTATTCGATAAATCGGAAGACAAGAGTGCGTAAACTTCATTTTAGCGCATTCTGGTCACCACAAGTGTCATTATGATACAGCTAACACATTTCTCCTTTGCTAAAACGCTACCATATCTAAATGTACGGATTTGCTGAACACAGTTTAGTACTTTTACCGACACTTCTGTTAACACGTTTTCGGTCGTCATATGTGTATTGTACAAAGCCAACACTCATCCTTTAACAGTAAGCGTTGACAACCATCCCTTTGGTGACGTCTAAGAGATCGGACTCATGTCAGTTGACGTTGCTTTTTTTTAGAGTCAGATACACTTCGCGGTGTACATATTGTTATAGTTGCCAATTCATTATACGTCGTTATTGTTGATGTCGCCGTGTCAACCATGTTGGCATCAGGGGGCGTAATCACACTCCCTGCCCTCTCTCCTGTATGGTCTGTATTTATAAGTCGATGCGTCAGTGATGAAAGTTGCTCGTTTGTAACCAAAACATTTCGGCAATGACGGTGTTGTTAGCAAATTATTGGGTTATTTGACAGCTTTTTAATTCTCAGTTGGAGTCATACATGGTATGATTATCGTGTTCTTTATACTAATTTGCTGCCAAAGAGTCGTGTCGGCTGTTTTATTGCTCAAATTTTGTTTTTTCTTTTCTTTTTCCTTTTTATTTGTATTTTATTTAAAGTAATATCTAGAGGTGTATACTTTATTTTCAGCACTACTTTAAAAGCAAAGTGTACAGAGTCATCTATTTACATAATGTACACCTCTCCATAGGAGAAAGCATTGTACAAAGCTCTTCCTCTTACCACGATGATATAATCACCATAAAGAGAAAAAAAACTCTTTTTAAAACTAGAGATCAACTAGAGATAACATCGTGCAAAGCTAACTTTGACTTCACTTACTTTGAAAGAAACATTCTTCTGGTCTGAAAGGTTTGGTAACCATTATTGTCCTTTACACGATGATATGATCACCAAAAAGAGAAATTCACTCTTTTATAATAAAACTAGAGATCTACTAACGATCATACTCACCTTGTATACCCGGTGTCATAACAATGAGGAGCAGTCCGAACCCGACATTTTCTGTGCCTATTTGTACAGACATAAGGAAGTGAAATACAACATTACGCTTATCTAGAACCCAGTCCACCTATCTTCTGCGTTATGTGTCCCTGTGTTTATTGTCTACGCTTTTTAAGGTTCTTCTTTATCACCTATACCGTATGTGACCTAAATCAGAGATTGCAAAATGACTTTACATCGGCTCATTCACTAGATAATTTTATCTCCGTGAACTGACTTTAACAGTTATTTATAAGGATATCAAGACAAAAATGGATTTTTTTCTTTTCATTTAGTTTAGCTAATGATATGATCTACTGATTCATTTATTAGTTTTTGGAATAAGGGATAACTTACTAGGAAGGGTTCCATGATTAAAAGAAAGGGTTTACTCGTTTGCCACTTAAAGATTCATGTACTTATTAATAATTACAAATCCTTTCTTATTGATGTGATTTTCTGAATGATCATAAGTTATTTGAAGAATTTGATCATACCTTAAGTCCGTATTGCGCTCAATAATTTAATTCAAGTTGCATCCCTAGTGACTGATTTGACACACAGTTACTGTACAAGTTGCAAACTATGAATTTACCACTGTCTGCTAGAGAGTCAAGTTTATTCTTTAGAAACCATGAACTGATGCTACTACAATACTGATAACTGCATCAGCGAGAGAAAAGGCATAAGATGACCCTTTACCAAACCATTATAAAGTACATACTCATATATTATTTTCCCAAAATGCGCATTGGTCACTATTGTAGAAAAGTGATTGAAGCTCTCCATATGACATGGGCTAATGGCAAAGTATTATTCTTAAGGTATGCTTATCGATCTACATAAATGAGATCTGACTTAAAAATATCAAGACTTGGTGATCTATTCAATTGTTCTGGAAGAGCATTCCAGGGAATTGCAGCTTCAGTTGTAAAACGCCTGTAACCAAATCCTTCCAGTCGCCATTTTGGGACAATGCATAGGTGTAATTTCGGATCCTAGTGATCTTATTGAGTGATATTTCTGAATCAGCTCACAGAGGTATGACAGTGCCGGACCATTCAAACATATATATGTCAGTGTGAGTACTTTGAAATCTATCATTGCTTTGAAAGGCTTTAGAACTCGCTGTATGTGGGAAAACTTAGGTGTAATAGTCACAATGCGTGTCGCAGTTGTTTGTTAGCGTTTTAAAGATGGATTCTTTGGATATGCCATATAGAAGACTATTGCAATAATCTCGTCTAGAAAATAAGAGGCCGTGGACCAAGGCTACTGCAGCATCCTTGGAGATCAGATGCCTTATGGTGCCTATGTTACTAAGTTGGAAATAGCCTATTTTGCAAAGTTCTTGTAATTGTGCATCCATGCTTACATGTTCGAATCCATCAAAACACCAAGATTCTTTACTACTGGCTTGAATGGAATGCACTCTTTGTCAATTGAAATGTTGCGCTTTGTTTCACCTATGTTAGCTTGTCACCAGTTCAAACTAGCATTGCAGCCGTGTTTTTCCTCTATATGAGAAAGAGAGAGTTTATTTCTGTAAAGGGGCCACCAGCCCATTATACATGTAAGTTGATGACACAATAAACTGCCGAAGCGCCATAAAATATTATATACAGACAAAGCATAATGCAATTCTATAGATAATATAGATGATATAAGTTGAGCTTTTTTGTTGTGAACTAGGATCCAATCAGCTCAATGCAATTCTCAATCATCAATCAGAGTTGAGTTCTTGTCATGAACATCCAAACTGTCTGAGTGCTGGTTATCATCAGCATACAGATGCCGAGCTGACATGGGTCGCTTTAGGAGCATTGAGCGATCCACTGTGTGGAATTGCAGGCCGACTGCACTCAACATAATCTGTAGGCTGTCAAACTCTTGCAGCAGAACACGTTCAAACTATATTGCAGACTGCAGGATTCAGTTAAATGTAACTTTAGAATTGAAATTCATCAAACAATTATCATCTGTTCAGACACCAAATTTAAGTTAATACGAAACAAGACAAGAGTTAACTTCAAATTCAAATACTGTGTCTCAACGAGTAGATCTAATAGACAGCACTGTTTTTACTGATTCAACCTGTAAATAATGACATTCAAGATGTTATCAACAACAAAGAAATCCAAATCTAAACAGGGTCAATTATATTATTATCAAAATCAAGCCAGGAACTATTTTACTCAGACAATATTCAGCACGACTCTAGGGCCTATCTAACAAAAAATACCTATAAACAACCACATACGGCCCAAATAATCAGTTTAGACTTTGAACCGAAACCGAGATTTATTGATTTAATGAAAACGTGCCCACTGAATTTGGAGAGCTTCCCTATGTGCAAACATTGTAAAAGCCATATATAACGAAATTTGACAGCTTTTCCTTCACTCTTTACCTTTATCAAGTAATTGCATCATCATTTGTTGAAAAACGTAAAATGTTATGAACAACATGTCACCATCAAACATAAACATAGCGCATTTTAACATGTATTTACATTTTTGTACACACATTTGAGCAGAAGTACTTCTGTTGCTATGTGCTGGACGATTGATTGAAATGTTTTATTTCGTAAAGGATTAAAACAGATGTTGTACAGAAGCCTATTGCGATACAGAATTTGCTACTGAATTGCGGAGGGATTTTTGGAACCCATGTTAAGTAATGTTACGGGAGGGAGTGTTAATACTGTACAATTGAATATAATATTGTCATGATGTTATATTGAAAGCCAGACGAACTGCCTGACGTACATCAGTTCCAACTTGTCACCAAATGTACGAGATATCTAAAAATACCCCTTTGTAGACAACCATAGATAACCTAGAGGAGTTGACAGTTTTGCATACATCCGCACTTTCGCCCCTACGTGCGTACAACTTCAGCAACAACGTTCAAGTATTTCTATGAAGGTTTTGTCCTTTCAAGCCAGATTGTCCTTATTCGCCTTGCAGGGTTCATTAGTCGCTGGTGCAGTGGCGATATTGCTTGACGCCAGTTCTGTGTAGATATGATCTGGTGTAGGGCTGTGACCAGGCACATTTGTGTTGTCGCCTGCAGATGTCTTGTCTGAGGAGTGTCTCATTAGTTTATTCCTAAAAAAACACATCATTAGATTTATCATAAAGACACTGCTGCAGTATTTATTTTAATCAATTATTACACATATGGTTAATCATGAGTGATAATAAATTTACAATATGAAAACTTGTTAAATATCGCTTTTGCCTACTTGATTCAGAGCAAGTTGTCGTATTTTGTAGTTTGTGAGATCAGGAAACCATTGTTCGTGACGTTACTGTCAGTGCAAGTGAACCATTTCATTGCGTTTAATACAAATCGGGTAATACAAAATTCACACTCGATTCGTAAAAGTAACAATGACACACTCCCTCGGGTAATAATCTCTACATATGTTGAGGTTGTATTTCATATTTACGAAAACAATTAAGACAGGGGCATTATACAAAACCCATGTCTAATTGCAAAGCATGTGACCTTGAATTGGTGTAACTTGTCAAAATCGATGTTGTTCATCATACTTTAAAAAACGCAACTCAAGCACCAGAAGACAACAGCAACAGAAACACGATTATCACCTATCAAGAGATCAAAATATTCTCGTGGATGAATCGCTAATGGTTTGCCGTTTTTATTGCCACCATATAGTCACAACACAGTGCCAAACCCTCGAGGACAGATTTTCTTAAACCTCTTGTTGCTTTAAAAACTCATTGTCAATTAAAAGTTTTGTGCAAGACCCCCAATTAAGCTTCCAAGCATCGACGCAGTTTACAGATGCCTCGATGCTTACAGCCGACCAGTGATGTTTTCAAAGGTTAGCCATTTGTATTCATGCAGAGGTTTTGTTTGTGTTAAACCTATTTGGTAAGTAAATAACGCAATTTCCAAATTCAAAGACTTTATAGCATTGTAATAATAAAAGGAATGTCTGGAAGATTAAAATGCTTTCTTTATATCATTAATATGAATATAGGGTTGTACGGACTTAGCGCTTAGTAGCAGCTTTGAAAGTACACTTTCCCTCAGGGTAATGATGTAGGCAGCGCTTTGAGCATGTCTTAAGACGTGGAAAAGGCGCCATATAAATATCCACATTATTATTATTATTATATCTAGATTACAAAACTATCTTTATTTCAAGGTTGACAGGTTAACATAACGGTTGATTCGTTTGAGGTGAACTAACTTAAACTCCTTTCCACAAAACGTTATTACAATTACAATGTTTTGAACTTATTCTTAAACGTGGGTATATCACACTGCACTTGTACGGGGGTTCAAAATGACACTTATTAATGGAACTGGGAAATAAGAAGAGAACCTGAAGATGACGAAAGTAAGGATTGCAATTATGACCACAAGAACTCCCACTGTTGTAGACAGGGCTATGGTTCTAACGTCAGTCGTAGTAGATTCAGAGGAGTCGGCAACATCTGGAACCTCTACAAATGAAAACAATATTCAGGATTCAGTATTATATACGTATAAATGAATAAATGAATACCAAATCGCTCGCATTAATATTCCTTCCAGTCTCATCCCGGCAGCTCAACTGATACAGTCAATTTCTAGTATCGCATAATCATATACAAAATGTTCCAATTCTTCCTTAAGACATAGTCTGAAGAGAAAGATATATCTTTATATATTCTGTATCCCCCTGTATTGCATCATTGAACAAATGACGGATAAATAATAAAATAATAAGTTAGTGAACATATAATTGAAATCCAGCTATTCAATGATGATGAGCATTGCTTGAAAAGTTGCAAGATCGGAAGCGAACTGATGTTGTAAAAATTATGTATTGAAGTGTGCATTCAAAAGACAGATGGACAAACAAAGCAACTTTGAGCAGCATAGATGGATGTTGGCGCTATACAAATTGTGATATGTATATATATGTATCCATTGAGTCATGGAGAATGTTGAAACAAATCTTTACGCAGCAGATGATAGATATTATCCATCTACCAGTTTCCCTGTATTCTAACGAAGTGACCAAGGTCTGAAACGACTTCCTCTCAACACGTTCAAACAATAATTGGTGATGGTCCAAATTCTTTGTCCTAAAACTTCAAACCAAAAATTACGCATGGTTTTGATTGCCTTGTCCAACTCTTACGTTTCTCAATTACTCACCTATATAATTTTTATTCAACAGTTTAAGCGTTTGAACCCTTCTGCGGGTCCATAACTCCTACAAGCTTGAGAGGTTTTCATAAACAATTTAAATTTGGACAATCCTTAATGACTGCAAATGACTGTTCAAGAACACGAAATTCGACGTATAAGATTTTTGGAATTTTACACGGACACTGTCAAAAAAGGGGAAGTAGTTAAAGGGCAATGCTGCAGCTACCTAATGTGCATCTAAAATGACCTAGGAGTTTGCCATGAAACTGTTTTATTGCGCATATTTTCCCAGCTTGCAAGAGTCTAAGTGCATTTTGAAAAAAAAATAGTTTTCTAAAGTTGGGGTCATTCTTTACCTTTATGTTTTCCTTCAATTGGGTCCAAACGCTTCGTTTCGCTTCACTTCAATTAGATCTATTAGCATGTTAGTTTGGCTTCATTAGCATCATTTTAGCTAAATCATCATGTTCACGAATATATATTTCAAATCATATCTTTTAAATACAATTTTATTTTTTGTGTATCTTACTGTGAAAGTAAATGTTAGAAATCTTACTTTCAGTGCAGTCAACTCCTTGCCAATCAGGAAGACATGGGTCGCATGCCCCAATGAATCGGTCACATGCCATCATTTCTCCCGCACACTTCCGGTCCCCACATGTCAAGTTGCAGTTCATTCCGTAACTGTCTGCACACTCTGAAACGGACTATACTATTGAACTGACATACATTAACCTTACACTTCAGCTGTAGAAAAAAATGTTAATTGGGTTGAGCTCGATCAGATGACATTTAATTTATCAATGAGTAAAAAGGATTTCAAACAAAACTGTATTCAACTTTCATAGATTATGAAGTAAATTTTCATGTTTAACGACCTTGACGACAATCTGTTCCTCTCCACCCATGTCCGCAACCTCCTTCACATGATCCAGTCACATGATCACAACTGGTGGTTCCATAGCAGTTCCTGTCTGCGCACACTTTGGAGCAGTTTTGTCCGTAATAACCGGGATCACATTCTGAAAAGGGAATGACAAGCAATTATTATTCATGTGGGAAGCAGGATGATAAAAAAAAGCAACAACATTGCAATATTCGGACATGCCTGATGCTATTAAAGGCACTAAAACACTAAAACTATTTCTTCAGATGTTGCCACATAGAATTTTTTTAATTCGAAATGTCTATTCTCCAGAGGGTCAAACATTTCAAACTGCATGCCATTATATTAGTGAGTAAACACTTCAGGGATTTTTAAAGAACTTAGCGCTTCATTCCATTAACATAGACATAATGAAAGAAAATTGTGTCTTGATAACAACGTCTTTATTGTGAAACTCCCGAAGTTTTCGTGTATATGCTTATTTCTTCATCAGGTGAAATGAAGGAGACTTAAGCTTAAAACTAAAATGTATCCTCCACAGTGCTCAGAGCAGTCTTATCAGATGATCAGACTAAATTTTATCAACAAATTGTATATGAGACGAAACTATCTACAAAAAAAGAAAAGTTGGGTAGCAAACACATTAATTTTGTTTTAAGAAAATATTAAGGAAATTGAAAGAATTGAAAAAAATACATATATCAAACTCATATTTCGGGGAAAATAAAATTAATTAAAATAAAACTTACCCTTCATGCAGTGTTCTCCCTGCCAGCCTGGGAGACAACCTGTGTCACAGCGACCTGTGAAGCGGTTACACGAGGACCCGGGAGCACAGTGGCATTCATGGAGACAGTTGATGCCGTAGCTGGTAGAGTCACATGCTGTAATATATAGAACATCCTCACATAACGTGCAAACACAAATATCCAAGCATATAGATATACATATGATTCTCTAGCAAACTATCTAACTTTGTCATGACAAAGGGGCACCAAATGGTTTTGCGTCACGTTTATTTCATAGTATAATGAATATAAAACAATACCGCGTATATTTGTCAATGAGCATTGAGCTAAACATGTTGTGGATCGTTACTGAATGTTTCTCCTTGATGACATGTTACAGTTGATCTAATTGATTACAAATACATGACTGGAATCCTTCCAAAAGACAGACTATCTAAACATTACATTGAATGAAAGAGTCAACTGAGCTATACTTTGGGCGATACCGATGCAGCCCTGATTGATTTATAAGTAGTAATAACGTTAGGTATATTTAAAATAACTCAATTCACAATCAAAATTTATACCCGTTTAATGAGATATTTCTTCTAAGGGCAAATCTTGAAAATCACATATATGTAGATAACCCTTTTTTGTCACGAATTATTAACATTATAGGGTAAATACAATAGACAACAGCATGTCATAAATACATCTCGGGTAGAAGAAATATAGCTGAACCCTTATGGTTAAATCATCAGTTCAGACACAGCAACTTCGTAATTGAAAGCTGGTTCAATAGAGGTATTCACACATATCATAATTTTGAATATCCCCAAAACATGGAAACGCACTCTCTTATGGAATCATTTGTGTAATCAAAATTTCTCAGTGAGCCAAACTCTTCAAGTTCTACTTTCTCAACAAAAGGGGTGTAGAAATTTCTATGACAAACTGATCGCTGATGACACTCCACTTGTTTATTTGTAAAAAATGGCAAAACGATCTTAACTCAAACAGATATCTTATTCTGTAACAGTTAAGTCAGCCTTCTGGTATCTCATATCATACTTATTGCTAAATATATATACATATGTCAAGAACTAAGAGAAACAAACTATCTTTTGAGTGTTTTATACATTGTCAAGGATGTTCTTAATGTTGAAAAAATCATTGCATTCAAAACAATGCTTTACCATCTTTCAACATTAAATGATGAGTCTTAAATCATGTTTTACAATAGTTACCATAATTCATATTTATTGATTTAATATTCAACTATTTATTGCTTCATCATTTTCTGAACCAGTGATTGACAGATATGTCTTTGTTTGCCATTAGATGTACACCCGCCGAAGTGAAATGAATAAAAAAAAATTAAATAGTACGTTTTTGATTAAACGTAATTATTTATACTTACCTGTTGACTACTATGCCTGCCTCCTCTAGGCATGCTTTATCTCAACCTTATTACCACAGACGAAACTTGAAACAGTGGAGTAAGGGATGCATAAAATCCCCCTCCAAGGGCGGTAAGTCAGTGGTCTCGTGACGTCACTCCCAGGAGCCTTCACTCTCCGAACAGGCCCATAAAAGGCAAGACAGACCAAGCGGGGAGGATGGGCGGGACTAGTGCGTAGGTCTAGTCAACAGGTAAGTATAAATAATTACGTTTAATCAAAAACGTACTATTATTTAAATACATATCTGTTGACTAGACCTACTATGCCTAGAACTCCACTGCACGGAGGTGGGTCAGTAGATATATGGGAGAGACGAGACCAGCGACAAGCCCTGAGTGTAAGCTAACCTACGAGTCCTCCACCCTGTGGTGAGGACAAGGTACAGCCCGGGAGACACTATCTCTACCGCTAAGCGGATCGAAGAGACAACCCAGCCACTCAACTCCTGATTAACACTGTCCCCGACCCTATGGGGGAAGTGTAATTAGGAATAACCGACAAAGAACAAACGATGCGAACCGAAGTTTTGCACGGAGCACTGAAAGACACACTCTGTCTGGTTGGGGGGACCACCTTCGCCTTAGCGAAAACCTGCGGACCCAGCCTTGAGATGCCTTCGAGATCTGATGTGGAGAGATCTCGTAGGTAATGATTGGCGAAAACCTTTGAAGAACGCCAAAAACACCCCGCCATGACGTCCTGGACCGCGATGTTACAGTGATAAGCCATTGTGGCTGAGACTGCCCGGATCTCATGCGGGTTGGAATGCGACGGGGGTGGCAGGTCAGAGGCCTTGTACGCGTCAATGACTGCTGACCTAAGGTAAACACCCAACGCTCGCTTGTCCAGCTCTTTCGTGCTCCTCGGCAAGAGAGGCAAGAACAGACGACGCCTGCCATCCCTCAGCCTGCGTGTACGCTGCACGTAAACCCTCTAACCGGACACAGAGAGAGATCTATCTTTCCCGATTCAGACCCCAGTGCCGGAATAGAGTATGTACGGCCCGCCTCATCAGCTGCTTGGTTTTTGCAGACGAAGTCGGGAGCTAAACCAAGTAAGTACTGTGGAGACATAAGTCGGTAGCTGATGATTGAGACACGTCGCGATTCATTTGCCACTCCGTTGTAGGAGGGGCATCGGGTCGCGACAGCGCGTCCGCGAAGATGTTCTTGGCCCCTCAAAGAGCCGGAATGACACGCGAAGCAGAGACTGGGCCTTCGTGGACCCCTGCTAGTTCCTTAACCAAGCAGCCGCTGAACTGTCCGTGTGGACTAGTAGACAGGGGCTTCGCAGGGGGACTAGCCAATGTTGAATGGCTTGGCAGACTGCGTCCAACTCGAGGACATTGATGTGTGAGTTCTTCTCTGAATGAGACCACACTCCCGCCACCTGCTCGTGACCCAGATGCGCCCCCACCCTTGAGTGAAAGCGTCTACGAACAGGTGAGCTGAGGGGAGACGAGGCCAAAGAAAAACCCCGGAGAAAACACTCTTGTCTACCCGCCCCAAGCTAGGAAGCGTTGCAGATCTGGCGTGATGACACCGCGCCTCCCTGATGTGGGGGCTTAGGAACACCTGTAACGGGCGGGGGAATAACCTCCCCCTGCGGGTCAGGTCCTGAGCTGATGTTAGCAACCCCAACATTCTCTGCCACTGACGTAGGGAAAGTGACGCATCGAGAGTGCGATCCATTAACCAATTGTAACGAGCCATCCGTTCCCTTGTTACGAACCATCGGAACAGCTTAGTGTCTAGGAAAACCCCTAAGAACTTCTGACGAGTCGCCGGGATCAAGTCCGACTTCTCTAAGTTCACCTACCATCCTAGACGACGGAACAGGTCTATCGTGAACCTGAGCTGTGCCTCGAGAACGACGGGAGTACGGTTGTGAGCGAGCCCATCGTTCCAATGTTCCAAGGTTAGTTGGAGCCGGTCCCGTGACAAGGGACGCTCCCTTGGAGCACCAGTAAGAGGAGGAGGAGACGAGACGGGAATGCGGAAGCCCTGACGCAGTATTCGACCAACGAACGGTTCTAAACGTAACTGCTCCCAGTTGCTGACAAAGCACTGAAACCGACCCCCACGACAGAACGAGCGGAGGAGGAAGCGGGACAAGTTGAAAGGGAGCCGGCGCTTGTCAGACACTACTAACGGTGGTAGCAGACGGTTACGATCAGCAGACGAGATGACATGCTCCATAACCGCCGCAGCGTCCAGCAGGAGCCTGTAAGGAGGAAGAGCGAGGTTGTGGAGTGTGTCCCCATCACCACTAAAGGAAGCCCTCCCGGCCACCGACGAGCGAGGTCCCGAGACGCGGACGTGACTGAGTGGTACCTCCGTGACAGATGACCCCGTACCTCCGCATCCGCCACTATACTGATGAATGGAGGGTCGGTTACGGCCATCCGAGTCCGGAGAGGAGTCACGAGTCGGTGTCACCACCGTGATACGACGCATGGGGGTGTGCGAGGGACGCGAAGACGAAGCCCAACCGGAGTCCCTTATCAGAGTGTGACGCGAGTCATGTGACACGCTGTCCCCCTCTGAGTCTCGACCTATCGTAGTAGCGGGAGCGGCACGGCTTGGTGACACCACCGGACCCAATCGAGCATCCAGCAGAGAAGATACCATGTCCTTTACGGACGCAAGAAGCAGCTCCAGTTTGAACTTGTCAAACTAAGCTGTCTTCTTATTCTTGCTCTTGGGAGTAGTGGGTTCGACAACTTTAAGCCTCAGCGAAGACGTACAACTCTCACCCTCTCGACACGAAAGGGGGACAGAGAGCGACGAGCTCCAGAGCGAGAGCTGGAAGAACCACGAGGTGAGAGGGAGTCCCTCGAACCCCTACCGGATTCTGCTCTTCCGGAAACTCCTGGTCAAAGTCATCCGTCCGTTCGGTGATTACTACATCCACCCACGAATAGGAGAAAACTCTCGATCGCGACCCGATTCACCTGTCGGAGCTGTTCGCTTCAACACATAAGCCCTACCAGTAACGGACTTGCGAATGACCGAACCGTAGGCCTTGAAATCTGAAGGCGAGAGAGAGGCACACTCGTTGCAACGAAACCCCTCCTCACACAAGTCCTTACACTTTCTTCACAGCAAGTGCGGGTCCTTGTTAGCAACTTCCGACCTCCGCATTGTGTACAAAACCGAAGTACATGGCGAAGCTAATACGGAGTAAGTCGACAGGTGAGTGACAGTCGAGTAACTGACGTGAGCTAGATGAGGTGAGTGACAGTCGAGTCACTCACGCGAGCTAGACGAGGTGAGTGACAGTTGAGTCACTGAGTCAACGACGCATGAAAGCCGGACCATGTGAGTGACAGTCGAGTCACTAACGTGCGCTAGACGAGGTGAGTGACAGTGGAGTCACTGACGTGCTCTAGCCGAGGTGAGCGACAGTCGAGTCACTGACGTGCGCTAGACGAGGTGAGTGACAGTCGAGTAACTGACGTGAGCTACACGAGTTGAGTGAAGGTCGAGTCACTGACGTGAGCTAGACGAGGTGAGGGACAGTCGAGTCACTGACGTGAGCTAGACGAGATGAGTGAAAGTCGAGTCACTTACGCGAGCTAGACGAGGTGAGTGAAAGTCGAGTCACTGACGTGAGCTAGACGAGGTGAGTGAAAGTCGAGTCGCTTACGCGAGCTAGACGAGGTGAGTGACAGTCGAGTCACTGACGTGCGCTAGTCCGAGGTGAGTGACAGTCGAGACACTGACACTAAGTAGCAAACCCTTCCGATAGCTAACCACTCCAAACAGAACAAGTGTGTAGACTCACAAAACGTAGAAACGACGAGACGCTTAAGTGAGAAAACACGCAAGTCTAGACGACGGAGACTATCGGGAGGGCCGAATACCGGAGGGTCCGATACCGGAGGGTCCGGCTATCGTAGGGTCCGACTACCGGAGGGTCCGACACCGGAGGGTCCGACTATCGTAGGGTCAGACTACCGGAGGGTCCGACTAACGTAGGGTCAGACTAACGGAGGGTCAGACTATCGTAGGGTCAGACTACCGGAGGGTCCCACAATCGTAGGGTCAGACTACCGGAGGAGGGTCCGACTATCGTAGGGTCAGACTACCGGAGGGTCCGAAATCGAAGCACCCCCGAAGACGAAAGACTAGTGTCAGACGAATGTGAAAGCCAACCGAAGCAGACGACGAGCTGTCGGAAGACCCACCTGACACTAGACGACGAAAGAACTGCCGGAGGCCGTACGAACCAAGCGGTCACCCGAAGAAGCCGGAGGGCGGAGGGTGGAGGCCGTACGACCCAAGCAGTCACCCGACGAAGGAGAGAGAAAGCAAGAGACACGAGTTGCACGTGCAGACCATGCAGCTTCAAGCTTGGTAGCGCCCAGCCTAGCACATGTCAACAAGGTCACTCACTCACTCAAACCTACAATAAACAACAAACAAATATAACGCCGAGCGTGTAGATAAGGCGTAACAACAAACCCTTTAATTGAATACGAAGTAAGGTTACCAAAAGCAGCGAAAAATAATGCTAAAAATGCCCAGTGTCGAGAGCGAAAACATAAACAACTGTCTTGCTCTGCAACTGAGAGGAGAGTTAAGGCTTCTGGGAGTGACGTCACGAGACCACTGACTTACCGCCCTTGGAGGGGGATTTTATGCATCCCTTACTCCACTGTTTCAAGTTTCGTCTGTGGTAATAAGGTTGAAATAAAGCATGCCTAGAAGAGGCAGGCATAGTAGGTCTAGTCAACAGATATGTATTTAAATAATAAACGTAATACGAAAATTTTACTTTATCAATATCTTAATTAAACTTTTTGTAATCACCTTAAAACTGTTTATTAAATGTTTACTTTATCAGGACTTTATCTGGCACTAAAGAAAATCAGTTGATGTTTCATTTGCCATTAAGATGTAGTACATGTATTAGCAACACATACTAATAACAAGTGTTCAACAAGTAGGTTAGGTAAACATGTTTATCGTACATTGTATATCTTGTTGAAATAAAAAGGCAATGTTAACCATTGTACAGTAAATCATATAAAAAGTAAATGAGAAATGATGCATCCTATATACATATGTGTAAATATTTCATCTCAATTTCACTTCGTAGGATGAAGTGTAACTGCGTTAAACCAAGCATCTTAAGACTGGCAGTGCTATGTGCAGCTGACAAGTGGAAGTGGACATTTTCCTTCATTGTTTTCATGGTGTATCAACCAAGCGTCATTGTTTAAAAATTGTGAAAAGATCCCAACCATTGCTGAAGCTATAACACAGGCTTCCAAAATATTCATCGTTTAAAAAAAATTGAATTAGTATAACAAAGTTGTCAAATAGTTTTGATCATTGATAACTTTCCTGCCTCATGTTGTTCATCAGGCGATATATATTCCATATGAGATAAAATAAACATCAAAATAGATTTTCCTGTCTGCCAAATAATTTTCAACACACACGATTTTAGCTTTGGTACTTAAGAGATCTAAATAGTTTGTTTATACGGGTGTGGTCCCTGTGAACCTTATTGAGATCTCAGGGTCACTAAATCTCTATCAAGTAATTGAATTATGTAGTTTAAGCTTTCTAAACCATTGTCTCATGGGTAAGAAGATGAAAGTAGATTTTTCGGACGAGATCTTTCTGGCCCTGACAAAGGCCACTAATTCTACAATTTGAAATCCTTATCAGAATAGGAATCTATACACAACTTTCTAGCCATTTTTATTCATGAGAAGAGGAAGGAAGAGGATGTTTTATGGTGTGGCCCTAGTGACCCTTATAAGGGGCTACAAGGTCAACACATGTTCAGTTCTTATCAGGTGAGGAGTCTATACACAATTATAGTTCATCTTTCAATGTTTTTTCATTCATTTTAGATGATGATTAGAAAGTAGGATGTTGGGTCACCAAATTTACTGTTCATAATTCTTAATAATAATGTAAGGAGTCTATACACGATATTTAAGCCTCCTAGCCATATTCATTCATGCGCCTACCTATATCACACCTTTCTCCCATCCATCCCGCAAAACAGTCTCCAGGACACACTCCAGTTGTGACGTCACAGCTACTGCAGTGACAGAAAAAGTTGCAGTTTTCACCAAACGTGCCACTGCTGCATCCTGTAGAGAAATAGCGCCAAATTTACCAACATGAATCTAGTAGTAAATAGGAAAAGAATGGTGTTACTCAGTAGAGTCATTGATTTTGCTCAAGAAAACTTTTAACAATCCTTGTACGTGTATAGGTACTAACTTATATGTATAATCAGGGAATATCTATAACCAGCGGTTGTGTATCTTCTTTTATTCGCTCAGTGAGATTGTATATTTTCTTAACATTTTCTGGGAAGAAAACACTCACTATATATTATGTATAAACCTTGGAATAAACTAGTGCTTGGGATAAGTGGAAACCTGAATTTATACCGTCAACTGATTTTACCCCGTAATGTCAAGATCTGATCTAGTGAGTGTTTTCGGCGGGTGAAGGGATCGCCTGATCGCGGGTACTGAAGCGTGACTGTCTGGGTGAGAGGACAGATACCCAGCGATTGTCGTATGCTGCAGACGGGACTCAGTGGTGTTTGGGCAGAGATGCGCGAGTGTATATTAATTTACATTGAATGTTTATTGTGTTAAAGAATATGAATGAATTGGATATTTTAATACATGTGAATTTTGAATGTTCAATGTTTGAATAAGCAATGTATTCTGTTGAGCAATATATTGAAGATGTGGTTCTTTATGTAGCACAATCGCCAGGCACACACTTCGTAAGCTTCAAACAAGAAGACGAGACGTTGCTTTTCTTGGCTTTTATTTCCTCTATGTACTTTGAACCAATCCGGCCATCGACACTTCCAGCCCGCTTTCCCTTGGCACCCCTACGACACCCAGCGCGTCTTTGCTCACAATGTCATGTCTGTCTGGCTGTGGCTGTCACCAGCCCATGGCTGAGTCCTGGCTGAGACTGGACTCCTCAGTCCCGTGGCTGAGACTCGACTCTCTCTCTCCAGGACCACGGCTGAGAATTTACTTCCCTCTTAAGACAAACCTTGGTCTTATATACCCACAGACTCAGTTGTCAACACAATGTGACTTGACAACAGCCTTAGCGATTATTTGGGGATGGGATTAGGAGTTTATAACATAGGTGTCATAACATCTATGTTACACTTATAGAATTTAGTGTGCAGTAGGGATATGTTTATTTATAACAAATTAAATGTCCAAAAGCATACCAAGGGACCTACCGCTAATCTACTATCATTGAAATACGCCATCAGATTTGTTTGGTGATCTAGGTGCCTTCATATGTGCATTTACTGGAAAACCATATTGTATTATATTCTCTTATGATTAATCTCGATAATTAGGTTTCCTCACTATTGTTTAATGTTTACTTGTTTACACTATCATGATACCATCAAGAGCCTAGAGTATAATACAATGCATTTCAAATAGCAGGAGGCTCTACGGAATACATCTCTGTTCCAATGCCTTTTGTACTTGTTTCTAATGAGAGTCATAGTTGGGAAGGGATGGGAAGCTATAGAGCCAGTGCGCTCTTCCTAGAGAGTTGTTCGACACCAAGGCCCCGCAACGTGACAGCTTTGAGGATGATAATGAATGTTGTTGTGGTGTGTGATGTATGGTGATGCTATTGATGATGATGCTCTCTCATAAAACTATGATTTTGATAAATTGTTGATGTCCAAAAAGCAGCTGAATCAAACAGTCGTATGGAGATTGAATAATTTTCAAGAATGTACTCATATAGTACATGCCTGTGATGTGTGTAATGACGGGATTAGTACATATGTGTTATCTTTCTTCGTTATGCCCCTTAAATCTTTCCCTTTAGATCCCCAATGATTTAGAAATAAAACAACACATTCAAAATACAAAATTGTGAGTTTTTTCCAAGGCTGATTTGGTGTATTTCAATGATAGTAGATTAATGGTAGGTCCCTTAATTTGCTTTTGTACACTTAAACTGGATTGTTATAAATACACAAATACACAAAAGAGTTGCAAGTACCCATAATTTTACTCTTAGTGCAAATAATGTAAAATAAAATGATATACATTAACTTTAGAGAAGAGAAAATAGTTTTTTTCCAAGGCTGAGTTGATGTATTTCAATGATAGAAGATTAGCGGTAGGTCCCTTGGTTTGCTTTTGGACTCTTAATTTGTGTGTTATAAGTAAACATAAGTACACAAAAGGGTTACAAGTACTCATAATTCTACCCTCAGTGCAAAGAATGTAAAGAAAATCATAAACATTAACTGATTGTTGTCGATGGAAGTCATGAATGATGAGTTTTTGTAACGGAAACCTAAAATGACTCATGGTAGCTATCTGGAATGTCTGTCAATGGATTCAGTGACCTTATAAACATACATTTAGATATCAAGATTATGGTTCTATGATAATTAGAACCAAAGATACGGGGACATCCACCTTTTGGTATGACGCTTCAGAGAATAAATGGCTGAGGGGGGTACACATGGAAATATGTAAAAATGACACATTGCGTCCCAGTGTACTGTGTTCTTACTGACAGAGGTCAGGGGTGGATGCTGAGCACGGACCCTGTTGCCTCGTTACCATAGTAACCATCAGTATATATAAGCACTGTTATATCAGTCATCTGTATAACTGACCCATGAACCTTTGTTTATATTGGTGTAAATGTCATTTACTATATATAAGTAGATGTAAGGAATAATGAGTGTATCTTGGTGAGGAAAGGGAAGCCTTGATATGCACGTTTTGGTGCAAGTGAGATGCATGCACAGTGTTTTGTATAGAATGAATGTGTGTGTGATAGTGTGTTTGTGTTGTATTCTGTAAGGTGGGGTTTAAGTAAACTTTTGAAAACCTGTCATGTGTTCTGATTTGTGACATTTTATGGTGGTGAATCCGGGTAATTAAGAGTAATTGTCACAACCACACTCCTTTTGATACAGGTTCAGATATTGGTACTTGTGTTGTCGCTTTGTCTACGAAGTCAATCTGGTGGCTGAAGTGTCTTGCCTTGTCATTGCTAGCTTTTGCGTTTGTTTAGTATCGTGCTCGTAATGTCAGTATACCCTGTTTCATTATTAATCTAACGTGTTCCAGTGCAAGATTAATCTGGCGGAAGTAGTTGCTTTAGGTAAGCAGTTAGGTTATACTGATGGGCCGTTGCGAGTGCTTGAGCAGATGGAGAAGCAGGAGAGAGCAGAAGCTGACAGGATTGCTCGAGAAGAAAGGGCTCGGGAACGTGCAGATAAGAGACAGGAACGAGAAGACAAAAAAGCTTGCAAGTGAGATGCATGCGCACGAGAGGTAAATATTTATCAGTGTTTTGTATGGAATGAATGCGAGTGTGATAGTGTGTTTGTGTTGTATTCTGCAAGGTGGGTTTTAAATAAACTTTTGAAATCTGTCATGTGTTCTGATTTGTGACGTTCACAATATCTCATTTACTACTGACTTCTGTTTAAAAATCGATTATATCAGATGCATAGCGTAAACAAGTGTGTAAATCTTACAAAAGATCGTAAGTGAGTTGCTAGATGCTGGTTACTACTTACTAAAACAGTTCGAAGTTCTGCAATGTTATGACTTTAAGAAGCTGATTCACGTGAGAGAATATAAACTCCCAGGAAAAAGAAAGGTTTCACTTATTTTTTTCATGAATACGTGTCAATAGTAAAAATAAATCATACAAACTTCTTATATACTTCTTGTCGTGCCCTGTAATGTTGGAGGATTACCCCTGGTGATAAAGGGCTATTTTCCTATCGTATCTTATCTTACGAGTGTGTTACATATTCAATGGCTCTAAATCGTTAAGCTTTTATTTGGTACTCACATGGACATTCTTCCTGGTTGCATTCCACAGTCAGGGTGGTCATACTCGCTGCTGATGACAGACTCCGTGATTGCTATGACTATTGAGAGTCTATAGCACTTGTCTTTTAACTCCATATTTGTGTAATTTTGTTGTTACCCACTATCTCTTTAGAATATTGGAAATGATTTCTGTTTTTAAACCAATCGTCAGAATTCTCATATCTGCGTTTGTTGAAAACTGAGTTAAACCTTTCTTTTGCCTGGCAGTATAGTTAAGTACGAGTCTATTGTGCCTCTATGGAAGACATTATTGGACAATGATAACTATGTAAACAATGTAAAGGTGATTGTGTGTTGAGGCGAGGTGTTTTGGGGTTTAACGCTGATAGTATTAGTGCAGGGGAAAAGCCCGTAAAACTAACTTGGCTATGTGTTGCGGTAAAACCTAGAGCATCCGCTTGAGATAGCGAACCATGGATGGTACTGCACTGAAATCCACTTGCAGCAGTGCACCAAAACCTTACTGCGTGTAGACCAGTTTAATCCTACTTTCTTCACAGTTGTCGAGCCCCTAGCGATAGCCACTGTGAATAAAACTGTGCTTGAACACAAATATTTCAGAAAAATAACTGCAAATTTAACAAAACTTGTCTTAAGTAATATTAACCTACTAAGTCCGAGGTGTTCAATTTAGATGTACATTTGAGCACATAAATTATAAGCCCAAGAAACCATAACTATAATAAGAATATGTTATGTCTTATTTTGAAGTATGTGAACATAACTAAAAGATTAACTTTACTTTAAATAAAATGGAAATGAGGTTGTCAGAAAGGTTTTTTCTGCTTCTTTAATCTTCACAATGTTTACTTAATCATTCAATATATCTTAGAATAAATATCTTAAAAATTTAGTGTCCGCAAACATCAGACCTTTCATTTAGTGCGAGGCTTTTTCAGCACTGTTCAGCAATAATCGAAGTATTTCTTTATACTTATCATACTAAGAACTGCGAAAATCTTCCCTCTCTGAACATATTTCGGTAATGTTTGTCCTCCCGTATATGGAGTAGATTGACTGCACAGGTAGCTGGATTGCCAGGTCCAAAATGCATGTTGTTATTACTTATTGAACTTACGGTATATCTCGATCTCACAGATGTTGAGGTAAGTGTCAATGAGTGCTCCTGTACCCGGGTTTTCAATAGTCAGGAATCTGGCCTCAGCATCACACACCACGTCGGTCGGGTTGTTGCGGACGGAGGGTGGGAAGGTGTAGCACACTTTAGATCTGACACCATCCAGGTAGATCAATGAATTGGCTATTCTCCTATTATAATGTTTGCAAGAACCATAAAAAATAACATAGAAGATGATTACTCGATACATAAAAAGCTAAGTCATTGTTAACGTTTTAATAGCTACACTGGTTTCTAAAGAGAAACATTCTGTCTTAACGACATTCTGTTTGACTTTGACACCACCCCATATATCACATATGATGAAATAAATCAATAACATTACATATTATCCAAAATGATAATTGCACCAAATTTTCAATGAAAATTCAAAAACAGTACAGAGCAAAAGCCCAAACCACACGTCCAGTTTACATGACAAGACCCATCAAACATTATCAACTTAACACTGTCTACATCTGACTACGGAAGAAAGGTTTTAAAATGTTCGCTTGATGAACTATCAAGCGTTATGTCACTTAAATACAGTAAGCTTTTAAATGGTATTTTTTAGCAACAGCTAGGCGGTACTTTTCGAGCAAATAGCACCATTTATAAAGGGGGTCATATGCTACCTAAGAAACTTACAGATGAATGAAGTCTTGAGTGGTTAGGAAGTCGTTTAAATGGTGTAAACACATAAACCCGATAACAAACATTTTTTTAAAAGAAATTCTCTGAGATAACCCTATACAGTTTTCAGTTACCTATTTTCAGTCGCCATAGATGTAGCACACACAAAAAGTTCTACCAGGGCATCAATAGTGTCACCAAAACTAAAAGCTTAGTCTATAGATACACAGGAGTTCATATTTCAGAATATAGGTCGTATTTGTATGGCCCACAGGCAGCCATTTGAGCGCACAGAGTCAGCAAATGAACAATTAATGCTGCTCCTATCATTTGATAAATCTATCTTTATAAAGAATATGTTTTTATTTTGAGAAACTGTCTATCCCGTTAATCAGGCATAGGCCATATGGTATCGGAAAAAAACTGTTTGTAACAAACTTCATCAAAAATAGAGTTTCTCAGAAAATATTTGTATTCGAAATGATAAAGAATATAATACTCCTAATAGTAGACAATTGAAGCGTCAAACAAATGTATTCATCTATGTGTAAAAAAAAAAAACTACAAGAAAACAAAGTATGGAAAATGAATAGTCATAACCTTGATTTTAGTAAATTAATGTTAGCGAGTAGTGAACAAATATTTGTCTCCCGTTAAGTACAATTTCAATATGAAGCAATGAGAAATCCCGTTTTTGTTCTGTTTTATAAAGAGTGTTTTGGAATTTAAAAAAACTTGAGTAGGAAAGAATCATCTGAAAGATACTTACACGCAGAGCGTAAGTAGAACCGTATATGATACAGTTTATAATGATCTCCAAGGTCGATAGTCAATTCGTTCTTTCCAGAGTCCCCATGGAAACATGTACTTTGCTTTCCATTTATGTCGTTATTTCCATCAACAGCGTTTCGCGGAGGCCAGTCCGGGAAGCGAGTGTTGGTCGTTGATGTCGCTGTTTTCTTGTATGCTATATTTTCTTGAAATTCAAGTAACTTACAATCATTAGTATTCATATTTCAAAGGATACATGAATGCTGTAAAGCAATGATGCCAATGCATTGAACATTGACAATTTGAAATTTAGTTAAACTGAATATTAATCCATAATCTTTAAAATTGAGAGAGTAACACCATTGTAAATCCATGGGATTGGAAAGATGTTGAAGTATTTATAAACTTCCTCTTACTTGATGTTAATTAAAGAGTATTGTTACGATGAGAGTAATATCTGACTCAATTAGAATAATCTGACCTTTTTGACACAGTTGTCCCCCTTTAACCCAGCCTGCGCTACAGCTTCCGGGACACGTCCCTGTGACCTGGTCACACAGATCCTGGCAGTTGCAAGAATACCTGCATGATTCACCGAATCGTCCTGCAGCACAGGATGCTTAAATGGAAATGGTATAACAATGACTCAATATTCATCTTGTGATAATTTTACATTAAAACTGACATTTGATTTCATTATTATGTCAGTCAGGGGTTTGTCTCATGTGGATTCAAGAATGAATTAGTTTTGGAAACAGAATACCTAAGATTTCAACTGTCAACCTATGAAAAGTACATCGAGAAAACGATCAACGATACCAGATGAATAGTTGGTATTCTAAACAGTGATGGAGAATTGCTACATAGGTTATGTATTAAACATCCCATGCTGAGTCGAGATGTACACGTTTCAAGAGAGAGATAGACAACCGTTTACTTTATATCCGGATTCATTCGTTCATTCATTGATAAAAACCAAAGTCATCCATTTAAATAGTTTACGCTTATTCAAACGAGACAATATAATGCAAACAGAAATTGTTAATAAACGCATTTTAAACGTCAGCGTATCCTGGAGTGTACGAACTGATATGTCCTACTTGCCTGACCCAATCTGGATGTGAAAGTTTTCTAAATCTCGGACATCTAGAGATACTCCCATCAGTAACAGTGTCTTTATGAAGATGTATGAAACCAATTTGACTTTCGAAACAAGTGAGAGACTATATTGCGAAATATTGACACGAAGTGGCGAAAAAGTGACACAACATGATGAAAAGTGACACGAAATATGAAAACATGGACAAAGCAAAATCATGAAATAGCGAGGTAAAGGCAAAGCGAAATATATCGAAATAACTAAACTATTAAGGCGAAATCGCATAAAAGCAAATTTGCAAAAGAACAAAATTGTGAAACAAGAGGCGAAATTGCAAAGCAGAAAATCGAGAAACAGCGAAATCGCGGGATGGCGTTATTATGATAGTTTATAACTAATTTAATTTTTGATCAATCCATATTTCACAAGAAGTCTGTATATTCTTGAGTTGTGGTATTGTTGGATGTATGTATTGATGTAACCAGAGTGACAAAAGGTAAAAAAAGGTCTATATCTTAAGATTTTTTTTCATTTTTTAAATGATTAAATTGAACAACACAAAGCTACTTAAGATAAGACTGGCATATATTGCCTAATAACAAATTTTTAAGTTGTTAGCATTTCTTTGTTTGTTGATGGCAAATTAACCCCAAACAATAATCCTAAACCCAATACATTTATTTTTTGTCATAGTTATATACTAAAATCCTATTGAAATCCAATCATGTTTTACACTCTAATGGGTTACTATCGCAATTGTCACGAGTGCTTCAAAGTACATACGTACATGTAACTATAGCAGATGAAAAAAACACGGATTAACCGCGGAACACCTAGAAACAAGCAAACATTGTAACGAAAAACACATACAAAATTTGTGGAACAAACTCGGTAATTTTTGAATTTTTTTAAAATAATTATTTTACATGTAGGTGGCGGCAGTAATCCTATTGATTAGGTAGATCTTTGATTAACCGCAGAGCCTTATGTAAATACTACCGAATACTTGCTTTCCAGAAGAAATAACTGAATAGAAAGTACAGAGAATCTTTTTCAATCACGTCATATCTGCAACAAACTGCCCTACACTACCCCACACTCCATTACTCAATCCTACCCCAGCTTACACTTCCTTAAACCAAACTATACCATCCTATTTTTCACTACGTGTCCCCACTCTACCGAACCCTACCCTACCTTATACTATCCATACAAATCTACACTATTCTTTCCTTCAAGACACACATATACCCTACCCTACATCAAACTATACAAATACCTCATATTACTCTCAAACAAATTATATAATCTTACCTTGCATTCCTCTACCCCACTCTACACTTGAGTACAAACCCCCATCACTTCTTACACTACGAAACCCCATCCTACACTACCCCACCCTACACTTGAGTACAAACCCCCATCACTTCTTACACTACCCAACCCCATCCTACCCTACCCTAGCCTACAGGACCTTCTCCTTCCCAACACCATAAGTTACTTTTACTACCAATAAGCCACCTTGCCACCTCATGCGCCAGATCTAATGAGCTGTCACTGACTTCACTATAAACAAGAGACAATACCTCACCTTGAATACCTGGTGTTATGACAATGAGAAGCAGCCCGAAGATCAACGTTTCCACACCCGCCATCTTTCCCTTCGCATATTTTTAGATAAACAAGGAAGTAAAATACAACAACCTAATGCATATATCTAGAGGCCAGCCCGATTACCTTTGTGCTTTGTGACTCCTTGTTATTTGAGTGCCCTGTTTATATGTTCTAGTTATTCTCTAATATAGTTAGTCACAATCGAACCATGTGGGAGTTCATCTTGAGGTAAACCTATATGTCGGCTCTTTCATTTGTTATATTCATCCTCATGGTCTGACTCGTAAAATAGATTCCTTATCTAAATATATATTTAATTGCGATATATTTCTTTTTTTCTAAATTTGAAGTAAGAGTTATATAGGTTGTTTCCGTTTTAATATGAGATTAGGTTGAAAAGATTTTGTTTGTGGTCTCAGTCTGACAGTCTTTACATGACACAGAGAGTACACACCTTTTGCTGTCCAAATTAAGAAGTGATTAATTTTACGAACATCTCACACCATAAGATCCCGAAGTGCCAACCTTTCTAGTAAAACCAAGCTTCAATCAGGCAAGGAACATTCAAAGGATTAACGAGCGTTACAAGGCATGTCAGTTTTGGTGCCAACTGGCGGAATAGCTCATGTCATCCAAAGGTTGTAGAACGACTAAGGTTTATGATTCGTGAGAAGAAGTAACTTAAATCGTTAAAAATGATGATTTCTTTAAAGAATGTTTTAAGGACAATTCACTGATAAATGTGTTACTTAGATCGGAACTGAAAGGTTATTCCTTTCACTTTGCATGTGACGAAATGTTCAGAAGTAGGGTTTCAAGTCCTCAGTAGTCTCCCCATTGATTCCAGAGAGGCACATTGCTGCAGACTCTTGTCAATGAACCACTCTAAGACGCCTTCAGTTGCTTGATAGTTGATAGATTGAGTTATGGGTAGGTAGGTAGGTAGGTTTATTTAATTCCCCCAGATTTGGAGATACAAATTGAGACATTAATTAGGACATTTCATTTCTTTGCATTTTCATTAGTGATTATACGAAAACATGAAGTAAACAATATTTATAGTGGAGGCAGGTATAGCTAATGCCCATTGCAAAGTGTCCAACAAGCAGCAACAGCTGTGTGGTGTCAATGTCATACATGTGATGTCCAAGCAGCACATTAGAGTTCTTTGATCAAGACTGTCCAGCAAAACGTAAGTGTCAACTCCGAAGATGTCAAGAATGTCAGACCACATGGTTTCTCGTTTTTCAGTGACGATGCTGTCCAAACACAGATGGAGTAGGTGGTGCAAGAGACCATGCACAAGGCGAGAACACATATCACACAGTTCAGTTCTCACTGGGTGAGTGATAAGAGACAGGACTGCTTTGAATGTAGTGCGTCTGTGTGGATGACATTTACCTTCTGTCCATAAACGGTGTGGAGAATAGACTCTGTGGCTGTTCCTAAATAGCTCCATGGTTGGATCGCTGTCCAGTCGTAGCACAAGCTCATCATTTTCTTTCTTGTAGACGTTCTTCTTCACCTGCATTTTCCAACTGTTCGTAGTCGGTAAAGAAGATAGATGTATATGAGAGAGAGCTTCTGCAAGTCCATAGTGAGTGCAAATGTTCTTTACTTCTGGGATGAATCCATGAGTAACTTGGTTGCTGGATAAATTGTCACAAAAGAACCGATACAAATGAACATAGTTTGCTGAGCATGCAGTTGGGCAGTTGAGAAAGCGTCCAAAGAGTGATAGTTTTCGGATACTTATGGTTGCCATGATGGGGAGAATTCCAATCAGGGGGAGAACCATATCTGTACGAGTTCTAATTGGTAATCCTTGGATTATCTTCAAGTAAAGTCTGTGTGATCTTTCCAACTGGAGACAACAGCTTTGAGATAGGGTATACAGGGTTTCATATCCATATAAAGCTCGGGGGAGAACGATAGATTTAGATTTTCGCAGCAGTCAGTGGGTGGAGACCATTTCGATGTATACCAATGTTTCTAGTGGCAAAGAATGTTGACTTTATCAGCACATTGCTGCAGACTCTTGTCAATGAACCACTCTAAGACGCCTTCAGTTGCTTGATATTTGATAGATTGAGTTATGGGTGGAGGTACATCATGGCAGAATGATGTGGGATACTGAAGGCCCTGTCATGGATGTCATTCTGATATCACTTTCGTTCTCTATTCCCTTCAACCAAAACTCGTAAAGTTGGTAGAATTTGCCAAGAATGAGAAAGCGTACAATGAAACCTCTATAATAAAAATGGCAGATTAAGGCAAATATAAGAAAGTATTGGCAGCTTGAAATTCGGCTTCTCTCTCTCTCTCTCTCTCTCTCTCTCTCTCTCTCTCTCTCTCTCTCTCTCTCTCTCTCTCTCTCTCTCTCTCTCTCTCTCTCTCTCTCTCTCTCTCTCTCTCTCTCTCTCTCTCTCTCTCTCTCTCTCTCTCTCTCTCTCTCTCTCTCTCTCTCTCTCTCTCTAATCCATAATTTTTTTAACTCTCAGTGAGGGCATGCCACTCACGCATGTCAGTGAAACCTCATCTATAAAATTCAATCCATAAACATAAAGTACAGTCTATCGACATTAGAATTGTCTTAAACATTTATCAAGTTTATGGAGTTATAAATTTCTACATTAATGGGCATCCTATGTAAATCTGCGCAGCGTGCACAGCGGTTTTTAAGATTAAACATCCGTGAACTTTCTCCCCCTGCAACGACGAGTGAATAGCTGGTGTATGCCTTCTTAGTTGTCGCTTGTAACCGGTTGTAGTTTCTCCATGGCTCACTTTTTATCAGGAAGAATATAGATCTTCTTTGTTCAGAGGATGTTATTTATGGTGTTCGGGGTAGGGTTGCATAACATGATTTGTTATAAGAGACTCGTAACTTGTTTACAAATATTTTCGTCAAGGGGCGTCGTATCATATGGTATGACTTCACGAAAGCGCAACCGACGTTTGTACTACTCCAATCTAGTTAAAACTAGCTGTAATATGATACGTCCCGAAGTCCGTTAATACATCTAAAGATTTACACACCGATTCCATACGCGAACATCAGCCAATCAAAAGAGAGTTGGCCAAGCTCTTCGAATCGCGGGTCAATGCGACTGTTTCCCCGTTCTCGAGCATTTCAATTACAAAATCCGGATATTAACGATGTATCGCAGTGAATTGTGTTGAAAAATGTGATGACAACATAAATTCTGTGCATATGATGTTGACGGAACATTTGTAGGCTGTTTATTTGTTCTTTTGTGAATCAACAATAAAGGTCAAACATTCACAAAATAAGTTTTAAAGTTTAAATATTGACAAACGTAGGATAAACGTCAACTTGTGAAATAACAAAGACGCAAACGAAACTTCCTGTCCTCATTTTAATTGGTGGGCTCAAAATAAGTCAAAGGTCAGCTGAACATGACCTCAGTCAGAAATTCTCTAGATGCATTGACGGATCAATACATCTAGTTTTAACTAGATTGGTACTACTCTACCACAGCTGCCTAGAGCAAACATCCCTGATTCTTAAAAATGTCCGTTGGTCGTGTTTTGTCAATAATATGAATTCGTATACTGGGCCGGTATTCACAAAACTTCTTAGAATAGTCTTAGTTTATACTTAAAGGCCGGGATCCGCCACTATACACGGTGTTGGCGTGCCCAAGTTGACCTGAAAAAACTACACCTTGAAGGGAAAATTTTTGGTACCTTTGTTCAAAGTGAATTAAATCAAAATCTTCATACCGGAGGGTTATCATATTAACACTGTATATCCTTTACACTTCAAAGAAGGATTACTCATAAACATGTTTGATCCAAAGTAAAAACTAAAAGAGTAGTTGACTACATTTACTTCATTATTGTTTCCAAATTTGAATTAACTCTGAAAATGTCACGTGACTAGATTCTTATAATTACCATACCAAACAAGTCTGCTAGTGGAGGAAGAGATCCATTCACAGTGTCAGATTTCACTGCCTTCCAAGCATGACTGTGAAATCCAAACCTCCCCCGTCCAATATGTCCCCCAAATATTTAGTTATGGTTGTGGGGATAAGGGATAAGCTATATCGACTTTTGTATGAAAAGATTATTGTGACAGGGAAATGGATTTAAACAATTTTATATAACTCAAATATATCCAAACATTGTTAAAAGAGTATGATTGTTTTGAAAAATTTTCAACAAAATGTTAACAAATACAGTTCCTTCATTCAAGGACCGGGGGAGCAAATCATATGAAGTGTCAATTTGCTTAGCAGAAGGAATGTTCACAGTGTCATGTGTTCATAATGTCATATGGTCCAAAATAAGTGAAAAGTTTGAATCATTAGTTATTTAGGCTAAATTCAAATACTTGCATATTATTTTACATCATTACGTTATTGTCAAAATTATTTCAAGGTAAATACTGTGATGGAGAATCGGTAAGTTTTTGTCAGTAATTGAAATGAATTTGACTGGCATACAATATTTTAACGGGACAATATCTGTATCATACGAGGCGAATTTTATCGGAATTTCTTTATTCTGTCGAGCATTAGAATTTGCGGGTAGTTTTGAATGAATAATAATTCCATGAGTTATTTTAATAAGCCATTCTTTTGAGTTTCATCTGATTCAATCGCAATATTCGTTTTGCGAGACGGTATAGGATGTTCCGCTTTGTATGATGTGGATGGCAAGATTGAAAGTTCAGATATCAATATGTATCTTAAAGTTTGTAGTACAGATCAGTCTCTATAGGACCGCTCTCAATCACATTCACATCTAAAAGATTCAAATATAACCGTTTTGCCAAAGTGAATTTACAAGATTGTTTTAAGGAGTTCAGAATGTGAATGTAAATACACAGTTTGCCATATGAAAAGTATACATGCACTCATTTCCTAATTGTCCTAATGAGCCAGATTCTTGCTGCAATTTAGTCGGCCTGATGATCCTACACAGATACTGCAAGGTTGATGTTCTTGTTGCATGTATTTATGTATGAATTCAAGCCTTACAGAAGTTGTTTTAGCAGTTTTTTTCTTTGATGAACATCCATTTAATCCCAGATCTTCAAAGTCACCTATATACCAAATACAATATATATCAGCACAGCGTTTTTCAAAATTGTCTGTCATATAAACTATATCCGTAAAACTGTTGGTCTGTCCACTATCACTTTAGTCTGGCTCTTTAGGTAATGAATTGTTTTGCGTCTACGTTTGTCCATAGTTGGACTTTCAAACTCATTTTGTGAGTCTGTGACCTTGTTAGTTGATTTACAAATGAACAAATGAATAACACACAAATATTGAATTGTTTACGATAATATGTATAATTGTATACCAATTGTATTGAATTACTTGACTAAAGACGACAGGTTTTGACTTCCTTTAGGTATTGTCAACAGTTGAAAATGTTTTAGACAAACAGTTTTATATGAAGACAGACGTTTAAAGAAACGGATACACTTTACACGCTAAGCAAATAACAGCATAGCTTTTTTTAAAATGATATTGTGGTTTGAAACATGTTTTGATTCAAATCACATCTCCTAGTATGAACATGTGCACGTGCTCCTGTCTTCGTTTGTAATTCTGATAATTTGTCTTTAAAGTTTTTAGTCCTCGAACACGATAAACAAATCTCTAATAAATTCTCGCTACTCTACTCTAGTTAGAGTAGTTATTTGGTAGGTATTTGGTCCGAGATGATAAGTTTTAGTGTATTTAATACCAACTCCTTTCAGTCAAAATTCATAATTCAAGCACGGTAGTTCCGGGATAGTGCTGACTTCGTAATAGTAGGACACATTTACCAAAGGGCTTCATTTGTAAAAAAAACAAATATCATGGTTTGGTTCACATTTTAACAGCATGAAAGTTTACGATTAAGATATGAGATTGAAAAACATGTTGTACCTAAGAAATTCACTTACAATACTTGTGAAAACCACGAAAAGTGGTTTCAAGTTAAATGTTCTTAAACAGCAAATGCGCGCGTTTCTCCTTAGTACGTCAAATACACGTATTAAAATGAAAGCGTAATCTCGTTTTCAGTCATAGTTTTCAATCTGCTGTTTATCTTTGAGATTCCCTTAATAACTTACACTTGTACAAAAGCGTTTGAAACAAACCACAATAAATTTAAATTAATCAACAAGATTAAATAAATTAGTACCAAAAGTCATAAACCTCTGATTCAGTTTTCCTACACTATTCTTAGCACTTTCGCGGAATCTTTCAATGTAGGAAATCAGGGGTAAGTAATGGTATTCAGTCAGCGGAGAACATAACAAGTCGACTAGGCTTGAAACGGCCAATATAATAAAACCATTTGGTCTATTATCAATTTCTAAAACCTGTTTTAAAATAAAATCTAAACAGCATTTAACAAACATGTTTACTTTCCAAAAATAATATTTAATAGCTCATACCTTTGGCATATGTTCCTGTACAAGCATTGAAGCTTCAACATATCTATAAAGAATTTCAGGTTTGAACGATAGTGGGTTTTTTAAATGATAAGTAATAAACAAAGGAGAATATACTAGTAGTCATTCAGCTGTGAAGAGTCGGTCGTAAAATCTCTTTTCTAGCCCGTAAAGGGAATTTATGAAGCGAATACAGATATTGACCATTCGTAGATTTGAACTGCAAGCCTCTCAAAATACATAATTTGTCTCTCGGTGAGAATAATTCTTTAAGTTGTTCACATTATTATGTTCCGAGTCAATCAGAAGGAAAGTTTGTTTTTAATTATCAAATTCAGGTTCCATAAATTATCCGAAATCCTTTCGTTGGCTAATTACCTACCTAAATAATTAATATAACTTATCCAACTCAAAAGACTCATGTGACCATTAGACAAAACCTTCAAAACCACCAATATAACAGTTACTGTTTTGATGATGAATGTAATAACACAACTAAACATATCTTCAAGAATACTAAAAGACGTCTGTCCCGTTAAAATATATTTTAATGAAAAGAGAGTGTGGTTAGATATCTAACGAGCGAAAGCGATACCATTCAGAGTTTAAAAAATGTGTTATTGAACGGGTCTGCGTTAATCAGTTTTTGATTACTAGTTTAATTATATTGTAAAATGCATGAAAATCGCTGACATTGCCGCGACGCTTACATTTTGACGTCGTGCTTAATTATGATTGTGACGTCATGTGATGTCAAACGGCACGCGATGTTTTGACACACTGTGTAATATTATTGTAGATTTAATAAACGGCGATATCCTCAACGGACGAGTGATATATAAAGATTGAAGAAGTAGAAGAAAGCCGACTTCGGAGTTTTTGAGCAAAGGTTTTTACATTAGTATTATAAGACTTTTATTTCCTTAAAAAACAGTTTTTGTACATTTGCTTAAAATGTGATGTTTTCATGAATTGTCCATAATTATTTTCTTGAGCTTTATATAAAAAATTACCTATCTTTCTCGAAGTAACACACTTGATGACAATATATCTTTTTGCATTTTTTAAGAGAAGAAATCCAAATAACTGACCAAAAATCCATGATGATTGAAACAGATGACTTGATGATGTTTTCATCTTCTCATCCTTTTCATGGGGTTATTTGAGTACACTCGGTGAGGTTTTGGAGTCACATATGCCGAACTTTATCAATGGTGTCATTTCTTCGAAAAGTAACAACTGTTGCTAAGAGAAGTTCTACACCTACACATCTTTAAAAAAATCAGCTGTTTTTATTCCTTTTTCTTTTCAATTTGATCATTCATGTACAGATTTCTTCTATAAACATTCGATTCACAACTGAAACGGTAAAAGAATAGATAAATAACATAAGGAATAACTTAAGAATAGATAAATAAAATGTTTAATAATTTGAAGAATTTGGTTAAGATTATTAGATAAAATATTCAACAAATGTTCATACATGAACTCTCTTCGACACCATATATACCACGAGGGTTCGTGTACACAATCTTTTCACTCATGCGTACTTATAAAATCTCTCTTGTAAAAAAACAAAAGAAATTTGGTGTATTATATTTTAAAAGTATTTTCTAGTATTGTAAATAATTGTATTATGTATTATAATTAACGTTTACCTTTGTAATGGTATTCCACTATATGTTAATGATTATATATGTTTAATGTATATTTGGAAATACATCAGAGTAAATATCATCATCATTCAATAAAATCATATGTCCAGGATTAGAACTTTCATTCCTCAATCATGGCATTTATTATCTAAAACAACGATTAACATCTACTGTTCTAGCTTTATATCTCAATAATGGTCTTCTTCAGCATTCAAACCTTCTTGATGCCAGAGATTGTAGTAATATTTCCGTTGTAATGTTGTCAGGACAGTAGTAAACGAATCATTGTCCGCACTGAATAGCCTGGAGCATATTCCCAACACGGAGGTATTTCGGTAATAAATTCCTATGTGTTGCGGGAATGACCCGGGAGGGGCTACCTGTAATATCAAAGCGTTTCTGAGACTATTATGACAGAGACACCCCTCCACAATGCTATTTATGAATGGGATGAAAGGCGACGACCTATTACTCAGCACAAACGAAGGTCAAACTCGGGGTCACCTTGTAAAGTCTTCTTGTTCCTCCGACTGTAAGCAATGCACACCTAGCGAACCGCTAGACTTTCCAGGGTCAAATTGTGAATGAGTAGGATTGCGATACAGAGTAGAAGAGAATCCATCTGACTTTTCAGTTCATGCGACCGTTCAAATTATATTCAAAATGTTTACCTTTTGCCTACTTCAATGCACTGAACACTTTTTCAGAAGTTTTTAATTACCACAGCTGTCAGTTCAAAAGGCAATGTCGATTAAAGCCTACTTTCAAGGGTCATAAAATGATTAAGATTCTTTTACTTGACACACGTATTTGTACAATCTTTCAATCCCTTTGGAGATGTAGAATTTTAAAAAAATAATACAGGTCCTATCTGTCTCTTTACGTGTAATTTTACATTACTTACACAAGTCCACTATCTGGCCCCGTGTTGAACCTATTGTATCATCTTGTACACACTGAATCCTGGGACGCTCTTCAGGAATTTTATTGCTCAAATTGTTAATCTTGTATTCTCGATTTGAATCCATTCAAAAATGAGATTATGTAACAAGGTGTATATGTATCTCGGTTTTACGAACTTTCCCGTTCAGTGCCTGCTCGGATACTTAGATTAGAAATATCAAAGGCCAACTTCTCTGTAAATGAATATGAATGAGTTGAAAAATCTTTTTTTTTAGGCTAAGATGTTATGTTAAGAGCTTGCATTGCCAATAGATGTACATAAAATAGTTTCAGCGGCTTGCAAGGAGGCAACTTGAGAACTGATACCAATTTCTTCTTCATTAGTGCATTGTTATGACTCTGTCACTCTTAGTTATGCTCTCAATTTGCTTTATAGCTCATCTCTGTATACGCAGCTGGGTAATTTGTAACAACCTTGCTACATGTACGTTTTTACTTGAAAAGACTATCTGTCAATCGTCAATTTATTGTGTTGAAGGATGTAATCCGTTAATTGCATAACCATTGAATGATACATTGAATACCCCCTTGGTTCTTCTGGTGCCATCCATTAACAACACATTCATAAAAGCAATATTTTCTGAATAACAGCCTCTTTTTGTGAAAATAACAATGTTTCGGAATATATTGTACTCTCCATAAAGTGATGGGTTCACAATAAAACTTCTTTTTTTTCGAAAAAATCCTTGCTTTTCTACATTGATAAAAATAAAAGTTATTTTAATGCTTTCTTGTTATCAAAGTTCTATAGTTTATTACCATTATACGCTATACTATATCTCTTCAGGATTCGTTTACTGGTAATTCAACTAACGATGCAGATTAATGCGATCGATAATCATTAATTAAGACGTAAAACGAACCTCATCCTATAATGTAATTGAGGATAACTTTTTATCATTGTTTTTTTTGCCTGACGAGTCAATGCCGTGTTTGAGCCTGAATCGTTCGCAATTAAAACCTTCACCCGTCGTCCTTAATTCTTGAAACGAAGAAATTACCATTACTGTCACGATGTGAATGAACATTAGAATCTTTCAAAGGGATACAAATCAGCTGATGACCCTATGGACGATGAATAGTAATCGGTAGCTTTGTTCTTGGTCAAATCAGAGGGAAAGCAAAATTGTTTTTTCAAAGTAGTTTGTCTTTCATTCCGACTTGTAAGTGGCTTTGAACCTTGGTTGATGAAGCCTCGCAAGACTTGAAATGAGAGAGTATGATTAAAGGAGTGCCCTATGAGAATAGTATTGATTAACTTGCGCTCGGCATCTTCCTATACTTTGCTACTGAGTTAATGCTTGAAGACTCGATGTTAGATTCATTTATTTTGTTTCATACAAAGGATGTTATTTCAACGGGAAATGATAAATATCTCTTTTAGGGATCTCTCCTAATGCCTGTTAAACACTGCTGAAGACATAACCTATTATTTTTCGTTTAAAAAATTTAATTCAACGTAACGACTTAGCATTAAGCTAAATGTGCAAAGTTGTAAAAACATTTTATATCAGTTGTTAAATTATCAAGGAGTGAAAAATGAAGAACTTAAATGTTCCTGTGTATTTTGAATATTCAAAGGGGAAAAATATAAACATACTCTCCATACTCAATTTGGATTCACTTGTATTCGGAGACTTTCTATGTTTAGGTTTATTCAAAATTAAATTTTCCCGCATGAAATATAACTTATGAAAGAAGAATATGTTATGTATATGTTAAAAATCTCACCAACGATGACATGCTAACAACATGACCTGATGTAACGTAGTTTTCAATAGCGTAAAGGAAAGACAATCAGATCGAATGAAACACTTTTACTTACACAGCAAACAACGTCTCTTGTATTCGGATCGCAAACATTAAGAAATCGAATGCATTTTGAGAAGAGGTTTGTGGGCTCAATGCCAATTTTAAGAGTATTTCAAATACATCACGGCTGCTAGTACTATTGCAGGAAGAAAGCCCGGAACAGTATTGTGACTATGCATTGCGCTGAAAACCGCTAGCATCGGCTGGAAATAGCTAACAATGGGTGGTACTGCTCTGAAATCCACTGTATTGCATCCAAATCTTACTACATGTAGAACATGCTTTTCTGAAAAGCTTGATCAATGTTAACTTGTAGAACATGCGGAAGCAACAAATTAATATTCGCATCGCATAGTGTTCTGGCAAAAAGGATAAATGTTACTTTGTAGAGCATTTAGAAGCATAAAAGATATCAAGAATCGCATGATTTTCCAACAACGTTTACGTTACATCACGTTAAGATGTCTTTATCGAATACAAAAGCATATTTACCTTCCCCCTCCGTCAATTTTAACACTTTTTTAATTCATCCTGTGCACTGTCATTATAATCATCTGTTGAAATGCATTGATACGGTACTTCAAGTAACAGATTAAAAAACACGCAATTATTTTTATTGCAAACATCTTAATTTCTGAGCATACAATCTGAAACTTCTAGTGTTATGTTTTTGTCAGCTGTTCGTTAGTGATGATGTTTCTATGTATCTTGGAATGCATTTCCTTTTATGAAAGCGTAATAAAATTTGAAATATTAATCGTGTAGGTTTAAAAGACAGCATCCGCCTAACAGATTGATTTTCTTAAAGTTATGCTATATTTTTTAGAACTGATGTTTCTGACAACGCTGAATAATCAATTCATTTCCAGTCCAAATTCACTTCAGATTTTCTTTTGACTCTAAATAAAGGGACGAACAAAGCAGGGTTTAACGGAACTGCAACAGGACAGCAATATAAAGGAATTATAAGTTGGAAGATATTAGTCCTTTCATGGAACATAATTGATTTTGATGTGGAGAGCAAATAAAGTAATCATAATCAATGAGAAAAAAAGAACTGTTGAAAGTTGGATTTTCTGGTTTTTCAATTTGGAGATGATTTTTCTCGTTCGAGATTTAAACACGCAATTAGAAACGTTCTATCCAGAACTTTGAAAGTAATGATATTTCTTACCTGTGAATGAGGAACCTAAGATATGTATTTGTCATAACCTCGTGTCGAGCTAAAACACCTGAAAACCCACATTTATCTCATGGATGCATACTTAATTAGAAAAGTTAACAGGAAATATGCAACATACATATATACACCCGGATTTAAGTTAAGCAACCCCTCAAAATCCCAAAAACTACAATGTTTTGGAAATGTTAGGAAAGTTATGACTTAATTAATCATTGAGAGAGAGAGAGAGAGAGAGAGAGAGAGAGAGAGAGAGAGAGAGAGAGAGAGAGAGAGAGAGAGAGAGAGAGAGAGAGAGAATGAGAGAGAGAGAGAGAGAGAGAGAGAGAGAGAGAGAGAGAGAGAGAGAGAGAGAGAGAGAGAGAGAGAGAGAGAGAGAGAGAGAGAGAATTTCTGTAAAGGTCCACCAACCCATTATACATGTAAGTTGATGACCGAAGCGCCATAAAATATCATGTACAGACAAAACAAATTTAATTCTATGATGGACATTGTTGGGCTTCAGCATGATGCAAATTGTTTGCGACGTTTCTTTTGAGCTAGAAAATATATTTTGCAAGATTAATGAGTACAATACTATTCGTTGATGTAAACAGTGAGTTTACCACAAACTCGCGAAAATCGCCTTTTAGCCCAAGAATACCGGTGCAAATGTAAAGCCGGACCATGACAACGCAACATTTAAGTTAGAGTTAGTTCGCTTATGGTTCGCATAATGCAAATCTCATTCCTATTATATGATATAAATGATACGGGAACGCACTCGGTAATAATCTCTGTCCCTAATCTCTATACAAACCAATACGTAACTACAAAAGTATAACAAAAGAATACGCATTAGATGTAGAAATAAGCACTGTTTGCAAAATCCGAACAGTGGCTTAACCTTGTCGTAGCCGTAGTCTGTACACAGCCTTTTTTATAAAGATAATTGGAATTCAAGAAGTTCGATGCTAAATTGAGTTGAACGTTTAATCATCCTGACATCGATGATAAACTAACACAACGTTTCACTTTCACCCCTTTAGACGATTACAAGAGCTTGTAGTTCAGAGCATAATGAGCTGCACTCAGTAAGGTGATGGTTCAAACATCAGCTGTCAGAAAGAGATGACAGCAACTCACAGGAGCTTAAACGAGCAGATTATCTTCATTTGATAAATAATCGGATTCATTATTCATAGCAAAAATTCTCCTCGTAGACATTTGTCGATGCAGAACTTTCGTTACGATACTGGTTTTCAATAAAACCGGGTCTTGTTTTATTATTGTTATATTTATTCATTATTTTTCTTATTTTAAGAGAATCTCTTTGATTTAAAAATCAAGGATGATTGGCATTTGTTTGGTTTTCTATAGTATAGATGGTTCGATTTATTTCCAATAGTATGAAATACATGCTGCTTTACCGAACCTTGGTGGGTAACTGTTTTGGTGAAACATCTTTTGATGGGATATAATTTTGAAAGTAGATGCAAATCAATTATTTTTAAGTGATTAATAACATCATAATCTGAAAATGATATTTTAAGGTGAAGGTGACATGGCACACGTGTAGCAGAAACATGTTCTCTCAAATAACACATCTTCCATGAAAGAATGCGATGTTCGCGGCTTAGAGACAAATATAATCATGCAGAAACAATATTGAAACAAGATAAAAACTAAAATAATATCTAGACACTCAGTAACATTTCATTTTTTCTACCCAACTATAGATGTGCTATTTCAGATAGATTTAGTAAACAAAGGGTTGACATTGGCAGATCGAGAGGGCCGGGTTATACTTATCAGATTACCAAATATAATTAATGTTGTGAGTCGTATTTTTCATACACGGTTTACAAGGAATGTGTAGGGCTGCGAACTAAAATTCAGTCAAAATTCTCACCAAAATTAAATAAGCCTGCATACTAGTTAACTGTGACACCCCACCCAAACGAAAATCCTATATATCCGCCCCTTGTTAATCAAACGAAGCCCCTCAGTGTTCCAACGAATTAGGCAGCTCGCTACATGACCCTGTGTACACTACAAAATTCCGAACACCGCGAACACTTTGCTGTATACTTAAGCTCTTAACAGAGCGATCTCACTTGTTTTTCAGATTAACAAAGGGGCAGTAGCACAGTTCCTTTTAGGAAAACAAAGTTATCTAACGAAAAGGAAAATAAATGTTCCGATTGCAAATCGATCTTTTTCAATCAAAAGAAGAAGTTCTCAAACGAATGTAACATGTTCAGTTAAGCTACGCAAACAAATTTCTATACCTTAAATGATTAAAAGGTGTTCACACTAAAATGGTCGGCAGCCGTTTCCGCTTGCATTGAAGAATAATACTGTTGTCTAGGATTACAGATTAATCGGCTTGAATAATGAGGAGTTTTTCCCTCTGAATATAATGTATTTGGCTTTAACATAAATTATTGCGGAAAATTGGAAGAATGTTTTTTTTAAAGACCCATACTACTACCCTTTAGTGTTTTTTGGATTTATACAGTTGTGCAGACTATAGTATTTTGTGTTTGTTCAAAGTCGCAGAAAACAAAGCTTTCACAAAATGCAGAATTGTGAAGCAGACATATGTTACAAGAACCAAACAATGTCTTGTGATTTTGAGTATCCATTAAGTTTCATAAGTGATAGATGTTCAGCAGCTGTACGATGTGCAATGTATGGAGCCTCAGTTATTTAATCACTAGATCAATAATAATGTGCAGTTATGCAATAAGAGAAGGGGAATGATTCCATCAGTTCCGTAAGTAAGTAAAATTTCTTCCTGTTACGTAAATGTCTTCTTATATCCTTATAGGTAACAGGAAGATTACAATCAACATTGTGCAAGTAGGATGTACCTCTATGCGATCCTCTGTAATGGAAAGTGGGCGTCAATCTCCGTATCACATGAAGGCAAATAAGAGATAGGACATTCACGTTAAGGAACATGAAAGGAATATAGGATATAAACTTAGTAAAATCTGTAGCACGAATAGACAGAACTAATGGTGAAAGCTTTGATGTTTTGCTGAATCGTTCATGTATCTAAAAGAATTGTCAGATACGTTTATATTTTCAAGCAGATTGTGTTATATCATGCCATCTTTTATGGCATGTGTCACCAGATTCATTGTGGATTTGATAGATAAATTATTTCTATAGTTGGTGGTATCATTTGAGGATATTATTTGATAAATTGGGCAATTAGAATTGTCATTCTGTTCTTACTCTTTTACCTTATAAGTGAACTACAATAAAGTAACATGTGGTAATGTATATGTTTAGTTTGTGGTCGCTTTTTATATGTCCTTTGATGGATTCGACAACTACCAATAAATGTGCCGGTAGTCGAATAACCTCTCCATTTTTTTTACATTTTAAGGGTTCGCAATTGTTTAAATGAAACACATGTCCTCAGCTGTCTAATTCCTAAATCACCTCCCCAGGGCATATCATTACAAGAGTTATTACAGGTTGCTAGAATCGTTAAGATGCTCCCCCTCAAGGTTCTGAGAGAAATCTCTTTACAGCCAATCAGTGCAAGTATCAGATTCCAAATATAAGCAGTCAGAAGATAGTGTCCGAGGTGTATTCCTTACCAGGCATCACATCGAGTTAGTCCTCTGTGATGTCCCATCATAATGATTTGCTACATACCCGATGGACTTAAATTTCTACTTATTTTAGCCAAAAGAATCTTGTATCCTATTGTGTAAAGAAATTTGCCCAATTGAGAGTAAGAAGAAAACAATTGAACGTCAAGGCTTACGTAATGGTACATAAATTAAATGGTTGTAAATTGAAAGGTGATATTATTTTTATTCTTTCATCTCTTACCTACTATTCATATGAAGTAATACGAACTGAACATATGTTTGTAAATTCCGGATATGTATTACAACACTAACTAACCGTATTTGAGTACAGTGAGGTAACCCTGAACTTTCAATTATAAAATCGTTATCAACAGCTTGACAGATAGTTTAATCTTTTCTTTGATTTCAATATTCATAATCCTTAATTCAATTTAAAAAACTGTTTAATCTTCGTCTAGTTTTCAAAACTGTGTCAGTTTGGATTGATAAATGACACATCTATAGAGAGTGTCATTATATTCCTAATGAGATGTCAGAATATCTTGAATCGGATGTTTCATACTTTAAAGCGGTTTCTGTTCTGTTAATGATGAAGAAAAGTCTGGGAGCAGTGTTTAATCATTGAAGACATAAGATGACAAGCTTTCTAATTACAATTTGACAGATTATCTTCAACATTTTAAAACAGAGACCTTTATGTTTGGACATCTTGATCTAAAAAGACATGTTAGATGCTGATGTGACATAATGTTGTATAAATGTCATCCTTTTATTAACATATGTCCTATAGCAATCTAAACATAGCTTCTCCCCCTTCGATATTACAGTGCATTTGTTACATTATGTCGATAGAATAATCAAAGTTTTAAATTTTCGGCTACAAAGGGGTACTAGCACATTTTGTTGAAAATTATTTCTTAAAATTTTCCCCAATAATCATAAGGTTATCCCGTTACTGAACCCGGTAATCCACATGTGCACAGTCGTAAAAGAATTTATCAAGTATCAAGCAAATAACACTCTTGGTAATCTTTGTGGGAACACTTTGTAATCATATGCGGTAGGGAAATGCATTTCTTAATTTTAACTGAACATGGTACGTTCATTTTAGAACGTCTCCTTTGGATTCAAATATCACTGCCTTGCAATAAGTAACATTTATGAACGTTTTTATGAGATCACTTTATCCATCTACAAATGTGCTATAGCCTCTTTAAATGTGACATTTTATGGACACAGTAACAGTGTTGAGGAAATAGATTATAGTTGATACACTTCTTTTCATTTATCTATGGGTGGTGACATGTCACGCTAGTAATATTGATTTTGAATGAAACATCTTAGTTACTTTTTGCATTCTACATGTATACTGATTATGCAAACTAAACCTAAGAAATAGAAACTTTTTAGAATAGAGATTTCGAAACATACTCATCTCTACTCTTTTCTTTATCAAGAGGACGATTTTCAGTTAGCACAGCTTATATAAAATGGAAATCATGATACCCCCGTTCTAAAGCAATGGCAAGAGAACAAACACATGCATGATATTCAACAACGAACGTGGAATGAGTTATATTTAGGCAAATAAAAGTTCGGATTGGAATGTTGCATTTAATAGCAAGTGAGATCCTTCAGAAATTATGAAAAATATACTAAAAAGTTTGACAGTGGCCATCTTGAGCCTTGAGGCGGCCAACTTATTTCAAAAAGGAAAGTCAAATTCATGGAAAAACAGAAATTTTAATCGTCATTTTAGTGAGTGGGGATAAGTAAATTTCAGTCGGGTTAAACAGGATTATCATTACATTATAAATAACATAAATACTCCTTGACATGATTTTTCGGATATTCTGGGAAAGAAAAGTAGTTAGTTACTTCATGGGAAACTTTTTTGTCAAAATATTTAGAAATGTTTATCAAACTTATACTTTATAGATACACAGATTTCACCAATATCTTCAAAAGTGTAAAACAATAGTTCATACGTGTTTCAACGGACTTATCAACAATACTTTATTAATTTTGGATTTTGCTCATGTGAAATTCGTAAATTTTAGTTGTTTAGTTGCCTTAAATATAAAAAATCTATTAAAGTAACTGAAGAAAGAAAGCAAAGATAATGGCTACATTTCTCTTATATACGATGCTTCATTTGGTTAGATTCGGTTTAACATGTCTAAATAGTTGTTATGAATTCGTGTATTAAATACGCCCACATAGATCTAGATGAATGGTTTAGCCCTATTGTTTTGCTGATGATAAACAAACGATAATCGAACTTCACTTGAAAAAAAGGATCTAGAGACTGCCAATAATGAGATATAAGCACTATAAAAATTCGCTTATCCATATTTGTGATATTATTCCACTGATATATTGGGGCAAACGAAAATGATATAACTAAAATCAGATATTGAAATCACACTACCGACGCCTCCTACTTGTACATGTTGTATGTAAGAACCGATTAGCTGTTCTCAGACCAAATTTGACATGATGTCGATTGTATTACAGCCATGAATATTGACCTTCCAGGTTTCGCATTGCCTGCATTTTAGCCAAACGAAATTTATTAAAACTTAATTAAACTAAATTATTAAACTTGGTGCGGTTTGTAACTGAAAGATCGTATGAGCTTAAATACTCCTCAAAGCCTCTGTACAAATGTAAATGAACCTTAGTTTGCGCATGCAACTAAATGGTTAGTGCTCATTAGTACTAATGCCTGTAATGTCTACTCGCCGACAATTAAAAAATGCCCCAGAGTATAAAGCTTTTTGAAGCTTCCTACAGTATATTCCTCATTTATTTTCCTGAGGGTTGAGGAAAGTACATATCTACTACTGAGCTGGTTGGGTTGTGATTATTTGCTCAGGTCCCATATGCTAGTTGCCTGCCGACTGTCACTAACTTTGAGCTTAAAGTCAAGATTGGAGAAATATTCTCACTGTACTAAAATATGGTCTCCACTCCCCCATAGTGGTAAATATAGATGTCCTAGGTGCAAGGTAAATGCCCAAAAAAATTCGCTTAGGAGTGCAGCAGTGCAGGAGGAGAAGCAAGAACTATGGAAAGAGTGTGATAATGAAGCCAATATTGCCTTAGTCCTGATGGGGTATATATTTCTTTCACTGCTGAAAACAGTACTTTATGGAAAATTTCCAGATTTAGAAAACTCTATACTTTATTGACATAAGCAGGTATGGAAGACAATGTCATGGCCTGGCCAAAACTGATTTGATAAGCTTCAAACCTCGGTCTCCCTTGAATTTTAAATTAACTACAGATAATATTACTGCTCGACTTACAGATCAATATTTATATCAAAATATGTTAACTGTAAAGATGCCATCTCAATAAATGAATGGTTAAAATATTCTATGAAATTATATTCATGTTTATATGGCGCCTAACATGACTCAAAGTTTATTGACTTAGTTACCATAATGAAGTTGATATAAGTCTGTATGGTAGTCTCAAACGCACATGATGACTCTGATGTAGGATAAAACAATATCACAGTCCCTCCCTCTCCAGTGCATTTCCTTTGAAAACTTATAACAGAAGAAAGGTGATCTGCTACAAACAGCTTTCTTTAAACTTTTTTTGGATAAAAAAGGAGTTTAGATAGGAAAATTAGACAAGAGTTACACAATGACTAGTTTATTTCAGAATTGGCTTGAAGTTAGTTGGGCAGCTTATAACCCTTTAAAAAGCAAATTTTTATCAAATAATGCATTTACAAGGCCTAGTCTTTAAAAAACTTAGTTTATCAACATCTGTGGGTTTTAGTTATAAAAAAAACAGTAATAAACAACACATTCCAAAATCAATTGTATTTCTATTTTCACGAATTCTAAAAACAGGAAGTCTTCTAGATTCATGTTCGGAACTGATGAGAAACAATATGTATTGATATTTGATATTTAAACTGCTCAAATGGTACACATAATACACATCTGGAAAAAATAAATGTAACTTCTTTATAAAATATTTAAACGAACAACTTTTCTTTATAAACTATAATGAAGGAGGTATCAATATGACAGATGGCACTTCACTTTTTTGCTTTCCAAAACAACAACAATGATTTAGGTTATTGGGGGTAAAGTTTCCTCGGGACTGACAATAAACAATAATGATTGTATTCCAGAGTCATCTGTTTCGACAGCCATCTTGGAGAGTCCACTCTCCAACATGTACACGACGATGTGGATGGAGCGGATGATACAACGGAGAGGCATGTCGTAGCATGTGGCAACAATGACGTAACAATGCTTAGTAACGATATAGAACTTGAAGATGAATTTCTTTAAAGGCATTTAGAAGTTGGTGTAGTGATACAACACAATGTTATGGAAGACAACTTCTTTTATTTATTTCTCACAACGTTTCTGAACCAATTCTTGAGAAATAAATAAAGAAGTTTTCATCCATAACATTGTCTTGTATCAACTTGAAGATGTTTTGGAAGCCTTAAGAAGAATGAAGAGAACTAAAGCCCCGAGGGTGGATAACGTTCCCATCGACGTTTAGAGCAATATGTTTAACATCTTAGTTTTCACATACAATACCTAATTGTGGTGTAAAGGTTTCATTAAACTTATCCCAAAGTCGACTTACGCAGATTCACAAGACTCTCCCTGTTGTCGGGGATAACCCTTGCGTCTGCAACGTATAACGTTTTGTAGTGTCATAAAACAGTATTACGTTTTATGAAAGATTTATTTTTCAATTTTCCCAAATCAACATTAGTCTGAGACAAATTTTCAGAAGCCCAAAACATATTATTCAAACAAATCAACTGTATTTGTAGAAGAAATAATCATGTATCTAGCAAAATAATCTTGCCTTTTTTTGCGAGCACCATTTAGTAATTTGAGGTAGGGAAATGTATTCGCATAGCTTAACCGATCATATTCGTTTTAAAACTGTTTCACTTCTTGATAAAACAACAATATTCTCTTACGGTTTGAAATTTCATCTTCGTGATCTAACTTTATTTATCTAAAAATTAAAAACACAGATTATTACCAAAACAAAAGATCTGGAATGACAAACATTTCAAAAATATTTTTAAGCGCAAAAGCATTTTTGTGTTGAAAACATTGTCAACACAATTTTCACCCTCAAATGTGGGAAAAAAGCAAGTTCCTAATGTCGGACATGTTTTGATTAAAAATTGAGACAAAATTATTGATTTACTGAATGATGATCTTTGAAAATAATTATAAAATAATAAGATAAAATATTAAAACGAACCTTATTTGATAAAAAAAATAGTTGTTTATGATATTGAATATTCTATAATTTTAATTGAAAGTTAGAGAAAATTGAATAAGTTGTTTCTTGTGAACGTCATAATGACAATTACACCAAATTGGCAAAATATCCATGAATATTTTTGATGATATTTAACAAGGTAAATCAGAGAGTTAACAGTTGTTACAAGTAAACTGTAGCGTCATTTGACATTGGGCAATAGACGTGGCGTTAAGAAAATCATTGAAAGATATAGATCTTCATGAGGGACTTTTAGAATGGCATGGCGTCCTGCGTCCGGCGTCCGTCCGCCCGTTAACCGTTAAAAAGTTCAACCCTCAAGAGCATGTACCTTGGCTAAAAGGCATTATGCATTGTGATTTTGGTGACAGGGCGATCCCTAGAAAGGGTCACAGGAGTAATGCCCTTAAAACATGTTTCATGTTCATCTCCACAATCAAGAGCCCGGATTGTTGAAATCTTCTATACAGACTTCATAGCAGATTGCGATTCTAATATGTTGAATTTGTTACATCATGGACCCGAAAAAGGTATCTATTCTTAATCTTATATAACCAAGTCATTCAGTTCGCCACACTTAACGTCACGCAGATGTGACATCACAACGTAACTCGTCACAATCATTGCCGACGCATCAGAAACCATATTGCTAGGATGATATTGAACAGATTTCCATACATTATTTGTATTCCAAACATCCAAACAGACTTAACCTTATGTAAATCAATTTCTTTCCGGAGTACGATATTTATTCTACACCACTGCTAGTTTCAAGCTGAAATCCCTTCAGCATCACGTTAATAATAAACACTCAACCAACACCAAAGTGCCTGACATGCATCCCTACGGGGTTTTTTTTCAAATCAACTTTGCTCCACTTAACTCCACATTTCAGATATATACAATTAAGGAAGTGAAATTCACAGCCCATCGCGATTCCATCTTCAGCTCAGATCTCTCTTATTTACAACCATATAACAGCTACGACAAACAACTATCTGACCTATAGGAGACGTCACAACATTCCGCCACTAATCCTTCTACCAAACAGCTATGATCTCGTTACCATTTGGAAATGTCCGCAGACCAAAAGAGGAACTACACTCAATCAGGGGAGACGAAAGACAATAAAATGTAACCCCTCAAAATTCCTGGTAGAAAAAAGTGCAACACGGTCTGACAGAAAGCAGCAGACAGTGGGTGCTCGGTATGTACAAAAATGTTGATGTAGCAGAATTTGTACAAGTGATTGGTTTTCTTCTCGGAAATAGACTTATGAAAAATGAGACTGGATTTTGCATGAAGAGAAGCTGTAGTGTCCAGAAGAATCGAGTTACCACCGGTAATGCTGAACTGTTGGACACCCTCACCGGGATACCAGAATATTTGTAATCAATTTGTTCTCCAGCATTTACATGCAAATGTTATCTACATGATAAGGTTTGTCTGGGAACAAAGTGTTCATAAAAATAATATCATCGCCAATGTTTTGCTGACAGTTTGATAGAAGCTGTTAGGTGTTCAGTAATGTTTCAGGACGGTGTCATTGATATCAAGTCATCAATTATGAATATAATATTCATCAATATACTCATATGGATGTAAACGATTAGCAACCTCTAGATATGTTTCAACTTAAATCGTTTAAAAATGGTTGCACAATGCATTTGGCTCAAAATCACCACATACCTATTCTATGTTGAATGTCACTATGTTCTTTGATGAAAAACAGTACTTTGTCATCCACGTTAGTTTCTTTTGGTTGTTTTCAAGATCTTGGAAAATTACTTGGGATATTTAAACTTACGATTTTTTAAATTTATGAATCAAATACATTCCAAAGCAATAAAAGCGAAGGCGGAATGACCCCTCCGCAATTCAAAAAAAAAATCATTGAAGATGTCGCATATATCCTTAATCCTCGCCTTCCGGGCGATTTGTAACGAAACAAATATTTTCTTTTGTGAGTGTACTCACTGACCCGGACCCAAGCTTCCGGACGCGATATATCGAACCATGTGTTTATATTTCTACTGAGTAAACATCCACTTATACGGAAGCTGTAAAGTGTCTGTAAAGTTTCAGCAAGACTTGTGGGAGGACTTGATTTCACAAGGTAGGTAACCTTTATCCCGACACGCAACGCCGCGACAATATCCCCCTTTTACGTTGCCGACAGGGGATACAAATGTATAATGATAATGTACTTAAATGCGCCCTAAATGTCAAATCCCCCTGTGTCGGCTGAAAGTTCTTAGTTGTGTTTATGCAATTAACAAAAGTTTTACAGAATGAAACATACAGGCGTACATGAAAGCCTCAATAATTATTATTGTCAACAGATGATTTTATAAATGAATGGTTTATCATTCATGAATACCCTGGGCCAATCCTCTCCACGTTATCACCACGAGTACTTCCATCACAGTGTTGACAGGGATCACATCTTCTTTCTTTAAATATATCAAGCAATCTTTATTTCATACTGAGAAGCCCACAGCCCTGTTGTACATAAATAGATTATAGTTCTATACATACGGTAAAACATCATTTCTAAACATATTACATAATGGATGAACATTGCAAGAGTTTGTAATATTATTTGATTTTTACTGCTTACGAGACTGGAAAATACATTGATGAATATAGTAGTATCTTTTAATATATTTGTTTCGTAGTTAATGAAAGAAGGACAGATGAGAAGGAAATGATGCTCATCTTCGAATTAATTTACATCGCAGGGCTTTCATATGCTATCTTCTTTTTTAAACATTTTTATATCGGCCGCAATCCAGACATTGTGAAATGAGGAATCTTGCTAATGATCGCTTAAGTTTCTTTATGTTAAAAATGATACGTATACTTCTTTACACTATTAGTTTTGAACTTTGAATATAAAAACATTTACTGGACAAAGACATTTTTTCGCATTTTCGCAACATGTTTGCAGATATAAATTTGAGCTTTGTAGTAACTGACTTTATGAATCATATGTGGAACTCAACATATTGTTCATTCCAAACGTTTCCAGAACCTATAGACAATAAACAATACATCACCCTAGTGTCATCTATATCGTCCTCCTAAGTTTCTGTTTGTTTGGGGTTTTTTTGCGTAGGAGCAGATTTATTAAGTAGCGCGCCAAACTTGACACATTGTTTTCTGCCATCGACGAAACTGTCCCAGCGCCACTACGTGATAGATGTGATTTAGTTCCACAGGCGCCTGTACAGAAAGAAGTTTCCTGTATTGCAGTTACATAATTATTAAGCTTTGAACAAGTCTTCTTGTTTACTGTGTTAACTTGACACTTGATAGAAAGTTTCATATAAGAAACAATAATTGACGAGTTATCAACAGAGAAAGGAAATTTTGTAAAAAACGGCATAAAAGGATTAGGCGTAGAAGATACTGTATTCACAAACTACAGGCTGTAAAAGCAATTTCCTGAATTTTGTAATAATTTACAAATTTCTGTGTATTGTAACTGACCATTTGTAAAGATATGAATTTGTCCGACCAATTGCAGAAAACTTCTCATTCCAATCTTTTCAAATTTTGAACATGTTTTCTTCCTTATTAGGAGAGCTGCAGCTTTATGTAACAAGTAATACTGTGATTTCTTTCTCATTTCCAGTCTGTTTCTGTTTATTAGCCTTTGCTATGCAAGGAAAGTTCAACTGATTCATCGGAATGGATAACTGTTATCTGCTAGAAATATGAGTTAAGCAACTTTCAAGTTGAGGTCATTATTTCAGTAATTCATTTGTTCAGGGATTCACAATTGGGGGTATTAGCGGGTCACGTTAAGGCTATTACCCTGCCGTTTATAAATTTAAAAAAATTTAATCTTCCTAAAAGCTCTTTTAAGCATATGAATACAGTTGAAAGTTTATTATCACATTATTAAATGTGAAACATTTCATGTATTTTTGCTAAGTTGTGATGATACTACTCCCTGTTAGTATATGAAACCCATTGAGTTTCACTTACCCTTATCACTTTTTCACATGTTTTTACTTCATGGGACCATTTAATGTCCAATCATCTGATAGAATGTTGGTGCTAAAACTATCAATGTAATATTAGAATACCAAAATAAGTAGAAAAAGTATGTAGAAGGGAGGTACTTAAAAAGGGCAATCAATCTAGATAAAATGGCCATTATCGAAAAAGGGTTGATGTTGTCGATTCTGCAGGCATAGATCGGCACAGATCGGCCACGCGCTACGCGGTAATGCTGATCTTACTGCCTCGTCGGCATTAACAACTGTAAATGCTTGTTCAGTTGCTTAACCATTGCGTATAAACATGTATTTATGCTTTTTAATTTTAAATGGGTAAAACATTTGCTAACAAGGCTCTCATTAAGTTTTTAAATGATACCAGTAAGAATTTTCTTTTCGTGAAAAATGACATTCCCATGCACTTTAAAACAGTGCATACACATTCAAAAGATTAACTGATAATTAACCAGCTTTCATTACATTTCACATTTCATTCAAGTTCACTAAACATCATGCGTTTGTGATAATATATCTTAGATCTCCCACATGGTTTAAGAAGGATCGCAGCCATTGTAAACGGTAGTCTATAAAGCTCAGCACGCAAATCTGCATCACCGGTCATAGACACTATCAAACGGTATTACGTAGAGCCATATCAATGCGATATATTCACTGTCTTAACCCCCTGTGCTGAGAAAATAAGTTCGTTTTACATGTTTATATAATATCAGGTAACAAACTCGAGGAATATTTACTTTGTGGATTCATCAGATCAGTGTAATTTCTTACCTGTTTATGAAGCTTCACATGCCTCATATATGAAATAAGATTGCTCCATGCTATATGTACATGCTAGCACAGGCAGCGCTCCGAAAGTTAACACGTTTAACTGATTATAACGAGTTTTTTTCTAGAATTTGAATTTTTTCCGTTTGAAATGATAAGGCACTGATGCTAATACTCATGAATCAATGAAGGCCGATTTGTTATTCCAGAGCAAACCCACTCGTTAAGAAATGACAAGAAATGCGTTCGATGTCAATGGAATCATTTCAAATGATCCATAAAATGCAATGGAATTAGGATTTTTTTAAATCATTTTTACGAGTTACGAACAAGGAAGACCAATTTAAAAAATATTACCTCATTGGTATTCATGACACTGCGTAATAAGACGTTCTCTCTAGCGTTCTCATAACAGGTTTACATCTAAAATAACGAAGGCAAGATTTTATTTTTGAACAAACAAACAAACTAGAAAAGGCTCAAAGTATCGCTTTCCCTCAGGATAGCGTTCAACTTAAATGTCTGTATACGAACTTGGACAAACTAAACCCAGGAGATGTGACCTTTCCTCTTAAATTCATTATAACATGAAAAAGATCAAACAAATGCAACTGAATACACAAAAATTACTGATTACAAACCGAAATGACAGAATGTCAGTTCAAATGTCATTAACTTTGGAGAAAATATTTTGAAAGCTATTGTTTTGCATCTTTTGTTTTAAAATAACTTAATCCTTAAAGTCTTTTCTAGTGATTTTATTCAAAACACAATTTATCGAAGTGATTCAGTACACTATTAGTTCTTGAGGATTTTGCTGACTTTCAGGAAGGGCGAGGGAACAGATAGAATAGAAGGCGTAGTGGATGCGAGTAACACAATATTCAAAACAGGAAACGCAAAAGCCATTTTTCGAAATTATTGCTTTACCTTTAGAGCAAAAATATCATAAAAATTCAATTATAAAAAAGGTTATAATTCACAAGTATTTAGACTATTAGTTGTGTATTTGTTTTCATTAGTCCACCAGGTGGTGCAAAGTCATCTTTCTAATTCGACGAAGATTTGATAATACGATTAAACCTTTTGGTTAAAATATTTACCCCATTGTTCCTGCAATGTGATGACCATACATGAAATGTCGAAGACGTGCTGTGACGTTGACGAGCACGTCGACCGAGATTGTTCAATTTGTGTTCATGTTGGGCTTATTCCTGGAGTTTGGAAGGGCAAGTCATATTGGCGTAAGAATTTACAAGGTGATGAGGCATGAAGCATGCAGTATGTGTACCAGCGTAATCACGCTGGGACAACTGCCTCTGGCGGTCACTAATTAGATGCATGTGACGTCCGAGGACATTGTTGATTTACCAATTTTCGGTAAAGTTCCTCTAACCCAGTAGTAAATCAGTTTTTTTTTGTGTGAATGATATTGTACTTCAAAACATTACACTCCATAAAATATGTTAACCATTTGAATAAAAAAGATTTTTCGGAAGGTAAACAGTATTATGACACGTTTGTTTCTAACTCGCCGTTGCCGACGGAATTGTGAATTATCACCGTACCACCGACTTTTTGACTGCTTTTTAAGTTAAGTTCTTGGATTTTAAACACCACCGAAGTCGAATGCACAGTTTGACGTTTCTGGGCTAACAGTGTTGATAACTAGCCTTCTCGATGGAAAAGTCACTTTACGCAAACGATTCCTGCAGATTTGTGTGGATTTCTTTCTAAAAAATCTAGATGTGTTGTGTAGCCTTCTTGGTTGTGACGATAGGATGACACAAGTGGTTGACCGGGATGTAACGATCCTTGTAACGCTTGTAACTCCGAGATGCACACATGTCGGACTCTTCTTACAGCTGCATACCAAACGTTTGTTCACATACTTGCCTATCCTAGTGCAAATATCATGTAAATTGGCATGTCTTTGAGGCATCATAGCATTGCGATAAAGAACTGCTATATTTTGAATTTTCAATACAGAAGTGAAGATCAAACGCACCTTATCGCAATATTAATCGTATGCTATACCCAACACTTAACCATAATAGATTTTGGCAGGTCACTGCAGTGACCAGGGGTTAACATTTCTAAAACAGTATTTTTCATTTTTCTCTACATAATCCTTTAAAAGCGAGCAACAGCTTTAAACACAAATCATGTTTGTTCGTTTGCAGTATCTCAATATGATTTTATTGATTTTTTTCTAAGAGAGTCGATATGCAATATAGTTTGTATTTTTCCAGCCATTCGCTTTTATAAACTCGCCCTATCACATAGCGGCATTTGAAAAAAGGGTTTAATAAACTTATCTGATTTCTTAATGTTTGTACTTTTGACCTTAGTTTTGTGGTATGTATCATAAACACATACATTTCACCATTACCACGGTTCACAGCTTTATGGACAGAAGAAGATTTGATTAAAAATGTCTATTGGGTCACTTGTGTTAAAGAATTATGCCAATAATTCAGTCTTAAATCTGTAGTTGAGTTTTAGATGTTTCTTCCATGCTCATAAAATAAAGTCTTTTTTCGTATAATCAGTTTTATTGGTCAGTTGTTGCATCCAAATGCAATAGTCAACGGGGTCGATAGTTACTTAAAGTAAAGTTTTAGGGACCTGAAATTAAATGTAAATATCCAGAATATCCAAAATTGCCTATTCCCACAGGGTATTGCCCAATAAGCGGTTGTTTTGCTAAATCTTGCGGAATGCTCAGCTAATCTCAGGGAATGTGTTAATGAATACTGTTCCATGTGTTTAGATGATATAATTTACACAATCATACTCATTGCATTGATGGCAATGGTTCACATAATCAGAACATTTTCCTACAATTCTGACTTGTCGAATTTACGAAATATTTCCAATTGATGCAAATTAAGATACATTTGAAAACACAACGCCTCTATAGGAAACAGTATAGTAATTGCAAAAGAATGTAACTACTTAAACACTGAAATGATGAAGTTTCATAATTGATATATTGAAATAAACACTTTCCGATTTAAACGTTATTTCAGATTTAACATTCGAATTTGAAAACTGTTGTTTTGCAGCTGTTGTTTCACCAGCCTAACCCTCGATGTATATTCTAAAGATACGAACGTCAAATGAGTAACTAGATTAGCTTTCTAATACATAACAATATGTTTCAATGTTTGATCTTTTCTCATTTACTGTTAGAATAACCTAAATATTAGTACTATCAATGATACATTGTTGCATTATTTCCAAAACAATTATTAGCAAAAATATAATTTCCGTGGTTACGTAATATTGATTAAAACAATAATAAACAATAGGTTGATCTGGTCAGGTGTACCTCAGTGTTGAATCTTAGACAGCCATTTGAGCTCATTTCAATGTCGAAAGTGGCGAAAGAAGATATAATCTGGTTTTACATGCACATAGTATCCGTATTGAAAGTTAAGGTTTTCCTACCCTTTTTGAAGACTTTATCGGCATATTCTGTGGAAAAGATGTTTTCAATCATGTTACCTACCACGAAAGTCGAGGTGACAGTTTTATGCTGTTGAACATGCCCGAACTCCCTACAGCATCTACAATTGTTTTCTTGACATTTGCATTATTTATAGTATAAATGCATGCATTACATAATTGATTTACTGATATTTACCATGAGGTGATAGCCTTGCACTAGAGGCAACGAATAGGATTATTTAGATTCGACCGACTCGTACAAATGATTGAAATGAAAACTTATTGAGACAGAATAACTATTAAATTTATCTGTCAGGGCAAAATGTTGTGTATTCATTATCACCTCCTGCGTATTTTGTTGTTTGTAATCCAGTGAAATGATTTATTGTGTATGCTCAATGCATTGACCGCAGAACAACATTTTGTTCTTCGTTTATAAACCAACATCAACATAGTCAAATTAACTTCAGATATTTAAGATAATACACTTTTTGAAATGTAATCAGAACATTTGATAAAGCTTATTATAAGTTATAACACTCCGTCAAGGTTGACATAGGGATAAAGGTTTTATGCAACGAGCGGAATGAGAGTAATTAAATATTGGATCAAACTTATTAGAATGCCTGATTATCGCAACGCCCACCAATGCTATCAACTATCGTTATCATTAGATAATCGTGGAAAACTTTCATGGGCTTCAGATGTTAGAAATATCTTATTTTCAAGTGGATTTTCTCATGCCTGGTTAAATCAAGACGTCGGTGATAGAGAAATATTTTTGTCAATGTTGAAGCAACGAATAAGAGATATATTTGTTCAGAATTGGTCCGAAACAGTTAATTCATCCAATGTTCTAAGTCATTATTCCCGTTGTAAATCAGTGTTCGGGCCGGAAAAGTATATAAGCGTTCTCAATGATAAGTCACTTTTGAGAAATTTCTGTAAATTTAGAATTTCACACCACTCCTTTAAAATAGAGTCGTTTAGAAAAGATAACAATCCAGTAGATGATTTGTCATGTTCGTATTGTTCGTCTGGTCAAACAGAAGACGAATTTCATATATTGTTAGTTTGTGACGCATTTTCAGCTTGTCGTAAGAAGTATTTAAATTGTATTAATGTAACATATCAAAAGATGTATAATCGTTTAAATTCAAACAATGCTGATGTAATCAAATCTGTCGCAATTTTTATAAAACAATTGATGTCCATTTTGAAATCTCGAGTTAAACATTTATCTATGTCACGTGATCAAAGTCTGTCATGATGCAACTGCAATTGTTCTTTGGGCCACTGAGCCTTTAATACTGAATAAACCTGTCTGTCTGTCTTTCTTGACGGAATGTTATAACGAATTTATCTTACCGAATGTATGAATGCATTATTAAAAAGACAAACAGAAATGAACAACACCTATGACCTGTTCACGTGACTTTGATTGATTGACGTGGAACCACGCTTTACTAATGTAGCGGGGTATTAGGGATTTATCATCCATCGGTGACGGTGGATATGAATATTTTTTAGGGTCACGTGGACCAATCAGAGTTCGGCATTCTTACATGAGGTAGGATAAATATATTTATCATTCCTGGTTTCACCTTGAAAGAGTTAATCATCTCAGAGAACACTAATTAGACCGTGGTATTATTATCAGTACAATATTCTCTCTCAGGAATGTTTCTCCGTAAGGAGAAAATGGTCAGTAGCCCCCTTTATTGAAACAATATAAATATAAGCAAAATATCGTAAGATGAAATGTCCTTGACTTACTCGTATTTACCCATCAATCAGTTCACTACGATGTTGATAGTTGATATTCTTCATGGACCTCACTTCCTGTAGAAAACATATTTGATTTGTATATTGATAGTAGTAGATATAAACAAAACATTGTAACAAAAACTTAAACGTTATTAGTTTTTCTGACGAAGAACCAAGGGAATGGGAAACTGAAATCTAACATTCTTATTCCTGATGGATGTTGGATTTGATTTGCATTCCATTGATTTGTTACCCAGAGCATCTATACTTTATACATGGAAAAATACTCATCACAATTTGAAATGACTGTTATGAAACAACGAACACCGTTTGAAGCTTTAAATAAAGTAAAACAGCACCAAACCCCATAAAAATAACAACTAAGGACTTATTTCAACATAATCTGTTAAGCGCTTCAGAAATTCAATGTCGGTAGGGGCAACCGCAAACTCTCATTTCATGATATTCACACTCTAAAGTCTTTTTCATTGTAGATTATTTTATATGAGAAATCAAATTCCAAAGCCGAACACCAACGATATATCAACGAAAATTAGAAGCTTTGATGACGTCATCTCTATGCTGCTTCAATCTACATGTTAAACATTCATCGACGTTGTTGATGATGTAGCGTTACTCATATATATTCATTTTAAACATGAAGAAGTTGCTCAATCAGAAACACACATTGTGAACTTTAAAAAGCTTAAACGTTGTTTGCTGATCCTGTCATATTACATTACTGTGACAAAGTAGTGGTCTATATAGCTCCAATGAGCAATCGAAGTCCTGATTCTCTGTGACCATGGTCTCCTTGTACGCATGTGCCACCTCGACGTAACCAAGTACCTCATTCCGGTGTGTAGGTTAGTGTACCCAAGAACTTAATCATTGATGTTCCCATCAGGTTCAACCAAGCTGAATAGATGGCAGTTCTAAGAAAGTTGGGTCATTCGAAATTCTGCTGACCATCACTCTTTCATTCCAGTTTTCGCTTCCCTTTCTATCTACTAGATTTTTGGATAGCAAGATTCCGTTGGAATAAGTGAGCTATTGCTGTCAGCACGTTCAACCCTACTAATTCTCTTACTTACAAATTAGCATAGCGGAACACTGTCCATAGCATTTGACGTTCTTGATATAACGATGATGGGGTTTTAATGCAGTCGGAAAGCAGCTTTCGTGCGGAAAGATATTTTTGCTGTTTATTGTCTTGTTTTTCAAGTTACGTTTTTGTATTGTGACTTTTAGTGGTTCGTGAGTTTTGTTTTCTTTAGTAATGATGACCATCGCTGATAATGAGTTCTTTCAACGAGATTTGCACCAGCGGCATAAGGGTTAAGGCACTTTTAATGCGATGTATACTGCCAACAACCATATCACTTCAATCATTTCTCACAATTTTAGTTGTGATAAGTTACTTTCGCTAATGTCTTGTGATATGTTTCTTTTTCTGATGTGTTGTGATAAGATTCTTTTTCTGTTATGTTTCGACAAGTTTCTTTTTGTGATGTGTTGTGATAAGTTTATTTTTCTGATGTGTTTTGATAGGTTACTTTCACTGATGTGTTATGATGAGTTACTTTTTCTGATGTGATAAGATTGAAAATAATCAGTACTAGCGAGTCTCGTTGATTTATCATTTAAGTGATCAATTATTTTAACATCTGTACATCATGAAAAGATACCGGACAAAAGAAACGCCTTTGATATTTTTGAGACGTAGAATTACATAATTTCTAAATATTATTGACTGTGGTCTCCAAGTTATGCAAAACATTTTTTTATTCCCGATTATAGTATACGCGGAAAACTGATATGACAGTCCGTTAGCATCGTGGAAAATTAGGACCCGAGTCGATAACCTTAATTCACGAGAAATATTTTTCAAGAAAATATCTTGCAAAAAATGCAAATCTCGTTGGACGTGTCGTATTAAGAAAAGACAACGAACTGTTTTATGCGTCCTTTCTGATTTAAGATATTGCAGGCAAAATATAAAAAATATGGCATGTAGAGCTTGGGAGAGCAATTGACATGTTCCAGTTTGGTGTGACTTAGAGCCACATCTTAAGATCATTCACTTCACTTATATCCCCAATAACCTCGGCTTGTGAGACGGTTCAAATATCACAAATGGAACAGCAGGCAGACCAATAAGTTGGGGCCAAACGTGACAACATCCAATGAAGACCTCTACTTCCGCTTCATTCGCCATAACAAATGCTATTTGTATAAGGGCCTCATGGCCTAAAGTACAGAAAAGTAGACTGAAAGGGTGTCTTAAACATACAAACATTCCTCAAATATACGGCAAAATTTTAAGTGATATTGACATCTATAGGATATTTAGTACATTAAAGTCAGTACATATTTGAAATCGAGGAAATACACATATTGCGAAGATCTGAATATTTTTTAAAAAGGACAAAACATGACATTCGTCCTGTAAGGCACCAATGTTTCACAATTTGCAGGCGAAGTTTCTTACATCACTATCTTTTGGTTTACGATAATAATTCACTCTTAGATTGTGTAGAGAATTTATAAATTTACAAAATGATCTTATTGATTTTATATAATTTAAATGAAGAATATATCTTCCAGGCTGTAAGAGAGAGTTAAAATTGTAGTATCTCAAAAATTCGAATCATTAATACCTGCTCGCCAATTTTGAAATGCTATACTTTTCAAACTTTGTGAAAAAATAATAAGAAATAATGAAATATCAACAACGTTATGGCTTATCCAAACATACGAAAAACCACACGTAAATGATACCATTCTTTTATCGGATGATCACCTACATTTTCCGCTTCATTGCATTTACCATTTCGTAACACTTGGGAGGAAAAGATGATGTGGCATTCTTAAAAGCTTAATCCAATATTTTACAACACGAAGCTGTGTAGTAGTAAACATACTAAACTTCCCAACTTCACTAAAAATAGCCTTATTAGATACAAATTTATCAGCCCTCAAAAATCGTTTGAAGAAAGAAGCATGAATTTGTTCAATAGAAAAACGATATTTCAAACCCCAGATTTCAGCACCGTATAACAAAATAGGAGCAAGTGTACAGTAAAAAATACTGCACGCTGATTTTAATGAGATTCGTTTTTTTAAAATAAAGCTTTTCATTAATGAAAAATGCAAACAAGATTGGACTGAGCATACAATAGTTGTCTCACGCCAATATTTGTAGAAAATATCTGCGTATTACCTGATTGAACAAAGGCTTTGACTGATACATACATACTTTTCAGGACATGATATATTTTACCATTAAACCTTTCGTATGAAGCTGAAATTATAATTTTGTCCTGTCTATAAAATCAAAGGCTTTTTAAAAATCAATAAATGCGTAGAAGAAGCGTCCACAAGCTTTTACATAAGTATTTAGAAGCTACACATTCATATCCGATCTTGATCACATCTACATAGTGTACGTTGCTTAAATATGTTAGAAAAGCATGTTCTCTAGGCATGTGAGCTACAATGTATACTAGTTATATATGTATGATGAGATCCTTATATGGTCCCAGAAAGTTTTATATCTAAATTTTTGTTATCCAATTTAACATTACAATACAACAATTACAAACTGCATTACATTTTCTTGTGATGAAATTGAACGATTTTCCAAATCTTATATTCGATCAAATATGAAGTGAGTGAGTGAGTTGGGATTCAACGTGGATTAAAAAGTTTCTAAACTGAAATTTTGAATTGAAAAATTTCATTTATTCACTATATTTATTTTTTATCAAAACAAGATATGACAAGAATTTGTTTAAGATATACAATAACAGGTTCAACAACTTACTTTCTTTACTTCTTACTGTCCTCCTGTCTACTTTAAATAAGATTCTAGAATTATGTTTCACTAACTGACGAGCGCCCGTTTTCAGTTTTCGATCACAATCACAATTTTTACAATCAATATTGTTGCATGAAAATGCATCTTTCAGGACGTACACCATCGACAAAGTTTTGTATGTGACACTAGCACAGGAGTGCATATATTTGTTTATCATGAAATGCTTAAGCTTTAAACGGCCGGGCTGTTTTATCGTTTGTATTTGGTGGAACGAAATTTGAAGGGGACTTTCCAGTTTATACAAGAAGTGAAAAACCTTTCTACGGCATTACAAGGCATTGTCTTATCATAAATCATTTGTAAACTCGTGGACAGTCTATCCATGCATATATTTCATTTTCACAATGTTGTAAAATTTGAAGAGGTACATGTACAGTGCTTTGTTCATGTTATTTTCCCTAAAACAAGATGACGGACGGCTTATATACAATAGGTCAGCTTCTTCATCAAAGACAGAACTTTATGCTTAGATTTCATAAAAACTAAGTTGAAACAATGAATGAACAAACAAACCTGAAATGTTTTATGGACCGATGTCCCTTTTTATGGGGATATTAAGTCAACTAAAGCCAAATTTACAATATGATATTATATTCCATGGTAGATCATATTTCTATATCAAATTCTATCATTGAAACGTTTTTCAGAAAGTAAGAAAGAAAAACCTTTATGTCCCAGTCATATACTAAAATTCGATTCTATATGGAATATGTGGCTCTTAAGTTTTGAGAAATGCTTTTTTCTAATGGATTTGGATTTGTTTTGCTGTCACAAAGTTTAGGAAAACAAAGTGTGATTTTTGTTATACTCGGGCAAGAGTTATTAACATTTTGACACATGTTTAATATTCAACCCATACTATTTTGCTTGCAGAATATAGAACATGTGAACAAAATCTTCAAAATCAATATAAGACTGTTATGACCAAATTATTGATAGATGAATCTTATGACAAATTATGACTGTCACTGTTTGCGGCTCAAAGTATATGCTGAGTTCATCCAATACGAGAAACTATTGTTAGATTATTTTCACATCGAAAACATCGTAATAGGCTTATAAAAAATGAGATTTAAATCATAAATGTCTACTTTAGATGAAAGATATTATAAAATAATCAGCGAGTTGTAAGGAAGTAGGCTTTATCTGTCCCGTCTGGATTGTTATGATAAATTACGAGGGTAAGCGAGATAAATGTTCTCGAGTGTGCGAGTCTTTAAAATGTCAGAAAGAATACATTTTGGGCATATGTGACAGCAATCAGCTATGTTGTCAATGATGCTACGTAATTGTCATTTGGTTTTTCGCACACATCATTTGGTTTGTCACTTTGCAGTCATTTCCCCGGTAAAACGAAATCTTCCACAGCTAATGCTTTGTTAATTGCTCAATAAATAACCTTCAAACCAAATGACTCCTTGACTTACTATTTTTATGAAGTTTCAAACCCAAAAAGGCATGTGTGGTTGAAACGCTGTCATGGAGGTTTTGAAAGTCCCTGTAATCGTGTCGTAACAAGTAACAAACGACAACACCCCGTTCTGTGGGAGGGAACATTCATCAATAGTTGCTGAGAAGCAGTAAAAGTGAGCGCACTATTTTCTGAGAAATATTATCCTTGCACATTCTTCTTAAAGCGTAGCTGGACCATTAAAGGGGAACAGAAGGACAGAAAAAGTGTCAACGAGATGCTTACTCAAATTCTTTGGATAATACAGATTTAAATATTTCAAAGGGGTATGCATGCGTTTAAATGACAGTTGAATATCTATAATAGCTGGTAGTGGAAACTTAATTAGGTAAGGAACAGTTTTCACATGCTAATACTAATCCCTTCCTCAACTTAGATGTTATATCTGCTCACATATTACAAGAAATTGTATCTTCCATGTTTTTAATCTCTGAATATATATATCCCTGAAGACGATAAACATTGTTGTAATTCATATTGCCGTCAAAGGCTTGCCCTTCACCAATACTAATAATACTGTGTGCAAATACACCTTTAATACTTCTATGATTAACAAACTTCATATTTCACAGCCCCCATTGACAAAGAAGCAGGATCGGGACATTTATCATCAGCATGGCTCAATGCTGCTCCTTTGAACAGAAGATCCTTAAACACGTAGAAATATTTTGTATTAAGAGTAAGTTTACGATCATTTTACACTTATCGACAAGGCTGTTCGTTGTTTGTTTAAAAGTTATTTACGAAGATGTAGATAGATATATTCTCACACTTATTCTCAAATTATCATATTGATTGGTATTATTGGTTTTCGTCTAGAGACCATTGCAGTGCAATGTGCAGTCATCAGTGAAATATGCCATCGTATTGGTTGTGCACTGCATGCTAAATCAGCTATCTTAATGCAAGCTTGTGATAGATTGGGTTTGAACAAAGCCAAGTGCAATATTCCTAATTGCTTTACATCTGATGGATCAGAAACGTTCACGCATGACTTATTATAATTCTGAAAGCGCTTATAAATCACCGACGAAGAATCATCTAACCTTGATTTTCTGTCTTTGAACCTGTGTAACAAATAATGACTTTTTTTTGTCTGATGGGTCGCTTTATACAAGAATCTTTATTAAATCAAACAATCAATACTTCTTTAACTATTACATCAAAGATCTACATGTTTTATACATGTACATCTACACATGTGATTGCCTAGTTTTGAATACTGTTTTGCACAACATTATTTGGACATTTTTTCACGTAAAATGGATTATTTAAACCGTTCTTTTAGTTTTTTTGGACTATACGGGTGATTTTAATGCTAATTTATTTACAATATCATATCTTAACTATTATCGTATGAATTTAATGTAAAACTAATATGGAAATGCATTAACTTTTACAGACTTTTGATAGTTACAAGTATATTATGAGTGCCAAGATGCAATTCAGATTCCTTATCAGTAATTCCGCCAAAAGAACATTGTTCATTTTTCTTTTTGAGTCATTTAGCATAATAATTCCTTTAAAACAATTTTTATTGTAAACTTTATTTGAATCAATGGGTAATATTTCTTATTACTCAATATTATTATCCGTATTCATACAACAAGATGTTACCTATCAAGCAAAATTACGGTTATGTTGGTGTTAATTAATTATTTGAGGTCTGGAAATTGATTCGTATACCTTATCCGAACTCGGTATGTTTGTTATGAAACTACTTTCAGTTTTAAAAACAGATTGTCTTAAAATTGTTGACGCGTTCCTGTTTTTGAGATCTTAAGAAAACGTGCTACATTGCCTTAAATACAATTGACAATTGATTGACTCGGTTGGGAGATGCTGTGATAAATTTGATTCATATTTTGCCAACTTTTTTTCCGGGAAAAGAAAATATGTAAATGTGACTCGACAAGTAGCATATCTAAACGTTTCTATTTTATACCTTTCCAACTACATGTGCAGCAAATCATTTTATGGAGATCATGTATGCACCCAGCAAATAATGTAAATGTCAGGTAAACAGTGTTATTTATTGAAGGTGATATTATTCAAATGTCAGGCAGTTAATATCAACAACTCACTTTTGCCGCTTGAAAGCCAAGTGCAACATTACTTTTTCTCTTATTCCACAATACAGTACATAGTTCATTTGATCAACTATCAATACGTAAAATACACGATATCGTAATTGTGATATGAGAGCAAGTAAGTGAATGGAAGAGTTTCTTTAGTCTTGTTGCTAACATTTATAGATTAGATTGATAAGTAATTCTAACGAAAGTAAGGCAATAACAGCGTTTGCGTAGTGAAGTTAACCTGATATTTGCAAGAAATTATTTCATTACGCTTAAAACCCATGTATCAGTTTGCAATTTATTTATTTATTTTTACCAACAGGGGACAAATGTCTGTTTTAACAAAGCTGCCGACAGTATGTTATTCACATGCAATAAAGAGAAGGCAAAGATAATTGCATCATATAAGCGCATTGTCACGTTGTAACTCTACAATGAGAAGGCTTTTCTTTAATCACACTTACATCATAAATCCTCGTGCTGTTTGACAGTTGCATTAAACGTCCATTTGTTTTGAAATCAAATAACGAGGTTTGATATAACAGTTGCGAAGCCATTCGACAGGATGCAAGATTAGCTATCACGATATAACAGTTTCTCTTATTATTTCTTGAGAAGTTTTGATGACATGTTGAATTGAAGTTCGGCTTTATTGACGTTGTCAGATTATTTCAGAAAGAAAGGTGAGCATAATTCATAATCAAGTTCAAACGGATTCATTCAACTTTCATTTCGCAATTTCATAAATTTCGGAAATGATCAAGGGCTTTAATTAGCAATGGTTGAAAACTTGCCCATGCAAAGGAAGTACAGAATGCAGAAATAGGAACAAATATGAGACATAATGAAATCGCATATAGTTTTGCACTGCACCTATACACATTTTTTTGCAAAACTTGGTCAGACAGAGAAATTTTCTAAATATTTAAGAATTCACTGAATCATCATTTGTATTAAACTTTTACATACTCTTGCCTATTCATTGTGATGTTAACTGCGAGAAGCTACTCGATTCAGTTATATATTTGTCCATTTAGATGAACCCGATTGGCTGAGAGCCAGTCATATGAGAAATTGACAAGAGTTCATGTTGCCTGACCCCGATCCCCTAAAAGTCGTATCGACATGAGCTGCTACAACGATACATGTACGTCATGACTTTTTGTTCAGTGACGTCACATGTACGTCAGCCCGTTGTTCAGTGACGTCACATGTACGTCAGCCCGTTGTTCAGTGACGTCACATGTACGTCAGCCCGTTGTTCAGTGACGTCAAGCTTTTGTTATTTTGTCCATTTGACAGTTGGACTTAAGAACCAGGGGCGGTATTTATAAAGATTCTTAGAATTTTCTTAGTTTTACTCTTAGACTACACTAAAAAAAAGAAGTATTCTTAAAAGGTCTTAGAGTAACTTTTTACTAAGAATGAGAGCGGAGTCGTACGCAAATTCTTAGCGCGGTTACCAAGGGAAATCCGGGATTTCCCTGAAGTTATTTATAGCTTAGTGCGGACGTAGTGATGGCGACGTTTGCGTTAGCACCACTTGCGGAAGAGTAGACAGAGTCGAGTACAGTTTGTTGACATCGAGTGATCGGAAATAAGCTTGCTGAGCAATCAAATTGATTGTAAATGAGGGTAAGTAAAGTTATTTTTATATCAAATTTGCTTGTAAATATATGAATATCTGCACGTTTTTAGCTCGTGCGATTATTACAGCAGACGACTTTGTAGGCTACATAGGTTTTGTTTGACAAAAAGGATATCGAAATGAATGATAATATCGTATCGAAAAAAGGTAATAGAAAACCCAACTGGACAAGTGATGAATGTCTGTCGCTGGTCCAGTTAGTGGAATCAAAAAAGGATGTAATAAGAGGAAAATTTTCTTCGAAAATTACATCGGAGGAAAAGAAAAGGGCATGGTTGACGATTACGGAATCGATAAATGTATCACACCCTCATGTTATCCGATCGACTGATGAGGTAGAAAAGAAGTGGTACAATATATCTATGAGAAGAATGCAAAACATTTTGTGTTGATCAATATTGTATTTTTGATAGCAGTAAAAAGTGTAAATATTAATCATCCATGAAATACATATATACAATTGATACTGAATGAAATGAGATAGTGAATTGTTTTTTAATAAATTTGTGATTTGTTAAGCCTGAAAAAATGAAAATAACATTTTGAAATACTTCTTAAATTAGAAGTATCGCTATAAAAAATGTTTTTATGAATGATGTGACCTGTTTATGTGGTATAAAGAAATATAGTCCTAAAAGTGTTATTGCTGATAATAACAAACATCCTGAACATCATTAATGATAGGTTACATATTTTCCCAATGTTTAATGTTAAATAAAAAGTTATTTAATTCTTTTGTAAAAAAAAATTTGACAATTTAAAAACAGATGCCACGTTTTACTAATTTATTTGGTGTCATCTATTTTCATGGTATATCAATAATGTCAAATTATTACAATACAACACATTGTCTTATTTCTGGTAAAGTAAAGAAATAAATTGATTGCAGAAAATAACTATATGAAAAACAAGTAACTTTGTTTTAGGAATTAAATTCACATTTAAGTTATCCCGTTACTTAAGAATAAAAATCTATCAGAGTTGTGTATGCATAATTTCAGGTGGTGGCCAAAGTACTGCTCCCCTATCCGCTGTTGCATCAACAGTGGAATCCATCCTAGGGGAATCTAATGTCTCGATAAGCGGCATTGATGATGGGTTGGATTCCACCATATTACAGTTTTTCAGGTACATTCAATGTCACACAAATATTACAAATCATTAAATCATGTCTTGTAATATAACAGTCAAAATATAATTAATATGGTATTAAAATATAATAACATGATAGGTTATATCTAATCTATCACTTTTAGAATTTAAAAATGGTATTACACATTGTGTTATATAAATAATATGTTTGTGCTGTTGATTATTAAGATATCATAATTGTTGAGATTATTGTCACAAACCCACAATGTTAGCGGCACAATTGCTAATTTGAATGTCTTACTTTAAACTGACCATCATTAGATCAAGGAATATCTTGCAATTTAACTTGGTTTCTGTAATTAATAAGTAAGAACTAAACTCAGTCCTGTTTGTGAAACTTGCAATGTTATGGTTGTCTAAACAACTTTATGTTAATAAATACAATATCCATGACAAAAAATGTACCTAGCTTAATCTTGTGAAATTAATTCTAAGAAACCTTTGACACATTACATCAACATCATTCAATAACTAAACAAAGCATCACAGAGCATTTCTACTAATTTTCTTTAATCACTGCAATATCACTTTGATAAAAAAAATTTATAACAGTACTTAAACATTTTTATGGTCAGTTAAATTTTTTGTCATGTTTCAGTCCTTGTGAGAGCGCCATCAGAGAGGAACTTGACTGTGTGGACCCTGTCCAAGACCTTGGTCCATTCCCAGTTGCCGCGGCCGTCCCTGTTACAGTGACAGACAGGAAGAGGGAGCTGGAAGTGAAAGTGTTAGAGGCTCAATTGGAATATAATCAACTTAAAATTAGGAAAATTAAAAATAACCAGTGAAAAGTAATTGATAGGTTAATATGTATTCATAGTTTTATTCCATGAATAAAGTTGTAGGGGGTATTCAATGGAATCAGTCTCTCCGTCCATCCTTCTGTTACAGATTGTCTGACTCATAAGTTCATAACAAATCAACTATTTCAATTCAAATTTGTCATAGTAATTCATAAGTATGTAATGTTTCATGATAAACAAATTAGGTAATCTTGAAAATATTTTTTGGGATTTGGGGGAAACGTGATGATTTTGTAAGAAAACAAGTCCTGTCCTGCTCATATATTGTAAACTCATCATCTAATGTGATGAAATTTAATATTAACATGTGATAATTACATGAAGGTGTGTCATGATTGAGAATTTTGAATGTATTTTTGTACAATTTTGTGTTAATTGGAAAAAAATTGGTACTCTGTAGAAAACTTGTTTCCAATCCTGTCTGTTTTATATCTTCTTAACTTATCTTATTTTGATCAAATTTGGATGAGCAATACATAGTTACCTGAAAGTGTTCATCATTAATTTTTAAAACATTCGGTTGGAATTTTTACTTTTTTGGTAAAAAGTTGGTGACTGTTTGAAAACTGTGATAAAGCCGTCCGGCTCATAACTTCTAATCTAATCATCTGAATTTAACCACATTTGATTGAAGATTCATTTATTATGCCATGATTAACAATTTGTACTATATATCTTTATTTGATTAAAATTTGATGTCTTTGTTACAAAGTTTTTACAATTTCTTTCCTGTTCATGTTAACTTATCATCTGATTTTGATTTAACATTTTATGAGATGCTTTGTAAATGAAGGTGTGTCTTTAAAATGTTTTGCTTTTAGGAAAAAGTTATATATTTGGAAGAAAATTTTCATGTCTGAATTTTAAATAGTTCTCATGTTTACCTTATTTGATATCAAATTCATCAAAAACAATTTATCATATGTTACAATATAGTGCTGTGAAGGCATTGGCTTTCATGCTATGATTTTTAGTCACTGATCTAAATATAACATTTTACTCAATTTCACAGTTTGAAATCAGAATAATTGATTTTAATGGGGTATTGATTCTAAATAAAGTGTGGTCATTTTTATTCAGTTAACAGTAATGTTTTGTAATTTTTACAGTGGGAAATATAAGACAGGTGGTAGTTATTGCAAATTATGTGAAAATTATTACTAAATTGAGTACCTTGATTAGAAGTGAAGGTTGACAAATTGTTGGCGGTATCGAACGCCATCTGCTGGCTGTTGAACAAGTTGCTGAGGGAGTGGTCTTTGTCCATCGGGGTGTCCGTCAGGTCCTGGAGGCAGAAGAATATTTCTTTTTTTGCAGATAATGTGGAGGACAGCACATGCAACCACAACCTGAAAAATTTTCATTTGTTTGATGTGAAAAATATCAATAATAGAATATTAAGTCTGCATCACCATGTTCAAAAGACACAAATACATTATTGAATGGAGAGTGTTATATGTGATAGAAAAAGTTGATTTTCGTCACAGCAATCAAGCTTGTCCCATGCTACTGATCACTTTGGAAAACATGGACAAAAAATAATGAAGTCTTTGCCTATATAATATATGAAATGAAAGCACCACAAGGTCTCATTGACAAACCTTAGATGCTTTTGAAGGTGTAAGTCTAATTTCTCCATACAGGACATTGAATCTCCGCTTTAGTTGGCCAATGCCCCTCTCAACAACACTTCTTGTCATCTTATGAGCCCGAAAAACAATTATTAAAGAAATTAACTAAAAAATACATACAATTAAGCTTAAAATTTAAGAAAACTTGTTTAACAAATATAAAAAGTAAATTGTCTAAGATAAGCGTCGTGTGTCGCACCTGGCCATTTTGCAATGACATCTCTAATGATGGAATCCGAGTCAAAAACTAGTTGTACATTCAAGGAATGACAGTTCTTTCGATTAACAAACTCAGCTTCATCTTGAGAAGGAGCGATAATTCTCACATGTGTGCCATCAATAACACCGACCACACCGGGGAAACCCGCAAGTGCGTAAAATTGCCGTTTGTGACGATGTGTTTCCTGCTGGGAGGTGGGCATAGTGATGAACTGTCTGACTATCTGTGGTTCTGAAAGTACAGCCAGAGTTTCAGATATAACTCTACTGACTGTAGGCTGACTTACACCAAAATCGTCTCCACTGCAAAGCTGCATTTTGCCAGTAGCTAATATAAGTACCTAAGTGTGATGGCAATCTTCGTTTCAGCGTCTAACGAGTGATTCCTTTTCGTAGGACTTGTTAAGCGATGTCAGACCAAATTAGTGACAAAAAGAATTCCCCCCAAGTCCAGGCGAAACCTCCTTATTAATTCGTCATTATTGTACTCGATTAACACATCTCTTCTTACCCTAAAATCTCTCAAGCGGCGCACACGAGCCGCCATGTTTGTCAAGATAAGAAAATTCTTAAATAGTTAGGAGTGCTACATGAGGACTCCTAAATATTAGTCATAGTTAAGAGTAATTCTTAGAGTACAACGTTTGATGAATATGACTAAAGAAATTCGAACCATTTAAGAGCGAATCATGTGTAATTCTAAGAATATTTTTAACTTAAGAATTCTAAGAATTTTTATAAATACGGCCCCAGGCCTGTATTTTCGAAGCTCTCTTAGTGCTAAGATAGTCGTAAGTACCATACATTAACATTGGCACTAAGAGAGCTTCGAAAATCTAGACCCAGATCAAATTATCGTTTGTGACTGTATGTTATTCTTTCAAGTCCACCATGTAAAGAGTAAGTATATACGTGTACCTATAAGAGTAATTTCTGTTCACAGCGATGTATTGTTAAGTACTTAAAATATAAATTTTCAAGTGCTCAGGTCGGTACTTGCCCTGAATATCTAATCTAGTATAGATCATACACATTCGTTCAGTTTATGAGATGAATCCAATTGAAACCAAGTGATCCACCTTTGGCAGTCAAAGTGAATTTCATCAGTTGACGTAATAACTCAGCGCAGTGTGGTTGTTAGGATAGGAGGGTTTCTATGGGTAGAATGTGTTAATTTAGTATTTTTTATCAGGATGATTATGGAATAATGTATGGTTACGCAAATGTGGCGTCAATTGATAACTATAATTCAACTTTTAAATGTTTTTTGAAGAATTGGTTCACCCTAACCAGAGCAAATAATGATAACATATAATGGAAAACGTTGATTGGTTGAGATCACGTTCACGTGATGTAAATGTCAGAGGTTCAATGATATGGTAATTCATAAGGCAGACAGTCTGATAAAAATCGACCGTTACCCTAGGAATAAATGGTTTTAAATATTTACTACAGCGAGATTCGAACGTACTCTATCAGGGGCTGTCCTCTCCACAACGGTCTAATAGCACCCTCCTAGCTCGCACGTTCTGATGCAATCTCAACTAGCCAATCACAATGACTGCTGCTAAAGCCTTCGGTATCAGTACTTTTAGATTTGCTATCTTAACTTCAATCTACAAAGTTTATTTGAGTAGTACAACTGTTGAAAGTGCATGTACCGAGCTAAAACATGCTGGAATGTAGGAGGTTTGATGAACAGATATAATGACATCTGAAATACGGTCGTTAAGTATTACTATTGTTTTCCCGGAGAGGTGAGGTGAGGTGATATGGGGTTAACGCTGCTTTCAAGAGTATTTCACTTATATCGTGGCTGCTAGTATTATTGCAGGGAGAAAGCCCGCAACACCATAGTGGCTTTGAATTGCGGTGAACCCTGCGAACTTCGGCTGGAACTAGCGAACCATGGGTGGTACTGCACTGAAATTCATTGTAGCTTTGCACCGAAATCTGTGCTGACAAAGTTGCCGAGCCCCTGCTGGGATTCGAACTACAGACTCATGATCCGAGGCCGAACGCGCTTACCAATGAACCCCCCTCCCCCCAACACAGATCAACATGGAAATTACAAGAAGAGGTGAAAGGTCACTGTTCAATTGGAAGGGTTTAATCTAAAATTTATGTATCGAAAATGTATTTGAACAGTATCGAGCTGTGATAAGTACTGATTATCATTGTCATTCAATGCTCCTATCCTAATGTAGTCACTTCCATTAACTTGAATGCCTGAATGTGTTACTAATTATAATTTAATGTTATTTACGCTACCTAACTGTAGACTAAATAAATAGCCATAACATTTTAAGTCAAGGATTTATTGTGAATAAACGATCAGGTAATTATAAACTATTCTTCATTGCATTCCATTGGAACTTTGTGATTTTAGTGTTTATACACGATCATTTTGACAATGGATTCCAGGCAGTGGGTGATCAATTATATTGCAATGAACTGAAAATTATTGCGCTTAGCGCCTGGTCAAGCAAGTGAGAGTGGACTTGAGCTCCATACATAAACACATAATAAAAAGATTGCTCAAAATCTAATTAAAGTGGCTAGAATTGACAATTATATTTTGGTCTCGTATCAAAATGTTTTTATACATAACATCCATCCCACACAGCGTCTACGTATGACTTAAAATTGTATATTGACGTACACAAGGATTCATATTTTTGTGGTTTAATTGACTTATGTTTTTGTCCTCATGTTAATTTACGTTCTACGTACATGGTTAATTTGGGAATTTAATCAATATAATGCAATCAAATTTGTCTGACAACCTTTTTAAAGTTAATCTGTCTATCAGATTAGATAATTATCTTGTAAAGGCTTAATCCCACGAACAATTGGGATAGTAAAATTATAAGTTTGGTATCTCAACTTCAGTCTACAAAGTTTATTAGAGTAGTACAACTGTTGAAAGTGCATGTACCAAGACCGGAAGCTAAAATATGCTGGTATGTAGGAGGTTTGATGAACTGGTATAATGACCTCTGAAATACGGTCGTTAAGTATTACTATTGTTGTCCCGGAGAGGTGAGGTGAGGTGCTATGGGGTTAACGCCGCTTTCAAGAGTATTTCACTTATATCGCTGCTGCTAGTATTATTGCAGGGAGAAAGCCCGCAACACCATAGTGGCTTTACATTGCGGTGAACCCTGCGAACTTCGGCTGGAACTAGCGAAATTAAGTGTAGCTTTGCACCGAAATCTGTGCGGACAAAGATGCCGAGCCCCTGCTGGGATTCGAACCACGGACTCATGATCCGAGGCCGAACGCGCTTACCAATGAACCCCCCTCCCATCACCCTAGTTCAACTTGGAAATTACAAGAAGAGGTGAAAGGTCACTGTTCAATTGGTTTAACTTAGCAATGATTGGATTTGTTGAACTGGAATTTTTCATGTCATTGGCTAGCCACGGGCGCTGTGTCGGGTCGAAATTGATGGCAGGGACATTTCGTTGACATGAGTATTTTGCCCTACCTCTATATGTAGAGGACATTATAAAGATGTACCTTTGAAGCTTATTAGCCTGAGGTCTCAAGGGCAAAAGAATAAATCGAAAAGGGGCACATCATTACAAAGTTATTTAGCATTTGTTGAACGATTAAACTGTTTACACTAAAAATCTTTTCGTGAGTTTCACATGATCAATTTGAGGTGAAATATAACAAACGTCAAACAGCATTAATTTGCATGATTTTCGTTTAACCATCTCATCTTATCTGTACATGCACCTTGATTCAAAGTAAACAATTAATGACCCCTTTAGAATTAAACCCCAGAGATGTTTAAATTAAATGACAAACATAAATAAATTAAATACATTTATCCCAAGTTTAACACATACAAACGTAAGTAAATTTTTTAAATGGTGTCCCAAACTTAAGGCTTAATTCCTATCGTGTATATTTGCAAGTTTGTCAATTTCTATATTAACATTTTTTTAACATCAAGCAACGATGGCACCGTGCGAGGGGACGTGTGATAACCAAATGCCATCGTCATTTTCCATACTTTCCACATGCATTGTCTACGAATATTAGAGCATTATTATTACCTATAAATGTAAACAAAGGTTGACTACGAAGTTAATATCGTTCAGTTAGATCCAAAAGTAAATAACTTTGGATGGAAAGTACTAGTCAAGCATTTACTTGCTTTGCGATATCATTTTGAGTGAACGAATCGACTCTGTCTCTTATAAAAATAATTGCTTTTGTCTGAAGATAATTTTCTTCGAATTTTTTTTTGGTAAGACCAGTGTTAATAATCATAATAATCATAATAATATAATAATCAGAACAATTATATTGCGCTTTTCCAAGCTGTATATCCTGCTCAAAGCGCACAGAGAGAGTCAAGCAAGTCACAGGAAAGTCAACAGAAAGCTAGTTGAAAATAGTGGGTTTTCAGGAGGCGTTTGAAAGTTTGAAAATCTGGACAGGAGCGAATAGTTAGTGGAAGAGCATTCCATTCTTGTGTTAAAGTCATATACTCACTTTTGCAAAGAGCTGAATTAAACTAATCAATCAATCAAAACATATGACCACTTACACAAATCTTTCCTGTCACGTTTGCAATAATGTTGATGTTTATTCCCGTTTTACAATATAGGTGTAGCCGCTTATCGGTGCGTGCCAATTCAGCTCGACCGGCAAACAAATGACACGCACCCGATTAGAGTCGCATCCATAGTGCTTACTAACGAGAATCTAGTAATTGCATTGCCGATACGTATGACATACGATTTCCTCATTGGTGTATTTGAAGAAGGTAAGCATGAACTATTTTCAATGCAATTCTTACTGGGAAGTTTCATGTGTTCTACGTTACGAAATGACGTGGTAAACCTTGTCGTCTGACATTTGATCTACAAATCTTGTATCAATTTCTGGAAACCTGATGAGTCCGTCGTGTAAACAGATATTTCAAAAGACGGAGAATAACGGAGCAGCAGAACTTAACAACCAGGAAGCTAAATTTGTGTGTAGGTTTACTCACAAGCCCTTATATATGTAAAATGACTTACGGATCTTATCAATTACAGAAAGACCTCAAAGCAGTAAAAATGCATGGAAAGGACTAGTGAGAAAGTTCTATGTAGAAAATTCTAGAGTACATAATCAAAAGAAACAAGTGTGTGGCGACAGTGCGACAACGTAACACAATGTTTAACTTGCAAATAATCACATTCTCATAGGAGAGTGTGTGTATTAATACTCAAACAGAACAGCTGTCCCTATCAAAATCATATTGCTGTATTGCACACATCAAATGCAGCATCACGATTCTTAAAGAAGAAATTAACTGGCTTTTGAACTTTATCACATGTATGTCACAATGCCATGCGCCTTTTGATTACAGTAGAACATTTCTTGATTTTGTTCTTTTTAAATTTAATCTTGCCCCATTCTAGCAACATAACTAAAGGTCATTACTCCATAGAAACCTAATTTCAAGGATTAGATTGTGAACAAAAAAAACTTTCTTTCTTTGACTTGGTTGTAAAAGGTGTCCACAAAATTAGTACTGAATGATTAAAACGCACATGTTATACGGAAGAGGTTGTGTTGAATATGGTTATGTCTCTCCCCTAAAGTAAAATAGACAGAAAGTGTTTAAATTGTTAACAAAGAAAAACTCGTTAGCAAATGTTTCTATGACAATTGCAAACAAGCAATCTCAACAATAGAAGATTGTGATGTTGAATAATTCATGAATTTTCAGACACGAATATAAATCATGCTTTTTACTAAAATACATGAATAATAGGATAAGAAATGCAAATGCATTAACCAATATACAATAGACGATAGTTCAACTCGTTAGAAAATCACCTCTTGTAACAGTTTGACATAAAGTCCTGAATTGCCTAATTTGAAATGAATATTTTTCAATTTTATGAGAATTAAAGAAACCATTGTGTCAATCCATGGAGATGTGGACTGATAAGGATCATTAGTAGTCACAAATGTTGACAGCTGGACAAGTTAAATGGAACAATGCTTGTGTTGGCCTCCATAATTATGTAACTGTCGTTGTGGAGGAAGTGACATGTCATCCATCATCGATGCCATGCATGATAGTTTGTTGAAGCCTCCTAGTTAATGTATAATGGTATTGCTAAATTGTCTGGAATTGTTGCGTTTTCATCTCGGATGTTTTATCACATGATATTTTTTTCTTGTCTGAATCACGATTCAAACGGACATTTAATGTTTTAACGATTTTAAAGAAATTAGTCATGATATCGTTATAAAAATCCTGTATTTCTAATATACTACTCAAAAGCAGTTAAGGGTAAAACCTTTTTGTCTACCAGGTAACTGTCTATATGCACATATCAGATGTATATAAACTCTTCAAAAAAACAAACTTGACACTGACCTTTAAAGTTCAATATAAAGACCACAGATGCAAGTTAAACATTGAAATGAAAACTAAAACGCTGTTTGAAGATCTCTGTTCAGTAAATTTTATTCAGAATAACATGATCTGGAAATGCACAGGTGCACGAGTGTTTCAACATCACAGGGGTGCACAAATGTCAGTATCGGGTATGGCCACCATTGGCATTGATTATTGTTTGGCACCGACGACCCATGGATGCAATCAAGTTGTCAATCACAGCCTGTGGAATGTTCTGCCATTCGTGCTGAAGTGCTGCAAGAAGTCCTGGAAGTGTTTGGGGTGGTGGATTCCTACTGCGCACGCGTTGATCCAGTTCGTCCCAGAGATGCTCAATTGGTGACAAATCTGGTGACCTGGCTGGCCATGGCAATGTCTGGACATTGTTACGCTGTAAAAAGTCTTGACAAACACGTGCAACATGTGGTCGAGCATTGTCCTGCTGAAAGAGACCACCATGGACGTTGACTGACGTGAAGAATAACGTAAGGCTGTAGGATCAAGTCCCTATACCATACTCCTGTGAGGTTACCCATAACATGCACAAGGGGTGTCCTAACACCGTGACGAATCCCGGCCCACACCATGACACTCCCACCTCCAAATGGGACAACCTCATGAACACAGTTGACGGCATAACGTTCTCCACGACTTCGGTAAACACGTGCTCGTCCATCACTTTGTTGAAGCAGAAAACGGGACTCATCAGTGAAGAGAACGGTTCTCCACCTTGCACGTGCCCATCTCATCCTCTGTTGACACCACTGGAGATGTTCCGCCAGATGAGGTTGCATTAAAACGGGACGTCGAACCGGTCGTCATGGAAAAAATCCAACCTCTCTCAGCCTGTTGCGTACCGTTTGGTCGGAAATTCGACGCAGGACTGGTATCTGCCTTGTTATTGACGTTGCTGTCCTGGTGCGTTCCCGAAGGTGGAGCAGTCGGAAGTACCGATCTTGGGCCCGAGTAGTCACCCTTGGTCTGCCTGACCTTGGCCTATCATCAACGCTGTTTCGGGTGTTGAAACGGGTCCACAATGAAGAGATGGTCTGTCTGGACACGCCAAAGTGTGTTGCAACATCTCGCTGCGTCGCTCCTGCTTGCAGTCTGCCAACAGCGTTGTTGCGTTGCGCTCTGTTCAGTCTTGGCATTCTTCAGGTCACTGTACCGATGTTGTGTAGTCTGAATGAACAGCGGCTGATATGGCTTTTTATACCCCTAAAGCAGACGTGTCTGCATGTAAACCTTCATGATCCAATGCTGCACGTGCTTTGGCAGAAAATGCGTTTGGACGAATCGCTCGTTTTCTTCTCTGAACACAACGTAAACTTTTTGGGCCATTGTTTTTGGTAAATTTACACTTTTGAGCAAGCTTCTCTTTAAATTACAGGTATGTATCATGAAAAAAATTGACCCGTTTCGAAAAAATCAATTTCACATGAATGTCAAGTTTCTTTTTTTGAAGAGTTTATATATATGTCATTTTAAAAAAAACGACTTTGACAGTCTCCTTAGAAACTATAAACTAAAGCTCAAAACAAGGCTCCAGAAAACTGTTTGCATCGCCCAAACGCAGTAGGGTACGACTTTTTGGAGTTGATTATGTCCTTCCACGTGCACTATGCATTAGCCATGAACAGTTTGGGCATAAAATAGACCTTCCATGACCGTGCTGATCTCAGTTGAAATTTCAGCATCGTCAGAGGTCAGCTGAGTGAACTTGACAGCGGAAAAGCAATTGGGTTTTACACAGAGGAATGTGGCACAGAGAATCGGTTTCAGCCAGAGTGTAATTGGGAGACTATATTAGCGTTTCCAGGCAACGTATTCATTTTCGATTCGCCCATGGTCTGGTAAGCCAAGATCAACTTCGCAACCTCAAGACCGGCATGTCATTCAAATGGCCTTATGTTAGCACGTTGTTACAGCGAGATGTCTGAGAGATGAACGTCATAGGGCAGAACGTCGTGACTGGTGCACACGTCATAGAGACTGGAGACGACATGTCAATGGAGGCGGGTACTCTTCACTGATAAGTCCCGATTTGCATTACAGTTCAATGATGGCAGAGTTCACGTCTATAGGCGGCAAGGAGAAAGATTTTCTGATGTTAATGTCAGACAATGCCTTTATTTTGGAGGTGGTACGGTAATGGCCACATTAATCACAAGACGAAATTGTACAGCCTTTAGTCATCCCAAGTCTTTTTTGGAACATTTTTTGGAGCAGGTTCTGTTCTTCAAGAAGACAATGCTAGACCGCATAGAGCATGAGTTGTAAATGATTTTCTCACCCAAAATGGTATTGAACGAATGGATTGGCCTGCATACTCTACTGACTTGGCACCAATTGGATATGCACGGGATGAGTTGGACAGACGCGTGCGAGACAATCATAGGCAACCTGATAATCTTCAAGAATTGGTGCAATTCCTTCAGGCAGAGTGGCAGGCCATTCCCCAGATGTTTTACAAACGTCTAATCGACAGCATGCCTCGTCGTTGTGTCGACTGCTTACGAGCACGTGGTGGTTTCACTCGTTTTTAACAAAGTTATCGAATTTGAGACAGTTTTGTTGGACCTCATTATGCTCAAAATGGCGAATTTTTATCAGCTCCTCTGAATAGTTGTGTATAAAAAGTGCATATGCTTTGCATAACAGACTCAACATTGAGGCATATTAAACTCATTCTGACCAAACGTGTGCTTAAAAATTTTGATTTACGTGTTCCTTGTGTCTAATAAAATTTTAAACAAAAACAATTGGTTGACCCTTAACTTCTTTTGAGTAGTATATATAAATTTGATGTGAAAAGCTTTCACTGCGACAGCAGGATTAAAAACTAATCATTATCAGTCTACGATCATAGTCAAATATCTTTCGATAAACTACAAATAATTTACTTTTAAACCTTCGTACACTGATTACTGAACTCCAAAGACCAAAATAAATGACAAAAAAGTAATTCTCATACAACTGTAGCTGGCTGTGTACAAGGTAAGGATAGTTGATTCTTTACGGTCTACTTTACAAATGTACACTTCCTGTAATTTTCTTTAGATGTATGATTTATTAACACAAACACTGGTTTGCTTTAATTTCCAAGTAGTGGAGTGGTTGGAAAGAAACGAAGAAACGAAAGAAGTTGAGAGAAACATTTGTCTTGTTTGAATGAGTTTTTACTTTCCCTTCTTATACACATTTGTCAATTTCTGGAAGGATTCTGTGAGTTCACGCAAGTTAATCACTTTAGCACACCATTAAAATGTATCTTTTGTTTTAAATTTATAGGTAGAAACGACATCACTTCCCTACGTTCTTTCAAATTGGTTAAAGAAATATGATTGCTGAACTTTGTTTTATTGAATTAGATGTCTTTTTTCCATTTTTTTGTTCTTATAGAAGCGATGTTGAATGAAGTTACAGTTACTTTGTGTTACACAGAACTTTGAAGAAAGTTGTTTTCATTTATAAAGTGTAAATAATGTCTAGAAATATGGATGCGCCTTCTGACTTCAAAATAGAAAAAGATTTTGGTATTTATTACTCAACCGTGGTAAGATCACTCATTAGATAACAATGGTATCACACATTTGGTATCACACAAATTCCATTCACTCGTTGCATAAAAATGGTATCGCATTACCATTCGTTTAGTATTCTTTATCTAAACATCAGAACTTAGTAGATAAAACATGACATATAACACATCATTCCTCATTAGCGAATTTATATGAGAAAATAGATTCTTTTTAAAAACACAAAACATGCTTGCAAAGGAATTAGTTAAATCAACGGTTAAAAACGAATCAATATTATAAAGAAATGGTTATACAAACTTTCATTCTACAAATTCCTGATAAATACAATGTATAAAAAATAATTCCCCAAAGAACCGTTGGTTAATATGTTTCGTAAACATACCTCTTAGTTCATTGCAATTGTAACGTCCTTGAATTTCTTTTGCTTGGAAGAGATAATATGAAATGTAGCTCAAAAACCGAATGCAACAAATAAATTGTTTCAGGTGTAAGATTACATGACCTCTTTTCCCCAACAAAGATTAATATTCTCCCTTATCTGAAGAAAATTATTTTTCCTTAAACTTATGTGTAAGTTTCCCCCTGCATATAATGGATTTCTTGATGTCATTTAGTTCTGTGGAGATCATTTATTTCTACATTCTATGATGGTTTACACTGATGAAATGTATGATAGGTAGAGTTAAAACAATGGTCCAAAGTGTGTTCTTACATTTGAGAAACATCATCTACACAATAGCAACTCATATAATTACATTTTGAAACCTGTATTATCTAAATGATATTGCTTTTACTATTTTACACGACTGTTTTATTAAAAAAGAAGATTAATTTCAGCAACAGCGCCAATCCTTGTATACATTCAACTGTAGTACTGATAGAAGAGTGACATGTGAGCCCTATATTCCATAATCAAATACGAAAATACATTGATAGTCTTTACTCAGAAACCAAGGGCTTGATTTATAAATCACCACAAGGTTACACCAATTATCTATACGCATGTCAAATATTTCCTTAAAGGTTTGATGAACAGTTCGGCAGGATTTTAGATTAGCTATTAAGAATCACATTCTTTGTTTGTCTTCTGAAAATTCTGAAGTCATGTAGAATTAAGTGGCATCATATTGATCTACAACCTTTCGATAGAATATAGATGAAGTTGTATATGATTTCAATTGTTATAGTCTACCGATTTTTCATGATCATCTGTGACATGTTAACTACAACTTCTAAATATTTATAAAAGCTGACAAGATTTAATTCAAGTAGTTTGTATATTTTCTTGAGCCTGAATATTTTGATACGTTCGAATCATACTCGTTATCCGATTCTTACAAATTCGTGAACTACTACCAATGCATATATAGAACTATATATCTATTTAGCTCTACGTCCATGATGCAGTAAAACACACAAGAAAATGTACTGTGTGATATTCTATACTCTAAAATAAACTTCTATACCTGTTTTAATAAACTTGTATTTCAGATACACGAAAGAGGATAGTACATTCAACATAGTTGAAAGTGTTGCTATCATAATCACCATTTATAAATTCTTACTACTGTCAACTTTGTTGAAGGAAAAAAAACCCGTCTGATCAGACAAGACATATTTGACAATAAAGAATATGATAAATTGACTGTCGAGAAATATAGATATTTCTTTTAATTTATAGTTTTAATCACGTTATTTTCAGGAATGAATATTGTCAAGGAATGTTGTGAAGGTAGAGTAAATTGTCAAACAGGTTTTCAGAAAGAGATATGAAATCCATTATCCCTGTCTGACAAGTAATGCATTATATTCAATAGAAGACACAATGTGGGAACACAGTCACTTACCCAAATTACCAAGGATGCAGAACCGTACACACGTTTCAGACTTGTAAAACGTACCTAATGCATAAAATCATAAAGGATCAATCTTTATCTAACGAGACAAAACCGATAAGCCTTGCTTTAGGACATCAAAGTGAATAATGTCAGTGTCGAAGTATTTTCATGTTCTTTAACCTATGTTACAATAGCAAAATAGGCTAAATGGGTGTATGACGATGACCTCACGTGCTAGAATGCCTGTCTGTCTGGTGTTGAAACAAAACAAAGGCGATTATGTAACAGTGTTATATTATTTAGTTACTAACCTCCGACAAGTGACCTTAGCATGTTAGCCATATAACATGCAATTGACTCATTCCCACTGATGTAATGAAAACATCATTACCCAGAACAAACAGAGTTATCCGCCCGTCACTTGTCCACCAGGTGGCGTGACCTGTCATCCAATTAGATTCATTCACATTACAGAGTCGGTGGTGTTCAGACGTGGTTTTGTCTCGATCCCTGATTGTGATAGCTACATAGCATAATAAAGGAATTCTTTGACTTTTTCTCACTTAAAAGCCTCCCTTTCTCTTTCGTCTGTCTACCTCTCCTACGTGGTATTTAATCCTACGGGTTGAATACTGTGTATTCGGAAGGTATTCTGTTTGAAACAGCCTGCTGTTTCATCCGGCTTGGTTCTGCACGGGCTTGACGATTTCGCTCGTGCATTTGCTGCACGTGCAGGGCGAGGGACGGCCTTCGATCGCCCGCGCCTTGGTTGTCTGCAGGCGCCTCACACTTCGCGTTTGGTGTCGGCGCTTCCATCGAGTAGGCGCTTGTTTAGGTCGTGCGACAGTGCGCTTGAGCGCCCCTTGTACCCGCGTCTCTTTGTCTTAACTCAGGGGAGCTTCCCTCTATGGGAAGCGGCTGAGTGGAGACGTGACTGACTAGCGGCGCTTGGATAGCGCTCCTGATGCTGCAGGAGTCTCGGGACAGGAGGCGAGGCACACCAGGCGCTCTCTCCTTGTGTCTGGGTTGGAACTTGCGGCTGATTCACGACATGAAACAGTTCAACCGCTCCTACCTCGAGCAGCCGCCATATTTTCTGCTCTTGACCGTGCAGTCTGTCATGCGGTTACTTCAACCATACGACCGCATGGTGTCGTTGGACGGGTACTTGCATGTCCCAATCTGTCCCGGGGATTGCAAGTACCTCGGATTCGTTCTGGCTGGGCGTCACTTCCAATGGAATGTCCTACCGTTCGGGATCTCAACGGCACCATGGCTGTTCACCCAGGTGACCCAGCCCATCATCCAGTTTTTGCACAAGCACGACATTCAGTTCGCGATGTATCTGGATGACGGGTTCGGGAACCATCACTCCCCATCTGTTCTTTCCAGACAAAGAGACTTTGTGATCGCTCTGTTCAGACGCCTGGGTTGGCTTGTCAACCTAGACAAGTTGGACCTAGAACTGACAACTTCGCTCTTCTTCCTAGGCGTCTTACTGGACACAGCTCAGGACAAAGCCTTTGTCACGGAAGAGCGGATGGGACGCTACAAGGAACTCCTAGCGTAGGCATGTCGCGAGCCGCTCCCGCTCCGGCAGTGGCAACGCCTCCTAGGATTCTTGACCTCGGCACAAGACTATACGAAGAGGGGGAGACTCCACCTACGCCCTCTTCAGATAGTTTTGAACGGGCATGTCCTGGCGGGGGTACCCCTCCGTCAACCCCCCGCCAGGAGCCAGTTGTACGTGGACGCCTCCACACAGGGTTGGGGCGCACACCTGGGGACCGATCAGAGGGCAGGCGTATGGTCTCCCGCGCAAGCGGGACGCCATGTCAACCTACTAGAGTTGGACGCCATACTCCACCTAAGTGGTTGAGCCGTCTGAGGAACCAGGTGTTGTGCGTACACACGAACAGTTCGACAGCAGCTTGGTCAATCAACAAACAAGGACCGACCAAGGTGGGATCGCTGTTACAACTGGGGATAGAGCTGTTTCGCCTGGTGGACAACCTCAACATCTCAATCAGAGCGGTGCTCATCCCGGGAGCAAAGAACGTCCTCGCGGACGCACTTTCTCGCCCGGATCAGCCTCCGTCCACGGAGTGGATGTTGCACCCTCGAGTGTTCGAGGCGATATGTCTCCAGTTTTGAAGACCGCACATCGACCTTTTTGTGACACGGCTCAATCACCAGTTGCCGATCTATGTGTCACCAGTACCCGACCCAAGGGGGTCTAGACGCGCTCGCGTTAGGGTGGGAGGGGATGGACGCTTATGCTTCCTCCTCTCCCTCCCCCCCCCCCCCCCCCCCCCCCCCCCCCCGTGCCATCCTGACACAGGTGGTGGCCAAAATCCAGGAGACCAAGGTCTTGCGATTACCTCTGGTTGCTCCGAAATGGCCAGCGAGACCTTGGTACATACCTCTACGACGGCTCTGCACTCAGGGGAACCGGCCCCTCTGGGCCTCAGGTGGGACCTTCTCAGGAGCAACCCGAGCAAACGAGTGCACGAGAACCCGCAGGTTCTTCATCTGCACGCTTGGGTTGTCTCCAAGACGGGTTGAAGAGCGCAGGGTTTTCGGAAGTGGTGGCCAGTGCAATGGCGACCTCACAGAGGTCATCTACGCGTAAACTGTATCATTTTCAATGGGCTTCCTTTATGGCATTTTGCGAGGGGAAAGGGTTCGATGTGCAAGCAGTAACGGTACCTTATCTCGTCTATCTGCGCACAGTGAGAGGGCTTAAGGCCTCCTCCATCAACACGAACCTCACAGCCATAATGTCCGTCCTTCGCAAGAAGGATCCCGGTCTGGACATCATCTTGAAGGAGCTCATTAAAACATACAGGAACGTGGATGGCCGCCACAAATTAAGACCATCAGAATGGGATCTGGCGGTTGTGCTTGATCACCTCAAATCTGAGCACTATGAGCCGCTGACGGACACGACGCTGCAGCTTCTTACCATTTATGACATACGAGATGAAATAAACCCACATCAAACCACGCAGGCTTTTGTGTTGCTATATGGCACCTAAGACTTCTGCGACATGAAGATCTACCAGCTTGTCAATATCTCAAACCAAAAGAGGATAGGGGTAGATTCGTAGGTTGTAGAGGTCTTTGTGGTCGTCGTTATGTTGAGTTTAGCAAATACAGATTTACCTAGATAGTGAACTCACAATGTTGAGATTGTATATATCCCAGATGGTTTCTCAACAACTAAACCAGGGTCATACACAGTTATAACTAGATCTAACGAGATAGGAACAACTTTGACGACAGTTCACATGAAAGACATACATCCTTCTTGATTCATATTTGTCGTCTTTGAACAAATGTAGGAAAACTGAGATAAAATAACGTAAATGGGGGTTAGGGTTTCAATAAAAATAGATATATTTACAGTATGAACCTAACGGAGGGGGACAATTAGTTCACCGGTTAGTCTTGTAGCCCATTGTTTCACTTCCTGCGTTACGAGATTACTTCTTTCTGGGTAATGTGTGCTGCGCTGCGCTTGTTATGTTTTGGTAGGCACTGATTGGCGGAGACGTCTGCTGTCAGTGGCTGAACTCTGACCGTCTCACTCTCGGGGTTCCGAGTCACCAGACAGGTATCATTCCGTCGTCCCGACAGGTCCTGCCTCAGGATCCACCCTCCCCTTTAGCATGTTAGGTTGATTAAGGGATTTTTTTGTACTTAGTTTACTGTTAAGGCGGGCTGGGGGGGAATTAGTGTAGGAAATAGATTAGGAGTTAGTTATTAGTTATGGGATAATTGTAATCTTGTAGAATTCTATTAAAGGGAGGTTTGGGTGGTATTAAATAAAGTTTACACACAATGTCATGCATCTTACGGCTGTTCAGATGTGTGAGTGACAAACTGGTGCTATTTTCACGCTGTTGAGTTTTTGTTTCATTTTTCTACCGTTCTTGTAATAAAATATTGTTGTTGTTCACTTGTTCTTCTGTCCTTTTCTCTCATACTTTGTACCCGATGTTCGGACTGGAAGCTGAGTTTTCTGAATCTGTAAGCATATCAACCTCAAACTCTTAAGATCAAATTACACAACGTAAAGTCCCAGAAAGGTTGATATTTCTCCATCTTGCTTTTCAATTCAATATTAGAAAAATAGAGCCATAGGCTCTGTAGCTCATCAGACTTTTGATAGAAATAGGTGTTTGGGTTTAGACCATGGGGTCATGGGCAGTGTAGGAAAGATAGCCTGTCCCAACGTCCGAGACGGGTAACTTTGGTTGAGGACGGGCTGTAAAATTATTTAGTCCGTCCTTGTGTCGGGCCAATTTTGTCTAACCATAAATGCATTTATATCTAATAACCCCGAGAGAAAAAATAAACATTTGTTTGTGATCCCAGATCTGTCGATAATAAAGAGTTATTTCCCTTGCATGAAAAAACGGTATCGTGAGATTTATGTTTACATCCGTTCCTTTTAGGCAACTTTCACTGTTACGAATATATTCTGCAACTACGAGTAACAAAATTCATGTTTTTCGAACAGCAAAACCATGCATGTAGCAAAGCCATTGTTTATTTAGTAAATAACCCTATCGAATCGACTTGACTCCATTAGTACGTAGGACGATATTTATAGCCTACTTAATCCTTCTCAGTTTCGATTTTGTGAAAAACGGGAACAATATTTGTAAAAATAAATTAAGCATAGAAAAAATAACGCTACCCATATGATAAACATCATTTATATACAGAAAATGTCGACTCCAGACGCCTTTTTATCTTACCGTGAACAGCTGAACAGAACATGTGCTCCGTGGTCATGACCAATCATATACGTGGAATACGATCACGTGATCTTCTGTCGTAACCAGTGATTTCGTTGACAATACGAACTCATAGACAGATTCTTGAGATGTTTTAATGACATAATATATTGACGAGGGTCGTTTATATTTTAACTTCATTGTTGATATGTAGGGGAGACTGGGGCACCTTGGGACCATATATAATACACACATATATATATATATATGAACACAAGAAAAATGATACTTTGGATATTTATTTGGATAAATTAAAGCAGCCTTTATTATGAAGAAAAGAGAAAGTGAAACAAAACAATATGTCAACATTTCTTTTTGGTAAAAAACCAGAGATATCAAAATAAAAAAAATGCTTTCCAAACCAGGGGTAACTTGGGCTTGAACTAGGGCACATTGGAACATTGCAAATTGTTATGTTGAGGAAAGAAAACAACGATGTATTTGTTATTCACAATCAAATAAAAAAGGCCCATTGCCCATTTGGGGTCAAGGGGTCATCGAACCTACAATTCAGAATCCCCATTGTCCAAGGAGTCTACACACACCTTTTAAGCTATCAAGACCTTTTGGAACTGGATAAGAAGATGAAAGTAGGATTTTAAGGTTTTGACCCCTGTGACCCCATTTGGGGTCAAGTGGTCACCAAACCTACAAGTTAGAATCCCCAGTGTCCAAGGAGTCTTCACACAATTTTTCAGCTCTCTAGACCTTTTGGAACTAGGGAAAAAGATGAAATTAGGTTTTTTAGGTTTTGACCCCTGTGACCCCATTTGGGGTCAAGTGGTCACCAAACCTACAATTTAGAATCCCCGTTGGCCAAGGAGTCTACACACACCTTTTCAGCTCTCTGGACCTTTTGGAACTGGAGAAGAAGATGAAAATAAGTTTTTCATGTTTTGACCCCTGTGACCCCAATTGGGGTCATGGGGTCACCAAACCTACAATTTAGAATCTCCAGTGCCCAAGGAGTCTTCACACAACTATTCAGCTCTCTGGACCTTTTGGAACTGGAGAAGAAGATGAAAATAAGTTTTTCATGTCTTGACCCCTCTGACCTCATTTGGGGTCATGGGGTCACAAAATCTACAATTTAGAATCCCCATTGGCCAAGAAGTCTACACACAACTTTTCAGCTCTCTGGACCATTTGGAACTGGAGAAGAAGATTAAAATAGATTTTTAAGGTTTTGACCCTTGTGACCCCATTTGGGGTCATGGGGTCACGAAATCTACAATTTAGAATCCCCATTTGCCAAGGAGTATGCACATAAAAATTTCAGCTCTCTAGAGTCATTGGTTCTGGAGAAGAAGTCGAAAAAGTGAAAAGTTTACGGATGGACAGTTGGACGGATGGACGGACGCCGGACGCCATGCCATAAGCCCATCGCGTCTTTCAGACCTGATGAGCTAAAAACTCTGCTGTCACTGGGCGTCTGAAACGCGCCTATTACACAAGCAACAAGTAAAAAAAACACCCTTAAATGTTCGTATATGTTTCGCACTTGCGAGGTAGGTTTTGATACGTTTGTACACACTGTGTTTATTCATTATTGTCGTTCTTGTTATATACACCCATCGTAGGAATACAAAATCAACTTAAAGCTTAATAATTTGGAACTCGCTTTGAAAAAGAAAAAGTTTGCGTAAAGTTGGATGTTATCTAACACTTCAAGAGATTGAATTTGAAATATGTTTTTTTTCTTCCAACCTTTAACATGTAGAGCGGATAAGGCAGTATTCGGACAGTGGCAGAACTCGGATAGTAACTGATCATTAATCAATAACCAATAAAGTTTAATGCCTTTGCGCATATGTAACACGCATGTACCTTCCTTATTAGCCCACCAACAGAAACAATTCGTCTGCTGGAGTTAATGCTCACACGAAAGCAGTGTATTCCTAACTTTCCCGTAGGTAAGCCACGCCCCCACGATTTCTTCCACTTCCGTCATGAATCCAGGCTTCCGGCTACATGTTTTAAACAGAAATAAGACTTCAGTTGAAGGTCACAGTTGAGAAACGACAAAGTAAGGCGCGAAATTCTAAAATTAGAAGCTTTAATCGGTTACTATCTCAGTTAACTAAAGAAGCAAGGCAGTACTTGGACACTCTTATTTCAGTAAAGACATGAAGTTAGATATACATAGAGAACAAAGTTAAGCACCCCCCTATTTACAAAATTGCAAAATGCATCTGTGGAGAAAAATACGACAATATGACTAAATGGATCCCCTTGACATAGAAACTAAAGTTTTTCGTGACTTCGTATCTATAAAATCATCATACATGATGACATTTTGAGAACTTAAGATAAAAAACGTAATGGTACTGATTTTTCACCGAAAATAACTATCGTCCGTTTGTCAAAAGTATGCAATGGATTCTGATGTTAGTTGTCATGAACAACAATTTTGCTAACAGGTACAATTTTACACTTTAAAAAATCATGTATCCTTCACAATAAGGACATTATTACGTTTTGAAATTTGATAAGAATTTTCCATAATTTTTAGAAAATGGCCATAACCAGACGATGTTCGAATAAAGTTGGTCTTTTTTAACTTTGATTCAGTAACCCTATACTTCATTTTGCTTTGTAGTCGTTGTTACGGTTAAAACTGCCCCATTTAGTCCCTTTTTATGAATGGGTCATTTTCCAAAAAATGAGATTTTGGAGGTCCATACTGCTGTAACTAGTGACTTTTGCTTAAGAGATCCATAATGAAGTTTGATCAATGGAATAGAAATAATGGAATAATACACATTAAAACAAAAAATATTGACTTTCTGAACATATTCACCTTTTGATCTCAAAATTACCAATTTGTATAACTGCAATTATTCAAAATATCCGAAACGATATCTTAATGAAATTACGTTCTGAAATTACAAAATCATGATTCTATCATATCATACACTTACTTTTATTGCAATGTGGTCCTCTTTATTCTTAGACAAACCTTACTGGTGAAAAACTTGGGGGTGCTTAACTTTTTTCCTTATGTATAGATCCAACGTTTCTCAATTTTCATGATATAATCTACGTTATTAAAAAAAGTATTGTGAAAAGGAGTACACATCCTGCTTCATCAGCGTAAATGAATCCGCTGATCGGGCTCCTTCCATATACCCTGATAGCCTTTATCCCTCTAGTGCCCACTATATGACATATTCCTACTAAAGGTCATATTTGAACATTCGAGGTGAGGTGAGGTGAGTTGGTGTTTAACGCCGCTTTCAAAATTATTTCACTTATATCGGGGCCGCTAGTATTATTGCAGGGAGAAAGCCCGCAACACTATTGTGGCTATGCATTGCGGTGAAACCTGCGAGCATCGGCTGGAACTAGCGAACCATGGGTGGTATTGCGCTGAATTTCAGTGTAGCATTGCACCCAAACCTGACTGCGTGTAGAACAGTTCTCTACTGCAGACAAAGTTGCCGAGCCCCTGGCGGGATTCGAACCACGGACCTCCTGATCCGAAGCCGAACGCGCTAACCACTGCGCTATCCCGCCCCCCTTGAACGTTCGAAAAAGAATTTTGAAAATAAGTGTAAAATTGAGGATTTTACAGATTGTATCATATATGATACAGTGGGAATAGTGGCATCGTGTATCAAATATGATACAAACTCATATGATAAACTATACAAACTATTTTGTTTTGATAACAACTGTTTTATTAACTAAATTGAACACAGAAATTTTCAATTGAACTCTTAAAACATTTCAAATGTAAAATGTGATGGATAATGTTCGATCTGGATGGCAGTTCTAGTAATGAACTGTGTGATGCGAGGAAGCAATTTCTCTCCTTGTTGCAGACATTTCACACATTTCATGAACGTCAACTTGTTGCAGTTCTTGTACTTGCATCTCTGTCTGCTTGCCTCCCAAAATGGAAAAATGGTTGGTCCAACCTGACATCACCAGCTGGTTTACTTTTCAGCACAGATCTTGGAACCAGTTGTGGAGAAAGTGATGGTCTTCCAACTCTTGCTCTGTACTCGATAAGGCAAGTGGCCACATTACTGATGAAGACCCGGAGAGGCATAGGCTTTTGCTGCAGGAGGCAACAGTGTCGTTTGTACCACAGCCAACCATTCACAGCAGTGATCATGATTGTATGCCAAAAGATGTACATGTACCAACGGCGCGACTTCATTTTCTGCTTGTACAGAACTGTGAGTGAATCAAGCAGGTCAACTCCACCCACAAAAGCATTGTACGTTTAAATTATGGCCGGACAATCAATCATGATGTACGACTTGGTAGATTTGTCCCATCTTCGTACTTATCCTTGTGGTTCAACGCCAACAAATGAGGATATGATATCAACACTCTTGTTGTCATACCATCTGAAGGCAATTGTGTTGCTCTCCACCATGGAGTCTGATTTTCCACGGTCTTCTTTTCTATGATCTTTTTCACATTTCAGATTGCATCCTTTCATTTTCAATCTATTGGACCTCACAGATACCACATATTGAAGAGAACCAGCATTGAGGGCCTTGACAAGAGCAACAGATGTGAAGAAGTTGACAGCAAAGACTTTGTAGTTGTTGCCGGAAGGCAATGTTTCAGTTAGTTTCAAGACAACATCGCCAGCAACTCCAATTGTTTGTTCTGGTACAACTTGCCTTTTTCCTTGGTATACATCAAAGTCATACAGTATGCCAGATGATCCTGCTCTTCCCCACATCTTGAAACCCCATGGGTTTGGTTTGCCTCTGATGTATTGTTTCAGGCTTGACTTGCCCTTGAAAGCTACCATAATTTCATCAACTGAGTGATATTCGTCAGCTGGAATTGTTAAAAAACGGGAGCGCAAACATTCTAACCATGGGCGAACTTTCCACAGCTTGTCCTCCTTTTCATCATTTGTCGTTGTCAGGTTGTCTTTGAAATGTAGATACATTGCCAATTTCTCAAATCTGTTATGTAGCATGTGATCCGCTATGGCCCCAAAACGAGTTGCAGTCTCCCAATAGGACCTTACACGTGGCATTTTCACCAAGCCCATTCTCAGGTAAATTCCGATAAATATTTCGATTTCCTTCTTTGTTGTGATGATTTCAACTCCATCCTTTTGCATTGAGTAAACATTAGTTTGATTTTCAATCATGTCCAACATTTCCTCTGTAACTAGGTACCGAAAGTAGGTATAGGGAGACTGGATGGCTCCATCTGCTGGTGGTTCTTCAGTTGCTCCTGTAAACTGAGACTCAGGAGGTTGAAACTGTTGTTTTTCCCAGTTTTGCGTAGCATTAGGTAATATGGATAAAACTGCCTGCAAATCTATGTCCTCCTGCAATGTCGGTATCGGATATTTTTTGCAATTTGGCCCGAGGTATGTCATCTTGTAGTGATGTTAGTGGAACATCATCTTCATCATCACTACATATGTCCATTTTGCGAGTCTCTTTTATCCTCATGGTTTCGGTTAGGAGGATATCATCACTGTCTGAAGAAGATGAGTCACTACAGGATGCCTGGTCATAACTTTTCCGAGACACAAATTCATCCCCTGAGCTTTCATTGAATTCATCTTATTACAACTTATTATAAATAAATTATATTGTATTTTGAAGTTCAATTATTATCAACTACTGGAGGCTATTCACGCTTTTCAAGTGATTTCATGGAAGAAATACTATTATTTATTTAATTTAATAATTCATACAAAGTCAAATAAGGTTTTTTAACAAAATATTTATAATTGAATTATATCTCGGAAATAATTAAATGAGAGTGATCTCCCTTTATGTTTCACTTCTTTCCCGTTGTATCGTATATGGTACACACCTCTTTATAGGTCGTTTATTATTAAATTAGCATGGTATTTACACAAATAACTATGCAAACAGATGTATAACAATCACTTTAAACGGAAAACAGTAAAAATTAATCTTAAACTCAACTGTATCATTGAAATAGCCAATCACAATCAGAATGCAAACGAACATGTGCTTTTCATTGGCCTCAGGCGGCCATATTGGATGACCTTTCTGCACTAATTTAACAGAAACTATTTAATGACTTGCAATAATGTGTAGAACAAGGAACTATAAGGGGGATAACTCTAACAAGTTCATGGGATATGCTACACACTACTAAAAGAAATGTATCATATATGATACAAGGGGTACTAGAGGACCAAAAGCCTCGTATCGTTAGCTATCTAACCAGACATCAAGCCGCGCCAGGCGTACGAGGATTTGGCCTGAAAGAGATCAGGGTATATGGAAGGAGCTGGATCAACGGATTCAATTACGCTGATGCAGCAGGACGAGAAGTACATCGGAATGCATGAAACCATATTTCTCTTTAAAACTTTCCTTGTAACAGATGTAAATACTTTCTCCTTTCTTTGTAAAAATATATAGTTCTGTAGTTCCCAACTACATAAATCATACGTATATCATGAAATTTAATATGTTAGAGTTTTGGGGATGCATGGAATGAGTTATTAAAAACATATATTTGTCTTAATCTATAGAACGTTTAGGTCCAGTACTCCGAGCTGAGTTCAAGAAAGAAAACGGTACCAACGTACAACATCTTAAATATGAAAAGGGCCATTGCATCAATAACAAATGGAGGAATGTCAGTACGAAAACCTGCCGTGTCATACAACTTACCTAAAAGTACACCTTTTGATAAATTGATGCAGGCCGGTTCGTTTTGCGGTTGCCCATTCCACTCCTCACTTTGGATGCATGCAATGTGTGCTTAGGGAATGATATAGTATTGTTTCCCTACAATGGACCATACGTCATTCAAACTATTTTCTGCCCTAAAACAAGCTTGGCGTGTGTCCGTGAGACAATACCAAGATGACGATGTAGGCTAATGTGTTACCAAATCTGTCTTTTCGAAAGTTTCTAGGAAAAGCTTAGGATTCGGCAGCTCATCCAGACAACGCGTCAAAGCAAAATATATGTCTTTTGAATCAGGTCTTTACCCCTTTGATAAGGAAAAGGTAGTCTCCAGTTTAAAGTTGGTACCAGCCCCTACCCATATCCACACAGCACTCAGCAAAAAACTCTCAAGTGTCATCTTCAATCACTCAACCCTCGTCTCAAACCACACAATCCGTATCAAAAACAGTTAAGCTCTTATTCAACCTGACTGTACTCAGCTGTTGTCTGCTAATGACCATGATCAGCTCTCGTCTCTTCCTGATCTTCCCCTGCAGTCTAGTTCATTTTCACTCTCACCACCTGCTGAAGTTTTGTCACAGTCAGACATTTTTTTGAGCACATCTGCTGCTCCCGAAAGATTTTGTTAATAGTAATAAAAGTTCTAGGGCAAAGAATTCCATGAAAAAGGCACAAAGGGAAGAGAAAAAACGTCAGGGGAAATGAAGAAAATTTTCTACTTCGATTAGAACAATAGAACGAAAAATAAAACGTGCGAGATAGTGAGGTGGACATGTCGGAGTCAGAAATCCTCTATGATGACAACGATGATGATGCTGTAGATGTTGATTTTGGGGATGGCAATTTATGTTATTTGTGTCTTCTGGGGGATATAGACGGCAATAAATGGGTGGATTATCCTTTAAACGTATTGTCAACTGAGCTTCACATCGATAACAGGCTGCCAGGAATAGGAGCAAATACATATTCATTTAAACAGCACAATGAACGCCAAACCAGTCGATGTATGTTCTTTGATAACGGGGTAATATTTCACTGTTACATTTAAACCGTCCCGGTATTAAAAACACAGGTATTTTAGATCATTGTTTTATATTGAAATGTGATTGCAAAACATAAACATAAAAAACATTTTGGAGCGGCGTTAAAATAAGCCACATGGCTTGTTCACCAATCGAAATTTCATACGAAAAAAACTAAATATTAAACCATAAACAAATGAAAAAATATTTGTTTACAGCTAAATATGCTTCCAAAACAAAGTACCTTTACACATTTTAAATACTGAAACACTCTTCGATAAATCCCTTATTCATTCTTTGAAGGTATCACATTTTCCATGTGAAACTGCTCCCTATGATGTCGTTGGAAATAGAACTTGAAGTTGACAATGTGTTCGATTGCAATGCAATCAAAATGAAAGTACAAAAAATTGGATGACATTCCACCGTTTTATTTGAATGATGTTGCTATATTGCAAGCATGACTATGGGTCGTGTACCTCGTCATCTGACCAATGTCTTTGGTAATTTTTTCAGAAATACAATTCTGAGTATAACTCCATTTTCATCTGGTTAAATAGCACATGTCGGTCATGATAGAGGTGGTGGACCGAAGCTTGACTGTTTTACGTGCTCCGAGTCAAGCAAGAAAGAGTGAGTGAGTGAGTGAGATGGGGTTTAACGTGCTTTGAACAATATTTCAGTTATTAAACACGTGGATGACAAGCATCCAAAAGAGAGTGGACAGATAAGGGAGAAAGGGATCGGAAGGATGAGAGAAAAGACGGAAAGAAAGGCATAGTGAGAGACAGACAAAGAGCTTTTGTACAATAAATTGTTGAAATTTTAAGAAATAAAGGTGTTGACGGAAAGCATGTGTTCTGGTAAACCTCATGGTCACAGTCTACAGTTGTTGTTAATATTTAACAAAAGTCAGAAGACATGTAGTTTAATCTCGTCATCAATTGAAGTAACGGAAAGCTATTATTCCAGAGAGAATGTACACACATTAGATTGTGAAAATAATTATTTCATATTTCTTATAATTCATAAGTTAAACTTGAATCAAATGTCCCCTCATCCTGCTGAATCAGCGTACATGACTCCGCTCCATTCTAATACCCTGCTCTCTTTCAAACCAAAAGGTCAAAAATGCTTTCTGTCACCACGTAGTGATACCGTAGTATTATCATTTTCTACAAAGAACAACAATCATGAGTGCATTGATCAGAAGGGTCTTATGAATCTAGTTAACTTCTACAGCAGTCCTTTGAAAACAAATAACATATGAAATATTTATTACACTGAATACTGTGTAGTCTCGTTCGCCTGAGTACCTTATTTCCTTTCACCTAGTATCATGTACACGCTGTTTATAGTCATCCATGCGTTTGCTGGTTTAAATGCCGAGGAACGAAGGAGACTAAGGAAAAATAAAGACAATTTCCATCTACATGCGAGACGTTAATGAATGTATCACAGAAACGACTGCTAAGTCTACTTCACACATATAACATGTGCAGGCCTTCCTTGCATCTTCCACTTCCAAGTAATGTAGTTACGTTGTTGAACTAATCCATAAATTTGACAAAGAAGAATAAGCTTTGAATATTCAAGATAAACAGCCTCTTGAATCATAAGTTATTTATTGCTTCTGACATTTGTATACAAATTCATTTCATAACTGCAGAATGAGTTCTGGAAAGAATGTATGAATACAAATGTACATGTAAGATGGTCCATATCTCAGTTTTTCGTTGGGCAAGATGAAATGGTATTGCATGCAGCATATTCACACATGATTTTAAACCGTCAATTATTGCTGTAAACTTTTTTGTACCAATGCTACGAACATCTACATAAGTACATTGTAGGTCACAAAATAAGTAAAAAGTAAAATACCATTAAATTCGCCTACATCCATTTCGATCTTATTAAGTCAACCAAACTATGAAATTGCACAAAATCATAAATCTTATTTATTTATATTTATAAGCAATGAAAGATTAGATTTTGAAAAAATCAAGTTATTCTTTAAGATGTAGGTTTGTCAAAATTAGTTCAGGTTTATCATCATGGTGGCCAAATTTAATTGCATTTCCAAAATTTTAATTTTGAATGAAAAGGTTCAACGCCATCTTTAGTTCTATTCATTGTAGTTTATCTGTGAATTCAGAATTAGGAAATATTTTAGGTGGTTTGTCATGACATGTATGTTTTTCCAGAACAACTCTGCTCCACTTGGGTCTGACAGATCGCTCTGACAAATATTCTCACCTCAAGAGCTCAAGTCAAAAGATCATACATTGACCGCTGTTCTTAATCGAGCGCCTTTCGGTCCAGAAACAGGGATTTCCGGTTGGATACAATGAAACGTAGTTGTGCAATCAGCTACAGCAATTCAAATGTAATCAACAGGGAAAGTAGAATTTATTCGATTGTGAACTGAAATAGCGAGTATTCCTGAAAGAACATTATAGGACGGCGGATCTGCCTGTGTGACAGCAAGTGTGCTCACAAGTGTTTTCTAGTCAAGAACGTTTCAGTTATTTTGAGTACAATTTTGGCCTATAGGGAATCTCCCGTACGCCTTTGAAGGGCTCGTATTGGAACAAAGGTTAGTGTGGGATTTATGACTAGGTCTGGAGGAGAGAATGTCTGGCTTACAGAAAATATATTGTGAAAGCAATATCTGACCAACACACCTGGCACACTAACTGAGGAAGATGTAAGCAAACTAATATTTAGTATTACTAGATTTCCTGGTTCAAGAAGATTCATTTAGCATGGTGAACATGATCATCATCGATTTCACCACAAAGCTTGCCTTTAAACGAAATTAAAGTGGACAATGGGAAAGTTCAAAGTATTATTGAGTCAGCTGGTAATTTCTAGAGTGTTTTGTGTCTCTATTTAGACCCTGGCAGAAAAAACGACAAAACATATTAAGGTCAAATTTATTGAACAGTTTGATCAGGAATTAATCCTTATTTAAGCAGATGGTATTAAGGCTCTTATTTAAGCCACATAAATATTTATGAAACATACTCTTGTGTCAATTTAATCACCCACTTAGTGTTAACTTTCTTTAAAAAACACGGAACCAACAAGAAGGAACTATTTTGAAGCTCTATACATTGAAACTATGGAAACCATCATGATCTCATGCTCTTAAAGGCCACCTTAAGAATACACACAGAACGAATATATGTAACTTTTTAAAACAACTTTTAAATTTGAATCAAAGTCACTCAAAGTGTGACCACCAAATAAAGAGAATCTGGCAAAATACTTAAAGGTAAGAGTAATATCGTTGCTTGTGTATTTACTTTTGAAGCCACTTACTAATATTGTCATGTCAAATTTTCAAGACAATACATAGTCTTGTACACCATCAGAATAAGTTTGAAGTGCGGTATCATTCAAAACTATATCCGTTTCAAAGTGATTTTGTCGGATAGCAAATTATACTTTATCAAAATTTATTTCTGAGAATAAAATAGCTCCATCATTTCGAAATCATAATGCTTGCAAATTTTAGACAGTATTACAACTTACCTATTTTATAGCAGTCGTGAGTAAACGATGTCCCTGTTGGGGTTAAAGAGCTTTCATTGACTTTAACTTTCAATGTAGATTGAAGCTTTTCTTTCATTTTGTTTATATTACTGACTTTATACCTCTATCAAGAGAATCAACAAAAGTATTATATAAAATGATGCAGTTTAGGTTTTTCTAACAAAACATTGAATCGTTTTTTCTCAAGTTTTACAGAAAAAAAGGATGCCCCTCTTAAAGCTTAAACTATTCCATTTTATTACCAAGTTCATTTTCGGATTAAAGAACTATTGCTCAAAGAAAACTCATGTTATCGCGACAGAATGGTTCAAACAGTTCTTGAATAAGCATTTTCTGGATAAAAAGCATCTCAACCTTATGTCAAATGGTCATAATGCTTTGCAATGTTTTAAAGCAAAAACATTAGTTTCCTTATGGCTAAAAGAAGTTACCATGGATACGATAATTCAGTAATAACCAGACAGAAATAATAAGCAGTACATCATATTATTTAAAATCTAAGGTTATAAACTGATTAGTTATGCAAATGTAATTAAAAATACACAATCAAATTATTACATCTCGCATGAAATTCTGATAAACTATTTTGTTTGACAGAATATCATTTAAAATGATAATTTCCCTATTTTGTGAAATTGCAGAAACAAATGCAAGACTGGTAATTAGAACACTTTCTTATCAACACTGACAACTTGACAACCAGCACGATTTGCCCAATAGGTATGTGTAATTGTCTTGTCAAGCGAATGATTCATCTATCATGCAAACCACTAGTTCGGCGACTCTCAAAAAGGATCTGAATATCGTCAAGAGTTTCAGTGGCAAAACGTCTCATCAGCCATAAGGACATTGCATTCATATCCATGTTAAAAAAGCGAGGAACATCAAATTTCTATACCAATAACTTTTCCATTTAGCAATTTCTTCTGAGAACAAGAACAAGAAATGAAATAAAAAGTTATGAACATGTTATTTGAGAATCTGATAAGCTACATCTGTGTTTTGAATAAATAGCAATTGACCCCCCATAAAACTGCATACATGTTAAATATAATTGATCCGTGGTGCCATTAATGACATGATGTTAACGCTGTTTACACTTGATATTCATGTAGACGTTCCGACAATTTACCAGCAATAAGGATGAAAAAACCCGTTTAAATCCTTAAAAAGTGTAAAACACTCTTGGTTCCAATACGGCTTAATTCGCACCTAAAAACGATTTGCTAACAAAAATGAATGCAAAGAATCCAATAAATGCTCCTTCTGTACTTTCAAGACAGAATCAGTTCAAATTTACTAATTGTATTTACACTCTTCAAGGCAATCTGTTGGAAATAAAACAATGGATACAAGAAAAAATCGGAGTAACAGTTACTTTCACGAGTGAAAACATTATTTTGGGACATGGAAAAAAGAGAAATTATGTTCTTAATTTAATCTTACGATTGAAAAGTATAACATGTACAAAATGAAATAAGCGACTCATAATTACTGCTAATTACTACTACTATAAGTACTATTCAGAGAGCGAGATTGGAAACTTCGTTAACGTAAAACTGTTATGAAATGAACTGTTTTGAATGACTTTAATTCGAAAATTAAACGAATACTTACGTAGTAAGTTGAAGTTTGATTGGAGTTCTGCATTGCTGTTGACGAGCTTAGAGGTAACGTGAGATGCGCACGCAGCTTATGACGTCATTCTTAAAAGTGTGATTGTTGCAAAGAGAAAGCAAGAGGTGGGCACGTTACCTCTAAGCTCGTCAACAGCAATGCAGAACTCCAATCAAACTTCAACTTACTACGTAACTATTCGTTTAATTTTCGAATTCTGCATTGCTGTATGACGTAAGCTTAGAGCCAACGTGAGAGGTTTAAAGTTGCAACCAATCACATAACCATGTATCAAGGGTGAATAGCGCTGATTCACTGAATACCCTACAATAGGTGAATAATTGTCTCATACTTAGTTAATTTTCATTCATAGTTAAAAAACTACAATGTCCAAGATTCAAACTTTTAATGAAAAAAGTAACAGATCCACAGGTTAACAATAGTCTGTCTACTCGGATACAAAAACAAAACTGTACCTTGGAGGGCCTAAAAAACCCCGGCCAGAGCCTCTGTTAGGTTGCCAGTTCTGGTGTCCGTTTTGTCTGAAGATGTTCCTTCCGACGCGGTTTGTCTCGTTTATCTCCTTGACTGCCTTGGTCAAGTCTTCCCCAAAGAGGAGCTTAGATGAAGCACCATCATAATTATTTGACGGACTGCACAGCTGTTTGTATCTAGAATTCAAATCAGGTTTCATGGATTCTCTTCGTTTCTGATTCAAATCTTGTGCAGTGTTGTTGAGGAGCGCTAGGGCATCCATACCCATGCGAATGATAGAATTCAGTTGCTCACTTTGCACAGGATGTTTCTGATTTTTTGTCTTTAACAGTTCATTTGTCATTTTTGCAACAGCATAAGTCCCTTTCACCAATTTGTCATTCGTCTTCTGCAGTCGAATATCTTTCGATCTAGTTTCCGGTTTGAGAACTGTCCAGATTTCAGTATTGACTTTGGCCACAAACATTTCCATATTCTCTGGTCGTGGGTATTTACCCATAATTTCCCGAGTTTTCTCTTCGTCAGGTCGTGTTTTAAGCATCGTATTCACAATAGCAGCAAGTCTAGATGTGATAGCTTGTCCACTTCTCTCGCAGACATTGTATTCCGCTTCTAAAGCGTCCTCGATGTCGTCCAACATTTCGTCATCTTGGCAATCTCCGTCTGCCAATAGATTGTCAATTTCAGCCACAACATCCATTTCATTCATATTATCGTCGTCTAGACGGCCTATTTGGTCATCATGTGATTTGTCACAAGGTTTTTTGTACGTACGACGCTTCTGAGATGGTTCGATTACTGAACTGTCGGAATCACTGTCCTCACCGTTTTCATGTCGTCATTTAACACTTCCGGTCTCGCGAGTGGCGAGAGCTTCTGTTTTCATGCTTTTAATATCGTCAAAAGCACTTTGGTGCATTTTAATCATTTCTTCTCTCAGTTCCCCGACTTTTTGGGATGAATTGTCTACTAGGCTACCACTTTCAACACTTTTTGTGTTATTTTCGCCATTTTCCAGACCACGTGGTCCGCCGCAATTTTGCTTCATGTCGACTGCTTTTTGCGTCTGTGTCATTTCTGTAGCAATCCTTTTATCCTTGCTAGCTTTCGAGCTCTTTTTGCTCACTCGTTTTTCTTTATCAAATTGTTTATCATTGAACAATGTCCCTGCCAGATCAAATTCGGCATTTGACTTCGAACAACTCAGTTGTTCCCCCATGTTGAAAACACCGGAGCTGAGAACTACGCGTTGAAGTTATCAAAAGCGCAAATTGTTACGCTACTCAAAGTTGAATTTTCACCTTTATATGATTCTCTAATTGTAGAGAATAAGTGTGCACTAATAATAGTGACCTTAAGAACGTTTTTCACACCAATTTTCCTTGATGTTTCAGACGTCTGAGAGACCCGTGTTACACGAGTCGAAGCCGCATGCTCAATGACGTCATAAGCTGCGTGCGCATCTCACGTTGGCTCTAAGCTTACGTCATACAGCAATGCAGAATTGATTTTAAATAGCTATAAAAATTACTAGCAATTCTCAGAGAAAAAGTCAAAAATGAATTCCATAAAAATAACAATTGCGTCTGTTTGTATTCACCCTCGGTCATCCAGGGCGTAATGTTCCGATGCTCTTCTCAATCACCCCTGGGAAATTTCATCTCTACTGAATTTATCCGTCCTTGCGTTTTGTTATGAAACAGAAACCCAATGACACGGAATGATACGAGTTGACCAAATATTCGGTTGGAGAAGCTGAGATAAAAATAGACCTCTTTCAGATATTTGAATATCAACACTTGCTCCTGAATGGCTGTAAACACAAAAGCTAAGGGCTTGTACTGCAAGTTTTCCCCCTCCACGCTAGAAACAGGTCTCCCGATAGCTCGCAGCTCCAATCGATGATGCAATTTCATTAGCTTAAGCAAATCAAGGGCGGGTAATTTAAATATAGATTTTAACGTTGAAGTTTCCCAGAGCTGATTGTGAAGAGTATCGGAACATAAAACCCTGGATGACCTAGGACGGTTTGTATACTATAACGCGCTAGATTCCATCCACAAGGTGTACCTCAACCATCGCATGACTGAGGGGGGTTGGGGGTGCTGCATTTTGATCATTTTAAGTATAGGCAATTTTTCAATATTCTGGGGTAAAGCAAAATTGTGGTGGTTTTGCTCGAAAATATCTATTGTTTTGAGGTGTTAGTCTAGACTTTGGAACTGCATGCAGCCGATGATACTAAGATCTCATACTTTGCATTTCTTGGTATGGAGAGAACAGCTCAGATTTGTCTAAATACCTTGACACATCAATTAATCTGATCTTTCAAATTTCTACACAAAGAAATGAGAGCATAGGCTTTACAACCTAATGCGCATGCATAAAACTAGCTACAATAACCGTACTGTAAAATTGACATTTAAATGTTTTTAAGTGTATATATGCATGTAGTACAAAATTCACTGACTTCCTGGCATTTCCCACGAGTGCAGTCATGTGTTAGAGAGGCAACATGAAAGATTGAATGCATACGACCGAGTCCATTTGTCTGACACGACTAGAGTGCAAACTGATTGAACAAAAACACTTTCCATTTCGCTTGTTTGCTTTTAAGTATTGTTTCCTCTTATGTGTACTTTTTTGCCGACGACACATCGTGTAGATATTACTATTTTGTTGACATTTCTCTGGAAATTGAGTGAGTGAGCGAGTGGTGGTTTAACGCGTTTTGAACAATATTTCGGTTACTAAACAAGTGTCCCTGGAAAAAAACAGGCCCTCGATGAAGTTGTCTCTGTTGACATTAGGATTTTCATCATGGTAACTACTTTGACATTGGTTATTTACTTATGTCAATCAAAAGCTTAACCTAGTAGACCTTTTGGATGATTGTCATCCTCGTGTTTAATAACTGAAATAGTGTTCAAAACACGTTAAACCCCAACTCACTCACTCACTCAGCGAGTCAGACAAGTGTCTTTCTTATGACGTCATTTCGAATAAGTTTGACAGAGACAGGTTTAACAGTCAGCATAGTATGTTAAAAATACCGTCAGTAAAGACAGTCAGAATTTTCAGAAAAGTGACTGAAAAATGCGGAAACGTGAAATGGAGACCATTGAAAAGGAAACAAGTCTTAATCATTTTGAAACGAAAAAGTGAGCAAGTGAGTTGGGGTTTAACGTGTTTTGAACAATATTTCAGTTATTAAACACGTGAATGACAAGCATCCAAAGGAGAGTGGATAGATAAGGGAGAAAGGAATCGACAGGATGAGGGGAAAGAGAGGCATAATAAGAGATAGACAACAGGTTTTAGAACGACTCAAATTTGGTCTGGATTCTACCCTGTCGACCTGTCCAGCGTGGGTGACCCTACCAGGACAATGTAAGCTCCGGCTGGCATAGCTCTCGGGGTCTCTGAAGCACTCAAACCACCACACCACGATAAGGTCAGAAAAGACAACAATAAAACCTATGAATGCAAAACAAGGAAGGGTGAGAATATGCAAGGAACTCGCACTCACCGGCTTTAAAAGAACGCTAAAACAAATTTAGGGAAATTATTTTTTTCGATGAAGATTCCAAGCGAATTTACAATAAAATTGTCGATTTTATCATTAGTCATCGCCGTTTGAAAGATTAAACGATCAGAATCATAGTGAAAAATGTCAAACTTAAAAGAACATAATCATATTATGAGTATTCTACGTTCAGCTTTGAAGAAAACTGTGCCTTGCAAAAAAGAACACGGACGCTACAGCTACATATCCAAACTCCCGTTGGCAGAAAGACCTGACGAAGATACTATTATATTTGCACATCGTCGAGTGCAATTCCGGTCTTACCTCCTGTAAATCAACCAAAGGAAAACCAGCACTATTTTTGCACTACATTTACTTGACTGATTCTGCAGTCAGATTACGGAACAAAGTTCAGAATTGCAAATCTGAAAGAAATTAACACTGTTCAGAGTCAAGGCCGCCCGAACCATCCTCTGGATGAGGGGAGAGTTGAACGGATTAACCCTACCATGATGTACTATAGAGAAAAAAGCTGATTATTCGAATTATAGAGTTAGAAAAGATAGTGTGATATTCACAAAAGGAATATTGAAGTAGATTGTTTGACCACATCTTAAATATGATAAAGGCTTTAATGACAGCTTTTCCATGTGATATTTTACCTTAACGGAATAGGAGCGAGAGGTGTCTGCTCGAGCACACATGGATAAGAGGACGATTACACAAAGATTTGAGAAGAGCCGCTGAGATCGGGAGGGCCCGTGGGAGGGAAGCGCAGACGCTCAGGGTCAGTAGATTTAAAGAGGGGACACACGGGACAAAATTCTATCGACCCGACAGGCACATGTCTGTTGAGTAATACCAGTTAATGGTATGTTTCACATTCCAGCTATCCAGACGTTCTTAGCCCTTGTAATCGTATTAGGCGTTTTCTTCAGCCCAAGAAATAGTCTCCTATTTTAATTGTGTCACACCCTAGTTTCTCTCGACGAATGCATTATTACTGTCTTCATTAGAGCTACGTATGATATGTAAGAAAAATCAATAACATAACTTGTTTTGTCTATTTCAGAGTCTCGTAGATGGAAAGCACAGTATTGTTCAAGTTTATGACATGAGCAGATTGAGTCATACCCAAACAATCAGGTTTAACTGCGAGTGAGTTATTTGAGGTTTAACGTGCTTTAAACACTTCATTTCGGTTATTAAACACGTGGATGACAAGCATCCAAAAGAGAGTGGACAGACAAGGGAGAAAGGGATCGACAGGATGAAGAAAAAGACGGAAAGATAGGCACAGTGAGAGATAGACAACAGGTTTTAGAAGGACTCAAATTTTGTCTGGCGTCTACCCGTCGACCTGTCCAGCTTGGGTATCCTTATCAGCAGCATGTAAGCTCCGGCTGGCATAGCTCTCGGGGTCCGTGAAGCACGCAAACCACCACACCACGATAAGGTATTGAGTCAAGTGGTGGCACAAGCACTGTAAAACTAGTCTTTGTTTTCAGGACATACACGTGACTACGATGCTATGGACTACACGTTGCTATGGACTAGGTATAAATTAAAGTTTTTATTTTTAGACAGCCTAGTCGAAGATTAAAGCCACCACTGGACTCAATACCTTGTTGTGGTGTGGTGGTTTGCGTGCTTCAGAGACCCCGAGAGCTATGCCAGCTGGAGCTAACATGCTCCTGGTAGGGGCACCTACGCTGACAGGTCGACGGGTAGAAGCCAGACCAAATTTGAGTTCTTCGAAAACCTACTTACTATCTACCTCTATGCCTTTCTTTACGTCTTTTCCCTTATTCTTTCGATTTCTCTTCCTGATCTGTCCATTCTCTTTTGGATGCTTTCAACGTATTTAATAATGGAAATAATATTGTTGAAAGCACGTTAAACCTCAACTCACTCACTCACTTTCGAGCCAAATCCCTCGTACGGCTGGCGCTGCTTGATGTTCGTGGCTGTGCTCGCCTCTTAATGTTTCACCTAATGAAATGTCGTTATCCAAGGAGTAAGACGCTACTCTTTTGAACGGAATTTTGCGGGTTGTGTCGCTGTTGCTAAATAGGAGTTGTCTCATTGGCTGGTTAGATAGCTAGCGAAACTAGGCGTTTGGCCTAAAGGAGATATATGGATCAGCCATTACGCTGAATCCGCTGATGGAGAAAGATGAGGCTTTCCATCTTTTCCATTAAGCTGGGGTCTGTCTTTATGGCCATCGAAGTCAATGGCAACAAGAATGTTACTTGTTCTATAACCTGGATATCTGTGACACAAGAAGTGCTGCGGCGGGGAACTATGAATAATGCGGCGTCTGTCCGTACGTACGTCCGTCCGGGATTCTTGTTAACCTCCACCACTGGACTCAATACCTTATCGTGGTGTGGTGGTTTGCGTGCTTCAGAGACCCTAAGAGCTATGCCAGCTGTAGCGTTCCAGCTCCTTGTAGGAACACCTAAGCTGGACAGATCGACGGTTAGAAGCCAGACTAAATTTTAGTCCTTCTTAAACCTGTTGTCTATCTCTCACTATGCCTTTCTTTCCATCTTTTCCCTCAGTCTTTCGGTCCCTTTCTCCCTTGTCTGTCCACTCTCTTTTGGATGCTTGTCATCCACGTGTTTAATAGCTGAAATATTGTTGAAAGCACGTTAAACCACAACTCACTCACTCTTGTTAACCTGATAACTCATGAAGTCCAGCACCTAGAGTGTTCTTATTTGGTGATAGCTTTCAATGGCCTGAGACTCGGACGCCAGTCGACTGTGAAAATGACGTCAATGTCACCAAAGTTACCGCGACACTTTGATCACTGTGTAATACATTGTTAATGTAATATCTCATAAAGCTTGGCACCTAGAGTGTTTATATTTGATGACAGCCTACAACAGCGGATAACTCTGGCACCAGTGGACCTTGGTGACCTTGACCTCTTTTAGGGTCACACGACACTCATCACTTTGTAATACATTGTTAATACGATATCTCGTAAAGCTTAGCACCTAGTGTTCATATTTGGTGGACAGCCTTCAATGGTGGAAGACTCGGACGCCAGTCGACATTAGTGACCTTGACCTCATTTTCAAGGTCACCGCAAAACACTTTGACCACTTTGTAACACATTGTTACGGGATATCTCATAGAGCTTAGCCCTAAATATCTCATAACGGCGCGGGACATTGCCATGTTAGTGGCAAACACTTGTTTATTTTGATTGTATATGAACATAAAAAAAATCAGCTGCCTAGTCAAACTATATCCCCCTCAACTTGGACAATGTTAACTTTACATATATCTTATCGCTTCTATGATGAAATTTAAAGATCCATTTGTCAAAGCTTAAATACATATATACAATGTTCAAGTAATATATGAAGGAAACAGTTGTTATCAAATAGTGTTTGAGGGGGATTAAAATCCTTTCAAAGTTTAATTGTATCAATGCAACCATTTATGAATAAAATATTTCAAGAATCTGTGGGGTCTTAGGGGACTTTAAGACCCCATGTTACTTAGTGTATATTTCCTCTTATTAGACATTTGAGAGTTACAAACAACTTTCATTTTCCTATTTCGCATATTTGAAATATTATATATCGCAAGCGATGCATTAAGAAATCTTAATTACTTACATGTATGAGAACAAAAAAATCCACCACTTGTCTCTACCTTATCGTGGTGTGGTGGTTTGCGTGCTTCAGCGACCCTGAGAACTTTGACAACTGGAGCTAACATGTTCTTGGTAGGGGCACCACGCTTGACAGGTCGACGGATAGAAGCAAAACCAAATTTGAGTTCTTCTTAAACCTGCTTTCTATCTCTCACTATGAATTTCTTTCCGTCTTTTATCTTACCCTTTCGATCCCTTTCTCCCTGATCTGTGCACTCTTTTCTGGATGCTTGTCATCCACGTGTTTAATAACTGAAATAGTGTTGAAAGCACGTTAAACCCCAACTCACTGACTAGATGCATACATCAGCAGATGACACTCGAACACTTCAAGATCGCCTGTGGAAAACAATTCAATATTATTGTGGCAGGGTGAAGTAAAAGCATTCCTAGTGGCTTTGGCCAGAGGGATATCTCTTTGGCTGAATCGGTAGAGTGTAGGACTCTCACCCGGAGGTCCCGGGTTCGAATCCCGCGGGAGGTGATCTCACAATCACTTCTGTTACATTATCATCTGAAATTGATATGAAAAGCATATTATCTCCATAGAGAGACTCCATTGAGAGACAATATAAGAGCATTATTCAAAATAAATAAGAAATAACAATAGAATAGAATTTTTAAAAATACATAAATTACATTATTATCTGAAGTTGGTGAAGAATTGAAGTTTTCTTCTGCCATATGTCAAAAAGCAAGGACCGAAGAGCTTGATGTGCATGCGAGTCGGGTGAAGTCCAGGGTTTATGGGCACCAGTGATAGGTTCATGCTCGCATTCGGCTGCAGTTACTCCATCACCAGATATCCGTGTGTGATCTTTCCACGCAATGATGAAGTATCCCTCTCATTTTCGCCTGAATAACCAAACCAAAAATTAGAATTCATCAATAAAAGCCTAATGTTCCATTCTTTAACCAAATCAATTGCCACTGAGTAATTGACGGTTCTAACTCCTACGCATGTATGTATTTTACTGTTTTTCCTCATCCTGTTAGAATTCTCAAAGAGTAATGCAAGGATTCCCCGATGTGTCCTATAGTTGCTAGACGACTGTAAACTCTAGTGAGAGTCCAATTAGTCATCTTATAGTATGTCAATACAAGAATAATAAGTTTCAATTAAGGATGAGGGTTCGGTAACAGCCGGGGTTAACAAGTGCAAGTGGTCAGGGTATGAGCTGTCACGAACGCCAGGTACTTTATCTGATTTCGACGAGACGAGTCATACCAAACTATTGTTAGAGCTTTGTACGGGCCGCATGTAGTCACATATTAGTGTTTAAAAGGTGGATGAAGTGCTCCCCGTCTCTGCTGTTGATGTGTATTGTTGTATTGTCAACGGCCGTTGACATTTTGCATGATACCGCAGGAAAGATTCCTTAAGTCGCTTGAGCCTTGTGACTTTAAGCATTGGTAGAAAGTTTTAAGGTGACTTGAGATAAGCTTCTTTCTAAAACCCATTAACGACCAAAATAAGCATTAGTTGTTTAAATATATTTACTTCATTAAATTACATGAAATGATGGGGCGGGATAGCGCAGTGGTTAGCTCAATAAACTTTCTTTTTCCAAATTTTGATTCGTCGATGTCGACAAACCTTCCAACCCCTCCTATCTCAGCACTGTCACCATCAACGACACACACACACACCCACAAACCTCACGGTAAAAGTGGTACCAGTTCACGGAAGTGTTACACGATGATATGTCAAGCTCCCGCCGCACAATATCTTGGGATAGCTTCCATACCCAGCAGTACGTGAGAAATAAAATCTTCCCAGTCAAGTTTGCTATTTTCGAACCATGAATTGTGACGAATGGAATTTTTTTACCACAGGATTTCTTGCTACATTTCCAGCAGTAGTGATATTTGCTGTAGCTTTTGTCTCTACACAAATGACATTTACCAATACAGCATTCCCCACAGGATCTTCCGTCCCAGTTTCCTAACAGTTGCTTGTTCCTTGAAAATCGAAACGCAAACGCATACCCAAAGCTTTCTTTGTTTATTGCTTTATTTTTTCGAATTTAATGCTCGTGCTTCTTATATATATTTATAGGACTTGCACGTGCTACTAAACTTAATGTGTGGTATGTATCCGGTAATCTGTAGGTGTACCTAGATGTTCTACTAAATAAGACTTTTTTGGTTTTGGATGGAAAGAAATCAACTTTCCATATTTGTTTTCCAATTTGCTATTTTTATCAAGTCATTGTTAAGACAACAGGCCGCTGCGTTAGGATCGTCAATTATTACATAGATGGATGTATTGTCTGCATTAAAGCATCTCAATGAATAATCCGATTATATAATACTACTACTAATAATAATAATAACAACTAGGACTGCCAAGGCAGTACTTAGGTCTTCAAGACTTCCTGCTTGAACTTCACACAGTGTTAGAGCTTCAATTTTAGTGCACTGCAGTTGATTTAGCCGTATTCTGAAGCTAAGTGACGTTTTGTATACGTTTTCAGTACGTAGCGAGACATAGGGGCGGAAGTGAGGTTTACTCGATGTACACGGCCTGCTGGCAGTTGAGGCAAGAAAGCAAGAACATCAAAATGTGAGGGGTATCTGGAGGGGAGGCAGTAGAGGTTTGAAAGTTGAAAAAGGGCTAGTGTTTTCCTTCGGCGAGTTCAAGTGGTTTGCCGACACTGGAATATTGTTCCCGAATGCTGGTACATAGGTTTAGGATCTTTATATATATAAATAATCAAGACGATGTCAGTCAGGTCAGGTCAGGTCAGGTCAGGTCAGGTCAGGTCAGGTCAGGTCAGGTCAGGTCAGGTCAGGTCAGGTCAGGTCAGGTCAGGTCAGGTCAGGTCAGGTCAGGTCAGGTCAGGTCAGGTCAGGTCAGGTCAGGTCAGTCAGGCAGGCTTTTTTGCTCGCTTCTCTGCCTGCCTGATCAGAATTTGACAGCGCTTGACGCACTTGTGTGCATTTACTCCTCTCGCACACGTTGACCATACGTGCAGTCGTACGGACTTCTGCTTCAAAGAGCTATTTTGTCCTTCTGTAGACTGTCAATTACGTGCTTGTTTATGAGGCATCGGAAAGTATTTCTCTCAAACTTTGCCCCATGTTTGCATACCTTGACAGGAAGGGTGTTTTCCTTCAACTTTTCAAATTACCCCTTGCTTACGCATTTAGAGAATCTTGATACAAGAGCAATGTAGAGTATTTCTGTCAACTTTTGCCCTTTCACACATACAAGAGCGCATGTACCTGCATTTGGACATGTCACACGTCTTGACCGTTCTTCAATATTGATGTTTTCCTTCAATTTTATGCAATCTAACCCTTGCTAACGCACTTGACGAATCTTGCTACAGGAGCACTGTAAGACTTCTGCGCACGTTCCCATTTGCTTTTAAACAGGTGAGGGGGGCACTTCTGCATTTCATCACGCTAGAGTGTGTTTTCCTTCAACGGTTTGCAATTTAACCCTTGGGGGTCAGGAATTTGCAAAAAGTCAAATGAAGCAATATGGCGGCCAAACTATGCATGCTACGAATTCGCCGTGATTTGCTTTTTTGCTCGTGATGTAATTGCCTATCGTTTAAAACAAGTTTCAGGTCTGTAAGTGCATTTTGAAAAAATGTCCTATGTTAATTTTTCGAAATTTGGATCGTACTGTGCCTTTAACACTTAAGCCGATTAAGCCCAAAAGCTTATTGTGGCTTCGTCTCATGCAGTTCTAACAGACTGGTAACTTTGGCTGTAATAGCTTGAGCTGTTTTGGCTGAATCGTGTTCACAAGAATTGTGGAATGTTGAAAACCAATTTCTGGAACAAATAAGTTGATATTGTGCAAAAACTATCATACTTATGAAATCGTCATGATTGACTTTTTTGTTTATACTGTTAGTACGCTTCTTTCAAAGCAAGTTTCAGGTCTCTAAGTGCATTTTGTAAAAATAGCCCATGTTAATTTTTTTTAAACATATTTTTGCGATTTTTGATCGTTTATTGTGAACGAAGTTGACTGTTCGCGATCAATGTTTTTATTGATTTGTAAAGTGTACATAGTGATCTTACATTCCTGTGAATATGGTGCAATTGTGAGTCCAACTTTTTGAGTAATTGCCCCTTGAACATGGTCACACGAGCAAAGTCGCCTGACTTTGAAGGGTTGCAGAAAAAAAAGTATTAACAAATTTGCAAATGTTGCTCTATTACTTTTTTCGCCACTCCTTCAGGTATGATATCATGTGAGTTTCAGCTCTTAGATGCATGTATCTTCAGAGGAGAAGATTGTCAAAGATGCATGGGGTCCACAAATTGAAAAAAGTCAAATAAAGCAATATGGCGGCGCAAGTATGCAAGCTACGAATTTGCCATGATTTACTTTTTTGCTGTAAATGTAATTGCGCATCTTTTAAAAAAAGTTGCAAGTCTCTAAGTGCATTTTGAAAAAATTTTCAATGTTAATTTTTGAAACTTTGAGTGGTACTGTGCCTTTAACGCATGATCCGATCAAGCTGAAAAGCTTCGCCTGTCTATTCCTCAGTAAGGGCAATCAGCTCGCCAAATTTGGTTGAATTTGCATCAGTAGTTTTGGCTGAATCCGATTCACAAAAAAAGTACAAATAATAATAATAATAACTAGGACTGCCAAGGCAGTACTTAGGTCTTCAAGACTTCCTGCTTGAACTTCACACAGTGTTTGACCTGCGCATGCTTTTTTGTTTTAGTGGTAAGCAAAGTGTGATTATTGCAAAGAAGTTGAAAATGCGCAAAAACTATGCTAGTGAAGAATTTGTCATGATTGACTTTTTTGTTTGTACAGTTATGACGCTTCATTCAAAACAAGTTTCAAGTGTCTAGGTGCATTTTGAAAAATTACCCCATGTTAAAGTTTGGTCAAAAGATTTCTGCCGATTTCGATCGTTAATTGTGAAAAACTTGACCTGCTTCGCGAATGAGGTTTGAACAGTTTCGTCAAGTACACATACAGGTCTTGCATTCCTGAAACAATGGTGCAATTGTGAGTCTAACTTTTTGAGTTATCGCCCCTTGAACATGGTCACACGAGCTATGTTGCTCGAGTTTGAAGGGTTGCTGAGAAAAAAGTTTTAACGTTAAGACCTTGAAAAGGTCAAATTCAAAATAACAATCCTTCAGCTACATTGAGTGTGAATTTCAGCTCTTAGATGCAAGTATCTTCAGAGAAGAAGATTGTCAAAGATGCATGGGGTGCGAAAATGCAAAAAAGTCAAATAAAGCAATATGGCGGCGCAAGTATGCACGCTACGAATTGGCCATGATTAACTTTTTTGCTGCAAATGTAATTGCGCATCTTTTAAAAAAAGTTGCAAGTCTCTAAGTACATTTTGAAAAAATTTTCAATGTTAATTTTTGAAACTTTGAGTGGTACTGTGCCTTTCACGCATGATCCGATCAAGCTCAAAAGCTTCGCATGTCTATTCCTCAGTAAGGGCTATCAGCATGCAAAATTTGGTTGAATTTGCAGCAGCCGTTTTGGCTGAATCCGATTCACAAAAAAAGTACAAATAATAATAATAAACAGGATAAAAACAATAGGTCTTCCAGACTTTGTCTTGAAGACCTAATAACTAGGACTGCCAAGGCAGTACTTAGGTCTTCAAGACTTCCTGCTTGAACTTCACACAGTGTTAGAGCTTAAAATGCTTCTTTGTGTTAGTGGTAAAGGGAGAGTGAAATTGGGACCAAATGTCATAAGCAAACTGGGATTTTTGCAAAGAAGTTGATAATGCGGAAAAACTATGCTAGTCATGAATTTGTCATGATTTACTTTTTTGTTTGTACTGTTATGGCGCTTCATTCAAAACAATTGTTTTCCTTAAACGGTTTGCAATTTAACCCTTGGGGTCAGGAATTTGCAAAAAGTCAAATGAAGCAAGATGGCGGCCAAACTATGCATGCTTCGAATTCGCCGTGATTTGCTTTTTTGCTCGTGTTGTAATTGCCTATAGTTTAAATCAAGTTACAGGTCTGTAAGTGCATTTTGAAAAAAATTCCCATGTTAATTTTTCGAAATTTAGATCGTACTGTGCCTTTAACACTTAAGCCGATTAAGCCCAAAAGCTTATTGTGGCTTCGTCTCAAGCAATTCTATCAGACTGGCAAGTCTGGCTGTAACAGCTTGAGCGGTTTTGGCTGAATCGTGTTCACAAGAATTGTGGAATGTTGAAAACCAAATTCTGGAACAAATAAGTTGATATTGTGCAAAAACTATCATACTTATGAAATCGTCATGATTTACTTTTTTGTTTATACTGTTAGTACGCTTCTTTCAAAACAAGTTTCAGGTCTCTAAGTGCATTTTGTAAAAATAGTCCATGTTAATTTTTTTTAAACATATTTGTGCGATTTTTTATCATTTATTGTGAACGGAAATGACTGTTCGCGATCGATGTTTTTATTGATTTGTAAAGTGTACAAAGTGATCTTACACTCCAGTGAATATGGTGCAATTGTGAGTCCAACTTTTTGAGTTATCGGCCCTTGAACATGGTCACACGAGCTAAGTCGCCCGACTTTGAAGGGTTGCAGAAAAAAAAGTATTAACAAATTTGCAAATGTTGCTCTATTACTTTTTTCGCCACTCCTTCAGGTATGATATTATGTGAGTTTCAGCTCTTAGATGCATGTATCTTCAGAGGAGAAGATTGTCAAAGATGCACGGGGTCTGGAAATTGAAAAAAGTCAAATAAAGCAATATGGCGGCGCAAGTATGCAAGCTACGAATTTGCCATGATTTACTTTTTTGCTGTAAATGTAATTGCGTATCTTTTAAAAAAAGTTGCAAGTCTCTAAGTGCATTTTGAAAAAAATTTCAATGTTAATTTTTGAAACTTTGAGTGGTACTGTGCCTTTAACGCATGATCCGATCAAGCTGAAAAGCTTCGCCTGTCTATTCCTCAGTAAGGGCTATCAGCTTGCCAAATTTGGTCGAATTTGCATCAGTAGTTTTGGCTGATTCCGATTCACAAAAAAAGTACAAATAATAATAATAATAATAAACAGGATAAAAACAATAGGTCTTCCAGACTTTGTCTTGAAGACCTAATAAACAGGATAAAAACAATAGGTCTTCCAGACTTTGTCTTGAAGACCTAATAATAATGCTTAACTGGACTTCACAACACGATTCTTTCCCAACAGAGGTATCTGCGTCTTAAGTTCCTACATGTATAAACCTCTAAACTCATGTCCAAAAGAAACGATACCATGTTTAAAATGAGATTGCAGAAAAACTAAACAACACAAAAAGTTCGAATCTGTACATTTTTTTTAGAAATAATTTCTGTAAACGTGTTTATAAATTCCTAACAATCAAGCAGTAACAATGTCCAGGGCAGGTGTTTAAAGACCTGTGGGTCCATAACTGAAATTTCATAATAGCACATATAATGAAACCGGTCGGTAGAAGTTCCCAAAACACATCCAAAAGTCACATTAGTATCGTGTATGCCCTCCATTTGCCACCATGCATGCGAAGACACGTCTCCGGACTGATGACGTCAAACCTCTGATGACGTAGGGGGTGATGCGCTGCCACTCGTCCAGGAGGCATTGTTCGAGTTCTTGGAGGTTGGCTGGAGGCATGGGACGTTTCCTGATTTGACGACCGAGGTAGTCCCATAGGTGTTCTATGGGATTCAGATCCGGTGAACAGGCTGGCCATGGTAAGACCTGAATGTTGGCATTGTTAAGGAAATCCTGCGTCAATCTCGCTGTGTGCGGCCTCGCATTTTTGTGGTTTTTTTGTTGCAGTGGTCCCAACGTGTCGAGTCGGCTGTTTTATACAGTGAATGTGCACGTGCATTTCGTGCCAAACAACAAAACTTCATTTTCACGATGGGTGCGTTTTGGTCACGTTTCAACTAAAGTTTCCGGGTTTTTTTATTGAACATGTTTGGTTTGGATCCCGGGAATCGTATCCGCTAGGTTTCATCCATAAAGGACACTAAATTTAAATGTTTTTAAAAAAATAGTTGGTATCGTTTCTTTTGGACATGAGTTTATATATAACGAAGGTTTCTACGCCACTCGTGAAAACATGAATTATCTACCTCACTCAATGAGGAAAGCATTATATGTATGACAAGAAAATACCAAATATCCTCTATTTAGGGTTTTTCCTGTACTTCCTACAGTGGAGTTCGAGAAATAAAAATTACAATGAAGACTATAGAACATTGCAATAATAACCTACAAATCTTGTCTCCATTACGGATTAGGAATGTTTAAATGTTGGTTTAATAACGATACCAGCAACGAATAATGCACATGAAGCTATTTCCTTCAATCAAACGTTCAAGAATTGTGAAGTCATGATTCTATAAGAGCAAATATATACAATTGAAATTATAAACAATATTGTTTCTTCGAAGACAGGTAAGTGTTCCCTGAAAACGTGAGATCAAATGTCTAAGGCTGTTTATCTTAGTTTGACTATCTAAATGTTAATTAATAGAAAGTGCGCTCATACGAGGTATATATATTTTTAGGATCTTCTGAATGGCTATTGCGTTGATATCCATAAGGAGACAAAGAGAAAAGTATAGGAGAAAAGGAGAAAAGTATACCAATTTTCGAGCTAGATATCAGTTACCTCCAAAATCTTAATTTATAAATTTCTATAACGCAAGTGTGTGCAAATAAAATAATTTTAATGTTAGAAAAAAACATATTGGTTTATTGGAAGTAGTAATCACTTTAGAGGCAGGAGGTACAACGTGGAACAAACTTCCTTGATTAACAGTCAGGTGTTTGACACTTCAGTTCTTCCAAATTTAAGGTTTTCGCGTTGGATCGATATAAGTAATTTCAAAGAAATTGTTTACATGCTTACTGTTCATAGAACAGGATATTATGTCATTTTCATAACAATATTAACATAATTTCTTTTTGTAACCTTTACAATTAAATAAAACATGTTGTTATGTCGTTTTGGGAGTCTTATTGGAAAACGCGGAGCAAGTTTTTGCTTTGCCTATCGGACAAACGAATTATGTATGAAAAAGACAGCCACTGAATTAATACATTGTTACATGGCATGAGCAAAACACTCCTAATTGTAATTTGATACAACGCTATTTCTAACTCTGAAATTTTGGACTTGCATTATAAATCGTTATAATGTTAGACAGTTTGACAAACAGTTGCAACATACGATGACAGAATTTTAGATTATTTATAGCGCAATGACGGCCTCTCTATTTATCTACACTTGAGCTTGGAGTCGTTTCGAGTTTTAGATGATGGATATTGATCCGCAGGATTCTTTCAGACACTTTTATTCTATAGAATGAAATTGTTATAGTCATGGTTTAAATTTCAACCAATTTTGATGATATTTTCTGTGGAAATGATTACTGGTATATTATTTACCTTTTTAACAGAATGTATGTGTATACTTATCTTTAAATGTCTTTTAAAGCATCCTTTCTTTCATAATTGTTCTTATAATTTGGAACAAATTTGTAAATTCCTTTCCGATGTAAGCATGTTTAACTAGAAAATCCCATGTTCAGGGTCAAATGGAATTTACATTTCAAATAATTGATTTGTCTCTATATAAATTGAATCCATTATTAAAATTGTTGTGTATCTTATTTTCTATTGCAAGAAACCATGAATCACTTCATGCCTATTTAGCAATGTTTTGACTACCAGAGCGCTCAATATATCAATCTACAAAAAACCCACTCATTTCTTAATAGTTCAGTTGTGTTTATTCTTGTTAAATTTAACCATGGTAAAATCAATTAAGAAACGAACTATTGCACTCTAGAGGGCAGACGGAATCCGTTTAAACTTATACCTTTCTAAAACATTATCCAAATATGGCTGCTGTCCATTATAGATGTATCATACCAGGAAGAGTAATTGAACAAAGTTAAACATTTAAGTACTTAATTGTAGAACAAAGAAATATACTCATTATTCCTTGCGGAGTACAATTATGTTATGGAGTTCCTTTACTGTTGAAACCTTCCACGCCCCTTACCTAAATCAATTCAAAACTATGATTAATCCAACAGTAACGCAAAGCTATTTCAATTTAAATTCAAAATCTAGACGTTGTCAAATAATCCTTTGTCGCCTCAAGCATGGTTGAAGTTTAAATGCCCACAGATTTAATAGACACATATGGGAAACATAAAGTATCTCATGCAATTGAGTCGTGATTTATTATCTTTTACTTTGTCAGATATATCAAAAGAAAAAAACTGAATTTCTATATTCACAGATATGATAAAACGATTTTATACATCAGTGATAACTTCAGCTACTTAACAAATAGTAACATATCATTTTTTTTACACAAGTTTGTAAAAATGAACATAAAATGAAAATATCCTTAACTTTCCAAATTTTATTTTGATTTAAAAGATGATAATATAATAGTTTCACTTTAATTTACTTTTTTTTTATCTTAACATGCAATAAGCTCCACTCTTAGAAATACCCAACAACATTTGACAACTTTCAGTATGCATTTATACGTAAATCACAAAGATGTTGTTTTTCCTAAATTTTACATTTTCCGAATTTGTTTTTTAAGATGTATCCTGTTTGTTGAATTTGTTTTGGAGAGGCGTTTAATAATCCAAATGGAGTGTTTGCCAATCCAAATTTCATCACGAAATTAAAATATGTTTTTCTTTACAAATGCATCAGTGTTAGCAAAGCTGATGATGGGAACACAAAATATACCGAAAATATTGTATTGAATATAATAAATAAATATGGTCTAATAATCAACAGAAATTAACATTTGTATGAAATAACATACTGTTACTGTTCCGTGTGACAATGCAATTTGCATATTGAAATGTGAATTTTCGACATGTCATAAATTATTCATCTCATGTTGAAGTTCAAAACTTAACAAATCAATGATCTAATGTCAAGAAAAGACACTAATTTTACAGCAAACACACTGTTCAAAGTTGTGAAACAGACATATACAAAAGAACATAAGATTACTACAATAAATCAAGACCATCATGTCATGCGTCAGTTTCTTACAAGGCTTAATGTTTAACTTGAATCTGTTGTAGATTACTACTTTATGTATTGATGTATGATCATCAAACCAAATTAGGGAACACTGTTTTATGTTAGATATATTAGTTTTGTAATGATATGTTCCCGGTTTACGATGTCATGCTCCCGAACACATCAGTAGCATACGCCGTGAATCTGCGCGTGCAGTGCATGAATGAATTAGTGAATGAATTTCTTTATTTCCTCCAATGGCAGTTGAAGATTACGGATAAAATGTCACATACATGTACAGAGATTATTTACAAGGTATTCAATTCAATACAGTGCATAATACAGTATTTACAGCAAGGACAGAAATATTTGTTCACATAGTTTTTCATGTCATATATATATTTTGAAAATTCAATGATAATAGTTGGCCTTTCTGTAGTAGTAAGGCCTGGAATGTCAACAGGTGCACCGCAAAATGGTGCAAGAACATCATCATCATCTAGGAGCTCTATACATACATAAGCATCTAAAGTAAGGTCATGTCGAATGTATTTCTATGGTGCAAAAACGATTCACAGTGTAAATGATACGTGCATCATAATCAAAGCAGTGCTTATTACAATGTTCACATTCTTTTGAGAATTTGGCTTTAGAGCCAATTCTTACAGTACGTTGGATATGGGCTTTATACTCTGGGTATTGATCTGTTAGATTGTAGAGTCTATGCATACTCAGTTTTCGATGAATTAAAGCGTATCTTTTATGGAGAGTCTCAGTTTCCAATGAGTTTCTTCAAAGAGGAAGATAGACTTAATAACTATTTTCCGCCACTCTGTCTTTAAGGGAAAGATACCGGTTTGTACATTATTTTCTACATATTTGAGCAGATCATACTCTTTGTGCTGTACATAAAAGGGTAGTGCAAATAGTGTGTGAGCTGGTGCAACAATGAACATTGAGGGATACGAATGCACAAAAAACGTTTTCGTTGATGAGTTACAGCCATTGTTACGTAGTCTTCCAAGGAATAATCTACACTTATCAATATACCCGACCATTGTCCAGAGACCGAGATTAGCACATGCAGATTCTGTGGACATACGTCTGCTAAAACCTTGAATACAGCAAGCAAAATATCGCTGGGTATTCTCTACTAAATAAATGTCTTTACCTTAAAGGGTAGGCAATATTTCACAACTATAAAAGCTTGTAGGTAGGACCATTCTTTCCATATATTAACACATGTAATCGGATGTAAATCAGTATTGTTAAAACCCAGTGAGCGTAGGGAATTTATAGTTTGTCTTGCCTTTTGGCAACTGGTAAAAAATCTGTCTTTACAAGACAGGTCTAATGAAAGAAGGATGCCACCATATTTTACTGATGAACTTTAAAAACATTACAAAGGGAGAATGAAAATTCAGGGCATGATTGTTTCCCTTTCCGAAATACTACATTACTTTTTTTATTGCATTGTATGTTAAACGCCATTTTGAAGCATATTGTGAAACAATGTTGAGTGAATCCTGCAGTCCGGCGGGGTGGTACTTAAAAGCGTGGTACATCTGCTAGCAAAACTGATGGTACATCAATACCGTATACACATATATCACTGCTACCAGATCTTAATTCAGTTAATAAATCGTTTATAAAACAAGGAAGAAACAAGAAGATAGGACTCTACCCTGTCCTACACCTTGTTTTACTTCAAACGTAACAGAACAATTCCCATCATGCAATTGTAGCTATGGTAAAGTAGATTTCACTTTTTGCCCGTTACGCCTAGATTGTGGAGTTTAAAAAATAACCCATCCTGCCAAATACGGTTGAAACCTTCAGTCCTGTATCAAACACTGTGATGTCAACTAGTGTCCTCGTCGTCTTTCCGGTGTTCGTTCTTAATGTTACAATTTCATTCATTGTAACCTTGATAATGCTCTCCTGTGTGGTGGTTACTGTACTGATATTGAAAACTACACTTACTCAAATCACTATTTGACAAAAGAAAACAATCCAACATTTACTGTGAGATACATTGGTAACAAAAGCCATATGAAAGATCTATTGCACTGAAGGATGTGTTTGGTTTGCGTTATACTAAAGTTCTCGACATTCAATTACTGCTGCTGAAAAAAAGTTTGTTTCAGGGGGCTAAAATTCGTACGAGTTAACGAAAATTTGAGAGTAAAGCACCATTTACTTTAAATAAAAATAAAGATATTTTATGAAGGAATCACTATTACATTACTATACAAGGGATAGGTATGTGGAATTTTCAATTTCATAAGATACAGTAAAAAGATTTAACGATAAACTGATCTCATGTAAACACTATTTGACATATTTGCACTATATTTGAAAGTAATGAAACAAACTTTCTTTGCAGCAGTAGTGTGAATCATAGTTGTCGATAAATTCACCCATGCATGTGACACAAATTAATGCATTTACACTGTTATTTTAATCATAGACTTTAGGAATATAAATCAAATCCTCCAAACAACGATATGTGACAGAATGCTAAAGATGTGATTTGTTTATTACAAAGGCAGCTGTTATGTCAGCTGCCATGGCCAGTACTTAACTTAAGTTGTTTTGAAGCAAAACAATGGCAGTTAACTCATCCGTGGATTTGACAGAGAGTGATGAGCTTAAACTATGCAATATAACTATTTTGCAGCACTAGTTTATCATTACAACCGTCCGCGTGGCAAATGCATTTTTGACTGCAGAGAGAATTCAAGACCTCAAGTGTAATATTCTGGGATACTGTGGTGACTCATTTCAACATCACTGAGGGAAAAACTCCCTAGTACATCTGATAGTCTATTATTAATGAACTGAAAAATAACTGATTTCTTATAGAATTCACTACCTTGAAGGATAACTACAAGTGTTTTTAAAATAATTACTCGTCCATGCGAAGTCGATGAGCTTTGAATATGCGTGAGTGAGTGAGTTGGGGTTTAACGTGCTTTGAACAATATTTCAGTTATTAAACACGTGGATGACAAGCATCCAAAAGAGAGTGGACAGATAAGGGAGAAAGGGATCGACAGGATGAGGTAAAAGACGGAAAGAAAGGCATAGTGAGAGATAGACAACAGGTTTTAGAAAGACTCAAATTTGGTCTGGCTTCTACCCGTTCGACCTTTCCATATATGCAATGTTAAACCTACTTCGAAGCACGGGTCATGTATCTCCGTTGTAGACGTAACATATAGAATTCAAGACTTCAGGATAACTTATACCAATTTCAACATCCCCTTTATTGCAATAACTTATAAGTAAACTGCAATTACATGTAACAAAAAACCCCATCTATTTTACCATGATAATATGAATGTTATCATAACAACTTCCTTAAAAAGGTCCTTGAAAATAAGCAAAAGAGTTTCACTTCACTAACACTTCCATGACAAAAATCCGAAAGAGAGTAAACAGATCAGGGAGAAAGGGTCGAAAGGATGAGGGGAAAGAAAGGCATAGTGAGAGACTGCAGAACGATTCAAATCTGGTCTGACGTCTATCAGTCCACCTGTCAGGCTTGTGTGTCCCTATCAGGAGCATGTATGCTCCGGCTGGCACAGACAAAAAAGATAGCATAGAATGTTTCTGTCTTCCAGATTTCTATAAGAATATATATTTTATTCCTGTTTTATAGGCTACTATCTAACCTTCGTAGACGCCAGTAGATCAGTAAATCTTATTATCCGCAAGTGACGGTCTAAGTTAATACAAAACTATTTACATACAGGACATTTTGAACTAATTATTGCTCTTGACACTGTCTTCTATTATTACAGGACGAAGAGTAAATTAGTCAATATTGGATTTCCCGAAATTTCATCCCAGGAGACTTCGCCCTCAATACAGAGTCACCACGTACAAGGAACTTTAAGCTGTCAAGAAGTCACATTAAGCTATGAGACAAGAGTGGTCCTTATCTGTTTATCTGTTGCATTTAATAAACTTTTCTCTCCTTAACAATGGCAAATAATAAATAAAAGAAAATATTTCATCAAGGCCATTTGTTTCGTCACAAAAATTATTTCACAGAATTCAGTATTACGTCTGAGCCTTTTGACAATTACGGTTAATCAATCGATCAATCAACTTTATTTCAAAATGCCTGTAATAGATTTCGTGTGAGTGAGTATGGGTTTATAGTGTATTCAACAATATTTAAGTTATTGGATGAAAATCATTCAAAAGAAAATGCAAAGGTGGTGAAGCTTAATGCCGCCTAAATGGAAAGAAAAAAACTAATTGGAACTCGTTATCTCGTAAATCTATGCGACTTTTAATCTCCTTATTTCTACTTTTAATCTTTTAAAGTGTTTCGATTGATGAGTTTTTATCGGAGGAGAGAGCGACTTTAATGTACTGTAAATAGGACCTGGAAATCAATTATCTTACACTTTTCACTTTGTATTGTTACGTATGGATTTCCACCACTGGACTCAATACCTTATCGTGGTGTGGTGGTTTGCGTGCTTCAGAGACCCCGAGAGCTATGCCAGCCGGAGCTTAAATGCTCCTGGTGGGGACACCCAAGCTGGACAGGTCGACGGGTAGCAGCCAAACCAAATTTGAGTCCTTCAAAAACCTGCTTTCTATCTCTCACTATGCCTTTCTTTCCGTCTTTTTCCTCTTCCTGTCGATCCCTTTCTCCCTGCTCTGTCCACTCTTTTGGATGCTTGTCATCCACGTGTTTAATAACTGAACTAATGTTTAAAGCACGTTAAACCCCAACTCACTCACTCACTCACGTATGGATTTATAAGTATGGCGGCAGCAGGCTTCCGTAGAGAGATCAGGGAGAAGGGAGATTGAAAGGGGATGAGGAAAGGATACCAAGGCAGGGGGTTCTTTATGTCGACCAGTCCAGTTTGGGTGTAAATTCCATAGTTGGTCAAGCGTTTTGTAACTGTCTGTCCAAATTACATGTACTCTTACAATGACTATTGTTTCAGATATTCTTTACGCAACTTTTTGAAGAGGGGGCGGGATAGCGCAGTGGTTAGCGCGTTCGGCTTCGGATCAGGAGGTCTGTGGTTCGAATCCCGCCAGGGGCTCGGCAACTTTGTCTGCAGTAGAGAACTGTTCTACACGCAGGAGGGGGCGGGATAGCGCAGTGGTTAGCGCGTTCAGCTTCGGATCAGGAGGTCCGTGGTTCGAATCCTGCCAGGGGCTCGGCAACTTTGTCTGTAGTTGAGAACTGTTCTACACGCAGTCAGGTTTGGGTGCAATGCTACACTGAAATTCAGCGCAGTACCACCCATGGTTCGCTAGTTCCAGCCGATGCTCACAGGTTTCACCGCAATGCATAGCCACTACAGTGTTGCGGGCTTTCTCCCTGCAATAATACTAGCAGCCGCGATATAAGTGAAATAATCTTGAAAGCGGCGTTAAACCCCAACTCACCTCACCGACCTTACACGCAGGCAGGTTTGGGTGCAATGCTACACTGAAATTCAGCGCAGTACCACCCATGGTTCGCTAGTTCCAGCCGATGCTAGCAGGTTTCACCTCAATGCATAGCCACTATAGTGTTGCGGGCTTTCTCCCTGCAATAATACTAGCAGCCGCGATATAAGTGTAATCATCTTGAAAGCAGCGTAAACCCCAACTGGCCTCACCTCACTTTTTGAAGAAGTGTCGGGTTCATCTGAAAAGTTTGAGATATATCACAAACAATAACTTCACAAATTCCTTTGATCTTTAACGAGCCAAAAAAGAAAACAATTTATGATTCAGACTCCACTCACTACAATATTCATCCATAATTAATCACTTTTACCCCCAAAAATCAAACTTTACAAAAACATTCTCAAAAATCCTAACAGTGACACACCTTCATATTTTTAGCATCATCAGTCGAAATTTGATCGAAATGAGATGATGAGTTGAGAAGTTAAAAACCAGACAGGCCTTCTAAGACTTCGTAACAGATTCACCACAGTTTCACGAAAATTGGAAACTTGTTCATCATGACTTGGCATCATGTAATTACGAATAAAATCAGATGGTTAGTTGAGATAAAATGAGTCAAACATGACTCCAAACTGGTTTCTAACAGTCCCCACTTCTTACCATACAACGAAACATTAAAGAGTATTCATAATACACAGTTTTACCTACTGTATATAAACTTCGATCGATATGATTAGATGATTATTTTAGAAGTTATGAGCCGGACTGAACTTCAAACAGTTTTCTAATAATCACCTCAATTTTTGCCCAAAACGCCAAAAATCAAAACAAGACATTTTAAAAATAATTGATTAGGATACACTTGAATGTAATGTTATATATGTATCTCCATACCATATTTTATCAAAATCCAATGAGTAGTTTAAAAGTTATCAGCGGGACAGGATTTTAAATATTTTCTTACAAATTCATTACTTTTCCAAAACAGTTTCAATTTTGCTTTAAGACAATCTCACAACAGTTGACAATAACTCATCATTAGGTTCTCTGAAGTACCAAAAGCACCACACAAGGATAAGTGAGAGTTTTACTTAAGTAAGTCAATAATGAATCTGCAATGCATGGGCTTGTACTCATATATGTAATCTTTTTAATAGTGTTTGCATTCAAAGCTCACTTGTCACTGTCACATATTGATCCTAAAGGAAGACGTTTTCAGGAAGTCTAGAACCCGTCATTGAAAAAGAGTAACACTAATGAATGCATGATGCTACTGTTGCCAGTGAATCTCTCTCTGCGTTTTCTTCAATTTTCAGTTAATATGGCTAATATGCAGTGAGCTATCAAATCACCGCATTGAAAATCAATTATTCTTTAATAAGATGCAACAATTTGATACCAATGAAAATAAACACAAAGTGTTTTAAAAAAAACATTTGAGGTTTAGTAAAAAATAGTTGTCCTTACACTCGATCTGTTCTCTTTTGGATGTTCTTAGTCTTATGCGCGTTAATTAACTTTTCTTAATTTGGCATGTGATCACCTAACAACATCACCAAAATGCTATATGGGATGTTTCGTCAGTATATTTTGCGACTTACTGCAGCTAGATAGTGCGCCTCGTCACCTCATTCATGTTCTTTATGTTTTTATTGACTTCCTTTTCACAGGTAAAATAACGAACTAACTATCATGTTGTTGTTTTCTCTACATTTTGATAACTTTATCAAGTCAGGGCGAGTCATTAAAAAACACCAGACCCAACTTATATGAACGCTTAGAACTGTTATTCACATAAGGATTTCGCAAAGGAAATGATAAAAAGGAGAAATAAACCTATTAACCTGTCACTTAGACGTGTCTTCTGTAAAAGAAGCAATGTTTAAGGTCAATGACCCGTTATGCACCTATAAAACGTTAAAATGGTCTATTGCATTTGAAAGGCTATTTCTAATAGAATATTGACATCCTTAAATGTTTCTAGTTCATTTTCTTGACAAGTGACATTAATAACGTTAAGAAATCTGTTGAAATATTAAGTTTACTATATTCATTTTCTCTTTTTGTTAAATGATTCAGATATATTCAGGTGTTATAAAGAAAATGATTTAACTTAACCCATGGTGGATTAAACTTCCTATCTGCCAATTTCGTTTGAGTATTCAATATTTAGAATGATTTTGAGTTGAGTGTCAGTCGATGTAGGATTCTGTCACTGGCTATCATTAATACGACGTACTTCTGTGGTCAATATTAAAAACTATAGATATCGTTATTGTAGCCTGATTGACAGTTTATTTTGCAGCGATATGTTCGATATTCCTTTTTCATTATTTAATAATGATATATCTTCAAGACAATAGCCCAACAATACTATAACATCTATACAAACAGGTAAAGGGAAATGAAAATTACGTTTCAAATGTAGCGACATGTACAAGGTAGATATCATTCGTAGCTGTTTCTATCCATTGTCCAATTCTGCTATGATGGGTAGAAGTTGGTGAAGGATATATAAACATGGATAGACAAATCGAAGCTTGATTGAGTTCATGTGCCACCATTGATATTGATCAACTGAAATTATGACCAGAAAATATAGACACACTGATATATTAGGCAGTCCTAATATTCCTTTACAACAAAACTTAGTTTTCGTGTACAACTTGCATAATGAACCTAATCTTGCACTTAAAGCGTTAATAAAGAAATCATCTATACACATTGTTTGGAAGGATGATCTATATATAAGGACGTTGGGGATTTTAACGCCATCGACGCTATTATTTTGTAGCACAACGTAGTGAAATCGTGCACTTTGAGCGCTAAATTTAGATATACATCGTAAATATCCTTTGTTTGAAATGATGACATGTTAATCAAATCCACCGAGATTTCATCTGACCTACGTCAAGATAATTCCAGCTGCTACGGCACTCTTAACGAATCCCCTTTAGATTGAAGTCCTTAAGGAACCGTGAAGCTATTTAAGAAGAAAGTAAGAGTCAATCACTGAGTTTGTTCCAACCTATCAAGTAGCCCATGACCTATATTCACTCAGCTTATTCCTGCAAGTGTCTGCATTTTAGTAACGATTGACCACGTTACATGAAAAAGAAATGATCTTTCAAGATAACAAAAACTGGAAACAAGAAATCAGCTTCTTTTAATGTGTTTTTTCGTAAGATCAGAAAACAATGAATCATTTTCAGCTACATATTATGATAGAAATCATATAAAGTTTTTAATTTCCTCAATATTAAGAAGGCAATGGAAGCTACATTTATATATAAATTATTATAAAGATATAATAATTCACAACATTGAAATGATAAAACGATGGTGTTACGGGCTTTCTCCCTGCACTAGTAGCCGCGATATAGGTTGGATAGTCTTGAAAGCAGGGTAAAGCCCCAAGTATACTCACCTCCCTCCTGACAAATTCAATATGATTTTCATCCTGAACGTTCTTTTGGCTTCGGGGAAAACCATGAGACTCTCGTTATCTCCTTTAAATAAGAAATATTGGAAAGCCTTCTTTATCAAGTTTCTCTCAAACATTCATTATAATAGATACCCTAATAATAGCAAGGTGATCTGTAAACAAAAGCAAAGAGACTCGTTGACATTACATTTTCTTCATCTTTATCTACACCAGGTGAGACAATATTCACCTCCAACTCAACCTGTTTCAGACATCAAAGAGAGAAGTGTGTGTGGTGAAGGCGTGCACCTCTTAGATCAGTAACGTAATCAGTAAGAGAAGGTAACATCAATATTACAGCGATCTTTTGATCGTAAGTATTCTTCACATGCACGTAAAATAATCACCAGTACTAAAAATATGCACGTATTTATTATGAATTGTTGGCGAAATGAAGCAATATTTTGGCATTTTAAAGCTGTTCGAAGTAAGAACTAATCGTGTTGTTTTGTGTCGTGTTTAAGAGAATTATCAATCAATAGATCTGCGGCTAAAAGGCTGAAAAGACTTTGCCTAAATAACTAGTAAGTGCAATGTTATGTACAAATAGTTCTCCCTAATGAAATAGTTATTCATACTGCAGTATGGTCAGGATGTAATATAGTCATTTGTTTTTATATTGGTTCCAGTTTGTCTAGTAACATTCTCTCCCACAAGAGGTAGCTCCGTTTTAAATTCTTATACGAACTTCTATTTCAACGAGTTATTCTCGGGCAGGTTACCTAGCGGCAAATGTTGTATTCTACTATCTTCCTTGCAATATTTCAGCCATTTAGAATACCGCGCAATGGTTAGCGCGTTCAGCTTCAGATGAAGAGGCCCGGAGTTCGAATACCTCCAGGGGCTCGTTGACTTTAATTGCAGGAAAGGTTCTACTTGTAGTAAGGTTTTGGTGCAAAGCTACACTAGATTTGAGCACAGTGCCGACCATGATTCACTAATTTCAGCCGATGCTTGTAGGTATCACTTCAATACACAGCCAACACGATGTTGCTTGATTTCTCCCTGTAATATTACTAGCGGTCGTAATTTAAGAGAAATTTTGGATATACCAATGCCTTTTTCTTAAAAAAACAAACTATATTGTTATAAAATTGATTTCAAGACAAATATATCTGATACAAGGCAGGTAATCTTTATAAATCCCTTGACCTTTTTTGTGCAATTAACAATTAAACTGCTTAACTTGTTGAATGGTAAGTTTGATGCAATCAAGCAAATAATTTATATAATGCGTTTTAAGGATAACATCAGTAATGATTAATAGTTTTACATAACCGTAATGTAAAGGATAATTATTCACCCAGTATCTTTATAGGCACTTTATTTTGTCTAGGTTTGCTATGTGTATAATCTTACCCGAAATTGCTCTTCAAATTATTGCTGTCAGTTCAAAAGAACAAGCGGCTGTACTTCTTCCTCCCGGCTAACTAAACTGAAAGTTTATGTCAACCTGTCTACGTAGATTAAAAGATACACGTACATCAAATTAAGGTCATGAAGCGGACATAGTAATCAGAACTCACTGTATAGGTCTCTCTACATACCCGCGCGCGTCATTGTCAGATCCACACGGAATGTCAACCATGCCCAGAGAGTCCAAGGGCATCCTTGGTTACCCAGGGCTTTATGAACTGATAATCTTCACAATCATCCGTGGGAAACTTAAACAGTAATGCCTGTAACAAAATTACCCGCCCTTGATTTGCTTAAGGATGTTCGCTCCTCACCTGCTGCGCATGACCAAACTGTCAACTTACAAGTCACAGTTACGACACTTAAAGAACCTTAAATCATAATGTTCTTATATAATAAACCAAAGTGAAGTGGTAGTTTCTCAATTTTGAATATTTCTGATTAAATATTCATCAAAATTAACAAACGTAGTATTCTTATTTTGAAATAATTCACAATTTTGCTGACTCAGTAATTTTCAATTGTAACTATCATTTGAGCAGGTTCTATTATCTGTTTTTCTTAGAAAGTAGATGTTGTTGAATGAATATGATTTGTATATGCGTTCAGGTAGATTTTTAGATAATGAGTGGGAGAAAGCATGTTTTTAGTACAATAAAGCTTGTATGTTGATAATTTATTAGAAATGTTTCGATACATGTGATGGCGTAGCGGCTAAAAACCCACACTACCATATATATTTTCACGTTTTTCTGGAAGAAAATAATGTTAACATATTTTCATATTAAAAGAAGTTAAATCAGGAACTATTTTAAATTTAAGATTTATAAAAAACAGTCAACATTTCTCCATTGACTCCCATGTAAGATTTCTGACTGACAAAGGGACCTTTGTCGTAAAATATTTCGAAAAACCCCACACTAACCCCCATTTTTTGGTTGATATTTCAAGAATATACTCCAAAGTTTGGAAAAATAAAAGTTAGAAAAAAAGTTTAATACTTTAATTTGAGGAACGGACATCCTTAAGCCAATAAAATTGCTACGTTGATTAGACCTAGGAGCCTTTCAAATGAGTGAGTGAGTGAGTGAGTCGCTTTCAAGATTATTTCACTTATATCGCGGCTGCTAGTATGATTGCAGGGAGAAAGCCCGCAACACCATTGTGGCTATGCATTGCGGTGAAACCTGCGAGCATCGGCTGGAACTAGCGAACCATGGGTGAAACTGACCGAGGATGGTGTAGGGATGAAAGGGCAACCACTTTGACAGTACATCAAAGTTCACGATGCCAGCGGTGTAAGTAAAGCTACTTGCCCGTCTATGTTTCTTTATCATATTTAATATGAATATTTTACAATTAAAAAGAAGACATTAACAATTCCACCATTATGTAATTAGTCGGTTGGTTATTTAAATGTCAATGAGATGGAAAGTTTGAATGGCATTCGAGAAATAGTGTTTATAAGAATTACATTGTTTTGAAATATTTTTAAACATATTTATTTATTTTCATTTCCCTACAAAGGTTGTTTATTGCATAATTGATAGCGCTGTCCCTTGCCTTGTCATCGACGAAATAAAACAAACTAAATAAAAGCTCTGCAATGAGACGTGGTGTTGTTGTTCCGCCGATTTGTATAACTATGTCAGTACATATCAAACTGTCAATATAACTATTAAATATATTTTTAAACAGTGATCAACCCAAGGGTACAAAACCTTTGAAAATAGTGGAAGTAGTATATTCGTTTATTTAAAGAGTCTAAAGCAACAACAGATAATTACTAAAGAAAAAACGTGAAGAAGATGCAGGTGACTTAGCCAAAAAAATACGACTCGACTCCAGGCTGTTAAGTACATTCGCGACACTGAGATACTAAAAAAGTGCGTGTTTAATTGTGGGACATGAAAGGGAACCCCCTGGACACTATCAGGAATACCATGCTACTGTCAAATTGTTTCAGAATTTACAAATCAAACCCACATTCATTGACGTCTCAAGGTTGACATAATAATTTGCGGTCAGTGATCAAGATATATCTTTTAGGATAGAATTTCTGTTGACACTAGTCACATATTTTTGAAAGAAATAATGATACGACGTTGTTATGAATTGATTAAAATGTTCATATTAAATTATATATTTAATTTATATTCCATTGTGATATATAAAAAGATTATTAACAAAATGTATCATACAAGTCATATTATAATCAGAAAATTTTGTTATTATGCGTGCCACTAACACTTAAGGTCTATGTTACTTATGTTCGAAATGGAACGGAACCAAAAGGTAATACATGTAAAAGTCTCTTTCCTATAACGTTCGTCCGAGAGACCAAGAGATTATTTTAACCTGGAAATGTGGCATAGATTTTGCGGGATAAATAAACCAGGTTGAAAGGTCACTAAGTCGTAAACCATCGCAAATACTCAAACATCAAGCTTTATTCATAATGACATACGTGTCGCTAAAGAAATACGTTATAGAGATAGGTTACATTTTTGCTTTACATCAAAATATTTACCTTTATTCATTTCTTTCTAAACATATACTACTAAAGGGCCGGGTGCATGTTTGGATTATAGTGATAAACATTTGGTGTGTATTTAACTCGTAAAGCGCTATACAATGTAAATAATGCAAGAAAAATATGTCTATTTTTCAAAATAAAATATTACGGACAAGTGAAGCATGATTATTATTACCACAGTTGATGTACTTTAAATTTGATCCGTTTTTAATGCATTTTCCAATGTGTTAATATGAAGGTGATGCCGTTCGGTGCTGGGGACTCACATTTAATAATCGTTTACATTCGATCATTAAATTTTTTAAATTTTTTTAAAAAATAAACTATTTGTTTTGAGGACACCTCCTGAATAGAATTGTATCTCTGTTAATAGTATATGGAAAGGTCAGACACTCCATTCGCCCCCACCCGCTTTCTTGACCAAATGCTACAATAAATACGCACGCAATCAATATTATTAATATGTAAAACTTAAAGAGTTTCAAGGCTTGTTCTAAGTCAGCAACATTTCAGGCACACTTTTCCTTCATCATTTTGATTTTTCAAACATACCCTGAAAGACGATAAACCTTTGTTCATATCTAAACAAGGAGAACTTGATAGTTCTGTATCATTATTCCCCATAATGACCACAACCATTAGTCTTCAGCAAAGCAAGGGAAATAGCGATATCCATCGATTTAATGTCACCTGAGCATATCACGACATTTTTGGCAACGAAAATGGAAACTCGGCAGAAGCTATGAGGCGCCTGACCCGGGTTTACATGATTCATTGCTGACATGGGCCATGATCAACCGGAACGATTTCATTGCTATCTTCTCCTTCAGAAGCAAATGGCATAGAATGCTGAAACCTTGCTTGCAGACTTCTCAGCAGATGGGGATTCTCTTGTTTAGATTAAGTGACCGTGTGACCCCTAATATGGACCATAGGGGCCACGCCCTAAAACCTGTTTTCATCATCTTCTCCAGAGGGAGGACGCCTAAAAAGCAGAAACCTTTTGTACAGACTCCTTAGCTGATGTGGATTCTATTGATGTCTTGACTCTGTGATCATTTGTAAAATTGAGCTACAATGCCAGTGGCTTTAGTTTTAGATATCTTCGAAAGGCCTTTAAATCATCATCCAATTAAGTGATTAGAGTCTTAATGACAGTACCAGAATGAAGTAAAGATAAATATTATCGTACTATAAATAGCCATGATTAACCCACCAACAGTGATACGTGGGAAAACGGTGTGGACTATCAGGAGATTCTAGGAACCTCGATAATATATATATACCGTATACCGGGCACTTTTCTTGGCGGGAAATTATCATGGTTTAGGACGCAATGATCTTTCTTGGATTTTAATTTTCGTGGTTTAGGAGTCAAAATGTACAATTTTGTGGATTTGCATTTTTTATTTATTCATATACAGGTTACTTATTTTTTTAACCAGCCATACTCTGACACGCCCAGATTAACTTTGAAAAAAAATATTACGACAGGATGCATTATCTGTTTTTTTGACAAGAGATTAGCCTCAATCACTATTTTCAACAATAATGTACATCATAGCAGATTGACACTTGCATGTATTTTTGTCTCACAAAGGGTAGTGAATGATATAAAAAAAGTCTTACTTAAACCGTTGGGAAAAATACTTAATCATCTTTTGACTATTTCTAAATCACAAATCATGAAATCGGGGAAATCATATATCGTTTTGTCAGACGTATCTGCAGAATGTACTGTGAACTCAGTTTCTTCTTTACAAAAGTCCGTTGAGTTCGAGATAATAATTATATGTAGCTTTCAAATCTTTAAAGCATTTGATTCTAATGACCGCTGAATGTTATGGAAGCGTTTATTTAAAACTGGTATCGGGAAGAAAATGTTGGATTCAATTAAAATACAAGGTTGTGTACTATCGGATAAGATTCATTGTTTACAAAAGCAACTAAATATAACAGAGAACGAGTTCTGTGGATTTACAACTCCTTCATTGCAAAATTGCAAACGTAAAAAGAAAGAAGTTGTAAATACATACAATACATATAAATGCAGAACTTCTCTATTCATCTTATCAAATTCTACATGTCTGTCAAAGAAGTCACCTTAAAATAGTGCTTGATTTCTTAATGGTGAATCTCGAGAAAACCAATGTTTTTGTAATTGGGATTTGGGGTATATTTACATATTTAAAGGTCGCAAAAAGATGATCTTTCAATTAAACCTTTAAGTTCATATGCAGAATATTAACTTTCTTCTGTGAAATCTTTCTCTCTAGATTTTCTGAATCAATAAACTTACTGAAAGGGTTTCAAGAGTGGTAATTTAATGATTGCTCATCTCAGAAAAAACCTATTCTCAACTAGTGAAGTATTAAACATCCTTAATGCATCCACTTAGATGAGAAAGCCACGCAACAAAAAACAATAATATTCCATAGTACAATTACATCAGGCATTGCTTTCTCAGATCGCTGTTATGTTTAATAAGGGACATTCAAGATATCAAAATTTAAAGATACAATCTTCCTTCCTCAATAAAATCTTTCGAAGATAATTTCGATCTTTTGATATAACTATTTGTGTTATTCTATATATTTGTTATGTTCTTCAATTTCGCATCAATATTGTTAACATCTATAAATTTTATATCAGATGTTCGTTCCTGTACGTTTCATGTTAACTTCAAATTTTTGTAATACGCAATTCTTAATGGTAATAATCGAGATAAAACTTGTATTTCAACTGGATAATGAATTTTGCGTCTTAAAGATGCTCAAGAACGTCTTTTCACTACAATATTAATACCAATATTAATATACTGAAAAATGCCAAATGAGTTTTATCAACTGGATGGTGAATGGAGAATATTCTAAATTACTTGACATAGTTTTCTGGAGAGACAAATCGTTTAAAACACTTTCTTATTACTCACTACGTACACACTCATCCATGTTAGTCATTGGCCTTTAATTATCGTTTCCTTGAAAATCATTTCATCTATTTTAAGAGAAAAAAAATAAGTATGGATTTATGTCATTGAGAAAAAAAAAATACCGATTTCTTGTTTTCGATAAAGAAGAACATTATTTGACATTTCCTAAAACAATTTATACATAACAATTTTTTTCTATCTCCCCTACAACAATATAGCTTGTCACATTTCACATGTGAAATGCTTTCAAATTGAACGCATTGTCAAACGGTCATCAGTTGCAATCTCTGGATATTGTAAAGTGTTAAATGAAGTAAAGTCGTCCTCCCAGCATTGCAATTACCTCTTGAAATTAGTTTTTAGACATGAACTTTAAGTGCTTCTAAGTCGTTTCGCGTTAGTGAAGATTTTGTAAAGAAGCAGTAACCGGCTTAATTGCAAAAGTAACTGGAAACATAGTCTCCATGTCAGAAGTGCGTTTGGTTTTGTAGAAGTTCTTTTTTTATTCGTTAAGATGTGTTCTCATTCAAAACGAAATAAACGTATCTATACCCGACTTCTTGAACAGACTGCTCTTCATCAAATGGAACTATTTTCTTTTATAAAATTAGAAAAATGATGTTTTGTGGTTTAAGCATTTTTGAAATATGGAAAAACGTTAGAAGCTTCTGTTGATGTCACTCAAATACCAATAACAAAGGGAAATAAAGTTGATTTACAAGAAATTTTTATTAAAAGTTATTTTTTCTTTAAACAGAAGGAAGTGCGATTGACAAAAAGTCAAATGTTTTTACACCTCTAATTTTGATTTCTCAATCACTTTCATGTCATTTGTAAATACGATTGCCTGAACACACATCCTGATATTTATATTTGTTACAGCAATAAACCGCAGAATAAACTGTTTCAAAGGGTCGCGATGGTCAAACATTGTATTAACAAATCAAAACTTATCCAGAAATTGAAGTATTTAAGAATCCAATTTAAGACGTCCCTAATCTAACTGTTCATATCTCTTAATATCCTGGGTAAGGAACAGTAAAATGGATATCACTTAAAATCAAGTGAGGTAAACAAATAATGCATGTAGTTGTCCTGAAAATAGTTCTTAATATTAATTTAGAGCCATTAGAAAATGAAATTGCTGTAAAAGTCAGTATTTTCTGAATCTAAAATCCCCAAATCTAACTGTTTCAAAAATATATTTTTCTGATATTATTCTTCTCCCATCTTTCATCAAAGAACCCAAAAACACTCACAACGCTTTCATGATATTTGATAATGCAATTGATTCTTTAATCCTCTTTAATGCTGTATCGTAAACTCTATGCACCTATTCCAATTAGTCCCCTTCTCTGCCATACGAGAATAACTACTTCCAATTAAGGATGAAGGCTTGATGAAAGTTTAGGCTTACCGTTGTATGTTTTCAGGGTAAACAGAAAATGGAGAGCAACGGGACATAGTGCAAGACAAATCATCCGATTTGGTCTATCTGAACTATGTTATCAATACAGACTTCGATTGCAGAATTTGTCCACATTGGCAAACATTTCGTGATACCAACTGATTCACGTGTCATGTCTGTTAGGATATGTTATTTAAATCGTTTGAGAGACGAATTAGATTGGAATTACGTTCTCCTTGCGTAGGGTACATGTAATACAACAAAGAAATGTAATTCAGTGATAGGTGGTGCTATATGAGAGTATAAAAGGTGTAAGACATTTGAATGTTCATTCTCGCTTGTTGTGCACCACGGACGCATTGCGACATGGAAACTTTCTTAATTTTTAATAATTGAAAATTAATTTGATTTTATAATATGTTTCAGGGTAGCGGCCCGTCGCCGTATGTGGAGTCCTGTCTGTGAGGACTGTAGCTTGTCGCTGCCTGAGAGGCTTGGCCCTGTCGAGTGGTCAATTACCGTCTGCGTAGCCTGTCGCCGTCTGTGAGGCTTGTCGCCGTCTGCGTAGCCTGTCGCCGTCTGTGAGGCTTGTCGCCGTCTGTGACGTCTGTGAGGCTTGTCGCCGTCTGTGAGGCTTGTTGCCGTCTGTGAGGCTTGTCGCCGACTGTGAGGCTTGTTGCCGTCTGTGAGGCTTGTCGCCGACTGTTAAGCTTGTCGCCGTCTGTGAGGCTTGTCGCCGTCTGTGACGTCTGTGAGGCTTGTTGCCGTCTGTGAGGCTTGTCGCCGACTGTGAGGCTTGTTGCCGTCTGTGAGGCTTGTCGCCGTCTTTGAGGCTTGTTGCCGACTGTGAGGCTTGTTGCCGACTGTGAGGCTTGTTGCCGTCTGTGAGGTTTGTCGCCGACTTTGAGATATGTCGCCGTATGCGAGGCTTTTCGCCGTTTGCGAGGCTGATTCCCTGTTCAAATTTCAGGTTTATTTGAAACAAATGTTTACACTTTTTCTTTCACGCAATAAACCGGTGGTGCACAGCATAGCCTTCCAATGTGTGTTGTTATTTGTTGTATGGTGGTGAAAGGGCTAGGAGAAGAAGTTACCATAATGCTTCACTTGAACTGCCACTGGAAAATATCCACTTACAGTTCTTCCTTTGTAATTCTGTAATTATAGACGGAAACAAAACAAGATATATCAACTCATTATTTCCAGTGTTGCTTTCAACATCCATGTAATCTAAACACAAAATTGATTCCTGCATAAGAAATGAGATGTTGAATTTTTTTAAATGGCGGTGATTGTTAAACCTTTCCTCAGTGAAGTATGTGAATGATAAGTTGACTCTTATATCATTCCCCCACATAATTAAATAGCTTCAAAAGCATCACCTCTTACCACAATGTAAATAAGTATAACATACAGCCACGTTGATTTCTTACGATTTATACAAATATTTATATGGCATATATGCAACGAAAATGAACTGGTAGATGGGTAAAGCTCTTCACGCAATTAGAGCTCTGTATATTCCAGAAAAATATTGCAAATATCCAAATGTTTATTCTCTTTTTAAAATTTTGACCCCTTAATGTACAAAGGAACTGAAAGGTATTTCTTAATTCATTACTATATTACAATTGATGTTAAGAAATAGTGCATAAGACGAGTGCATATTGCTTGATATATAATGTACTTTTATTTTGCTCTTGTGCCACCGTTGGTGGCTTTTTGAGTGAATAAAGATTGATTGATTGATTGGTTTCTTTAATTTCTATTTTGAAATTCGAATCAGACAGTTAAGAGCGTAATGTACATATTTAGTTCATCAAGGGCTCTTAACATCAGAGAAGTTTATTAACATGATCAGAGTAACATTTAAGCTGTTGTAAGTTTTATAAACAAATGCAGGAAAAGGGACTGAAGAAGACACACAAACAGTATTTTCGGTTCTTAACCCATTAATGCCCATGATGCTAATTTTGGGACGCTTTGTATTTTCTTCATCTAAATGTGTTTGCAAGTGACCACAGTCCAAATTATGGGACAAAAGGTTAAAGCGAGATAATTCAAGTAAAGAAATGAACTTTAAGAGAGTGGCTTCCCTTTAGATCAACAGTTGAGATTGACATTGCACCAAATTCACATGCTCTTGACAAAAAAATGCCGCTCGGAAAAAGGTAAGTGTGCTATTAAGTTTTTATTAATAATTATTGTGACAAATTATAAACAAATGATGTTTTTGATATAATCTGAATATGTGTCAGAATTGCTTTCCAATTTAAATTTACCTGTAAAAACTGCGTTTAAACATTGTTCCATTACTGGGACAGTGGGCACGAAAGGTTTGGGGTTTTACAAAATGTTAATTTCTGTTATTGGTCCAGGTTATTCAATTTCCATGAAGTCGTTTCAATGCTTGAAGATGACAATGACTTTGAACAGGCTGATATTGTCATTGAACTACCTCCTGTAAGAGAAGAAACAGATGAGGACAGTGAGGATGATGATGAAGGTGGCACCCTCAGTAATCTAAACAGCCGTCAGCTCCAAGCTCCTGCGTCAGCTACTGTATGGAGACATGGTCAGAGACAGCAACAATTGGAGGAGGAGAATGACACATTCAGTTCATCTACTGATGAATCAGAGGATTCAGATGAATCATTTATTGAAGTTCCTGTTGCCTCTACCTCTGCTGAAACCAACACACTTACGTAAGAGAAAAGCTAAACAGGTCGTGCGACGTGCCACATCTGCAAATAAATCAACGAGATCGTCCCTGAAAAAGAGAAACTGAAAACGACAAGATCTTAACAGGGAGCAAAAAGCACGGTTTCCATGGAATACAAGACATGTAGATCCGTCTAGAATGCCTTCCTCTCCAGTTGCCTTGTATGAACTTTTCTTTGACACAGAGATGTTGAAAATGATTGTGATATTTTCTGAGAAATATGCACGATCAAAGGGAAACATGACCTTCACGACAACATCAGAGGAAGTGAAGAGCTTTATTGCCATTTTGTTGCTCTCAGGATATTTGATGAAGATGTTGGGAATAATGCTGTCCAATCTGCAATGACTCGAAATCGTTTTGAGGAGATTCTGAGGTATTTTCATGTCTCTGATAATGCATGCTTGAATGCTGGTGACAAGTTGAGCAAAGTTCGTCCTCTCCTGGCCAACTTGAATGAGAAGTTTCTTCTGTATTTTCCCGTAGTTGATAACCAGAATCTCAGCATCGATGAGTCAATCATACCATACTATGGTTGACAAGGTGCCAAGCAATTCATACATGGAAAACCAGTAAGATTTGGCTACAAGATGTGGATGGTCAGATCGCCTCTTGGTACGTTTTGCAGTTTGAGCCTTATCAAGGTGCGAAAGGGCGACAAACTGAATATCCAGGTCTTGGCATGGGTGGATCTGTTGTGGTTGATCTGATGGCAGAACTTCAAGAGGAGGATGGGCGTTCACATCACCTCACATTTGACAACCTCTTCACCAGTTTGAATCAGGTGAATGTACTGACAGACAAAAAAAAAGCTTGCACAGGAACAATTGCTCAAATCGTATCCAGAAATGTCCCCTCTAAGAAATGAAGAAGACAACCAGAGGGTCCTATGATCAAGTCACAGATACAGAATCAGGGCTCACAGTTGTCAGATGGAATGACAACAGCATAGTGAATGTTGTCTCAAAGAGGAAAAAGAAAGGCCAGGTATGATCGGATGGATCACTTAGTTCAGAGCTGGCCAACACAGGTTCGATGTGCATCATGTGGTATGAAAACCATGCGTCCTTGCACAAAATGCAGAGTTGGTCTCCATGATAGATGCTTTGTGCTGTTCCACACGCAGTAAAGAAGCACTTGATGAATTTACTGTTTCATGCTACCTGAGAAGGGTTTGGCGGATTGTTCGTTTGTTTGTATTGTTAACTCGCGAGTCAAAATGATGACATAACGTTCTTTAACCGCATCTGTCAATTCACTTTAATAAAATTCAACGTTCACTAATATTTATTTATGTGTCTGTTCTTTAGTCGGCAACTGATGTCCCAAAAATGAGACGTACCAATGTTTGGCATTCTCAGCTCAAAGAAAAAATAATGACATAAACAAAAAATGAGCCTTAATTATGTTCATTTCTAAGCATGATCAATATAAAAACAAACAAATTTCTTCTACAAAATTTTGGGCATTTATGGGTTAAATTGGCATTAGAAAATAGCCAATAGTAACGTTGTTAGTTTTCATAAAACGCAATGGACATTAACCATATTAAGTGTCGATTTTAATCAGAGTGCTCGATTTGGTGACCAGAAAGACAAGGCAGTGGTAGAGAACTTTAGATCAGGTTCAAGGATTGAACTATAAACATAGATTCGACGTAAAAGTTATCCTTTGGAAACCATTTGATTATTCTAGAAAATAGTTTTAATATGGATTTTTTTTTAAATGTTAAGTCTGGCAGTTTTTCATGGTGTTTTATGTTTCTGATGTAAACCAAACATGTCAAATAAACTCTACTTTAGGTAATAAATCAACAAATGATACAGCTTAATATGACAAACTCATAAACTTATAGGTTGGGAATATAAACATATGTTTACAATTACCTGTTATAATCCCTGTTATGAATATCTTCTCCGAAGCTTATTATCTATAAATTGTATTGTTCACTCTCAGGGTATTATTGTCAGAAGATTATTTTTTTTTTCTACACGAACATTTTCTTTTGTCCGTCCGACATCTGCCTTGATATACTGAAAATGTAGTTTGATGTTAAAAATGATGCGTAAAAACCACCGGCTAGGAGTAGCTTTTGTCCATTTAAAAAAATTTATTATGATGAGTACATGTATCAATGGAAGTTAATGTTTATAGATATGAAGCCAGGGATCAATAATGCTATAAAAGTATACACATTATCAATAATTAAAGGTGCATCAATAATGATAAGCCTAAATATCACCAGCGCGGGATATGATCACTAACTCTACATCTCGTTAACACTCAAACATGCATGTAGAAATGATGAACGTTGAAAGACTAAACCCGTAAAAGCACTCATTTCTTCAATTACTAGACTGAGTGATGATCCCGGGTTTGAATTCAGTCTTCCGATTTCTTCTGACATTTCATTTCAGTAACTTGTCCTTAAAAACATAACAACTTCCTGGCCCAAAGCTATTCTGTCACAATAATTGCCCAACCTATACATCTTGAATCACTTGGTTGAAGAAATTAAGGCTGGTTTTGCAGTCTTACAAATGAAATTCGAACCTGTTTAAATAGGTTTAATTATATGACACTAAATGTCTCATTGACAAAATTGTTCTTGTCAGTTAGTAGCCTCAACTGTTTACTTTAGTACTTTAGACTCTCAGTGAACCCACTAAATGGCCAAGCGATTGGATTCATCAAGAAGGCTGTCAAACGGTCAGAGTAAAATTGTTAACTTCCACATATTAAAACGGAATCCTGTAATAAACTCTCGTCAGGTTGTCAATAAATCATAAATACGTATTTCAAAATTGTATTTAAAAAATTGGAATCGAAGTGTTATAGGAGGTAAACTTTAATGTTTCTTATTTTAAAGGTGTTAGCTGATATTGGGTATCATGTAGCTCCTTTATGAGGAAAACGGTTTCGTCATGAAATATTTCAAATTTAGTTATCAATACCCCATCACTCACAAGTATTTTATTAATGCTGATGACAATACGGAACGGGTTACATTCTATCCAGCGGCGTTAGTGCATCTCTTCAACCGGATTCTTGTTATCTTGTTATCGTTGAATCACGATATACCTCACATAGTGTTTGTACAGCTGATAGACTTGTATGTTTGAGTGTGTCGAAGCCAGCTTTGGAACTGGTGTTGGTTCTTGCTCCATTGCAACATGCTTTAGGTAAGAAAACACCCTGATTACAAATAATGGGGAAGATGGTTGGAGTGGTGGTTGATGTACTGCATGATCGGTATTGGTGGCCGAGATTACCGTTACGTAGCGGATTAATATATGTTTTATGATTTACCTACTTTTCTATACATTTAAAGGAAGGTAGCAAGGTTGGAAACGACTTTCTCTCGATTGAAAATGAAAAATGTATTTCCAAATTGAATGTTCCAAAAATTCAAACCATACATCAACCATCACAAGGGCTTTTGATCTCCTTATCAAAGCCTCAAATGTATCAATTACTAACCTATACATGATTTATTCAACATCACTCAACACTGTCACTCAAATCCTGCTTTGGGTCCGCTACCCCACAAGCTTCCGGAATACGGAGTGAATAAAGAACGAAAGAGGTAACTCTTATATGTTTGCTTGTATGAAACATCATACACCTAGAATTAAACACTGGGAAAAACAAAGAGGCATGGACATAAAACCGTCATTTCAGTTGCGTTACTTAACTTCCATGAAGTTTGACAATACCATTAATATTTCGCAAGTATAGAGTAAATAGATTTAAGATATTTAACAAAATGATATATAAAACCTCCAAACAGGAAATAAAATTCGCCGTACAAAAATAATACAGTTTTGTGCAAATCTTGATGAATTTGTAAGTAAAACACAGCATGATTTCCGGTGGGAAATTTCTTTGAAACTGCGGCATTTACCCTGAGAATTGAGATGACGTAACATTACATTGAACTTTATATTTTCAAATTTAATTATTGTGTCAAATGTGACAGCTGTATGCTTGCTTTATGTTTCCTGATATTTTGTTCAGCAATTGTCGTAACAAACTGCTAGTAATAAACGTCCAAGGCAAGGTCATTTTGACATTTATGAGAATTTCGATTCTTCTTTCATTTGCGAGTAACGACTTAGAAATAATAATAGAAAATAACATTGCCATGAGTGTTTCGAAATGTAACAGAAGTAATTGTGGAATATACACATTTCAAAATTCCGGTATAGGATACAAATTTCATTCAAATATTAAAACCTCAATTTAATGATTATGTTATCATAATTTACATATATACATGAATTCTGCTGTTCACTTACAAAGTAGAAACAAGTTCCTAAATTTCAAATTATTCATTTAAAACTGCCGAATTGTGTTTACTCAGAAAACAATAAATTCATGGAAAATTTGGTCTATAAATCACTATATGATTTGAAAAACAACGAAACAATACCATTACAAAATAAGACAAAAGTAAAACAGAATGGAGCAATTAACATTGATGTTTCACTTCATGGCTAAAATCCATACTAATACGATAACTACACTCACACCTTTCCGGATTTGATTAACCAGTGCATTCTATTGTTATGTCGAAACTTTTCATCTTCTGCAATTTTATAAAAAGAAACGACTGCGATCTGACAACTACTCTCCCTTCACGTGAACCACTAACTTATCCTGTGTAGAAGCTTGTGTTTCTCTTAAAATAAGGGTCAGCGGGATCATGAATATAAGCTCAACGGATAGAGCCCTAGCAAAACTTGGGTTGTTTTCTCGTTAACGATATCACCTTTTTATACATATCAGCCTCACTCCTTTTTGAATGGCACCATCCACGTGTTAAATAGTTAAAATATTACTAACAGATTTCTGGGTTGTAATATACATTAAAACTCAGTTAATGAATCGAGATATAGCATTACATATGTTCTGTCATTTTCATCGTTAAAGATTGGACATATGTTAGTGACACAATTATCAAATAGAAATATTTACGACAGTCATGATCAATTGAGAAACGACGACTCATATTAACGCACTGCTGTTGTGCCAACGTGTCTCCAATTCACCAGCATTTCTCAGAGAAAGCGTCAAATTATTTTCTGTAATGATAATAATTATAGTGGCTGTTTGTATTTATCCTCGGATACTTCATGAGGAAAATCTGTACTGAAATCGCCCTTGAGTTTTGTTATGAAACATTATCCAAATGACATGGCATGAGATATATGGATAATACAGTCCCTTTCAGCAGGAACTTTCCCTCCAGAATGACTGCGAACATGAAAGTGTGAGCTAAGAGCTGGTATCCCAGCTAACAAATCTACGTTGTAATGACGTTGTCACAACGTCCACTTTACGTTGTAATAACGTAGATTCATGACGTTGTGACAACGTGATTTTGTAGACTCCCGTTCACGTTGTGACAACGTGGTATTTCTACCCAAATAAGACGTCGTGGCGACGTTGTAACGACGTTCTTATTTACGTTGTCCTAAGGTTGATTCCTGACGTTGTCACAACGTGATTTTGTAGACTCCCGTTCACGTTGTCATAACGTGGTATTTTTACCTAAATAAGACGTCGTGGCGACGTTGTAACGACGTTCTTATTTACGTTGTCCTAAGGTTAATTCCTAACGTTGTCACAACGTTATTTTGTAGACTCCCAGACACGTTGTCACAACGTGGTATTTCCCTAGATAACAAAATTACGTTGTGAGAACATTGTTACAACGTTACCTTTACGTCTCAGGGACATCAGCATGAAACATCCTCGGAACGTCCCTCTTCTGGAGTCGATAAGTCCCAACAACGAAAGTATGGACTTTAACGCGATCTAACAATAACGTTCCTACAACGCACACGACTTCCAAATAACACTGGAAGTTTAAAGGAATACTTTGTTAGGCTACACGTACCATATTTGTTTTAATAGACGGTGGTCACTAATAAAAACGAATGGTGGGTAGTGAAATATGCACATTCTCTTCGCACTCAGAATTTTTCTAATTATTGAACATGGAGTCAAGATTGCGAATTAAAGGCGTCGAATTTCTATTATAACAAATATGGTAATGGAATATTCGGATTAGCCATACTATTACAAGGTAAAACAACAGACAGGGATAAACTATACAAAATTGTTTATTCAGCCTTAGAATGTATAAGGGAAACGCGTTTCTTCATTGTTCTCGCTTCATTGTACATGTTTCTTCACAGCACTGTTCAGGAGTCAAGGAACGTTCTGTAAAATAAAAATGAAAATAATGATAAACAGAATAAACCGTTCCATATAATAAATAAAACACTGTAAATCGATGGTTTTATGTATGGAGCCTATTTTTTATTATCTAAATATATCATGTTGTATCCTTTCAAGTATCTCAGTTAGTTTTAATTCTGCTTATATATACATATAAAGCTTTAAGCGTTCATCACACATAATATTTATCATTAGTGGGTACCTGAGAGTAAGATGAGTTCCCCTGTGTAGATGGAGCAAGCTAGAACACTAAGATTCATGTTGGCTGTCTTACTCTTCCCTGCCTCTCCGATCCTCCGCCTCGTCTACCTCGAGCAGCCCAAGAAAAGGAAATTGAGTATTTCATAATACTGACAACACAATTTGATAGTTGTTCGTAAAGATGCAATTGACTGATGGGCACTATAGTATACTGTGCATACTTACGAAATATTGGTGACTTCATGAAAAAGTCATGTAAAGGTAGCGATTCCCGTTGACTTTAAATATGTTTCATAAACATAGAAGTTAAATTTTATATGAATGCCTGACATTTAACTAATAATTGATATGAATCAGAATGGTCCTTATCTTTTGGAAATAGATTTATGCTCATTTTACGCTACTCAAATAATTGCATAATTTCAGATGTTCGGAATATTCAGCACTTGACCGGGCAATCATGAATTTCAACGTTATCACAGAAAGGAGTACAGTGCTGTCGGGTAAAGCTACGCACCTAAGAGATACATGATCATTCATCCGAGAAATATGCAATATATTTGATATAAACAACATCATGTTAAAGTTCAGAGCTTCGTTGATAATATTAAAGCATATATTGTGAAGTGTTTTTGTCAGTGACACTGAAAGTTTTCAAACGACTACCCCACTAAATATTTCATTGGTCGGCATATGTAGCCTAAAGATATACAGACAGTGTTTGAATACACCAAACATTTCCATCATCATGATTTTCATAGATTTTGAAATTGATTTCTGAAGGTTAGGCAAGGACAAGCCGATATTTGGTTCAGTATTTTGGTTTCCATTGACAATTGTTATGCGAGAAGAAAAATGTTTAAAGACGACAGGTTTCCTATGAATTTTGTCAGTTGTTACCATTTTCTAGGTCTTTATGGCCTCTTGTCACCATTTAGTTAGAGAGGCTCTACCTGCAACCCCATAAGATAGTTAGTATGCGGTTCCATTGCGAGAATACAGCATTCGGCGACATAAATTTCGGTCTTATCACCATTTAACCTTTTCAGCCTCTTCAAAAACTTCATGATATCTTTCAAATTGCCTAAAGATGCAAAGACATCAATGTATTACAAGCTCACACTCATCCTGATTTACTAGGTTAATAAGTTTGTGCAAGTGCGTATCTTTACCCGACACGGCTGTATATTCCGCCTACAATTTATCACTGTACACTAACCATACAGTGTTGTCGGGTAAAGCTTCCCACCTAAGAGATACATTTGTCAGTGACAGTGAAAGTTTGCCAACGACTACTCCCCTATTTCCGTAAGTCGGCATGTGTCGGCTGAAGATACGCACGCAGGGTTTGACTACACCTAACATTTCCAATTTAATGATTTTGATAGATTTTAAAACTGTTTCCTTAAGTCTAGGTAAGGATAAACCGATAGTCAGAACAATATTTTGGTTTCCAATGACAGTTGTTATGTGGGAAGGCAAACTGTTTGATGACTACATGTTAGCTAGGAATTTTGTCAGTTTTTCCCAGTTTTGTGTCAATAATCAACATAAAATCGTTTTAACCTTTTCAAAAACTTTTATGATATCATCTTAATTGCCTAAAGATTCATAGACATAAATCAATTACAAGCTAACACTCATCTGATTTACTAGGTTAAAGAGCCACTCCGTGATTTTCATAACATATTATTTACCTTTGATACGAACTTAAATGTCATATGTTGTGATATAAAATCAAAACATCTTCACTTTTCATGTCCAAAAGACATATATATGACAAATACTGGTTTTCCATGAAAATATAAAAACAGCCTTATAAATGCAAAGAGGTGTAGATATATCAGGTCCAATATACATGGATACTAGTTATATAACCTAACAAATACTATAAACTCCTAACTGTCCTCCTGACTGTTTTTGATAAGTCTCCAAAATTACATTTGACTATTTGACGCGCGCCACTGACCGGTTTTCGATCAGAATTGCGACTTTCTACCTTCATATTGTCACTGTGAAAAACCAATATGCTTTCAAATGTGTCATTTTGGTAACAATCGATACTTCGCGATCAAATGACACCATTAATTAAGTTTGGCATATATGACTCCAGCAACTCACGGAGTGGTTCTTTAAGTTTTGTGCGAGTGCGTATCTTTACCCTCCGCGTATCTTTACCCGTCACGGCTGTATATATTTGAAATATCTTGACATTCATCGACGTTTCCTCACGTTTATTCATTTAGATTTATTATTCACCTTCACTTACTGCTGGTTATCTACTAAATGATTTTAACTTCACCAACATGTTTGCATTGTTTATATGAAACACAAAGAAATATATTTTGTAATGTTATCACAGTGTAAAGCCATTACCCGCGAGATAAAGAATCATTTATTCAAATATTATAAATAGTTAGGTTTAAAAGACGTACTGCATCCATCTAATAAACAATGGGACTGAATGTCAAACACAAAGCCTGCACTCGGTGAACTCGCAAACAGCTGATTGAAATACTTTTCAAACTCCGTGCAGCACTTGTGACAGACGATGCGTCACCAAGCAAGAAATGCTATGCGGTAACACTGTAAGGAGTTTGACCGTGTTTTCGGAGCCGAGCCGGCGACAACAAAACTGCCTAGCAATCATAATGTTGGTCAAATGGATATGAAATAACTAAAAATGTCTAAAAAGAAAACTAAGATAGTAAATTGGCTGTTATATAATGCTATAGGACATACAGCAGTAGTCTATTTACTTCTAATTTTGTATCACATCCTCCTCTATGAGAGGAGATCTAGGCCATGACTATTTATCGTAACGATGATCATAAATCAAAAGTGCGTAAATTGTGTTAAATTCCAATGATACAAAATATGCATAAAAGTTCTAAAACAACTTACCTCAGAGAAGGATCGAAGAGACGCCAGTGCCAAAAAACTTGCAAAGTAAACATTGATTCCCCACGGCGACGTCAAACATGGCGGCCAAGTACTCGTTTGTGACGTAATCGTTACGACGTCATGTTTTATATGACGTCATGAGCATTTGTAATGGCGCGAAACGTACGCCTTGTACAATTTCATATCAAAGTTGAGAAATTATGATGTATGATAGATAACAAGTACATCGCAGCGACGCCAAGATATCCCATTATGGTTTTAACTTACTGTTACTACTGTTTCATTTTTCAATTCATAGAGCTGATGAATTAGTGTTGATATATTTTTGATATCACAGAATAACTTTCTTTCGTTTAGGCCTATGTTTGATGAAAAATGCGTGATGAAGACTTTGTGACGATGTAAGACTGGGCATCACATAACTACGTTAAATACGTAATACTTACAACTGGAGATATAACGTTATATTTTTCGTATTTAATACGTCGCAAATACGTCAGGAAATAACATTACCAGTAAAAGGCTCTCTTTGAATATTTGACCATCGTATTTTGGTTTTGCTGCTTCGTTTGTGTATCCCAAGATTAAATTACATTTTTCTTTCATATTACTGGATAACTTTTCTACTATTATATCCCGTAAAAGGCACGTAATCAGGACGTTGTGAGGACGTACCACTGGACGTGACATAACTACGTTACATTTACGTAAAAAATACGTATAACACAACGTCGTAACAACGTTGAGAAATTACGTTATTTTTTTCGTACTTAGTACGTCGCAGATACGTCAGGAAATAACATTACCAGTAAAAGGCTCTCTTTGAATATTTGACCATCGTATATTGGTTTTGCTGCTTCGTTTGTGTATCCCAAGATTAAATTACATTTTTCTTTCATATTACTGGATAACTTTTCTACTATTATATCCCGTAAAAGGCACGTAATCAGGACGTTGTGAGGACGTACCACTGGACGTGACATAACTACGTTACATTAACGTAAAAAATACGTATAACACAACGTCGTAACAACGTTGAGAAATTACGTTAGTTTTTTCGTACTTAGTACGTCGCAGGTACGTCAGGAAATTACGTTACCAAAATACGACCTTTTCACAACGTCGTATGTACGTCGTGTGTTAGCTGGGATTGCAAGTTTGTTTTCCTCCACGCTCAATGCAAGCGTTAAAGGTCCAATCGATGTAGCATTGGATTAAGCAAATCAAGGGCGAGTTATTTAAGTACAGATTTTACTGATAAAGCGTCCCAGGGATGATTGTGAAGAGTATTGGAACGTAAAGCCCTGGGTGACCGAGGTTTTCCATTTCCATAGGGAAAACACAGCCTTTAACAGCCTTAGAACATACATGTTCTATAGATGAGAGATGAAACACCTTTCAAACAGCCTGTCATGTCATGTCAAACATTTAAGGACTACCACAACTGTTGGTTGTGACCTTTTACATCTCGGTGGACATAAACATGAAAGCAGAACTTGTCTTCATAAAAACTGTTTATATTAGATGGCCACATTTTAGACAGCAATTTAGAAAGGTACATAAACGATAGTTGAGGCTTTCGGCCATCAGTTTGTGGATTGACTTCATTAAGCTCCATCGAATCTTTGATATTTCAGAGTCACATCTAAAGATGTCGCCCACGGACTATTGATGTTTTAAGTTTGCTCCTGAATTTTAGAAAATTTAAAAAAATTGTACGTATTTGTAATCTAAACGGGATTGTAAAGTTACTTTATGCTTTTCAGAAATTAATTCTTTTCTTTTAAAAACGTTGCACAAGAACTTCACAGCCTGGAGCAAATACTTTGTGATCAAAGGTAAGGTGAAATTCTTACTCGCTGATGCGTAAAACATTTGTTTTACTTGATTTGTTGTTATTATTATATCGTCTAATTTAAATTACAAATAGTTCGTTCCCTCGGTATTCACGTAAGCTTAGAAATGCATGACTATACTGAAACATGTTTTATGTTATTTCAATTCTGAAATGCTATTCGTGTGGAAAATGTCAACGTGTTTTCTTAATCATGCTGAATGAAGTTTTCGTTTTCGACAGTGATCAAAAGCTAGATCTGTTCTAATTAGGTTTGACATTAGATATATTCGGGTTTTTTTTCGCTAGAGTCTAGATCTCAGACAAAAACAACCTTCAAATTAAATACAAGAATAGGTGAGATCATTAACCCAGTAAGCATACAGACCATCCAGATTTAAGGAAATCCTCAATGTGAAAATAAGGTTGATATGTTGTTCACATTTCACCTAATAAACTATCGATATCACTTGTCCATACCTGACGAGGACATCAGTATTTAACGAATTACTCAAAAAAAACCTATCCATTTATTCATTTGATAATGAAAATTAAAATTTCCAATTGCAAAGAAGCCGTTTCTTTTAAAACGCACATATGGTGTAGCCATTAAGTTTTCTTTGACACTTCTATTCTTATTACTGTTTTATGAATCTTAAAGGGGCAGTAGCATAATATTTGAGATTCATAAAGTCATCTAGCACAAAAACAGAATAAATGTTTCGATTACAAGACAATGTTATTTAATCAAAAAAGCAGTTTAAAATATTAAAATTATGCTATCGGTTGAGCTATGAGAATCAAATTTTCAAATGACTTAATTGTGTTCACACAAATGACCGCCGCTGATTTTGCTTGGTACTCTATTATTTTGGATGAAATGAGATGTTTGACCCTCTTGAGAAATTGCATGTGGTGAAATCAGATAGTAGGTAATCTAATGATTAATATGAAGCGTTGTTATATGTCTAGCGGCAATAAGTTTGGTTACAAGTTTGACTCTACAACTGAATGAGTTTAAGTGCAGTTCATATGCATATACGCTAGATTCCTTTGTTATGTATTGTATATATATGCAGATAAACTAGAGTTAGCGATCTTCAGGTGCTTTTTAAATTCGTTTTTCCAGATCATACGCTGAGAGAAAATCAAACACTGGCACGCCTTCATTACCGTTTAGAAACATACATTCTTTTAACTCAATCTGCAGTCTCGAATAAATCTTAAACCCAGGCTTTATGGTAATCTTGAGTAACTCGTGCTTCAAAATAACTTTACAATTACATATTCAAAGCTCTTTAACGTCTGTCATATGCTTAAGTGTGGTTTACTGAGGTTCCTACACAATCATAAAGAGAGATACTTCCTGCACATTGAATATGTGTGGTGCAGACATAACAGCCGTTTCTGGGATACGTCATTTATCACCTCACTTTTTGAGAGGAATCTATTTATCTCTCTACCTACATACATCAGTTTCTGTCTTATGCTTGACTTCATTTACAAACACTTATAAGCATGGCACTAAGTAAAGGGACAGAACCTACAGTTGCGCAAGATCTAGACCATCATTTTTATATTAAATATTCCACCTGTCCCAAAGAGGTGAACGGCCTGAGTCATTAGGAAGAGGAATATTGAAATTGTTAGCTTTCTATATTCTGTACTCCATATGTTATTATGCAAATTGCACATTGTCACATTTAACAGTCACAATATTTTTATTCATACGAAAGGTTAACTTCTGTTGATGATTTGACAGAAAACATTTGGTTAGCTACAGCATTGGATAATTTCAGCTATCTGTAATTATTCAAGTGTCGCTGTAGATAAATTTGCCCAGACAGGCGTGTTGTTAAACTCTAAAAGTGATTATAGAAAATTGACAGCATGAATAGTAAAATAGATAAAATAGATAAGTTTGACTTAGAACCTTGTCACATACTATTATTTTTTTTTTTTTCAAATGTAATACGTTGATGAATTGAATAATGAATAAAATAATAAATCATACTGTATCTCAATGAACAATCGTTTGAATCTTTATTTTCATTTTTAAAAATGTGTTACATGTATAAGAAAAACCTGTAGTCTCACACTGTTAAAAAGTTAATTACATTTGTTGTCGCAATTAAAGACAGACTTATCTTCACAATGTGGGAAAAGCGTCTGAGTATTGGTAAACATTTGAAAAATTCCTCTTATATCAAACCTTGACCCTTTATCTCAAGCAGAGAAGAACTATCTTGTAATGGTCTCTGAGAAAATAATTTACGTTGGCAAAACTTTTTGCGTTAAATAAGACAGGAGTGATTGATCTTTTAATGTCTTAGTCAAAGAAGATTACCGTACCTCAGACCCCCGACTCATTAAAAAAATACACATTGACATGCTGAACATTTTTAGATATTTAACGACACAATTTAAATTTTAGATGGTAAATCGTCTCTTAGGACATAGCATGTTTTACTAAAAGCGCTGAGTTACGTATTACACTTTTTAAGAAATGAATGCAGCCGAATGACACTTTAAAAAGGTATTGATTTGAAATGTATTTCTTCCTTAAATTAGAATAATGTGGTAATACAAAATAAAATTAATTGCATCCTCTACAGCAGAAATACATAATGGGCATATTTATAAAAACATCTTTCTAAAGAAAATCTTCTTCCATCTTCTTTCCCATACACATTGGTTATACGTTTATGTATTTCAGTCGCATTCACGCCTTTGATGCTCAGTTTACAGTAGATATCACTCGTTTACATATTTAACTAAAATGTATGTCTGTAAATTCTTCTGTTAAGAATGGTGACAATTAAAAAAATTCCAAAAGTTATGATGTTACATAGGAATTCGTGATCATTGTAACACACCTTTGTTCACACTCTCGGGACGTCGGAAAACAGGGTAATAAAGTTTACGCTGACCCCGAATACTAACTATTGAAATGGTTTAACCATCTAAGCATATTACTATTCTGGCAATATCTAAAATGTTTTTTGTCATTGAAATATTGTTTTGTATACGGGGAAACCTTTTATTGAAAAAAGTGTTTCTTCGAAACTTGCTTAATTTAATTTTTACACCAAACAATGTTATCAAGTTTAAATACATTATGTCCTGTGTTTGTGTATTTACAAACGTCCAGGAATAGCGTAATTTGCTGACGGCTGCATTTTCATGAATGTTTCAATATTCTAAATCGTCCAGTGACCCGTTGATATATTGAGATAAACAAATAAGAAACTATCTGTTTTGAAATCGATTACTAATGCTGATTGAAACAAGTTACTGTTTCGTTTCATACCTCCTACAGTTACATCTAGAGACGCATGAGTTAGTACTGGTTAATTAGTAAATAAGTTAACTTACTTTAGCCTCATTTAACTCGTGGAGAGAGGTCTCACCCAAAAGAAAGTGGTCGGTTCAGGGAAAAATAGGAAAGATAGATAGATTGAGTAAACAGGCGGAAATAAATGAGAGTGAGAGATGGAGTACAATGTTTAGAAATATTTCGTCTTGTTTTATCTATCGACCAGTCTATCTTCAAAGATTGTTTGGTACACCCATACCATGTGCCAGCTGATGAAATATAAATTTGTGATTTAGTGACCCTGCGACCCCTACAAAGGGTCACAGGGACCACGCCCTGAGACCCTATTCACATCTGCTTCTCTAGAAAACTAAAACCTTACGTACAAACGTCTTAGTTGATTTGGATTCTAGTTTAGAACTCTCAAAATGAATACAGTTGTAAATTCTATTATAACATGTTGGTGAAGGACAAGCTTTTCCCACTACTTCATCATCTATCACTATGGATTGTCTCAAGTGAATCAAATAAATTATGAACATTCTATGAAATGGATATTTTTTGTATAATTCAATAACACTAAACTCGACACAATACCTTTTCATGGTATGGTGGTTTGTGTGCTTCTGAGAAACCAGACCACTACCACACGATAGGGTAATTACCCAAACTGTCATGATGTCATATTAATATGAGGATAAAAAGGCCTTCATGCTTCAATTCACTTGTCTCAGAATGGAATTAATATCATAGGACCGTATTTTAACTGTAGATGTAAGTATAAAGAGAATCAAAATAAGCTACGAGTGTCTCCTCAAAAACGTAAGCAGCTGTATTTCGTTTCAGTGTTGCCTCAAGACAAAGTCTGAATTCAAGATTGATGTTACAAATGTACATTCAGGATATTGAATAAAAGAAACAGATAAGCTGACGGCGATTGTTCAAACTTTCCTCATTGAGGTATAAGAATAATTGGATGTCCTTGCCACAAATTCAAAACAAAAAACTTTGGATATAGTACCAATATCTCCACTTATTTCGACTTGGACAGTCCCCCTTGAACTGATAAACAAAACAAATACTTTAATCGTCAAGTTCTAATAATATCACTTCCCAATTTGACATCAGACAGCCGCCAAAGCAAAAGGGGTGATCTTGGCTGAAATCACATTACCAAACCAGATATATATATATGAACGACATCAACAAAATGACAAAGTAACGTATGAAGTGTCATCAGCTAAAATGGACTCATGAAAGTGGAAAGGAATAAAAAAAATTCTTAATCGGAAAATGTTCTTATTCAATCTGACACATGGACTCAGTCGAATGCATTCACTCCTTTATGTTGTCTCTCTGACACATAACTACACTCGTAGGGAATGCCAGGAAATCAGTAATGTACCACAGGCATAATAACTTTGAACAATGTAAATGTCAAGTCAACAGTATTGGTTATTGTGGCTAGTATACACATGTGAACTAGAATGCACATCATAAACTAACCTTTCATTGTTGATAGTCAGGTGCAGTAATGTGCTTGTGTCTGTGGTATGTTTTGACGTTCTTCAATAACCGACTCATCCTCATTAGAAAGGGGTGACGTATGATGAACTGGGGTTTAACTGGAGTTTAACTGGGGTTTAACGCTGCTTTTTAAAGTATTTTACTGGTATTATTGCAGGGAGGAGGCCCACATCACTATAAAGGCTATGCATTGCGGTCAAATCTACGCTCATTGTCTGGAAAAAGCGAGCCATTGAATTTGTGGAACTGAAATTCAATATAGCATTGCACCCACACTGTACTGCAAGTAAAACAGTTCTCTACTGCGGATAAAGTCCGGAGGAGGTGGTTCGACATCGCTCTGCCTGCATGTACCTCTTCTCTTAAATCAACCTCAACAGACAACCCTTTTGTAACGTGATATTTTGAAAACTCGACATTATGCTTTGTATTCTGTTATTGAGTTTTAAGTGAATATACTAATAACAGCAACAGTAAGGTGGTAGGTGGTTCTTGTAAATTTCAGTCATTAGTGTCAATTGTTCCTGATCCACAAAATCACATGAATATGATCTTTTCCCTACTGCATTAAAAACTAACATCTATAACTCAGATGTTATTTGGTAAGTGTAACACATGTTAACTATCACTACTTGTCGGTAAACATGACAATAAACAAGCAGATAGAGGCGGCTATATTCCCTGCAAAGTGGCAAAAGGATTCAGTAGATTGAACAATAGTCAATAAGCTGTATTGTTTCATAAGACTCAGAAACCCATATTTTCAGCATAAACTTTTCAAATCAAATCATTAGTAATACATTTATCCTTCAGAATATAAGTGTTTTACATCCTGAGATTCCTTATGCTATACATAAAGCTTTCAATGCTAAACCTTGGAAACAGTTTTGGGGCTTATTTTTCCATGGAAACAGCCAAATTTAAAGTAAAAAAAACCAAAACGACATACCAACATATTGAAAAATTTATTCATGTAGACAATTCAAACAAAAGCAAATTAATTAACAAAAAAAAAAACTGAACAAAAATGAGATAAATAAATTAAATTTTGTATTTTCGTTTGTCTCTTTGGATTATCCTTTTAAACGTAATTTCGTGAACAAATGAACTCTTAAAAATGTGTAAGTTTTTTCGTGCGTCGGATTTTGAACGAAGAAATGTTACATCATGAGTATCCAGAAAGGGAATTGCAGTTTTAAGTACATGAATTAGATTACACGAAGTGATTTGTTAACAAAGCCTGACATATTCATTTAAAAAAAATCTTGTTTATGTTATAATAAATTATGATATCGCTCCTTCTCCGACTATTTCGTTTATTTTGTAATAATTCGTCGATCCGCAGACTTTGACGAAGAAAGTTACAAAGTGTGTTATTTTTTCTATTACATCAATCATCTTCCTGCTGTTTTTAATAACAAATAGTAATTTCAGTGCCATTTCAATTATCATATTAAATATCATATGTATAAATCCATCATAACAGAACCTTATTTGAAAAAAAATGAGATGAAATCAAACATTTTTACATGTAAAATAAATCTTTGAGGAAAAAAAGCTTAGTTGGATAGAATATGAGTAGATAAAAGTGTGTGTAGAAATCAAAGAGGAGTAGGAGCACACACCCAGACTTTAAGGTCATCCCGGACATATTAGTGTCATGTATCTCCTTTCATGTACATGGAACTGTACATTTTCGATTTGGCGTTCTGTCCGCGTTTCATCTTTTATGGTGACTCATATATTTGCCAGACGTTCGTTTTTAATTAATCAAAACATGACATGTTAGTCAATAGTATCCTGTCAGAGAGAAGGAATCCAGTTGTCCTTGAACATGAATTCCTTTTTCATATACTGATTACCAATGACTTTGAAAAAATCATTACTAGAGCAGAAAAAATAATGTTTTCAACAATTGTGAAGTAGCTTTTCAAATCATAGTGTGTTTGATGCAAAATAGAATAGAACAAAAACGTGAAGAAAGTTGCAAAAGGTTCGTATAGGATGTGTGCCATAACGAATGGTAACGAAAGCTTAAGGAAGCTACGCAGCATGTTACAACACTCTTGTTTCATGTTTATGTCTCAAAACTGTTAGTATATTTATATTAATTAAGTTTGATATCAGAGAGAGACAAGTTACAAATGGGATAACATTTTTATTCTGTTTACACAATCTGAATCACATTGTATCACTGTCGATGAATTATTAAGCAACTGATATCTTCCTTGACCATGAGCATCTCGATATTTCATCTGATCTCGATATGCTTTACTTAACGGGAGATAGTTCTTGAACATTTAATAATGGTAATATATTATAAAACGTGACAACTGAATAAATGTTAACCATTCTTACTATGCTTAGGGATTTTCCTGTTTTGCTTGATACGATGTTCATTTGATGTACTATTTATACATCAATCTAACAACTGGTTACATGTTTAGTTCATCAGTCCTGAAAGCCCGGATGGGCTTATGTCATGTCATGGTGTCCGTCCGTCCGTCTTTAACCTTTTTATCTAGATTTATTATTTTCTTATTTTTAGAAAACTAAAACCGTGTGAACAAGTACCATGGCTAATGGATATTCTAGATTGCAGATTTGGTGATTGACCTTGTGGCCCTTAATGAGCGTCTAGGGGCCATGTCCACAAATACCTTTTTTCATCTTCTTCATAAAAAGGCCTAGAAGGCTGAAAATCTGTTTACGGACAAAGGCCTAAGAGTAATTGAGGGGTCCGGATGACGGGGTCTCTAAAACAACTTTAAAATGCAACCCAGTCCTTCAAAAAAGCCCAAATAGATTTTTCTTTTAGTTGAGATAATTTTCTATACAATGATATATAACATGACACCTTTTGAGTATGGTTGCAGACCGATTTATCACCTTGAAAACGTCTAATTTTCAAGTTTGGTTGCAGTCCCCTATAGGCAACTTCAACCAAGTTCTTGAAACCATCAAATACACGTTTTCATAGAACAGGAGAGTCTTGACTAAACTTAATTTAGTTGCAGAGAGAAACTAAACGATGATATCGATGATATAAATGTTGGAACTTTACCTTTACATTTCAATGAAACATCGGCAACTTGCTCAAAGCTACCGAGTCCGGTTTTCGATCATGTCGTGTCCCGCTTCGCTGTCGTTTCTGACAAAGTGGATGGAAAATTTCTTCTTACCTTGTTAAATCTAACATTTTCTATAGTTTACCATGTCTTGGCAAGTATTTATGACATTCCTTGACCAAATTATTCCTAAATTGTCATTTGTTTTTACAACGTGGCCCCGAGACGAATTCGAATTGTTGTCATATCTCAACACTATTCTCATTGGCTGTAACAGATGCCTCTGATAACAAACTAATTTTGATAGAAAATAAACATCATCAAGTAAGTTTAATGACTAGTTTCTATCTAAAAACCGATCAAAAACAATCATGAATAAGTAAAAACGAACGTCAAAATTTTATTGAAAATGTTTGATACTGAACTAGCCAATTGAAAGACGTGTTACTTAGCGCATGGTATTACGTCACACGTTGTGTCAGAGGGAACATGTCAAACTGGAACTGTTGATTTGGTCGTTTTCTCGTCAATTTAGGTAAATTTGAAGTCTCCTGCAACCAAATTGATCTGATAACCTTTTAAAAAAAATAATTTTATTACCTGCAACCAAATTATTATTAGCCAAGACATGAAAAATGATGAATATTTGACAAAAAATAATTTGGTTGCAGTTGCCTATAAGGGACTGCAACCAAACTCGAAAAACATCGATTTCATGATGATTTTTCACTTTGCAACCAAATTCCAGGATTCCTAATAATACAGTAGGTTACAGTAAATTATTGCAGCTCTCAGAATATCTTCATCTGAACTATTTTCAAGGACTGGATAGCGTTTTATAGACGTTTTAGATACCCCGACATTCGGACCCCTCAATTACTCTTAGGCCCGGACACATTTGCGAATAGGGATTAGAAATAGTAGATTTTCTTCATCAGACAAGAAAGATTGATTTAAATCACCGAAAGCTTCTTAGACCAAAGAGAAAATTAAATATAATCATCATTAAATCATTTTCCGTTTGAAAAGAATGTGCAATATATACTCTCTTACAGAAACGCACGCATATTGTTGAAGAAGAGAAAACTGGAAACAAATTTTTTTGTAGATTACTCGTTATTTTCAATTTGAAACCCTTTCCTAATTTTTATGAACAAGTTTTATAATTTCAATTTGTTGTAAATAGTGATGATGTTGCAAGAAAAAAAGTACACGTATAAAGCATTGATATGCTATGATATGAATGTATGTTATAACGTCGTTTGTATAAGATTCTTTATATCTAATATCAATCTGTTTTATGAATATTTCAGCTTTTGATCTGATATTTGATATAACGCTATAAGTGTTGTAAATGGAATCAATGCAAAAGCGTGCTATAATGTTTCATATTCATAATATAATGATTTGGTTTTCTACTACTTATCAACCGTTCGTTCATTCTTGACAGCAATAATGTAACGTAATACTTTAACAAAATGACCCAGAACGCTGAAGTCTAATAAAATTAATTTACGTTTATTGTATTGTATTGTTTATTGCCTATAAATAAGAAAAACAAGGTAAAATATCTTATATATTACTTGATGACTTTGAATTGTACCTTTTGAACCCTCTCCCATTATTTATTAATATAATCATGCATGATTGGATGTCGCCAAAACCCATTACGCTACACTGATTGAAAGCAGTGATTAATGTATCAGGAAACATTGAAAGAAAACAGTGTCTTAATGTTGATATCTTTTTTAATTTTGAAACTGATCTTTTTGCCTATTTCCAAATTTAGGTTTGAAACTTAAAAGTTATATTAGATGAGCAAAACTTGAAAACATTCAGGCTCATCACGACATGAAGGCCCCATTGGTTCATGGCATGGTATCTTGTTTTGATTTGTCCGTTCTTCCATAAACTTAGCTCTGTGTATATTTATCTTCCTTACTATTGCCTCTTCTAATTCTATCTACCTTGGCAAATGAGGATTATATGTTGGTGATATGGTGATATCAAATAAGGGCACAAGGAGAAATGAGCAAATTTCATCATTAACATAAGGACATAGTTTGTAAGGGCCGAGAAACTTTAAATGTTGTGTAAGATTCCTGGGCAGTTTCAGGTTATAATTTGTATATCTATTGCCAGATGGGGATCTTAAATCGCAGATTTGTTGACTCCAAGACCCACGCCACGTCTTGAAAACCTGTATTTGACCTTTTCAACAACCTGTGTAGAGATCGTTTATGAGTACTTGATTGGCATTTGAGATTATAGATTTTAAGTTATAGTTATAACACAGATTTTGTCTTACGTTTCAATGCATATTCATTTGACACTACGGAGTCGTTCGTCTATCATGTTCAGTCAGCTTATTCGAATCCACAGAGCTCCTTCCAATACCCTGAGCTCCCTCAGACCAAAGTCTCGACAGCTGGTTGTTCATGGCTTTAATTAGCGTTTATTTTTTGAAGCAAATGAACTGTTGTTAAGCAAGGATATTGAAACTAATATATCGAACTCAACGGATATGTCATTTGGGTTGTGCCGATATTGATGAATGTCGTATCGTATAACTAGCGATACGAGGCTTAAAGTGATCAGGGTTTTGGAAGGAGCTGTATGGATTCAAATAAGTTGATGGAACTTTTATTTTGTCTAATTTTATCATCATTTCCTTCCTTCGTTTTCGATTCCCTCTCTGTAATCATCTGTCTACTCACACTTGCATGACTCCGTCCAACAACCACGTGTTCAATAGCTGAAATCTTGCTGAAAACAAGTTAAACTCTTCACTCTCACTCGGTCGGAGGACGTAGTTACAAGTTACGTTCTCGTCCTCAGAACGTCAACATAGAACGTCCTCGGGCGTACACATTACGTACACATATCATACTTTTTCGAGATCGTTTTGTTTACAGGTCGTATCTTGAACAATTCTTGATCATTGATCCTCACGTTCTCTCATATATGTCTAAAACGCCATGGTGTGAACCTTCTCTTAATGTATAAGATAAATCTGCACATGCGCTGTATCATTTTGCTATTGAATTGCAATGGCATTGACACATGTCTTTGTCGATACATTCCTGCCGATTTAGGGGACCATCTCAATAAGAGACTCCCATTGATCAGACACTTAACCAGATGATTAATCTGGGTATAATTTCTATGTCGAGTCTATTCAAAGCGGAAATACCATTGTTTTTCAAAGTGTGTAAAATTTGAATTAGTTACACGTAAGGACAGTGGATTTTTCGTGAAATCTGTGCTTCAGGAACGTTTTGTTAACGTCCATCAAGCGATACCCATATGTCGGTTCAATTACTGCGTATGAAGTCCAGAACTAGTATGCGTATAGAAATAGTCGAAGCGCACGCCTACGTACAAGAAACCTTACAACAAACAAGATGCATACAAGTGACGCATATCATGTACAACTTTGTACGGTCCCGTATGAGCTATGAGTCAAATGGCAATACGCAACTGGTAAGGAGTGAGGATATACTGAAGTGTGACAGTGGTTTTACACAATTCATTTTACCTAGCTCTATCTACCAAATGTGAAGCACTTTCCCCATTGGTAACAAGGCCAAACTAATAAAAAAACACTTGGTAGGATAGGGTATTATAATATAGTTAAAAGCAGACGTCTTGAAGAGCTTAATGAGCTTAATTATTGCACCGGTAATCCTTGTTTTAGTTTTTATGCAAAAATATCGAAGCATATCCAAACCATGCATTAATAAATCTATTTATCACTCAGTATTAGAAATTATTTGTACTAACATGTAACGAAATACATATAACTATGTAATTTAGAAATTGAAAGAATCAACATCTCTCGTACGTGGATAGATGTGCAGCATGCAGACAGCGGGCTGTATCAAAGATAGACCTAGGCTATGGATTACTACTCCACGGTGTGCACGCCTTAACCACACACAGCGCTGACGTTAGCGATGTCTTGTCCTATCAGATTGATTTGGAATGCGGAAACACCGGATTCAGATAAGCTTCAAAGAATATACTTATTTATATTCCGTATAATTTTAGTCTAAAAAACGGAAAGCTTACTAATTAATCCTAATATATAATTAAAGTACCATTGGGATTGACATGTTTGAATTTAAATGTCATCATTACAAACGAATTATATTTATCTTTGAAACGAAAAACATATGACAAATTGTAACTTTGTAAAATATTGGAAAATGGATTTTGCCTTTTATTAAAATTAATTTTTAACAACATACTCAATCGGAAAACGGCTTTTTAAATGTTAAAATATCAAAATTCGGTGTCTGATTTACATCTATTTTAGTGAAATGGCGTACTTAATACTATCAACCAGTGAATTTCTTTTTATCACGTTTCCTAAATTACGTCTGAGTCATTGGCTAGCGCCACTGTCCAGTTTTCCATCACAAATCACGACTTATACCCGTTTAGTGTCACTGTTCTGAACTCTTAAGCATTGGGTTTCTGATTTTCTGAAACAACCATTACTTCTCGATATAATATACCATTTATGAAGTTTGACATTTAATACTCCAAGAACACAATCTGTACCCTTTAATGCGATATCTTGTTAACCATTGTACAAAAACTTGGTGACGGTCTATAATTGAGAGTCTTTAATGGAGGACGGAGCAGACATCTGAATATCATAGTGACATTGACTTTTATTAAAGGTCAACTCGTAACTTTGATTTTTGTTCAAAATCAACACAATATCTCGTGAACAATTATACTTTATGTCGCAAATTTGGTGACATGCTCTATTTGGGGCTCCCACAGAAACCGTTAGATTTTGCTGACCGTAAAATTTATTTAATGACCTTAGACCACTCGCAGATGAACCCTTGTACTGAAAGTCAAGGTCTATATTTAGAGAATACCTAACCTTATTTTCAAGGGTAGAAGTCAGTAAGTATTTGAATCGTTTTAACACCTGCTGTCTTTCTTTCACTGCGCCTTTCTTTCCGTTTTTTCCTATCCTTTCTCCTGATCTGGGTATAAGGAAGGAGCTGAGCGCATATTAAAATACGCTAATTTAGCAGGATGGTTGAAAACACATTGCACCCTTACTCACTCAGTAACTGTGCAGGAGTATTACCCACCTTCTGATGCTGTTAAATATGTTTTAGAACTTTGGGAATGTGTTGAATATCGGCTCCATACAGGGACAGCTTTATTTCTGGTGCAATACAAAAAATCGTGTCTTTCTGAAACTTTGCATGTGCGTTATCAACTTAATGAAGAGGTACCTTTTGATATTTTCATATTTGTGAAAAATATATTTGACATGTTGAATATGGATATAAGTTGGAAATAATGCTCGTCATATGTTTATGAATTTCTACTCAAAGGTTTTATCAGAAATTTTGATTTCATGATTACAGAAATATATATTGGGAACTATTGGGGACCGGTTACGATGTGTCATGTTATGATGACTCTTTTTTCATATTTGTTTAGTTTCCTTTGAGTACAATTGGTTTTTTTTCTATTTTAAGGTCACCTAGCTAATCTAAATTACCTTTGGTGACATAATCACTTAATTGTGGAACGGATAATGAGGATGTGCCACTTTTTTTACTTGAAAACAAATTCATTGATTAAATATTTTCTTTAAATGGAAAGCTTTTCGGTTGTTGATCAGTGTCAGTCCAAAGAGAATTCCTAACGGGCGTCATATCAAACGGGGATCAGCGCCACATTAGACAGACATTATCAACGCGGTAAATACTTTAAGATAATCCCTCTCGCATGCATAGAGGGCTCACATCCTTTTACTGAGCAAGTCCATAGGAAAAAAATTCATATCAATGTAGAACTCATTTCCAACAAGTAGTAAATCTGGTAAGAACGACAAAAATGTGTCGCTTTCAAACTAAATTTTAGAACATACGAATCTCATTCAAGTACAAATATAAAAGGGATGACAACTTCTTTATACTGAGATTTGCGAGGTTTCGTCTATACAGATTATTGCATCCTGTTAAATCAGCGTATATGAATCCGCTCTCGTTCCTTCCTAATACCCTGTCCTCATTTAAGCCAAAACCCTCGTATGTTTGAAGCAAGCAAACCGTCACACCACGTTAAAAATACTGAACCCTGTGTGGGAGGAGGTGAAATAATGCTTTTTCAAAGGACTTGGGTAGATTTATAAGTTCACAACTCCACTTCGGGTTCGCTTGCTTGCGGTCACAAAGAGTTTGTCGTTGATAACTGATGCTCGCAGTTATGATCTATTTTGTAGACCAGACCCTTGAAAATTTGGATCTTTAGATTTGGACTGGTTTCGCCCATTAGCCTTTAGGAGATTATTGATGGTGGATGAAGTAGGAAAGGTGGTGTATATGCAAGCTTGATGTTTTAGGAGTGCTTATCTAATGGGAAGATTTGCCAATGTAGAGGATTTGTATTTTGATAGGAGCAGATTCAGGTCTTTGGTGTTTTGACGTGAGTGTTCATGCTTTAGTTTCGTTCACAAGTTTGGAAGGATTGCCCGTGATGTCTACAAATACTTCTTTCAGGTGATGTATTTCTTCGAGGTTTGTTGAGCAAATTTTCTTAGTCCGTCTAGTAAGCGTTTAGACAATGCCGGATTTCACTCGAGGCGGATGGTTATACTGTTAGTGGACATATTGGTTCACGTGGGTTGGTTTTCGGTAGACAGCTGTTGTTTGCAGTTCGTTTGAAGTAGTTCTTGTAATTAAGACATCTAGTATGGTATTTGGTTTTTGGATTTAGGTGAACACATGGGCCTAGATCTGTTCACCTCAGGTGAAGTATGTATAGTTAATAAAGGCAGATGTGAGGCTGATATCGATGATGGAGACTATGGAAAGGTTGGTTTCAAGAGGTTCCTCAAGGTTGTTCCGTCGTTCTCTAAAAGCGAGGAGAGCTTTATAACTTTGGAGTTGTTGGCCTTTTTGAATCATTTGCTACATCGCATAAGGAAGGTGGGATGGTTGCTAGAGTGAATTTGTCTCTTCTCTAGACTAGTGATGTTGAGCCGAGTTCATGGTCTGGATTGCCACGTCTCCATGAATAGGGCGTATGACTAACTTCTTTGATTAGCATTTTAGAAGTTGGAAACAACTAAATGCCTACAACTCCAACGTCTCAAAGACTTTATACTCCCATTTGTTCTAAAACTAATTCTGATTGTGCATATTGAAGGCGTTAGTGATAAGTACGGAAATCGACGAATGCATTGATATTTTTTCGTTGTTGATAAACGTATGACATCACCTAGAGTAGACAGATTGTGTAAGAACTCTTATGTATTATCAGACATTTGCTTTTTGTCGTTATATCCATGAATAAAAATTAAATGTCAAGTTTGAATTTATTCATATAAACTCAACACAAAAGTAGATCTTGAATATCTTAGTAATGAAATTCGGGGTGGTCCTAGACTTGTTATGATTATCATCTATATATATAATTTGTAGTTTTCTCTGACATAGATCTTGTTTGTAGACAACTACAAGTGATATACATATTGTATAATCGGGTAATTTGAGTACCAATGTTACAGGGGTGATATTAAAGAGCATTGGAACATTAAGTCCTAGGTAAACGAAGATGAAATAAAATAAGAAAGCGAACTAAGGTGTTTCCTACATCTGTTCATGGAACCAGTTTATCATTTTAACGTGTAAAGCACTGTGATGGTAGTCGGCTTGCTCACTATAAATAAGGAGGCGGTGAATTCGTACGTAAAACGGATTATGAACTCGTCCTACTTTTAACGATATTCCTATAGAAAGCAAAGCTTCACTCGAAATTTCTGAGAGGACGAAATGTGATAAGATATAAATCGTGCAGAGTTGCGTAGTTTAAATATAGTTCCTTTTCTACAATGAAAGATTTCGGTATGGGTTTAGCTTTCAGATTTTTTTAAGCGTTCAGTTTTAAATACGAATTTTAGGGACAAATAACAAGATACAACGAGAGGACGGGAAAAAACTAACGTTTAACGTTTAGGAGAATATGGAGGTAATTAGATGTTGAAATTAGGAAATATTTGTTTCCTGTTATCTATCATTTATAGAATTTGTTCCCTTGTAATAGTAATTAGATGGTATTGTAGAATTGTATATATGAGCTGAGAGGACAATCTTATTTCAGTAGTGCGCGCTATGAGTATGAAGAGGTGTCTCTGCAACATAAATATCTCGATCTGTTGGGATATATAAACCAATTCTCATATAACATAATATAGATTAAATATTTATTTACCTATGGATATATGGTTTATGTGGTTTGCAAATAATGCATGAGAAACACTTAAATGTTCTGGACATCTTTAATGACAATTTTATGGAATGGAAGCAGTCTTATAATACTTCTTCATATCACATACCACATACATAAGATCATCATGAGATAATTACCTCACAATGGTTTGTCATACCAGCAAACACAGCTAAATGACGTTAATATTTCAAATCATATCAAACCATATCGCTTTGACATGACAATGCGGACGATGCAACAATTTTATGGCCTTATAACGACAACTGTTCAAGACAACTGACGTCAATTAATTATTAAGTTTTTAAAAATAAGTGTTTGTTTATTTCAAGTGAAACTATTCTTGATTAGCAAAATCTTTTGGATCTTTCAATGCATCCTAGAACACATCTGCTAGGATTTCCAATTGGGGATTTTACATTCATTATAATAATATGATACAACGTCGCTTCTAGCGATACAACCGATTGATCCTCTGACTTCATAGCATTCCCCGATTGTGTCTTCAGAATGTGCGGTATAGGAAGGAAGGGAACTCATTGTTAAATGATTGAGGTAAACTGTCAATGTAATTGCTTCAGTTCTTATCTGCGTTTCTCTGTAATTTGTTTTCTTTGTTAATTAGATAATTTTGAGATCCCATTAGCCTATCTATCAGTTGTAATTGCTATGTCAGAAACGAGGAGACATTAGTCTTATTAAGAAAGTATTACTGAAGGAAAACAAACCTTCTTGTAATCAATGTTTGAATAGCCTTTCAAATCTATAATAATCTTCCCTTTTCAAAGCAAGATTTTATTACCGAAATCAAAATTAAAAAAACCAAACTTAGAAAACAATGAAGTTTGTCAGGTTCCATTTATTAATTTTTCATCAGATGTTGATTTATACATTTACCTATTTAAGAATGGGCAATATTTGGTTCAGGTTTATCAGAAAATAATAATTACCTTAATGCTCTTAAACTGTTTTCCCAATCAAACTGCATGTACAATTTAAATATCAATGAACATGTTTTTGTTTTATTCTGACCTTGTACAGAATGTGAGACAAGTCTCTCGCTATATAAATTATAAAAAGAAAATATAATCCTTATTAGTATCTCTCACACACACCAGTTAGGTTCAGGTTGGTATAACTGGCGGGGTTCATCCCGGTTAGGTAATGAGCAAAAGTTGTGGTATATAAAATGTAACTTCTACTGAAGCATCCTGAGGTTTTACACATAATGTTTCTTATGTAAGGATTTTTGTGGGGATTTGAGAATCGTCAGGCTATCGTTTTGTTTAGCTACGCGTTAATATTTGTTGTTTGGAGGCAAACTGTCATTTGCATTCGGATTGAAGGAGGCAACTCTCTCGCCTTTGTAAGATCGAACCGTGCATGGTTACAAGAAGGCAGAGAAACACAAGTTCAAATTCGCCACGGCAACGTTGAAGTTATCTTCATTTGAAAATCATAATCTGTTGATTCATATATGTAAAATGCTGTGCCATATTAACTAAAACAATACTAAATTATTTTATTTCAGTTAATAGTCAAAGTCAATACTCTGTTCATTTTGCATTATAAGTTACCATGCGTCCACGAGTTTGATATGGAGATATATCATGTGTTCGAGTTAAAAAAAAAAGCTTTTTAAGTTTTGATTGTTTGGTCACGTGACCTCATATAAACGTTCCACCTTAAAAACGTTCGATTTGAAGCGGCGCTAAAATCGCCGTAAATTCCTGACTGTCATGGTGGACCGCCGTGAAAGATGCTATTGAGTTTGAACGTGTCGGGCGCATAGAACATGCAGGCATCACAAAATAATGCTTAGGTTGGTTTCAATGTTCGATATGAATGAAAAGTCGGCGATGACCTCGACTACTATATATATGTGTATAGAGATTGGTTTTCTAGTTTACGATTCCAATCTTCAGCTCACTGATGGACAACTTCGCTACGGGCAAGTGAACCGGTAGGTCAATGAAAAGTCTTGTAACTTGTCAAGGTATTTTCGCACGAACATTTCCTTTTTACAAGAACTTATTTGTTCCATTAAAGAAATGCGAATGACTTCAATTAGTGGAAAATACACTGAGCTACTAATAGGTTTCAACAAACCAGCGTAGCGTAGCCTTTGTTTACCTAACAGTGGGGCAAGGGAGATAACTCTTGGCAGCACGTCGTTTTTGTTACTAAGGTTGCGCGTGACCCAGTTTAACATAGAAAAATATACCTACGGCACGTGACCGCTTTTAGCCAATGAGTAGCCGACATTGCTGTCCAAGTCGAGATAAATATCAATACGCGTAACGCTTTAAGGAATCCAGGATATTTTCTATTCGAAAACACACTCGCAAGCTTTTCACATGACAGTTTTCTCTTTATCACATGTGTTTGTGTTATGACTCTAACTTTCAATACACAGCGCATTAAAATAGCTTATCTCACGTCAACATTTATTTGTCAATTAATTGTACTGAATCAAGAAAACATGCCTATGACGTTATTCTGGGATATCGTCAACACGTGTAGGCAGAAACAGACAAATTGAGAGAGGGAGGAAATAACAAGCAGAGCACCTGGTGCACTGACAGTCTGGCATTATCATACTTACCTTAGTGTACTTCAGATTCCAGACAATACACATTCGTTTACCAGTTTTACATTCCATGTTAAGTGACTTGTGTCCAATCTTCTTTTGATTGACGAACGATTCCTTCAATCAATTTGACTTAAAAAGGCAACTACTATGATAATCATAAGTAAAAAAAAGATCTTGTAAGCTATTTCAACTGTTCTAACGCAGCAGAAGTTTGTCTTGCAAAAATGAAAATGTGCTCAAAGGTTTTGCTATATACTTGAAAAGAAATTTGTATGTATGAAACTTAGCTCGCGCACCAACATGTTCATGTATATTAATATTTGTATAAATTGTACACTATTTTTGTAATTGTACTCTGGGCCCCGCGGCCTCCAATGCTGAATAAAATCTGCCTCTCTCTGTCTCTGTCTGTCTCTCTCTGTCTGTCTCTCTCTTTCTGTCTGTCTGTCTCTGTCTCTCTGTCTCTCTCCTGTTCTGCATGAAGAAAGGTTTTGGTGCAATGCTGCACTGAATTTCGAGTTATTACCCTTGTTCCGCTTTAAAACCCTAAAGATAAGTAGATAAATAGGTTGTGATCGAGGTATGAGAAGAAGCAAACTGGCAGGGGATGTTGATGGCTTCATGCCAGTCAAATGATGAGAGACACCAGTAATTATACAATACTCCCGTTGGGTTAAATGATACTTTGTCATCAAGGTCAAGGTCTTTCACAAATATGATATGATATTTCACAAACGAGTACAAACCTGTTTTAGTGTAGCAGGGTCAATGTGTCTCGTATAAGATGAAAACACTCTGCTGGGGTGTGAGACGTTTATTTCGTTTTATGGTATGGAAGTGGGAGTTCAACACCCTGTAACAATGAATACAATAATATAATACACATCATATATTTAAAACACTTAATACATATTCCACACTTATAATGAAACATATGGATACATTAGTTTAATGCCTCAGTTACTCAATGCATACTATAATAGCATTGTCTAGATCATACATTGTACATATAACTTATGCTTACATCATTACACATAATGCAATGATACTACCTTTCAATAAAGATGATACGATATATTATAATATTATACTATCATGCATGTAGTACAATTAATAACAATGTATATACATATTCATGATCATTACGAATAACACGTAATGATAAGTTATATACAAGATATAAATATACATGTACACATACCCTGTGGGTGGTACAAGGGTGCACCCAACTTGATAACAGCGTAGTGGAATTTATGGGGAATCACGCTGTAGTAAAAATCATTGCAATTAGGTAAAGGTTATATGGAATGTATTAATAATAACGATATAACTTATCAAAAGCATTTCTTCCACATCACTTATATTTACACCTACAAATAGTTAAAATATAGCCACTTATATAAAACACACTCTCTCATCTCAAACGTTCATAAAAAGGATAGTAAAGATAAGAATAAAGAACAATAATTATTTAGGTATATAGTTTAAGATTTGGTTTATATGTATAGCACACTTACCTGCTATACTTTATGAATATCTATTTAAATTATGATAAATAGATTTACTTTTACAATAAACATACTGCCAAGGTTAAATGCAATATAACTTTATACTAATAATATATATATACTAACCTCAAAATCACATTGTTCTGTCTGTCTGTAATTCTGTCTTGTCAGTGTAAAGAAGCTGTGCAGAATGACTTAAAATGTGCATGAAGTTAGTAAGACCAATCAGCAGAGAAGCGTCCTGGCTTGGTTACGTTATGTAATAGGTTTAAGAGAAGACTACACTCTAAAGGCTTAACCCTTGTTGTGCTAAATAACAATATAAATAAAAAGAGAGTATGGTAATGAGATAAAATACTTTATTTACAATAAAATACATCTGCCACATACTTCCCCCCACTATGAAAATGACGTCCACGTCATTTCTTGCCAGTGATGATATCGAGCATAGCTTCTCTGACGTTGGCTGGCTGGCTCTCGAGCATCCCATCTTGTAGTAGTGACGTCAGGAAATTAGCTCGTGTGAGCCAGTCCGGTGCTGTTCGTGTCTGTGCTGATAGAGCATATTCCCCACTTCTTAACCAATCCGGTGGCCGTCGTTCCCTGAGGGATCTCCGCGGTGGTGGTGTCGGGGCTGCCCTTTGCTCAGCAACTTCTCTGTCTGATGGTACATCCACAGGCTCAGCTGGAGGCTCGTCTGTAGGCTGTTCCTGGACAACCTCCCGGTCATTTGTTCCTGTCCTCTCCTCTCCATCGACTTGAACCTCGTCCTGATTGTCTTCAGCAACTGGTTCGGCATCAGGTGGCCTGTCAGCTAGCGCAGAAGCTGACCCTGAACTGTCCGATGAGTTGGCGGTAACAAATACTATTTCCTCCTCTCCTTCCTCTGAACTTCCGTCCTCGGAGATGCTGGCTGTGGTGTTGTCTGGTAAGGTCTGGATATCATTAGGTACTGGTTCTAAAGACTTACGTTTCCTTGTCTTCGAAACTGTCTGTTCTTTGTCCTGATGGGGCAAAAAACCTATTGGAAGCAACAAGTTCCTGTGCAGTGTCCTCTTCTTGCCTTCTCCATTCTCTTTCCCAACTGTGTAGACTGGAATAGATGGATTTGGCTGCTTAAGGATCACGTACACGTCCTCTTCCCATCGGTCCGCAAGCTTGTGCCGTCCATCGAAAGCAACAACCTTCACTAGAACTCTGTCTCCTTCCTCTAATACAGCGGCCCTCGCTCTATGGTCATAATGAGTCTTCTGTTTCCTCTGGGACTTCTGAGCTGTGGAAGAGGCGATGTCATAAGCTTGTGAAAGTCGTTGTTTCAAATCCTTTGTGTATGCTGCTGTGGTCTTGGACTTGCTTGGCTCCATGTCAAGCCCAAAAGCAACATCAACAGGTAAACGTGGGTGGCGACCAAACATCAAGTAGAACGGTGCGATTCCAGTTGATTCATGCCTTGTACAGTTATAAGCATGTACCAAAGGTCCAACATGTGCTTTCCAGTTCTTCTTGCTGTCTGGTTGAAGTGTCCCTAGCATATTGCACAATGTCCTGTTGAAACGCTCGCACATTCCGTTACCCATAGGGTGGTAGGGAGTTGTCCTGGACTGTTTGATCTCTAACAAGGAACACAATTCTTGCATCAACTTGCTGGTGAAATTGGCTCCTTGGTCCGAATGTATGCGTTTTGGAATCCCATAATGAACCACAAAGTTGTTGAAAAATACTTCCGCAGTTGTTCTTGCTGTCATGTTCCTTGTGGGATATGCCTGGGCATATCGTGTGAAGTGATCTGTGATTACTAACACGTGTTCCTGTCCTCCTTTAGATGGTTCAAGTGTGAGGAAGTCCATGCAAACAAGCTCCAGTGCCTGTGAAGTCTGGATGTTAATGAGTGGGGCTCTTCCTCCCGTTGGTGTTTTCCTCCTTAGACATGGAACGCAATGCTGTACATGTTCTTCAACATCTCTGTGCATTCCTGGCCAGTAGAAACGCTCCTTGATGAGTGAAAGGGTCCTGTCTCTCCCTGGGTGGCCAATGTTGTCGTGCAGACTTCTAAGTGCAGCTTGGCGGCATCTCGAAGGCAAAACCAGTTGCTCAACAGTCTCATCTGCAGTTTTTGCTACACGATAGAGAACTCCACGCTTTAACTCCAATTGATGGAAGTGCTTCAGCAGCTTGGTCACACCTGGATCCCCAATGTACTTGGTCCTGTCTGGCTTGATCCTGTCCCTGATATGGTCCATGATGATCCCAAGTTCTTGATCCTTAGCCTGTGCCCGTCTCCACTCTCTCGCATTGAAGTCGCATCTCTCCTCGGTGATGTCTTCTTCTCCCGTGATCTCCGATGCTGACATGCTGAGGCTCTCGATAAGGCTTGGTATTTGGATCACATTACAGATGGCTTTGATCGATTCCAGGTTGACTTCTTCTGATTCCTCTTTCTTCGGTAGCCGTGACAGGATATCTGCGTCTGTGTTAGCCTTGCCTGACCTGTAGTGTATTGTAAAGTTGTAATCTGATAAGGAGGCTAACCAGCGGTGTCCTGTGGCATCCAATTTGGCTGATGTCAGTACATATGTCAAAGGGTTATTGTCTGTCATCACTGTGAAGCTATGGCCGTAGAGGTAGTCGTGGAACTTGTCCGTTATTGCCCACTTCAAGCAAAGAAATTCCAACTTGTGTGCTGAATAATTCCGTTCCGATGGTCTCAATCCTCTACTGGCATAAGCAATGACACGTGGATGTCCATCTTGCTGCTGATAAAGAACTGCTCCTAGACCCTGTCCACTTGCGTCCGTGTGGAGTTCAAATGGTTGGGAGTGATCAGCATATCCAAGTATGGGTGGACTTATCAACCTTGACTTCAGTTCTTGGAAGGATCCCTCTTGTTCCTCTCCCCATTGCCATTCCTTTGTGCATGGGGCACGCTTCTTGGATCTCTTGTCTGTAGGCATCAGTTGAGATAAAGGCCTTGCGATCTTGGAGAAGTCTTTGACAAACTTGCGATAATAACCGGCAAATCCAAGGAATTTTCGAACTTCTTCAGGATTGGTAGGTGGAGGCCAGTTAACAATCTTGTCAATCTTGTCTGGGTCTGTCTCAATGCCGTTCTCGGATACTATATAGCCTACATACTTGGCACGACGTTGAAAGAACTTACATTTCTTAGGTGCCAACTTGAGTCCAGAATCGATGAGTCTCTTCAGAACTAATTCAAGACGCTTGACATGCTCCTCGTGGGTCTTAGAGAAGATAATGACATCATCAATATAGACGAGACAGATCTTTAGATGGAGTCCTTCAAGGCACTGTTCCATGAGACGCTGATATGTGGCCGGTGCATTGGATAGTCCAAATGGCATTCTGTTGAATTCGTAGAATCCAAGAGGTCCTACAGTAAAGGCCGTCCGTTCTTTGTGGCTCTCCTCGATTTCAACTTGATGGTAACCAGACTTCATGTCTAATACAGAGAAGTAGTGATTTCCTTCAAGGCATTCTAACAGATCTTCTATCCTTGGAATGGCATATGCGTCCTTTATTGTCCTCTGATTAAGCTCGCGAAAATCAATACAGACGCGCAGTTTCCCATCCTTCTTTCTTGCAAGAACAATATTTGAGGCCCATGGACTATGAGAGTTCTTGATTACTCCAGCTGAAAGCAGTTGATGAAGATGGGACTTCACTTCTTCAAACATCCCGGGTGGGATATGCCTGTAACGCTGTTTGAAGGGTTGCTCATCCGTCAGTTCAATCCTATGCTTCACTGTAGAAGAGTGTCCAAGATCTTCATCATTCTTGGAGAAGATATCCTTAAACCTTAAGATGACATCAAGTCCTTGCTCCTTCTGTTCCTGAGTTAAGTCTTGATCCTCTATCTCAATCTGGTCCAACAGTGTCTGTTCATCTATGGGTCTACCAGTCGGAGGATCCTGTAGAGTGACAGGCTGAAGTTCACACAGTACAGCTCTAGGTGCAACAACAATGTTCCTTGTGGTGATGTTGAACACGTGGACTTCAATGGCATCAGGGTTATCTCGATCATATGTGACGATAGTGGGAGCAATATCCACCTCTGAAGGGATTGTTGCTTGTGATGAGGGATGAAGGAGTGCTGTATACCTGGGTGCTCGTAGTCCTTTACTTAGCTGACCTTTAATAGTGACTTTGCTGTTCGAAGGTATAATGATATTCCTATCCTCAGCACATTTTACAAGTCCTAGTCTATGCTGGTTCCGTTCAAGTTCCTTGGCCTCGATGACAATGGTCCTAAACGTTAAATACCATGGCGTGTGTAGTGGAGCTTTCTGTAGAAACTTGACTCCATGGTTTTGCTTGCACTTGTCAAGTAGGCAATTCAGAATGTTGGTACCTAGAAGTACAGGAACTCGAACACTGTACCTTGTGATGGGCACAACTAGGAATAAACATGACAATGTCTCACTGTCTGTTCCTCCTCCAGGTATAGAGAGTTCAGCTCTCACGAATCCCTTGTATGGCAATGCTTCACCTCCTGCACACTCAATGTCAAGGATATCTCCAAGTGGCTCCAAGGGTAGATGTGCGAGGTGCTCCTGATAATATCCTTCAGATATAATGGACACAGTTGCTCCAGTGTCAAGAAGAGCTTGCACTGGCTTACCGTCGATGATAACCTCAGCTTCATTAGCGTGTCCAACGAGTCCTTCCGGTATCCTGTTGGGGTCCTGTAGACAGCCTAGTGGTGACCCCTTCCCATAGGCCCTTGCCAGTTTAAAGGACGGCGTTGGTGGTCCAGTCTCACTCTACATCCAATTGCTACATGTCCAGCATATCCACAACGATAACAGACTACCTCATTCTGTCTCCAAGGAGGCTGAGTTGGATAAGATGTGTCCTCCTGTTGTACAAATTCATAAGGTTGTTGACCAGGTTGGTTGTAGAAAGCTTGTGGCTCTTGCACCTGAGATGGAACTGGAGCTTGGGAACTAGCTGTAGCTTGAGCTTGAGGCGCATCCTGGGGTTGGTACCCTACATAAGGTAACTGAGGATATCTAGGTTCATATCCTTGTCCTCTACCTCGTCCTCTTCGTTTGCTCCTAGTTCCGTATCCTGGTGTCTGTGGAGGAAATGAAGCTTGATGCTGGTACACCTGAGCCGGTTGTTGCTGTCTGTCCTTGATCTCAGTGACTTCAGTTCTTAGTTGCTGTATTGCTGTGGCAAGATTCTCCAGGTCCGACTTTGTGATAGTCTCTGATGGAGAAGCCATCTTTACTGCAGCAGACTGTTTCTTTGTTGGCGGCTGTGATTCCTTCCCTTGTCTCATATCAAACTCTATCTCCCTGAGTGCAATGCGTAGCTCGTCGAAGGATGAGATGGAGTCAAACTTGTAGTTTGATATCGTCTTCAGAGAGCTTCGTAGGCCAGTCCAAAGCATATTCCGTAGCATCTCGTCCTGCTCCAATAGTGGAATGTGATGGTGCTCCGTGACCTTGGATAGAAGATGCTCCAAGCGACATCCCCAAGACGCAACGTCTTCATTCTCTACTTGTGAAGCACTATAAAACTGAGCCAGGAGGGCTTCCTCCCGCTGTACAGTTCCATAGATGCTCCTCAGTTTCTTCAGAAGTTCCTGAACTGTTGCCTTGGGTCCTAGTCGCATAGCTACACGAGCAGCTTCTCCCTTCAACGAGTGTCTTATGGCTTGGTCCAGTACTGCAGCACTGTAAGCAGACGTCTGCTGAAGGCACTCCACTTCATAAACCCACAGGTCATAGGAAGCATCTTTTCCTTGGGTGTCTCCACTGAAGGAAGGAATCTTGGGGTAGGGAGGTGTAGCTGAGGCTGTGACTTGTGGCTTGGTTGTGACTTGTGATTTGTCCGGGATGTCCTGTTGCTCAGGAGGAGCTAACACTTTGCTTGGCAATAGTGGTCCTTCTTGGTGAGCCATGTCCTGGATCCATGTTTTCAATTCTTGAGGTTCCATAGTCTTGGGTTGTAATCCCAACTTTTGCAACAAATCCACAATATCACCAAGTTCTTCCTGCTTAAACTCCATGTTTAAGACTGAACAAGGTGATAACAACAAAAACAATGTTAGTAGTTAAACAGTGGATGGAAATGAAGCACTAATTAATGTGAGTGGGTACAACCTTTAATTTATCTACGATCATTGATCCTGAAATGCACCTTTGATTGCAGTGAAATAAATCAGACAATCATTAGAACATAGACAGGAATGTGTAGACTGGCCTAGGCGTGGGTTATGTAATACATGATTGGGAAATTATAAAATAAAAGGGCAATTATTTATAACTATTGAATTGAAAAGGCTTTCCCTTTTCATATGAAAAGCAGAGAAATACAAAATTGTGAGATGATGGTGTGAACAAGTGATATAACAATGGCGCAGCGCTATGGAAATACAACTTCCATATGAAAAATGTATAGAATGATAACGACGAGGGGTGCTTGTGATTATGAAATGGTAATGGAAATTCAACTTTCACTATTACATGAGAGTGAAATAATAAGGTGTTGAATAACTTAAAGAAATAAGGCTTAATAAATTCAACTTACATTATGACACAAAATATTCCAATGTAACAGTTGAATAATACTAAGATGCAAATATGGAATATAATGAATAGGATTTGATCTAAATTCAACTTACATTATGACATAAAAATGTCAATGTAACAGTTGAATGATACTAAGATGCAGATAATGCAATGAATAAAGAATTATCTAAATTCAACTTACATTAAGACACTTAATATGTCTATGTAACAGTTGAATGATACTAAGATGCAGATAATATGGAATATAATGAATAAAGAATTATCTAAATTCAACTTACATTAAGACACAAAATATGTCAATGTAACAGTTGAATGATACTAAGATGCAGATAATGCAATGAATAAAGAATTATCTAAATTCAACTTACATTAAGACACAAAATATGTCAATGTAACAGTTGAATGATGCAAAGAAAATATGAAATGTAACAATGAAAATGAGATTACATAAATTCAACTAACATCATAACACGATGTGTTAATAATGAAATGTTGAATTTATCTAAGTTAAACTTAAGCAATGAATTACGAAATTCAACTACATCACAACAATAATTGTGGCAATGGCTGAATCACATAAAGGCAAAATGTAATAATACAATAATATTATTACTACTATAGGGAATAAATACTAAGGTGAATAAATAATACAGTAATACAATAACGCTAAAGTGTTACCCCTTAGATAATAATGGATGAAGAAAATACAAGAGGGTAAGTGGATTGGAAATGAGAATGAGATGGTGCAAAGTGCAAAACGTAAGTACAGTCTGTCGTCAAACAATCAGTAAATAAACACAAGTTTAATCTTAAATTGTATTTATACCTATCTGATTATATCTATTATATTAGAGGAGAGGAAGGAATTGAATAGGAAAATGAACCGCACACACACGCATACACACCGAGAACAAAATTACATAATGAGTAAAATGAATATGAAAACCTACAACTAATAATTAATTTACATATGAATATAACTATCCAGAAAAAAAATATATTACATTATAGAAATAAAGAGTAAATATCAAACTTCACTGAATAAAATTACCCTAGGATAAATGAATGAAATTAGCACTAGGCAAGTGAAACGAAATTATACAAATAGCTACATAATACTAAATTATACTGAAGTAGTACAAATCTATGCCCTACGCTAAAGTGATATAACTAGGAGAATGTGGAAGAAATACAAATAAAGAAATAACCTTACATGATAATAAATGAAGGGTAAGACTTCCACCCGTAACCCCCGCTATAAAGTTCATAAATGTTGCCGTCATCGAAGAAAGTTTTTAGGTAAGACAAAAATGGAGAAGGAGAACACATAATCCAGTACACCAAAAGGAAAAAAAATCAACTAACTTGGGATTGAACACCCGCCATGATTGCACAATAGCATATGCGCATAACAGAAGCAAACCCAGTTAATATATGGAAACTAATAGGATGACAACTATTAATAATAACCTTTACAATGGATACTCTGTTGATATCCCTTCCAGTAGACATTCAAAAATGGGACGTTCTTTGCAAACGCAGCAGCGCCAGATATATTCCGCCAAATGCAGCCCGAAGTTGGACCGTGTTGTATGGGTGCTTGGTAACTGTCTCTTCACACACCACCACCGGTTTTCGATCAGGTTTGTACAAGCGCCACTTTGTGGATCTGAAGAAAAAATTAACAAATCAAACACCTCATACAAACAGTATTACGCCAAAACCATACATTGGAATATTACCTACCAACGAAGTTTTCAGAATGGTTGACTGTCTGGTGTGTGTAGCCTAGATCACTGATTCCCTTGTACGCCGCCCACTCGTCAGATATTATCGTACTGCCTTCCTTGATGTGTGCACTAATGATTGGCAATAATGTCAAAGCATTTCGTTTCTCCACAGGAACTAGAAAAAATTCCCTAGTCTCCCTGCAAATCCCGCCAAATACCCAAGTTCCTTCCACAACTCTCCCACGGTTGTACTTCCTCTTTCCAAATTTTGCTTCGTCAATTTCGACTGTTAGTCCGGGGCCACCAATTTTATTTACACCACTTTTTTCAACTACGGACATACATATTTCTCTACAGTAATTGTAGTGGTCGGATATAGTCTCACTACTAGTTCCCCGATTTTCAGACGGAATGCGAGTTTCCACCGCTGATAATTTATATGGGAATTTCTTACTGAAGCAATATAATAACAAAATTGTCTTCCGAATTGAAAGATTGGTCCCCTCAAACCAAGTTCCTTTCCTTAGAGACACATTGTTTTTACCACTCTTTTTGCAACGATTTTTATTACATTGGAATCTGTATTGAACACAATTTTGGGAACGAGCACTCACTTTCTGTAATTTCCGTATCTCACAACTACAGGTTGGGCAAGTAGCTCATTTAGGCAGAATTCCCAATTTCTGACAATATGATATTGCTGTGGCTTCAGTAGACAACTTCTGGCACAATGAAAAAAAATTCTCACCAATTGATGACTCGTTTAAATTACTTGCCACGCTTGTTGTAGGAACATTTTCCACTTCTTCATTCACTGGTGGTATATCATCTACATCACCTGTAACTACATCTTTGGGGAGAAATAGATCGTCGCTATCAGAGGAGGGTGATACATGGAACTTCTGTTGAGCACATTGGATTGGAGAATCGGAATCTGAATCAAATAAATCCAAACTACCCACATGCTTACGTTTCCGTGACATGTTCTAACAACTGTCGCAGGTACTCAGCGCTCACCTTTATATCATGTATATCCAAGCTTTAATTTCACGTGCAAATCATTCAATTCATTGCAGACATGCTCACTTCACTGATTTGATTGACAACACACAACACATATTTCATGAAATATTCATCTTTAATGCGTGTCAATTGCAAGGCATTCTAAATGATAAATACATGGTCGTATAAAATACAACACAAATAACTTAATTTCATTTAACATTATAAACGTAATCATTAAAGAACGAAGGATTAAATATAATTTTGAGGAAAAATATCTTTCGAAAAATGTATTATTTACTTCCGATTCGAACCCGTACCTCATTCGGCTTTCAAAGCCACAGGTGTCATAAGACACTCACGGCCACAACACACGATGAGAAATTCATCATCAATTAGCATTCTTAAGTCAGTGAAACTTTCAACATTCATAAAGTTAAATATTTTAATTTGACCTCTTTCACCAACAGCCCGCTTAGCTCAGAGGAAACAGATTTGGGATGTCACGCCAGCGGCCCGGGTTCGATTCCAGCTGTAGACACGTATAGATTTGCAAAAGTTGTTTCACTTGTATGCACTAACATTTAATTAGTTGTTCTCAAATAGTACTTTCAAACAGGAACCGGAAGCTGCGCAATACCAACATACTCAAAGGAAAATGAGAAAAGAGAAGGGATTAGAACTGAGACAGCGTGAGCGTGAGCGAGAGAGAGAGAGAGAGAGAAAGAGAGAGAGAATCTTTTTAATAACCTTTTTTATACCCCAAAACTTCTATACCCCATTTAAACGCTTAAACCCCCAAAAAATAAATAAGCGCCCCTTTTTTATAATGACCTACTTGACAAGGAATTTATTTCCAAAAAAATAAACCGGGGGTTACGGACGGAATTCTTTCCAAATGAAGAACTAAATCTTAACTAAACTTAACTAAATTGGTTACAAATTAACAAATATAAACCCCAAAATAGATTACATTATAAATACAAAGTGTTGGTACCAACGATACTAATACTTATAAAGAAAGCCGGCAGTAATTACAAAATTTAAATTACGTGGTTATAGCTCACATAAAATAAGCAAAACAGTGAAATTTTAACTATCATACATGATTAATAAACAAAATTATTGATTATATATCACATTAGGATAATGCCACGTATATTTTACACAATGATATATACAAAAGGTTTCAACTCACGTGAGGGTGGATATCCTTAAATCCAACATGAAAACACAAATCACAAAACACAAATCACACACAAAGTGTCACAAAAGAGTCACAGGGTCCAACAAGGTCAAGGTCACAAGGTCACAAGTTCAGTGTCACATCACTGGTCATCATCAGATGACAGAAGCACAGATCACAGATCCCCTGAGTTCCGATCTATTCCTAGACGCTGTACACGTCATCCATGCCATCCATGTTCGAAACGTCCTCACTTGGGGCTCCAGATGTAGCAGGGTCAATGTGTCTCGTATAAGATGAAAACACTCTGCTGGGGTGTGAGACGTTTATTTCGTTTTATGGTATGGAAGTGGGAGTTCAACACCCTGTAACAATGAATACAATAATATAATACACATCATATATTTAAAACACTTAATACATATTCCACACTTATAATGAAACATATGGATACATTAGTTTAATGCCTCAGTTACTCAATGCATACTATAATAGCATTGTCTAGATCATACATTGTACATATAACTTATGCTTACATCATTACACATAATGCAATGATACTACCTTTCAATAAAGATGATACGATATATTATAATATTATACTATCATGCATGTAGTACAATTAATAACAATGTATATACATATTCATGATCATTACGAATAACACGTAATGATAAGTTATATACAAGATATAAATATACATGTACACATACCCTGTGGGTGGTACAAGGGTGCACCCAACTTGATAACAGCGTAGTGGAATTTATGGGGAATCACGCTGTAGTAAAAATCATTGCAATTAGGTAAAGGTTATATGGAATGTATTAATAATAACGATATAACTTATCAAAAGCATTTCTTCCACATCACTTATATTTACACCTACAAATAGTTAAAATATAGCCACTTATATAAAACACACTCTCTCATCTCAAACGTTCATAAAAAGGATAGTAAAGATAAGAATAAAGAACAATACTTATTTAGGTATATAGTTTAAGATTTGGTTTATATGTATAGCACACTTACCTGCTATACTTTATGAATATCTATTTAAATTATGATAAATAGATTTACTTTTACAATAAACATACTGCCAAGGTTAAATGCAATATAACTTTATACTAATAATATATATATACTAACCTCAAAATCACATTGTTCTGTCTGTCTGTAATTCTGTCTTGTCAGTGTAAAGAAGCTGTGCAGAATGACTTAAAATGTGCATGAAGTTAGTAAGACCAATCAGCAGAGAAGCGTCCTGGCTTGGTTACGTTATGTAATAGGTTTAAGAGAAGACTACACTCTAAAGGCTTAACCCTTGTTGTGCTAAATAACAATATAAATAAAAAGAGAGTATGGTAATGAGATAAAATACTTTATTTACAATAAAATACATCTGCCACATTAGTTTCGTTCGTAGTCTAGCCGGTAAGGGATATATCATTAAAAAAAATTGCATAGGATTCATAACGAAAAAGAGGATGTACAAAACTGTCTATGCATGACAAATTTAATTTTCATAAGAATATACAAGGATATAGCTACTCTAAATCCCTCGGGATAGCAGGTGAAAATGCAACAAAACTAATATCTAATGACCAGTGACAAAATCAATTATTCAAATGGTCTTAATCAGTACCTCGTCACGTGACTCAATACCTTATGGTTGTGCAATATGAATATCTCCCCACAGAAATGTATTCGCTATCAATCCAGCAAAACACATGTCTGATTTTCATACACACTTAGTGTTTCTCCATTCTAACATGACGATTTTCATCATGAACGTTTTGTTTTAGCGAATGCACTTTGTAAAAGGTCCTGACTACCGGATACAGACAGGGACTCGTCAGTAGGAGTAGGGAGTTTGCGCCTGAGTATTGAAACTGAATAAATCCTTTAATAAAGATAGACCTAAGTATATATGTTCTTAAACCGTTTGTGTCACAATACACATGTAAATATCGAATCGTTTAAAACACGCTTTTGCATTTTTGCGATAGATAACAAAGACTGCGACAGCCAAAATGACGCAAATAGATAACTCTAACAGACAAAACATTATGCCTTGAAGAGTTATGACATCATGAGCGCTCGCAAAATGCCGTCATTGTATTGCTATCGTTTTCGAAAGACTCCCGCTGCATGCTCGTCAGTAGTTTACAGGTGCGCTAATTTACTAATCCAACTTTTTATTTTGTAGAAAATATGACATATACTTCAAACAATTTGCTCTATCCGTGTCAACATATGGAATAAAACGAGATTAATATCATTTAAAAGCATCATGTCGACTCTAATATCATTTAAAAGCATAATACCGACTCTAATATTTAAAAGCTTAATACCGACTCTAATATCACTTAAAAGCATAATACCGACTCTAATGCCATTAAAATGCATAATACCGACCCTAATATCATTTAAAAGCATAATACCGACTCTAATATCATTTAAAAGCATAATACCGACTCTAATATCGTTTAAAAGGATAATACCGACCCTAATATCATTTAAAAGCATAATACCGACTCTAATATCATTTAAAAGCATAATACCGACTCTAATATCATTTAAAAGCATAATACCGACTCTAATATCGTTTAAAAGGATAATACCGACTCTAATATCATTTAAAAGCATAATACCGACTCTAATATCACTTAAAAGCATAATACCGACTCTAATATCACTTAAAAGCATAATACCGACTCTAATATCATTAAAAAGCATAATACTGACTCTTATATCATTTAAAAGCATAATACCGACCCTAATATCATTTAAAAGCATATTTCTTAAAATGTTTCCCATTTGATATATGTTCGTGCCTAATTCATTTTCTTTAGAGGATCTATTTACTTGTTACTCGACCCGACAACGTAAACGTAGAAGAGGCTTTCTAGCAAAAACTGGTTATTGTGGACACCTTTTAATCATTTAGGGCATGTCAATTCATTAGCTTAACCTAATCGAACATGTTTTGCCTATTTTAGAACTGCTTCTCTGACTTAAAAAAAGATTGCCTGGCGATAAGTAACTCTTCTTTTCGTTTTCGTGAGATACCTTTTCTACAGTCCTGTTGAACTTGTTATGCTATTTACAGAAGGGTCTTACATCACAAGGTATTTTCAAGGTGATAAGTCAAGGTATACTGCCAACAGGTTTTAAGCATTACTATGTCGGCAGCACTAACGCTAAACGACTACAACCGTTCTACCTTACACACATCAACAGTAGATCAATCTAAAATAAATATATATATATATACCTTAATATTGCAGAACTCGGTTGTATGAAATGTTTTATACACGTCGCAATATCTCTTTTAATTTTCTTTCACTACCTTGAAGTATTAGATTAGCCTAATTATGAAAAGGTCCACGTGAAAATAAAAGGGAAGTAAACATTAGCAAATTCATCATAATCTAAAGATTCGTGGATGGAAGAAACAAAGAAAAAAATGTGAACATCGAGTTTCTATGAGGTGCAACTGTACAATTTTCACACTTATAATGAGAATTTGAAGCCCTGAATTTATTGCTATAGCAAATTATAATCTCATACGGTAAACGTTAATTTTGATGTCCACAGTTGTTAATATTTCGAGTTTACGAGAAGACCAATCAAATGAAAAATGAAAAGCCTTTAAAAGTATCATTTAATAATAGGAAAATCTCTGTTACTTTAAATCCCGCCACCAGCTGTTCATCCTGCTTCATCAGCGTAATTGAATCCGCGGATTTAGCTCCTTCCATATACCCTGATCTCCTTAGAGCCAAATGACTCGGAAGGCTGGCGCGGTTTGATGTTCGTGGCTGTGCTCACCTGTTTTAGTTTCAGCCATTGAAATGTTATTATCCAAGGAGCTTGACGCTTCTCTTTTGCACTTAACGGAATTTTCCATCCGGGTTGTGCCACTGTTGCTGGATGCGAGCGGTAAGAGGCTTTAGCCTAAAGGACATCAAGGTAGGAAGGAGCTCGATCAGCGGATTCAATTACCCTGCGGATTCAATTACGCTGATGTAGCAGGATGGGCCTCATTCAATCTAACGGAACTTCCACATACACAAATGTAGATGTTTTCAAATGCAATTAATAAGAAAGCATTTGGATTATCTAGATCTAGTTATCTGGATTTCCATTTTCTACCCACAGAGGTTTTTCCCTCATTAATTCCCATACGTGTACAGCTTATGTTTTGATACGAGCTTTTCTCGGGTTTACCGCAATGTCCCGTAGCCGCCAATATTACAACATTAACTACCTTGTGATATTACAGCCAATGAAAACGACGCACATATGGTTAACATAAAATCATTTGTTGTCACCGTGGTCTATGCAATGTCGTTGTAGTTACATAACGCAATATGTTCTGTAAAGAAAACCTATAATGCAACGTGCGTTTCTCAGCAATTTTGAATGAGACGGCTTCGCTGATTGCTGGCTTTGATTGGATCCAGTCAGGCGTTTATATTTCTAGACCGAGACACGTATCAGGACAGGGGTTGTCTAGGAATTTTATGACGCTGCTACTTCTCTTGTGAGATTTGCCAAAATATAAGTCTTTTGACTGGCAGGGTTCAAGTCGCTGACTAAAGCAGTCATAGATATGCGCAAAGAAAACTCTTAAAGGTTTCCAAACTTAAGGTCAAGTAAAAGTTATAGTCACAGTGATTTGTTCAGAGTATCTCAAAGAAGATTTTGAAATGTCTTTGCACTTGCGTCCAAATTCACCGTGCCTTGAATGATTCAGACTCCCCTAAGATTACTAATTGGATTTCAGTTAGGTCTTCAAAGAACAAATGCTTTCAGACTTTTTTTTTTTTTTTTTTTTTTATTGGCTCCAAAAATTACAAGTATAGGTTTTTATATGTCCAAATTATGAGTCAGATACATGGTTGGTCTAGTTTTCCATAAAACAGAGAAAATATGTACAGGAGTGATGTCAATCATAATAAAACATGCATGTACATGTAAATATGATATAGCAATACATATAGAAGTAGAAGTTAGATTAAGTAAATATGGTAAAGTACATGCTGTGGTCATGCAAGTACTGGTATGAGAGGGTTCCATTTATGAATAAAACTTCCATTTCTATTATTCATTTTTGCTATATATTTTTCAACAAAAAATATTTGTTTCAGAGTATTAATATACAAGTTTACATTTGGCAGTTTATTCTTGATACTGCATATGTAAATATGTCTTTTTGCAGCAATGATGATATGATTCAGTAGTCTATTTTGATGCAGAGTACCAAACCAGACCAGAAATTTGGATAATATTGGGTGAGGATATAAAAAGTTGTTAAGCCAAATTTGTAAGTTATTCCAAAAGGTTTGGGTCACCTGACATTCCCAGTACACATGACAAAGGTTCTCATTTTCATCATTACAAAAACAGCATAGACTATTATCAACCTTTTTCATTTTGAGCAATTCATTCTTTGTATAGATTTTACCATGCAAAAATTTTTATTGAAAATCTATAAGCTTTATATCTTGTAATCCCTTTTTGTATACTGTGAATATGTTTTCCCAAACAAAGTCCATTTCAGGAAATGAATTCTGCCATTTAGTACAAATGTTTGGTTGTTTACCACTTGAAATAAGTTTATCATAAAAACTCCTGCAGCCTTTTGATCTTTTTAAGAGGTTTATCTGACAATTGTTTATATTTAAATTCATGACTGGAATAGAATGGCAGCATTTAATAGTATGTTTCCAAGATTCAGGAATTAGATTCAATAAGTATCTCAGATCTAAGATGGTACCTTTGATACAATATTTTTCTTTTAAAATTTCTATTGATAGAAAACCAGTTTCATCACATATATCTCTGATATTTATAATTCCTTTCTCTGCCCAGTCTTTTATGAAGTGTTTAGAGTTTTTGAAATTGTGGTTGAACCATAACGGTTGTGATAAATGTTTTCTGGGTCCACATCATGTTTTTTGTGAAATAATGTCCATGCCTTTAATACATCATGCCAAAAAGGATTTTCAATTTTTTTTTAAATTTGAGAATTTGCTCCAAAATTAAATAAGTCTTTAAGAGGTATTTTGCATGGGTTGTTCTTATTAACTTTTTAAAAATAAAGTCTGAATGTAGACAATTTCAGGGCATTAATAAAAATTTTTTTGTGTCAATCATTCTTAATCCTCCTTCTTCGTATTTTTTTTAATTACACTTCTCTTTATTTTATCATTTTTATCATTCCATATGAATTGGAAAAATATTGTGTCTAGTGAAACAATGAATTCTGTTGGAGGGTTGGGCAAAGAATTAAAAATATGTACTAATTTTGAGATTGCTAATGTCTTAATTACTGTTATTTTACCAAGAAGAGTTAAGTGTCTTTTTCTCCATGATGCCAAGAGTCTATTAATTTCTTCCAGTCTCTTTCTGGTGTTGATTACCCATAAGTCTTCAAGATCTGGTGTAAACTTTATACCAAGTACATCAAATTCATCAATTACCCATTCAATGTTCAGGTCATGACAAATTTTATCAGAAGATTTAGCCTTTGATCCAATCCAGATTGCTTTTGATTTATCTAAATTTATTTTTAAACCTGACATTTCATAGAATTTATTAATTGTATCAATAGCAGCATATAAAGTCTCCTCAGTTCCATCAAGACATAATTCAGTATCATCAGCATATTGATCCAATTTATATTCAATATCATCAATGACAATACCTTTAATGTCTTCATTATTTCTTATCATACAACCAAGAATCTCAGCTACCAAAAGAAACAGATATGGTGACAGTGGGTCTCCCTGTCTACATCCTCTTTCGTTAGCGAAGAAGTCTGAAAAATTACCATGTTGGATGACACAAGAAGTTGTATCATAGGTTAATAGATTTATCCATCTTATGATTTCAGGACCAAAACCAAATTTGTGTAACACTAGGTTAATAAAATCTTTAGAGACTGTGTCAAATGCTTTTTCAAAATCAATTAAAATCAGCAGTCCAGGAATGTTTTGTTTCTTTGTTTCAAATAATATGTCATACAGTAATCTTGTGTTTTCACTTATAGTCCTACCTGGTATAAAACCAGTTTGATTAGAGTGAATGAGTTCATCTAAAGTTGTTTTTAATCTATGTGAAATACAGAAGCTGATAATCTTAAAAACAGCATTTAGTAAAGTGATAGGCCTCCAGTTTTGGAGTAATGTTCTGTCTTTGTTAGATTTTGGAATACAGGTGATAACACCTCTCTTCATACTAAAAGACATTTCATTCTTCTTTGACACATCTTTAATAAATCTATAAATGTATAGCTTTAATTCTTTCCAAAAAAAACTTGAAGAAATCAATAGGGAAACCATCAATCCCTGGGCTTTTGTTATTCTTCATCATATTGACAGAAGTGCTCACTTCCTCCATACTGATTTCTTTTTCAAGATTTTCTCTTACCCGTACCTGAGAATGCCGCACTGATGCGGCAAATGTGCGGCACATGCGGAAAAAGTGCGGCAAAGAGAGGTTCAGTGCGGCAAAAGAGCGGCTTCTTGTAAAGCCGCACTTTTGCCGCAACTTCTTTGCGGCATCCTTGCGGATTTTATACGGCTTTGTGACTTTGTCATTTTCTTGTGCGGCTTTACCCAATAGTTGCGGAATTTATGCGGCTTTTCTGACTTAGAACTTTTCATGTGCGGCATTATGACAATTCTTTGCGGAATTAGTGCGGCTTTTTTTTACTTAGAAATTTTCTTGGTGCCCACCTGAGTCTAAAATGAGAATTTTGTCTAAGTCCAAAATGCCGCAGAGCGGCATTTTTGCGGCAATACTGACTTAGAATATTTGCAGGAGTTTTTTTTTAACAAGCTCTAAGATGTCTGGTTTTATCAATTCGCCATGCAAAAGTAAAACCAATGGCTAACTCATCAGGCTTCAGTTTAAATATTAGATAAATATTAAACATAAATCTAAAAAAATTCAGCACAGCTAATTTAGAGGTAAATATATCCACAATTGATGTCATAGGCTTGTAAAACTTTCAGTTTCGTAAATATAGACTAATATAACATTTAGCCCCTAAGTTAGTCTTCAGTACAGTTAAGCGAGTCCAAAATCTACTATTTAGAATCACCAATCACAAATGAATCTATGCACAAAATTTCAGTCATCTAAGGCTTTTAGTTCTTGTGAAAAATTTAGGGTGTGGCCTTATTAAGCACCACAGCCTAAAAAATCTGAACTTAATAACCAACACTTACTGTTCACAAGTTAATAGCTGTCTAGGGCTTTTTTTCTGGAAAAGAGGTCGAAACATGTTTTAGGGTGAGGAGCCCATGGCCCTCATTCAAGACCACAGGCAAAACATCTAGAATTTTTTATCCCTATTGATTGAGATGCGTGGTGCCAGTGCTTCATGAGAAGAAGTCCAAACAGTGAACGGGTGAATTGATGAATTGACAGATGCCTTTAATCAAGCCTGATGAGCTAAAACATTTCATATTTGAATTTGACTGAATTGATTAAGATGAAGTAGATAAATTATTTTAGTACCCATATGGTTCATCATAAGCAGTGACATATTTTCAATATAAGCACATGTGCAAATCACTTTAGCCTAGCAACGATTGTTTAAGTGCGAGTTACCGTATTTTGTCGTCTGTGACATCATACAACCATTGTTCATGACGTCACTGTGGCAGAGCGTCGCAAGGGAAGGAGGCTGTTTTCAATGCATTTTAAATGGAACAGAATCGGGAATAACAAAATTAATACACTCAGAGGTCTGTCATATGATTTTTATAAAACTCATGCAAAAGTTTTGTATAACTCTCACTCTTGCTTGGGTAATGAAAAGATTCACACTTGTTTCATAAAAGTCATTAGACACACTTCCTCGGGTAATAATCTCTATTTGAGTTACTGAAGAAGATTTTTTAAAGAACAATAACGTTACTTATGGAAACAATATGTTTTATTGCAATCATTACAGTGTGTTTTACATAGAAGCATTTGATCTTCATCATCATTATAACAATGATGAATATCACAAAAGTTATCCCTAAAACATCTTTATTTTCTTAAAACTTTGAAATCTAATGCACTGTTTGAAGAAAGAGTACAGAATTTGTTTAATAAAATTAAAATCAAATAAATATTTTGAAGATATAGATCAGTTTTGGTATAATGTACCATTTTTTTAACTTCCACCCATATATATGTTTGTTTACAAAATGATTGAAACCTGTTGTTTTGAAGAAATGAGATGAATATCTGTAGAAATAAAATTTAAATTGTGTACTGTTTTCCTTAAGAGTGGGATGAAAAATAAATTGTGCATGCATTGAAGTCAACATATTCAAATGTTTGTTGATGGAATATTTTCACACATACAAACTTTGGAAAAGCACAATAGGTTAAATGATCAATCATACTGCAAAGTTTTACCTTTTAATAATTGGGAAATTATCTATTGACCAGAAGTCAGATTTCCATGTCTTTTTGACAATTTTTATTGGCAATTTATAACAAATTAGAAAATCTATAATATCAGACTGATACTGCACATGTTCTCAGTTTAGTTACATTTGATAAAAATCTGAAAGTTCCATCATTTAAGCAGTGCTATATCAAATTACTGTCAATTGATTCTACTTAAAATCGAAGTTGATTGATAATTTGATTAGTTATTGTTAAGTTTTCTTATTTATTAATTGATTTATCTATTTATTTATTCCAAAAATAGACACATAGGCCTAGATAAATAGATAAATAAAAAGTACATAATTTGGATAGATCGATAGGTAAATGGATGATTGATTGACAGCCACGGAACGGTTTTTGAACTTAAAATTTCATGCCATTTTGGTATTATTCAACAACAAAAAAATGTATGCACATACAAACCTCTAATAACGTTTTTGGCCTACGTGAATCATTTGCATGACAAAACATAATAATCCAAGTTGATGAAAGTTCGAAATATTCCTTACAAAATCATCCTCTTTTTATTCGGCACTTCGGAAAATTTAAAATTCTTGGCAGATAAAATTTCGGGTACAACTATAGAATTGGTTCGCCACCCATTTCATAATTACTATTCATTACTTTATGTCTATGTATTCTTTGATATAACATCTTCAATATTATTTCCCTTTCAATTATTGGTTAGGGTTTAGGGTTAGTGTTACTGTTGGGGTTAGGGTTAACATTAGGTTTAGGATATGTATTCTAGGTGGCGAACCAATTCTATAGTTGCTCCAAATTTCGCTGTTTTAATAAATATAAACTTCATATATTATTACCGTTCTATTTACATCTGTTGGTAGTTTAAACAAATTTGCCTGCTTGCATTTCGCGCAAATATTTCAACCGGAAGTTTATGTTTGGTGTAAGAAATGCGGTGGATTCGTACCGAATGCGAACTCAATATTTATTGTCAAAATAGTGTTTGAAATTGATGGTTTTAAAATTCACTCGTTCGTAGTATCTTAAAATCACGACATGGGTACCCTCTAATTTGTTTGTTTTCTCCGAACTACATTTGTTTTTGCGCATTGAATATACCCGCTAAATTTAATAACCGGAAGTGTAGCCATTGTCTTATACTCCACAGCAGCGCTGGAAATAGTCTATCACTCAAATAACGATATCGGATTTCGGTGCGAGGAGCAATGTTCTGTCGGTGAATTCGTACCTTAGACGAACTCGACTCGATTTTAGAACCACTTTATTGACAAATAAATGTCCTATATCAGTTTCATTTGTTACCAATTCACTTTCCAATCATCTTCAGAAAGAACTTGAATTAACCCTTATCCCTAATTTTGTACATACAAGTATTTTAGTAACCTTGTTAGGTGTTGATTTATGTTTTGACAGATCTTGGATTCGGGTTTATACATGCACAATTTTCGAAAACGCGAATTCAACTTGAAATATCGAGGTTTTCTGGAGGAATAACAGGATGCGACATGCTTAGAGAGGCTATATTTGCAAACACGAACAATATTTTTGGTATGAAATAAACGGCAACAAATCTTATAGCCTATATGTTCAGCTCCAACAGTATTTTAAGTAGGCGATCTCAACTTTATTTTAAAGAGCGACTCTGTGAGTTGTTGAAATCATATTTGCCAAACTTAATCAGTGGTGTCATTTGATCGCGAATTATCGACTGCTACCAAAAAGACACATTTCAAAGCTTACTGTTTTTTTTACATTGACAATATGAAGGTAGAACGTCGCAATTATGATCGAAAACCGGACAATGGCGCGCGTCAAATAGTCAAACGTAATTTTGGAGACTCATCTAAAACAGCCAGGAGGGCAGTTAGGAGTTGATAGTGTTTGTTATGTTATATAACTAGTATACATGTATATTGCACGTAATATCTACACCTCTTTGCATTTATAAGGCTGTTAATTTTTATATTTTCATGGAAAACCAGTAATTGTCATATATATGTCCTTTAGGCATGGACAGTTATGATGTTTTGATTTTATATCACCATATAGGGCATTTAGGTTCGTATCAAAGGTAAATAATATATCATGAAAATCACGGAGTGACTCTTTAACTGGCTTATGATAAACGCGAAGGTGCATAACTGATTGACATAAATTAATATAGCAAATTTACCGTTGGCCTATGTATATTGTGAATAGGGCCTAACTGAGAAATAGTCATATTATAAAGCAAAGATTTCAAATGTACTGTAGCTTTTGCGTATTAGAAGAAATGCATATGCACTTTTTTTACCCGCAAAAATCCGGAAGTAAAATAATTCTTTTAATGAGAACAATAAATGTTTAAATAACTAACAAACAGGTGGTAGGCAAGGAATAAATCTACATATTTTGTCCAATAAATATGATTTAGTGAGATTTGGTGCCAAATGATGAAAGATATGAGTTTACCGCCGATATTGTTTTCAAATCTATATGGACAAACATCGTAGTTGTAATTATTGAAATGTCAGATAAGAAATTAGCATTATTCTCGCCGCGGATAAGAATTTATTTTTTAAATGGAAACACGTGTATACGAAATGTGATTTTATAACAACTATCATCTGATGACGTAGTTATTATATACTCCGAAACGTCGTAAGGTTAAAATTAAATTAAAGATTCAACCCATGAATAGTTGGAGTCAAATATACCAATTGTCCTACTGGTGTCTTTTTAGCGAGAAATACTGACTGTTGATGGAAAGTAGCATTTTAATGCTGTTCGGTCGAGCAGAGTGACGATATAAAGATAAAAAGTAGCGATTCATGCAAATTGTATGTGTAGTTTCGGCTTTAGCACATACATTCGGTGTTTGTTTTTGTTTCTAACATTATAATTTTCATATATTTGATATTCTTTTTAAATATGTGAGATGTTTTGAATAAGTATCATCATGATTGGTGCATTGACACTATTATATAGAAAGCAAAATACTATGCATGCCAAGAAAATGACGGAGTATCTGTTTAAGAAGTTGTAATGAAGTTCTTATCAGTTAGTGGCCTAAAAGATATTATCTACTTTGAAATAATAAATAATGACACAATTTGCAATTAATAATTCAAGAAGCCGATAAATAGCAAACACGTTCGGTTCAGTATGCCAAAAGGGTTCAATCAACTTCAAAGCAGTATAGTTATAGCATGGACTTTAAATCTAGAAATGTTTCTTACGTTGAAAGTCTCCGATTCACAGTGACCGTTAAATTTGGCGCAGCGTTTCCTAAATTGTTTTTTTGTCTCAAAAAGTATCGTGAAACGCCATTCCCACATAGATGCTTTTGAGGCAAATCGTTTTTGAAAATCTATCATACAAACGACTTTTCTTTCTACTAATGCGTCAAGAGTAGACCAGTTGGAGAAATTTAGGAACAAGTCGACTTTAATTCGAGCAATAGTACATAAAGTAAATATTTCTCAAACATTTACATTTAGCACATGCATTTAACATTCATTGAACATTACCTGTGTTTTCCAAAGAATTGCGATCGTTTTTATAAGTTGTATCGGCCCTATCGTCAAGGCAATTGTGAATGTATATGGTGACAAAAAAGGCTACGCGATAAAGCGACTTAAGATGATTTTAAGATTTTTTAACTTGTTACGGACATATAGCTGTCTGTGTTTTTTCGCTATTTTGAAATAAGGAAAGTTTTTACGCTAAATAGTCAATTGCTTATGGTTTACACACACTCTGTATAGCTTTGAGTTTATAAGAAGTAAATCTATTAATCAATCATTCTGTTATATTATACACTATAACATTAATTTTAGGAATTTGTAAGTTCTTAATTTCGGAATTTAATTCGTGCAAAAACTAACGTGCGTATGCCACTATCCTATTTTCAATGACACGTTTCAGACTTCATTGTTGAAAAATATGGTATTGAAAACATTCGTTGAAAATAAATATCTCAATTAAGTTATCCATTATACACGCTATAACAAATTGTTATCCTATTTTCGTGAATAATAAGCAAATCTAAAAATTATTTTAATGCGTTTTCATTGGCTTGCTTTCTTGAAATTGGAATCAGGAAAATCAGTTATATTATATATTGATAATATTATTATCTATAAATATTATGAGTCAAATATTATGAGTCCTCAAAGACAAGGTAAAGGAATAATCGGTTTAAATAACACGATGTTGTGGTCCGTTTAGGGAATGGACATTGGATTTTTTTCCAGCCACGATGGAATCATCGGAAGTCCTTTCTACGCATGCCCAAGAATAGGCGCCACATTATGAAAATGGTAACACCAGGCATGGGGTGATTTTCCGTTTTCTAAAGTATCATGTTGCCTGACGTGGGTTGTTCTTCGTATTGTACGATCTTGGAGACATTTTCATTCTATTCGGAAATGTAGGAAATGTTCTTAAATTGGAGGCAGCAATAACCGTTGGATGAGTGACCTGATTCTTGGGCCCTGTCGATCACACGAACCAAAACAATGGACGAATCCGGAAAACGAGAACGAAGAATGCTTATGTTTTGATACACTTCTGACCACATCGTAGGTATATTTTACTATGTATTTGTTTATATTTAACTATAATTTCCTTTGCTAAAATAACATTTAAATAGAAAAACAATTCTATTTTGAATTATTTCACCATTGAAAACACAATATTTATTACTGCAATTTCTTATTGATAATTGTGGATATATTTATTCTTATCTAGATTCAACATCAAGTAATTGTTAATTTCGAAATATCACCTGCTAGGGAAGGGTACCATGATATCCATCTCTGATACCAGTTTTACTGTTAGCAACAAGAAGTTTATGATATTTGCAACCATCTTTACCTTTAGCAAGGCAGTAGTTAATTGATTAACAAAGGTAGTTTGAAATACAATGTTGAATTAATTCTTTTGTATATGGATTGATTTATTAATTAAGATGTTTTCAGTTATTCATTGATTTTTTTTAAAGGTCACATGATTTTTGTAATTAATTATCACAAACTTTCATCCTTAGAAGCAATTAAGTTTTTATAAGTGAACAAGTAATTGTCATTCTTTTAAGATACACACCTTAGTTAATGTGTCCTTTGGCAAGGGGGGGGGGGGGGGGGGGGTGGGGGGGGGGGAGACGCTGGCCCACCAACTTCTCTTCATTAATTATATCTAATTGGATAAATTAATTGGCTATTGAAACTTCCTGGATTCACCAGTGCAATTTTTTTACATGTTTAAAGAAATATTATAATAAACACAATCTTTCATTTGAATACTGATTATCTCAATAAACAAAAGGAACCTATTTTTTATTTTTCTCATAATTCTTTTTACCTGTTTTCAAAGTGAAATAAGGTGTGGAGGAAAAAGTCTTTAGTCGTTTATTTGTTAAGTTTCCCCTCCTCCAGCTCAAGCCTTCAAAAAATATTTAATCCACTTAATTTAGAAAGGATGACCAAAGCTCAACATCTGATGAAAAACAGTTGTGATTGGAGGACTATACTACTTGTTTCAATTTTTCAGAAGTCAAGAAATGCAACGATCTATAAAAGGGAAAACAGGATTACAAAGTGAGTGCAATATGAAAAAGAGAATTCTGAAATTTTGATCGAGAATTTAAGTTAAACTCATGCATTCGTATCATTTTAAGTTATTACTTTCAGTGTTTATTGAAGATGAATCAATCCAACTATCTGCAACATCATATCTGTTGTAGCATGTTACAATTGATTTATTGTCTCTAAAAGATGGTACTTTTAATTTTTCTCATGATTATATATCAGAATGAGGTCAAAAGAAAAGGATCTATTCATCCTGGATCTAATCTGCATAATGAATTTGAGAACTTCATATTTGAGGTAATAAAAGAAATTGTACTCATATTGATAATTTCAATGTGGTAAATCATTCCATGTTTATCAAAATAGTGAGGTTAAGACAGTGAAAAAGTTTTTTAAAAGTTCTTCTGTTTTAAGTTTGGTGTTCTGCATCAAAGTTTGTTTTTGCCTAAAAGCACATAAAATATAACATGTCATATCATATATGTTTCGTATATTGTATGGATATATTTTATTTAAATTCTCAAATAAAAGTGAAAATGTTTTAAGGCACTTATAGTTTTAGGGCTTCCTTTGTTCCTTTACTAAACCTGAAACTGTAGCAAACGGAGAGTTTGTACCCGAATGTCCATTAATCTTTAGCTCGAATAAACCATTATCTTCTTGCATTTAATAAGATCAAAGTAACAATATTTACTAACAGATTTAGATCATATATCATATTTTACATCATTTCGTTATTTCATATTTCTTCTTTATTTTTGGGAACAGCTGCAGAGATGAGCGTGAAGAAAATTCTGAGCTGGCCGAGGTCTGATGCTTCAAAGTCTCTTCTGCTGAAATTTCCAATGAAAAGAGGGAAATAAGGGTAAAGTCAAACATAGACCCAAAATTTTAATGAATGATAATATTAACATAATTATTAAAGAGTGGAAATTCAAATTGCAATATTTCCTTTCATTGGTGAAAAGAACCCCAATAACCCCCAAGGTCCATTTTACATGTTGAATTAGATAATGATAACATTCTGTAGATTATGATAACATTCTAATTCTTTTCTTTTCTTTCCAGAAATCAGAATGAAATCTACCATTGTTTGATACACATCAACAGCCGGGAAGATGGCAGCCCTTTAGAAACTGTTTGAAGTTCAAAGAAGAATTTGTTTAATGTTTGTAGTGATGTTTACTGTTAAGTAAAGATTTCAAACCTAAATGTTTTTGACTCACCTTGTTATATAATGAATAGATGGTGGTGTTGATTCCGTGATATTTCTTCTTCAGGGCTTCTACCACTAGTCAAAACTAATTTTAATGCACCAAAAATATCCCATTTTACGCTAAAAAAAATACGTCCAATTCACGCATTTTCTATCAGGGGATCATGTAGAATTCGTGCGGCATTTATGCGGCCAGTGTTTGCGGCTTTCTTGCGGCTTTTTTCTTTTTCTTTTTTCCGCAAGAATGCCGCAACATGCGGCCGTCCAATACTCCGCAGGTGCGGCATTCATGCGGCCAGTGTATGCGGCTTTCTTGCGGCTTTTTCCTTTTCTTATTTTCCGCTTAAATGCCGCAACTCGCGGCTGCCCAATACTCCGCAGGTGCGGCATTTTTGCGGCATTTATACCAGGGGACCATGCGGCACTTATGCGGCCAGTGTTTGCGGCTTTCTTGCGGCTTTTTCCTTTTCTTATTTTCCGCTCAAATGCCGCAACATGCGGCTGTCCAATACTCCGCATGTGCGGCACTTTTGCGGCAATTGTGTGCGGCAAATTTTGCGGCAAAAGTGCGGATTGCCGCATCAGTTGCGGCATTCTCATGTACGGGAAATGCTTTATTTAACGCTGGAGTTTTAATATCTTTCAAGCAATCTTCTTCCCTACAGTGCTCATGAGAAGCATAAAGATTTTTATAAAAAAAAGCTTCACTTCATTAAGTATTGATTTACTGTCTGTAATTTCTTTGTTCTCGTTATTTTTCAGCTTATTAATTGATTTCTTTGAGAAATTTCTATTTTCTAAATGACAAAAATATTTTGTGGGTTTTTCCCCTTATTCATACTAAAGAATGCGGTTTCGGATTTGAATCCCTTTCATATCATTACTTTTAATTTCTTCCATTTCTTTCTTATAAGTTGATAGTTCACTAAGCAATTCTTCATCTATGTTTTGAAAGTTTCTTCTAATATTATCTTCAACCTGTTTTATTTTTTGTTCAAGTTCTTCTGTATTTTTGGCTTTTTGCTTTTTAATGTAGGATGAATATGATATAGTCTTTCCTCTGATGTTCATTAATAACACTTCTACGAATAATGAATCAGAAATTGTAAAATCAATATTTTCAATATTTTTAGAGTCCTCAATAATTTCTGTTGAATATTCCTTAATAGTATCCATTAAGACAGTTCTCACTAAGTCACCATATTCAGGGTTAAGCAGTAAGGAAGTGTTAAATTTCCAGTAACCACGCCCTCTTTCTTGGTTTAAGGTGTTCGAAAAAGTTAATGATATTGCTGAGTGATCACTTTTATAACCTGGAAGCATATCGGAATCCAAAGTTATATCAAATATGTCATCAGAGACAATAAAGAAATCAAGTCTAGCTTGTTGTCTTGGATTCTTTTTCCACCATGTATATTTTCTTGATTTATCATTAAGTTTTCTCCATATGTCCGTAAGATTGTAAGTTTCAATAAATTGTAATACATTCTGTCTTGAATTAGGGTTGTTTATATGCTTATAATTTTCAAGATCAATTGTTGGGTCAAGAACTAGGTTCAAGTCTCCAACTATAACTAATGAATCATTATCAAATTTTAATATGTTTTCAAACAGATTAATGTAAAATTTGGGATCATCGTTATTCGGACCATAGAGATTTGTAAGTGTCATCCTCTTATCCTCTATTGAGATATCAGCAATAATATAATTCCCATTTTCATCTATAATGGTCCTATGTATCTTCAGATCGGTGTCATTATTTAAGAGTATGGCAACTCCTCTGGAGTTAGATTTATAAGGTGCTATAATTGATTGTAATCCCCATTCATTCCTCATAACATTGCAAGTAGATTTATCAATATGAGTATCTTGTAAACATATAATTGAATATGATTTTTTTCTATATATATTCATTACCTCTTTTCTCTTAGATTTATTTGCCAGTCCTCTACAATTAGCCGAGATGATTTTGATTTTCTTGATGTTTTCCATTATAGCAAAACATTTAACAGAGATAATATCAGTAAATACATGGGCAATGGATGAATTTTGTAATGACTGAAAGTTTGAATGAAATAGAAGCTCTCATAAAATGACTGAGGAAAAGTATATAATCTTTGGGAACCATTTTTAAGAGGTAAACTAAATGAGAAAATAAAAGAAAAGAGAGAATATCTAAAACTTAACAACGAGCAAACCATGCCCTATTTCATCGAAATCCAGTCGAAAATAACAAACTCAAATGTGCTGCCAACATTGACCTGTAGTGTTGACGGTTTCTCGAAAACTTGGTCATTACACAGTTGCTATTTAGAGAGCGAAAAAACCTAACACATCGTGCTCCATATGAACGTTAAAGATGCAACATAGTCATACAATAAAGTTTGAGTTGAACTTTGCTAGTAGACAGTGAATAACTCCATACGAACCCATTCAGTGCACGTACATCCAACCGAGCACAAAAACAACATCCGGTGAAACCCGAAATGGGTCAAACGCTATAAATAGATAACCACGTGCGTTTGTTTACAAACTTGGATGGCATGAAGTATAGACGAACTAATATCAAACGTGTTTAAAGATTGGTTCTTACTGTCCGATCGTCCACTTATGAGCACATTTGGATGCATAATGATCCAGTCCAACATAGATATATGTTAAATTTCAAAATGTTAATAATTATTTGATGAAATTTGTGACAAACAAGTTGAGTCAGTGATTGTATATCCATGAGTGGTTGTGCACTCATTCTAAAGAGAGTCCTCGAGTTCAATTGTCCGCCAGCTGTCCTGTGAGGTTTTCCTGATTTGAAGAGAAATGTCTATTCCTTGTTCGAGAATCCGTGTCTGAACCCTGTGGTTTTTTCTCAACTCATAGGCCTTATTGGCAAGGCGGCCACGGTGTTTCTTCAAGAGGACAGGTAGATCTGTACGGATCGTGACTTTCTTATCTTTTAGAAATCCCCAGTTCTTATTAGCAGCATTATAGGCCTTCTGTCTGTCTGTGGCCCTGACGAACTTAACCACCATTGGTTTCGGCATCGAGGCTCTGAAATGTTTAGGGTCAGTACTTTTTCTGGGTAGCCGGTGAACATTGTCGAATAACAATTCGTCAGTCCCCAATCCTAATTGGCGGAATATTTCTGTAGCTGCCGTCTCTGAATCTTTCTCATCAGGTATGCCATATATGAGTAAGTTGTTTTTCCTTGAGTAGAGTTCAAGAGTGAGTAACTTTTTCTCATATTCTGTTTGCATTTCCGACATCTTGTGTTCCAGCTCTTTTATTTCGGACGAATTAGACTCAATTTGTTCAGCATTGTATTGAACCGTAGCAAGAATGTCGGATGTTTTTGAATGTAGGTCTTTTATTTCACTATTCATTATGTCCATTCTACTCACTATTTGCGTAGTCTGTACTTGTAGAGCTTCGGATATGAAGCTTTTAAGTTTACCGTCCCGGTCGAGCGTGTCGGAGTCTACATCAATGGCGACCGGCGTGGTCGGTATGTTAGCTGTGCTAAACAGTTTCACGGCATTCGTGCGGGTTCTAGTCTGAACTCCATCGTCTATAGCTGTGCTGGACGTCTTAACAGGGGTGGCCGTATCTTGTTTTCCACTGTTGTTTCTTTTATTGTTGGACATGTTGGTCTTAAACCTGGATTTTCGGAGAGCGAGTAGTTAACACGTCGTCATGCGGCGGTAGGTGGCGCTTGTTCCAAATGCTTTCAGACTTGATATAAAACTAGACGACACCGTCGGAAGATATCATACAGCAACCATTTGTAAATACATCTAAAACAACATCTGATGATACTTAACTTCATATAATAATAAATTGATTGTGTTTCACCAATTTTACGTTGTTACGTTGGAACCATCCTCATTCATCCAGGTTTTAATGTTCCGATAATTCTCGCAATCACCTTTATGATTCTTCATTAGTAAAATGTGAACTCAATTATCCGCCTATGAGTCTTGTTATGAAACACTAAGCCAATGAAATGGCTTGATACGAGTTGTGGAGATATGTGTAAGTCTCGATTGTTTATTTAGAATAAGATCTTTCCACCTGATTAGCTGAAAACATGATTGTATGAGCTAAGAGACGGAATTGCCAGCCAATTTTATCAAAGCAGGAATAAACGATTCTTGGGAGGCTCGCAAGTCCAATCGACGTCGCCATTTCATTCATTTATTCAAATCACGTAAAAAATTTCCTGATGAAGATTCCTAGGGGTGACTTTTGAAGAGTAAGGGAACATGAAGCCTTGGATGACTGAGGATGCGTTGGAACATATGATGAACATAGAAAGATACAGATAATTTGTAATTAATTAAAGCTAGTTATAAGTTATTATATTTGTGACTTAAGTATGGAAATGTATTATTAACAAATCAGCATTGATAACCCAGGATAAACGATTCCATAAATCTCTTCTTTACACACCTATCTACGACTTTGTATTTCATAAACTACGTATGCCTTGTTTGGAATAGCCTTTGTAAAACGTACATGTACCAATTAGAAGATAGTATTACGTCTGCTACATGTTCTGTAACAAGGAACTCTCGCGGACACAAAGTAGTTGAATATTAATACACGTCTTAGATAGGCATTATCACTCTTTTGTAATTCAATTTGTTCAAGTTTTCCCCCCAGAAAACATAGGTGTATGCCATATGTGTAGTGTCATTACCCGACCCGCTCTGTCGTAGTCGTACACTGGCCCAAAAAAGAAACACAACAACTTTCTGTAATTTGAAAAAGTGAATTTTTCAACCTTATTTTAATGTATTCATAAAAAATGTCGAATAGGGTTTCCACAACGATATGTATTACGTAAACACAACATTTAGTTATTTTTCGCAAGAGTACATCCGCTGAAGCAAATTTTGTCATATCATGTGCGTGGAAAAAGGTAAAAGCATGATGCACGTGAAAGTGTGGTTGCTTGTTATCCGATTCCTAGGCATCAACATCGTCATGCAAGACTGCAATGGAGTCGCAACGTACGACACTTGACCCTAGTCCACTGGAGAAGAATTTAGTTTAGTGACGAGTCCCACTTCAAGTTATTTCGTCATGGTGGCAGGATTCGTGTGTATCGGAGACGAAATGAACGTTACATCCGTCCCCGTGTCCTGGAGAATGACAGATTCGGTGGAGGAGGTGTCAGGGTGTGGGCAGCAATATCTGCTAATGGGAGGACCAATCTGGTGAACATCCAAGGAAATCTAAATGCACTTCGGTATCGGGACGAAATTCTTCAACATCACCTTTTGCCAACAATCGACGCTCGGCGTGAAATTTTCCAGGACAATGCCACACCACACGTTGCACGTGTTACAATGGATTTCCTAGTCAACAACAACCTTCAAGTGCCCCCATGGCCTTTAAAATTTCCCTATCTTAACCCAATCAAAAATTTATGGGACCAACTGGATAGACGTGTTCGACATCGACGACCTCATCCTCAGACACTTCAACAGTTGCGCCAAGCATTGGAGGAAGAATGGAGAAGAATCCCACAGCGTCGAATTCGGCAGTTGCTTCAATCTATGCCTAGGAGATGTCAGGCTGTGATTGCTGCCGGTGGAGGACATACCAGATACTGACTTTGAACTGTTGTTGTTGTTGTTGTCCATGCCGACGTTCAAGCAGACTGAAACTGTTGTGCATAACTCGGGACATATGTTGCTATATTCCTGTTAAATTATAGCTGTGTGCATTTACAATATATCCGAGTAATTTAGTTCGAATTAAACATAGACATTCACTGATTTCACCTTGTTGCATTTCTTATTTGGGCCAGTGTAGAAGAAATTATCAAGCAAAAAATCACTGGCGGCCATTCATGTGTGAACATATTATAATCATTTCAGGAAGGACACTGGTAGCATAACTAAACAGTGTACGTTCGATTCAGCAATGGTTATTTTGATACAACATTGTCTTACAAGTCGTAACATTTATTTTCTTGTTCTTGAGTAATATTTTTGAAACGTACTACTGTCCCTTTAATTGCTACTATCGTTTGACAATGTCATGAAAGGTTGTTCGTATAATTTCTTTAAGATTGCAACATTACCTCTGGGTCGTTCTAGGGAATTACTACCCTTCACGACTTCACTGTAACAGAATAAAAGTAGAGTTATTATATTTCATAAAATAGGATTGTTGATAGGGTTTTGATAGTGAAAGATTAAATGGTCCATATGACATGACCATGACAGAGACCACGAGAAATGAAATATGGTGTCAACCAATGACAACATGGAAATAAATCCCCCGACAGTTCCACATTTTGCTTATGTTCCATGCAAAAGCAGTTGCACTCATGTGAAAAAAATCATTCAGATAAGTTTGTGTTCCGAAGATTTTACAATAACAGCAGGAAATGCCTCCCTTCTTAGTTTTATAATCAGTTGTGTTATGCAAATTCAAGTCAAAAGCTTTTCAATTCAAGTCATCCTGATAAATCATCGTATATGAATCCGCTCTCGCTCCTCCCTAATACCCCGATCTCCTTTAAGCCAAAACTCGCGTATCGCTAACTATCTAACCAGCCGATGAGACGATTCGCATTCAGAAAAAGCGGCACCACCCGGTTGGAAATATCCATTGAGTTAAAATAAAAAGCTTCAAGCTCCTTAATTAACGACATTTTATTGGCTGAAAAGATAACAGGTGAGTATAGCCACAAATATCAAGCCACCGGCCATACAAAGGATTTGGCCCGAAAGAGATCAGGATATTAAGAAGGAGCAAGAGTGAATTCATATACGCTTATTTAGCAGGATGAATTCAAATGTAATAAAGAACATGTCTTTAAGTTAGTTGGTTCGTTTATATCACTTTGTAGTAAATGATAAAGTGTTGACAAAAAATTCATCCAATAACTTAGGTTACGACGAAGAAAATTTGAATTTGTTTTTGATTTGGTAATAAAAAAAATGACCGTCTTCCTTTTGATAAATGGGAATGAGTTTGGCACTATCATCCATTACTAGTGCCTATGTCAGTCTTTCTTGTATACGCAGAAATTGCAATCATTTAATTTTTGAAGGGATTGCCGTTTCATAGCTCAAGAAGATACCTGAAATGATCTAATACTTTACTTAATCTACTTAAATGAAAATAAAGACTGTTAAAGAGCGAAACACGACATGGTTAAGTAATTAATGTTTGCATATTTAAGGACGTCGCATTGTGTTTTAGGTGTGTTACATTTTTTTGATTTTATCATCTTTACCACTTTACAAAACTTTGAGGAAAAACACAATTACGAAAAGCTTATCAAACCGTTTATTTTGAAATTAATTCCTCCTTATTGACAAACTAAAATTCTTAAACATGTTGTGGAAATAGCATTCCCTTCCCATTCCTAAAAACATATTGCTGAAACAAATAGACGCCGACCTGCACTAATAGCATTAAGAAAGTGCATGTAACATGTAGGAAGTGTATGTGCTAAATCAACTTAAGGAATGAACTTTAAAGAAAGAAGATTAATAATTTTGAATGATATATTGATACTTACAAAGATTTACGTAACAACATTAGAATCTTAGTGAAGTTTTATTGCAGAAGACAGAGGTTATATATGCATAAAGATAGTTTTCATTCGTCAGCAATCTAACAATACCAATCCAACTATTTGCACTTTTTAATCGGTAGACTAACATTTCATCACCACGGGATGAAAGCAATAAACGACATATATATTAAGTCAATTCCATTTCCGACGTGTTGTTTGCTTTCAATTACTAGAACTGACATTTTGAAAAAGGATTGATTATATACTATAGATTAATGTACATGTCTCATGTATTCATTTAATGACCATAACCGAAATCGTTTATAAAACCAATGTTGGTTTCAACGTCACATTCATCAGTTCCTGTTTGATCGATGAGTGGATCGATTGATATATGATGAGTGCTGCTCGTGGACATAACCTCCCCCATATTCATCAACTGTTACTTCATAATAGAAATATTGGTATTCAGGAATTGGTATACTACCACTACAGATTTTAAGTGAACTGTTACATAAACTTACTGAGTCTTCAGCGTTTTACTGAACTTACTTCTAGAACTAAGGTTATAAAAAATATTTTACTTTTAAATGACGGTAAGCATCGTATTCATGGAGCTAAAACTATTATTTTGTTTTTTAAAAATTGTGATGAAAACATTTTCACATATGAAGGATAAAATTGAATAACAATGAAAACCACGTGACTCAGAAGTCAAACAACTGCTATATCCAATGATGGGCTTCTCCATTTAAAAAAAAAACCCACCTACAAACCAGCAAAAGTCACACACAAAACGTGTGTAACCTCTGAAAATATAATAGCTGTCAACGGATAGCAGCCTTGGAAAAATATCCATACTTTCTTAATTTCAATTGGCATTATGTTTTAACAACGCAGACAGGGTGAGGGAATATTGGACAAGCCAAAAACAGTTAAACCAATGGTATGTTTTTGCATGAAGATGGTTATCCAATTGCTTTAGACGTCAAATGTTATAGGTTGGTATTTTGGTATGCAAATAAGTACCAGGAGACAAGTGACAAGTGAAATCAGAGCTATTAGATGCTCAATGGACAAATACTCACCACTAAACTTTGACAACTGGCTCCTGTCGTTAGGCAGGATAAACTTTCAATGTTTAAAATTACAAGTGATAACAAAGCTCAAATGGCTTGTCACAAATTGAACCACCATTACTCACTCACAAAAACACATCTTCAAGTCAAACCACATCCTCCCATTTATGAACAAGCATCGATGCAGGATTGTCATGAATATTGAAACAGTGATGATGACGATATAAAACGTTTCTTCTTTCTGTGATAATCTCTTGTCACTCGACGTCAGTAAATTAGATTCTTTTGGTAAGGAAATACTATATAAACGATTTTAGAGTAAGCAAAATATCAAAATAAGGATCTGATATGTTTTGATGTTTTTATACAGGTGCCCATGTCAGTATCAAGGTAATTATTGTCTTTATTTTATTCAGTTCTCACTGTTCATACTGACATAATTGATTTCAAAATGTCAATGTGACAATACAAGGATTTGTTTTACCCATCTTCGGTTTCTGTTAAAATACAGATGTAAAGTGTTTAACATTTCTTATGGCAGTATATAAAGCATCAGCAAGAGAATGGTTTAACTAGTGAGAGGCTTGAAACACGTTCGTGTTATTACATGAAATACATACATGTATCTCTTAAACAAATTTTCAATTTTGCATTAAGATTGCTTAATCAGTGCTACATGATCAATGTCACAAATTTCACAGAATGATGGGGCTAGATAGCCCAGTGCTAAGCGCGTCGGATCAAGAGTTCTAGGGTTTGAATCAGAAGAGATTTCATTGTTCATATATAAAAAGATATATAAGAAGTAGTGGAAGGAATTTGTGAATTTAAATGACAAATTTGATAATTGACCTAATGTTTTTGTAATATTCAGATACTATATTTCCTTCAAAGAGTTATCTTTGACAATATGTCGATATTGCACATCTTTGTCTTATCGCAATCATTGCGTCTTGGTAATATGAGACCATATAATAATCTATTTCAAGACAAATGGAAGCATTGCGGACTAGAGCGATTACAAAAGCTTTATCGAGACGCTCTCGTGACATATGTCTAGCCATTAGATTTATGTATTGCAACATTGCATTTCCACATAACACTATTGAAGCTTAGAAGAGATACCTTGAAGCTCTTCGGTCAACTTTCGCTTCCCTTTAAGAAATCTGCCTCTCATTGTGTGTCTTGGTATCTTTGATGTATAGACAAAAGTAATCCTGGCAAAAACAACAAGAATATTGATAGATACGTAAATCACATAGCTATCTAGGAATATCTATCAACAGCACTGTATAACTGATCGTTTGAAACAGGTTATAAACTTACTGCTTGCATTCAATCCTTTCGAGTACACAATTCTAACCTAAACTGAGTGATAGGTTTGTTTTCAGTACACATTGATAGCTATACATTTCCACAGCTGTCGTTGTCCTTTCACAACAATGTGCTTGTTCTGTCAAACGAAATTCGAAATAAATGCACTGTTATGAAACATCATTTTGTCTTACGCAGTAAATCTCTTGCAGCAAGGAAAGATCACCCTTGAATGAACAATTAGATATCAGGGACTTATTAACTATTGATTTTTAGTTTGCAGTAGGAAGAGTATCTTCTGTAATAGTTGTATCCCACTACTTTGTGAAGGCAGTGCATGCATTTCCTATTGGATATCTGAATGGTTAATTGTAATACTTTGCATGATTAGTTTCGAGTGAATGAAGTTTAGCTTTAGATTGTGAACAAAGGAGAAATAGATATCTAAACTATCACAGTCTTGTCAGGCCGATTTCGGTGCTTGTCAAATGGCATTTTGTAGCATTAAATTTTTCACAAAAGCAACGCACATGTTTAAAGGTTTTGTAAAAAGTTCATACATAGAAAATTGAATCAAACAGATTTTAATAAAAGAGAACAATTCTCAACATGTAAACAACGTTATCTGCCGCGCCCTCGGCGTCAACAACAGCAGCAACTGTTCAACAACCTAAATGTTAGGTAACTGTTGCAAGAATAATCATTAATAATAAAATAAAAGTCATTTTATTGTCATATTTTGCAGACAATTTAAAAAACAATCTCAGCCACAGAACCTAATTTTCGTTAAATCTTCTCATTTCGGGAAAAAAATGATACCTTATTAGATAAAGATATGCAATATACTGGTTACGTTTAACATGACCATCAATGGGACATTTCAATCATAAATAACGAGGTTGTACATATGATGTTTAACAAGTGTCATTCGATAACTAATCAATCAATCTTTCCTAAACATATGAAAGCAACGTTTACTTTATTCAAAATAATCATTCTCGCAACAGATAAGTAACATGTAAGTCTATGGAATGACGTCACATGTACGTAATAATATGGCCATACTCTTTACGTAGATAACATATTTTGAGTTACATGGGAACGAATTCTGCCGATATATAAAACATGGCTGTGTTATATAATGTCTCATCATCTCATCACAAATTGAAACAAATATGAATCAATTACTTTAATTAAAATTAATTAATTAACTATTTTCTGAAATATGTCCACGGCCGCGCTCTTGTAACACGTTTATTAAAAAAATCGTGTACACTCGAGTCTTGCATTTTTGGTTAAGCGGCTTATTTATTGAAAAACGGTTCGGCAGAGCAATATTTCTGGAGGAAATCCAGACAGCATTGAAAAATAGTTAATCTTAATTTCACGGGTATATTTGTGGCGGTGATGACATGGGTATATTATCTGTGGCGAGACCCGGGGGATATTATCACTTTAGGTAAGTTTAGCTTACTGATTGGTCATTGGTATACTGCCTATACTGTTCATGCGATACCCTAGCAGGGCTATTTTTATGTACTGTTTTTTTATCAAATGGGGGAATGCTTTTTGTATGTGTGTAGACCGTCACAGGTGGCATTCTTCTATTGGTAGGTATTTTTAGCCGGTGGCTTACCGGAGTCTGCTTTTACCTACGGCTTGCAGGACAGATGATTACCGACAACTTGTGGGGTTAGCGGTACCCGAGGCTTACAGGAGGGGTGGGAGCGGGAACTCATCTGTACTTACCCCAGTGAGTTCATTCCTTTAATCTGAGTTGCTCCTGTACCATCTATTTGGCGCTCAGAATTAATGGTATATTTTCATCCCTAAGGGATCCGTCACAAATATATTTTTAAAAATGCGCCCTTGTTTTATTCCAGTCAACCTTCTGATATTTTTTTAACAATATTGCTTGTGTGTGCTTATTTCTATTCCACTATTTGGTCATTTTGGTAATTACATTCAACTGTCATATGGTGCTGGTTTGACAAGGGACAATTACGAAATCAAAATTCATACGTAACAGCAGTCCTTATAAGATACTTTGTAAGAAATTTTCTCTAATGCAACATGCACAGCCCTGCACTTGCCGTCAAATTTAGTGCGATAACAGAATCCATTAACATACACATATGCCGAATCCTTAATCCCTTTAAATAGATGTTCCTAAAATGAACTCAATGTATGTCAATACGGTATTACTTATGAGGCCTTTTTTCCCTAGCTATTGTTGGTAATGGGATGGTGATGCTGTTTATGCTATTGCTATTGTTAACACGGCATACATTTGAAGATACCCTTTTCTGATTAGTAATGACACTTTTCGATATTTCCAGAAAGGGATATCTTTTACAAACAGTAATTGGTTTGATATGCATAGTTTCTTGAACTGATGAAAGAACCTATAGTCGTTACTTAATTTAAAAAAAACTAGTTCATCACATCATGCGAAAAGTATTTGTGACTTTCACTAGTTTCAAAAGGTTAGAGATAATAACTGACAAAGTCAGTATCTTTCCGCAAAACCGTAACAATATATCTGATGTCCTTAAAGTTTTAAGCATAAGAGGTATTTACGTGTCATGAATCATTCTATTGAAGCTATTTCATTCATTTGGTAGGTACCTGAAATATCGTCGCATATATTTCAGGGGCGGGTTAGCGCTGTGGATATCGCGTTTGGTTTGGGTCAAGATTTCTGGGGTTCAAATCCGTTCGGCAGCTTTTTTTCAGTAGACAACAGTTATTCAAATTCATTGTTCCCTAGTTGCAGCCGATGATCGCAAATTTTCTTCTTAATATTGGCATGGTTACTAGCATTTGCGTAGAGAGGCGGACCCAACCCAACCCACGTCCTCTCCCTTAGCCCGATATATCTTTGTCAGATGTCATGGCATGCATATGTTACCCTTATATGGGAAGTACAAATAATGAATAAGTAATTAGAGTGTTAACTGATTAGTTCTCCAAATATTTAATAGCTCACAGCGTTTATATTTTGTTTTTCGTTTTAGGAACGTAACTGGTGTATCATTTCCTCTTCAAATTGTATATCTTAAAGATTAGCATGGATGGATGGTTTTTCGTGTAGTAATGGGTTCGATATATGTCACACAAGTCTTAATAAGTGTAAATACTTAAGGTTTCTCGTCGAGAAACAACTTTTTCGTTTTCCAGTCTCTCTTATGGCATGCATGTGTTTTATACACCCTAATATAGGAAGTGCTAATAATGAATAACTTGCTAGCGTGCTTTTCGAAAAACTAATAACTAAATGGTTAGTTATTCATCATTGAAATAATGAATAACTAACTGGCTTATATTTGAAAAACGACAAACTAACCGGTGAGCTAGTCGTTATTCAAATAATGCAGGACAAGCTTGCTAAACATTTATAAGGAATAACTATCTGGTAAGTTTAATGGCATGCCTGTTTGATATACCCTTAAAAAGATAAACCAGTAAATAATGACGAATAGATGATAGTCTAAAAACGAATATCTCACATAGTTTTTTGTTAATCAAACAATGAAAAAATAACAGGTCCATATTTGAATGACGTATGATTAATTAGTTACTTATTTGTTATTCAAATACTGAATAACTAACTGGGCCTCCTTTCACAAAGCAACCTTTACTAAGGTTAACATTAACTTTCAGTATTTAACATAGCACTAAGGTTACCTTAGAGACTTAAGATCACCTTAGTGCTTTGTGAAAGGAGGCCCTGGTTATTTCTTCAGGGTAGGTCATTGAGCTGATAAGTCGAACTTGCTGACACTCTGTCCTGTTTTCATTTGTAAAAACGTCATACTGCAACTGATACACACGAAAGAGAATGTTTCTGTTCCATTCCGATTAGCTATCAATGCTTACCTTTACCTAATCTATTGAGTATATATGCCAATAGAAGAGATCGTTATTCTTGGAACACCCACTGTAATTGTATCCAATTAGTATTGTTGAAGATATCTAGAGAGGCGCGAAGAAATTCAACACCGAGAGCAACTGCTATTGTATTATTAGAGCAACGTTCATTGTATGATGAGAGCAACTGACATTGTTGGCGGATTTAACCTTAACCAATCTATGTAACTGTAACCAGGGAGATTCAGTCTGTTACTTGACCTCTAGTGTTGGAAAATACATCGGAACTCCACTGATCCAGGGATTGATGCATGTCTATAATTGCTTCAGTAAGAGATTTGATCCAGTCAGGTACAAGATCTGAAACCTCAACGAAAATGTTATTTGAAAGAAAGGAGTCCAAGGAGCTTTACGTTTTCTCCTCTATCTTTGATGTTTTATAAATGTATTTGAAAAACTTCCTCTCATCTACATGACTTTCTTCATGGGCATTTTTTGTTAACTATTGAATTTTTCTTAGCTTCATTATTTACATGAAACGCGATTTGTTCAGATGTCAAATGCCTTATTTAACCTTAAAAAAAGAAGAAGGTATAAGAAATTTTGAGAAATTTGGACTCATTTAAAAACAGTAAAAGCAATATACTTTGCTACAAAAAATTACTATATTATTATTTTCGGTTGTTTAAAAAGCATATGGAGATATTTTCAAAAAGTCATTTATAAAACATGTAAGGCGAAATCTACTTGATCGTAAGAGTTATCTGATAATGACCAATCTAACCGGCTCCCACATCCCGTAACAATTATCTGTGTTATCATAAGAGAAAAATTCCTAATAATACCATTGAGTGGAGAGTCGTAATGATATTATCAACAGTTCTGCTCCAGGAAAAATGCTATCCCTGTAGAGAGTCAAACTTGAAACAGAATATTTACCCCGAAAAATGAAAATATCAAAAGGCATCGCTTCAGTAGTAGGGTAATATACGAGCACATTTTCAAAAGATTTGATGAGCTGGTGATTCTGGTGTTTCTGTCAGTTGCTCTTTCATTCTGTATGTTTTGAAGATTACTCTATTTACTCCGATGTCCATGCAAATTGATATCTTTACAGTTTTGTTTGTAAACTACATGCACAAATGAATTGGTCTTGCCAGTATTTTCCCCTCCCGTAAACCAAACCCTTTGATGTATAATATGATAACCGTTCTACTAAAACAATCGAAATACTGAGCCCACAGACTGATGAGGAAACTGTTACCTGTCTTTTAACATGTGACACACAAAAAATTACAACGTTCCCTACAATATTTATATTAGGTACTTTAATGACTGACTTAAAGAAGGCGTGTCCCCCTACAATCACTCATTTACCCCCGTCCCTCCCCAACAACAACAAGAAGTTAATATCTCATTGGAAACTTCCTTTAGAATTATATTTGTAAAATATCGTTCAAAAAACAATAACTGTAGCTCCGTAATTGACAACCAGCAGATTAAAAAATTTTAAGAATTGTCATGCATTTGACATTTGTACAGTATTTGACAAGTGAATAGCCCTGGGTATATACTTCGATATTTTGAATTTGTTTCCCTTCATCAGCGAACGGACTATCGACAAACTATTGATGTTTTGTTGTAAACTTTGCACAACATTTTCTTCCCAATTAGCAAACATTGTTACATATTTGCTTTAGATTTGAAGAAAATAAGAAGAATAAACATAGTGGAGTCACAAGTTCATGTTTAGTAAAATTGGAAAGAAAGACAGAACGAAGTAACAAACTTGTCCTCAGTAGTTTTTATCATCACGCTGCATTACATAAATATCATAAACTTAACCCTCGTGATGTTTACTGTGGCCTCGGACGTCTACTAGCTACGTAGTTGCTTTAATGATATGTAGAGATTATTGTAGTGGTTTAATAAATATATGTTCCATAGATTCATGTCATTCCTTATCATGAACCAACCATTTTGATTTCGAAGATCAATAAAACCATAATTCCATATGTATGTTTACCTTTTTAAATCACTTTCCAGGTAATTTGAATATTTCATATGAAATAAGTGCATAGCTTTATCCAAATATTTTACGTCTTCCAAACACATGTTGCACGTTGTTACAGATTGCTAGTGTATAAAACTGAACAGACAACAGGTCGGATGAATTGATTGTGTGAGCCACAATTATCGTGCCTTGACTCTCTCAGGTGAAAAAATCTAAATTTAGCAATTGCTTTTAGTCATTTAGTGGCGTTAATCATCTTTACAACCTTAATTATGTAAGCAATACTTTCTAATCTTCAAACACACAGACACTATGTCTCCTTGAGTCGCAACTGATGCCGGTTCAAAACAACCTAATGAAGCCAAGATGCAATCAATGTCGAAACGGAATCAACTCATATATAGACTTTAACAGGCATTTTGATTTAACATAAATCGGCATTTAATTAGATGGTTTTACATGAATGTAAGTGAATAGGCTTTATCTTAACAAAGACGTTTTTGCCAGTTACTTCAAACTATTCCTTATGAATGTAAACGTTATTGCTGCTAATTGATATCATAAGGAATTAACATTCTAAAATAATTATTACAAAGAATGACATGCCCACTAAACTATCAAATACTAGAAGTATGTAAAATAATTGATTTTATTTAATAATAAAACACAAGTATTCTATACTTTAGATGTGCCATATCACCCATCGTTAATCAGGATTTTTGCTATCTTTTGACATGAAAAATCGATTATGTTATACTTTCAATGTTGAGAGAACGTAAGAGAAAGAAGCCGACAGAAACTACAAGATAGAGAGTTGTTAACATAAGATTAATTTTAGAGAAGGCGATGCTATCCTCTACGACAAAAATTTTAGTTTGTCAGAAAAAGGCATTCAAGTTAAAAGGTTATTTTGCAAAAGGCTAAAAAGAAGTAGAAATTTTAGTTAGACTTCATGGATACTTAGAAGTCTATTTTCACGAAGAAATATTTGTATAAAGAAATGACGGTAAAAAGCCAATATAAATGCTTCTAAAGGTAATGTCTAAGCGATCACTATTTTTGGTAACGCCTTACCCAATAACGTAATAACCGCATCAAAAGATTCAACACAATGCTGTGATATTACATATATACAATTATATTACATTCATATCTCATATGTCTAAAAATGGGAGAATGTTTAGAAGACATTGATTATTTTTTAACTTTAATGTCTTTGGAAAAGATATATGACATTAACAGCGCAATTTTTAACCTTAGTCTGCAATGAATGCTTTATATGGAATATACACATACAGTGGAATGATATGAACTTTAAATTCATTGACAACTCGTATGTTTGGTTTAGTAGTACCTCAACGACTTCCCTAATACATAATCATATAAACTTTACCATTGAATTAACTTATTCATATTTGCACAAATCCTCAATAATCGCCAAAACTATCCTGTAAAGACATTTAGCATAATGAGCATATCGATCGTGCAGGAAAAGTACGGGTAGGCATTTTAATTTGCCGACGGTGATTTTGAATGAAAAGTTAAACCGAACTTGCACAAGTTTCATTTTCAATTCCGCCAGTCGAGTGTTCTGAAACGTCTACCGAAACCATTCTCGAAGGTTTTCTCTAATGCACATACCTTCAATCATATTAAATGCAATTGCAGATACAATTATGTAAATAATTCTTTATCACAAAGCTAACATATCGTATCTGTTTACAGCAAATTACAACAGACGATCGTTTTCTGAACAGCAACTCTCTGTGTGCTGTTGTAGGATCTCTGTCTACAGTGCATTGCTAGTTCGATTCAGGTTTTCTCTGCTATAAGAATTTTAATCTTGAAAATGTTGAAGATTGATTCAAATACGTTTTAGAATGAAATGACGCGGTGAAAATAGTGGTAGTAGTACATATTCCCACGCATAGCCCCGATGACTTTCTAAGTTAAGTAAGCCATTGATAGTGACTGGTGCAATTTAAAGTCATGTGGATTAGTATGGTGGTAGCAAAGCCTTAATTCGATGTGAAAACCTGGTAATGAGAGTCTGTTACAAGCAAGGCGGTACCTCACAATGAATTCAGAAATCGGGAATTGTATACATATAAGATAAAACTATAACAATATGCATTGAAAATGTGCCGACGCTTTTCTCTCAAAACAACACATACGTATTTTTAAAAATTAGGACTGTGAGTCCTCATTATGGTACTTTGTCTATTCAACATTTAAGATTCAGCCATTCAGTCAACTTAATAACATATTGTTTGTACAAACGGACGGAGGTGAGAGAGTGACGAAATCGAACTGGCTTAAAAAATCAAATCAATTAAAACAAGACATTTCTTTATTTTGTAAACAATATATAACTGGAAACACGTCATTCGAAAAAAACATTAGCTACAAACAGATGTATGTCTTTTTTGCCATAGGTTATTTTATTATACTTACGACTGGAGTATGTTATATCCTCCTGCAGTTAATGCATGCGAAATGGTTACCTGATGCAAATTTATCTTCTGTGACACTTACTTTTATCAATAGTTTTAAAATTAGGAAAAAATCATTTGATGCGCATGTCGAGCATTTAAGTTCCATTTTAGACTGACTGTAACTTTTGTTGTAAAACTTTTCTTCAAACCTTCTTACATTTGCCAGTTGCTTTGGATATACTTCTGTAACCTAACTTTCAAATTTCATACTCACGCTTCATATCTTGTGCTTTTGATAGCTACCACAGTCTTTCTTCATTGTTTGGAAAGTTGAGAAACATGTTTTGTTAATAGTGAGAGTAATTGTACCTTCCACTAGGAAAACGTCTTTCCAATTACAGATTGTTTATTCTGTAATATGTCTTTTGTATATGATTATAACACCTAATAGGACGTTTTCTAGATGCAACTCCAAGTTTTAGCATCAGCCCGATGTCTGCCTAACGCAGTTAGTAAAACCAGTGTCGACCGTGCCGTTCTATGGCCGAAGTCGGTGTAGGTGTGCTACCTGGGTAGACTCCATTTATATGCAATCATTCCCCTTAACACTTATGTAAGTCGACCATATCCATCTAAATACACAACAGCACAAACCACATTAAACGCGCCCCTCGTCGACATTAATTTGTTACATAATTGTTCTGAATCAAACAAACAAGGTAAAGGCGTTATTGTGGGAAGTATTAAATCAACATCTGTAGTAAATAGATGTAACGACAAATTTATATTGGGAGGAAAATACTTAGCAAAACACTTGATGAACTGATCCCTCTAAATAGTAATAACAATATTGCTACTTTTTATCGGCGTAAATAACAAAGGGAGAAAACATTTCCTTAGCCCAACTAAGTTTTTTTCAGGTTTACTACCTGTATATTTCCGGCATACTTTAATTTTCATACCAAACAATTTTAGCTTAACATGTTAATTTTATTCTGCACCCCTATCCCAAATTTCTATAAATGTTTCGTTTTCAATCACTATGCAAAGTTTGGTTGTAACCATGTGTCGTTTTATGCAATGAACGGTCTGCACTTAGGGTCAAAAGAAACTATACCGAACTGTAGGAAATAAGGCTAATTAACAACAGATAACAAAATAGAAACAGAAAGTGAATGTTTTAATGATAGATTTACACATAAACATAATGACGATCATGTCAGGCCTGTACTCCCGCCCTCCCCAAACCAATACGCCGACAACGCCAAACTGTTCATCCTCTTGTATCCCACAGCATACCGTCCGTTTTCTAGTTACAGTTACAGCATGAAGAGACGCTGTACTATTCTTGCTTCTTGCTCGTCCGTGCATAGTTTGTTCAGTTTTCAGGGAGGTTTACGTTCTCTCCATTCCAGGGCAGAAAAGAAAATCTCTTGATTGAAATTTTAAAAAACCGTTTGGTATCGTTTCTTTTTCCCTGAGTGTAGGTTGCATCTTATGTTTAATGTTAGAATTTTAGAGCATCAATTAACTTTGCACTGTCAGCAAAGTAAATATAGGTGTTTGATAACCAAATAATGTTGTTGCAAGATTACGCTATGTTTACCTTCACCCTACAAGCCAGGTCTATTGGCAATCAGTGGGAATAACAAATAAAGGAGTTAAAGGGTTAGTTCATGTTATTTAATGCTCTTTGGTTTCTTTCCCAACAGGTATTCCAAATAGCCGTATATCAAATTAGAAAATTTCAAAGCTCAGATTGTAATATTTTTTTCGTCGATATGCTTTGCTCTTAATTATTATCATTAAGGAACGACATTTATAATTGTTTTAGTTATAAACTGTTGTTATGCCATTTTTCAAATCAGTGTGCAAAATAAGACAGCCTCAATAAATGTGGCGATGAAAATGAATTTGGAAATGTTTCCATTTTTATTTGGTGATTTTAATTTGATCTTTACACAGGCTACATGTACACAAAACAAAGGACACAATAAAGCAAAAAGCTCTAATTTATGATATCATATGATTATCATTATAGATACATCTTAGGTTTTATGGAAACCTTATTGCTGTCTTAGCCAATTGTAAACTGTTTTTTCAAATAATTCATTTTTGTATGTTATAAATGCGGAAAGGTAGTTCCAGGCTGAAACAATTTCCTTTAAGGTTATGTTAATATAAACACTTATAACTGTTTATTATTATTTAGGTTTCATATCTTCAGATCCTCGCAAAGTATTTTAAAGTAATGGAAGTCTAAATGTTTAAGTAATTGTTTGATATTTATAATTAGGAAAGACATGTAAAATATCAGAGATAATATGGTCGCAACTGCACAAGAAGTGAATTATAAGGATAATGCCTGGTCATTCATTTCAGGAGTCTTATCAATGTAGTGTGTTTTCCAATTTCATCACAATACTTTTTTTTTGGATGGGGGCTTTACTTTGCTATCAATAATCAGGCTCCAGAAGTATTGAAGGCGAAATTACGTATTATTAAATCAATAATACCAAAATTAAAGTATGCATCTCTTGCATTTCTGTTTTTAAATTTTCACTCACCTTTATCCTTTTAGAAGAAATCATTTGTTAAATCTAGTTTAAATTGATCTATCTTACATAATATACATCATTTGATGTTCTATAAATCTCCGCCTGATTTGGTGGCTTTACATAATTTAGTTTTAATTCATTTAGCATTCACTAATTGTATTATATTTGCATGGAAACAATTATTTTGGCATAAGTCTTAACCTAAGACATTAAGTTTTCACATAAATGTTTCACTAAGTGATAGTGGCTATTTTATCATTTTTGCAAATCTTATAATTCAGATAAACAAAGGAAACTAAAGAACCAATTTACTATGTCCTAATTCCATAACGTGTGTAAATGACAAAACGGACTTAGGGATTGATGTTTACAAGTTTTTTCCCCCAAAAATATACAAGTTTTTTCCCCCAAAAATATACATCAGAGTTAATGGGGGAGAAAAATGTGATAGAAAATCTGAGAAAATGTCCATACACATGTACGTTCGGACAAAAAAAAACTTGACATATATACGTAGATGAGTCGTAATTGAAGCTTTCAGCATCCTTTTAATATCTCTTCCAATCTTTTAAGTAAAAAAGTATTGGCTGAACACAAATTAAGATAACTTCCCAGTACTGTCACGTATTGAGATCTACAGTTTCAACTTTGTGTGGCTTAACATAAAATCTACACAATACAGACTTCCTGTCTCTTTGTTCCCAAAGATATAACAGCGGAAAACATTTGTAAACGGCAAATAGCTGCACTTAAGTCAATACATTTCTTGACAAAACCAAACGAGAATCAAACCAATTATTGTAGGGTTGTAAGACATTTTATGGGTATAATCAAGCCTAGCCCCAATTGAGATCATTGCCAAAAGTAGTTTCTGGTTGCAGCTTCTTTTCGTCTCTTACATTAGAACAGCATAATGGGAAATTCATGCTCAAAACTTGAAAAAAGGAAAGCATGTACAGAGGAACGTTTGTTTGAAATCAACAGAGTATTCAGTCCCTTCCAGTATTTCAATTCCATAACAAGTAGAAAGTACCTTTGGCTTACGTCAAAAACATGTGCTATTATACTCTGTAATTTTAAGCAGACGAACACGTTTGCATTAATTGTAATATGTTATCAAATGTTAAATGAATTTTACGGTTGACAACCAAAGGCTTTAACGGACGCCAAAATACGACAACGCATTTTCAACGTAAGAAAATGCATTCTCAACGTAAGATGGCGGTTGACGTTAGGTGCCCTGTTGCAATTATTGTAGCAGACATTGTTCTAGTTGGTAAGTGGTAGCATGTGGCACTGGCACTCTTCAGATTTGTTGATGAAGGTTGTCCCATAAATGTTCTATAAGATTAATGACTGGAGAATATGGTGGCCACAACGTTCTTGTTGTCCAAAAAAGCGTTTGTCAGTTGTCAGCTGTATGAGGCCTTGCGGTATCGTGTTGGCAGACAATGCCACGCGGTTGTTGCTGGATAAATTGGAAGACACGAGGTCGTAAGACTTCATTCCTGTATATTCACGCTTTCTGGTCACCACAAGTCTCGATGTTCATATGTACGAATTAGCCCGGACATAATTTAGTGATTATCGTTAATCTCATCTAATCTTAGTTGCCGGTACACTGTGCGTAGACTTTTTAGACGTCCAAGTATCGACGTTGCTGTTGACAGCAGTGTCAATGTGGTCAAATCCCATATTATCTTAGTTGCCGGTACGCATCGGTCAGCTTAAAATGTGTGCTAGGACCGTCGTTGCGGCTGACGTCGTCATCACAAAACGTCCCCCACAATGACCGGATGTGGTGATCATCAGCGGGAGTAACACGCGATCGACCACCCTTTTGACTATCTGCTGTTTAACCTGTATTTCTAAGTCGTTGCAATAATCTGATATAAAGATTAAAAGTATCTTATGAGGGATAGAATGAAATTCGTTAAGGTGTTTTCGTCGTTTCTTATTACAAGATGGCAATATGGAATGTTCATTTTCCAATCTTTGTTCTTTTCCATATCATACCTTTCAAAATTTTGAAATTATTCAATGAGCATGGACATCTAGACAGGCGTTTAAAGATAGAACAGTACTCAGCTTGTTTGTATGATTATAATGAACAGCTGAATTGCATGAAGATTATACTTGTAAAAGTGAACAAAAGATACTGTGAATTAAAGCTTCTTTAGAATGGCTCCACAATTCGTCTGTCCATTTTGGCCATATGATATCTTACGACGGAATGATATAAGTGGCTGTTTTAAGGTATTTATTTTGATGTGCTTGTTTATTGACGCAGATGCTAGATATAATACTTCTGAACATAAGTGCTTTCTGTCATGAAACTAATATTGGATCAGCATCTCATTTATCTTGCTTTTCTGTTGCTGAGTGGATCGACATGTTTATGGAGAGAAGTTCCTCAATGAATATCCACTATGTTGACACCTACTTAATCTATAGGACGAGCGTCTTCAGAGTCAACTTCACTACATTATGATTCATCTCAACGAAGCGCCATTAAGCTTGCGATCTCAAGGGCTCTCTTTGATAAACAACAGAGCCTGAAATAGGAGAGGAACCACACGAGCTGTTAAGCCAAGATATTCAACTTGATATTAATGCAAAGGGCCAGAAAACGCATTTGGCAGTTCTAGAGAGGGCGTCTATCTGTTTGCATATATTCTTTTTACAATGATATCAAAAGAAATTAATAAAATGATACTAGTTTGGGGACGTTGCCATTCAACTTTCCAGTAACCATTCCGTAAGATAAAACAGTTCGCAAATCATTATTAACGTTCATAATAATGGCTAATATCGTTACTGGTTGACAAACAGGAGAACCCTTACGCCGTTGATAGGCGATTTACAAAATTTCTAATGCCTACACGTTCGAGTAACATATTTGCAGAAATGTTTTTATTATATTATAGACTTGGCATCAGTGTATTGTGCAAAATAAGGCATAACAATCGTGCTTTCTATTATCATAAATGTGTGACCCCTTCGTTTAAACCTTTTAGTGCCCTCGAACAGTTTTTCAGCTAGGCTATGTGTCACGAATCATATTCAACATAGTTGAAGTTATACATCAAACTTCATTGGTAGGATGTTATAGTCTCAAGTGCTCATCTAGTCTTAACTTCATTGATCCTTATTTACTTAGAACGAATTATAATATAAACTTATTTTCAAAATACTCGCACATCTTAAAAAGAGGATTTTATCACTTCTCATCTCTTACTCAGGGTGTGATTCTCTCTTCTAAGGCGTACGGTAAGAATTTCCCTCAAACGGATATTTGAAATGAATCACTAGGGAGTGGATTCTTTCTTCTAGCACGCACGGTAATGTTTTCAAGGTTTGATGTCTTGTAGTCCATTCAATCCATCGGTCACACAATACATATAAGGAACTTCTATCAAATAAACCCAAAGCCTGTACTGATTGCACACAATATATATATATATATATATATATATATATGGAGAATCTAAATCTACAAAAAAAAAAAAAAAATCTGCAGCACATATCAAAAATGAAAACGTCATGATATTGTTTCATTTAGAATTGTTGGTAATTATTGGTATTCAGTCACTGCACATTAAATATAATACTAATGAAGAAATATATTGACTCATGACGTATGGGAAGCAACATGTCTGAACGAAATTCCTACCTTTGGCGACTTGTAAAAGTGAACCTCAGAGGTAATAACGAGGAAAGTAACATGGAATACCCATCACGTTGTCCTTGATATTTCCCATTAAAAATAAAACTGTTTCCACACTGTATTCGTTCACATGAACACACGAATATTATTTACGGAAAACTTCTGATTGCAGACGGTTATAATATGATCTCGATAAGTAGTTGCTTTCGCTAGGAAACGAAGATACATTCTTTTACATTTTACATAGTTTAAACCGATGAATAAAATCTTTATAAATTAACGATGTGACATAAAAATCAACCAAAAGTATACAACCTTCCACCAACGGTCAAGGTATTTATAGGTTGCTCGGGGGAGCATATGACATTTTATAATACAACTACACAAATATTAACGTGCACATTATTCATTGAAAGAGACGAGACGAAATGTTTCCAAAGGGTAATGAAATATTGCTTTTATTTGCAAAAAAGGGGATTATTGACAGACAGTGTTTTTTTAGAATGAAAGATCCAATGGCCTGAAATACAATTGAAGTTGCATCATGACAGACTTTAATCACTTGACAAAGACAAAGCTTTAACTCGAGATTTTTAAATGGACAGTAATCGTTATATAAGAATGGCGACAGATTTGATGAGATAAACATTGTTTGAATTTAGCAGATTATACATCGTTGAATATGTAACATTGATACAATTAAAATACTTCTAATCGCAGGTTGAAAATGCGTCTCAAACTAAATATTATATGAAATTCGTTTTCTGGTTGACCAGAAGAACAATGGAACATGACAAATCATGTATATTCTGTATATTCAAGGCATTTCAAGTGAAATTCTACAATTAGAGACATTTCGAACTAATTTGAATTATCATTGTCATCATCATCAAAACTATGATTTAAAATAATATTTGTTTATCACCCATCTCTTGATTTAACCAAGCATGAACAATCCAATGGTAAATATTATATTTCTAAGATCTGAAGCCCCCTAATGAAGTTTCGCTGAATTATTTAACTATACTGAATGTTTATGGTTGTTTGGTGGAATAATTTTATCTAAACATCTAACAGTAGCCATATGAAAGACGAACTCTTTACGAAGCTATATCTATTTTGAAGCTGTTAGTCTTCCAACATACGTAAATATCATAGTGCACTATGTCGTCGCCTATAAGCCACGTGAAATAATCCTGGGACAAATATTTGATTACAGTAGTGTCACAGTTTATCTAACACAAAATGTGCCTCACGAAAATTACGTCCCGTAACTTGATTAATGATGTAATAGAAAGATTATTCTTTCATATATCACGTGTATAAATCTTTACTTGTATACTTGTACTTATACACGAAATAATCAAACAATAATTTTACATTAGATTTTATGCCTACCGAGGTCGAATTATCACACCCCACCCTCAACATACAAACAAATATTTGCAAAACTTAAGACAATGCACAGGCACAGATTCTAAACAAAAACTTACCTCTGAGTAAAAAAACAAATTGTAGGACAACTGTCGTACAACTTAAGTATTAGTTTGTTCTCAACTGGGTTAGGTCGATATGCTTTGATATTAATTATCTTCAATGTCATGATAAAAGATGTACGTCTAAAATGTAATACTTATAAGACGTAAACAGAATATAATCAAGAAGTTAAACTGTTGATTAACTTGTTGACACATTCATGATGCGATTTACGTTGAGGCACGATAAAACGCCAGAAGATCTGTAAGACTGATAAAACACTGGAGATATTTCTTATTTCATTCTCATAGCATCATGAAAGTTGATCCATTCAAATCAATGACATATTTGAGTTGTAGTTTTATTTGCCTAATTAGTGTCTTATTGGAACCTGGATCTTTTAAAATCATTATGCCTTGACATTCATCGGAACATGTTTTAAACTTTTTGAGAATCAGTTGTATAATATCTAATAATTTGGCAGGATCTATATGTGATAGGTTAACGCTTCGTCATCTCTGCATGTGTGAGAAGAAACCAATTGACTAAATTCCCTGAACATTGTTTTTCGAGTAATTAACATCCCAAAAGTAGGTGGTAGGCGAATATAGAAAACATCTACAGGAAAGTCTGTTTTACACGCATGAGTTAAAGAACACGAACTGATGAGTCATGTAAAATACTGTACACTAATATTGCAAAGCTATGAGAAGTGTTTCCATTTGACGCCTACATATTGATTTCATTCATCTTTCCATTAGATCTAGCCTATCAGCATTGTACCGATTCAACACATCACGCTCACAACAGAAGAAGTACTTGATCAACGCATCAATGTACAGGCAACGAATTTACAGAAACGCCAACATTTGACAATATTAAATTATTGTCTGATTCATCTTCTGAAATGAAATATATTATTTACAGTTTCATGCGTTTTCACTCGTATGTGATAATAATTACGTCAGTTGTACAATTCTATCAATTTTAAGTTTCATTGTTAAGGAACATCATTAAACAATAGGCATCCTTGTCTAAACCTAGAGTTTACTTGTGCATATGATTGATATTGAACAACTGAAGATGAGTATTTCTTTGATAAAACTGATATTAGTTCAGCACCTCATTTGTCACTCTCCTTTGAATCTGTGCTGCTGAGTGGGTCGATTTGTTACAAAGAGAACTTCCTCAATGAATATCCATTTATTTACGCCTACTTACATAAAGTACATGCGCTGACAGAGCGGACAGAATGAATCTGCCTGTGGTACAAAAAGCAGAACTATTTGGCAACAGTAAGATGGACATAATATAATGAGAAACTTTTTTTATTTTGGCTTTTGTTATTTAGCCAGTGTTAATTTATATCCTAATTGGTCTTTGTGTCACACTACTGTATCGTCAGCGTTTTTATAATTTCGTATGGAAATACTAGTCTCCGCATATTGATATTCTAATCGCCCTCTATCATATCTAGTTATAGATAGGTGCAAGTGACTACAAGTGACCGGACGACCACAGGGATGTATGTACGTTTGGCCAGGAAGTTGAAAAAATAAACAACTGTCAGAAGAATACTGATCAAAATCCCTTCAGAATTCTTTCCTTTGCCATTCATGCAATGGATTGTGTTATTTGTCATATATCTAGTATAGAATGGACTTTTTAGAAACGCACACAACGTCTTGGAGATTCAGTAACGAAGATTACAAAGGTTATGTAATCACTGTGCACAGATAACGTTGATGAATATTTGCAGTATGAATTTACTTTGAAGAATAAAATATAGCTTCAACAAAGTAGATTTGCTTTTCTGATATTCTGAAAACATTACTACATGAAATCTCATACACCATAAACTGGCACCATTCTTCCGAAAGATATCGTAATTTTCGTTTTTTGTTTAAAAATAATTCTTATTTAGACCTTCATATTCTTTTGGAAAAAAGCCCTACTTTGATTAAGTAAATGACATTGTCAGTGTCCATAACTTTAAAATTTCAATGTCATTATATTCTTAAAAAGGTAGGTTGAAGAATATATGTGTGGGTGGAAGGCGAAGGATTGTGACCATCTTCACCTTTTATTTATGGACTAATAATCATTTTACGCATGTGTGATGAAAAAGGAGAAACTTTGATAACTGTATCTTGATGTACACGAAAGGCTTTCATAGTTGTTATGGAATAATCATCATATTGACATTTCATTATGTATTCAATTCCCGTGTTTTCAATTTCATGTCATGATTGTTATTGTGACAATGAACGTTTACAAACACATACACTCATTAAATGTGAGAGTAACACATTATAAGAAACAAAACAAAATCAGTTTGTAATCTCAAAGAGTTTGATGGGTTAGACTAAATAGGTATATGTATAAATAGGAATATCATTAACGACATAAAAGACTAAAGTAATGATTTAGACAACAGGGAAACGTCACAATAAAAGCAATCTAGATTGTGAGAAAACCTCATTCAGTTTGGTAAATAATTTATTATAATGGAATGTTTGAAGGGATTTGCATTTTGTATACTGAAATATCAATTATAGGAAAAGATCATGACTGTTAGGAAAATGTAGTCGTTGTTTCTGAAAATCACCATCTTAATGCTTGCAGAGAACATTAACAGGTTTAAGTTGTAATTTGTGACCGAAAACCGGACAGTGGCGCGCTCTAATGACTCAAACTTAATTCTAAAAACTAATTTACAGCAGATATGGGTTGGTAGTGCAAAGTGGGTAATTTAAGTAATATCCATGTAAAGTGAACGCAGAATGTTGATATATTTACATATATGTGTTTGTTTTGATAGTATCATTGAAAACAAGAAAATATGCTAATTTTTGCAATTAAGATATAAAATTGCAAATCTAGGGAGGGTATTTGAACTTAAATTAGGAGAGATGTTTTTTTAACTGCTGTTTAAGCTACTTAAGATTTAGGAAACATACTCTGTGTCATTTTAACCCGACATTAACTCGCAAAAAAAGGCAGGGCATCGTTGTTTTGTGTGTAAATCAATCTCATGTGAAAACGTGAAAAGTAAAATTGTCGGATAGATATGAGATCATTGGATCGCCTGTCATATCAAGGTCTGGCTAACCTATTTCATAATTTCCCCTAATTATACTGCCTCTTCCATAATGCTTCACTCCCAGAATGCAACACCTCGAACGATATCGCTTGCAGACACTATTCCTATGCAAACTGCTTTCATTGAAATGAACTCTACACCAATTGTACCGCAAACGATATACGATGCTTTGGCTCAATCATAAACATGTAGATTATAATGTTACTTTGAGATATACATGTACAAAGTTGATTTGACCACCTAAACTTTCTGATTACAGTTGACTTATAAGAAATAAAAAAGGTGTTCTAATAAGCAAAACAGATGGCAAAACAATATAAAAATTTCATGATCAATAAAGAGTTTAGAAAGAAAATGTTTATATGGAACATTTAAGGGTTTCATTTGCGGAATTGACCAATATATAGTATAAACAAATTGTGAAGAATGTTTTGCACATATTTCTTATCAACATGAACTCTATTTGGTATAAGTGTTACAATTATTAACCATAAAAATCGTTCCTGAAATAGAACAACTTCTTTCATTTCTTAAGAACAGTGCATACACTCCAGGGGTACCTATTTATCTAACAAACTATATATATACTTACATAATACATTCAAACTTTAATCCAAGCCGGGAAATCACATATAACAAACGGGAATCGTAAGACACACAGCCACATGAACTGACCGTAATTGCTTTTCCGCGAGTAATTCTAAGATTTCTGACTTCCGGATCAATTGATGTCTTGTAATTGGACAGCATTAAGATCACGAATGGCTCGTTAGGAGTTCTGTCGTGATGGAATTCCGCGTTTACATATGTAGAGTTGTGAGGAGAGAAATATTTGCTATCAGCCTCATAAATGGTATACTACAGGATAAGAAGTACAGCTCATGCTCATCACCAAAGTCACATAAGTTCAGTCAAAAGTGACAGTAATTTGTGATTATAACTATCTTTATTATATACCCATGCAAACTTAGGATAGTAATACAAGGGTGCAATACGGAATACGTCTTCAAATTCTGTATTGCACTCGAGAATCCGTATTGCACGCCTGCCGGTTCTACTTTTTCTCAACCTTGGGACTTCCCGGATTTCCCGAAGAAGCTATTTATACATATAGATTTAGGTCATTGGGATCCCCAATTTACGAGAGTTGCACAAAAGCTCTTATTCAACATCCTTACTGGTGCTAAAGAAAATTCTCTTGTTCCCGTTAAAAATTCCTCTAATGACAGTTTCATAATCTCTTGAACGCACACCTAAAAACAGTCAGATTAGCCAAAACACGGCCCATAACAATAGTGCACTTCACGGAATGACATCTTGGTTATTCAGCAACAGAAACATTTATGGTGGCACTTTCAACATCAATTTCAACTTGTCATCTCAAACAAATTCCATGAACCTTGAAAATCAGCAGCGAAAGCGTAGACGTGTTATCTTCGACAGTGACTCCGACTGACGGCTAAAATGACCTTGAACTTTGAAAGTTACTGATTTCTACACGATTGCTTATAAACAAAATAGCTTGATCATTGTTAAATCAATTCTGAATTTGATCAAAATATCGTGTTTTTTAAAATCTATTTCTTGTTATTGTAAGATGTGAAAGTCGGACTTGTTATACTTGACGTCATGCGGAGGAATATGGCATTCAGGTTAATTGCGTTTTTCGGTCATCGGCGTACTAATACCAATGTCAAGGTAACCTCAACACGGAAGTATGTAGGGCGTGAAAATGTGTATCGCTACGCAACCTTTTATTTGTATAAATCACAAAATGATTTATTTTATTAATTAAGATCGGGTATATGATAAATGTAAAACGTCATACTAGTGCATTTTGATGTTTTGTATTGAACGAACGCGTTGTTTCTCTGCTCCCATGACATCTTCTCGTTCAATACAAAACATCAAAATGCACTAGTATGACGTTCTATATATTTATCTCCAGAATAATTTGTTCAATACTTTATGCCTACGTTCATGTCACCACGTATTACTTTCTTTTACATCTACTTAAACCTTTGCATTATAAATCAGTATCAGTATGTAAATGTTTTCTTCATCTTTTACTCAGGGTGTCAGACTTATTTTTCACGGACAACTAAATGTATATAATATACAATATGGTAATTTAAAATTTATTGTGTGTATATATATATATATATATATATATATATATATATATATATATAGTCATATAGTCATTATTTACATTCATTTCACAATGGTGCTCCTTGCATATGCACTCGAGTACACACACGCTTATTACAAAGAAAGCCAACATACTGTGGTACTTCAAAAGACAAATATCAGTAAACATGAATATGACAGACTTGTAACCTTTAATTATCAACAAAATTACAGAATTCGGCAGTTCAGATTACTTTTCTGCAAAATACAGTCTAGACCAACTAAACAACGAAGATCTCAGAAAGATAATAGTAATTGGACTGTTAACTTCGATGAAAGGGGTCTAACATACATGTTGGATTAGTTTAGTTTTAAGGACTTGAAATAGTTTGTCAGAAGATGATATCGAAAGGTTAGAATTGTATTACAGAATGAAGATAGCTTTCTGTCGTTTCGCACATCTTATTTGTTAGAGAAGTAGAGACTGAGTAATAAAAATACAGCTATTTGTCCATCTGTTAAGACGTTAATATAGCCACGATAGGACTATCTCGGTGCTGAAAGGTTACTAAAAAAGAGTTTTATTGGATAACTGAGTACAGTTTCATACCAAGATAAACATGTCAACAGGATTTATTCATTATTGATAGACATTCGCCATTTATAGTTTCTAAACAGTCAATATCTAATGAAAGGGAAATGGAGTTTTCATGATTTTGCTCTTGTTTGGGGATGTCAGCTTAACATGGTAACATTGTAGCAAGCAGTTTTTCACATAAGTAAATAACAACATTAAATTTGCACTTTTGAATGTGTACTGAACTTATTATGTGACTGTTTTGTCCGGTATGATAACCAATATGAGGTGTATACGTAAATACATTCATGACAACAATCAAAGATATTTTCAGAAGGAGTTGATATTGTAAAGTTTGCAATAATGTAAACGGAAGGAACTAATTTACTTGATATGAAATGGATTGGTCAATAATTTCGCAGATTTTTGAATGATGTAAAGGGACGGCTGGGCACAGGATTTGTTAGAACTGACTGAGAGTAAATGCTTGTATTAATGTTCTAATCATCAAGGTTTGTACTACCATTAGGTAATCGGTTCACAATTCATCACAACCACAAACTTTACAGTATACAGGTAAAATAGCAAAAAGTTGATAAAATGAACACGAGGCAATGTCAAGGTAACATGTATATACTATACATATGAAATTGTGATTTAGTCATGTATGTAGGCTAAAGGCTATTTCAATAGATGTACATTTACGATTTTTCCGATCATTGAATTTAAAATGATTGCCTTCCTTTAAGGCTATGAAACATATTACATATAGTAGGCATGAGTGTTTAATTTTTAATCTCCATGAGAATTATGATATAAAGTTGAAATATATAGAGAATCTCACACAAGTGTCTTCTGATATCAAATATATCAACACGAGTTAATAAAAGTTACAAATATCCGAGGCTTGCTCGAATCAACTATCTTGAACTCAATAGTTTCTCAATGCGATAGTTGCGTATCTATGAACTGAAGAATCATGACATATAATAAAAGATAAGGTTGGTGGGTTCTAGCCTTATGATAATGTTTCATCCCATCCCAGACAGATTGATTACTGGTAATACGAGTGACGCGAGAGCAGTAATGACCCATATTGATTTGATTCTTATTCCGAACGTCACAACTTGATACTGGTGCAAGATATATTGCCTATTTGTCAGATGATTCACCAATTTATCTTCAATTGTCGAGAGTAATAAGGTGTGATTTGTGACATTCTGTAAAGACTGACAACTTGTATCGTCAGAAAACGATCCATTATTTGAAGGGACATCCTGATCTTGGTTGTCGTTTTGTATCGGTTGAATCAGTTAAATAAAAACCATCATATGTAGGTAAGTTAACATCTAAATTTATTGATCTGCCTGTTAAAAACAATTCACCTAATCATTTTAAAGTGAAAATAAAACATTGATGTTTATCTCATGTAAACATCTGAAAAAACAGTTAATAAGTTTATTCGATGAATCGAATATAAAGCTAACGCACGTTAATATAATCATACAAATGATACAATAGGTGCCGCAAAACTGACTATAAAAAATCATTTTTATTTTCACAGACTTTCACGGCTCATTTTCTGTTAAAACAATTTTGATATTTCATAAAACAATCAAAACCTTCAAAACAAAAAAGAAGGTATTTTTAAAAATCAATTCATTACAAAACGATGAGAATCCAAAATCATTACTTTTTTTAAAGAATAAATGAAAATATCTGGAGCAGTCAGTGCACGTATACAAAAGACATATAGCGTATTTCTTATCGCAATAATTTAGTGTATATAAACTATTGAACTTCGGGAAAGCTACCTTTACGCTACATAGAGGTACATACATTGACTCAGGAAACCTAAAACCATTAGCTGTCACCAGTCGCTATAAATGACACCAATCTGCATTACACATTCAACCATGATAATGTTAAAAATGTAAAGAGACGAACTTGTATAAAATTAAATTGACCTGTGTTTTAATAATACATCGAATATTCGAGTGGACGAAAGAAAGTTACAAATTAACAATTATCTCTATTGTGGTGGAACGAAACCCATTTATTTTAATTGTGTCAATGGTGTATGTAACTGTAAAAAGCATCATTGAAACCATGTTCGGTGCGAGGATGCATGGCTACTATTCAACTTGATATATACATGAATTGTGATGGCCAAGTATGGAATATATCAAGGATGTACTACATATTTATTCAATAGGACTAGTAAGTGTGACTGAGATAGTCCAAAGTTTCTTCTTCGACTCAAAAGCAGTGCCATACTTTGCAACATCTGATCTGTACTAGCATGGTTTGGTTGTTGTGATTGATCTCGAAAAATTTTTAGTAGTTGCCCTGGACATGTTTGAGACAATATTTTATATGTTGGTGTCCTTACCCCTTACAAAACTATTGGTCTTGTCGGCGCCTTCAACATATGAGACTCTTACCGTCTGACAATTCTAAAGACGATTTGAGCAACTCGGTCCCAAGGATATTTTGCTCTTGTTAGTTAGAAGACAGGTTATCAATTGTAAGTTGTAAGTAGAAGCATGGAGCTCATAGATGGTCAAATTGCTGATAGATGCCCTTTATCTTTACTCCACGATCCAAGTTTTTTCTTCCTTTTTAAGATTGTACTATCCTATGAGGGTATCCAACTTTTACAAGTTATAATCATCCTTCAGCATTGAATCAGCTCCATTACAGTAAAAGTATCTAAAAAAATATCGACAAGTAAAACCCAGATTTAGGCAGATAACTCTGATCTTGTGTACTTGCGTGGATTTTATTTCTGTGTAAGCTTCATTCATTTTGTTTTAGCGGAGCTATTCCTCAGTTTAATGAAATTTACGGAATAAACGTGCTGTAAAATTTTCAATTGGAACTTTTCTTGTTACACAATATTACTCGTTCAGTGGCTAAGAATTCTTTTTGTATTACTCCGCTTGAGAAATAAACTAAAGGGCAAAAGAAACTATACCAACATTGTTATAAACATTATCAGATATGTCACATAAAAAATGTGATACTCGTTTGAAAGAGAATTTAACTGACCATGTTTGATCGAAATTTAGAAAAGGTGGCACGTACAGTTAATGCAGTAGAAAGCAATGAATGGCACTGAGGGAAATGTCAATTTGCAAAAATGAACAAATCTTTTTAGAGACTACAGAAAACGCTTTTATTCACAAAAGGAACACTGGAAAACTGTCAGTATCTGGTATGGCCTCCGTTGCATAGAATACAGGCCTGCACACGTCAACGCACAGAATTTACATGGTGCCTGATGACGTCATTTGGGATGGCTTGCCATTCTTCCACGAGTGCCTGGATTAACGTTTGCCGACTTGATGGAGTAGGATTTCTGCCTTATTTGCCTGTCCAAATGATCCCACAAGTGTTCGATCGGTGATAAATCCGGTGATCTTGCTGGCCATTGTAAAAGGTTGACTTTGTTTGTCGTTAGGAAGTCTCTGGTGACTCTGGCTGTGTGGGGGCGAGTATTGTCTTGTTGGAGGATTAAGGGAGCACCACAGGACGTAAAATGGTGTCGATGTAGCCTTGGGCCATCAAAGTACGGTCGAAGACAAGAAGTTCTATTGTATGGTCCCTGCACATTCCACCCCAAAACATGACACTATACCGCCGCTGAATGGCACAACCTCCTGGACACAACACGGGGCTGTTCCATCTACTTTCCGATGATAAACGAGCACTCGGCCATCAGGTCTTTGCCAGTTCCTGTTCTGCCATCGCTGTACCATTCTTGCCCACTAGGGACGGTTACGTCAGTCACGTCGGCTCAGCATCATCCCGCGAAAGGGCCGGTACGCTCGAATGCCATGTTCACGAAGACGTCTGGTTACTGTCTTTCTGCTGATAACACGGTGTAACGCTGTTGCTGCTGATGACGTCACTGTGATGAAACGATTGCGTAGGTGAATTGTGCAGATGTAAAGGTTGTCATTTGCGGTTGTGACCCTGGGTCTTCCACCTCGTGGCCGGGTCCCACCTGTCTGTACCATTCCTGTGTTCAGTCTGGTTATCGTAGTGCGGGTGCAGTTGAAGATACCAGCAACGTGGGCGTGACATGCGCCCAACTGCAACATACCAACCGCTCTCTCTCGTTCCTCCGTGATAAGTCTCGGCATGTCACTTGTTGTGTTCGTATACTACTGAGGTCTAAAGCATGCAGATTCGTTGTATTTATACAGTTCGGTGCCATATGAACGTGATGCACGTGCATACCATTTTGCTCGAAAAACGTGTGACAAAGTCCATATTTGGTAAGAAACATGATTTTTTTCTCGGTAATTATGAAGTTGCGTTCATAGTTTGATAATAAAAATTCCATTTCAAAAGCTACTTACAACTTTTTAAAACAGAAAATATTTTGGTATAGTTTCTTTTGCCCCTGAGTGTCCTAATATGGTGCAAAATTATAAGAATTGAATGTCCCAAGCTGGCTTGGTTCACAAGAGTTTGAATGTAGCTTTGACATCGTTCATTTTCCATTGCAAACACACAAACTGACCCTCAATTCTGAAAAAAAAACTCGGTATACGTTTGTTATACCTTACTGCCTTCACTTAAATGACAGTTCAAATATATTTTCAGTACAGGCCTGGTTTCTCACTGGCAGCAAACGTGAATCATAAGACTCACAATTACATGAACTGACTGTAATTGAGATTCCTCCAGGAATTCAAAGATTTCTGACTTCCTTGATCAATTGATGTCTGGTTGTTGGAAAGCAATTAGATCAGAAATGCCTCGTTAAAAATTGTGTCCTGATATATTCTGGTGTTTACATGTGACGAGTTGTTCGGAGAGTAAGATTTGTAACCAGCACAAAAAAGAATGCACAAAAGGTTACGAGCTACAAACGATATCACTATTGTAGCAACTATTTTATCGTAGGTCTATAATCATGTTTAGTGATTAATTTCGAATATGATCAAAATAGTATTCCATGAGATTTTAGTATTTGTATTGCTTGAATTTAGAAAGCTACCCATTGAAATTAATTCAGTATTTTTATCAAAGCTTCTGGTTTATAAGTACGTACTGTAACGTCTATCATGAGAATGTAAAGGCTTAAAATGTAATGCATAATTATTTTTTGTCAAAGTATCAATGATGATATCACAATGTCCTTGCAATACATTTAAGCTTGTAAGTCCATAAATATCAATTAATCAAAGGTACTTAATTGACAAGTTAAATGAACTCATAGACAAGTAAATGTTTTAATAAAAAGGAAATTGATTCTAATGACATTTTGTCCCAAGTTCGAAATGCATAATGACGACTATCACACTGTTACAAAAAGTACTTACTTGAGTTTATTTTCAATTGAGGTTTCCTTCCATCTTGACATCATTAAGAGATTGACATTTCTAAAAAATATGTACTACCTCTATTACTTTGGTTCTTGAAAAGACAATTAACAGTTTACATTTGTATACATTATTTGCAATGAATGAACAAAATTAGATACTCAGCATTTCAAATTACTTTTGTATTAATTACTGTTCAGGAAACAGCCGAGATCAAGCAGCATGTATGTAATAAAAAAGGTAATAGTTTATGGAATTTTCTACATCGATCAAACAGACCTCATACATTTGACAGATTAGATAAAAAATTTTTAAAACTCAATAAACAGAAAGTTATATCAGAGAATGAAACTTTCTAAATGAATTATATGTTCTTAACTTTCCTGCACATATATAGCATTCTACCGAAGCAGTGATTTAATGATGATAATTTAGCTACAATGCATGTAACAAAAATTAAAATGTTGCCATTGGAGGTAAATTTGGTTGCTTTGAGTTACTATAATAAAAGTTGATAAATTCAGATAAGTGAAATTATAATGATTATAATAATTAAAGTTTTATACTTTGTATATGTCAACAAGACATTATTATAATTCTGTTCTAATTGTGTCTTAAGAGCTAATATATCCTATGAGAGTATTGCTGATTCTGTTTATGTCATTTATTTAGATTTGAAAATGTAATAGATGTGAACAGGAAAGCCTCTTTTACAACGAAAGATATCGTTTTTATCACAAGTGAACAATGTTTCTGCTCATTTAAAATGTTAACCAATTTGCTAATTGTTAACTTTGTTTACATTCACACGATAACTTGTAGCAAGAACAACTTGACATTTAAAAAGAAAATATCGCTGTTCACGGAAGGATACTGATTACCCTGATACCAAATGGACTGGCCAACAATTAAGGAACAGGGACACTTAATATTGCAGGAGTTAAGGACCTGCATTTGTTAATGTGACCATAAACAAGTTACCTAATGAATAATACATGGGTTCCTCAAGACATCACAAACACTAAATATACAGGAGATCAAGGAACCAAATAACTGATATGATATTAAAGAGACAAAAAACGAGGTTCTGTATCATAAGATATTGGTATTTGTGATAAATCTGAATGGTAATTCATATCAAGTTGTCTCCAAGGTTTATACACCTGGTTACAGGTTAGCATGATTCTCGTTTGCTTATTGCCAAGATGTAGAGATTCATCATGTGAAACGGAATTTTTTAAACTATAGATTATATTCATACTTAATTATTCCTGGATGATTTTATGATATTACAACAATCCTTCTTTTCTGACTGCACATTCAGTGGCATCTGTTATCAAACACATGTAATTCTCATTAGGAAATCGAAGTGAGAAAGATGTAACAAAAATATAATATGAATCAGCAGTAGAAATATTACCATTGTAAAACATGACTTCCTCTTAAGAGATCCATTAAAGAAACTTTGTCCTAATTTGTATCATGAGGAATTAAATGGGTTTTTTAAAATCCAATGACTATAATGTTTCAATTTTTTTTTGATTTCACAGATGTGCACACTTACTTATATGTTTTACTGTTCAGTTTTGCAATCAGTTCATGGCATGCGAATATGGTGACAATTGTAGTGTGATGTTAAGACTATGTTTTGGTTTAACACCTCCAGATAACGGCCATGGTCGTTGAATAGATGTTTCAGAAAAAAAATGTATACAATGGTAACAAGAAAAATCGGTTGAACCTCACGATAAACCCTTTTCTTCAATTCCTTCTTGATTGAATTCTGTTATACCAGGCAAATAGTATCAGTTTTGACACCGGAAAACTATCTAAAGAGAACTACAGTAAATCTGAACTATGAACTAAATTTGCTATATGTAACAGCATAGACATTGCGACACCTGTTATCGGTTCAAAAACTAATGCAAAATGTTCTGCATGATCCTTTTCCAGGTGGGGAAAGATATAAACATGTAACTTTGATTTTACCGGACCTTTTTGATTTCGTAGACATCATGTTTTCTTAAGAGGGTTCGCCATGAGCTAAATAAATCTTTGGAGTAATTTGCATTGATTAACATACATTTCGATTTCTCGTATCCAAGAACTGTCTAGACTGAATCAAATCAAGGTTCCTAAATTGGTAAAAGTAATTAGAATGTTCTTATTACAGAAAGAAATCTTATTGCTTTCAGGCATCATACGACTTAGACATAGATTATGGTTGACAATGTCAGTACATATAGATTCATAATTACCAAGAAATCGAAATAAGTTTGAGTAAACATTGTTTCACTGTTTTTGATTATATTTCCTCCTTCTTAATGAATTGATTCCTAAATGATTTTTTTACGACTGTTGTGTATTCAATTGTGATGAATGCCCTACCGAAAACCTCACTTCAGACCTGACTTGTGATTGATTTTATTCCCATTTCATAGGTCAAAATGTTAGTGCTCCATATTTTCATGAGTCAAATTTATTTCTTCAAAATAGATAAAATTAGAACTATCATGAACTAAAAATGAAATGATGTAACTTAATACAATATATGAGACATATTATTACAATCTCAATTTTAGATTAAAAGGAGTGTTTCTAAGGTACAAGAACTACTAAAAGGAATGGTACGTTCTTCAATTTAACATGCAATTTATTTATATAGTTGATATTTTGCAAACATCGCCGGAGTGAGATAAGCTGCATTTCCTATATAGGCTATTTTTCGTCGGAAGCGAGATCTCGCGAGACAACCTAGCAACCGGTTATGGCTGACTTGACCTGGGTCTGGTTTTTTGTGTGTTTTTTTAAAAACCCTAACCACCATAGAATTGCTGGAAAAATAAATTGTGTTGTTCAGAAGTTTGGTTTATTTGGATATAAATATTATTTCCATTCTGAGTTTTAGAAATTATGTTGGTATTGAAACTTCATTCTTTTCACATACCAATTTAGTTCAATTCTTACATATATACACCTTAAGCACAGGATTTTCCTTCAATATTTCTAGACGCTATCAGAAAATCCCCATTTTGTGTTGGAGTGTGTAACACCTGTTTAACTGATTTTGCAAGCTATATTTTAATATTAATAAAAAACAATGGTCGCCTTGATGGCAATACTTCTTTAATATTATGATATGGTTAATAAGAAAAGAATCAAGAATGGTCTCGCATAACGAGTTCTTTGAACTGCTGAGAAATAAGATTCAAACATAACAAAATTATACAACATACTCCTACAACGAACACATTTGATCAATCAACAAGTTTTTTTAATGAAATTCATCCAGTGCACCGATAAGATTTTTGAGGCCTTAAATTCAAAAGAAGAAGAAAGTTTCAGTGCGTCAAATACCCTTAGGAAAAAATCTAGACATACAACCAGATATATGCTTTTATTCCTCCAAAGGAGAGTACAAAGGAAATCGAGAGTAGAGATGATTTTTTTTTTTTTTTTTTTAAGTATTTACAATGTCACTTTCACAGAATCCGTTCAGAGTCTCATTTTTGACCGTGTTGGTCAATTAATTGAGTCACACAGCTCGTACAGTCCTTGAATTGTGTGACAGGCGTATGTTACGTGGTCATCGTCATCTAGAGGAATCGGGGGTATACATGACAGTAAACAGCATACAATGTCATGATCATTCTTCTCAAGGAGAGTTATTGTCAGTTCTATAGGGCCACAGCTAAGCAGGTTACACCAGAGTTTATCCCTCTGTCCAGTTACACTTCGGCATTCACACACTTTGTGAATGAGATGATCTTGATGGAGCTGCCCACACATATTGCACAACCCTTGCACTGTGTATGGTCGCCACAGGGCTGCTAGTCGTACAACAAAACTACATTGTCTCTTCATATCAGGATGGCGTTTTGCAATGGCCCATGCTTGATGAGGACGATGTTCATGGTGAATAGTGTAGAAAGTCTTTAGATCTGGGTCTGACTGCATGCGTTGTCTCCAGGATAGAGTCTGAGTTGTAGTTATTGCTTCGACCACAATTTTCTTCCAGCGTGCTCTACACACAAATCTACCAGACTGTATAAAGTGCTCCAGGTGTTCCCATAGTCCATATTTTGTCACTATGTCAATGATGTCGGGGATAAATCCTGATGAATTAATACAGCTCTTGTTCTTGAACAGGAACAAGCGAGCCATGAATACCTGCCGTGCAAGACACTTTGGGGATGAGTTACACAGAGTTCCGAGAAAGATAAGCTTTCTCTTTTCTATGTGTGCTTCAATTGGCAGAACGCCGAGGAGAGCATTACATACATCTGATCTGGTAGTCTTTGGTAAGCCTTGGCAAAACTTCAAACTTGCTCTTTGTGCACGTTCAAGGGAGATAATCTGACTCTGTGTTAGTCCTGACCATAGCTCACACCCAAAGAGTCCTTTAGGTAAAGCAATTGTTTGAAATAGTTTCGTGCTTGTTAGTGGATTAAGACCATTGGCATGGAGACCAGATTTGACCAAAGCTAAGGTTGTTGATTTTATTTTTGAGCATGCCGATAAAGTTCTATTCCATGCATTGAAGTTTGAATCCAGTTCTATTCCAACATGCTTCAGATGGGAAACCTGAGGGATTACTTTTCCATAGAGAGATATGGTACATGTCTTGTTCTTTTTCTTAGAGAATACCATCACATTGCTTTTGATTGGTGAAAATGTAAAGCGCCAAAGTGAACTGTATTCTTCACATTCAGTTACCATATCCTGCAAGTGGGATGTTACAGGACTCAAGATGGCGATATCATCAGCTTGGGTTGGTGCGGAGACTTGGATGTCTAGAACCAGGGCACTTCGTTTTGAAAGGGTTAGTCTTTCAAGGAGCTCGTTGATGTAGACAAGGTACAGTTTGGCAGACAGAACACTGCCCTGTCTCACGCCTCTCTGCAGGGTAAACCAGTAGGACAGTTCGTTGTTCACCATAACACAGCTTCTCATTTGTGAATAAATGTTTCCAATTAGCCTCCATATTGCTTGCGGTGTATCCAGTTGATGAAGCTTCCAGAGCAACCCAGAGTGCCAAACAGTATCAAATGCCTTCATACTGTCAAGGAAGACTACCTTCAAGGAGTCATTCCGTTCTATGTAATGTCTTGCAGTCTCTTGGATAGCAAAGGAGGTGTGACAAGAAGATAGACCTTTTTGAAAACCGAATTGATGAGAACTAGGGAAGTGTTTGCAGTTGTTGAATAGTGGTATTCTCTTGTCGATAACAGATTCAAACAGCTTGAATATTACAGGCAGTAGAGTAACTCCTCGGTATGAGTCGACTGAAGATCTAGGTTTATTTCCTCCTTTATAGATTGGGATGATTACGCCTGCCTTCCATGCATTAGGTATGTATCCAGATTGGATGATGGCGTTAAACAGCTTTGCAAGACATCTGTAGAGGTAACTACCTCCATGTTTTAGGTGTTCATAACTAATTCCATCCATTCCTGGTGCTTTGTTATTTTTGAGAGATCTGCACAGAGTTGCAAGTTCGACTTCAGATGTAAGAAGATGATCATGTTTAATATCACTGTTTGAAAGAAGATTTTTCAGTTTGGCTACATCTGTTTCTATTGAGTGTTTAAACACATTGTCGAAGTGTGGTTCTTCAGTATCTTGGGATATCTTGTTCAGGTGGTCTGCAACAGCATTGCTCATATCTTTTTCATCTCTTACATATTCTCCGTCGACAATAAGTGATGTCAGAGCTTTCTTCTTATTGGTCCTCCTGATGAGTGACCAGAACTGTTTCTGGTCTACGTCGCACATTATATCCAGTTCTTGAAAGAAGTTGCTTTCATATTTGGCGGCTGATTCTTTCATGGCTTCTCTGAAGGCATCTTTTGCTTTTTTGTATCTTTTGAAGGTAGTATGTTCCATTCCTCTTGGTTTATTTGACAGGATCCATTGATGTCGAGCTTCTTTCATCACGTTGTGGAATATTTTAACCTCGTCGTTCCAAAAAGGCTTAAGGAATGTTTTAAACTTTTTAATTGGTAGACAATCTGAGGAAGCTTGCTTAAGAGATTTAACGATAGAGTCATTGTACACTTCTATCTCTTCCATGGTATCTGAGCATGAGGTCAGGTTCTCTTGCCATAGTATATGTGACACAGCAAACGTATAGTCTGCGAGTGTTCCATTTCGGATGGCTTTCTCCCAGTTGGGTCTCATCTTTACACATTCATCTGTAAGGTTTGGTTTTGACTCAAGAAGTATTGAACTAACAACTGGGTGATGGTCCGATATGTTTAGTGGATTATCGTCTTTAACTTCAGCCATGAATAGGAAGGCACCTATTTCCTCTGGGATGAGTATGTGATCTATTGGCGACTGGGGACCACCCTCGTACGCCTTGAACGTGCATACAGGTCCTGTACACAGCAATTGCATATTGACTGATATCAAGGAGTTACGGTGTACAAACCTATTCAGTATCATGTCACGGTTGTCCTGGCAGCACTGATATCTTGGACCGACTACTTTTGCATTTAAATCCCCAAGTACAATAGGGTGCCCTTTGACAGCAAAGGCAGATACCATATCATCCATTGTCTGTACATAATAGTCATAAAGCTCAAGAGATCTATTCGACGGTGGTAGGTAGACTGCTAGCAGAAAAAATGTCAAATTGGACGCTAATGATAGTTCAATACAGGACATACGTTCCATATCGATATCAACTTCTGTGACATAGGCTTTCCATCTTTTGTGAACAAGAAATGCAGTTCCTCCTGAACGGATAACTCTGTGTGATAAAGTTTTAACTTGACAAGTGTTTGCTATGGCATAATAGCCTGGGTTAACAGAGTCCAGAAAGCTGAGATTATAATCACTTAGCTGGTGATCTGTTAGTGCACAGAAGTCAATATGGTTGTCTGAGAGACACTTATTTAGGTACGGGACACTTGGCATCACTCCCCTGCAGTTCCAGCACATCAGATTCATATGATTCGGTTGTGTCGGCATGATTAGCCAGTGTGATTTGCTTCATATTCTCCTTGGCCATCCACAGAGTTCCGCTGTCTGATGTTCTCCCAGAAGAGTCGTCTGGTTTTTTGTGTGTTTTTTTAAAAACCCTAACCACCATAGAATTGCTGGAAAAATAAATTGTGTTGTTCAGAAGTTTGGTTTATTTGGATATAAATATTATTTCCATTCTGAGTTTTAGAAATTATGTTGGTATTGAAACTTCATTCTTTTCACATACCAATTTAGTTCAATTCTTACATATATACACCTTAAGCACAGGATTTTCCTTCAATATTTCTAGACGCTATCAGAAAATCCCCATTTTGTGTTGGCGTGTGTAACACCTGTTTAACTGATTTTGCAAGCTATATTTTAATATTAATAAAAAACAATGGTCGCCTTGATGGCAATACTTCTTTAATATTATGATATGGTTAATAAGAAAAGAATCAAGAATGGTCTCGCATAACGAGTTCTTTGAACTGCTGAGAAATAAGATTCAAACATAACAAAATTATACAACATACTCCTACAACGAACACATTTGATCAATCAACAAGTTTTTTTAATGAAATTCATCCAGTGCACCGATAAGATTTTTGAGGCCTTAAATTCAAAAGAAGAAGAAAGTTTCAGTGCGTCAAATACCCTTAGGAAAAAATCTAGACATACAACCAGATACAGTTACTAGATTTCAGTCTCATGATAGTGTTTCATTCCTTCCGAGACACATTGATTTCTTGTAATACGAGTCGAGCAGGTGCTCGAGTGCCATTATTGGATATTGTTGCAATAGATGTGGCCGATTCGTCAGCGGAACCACAAATCGATCTTCGATGGTCGAGAGCGGTAATGGGTGATTTCTGACATTATTTAAAAACTTCCAATTCTTATCGTCAGATGAAGATAAATCATTTTAAAGAAGAGACGCCTGTATTTACTAAGAATGTACGAGACCCACATAGACATGTACATGTTTAATCTCTTATCGGATGCATACGGATAATCAAATATAAAAATCAATAGCTCTTATTTAGGAGGTACGATATGTTTATAAGATGAGGTTAAAGCAACGTATATCGTCACTTAAATACAAATATTTAACCTTGTAGTTGATCTCAAAACCAGGGGCCTCTTTCAATTACCCTATAATCCATATCTAATACCAAACTTCTATCATTAAATGTTACAAACTTTTAACGAATTTTTAATTGCCGACTACATCGATTTGTCAATGAAAATCATTTGACCAATCAATTAAATATGTCAAGTTTGTATTTGATAAGAACTTCAAATAGAATTTCATTTGATTGCTTTTTAACAAATCCTAAATCAATGTGAATAATAAGACACTCACGTAGAAGATGTGATGGCAATTGCTTTACCTCGAGTAATGCAAATATTTTTGGCTTCAGGGATCAATTCATTTTTGGTAATATGCATAAATAACTTTAAAGAACGAAGCAAATCAGATAATCTTTTCCCCAGGAACAGTTTAGACCAGGCAAACCTTTTGATTTTACGATAATGACATAAATAAGATATATCTAGTGCATTCAAAACTGGATAGTTGTCGAGCGTCACTGTTCATGGTTTTTAGAGGAACAGTAAATATAACTATAAGAGATAAAAAAATACCAGTTGTTTTTTGATTCGTTCAAAATACTGTGACTATGTGTCCAAGTTGTGAATGGGTAACTTGTAAGGATCACACCCTGTAATACGCTACTTCTTGTCGTTTTCTTATTGCCTTTACGGTTCTCCACTATCACATGTTGTATTGCCGCAGATTTTATATATACTAGCCCAAAAAAGAAAGTGTGCATTATTGAAATTGATCAAACTCCTTAAACATAATTTCGTAAGTGTACAAAATATAAACCTGTTCCTGAATAAATCTGAATAAGTCAAGTATTATGATTTAGTAATAGTATATTAGTAATTAGTAATTAGTACCACACATTAATATTAACAGTCATGGGTGGAATGTCTTTATGATCACCGACAAACTAATACAGATAGGGTAATTGTAGTTAAACTCTTGACATTCACTCTATTATTTATAAAAACATTGGGAAAAGGTGCAATTGTTTATATAAATTCATATTGCATTGTATCAATAACTCATAAATGTCAATTTAATCTAAGTGTACAGATAATAAAGGCTCACATGTAGTTTTCAAAGATTGTATATGGTTGAAACAATTGTTTTTCTTTGAGTCATCTGACAGATAAATATAAGCTAACATGTAAGTTCGCGAGATGATGTGTTCGATGTTGTTAAGGCCAACAAGAGGTGTTATTCTGAGCAAAGCAGATTATTAAAAATACTATTATGCATACTATTTACTTTAGTTGTTGAATTGCTGTGTTTTTGACAGGCCATTAATAAATGAAAAGGTGTATAAAGGATGAACCTCAGGACATGTGTATTCCTCTGAATTCAGTGTTCCATAAAATCCACCTACTAGGGTATAAGACATATAACATAACGCAGAGTTTATTTTTAATGACAACACACTAAACAAAAGAGGCGTTACATTTATTACATTGCATTTAATCTAATCTATTTTTTTAGGGGTTTTAAACTTGCACTCGAAGCATTGTTGAACAGGCAGTCGATTTAATTGCACATATTTATAGGAACATGATGACCTAAAAGATATTTGAGTTGTCCTTAAATCTTGTAATCAACTTGAATGAGGATTTACCTATACTTTTATAACAGACTTATCTGGACTTTGCTTCGAAATAGGTTGTGTATGTATTGCAACTCGTTTCCAGATCATGGCGTTTCTTATTAGAATGGTAAATGATTATAAACAGCACGAACAGTCAACAAAAATATACAAAAGATATTCTGTATCATCTTAGGGTAATAATTCAATTCATGTTTATAAGTTGAAATTTTGAGAACACGACAGATAGTTACATTCGTTAAGTCAGGTAACCTTTTAACATTTAGGTATTACCATTATCTATACATGAGACTTGGTGACATAATAGCCCATTCCACATTCATATATGGCAAAAACAATGTTTTAATCAGTATTAAAAATGTTTTTCGGCCAACTCTTGTGGTCATTCAGGTATCAAAAGGTGTTTTGGAGAAAGATGGAATACTTTTTTTTATATTATTGAGTTCCATTTTTAAATAAATGATCGGTTGGTTGCATAATTCGGTGGTATACGTTCACCTCGCTGCAGATACTTGCCTGACAGTTTGAAAATAACATTATTAAGGAACTGGTTCACAAAAGAAGTAAATGTATATGATAGAACACACAGCTATTATATCTGACGTTAATTGCTTTACCTCCAGAAATTTAAAGATTTCTGACTTCATTGATTAATGATATTTGGTAGTTGGGCAACAATAAGATCACAATTGTCTCGTTATGAATTCTGTTCTGATCGAAAACAGTGATAACAATTGAAGGGTTCTTCGTACCAAAACTAGAATTTATTGCACAGAAGGTTAAGATTTACAAACCATATAGCATACCATCATAATAATATAAGTTTCAATAATTATAATCAGTGGTTAATTTAGAAAAGTATCGAAACATTTTTTTTTTTGAGATTTCATTATCTGTATATCATAAGTATAACTGCCCATTACAAGCTAGTAAATTAATCTAAGCTTGTGATTCGTAAGCATAAATTAGACGTTCTTATCACAATGCTTTTAATAATTAAAATGTAATGTAATGTGACATTACTTATTTCAAAGAATCCATCTAAAGAGTTATATACGAATGATGGTTTGTTATTATAACTATTTAATTTAATGTAAAAATGCTCCTTGGGAACAATATCGACTTACCTTTGCTAGTTATACGTTCCGCCTAATTTTAAATGATTGGTAAAGCAACTTGACAAGTAACTTTATAAAAGTTTATAGTATGAATTTAATTAACTCATTATTGTCTGAATACAGTTTATATTGGAAACTTATTTTGTGCTCTCGGCACCCCCCATCAACAGTGCAGCGCCAGTTTAAGCAATGTTCCATCAATGTATTACTTAGCATCATTCAAGTAACCAACTCGGTTTCGAACTTCGGCCTCTTGGGTGACGAGCAAACGTTATACCAACGTGTTTGCTTATAACCCCATGATGATGACACTGGCACATAAAGTTTTCATCAAAATCATTGTCTATAAATTTTCCTTTCAAAGAACTTAGAACAAAGATCATAGACGACTTCTAAAATAAGATGTATTAATTAATGTTCTTACTTTTGTACTTTAGAATACCAAAATGATAAACGCTATGAATGAAATCCAACACAGGATTCTAAAGTTCCGATTACCTTTATTCAAGTCTAGACCAAAAAACATAATTGTTCTTAGTATTATTGAGAACGATGAAAGGGAACCTATAGACTGACAGATGAGTTCCCATGATTTAAAATCTCATTGATATAGTCAACCAGAAGATAATACCATAAGATAAAACTGTAAAAGTAAATGAAGAGTAATTAGATTTGTTGTGAACAACTCATCATTCTACCAAGGTAGAGGCTAAATGTTGTGAACCTGTTACAGGTAGCAATTTTAAGAGCATTAGGGCACTGAAAGGTTATATATCTATTTTTGATTACGAGATTTATTATGGTTTAATTAGCTAATGCTAACTAGTAGAGAATGAATATTTCATGATTTTGTTTCCTCATATAACGAATACTGTTTTCGGAATGATAAAGTCAAAGGATATTTATGATATCGGATGGGGTCATATTACGGGGGTCAAAAGCCGGAACGCTTTATGAAACTTACTTTGACGTCAAACCTTTTACTTATTTCGAATGCGTAGACAAACGAATTATTTCGTCAAATTATTTATGATGTAATGCATAAGAAGTAAATTGAAAAAATAGCGAATGGTACGTATCCTGCATTAGGAATAAACACTAAGTTTTCAGCTCGCCGTGGCATCTGATCCAATCTATTTCAGAATTTGAACAATGAATCAACATAACTATAATGCCTGCCACATTCTGCTAAAACAGCACTTTGTTACACTTATAACTCAAACCAAATACCGACTTGCAAAATCTTACTTGAAATTGTTCAACAACAGACCATTTTTGATAATCCCATATGTCTGATGTATGTAATATTATTGGATTTATTTGAACATAAAAAAATCTAAAGAGCACCAAAGGAGAGATATTAGTTTCATTTTAACTAAGAACTTTAACTGAGAGGCTTTTTAAAAAAGATTTTGGACAGACTTTGACCAAGGCAACAAATAGTTGTAGATGAAATACAATAAATTTTTAATCATTTATCCTCAGAAAAAAACAACTTCGCTTTTCTCTATAGTTGTCAACCGTTTCTAAATACTTAAACTTCTGCTTTGTCAAAATCAACAACATCCTGTCTCAGGGTAAGACGTATAGCTGACGGTCCAGTCATCTTACCCTGGGTGTAAACCCCAGCAAAAACTTCGCAGTGTCCTATTCCCTACAAACTTTCTAAAAATAATCAACCAATGACTCGGCAAATAATAATGGCAGCGCCCGTCCCTTCAAATTCAAACCGAGTGAGTGAGTGAGTGGGATTATCGTGTTTTGAACAATATTTCAGTTATTAAACACTTGGATGACAAGCATCCAAAAGAGGATCGAAAGGATGAAGGAAAAGACGGAATGAAAGGCAGAGATAGACAACAGGTTTTAGAACGACTCAAATTTGGTCTAGCTTCTACCCGACGACCTATCAAGCTTGGGTGCCCCTGCCGGGAGCATGTAAGCTCCGGCTGGCATAGCTCTAGGGGTCTCTGGACCACTCAAACCACCACGATAAGGATTTGAGTTAAGTGGTGGAAAATCAAACCGATCTCTTAAAACTGGATGTATGATTTGTTGTAATAAACTAACCAGAATCGCAATATTGGACTCGGACATTATCACCATGGTCGATCGGTTTCAAAACTTCCGATTGTTTATCTCTGGACGTCGCGATTTAGAGTAAGAGCGAAAGCCAACTCCTGTTCGAGAGGCTCTCTCTGGTTGGCTGAAATTTAATCGCGATAAAATTATTTGATTGGCTGAATCATGGGTTACGGCGCGAAGTTTTTGCTGGGGTTTACACCCAGGGTAAGAAGAGCGGAGCGTCAGCTATACGTCTTACCCTGGTTCAGGATGAAGAGTGGAGCGTCAGCTTTACGTCTTACCCTGAGACAGGATGAATCAACAACTAATCCCACTCTGTTGCAAAATTCTAATTTAATTGTGAATTTTGCAAAGTCATAGAAAGATAATAGTTGAACTGATATGAAATGGATTGTTGAATATTGCTGCATGTTATAGTACGATGAATAAGTACACATGAGAGTAGTACTAGTCTATGTAAACTGTACCTTTTGTACACATTAATGTTACAATAATCGAGTCATTAATAAGGAATCCGTGGATTCTTTTAAGTGTACAAGGTGTACAATGATTATGATAAGGGACACTTAGTCACAGTACTCTGACAAAATTTACTGCATTCATCTGTATATGTTAATCTTCCTACACAAGAGGTACTTTATAATTTAATGGGTTCTTCAAAACGTCACAAACATTAGGTGTACAGCATATAATTCAATACACCAAATAGCTGATAAGTCATACAAGAGACAACAAGATTTTCTACTATTCTCATCACAATTGCAATAAAGGGATTACTCATCAAAGCTGACTCAAAGGCTTATACGGCTTGTCACAGGTGGGCTTGATCCTCGTTTGCTTATAACTAAGAAGAAAGAGCTTCATTATGTTTAAAGGTATCTTTTCATGATTAAGAGGAAAAGGCATATCTATAGTTTTTGATGGATAGTGGATCATTTCTGATTTGTTATCAGGATTTCTTTTATGATAAATTCAGTTTCATCTCTTTTAAAACACATGTGTCAAAGAAACCGAACGATAATGTAACAAGAGTGAAAACAACAGAATGAAAAGCCCAATTATTTCCTTTAAGAAATCGAAGATCCATTAAGGAAACACGTGCTTGTTATTTTCGAACATTAGAAAGTTAAAAGGGTTATTTGATAATGTACATCTTAATGTTTCATGAGCTGATCCAGTGGTTTTACTTTACATTCATTCAACCTTCAATGTTTAAATCGTTCACCTTGCCATTTTTTACCGAGTCATTTGAGCATTGTAAAAATTGCAGGGTGAATTTAAGATTTTGGTTTCCTTAGCTTCTTACATATAAATACATCTAATTTAGAATAGCCAATAACAATGGCAACAAGGAACATCGCTTAAACCATTTAAGCTTGTATATATTGCTTGATTTAACCACAGCGAGATCAATCTACTGTAGATACTTGTATTGCATGATGAGATATAGTGAAGATGAAAAGAAAGTCATCACCATCACACAATCATAATGTTTAAACAACATGTTGTGGCATTTTTGCAAAATCCAACAGGGATCTAACTGTTCATTTACCAGTTGCTCATCTTTATGTTTGCGACCCACAAGTCTCTCTGGAACAGTGATTATAGGATTAATATTGGCTTCAATACATCTTGTCTGATAGAAAGAAAAATTGAAAGCTTCTTATAGTCCAAATGTAAATTGTACTTCAATGCATATTTTTACTAAAATTGGCGTACTTTAAGTCTAGCATTTGTCTGTGAAGCATCAAAGAGTTCTTCAGAAGACGACTCTGGGACTTAGCTACCAATTCAACGTTCGTTATCACTGTCATGTTTCAGCTGCTATAGTGTAACGTTTATTTGTCGCTTACTGTGCTCTGGGCAAAGTGTCCTTGTTTCACCTGTACACGGCGTTTATCGTTTCTTCAGGAAATTGTTAACATTTTTTCAAGCGATCATAAAAGGCAAAATACTACTGAATAATGCCGTTATTAATCCAATATCTCTTCACCCGGTTTGTACACCGGCAACACGTTTCAATTGAAATGCAGGAACTATGGTGAATTTCTATCACCCAGGTTAAAACCATTTTAAGATTTAACGTATATTTGTCATATGAATTTAACTAATTCAAAGGGGTTATTTCTCGTAGTGTGCACGAGCAATGTAATTAATTTTAGAAATACACACTCCTTGATATAGTAAGCAAGACGAAGGTTTTTTTTTTTATATCAACTTGTTGATCAATCCATTACATATTTATCAAACATAACATGATTTATATGTAACAGAAAAATTGGAATTATAAGTCAGAATGAATTTAGTTTTTAAATATTATTTAAACTTATCCCGAGAAGACAATGGCATTGACACAACCATTGATAGTGTTAACAGGTCCCAGGCTGATCACAGAGGGTTCCCTTTCTTCTGAGACTGATTGATGACTTGTAAAACGAGTGAAGCAGGAACTCAAATGGCCCGTTGTGGATTAATTTTCATTCTGAAAGCCACCAAAGGAAAACGTATAAGACATGAGACCTATTTCTCAGCTTGTTGACATATTGATCCTTAATGTTTGAGAGAGATAAGAGGTGATTTGTAACATTATTTAAAGACTTGCACTTTGTAACGCCATATAATGATAATATATCTGGAAGAATAGACGTGATTGAGTGTAAAAATGGCATTATTTTAAATCTATCGATAATTTATCAATTGCATATTGATAACCAATCTTCATTTCTAGCAGTCATATAAAATATCATTCCATAGTGAGCACTAAATAGTAATACATTATGACAATGTTGTAAATCCTTTCAAATTCAAATTACTATTTCACTCAGAAACACTGGAAAGTCAGGTTCCCCATTTCGCCGACATATACACATGTCAAGTTGATATAATTGTGAAAAAGATATATGCTATCTTTGCCAAGAAGAAAACTAGTAATACTAATAAACATATAGTTTTCAATAAATTTGAAATGCCTGATAAATAGATACAGAGATTTTTTTATCAAGCCGAAAAATATTTGTTATGATGAACAGTAAGAAATGACGTAAAGCTTATTCATAACAAGTTTTTTGTGCAAGAATTACAAAATATATTTTCAAACTTAAATCAGGACAGGTCAGGCCTTGGGACAGTTTTCTAAAAACAAAAACTAAATATTTTTGAAACAGGTAATCATGACGTAATTATCTTCACGTAATTATCTATGAGAATACCACATTTCATAACAATTAGATGATCAGTTAAGAGCCGGAAAGGATATTCAGCCGGAGTCACAACGTTGTGCCAAAAAATGCAAAAACAAATATAGTCGCAAGCGACGACAATGACAGGATTCAGCAAAATATGAGCACCCGTGGCTCTTGGGGGCAAACTAAGTGCTTTTCCAAGTATAGATAGCGTTTTGAAGACATTTTTAGTGCACTGCAGTCGATTTAGCCGAATTCTGAAGCAAAATGACGTTTTGTATACGTTTTCAGTACGTAGCGAGACATGGGAGCGGAAGTGAGGTTTACTCGATGTACACGGCCTGCTGCCAGTTGAGGCAAGAAAGCAAGAACATCAAAACGTGAGGGGTATGTGGAGGGGAGGCAGTATAGTTTTGAAAGTTGAAAAAGGGCTAGTGTTTTCCTTCGGCGTGATCAGGTGCTTTGCCGACACTGGAATATAGTTCCCGAATGCTGGTACATAGGTTGAGGGTCTTACTATATATAAATAATCAAGACTATGTCAGTCAGTCGGGTCAGGTCAGTCAGTCAGTCTTTTTTGCTCGCTTCTCTGCCTGTCTGATCAGAATTTGACAGTGCTTGACGCACTTGTGTGCATTTGGTCATCTCGCGCACGCTGTCCATACGTCCAGTCGTACGGACTTCTGCTGCATAAAGCCATTTCGGCCTTCTCTAGACTGTCGATTACGTGATAATTCATAAGACATCGAAGAGTATTTCTTCAAACTTCTGCCCCATGTAGCATGTCTTGACAGGAAGGGTGTTTTCCTTCAACTTTTCAAATTAACCCTTGCTAGCGCATTTAGAGAATCTTGATACAAGAGCAATGTAGAGTAGTTCTGTCAACTTTTGCCCTTTCACACATGCAAGAGCGCATGTACCTGCATTTGGACATGTCACACGTCTTGACCGTTCTTCAATATTGATGTTTTCCTTCAATTGTTTGCAATTTAACCCTTGCTAACGCACTTAATTGACATATAGTATGATGCAAACTTTGACTCCCTCCTGTGAACTGAAATGACTGTACGCGATCCATTTTATTCTTGATTCTTAATGACCTCGATCATGTTTACCTCTCATGCAAAATTCATGAAATTCGACGGGTAGGTATTTGAGTTATCTGCCCTTGAAGTTTGCGATTTTTGAAAATTTTGAAAATTGGAATGGTCGCTGTGGAAAAAGTATTGTGAATTTTTAGATTCTGAGACAATGTAGTTATGGGCCAATGCTTTAACTACTTATCATGTAAATATCGGGTCTCTACTGCAAGTATTAGCAGAGTGGTGATCCCTCAAATGTGCATGGGGTCGTGAACTTGCAAAAAGTGTGAAAATTCAAGATGGCGCCGAAATCACGTGACTTACGAATTCGCCATGATTTACTTTTTTGCTTGCAATTTAATTGCGCATCTTTTGAAACAAGTTTCAAGTCTGTAAGTCAATTTTGAAAAATTTTCCAATGTTAATTTTGAAAATTTTGAATGGTACTGAGCCTTTAATGCAATGTCCGAATTGGCTGAAAAGTTTCATGTCGCGAGGTCTTGGTAAGGGCTATAAGATTGTAAAGATTGGTTGTAATTGAGTCGCTAGTTTTGGCTGAATCTTGCTCACAAGAATCGTGGAATAATAATAATAAAAAAACACGCCAATAACAATAAGGATTCAGCATTTCTGCTGAATCCTTAAATATGTCTGTGCCATGGGTGGTGGTTGGACATGTTAGCTTACTTTACTTCTACAAAATTAGAACGAGTAGTCTTGTACATATCAACATCGAAGCCTGTCTGCTGTTATATATATACATATATATAAAGTCAATACAATAATATTCATCACAGTGTTACCTCTCATAGATGGATAAGAAATTAAACAATTCTTAACTCTCTACAAGCTTAAAAAATGTGATGCATGAATGAAATCTGTTGAATACAACTAGAGCGAAGACTCAATGTCACCACGTACCAGATGGCTTGTGAAAATGGACAGTTCATAATGCTTTTCAAGCAGTGACATAAGTTAATGAAATGAAAGCTGTTCAATATATTAAAAGCGAACATTTTATACTGGGTTTGATATACATCTATTGAGTGTTTATTTGGATAGAAGTTAAGAAACTAGTTAAGAGTATATGTGAATTTGACAGACATAACATACAAAGTCATGGACTCATGAGTATTGATACAGGCAAAGACGCGCCTTCAGGCTGACATGGTGAGGCATTTGAGGATGTCAGCGGCAGTCAGTGACAAGCACCCGTTCTTCAGTGAATGCCTGAGTCATCTATTGTTGGTTTTTTAGTGGAATCTGTTGATTCCGAATTTGCCTATCAAGGCGGCCTCTTAAGTCCTCTATTGGAATGTATACAGCTGGCATGGAATTATGTTAAGTTGTTGGTGTTGAGAAAGTTGTTTGATTTATATTGGCTACATGAGGTGGGGTGTTGTCATGTTTGAAGACGACTCTCTGCTGTTGTCGCTGTAGAAAAGGACGGACACTTATATAACGGTGAACCGTCACATAGCCGTTCACAACTTCTGCCTTGTTGTGGCTACAAATGCCACCCCTTTACCATAACGTTCTCACCACCATACGGTGAAGACTCCTGGACACACAAACATGACGTTCTTCCGCCTGCACCCCTGGAGAGCCTCACTCTTCTGTCAGCTCTTGATATTAGGAATCCGTTTTTTTCTGAAAAAATCACTCAACGCCAGTCATACAACTGCCAATGATGTAATAACCCTAGATTCGGTCTTCCCGCGCTGGTCGGCTTGTCCGTAACCTGACTAGTCTTTTGAAAGCATTGGCGAAGTTTCCTGACGATTACCACGCTGCAGCCAAACGTAACTGCAACTTAACCGCTTGTAGCTCCGAATTGGAGCATCCCAATAGCTTTAATTTCTTTTTTGCCCAACCCAAAACAGGCAGGTGGCTGAAGTTGTTTGTTTGTCTGGTAAATATAATCCTAAAATACGTTTGAATAAGATCAGAATATTAGGAGGAGCCCTGCGGATAAAAAAAAACGCTGGTGGATCACATTGGTTGATATGCTCTCTAAAATTTCATATTTGGTCCCAGCGGAGTACATTTTCAAATATAGTAGATAAAGTGAATAACGATTCAAAAGTTTTGTAAAGACATAGATTTAAAATATAAAATGTGCAGCTACGATTATTCGTGATATGTGATTCAAACAATTTCGTTATCACAATATAAATCCTCTGGTCAGACTTTGAAGATACATAAACAAAAACAAGACACAAGGAAAAATAATACTAGTACATTGAATGTCACAACATGGATAGCAAAACCTCATTATAATTTCTTTAATTTTCTAGAGTATAGTATAGTATAGTATAATATAGTGTTGTTGCTGACAGCATTTATACATGATAAACTCGAACAACCAGTATAAGAAAATTGCGTCATTTTAGAAAGGTCATTGATATTTCAGCAAATAGTGGTGGCTTTGAAAACTAATCATTTGAGACATCCTATATTAGAAAAATACACTTTACAATAACATTTGTGTTGAGTTAGTTTTGTAATATTTGTATGACCTACTGAAGTTTGTATTATGCGAAAGCTTTCCCTCTCAGTGTTACATTGCAGATCGCCGGTACTATGGCTTTCATCACCTCAATCTAAATATCAGATCCAAATTGACCATTTGTAACTTAATTTTTATAACGCAACATTGTTACATCACTTCTTCAGAGCCTGTATTTCCAACTGGGAATCTGGTACATTTATGGTAGTATTATCTTATATGATAGATAAGAGTATATTTCATATGACCTTTGTATTCTGTTCTTTTTCCTACATGAGTTTTATTCCAACCTAACTCTGTTTCCTGTATTTTGCAAACCCTTAAGTGAACATTATTTGAAACAAATTGAATTTATGGTATCAAGAAATCTGTTCAGACAACGTAAAAAGTAACTGAAGTTTCGGGACTTCAGAATGGCATCGAATCTAAATTATTCTGGGTTTTATCAAACTTAATCAAATCATTGTAGAGTTATATATATATATATATATATATATCTACAGCAAGTGTCGTCTGAAGTATTTTATTTTCAAATATATATATATATCAAGACCTATTTGGATTTATCAAACAGAATATGCCGATCCTAGAACAAGACAATCGAATGAAGAGGATCATGAAAGATGTCAGTCTAATAAAAAGTAAAAGACAGAGCCCAAACCTAAAAAGAATGCTTTCTAGGGCGCGTTTTGACACCAATCCACATCCTGAAATTATCGGTGTCACCAAATGTAAGAGAGGAAATTGTGGAACTTGTGACCATCTAATAGAGGGGAAATCAATTAAACTCTCTAAAAACCATGCAGAGTTCAATGTTCATACCAACATGAACTGTGGTGCCCGAAATGTTATTTATCTAATCACATGTCAGGGATGCCACGAAAAATATATTGGCCAAACAGAGTATCTAAGGGGAAGGGTGAGGGTACACAAACAACAAATTAAGGACCTAAAGACCCGCTGTATACCCCTCAGTGCACACATAGACTCGTGCGCAAAAGGAAAAACAATTAAATTTACAATCTTTGCCTTTTATCAACTGTCAACAGATGATCCCATGATGCGCAAAATAAAGGAAGAATTCTTTATTAAAAAATACTGTCCATCATTAAACAGGTAGAGCGTAATCCTTACACAAGCTCTTTGTACATGTCCAGCATTGTGACGTCATAATGACGTGACGTCATAGACAATGTAGTCATTCTCCCTGAAGAGTAAATCGAAACATGTAGGAGAAGACTGTACACTTGATTGAACTTTCACCTTAAATATATATATATATATATATATATATATATATATATATATATATATATATATATAGGTTAATGACTACCTGGAAATACAACAGTGTTTTAATACGGATTTATTAAGTGTTTTGAATACTTTATTTTTTCTTGATTATAAATGAATCACTGAAAAGGATTAGTTATTAAGTTGATGGATAGCTAACCTAAAACTCCATTACAGACAGACATTTATTGATTTTGATCCCTTACAATGTTAAGTCATCTTCATACGATGACGATAATATTAAGATTCATTTCATTATTAACGAGTTTTGTTTTGAAATCGGACGAACTCTATTTATGAGAATTATTTTCAAAAAGGTCATTATGAGAAGTGTCATCAAAACAGAAGTTTTAATCATTTATATCTTTTATTCATTCATTGATTTTGAAAGATAGATTATTTCTGAATGGGACCAAATGAATTTAACTAACGATATGCGTTCTTACTAGTTTAAGTTTAAGACAAGTGATCACCTTCAATGGCTGTAAGTTTTGAATATCATTTATTAGAATTTGATAATATCTATACATTTTATAACAAAAAGTATGCCAGGTCTATTTCATATCATATCTTTTAGGACGTCTAAGATGAATTTATAGCAATACAACCTTAAGAAATAAGATATCTATACAAACACAGTAAATATCTTTCAATGAATTGATTGCATAACATTCATGAATGTTTGAGATTGTTTTTAGTTCTTATTTCGGAAGGAAAATGAAAAATCGACCCAAGGATACCTACTTCTTGTTTAAGTTTTGAAGGTGAAAACTATACCTGCAAGAATAAATTCGAAGCATGAGAATGAATCTGAGGTGTTGGGATTTCATAACGATTTACATGCAAGCCACAACAAAATAAGCTGGGAAAATTTTAAACAGAAAACTCGTTTTTCCTGCTTGTTTAAAATGCAAATTGTATATGTATAATAATTTGCAAGCACAAACATAATTAATGTGTTTCAAATCGAAACGCATGTTTCATCTCTCAACCCTCAACCCTTTAACAAGTTGAACTATCTTGGAACCAAATATTCTCGAATGAAATCCAGACACACGGTTAACAGATTTGGTTCCATCAGGATGACAGAGTGGTTTCTACCTTGCGAGACATATTGATGACTTGTGAAACGAGTGAAGCAGGGGAAGAACTAACCCGTTGTGAATTGATTCACATTCCGAAATATACCATTACTCATTAGATACTGTGACAGGAAACAAGGCCTATTTGTCATCTGATCCTCATACTGATCCTCAATGGTCGAAAATGACTGAGAAGTGATCTGACTATATCTAAAATGCGTTTTGTATTGTAATGAAATAATACAGTGTTTAGGTAAAAATAATGTCACCCTTCGTATCTTGCATTATCTTATTGTTAAAACATGTAGTGACGTTAATTTTCAAAGGTTTGTTTCAACTGCTATCACAGAAGTGGATGTACATTGATTCGGGCAACCTTTCAAATTGAGCTATAACAAGTCTCCTTTAATGACAATTTATCGTATTTTTTATTTTATCGTAACTATGACAGCTGCCACTGAAACAATGATGCTGGAAGTATCTACCATTCTACAATAAATATTTTATGCACTCAAGTATCAAGGGGAAGCTGTAGAGAAAAAAAGAAATATTTGTTTTATCATTGAGTTCTATTTCAAATAATGATTGTTTGAAAAATACATTGGTATCCATTTATTTTATACTGCCGCTGATGGTTATTTTACAGTTGAAATAAACCTTCATTACAGAACTGGTTCCTCACACGCATAATAGATGAATCAAATACACGCAGCTACAAAAGCTGACTGTAATTACTTTACCTCCAGCAATGTAAAGATTCCTGACTTCCGGATCAATTAATGTCTGGTAATTGGACAACAACAAGATCACAAATGTCTCGTTAGGACATCTGTCCTCATAAAACGCGACGTTTACATACATAATGAACAAATATTTGTCATCACAGTTAGAGATGAAGAATGGATATGATATAGAAATCATACTTATCATTCTTCAAATAACTTGTAAAGGATTGGACATACAGGTAATAGTAATCCAGTTTCGTGACTGAATCATTATCAAAATAATATAAAATTGTAAAACTGTCCATTGTTGTTGAGTACATCAATAAATGATTTATTTCTGGTTTACTGCCGTTTTAAAAAAAAAGTAACAATGTAATGTAAAATCACGTTTCATTAAAACCGTTTTGTCGTAGCCTAGTATTGGCAAGGATTATGGGTAGCGATTCGTTTAGAAAACAAAAACGATAGCAATGAAAACTAAAGCTTCTATATTATCTTTATTTATGACAAAGACCATTTCAGCTTACCTCTATTGATATCAACTTCTTTTGGGTCCTTTATCAAGCTTACTTTAATCATGTAACCTAGCTCCTTGCATTTCTTTAACATTTCCACTCCTTGCAAACACTCTTGAAAACGATAACAACTTCAGCTTTCAATATTTGAATATGTCAGTTTGGTACTTTAAGAGACTATTATTCATTGGCAAGAATGAGTATGATATTAATGTAATTATGTGTCCGAGTGTACATTATTCGACTACCTTATAAAAGAAACCGTCTAGACCAAGTATCGTCGATGTTGCTATAATGGTTACATTAAATCGTCTGTTGATATCGCTTAAAAGGGTTTCATATTTGATGAATTATTCACTTCCTGTAAAAATGATCGGCAAGCATGATCAAGGAGAAGAATACATGAGAGATTAAACTGCATACTGCATGACTGAGTAAGATAGATTCTCTCTTTGAACAAATGGGTATTAATTTTACGAAATATAGACTAATAATGAATGGGTTGTCTATAAACGTACACTTAATGGATAGTAATGTGTCGTATTACGGAATAAACATTTGATGTAATTGTCATATTGTGACTTTTTCATATATAGCAAAACGGTCAATATTACTGTCTGTTTAACATACCGCCGTGTAATAAATTATCTACTATGATATCACATATTGTGGCATAACTTCGCTTGCTGACTCGTCTCGTGACGTCACAAACGTTAAGCATGACGTCTCAATGTTAGTTACGTGACAGCAATGGTAATGTCAGCGATTTTCTTGTCTACTTGATAAATTTCAGCGTGTTGAATTAAAATACAAAACAGTCCCGTTAAATTGCAGTTTTATGAAACTCGTAATTTTTATTTGCTTTTGCTTGCTAAATACCAAACTACTCACTCGTTTTATAAAAAATTTAATAAACGAGGCGCTGTTGGTGTTCTTCATATGCTAAATGAAATGTACATGTGTTTGCTAAAAAAATAAACATAGTAAAGTTGCAAAAGAGTGTATTTTCTCATACGTAAATGTATGTTATATATGTTTTTAGTTGGGAACTTGCGAATGATATAATTAGTGATTTTATTTCATATTCATTTTCACAAATTACATCTAAATAATGACTTCAAGCGATTTATTTCTTGTTTATATTATTTATATTACTGTTTTTCTACATTAGTTAACGAGGTTACACATAAAGTATGTACCAACAAGGTGTTTACAACACTTCACAGGGTAGTTGATCCATTTTCTAAAATATGTCCAGAGCTTTCCATACACAGCTCTATCAAGGAAAGGTTAAATTGCCTTTATAAAGATTGGGAAAATGTTGGTTGTTGAAGACACATTTGGTTATTTGAGTAAAGATACATGTACTATCATTTTTCAACAACGTATATATCAAGCGTGATGAATTATATGACCCTTTTAAAGTAATTTGAACATTTGACTTCAGCTTCTGACTATAAGAGATTAATGGTAGAAACAATAACATTACTTGTTAGATAATTTTGGAATAAATATGCGTGACGTGACGAAGTTTTCTCATCATGTCATTTTATGAAATTATCATGAAGTTATTGAATTTCCGCTTAAAACAAAAATATTTTGAGGACGTAGTAAAAAAAGACAACGATTGTTTAACTGTTCTCCAGACAGATTGATTTCAGTAATATTGAGTAGAACTAGAGCGTTAATGATTTGCAATGAAATGGTATTTGATGCCGATAAATACTACAATATACACATGCAAGGAGTAGTCGCAGTTGTAGTTTAACAACTTGATCTTGATCGACGAGGTATGATAAAGAACAATTCGATAAATGTAGTCAAGACCTACAAATTAACTGTAAGATAATATTGGATGAATGCCAGAAGCGTGGCAGACAAATCGAATCGTATAGACCAGCTTCGATACTTCAACGGTTTGTATCCTAATATACACGTTCATGAAATATGTCCAATTCTAACTAATGACCATTGTGACTATATGGTAAAGCACTTTATCAAAGATTTAGTTGAAACGAAGTTTTTATTAAAGCATTTGTAGTTTTCAAGTTATTTTATTTTAGATGCCTCATAACATATAATGCATGTGTGAGCAAATTTTTACATAGTCCTCAACCATGGACCTATTTCGAAATGCTTATATACAATCGAGCTTAAAATTTAATGAAGTTGGCTAGCAAAGAAGAAAGTAGTCAAAATTGCTCTATCAATATAAACTTGTTATTATTCTAGATCAATATTCCATAGTCTATGTTTAGTCATCCGCTTTGCATTTTGTTGTCGATTAAACAAATTGCAAAATCGTCGATCTTCTCACGGTAAATCAATCACATGCAAAACTACGTTCAGTCGTACTGCTTAAAATTATGCTTATAAATTTTCCTGAATAGGTATTAGCATATGCAAACCTACATCGATGAAACCTAAGAAAGCCACTTGACATTAAGCAATTACATGTATTTGGATGATTATAATGGACAATCGCTTTAATTAGAAAATCATTAAAGTGACGTTGTTATAGTCCCTTAGGAAAATACATTAACCAACGATGAGAATAAATACGACATTTATAAAAAAAAAGGGACTATAAAGATTGATATGAATGAAGTGTTGATCAGAGCAAAAATAAAGATTAAACCTCTCTGGAAAAAAGATCGATTTTTACAATATTGGCATGTCATAAGGCAAAGGGTTATTTACAATTCCTCTGAAGATTATACACTTCTTTTATTAGGCACTGGGTTTGTAAGTACAGTATTTGTTGGGTTTATGTGAATGTTTATCGCATCTAGGGCCACTCATGGCCAATTTACATAGCTTGAAGGGTCATGTCGGGTTATTCGCGACTCAATTATGTAACACAGTATGAAACTTATCTTATCAAACACAACTCTAACGCATTTTGAGAAGGGAAGGAGAAGAATGTGGTATCATAAATGTTATTCGAAGATTAGACCAATCATACCAGATAAACGCTTGATATTCTAAGATTGAAATGTCATTGAAAGGGATTTTGATCATCGTTTTAGTGACCTCAGTTACAAGATTTATAACACTTTGACATAATCAAATAATAAGCTTAGTTTTGTATAAAAAAACAGCTTTTGGATGTGAAACATAATGTGATGTGTTATCAATGTCAAGTGCAGATCATTTTCTACAAATTCATTCATGTTCAGTTGGAATATATTCAGGATTAGGTTAGTAGGCAAAAGGTCAGGGAAACAATGTGTAATGTTGCTATGACTGACAGGATGCTACTGTAACCAGCCACAAATAGGCAAGACTCCACTTCAAGTTTGGTAATCATAGCGATATTAAAAGAATGTTATGATTATACCAGTAATTTCAAAGGAATCTGAAATTTAAAGATATTTGACTCAAAGAACTCATCATGAGAAGCCGAACCGAAGTAACGTTTCCGCAAAAGATTATTAAGGAACACCAGAATGGTTGCAAATACTATTGCGTTGTGCTAAACTGTAGCGTTCTTATCGGAATCAAGATCTTTCCGAGCCTTTTCGGCTACGATCAATTTCATCTGAAAGAAACATCCTGTACTTCAGGTTCAATGCTTTTGAAAAAAATATACGAAAAAGCTTTAGTAATTGTAACTAGAAAAACATCGACGTTTTTCCCAAAATGATACAAATATTCATTACATGTCTACAATGATTGATGTGTAGTGTGTTATAAGTCGTACTAAAGATATGAAGATTACCGGATTCCCGTGTAGAAACATGATGATGTGATAAAGACGTGAACCGACATTTGAAGGTATGATCTTCAAACAACAGTTAAATGCTTCAAGATTCTCATCAGCGTGATTATGACAGCATTAAAAAATCTAAGCCGTAATAGAGATATAGGCGCCTCAATGTTGCATTCCAAAGTTACATAATTGAGTCATCACTGAAACTTCTAAGCCAGGAAAAAGGATTTGGAAAATATTCTTGACGAATTAATTTTGCGGATGTGTAATTTTATCTGTTGTAGATCTTTAGAAGTGATAGGTTCGGTTTTTCTATATTTTAATTGACAGGTATAGTTTTAGTTCATCAAAAACGAATCTAGAAAAAGCATTTTTTTCTCTCTCACATCTTATACGTGAACGCCACTCTTGAAATAGAGTTGAAGGTTTCGATAGCTTTGCTTTAACTGAAATAGAGAACCATATATTAAAAAGTCCAATGAAACCGGATATAGTATGTTTCCATGAACGAAGTTGTGTCCAAGTTTTTCTCTATAAAAAGTTATAAGAATATAGCATCAGTATGACATACAAGTGATTCACTTTGAATTTGAACATTATTCAATTGTGGTGTGTTGTAATCATGTTCTTATAATATTTATTACTCGCCCGTGTAAGATATCGCAGTGTAATATTTATACGGCGATATTAAACTAGTGTAATACCGCTGCACGTATGACGTCATAATATTGTGTGGTTGTGACGTCACAATGTTGGCACCGCCGTCACAATGGCGGCCAAGTCGCGGAAATGCTTCATTCAGTACACTTCATGCTTGATCACTGAGGTCAAGTAATAAACAGAATACTAAACTTCCTTCAATTTAATACTATTTCTATTAAACTCGTTAATGATTAGGTATTAAACTCGCTTTCGCTCGTTTTATACTTAATCATTAACTCGTTTAATAAAAATAGTATTAAATGGAAGGTCGTTTAGTATCCTCTATATACGAATAAACAGGAATGTCCTCTTTGATTACGTTTCCACAAAAAAACAAATAGGATTGTCCTGTTAAGATTATTTTTTGGGGCAATATGCTCCGTTGTAACAACAATTACATTATCATTAATTGATTGATTTTGTGACCTTGGATGTCAAATGCCAAGGTCACGAGATAGGGATAATTCAAATTCTGAAATACGAAATAGCTTTCTGAGAGTTTAGAATAACCAATTATTGTTTACAACCCCTAGGAATTATTTTGTTCACATTCAAGATTAAAGCTCAAAGTCACAAGTTCTGAAATCACTATCAAATTAGGATCAAAATCGTGTGATGTCACCACATTGCAATATCTTGACTTTAACGTTGATTTGTCTTTTGTGGCATATATGATAAAATGCCCATTTTATTTTGGGTTTTGGCCGAACCGGGGAAGGCGAACTATTCATTATCGAGGTTGCTTGGCTTTTACGGTTTCATGTAAGCGCTCATCTAGTTATTGTAATAATTTCAGTTATTGTGCCATCTGGCGCTTTTTAAGGTAAAGAAATTGTCACTATCGCGTCGATGTTAAATTATTGATATACCTATACAAGAGGAAAGTTAATTTACTCGATCTCGTTCGGAGACTTTGTCAGCAATATAATATATCCAGTATGTCTTTTTTGTATAAACTTATTTATTTTAAATTTGTAGGAACATATTTCTCCTTATGGGACTTCTCAATTAAATGAACGGTCTATCAGGCTACAATGACAACATTAAATATTTACTAAGAGCAACATTCACGTACTGTTGTGACTGTTGTACTCTCCAATCATGATATTAACGTAACCTAAGACATTTGATGAATAAACCCTTTTTCATAACTTTTTTACGTCTCATACAAGTACTTGTATGTTCCGACAACAAGTGCGCCGGTTGCCAACGGGGCAAATGTATCAGCTGGAGATAATTTACAATTCTAAAAATAAAAATAATGCTCAAATCCTGTCGGGCGATGATATAGAAATAAACATCCGTTCTAGCCAATTCCATCTTGAAATGGAGGCCTGATATATGCCCCGTTACATTTTTATTTGATTGTGTTGTATATAGTTGGCTAGTGGATTTGTATCTACAACTTCCATCACAAACTTTACCCGATAAGTCCAAATCTGAAAAATTACATAAATTGTTGTTGTTAAACTTGTTTCTTTGATTCTACTTTCTATTGTTATAATTGCAACTGTACAAAACTCAGTACATTGATTATTTAATTATATTTGGTACGTAGTGGTGCAATACCATAATCACATAACTGAAAAATATGAAAGTACAAATTGAAGACAGAGGACAAACAAAATATACAAATTTACAAAATAGTTCTACTTGACGGGGGTGAAAAATGTACAGTCTATATTAATTCATTTCATGTTCTAAGTCTGTTTTGCAGATGATATGATTCTTATTGTTTATATTTAAGGGAAAAAGGAAAGATTGCTAGATTTATGTTGTTTAATTCTAATTTATCATGTTTTTTGCATTTGTATTTCTCAAGATCTTAATTATACAGTTATCCACATGAATACACCATTCATTCATTATGTTGCCTAACTATATATTTTGTCATTGTATTGATAATTATTATTCTCAATTATACAGTTAAATGTATACACCATTCATTCATTTTAGTTCTCATTACTTTTGCAAACTTGATATAAATGGGGCTAATGCTGAAATACGAATACCTGCCGGAGATGTATTAGTTTAGAATAACAATAACGCTGTCCTTCACCTTTTGTCTCAGTTCGCCCGAAGAGCTAAATATATTAAACACAAAAGCGTTTTCCAAAAAGTGTAAGTTTTAAATACATTAAACATGCGTGTATGCAGTGACAAACATTAGTCGATAGATGACAAAATCAACTTGATACTTTATGCAGTACCGCTGCTTACTTAAATTACATACTAATTTTACAATGCATCACACATTTTTTTAAGCAATGCAAATATCGTATGTTACCATGTGTCCGCGAGTTTTATATGCGGATTTATCATGTGTTCCAATTGAATATCAAAACAAAAAAATTTGAGCTCGGTATATAACTTTGAAACATGATAAATCTTCATATTTGCAAGTCTTGCGAATTATCAAGCTTTTTCGCAAAGATTACTTGTTCCAGAAAAATTAAAATGCCCTGAGCGTGGGTACAGCAAACCATCGAAGCGTGGGCTTTGTTAACCTACCAACGAGACAAGGGAGATAGATTCCCTCAGTACGTCGTCTTACTATACCCATTATGTGTCAACTCTTTTACAAATAGTCCAAATACAGTCTTCCATTTTCTTTTATCATAACGATCAACGTGAAGACCTCAGGCAGATTGTTATGTCCAAATCCAACGTCTTCTCAGTGAGATCTATTCTTGTTGTTTCGGGAAGTTCAGAGATCACTTATATATCTTGTCAAGGCAAATATGACAGCATATGAATTTTTAATAATTCACATTCTTAACTGATCACCAGTTTTTATTGCCGGGCGCTTGTAGGTCATTGTTTGCCCAACGTCGTCCTTAAATCCTCCTACCTACCTACCTACCTACCTCGTTTCTGAAGGTTGCGCGTGACCCAGTTTAACATAGAAAAATATACCAACGGCACTAAAAAGCTTTTGGTCGATGAGTAGCCAGTGTTGTTGAGCAAGTAGAGATAGAGTTTGCTAAAATATTAACCTAGACTATTTCAACCATTATATCGCCGAAGGATACCTCATGTAAAGCTAAGAAAAGTATTTTTGGAGCAAATCTCATTTATGCTGATTCGCCTTTATAAGATATCTGTCGTTTTTGTTTCAAATTTTGTTGAGAACTCGGTGTTCAACTGTTTCAACGTTTATGATGGTAGTCAATGATTATCTTGCAAATAGATTTGTCAGGCATTTTTATAAACAAATTAATACTGAGACAATAAAGTCTTTTAATCTATGGCCGCGGGTATTTTAGGAACATAATCCTTATAACTTGATACTTTAATTCTGATTACAAGAAATTATTTATGGGACATAATCTGGCTTTGAAATATAAAATGTAGCAGAGTACCCAAAAATAACAGAAGGTAAGTGAAGGGTTGAGTTTGAGTTATTGCTAGTGGAAACTGAATCGAATTAAAATACACATTAATTATAAAAGTAAATCCGGAATAAAATATCACAAAAGTATCAAATCAATTTAATAACAATGTTCAGCATGTTAATCATAAATATTAATACATTGCAATGCAAAATGTCTGCCTTGCATCCAAACATTACACAGGCTTAAGGTGTAGAAAAGTGACTTCACTATCTTCAAGGGCCACACCTCCTGACATGACTATACACCATACATATTAATGATGACTAATCGGCGCAAATAATACAATATTTACCTTTAAATCTTTACATAAAGGTAAAATCATGTTTCATGTAAAACAATACTTAAACATGAAAGATATATCCATAATGTAAAAAAAACCTCATAATTGTTCCAGTATACACGTATATTACTTAAAAGACCTTCTGAGCACTACCAACCTATATCTATCGTTGTGAATGTTGTACAAAAGTTCCAAAATTACGTTTGAGTCCTTGGCGCGCCCCATTGTCCGGGGTTCTATAACAAATTCGACTTAAACCTGTTTTTTGTCACGATACTGAACTTATAAATATAAATATGTTATGTTAATTTTCAGAATCAATCATTACTTCTCGATCAAATTAACCGTTTATGAAGTTTGACATTTTTCACTCCAACTACATACCCTGTGCCCCTTTAACTATCAAGAATAATGATGACCTTGGACACACATCTGACTCAGATAGTGTCGACTTGAAAAAGGTTTCTCCCGCTACGATATCGACATCACAACAATTGAATTGTATGTTTAGAAAAAACTTTATATTAAAGGTGATGTTTTTAACTTATAGCTTAACAGAATGAGGTTAGAAACGGACCTGGTGACTTGACCAGTCAGCATGATGCATCAACTTCGGCCTGGACGTAATGACCTGTTTGTCTTGACCGGACTTAACAGTGCATACATAGCCTTAGGTGTATGTACGTGTCTTGTCTTTCATACATTTGGGCTACTTTTGGCTTCAGCTGTTACACTTCACAGGGGTTCAAGGACATATGCCACTCGACAGGGGAGTCCCTTTAATTAGATCGCCTCTTCTGTGTCTCAAACGAAAGGCATACCCACACGCACATACATACCCAACCCCACACACACTTGTTGTAAACGAGCTAGTCCCGTGAGTTCTACCGTTCGATGGAAGGAAATATCTTTTCCCCTATTATGTTGTGACACCGGTGTAGCTTTAATTTCAATATAACGGTTTTGAATAAACAATGAAATGGTTTTACCCAGGAAAGGAAAGAAAAAATAGTGATTTAGTGAGTGTTTCGAACTCAAGTCAGTTTGTATTGAAAGAATTATACACCGACAACCTCAAAATCAACGACATCATTTACATATACTGACCAATTGCAAGTCCTGCTATTGTCCTATTACGTATCCTTCATTAACAAAAAATATTGCTTAAATTAGATTATAAATTCGTCCAGTAGCACGTTGAAAGAAAAATTGAGGAAGTGATAAATGGAATCATTGTGAAAATAATTCAAACGTAACGCCCATGGTCAAGGTAAGTAATCGGTTATTTCATAATATATTTTTTTGCTATTTATATTACATAGCACATGCTAAAAGCACAGTGAAAGCAATAAAAAGCGTTTGTTCATTCATTGCTGTTGAAAAAGTATCGGCAAATGAGCAGAATATTCTTGGCGCCCATTTATGCATTTATGAATCACTATCATTAACGGTGTCAAGCAAAGAGCAAAAGTGGGCGTGGTATTTGAAATCGAATTTTTAATTTTTAATTTTTAAACAGTTGTACAATTGACCAAACATTTGGTCCCAAAGTTTTCATCTCAAATGAACCAGTTGGTTCCCGGTGATAAAGGTTCACAACATGCAAAGCCCTATTTCGTTTACGGTCCACCCAAAGACAAATGTTACGGCTGAAGCCTTTATTTTGAAAGGTTAAATGATTTACTTTTGTATCCTTTTCATAAGACATAGCATAGTGTGCTATTAACATCTACACATGTGAATTCTTCCCGTGTGTCATTTTGTCTTTAAGTTTTCAGTTTATTCCAGTTCTTCGCAATCTGTTAAGTGCAAGATGCTATCATTTTAACCAGTTTGTTATCTGGGAGAAAGCTCAAATTGATATTATGTCGTGAAACGCTGATCTAAGGCAGTCTTAAGTATCAGGAAGTTTATAAGTTTACATCGTCTTTTCTTTGACTGCGACATTTACATATTCAAAGAGAAGAATTGTTGGGATTAGATCACAAACTTGTTAAATATTGAAATAATTAAGACCAACCGATCACGTAAGATATTGTTTTCTTTTCATAAAATATATCACAAGTAACGATGGTGAAGATCGTGCTTCTTACAGAGTTGAGGCATAATAGGAGTGACCTTTTGACAGGGCAAAAGCACGTTTTATTTAGTTAAATGAATTGATCTCATGAAGGCGAAAATAAATGTTAATAGATGCACGACAATGATTTGAAGCAAGAGAAGCTGCTAAAAACGACCGAACCATGTTCAATTAAGCTGTGTGAATTCATTTCCCTTGCGCAATGATTCAAAGGCTTTCACACTATAATAACCGCCAGTTGTTTACTTGATAAATTCGGGTTGAGTAATGCGATGATTGACCTGTACAGGTAACACATTTAGTTTTTGATTATTGGGGGCCACTTGAAGGAATTAGTTGTCAACAGAAGACAGTATTGTCCCTGTAAAACATTTTAAGCAGTGTACTAATTCGAAAACCATGTCATCGAATTTTTTTAGACACATTAGCTTAAGATGCCTTCATCTTGTCAATCATCATTTAACTTGGAATGGAAGATAAAAGAAATAAACTCAACACAAGTGGTAAGACACATCATTTTCAATCTCTCATACAAACGCGTTATTTCTAGATGTATAAACAGTTACTAAATATATATATCAGTCATAAAGGATCAGATATCCCTTATTTATTTTGTCCTAGACATACAGCGTATAAACATCCACAAAGCTATTGTATATTTTGATAAGATTATCAGACTGCATTTCGCCACGTTGTAAACATAACATGTAGTACTTTAACCACTTTATTTTGAGTGATTGTAAGACTTAAAACATATGATTCGTTTGAAGACGTCACGTGTAAGAAGAAGGTTAAAACCATTTTCACTGTATAACTATAACGCATGGGAGATTAACAGATGTTTTCCCGACAGTTTACCAGTAATTGAATTTCATAACCAGCTTCATTATATTGTGTAACGTTCAAATACTAATGGTTCTCTATAGAAATGTGAATAAATCGTTAACCCTTGACTTTTATGTTTAGTAAGTGGAATAGTATTACTGGGCAAGGGGTCGTCGTTCTGAGATCAGTACATGGAATCTGTTTTAGATTTTGCAATACGCTGCAGACATCCGTATTTCTTATTATTCTGATATAATGTATTAATAAATCTTTTAACTATTAATTACAAGGTGTATATATGTATCTGTATTGATAGAATCTCCTAATTCAATTTTGCCATAAGTCATCCTTTTTTTGTAACATGATTTTTCTATTTCGAGAAAATGTTGTCATCGACGTAACAGGTATATTAAGAACATGTGTACACTGGAATGGTTACTTTAAGATTAAGTTCAAACAGGAATATTCATATGATTAAATTATTGTTACAACCATATTAGCTCAGGTAAACCATATTTTGTCAGTAGTCGTTTGAACATTATGAAAGTTTTATTACAAAATCAATATGTCTAAGCATTCAACACTATGATTAAACTATCACATTGATTATTAATAACCATAAAGTTCAGACCTAGCTCGGCTCGGCTTTAAGAGCCTACCCACATCGGACACGCCGCGAGTGAACCATGTACCGCCGAGGAGGCGACAAGCCCATATGCGATGCTCATAGACGAAGGCTAATATTTAGCAGGTGACTGTGAAAGCTAACCACTCGATAAATAGCTCAGCTCATAGAGGCATCCACCACAGCACTGATTTCCATCGCTGAAGTCGCTGGTCCTGTAATCAGAAGCAATGCCTATTGTATTTCTCCTTCTCCGCTGTGTGAGGAATGCAGAGGCGCTGTCAGTACACACGTGTGAGGGATTCACAAGATAGTCTCTAGCCTACAGTCGTACAAAGCTTACTGACCTTGCTACTTGTTGATTTACTTAAATCAGACAGGTTTTCTTTGAAGTTAAAGATGACATATTGATATATTGATATGATTAATACAACGTATTTGAGTAACAACATGAGTAATTATACCCCATCAATTGTACAGAACATAACCGAAAACAACGCAAGTTCCATTCTGTACGATGAATCTGAGATTCCGGATTACGGAGATGGAGACTATTTTTTCTATGATGGAGATATTGAGAACTTGAGAAAACCCTGGGTGCAGGAACCTCACTTTATTCCCACTGTGTCTATATACGGAGCTGCTTTCTTAATTGGAATAATCGGAAATTCATTAGTAATATTTGCAATGATGGGAGACAGGAAATCCAGGAGCGTGACTGCGTCTTTCATGGTCAGTTTAGCGGTTGCGGATTTACTTTACCTAATTGTTTGTGTTCCCTTTGAAACCTCACGATACTTCATCGGCCACTGGGATATCGGACCCGTTCTGTGTAAACTTTCTGGAACTGTGGAGATGCTTTCCGCACTTGCTTCAATACTTAACCTCACTGCAGTTAGTATAGAGAGGTAGGTGATTTTTAACATGTGTTCAAACAATAATGATTATTCATGAATTAGCTAATAACAATTCATAACACGAGGAGATGATGGGATATATTAGATTGTGATTAAAGAAATGTTATTATTAGAATTTATAAAATTTCAAGAAAAGGTTTTAGTTTTATCTAGTAGTCCGAGACGATTATTTTTTAAGCTAAATTATGATATCAATGATGAGAAACAATTACGTTGACGACACTAGACATTCATATTAGAGTCGATTCGATGAAAGGTCAAACAAAGATGCTTACAAAAGCCTGGCAAAGTGTAGCGAGTTCATGATATCGAGCCAAGCAGATTTATTCAGATCTTCATGTTCACATCAGAAAAACTTTTTTTTTTTTTTCAGTATAATGTTGTCAATGTGCTCATAAGTCATTAATGGAAGGGAAAAATGTTAATCAACGTGTTGATAATACTCAATGCACTTCAATTCTCCATTCACACTTGCAAATGCAAATCTTTTTATAAGCAGATATTGATTCAAACTGATGGTAAATTTGCATTTTGTTTTCTTACTTTTATTATTTATGTACATGTATGATTTTTATATTGAACAGATATTTTTATAAATTAGCACACATATACAGAAAGCAAGTTTATTTTATTATCAAACTTTGGTTTATATAACAAGTTTGATAGCAAATATGTATCCTTTAAAGACACCTCAAAGCTTTGTCTCATTCCATCAGTATCAGCATTTTCCTCATTCAAACCAACATCTGTTACATTTTCATGAACTTACAACATAGCCCGTATACCACACAATTTTTCACAGCTGGAATAGAAATCCAACATACATGCAATAACACATAAGATTCCACTTGTTTCCTTATTTCCATTGAGCAAACCTTCCTGAAATTGCAGAAACTGAAATTGTAAGATAATGGATAAGTTATGTGCATCTTCAAAGATTAGAAATAAGTAGTCATAAAGCAACTGAACAAATAACGGTACGAGTATGTTCATCTATTATAACATTATAACATCTCATCAGTGACTGAAGCTTCAATATGTTTAATGATAGCTTTCTTTCCATCACATGAAATGCTAACTCGTCAAGAACAGCCTGGATAAGTAAAGCATTAGATAAGTAATGACTCTTTTACAGTCCGGCTAATGTAACAGAATTTATGATGGATAATTTGTTATTTGTACGGTCCAGTGGATTATCTTAACGAGTTTTGTCTATTCTTTACTATGTTTATAGAAGCGTGATTTATCACACTGACTCACAAAAAAACTGAACATGACAATAACCAGGGAGAACTGTACGTGGTTTACATATATCATAGCCCAGTAGAACAGCATTTCTCTTGAAGAACATTTTTGTTGAAATGGCTATCTTCTCCATATCCCTAGAAACCTCGTTTAGTTGTTACAACGAAGAACCTAACGTAATAAAATTATGACCTATTGGACACTTAATTTGCTTTTGTAATAAAGAACAATATTTGTACCTTGATAAGTACCTTGTTTGGCAGGTCACATTCAATATTTGCATTCAGATTTATGAAGCAAAGTCCAGTAAAAAACTTCTTATGATGTATGTTATTTTCATACGACATGCCATGAGATAGTCATCTATTTGATTTTCTTTCAGGAAAAGTAAAATCTTTATTACTCTTGATTTGTTTTTGAATCGCGAACAAAACGACAGAACAAAGTTGACTTTTATCTCGATTGACTGGTCAAATGACGTCAGAAACAGTTGTTTGATGATGCCACGGTCGACAAAATAAGGGACCTCTCGAAGACGTTTTGCTTGGCGAAAATGATTAATTATATTACTTCCAGGTCATACAAAACCAAGATAAAGACATACAAAGCGGCGATATATAAACATACTAATTTGCAAAGTTTGATACAATCATTATCAAATTGACATCTGAGAACGATGCGAAATTCAATAGAATGCCAGGTATCTAAAAATATATTGTTACACTTAAACCTGCTAATCTTCCTCAGCTGTATTATTAAGTCGCCTACACATTACTTTAGAACTAATCAAAAAAGCTGAATTTAGCACTTTCGCTCATAGGAATGATCTATAATTGAAATACGGATGGAACTAATATTACAAATGCATCTCAGGAAATAAGTCCGTAGCTGCATGAACTTATTAACTTCTGCATCGTAAATTCGAGATGTTTATTCTTAGGGGGTCAACACATGTACGAGTAAATAGCAAAGATAGAAATAATAAATACACTGCATAACGTACACGATTTCTTCCTGGGCACTAACCTGTTTGTTACATTTACGCGCACCTGCAGTACTCTTATTGTATTTAGTTGTTTTCACAGTGAATCCAGTGGCCGTAGTAGTACGCAATATCAGACTGTATCTCTGACTGCAGGTTTGACATTGGTATGAAAACGTCATAACGACTTATAGTTCAGACATCTTCTAAACACCAACTCCGCGCTTCAGCATTCTCTCGTCTGAGTCAGTTCTCGCTGCAAATGTTACTTAATGTCAGCAAATGGCGATAATGTTAGGGGTTAGTACACGTCATGCGAAACGCGTTCAACGCACACGTAGTGAAACTCTTTTCTGGAAACTGCAGAGATGAATAGATGTTACACCTTTTTACCTCACTCGTAAAGGATACCGCAATACGGCAATAGTGTAATACCGCTGCACGTATGACGTCACTATAGAGTGTAGTTATGGCATCACAATGTTAGCACCGCTATCACAATGGCAGCCAAATTACGCGGAATGTTAGCACACTGTCGGCAATTATGTTTTGTGAGGGTGAGTACTACGCAGAATACTAAACTTCCCCTCTCTTATTACTATTTCCTTAATAAGAGTGATTTGGTCAAACCCGCTTGCGCTCGTTTTATACTAAATCATTAACCCCTTTGATAACATTAACATTAAATAGAAGGTCGTGTAGTATCCTATATAAATGTCTCTGAAGTACTGCTTAACGTGATGCCTGCACAAGTGATGACAGTGTGTGCACCCACTGAACGTCGTCATTCCCAACATTCCGTTCTTCGTGAATACTTCCGTAACATTTGCTGTAAAAACACCAAAATGTGATTGTCCAAAATAACCAGAAGCCACACGTGTTCGCCATCAGAAAGCTGGATTATACGTCAAGCAGTTCAGATAATCCAGAAAGAGATAGAAATTAATATTGTCTACCATGAGAATGAAATGAATGCATACCTTGTCTCTTAAAAAACATTTTGTGATATACTGGGATCATGAGGAAGTCTGTTTCATGTCATAAGATTTTGTAAAAGTTCATTATTTAAACGATAAGGACCATTGTGCAACGATACCGATATTAATAGATCATGTAAGTTATGTTAAATTATTGTCGAATTCTATTTGACTGTTGGACAAACAGCTCCCTCGGAACTTAAGATAACATACAGGATGGGTTTTAACAACGCGATAGGTAACTTGACAATGATATACAAACTCCTCCGAGGTCGATGATAAGTAATTTGTTATGTTTTTCAAACGCTGGACAGGGCGTCAATGGTCTTTACAATAACAGCTATATCAGAATTATAATGGCTCCAAGCCAAAATATCGTTATTACATTATACCAATCATTGTAACTGTGTCATCTATGTCCCTATATAGAATTGGCCTTTTTGTATCTTTATCCGTCGACATCGGTTTTACACTTAATGAAAATCATTTCTACTCATTCATACTTTTACACGTGTCGATGTTAAGTTTAGTATTAATAAATCAAATTACCTCCCCATTTACTGATTGTATTGATCGATGATAAACGACAGTGAAAGTAAATATTTCTGCTTAAAACTGTAAAAACACGTTTGTGGTAATACAAAGCAGCATATATTTAACAAAGATTGCTTGACACAAGGCCGGGAACGCAGCCAGATGCCGAGCACCTGTCCAATAGGGAAATGACTGCAATGTGTCCCCTATAACAAACAGGAATAAACAAACCTTGTCAGTAGGCTTGACCTATTATAAGTTTCGATATGTTGCGTATGAAACAGTAGAATATGCATAAGTAGCTGATAATATTTGTGTGAATGCCCTTAACCATTAAACACCCATTATATATTTTGAACGTATGTTCATGAAATTTCACGTTATGTTGATTCTAAACAAAGTGACCTAGTTATCTAATTAACGGCTAATTTAATTCATTTTTTCATTTTAACGAAGTTGTCGGGGGGACATAGCCGCTGGCATGTGCGTCCATCAAACTTTGTGTTCTGCTCATAACTTGGACCCAACTTATTCAAATCTAAAATAACCATATACATGTAATCATCATGTTGTGTTGTTGTAGAGGAAGTTCGAATCCCGCTAGAGTCAATTTTAAAAACTTTTACAAGGTCGATTTTTATCAGACTGTCAATGAAATGGAACTTGACTTATTAAATCACTATGGAATTTGTACCATGTGTATGTTTCAGTACCATAATTGCATAATCTACACATTTCCATTACACAAGATAATTTTTCTGTCACATTTTTGTTTTGCTTGAATTCTTACTGTTCTAATGTAAAGAAACATAAAACATTAAATCACTAAGATGTACATATGCTATTTTTGTATCCTTCTGTCCCTGATTCGAATACTTTATGCACATTTCTCTCACGCAAGTTATTACATTTGACCATTAGCCAATACATATCTTATACACTGTATATGCTAGTTTCACCATACTTTAAACTGATGTCCACCATGATTCCTGAATGTACCTGTTCTGAGTTCAACCTTTGTTTTGATACCACTTGTATGTGGTTTCAATGGAAACATGGCTGAAACCATGACTCAATCAAGACAAGACAATAAAGTTTTTATTGTATTCGAGACGATCGACACATATAAAGGTGGGTTCCATTTTCATATCATATAGAGTAGTATCAACTGCACAGGACGCGATACAAATATAACTCGAGATTTTAAAATTTCATAACGGCACTCGTGCATAGCTAGATTTATAATAGTGATGTATCTTTACATGTCACATTTGATATAAATACTGTCAAAAGTGTTTTTGATAAAAATCTCTGAAATAAATTCCATTCGTAAATCTTAATAACACTGACAGCCAAATGTGAAGTGTTCTCCAACCCCATTTGGTGTTACACAACCGATATATACGTTCGCATTTAATAAGGGATAGTTTTTTTTGTTATCTGTAGATTTAGTAAGCCTAACCTGTGTCGTGTAAAGATTCTGGTACATTATATATAAGAAACTTTAGATAACGCTATGATTACAAAATGTCTTGAACGATTTATAGATGTCTTACAATCGTTTGTGTCAAGGGCTGAATGCCTTTCTTGACCGTTCATGGAGTTTAAAACACATGTTTATATAACACCCTAGTTTAACAAAACCATAACCATGAGAACATAAAATATTCCTTAGATACCTTACCCATAGTGTTTAGATAGATCATCATATTACAAGCATCAGTAGTAGGCGCCTTTCGTGCATGTTTTGAGGATTTAAGGCAAACACTTTAAACATCTTGTTTGTGAATTTATGTAGAGAAGATACCTCCCAAACTTGCCATAAACCACGAAAGTTAACGTTTTACAATACATCAAATGTAGTTTCCCAATAATGGAAACGTCGAAAACCCCACACTTCCGATTCATGCAGTAACTTCAACTGTAGTTTGGCATCAACAAATCTGAAAAATACATCTTGGGATAAGACGCGACACTGATTTAAAAAAAACTGAATTCAATCCTTACTTTGATCAAAGACACTCATCATTGATAAGCGTTAATAAAGTATTTCATATTTATCGTTTGTGAAAAAATCCACTACGATACTTATATTAGATAACTATGTGGGTTTACTTTGGAAAAAGATACTTTTTCTGACCCCCTCCCTCCTCACCTTTCTAAATATGAGAACATTAGTTTTTATTACGATGGACGAGTTACAACGATTAGTGTAACTTTTGAGGAGATTTAACTGGTTTTGTTCACATTCCGATTACTGTTTCAGAATAACATTGTCTACAAGTAGGATTATGAATATTTCTGACATGTGTTTGACAAATTTTACACCATGCATTGTTTTTGCATAATGTCGTAAAACAGATGAATGTTAAAAAGTGAAAATAATAATTCACTTTTTTCCCACGGGACAATCATAGCAATATTTTACAACACGACCACGTCTTACACACAAAAATACATTGATTGTATGACAGCAATACCAAAGTTCAATTCTATTTACAGAGTGAAAAGCCTCTTTAATATCAAGAAAGCCTACATATACATGTTTCTACTTGATACACATATTTGAATGACTGCATACAATGTAGAAATATGTAGAATAATCTTTACTAAATCAAGCATGATTTACTAGACGTTTATCCCGCATATTTGCCCAGTTCCATAGCCTGTTATAAAGTATGGTTGTGAACACCTTTATTGGAATGCAATGCAATCAGGATGTCATATACTGTATATACTATACCTATACTAAATAAATGTTTTATGAATCACTAGGGTTAAACGTTTTTATTTGATTGCTTTTTGACAGAATATTGAATCAACGCCAAATCTATATCTGAAACTTTTGGTACCACTATAAAAAGCGGGATATATGGAACCCAGATTGATAAAATTGTCTGCGTGGCCTGATAATATTTTCAGGTCTGCAAACATAACGTTATGTTCAGGAAAAATATAGAAAGTAAATGACTTGGAGATAATATCTAGTTTATTACAATGCAAACAGTGTCACCCGCAAAGCAACGAACTCGAGACGCTTACATTGCTGTAAAAGACAATCACGCTTTCTTTAGTGGAAACATTATAAGCCAACGTTTACTGACCTTCCGTCTGTTGTCGAATACAACATAACATTTTTAGACATGAAATGCGAACTTTATTTTACTATCTGACGCAGATAAGTTATTTAACATATAAATAACGTTGATAATGTTTCTCTTCTATGAAATAGTACATCCTCTAAGATAAATTCTTACCTTTTCTATAACATATTCTTAACAACGTCCAGTATTTCACCGTTATAGAAGTGCAATAATATTCTGTATAAGACATTGCACTGCAAATTGAATTGACTTTGTTGAATTACTCAACTGCAAAAAAAAACAAAAGAAGAAAAAAAGAAATAGAAGATATCAATTCTCCACATGGAAAGTTTAAGTGAATCAAATTGTGGAAGTTAACTTCAAATGTAATGAGTAGTCAGCGACAAAAACAATTTGGAAATGTTGGCAAATGAAATGAAGCATCCGTCTCATATAACTTAATAATGAAGAAACATTAACCAATGTTGAATCCCTAAAGGTCGAATCATCGAACCAATCGTACCTCTGAGATGGGAATTAAGTTTTCTGACATTCCCTGTGTATTTGGAATTAAAACACAATCAAACCTGTTTTTGCATGATTTTGAAAAAGAAAGCTGAGAAAGAAGATAATTTCTCCTTATTTGATCTGCCCATGCACTTGAACAACAAGACAAGGCGTCATCAGTGTAAATCAGTTTGATATGGTTATATGTTGACTTCACAGATATTACACGAGGATCGGGATCCCTGACAATTACGTGCTCAATATTGTTCATGTTTCAGTACTTTCGTTAGAATCTCGTAGTATGTGTCATCATGTAACTAGGTTAACTACTATATAATAAAACAAAGATATTAAAAGCTGATCATAAATAGCACTAAAATGTTGCCTGAATACAGCTAGGAAATGAAATGATTGAATATGATGGTTGATGGTTTTAAATCACGCATGTCAAACGTTATCAATGCTTTCTTTGTATCGGGAATTACTTATGCTAATAAACATCATTTTAAAGTTAATCGGTTCAATATTGGTCTTTATGTAAGGGTGCATATGTTTATAGAAAATTCGACTGCTTTGTCTGCACGTAAAAACGTCAAACGTAATTGTGGAAGTTTCAATCAGCCAGAAAGACAGATACGTCTTGATAGTTTAGAGAGGGTTGAACTGATTTAATACAATAGTAATGGAACACGTGAATAACTCTTCTACGTTTATGTATGATTAAAAACTGTCAAAAGTCATACATTCGTCTTAGTGGATGCGTGTGCAAATCTTGATACGAGAACACTTGCCAGAGATTAATATACTGAACGCTAAAGCTACAATGTAGTGTCACAAACGCATTCAATTTTGAATCCGACCTGAAAGTTGGTTATTTGATTCATTACAAAATGCCCCTCAAAGACGACATTAATTCAACTCAATCAGTTCTAAATGTAAACCACTCCATCTTAAAATTGCCCCTGCAGAGTATGTGCAGTGGCGTAAGCGACTTCGCTTGTCAATCGTTTTGGGTTGGGGTCCGAGAAGATATTTCTCTTATTAACTGTCAGTCATGTCGGAATTTCCTGTGTAAACTGCCCGCATGTCTATTTCTAATCAAGCACCTGACACCTTCATTCAGGTCCCCATCTAACTGAGGTTGTGAAGAAGTTTGCAAATGTTAGTTTTGGAAATAGAAGATGCAGATGTATTTTTCTCTGTATAAATAACGTAGTAATTACATTGACCAATTATGAATCGCAGTGATATGCATATAATTGTTTTGCAAGATGCTTCCATGATGTTAAAATGTAGTACATTATGTAGATAAGAATATACTATTACTATTATCATGACAGAAATAACTAATGTAAAAAAGTGACTTAGTCTAAACGTGACGGATGTGAATATATGTTAACGTATGCGTTTTAATAATGTCCGGAAATTGACATTAATTAGAATACCTTATATCATAGAATTTATAGCCGGTAGCGTTTCCAAAAAATTGAAACAATGTATTCAATGACCGTTAAAAGAAGTATAACACAAAATAACATGGATTAAAAAATTATATTGTGAAACATTTTTGTAACACACAAATAAAGGAAAGATAACTCTTTGTTATTTATATCAATATTATAAACAGGTTAAAGAAAAAACCCATTATCATCATCAAGAAAACACTTAGTGACACAATTATGGTTTCTTGATTATTAACATAAAACTATCTAAACTGAAAGTGAAACAAATGAAGGTCATGATGACGTCATACAAAGAATACTGCAATCACATCAATGAGCCGTATGGAACAACGCTTGGTACTTTAATAAAATGAGGAAGTTAAAACAATCTTTAAAGATATTGCTATTTATATCTTTTATCGAGATTATTTGTTAATTCAAATGTTATCAACGTATACGAGAATATAATTACACTGCCCGGATTGAGATACGTCAAGAAAATGAAACACATCATTAATCAGTTCGTCTTGATTCCCTATCCTGATATATATTTAAGGTGAACGTTCAATCAAGTCCACATTCTTCACAGTTAAAAGTGTTGATGATAAAAAGAGCACAAAGCGTTTTCTCCTACATATTTCGATTTACTCTTCAGGTAGAATGGCTACCTTGTCTATGACGTCACGTCATAATGACTTCACAATGCTGGACATGTACAAGGAGCTAATGTCAAGATTACCTCCACCTGTTTATGACGAACGTTATTTCTATCTTAAGAAATCTTCTGGGGGTTTTTGTGCATTATTGGAACATCTGTTAACAGTTGATAAAAGTGAAAGATTGTAAATCTAATTGTATTTGAATTATGCATAGACGTATATTTTGCGTGAACGAAAATCCTCTAAAGATCGACTGAAATACCCAATAGCAACTTTCGGGATTCCGAAATGTATTCGAATTTGACACTGAATTAACTTTAAATTTCTGAAATCGGCCAAAAACAATTTCAATACGGCAATTTCTAAACAGCTAATTGGCACCAGTAAAAGGTACTGAAAGGGTCCATGGTCACTGAAGCGTGAGTTCTGCCGCGTGACGTGATAGGTGGCGGTCCTATAACCTACCTATTGAAAACAGAACAGCAAACCTTGCTGTTTTAATCACTGTTTAAACATATTAAAAGTCGTCCAAACAACTCAAACTTTTGAATAATCGATAATTGATTTATCCTTTGTAATATGAATTGTTCTAAGCGAAAGACGGTGCTATAAGACGATGCCTTTAGCACTATCCTACAGCATGTGGAAATCAATTACGAGGTCTGCCGAATGTTGTAAGACTGGGTTAACAAATCTACTGTTTTATGACAAACAGGCGCCAATAATGAAATATCCCCGCGTTTAAATTCAATTCTTAATTTAGTGGTCTATAATTACACCTATTTGATTTTCACGCCTTGGACCCGCTGGTAACTAGCAAAATGTGTCAAACGTCCTGTAATAATCCCGTAACTTTTGGCATTCGACTGCTACCGAGTATATTGTTACGACGTCCAATCACTAGGAACCAAAGAAATTGTAGAATATGTATTCAAACAATTATTAAAGAAAAGCAGATTCGGCACATATTTTTCAATCAATGATGACAATCATTTGAAAAAGTAGATCGTCTGGAACGGTTACCAAAATTCTTTGGATTATATAGGATGTTCTAACGCTTGCGCCAGGTTTGTAATTATATCATTGTTTGCTAAATCTAATGACAAAGACATAGCAACACGGTGTGATATGTAATATTAGATAAAAAGATGTGTTAGATAACTACAAACGGATCATCCACTTTAGAACTATGTTGTCATGAAAGTTAAGTAAAAGAGAGAAAATATGAGACAAATTTTGCTACAGTAAACATATATGACATACATGTAGTATTATTAACCTAATTTAGAAGTATCCGTTCATTAAATACTTTCCTTTTTTTCGAGACAATTTATCCTTCATATCGATAAATAGGTTTTTATCAAGAATCACATGATATAACAATACTTGTTATTGAATAGTGGTGGATCTCACACCACCAAATTTCTGAACTTGTTTGATAAAAACTCACCCGAGCAAACCACGTCCAGGGATTGTCACACTCCAATCAATGGGGATATGACGACTGAGATGGAAAGTTGATATTATGAAGTACTAATATATCGGATTAAATGAATTCTTTCAGTCATGCTATTGCCCCTACTTAGGTGTTGAAGTAGTTTACAAATACAGACAAAAACAAAGAGCTGGAGCTTCAGTGGTCGCCTTTTACTTCACGCGCTGGGCGTGCTTCGATTAGTGATTCGACAATTTCGACGAAGCTTTCCCAGTCTGATTAGGCGGTTATCCAAAACCGGGGAATAACAGTTATCTTGAGTGTCAGATTAAAGTGTATGTGTTCTAATTTTCTGGCTCTTTTGATACTAACATGTATAAGTGATACGAATAAAGATAACAATTTGCAATAATCAATATTATTGGTAACGTTACATACTCATCAGCACCACTATTCTCTTTAAAATGTTATGGCCCTGACGATTAAACTGTTATGAATTCATAAGTGAGATATGACTATACAATGCCAACAGTAATACAGTTAGTGTTATTAGCGTGGCGACAGTGTGACATTATATTATTAATCACATCAAAGGCAAACTGCTTTCGTGCTCTAGTCCTATAAATTATTCTATAATTCATTCTGACGCCTAAAGTCTTTAGGGATAAGAAATTATTGATAATATATTCAAATAAAAATTCATTGACGACCAATTTGCCAACATCTATATTGATTGAACTTATGTCGAGTATGTTACCTTTTACATTAGTTTATGAAGTAAAGGGGAAACCTTCCATGGCTACAGTCAATATATCGCAGTTTAATTGAAAAATGTTCATGTACATGTATTTCAAAAAACATTTCTGCAAAACCTTTGTCTTTGTTCATGTTTCTATTGTGACAGTGTTTGGCAAACGCTTCCTTGTTTTCAAGTCCATATTTGGTTTCTATATTCAATGAAGATTTAACCTTACAAAACCCCATTTGCGTTTTATTACATGTACGTCTTAATTATTCTTACAAGAATGGAGGAAAGCATTCGGTGAGTAAAAGAGTAGAGTGCCTCGTTTAATCTCCTTTATCATTGCTTCAAAAACGTTAAAGTCTATAAACGTGATAAGCAACACAAATCAAATGAACATTTGCAACAAGTTACCTCCCCTCCCAAAATTTACATATTCTTGCTATTTCATTAGAAGTTTAGTTGCTTTTCTGGGGCATTTCTATTGGAATTAAGACATATCTTAAAATTTAATCTTCAACTATTCAAGCCGCATTATCATAGTTAGAATCACCCTCAATCTACAATTTTCACGTAAATCAAGATCCAAACTTTGAAAGTACATTTATATCATTAATTAGTAATTAACGTAATTAAATAAGAGTAGGAGTAATTAAACTGCCACCGCCATTTAAACATGAAGGCAAGACAGAGTTTGAGTGATATTTAGACCTATTGAACCAAATATTGATTGAAGATATCTTTAGAAGCGTCCGCTGTGGAGTTAACCCGTGACATTTCCCTCTGAAGATGTGTGATAGAGAGCGACTTGGTCTCCTGCCGACTGCCTTCATCATACAAATGGCACAGTGATACTGATCGCTTAGTCCAATTGTCTTACGTGGGGCTTCTCTGTTTGTTATATCGATGCATGGTCAGGCGTCCTAAGGATTCGGATGTTACCGACATGTACATAGTTAATGTACACAGAGTCAATTTAGTGTCGGAAAGGACTCTAATATTAATACCAGCTAACATTCAGTTTCCCATAGGTCATGATATTACTAATGAATGTTTGCTTTTCGTTGTAATGCTTCTTTTATTCATATCCTAAATGCAAGATGTAATACTGTTATCTGTTATGTATATGGTAACGTTAATTCCTTGAAAATATTTCATCTTTTGACATATGAAATTTTCATTTGGATTTCGAGTTTGATGTCGTGCTTCGTTGAAACAAGTCCAATATCACTTACAACTTTGTGACCAGGCTGTTGTATTACCGAGGATAATTTGAATCACAAAACATAAGCTACATTATAGATAACCAATGCCCGATTTCTGTATAGTTTTATAAATATTTCTTTATAATACATCACGATCTCTCTTGGCAATGTTTGCAAAATAAATGAAATATTTACATTAACTCCTGTTTATTCTTACTTGTGACAAATCGAATGACGACGTGGGAGTACATGCACGAACACACACGTCTGTCCTTCACTAAAGACCAAGTGGCTTTTATATTGTGTAAGTACGAAGGAGCTTACCAATTGTTCGGCCAGGGTGTAGCCTCTAGGTAAGCAAAATATGTACACGTAACGCACATCATCAATCTCTATTGTATGAAAGACGTATAATAAAGATCGCGTTATTTTAAATCTATGGGTACAATCAATAACAGGAAATTATATCCTAATCAATGGTGAGTTTGATAAAGAATATGTGCGTAAGTGAAATGATAAACAAAGAGACCATGTTAAATGTATTTTGCTAAGTCAACTAAATGTAGTTGCCTGAGAAGTCTTAAACAATGTAATTCTTACCTTTCTGAAGTTTTCTTTCAACTTTCAGATACCTTTTAACCTCATATCAATGAATAGAAAAATCAATTATGTGCGAAAAAAACACATTTGAAAACTCCTATTTTCTATTAAAGTGACCCCTCATCTAAATAAATAGATTAGGGTTAAGCGACAGCAATGGTAAAGAGGCAATAACTGTAAGCTGGGGCATAGTAACACGACATGCAATTCAACCCGCTGATCTTTTCATCTCCGGTTGTATTGGAGAGGAATCGTACGCGGAATGAATCTTTAAAATTGATAGCATCAAAATAATCCCGTCCTCGTGCGATCATTGCTGAAAAGTCAATAACCCGATTCAGTGGGATGTTATCCTGAAGTATGTTTGTTGATTCGTAAAATCTTGAAATTACATGTTGGCTAGTTTATGCATTGAGAAAGGAAAAGATGGGTATCACCTTTTTAAATAGAATCTACACCTCGAATCAGCGGATGCATAACGATGATTTTGACCATTGCCATATTCTGTGTGTAAGTAATCATTTCGTCATGTTTATGAGTATTAAGAATGATTAGCCTGATAACAAAATTTAAGCATTTATTTCATTTATGCGTTGCTGTTTAAACCGGGTACTAGATACAAACGTCAAGGGTGTGTAAACGTAAACTCTGATATAAATTGTTTGTATATGTGGTTTTCGTCGTTGATTGTCGATAGGCAATACGTTTGTCGAACATTATCATCACTTTAAATTTGAAATGAGTGTAGCATATCTCTTTTTTGATGAAAAGGCAAGATGTATATTTTATTTCATAGCGGAAAGCTCAGTTAAAGCCCCACCAATCTGAAACAACAGGAACCTTGTTGACATGCCATAAATACTTGTATGAGAAAATGTGTTCACCACAGTAAATTTGCGCATATGAGTAAAGGTTATTATTACGTAGGGGGCAAATATCGGGGTTCATATTATATATACGATGCGCTAGGGCAAAATATCACTTTTTCATTGTGACGTCACGTCAAAAACAATGCTTTGACGTCACAGTTCGCCTTTGACGTCAAGTTCCAATGCGCCTATGCCTTTGCTTGGATGTTGATTTTGATTAGTTTCTTTGTTTTGTCGAATTCGGTAATAAACAGAATATCATATTCGTGCTCATGACACACTATGGTAACGACACTCGTGCCTTTATATCAATATGTTTCTCGCTCTCGCTCGGAAAATAGGCTACTTATATTAAGCACTCGTGTCGTAAACATAGTATGATTTCATATGGGGAAGGAGTGTCAGGTGAAAATCAAAGGCGATAATAAATATATTTGTTATGTTTTGAGGACAATGAATAAATTTGAAGAAAATTATTTGATCTGTATCATATTCCGTAAATCACGATGCACAACGGAAACAACTTCTTACAAAAACAAAGCTGTTAGGGATTTTTCATCCTTTCAACTCATATATTTGATTTCTAACTTGTATTTTAGGACAATACTTTCTGTAAGCACTAATGGCATAGTTCACGTACTTAAACATACTTCAAACAGCAATCTCTTAACCTCTTACCAAAATCTCATCGACATGTTTAACTAAGATATTTGTCAAAACACATTAATCCCCAACTCATTCACAACACGAATAAAGAGGAAATGATATTGTGACACTCGTCATCTAAATAACTAGAAAGTTACATACTGACTAATGCAATCTTCAGTAAACTTCAGCTAGAAAATATTAACACTTTTGCTTAACATTGATATGTAGGATGTGCTATATCAATCCTGTAACAAATTACTTTCAGTAACGTGTTTGTTGACGTTATATGTACTCAGCCTTTATCTCCTGGTCTGGTTCAATATCAGCATCCTTTGCCTATGATGTGTATTGTTACACTAGGATATTGCTCCTTGACGAACACTAGAGTAGTGTGAAACAAGTCTGAGTTCACAGGGAAACTGTGATACCTCAGGCACAGTGTAAGACTAATTGAACATCTTGACCCCTGGTAACCGTTCTCCTAGAGCTAGAATAACAGTCTTCATATGTCACAGAAATAAAGCAGTTTTGTCCTTTTCTTGCTATGAAGTGGTCATCAGGTCCATAAAAAAAGCATTTGCAATGCTTTTGGCTATCGAATGAAAGTGCCGAAACGGCTATATTTCGTGCCAACCACATCTACAAGTAGAAACGTTTTCCTTTGTATATGTATATATGAAATTTCGATTGTAGTCTTCACTGATAAAGAATATCTTTTTCTATAGAAAATTTTATGTTTGGCTTTTTTCTTTCTTTTCCATTAAAAAGTTAGTGAGCCAGCTATTCTTAAGCGCCGCTTTGGCAATATTTCCTATTATAACAAAACGAAAACCAAAATGATTTTGGCATTACTCAATTACGTTTTACGTTCTCCGACCTATTAGCGCTATAAAAATGCATCAGTCACTCTTTCTGCTATGTATGATATTTTCGGTGAATTTAAACAATATAAATTTTGGCTTTTTTATGAATATTAATGAATTTCATAATGTGACCTTAACCACAGAGCGAATAATTGTGAATTGAAGAAACGAATTCAGCAGGAATGGAGTTTTAATCTTCATTAAGATTACCCCATGGAGTGAGAGTGGTTAATGATCCATTTAGAAATAACAAACCTCTTAGTCGCGCTTTTAACCATTTCCGGAGATTCTTCTTATTACCGTCGCCATGCCAGCCTATGCCATGGTCTAACGCTGGTGGGAATACATCATCAGAATGTAGTTGATGGAATAAGAAAAACAATCTCCTATACGATATTCTAGGTGCTGTTATTTAGATGAACTACTGACATTATCCGCATGTTTAATTTCTGACTTGTAGTTATGTATCCACGTACAAGAAAAAGCAATGTGAGATGTATCTGTGTATTCAGTACACTTGTTAACCAAATGGCAATAGATTAATTTGAAAATGGAGGTTAATATTACTTTTCATACTCGATAAAGAGTATCTCACTTGAAAAAAACGTGACTCTGCTCATATCAATAGCAATTTCATAATAGCATGGTACGTAATATTGGGAATGAAACATGACGTATTCATACAATAACATAATGGTTTTCATTTTTTTCTTTCCAAATTTCAGATATATCGTCATTGTTCACCCCATGAAAGCAAGAACTTTATGTACTTTGGGCAACACAAAGAAAATACTACCGTGTGTGTGGATCGTAGCTCTCGGGCTATCTGCTCCAACATTCCATGTCATGGTAAGCTTTTTGCTTTTAAAGAGTCTGATTTATCGGAATCCCAAAGTTCATTATGTATAAGCAAGGTGTTCGGTTTTTCGCTAATTTTCATTAAATTTAGTCGCTGCAATGATCCACATATCAAGATGGAAAATGGATTAGTCATTATGTTCTCTCTTCAATTCTAACAACTCTAGATCTACAATTGGTATAATGAAAGTCATTCACTGATTCTTCCTGAGAAATATTTCATTTGAGAATTCCTGTCCATGACAATTATTCTAAGCTGATCCCTAAACCTATGTCATTTTCAATATCAGAAATGAATAATGTTAATTACTATTTCAACGTATGTTTTTTCTCCTTGATTTTTATATAAAGTATATCATGCTATAAAGTTGTATATTTGTGCAGAACACGGAGCGGATCACATACTACAATAACGAGACGACCGTTATGATGATCTTGTGTGGGGACACGGGCGTCCAAACGGAAGACCGACTTATTTTCTCAGTGTACCAGTTCATTGCTATGTTTGCTGCCCCCACCATCATCATGTTGTTCTGTTACATGTTTGTCATCCAAGTTTTGTGGATCAGTTCTCGTCAGCTCGTCAGTATGACTGCGCCAATGTCAGAGAGGTGAGAGCTCTGAACTTATTCAAAACTTGAGAAAGAATAATATGAATGAAATTATCTGGACTTGAAAGATTGGTTCATATGCAAATGAATTTGATTATCTCTGTATAGACAATACAAATGAATTGCTATATTTGTAGGGCTGATAATTGTGTGCAATATGATGCTTAACACGTCTATTCAGTGTTAATTAGATTTTTGCAGCATGCAATAATGCGCTGAGAATGATGACTTTTCTTTGATTATAAAAGAGTGAAATGATGTAGCTCAGGTTAAATAATATAATATCGAACAGCTTTAAAATTGACAAAAAATCGATATCAACAACAAGCACATTTCTAAATTTCATAGATATCCAAGGAACATAATATTAAAAATTAAGAAAAAAAGCAGATGACGTATATCAAGTTGAAGTCACGATATGCGAAAACGTTATGTTGAACTTTATGATCATGTATATATTCTGTTATCTACATTGTGCTATATCCGTTAACAGTAAAAGTGAGAGCTTTTCTTCCGACGACACACTGAAGCGGTTAACGGTTCCCGAGACGCCAACACAGACACGACAATGGCATCGTTCTCGTCGCAACTTTGTTAACAGAGCCACACGCGAACACAGTGTCGAAGTACTTCGAGCACGGAAACAGGTTATTTGCAATTATTCATGTACATTGTTAGGTGTAGCGTATATGCGTAAATCAAAGACTAATGATTTTTGGTATGTAATTTATATCGAAATATATATTTTGAATCATATTGTAATGGCGTTTGGTCACGACAGAGACTTTTTTAATACACTTACATCTGGAAAGATCGGCTGTCAGAAATTCTTCTCTTTATGCAAATATGATATTGTGATTTGTTTCGAAATATTGTTTTCATATTTTTCGTCTTTTTTCAATATTCCGCCATTTTTTATTTCATCAGGTAATAAAAATGCTGATTACCATCATTGTGGTATTCCTGCTCTCATGGGGCCCGAAACTGATTATTCGCATATTACAGAGGATGAATTTGGAATTCATGTGGTACCAATCTGCCTTCACTGCAAAGGTAGGTTGTCTAACACAATTCTCAAGTGTTCACTCTGATGTCATTGTACGTAACAAATTTCGCACTTGAAAATTCTTGTGTAATTATATACCTAAATCCCCATCAAAGTATTATCATTATACATATAATCATTTTACAATTTAGTAGTTATAACAACCGAACCTATTATAATTAGAACTGCAATCTTTAAAAGTACGTTGCATATGAAATTCATTTCCTTTCTCTTGTATCAATATCTAATCCTGAATTATGACCTAGCATGTTTACAAAATATATCAATTTGTTTAACTCGAATAACAAACATTTATGCAGGCTTTATTCGTATTCCAGATCGTGCTAGATTGCTTGCCATACATACAGTCCTGTCTCAACCCGATCATATACGGTTTTATGTCGAGGAACTTCAGAAAGAGTATGAAGTCTGCATGTCGGACACATGTGTGTAAGAAATCGAGGATGCATTCATGTCTTGGAAGGAAGCTTCTTGGGTCAGACTATGAGCTCGAGTCCAGGGCCAACTGTACAAACGGAACAATCCAAACTAAGATTTCCCTACGGACGAAAAGTAGTTCGTCAGATGATTGACAACTAAGGAACCGGTGTGCTTGGTGGATGTACACGCACTGCTGTTACACTAAAGACAGGGACAACGATTCGGAGGATGTGGGAACATTTGCCTGACAAATCATTCATTTCTTGCTCATGACTGAAGCATTGTGTACTCGAGTGCTTGTTGTGGATTCCTGGACTGCCGAGACATAAAACTATGACGCACATAACCAAACCAACAGATGTTGGTTACATCACTGATAAGATATCACGCTCAAATTGAAAAGAAAACCATCTGACTTTGTGGTTTAAGCCAAGTAAAAGTAAAACGATTTTGTTTATTTGAATGTGTAATTAACTCTAAATCCATGACGGTAAAGCAATATGCAAAATAAGATATATTGCTAGACAAAACATTTACTGTTTGTTTGTCAAAGAAATATCAGAACTATTTATAACATTGGACAAAACAGAACCAATAACCCGACAAAGATATTTATAAACGAAGCCCTGAATATTGTGCAATAAATTTGGAATAAACCGTAACTACTTTTCTAAATGTGAAATAAGAGCAATAATGTAATTGCGATATAAATAGGAATATCAATACATAAAACATTGCAATATATAGCAATCAATAATTTGTCAAGTACATCAAGGAAGGTCATCGGTACCGTCCGTTTGACGTCATCGACCTCTTTTAAAAACTACAAGCCCCGAGAAAGATGACAACTTTTGGACAAACTCCTTGGGGCTTGTCAGTTTCTATTTAATTACTGCGGCATATTACAAGAGCTACGCCCTGATTATCATTTAACACTTTTTGAAACAAAAGTCCTTTAAATCTTCAATTGTGAGTAAAGCTGTTTGAACTTAAAAGTTGAAATATAAATTGCAGTTCGATATTTGGTACCTTCTAATGGCCACAGCATGAAAACATGTTTCTGTTTTCTTTTAAAGGACTAAGACAGTTAGTATCTTACTTATACGTTGTAGAGTTGGTAACCTTGTGTACCTAAATGAGAGAGACACATGTCTTATAACTTATTTACGGTTCTTCCAGAACAATCTGAAATGTTATGCGTTAGCTTCTGAACCAGTGGTGAATTTCGTGTAAACTAAATTTGTCTTGAGGGGTCATGTAAAAAGGGTCATTGTAATGCTTTTGATCAATTTGATTTATTACTTTATTTTATGAAACTATGACATTTTGAAAGCATCCGCCAAAATTTGCCCAGTTTTGATGATTCAGCTTATTTGCAAAGTCAAAATGAAGGATAGTGTTATATGAGATAGATATCTTGATATGATATGTCTTCAACATTTATGCCTTTACGCCACAGGTTTATTTTCTTACATTTGAAAGAATAAATTCATTTCCATCACGTGTTGGGGGATAACATAAAACATAGGATCATTTAGGTTATCCGATAGGGAATCAAAATAAGTGTTATTTCATTGATATAATAAATTCATCGCATTTATGATTCATTACTCATTAACCAATATAAGCATTTGCCATTATGATTTTTCCATACAGACGCATCAGATAATAAATACAAGCACGGTTCATGAAATAAATGGTTATGGAAACTTCTATATAGCATACGAGGAAAGTAAAGTAATCAAGAAGATCAAACATAACTTGTTAAGTTATAACGCTTATCATAGCCAACTTGTGTAATAGGCAATTGTGGAAATGAAAAATTATTAAAAAGCATTGAGTTTATCAAAACTGATTTTAGTAAAAACAAAACCCATTAAATTAATCGTTTTTATATTAAACTCAAAACATATTGTAGCGATTAAATTTAAGTGCGTATGTACACGTGTGGAAAACAAACTGGCCATTTCCAATGTTTGAAAAACATGAGGTGTACAAAATGACAGGTCATTCAGTAATGTGTTTTCAAGAAACCAAAAATGAAATACAGAATGATAAAATAACAGAAACCATTTAACAAGACCGGAAAAAAGTCACACAAATACCCAGATAAGTGCCTAAAATGTTTGTTACGACAATACAGTTAATTATCAGCTGATACTAAAATTTCAATTTTATTGATTTACCTCTCTAGCATTCATGTTATATCAAGTGCTGTTTTTGTTTATAAATTTCGAATTCATGTGCTGTATCGATAAGATCATTTTTAACATTGACACGTTTTTCATCTTTGTTGGAATCAATGTAGTGATGACGGTCTGTGATATGTTTCAAATTTGTTTCGTATATTGAAAAATAAAATTATGTGTGTTTATTGTTTCATTTCCTTTACCGTTTATTGTGTTACCCAGATGGAATGTATCTATATGCATGTAAGACTTGAACCCTGTAACGTATGTAACCTTTTTGAATTGAATCGTTGATTCAAGTGCGTGTTCCTAACGTCATGCAAAAGGTTTGAATTAGATTGATGAGTAACCAGTACACTTTATGTGATCGTTCAGCGAGTTCTTTCCCTGGTTGATGGTTTCACCTTATGGTACACTTGGGGCTTGGATGATGTTTCTGAAGTTGAAAGCCAAACGATTGCTTTGTACTTTGTCAGCACGGACATTGTGTCAATGAACTATGTCCGCTGAGAACACCGATTTTACAATTAAAAGGCTGTCAACTGTAAAGATTGCCAACTGCTGTATAAAACACATAAATATTTTTCAACTGAATGCGTAGAATATATTTTGATCAGTGTTTACGAGTTGCTTCGTTGATGTGTACAATGTACCCATAACATGACACGGATGCACAGCAAGGTGCACGATTGCTGTCATAATTTAAATTGAATAAAACAAACACTTGACATATTTTATAGTTTACAACTATAACATGAATTATAATGACAGGTTAATTAGTAGCAGAATTTAATGGTAATACTTTGAAGATCAACTTTATGAATGAGCCTTTAATATCCTTGATCAGTAAAAATAAGGACATATAATCGAAACATTTCACTTATTCAATAATACTAGGGAGTTCTATTTATTCAACTTTTATAAAAGAGAGATGTCAGTTCTTATACAGCACAACAGATAGAGAGCATATAGACACTCAACAGGGCTGGTAATCATGTTAGTTTTGAAAAATTATGGTTTTCAATTATTGAACACAACTTGCTATACACACTGGCATTTTGATATGATTAATGGCGTTTCATCTGCAACATGTCAACTTACACTTGGCCGTGTACACACACACAACTGTTAACAACAAGCAGAGAAACCGTCAGTTTTTAACACATCTATGGCAAAACATTCGAGTATGCAGAAGAATTATAAGACGCATTTTAAAAAACGAGGAAATGTGATATATATTTTTGTGTAACAAGTGTTAAGTCACGTGCGGTTTATACACAAATGTCATGCTATACGTAAAATCTATATGCCTTTTTTGCTTGATATTCAAATACATGTGCCTAATGTATTCCATTGGAATTGCACAGAAAAAAAGAGAAAGACATTTACTTCTACAGTGACGTCGTAAACATTTGTACAGGAGCGATGTACAGGAACTAACCCTGATAAGTAGTGATATGTACACGTGCGCAGTAACAATAATATAATTCCCCACATTTTCCATTGTATGAGTATTGATAAAAGCTACCGTATTGTTTGTCCCAGCACTGAAGAGAGAAACACAGTGTTAACTTGAATGACTGATTTACTTTCACTTTAATAGCTCACGACCATTGGTCCAGGGTTCTACGGATAAACTGAATATATTAGAAATACTCTGCTTGTTATGTTTACAAGCCGTGTTGAAGTTAAGTTTTGTAAATACGGAGGATGACTCTATATCAAAGGGATCGTATTTTAATAATGCACTCAATTCTAACAAATGAAAATCTAACAAGATTTACTGAATTAGGATTTTGGCGTTACAGGACATACTCGTTTGACTATATATTTGACGCAATATATGCTACAATGCATTATTAATTGCTCCGATCAGAGTGGAGAGATGGTCGTCAGCAAAATAAAATAACCTGTAAGACTTTAACATGCTTTCCAAACAACATTTCTGTAACGCCCATTCTTGGCAATTTAATTGAATATCTCCTCTCATTTTTTAAACAAAAGAAAGTTAATGGAAGAGCTCACCAACTGTGGAAACAAAAAACTTATCATTATTTTACAGAGTTCTGTCTGATACAGCATTACTGTTGTAAATTGTACAACTACACAGTCCTCCTGATGCTCTTTGTCTTCGTAACATTGAAATAAACAACATTTTATTATTTATTGCACATACAAAAAGACAATAAACGCAATCAAATATCTGTTAGTGATTGTCTTATGAAGTGTAAAATGTCTTGAAGCGCATGACACTTACAGACAGGAGACTGCAAGTCTGAATCTAATCTGGTCACGTGACTGCTGTTGACAAGGTCGTGTCATACTGAAGATTTAAACTAGTTAATGGCCTTTAACATTTCTAATTGTAAATTTTAAAATCATATTGCTTGTGAAAACAAACAAGATGTACACCGTTGCTGCAATATTCAACTGACAGAATAGCTGCCCCGTCTTAATAGATTTTCATTATTTGAAAAGTTTGCTTCAAAGATATTATCCTACGTATGTGATAAATAAACTTGTTGTTGGGCACACTATTCACATATACTCGCACTATCGATTTGAAAACAACAAATTTAGCTGTTTTGCTTTTTCCTGTTCTTGCATGTTGAGTAAAAAATTTGGAAAAAACAATAATTCTGTCTCATCTGCTTAATTAAGATATTCTACTCCAACAATATTGCTATTTGGAATTTTAATCAGCTTACTATGGGAATCTTTAAAATAAGTAAAAACATTTAATTTATTTCAAATTATGTTCAAGCTCATTAGCCATCGCAATATTGCTTCAAGCTTCTATGCATTTATAGGTTGTCTGCTACCTGTTTTTCTCTAACTACAGGCAATATTCTTTATTGAGAAAGCTTTTTCATTAATATAGTTTCATTTCCAACTTGTAGTGATCTATGGTCAAAAGAAATAAAATGACTCTTGTTTTAAGACATCAATTATAGATTTTTTAAAAACCAACTCATTTTGTAGTGTTAACTTTTAATCTTATTGAAATTTTCTTTTTGGATTCAGAAATAAGCAATGAAACAAATTTGAATTGATGTGTAATTTGTTCTACATACATGCACATTTGAATGTCCTCACAGATATTCATGGAATCAATGTGAACATCTATTATGGAAGAGTGTATAATGAGATTTACTTTTAATACATTTGTCTCGATGCCCGATACGATAATCATGTTTGACATTTTGCTGTATACACTGACATTTATATGTTGTGCGCTGTTCTCACAAAATGAGAAGAATAATGGTCATGTACCTATAACACTGTAAATATGTCACACAGAAGTAGAATTATGACCATGGGTTTGTGTTCTATAGAGAGATCTTTGTGTACTTCCATTCACAGTCAATAATTCATTTAGCGATCTCAGTTGGATATAAAAAGTGGATAGCTATTGTAGATCATTTCAAAGCTTCAAAACCTTAACATCTCGATTTGCAATTAATATCACCACATCTTTCTGTGTATAATGGTATATATGCATATTAATTAACAGTGACACAACGTAGGCATCTCGATAGAGGATCGCGATACATTTGGTAGTGATGGATCACATTACTTAAACAGGAAACAAAATGATCGATTTTACTTGAAAGCAAGCTTTTTATAGGTATTTGTTTGGATGCTTATGTATGTATAAAAGCATGCTTAAACGTTACATGTTCACAAAGCGAATGAAGGCTGTTCTCTTGTGGGTAATGTACTATATTCGAAATACTTTGACATGATGAACTCTAATAAGAAATCAAATATATTTTGAGGTTAATAATCCCTTTAGTAAGCTCATTCTCGGCAAACTGAATTGAATGAAATGAGTTTGACAATCTGACTAGCAATATGAAAGTTAGATATTCAAAAAGCAAACATCAGGACAGTGTCATAATTATTTTAGATACAAAAAATGTAGCATGCATGTGTAAAAAGTGCGGTAGAATGCGAGAGCACAGCTCCCTTAAAGATACTGTGTAATGTCAATCACGAAATATGTACTCTTTAAGATCTTCAAGTAATCAATAGTGTTTTTCAGCTGTTTATGTACGTTTCTGTCTTTTTTTTATCAGAGGCTAGAAATATTGAATAATTTTAAAACTAAAAAGAATCTGTATAAGTCCCCTTTACTAAAGTCAAAGTATGTGCATAGTTTTCCACTTCGATAGCAAACTCAGCAATGAGTACTTCTTTATCTAACAAAAGATAACTTTCTTTTGCTTATTGTATAACATTTCAAGTGTTTGAGATAAAAAAATTCTAATATGTTAATATCGTCTATTGTATGTCCTTGTATGACAATCCAAAGTGCATCTGTTACTTTAAAGTGATTTTCCAAATATTTTGTCTTTTTCGTTTCATTTGTACTGATAATACATTTTCATGTGTTAAAATCAGGTGCACCTCTTATTAGATAGTGATGCAATTAGCTATGCGCACTATCGATTGACGCCAGGAGACGCCAGGCAGGCATCTGTAAAATTCCAGTACCTATTTGTTACATTGTGCCATGCTTTTTATGTCTATAAATGATTAAAAAGCGAGTCTTGTGTAGACGCTCATCTGCAATCCTGATGAGAGACTCATGTGCTGACGCTTATATAATATCAGACAACAACACAGTAAACAAATTTAACATTTAATTGAGCATTTTTTTATATGTTTTATTTACTCAGGGTATCCTTCATTGATGCGGTTTAATATTTAATGTGTCATCTGTCACGAATGATGTGTATGGTGACACTAGGAGATTGATCATTGACAAACAGGATTGTAGTGAGAACCAAGCATGTAATGTCACAAGGACACTGTGATACCTCAGGCAAAATGTAATGACATATAATCCTTGCATTGCACACACAAAAAACAGATTTGTTTCCTTTTCTTGCTAAGAAGTATTCACTTGTTCGTTGACAAGAGGACTTTAGAACATATTTGGTTATCTAACGTTAGTGTTTGAAAGACAATTGTTCTTAAACATCTCTTGTTTTACCCAAAATGTTTTTATCGATGATGCTATTCCATGATAAAAAATATAACTTTTTTGGAAAAGTTCATGGGCTTTTTCCAGCCTTATCTATGATAAAAAAGGATAACCACTTTTCAATGACTCAATTGTGTCTTACGTACTTCGAACCTACAGTGCCATGAAATTGCATCAATCACTCTCTGTGTTTTTCTTGCTGACTTCTATGAATGTTAACCTTTTGGCTTTTCAGTTCAACATTAATGCCCTAATAGGTGTGAATAGACGAAAAAGGTTCAGCACGAATGGAGTATAATTCTTCATTAAGGTAATCCTGTGAAGAGAGCTTAGTTGATGACCTCATAAGAATTAACAAAACTCTTTGTCGCGCTACTGACTAGTTCCGGAAAATCTTCCTACGACCATCACCATAGCTACTAACTTACGCCATGTTCTAGCTCTTGTGGGAAGACAATTATTGATAGAAGATTATTAACAATCTGATTTTGTTCCATGACTAGTTTTCTGCTCCAAAATATTGGATGTCTTTTCTAGTTTTCTCTGACCACATTCAATGACATCGTAAGTTTTCTGCTCCCACATTCTACATATGGCAAGTTTTCTGCTCACATATTCACTATCATGGCACATTTCCTGCTCCAACATTTTAAATCATTTTAAGTTTTCTCTTCTCATATTCGATGCCATGGAAAGTTTTCTATTCTCATATTCTATGTCTTTGTCAGTTTCTGTTCTCTTATTCAATGTTATGGCAAAATTTCTGTTCTTAAATGCCATGTCATGGTAAGCTTTTGTTCCAACATTGATATCAGGACTATCCATTGAGTTTTCCAATTTAAGATACACATGAATGAGAACTTTACTTCAAGAAATCATCTTGCATAAAGCATTGTTTGCACATGATTAGAATTTGTTTTCCCAAAATTCCGTGCCAGGGCAAGTTTTTTGCTCCCACATTCCACATTCTAGGGTAAATATTATATTTCAGTTTTTGACCATAAACTTGAACACAAGCTAAACAAACATATCTGACTTGAAGTTTGAGGTTACCCGTCTCTTTTCCTTTTTTTCGACGTCCAAAATTTTGTTGCATTTGATATTTTCAAGAGCTATCGCGATGACTTTTACAGTCTCAACAGATTTTTCATATTCATACAATTCTTTATCCAAAGTTTCCATGTTAGTTTTATGTATCATAAAACGTTGAACATATTATTAAACTAAGTTAAACTATTCAATATGTTAGTTTTTCAAATGATATTGTCTTAAAAGGGTGAAACATTTCATTACTCAAACACGGTGTCACATACAGTCAACAATCTCTTATCATTTGAAGAATGGAAATGGATTTGCATAGCAACACTTAATTGGCAGATTCGATTTTAAACTGCATCTTTTGAATAAAATACCGTTTTCAACTTGCTTACATTTGTCTTCGTTCTTGTAAGATCCCTTTATTTTTCTTAAACATGCTACATTGCTTTGATGTGTTTTGATGTTATTCAGGTCCCAGTGCAAATATACAATGTATAACTTTTGAAATGTTCAAAGCAATGTTAAACAAAATAGTTTGCTGCTTACAAATCTTTGAAAAAATACAAAATAGAAATAACTGACATGGGCGTTTGAGAAAACAACTATATAACGTTTAGAGAGTTATGCTAAAGTGCAGATTGTTTGGTTTCATAATGATGCTCAAATGTAAATGTCATTACAGGACATTGTATAAACATAACGTGTTCGATGTTTCATTAATCTTCATACAATTAGTTGCTGCAATGATCCAGATAGCATGTTTAAAAAATGGATCAACCAATCATGTAATCTATTTCGGAATTTGAAACGACAGGGCAAAAAATGTCAAATCCTACCGAGACAAGGAACCGGTGTGCTTGGTGAATGTACACGCACTGCTGCTACTCATAGCACAGAAACAACGATTCAGAGGATGTGGGAACATTTTCTGGTAAATCATTCATTTCTTGCTCATGACTGAAGCATTGTGTACTCGAGTGTTTCTTGTTGGCTCTAGTACTATGGAGACACGAAACTATGACGCAAATAACAGAGGTTCGTTACATCACTGATAGGTTATTATGCTCAAAATGAAAACAAACCCTTCTGTTTATTTGTGTGGGTAATCAATTCTCAACCCATGACGGCAAAGGAGACATTATGCTAGACATAAGGTGTAACTGTACGTTTGTTAAAGATATATCAGAAATACTTATAACGTTGTAGAAAAACAAAACCATAATCCGACATCGATATATATATATATATATATATATATATATATATATATATATATATATATATTATAAATTTAAAATTAAGTGTAATGATAATACCTAAAATGAAATATTAGTAATAACACAATTACAATTTTAATCGGAATAATAACAGATAAAGCCTGCAGTATTCCACCTGAGGAGTAGATATCTTCCAGCGTATTGTCATCATCACCCACATATGAACAAATTGATTAGCTTGCTTTCATTAGTTAATTATGATAACATTATCAAACTTTGTATATTCTTAAAGAAGGTGTTAAAACTGAGAGACATTAGGAACGCACTGAGCCACGTCTAGAATTTAGAATAATCTTGTCAGTGGCGAAGCGATTTTATGTATCATATTTTTCACATGTTGTACTGATAGCCTCATGGCCATTTATACGTAATATAAAGAACTGAACTGAATGTAAATATATCAAGGATAAAAGGCTTACTGAACCTTCCATTTTGCGTAATTGACTTCATCTTAAAACTACAAGCCCAAGTTTTATGATGAAGCATATTCGCTAAGTCCAAGAAAAGGATTGCGTAAAATCAGGCGAATTGTTTAAGATTATATGTCTTCAATATTTTTCACTTCACGCAATAGTTTTTTTTATATTTTAGATTTAGAAGGCAGTCAAATGTAAAGAATGCCAAATGCTAAAGAACAACACACAATTATAAATATAACGAGTATATTTTGATAATGTGTTTGCTTTGTTGATGTGTACAATGTACCCATAACATAACACGTCTGCACAGCAAGCTGCACGTTTGCTGTGGTAATTCAAATTGAATGGAACAAACATTTGGCATATTTTATCATTTCCAACTGTAAGAAGATTTATCTTCATGACTACAGCATAATTAAAAGAGATCCCTTTGTTATAGAATGCAATGATAAAATACTGACTTTGAAGAATCAAGAACAGTTAAAAAAAAACTAAAATCGTATCGTTATGAAATTCCATTGAATTAATTTTATGAAGAAAGTTGAACTAATAGACGTTGTCCGTTATTGTTTATTACGAACGTGTGTGACACTCAACAGAGATGATATTCATATAAGGTTTAACAAGTTTCACAATTTTGTAATATCTTTGATATAATACACGGCGCTTCATCTGCAACATGTCAACGAAATACAAATTGACATTCTTGTCAAGTAATTTTGTCAACTCTATAAAACACAATCAAATTAAGGATCAGTTTTGAACACATCAATGGCAAACTTTTAAGATTATTAGTAACATTTAGAAGAAGAATTATAAACCAGGAAAGTGTGATACATATTTTTGGAATAAGTTTGGAAGTAACACTAGGTTAATACAAAATGAGTTACTCAAAAGTTATATGGCACGCTTTCTTGTTTGATTCGAATTCGAATGGCATAAAAAAATTCAGGAAGAAATCGTATTCAGTTACAACATCGTCACAAACATTTGTTTTATGAACTGACAATGAAACACTATATCCCTGGCAAAAGTGATATGTACATGTGCGCACATACATTGTGAGTATAATATAAAACTGCTGTCATAGCTAGACTACTGTTCATTCCAGCGCTCAAGATATAAATCATCCTCTGAAAACAAACCATCCTAACACTAAAACTACGAATGGTAAAGCCATTTATCTGAGCCCAGATCTCTGTTTGTGAAGAGAAAAACAGTGTCAACTTCAATGACTGATACACTTTCAGTATAATGGCTCATCTACATTGGTCAAGGACTTGGAATAGATACTGATGTAACTGTTGTTGTTGACCAATTCATTATCTTGAAAATATTCTGATTGATATGTTTACAAACTATTTTTAAATCAGATTAGATTCTGTAAAATGTCGTGACTAAAATATTGAACATGTCTACATTTATAGCAATATGATTATATCTTCATTATAAATTAAATAGCCTATGCAAAATGTTTAGGTTGATTAGAAAACTATTTAAATTTTTAATTAGATTTATATTAGGATGATTTTGGCAAAAATAGAAAAACGATAAATGAAAATACACTCCATTACAATAGTTAAGATGCAAGTTAAGTTCTACAACTCGTTTCGTATTGCAAGCATATTCTGAAACGCATTTGGGGATATGGATAGCCTTAAATCAATACAAATTATTATATCTCTGACATTGGACAACTTTGTTTCAATGAAGTTTGGATTGAACACATTTGCAATATACGCTAAAATACACTGTTATTTGCTTAGAGTAGGTTGGTGTGATTGTCGTAGCCAAAATGAAAAAATAAGTTAATATCCCATGGAGACACTTACATGCTTTTCCTAACTTAGCAACATTTTTGCAATGCCCATTTTCATCAGTGTAATTGAAAAGCCCCTCACGGAAATATAATATGGCATAAATTTAGGCAAAAATTCTTATTTATTGTCAAATTTTACGGTAATTCTCTTATCAATATATGCTTCATGCGTCTTTGTCTCTGTATAATAGATGACTGTCTGTTCTAAGCATCATTAAATCTTGGAAACCTGCAGTGTCATCTCTTTGATGAGAATGTTTTGAGACAGCATCCACACGGCTATCAGATTGCATGTGTCTCTCCGGTTATCCTTGAAGGATTTGCGCCTCAAAGGTTTCATTTATGTATGTTCACTTTCAAATGATCGTGTAATACATTGTAGCATTACAACATAATTCATAAGGAGGTTAATGATTTGTTTGTTTTTACAAATGGGAGGTATGTGAGTATCATTCAGTGATTAAGAAATGTTTCAATGGGGTATTCTTAACTCGAACATCTAACATATGTACCAGGCTACCTCTGAAAGCAATTTAGAGCCATATTTAATCAAATGAAAATTAATGGAAGAGCTCAACCAGTGTGGAAACAAACACCTTGAAATACAGACTGTAGTCTCATACAGCATTATTGTTGTAAACATGCAAAGTACTCCTGATGTTCTTTGTCTTCGTCACACTGAAGTCAACAAATATTCTGCCATAGACAGCATGTAATTGTTAACTTGACTGCACTAAGAGACAACAAACGCAATAAATTATATGTTAGTGATTGTATTATGAAGTGTGAACTGTCTTGTAGCGTGTGACACTTACAGACTGGAGACTGCAAGTCTGAAAGTAACCTGGTCACGTGACTGCTGGTGGCAAGCTCGTGTCATACTGAAGATTTAAACAAGTTAATGAACTTTAAAATTGGTAATTCCTTTTTTAAAGTTGTATGGCTACGCGTCTGTTTTTTATTAAAGAAAACGAGATGTACACCATTACTGTGATGTCCTGCTGACTGAGTTTCTGCTCCGTCTTCACAAATGGATTTTAATTAAAATCAGAATATTTAAGACGCTTATTTTAATGTAAAGATATATAGTCTTCAGTATATGTCTATGGAACCACATCTTGTTATATACTGCTATATGAATAAACATTGTATTTGGTGAACTTTTTCTGTCTAAATACATGGTATTTTTTTCTAATGTCTCTTTTTCACTTGTCACCTATGAATTACATAGTTACACAAGGAGAATTCTCCTTGACGAACACTAGAGTATTGAGAACAAGCCTGTGGGTTCACAAGGACACCGATACCTAAGGCACTATGTAATTGAACATCTTGAGCCTTCGTAACCGTTTCCCCCGCGGCTAAGGAAATAGAGACCTGGCATTGTCACAGAAATAAAGCAGACTTTTTACATCCCTTGGTAACAAGTGTTCATTAGTTTCTTGAAAAGAGGCACTCGAAACATATTTGGCTACTTAGTGGTATCAGCGGAACGACTATTGTACTTACAGATCTCTTTTTTTAGAAAATAAATCATTTTGTCTTTGATTTTCGCATGACTCGATTATTTCTTATGTACCCTAACCTATTAGTGTTATAAACGTGCGTGCATCACTCTCTGCGTTGTTTCTAATAGCTTTGTTGAATGTTAACCTTGGAAATTGTCACTCTTTGTGATGAACATTGAGGACAATGCAATGAAGTGTGAATAGAAAAAATAGAGTATTCGGCATTGAATTTTACTAGCCATCAAGTGAACATTGTTGTGAGAGCATGGCTAATGATCTAAAAGGAAATAGTAAAGATCCTAATTTTATCATTATCTTATAAAACTATCGCCATAACTACAATCCTATTGCATGGTCGGACTCTTCTCGGGCATATCAAACTATCGATACGATTTAATAGATGTTATTAAGTAGGTGCGCTGTTGACATCCTTTGGATCTTATAATGTGCCCTTTTTATGTATGCAATTCAACAGATAATTTTAACATTTAACGACTTTCGAACACGTTTACCTGGGGAAATGTAATATAAATATATATATATAAACACTATAATATGCGATTAATGTCACGTTTCTTAAAACGTATCCCACTTGATTTATATCTGAATATGGTCAAATCCAACAGCAATTTCACACCGCATGGTACATGTATGTAATAATGGGGATGATGTTGCATCATATCAATAAGTCATTGAGTTGCCATAGCATGCCGGTGGAATCTTTGCACCTAAATAAAATCATAATGAAAATTGTTGAAATTATCTTTTTTTCCAGACGTATCGTAATTTTTCACCCCCTTTTTAAACAAGAGCCTTCTGTGCATTGGGCAATACAAAAAAACCAGTGTATGTTGAATGTTACTCTCAGACTATCTTCTCCCACATTGCATTTCATATTTCTGCTTTCAAACACCATGTCAATTTTCTGCTACCACAGTCCATGTTATGACTATTTTTCTACGCAAATGTTTCTACTTTGGAAATATTAGCAATTACGTAATTGCGATAAATTATTTTTAGAAATATGCAAAAGAAAATATGCAACATATCACAAACAATAACGTATTATTTTACGAAAGATGAACGGCTTTTCTATCTGGGGTAATTGACTTCTTGCAACAAAGCCAAAAGAAAGCTTACAAGTTAAGACTACTTGAGGCTTGTCCCTTAAAATTCAGCGACTCTTTACCACTTAAGGATATTATAATAGCTTCGACCCGATTACATAATGACCACGTTTTGGAACTAAACGACCTAGAAATCTTCAATCGTGTTTAAAGACTTTGAATATATTTGAGATATTTCTTTGGTCTCTGCTAATGGCCACCACATGAAAACCTGATTGGCTAATCTCCTATCACTAGGTTACAACCATGTTTTACTCGCAATGCAACTGTCACCTTCACCTGATGTGCACACCAAGAAAAGTTATCATGGAAATGAAAGGTTAGTGAGTAGATTCACTTTAAAGCTATATACATAGATAAAGGCATAAATAACATACATTAGTATGAATGTCAATGCTGATTTAATAAGTAGGATCATTCAATAATTGTGATTTGTTTGTGAACATGTTTATATATTACACTAAAGAAAGTGTTTGCTTCTAATCATGTAATTTAAATAATCCTCTATCATAACTGAACTATTTCTGTCATCTTACACTTCGTATATATGTTAATATGTATCATTTGCTTGCCTCAGGTATCACTATCCTGTCAAAGCATGTGGAGGGTTGACTGCCTTAAAGAAACTCCCTTGTCACGCACAGGGTACGCATTGCCTTATAGATGTTCTCACATTTATGTTTAAGTGATGTATACTCATTGTGGTGTATTTAACTCTAAGGGTGGTTATACAAAATTAACCAACTACACTGAACCGCAAAAGAAATGTCACCTTCACATAGAGTATAAATATGTTTTATTTCAAACTGTGATAGAAACAGATCATAAGACGCAATCGTAATGAACTTTTACAATAGTGATAAGCAATGATCAGGGTAGGATCGATGTGTAGCAGAACACTTTAATTTTGGATTTCTTGATGTGTGAAAGTCAATATCTGGTGTGGCCACCATTTGCGTTGACAACAGCATTGCATCGTCGGTACATTGAGTGAAGCAAACGATTGATGAAGGCCTTTGGGATCTGGGCTCACACCCTGAGATACGCCTGACTAAGTTCCTCACGAGTTCTCGGCCTTGGTAGGACTGTATTCACTCTCCCTTGAATCTCGTCCCACAGATGTTCGATAGGATTTAAATCTGGACTGAGGGAAGTCCCCAGTTGCTATGGCTGTGTGGGAACGTGCATTATCATGCTGTAAGAGATTGTTCATGTGACGTGCAAAGTGAGGTACGACGTATGGTCTGATGACTTGGTCGATGTACAGAGCTGCCGTTACACCATTTCCTCTTCCTGGGCTAATTCTGTTAAAGACTACAGGGCCAAGCTTGTGACCAATCGTACCCCACGATACTAGCACCACCCCATTGGTCTCTTTGCATCACACATGCATCTGAATGATGTTCACCACTTCTACGCCAGACTTTCACTTTCCAATCAGCTGTAGAAATACAGTATTGACTTTCAACAAAAAAGGCCACAGTTCTCCAGTGTCTGTACTGCCAGTTCTGATGTCTAGCCCACTTCAGTCGATGTTTTCTGTGCCGACCTGTGAGTATGGGTCCCCGATATGGTCTGTGACAGTGAATCTTTCTTCTGGCTAAAGGGCCACGCACTGTGTCATCACTTACTGGTCGTTGATTTGTCCTAATGGTCTGCCGGGTCGTTTCTGTAGCACGGGCGATGCGATCTTGAAGATGATGGCGGACAAAATGGCGGTCCTGTCTGGGTGTTGTTATCGGCGGTTTGCCACTTCGCGGACGGTTGTTTATGTTGTTGGTATCCTGCAAACGTTGCTACAGACTGTAGATTGTTTGAACATGAACGTTAAATGAGTTGCGACCTGCCGTGCAGTATGTCCAGCCTCCAGTCTTCCAATTGCCTGGCTCCTTTCATCCCTTGTCAATCTTGGCATTGTGCCTATATAAAAACATGAATGACTGGATTCCACTTTAGGCTGCCTTTTATTGGAGAGGACCGCACGATATGTACGTGCATTTCCTTTTCTTGAGTGTCAATTGAAACCCTATACCATTGTCATCTTTAGAATTAGAATAGCGTTTTGTCGACTCTTTGTGGGGTCACAAAATCACATTTTCATTGGGTTTCAAGAAATCTGGATTCCAACACTGTTACCATTGAGATACAAGTTAATTTTCCACTTCGTACTGACCAAAAGGTTATGTGAACATATTTCATGCGTGGTGACGTTTCTTTTGCGGTTAAGTATAGTTAATATCTCCGTATTGAAAAAATAAGACATGTATATCAGCGAATGATGTATTTGTAGTTTCTGGTTATTGTAATGCATTGTATTGTAACCTTAAGTGATATCGTCATAACTCATTTTACGATTGTTGGAATAATGAGTAAACTCCCACCCGCTGTCTATATCTCTTTATCACTTTAGGGAAATTTCACTGCCGCACCATTGGAGCCCCTTTTGAGGAACTGGTCTCCACAAGCGAAGTGATTATCCTCTCCACGTATCACAGTATAAAAATGTGGACGGTACCCTGCTACACTGCGTCTCCTCCGTGGTAAGAATCTTGATAGACTTTATCATAACGAGCTACGTTTCGCGTTTGTGGTTAAGTGGACATTTCAACATATCCATTTGTTATCATTAAAGACATTTCTGATTCCCTACACAATTCATCGAATTTTTAGAATAAGGTATGAGTTCTTAGCCATAAATACTTTGAGTTGATATAGGCATAAGTTTGGTGTTGCCACTTTTTATTTTCCTACCGACACAACGACAATCCGACGAAACCCAAAACAGTGCTTTTTAATCTTGTAAATAAAATCATTTCATTTATGATTCATTACTGAAATACCAAAAAGATCATTATCAATTATGGTTTGCCCATCAATATGCGTACAATTGCGTTTCATGAATAATTATTTTGATAAGAAACACCTTTTTCTAGATACCCCGGGATGGGGAAGAATTTAAATATATCTGCCATATTCAACGCTCGTTTCATATTCAGCTACGCTATTGGTAAACTTGAAAAAATGATACAAAGTTGTTAAAAACTGTGCGCAGCGAAAAAAGACTTCATAACAGTAATTGTTTTCTGAATGTATTCGTTGTATTTTGTCGCTTGTTATTTAACTGTACACGTGTGTAGAACAGAATTATCATTTCCAAATGTTTGAAAGTCATGATATGTTGAATGACAGGTCAATCTTTGACTTGACTTGACAGGTCAATCTTGGCTAAAATGATTTTAAAACAACTGAAGCTTAAATCAACCTTAGATGGATAACAGAAACCTTTTCACTGGAGTCAAAGAAAGTCACAAATATTAACTTAATTAGGACCCAACATGCTTGCTGAGATATTACAGATATTGACATTTGTTTGAAGAAAATATTCAAGTAACAAATTGTAGCTATTTCTCCATGGAATGCTTTCTTTGTTATAATTAAATATTCATGTTCTGTGTGTAATGTTTCGATAAAGGTTGCATTTTCGAATTTGTTGCATTTTATGAAAAATAAAACTGTTATGCATGTTGGTGTTTTTTTAAAATTGTTAAAATGTGTTAAACTTGTATAGTGCTATCAAGGTAAAATGTATTCATATGTGTGTGTAATTCTGTTGGACTCAAACGTTGTAAGCAGTGTGTATTCGTTCAGCTAGTTCTTTCCCCATTTGATTGCCGCAGCATATGTTGCACTCAAGGATAGTGTGATGTTTCTTAAGTTGAATGCAAAACAATTACTTTGAATTTTTTAAGCACGGACATTGTTTCGTGTAACTATACTCGCTACACACACCAACTTGTAAAGTTAGAAGGCGGTCAAGTGTAATGATTGCCAACTGATGAAAAACAAAAATAAAAATACGTCAACTGAATTTGATTCAGAAGACTTGGACAAATTGTTGACAGGTATTTTTGTAGACGTGTACGATGTTTTCACTACGTTCATGTATAAACGGTCGACAGCGAGATGCATGATTGCCTTGTTAATTCCAACAAAATGGAACACACATCTGGCCATATTTAATTCCTAGATGTGAGTTAACTTTATCTTTGAAAAAGAGTTCATTGATAAACTAGAAAACCGTTGCGGGACATCCCTTATGCTGAACATCCGCGAAATTGCGGTAAATACCTCCTTCACAGCCACAATGCAATAACCATTTTTTTACAAAAATATACCACAACAGACAATTGACCACTTAAGTCAAGGAATCACACTTAGAAATAATAGCATTTGGATATCGATGGACTGCGTTTGGGTAATTTTATTTTTGATTAATTATTATTTTCCAGTGATTTCAGAACTTGTGACTTTGAACTTTGACGTTCAATATCCACGAGTTCTAAGAATTCCCAGGGTTTTAAAACTTTATATTTCAACATTTAAGATCTCAAAAAGATATTTCTGATTTCAAACTTTGACCTATCCTTATCACCTTTATCACTTTTAATCAGGAAAACAATCATATAATGTTTAAAAATGTAAACAGGTAAATAAATAATTTTTGCATATGACATTTGACATTCAAGGTCATGCAATCTATCATCACTTTTCGTTGACTATGACAATCTTGTTTCAATCAAAAGTGCAGATAATAAAAATGTGACCAATAGTCCAGTAATACATTGGGACATTTGTATATACCAAACAAGTTTCTCATAGTACCAAATCATATCAACATATTATTTTTACAAGTTGTTTTATGGATTTCATAACTCGTGACCTTGACCTTGACTTTCACTGCGAGCAGAGTTAGCTATCTTATTTCTTATAAACGTGATGTTTATTCTTTGTGGTTCTTTGTCGTCTAGAGTAATGAATATTTAAATCGCAGTAGCAAGTTTCACAAAAACAACAATAAAATTGGACATAATCAATGGAACAAAATTGGAAAGATGTGTCATTTTGTTCCAGTTTCTGTCCTCACAGATATTCGTGGAGTGCACATGATAGTAGAAGACGGGTGTAGAAGATAGGTGTCTCATCATTACACGATGCTGGACAGGGAAGTATTATTTTGAGTTGCTGTTTTCACTAAACGTGTCAATGGTTTGAAATATTCTCACAAAATGTAATGAACGATTCTCATGTATCGCGTATGCTATAAATATATCTTACATAAATGAAGGTGTGGACGTAAGTTCATGTTATAAACAAAGATCTTTGTGTCCTACTATTAGCAGTCAGTTATTGATTTGCAGATGTTGTTTCATATCCAAACAGAACCCATTCTAATACAGAGGTTTAAAACCTCGATATATCGATTATCAAAACAAAATCAAAAGACTGTATCTATAAAGGGCACAACCTCGTGACATGTATAATAGAACATAATGTATATTATCGAACAGATACATAATGTAGGTTTCAGGTGAGAGCAAAGTCATGGAACATGTTGGAGTCCCATTTGATCCCATTAGTGTAAACAGACATAATATCATCAGTAAAGTTTTTTAAGAGGCGTTCAGTTGAAAAGCATGGTTGTTAATTATCAACTTTGCAAATACAAACGTATATAGGGCTTTTTCTGAGCTTTTATTTTGAAACTTTCCTACTGAAGCTCAATATTCTCAAATGATAGCGGAAATACATTCATATCAGGAAAATAGAGAATACAGTATATCAGTCAGCAGAATCAATGTTTAGCATCAATCGATGCAGTCCCGTGATAACTTGACTTTATCATGTTTTAAAATGGTTGACGAATCTCTAACATTTTATTAACCATTGTATTGTTTTAATTTTCGACAGGTCCATACACCTTTGGACTTTAACAATGCCACTTATGCCGAGATCGTGTTCAACGTCTAATCTTAAACCTGTTATCAAGAACATGATTTATTGTGGAAACAGTTTCAGACTGATTGACAGAACAAACAAGGTTCGGCTGAAGACAATACACCAATTTGGTTTGGACACAAATGACAAAAGTACATTTGTCAAATGCAATTCTAAACTGATATACCCCTAATCCCTACCAAATGGACAAGCATAATACAAATCTCAAACTGACAGATATAAACTCTTTTGTTGACTGCGTCCGTACTGCATCATCGCACTAGAAGCTGTAAAAGCTTCTAAAATACTGCACTTACCCTTTTCTCTCTGGCAAGGTTCCTCGCCGTCATGTGATTCCTGTTTGCCATGTGATTCATTTCCGTCATGGGGTTTCTGGCCTGCATGTGGCGAAGTTCATGGACAGATGTCTGTTGAGATTATCTGACATTTCATCAATTTCCAACACCGACTTACAGGTTTGCTCTCCATCTCGTTACAGGTGTCAAATGACTCTTCCTAAGTAATACAATTATGCAAGGAAATTGATTACATTACGTGTACTTGACTACTCTTATGGTTAATATTTGAAAGGCGTCCAGTAAGTAGTCACTGTAACCATCTTATCTTTGTCCAGTGTTTGGAGAGTTTTCAAATTTTTAAAACACTCATTTGCAGAATGCCAGTTTTTATTTTGACACATCTAGATAATGTGCTCGTTGAAACTAACAGATATACATATTTCTATATGTACCTCTTCTTTAACGGTATACCCTTCCGTTATGTCAGTTAAAACATTTTTATAATTCAATAATTAAAGATGGACATGACTTGAAATAGATGTTGATGGGATTTGTTTTAAAGGTCACATTGATTTTAGTCGTACAAAATCAATGCGTCCAGAAATTCATACATGCATTGTGTATGGTCTTGTGAGAACTGATATATGTGGGACCATTCAGGATTGTCATTTATCTTTTGCATCATGTTTGAGAAAGCGAAAGCGTTACAATTGAGATGTCCTTATTGCACAGTCATGATATGCGTAATTTTAGTTTTGGTGAAAATCCAATTAATAGATTACCATGACAAATATGAAAGCTTTGATCTAACGTTGGCTTCAGTGGGATACCATAATTTCTAATTTAAAAACGATCAGCAAGAAAAAATGTCCGATCGCGAACTATACAAAAAATACATATAGTGTTGCTAAGAGTACCAAGAATGTAAAAAAAGGATATTACATGTAGTTTTCTCCATTTTTACTGTTATATTTTGTTTACGTACTATTAACCTATAATTGATACCGAACACAGCAATTATATAAATATTTTTTGATTATACCCTTGGTAATATATCTATAGAGGATCGATTGATATAAGAAAGTTTAGAATAAAGTCAAACAATCAACACTTAACAACCAGTTCCACTGTTAAACTGCGCAGTTTGTCAGAATATCACTTTATCTGTAAATACCATTACAAATTCTTATCTGCCACTGGCACGTGGATTCTATTTCGATTGATGATAATTGCAAGCACTTGCATCAACAAACCTCTGCTGTGTTTAGCATTGGGAGTTCCCAATAATAATGCAAGGCGAACACTGAAAATTAACTCACTCATTCTGATTTGTTAAAGTTGTCAACGATTCATGTTCTAAACCAATGGACAAAATACACGGTATTACATTGGTTAGCTCATTCTCATTATCTTTCATCTTTTAAGACGGAACGACAACGGCTTTAGCACCATACAATTATTTTCATTTATATTTACATCCCATCATCCTAGTAAAAGTCAACTTTTGAGTATTTTTCTGAATAAGTACGTCATTTAAATGAAATATATAAACGTATTTATGCTAATATATGTTTGTTGATGTATTCTTAACTGGATGACATACTGCATGCGAAAAGAGAGAGAATGAGTGATTTGAAAATATTGAATTTCATCAAATCATAAAAACCTCAAATATTTATCGTGAGGCTGACATTTAGTTAAGTACTTGGCGTCATCACCAATTCTTACTCTTGTATTGTTCTATCAAACAATAATAATTAGCAAAGCGGGCGATACACATGTACTTTTATCCCTTTCAGCATAAACTTCCCTGTTTGGAACGGCCTACCGTTTTCCCAAGTAAGATATTTTTGGTATATAAATCATTGTCAACTAGGTTACAATCTGATGACAAAGAAAAACATAATGAATTTCGACGGTCTCAGAAACTTTGCTTTGACAAACTGTCTCGCACATAACAAAATATTTAGTTTTCCCCTTTTCCCCCAGAGTTTGCTTTACTAAATACGTTCAAAGACTTAAAAAGGTTATTGGACATGAAATTCTACGATGAAGAAGGTTCGACTCGAAGTACGTCCGTTGATCTTTTTATGCTTTGATTGGGTAATGATGTAATGTACGGAATGATGGAATATTTTTGTTTAATTTAAATTAAATTTAGATTTGAAGTGAGTTATTTAGTTTTCTTGATACGAAAAGTAAAAGCATAGATTTATACCCGATACATAAATGACTTCTAGCTCTAAGACCATATACCGTGCCATCAAGGCTTAACAAATTATACAATGGTTTATGCAAAAGGATTTATTACATTAGAATAATCAATGTATGTCGCCATATAGACGAATGCATTAAACCTACATTTATATTCGGTCAACGTGTGTGAAAAGAAGATTAAGAGGGACAGCAGACCTAGGACAAGAAGGTGGGCGCATCTTTCAGTGTACCTCATATAAACAATCATTTGGAGCTTTGTATATGTCAGTCGACATATCTGATGACGTTAGCAATGACCAAAACATAACAGAATTTGAAAAGGAAGTGTTGAAAGTATTCAGGATGTAGAAACATACACTGTTTTAAGTCAACAGGTGTCTAACAGAGCGCCACGGTAACTTAAATCACACAGTATGTTGATGCTAAAGCTGACGCTATTGAGACTAAGAGAAATGTTTTTAAGACCTTTGCATTAATCACTTAACAGTTTGAAACCACTTTATTCATTTGCACTTTTCGGGATAGAATAAATTTTAGACGGTTAACAACATAACACAGTATGCATAAACAACATCACATATTACAAGAAATGTTCCAATGTTCAATTGTAAGATTTGAGTCAATGGCATTAAATTATGTCACTCTCTTTTGGATGCTTGTCGTCCACGTGTTTAATAACTGAAATATTGTTCAAAGCACGTTAAACCCCAACTCACTCACTCACTATGTCATAATACATTTAGTACAACCTGTAAAAAGACAAGAAAATTACTTTCCCAAAAAAGAAACGCACATAATAAATTTTACGAAACATTTCTCTTTATTTTGAAATCGAGCTTATTAGGCAATTTAATTCCATGAAATTGCACAGGGAAAAAGTCAAAGTATCGCTTCCTGATAAAACCTCGTAAAAAATCAGCAAGTTGGTCACATGTAGACGTTTGGTTGCGTTGAAGTCAGTACCTCGTGTGACCACCATCGGCGTCTGGAACTTCACGACATCGTCTCGGCATAGAGCGAGTTAGTCTCTGAATCTGATTTTGTGGATTGCAGTCCACTCTTCCAGTAGAGCGCGTGCAAGTTGCAGAAATGTCTGTGGTTGTGGGTTACGCTGTCGCACACATCTAACAAGGGCATCTCAAAGATGTTCGATGGGTTTTAAGTCTGGCGATTTGGAGGGCCATGACCGCACACTGATGTTCTCATTCTGTAGGAAATCGCATGCTGTACGCATGCTGTGTGTGATCTGGCGTTGTCTTGTTGAAATACCTCCCTCTTGCGGCGGACAATTGGAAAGAAGTGTGGTCGAAGGACTTAGTCACAATAAGGTAGTGCTCTCATTTGCCTTGGATCAGCACTAACTCACTCCTCCTGGTAAAGGAAATGGCTCCCCACATCATTACACTGCCCCTGCCGACTCTGTCCACCTGGGGGACACAGGCATCAGCAAAACGTTCATGACGGCGTCTGTACACACGCGTTCTTCCATCGCGTCGTTCCAATAGAAATCTTGATTCATCACTGAACCATATTCCACGCCAATTTATCAGGTTCCCGGCCTGAACATTAGTGCACCATGCATCCCGTTGTCGGCGATGTTGTTGACGCAGCACAGGGCCAATGTATGGTCTCCTTGCTCTAAGACCTGCAGCGCGGAGTCTATTCCTGACGGTCTGAGCGGAAATTCTTCTCAAAGCGGGTATTTGTCTGGCTGTACTGGTAGCTGTAGCTGTACGGTGACGTAAGTGATGTAGCCATAATACCGATCCTGCACTGCAGTGGTAACTTTCGGTCGTCCGCTTCTAGACCTATCTCCAACTGAATTCTGTTGCCGATACCGACCCAAGAGGCGTGAAATCGTACTTTGATGGGTATTCAAACGACGGGAAACTGCTAGATGGGACCGTTCAACTTCCAAGAGTCCTATGCCGATATTTCGATCAACGGTACTCAGACAACAGTCCAAGGACAGCGATTGACCTTTTAAACCTATCACTGACATGATGTAATTTCATGACCATTGCACGTGCATAGCGTGTTGTCTAAGAGTGCATGCCTCCAATGCAAATCATCATCTCAAGTACCAGTATTTCTTTTGAGATGCGTCTGGGTATGATGTTCTCGTACAAAAACAACAAAGGAATCATATAAAAAATAAATTTCAGTATGCGTTTCTGTTTTGGAGGAGTATATATATTTCTTCATCTTCTAAATAAAATTGATTAGTGCGTTCGGTTCGGATAAAAAGCTCCAGGGTTCGAATTCTGTTCTACATGCAGTACATAGGCGTAGATCCACTTCAAAACTGGGGGGGGGGGGGGTCACCTGTTACCTGTTACGGTGGTACAATACAGTCGTATGTTTCTGTGAAAATTGCATGGAATGTCAATATGTCAACTTACCGAAGCTTTGGATGCGGCATCGAAGCTTTTGCCATGTTGCCTCGCAATCTAATGGGCTGTGTCTGCTCGCAGTGCAAACTCTACTTTCGCTTTTGAGTGACAAGTAATTATGAATATGGATTCTATCATTAACGGAATTAAACACGTTATTTTTTTATTTTACCTGAGAGAAAACAACTTCAATGGCTCCAGTCAATGCGCGCACGTTTCACCACAATGTAAAGACACAATGGTGTTGCACGCGCTCTCACTGCATATTTACTGGCAGCCGTGAAATACGTAAAATACTTTTGAAAACGTTTTTAAACCCCGAATCACCTCAACTCCTTTTTAAGATTCATATCAAAGAACATTTATGAAAGTGTCCATCACCTTGATATTGGTTAGAAAGAGAAATATCACTTGGTATAATACATAATTGAAACTAAATGAAATGACTTTAGTCGTTGATAGATGAAACAGTTTGATAATTTCATCATTACATCAAACAAAGATACCTTTAATAGTGTGCGATATTTGTTAGAACCAGCCAAATAATTATTTCATTCAAATCAATTTTACACATGCTTTTGTTAATATAGTTAGACACGTTTGTGAACACAGATTTGCAAGCGTTAAATTTGAAATCAGTCGAATTTAATTGTAGTCACAATCACCAAATGACTACGTTGATGTTACTTGCAAATGCAAATTTACATACTGAATGAATAAAATGCTGTTATTGACTTTATAATTCCTAGTGCTCACAGGTGAAATGCAATGGGTGTGATGATTGCAAACCTATCTAAAACAACACAAAGCGCTAACAGAAACAACTTATCATTTTCCTTCAAGATGTCTGACAATAATATATCAGATAATATCGTTGATGTATACGGGTTTAGTTAAGGTCAAATGACACACTTCCTAGAGTATTAATATCTTTGTTACAAATTATATTCCTTCTGAAGCGCATGGAAATATTCAGAAAACGGTCTGCTTCCCTTGCGACGCCCCGCTAAGTTACGCCGCGAGCAATGGTTTTATGACGTCCCAAACGAATAAGGTAACTTGCTCGGCAACAATCGTTGCTAAAGTGCAAAAGGGATAAGTGCATGTGCATATGTGCTCATATTGAAAAAATGTCCCCACATATGATAAACCATGTGGGATATAAATCAGGTAACATCGTTGGTGTAGACGTTCTGCCCTCAGTGTCACTCTGCTCGCTCGTTCATCACTGGTAAATGCACCTGTTGCATTGTTCTACATACACACCTCACTTAGAATATCAACATACATGAATAATATGTTAACGAATAAGAAGGAATAGTTTATCTAAACTATCTGTCAATAACATATACGTTATGATTTTTTTTCTTGACCCAGATAAGGTACACTTATAATATTTCCTGCGTATGTGATTACCTTGAAATTGTTGCCTTCGGTCAAAATATTACCAGGAATATTATATTGTACATCTCGAGGTGGTTTCAGGGAGGAAGCATTCAAGTTTCGTCTTGATGGTGAGTAAGTTAAGTACAAAGAAAAGATACCGATTGTATGCATTTAATGTAATTCAATAAACTAGTAGGAGAGAGGAAAAGATGCTTAAATATGGTCTATTAATCATGATAGCAATCAATGAAGCCTTTGTTGTGCATCCCCGCTGTCAAACAGAGCAGATGTTGATCTCCTGGTTGAGGAGTTTGTGTTGATGTGAAGGTTTTAATGGGGTTTGGGGAAAAAAGAGGTCATAATTAGTACTCTATTTTGAAACAGAGAAGAGCTGAAGTGATTTGGGGTTGAACGCCGCTTTCAAGATCATGGTTGCTAGAATTGGTGCAGGGAGAAAACCCGCAACACCATTGCGACTATGCATTCGTGTGGAACCTTCGAGCATCGGATGAAACAAGCGCACCATAAATGATACAACGCTGACATTCTGAATGCCATTGCACCACAACCTTATTGCGTGTAGAACAGTTTTCTACTGCAGACAACGTTGCCCAGACCCAAGCGCGATCCTATCATGATCCGAAGCCGAACGCGCTAAAGCCTGCCCCCTATTTGAAATAGAACAAGGATAGAACCAGTTTCTCATTTTCAAGACTAGAACAATGTGTCAAGTGCACAAAAGGATGGATGTCAGCAAACTATCTCAAACTTAATGATGATAAGACTGAACTGATTGTATTTTGTCCTCCTCGAATCCAGAAGAAACTCCTGCTTCCGAAATTTTACATCGGTGATTCTGAGATACATCCTCAACCACAGGTTCGCAATCTTGGTGTAGTGTTCGACTCTGTCCTAAGCATGGGCCCCCACATTCGCAATGTGTGCCGACAGTCATACTTTCATCTGCGCAACATTGCTGCGATCCGTCGATACCTAGATGTGAAATCCTCTCAAGCTCTAGTACAAGCATATGTAACATCCCGCTTGGACTACTGTAACTCTTTACTTTGTGGTGTGCCTCAACAAGTCCTTCACAGGTTACAGAAAGTACAGAATTCAGCTGCTCGATTGATCTGCAAAACCAAAAGGAGAGATCACATATCTCCATCCCTGAAAACTCTTCACTGGCTGCCCGCACGATTCAGAATCCACTACAAAATCCTGTTACTTGTTTTTAAGTGTTTAAACAATTTGGCCCCAAAATACCTTTCGGATCTTCTAATAGTGTATCAACCCGCCAGAACACTTCGTTCAAGTGACCAAACTCTTCTGAAAATTCCACAGACATGAACCAAGTCATATGGAAATCGATCCTTCTCCAGAACTGGACCAGTCCTCTGGAAAAGCTTACCATCCAGTTTAAGATCAGAACTTGAGTTGTCAAGCTTCAAGGCCCAACTCAAAACCTACTTATTCACTTCTGCATATATGTAATTGGACTCAGACAGCGCTTTTGGGCAATTACATTGGGAAAAGGCGTATATAAATCTTTGTATGTATGTATGTATGTATGATCTTGTTCTGAGTTTTGACTGATATTCTACAGGTTTGATACCCATTGATTAGAGCACTTATTTTTTTGCACAGAGGAGTGATGTTGGTGATAAGATAGGACACCATATATGACTTTCCTAATGTTGCTGATGAACAAGCTGACACCAAGGTAGCTCTTCTGGCAGACGGTGCTAATATTTGGTTTTCAATAATTTGTCATTGTGTCTGCTGCAAAGCGTTTGTCAAGAATCTCATCATCTGTAAAAGCAAGGCTTGACTCAAAGCTCCATTAACTAACAAAAAGATAGGTAAGGCAACCATCTGAAACAACTCCGTCACCATTTCTCAAGGTTTTCATTGTCATTGTGGCATGAATGATGAGGGAGGCATATGTTTGTTGATATAGATTAAATGATAGTGTCAGAAGAAGTTACTGTCTTACCTTACATCGGTAGTTTGAGGCAACAGAACACGTTTGTTTTTCATCAACACGTTTAACACGATTATTAACGCAATATGTCAACACTTACTGTAAATTCAAACCTATAATGTGTACAAAACACAAAGACCCGAGAAACGCAATGACATTTGAATTAAGTTTGCACTGATACAATGATTCTTTTAACAGAATTTATTTAAAATTCATTATCAATAGACACTTAGTTTTCTCTATTAAATGTTTAATTCTTTTCTATGATTTCGTTTTTAAGACAGAGGCGAATTCGATCAAGATATACCTAGCATCAATATGTTATAATGTTTTGATAATTCTTGAATTCTTTCAACTTTACAAATACGTTACATTCAGTGTCACGTCAGAACAATGTTGGAGGGAGACTATCAAAATTGACGTTAAACAAGAAGTAAGTGTCAAGTAGCAAAAGTGCTACAGACAAAATAGACACTTAGTTTTCTCTATTAAATGTTTAATTCTTTTCTATGATTTCGTTTTTAAGACAGAGGCGAATTCGATCAAGATATACCTAGCATCAATATGTTATAATGTTTTGATAATTCTTGAATTCTTTCAACTTTACAAATACGTTACATTCAGTGTCACGTCAGAACAATGTTGGAGGGAGACTATCAAAATTGACGTTAAACAAGAAGTAAGTGTCAAGTAGCAAAAGTGAGAAATTTATGTAACGATGGTTATGAGCTTTAATAAATCCTTTAGAACTCGTATTTCAGCTGAAAATTATCCTAAGCAGGTCATTGGTAACAGTATTTCCATGGAAACAGCCGAACAAAATTCGAGTGTAAAACCCAAAAGGCCCCACTACACATTCTGATTGTTCTACATACCACGTTTCAATGAGCTAGGCCAATGCTTGAAACAAATTCATAACTAATGTTTTCATGGCAATTGCAAGAAGTAAAAATAAATTGAAAGCCTCAAAAGGTACCACTACACTTAAAATAGTTCCTCATAGCAAGTGTCAATGACCTAGACCTGTTCTGGTCCTATAACAATTTCTAAGTTGTACATCGAAACGGCCAATAATATATGCACGAAGAATGGCACCGCTACACCCCATACATGAATTTAAAATGTTTCTGTGTACTGGTGCAGAAACAAAATTCTAAGTTGATGTTCCATGGTTACGCCTTAGACTAAATATAGGAAGAGGTTGAAAACCCTTAAAGTCACCACTGCACACGTCCATGGTTACTTACAAGTTTCAGTGAGCTAGGCCATATGGGTATTTTACTTTTGGTCCAGAGTAGAACAGTTCGCATCGCACGGAAGGAGGTCATTTTCTTTATCTCCCGAAAACATTTTTGGGAAACCTTCTTTTGCCTTAACTATCTATACTGGAATAAAAAAAACTCTAGAGTCAATTCAGAGGGACAGTCAACCGCCCACCGTGTGTTCGGGAAGATATTCCATGTCCATTAAGTGTCACATCTATTAGAAACGATATTCTCAATAATGTGTCAGGTGAGGTGTGTAATGTAAATGTTTGGTTTATTTTTCTAACTTAGAGAAATATTAATGCCCCTTTCTATTTATGTTTTCACAATATCCACATGGTAATCTGATTTCAGGTGACTGTTTGTTTCATAAGTTTGGTTTCAAGTATTACTTAACTACTTTTCAATTGAAAGTATCAATCTTCATTCATGTAAATGGAGTTTCAAATTAACCAGTAATGGTGTTATGGCCGATAGTGGCGTTTTGCGTTGCGTGGTTAGTATGGCTCTATATTTGAGACATATATCTTCACAACAATACATTGAAACCATCTCCTCCTATATGCATGCGGATTTTGGTTTGCGTTTAAATATATTCAGTATATTTTAAACAATATGCTTTGAAAGTGAAGAAGGGACATTAAATTTCGAGACAAAACAGTTTTCGTAAGAGAGGCCAATTTCCTCTCACTGTTAATTGACATGTTTTGAGTATTACTACAAAATATTATTAGCAGGCTATAAAAATCGATGCATTTACACTATATGAATAGTAAATAGCAATCTATTTCCATCGGTTGGTGGCTCTATTATGAAGTGCTGCACGTTTATGCATCTCTTGCAACATGTGACACCCACATACGCACAAGAGACGAAGATCTCAAACTAATATGGTCAACTTACTGCTTGTGACAAGCTCATGTCATAGTGAACATGTTACAAACAGATACCATTATAAATCCTGTTTAGCAATATACGTGTTTCGAAGAAAATAATATGTGTCTAGTTGAGATACTACACAAACACTCAAAAGACATGTCTGTTTATCCTGTTTGTTTGAAGTGATTCTAAAGATGTCAAATAAAAAAATTAAAAAATCTATTTCACTTTTGTTTATCTTGTATACAATTGTCATAAACAATGTTGAGTTGATCAAAAAATGAGTTCTGAAAGTGAATTGAAAAGATGAAATGAAGATATGAACGGAGAAACATTGTTGCTCAGAAACCATACTGACAGGAACAACTTCAGATACCATGTCTCCTTCTAATTAATGTTAAATCGTGAAAAGCAAGTTTTTTTGTAAAGACATGATTGATAATTTGCGATATTTCCTTGAAAAATAAATTGTGTTTGTCGTCTTTTAGACTCCTCTTGGAAACGTCTGCGGTTAAGAACTATTGGAGATCTATTAACACCTCCCAGAGATTGCTACAGCTTCCATTGATGATCCAATTGTGTGAGCTGTCATTAGTATCTTAACTATTTAACTCGAGGATACTGAGATCGGGAAAGATAGTAGACAAATCAAATAGGAAAGTTTAAGGCAAGAAGCGAGGTCAATTAGGATCTAACGCCACTTTCAAGAGTGTTTCACTATATCATTATTGCTGGTAGTATGGCAAGGAGAAAGCCAGCAACACTATTGGGGTTATAGATTGCGGTGGAAACTACCAGCATCAACTGGAACTAGCTAACCGTGGATGGTACTTCGCTGATATGAAAACACGGACCACATGTAGAACATTTCTCTACTGCGGACAAAGTTGTAGAGCCCCTGTTTGGAGATAATGGATAGAAAGATAGACAGATAGATTTCGAACAGTCAGTGTTGGATTGGATTCTATCAATTTAACTTTTCAGCTTGGTTGCAACAGCTGGGAACATAAATGATCCCGCTGACTTACCTCTAAGGGTTCCTGGGACACACACATCACCACGATAAGGTACTGGGTCATGTGAAGGTTGATGACCCGAGCATGGTTTGCAGTTGAACATTTTGTCATATGTCACAATCATTCACACTCGCCTTCACAAATTACAAATGTCAAATGCAATCCCTTTTCCATACCGCCCCTGGACTCAATACTTTATCGTGGTGTATACAAATAGGATATAGAATTCGTTTTTCTTTCATACTATGTTTATGTCCCTCGTGATAAGATTTGGGAATTTCAGGCTTTCGACGAAGCAAAGTAATTTTAGAGGGACACACTCTTGATGGTGAAGCTTGTTGGTTATCCTAAAATTGGATGGTAACTGAGCACTTACAATTATTCTCACATTTAAATGAATCATATCGTGGACCGTCTAAATGTCACAAAGCTGAATCGATGAATATTATGAATAGAAGTAATTAGATAATGTTATTACTCACCTATGTCTGATACTGCAGTGCATTACGACTGCACTATGACGTCACAATTGCGTGTGGTTGTCACAACGTTAGCAGGACGGCAGGAGTCAGGAAATGTGTTGTATATATTTGTGAATGGGTAATAAAAAGAGTGCTACAGGTCCTTCCATTTAATATTATTTATTATTAAAATCGTGAATGATTAAGTATCAAACTCGGTCATTCATCATTTTGGAACTTGTTTTGTTAACATGTAATTTTATATAAGAACAAGCTAAAACGTGAGCATGGCTCACTAATAAAGCATTGCTTTCCAATGAAATACTGGAAACCTATCATAACTTTGACGTCCCTTAATCCACACTTGTAGCAGATGTCTGTTATGCGTTCTGATAGTCTATTACACCTGAAATAAGTTTGTAAAAACAATAACACTTGTTATAAACAACTGCGACTCTTGGCCAGGCAAATTCTGACCTAAGGAAATTACTAAGTACAAAACATGGCAATTTGGAAAACAATTGTGCACTGCAGAAGCTAGAAGTCACGTTCAAAATTTTAAAATAATCGATGAAGTAGTCTCTCTGTAATCGGTCTGACAAATTATGAACTTAGGAAATGATTAAGTCTAAAACATAGCAATGCGTATAATATAAAATAAATCCAAAAATTGAAACGGGTAAATAGTTTTTCTGCAATTGGTTTTACAGAAAATGTCTTCAGGCGGACTGAAGAACGGACGGATGGTATCGTTGATATTATTTCATCCCTCGCCCTTCGGTCTGGGTATAATTAAAGCCTTTTTTGTACAATTTTGTACTTAGCGAGTCATAAATCATATATAGACTTGTTATCACGCACTTAGCTGACACTGCCTGACCATGACATAGCACCTTTGTAATTTGAAATTAGCATGGGAAAACCACAGCTGGGCAACTTGGAAAATTGTTGCTGAACCATCACAATGAGTTTAATTTAGAAGTGCAGTGAGGGCAAAGTTCTTAAGACAGACATATTTCTGAAAGGCATCATGGCTGTCAGTATTAAAATAGAACTAACTACATTTATTTACAATTAGCATTCTACAAATCATTGCGTGATTGCTTCACAGCTTGACGTTCTATACACTTGTACCATTTTTATAAAAGGTATAGAAATAATACTTAGACCCTTTTATATGTATTTTACCATGCCTATTATTTTACCAGGAGACGCTAATATTATTATAAAAATATGTCTTACTTTTCAAGAGATCAGGGTATTAGGAAGGAGCGAGGATGATTTATATACGCTAATTTAGCAGGATGAATCCAAACGTTTTTCCTCTAGACCTCAATATAACGATAAGGAGGTAAATTACTAAGTATGAACAAAAACTAAAATTAAAATTTTGACACTTGGCGGGTTATATATTTGAGAAATCACGACTCTTCGGTCTTCTGCTCTATGAAGTATTAACCCTAATATGAGTCAATCTCATTTAAACTATTTAACCATCAGAGATCAAACATTACTCGCATTCTTTTACCGATACATCATTTCTGCTTAAAAGGACTTTTCATTCATTGTAAACCTCAGACCTCAGAGTGATTTAAAGGTTATCGATTAAATTCAAAGTAAGCTTTCGTTATTAGGCTAATAAAACGCATGCATAAAACGCATAAAATGTTTTCACAAGATTTTTTTTCTACATTTTGAAACACAACATACAAAGATATAATGATAATTATAATAAATTTCTGTCTTAAAAGGTATTACTTATCGAGACACAAGCTTTAACTACGCGAACCCAAATCCCTACCTGAAACGACTAGAAGATGTTCACACTAAAATGGCCAGCGACTGTGACGATGAGGTTTCTGACCCTTTGAAAATAATGCGTTTTTTTTAAAATTTGCAATTGAAAGAAAATTTATTTCCAAAACGTTCCACTGCCACTTTAGATATATTCGTTCAATGATTCATCTTTGAAACTTATTTCAAATGGTTTCCTCAAGCTCAGTCTCTTGAAGTGAAACCAAGGACCAAGTAAAAACTTCTCATCGAGTATGTTTCCAGTAAATAGCATTCAGGCACGTTAACTTATGTGCAGATTGCACCTTCGCAACATGATGAAGGTGAGGAAATCAAACTTCACAGTTGTTTCAATCGTATTGTTGTGTACTGACGACAATTGTGAACTACTATGAAACAACTTCAACTTGTAAGCATCTCAAAGAAAAGGTCGCAAAACAATTGGATTAAAGCAACCCACTATAATAGTGTGGACGGATGTTATGCGTCAGGCGTCCGCCCGTCTGTAAGTTAATAGATTTGTTGAGGATGCCACTCCCTAAAAACCTATTTTCATCTTCTCTCAATGGCTTTGAAAAACTGAAACCTGAAACTGATAGGGTGTACAGATTTGGTGTCCCTTTGACCACTCATGAGAGCAACAGAGGCCAAGTTTTATAAACCTTTTCCATCTCTTTCTACTGAAATCTTGTGTTAAAACTCCTAACATTTGCTATTACTATACCATCGTATGTATATTACGGTTCATCTGCATCTCATTGTTGAAAAAATAATGAATATGCATAATACTTTCATATTTGTAAATTTTTTCCATATTTTATTAAACGTCTTTTTAACAGGGTTAATATGTATATAATATTTCGATTAATGTGACTGAAATGATGTTTATTCACAAGTCCATGATGCCATAATTGCATTAATATCTGGCTGGCGAATAAGAAAGCTAACAATTCCGTTTATCTGTAAATGCCTTGATGAAATTCATCCTAAATTGACACGTGGTTTTAATGTTCTTTGATGATAATTGCCACCACTTGAAACAGCAAAAAAATTGCTGAAAATTTTGTTATCTTGACACTGATGCAATCTACGCAGTCCAAACACACCTGTGCCATTCCTTGTTTCAGAAATTGCTGAAAAATATCGACACTTGAAGGGTTTTCATAAGAATCGTGTGCAGGAAACGTTGGCTATGATTAAACATTTAATTTAATTAATCAACAAAATCTTCAAAGACAGAAAATAAAGTGGTTGGTTACACAGACCATAAGACTTTTCATATCTGTCAAATCTGAATATTTTCTTTCTATGTCTACATGCGCCAAAACATCCTTGTCATTCTTGTCATCAAAAGCGAAATATTGATTTAAATAATATTTTATCCATCAAACTTTGTCTCATCTTTATAAAACATGTACATTTCATTTATGTATGGGAATGATATATTTTAATTTCTTGAATTTAAAACTCTTCCCTCCAAATACAATTTTCACCTCATGGTCATTCTTTACGTCAAAAATGTGACAGATTAATATAATTAAATACATGTAATATTATGTTAGGATATTAAGAAGACAATCCACAATCAATACATAATTCATGGTAAACATGTAAACACTCTACCTGGAAATAACGAGCCGAACAATTTCATAGTTTATATTATGTCTTGGTAAAGTTACAAAAGGTTGAAATATTTAAATTTTCAAATATAAGATTGTGTTAACTGAGCACAAGCGTTTTTTGTGTACAGCTGCATGCCAAAAGTTTGTTCACATACCTGAATATACTAGTGCAAATATCATGTAATTTGAGATGCCTTGGAGGTATCGTTGCGTTGCGAAAAAGAAACGTAAAATATTGAATTTTCAATAGACATATGTAGATCCATTCTTCTTTAAGGTAAAGGTTTATCGTACCCCACAATTATCCGTAGCAGTTTTGGCAGGTCATTAAAGTGACCAGGGGTCAAAATTCCGAAAACACTAATTTTCATTTTTCTCAATACAATCCTTTATAAGTTATCAGCTTCTTTATAAATGAGTCACGTTTGTTCCTTAGCACAAAGCCAATGTGATACTGTTGGTTTAAATCTCAGAGAGTCGATATGGAACATTTTATTCGACATCTAACGAAATAAAAATTTCGAAAATTTGACCCCTTCTGTCTATATCAATATGCCAAAATTCCAAATTTTGCACGAGTGACCAGACATTGCAAACATGAGGTCAAGAAAGGCTATTTCACACATGGACAGTGAGTGCTCCATTGTCAGTTTTGCTGAAGTTATTCTATTGACGTTGAAACGAAACCCAAATTATTTCACTACGATTCAGTGGCAAGTGAACAAACTTTCGGTATGCAGCTGTATGTAAAATATGAAATGAAACGTTTAACCCTCAAGTTATAAAGTAGTTTTATATGCATGCTATCGGTAGTGGCCATATACGTTTTCATGGATAAAGCTATTATTTTTGTACCTTTTTATACTTAGAAAAAACACCCAAATTTTTTTTCAAAAATATGACATAACACTTGCATTTTTGTAATGAACGTGGGAATGTAACAGCTGGTCTTGTAAATACGATGCTGTTGATATAACAATGAAGTCTAAACGTCAGTAAGTAAGTGCATTAAGTGCCCTTATAACTGAATGTACGAGCGCACTACAAAGGAAGTTTCTTTTGCAGTCAAACTGTAAAAGTCAGCAGGGGTTATTTATTAAACTAAATTGCAATATGTAACGGGTGGAGGACAATTGCCACCCGGACAATTCCCACCCAGACAATTCCCACCCGCCAATTGCCACCCGGACAATTGCCACCTAGGACAATTCCCACCTAGGACAATTGCCACCCAGGACAATTGCCACCCTTTAAAAAAATGAAATTTTGAGACATTACTCTAAGAAATTAATCAAGCTTTGGCTTGGCTGACAAGTTGAGCTATTTAATGAGTGTTGTGACAATGCAAACATTTGAAATTGAGTTGAGTTGATCTTTTCCACAGTATAAACAAACCTCTGTTTAGAAGTTAATTTTAATCCATGGATGGATTATAAAATACAATAATTGTTATTGAATTGAGTTGAGCTACTCCACTGCTCAAACCTATTGTATTCTATTTTACATGTATTTCTAATAAATTATAACAGACTATATAATTTGGGTTGGTATGACATACAAGTGTATTGTTCATTCCATTATGGATAACCAAGTTCAGTTTGTGAAGTCAGAGAGGGGAGTCAACAAGGTTCATTTTAAGGGTCACCGGTATGTTAGACACAAGGAACTGAAGAATGGAGTAGTTAGTTATCATTGTGAACTGAGAAGAAAGGGACATTGTAAAGTGTCTATCAAAGTCCTTGATGACCAGTGTGTTGGAACATTGCATGAACACACACATGCACCTGACCAATTCTTATCTGAGGTGAGTCGTGTTCTCATCTTATTTTCACTTGCATACTATGGTTTGAAAATTTATGAACAAAATAATTGTCACTATATCTCTGTAATGCAAACTAAGCACATGACACTTTTGAATTTTATTAACAAAATAAATGTCAGCTATGTCTCCGTAATGCAAACTGAACATTTTATTAATCTTCTTCTGATGATAGATGCAGAAGACTGTGGCATCAATCAAGGAGAGAGCAGAGACATCAGAGGAGAGTGCACAACAGATTCTGACTTCAGCTGCAATGACCTCATCCGAGGGAGCCAGTGCTTTGATGTCAGCTGTACCAGACATGCGCAGGAACATCAGACGTCAGCGACGACGAGTTGAAGGATCTCTCCCAGAACCTTCGACACCTGCCACAATGACCATCCCTGAGAAGTACAAGGTGACAGGAGCTGGAGAAACCTTTCTCCAGTTTGATGGTGGTGAGGACAATCCAAACCGCATTTTGATCTTCTCTACCACTAGAAACCTGGATCTGCTCTCCCGATCTTCCCACTGGTTTGCTGATGGTACTTTCAAGACTGTGCCAAGTCTGTATTATCAACTTTTCACAATCCACTGCCTGGTAGGTGAAAATGTTGTACCATGTGTTTATGCCCTCTTGCCTAACAAACAGGAGGTGACATACAGAGAGGTGTTCTCCAAAGTGAAGGACTTGCGTGAAAGATGTGATCCTGTCTCGATCATGATTGATTATGAGAGAGCTATATGGAATGCTGCTTTTGCTGCTTTCCCTGATGTCGCAGTGAAGGGGTGTTTTTACCATTTGAGTCAAAACATCTTCAGAAAGGTTCAGAGCTCTGGTCTGCAGACAGAATACAGTGCCTCCGCTGAAATGCAGACACAGACGAGAATGATCGCAGCCCTTACCTTCATCCCGGAGGACGAGGTAGCAACAGCATTTGAGACCCTGTCCGAGAACCTGCCTGAAGAACTCCAGCCAGTAGTAGATTACTTTGAGGACACCTACATCGGCCGTCCACAGAGGAGAGGGCGACGCCTGCCTCTCTTCCCCATTCCATCATGGAACCAACACCGGAGGACCAACGACGGCCTTCCACGAACAAACAATCACCTAGAAGGATGGCATCGTCGTCTTCTAACCAACATGGCCTGCTGTCATCCATCCATCTGGAAGTTCTTAGAAGTCCTCAGACGGGAGCAGGCTCTGAATGACATGGTCATCACACAGATGTTGTCGGGTGCGAATGTCTCCAGATCAAGGAAACAATATAGAGACATCCAGCAGAGATTGCACTCCATCACTACAGACTATCCCAACCGTGCCTGTTTGGACTATCTCCGTGCTGTTTCTCACAACGTGAGAATGTAAATCCATGAGTGTCCATTGCTTGTTCATCGTAGTGCTTTAGCATTAAATTCATTAGTGTCCAGTGCTAGTGTTAAAACAAATATTTCATGATATTACATATCATATTTATATTGTTGAATTCATGACAATAAAGTGTGTTAAATCTCATAAACATTATTATTTTTATTTTCGGTGGCAATTGTCCTAGGTGGCAATTGTCCTGGGTGGGAATTGTCCTAGGTGGTAATTGTCCTAGGTGGTAATTGTCCGGGTGGCAATTGGCGGGTGGGAATTGTCTGGGTGGGAATTGTCCGGGTGGGAATTGTCCTATGTAACACACGTATCTCTCTCAAATTAGCAAGCAAAGATGAACCTGTTATGTCTTATACACCAACTATGTGTAATAAACATAGACCAACACAGACGCCAGGTAATCATCTGAAACAAATCGGTCATCATTTGTAACATCGCTTCATGCTTTTTATTATGTATATTGCAAGAATGACGAGGGAAGGAAATGTTTGTTGATATATATATATTACCTGCCAAAGCATTCAGGCAGAAAAAAATTCAGATCTTATCTAACATTAGTACTATCGAAAGAGCTTCATTTCTATACAACAAAATAATTGTTACCAATCAGTGAATCCACAATTGAACAATACACCTTATCGACGTGTGGTTGTTTGCGTGCTTTTAAAACATCTCTCGGGGCGAAACCCCAAATCACCTCACCTCACGTTTGAAAAACACCACTTGACTGTATGATTGTATCAATTGTATCAATTATGATTAAAAAAGAATGGGTAAGTCTATACTATACATGGGGAAGTCAAAAAGTTCAGAGAAGTGCATATAAAACAGAAGCAAATGGTTGTGATATTGATTTTATTCTCAATATAATCTCCCTCGACCCTTTGTCCCTTTGTCTTTGAGACTGTCTATGCCCTTGCTGTAGAACTCTTCTGACCGACCCCTTGGTAGTAGTAGCTGCCTATCATAGCAACATCCTGTACCACGCAAGTGGGATTTCAAATTGTGAAACAGACAGAAAATGCTTTGGGCTAGATCTAGGGGCTGTTGCACAAAGCAGTTGTATATTTACAATCAATTGTTTCCCATTCTGTTAACACTGGTTAACATTGGTTGAAGGCTTTTCGATTAATGGTGTGACGGGCCCCTTGACTGAAAAGGGGATTATTTAGTCGTCCAAATCCACATTGTAGAAATACAACCTGGGCAATTAGATTCGTTTGCACTGGAGCGTTGTCATGAAGAAGCCTAAGTTTTCTCAGTCAAGATAGTAGGCTTCTGTTATTGTATTTTAGCCTTTGTAGAGTAGCCTGCTGAGCAAGGCGAACGGACTGCTCATGACCGCAGGGTTGTGTTGTCTACGGACTTTGCTGATAGACGTGAGACCTTACTGCATGTAGAACAGTTCTCTATGGCAGACAAAGTTGCCGACCCCTTGACGGGATTCGAACTCCACACATATTAATCCGACGCGACACGCGTTCGCCACTGAACTATCCTGCCCCCTGATATCAATGAACCTAACCTATACCGCCTATATCCATTACCTTTACCGTGCTGACAACACATGTCACAAAAAAAGAATTAGGATTTAATGTTGTCATTACTCTACAACTTAGGAGAGTCAGCATGTTTCCTGTTTCCACTATGGTTGCCTTGACACATTATTCATAATAATAGTTGAGAACAATTAGACCATAAACATTACGGCATATTCGAGGCATTTCATCGATTTCGATGCAGGTAATGACATCATGTGAATTCCATAATGCACATATGCATTTAGAACAGCAGGGTATACTTTCAGTTTCATAATCAAGCTGCCATAAAGTATATTATTACCCACGTGGGACTTCGTAAAGAGGTTTCATAACAATCTGTTATGTGTCATAACACCTTCGAGTGATTTGATTGGCTGATACATGAGTTTTGAAGTTACCGGTACTACTTTCATCAGCTATTTCATTCATGATTTCCATTCATAAGTTTTCGTTCCTAAGCACACGAAAAACGAGAATTTTCATAATATAATCGAATAAAATTTATTTTTCATTGTGGTTACATGCAAAGCTTTTCTTTCCTTTAATAACTGAATGTACGTAAATAAATAGAAAAACGATACAATCTAAATAAGTAACAAAATTCGTCTGCTGGGTCTATCGGTACTCATGTAAACAAAGATGGCCAAGCGTCGCCGTATATTGTTTACAGTGACTTGTCCTCTGATGAAGAATAGTTGCAATTGACTGAAAAGCTTCTCCACCAGTTGACAGTTTTTGAGACATAAATTACAATGTTATTCCCTTAAGAGGCCAAATGTTACGTGTGCCATTCTAAACGTTGTTTCCGAACAGTGTCTCCACGTCTGTTACGTGTGCCATTCTAAACGTTGTTTCCGAACAGTGTCTCCACGTCACGACTCGCCTTGAGTGACGGCCGATTGACGTTGAGCCGAGATTTAGGTCACGTTTATCAGTTCAAAATGTTGAAAGTTTTCGCGTGTTAATGCTGAATTACAGATTTGTAGCTGAAACCAAGTCTTTAAATAAAATGAATTAAATGATTTTTTCCTTCAGTTTTAATTTTTCATCTGTTTCTTTATCAAATGTAATGAACTATAATCACCAGTGTAATGTATTAATCCGCGTTTTGAGTTTCTCTATAGGGAAGCTATATTTTACTTTAATTTGACGATGTTTTCATTGTAAAAAACGTGGGTAATAAATAGGATACAAAACTCGTTCCCCTTTCATATCAGGTTTATGTCCCTTGTGAAATAATTCATATCAAGTTTATGTCCCTTGTGAAATAATTCATATCAAGTTTATGTCCCTTGTGAAATAATTTTGTTTATTATTTCACTTGGGACACAAACTTGATATGAAAGGGGAACGAGTTTTGTATCCTATTTATTACATGTTCTAGTTTAAGTTTTTAATCAAGACAACTATAAGTTATAAACGTCATTGGTTGGAGGAGAAAACAAAGTCTTTATGTCACGTCATTGTTTGTTGTAATTGATTTCCTGGTTTATAGTTGCATTCATGACAAACCCTGTTCATGCAGTTAACGTAGTTAGATAATAACAAATCATAAAACGTAGTGCAAGAAGGCCATGAGACAGCAACCCCATCAACTTGAAATGAACGTGAGAGTACCACAAATGTTCCGTTTAGGACGTGGGGTGACGTTTATATCACAATGAGGTCGATATGAATGTACATAAAGAACAAAGAGACCAAATTGTTGCATTGTAGGAAGTGATTAATGTTTTATTATATTTTTTTGGCCAGTAAGGTGATTTCAGTCTGCAGGTTTGCTTTGATGTGGTCCGCTATGTTGATTTACCGCTATTGCTGTGTCGAAACGTCGCGAGCTCAGGATAAAAAAAGTTGTCATCCATTTATTCTTCTTTTATCTAGAAGTAACAATTATATCCAAATGGTGAATGTGAAATAAGGACCTAGACCTTGTGAATATCTGTGATAACCAGCCAGCAGTAACTTTGTCTGCAGTAGAGAACTGTTCTACACGCAGTCAGGTTTGGGTGCAATGCTACACTGAAATTCAGCGTAGTACCACCCATGGTTCGCTAGTTCCAGCCGATGCTCGCAGGTTTCACCGCAATGCATAGCCACAATGGTGTTGCGGGCTTTCTCCCTGCAATAATACTAGCAGCCGCGAAATAAGTGAAATAATCTTGAAAGCGGCGTTAAACACCAACTCACCTCACCTATTTCCATCTTCTTGCACTTTGAATACATCCTGTCCGAGCACGCTGACGTTTGACCACCTGTACGAATGAAACAACTTAATACATTTCTCGACTATAATCCCTAAATGAACCTATCACAGGCAAGATTTAAATTTGAATTTTATCTGTTGGGTTTTCCATGAAAATATGACTAAAACTAAGACAACATTGCAAAAACATTATGTCTGGATCATATCTCCAACACTTTACAATATATCTTCACCAACCTTGATATACATCAAACGTCAGCCCCATGTGTGACTTTTGAACACAATTCAGTGAAGCCCTTTTGTTGGTTTGGTTTCAGTGGACACATGACTAACACAGTCTTTTCAAGGAAATTATGTCGTCTTGAACATATCCCTTTTTCTATACATGATAGCTACAGAATTGAAACAGTAAAAGAAATGAAACAGTGATATTTCATTATGATATGTCTCAAAAGACCAAAAATCATCTTAATGGCTAAAAGTTTCTTTCGTCAAGGTATTGGTTAGGGGTATAATACAATTGCAAAACTTCTAATTCTGCTCCTTCGGCGGCTTACTCCATGTGTGTTCATGGCAGTTTCCCCCTCGTTTTAGGAAACTCCTCTCTTGTACAGTTTTACTCATTGTTAATCAATTCACATGTATGTGTAGTATCTTATTTTGGGGTTCTAAGTTTGAGGCGGGTTATGGACGTGAGCTCCGCTCGCTTTTACAGTTGTTAGTATTTTATTTTGCAATTATAAAATTGCTAAAATATTCGTTTGGCAATTGTAAAATTGCAAAATAATATTGCCATAAACCTTGCTTTGTGATACTTGATGTTTGATATCTCATTTAGATATTTTTGCAGACCTTGTTTATCATAATCCATGTTTGTTTATTTGGCTCATATTCATTTGATTGTAACGTGTTTACACTTCAGGTGATTGCTTGAGATAAGTGTGATAGATTGAACTATTAAGGTTAAGTTAGTCAGAAAAGGTATAGTTTTAGCTCCCATTTATTTTAGGTAAAGTACGAGGTCTTGTGCTTTGAAGATAAACTATACGTTATTACAAAAATTATTTTGTAATAACACATTGCGGTAAAGCAAACTTCACTTCTGAATGAAGGATAGGCAGCGCTTCTGATACTTACCCAAACACTGCGATAACTTCATATCATTTATGATCCATTACAGGAATGCCCAATAGAGCATATATATTATGGTTTTCCCATAACGATGCATCAGATAACGATAGAGACAATTGCGTTTCATGAATTATATTATCATAAGAGACATTGCTTTGAAGATATCGAGGACTTGGAAAGAAATAAAATAGATCATCTTCTGTTAGTGCCCATTGCATTTTTAAATAAGGTTATTTGTAGAATAGAAAATATGATGCAACGTTATAAGAAACAGACTTAAAATAGACTTAGTTCTTTTCTGAATGGCGCCGTTCCTTTTTTTAACTGTAAACGTGTGTTAAACAAACATATTCCGTTTGAAAGGCACGAGGTGCTTAAATGACAGGTCAATTTGAGATAGAATGTTTATAAAATAACCAAAGATGAAATCAATTTATGATAAAACAGGAACTTTTTCTCAAGATTGAGAACAAAACACAAAATGAACTTAATAACTTCCTTTAATTCATATGGTGCTATCCAGGTGAAATGTAATAATATGTATTTGAGACTTTAAACATGTAACATTTCTTTTGAATGAACCGTTGGTTGTACATTGAATATCCTAAATGCATACAAAAGTTTAAAATTAAGCAATCTGCAAGCTCTGTGTGTTCGTTCAATTAGGTCTTTCCCCGAATGATAGCTTTAGCATATTTTGCACTCAGGTATTGGGTGATGTCTGAAGTTGAATGCCAAACGATGCTTTGTATTTGTTCAGCACGGACATTGTTTCCTGTGACTATGCCCCTACACACAACAACTTTTAAAGTTAGAAGGCGGTGTTATTGATTGCCAATTGATTGAGTAAAACCATTCTACAATTAAATGTGCATTTTTTGACAAGGTGTTTTAGGGTTCGATTCGTCGATGTGTTATATGGTTTCTCAACATGATACCTGATTGCTGTGTTAATTTTAACACTGTTGAACCATCTGGCAATCATTTATGTTTCCCAAACTTGAAATAACTTAGTATCGTTACAGTTACAGAATAATTTCGATTGATGCAATCTTAAAAGAATTCAATGATTACAAATTTTGACTTTAGAGCTTAAAATTTTAAAAGGAATAACAAAAATCCTAAATTAACTAAAAGGATGACAAAACGTTTATCATTTCACATATTTCATAACATTTGATAAACTAATTTAATCAATAACTATAACAATAGAATGTCCGTTCTTGTATAGCGCGAAAGAGTGATATTAAACAGAGTTAATAATCATATTATGGCTTTCAGTTACTGAAAACAATTGCACATTACCTCTGGCTTTCCTTGATGTTATAAATCGCGTTTTATCTGCAATAAGTCAGCTGAATTCAAATTGACAATCTTGTCATTAATGCTGTGTCAACACTCTTCAATGTAAAAACAATACTGAATACATCACTGACAAGTGAATACGATTATATCTTAGGAGGATTTAAGAGAATCTAGATATTGAACAGGGGAAGTGTGTTTTAAACTTTGATTAATTATATGTATAACAGGAGCATGACTGTAACAAACGTTAGTTTGGCGTTTCCTAAAAACATAAATTGATGCTATAAATATGTCACACATACATTGTACCTGGAGGTATGGCAATAGGTTCGTGGTCCAAACAATGATCTTTGTTCTTTCTGTCAGTTATTGATTTGCAGTTTTTGTTTCGTATAAAAACAGAACCTACTGTTGATTCTTATACATTGCAGAGTTTCAAAACGTTGATATATCGATTTCCAAAATAAAGGGAAAAAAGTATCTTACGTGGGCATTTCCTCGTGAAATGTATAATAGAACATAATGTATAAAATCGAACAAATACACTTGTAGGCCTCTGGTCACAGCAACACCATTTCATCACATTACTCTCAACTCAGTGGATCTAGGGTGCAGTGGTTCGAATCCCGTCAGGAGCTCGCAACTTTGTCTGCAGTTGTGAACTGTTCTACACGTATTAAGGTTTGCGTGCAGTGCCACACTGAATTTCAGGGCAGTACCACCCAGGCGTGCTCACAGGTTTCGCCGCAATGCATAGCCACAATGGTGCTATGGGCTTTCTCCCAGCAATAACACTTGCACCTGCGATATAACTGAAATACTCCTGAAAGCGACCTTAAAATTAAAATCCCCCGGAAAGACCGCCAAGTGAAAGTATCTGAAGTGTCTTTCAACTTCCAGATATCAGTTGGCAGTGTTGAAAGCGGCGTTAAACCCTTTCTTACCATCACATCATCTCATTGAATCAAGGCGATGGGATAGCGCAGTGGATAGCGTGTTCGGCTTTGGATATAGAAGTCCGTGTTCAAGTTTGTTTTAAGCAGAAAACTGTTCTACATGCAGTGAGGTTAAGGTGCCATGCTGCACTGAATTTCAGCGCAGTACCACCTATGTATGTTTCGCTAGTTACAGTCTATGCTCGCAGGTTTCTACGCAACGCATAACCACAATAGTTACATTAGCCAGCCTTGATATAAGTGAAATACTCTTTCAAGCGGCTATAAATTCAAAATCCCCCGGGAATTCCTTTTTAGCTGACTGCCATGTGAAAGTGTCTGAAGTGTTTTTGGAATTCCAGATAACAGTTAAAAGTGTACCTGCAAGATGGGTACAAAGAAACCTCAGAGCACAAGATCGCCGTCAAAAAACTGAACATTTTAAGGAGCTCCTGGTTCTTTGTAATGCTGATGCTGACGAAACCTGGATCTACCAATTGGACCCTGACACTAAACCCGAATAAAACAAGTGGAAACTACAATGAAATGTCAATATAATGTAACCCAAAGTAAGAATTTCGAGAAATCAGAAATGCCGTAGAATGCTGTCACGTAGTTTCAGCTTTTGCACTGGCTGCTTTACGTGAATGTGGATTCAAACAGCTGAATCACCAACCCTACAGCCCAGACCTAGCCCCCAGTGACTACTTCCTGGTCAGAAACTTGAAATCCGCCATAAGTGGAAATCCCTTCCGGAATAACGAAGACGTCATGGCTGACACAGAGGTGTCGTTAGGAGTAACCCGAAGCCTTCTACAAAAGTGGCACCAAAAACCTTAAAGAGAAGTGGAATAAGTGTATTGTGTATAAGTGTAGCGTATTTAATTCAATGGTTGCGATTAATGAAACTATTCTTTAAGCTTATTATCTCTGAGCAAACTCTGACAGCTCTTTTTATGAACATAAGTTACAATATGTTCATCAATATGAAACCTTTGATCTGAGTTGGCTTCAGTGTGTGGTACCATTCTTTCTAATTTGAGGACTCGCAGCCGGAATGAATGTTTTGATCAGACACTAATAACACAAAGCATTGATTGTTGCAAAGAGTGCAAAGAATGTAGATAAAATTTATAATGCGGGGATGTTTCCAAGTTCACTTTTTTCCTTTAACGTTCTATTAATTTACATCAGAAAATATCTCTTGCGATGATTAATTTTCTTGAAGTGTATCAATGAACAAACAGAATATCATTAGTTCATGATAATATAACTTGGTTACATATATAGAGGATCTGCTGATGTATAAATAGTTTAAATTAAAGTCGACCAAAGGTATAACTAACAAACAATTCCACCTGTTATATTACAGTATATGCCAGAAAATCACACCATCTCTAAATACCACAATAAAGTCCTATATGCCAATAGCACGTGGATTCTATTTCCGTGGATGATAACTGCAAGCACTTGCATCAACAAATCTTTTCTCTGGCGTTGAGCATTGGGGGTTCCTATTACTAACGGGGGACAGTGGTGGAGACGGGAGAATGGATAGAATGGATAGGGTAGTAGTTAGCGCGTTTGCCTTCGGATCAATAGGTCCGGGCTTCGAATCCCGTTAAGGGAACTGCAATTATAGTTCCAGCCGATGCTAGCAGGTGTCACCTCTATGAATATCCATATCAGTGCTTCAGGCTTTCTTCCTGCAATAATGTTAGAAGCCATGATGTAAGTGCAATACTTTTGAAAGCGGCTTTAAACACCAAGTCACATCACGTATCCTTATTTTACTAATGCAAATTGAACGCTGAAGATTCCACCACTAGACCCTTTATCGTGGTTTGGTAGTTTGCGTGCTAAAAGAACCCCGGGAGCCTGCATGCTCCTTGAAGGGTCACCCAAGATGGGCAGGGTAGAAGCCATAAAACAATTGAGTCTTTCTTAAACATGCTGTCTGTCTTTCACTATGCCTTTCTTTCCTTCTTTTCCTTCAAACCTGATCTGTCCACTCTCCTTTGGATGCCTGACAGTAATCCATGTTTAATAACTGAAATAGCGTTCAAAGAGGTTCAGCCCTAACTCACAATGTCGATTTGCAAATTTGCTGACAGTCATTAATTTTACTAGAAGAATTAACCATATTCTCACATTGCATTGGTTATCTCCTAAAAATTCCGTAGAAATTAGTCCAAATAAATTTTAAACTTCGAAGCAAAGAAACAACATCTTCTGCACCCGTAATTGATTGATTAATCAATTGAAGTCATCAATATTGCTTACTTCTGAATTTTATTTTAAATAATTTCAAGAGATAACTTCAAAGTTTAAGCCCGTTTCAACACATGTTGTATTTGAAGTTTAACAATGTAATTTTCAATTGGATGAAAACTCAACTATCAGAAGATGCATAATTTATTTGAAAACAGGGACGTCTGTCAAATAAATATTGATTTATTCAATTAGAATTCTGTATTCGTGAAAACATTATATAAGTGCGGATACAAAGGCAAAATAATCGAAAAATAAAATCAACTTTATTATGGTTGCTTTTGAATTATGATTGTCTGAATAAAAGAAAGTTTTGTGTTCAAAGTTCTTAATAATGACTACAAATGTAGCACAAACAAGAACAGATTATCTACCTCAAAGTGTTTGTCTCATAGTTTAAATTGACTGTAATTGATTATTTCCTCCTAGTTTCAAGCGTTTTAAACCTATTGAACTAACATTCCATTACTCTTGAGTTTAAATGTGCTAACGCTGGCTGCGCTTAGATGAAACTAAGTTTAAATTTTTTAAACTGTTATTTGTATTAAATTCAGACACATCATCTCAAAAATGATTTTTCTTACAATCATGAGGTGAGGGCAAATGATTTGAGGTTTCACGCTGCTTTCAAGAGTATTTCCCATATGTAATGGCTTCTAGTATTATTGCAGAAATAGAGACCGCGAATAAAGCTGTCGCTTTGAATTGCGGTGAAACCTGCGAACATTTGCTGGAACTAGCGACCCTGGGTGGTAGTGCGATGAATTCAGTGAAACATTTCCACTAAACCTTACTAAATGTAAAACAGTTTTCTACTGCATACAAAGTTGCTGGCCGGGATTTGTACCTTGGATCCCTTTGTTTCGAAGCCAAAAGCACTAACCACTGCGCTATCTGGCAATACACCGCTTGATCCCATACGGCAGTTCTTACACAGAATTTTCAATGAAATGCCCGTGACCAAGTCCTGGACTGGCTTTTGCGTAGCCTCGACCTCAATCCTATCTACCACATCTGGGTCCATGTGTTCATCAACAAGTCAATCCACCGTAAACGTTGCAAGATCCTGAACGCGGTACAAGACGCTAGGGGAGGCCACAAACGTTACTGAAAACTTCAACCCGATTGTTCTCCAGTGTGTTAACTTCGTTTTGGGTACTGTGAGGTCATCAACGCTATCAATGTAAAATGAACTTTCGGCGAGACGTATTCTTGTTTTCTGTTGATGTCAAAGTGTTATGTGCACAGCATAAAACCAAATTATCTGCCTTAAGCCTAACATAAAAAATATCCAGTCCCAAAATACCGGGTCCCAGGTTTTCAACTTTGCTCAGTATATAAAAAATAAATCATTGTGTTTATAGTATAATTTAAAGGTGATTTTTTATTGTTCTCAAGGACAAAATATTTTGTCAACGGAAACTCATATGGTGTATTTACCAGATGTCTTAAAAATATAATAAATACTCTCGTAGATGTAGACGATCGTCAGTGATAACAAGGTAACTGCGCACTCGTAGGTATTACAATGCATATGCATTACAATGCACAGGTTACATTTGTTGTACATAAACATTTCTAACTTAAGACTTTCAAAATAAATGAATGCTCGATTAGCAACCCGAATGGAATAAGTATACGATAACTAACATATTCGTTATGAAGCCAAATTAGGTTCAGAAACAGTAATACTTTGTATGTGACTAGCTTGGTATGTTTTCCCCCTTGGAAATATCACCTAAAATATATGCAGTTACATCTAAATGTTGTTTCAGAAAAGAAACTTCCAATTTTCTTCTCGTTCCCTTGTTATTTAGGACCGAATTATAGTTCTAAGAGAACTAGGGTTATGTGCCTCAGTTCACGTTGTTCCAGCTATTTTTTCCTGGTAATACTTCTAGCGGATGTCAAGGTAGGTTTTCCGGCAGACCGTGTTGATTATGACCTCACAACAAAGGAGTTTGCCAAGCATCTCATCATCTCTTCTAAGCATCATATACTTGACTGAAACTTGTGTTGGGCAACCCTCTGAAACATTTCTTCAGGACATCCTAGTTTACAAAATGTGTGGCATGAATGATGAGGGAGGCATTATTTAGTGAAATGGATAAAGAGCAAATTACTCATCTTACCTGAGATCGGTATTTTGTATATACGAAAACAACAGGTTTGTTTTTCATACACATGTTGAATATGTTTACTAAGTTAATATGTCATCACTTAGTTTGAATTAAAAACCTATTATGTGTACAAAAAAACAGAACGTGATAGCTTCTTGAGAAACACAAAAGCTTTTTAACAAATTAACAATGATACAATGATACCTCGATACTTCCACCACAATGTAAGACTTATTATTCAAAGGAACTGAGATTTTCTCTGCAGTAAAAGTTAATGATAATGACATTCCATGACTATGAGCAAAGAAATTCGTTTTAAGTTTTATTTCAGCTTTAGAGTTTTCAAGGTGAGGGATTGTACCGATTATACACTCAGGTCAACAGGGCTAATAGCAAGCAAGGAATGAAAGTACCGAGAACTTAAAACATCCTTACTTTTGCAATACATAGACTATTAAATGTTTGAGTTGCTTGAGAAGTAATGTGCCAGTGTTTTTATCTTTTACAATAAAGTAACGTTCAATGTCACCTCTTCAGAACAGTGTTTGAAGAGGATGGCGATTGAAGTGAAATTGTTATTTCATCGCTATTGCCTGTTCAAAGTAATTCTTTTGTGATTCGAGCTTTTTAACTGGAATAACGCAATAAATTTTAGTTAATTTGGAAAGACGACCACGACCAGACGTCAGTTAATATGAATATCGGTAATTACATAAACATTGCTATCAAATGTCATATCTATACAAGTGATAATATCAAATTCATAAGTAAGATGTGCTAGTCAGTGCACTGTAAATATTTGTTACTTTCTATGTTAGTGAAATAGTAGTGCCACTTTTCATTTGGTTTTGCTGCAGTTTCTACATGATAATCCTATTCTAGGTGCCTGTTTGTTTCAGAATTTAGGTTCCAATAATTTCCTCAGTGATTTATCTCATGAAGTTATCAATCTTCATTTATGTTTCTGGACTTTCAGACAGACATAAATTCACATAAAGGCGTATTGCGTAGTGTGGTAACTTGTATCCATGACACATGTAGAATGTACAACAATATGAATCACGCCATCTTCCGCTGGATGGATGTGAATGTTGTTATGCTTTTAAAGCAAAGGTTTTAGAGTTGATTGAAAGCCGTTCCGTAACGTATACTAAATTACCAAAACTGCTGTGAAAGCGACAAAGAGAAGTATTTGAATACTCAGTTTTTGCATAGAATAGAAATTACTTTGAACATTGTTTAGCAGGCTATAACAAACACTGGAAAACACGATTTCCCGTTAATGTGAAATAAAGTGAGTGAATATCAATCCATCCATCTGCTGATGACCATATGATATATATTGGTTTTACCAGATTCCTTGCATCATTTACAAAATACATACGCAAATTAAGGTCTCTAACTAATGTGGTCACATGAGTGCAGGCGATCTGCACCAAATCATCTATATATCATGATTGCGTCACGATCTTGTAATACATATTTTCAATATGTCCGTATTGAACGACCTTGAAACTGTCATTTACACCGCTAGAAGTCAATTGCCAATATACGGTCCCAGGAGACAAAAATCCAAAATCAAAGATTGCCTAATCGTTTTCTGGTAAAGTGTTTCCGCTATAAAAGACATTTGTAGTTTTACAGTTTAAGTTACATTTCAATGGTAACTGCAGATCTCAGAATGACAATAAATTCAAAGTTCATATTTTCGTTATTAGTTTAATACAAATGTAAAGGAAAGTTCTGGTCAAACATTTTATACCACTCCAAGGAACAGTGGTCAAATTCGGTCGGAATCAAAAGTTAACACGCTTTCAAATTTATAATGATAGGGTAGAAACTCATGATTTAATTTTTTATGCTTAAATACTCACGTTATTTTTCCTACCACAGTGTAACGTATAACCCATGACCAGTCGTTGATCAAATGAAATCTTAAGTTGACACTCAATCCTTAAAGATTTGACAGCATATGAACTAAACAATTCTGAACCATAATTATTAGTTCCTTCGATTCTTTTGAGAAGTATATGTAGACTGATAAACACTGAAATACAAAATGCAATCATGTAAACTTTCACACCTTAATTTCCTGATGGTTTAATGAATGTAGCTTTTACTTTCTGTTGAAAAAAAGGTGTCATTTTGTCATATCAAGCAATGATTATCTATAACAGCATACATTAAGTGGAATGATTACACTGACATTTCCATTTAAAGTTAAGAATACAGTATATACATCAAAGAATTGTGCTAAAAGTCTGCATTACTGTGTTTGAAATTATAGTTAACACAAACGGTTATCCGAGGAACTGAAAGGTGTCTGGCATTATGTTTCAATGTAAGTATATAGTCATGGATATCACACGGACATGACAAATATCAATTTGAAACCTTTGATCTTTCCTCTGCTACTCTGTGTATGATAAAAGTTTCATACTTTCAGATATCTCAGACGGAATGAATGTCGTGATTACACTATTAAAAAACTAATGAATGTGGTATTTAAAATAATGTATTTATCTAATGCATTTGTTATGAGACGAAATGTTAAGATTTTCACCTTGTTAACACTTTGTCATAAATTTCATTTATTGTAACTAAAAAACATTTATTCTATATTTAGTTTTGATTAGGTAGAGAAATAATCGTCATTTACTATATGTGATTAAAGATACATTCAGTCAATGATTCTTCGTTGAATCTTTTTACTATTTGTTTTTTTTTCAAGCTGTACGTCGTCAAAGTAAAAACAACTTTTACCTTCATATTATACCTACCTTTTATTACAGAATCGCATAAAGATCATTTTACAGAATATAAAGGGATTTTTTCAAATAATGTCAATATGCTTAAAAAGAATTTATTCATTGATTTTTCATTTATTTTTAAATCTTGATGGATAAAGTTTTCGGTAGGGGTGCTTTTTAAAGAAATATCTATTTGCGCCAAAACATCAACTAGATTAGTAAGAAGGTTGAGGTTATAGTGCATAAATGTAATGTTTGGCAAATAAAGGTTCTTTTCAAAGAAGTAATGCTTTTCATCAAGCGTAAAATATTGATTTTATAAATTCTTTATTTATCAAAATGTATACTTATCTAATAAAACAATGATATTTGACATATATGTGAATAATTTATTCAAATTTTCTTGCCTTCAAATCAAATCTCTTTTCCCCTCATAATCATCCTTTTCAAAGCCGGAATAGTTACATACTAAACAAAATACAAGAAAATATCATGCTAGGACATTTCGAACACAATGTACAATTAATTGATATTACATGGTAAACATGGTCACATTTGGAAGGAATTAATTGGCCTAACTAAGTTGAATATAGATGTAACATATCAACAACATGCTGTTGATGAAGTAAGGTGTAATAATTGTTTTTATGTACTAGATTGTGTCCACTGAGGACATTTACATTGAATCCAAATCATAATTGAACAGTAATCTACTACAAGGCATGAGAAAGCAGCATTTGTTATTACCTTCGGCTTATAACTGCCACACGTAATCATGTTATTTATTGTTGTGGACGTGACTGTATAGCATGTCGTAAATAGGTTGTTATCACCATGAACATTTTCATTAACAACACAGTCGTTTTTGTACCTTTTTGTACTTCGTAAAAAGCACTCATAAAAAATGCTCGAACACACTCCGCCGACTGCTGACCATGACAAATGTCTTTGACAAACTTTGAAAGTCGGCAAAGTTCTTAGTCCGAAATTTCACTTTTGAGAGATATCTCATATGATCTATATAATAATCATACGAAACTGCTAATATTTACATATATACTCTCGGGGTATATATATAGAGAACAGAAAGGGAAAGGGAAAGAAAGGGACAATTTTGCTCCTGGTCCTTGGTTATTCTACTACGAGAGGCATAAAGGAAAAAACACAATCTTTGTGCATCCCAGAAAAAAATGAAAGATTGAGGTAGGAATACTATGACAATTGTCAATGAATCAGGCCAGCATACAAAAGAGAATGAATCGCAAAAGGAAGCTAAGCACAACAGCGGAATTTTGGTTAATGGTTTTAAGATTAGATTGTTTGTGATAGTTAAATGTATATTCACATATCACTATGGAAGGAACATAAATACCAAAACAAACATATATCAAGCAAGCATCTAAAACATCTCAGTCATCATTCACTACATCTGTTCATGCTATCTACAGTGTATCTTGTATGAATGACGAGGAAAGCAAATGTCTATTCATACATATTAACTGCAAAAGCCTTCAGCCAGAAAAGCTTTCAGAACTTATCTAACATTACTTTCGATAATACATCCATATCAAATAGCCAAGTCAAAATGATACAATCTCTTCACGTGATAACACAGCGAATTTGCTTCTTGTATAACAAAATAATTATGATTAACATGTAAAATGTGTATAAGTATAAAATGATTGCCCAAAGACAGTGTAAAACCAATCAATCTTCCAGAGATTTTGAGAACAAATGTTAGCCAAAACTGCTTTTGTATATACAACTTATTTTACCATACCGACCTTAGATAGGTCCAATTTGTGAAAGTATTTAAGGCAAATGTCAACCAAAAGGTTTTATTTTTAAAATAAAAGTCTTTACACTTTTTTGCGTGATATTAATATTTGCAAAACGTAAAACATGGCAGGTTCAAATTCGTTCACATTGAACTTGCACCATTACGTAACTGAAGCATCACCTTTGTACGAGTTAATATAGGAGTCACATTTCACATTTTGAGAGGTTTTATCTAAACTACCATTAATCTTAATGGTCATTCAAGGATTCTAATGAATTTACCTACTCCTGTGCTTGGGAAGGTGAACGACGACTTGAAGACCAGTTATATGAACATCTGCATTTTGTCTTTCACATTTTAGACATGTTGTGTAACATATGCACAACGTGTCCTTTTTGTTGTTAGACATATATTAACATTTATAGCAGTCTGCCTATCTAAATTAGAAGTGCCATTTCTCATTAAAGTTTGGCTGATGCCGTCCACATGGTAATTAGATTTCACGTCTCCGTCTGTTTAACGTTCAAATATTTTCACAATAGTTGTTTAAGTAAAGGGAGTTTATGATGACATTCCATCCTGTTAACACTGTCGAGATGCCTCATGTAAATCTTCTTACAACAATGTGTTTTTAATGTTATCTACCTCTTGTACTGTATGTTAGCATTTTCAAACGTTTAAGATATAGGATTACCGGGAATCCAGGGCCCTAAACAGGATATTCGAGAATTTTGTTTTAAACTAGTGATCGAAAGTTCAGGGAAGTGGTTAGAGGAAAAATAAAGAGAAGAGAAAAACAAACCAATAAGTTGGCGATTCCAGTCTGTAGCTGTGAAAACTGAATGCATGTCCTTTACTTTGTGCCACCTAAGCACATAGAAGATACAGCTAGTCCGACTATACATTGTAGTCTGGTCATGTGACTGTTGTTTACAACTCTGACATTCTAAAGATGAAGAGAAATTATTTGCGTTTAACTTTACCAGATTAAGTTTAGATATGGCTGGGTTGTGTACATGTTGTGAAGCAAGGGTGTATATGTACATCCTTTACACAAACATTCAGCTAAAAGAGATCTGCAATTAAAAATCATCACGACAATTTTCCATAATTTGAAAGCATATATATATATATATCTGCATTTTGTGTGTCACATGTCTTATAAATGCGTTTATATCAATAGGAGCAATTAGCATATTTGAATTAGAAGTGCCACTTTTCATTAATGTACCAACACCTTCCAAAGGGGATCCACAAGTTCTGCAGGACAAGGAAGTTCAGGGTTTTAGATAGAATCAGTGACCAAATCAAAGAACTAAAACATTATGAACAGAAAATAAATGTCATGTCAAAACATATCAGCCTAAATAACGCAAGGCATTAAACTCCTTATCGGGAAATGATTCAATCATTATTGAAGCTAAAAAAAGAAGAGAAATTATGTTAATGGATACAACTTATCATAAAAACCTTGCGTTCTCAACCATTATTGTTAAAGAATATTATGATAACAATGACCACTGATTCGACCAAGAAACGTTTTTACCATTGAAAAGATTTACCGACACTCATCCTCTCCCTTACAGATAAGGAACAAGATTACTAAACAAACTTTGAACCAAAGATTAGCAACTTCTTTGGGTTACCAAAAGTTCACAAAAGTGCAGATATAAAGTGAGGTTGTCAGAATTCAAACTCAGCCAATGTAACGAAACATGTGAAAAGTTCTTTAAGAGTTCCTCAATCATCTCCCTCGAACAACCTATTAAATTAGAGAAGTTGGTATCATTTTATGTGACTTACCTCTATTCAAATATTCTCCACGACTAAAGCAATTAACTACTGGCTGGATAAACATTCCCATGACATACCCGATAGAATCTGAAAAGAATTTATAATAGAAAGCGTGAAATCTATTCTTTCAAACAATAATATTCACTCAAATGAAACCTAATATAAACATGAAGTTGACAGACATGGGCAAGAGAACATACGGTATACTCGTTTTAGGATACCTAGAAGAATCGATATACCGCAAGGTAGTCAAAACTTTGGAGACGATTTCGAAAACGAATTCAAATATAACTGGAAAAGATTCTTGGATCTTGGACTGCTTCATTCTATGTACTAGAGACAACGAATCCCTAACAGTGGTACATGACATCCTTCAAAGCTTGTATCCAAGTCTATCATTTACGATTGAAGATTGCTATATAAAAACCGATATATATATTACAAGCCTACAGATTCCAAATGGTATCTGGGCTCCAGATCATGTCACCCCGGCCCCGCCCTATCAAAATTAGCATTCCTACTCTCTGGGCGGTAGAACATGTACCATTGTACAAGACCGTACTGTTCTAGACTTATGCTCAAAAGAACTAAAAGCAATATTTAAGACCAGAGGTAACCCCGGCTAACTTTATCAAAAGCCCGTTTTTAAACAAGGAAGACCTTTAAAACAAAGGAAACAGGAAAAAAATTTGATAGTCTTATCTATGTCACCACATTGAACCACTGTCATCCAAATATCTTTCCAAATGAAAGAACCATTTTCAGGCTTTAGACGAAAATCCAAAATTAAGTACGAAATAGAAGGTACTAACTGATAAACAGTAAACGACAGAGTAAAAAACTGAAACAACTGTTATCAAATGCATGCCTTATTGACAAAAAAATTGAGTTAGGTGGAGGAATCACTTACCACGTTGTTACATAAATACCAAATATGCATGTACAGTATGCTAAATGCTAATAATTGTAGCTATTACTAAAATATTCAATATGACACTAATAAAATGACACGGGCTTCTACTGAATTTATTATTATCATTATTATGTAAATCATTATATTAAAAAAGAACTTGATAAACGAAATGGTTGTTTTTATATACCATACATACGTGAAAGACTTTTAACACCTACACGCATCAACAACATGAATAAGGTAACTGTCAGAACGCTGTCCTTGAAAGCATTCTTAACATTCCAAACACTATGGTATATATAATGTAGTTACCTGAACCATTTCAGTCAGGTTATAGTAAAGTAAGTAATTAAATTATAGTCTAGGCCGTATGTGGGGGAAACAGAACTTATGTGCCATGCCATATTCATTAGACTATTATCACTTTCTAGATATGTATGCTTTCATAATAAAAGCCTGTTGTTATGTATTAAGATAATAAATATGACACAAATAGAAATGCACAAACTACGTAGATCACTGATGACCATTAAGTGACAGCCCTCGTTACTTAAAATGAGCGTGGGAGTTACGCAGCTGTTAAGAGTTTGGTAGTGGTTTCTGTAAATATCAAAATGCAGTAGATACAAATAACATTAAGTACAAAAAGTGCATATTAAAATGCACTATTTCAAACTTAAACAAATTAACAGAAATACAGTTATATCTTTGAATACATAATGATGAAATTTTATTTCATTTATTCAACAACTGAAATTCGTCATTGATTATAACAAGTAGCAGTTTTGTTGTCCTGCTCATATCGGTGACAAGCTTGTTGGGGTTTTTTAAATAAAAACTTGTGTATCTTCTTATCTTTTCAGTCCGCTCCTTCGTGTACTACCAAAAGGAATCTAAGGAATTATGGTTGAGTAATTTGGATTCAGTATTTGTTAGTTCATTTGTTTGAAAATACACAAACTTTGGTGCAAACTAACGATTTAGTTAGATCGACCACTGGTTATGGATTAAGGACCATAAATCAATAGAAGATCCTATTATGTTTAGCTATAAGTTGAAGTGGGAAACGGAATTTGAGACAAATGTTAGTGAAAAAGACTGGAAATTCTGTAAAAGAGTATATTCCGAGCTCATACAAATTCAGAATTTAGATGCTTCGAATATTCTGTACTTCATAGAATCCTGCCAACAACTTTACTATTGTTTAAGATGGGTCATATTGAAAATAAGGCATGTTTATTTTCAATTTTGCACCTCAAAGCTTCATGCATCTAGTCTGCGACGGTCCAAAATCTATAAACATATGAAATGAACTTTTCACTTGGATAAAAAGGAAAATAGATATTTCTTAGAATACTGAAGAAACAATCATATTTGGGTTTCCCGAAAGAAGGAAGGATGTCCTTAATCTCCTCATAACAATTGTGAAATTAACACTTTTTAGAAAAAAATCGTAAACATGTAGCCCTGGATTTAATAACATTAGAACTGAAAATCTAAACTGAACAGATTTTCTAAAAAAAACATATGGAATGAACTATGCACTTGGATAAAAATGAAAACAGATATTTATTTGAATATTAATAAGAAGAAAATCATATTTGGGTTTCCCGAAAGAAGGAATGATAGCCTAATCTCATTATAACGATTATGAAATTTACACGTTTAAAACAAAATCATATACATGTAACCCTGGATTTAATAATATGAGAACTGAAATAATTCAAATTTACAATATCGAGAAATCACATGCCATATATCTTGTACCTATACTAGTTCTGGTCTGACTGTCTCCATTTATTTGATTGAAACCAGCGGATTCTATGTGATTATGTGATGTGATGTATCTACATATGCCCATGTCGCTATATAGTGGCCATGTATATATTATTCTAAACGTTGTCAATTAAGAATGCTAATGATTTTTTTATATTTTGCTGACAATTGATGTGATGATGCTTTATCCAAAAACTTGAATAAAAATAAATAAATCAACAGAATTGTGGAGGGTTTTGTCTTTGGAATTTTGACATTCTCAATACTTTTGAGTTCCAAGCTATGGGTCCAATAGGTCTCCTATGTCCCCTATACGGAACGTTTTATATAGTATTGGTATTACAGTATTATTGCAAGGAAAAATCTGACATCAGTTATGTGGTTATGAGGTGAGGTGAGTTTTTTTATTTGTGTTTTATACGCCGCTTCCAAGAGTATTTTAGGGGGCGGGATAGCGCAGTGGTTAGCACGTTCGGCTTCGGAACAAGAGTTCCGTGGTTCGAATCCGGCCAGGGGCTTGGCAACTTTGTCAGCAGTAGAGAACTGTTCTACACGCAGTCAGGTTTGGGTGCAATGCTACACTGAGTTTCAGCGCAGTACCACCCATGGTTCGCTAGTTCCAGCCGTTGCTCGCAGGTTTCACCGCAATGCATAGCCACAATGGTATTGCGGCCTTTCTCCCTGCAATAATACTAGCAGCCGCGATATACGTGAAATAATCTTGAAAGCAGAGTTAAACCCCAACTCACTCACTCAAGAGTATTTTAGGAGTAGTACAGGGAGGAAGCCTGCAACTAAATCGTGGACAAGTATTGCGGGGGAAAATACGAACATCTGCGGACCATGGGTGGTCGTGCGCTAAAAATCAGAGTTGAATTGCACCAAAACCTAACTGCTTGTAAGACATTTCTCTACTCAAGACAAAGTTGTCAAGTCCCTGGCGGGATTCGAACGACGGATCTCTTGATCCGAAGCCGAGCGCTTTAACCACTCTAACTCCTACCTAATACCCTGATTATTACAAGCCAAAACCCTCGTACCAGCCAATGAGACGACCGGCATTCAGCAACAGCGACACCACCCGAATTGAAAAATCTTTTGAATTCAAGTTGTAACTTAGAGCTCCTTAATTTGAGATATTTCATTGGCTGAAAAAAATAAGAGGTGAGCATAGCCACTATATCAAGCCGCCAGCCATACGAGGATTTTGGCTAGAAAGACATCAGGTATTTTGAAGGAGCCAGAGCGGATTCATATACGCTGATTTAGCAGGATGTCTGGATGTGCCGCTGTTGCTAAATGCGAGTCGTCTCATTGGCTGGTTAGATAGCTAGCGATAGGAGGGTTTTGGCTTGAAAGAGATCATGGTATTAATAAGGAGCTTGAGCGGATTCATAAACGCTGATTTATCAGGATGCGTTTATTGCGGTAATTCTAACTGGAAAAGAGTGTTTGATAACGTGCAACCAATTCTCTAGTGAGTTTAACGCTTTGTGAACAATGTTGCAGTTACTTAACACGTTGATGACATACATCCAAAGGACAGTGGATGGATCAGTGAGAAAGGGTTTTAAAGAATGAGGGGAAAGAAAGGCATAGTGACTGATGAACAACATGGTTTAGTTTTAGAACGATTAAAATTTGGCCTGGTTTCTACCCGTCGACCTATCCATTTCTAAATGTGCTTTCATAGTTCACACTCTATCGTTACAAACGGTTGTGAAGTCTCATTTGATCAGCTGGTTGTTGCACGTACAACGTTAAAGAATCAATTCAGAGGATCGATAAATGAACAACTTTGTCGGTTTTGAGGTCTGTAAATACTTTGACACTTGAAGCAGCGAACTTGAGTAGGAAAACAACTGTGACAATTGTGAGTTCTTCTGTTTGGACAGAAATACATTTACATGTACCTAGTCACCTGCTCCCATGTGTTGATGCCAGACATACTAACTTCTCCAAAACAAAACAATTACGTTCACTTTTCTTTACTTGTCTTTTACAGTGTAACAGTTTCCTATACATTAGTAAAAATACTTGAGTCAAAATGATTTTGAATATATGTACTTTTCACATTTACAACAACGCATTTTGTGAGTATGAATCCATTCTTTCGTTTTAGTGATCACTCAGTTGAACATGATGTTTGGAAGTCGATATTTTGTAACGTCCAGACTGGAGGTCAGTGTGTTTTTTTAAATTAGATTGCATAAAAGTTTTAAAGGATATGACGCCATTTGACGCATCTATTCAACAAACATTGACGAAATTTGTATACAGCTTTACGCTTCAAGTTCATTAAAGTTGTCATTGACGTCATTTGAAACGTAATTCACATCTGTTTAAATCCCGGTCGGTAACAGTATCGGGTGCTACAAGATCTACGAGAGGTTCGGTCTTTCCTATCGACACTGGATTGTTACCTACGTTCATGACAAAGAGTCAATGATCCGCATTCCTGACTTAAATTCAAAGGCATGTGTTAAGTTTAAGATACAGAACTATGGGCAAAGCATCCTGCTATATCAGCGTAATTTAATCCGCTGATCGAGCTCCTTCCATATACCCTGATATCCTTAAGGCCAAAAGCCTCGTATCGCTAACTATTTAACTAGTCAATGAAACGACTCGCATCCAGCAACAGCGACACAACCCGGATTGAACATTTCGTTAGGTTCAAAAGGGTATCGTCAAGTTTCTTGGATAACGACATCTAATTGGCTGAAACAATAACAGGTGAGCACAGCCACGAACATCAAGCCGCGCCAGCCGTACGAGAGATTTGGCTCGAAGGAGATCAGGGTATATTGAAGGAACTGGATCAACAGATTCAATTACGCTGATGTAGCAGGATGTGATGTAGCAGGATGCCCCTGTGCTTGTGTCGATCAAAATTCTACGACATTTGTTGACCATGCAACAACTTGGCAAAATTATCGTTTCTTGAATTCAAGAAAGATACTTAACTCCACTGTCACGCTTTACTATCATAACGGGATGACAACATGGACGGTTTGTAATGGAAAACAAACCAAATAATACTTCACAGACATGTATAACTTCCATGTGAAAACACAACGATGTTAGATAGAAACTCCAAAAGAACAACCTTCTGATTATAAAATGGCAGTTAAGAGATTTCTTGTAGTCTCTAGTAGTGTTCCATGCTACCTCTCACTGTATAAACTGACAGGTGTTATCTCCTACTTTAAGCACTTAACAGCAGGCCATTACGAACTGTGCAAATAACTCTTTTTGTGTTTGACCTAAATTTTAAATAAGGTTACATGTAGCTTAAACCAAGGCAATGCCATCTGTTGGTGATACGTTTACATAGTGGTTTTAACTGATGCAGTACTTTGTGTAACTAACACAAAGTGAAGATACAACGTGTATCTAACTCATGTCTCGTGGTTGCTGCTGACATGTCACGTTGAATATCTTAATTAGTGTCCAATTAACTATTTTCTGATTCAAATTTCAAATATGAGTGGTTGGTTTATTTAATATTCAGTTGGCATTGGGATCTGTCAGTTCGAATCATTTTGGAATGTGTTAGGATTGGTTCAGTAGTTTGTTTCTAACCTTTTCTTTAATCTAATTTATAGTACATGATCAATAACGCATGAAGATGATCAGTGAGTATTTTTAATCTTATCTATTGAGTGGCCTCAACAGGGAGAGTAAAGAAACAAATAGAGAAATATGAACAAAAACTAAACATTCTGCACATACATGAAATACATTTATATAATGAGATTATAGTTGTCTGTGAAGGACGGTTTATTCCATAATTCTCTTAGGAATAACCTATTAAACAATGGTAATCATCCAGTTCATTTTCGACAGTGTTTCGTGAACCACCTGCGTTTTAAATAAGTTAAATTGTGCCGAATTATAAGCAAAATCAAATACAATAAATAAATTGTCCTTTACTCATGTCGTCATGGATGATTCAGAATAATATTGAATTTTAATCACCAACCTTCACATTCTGTTGCAGCTTAAGCAGGTATAATGTTTGGTACGTTTTGTCTCAGCGGTTGATAATGAAATTTGAACTACAATAATTTATAATTTTATACCCTTTTTGTTGCGCACCATAAATCAAAAGATGTTTGAAACCTGTTGTTCTCAATAAACATGTTTATGCATTTTGATTTTCTCTGACACTTTTCTATGTTCGAAACACTGGTATTATTTCGTTTGGAAATAAACACATTTGTGTCTAGCAAATAATACATTTATTGATCGACAATCCTCTATGAGCTGACACGAAACCAAAAAGCAGAAAGTTAAAAGCTCAATAAATCAACATTCTACATAACATAGAAAAATATCGCACCTCATAAAACACCACATCGAAATGTTATGGAATAAATGTGTGTTCATTTATAAAACAGCATACAAAGAAAGCTGTTGAAGTTGAATCTTGAAATTCAAATCTGTACTTTCTAATGATAGAGTACTGTATTATTTACATAGATCGACCATATCATTGTGTTGTGGTTTGGGTGCTTGAGAAACCTAGAGAACTGTGTCAGACGGTGTTTAGGAGCACCCAAGCTTGACAGGTCAAGGGATAGAAGCTAGACCAAATTTGATTTGTTCTGAAACCTGCTGTCTCCGTATCATTAGAAATAAGGCGAAGCATTTGTATTAAATACTACAGAATGTAAACATGGATCTAAGAATATATTATTATGATATAAAAGTGTCAAATGAGTCACATTTTTTCTTCCACCTGGAAACATTAAATAAAAAGGCAATATGCTTTATCACATCATTGTAATAATGTAGTGTCATTCAGGTTCAGTATCCAATTGTGACTTCAAAGGATTTTGTATGGTATTATTCAGTCTCATTGTGTAGGATGTTTACTGAACAAAACAAGTTGTCAGGGTAAAGGAATGTGTCTGGGACACAGTGATCTTATACGTGTTCACCTTTATGATTACCAGACAACCTTAACAAACAGGAACTTTTGATCTTTCCTGTAATGATTATTTTCTAGTTTTCTGTAGCAGCATGCGGCAGTGAAGATAGATAGCGATATGAATTCAGGCATTTCAGGTCAAAGGCAACAATAATAGTAAAATTGTCAACAGAATGGGAAAGTTATATGCTTATCAAGTATACTATCAATCCATCAGGCCATTTCTTTTGGAACCTCGTAGTTTTGTTGTATTTTCTGGTATGATACTTTTCCACGAGTAGACTTTTTGGGAATTCTTCAAGGAAACTTGAAGTAAAGTGACATTAACCATATTATCCTACTTATAACTGACTTCAGGTTAAATATTGTTTATAAAACAATCTACAAACCTTTGAGGATAAGTAAATAAACTTGATCCACAATTGTATCTGTACACGCCACTTGAACGCTTTTTATTAATCTATTGTAATCCAAGAAAGTCCCAATAAATTTGAGAATCTCGCCTTAAAGCCAGTAAAGAAAATTAGCCCGTTCGAGTCACAGAGGTCCTTGATTGTTAAGAGGTCCAATTGTTAAGATAAAGCTTTGAGTTAAAGAATATATAATTTAGCCAGATATGTTCATCAAGAATTTAAAAGATATCATTCTCAACTGTTTTAAAAAAGACCTCTGCCATGCCTAAAAGGTGTCTTTCCAAATAGGGTTGTTTACAATACAGAAATGGTCAACATCTGCCCCTATATTTGCTAGATGGGAATGTTACATGTATGTTTATTATCATTTCCAAAAAACTTTTCAAAGAAGCTATTTTTAAAGCATCAATAAAAGAAAATTCATATCAATCATTCTATAACTTGTTCCTTTTAATGTTTTTCGTATGAATCCTCTTTATCTTTTCGGGTTTATCGTTCCCAATAAACTTAAACTTAAATAGTTTTTCAATATCATCAATAAAGCTTTTAGGGGGATTAGGAATTGCAGTGAAAATGTGTTCAAATGTTGAAACCGCCAGACTTTTTATAACAGTAATCTTCCCAGTAATGGTCATGTTCCTTTTGTTCCTGTTTTCTAAAATATTTCATATGATTTATAACCTTCATTATACCTGTATGCCAGTTCAAGCCGGAAAAGTAAGGGTTACTAGTTTTCATTTATCATGATTCGCTCAATTGGCATACCCCCTTGTTGTAGCTAGAATTTCAATTTAAAGGCTGACTGGACAACAAATTGCCTACAGTATCTGAAATATATTGTAGCAATAACTTATGGTCAGCAAAACTTGTAAGTGCAAGATAGCCATAGGGACAATACTCTTGGATTATTGTAGTTCCTGTCTGTAGAATGGATTTATGTAATTGTGAAATAGCCGAGACACAACTTTTCTCACAGACAAATGATTGGTTAACAGATCACATAATTTAACACGCAAGTTACACTGTAAGCTGAACAACGCAAGTTACATACGGTTCTACCAAAGTCTTTTAATTTAAAAATTTGTGGAATATACCTAAACAATATACAATGAATTTGGCATACTCATAAGTTGCAATGTTTACAGCCTTTAGATATCTTGATAAGGATCAAACCTGTAACACTAGTTTGAAAGTCATTTCTGTTAAAAGACAGCACTTAGAATATTTATCATTGTGCCGAACTTATATGCGTTTGTTGTTAACCTTAACAAACAAGTTGTTCCAGTTATCTGATGAATATGTAAGTTCATGACAAATACAAGACCTAATCCTCAATTGCACAATGAGAGCACAAGTATGATCGTTAACATGAACATTCCCTAGTGAACCTGTTTGGAACTTAACAGTGGCCCATCCCTCACATATCTGATAACATCTACTGGAGATGTTAATGATCTAGACATCTGGACAAAGAACAACAAATTTGGTTCAGATCGACTAACCTAATTCCTCTTACATAATACTTATATTTTGGTGTGAGTCAAACTTCAAGATTTGTTATGATGTATGGATATCCAAATGTATAAAATAGTTTTTTTTTCAAAATTGTCATGTACAGTTAAAAGATGAATACAGCACATATGGATAATAAAGAACAAATATCTACTCCAATTGTTCCTCTCATTGAGCAAACTTGTGAATTGTACAGCCACTGTACGGTATGTACAAAAACATGAAGAACTATTATAATATAATTGTATTGGTTATATTACATAATACATTATTAACCATGGTTATGATTACTTAATTTAAATAATAAATTATAAACTCAACTAGGAGAAAGACCAGAATTCAATATAAAGAATTGGAAACAAACAATATGCTTAGTAGTCTGCTAACAAGGTACGTAAAAGAGAGTTTTGCACCATAAGCTTAATGATGATTAGTTCTCAATGTTATATTGAGATTTTTCATCTACTTTCATGCAATCAACATAGTTGTAATCTTTGCAAAATCAAATATTTTCAAAATTTGTAAGAGTATTTAATATCTATAGCAGTATTGTTTTAAATGTATTAAACATGCCTTCAATTAGGTTCTAAAACCGTGTTCGATGGACATGCATTTGTCCCTATATCCCTTGAACCCAGAGAATGAGAACAATGGTTACATTCATGTACGCCTGCAATCATAAGGGATGGAAATAGGATAAATGAAGACAATATTACAACCATGTGTTTAAATTCTGTCATGTCTCCAGGCAACTTTAATTTTGCTTGTGAGTAACACAACTAATAAGAAATAGGTTTTGCTTGCTTGTTTTGAGAATGTATCATATTTTCCTTGTTATATAAATCCCAAGAGTATCTGAAGAATATACACCATTAGCTGACTTAAATAAATAAAGAAACATGTCATTTTGTAATAAACAGTACTTGTATTTGAACAAGGATAGATTAGTGTAAGCACGTCCCTGTTTAAAGATGTAATTTGATTAACTGTATAATAGTTTTTAAGAATTCGAAATTTATTTTTGAAAAGCTGAAATTATGAAAAATACTTTTATACTAAATTTTATGCCACTTATGTTAACGTTTAGAGCTTAAAACCCAAGAATTTAAGTTTTATAACCAAACTTATGAATGAATGAAAACAATAGTACATTTGATGATTTATTGAAAACCGTGGGAGTCTTGTCTAAACGAAATAACAGAACAAGGGAACTAATAATAATTCTCTTTCACCTATTTTTTCTGATAAACTAATGGCACTTGAGTCGGGCAAACCATTCTCAAATTGGTCTAAAAACACACTTTAAATAAGACATTAAAGTGATAACCCATTATGTGCCAAAAACATGAGTGAGTTTTAAAACATAACACATTAAGAACAGAATATTTAAAAGCAGCAAAAGGTAGTCAACAGCAGACCGAAAGTGCCACATTTGCCATTTCTATAATGAAGGTGCTTCTATTAAAGCATAGGGCCTTATAGTGATAAGTTTGTGATCCGTAAGTACCATACCTTTAATTTTTTTCATGAAATAACAAATCGATTCACATAGCCTAATGAATGTTTCATAAACTGTATCATCAATTCACTAGAAGCTATTGAATACCAAACGGAACGGTGGTAGAGAAATAGGACATGCAAATGCGCTAATGCTATCCATAGGGAGCTTTTGTATGCTATGATTTTGTATCATCGTTTCACATGCGGGTGATAAATTGTTGTACAGAAAAAATTACGCAGATGCCACCCCATTTGACAGTTACTCTTCACACCGATTTGTTTCCATCAAATACCCAGGGCTCCTGTCAGAACATTGTTAAAGGCTATTGACTTGGTTAGCAATCTCTGACCAGTGTTTCCGCCTGTGACACTATTTTTCGAACTTACCCAAGCCCATCTTGACATAAAACCATTTGTAAGGCTAGCTTTTCCTATCCTGACGCCTTCACATACCTTCAACCGTGAACTAATCTTGTTCATGTTCAGCACAGTCTCTGAGTCATACATAAATATATTTATATATAATATATTATTTTCTCAATTGTGGTCATTGCTCCCCTTGACATCACTGTATAACAATGAATCCCGGAAATTTTACAAACGCAACTATTTATCGTTATTGTTACATGACCGTTATTTATTAGAAGATTAAGAGCAAATTCTGTTTTTGCGTACTTATTTTTGTGTTGAAAGGACTTTGCGACTGTTCTATTTCTGTAAGAGGTGTGATAAGGTAAAACTTAATGTGAATTCCCGGAATAATTTACACTACAAACATCGTTGTGATAATACCAAATAGTGACATTCATAACAGCGAGAACTTACAACAAGCTTGTTCAATTTGAGACCGAAATCAACAATTATAAAGCTCATAGAAAAATATTGTAAAACCCAAAGAACAAAGATCTTAAACTAGCCCAAGACCATTGTGACAGTGACGCAAACATTCTGACGTCAACACGGTTGGCCTTTGTGACGTCATACCATGGAAACGGCATTCGAAAGAAGGCGACAAAGTTAAACTAAGTTAGGCAGTTGAAGTTATGTTCGTTCTTCAAAATTACATCATATTAACATTTATTTGTAATATCTACCGGTAGACACAATCTAAAAAATGACAATGACAACTGCCAAATTAGATTACGGCACGAATTATTTAAGAAACACGAAAATTAAATCCTGAGTCGGGCCGTATTTAATGAACTTGATGTATCAATTCACTGTGATTCGCCTTAGCTGATTTGCGGGTATTTATTGCCATTCAACGTAGGTTAGTTTTTCAAATCAACCAATCAGAATCGAGAATACAACGAAATCATGTTACAATAGCCTTTTAGGTATGCGCGCTGGCACACTATCCGTCTTTTGATTCGGCCAAGAACGTTAAATATTATTTTCTGTGAGATGGGCTTCTTGAAAGATCATGACATCTTAAGCTGGTCTCTGAACTAGTCTCATCACTTAAGATCAATCTTGGTTAATTTGGCAACATTCTATAAGTAGTTTTATGATCTTGATGACTTTTAATTGCTTGTTTTATGATATCCATTTTTTCCCATTTAATTACTGACACTTGACTTTAAATTGCTTTCAGCAAGTGAATTCATCTCATGTGCTTCTAATGTGTATTTGAAAAAGTTATATGTATTGAGATGATCCGCGTGACTTGAGTGGTAAATGGTTTGGTAGCTCTTGTACTGTCTGCCTTGAACATCTTGTACAATTTCTCCTTACAGATCACAGCCGATGGGATCCAAATGTTCACTAATCCAGTGATGTAGACATCCTGTTGCCTGTCTGTCTCTCTATTGCGCCACAAGAATCGAAGACAATGCTATTCAAGGGACTCCATGTGTATCAAATTGAGCATTTCTAGGTCTCCGACTACTTCAACTTCCTATTCACGCCATCTCAGTAGTAGACTGACCAGATTGTTCAGCTAGCAATCATTTCCCTTTGCGAGACAACTGGTTAGGGAAATACCTTTACAACTTAACTTGAAGACATTTCGAACCGGTGTCGCCTCAAACGTTGAATCTGATTCTGAATTCCTAGGTGGTTGAAGTCAAATTTGGGTCAATCCCTATCTTTAAAATCTTACTTGGAAGGTTTCACGTATTAACACTTAAATCAAGCGTTCAATCTGTTTGATACATTCTCGGTACGTCAACATCGGATCAATTCAAGGCTGTTTGTTGAAATTAACAATGCAGCATATCCGGCAAACTGAATGGTCTCACTTAAATATCTGATCCCTAAAACCCTAACCCTTGAAAGGCAATCGTGGTATTAAGCATTTTCTGTTACTTTTTCACACTGAAAATGATATGAATTGATTCCTTGACCCTAACAAACTAGGAAAAGACACCAAATTCGTTACTCTGATACAGATTAAATAGAGTATAAATGTGCTGTGGCCATCTTCGGCGCCATCTTTAAATATGCCTATCTGACCAACATCTGGAATTTTAACCAAAGATCTTTCAATGTCCTATTGTTACCCTATCAGCGGGAGTACAAATAACATGTTATTGCACACAGGACGTCCTTAAGCCCCCTAACTATAGTCTCGTTCTTTGCATGACCACAGTACAATTGCAACGTGACCAGCTATAATACGCGAATGTGCCTGTGGCAGTGTGTACTCTCTGCTATGGTCATTTGAGTGAGTGAGCTGCTGTTTAACGCCGCTTGGGCAATGTTACAGCCATTAGCGGCGTGGCTATGGTCATTTGAATAAAGTCCTCCATTTTGAATTACCCCCGGCTATGAAATAATTTGGACTAAAACGGGAATTAGCCTAAACACGATTTCAAACAACAAAATATTTTTTTTCCCGTAAAATAGATTGAGTTTTCAGCTTTAACAACTTGTAATGTCCAAGCACTTTGCTACGTACGAATTGATGAATTTTGGTTATCACATATACTGACCTTTAGAATGTTGTGCTACCTTGTCAGGTGTAGATCATCAGGTAGGAAGATGTGACTACAGGTGCGATACAGCACACGAGCACCTGCTCTTCACATATGGGACATCGACATCTCACCAGAACGTCTGCATAACAACACTTCCACATAAATGTCAAACATCAATTATCATTTAGCGCCCGTGTCTTATATACCATACCAGTGGACTGAAAGTGAATCCGTCAAAAACCTGTTGTGCGATAGTACAGTAGTGTTGTATCTTTTGTAGCCAGTTTTATCACAGTTGCTTTTCTTTCAGTCACTTTATACTTTTAGTTATATACGGTTAGCAATATCACATAGCAAAGTACGCAATTGTTACAATGTTTATCTAAGGTTTAATGCAGAAGAGTCGCATTAAAAACAAACTTTAAATACTCCTTTTTGGAATTTTCCGGAGTGAATGGAGTAACAAGTTTAAAAACAAATCCATTTTTTAAGTTAAAAATATATAAATATGTAAACTATAACTGCATTTTATTATACACATTGTTTGAAATATTCTTGTGTAGGTTATTTCCTCGCAACCTCAAACTGCTCTCCATGTGCCTGCACAATATGTTCTCATGGGTTCGAGATACAACTAATAAACATTAGTTCCTCTTCAGCTAACATTCATGATATATTCTTTGTTGTCTGTTATGATAATAATTATCAAGGCAGTGGGAACAATAATGATGTTAATAAAGAATGTTACTAGACATATATCTCGAATTATTTGTTTATATATGAGAAAGTTACCGAAAATGTGCATAAAGCTAACCCAAAAATTTGGAGTAAGGCAATGTTTAAAATTTACCACGAAAGTGCATCGCATGAATTGTTAATATATTATCATTTAATATAAAGATTATATTATAACCTTAGTTATGGTTGATTTTATTGTGCGCCTTAAGTTGAAGCTTGTCATTTAGGTATGACGACTGTAACTAAAGAGATACAGATGGACAAATAAAGGCAACACATCCTGTGTGAAAGCAACGTGAAGTCAACATTTCTTATTTTTGTCTTGACGTCATGAAACCACTTGACTGCTTTGAACACGAGAACCATTTATCCAGGGAGCAACAAAACTGTGGAAACAATTCATCAGACTGCTGACAGGCACGGGCAACAATTCATATCACATAGTGACAATATGCTGATTATCATATATAGATTGATCATGTTGTTTTGAACATATTACCGTTCTTTTCAGAGTAAGAAAATGTCCCACGTCAAACCGGCGAAATATGACAAACAATTTATCATAATGAGAAAAATTTAATTGCTAATTAATATAGAAACTTAAGTAACAACCAGACTTAGACAAATAGGAAATATAATATCAAATGAGTCACATAAGGCAAAAAATAAATCAGTGTGAACAGCAGTTGCTAAGTTGATTCTTGGCTAGGAAATCCTACCATTGCACAGCAGAATACTCGCAAAGTCACATGTAGAAAACCATGATGTTCAATGATGAATGCTCGTTTTCCAATAGCTGGTCTTTATATAGATTACTTGCCCTCCAGGTCTTTCCATTTCCACAAATATTTCAAAACAGCCAAGACATAATGGAAGGGACGGACCTTTCTAGCCAGGAGGTTCTGCATGTTGCATTCTAGACGAAGGTAGCCTGCATTATCAAAATAAGTGTGTGACCGAATCTCGTAACACTCTCCCCTGTATGGGAGGTTACAAACGAACTTTTAGTTTTAGTTATAGGAACAATAATTACATAAATTTGCATGTTGAAAAACTATAAAACATACATGCAATTTACAAACATATAACAGGTGAGTTGGTGTTTAACGCCGCTTTCAAGATTATTTCACTTATATCGCGGCTGCTAGTATTATTGCAGGGAGAAAGCCCGCAACACCATTGTGGCTATGCATTGCGGTGAAACCTGCGAGCATCGGCTCGAACTAGCAAAACAATGGTTGGTGCTGCGCTGAATTTATTTATTGTAGCATTGCACCCAAACCTGTCTGCGTGTACAACAGTTCTCTACTGCTGACAAATTTGCCGAGCCCATGGCGGGATTCGAACCACGGACCTCTTGATCCGAAGCCGAACGCGCTAACAACAGCGCTATCCCTTCACACAAACATATAACATCTCAAGGAGTATTTTACACTCCGGTAAGTGCATCAACACAAACATCGTCTGTTACCTTAATTAAAATCTCGCGAGGGGCACGGCAACTTTGATTGCAGTACAGAAGTGTTCTGCCCGCAGTAAGGTCTTGGTGCAATGCTTCACTGAATTTCAGCAAGGTTTCGAGGAGGATTTTCAAACTAGCCTAGAATAAGAGTGTGCACCGAGTTAATAACAGATCAATTACTATATTGCAGGAACCAAGTAATAATTCATTGATCTATTATAGTTATTGTATCAGCTTTCGTTAAACAATATTCAGTTTAAATCGCGTTAACTAATTTTCAATTTTAGGGAAATTAGAAAACTTAAAGAGAGAAGAGTGAGTTCGGGTTTAACGTGCTTTGAACAATATTTCAGTTATTAAACACGTGGATGACGAGCATCCAAAAGAGAGTGGACAGAATGGGGAAAAAGACGGAAAGAAAGGCATAGTGAGAGATAGACAACAGGTTTTAGAACGAGAAATCAGCACTCGTAAAACTTTTTCAGTAAACTTATCCTAAGTATCACATTCTTCATCTTTACTTCATCCTGTGCAAGTTAAACATTAAGATTTTCTTATCATTTATGAGATATGAATATGCCAAATAGAACATAAAAAGATCCTGCTATTGCGGAGATACGAGGTGAGTGATGGATGGAGCGACATACACTTCCAAACGGATGATAACACCAGTGAGCCCTCATATCGATATGCTTGAAATCACATCATGTGCTCACTGTTATAAGAAAATATGAACATTTCTCAAAATGTAAATTGTTTGTCATTACTATCCAATTACTTAATTATCTTATTTCTAGGTTATGTTCAACGTTTATGTTGTTGTTTGTCTTCTAATTTAAATCTTAATACCATACCATCTGTTATACGTATATTCGAATTCATTAAATGTATACCATATGATAAACAAAGTAAACTCCAGCAGTAAATACGTTTAATTCTATTTTACAAACAAATGGATGATTTGATATGTTGAAACACCAACATAGCGAGCGTTGACTTTAGTTATCCCTAAAACATAGCCGGAATATTATCAAGGTACCAAATTGAAAATCTTATCCCACACGGCATACATGAGGCAAAGGTGTTGCGGGCTTTCTCCCTTCAATAATGCGTGCTGTCGTGAGGTAGTGAAATACTCATGAAGTATCATCAACTCATCCCTCGCTTAAGATTTAAGACTTTTAAGGTTTTTAGTGAGTGAGTTAGTTTGGATTTAAGGCAGTTTCAACAGTATGTACGTCATTCATTCAGTGGATGGATTCAGGTTGGAAAAGGGAGAATATCGATTGAAAGAATGAGGGAGCAGACGGAACGAAAGGCTTAGTGAGAGAGATGGAGAGCGGGTTAAGGAACGATTCAAATATGGTCTGGGTTCTTCACGTCAATATGTCTTGCTGAAGCATGAAAGCTCCGGCTGGAACAGCTCTCAGAACCAGGAGATAGGAAAAAGTCAATAATTCAGTCCATAGGAGATATAATGAATAAATAGAGTATACTATACGACCTTCCATTAAATAATATTTTATGAAACGAGTTAATGATTAAGTATTACACGAGCGCATGCGATTTTGATCAGTACCAAGTCATCAACGAGCTTAATAGATTATTTTTGTAATTGAAGGAAGTTTAGTTTTCTGTTTATTACTTGACCTCAGGAATCAAGCATGATTGCCGACAGTGTATAGAACGAAACACTTCTGCGACTTGCGATGATGACGGCGGTACCAACACTGTGACGTCAGAACCACAGATCACTGTGACGTCGTACATGCAGCGGTATTACACTAGTTTTATATAACAATACAGTTTCTTACACAGGCGAGTAACAATTGAGCCTACCATAAAATAATAGGCAAGAGGACACACAAGCGCCATGCCATGTCCTCGATTGACGGTTGACTCAGACGGAAGAAATTGCTATTTGTCAATTTCAAACCATGTAGTACATTAAATTTCAGTATCAATAGCCGAACTGATGCATAAAACAGATCAAAACCCAAACAGCATGTCTATACGCATCAATAGTTATTGATTAAACATATTATCGTCTTGTATTTTGATCAGTATAAAGAAATAATTTCTGATCACTTGCAGGTTGAGATGATAATCAATAGACATTCAGGTCGAATCAATGTCGTCGATGGTTTTGGCAAAAGAGAGTATATTAGTGAGAATATATACCAATCCATGATAAGTATGAAACCTGTAAGAATAGATTACCATGTGTAGGATTTGAGAGCTTTGTCATAATTTTGAGTCACTAACATAAAGGCACAAAAGTTATTTGTGTTCGGGTTCGGAAGGGAATATTTTATTATAAATTTATTATACCATTACATATTGATCATTTTCAATTTCCTGTTAATCTCAAGGACTCTGAAGCACCCGAATAATCACAGCATGTATCTATTGTATCAAGTGGTAGCAAAGATTTTAAGTAAATCCGAAACTCTACAATATTAACCAGAATTGAAAGCAATGTAGAGAAGGCAACATAAGAGATTTATAATGGATACATGAATAAAATATATTTCACAGAGAAGAATATAACACGTGAAAACACAACAACGGTTCTATATTGTAACTAAAATTTAACCAATTCATATCGTGAATAAAAAGTTCCTTCACATGCTTTTTCTCTATCGCATTTTCTTTTCCCTCTCATCGTTAACACAGGCATTGAATGCCCTACTTTAATCAAGTAACAGCAGGTCATTAGAAGCTGCGCAAATAACATGTTTGTGTATTGACCTAAATGTTAGATAGAGTTAGCTACTGCAAAGCCATTATCATCTCTGTGGTGGCTCCTTTATGTAGTCGTGAAAACTGATGCATTCCTTGAACATTGTGTCACTTACACACACAGGAGAGACTGTAGTCTATTACTCTAGTGAGGTGGTTACTACTGAAAACGTCATGTCATAATGAAGATGTTAACACAATTTTGACATTTTACATTCCTGATTTAATTTTGTATGGGTTGTTTACTTGCTATAAATGATGAATATTGCTGGGATATAACATAAATATGCAGTATGTCTATAAATGATCATTAAAAAATCATTTAACTGTGATATTCAGATATGCAATATAAATGTTTAAATTATGGTGCCCTTTTGTGATCAAATGAATTAAATTTGGAATATAATTTTCTTCATGGTAATAAACTTGTTCAATAACTGATTTAAACACTAGTTTTTTTCCCAGAAAACTTGTAGTCCACAATAAATTTGAATAAATACAAACTATAAGGAAAATGGATTAGCAAAGAAGCTTAGCCTATATAAATATTTGATAAATAATTCGATCAATTTTAGACAAATCTGTATTGAGTTTGTTGAAAATAGTTCATAGAATCGCAAATCTATCCACCAAATATAAATAGATGAGTTTAATATTCTGTCTTCGTAGGTACTAATGAATCCAACGATCAACTTTTAGGTTTTACCGCTTATTGCTAAATGTGGTACTTATTGTCTTCGTGGATAATAATGTTAATTAAAAAACCAGATTTTGTAAAGGAATAATATTCTACATGACAAATATATTGTATCTAATAAAGACAGTACCTCGTCCTCTGTCTAATGATTACATTTATATGCATTTATAGACAGTTTTTGTGACTCAGAAGGAAAGAAAGGCACATTGTGTTCCTGTACAGCTTGGGTGCCCTTACACGGATCAAACATTCGACTAGTTTTCAATACAATTAAATCATAAGATTAAAATGAAACAAACTAATTCTTATAAAATATCATATACATGTACAAATGTCAAATATTAGTCAGTAAAACTTTCTTCTTTAATTTGAAAATATTTTATAAAATGTCAATGTTTTATCACCTGGTTGAAATATCTTAGTCGTATTCAGGTGCAGAATCCAATTATGACTTCAAGGATTTTGCTTAGTATTCTTCATTGTCCTTGGTTAGGCTGTTCCACTGAACAAAAACAACTTGTCAGAGTCAAGGCATGTGTCTGGGACATAGTGATATTATACAAATACACGTTGTATGATTACCAGACAACCTTGGAAAACACGAACCTTTCCTCTTTCCTTTACTTCAATCATTATGTCTTAGTTGCAGATGTGTCAATGTTTTTTTAAAGAAACTAATAAAACGATTAAAAGGTTTTTCATAGTGTGCGGAAATAAACTCAGAATAAAAGATGTGTTTATTTGCTCATAGTCATTATTTTAAAGGAAACTGTGGGAATTAAGTTTGTAGAACTTATTTATCACTCATGAGAAGTAAATATATATAAAAAGATACAGTCATTTTCGTGGGATAAAAAAATGACCTCTGTCCGTGCAGACGCTTTTCCGGTCCAAAACTCAAAATTAAAAGTGCCTTGCCCATCGAAGTATGGTAAATGTATCAGTGATTTTTATTACCAATGAGCTGCCATTTTGTTTATTTTCAGTACATAGTATTCCAAAGATAGTGACGAGTCGAAACGTTTGTAAATTAAAACCTTGTTAAATGCAATCTCTTCAAATTAACATTTTGAAATGTCATGAGAATGTCATATAAAATAACTAAGGAAATATCTGTAACATTAAATATTTGTATCATATAGTTTTCAATTGATATGAATGCAAAGTTCATTTAGGGCCTAAAAGACCAGTTTGTTTTGACGAGGGTGATGTGATGTGCATTTGCCTGAAGTTAAAATCAAATTTACTGTTTGAATTAAAGACTACAGTTAAATGAGAGACGCATCTAGTGTCAATTAATGTTCTTCATAAGTTAACATCTCATTAGTTTTTTGAAAAACAATCAACGCATTTGAGCAATTTGAGTACAAACAATTTGTGAAACAAACACAAACTTTTCTCAGAATTATGGCGCATAGTTGCGAAACGTTCATATAATAGCCATCAAGACTCAAAATGAAAATTCTGAGAGGTTAAATGTTTGGATATTTCAGGGTGAGCAGTGTCATTGACTAGCTGTGCATCGTTTCATATGTGTCCTTGAAACGCCTTTTGACATGCATTTTGTATTATATGAAACGTCTGGAAAGCAGATGATCAGGCATCCAGGTGACCAAGAACTTATCGTAATGTTGCATTCCTCTGTCTCCCCGTGACACTAAGAGCTACGTCAGCAGGATCATAAATGTATCCAGCAGATGCAAGCAAGCTAAATATGTCATTTGGTACAGTCAAAACAAAATTCTGCGTAATAAAACACCTACTTGCAATGAAAAAGCAGTCTTTATCGCTAGGTTAAAAACTAGGTTCAAACGTTTGAAAAAAATAGACATAACGATGACAAAGTGGTGAACTCGATATCAGTACGTTCCTTCACAAAATGAGAGTTAAAATTGTAATGGACAATTTATATGGTTCTGTTTTCATTACTTCATTCTACCAGTAGATGCTTCTATCACATGATACATATAAGTACGAATTAATATTTAAAAAGTGTTAATAGGGGTGTCAGATGTTTTGATTTAAAGTGTGTGGAATCAGTGACTAATCATGGATTAGTTTCTTTGGTTGGGATAAATGTCAAACCCTGGAGCAATTTAAACAGTTTATCCAACTAAAGCGTGAACGCTAGTTTACATTGTGACCATGTTTCCCACAATTAATCCTTTAGAACACAAGGAAAATTATCACATTACCTCCATAAAAATACCTCCATTTTCTTGAAAACTCAGCATCATCGGTAAACAAATTACTAACATAGTCATATGTGTAGAGAGTGAATAAAATAGGTGAAAGGACACAACTTTGAGGTTTGTATATACAAGATCGAGGAGTGGGCGGAATTTACCTTTACAACCTCTTATCCAAAGGTTAGCAATTTTTCAATCCATAATACTCAGTTGTACTTTACATCTGGATCGTACTCCATGCGGAGGAAAAGTCTACAAGTAAAATGTTCACACAAGATTTTGGAAGCTCAAAATGTTCATACGTCTTACAGAAAATATTGCCGTGTGAAACCCTCGCAGCATCTATCATTCTAATAATATTATATGTATAGCATTGACAATAACATCATCATATTGATATAAAAAAAATATATATAAATTGAACATTCTACCTTAAAGTAAAAAAAATAATATTTAGCGGAAATTGTTTCTATACAGTTACAGACTATCAACTATCAACTATCAAATCGAACTTTTTACAAGAATTACTTTTATTACCTTTTAACGTGAAGTCATAAACATTGATATTAAAAACTTCAGTTCACTACATAAAGACAGCAATAAGATAGTACCAACATAATTGGTAAAGTCAGGGTTACTAGTTATCATTTATTATGATTAGTTCAATTGGTATTATACATTGCTCGAAGTTAGTTTCAATTTAACGGCTAACTGAACATCAAATTAACTTGGTTTCAGAAATAGAATCCTGCCACAAATTACTGAGAGACATCATCTAGGGGCAATATTCTTGAATGGTTATAACTCTTGTGATTGTCTCTCTGTGAAGTAGACTTAACTCAACTCACTTCACAGACAAATGATTGGCACTTTAAAGAGCCACTCCGTGATTTTCATAACATATCATTTACCTGATACGAATCTAAATGTCATATGTGGTGATATGGAATCAAAACATCTTAACTTTTCATGTCCAAAAGAAATATATATGACAAATACTGGTTTTCCAGGAAAATTTAAAAACAGCCTTATAAATGCACAGAGGTGTAGATATCACGTCCAATATACATGGATACTTATATAACCTAACAAACGCTATCAACTCCTAACTGCCCTCCTGGCTGTTTTAGACAAGTCTCCAAAATTACGTTATTATGGCAAAAATTTGCGAAAGCAATAAATATGTAAGTGGATTACAACTATTCAGGCGTCTTCTTGAGAATCTAAAGTCATGTCAATCTATATGTTCATGAAATGACAAATGTAAGACTTCATCCTCCATTGCACAATGTAAGTTGAAAGTTGGTTCATGAACACAGTTGCAGGAATAAGGAATCTTTATTCTTTACTCTTAATTCATTATTTCAAAGTATTCAGTTGATTACTTCCTGTTACAGGGAAACCTAGGGCACTTGCTCGATACCAGTGTTATATCTGCACGAAAACGTCACCTTTATTGCAATTCTGAAGTTGAATATAGACGTTTCTTCAATCATTCCAAATTAGAATACATGGTTGTAGTGCGATGACAATGTTACTATTCTTCGTCTCCAGTTCATACTATCTAAGATGTATTCTGGACATACGAAACTTTTACTGCAATTGTCCTTTTAGAATCGTGGATTGCAAAAGTAAGCAACATATAATTCCCGAGCTTCTCAAGTCGAATGCCTTGCGGAAATTGAACCCAGGCCGTCAGAAGCAAGCCAGCTTGACCGAATCAATTGCACAAGACATGGCCGTCTGTTATAATTATCATTGAAGTATATAACATGAAATGTCGGCCTGAATTATAATATAAAATAATCTTCTGAATAGGATAGTATTTATGTTTGTTTAACACAGCGAATTTGTACAGTTTGATTAAAAGTTCTTTAAGTCATTTATCCATAATTATGGTGTCCGTAAGACAACAGGAATACAAACATATTAATGATAAGGTAACAAATGGCCAACAAAAGGGGTAGTTTCAGAAACAACCAATTCCATCTGTTGCACTTTGGTCTGTTATCTGTAAATTCACTGTTATATTTGTGCTTGAAACAATCTTAAGAGTTCAATGTCACTTGTTGATAATTTCTACCGCTTGCAACAACAATGGATTCCTTAATATTGTGATTTTCCAACATCAATACAAATATAACCAACGCCATGAGAGTGTGATTGTAGAAGCTTATCATCGTACAACATCGTTGCACAATTGTTTTGATAATATAGGCTAGCTTAGTCTCGAATCTTACATATCAAGAAAGGTCCTCCTTTCCATATATTCATTACTTCCTTTGATATATTTCTGGAAATGGAATAATCTAACAGTCAGGTGGTCTATATAAAAAGGCCAGCTTTTAAAAAGCATTCACTCGCAAATCTAGCTTCCTATTGATTTCACATTGTGACTCATCTGATGTAAAATTACCCGTTCGTATAAGTCTAAAAACTCTTTGCTAATTATCACTCAAATTGTTGGTATTAGATCTAATTGTGTGCCATTGGTTTGACTGGTGACATTTTCCTATTCTAATATGGAATCAACAAAACCCATTCCTAATTTCTCTGTGACTACTACGTGAACGAAATGTATTTTGCAAGGTGCCATAATGTTAACTCAGTAGCAGATGATATTGGCTAGGACGTCGAAGTGACATGCAGTACCGTTTATACAAGAAACGTTTTTATTCTTGTATGTCAACTTCCAAGGTAACCTTCACAATGTGAGCAACAACACATTATTTTAGTAATTTTTCGATTTAGAATTTTATCCAGCTCCAAAAAATTTAAAGCATGGGCCATTTCAACATTATTGAGTTCAGTGTACCATGGGATTAAATAAGATTTCCTTTTCCTATTTCCTATTTTTCATAAATGAATAAAAGTGTGAGATGTGATGTTAAACTCAACTTTTATGCTTTTGTGTATCTAAATAGTTTTGTAAATCATTTCATTCAATTAATGTCATTCTCTCAGAGTCTTTAAGATTATCTCCTACGTACTTCATTTCATTTACACAAACATAAATTCATCTTGACATTCGGTGTTGAACGTCACACAGATAGCTTTTAGCAAGCTGTTGTTGATTTCTAGTTAGGTTTTCATCAATAACGAAGCACTAGTTCGAACATATTGACCATGACCTGACATTTCTGTAACCTGAAATGAATGTGAGATTACACACCTGTTCCAGTAAACGAACTAGATCGATGCTTTGAAAGTGTATGTGAGTGCAGTAAGTGCTTTTACAACTGATATAGGAGGGACTTACCTTTTACAAGAACTTTTTTAAAGTTAGCATAGTCGATCAGTAAGAGATCTTTGTTTTTAAGCAAAAGTAGTCTATATGTTGACCATCATATTTTCCATTTTTATAGTTTTGTATTCTCAAAAATAAGGGCCAAAAATATTGAGTTTTGGCAATATTTTCTTCTCAATGACTTTAATTTTGCCAATAACGTAATTTTCGGTATTCACTGTATTTAAAAACGATAACAGTCATTCCACGTGGCAAAATTGCTGTCAATATAACAATGATATCGATATGCATTCTTTGAAATAATGATTTTGACTTCCCATAGAAACAGTCACATTTACCTGTTCGAGTTCGAGTTTGATTATGGCAAACTAAAATGCTTAAAATCAACATAAGTTAAACCATGAGTGATTTCTCCTTTCAAAGTATATATAACTATAAAAAATCATCGTAACGGAAACTCACACTCGTAAAAATACAACTAACTAATAAAGAGGTAAATTTTCTTAAATGTGCTTGTGATAAAATCTTTTGACGTATCCTCCAATACCTAGCTACATGCTAAAGGTCCTATAAGTACATGCAAGTAATATATTAAGAATAAGCATGTAAGTTAATGCAGCTTAATGAGGCACATTGTTTCAACCAATTGTTTAACCATCCAGGCAGAGAGAACTTTGAGTTAACTGTTGATGGAATTGGAAATGATGCCTGACGTTTAGTTACTGAATTCGAACAGATACACACATTTGTACTCAAGTGATTGGTGTGATGCTTACCTTTATGTATATCAGTCGGAATTAAATAACCACATTAACGTTATTGGCAATGTTGAATTATTTTCCAAAGGTGTGATATGTAATCGCCATTTTTTCTTTTGACTGAAACTACAATATGCAAGTAGATTGCCACACTAAAAATCGTCATACAACTGCGAATAGTCACGTTGACTTAATGATGTACAATGATACTTTTGTAATGATTTGTTGTGAATTTATTATATTTTCATTCAAGGGTCACTTACTGTCACTTACGCTCACTAAATAGTAGGCGCACAGTTGCTTCACATAATCGTTGGGCTGAAAGATAAGATGATTGAAACATTGAACAAATATCAGTTTAAGATTGGCCTGCAAAACAAACTTACTACATGAGCACAAATTGATCACAACCATTTTCCATACCATAAGCTATATATAAATTATAAAGTATATATTCTGAATGAACTACCATTTGATGACATGACTTTACACCATTCAAATACCATAGCTTCATGCTATGAAAATATTATTTGCAGTGCTTTTTACTGCTGCATGACGTTGTGCAAATGCACAAAAGCGTCTCGTATCATTTACACACATCAATTATAGATCGTTTTCCAAACTAGAGAGTCGTCGCAGCTTTAACTATATGAATGAAACATTTCCCATGTAATCTAACTGTAAATACCAAAATTCAAATATTATGTCTGTCTCGGTTGGATAAGTGAATCATTCTGAATTAGGACATACTCTGGTCTACTCTGATTAAATCATGTGATATCAGGTCATCAATATCCATTGTACTGATCAGCGCACATGATTCAATGTAACATAAGACATGTCAAAGAAAGTCACCAATACCAATAATGGTATCAAAGTGTGAAAATTGATTATCTAAGACCTACAAAATACATATATATTTCTTAAATGAAAAATTAAGTTTCAAGTCACAGCACGAGGCAAAACAACCTTTATCACTTAGTGACAGGCGTTTCATTTCATGCTGCGTTGTTTTCTTTGGAACTGTCCAATTTTCGTTTTTATTTAAAGCAGATACAAACATGTCAAACTTTGCACCAATCTAACATACATTGCAGGAACCAACTGATTTTAGATATAGTTTTGAATAAAAATAAGATTATTGTTCATAGCAGCGAAGTGAACATAAAATGAATTTGGTTCTGGAAACTCTAAGCTATCTGCAATACTATAAGTGATCCCGTAACTGAATGCTACCAGTTTAGATATGACCTTCTGTTTGCTTGAGGCTTAGAGAGAAGAAATATTTGTAATCACATATTGCTATCCTATCTCTGGAATTTTCCCTGCACTACATCAGACAAGGATGCATTAAGTGTTTTAACATGACCTCGTGTGCCTGTGTCAAAGAAAGAAAATAACAGGTCCTCATGATTTTTTTATCAAACTGATAAAGTCATATAGTCACATTTAAATTGAAGACTTTGGGAAAGTACAACCTATCAGTTTAGCCGTTCTTATATTTACCTATCACATATACTTGACAACAATACGGTAAATACACTTTTCTATTTTACGTAGTCTGTTCATTCCCTTAAACTGCCCATTGGTCCTGCGTTACGTAACGATTGTTTGGTTAATTCTGAAAACTTTAACAGCAAAAATCAAGTGACAAAACTAGGCACTGATTTAAAACCCATCGTACATGAAGTACACCAACTCATGTCAAAAGGTCGGTATGGAGAGTGAAAGAAATTGTCGATACCATACATAAACAATTTACTGTTTCTGTTTATTGTTTATTCTTTTGTTTGTAATAAAATAAGTAAATCAACCTTACAATTATTATTAGTCGATTTGATGACACTGGTCAAATGCATGAACTTTTTAACTAATCAACCTTAAACGTAACTTCTGTTGTATCATTTAATGTTTTCATTTTCTGGTACAATAAAAATGATCAGCTAATCTTCATGTTTTGAATGACATGGAGACAACACCCAACAAGAATGATTAATTTCTACCTTTGGTTCGTGGAGATATAATTAGTTCTCGCTAATGTTACACAGGAAAAGTGGACTTCATTTCAAAGAGATTTTTCTTGCACACAAAACCCATAATAAAAACGTCAATATCATTTTTAAATTAAGTTTTCAATCATATCTCCATTGGATCGCCCTTTTGTAGCTATGAATTATTTTTGTCTGAATCAGTAATTAATCTTCAGATGCACGAAGTTTTCTTGTCCTTTTTGATGCAATCTGTAAACTCTCGTCCGAATATAGCCATAGCTCTATTGTATAGCCCTGAGTTTCGTATTAAAAACATTTTCACATGATAAATTTGAAAAGATTTCCTGGTGACATAATAACGATCTTTTATGTCAAAAAAGCAAAGAGCTCTGTGGTCATATTTTAAGGACATTGAACTTTTCGATCTAACAAAAATCATTTCATGCAGTCTTTAACGTTTTTAATTTTGATTCTTGTCTATGATGACGTCAGGATGAGGACTGTTATAAACAGATCTCCATTTTAGATTGAAATTAAGTATTTGTACAAATAATCAGCCCTCTTTTTTCATAAGTGAAAGCTCTTACTAACCGTAACACTGACAACCTATATATTATCTGTTGCTAATGCTACTTGTATTTCAGAGTGATTTGCTTCTATTTTTGTCAATGGTTAGCTGAATTGACAAAATACCCTTAATCCTTTAATTTATCGAAGCCTCACTCTAATTAACAGTAAATTTGAATTTGTATATGTTGTAAGGGATATTTTATGGAGAAAGGTTTTTAATAAACCAAGAAGATGTCAACAGTTTTGATAGTTTATTTACAAACAACTGTAAGCATTTCATGACAATATTGAAAACCTACATCTATCATACCTTTGAATGACAAGCAAACGAATAATACCATTTGTCAAACGTCTCCAAAAGATTCACCGTACTATTACCACGTTACCAATGTAACAACTTTACTAAAATGCATTTAACATAACTTCTGATCTTCGTTTTTCATACTTCAAGCAAACTTTGTTCTAATGTTATGTCATTATACAGGAAAATCATTTTGTAAATTGTGAATACTTTTTAAAGGTTCGTGTTTTGTCTATTAGTCAACAAGTATTATGATATACTTTATAATCGGAATTTATAATTAACCACATAAGGGGGATAAGTTATTGTTTAAGTTAATCTGTATCTCTGTGACCTGATGGATAAAAATATTCTAGAGAGATCAAAGCGGAATTCTTCCGTCTGTAAATCTCTCCGTCTTTGATAACGTTCAAGGTTTTATCCTTCAGTTTTAAGAGGTGCAATGCTATATTTCAGTAATGTCAGCATGTCACTACCACCTATGTCGCTGAATCATTGGCCCATTGACATACTTTCCTGCCTGGTGTAATAGGTAGCCTATCGACTTTTTTTTATTCATGTTGAGTTTTTGAAGAACGTAGTTGCTACATTAATCTTTTTGATTATTACGAAAATAAAATTATTATCCAACGCAAATGTTAAGTTAACTTATCAGTTTCCGTTTACAAGTATGAGTTGAATGTTGAACTCACATATACTGCTTTTATATATGTTGGTTAGTGAATGACAATATAGCGAAGTAGGTCAGAGTAAGATTATAACTGATGAAAATCTATGACTGAAATAGGTTTGTTAACATGAAACTTCGAGTATTAATGAGGGAAATGCACTTTCTGTCACCGTTTGCAAAAGATGCAAAGTAAAAGCACAGTAAACTAACACAGGTTTTAAAAAGAATAGCACATCAGTGACTACTGACAATCATTTATGGGGTCTTTATTTCATTTTGGACTTGTTCTATGGGAACATAAGTTATAATTACAATGTCGTTTCAAAAATAGAATGCGAAAATGTCAAGAAAACCTTATACCTATAAACCCATATTATTGAAATACCCATGTTGTGCATTTGCATCATGATAAGCGAATGAAAATTGAAAAGATATGGATATTCGGCTATCAGTCAAATGCAATTTCATAAAATATATCTTGAATGTTATGACATTTGTAATCAGATAATGTCATAATACCATAAGTAGTAGATAGGCTTATCAAACGAAATATACTCTTGTCGAGTCAGAGATAGAATATCCAAAAGAGTCTATGTAAGAGATCAGGCTAGCAAGAAGATACGAGTTCATTGACGAGTGCAAAGACAAGTTTCGACATTACTAATAAAGAGCACGAAAAGAAATGAAGAGTCCCGAATTTGATTACAAACATTTATCCTTGTGATAATGTAAACACTTTTGATTTTACACGTTTTTACTATTTATTAAAGACGTTTCCTCAGGTTTCTAAAAGATGAGAAAAACCACACATATTATAATACAAAAATAATATGAATTTTGTATACAGAAGCCAAGTTGAATGATGTGAAAGCACGTTCATTTATTTATTGGTAACCCAAGACACTATTGTAATATTAATTTACAGCTTTTACTTAAAAAGTTCAAATTGTCTGTCAACTTTCTAAGCAACTGCCATTAAAATGATATTTCAACCCTGCCTGTCTTGTTCTAAAGATGTCAATATTTGTAATATCAACTATACAACCACCAAAATGTTCATCTTGAGTGATCGTTTGTGTTACAACAGGAAAAATAATTGGATGAAAAATGTCTTTGTCTCTCGTTAATATCAATGTTTGTCAACCTTGTAATATACAAGTGTCATTTTCGTATCAAATAGATGGTGGGTCCCATCAAATTCGATTTAAAGAGATGCCAAATGTCAGTTTTATTCATAGCTCGAGGTGTTTGTCTCTTCAAATAAGTTCCCTTTTGTCATTCAATAGAGGACTTTTTACTAAACATATAATTTGTATCCGGGGAATGTGGTACGATTAATCTATTACAACAAAACCGTGTTATCATGTCCTCCTTTTTTACATAACCTACAACATTAATGAATTGTATATGACAAAAATCAACGAGGTGTCAAAATTAGCTCTAAATCTGTTTCATCAATTACATTCAAGAAATTCAAATTTACTGAATTAAATCGAACATTAAACAGCGTTGGAGTTATCAATAGATTAATATATTTGGTATATGCTGACAGGGTCACTATATGAGCTGCTACAGGATAACCAACTCTATGTAGTACAATTCTCACCACTTTGGGAATCTGTAAACAACATTTTAGATTTTAAGGCCTTCAGCTTTTGGAAAAGAGGATGAAAATAGGTCTTTATGGTGTGGCCCCTGTTACGGGCCACAGGGTCACCAAACTTATGAATTAGAATCCCCATCAGCTTAGGAGTCTCTGCACATCGTTTCAGCTTTCTAGGCTTCTCGCTTCTAGTGAAACATATCAACACAGGTTTTTATGGCATGGTCACTGTGGTCCTTATTTCACGTTTAACGTGTTTTCAACGATATTTCGGTTATTAAACACGTGGATTAAAATCATCCAAAAGAGAGTGGACATATCACGGACATAAGGAATCGAAAGGATGAGGGACAAAACGGAAGAAAAGCAAAGTGAGAGGCGGACAGGAGGTTTTAAAACTACTCAAATATGGCCCGTCCTCTATCCGTTGACCTGTCCAGGTTAGGTGCCCTTACCAGGAGCATGTAAGTTGCAGCTGGCATAGGACTTTGGGTCTCGGAAGCAGGCAAACCGCTATCCGGCGAGTCAATTCTGTGAACAAGATCTGTGAACCTAGGTGATTTTGCTTCTGATGTTTCACAGGAGCTTACACAGCAAGATCTTGACACTCCTGATGTAGTCTCTCCGCAGCTCTTGGACACTATCATTCAGAACTATAACAGTGCCTTTTTGACAGCATTGGACAAGCATGCTCCTATAAAAACATGTTTTATCATCGAGAGAATACAGTCTCCATGGATGACTGATGATATATTCAATGCTAAGCATAAACGTCGACAGGCCGAAAAGCTTTGGAGAACAACGGGTTTGGAAGTTCACCGGCAATTATTTAAGCAGAGTAGAAATCATGTCAACATCCTTATTAGGAAGGCAAAGATAAATCATGTCAAGGACAGAGTTACGCAGTGCAGGAATAACTAATAGAACTAATAGCCATTACGAAGCAACTGACAGAACGCAAGCTGGAGAATCATGAACACCAGTCACAAGAAGTTGCAGATAATTTTGCTAAATTCTTTGTAAAAAAGGTGTGTGATATTCGAGATAGCATTGTATCAGTAAATGAACATAGTGACCCTTTTGAATATGATACCACATTTAATGGAACAGTCATGTCATCTTTCACAAGTTGTTCAGTGGAAGAAATAGTCAAATTGGTCAGAAATTCACGAAATAAAACATGTGTTCTTGACCCAGCCCCGACATGGATGGTGAAAGGATGTCTTGAACAATGTGCACAGGCAATCTGGAGATTCATAGACATGTCGTTATCCAGTGGTTATGTCCCAAAAATCTTCAAACAAGCAGTAATTACCCCAGTTCTGAAGAAACCGTCATTAGATAACACGATTCTGAAGAACTTTAGACCTGTGTCCAACCTTGCTTTCGTTTCCAAGATCCTTGAAAAGGTTGTTCTCTGCAGACTACAGGATCATATTCGGAAACATGGACTGTCAGAGGAGTTCCAATCCGCATACAAAACTGGTCACAGTACGGAGACAGCGCTGCTGAGAGTGCACAATGACATTTTCAGGGCAATGGATCAGCAGCAGGTATGTCTCCTTGTGATGCTGGATTTGTCAGCGGCGTTCGACACTGTCGATCACACTGTTCTGCTGAATAGAATGAAGATGTCAATGGGACTTGATGGAGTCCCTTTGGCATGGTTACAATCTTATTTGTCTGACCGATCCATGGTTGTTAAGCTTGGGTCTCATTTCTCAAATAGTTCACCTTTGACCTGTGGTGTGCCCCAAGGGTCCGTCCTTGGGCCAGTTCTGTTCCTCAATTACATATCGCCCCTATGAAATATTTTCCGTAAACACAACTTAGACTTCCACGCATATGCTGATGACAATCAGATTTATATTCGTGCGTGTTGACATGAGCCGGTTGTATCAAAGATGTGCAGAAATTAAACACAATATTGTTTTGGCTACCAACGGCGTGCAGACTACATTGATTGTTAAATACGTTCAGCCATCAATGCTATAATAGTCTCTTTCTTTACATAACCACAATACACTCGCAAAGTGACACGATTTGATGCAATTTGTACTTTATGCTATGGCTATTTTTTAATTATTCCTGGCTATGAAATAGTTTTGACAATTATTGGAATTAGCCTAACTTATTTGACTTCAAATAACGGAACACTCTCGGTTTTCCTTTGTATAGATTAAGTTTACAAAACAAATACTTTGTTCAAACAAGTAGCAAATCAAGCATTCTCGATATGACATAAACTGATCTTTAAAATGTTGTGCTATGCTGTCAGGTTATGCTTATCAGATAGGACGCTGTAGCTACAGGTGAGACACAAGCACCTGCTGTTTCCACACCTGAGACATCGACATCTCATCACCACTTAAGTGTGAAACATATGTTATCATTTAGCGGTGTATATGCCATAAACACAATACCAGTGGACTAAAAGTCATCAGCCAAAATATTGGTGTTAAAGTTACATCTATCCTCCAATACTTACTTTTACAGTAGATATCACAAGATCAAATGATATTTACAAGCTATATCTACATAGGTAAGGAATGACCTCTCAATGCTTTCGCTACGCTGAACGATGCTTTCACGTCACATTGTTGATAACGTAACAATGACTGCACGTCATAACGTCATAACGCTGGTGGCGTCACGATGCTATGTCCTCACTATTCAAAATACCTTATGGCAGTTTTTATATTAATTCTGTTACTGAAAACTGTTGAAAAATGATTTTAGATGATAAAAAATTATCATCTCCTCGTTTTCTTATATCAACTCTCATTTATTAAAGAAAAATATCCTCGTAAACTCCCGATATTCGTATTTAGCTCGTGTTGATATATTTGATATCAGAAGATAATTTTGTTGAATTGATATTATCAAGTTTCAAATTAAGCAATGACAGGTTGAATGTATCAACACCGTCTTTTCAGTTACTTTATACTTTAGCTCTATACGGCTGCTAACATCTCATAGCAAAATACTTTATTGTTACAATATTTGCCTAATTTTTTATTCAAGTTCTTGTGATACAACATCATCAGATCAATTTTCAACAAAGTATTAATCAAGTTATTGGGATTCATATTGACAACGTGAAAACAATATAACATAGCAACATGGGCATACTTACATACATACATACATTACATAAGCACATAGGATACGCTGGTTACAATCAAATAAATGGTGACAGTCTGACCAGATCTCAACGAACTTAGTATAATTACAAGATGAGATGGCATGAGTTTTCTCGATATTGAAAATTTTATTTATTTCAGTTCTAATTTTATTAAATCCAGGGTTACATGTGTATGATTTTATATTAAAATTGTAAATTTCACAATTATCGTAGGGAGATTAATGTCATTATTCCTTCTTTCGGGACACCCAGATATATTTTTCTTCTTATCAATATTCAAAGAAATATCTGTTTTCATTTTTATCTTAGTTAATAGTTCATTCCATATGTTTTTAGATATTGGACAGTCACAAAAAAGATTATATTTGCCTATTGCTGAACGCAAAAGAGTCACAGTTAAGAGCATTCAAACAACTATCAATACCCTCATTGAAAAGATTTAGGTGAGAACGGAGCACTCAAATAAAAAAATATATAAAATATTTCTTCAATATTCTGGATTTGTAGGTTCCTGGGGAAGCTAATCAACAGAAGATATCAAGGAAACGTAAAAGAAATAGAAGAGTCAGAGATGTGAACAAGCAAAAAAGGGATAAAGGTCAGAGCCACACGTCAAGTGCAGGAAAGACTGTTGAACCTAAACAAATTGGTCCAGAATGTAAATGTTACTTAAAGTGTTTTGATGAACTTGGAAATGAAAATGTAAAGCAGATATTTGATGGCTTCTGGAGCTTAGCTAGTAGAGACAAAAAAAATTCTTATTTGTTTGGATGTTGCGAGGTTACTGAAGTTAAGCGGAGGTATGCCGCTCCAAAAGAACGTGTAAAGCGCAATTGTTCTGTAGTTTATACAGTCCAGAGCAGTGATGGCCGAGTCAAAGTTTGTAAGCAAGCCTTCATGTCCATGCACGGTCTTCAGCATAACAAGGGCAGACTGGATAGGATTGTTAAATCAATTAGAGATGGCCATCTTTCTCCTGTTATGGATGGACGTGGAAAACATAACAATCGGCCAAATGCTTATACACCTGACAAAGTGGAGCAAGTTAGACAACACATACGGAGCCTTCCGACTTACACAAGCCATTACAGCAGAAAATCTAATCCAAACAAAACTTACATGAGCCTTGTGTACAAAATCGAGGCATGTTTTCAGAATTATAAAAATGTGTATTGTGTCAACAATGGATATCAGCCTGTTTCCAGCGACAAATATCGGCGGATTTTTGTGGAAGATTTCAACATTGGCTTCAAATCTCCCAAGAGCGACACCTGCAAAACATGTGATGAATTTAATATAAACATCATACAAGCCAAAACAGATCAAGATGATGCTAGAGTTTCAGCCCTTGATAAACAAAAGGAGCTTCATCACAGGAAAGCAGAAGCCAGTCAGGAGAATATTAAAGTTCAGGCAAAGCATCATGACTGCCTATCTGACAAGGGATTCTGCTATGTTTGGGATGAGAGTGTGACTGGTCGTGGATCAGAGGAGATCGGTAGTTGTTTGAAGAAACACATTGAAGACAACAATATCCGAGGTGACACACTTGTGGCTATATCTGATAACTGTGTGGGACAGAATAAAAACTGGAACATCCAGTTCCTTTGGTTGTACCTCATAGCATGTGGCAGATTTGATAACGTCGAGCACCATTTCCCCCTGAGTGGCCACAGCATGCTACCCTCCGACAGAGATTTTGCACACATTGATAATTATGTACGACACAGGGTTCAGTATGTCTTTTCACCTGAACACTGGAGACAGATCATTGCCCAATCATCAGAGAATCTCCGGGTATCAGAAATGAGAAAGGAGGACTTCTTCAAACTAAGTGCACTGAAGGAATTCTTCACAGTGAGGACCAAAACTGTAGAGGGTAATCCAGTTAGCTTTAAAAGTGGCGTCAGATTCCGGATTCGTTCAGGTGAAGAATTTGGACAGATTGAAATCAGTTCATCCTTCAATACAAATGTTTGGGATACTGTCACAGTGAACAAACGTGGCAGACCTAAGACAGCAATTGCCACTACTAGGGTTCCGCTCAAATACAGTGGTCCTCGAGCTCTGGATCAACTGAAAGTTGCAGATGTCAAGTCACTTCTTACCTACATTCCACCTATGTACCATGACTTCTACTCTAGTCTCAAGACTGCTGGACAAGAAAAGTCTGACTCTGACAGTGGATCAATTGAATAACTGTGTATGCTTAGAAGTTCTATGTGCAGACAGGCTTCTGTGTTAGGCAAACTGTGAGCAATGAAACTGTTTCTGAATGCTTATCAAAAAAATTGAATTCAATAGGTTACGGTGTTAGTGAAAGTTAAAGTATTTCCCGTTTAAGGTTTTTCATTGTTATTACATTAAGATCACACTGCTTGTAAGTTAAAAAAATCTAGTGTTATTGTTCAATGTTACTGTTCTCACGTTTTAAAAATAGATTTGAACTCAAAAGGATGATGTTCTCTGTGTAACCTGGTCACTTGAAGACTATGTTATTCTAAGTGTTCTTTAACAAAAACAACAAAACAAGATGATGACAAAAGTTATAATTTTCAAAAAGAAAGTCATAATCTGCTGATGTAGTAAACATAATTATTGTGTTCGTTGACGTATGTTTATTGAAATGTTATCATTTTTGTGAATTAAAGTTCTATTTCTACTTAAAATGTTTGTTTCATTAATTTTAATGAATAAACAAAGACCTGTTGTGGGTTGACAAATCTACAAATGACATCATTTCAACAAAAATGTGACAAACTCATTTCAACAAAATTGTGACAAACCACATAATTATTCAGGACTATCATTTTCAAATACTTTAAATTGTAATTTGTTGCTAAGGAAACCGCTTCAATCTTTTTAAAAGCATAAATATAGTCTCATTTGCCATGAAAATCAATCCCATACTGAAATGCTAGTATTCAGGGATTTTTGGTTGAGGTTGAAAATTTAAAATGCGATTTTCTCAAAAGCAACATTTTGTTGGTTGTCCCCGAGCCATTCAAATGAATCTTACTATACAAATTGTACAAGCATATCCTATTTGTTGGTTCCAACCTTGCAACTTGGAACTACTTTCAACGTACCTGCAAAAGATCTTCTGGTTGGTTCCACAAATAAAGTAACAAGGAAAGTCTTTAAAAGGCAAACTTGGCGGGCAAGGGAATAATTATTGGATTGGAGAGAAGGAGTTGATTAGTAATAGTATTTTGAAACATAGCAAGGTAAAGGCGCCAATATTGTGCATGTTATTCAGGCCAATATATTTGCCAAATACACCCTCACTCGACAAGCGACGATCAAGTTGATACAAATGGAAAAATCAAATAGGTGTCCAGATATGGCATTTACGGTTCATGTTGGTAAAAAGAACCTAGACTATATCAAAACTCTAAATTTTATTTCAACGAATTTTCATTGCTTTCATTCTAATTCGAATCAAAAGTGATAAATAATTCAGAAATAGGATTGGTTATGTAACGATTATGCCTACGACACTGTGGGTATCATCGATCGCGATAGCCAGATGTTACTGTGTTTAAACCACAACCGCGGTTACAATTGTAATCGTGGTTGTCATGTTCAATGCTGAAAACTTTGAAACTGCGAAGTTTCTAAGAGTTAATTGTGTAATAAATAGAAAAGCTTTAAACTGTGTGTTTATATTTACTTGCGGAATTTCGAATCACAATCGGCCTACTAGAAGAACAAAAAGGATTTTCTTGTTGGCGAGTGATTGTTTTCAAATAAAACAATTTATGAATCTAGGTACTTATTGGCTTTATAATTTGAATAAATTTTTTACAAGTTATTGCAAATGTGTTATGTATATAAATCCCTTAAAAATTAAAAGCTGTTGTTTGAAAAGTTGATTTCATTGAAAAATTAACAAAAGCTAATTGAAACGTCAAACTTTCTAGCACAGAGAACCATATGGCTTTAAATATAATTTTTTTTTATCATGAAATGGTTATAACTAGTAAATATCGAGTGTGTCCTTAAGTACTTAAACCTTGTTCTTTGAGGAAAAAAACACTACCGAAAAATACGATAGTCTATATTTTTTCATCGAAGAATAAAGGGAAAGTAACTCGACCGCGAATGAAGTTACCTCAAGCAAGGTTTAGTTAAAGGGAGGCAGCCCGACTTGTCTAAATACAATGTTTAGTCAATATTGTAACTTAGTATTGCGTTTCTCATCTTAATTTATTGAAAGAATTTTAGAAAAATGGAGATATTCAATTAGAAATCATCTCGGGATTTCGACGGTTGACGATTTGATGATTTGACTTTGCAGGACAGTTTATGAATGAAAATTGTAATTGCAACCGACAAATTTAAAACCAAATATTTGAAAAACCCTAACTGCAAATGGCATAAAAGCAAAGGTACAATTATTTCGTGACTTTTTAACACAGTTATGATATAAATGAAATGTCGCCAGCAGCCTTCTATTTCCCTTTTATTCCATCAGAAGGTTGTTTCTCCACTGCCTTTATGTAGTGAGTCGTATGTGCTACCCGTATTTGGCTACACGCCAAATCACGTGCGTTCTATGCCTGTGACGTGTGACACTTTCATGTCACCGTGGTCGGATGTGGTTACAACATTTTTCTAATGTTGTTCAATCTCCTTTCTACAGGTAAGCACCCTCTCTACATATCTTTTCATGTCTTTGCTAGTAAATGTGTTATTATCATAATCTTTATTATAACCTTAAGTTAGCAATATATCGGGCGCCAATTGTCACGGGTTCAGGTCATTTATCGTTTATAAATAATAAAAAATAGTTGATGTATATATATGTGTGTTTAACAGAACAACAAGACAACTAAGATAGAGTATACATAATCAAGTTGTGATAAATACATCAATTGTTTGATTTAACCACACAAATCCAAATCGATGAGACAAAAATTAGTCATTTATATTAAATGAGTCACCCATGTAATCTTACCCATATCATCTAAGTGAGGTGAGGTTAGGTGAATTGGGATTTAAGACCGCTTTTAAGAATGTATCACTTATATAACTGCGCTAGCTGCTGTTAATATCATTGCAGGGAGGAAGCCCACAACACCATTGATGCTATACATTGCAGTGAAACCTGCGAGCATCGACTTGAACTTGAGAACCATGCTCGGCACCATCTACGTGAACCTACATGTTATTAGCTGCTGTTTGTGATTTGGTATGTATACAAATAGAACACACACTTGTCATTGTATTTAAATGGATGTGTTAAAATTGTTCGGGTAGATTCATCTTAAAGAATGACATGGGAAGACAAATTACATGCACTTTTCCCGGAGAGTAATAATCTCATGATCTCTGTCATACAACAGGCCTTTAAGTAGTATCCCGAACATATGATAAAAGTCGTTGTGGGTGAATATTATCATTATCGTAAATGTCTGCGGCATTTGAGGGAGCCTGTATGAAGGAAAGAATTGTATTTTCTATAATGTTACATTTTTCTTTTTCAGAATATTCCTTGGTTGACTTTAATTTCAACTCAGTCCGCTCAACCACTAACTCACATCAAAACAACTCTTTGGTTCAGTTCAGACTCACTCGGATACGTCCATCGGTAACAAGCAAATCACCAGTTGCCTTGTTCATAATTCTGACGATGGCGTGAGTACATGTCAAACATTGATGTATGTGCCTGTCAGTCACCCTTGCATGTTTCACAAGGCTACATGCTTACAAAATCCCAAGGACTAATGTCTTGTTCAACAGTTCCATTAACAATATTAACCGCAGTTGTATGCTGCCCCATTTCCCCATTGATTTGATATCAATGGAATGTTGGAATCAATTTGGAGAGTCTTTCTTAACTGTGTTCAATCATCTCTTGTTGTACTCTTACGTTGACCCGGCCTGACCTTCACCTCTCTTGCTGACGGTTAATGTCCGTAAAGACTACACAGTGAGAAACATTCATTAATTATTCCTCGTACGAAAAAACACCCTTCAGCCCCTTAATAGGAATAACGTTGATTATCTCAGACCTAAAAAGTAAAAGTAAGGACATATCCGAGTATCAATTTCCAGCACTTTTAGTTTTCTTTAAAACTGTCGCCTTATTAAATTCAACTTTTTATTAATGCAGCTTCAAAGAACATGTCAATCTTTGCATCAAGCTAATATTAATCAAAGCCAGCAAAGACTTAGTGATGTCATATATATTGGGCTCCACTTATGTTGTTGATCTTTATAGTTCAAATTTAAGCCTCACGCAGATGTGATTTAGTTTTAACTGTTTTACTAATCATATATTTAACTGTATATATCAAAACATATGTAAAAAACAAAAAGATTGTTAAAAAAATTGAAAGCGTACAACTAATAAACTTTATGAACTTTATTTTTATGAATGACAGTCAGATAATGTTATATGAACATTTCTCAAGGCAGAGATAAGAAATTCCCAAAGTGATCTTGAAATTGATTTGTTGCTGCAAGCACCGTGTTATCTGTGGTTTTGGAAGTAGCCCAATATATTAATTTGACCCCATATATTAATTTGAAAAATAAAATGATTTACGTTATATGGCTTTAATATTGTAATCATATCGCACCATTTATCCAACAACTACATATGACTAGGTTGCATTAAAAGATTGTCTAGATATCTCACTTTTATTTCCTATCACACATAAAACAAAAGCAGGCAGTATTTTTGTATTATGGTACAGTCAAATACTTACGTTTAACATGTGAATTATGCGTATAGATGTTCTTAGTATTAATCTTCTCCTGAAAAAAAAATATATGTAATTAATCTTCTCTATTTTTCCAGATTAAAAACTCCTTTGCACTGTAGTGTTTCATATCTCCAAAATCTTTAGTATTGTTGGCCTTACATTACGAAGGATAGTTGTCAACGTTTTTGGTTATTTCTAGAAGAAATGTGGAAAGTAACTTTTTATCGTTGCTATACTTATTGTTTAAGTTAATTGTTTCCAATTTTATTTGGAATATATTCAGTTAATCAATCTTACAGTTATGATATTACATATTACCCGATGATGAACGTTATACCTACCTTCTGTCTTATCATGTGATTTATTCCATTCCTGGTACGATGAAATGATCAGCTAATCTCTTAAAACAAGAATTTATTTTTGGTTCTTGGAATTATCAATTTTCTAATTAATATAAAACATGTGGAATGGACGATTTATTTTCTTTTTCTTGTTGCAAGGAGCCTTTCTTGCACACTTTATACACATAAGAAATTGAAATCGTGAATTTTAATTAGGTTTCAATAATACATCCATATAATTTGTTTCGGCGACTTCTTGCTATGAGTGATTTGTGTCTGAATCAGAAATTAGTCTTCTGATGTTCGACGGTTCTTGTCCTTTTTGATGCAATCATGTTTAATGTGGTGTAATTAATCTGTACACTCTCGTCCGAAAATAGCCATAGCTCTATTGTGTTGCTCTGATATTCTTATTAACAAACTTTACACATGATATATTTGAAAAGATGTACTGATTAAATAATTACGATCCTTAACTTCAAAGGATTCCAAGAACCTGACTAATATTTTTAAGGACAATGCGTCTGTTGATGTACCAAAAATCATTTTAGCCAATCGTTAATTATTGGCTTTGTATATTCTGTTCCATGAATACTTAACAAAGATAACTGTCATTTAAACAAAAATCTCTTTTCATATTTGATTCTTTTTACAGATATGCAACCTTCCTAAATAATATATAAGGCCCTTAAAATCCATGGTAGTTAACTTATCACCTGATACCTACTGAGTTGGGTCTTTGATTTAAGACTTAGATTTACTTTAGTTTAACCTACAATCAGTGAATATTATAGTTTAACATACAATCAATGAATTTTTATATATTGTAGGGGTTGTTTTTTCCGTCCAAATCAGTTTTCAATGTTCATTTTAAATAAGTATACGAATTCAAGGAGACCAGTTTAAAACATATATTTATCATTGGTTTTTAAATAGACAATACTGTATTAATTATGTGAAAGAAAAAAACAATAAAATATCTTAGATTATCATTGCTGTGATACCGCTAAAATTGTGACGTTATGCTTAACGAGTGTGACATCATGTGAGGTCAATCATCCCGCGATGCTATGACACAAAGTGTTATAACATTGTTACTTTTTATAAAAGGCGGTTTCTTCAAACAGCGAGTAATAATGCCTTTCTGTCAAAGGCAATACTATATCATGCCTTATTTGCGAAACATATTTTGTTCTAATTGAAATTCCATTTAAATCATATTGAATTAAGAAAAAGATAGACATAGTTTCCTTTCAATGAGAGTCAAACATATATACTTAGCTTTGATCTGCTGTGACTCATTGTGTTTAGGAAAAATGAACTGATCTAATGTGTGATGTTTAGATAAAAATAAGAATTAACCTCAATTCAATATTTGAATCAAGTCATGAGGTTTCTTTGCAATGTTTGGAATTCGATTTGCTTTAACCGTCAGTCAGTTTTTGTTTGATTGATAGTTCTTTTACCTATCAATGGAAAAAGCCAACAAACAAAATCTGACTGAAAAAAAAAAAGATACTATACGTATCGAAAAGACGCCATTTATGATGCACTTTAACGGTTTTAATATCGAAAATATGGAAAAAGAAACAAGCTGAATACGCCAACGGATATTACAAATTTAGATCCTGGTTTAGGAAAAACAAATGAAATATTAGAAAAAGTGTATAAAATGTTTAATATAGTCATTTCTATTCCGATAGTGTCATAAACCCCATACTACACAAATCCATTTTTATCAAAAGATCATATACTCTTGCCGGGTCAGGGATATGAATATCATGATCAATATGAACATCAGGCCAACTAGCTGATAAGAGTTGATAGATGGTTGAAAAGACGATTGCCACAATACTGTTTAGAAGCAATAAGAGCCAAAATATTGTTAGAAAAATTACACATTACTCTTTAAACCTCTCCATGTATAGTAGTTTTTCTTATGATTCTGAAAAAATAAGAAGAAACTTATATACTCTCTACTTATACTCTCAATGTTAACGATGTCAATAATCGGACAGAGACGTATGGAAATCTGTGGATCATGGAAAACATGATTTCAGTTTATTTCTTCTGTGTTGAAACATTTTATTGCCTATACAAATGATTGGTAATAAATGCAAACTTTTAAAAATGATTGTTTCACAAAATGATTTTAAATGGCCAAATTTTCAAAAGTGCTGCCAGAATATTAATCTCGAGAAATTTAAAACCCAAAACGCACGTCTACACATGCTAATTAATCCACATACCAAGTTTCTTCAGCTAGGTCTTACAGTTTGAGTTCTGCTCCCAAAACATAACAGCAAAAGTAAGTTGAAAACCCCGAAAGGCAAGCCTACAGATGTTAAATAATCCATATACATAGATTTATTGAGATAGTTTTTACAGTTTTTAAGATTTAATTGGAAACAAAATTATAATTTACGTTTTACGACTTTAAAAACCCAAAAAGGCAAATGTACAGATGCTGACTGATCCATATGACAACGGTTAATGAGCTTAACTGAGAGTAGAACGGAGACCATTTCAATAAGGCCCGCTAGAATTTGTTCAGCGGGGTATACAATTTCATATATATGTAAGAGCCTCGTACTTGAATGATGTGAAAAATACTTTACCTTTTAGAAACTAAAACACGTCTGTAACTATTCAATGAAAGAACTGATTTTAATTTATAAAAAGTCACATTATCAATATGATACGAATGAATGGAATAAACGACTAAACCATGCGTGTCATGTCGTATTTATGTTTGCATTGTTAACCACAAATTACCTAAATTTCCATTTTGAATGGCGTTGTTTATTTCAACAGAGACCATAATTGGATAAAGAAGGTATTTTATTCTCGTTAACATATATCGTTGTCAACCTAGTGATGTACAAGAGTAATTTCCATATCAAGTAGACAGTATTCTCACACCATACTCGTGCAACAGAGATTCTAATTTATAAATGTCGCTTTGATTCATAGCTGGGGTTAAGATTCTGTCTTCAAATGATTTCTCTTTCCGTTAGTTGTTATTCAATTTATGACTTTTTACTACAAATTATCAGTAGCCTTGTTACGATCAATTTGTTTCCAAGGAACTGTATGTAGTACTCCATGTGTTTCGATTTTGATTTATATTACTCACATAATTGATGAAATTTTAATTTAATAATTTAATGATCCTCTGGCACCTTATTTGATGACCCTGTAACCATTTATAAAATGAATTAGAGATAGTCTACTGAGCTACAAAGCAAAAGGCCCTGTTTTAAAAACACGCAGCTCGTTAAAAGCCGTCCTCTGGCACCATCGGCTTAATGTTCCGATACACTTCACAACGATGTCGCTTGTATCAGATGGTGGTTTAATAAGTCCTTGGGTGTACGATTAACCCAACAATCCAGCGAGGCCCGATGTGGCTGAACTTCGCTGATGGCGGTCAACTGAGCTATGCACAGGATCACGTGCCACCACCTCAAATTTTGATTGCACCCACGTTAGAGTAAACATATATAGAATGAGATTCTCGTTGTTCCCTAAGCGTTCGTTGGGTATACCTTAGATTTAGGGTGACTTGACAAGCGATTCGTCAACGGCGAAGTCTACCATCCATACCTCTGCTATTTTTTTGTGAAATATAGCGTGTTTCTCAAAGAAACAATGACAATCGACTCAATGTCTCCAAAACATTAAACCATTGGTAAATATTTCCTCATTATTATCCGCGCTCACTTTGAAATTAATAACATTATGTCCATATTGCACGCTTAATTTAGTTCTAAGGACATTTTAACTTTGTTTCACTCGCAGCGGAATCTGACATGTCTTGACACAATCGTCCTATAACGCATAAGTAGTATATATCCTGCTCCCAATCGTGCCTCATGTATACTTTAAATCTTATTCACTGTGCCTTGTTTGACTTATCACCCAGCACACTATAAATTGTACAACAGAGTACCCAACATGCGAGAGAAATGTCTGCAGTAAAGCACGTCAAATATATGCATAAAACGTTGTGTGATTTACAACTTCAAATTTGTAAATGGGTGATCGTAAAGACAAGTCAAACTTGAATAAATGGTAAACTGCTGTAAATCAATTAGTCTAGCATGTCCCATTTTAGTTTCCCACGGATATACAATGGCGAACTAATCGAATAAACGTTCACTCTTAAAGAAGTAAGTTGCATTTATGCCTGTTTTATCATATATATCCACTAACGTTAAGAGGATAACCAATAAATAAGTTATATTTTTTAGGTTCTAAAATTTGGGAAGCAATAATATGGTTTATTAAGTTCAGAGTTTATCATTTTCTCTGAAAGTTGGAGTCAAATGCCCAGCCATGTACATCTACAAAGTAATAATTTTTAATACAAGGGGCCTCATATTGACATTGATTATACTCACTGAGCAAACGGTTAAGACTAAAAACGTTTATATGCCAAACATTGAGGTATGGTTTGAAGAAAACTTGTGAAATGAAACAGCAAGCCTGACTCATGATAAAGGGTCTGACATGTTTACATGCTTGCATGTCAACGCTGTTGTTTCAAGCAAAGGGTTACATTGATTTTCAGCGTCTGACCTTTCATTCTTTCTCCTTCCCATGCAACCACTGTTACAATACATCTGCTTATTGTGTCAGAAATTTAGACATGGTATGATCTCTGTGAGAAAGGTTAACCTGGTATCCACTCAGTTCAGTTACCATTGCCAAGACGAGACCTCCTTAAAGTTGTTGGAGACAAATATGCCAAACTTAATCAATGGTGTCATTTGACCGCGAAGTATCGACTGTTACCAAAAAGACACATATTAAAGCTTATTGGTTTTTTACAGTGACAATATGAAGGTAGAACTTCACAATTATGATCGAAAACCGGACAGTGGCGCGTGTCAAATAGTTAAACGTAATTTAGGAGACTTATCTAAAACAGCCAGGAGGGCAGTTAGGAGTTGATAGTGTTTGTTAGGTTATATTACTAGTATCCATGTATATTGGACGTGATATCTAAACCTCTGTGCATTTATAAGGCTGTTTTAGATTTTCGTGGAAAACCAGTAATTGTCATATATATGTCTTTTGGACACGAAAATTTACGATGTTCTGATATTATATCACCTCATATGACATTTAGGTTTGTATCAAAGGTAAATAATATTTTATGAAAATCACGGAGTGGCTCTTTAACCTAAGGCATACTCCTTATAAGACGTAATTATAAGAGACGTCGAAATAAGGACGTAAATAGTGCCGGGAAAACTTATGAAGAATACTTGGGAAATAGCAGTCGCAGGTTCATTAAAATCAAATCATTAATTCGCTCCCTAGTCTTATATTGGGTTTGGTAATTGTCACTCATCTATGCTCTGACGGAATCTCGTAGAGAAACGTGTTCACAAGAACTTTGAACAGGAAATGACCCCGATATTGACAGAGCATTTTGATGTCCCGACCATTATCAGACCATGCATATTCCAGCTTTCAATGGCACTTCGGCCTATCAATAAAGATGGCTATCCCCCAAAACAGTTCAGTAGTAATCAATATCTGCAGAGTATACCTATATTTGTGTGACAGTACTTACGTCTTTGTGTTTCATTTTAACCATGGTAATCACTATCGCTGTTATTTATGGAGGGATGCCAGGCCGATACGATATTACAAACATTTGGAGAACTCCGGCAATTTCCGTCCGGGTTTACTCTTCGCAGCGTTACTCAGAACGCAATGTTTGAACTTTTAATTCACTTTCTGAAATTTTAAAGCACGGTAGTTATAGGTAACATTGTAGCTAAATGTGGAACATGAATCTCTACAGGATCCAGTCAGATCATAGATGAGTGACAAGTAAAACCAAGGAGCGAATCAAATATTTGATTTAAATCAGAATAATGGAATCGGGGTTATAAATGCGAGGGGAAACTTTCGTACTAGTGGCACCGCCTGAAACGGTAAATAATGTTTTCCTTTTAAATTGGCAAGTTTATGTTTAAGGATTGACCATAATGATTTCAGCTTTTATATACTGACAAATACCTTCTTTTGAAATAACTATATATTAACGTTAAGAAGATAAAAAATCATCGATTGTTTTGTGTTATCGATATTGTTATGTTTGTTTTATATATAGTCTTACTTAAGACTGTAATTATTTCTTTTTTTATAATTGAAAATATCATCACATACGATTAATACGATGAATTGTCAAATTAGATTTTTTTCCCCCTTATCACCTGAGAGATCTCGTCATTTTAAATCTTTCATTTGATTTGGAAAAAGGAGATGTATGTTTGGTAATTTTTCCCATATACGGTAATAGTTAAATCTATTCAGTTTTTATTTTCTAAAAAGAAATGATAGTAAAACGTAGGAAACGCTTCCAACAAGCGTGGCGTCATAAGCCATAAATGTCAAACAGAATATCTCAATTATAATTATTCTTACTCCTTTATTTGTGACAAGTAAAAATGATTGTTTTACTAAGTAGAAAAAACTAGAATTTAGAATTTTTACTGTAAAGCTTCTTACTGCAAGTGAATATTCAACTGTCTATAAAGACAATAAAGTCAAATAAGTCGTATTCAGATTTTGACTAGAAACACTGACAAGCACAAGCCATGGGTACAGAGGTAACGCCTGTTACAACCTTGCAGTATATATTTAACTGTGTCCAAGATGTAGTTAAAACAGGCACCAGCAGAAAGTCGGAAGAGCACTAATGGAGGAATGGAACCGTCTCCAACAGCGACAAATTCAGCGCCTCATTGACAATATGCGAGGATGATGTCAAGCTGTAGTGCTTGCAATAGGCTCACATACACGTTATTGACTTGCAAATCGTCGCTTTTGACCTTATGTTATCTTTAGCTTCATTGTCATATTTGTTCATCGTTGGTTTATTCAGGTGTAATGTTTTTCTCTCTGAATAGTGTAATCCATCCATCTTTCATCAGATGTGTAAGGTGTTCAAGTGAGTCCTGGACGTATTTATAAACATTGCAACTCTCACTTTGTTCATTGGTATAGCTGTGGTGACAAAAATACATATCAACAGGGTCTTAAAAGTGAAATCTAATGATGACTCTGGCTCTGATTGGTTGGTAGGATATGTAGTGAGGTCAATGCATCTTGTACAGAAAATACTTTTGCAAATAAGATATTTACAGTCCTCTTGAAAACATAAAATTACGAATAGTCGTAATATTATACCTACTCAATGATGAATGTTTTCAAACCTGAGTTTTATCTCCATTTGGGGTCAAGTGGTCAAAAAACCTACAATTTAGAATCCCCAGTGTCCAAGGAGTCTTCACACAATTTTTCAGCTCTCTAGACCTTTTGGAACTAGGGAAAAAGATGAAATTAGATTTTTGAGGTTTTGACCCCTGTGACCCGATTTGGCGTCATGGGGTCACCAAACCTACAATTTAGAATCCCTGTTGGCCAAGGAGTCTACACAAACCTTTTCAGCTCTCTAGACCTTTTGGAACTAAGGAAAAAGATGAAATTAGGTTTTTTAGGTTTTGACCCCTGTGACCCGATTTGGCGTCATGGGGTCACCAAACCTACAATTTAGAATCCCTGTTGGCCAAGGAGTCTACACACACCTTTTCAGCTCTCTAGACCTTTTGCAACTAGGGGAAAAGATGAAATTAGGTTTTTTAGGTTTTGACCCCTGTGACCCGATTTGGGGTCATGGGGTCGCCAAACCTACAATTTAGAATCCCCGTTGGCCAAGGAGTCTACACACACCTTTTCAGCTCTCTAGACCTTTTGGAACTAGGGAAAAAAATTTAAATTAGGTTTTTTAGGTTTTGACCCCTGTGACCCCATTTGGGGTCATGGGGTCACCAAACCTACAATTTAGAATCCCCGTTGGCCAAGGAGTCTACACACACCTTTTCAGCTCTCTAGACCTTTTGGAACTGGAGAAGAAGATGAAAATAGGTTTTTCAGGTTTTGACCCCTGTGACCCCATTTTGGGTCATGGGGTCACCAAACCTAAAATTTAGAATCTCCAGTGCCCAAGGAGTCTACACACAACTATTCAGCTCTCTGGACCTTTTGGAACTGGAGAAGAAGATGAAAATAGGTTTTTCATGTTTAAACCCCTCTGACCTCATTTGGGGTCATGGGGTCACAAAATCTACAATTTAGAATCTCCAGTGCCCAAGGAGTCTACACACAACTTTTCAGCTCTCTGGACCTTTTGGAACTGGAGAAGAAGATTAAAATAGATTTTTAAGGTTTTGACCCTTGTGACCCCATTTGGGGTCATGGGGTCACGAAATCTACAATTTAGAATCCTCATTTGCCAAGGAGTATGCACATAAAATTTCAGCTCTCTAGAGTCATTGGTTCTGGAGAAGAAGTCGAAAAAGTGAAAAGTTTACGGATGGACGGATGGACGGACGGACGGACGCCGGACGCCTTGCCATGCCATAAGCCCATCGGGTCTTTCAGACCTGATGAGCTAAAAATTAGATTGGAACTTATACAGTTCCGCTGTAGTTCACATACGTTAGCTATTGAACTGGTAGATATTTTTATATTCCAATACATGAAAGGCTTTGCAAAGTTTGTAACTGTGGGCATGAAATTGAGCATCACTTGTTACTCTGACGTCTATCATAACTTTAACAAATATTTGTGCACGCAATTTTTATCTGAATATATTATGAATATCCAACTCTATGTTTGATAAACTTATATCTTCAGAACAAGAAGCTGTTATTAGAAATGTAGTTTGTTACATTTGATTTATTAAGTGTGTACGATGTCGTATACTGAACACAGAAAGAAACGATAATCGAGAAGGTATGTACAATTCAACCAGTCATCCATTTTGACAACTATTAAAAGTTTTCAGTTTATTTTAGTGTTCACAATACGTAGGGCCGCCCACACCATGGAACCAAAAAAAATAATGGACACACTCTTTTACTACTTCATAAAATCGAAAAATAAGAGATTTTAAAATTTTAGTTTCCCAATCTAAAGACCACATTTATAAAATGATTGAGAGACAGTCACGTCTTTTTCATGTACATCGATTTTGGCTCGTCACGATAAACTTATTTTTCTACCTACAACTTAAACATTAAATAGTCTGGTTTTCCATCATTATAAAAGGTAGTGCCTTATAATAGAACAAGCCGATCCAGGACTCTACTTAATCTTAATTTAAATGGATAACCGGTAAACCTTCTGCTTCGAACAGACGCAGTCTTGAAATTACCGGTGTAAGTGATATGCCATCAAGCTCGTAATCGATTATACGCTTCATTTGCTCTTTGAAGCACGAATGATCTCCACATTTCTGAACATTTGACCTTACAAGACCAACACTTCCACTTAAATCAGACTCTTAGAATTGACATTGACTGCTCTAATCAAGGGGTTCTGTAGACCAGTAGACGAGTGTACATTTATTCACTTGTTGTCTTTTGAAAAAATCCACGTCACCGTATCAAATCTCTCACATTACAAAGAAGTGATAACGAATTCAAAGCAGAATTTTAAGTTTTAGCTTTTCATGACAAAAATTGACAAACACCATGCATTTACTTAAGGATAACTGTTGTCGCTCTGATTCTCATTAAAATATGAACTCATAGCATGAGGCGTTAAATGGATATTCCATAGCTTTTATTTCCCAGTATATGCCGCTCTTGTCAACAGTACGTTTCCCTCCGTTCTACCAACGCTTCCCACGAACTGGCAGGGAAATAGAAATAATGATTTTTGGTAACCTGGAGAGACACTCAAATGACGCTACGACAACCAATGAAGTATTGGGCATTGGACAAAGTTTAACCAGAATAGAATGCCCTAAGGTTTTCACAGCAGCCAATCGAAATAGTACAGTTATGCTGGAATGTGGCATAATATCATAAAATACTGAAAGATGAAACAGTTATCCAAACTTAAGCTTTTCTTAATTGCCTGCACATATACAAACTGGCACATCAATATGCATGTGCGTATAAGTGTTGTTTCAAGCAAAGAATTGTATAGCTGCAATTCACAAATCCATCAAAGGGATACTTCAGGTAAATGTGCACTGAAGTTAACCGCCTTTAATTAGTACATGTCAATGAAATGCTGCTGCTGGACCTGCTAACCTCTCAAAGGACGCGTTTCAACACGTTTAATCTTGCGTTTACGAAATTGGCTTCGAATTCCGGCCAAAAACTAAAAACTCTTGTGTTGATAACTGATCAGACGGCAGATTTTCTTTGAAACTCAAATTCAATTTCCTGAGCATGCACCGAGAAGGACTGTTTTAACTTAGTGTTACAAACTCCTATCCCCATATCCTCATGTCTGGCATGCATTTTCATTGGGTAATTGTTTCATAATAAGATTCAAGGGCGGGTAATTTTAGTACAAAATTTATTGGTGCCGTTTCTCAAGGGTGTGAAGAGTATCGGAATAATAGGCCTTTGTTAACCCATGTGATGTCTTTGATATTGGGGGATGAGCTACTGTTTTCAATCTCTGATACCTTAACGTAGGCGGGATAGCACAATGGTTAGAGCGTTCGGCTTCGGATCAAGTGGTCCGTAGTTCGAATCCCTGCAATGCTACTAGCTACCGTGATATAAGTGAAACCCCAAATCACCTCACCTCACCTCTTCTTAAAGTAAAGTAAGTAAACTATTCATTTGTCAATCATCCAAACATTGATCGTAGGAGCGTCTTCACTGCAATATTAACTTTTATTTATTTGATTAACGTTCTAATAAAAGATTGATATTCAAAGTTTATAATCCGCATGTCGTCATTAAACATCTTTCCTTAATAAACAAAGAGATATTTCGGTTCAACTCTTATTTTATTTCAAAATATCTTCTATGCTGGACTTAACTGCAATTGATTGACAATATTCAACCCTTGTAACTTATATCCTGTGTTGGGCAATAGTAATGAAGAGACTTGCATATGAATAAAAAAGTATAAAGCCCAGGTTACATATTTTTGTGTCTACTCTTTCATTCGAACTGTGGTCTTTAACGCGAGAGGCGACTACGCCAACCACTTTACCACCGTGTTTCATAACAACTACAAAGAAATACTACTAAGCTGCTCACACACGTTCACGAATGCCATGTACTTATGTTATTCCCAAATTTCTTTCTTCATCCTAATATCAAGAGTGTTATGTGAAGATGACCTATTGCCGATACAATTGTTTGTCGGTGTACTCCGCTTACACTTGTTGTTGCAAAAGAACCGTCTTTGAGCTATGTAAGTGTTGTTTGCCCTTTCGTTTTATCGTTTGAGGCTTTGAAAGACATCCCTTCTTCGACATGTCATAATTCATACCAAAACAATACCACAAGTGTACGTTTGATGATATATTGGTATTACGTACCTTTCCTTAAATATCAATACAGTCTTCATTTCCAGCTGGTACCATTTCTCAAATAACCAGTTTCATAAGTCATTAATATATAACTGCTGTAAGACGTTTGGCCTTACCAAATACAATTTTCCTAAGACATCTACATATGTTATAACATGCCTCTTTACGCCTCAAAGCAACGAATCTCTTGTATTACCCTTCCTCTCGAAACTGTCCTACTGAGTGAGTGAGTAAATGAATGAGTATGGTATGTACGTTCCTTTTGGACACAGACTCGATGAATTCAGAAACACCGACAGTGATCAAGCGTAGATATGTAAAAGAATACTCAACCATTAGGTACAGTCTTTTGTCTCGTTTAAGAGGTAGAGTCTGAACAAGATACATTTGTTATGTTCGTGTGTAAAGTCGCATCTCATCTCTACGTTGGCTTTGAAGTTTTCAATCATTTCGACAAAACGTAGCTGTGCAACGATTCTGAAAGGATAGAAAAGGATATTTAGAATGAATTGGTACAGGTCTGTCTCATGATAAGATATTTATATATACATTAATAGTCTTAAAAGAATAACTCGTAAACCGTCAGTTTTTAGTTTTGAGATGCAAAAATTTTATATGAAATACTTTAACCATTTAAAAGCTTTTGAGCCAAACGATACAGTCTTTCAAACATTCCGTTTAAAGAGTAGGTATCTTTCTGAGAGTAAACTGGGAAAGGCTTGATTCTGTAGGTTCTTGGCCATCAGTGTCAGGCGTACTTACAATGTCAGTCTTATCTTATCTTATCACATCCAAATATGACATGTCGTATTTAGCAGAAAAAAAAACAATCTCCATTTTCGCAGAGGAAAAACCTTGCCACTGCGGTTTTTGCATTACTTTGTGTCTGAAATTGATCTGCAAGTTTAGTCAGATAAGCCATATGTTAGTTTATAAAGGCACACATGACTGAGATAAGTTACAATGACCTCAACAGTAAGGCGTCAGATTTGTTCACAATTTGGACTATCATTATACATTGTAAATAATCTCGTTTTATACTCTCGAAAGTAAAAGCACTTCGAAATTAGTACTTAATATTGCATAAACAGCTACAAATGATCTAACTATGAGCATATACTAGCAATATCATTTTGCAACATACATGTATAGTGATGTGTTAGTAAAATTATTCTTCTATCCTTTAAAAAAGGTTTTTGAATAAGATACATACATGTAAGCCAAAAAATGCACATACATCTACATGTAATCGATATTTCATTTTGTTTACAAGCTTTCGTATCGGTCAATAGTAGCATATAAACCCATATTTTTTTGCATTTTTTAGTTATTGACAATTAGTAAAACTTTAAACCTTATTAAATGCTCATTAACACGATTACAGGTCAAGTTAAGGGTATTTTACCACCGCTCTAGAGTTTATTGATTTATTACGTACGTTTTAGCTACGAGGCCGATTCCGAGTTTAATGATTAACAGAGTTATAAGAAAATGGGTAGCACATGTATATTTTCGTCGTTTCAAATGAATTTCCTCTTATTGATAATACTGCTTAATGCGCATTCATTTTGAATGCTCCTTTAGACGAAGAGTTTGCGTTAAAAGGACATCTGGCGGGGAGAGCAATAATTGTTGTAATATAAACTGCAGACAGCAGTAAATGGTTTTCAATCCAATTTGGTTTTTTAAATTATAAAAAATGTTTTAAAATTCGTAATAAGAAAACGATGGTATGATTCTCATGCTAAGGAAGTAAAAATAACGTGCAACCATGGTTGATTTGTTTTCGAAACAACAGCCTATGTGCTATTCCCTTACATGCTGAAAGTTCTGTTAAATATCAAAGCATATAATATTAAATTACTTGATAAAAGTAACAAATGCTCTTCAACAAATAACATCATTTGCCTTCTACAAGAAAATATCAATCAAAGAGTTGTCAGACTTTTCCTATGGGTCTAGATGGATTACCTGTGACCCCACCTGTTTTAAATATCTTATAGGGAGCCCCGAATCTAACAGTGTCAGCAATATGCCATCTTGCTCATGATCGATTTACACCAGATTTGCACATTAGCATAACTTAAGAACAACACTTGAGATAAGACTTCTAGAATATATCTTGACTATGCTTATCATTTCGAGCGTTTGAGGTGATATCGGGTTTAACGCCGCTTCAAGAGTATTTCACTTACATCACAGCTTCTAGCTTCATAGCAGGGGAAAGTTCGTAACACAATTGTAGCTATGTTTTGAGGTGAAACCTGCGAGCATCGGCTTGAACTAGCGAACCAGTAAAACAGTGTAGAACAGTTCAACGTTGCCGAGCCCATTGCTGGATTCATGTGAAGGCTTGATACGAAATAGGAAATCCACATTAAATAAATGTTTGCTTACAATGATGAAAAATATAGACATTCATTAAAATTTTTAATTTTCTAAAAGTTTTTTCTTGTACTCAACATTTAACAATTAAATTTTTTATTGAATATGTACATGTGTACATTATGTCAAACACATGCACTGGTTCAGAGAATACCTGGGATGTAATAACACTTCGGAAAAGGTGTGTATTTCACACGTGATAAGCATGTGTGAATATCTGTTCATAACATGCAGAATAATTCCGAAAATTTTGAGGTATGTTTATGGACTATTATTGTTTTTCTTATTTCAAGATGTAAAACCAAAGAGTGATTCAAATTTCTTACATTACATTCGTTCAATAAAATTATGTATCAACATACAAGAGCTTTGGTTTTATTTTCTACATATGCAGACTTATGTATAGATTTTTGAAGTTATCTTAAATCTTGAAGTTACAGTAAGCATGGGCAACGAAACTTATTTAGAAGTCTAAGGTCCAATAGAAGGGATTTTGTTTAGTGAATAAATAACTTGATGAAATAGACAGAATTGTCATTTCGAGATATAGCATAATATTATAAACTTGTCTTGTTTTACTTAAAATTTTCAAAAATGTTTTTTGATAATAGTTTGTTGCAGGTAAAAGGAAATTTTAATTCCGTAAGGCCACCATGCCTCTTTTTGGGAACGCCAAATTCGTTTCCTGCATACCTAATATCTTTCCGATGAGTATTTAGTGTAAAAATAATGACCTTTGCAAAATGGTAAAAAAAAATGGACTTTTAAAAATTTGCTAAGAAATAATGACTCATCAAAATATCCAATAATGATGATCTCACATGGGAATTCTTAAACAATGAAACGAACTTTTGTTCAGGAGCTATACTGAAAAAGACCATCACAAGGTGAGTTGAAGGTCAGGCGAGGTCAGCGGAAGTGTACAAGAGATGATTGTACGCAGTAAAGCATGGCACGTCCAATACACTTCAAACAAATTGATATCGTCAAATAGGGCAGCATACAACTACTGTCAATATGTTAATAAAATTGTTGAACAAGACATTAGTCCGTGGAGGTTTAAAATCACGTAGGCCTCTGTTAGAAGAAAGTTTGACTGACAGGCACGAACAGCAATGTTTGATATGTACTCAGCATCATCAACGCTTAACGTTAAGAACATAGCAATCAGTGATATAGTCCGGTGAACAGATGGTCGACTTGTAGATTTACGTTCAACGTTTCCGGGTGAGAATGAACTGAACCCAAAACTTGTATTGATAGGAATCAGTGATGGGGAAGCAGCATTAAAGGCACTAAAACACGTTTTCTATGTTCAAATTGACTATTTTAAGGCATATGAAGACATAGGCGCTCACATTTTTATCGGATCAAGACATCGGCTATCGTTTTCGCTTTTCTGGCTGTAAATCTTTTTGAATATTTCCGATATCGTAGTTCATGCGGATTTGATGCAACGTAAAATTAAATACTTCCGATCTTTTAGAATTAAATCAATAACCTTACTATGTAAATATTTGTTAAATGACGTACAAGTTAGATTACCTGAGTGGGAACAGTTAGTAATATAGAGAAATATGCATTATATTTGCATTTGTTGCCTATACGAAATATTGGTATGTACTAGTGCCTTAAAATATGACGGACGACAATGTTGACATCAAAGTCATCAAAATGAATAGGAGTTCACGGATATAAAGTCAGAGCATTTTTTCAAACCCCGATTGATCCATTCATAGGCGTTCACCCATATGTAGCACTCATTTACAGGAATGCCGACCTTTAGTTCATGTGATATTTGAAGATGCATTGCATGATGTAAATCAAACCATGAATATTCACAGAGAGCACACAGGGTTGTGGGACGATCTTCGTTCCCCATTGTCATCGTTTCGAAGTCATGTTAATCGAGTCTTTAAAAGCTATAACTATCTTGTACTCGTGTAAAAAGATTTCCCCAATCCGTTACTATATTGGCTAGTGTGGTGTCTATGTATCATCCCAACTTGCATTGGGATCGCGTCCCATCTTAAGATGGGACGGCGGATAATTTAACATGTTCATAATATTCTTATTCTAATGTTGAATTTAGTAATAACATGATAACATGTATCATTTAGATATTTTGATTTTATGTTGATTTTCATGACTTATTGGTTATATCTATCTCTCATCGAATACGAATCTTTCATCATAGTACAATACGATTTCAAAAGTAATTCTTATACAAAATTTTATAAATTATTTCATTATATTCTTAAATATTTTTAGTTGTGACAGCATGTTAAGCAAATAAAAAAAAGAAATTATATTCAATGTCCGAAAGAAGGGATTTGGGTAAACATCCGGTTCAGTTATGACACTAATACTTGTGTGTACGTGAGCATGCTTGTAACACTACAACGGTACACGCCGAGCGTTTGTTGTTTTAGTCAATGATTATCATTCATATTTATCAAGGCATTGGCCCCTATCGGCTGATATATCACTGATAGGTGGGGTTATTCCCTCCTGCCCAGCCCAAAGGTTAATTAATCCTATCTAATAGGGATTAGGATTAGGCTTGCCAGTCTCGGTGAAGGGGGAAAAAATTACCTACGAAATAGTCCATGAAATATTACATCAAAAAGAAAGTTTGGTGACTTGTCTGGCATCTTGCATAAATCATGAATTAAACTCAACCAGTTATGGAATGGCATTAATCTCAATGCCATTTATTATACGAATATGAATACTTCATTTTTTTAAATTTGTTACCTTTAATGTATTGTTGCATAAACAAACCCATTTTAAAAAACTATTCAGATTTAATTGTTAGATATAAAAATTAATAATCATTTTCATTATTTTATTTGAAAGCGGTTTATTGGTATTGATGGCAATTTGTTTTGACAGGTGAATCATATTGGTATGATTGCTCTATAAATTGTATGCATAAATGTAAATTGAAAAATAACTGTATAGCTGTACAATTTATGTGAATAACTGTATGTGATGCATATACAAAAATTGTATGACTTAAAATATGTAGTTTCCCTTATTTCATGGGTAGCAAATTTGACCAAGCACCTGTTGTTTTAAGGGATTATACTGCTTGACTGGTTCAATTACCCTGAACAAAAGGGCTGGGTAAGTGGGAACCTCCCGATAGGTGGAAGGTTACCTGCCAAAACGCAGAACTGCAAAACGCAGAACTGCTAAAACAACAACATTTATGGTTGGTTGCACACACCTGAACCCTCATAATATAATGGAACGGCCCGATAGGAAATGAAATGAAGACAAAAATACAATTTGTTGTGTAAACATGTATTGTGCATGTTTTTTAATCATATGTTTCCATTGTTGGATTCTTTCATCATCTTGGATATTGATTATTTTACAATTTACAACATTGCTTATCATTGTTCATTGTTCAATCTGTGCTTTCATTCACATCTTCATCATCATGAGAGGTCCGACTGCATCCAGGAACTGCATTGGTGACTTCTCACCACGGCGAAGCTGATCTTTCAGACGAGACAGGCGCTGCTCCTTCTCTTTGTAGATTGCTTTCTTGGGTGGTGGAGCAGCTCCAAAGTTGATCTGGATGACCTTCGCCTTCTCTCCGTTTTCAATGTTCTTGATCAGTTCAATGAACCTGTAGACGTTGGGGTGTCTGTGCTGCAGTGTCTTGCCGATCCGGGAGTGAAACCCTTCAAGGTTGTTGTTGGTGCGGGGTCCTTGTGTTCCATGGTGGTTCCAGAGTCGGGGTGGGAACCCCGACTCATACTCTAAACATACTCTAAACAATGTTTTGATAGAGTATTTTCATATAAACACATGTACCTGGGAGGATTATACTGTTTAACAATGTTTTGATAGAGTGCTGAATATATTGTTACAGTGTGTTACTACTCAGTATTTTCATATAAACATATACCGGGAGGTTCATACTCTAAACAATGTTTTGATAGAGTATTTTCATATAAACACATGTACCTGGGAGGATTATACTGTTTAACAATGTTTTGATAGAGTGCTGAATATATTGTTACAGTGTGTTACTACTCAGTATTTTCATATAAACATTGACCTGTTGATTCAGTGATCTGCTAATTTGACTGTGTCGCTCTACTCACTGTCAGAGTGGACCAGTCCATTACTTAATTGAATAGGTGTGACCAGCCTGACAATGAACTTTTCATTTCTGCTAATTGGGATTCTGCGTTTTGCAGTTCTGCGTTTTGGCAGGATACCAGGTGGAAGCAGACGTGATCAAACCCTAACCAAAAACAACAACAAATTTTTATGTTTATTGTTATTCGATGAAAGTTTTTTTGCCAAACTAAATATATTTAAAGTATTTTTGTCATAAACAGAACGATTATAATGTAAAATAACCAAAATGAAATCAAACATCATCCATTGATTATTCATGGGGAAATAGCAGGCTTTTTAATAGAATTTTTAAAAATTTAGAACTTAGTTTCTAAGATTTACAAAAGAAGAATATGGTTTAAACATATTTTATTCATTTAAAAAAAAAGATAGATTTGCAAGCAAGCTGGAAGCTTATATTAATGCCGCGCCAATAAAAATTATATTTTGAAACCATCAAACATACAACACAAAGTTATGTCAAACCAATACGATGTACAGTTGCAACACAATTCGGTTAAGATATTCAATATTGCAAAGGCACTTTCTTCATGCTAATTTAGAAATAAATATTTCAACTAATTTCTTATCAATACTACAAGAAGATTATAGACGGAGTTTGTTGACTTTGAGTTCATTAATAAACCTTGTTTACCTTCACAAGCTGTCACATAAACATATTCAGTCTATTCAGTGCTGGATTCTAACGACGGAGAGTACCTTAATTTCTGCTTATTGAAGGTTTTTGCATGGAGTATTCATTTCTCTGTATCAGGTACGTTTTTAAATATATATATATATTTTTTTAAATTATCACTAGTATTGTAAAACATGGATCTATATTAGAATAACTTCATATCTTTGATTGTTAATAGTTTATACCACCTTTTTGTAAAGAAACTAAGATACAAAGATGTCTCTGTGAAATGTGGAGCCGTTTGGTTTCTCTGTTTACAGTTGTTCGATCTACGCATGTATTGGTCGTTTGAAAAATGCTGAAAACTATTATCTAAATATAAATCTATATATTGATCTGATTTTGTTATGTCGCTCAACAAATGTGATTCAATCAGTAATCAAATGGGACTTTGAATAATTGTTTGAGTAGTGTTGAATCGTTCGTACTCGGTAACAGATGAAACCGAGCCACAAAGTGAAGTAAATGAAATTCAAATCAAATTTTCTTCGTAGGTGTGAAAAGAATATAACAAAATTATCTAAAAACATGTTTTACTGAAACAGTTCATCATAAAATATATATATTATTAACATGTTTTAGTATCCCCCGTCCCATCTCAAGATGGGACGTCCCAACTTAGAATCCCAAGTTGGGACGAGTCCCATCTTAAGATGGGGCGGATCCGCAGTTGGGATGATACATCTATACTTAAGTGAGATATTAATCATTTTAAGCCAGTACTAATCACTACTGATACATGAATACTTGATGTATTGGAGATATGATGCATACTTATTTGGATATCTGTCAAATGAAAGTGCAAAGTGAAAGACGTTATATTCAAATTTAAAAAGATTTATTGTAGACGCCTGTAGATTGTAATCACATTGTTATTTCTACACCTTATTTTATATTTTGTTAACCATATTGAATATTTCGTTGGAATTAGGTTGAAATTGCCAAATACGTAAACAAATGTGAACTAATAAAGAATTAGATTTGCTTAAAAAGGTAGAAATTTACTTTCAAACAACTACGCGGATAAAGGAATTTTATTCATGCATGAACAAATAATGAATTAAGAAAAACACTGCATGATAACTCTATATATATATTACTGAGCATGTTGCCAACATCTGTTATAAGTAGTTAACCCTTCGTGTCAGCAGTCTGATGAGTTGTTTCCAGTGTTGTCGCTCCGAGGATAAATGGTTCTCGTGTTCAAAGCACTCAAGTGGTTTCATGACGCAGTTGAGATTAAAATAGGAAATGCCGACTTCACGTTGCATTTACACAGGATGTGTAACCTTTGGTTGTCCACATGTATCTCTTTAGTTACAAGTCTCGAGATGCTCTTTCCTACTTTATGAGCTTTATCTTTAAACAAAGGAATTAACAATTTCTCATAACATATGACAATGTATAAAAATAGTCTTTCCATTATGCAGTCGTTTATTCTATCAACTTTGACAAACTCAATATATCCAAATTATGCCTTTTGCACAATACTTCAGAGGTTACGAGGTAAATGTCTTGTTACATTCGATCATCTGATTGTTCACAGGTATTATCATTAAACCACACATGACTGTCTTCCTTGAGCTGTAAATATAACATACAACACGGCAAATATCACGAATGTAGGCTGAAGAGGAACACATGTTGATAAGTTGTATCTTTGGGACTGATCAGACCCTTGCGCATGCACATGGAGAGCAGTGCGATGTTCAACGCGGATGGAAAATTTGCTTGGCATTTGATCACACTCTGTCTTATTTTAACATGCTGGTTAAAACAGAAGGCTTTGCCTATTACGTGTTACAAATTATGAGATGCAAATGGTCTTATGTTTTAAATTGACTGCAATTATAAACTTGATCATTTGTACTATGTCATCAGTTCTGTGATTTATTTTGCTTTTATCAAGAGATACTAACTACAACAATAGGGTATTATGCTATATGATATGGTTACCATCGGCTGTAGTATATTAAAACATAAATTATACATTTAGATAAAAAAAATAGGCACCCCCTGTATTCTAAACATAAATGGGGTATGCTCTCGGATTCTTATGATAGTTTCACTAAATTTATCACTTTGGACTTTAAAAATGTATATTGTGTGAATATTGTCTTTAGAAATTTATGTTGACATTCTAAGAAGTTGCGGCTGAACTTGTTATGGCACAGATATATTTACCAAAATAACCATTGCCCTTGGACCGAAACTATGGGTTAGATTTAGGTTCCTGATAACCAAAACAACATGTGTAATACCAAGATGATTCTCAAGCTTTATAACATATATTAACCTTGTAAATGAGGGAGAAAATGTTCTAAAAATGATAACATTCCTCGACAATATTTGACAAAAAGGCTATCATCATCCAAATTGTACGTTACATAGTACTGTAACAAATGTCTTTTGAATAAAAGGAAGACACCAAAGTTTGGGCAGTTGGCTTGAAATCATTAAATTCATTACCAATAATCACTTTCATATCTCAGTACAATGTAACATGTTTTTTACGCTGTAATAACAAAAGAAGCGAAGAGTTTTCTGAATGAAACTTTATTTCCTTAAACGGCTGCATCATGAATCTATTATATTATGTGATTACTTTTACTTTCTTCATTCGTATCCAAAAAACTTTTCCTGTTCAGAAAACGTGGGGCTGCTTAACTTTTTATATATACATCCACGTCACGTTGCCAAGATAACCAGTAGTTACAGAAATAATCTAAGCACCTTAGCTCTTAAACTTAAATTTTTAAGAATGGTAGTTAATTTCAAATAACAATTGCTTCTTTCTTTGAAATAAGATATCTGAAAGGATGAGATAAAATGTTTAAAAATTGATTGTTAACTTCTGGAAGTAATGATGAAATATATGAAGGTAAAGAGAATTTTAAAATCAACTGGGCCAAGTAACTCAAGCAGTCGTTGTCGTTTCTTATAAATACTGAACATACACCGTTAGTTTGTTTTGGCAGTGTAGCACCAAGAAAGCGGTAAAAGTCTCTAACAGCGAGTTTGATGTTTTAAGATAAGGCACAACTCGAAAGAAGGGCGGGGTTACAAACAGGACAGGACCTCTTCACCATGCTGACCATTGCCATCTTCTTCATTGTCATCACGTTCCTCATTGTCATCTTTCTCATTGTCATCTTCCTCATTGTCATCTTTCTCATTGTCATCTTTCTCATTGTCATCTTCCTCATTGTCATCACGTCCCTCATTGTCATCTTCCTCATTGTCATCACGTTCCTCATTGTCATCTTTCTCATTGTCATCTTTCTCATTGTCATCTTCCTCATTGTCATCACGTCCCTCATTGTCATCTTCCTCATTGTCATCACGTTCCTCATTGTCATCTTCCTCATTGTCATCACGTTCCTCATTAAGAGAAAGGCAATGAGCCTTTTAAAGAATGCAAAAATAGTTCTGATAAAAACATTATAAAAAAACATTAGCCTTATGATCGATACTTCATAAGTGATGACTTATTTTCAATATGAGCACATGTGCTCATATCACTTTTGCCTGTTTCATAGCAAGTAACTTTCGTCATCTGTGACGTCATAAAACAATTGTTCGTGACCTCACTGCAGCGGGTAATCGCAAGGGAAGCAATCTGTTTTCTGAATATTTCAATGCGTCTTGAATTGAATAGAATCGATTATAAAAACATTATTACATTTGGATGAGTGTCAAATGTTTTGTATTTAGAAATTCGTACGGATTTATGTATAACGTTGGCTCTCAATCGGGTAATACAAAAATTAATATCATATGGCACACTTCCTCGGGTATAAAGTCTATTTATGAATATAAAGTGTCTTCGCGTGAGATAAGCAACAGTGGCGGAACTGTGGACAGTAAACAGGACGCTAACTTGCTTATGGCTTGTTGAGATTCAGTCTACTACTATGGCTGTCATCACTTAAAAACACGCGAAATGTCAAGGGCGTTTCTTATTTATGTGGAAGTGTGGTGATGCTGATGTTCCAGGTGCGAATACAACATATGATGTATTTCACCTGTAGTCGACGACCCCTTCCTACCTGTTGATCTAAACCTAATAGAGAAGCACATCACCATATCGATCACCGTGTGTCGTATCATGAATGCTGTATTAGTTATAACGTATATTTGTAACTATGTGAGGAGGAGCCGTGAGTTAGATCTGTTATTTGAAATTGGTTCATTTATGGGAATTATTCGTCGTAATTATTATCGAATTCATTTCATAACATGGACTATTCAAAATGATAACTTCTTGATCTATTGGTATCCCTTCAGAATAACATTTATTAGGTGACCATAGAATACAGACCCTGCTTCCGGAACATAACTGCATCAAAACTGGTCAGAGTCCCCTTCACTATGGTAGACTTAGTGCAGGATGGCACTAAGATTAACCTTAGTGTTAGGGATGTTTCGTGCGACGACCATCTTGTTCTGAAGTAATGTGGTCATTTAAAGAAGAGGCCATTTGACAGTCAACGTACTACAACCAATCGAATCCGGTCGACGCTGGTAACCACTCCACTGCAATGTTTAATTTAGGACTTTCTCTCTTTGATGGAGAAGCAACTTCTGGATACTCCATCTGAAGTCAAATTACTTGATAATGAGAGAGTAACATTCCAAGTCGGTAAACTGTAAAGCAAGACAATATATCTCCCTTCGATTTACATAAACGCCATTTTTGTCAGGAAATGTTAAGCATTTTCAATTTGAAAATTGAAACAATTATATTTAGTTGTAAAAAGCACCTGTTACCAGGTTTACCAAATTAATCCCAATTGGTTTCACAAAATTGTCAACAACTTGAATTCTTTTCTTTAAAAACAAAACCCATTAAGGAAATCATAAGCATCAGCATAATCCTTGACTATGACAATGTAGCATAAACATTTCAAAAGATGATATTAGGTATACTTAATAACTCAAAGCTGTTTATGAACAGAAATATTCTGATCTTATTATGTTTTGTTTTGAAATCTTTATCTTTATCTGTGTCATACTATATATTCTCTCTGTGAACTCACAAGGGAAAAATGCCTAGAACACATGGTTTCAATATTATTCTATGACATCGCATTTTCATCACTTTTGTTTGAATGTGTTTATAACCACTGATCTCCAACTTAAAATTGAAAGGAAATACAGCCATATGTTGCGTCCGTTACACACTAAATCTGAAAAACCGTTGTACATAATGTGACACATGTTTCAAATAAGCTCATAATCTATACTTCAGAAATAAAATGTTTTATAATATTGTATTCAAAATTGTACATTGCACTCCAGCATGTAGTGCGACCTTGATTGTACAGAATTGTCCTTGTGTGAAAATATCGAATTTGAATCATATTTTCATAGCCACGTACCATAAACAAATAAATAACAGTTTTTTCTTGTGAAATTCAACTTTACAATTAACAAAATTTTTTAATGTAAATACCACCTTAGAACTTGAGATGATTGACTGTCCCACATTTGATGATAGAAGAGCAGATACTTGTTTTATACCCAGTGCACAATAAATAAACGTGCATAAGCCACATGAAAATTCAATGAAGTTATTTTGGGGTTTGATATTAACACCAAATTTTTTTTCGTGGAAGTGGATTTTACACATATGCGCAAAATACACATAAGTGAACGAAGTTCAGAGAGGACAAGCTGGTACATTAAGAAATACGTGTAGATGCAATTGAATGGTGCACAACTGTAACACTGCTTTGAGGTCATACTTAGTAGTAACATTTCTTCGGTTCGGGGTTCGAACGGACACCCTAAGTGTTGGCAAGACAGTATCAGTAGCTAACAAACACAAAAATCAACGTCCATTGAGGGGTAGTTAAGCTGTTGGATCATATATATTCTGTTATCCTGCTTAGTATGGAAGTTTTAGAGTTTACTAGTTTCACAAGTATATAATGATTTTCATTAATAAAAACCTCAAATCGATCTTCAGCTGAAATGTTCAAAATCAATTACATGCAACTAATCAAAACAATAAGTGAAACATGAATTTTTTCTTTTGAAATGGCAATGTCTAAAAGAAAGACTCTTATTAGTTATAGAATGACTATTATGAAGTTTTCAGAACTATCCATTTCTCGAATTTACCGATATGAACGGACAAAATAACTCATAACACAGGGGACATCAAGGATAAGACCTGTGCAAAAAAAAAGTTTATTACACACGTGTTCTGAAGATCTTTATGAGATAATTTTGGTTATTTGAAACAAGTGTTGTGTAACCAGTTGAAAGTTATTCAACGAATGTTGTGTAACCAAAACAGGTTATTCAACGATAGTGACGTCATAATGCCAAACTACTTTAACAATCGAGCGAGTACAAGTGATCTTCCGTTGCCACCTCAATATTTCAGATTAACATCACACCTATATCCAAGCAGTTATCAGCAACAAAATACAACCAAACATCACATTAAATTTGTGAATAATAAATTATTGACGTAGGATATTTTTTGAAAAAGTATTATTTGTGTTCAAAGTAATTATCAAGTGATAATTTCGTCGATGAAGCAGTCGCGGCAGAGTTATCTCCCATTAGGGCTTTGTTTACATCCTGAACGTAGAGTGCATAAACAACTACAGTACGCTGTCGATGAACCGCCACAATGACTTGAGTCATATTTTAAGTGACCAATCTACTTTCCGTTCTCTCGCACTTGTCGAATCATGTCTAAATGAGAGTAGTCTCCCTTCCAACTCTGTTGTCAACCTCGCTTTCCAGAGCAATCAGACAACCAGTTACAGGAGTACCGAGCTCTTGCAGTTCATCTTCTCAGCCCTCATATATGGTGGTACCCCAAGAAATTATAACTTCCTTGGACCAGAAAACAAGAAAATGAGACTTGATGACCTGTAATTTCTTGTATCTAGTTTGACAGACTCGGTGTTACTTTGATCAAAGCGAGCTGCCGTTGTTCATCTATCGTTAGCCACCACTGGACCCAATACCTTACCGTGGTGTGGTGGTTCGCGTGCTTCAGAGACCCCAAGAGCTATGCCAGCTGGAGCTTCCATGCTCCTGGTAGGGACACCCAAGCTGGACTGGTCGACGGGTAGAAGCCAGACTAAATTTGAGTCGTTCTAAAACCTGTTGTCTATTTCTCGCTATGCCTTTCTTTCCGTCTTTCCCCTCATCTTGTCGATCCCTTTCTCCCTCATCTGTCCACTCTCTTTTGGATGCTTGTCATCCACGTGTTTAATAACTGAAATATTGTTCAAAGCACGTTAAACCCCAACTCACTCACTCACTCATCTATCGTTAGCAGTGACACGTCAAAATTAGCGATGACGCGTCAAGTGTTCAGTGACGGAGAATATTGTAATTGCGTGTTGATCTGTCAAGTTGTTTTCCTGTCACTGTTTATCAAATCTTCGTACATTAAACCATATGAAAAATAAACTCATATTTCTGTTACGTATGGCTCTTTGATTCTTTTACAACTATTAACGTGGCCTATGTTTCAGACAAAAGAGGCAGTGTATTATTGAGCACAATGTTTTCATGCGCGCTAACGTCTTTCAGTGAACATTTTGAGGTCTTCAAAGAACAAGTTTCCTATTCTCCTATGTGTAATAAATAGATCACAAAACTCGCGGGTGTTGAATATTTTTTTCGCTCGTGAATAAATCAAAACGTTAAAAAATATCTCGTTGGAATATTTTCCATATTCATCACACACTCGTTTTGTAATCTCCATATAGTTAACATTTGCTAAAAGAAACCAGATCTAAATTATTAAAGGTATTGAAGTTCTCGAGACACCAATATTAAATTTTTCTTTAAAAGACATAAACCACACATGCCATTGCCGAGAAAAGGACTCATTTGCCGTACCCAAGTTATAGACAGTTGGTGTTGATACCCCTGGAACAGGTGATGTCCACCTTCATTAAGAAGAGCTCAAAGTGAATGGCAGACAGTTGATGTCTTTATTGCTTCAAGTTTAATGATGTTAGATTACCCCAAAATAAGTTAATTCCACAGACAATCACAGGAGATGCCAATAGGGACACTATCAATGAAAAGGTTATCTTTAAGGAACAAATACTGAAGATGTTTGGCCAGACTACAATTCTGATCACGAAGACAAATCGATGTTTAGTTAGCAATAATATTCAATTCAATTAGCTTCGAGCGAGCTATCATGCAGATTGTGCAAATTCATGACATGATTCAATTCAAAGACATGATAAGATGGTGCCCTAGCTTTACAAATAAGAAGTTATGTGGTTTATAAAAGCATAAACATGAATGCATAAATAATTAACGTGTTGACCAGACAAGGAAAATGACACCTCAAAGGATCCTTTTATAATTTTTATACATTCAAATACACTGAAAAGCTGTTACAGAGAATGAATGTTGAAGATAACTTATCCAAATAAGACAGGCGAAACCAGCAAAGACATTTTAACGGACATGTTTTTAGTTTTAATGGTTAACATTGTTTGCAGCGAATTGCAATATGATCTGGTCATGAAGCTTCTTTCCAATATGCATACATAAGGGGAAACACAATTATGACAAAAACAATGATTATATTTGTTCTTCCTTTCCAGATATATATATATATGAGTCCTCGTGGTTTACTCTATTTAAAGAAAATAATCAACAAAATACAACCAACTCAACTCGTTAAATGGCTCAATTCGGGATAATATCATATTAGTTAAACACTATGTATAACTATTATATTAAGTTTCTTTATTGTGATTAATTCTTAATAGTATTAACTTCATAAAGTTATCTCATGCTTTTCGGGCGCGTTCGGCTTCGGATCAAGAGGTCCGTGGTTCGAATCCCGCCAGGGGCTCGGCAACTTTGTCTGCAGTAGAGAACTGTTCTGCACGAAGTCAGGTTTGGGTGCAATGCTACACTGAATATCAGCGCAGTACCACCCATGGTTAGCTAGTTCCAGCCGATGCTCGCAGGTTTCACCGCAATGAATAGCTACAATGGTGTTGAGGGCTTACTCCCTGCAATAATACTAGCAGCCGCGATATAAGTGAAATAATCTTGAAAGCGGCGTTAAACACTAACTCACCTCACCTCATCTCACCTCAGGCTTTTCCGATATTATCAATTAAATCACAAAAATCATATCACATTATTTGTAATATTTTGCTGATTTGATCATGGTAAAAACAATTACAATTTTAAATTTACACGAATTTAAAAGAAAAGCTATTTGATCTGCAGCTCGCTAGGCTCTATATATATTTTAATAAAAGGTCCCAGATTAACAAGAGCCGCCACAGGATCACCAAATCCATTTATTATATCTTAATTAGATATGGACTCTGTTCATAAGATATTAGCTTTATAGGCCCTTTTGCTTCTGGAGAAGAAGATGAAAACAGTGTGGCTCGTGTGGCCGTTATCAGTTAAGCTAAGGAGGTTTACAAAATATCTCAGTTTTCTAGGCCTTTTGCTCCTGGAAAATAAGATATGGTTTGGGGCGTAGTCCTTGTGGCCCTTATTAGGGGTCAAAGGGTCAGCAAATGTATAAATCATAATCCCCATCAGGAGTTTCATCACAAGGGTTTAGCTTTCTAGGAATCGTGCCTCTGGAGAAGAAGATGAAAAGAGGCTTTTAGGGCGTGGCTCCTGTGGCCTTCATCAAAGGTCACAGGGTCACCAAATGTTTAAATTAGAAAAGTCATTTGACAAGAAGTTTGTACATAATAGTTCTGATTTCCTGAGCCGAAATGGTTCTTGAGAAGAATACGAAACACTGAACAGTTTACAGACTGATTGACGCCGGACGCCATGCAATGCCATCAGCCCATCGGGCCTTTCAGGTCAGGTGAGCTAAGAATTTAAAAGCTTAATGCTTGATATAGCCTTCATACTTACGAAATCCTAGATTATGATCATTCCAATACTTTTCAGGTCTCGCAATCTACAGGGTGGTTAAACAAATTACAAATTGATACATTTTATAGACTGTTTGAACAATGTCCAGATTTTTAGCAAAAGATCTGCATATTGTGATCATTCCTAACTTGCGGGATGATCAAATCCTTTTTACAAATGACTCGTATTTGATAACACAATTAAAAGAGAAAGTAATCCTAACTTGCGGGATGATCAAATCCTTTTTACAAATGACTCGTATTTGATAACACAATTAAAAGAGAAAGTAATCCTAACTTGCGGGATGATCAAATCCTTTTTACAAATGACTCGTATTTGATAACACAATTGAAAGAGAAAGTAACGTTTACACACTCGCTTAAACAGCTTAGGAAACTTTTATATAATTGACTTAAGAAACTAATTAATTATTAGACACATTGATGTCAAACGTTTCAAATTAAGACTCTGCGTTCTCACGTTGACTAAACAGCTGACACAAACATTACAAGATAATCTACCACAAACGTGCTAAGTACAGTAAACTAGATGCCTGAACTGGCAACAAACCAGAAAAAATGGTTTATTTCAATTTAACTTTAACAGTTTTTGTGGAAACACTTTCAAAAATGAAAATCAGCAATTGGTTTTCGATTCTGTAACTGTTTTCCGAAGTTTTAACCTACAGATTAAAAAGGTACATTTTCCATTTTAAGTAATTATCATTAATTTACACCTTAAAGGAAAAATAAATGTTAAATAAGGCATACTTCCAGGGCATTTTCGACGGAGCTTTTATTTTAACAATCTTTTTCAATACGTACATTCTTTAAAAACTGTAATTGAGGACCAGTATTATAGATTTGAATCAATGAAAACATCCCCCTAAAATATCCACCCCGGATAAAATCCGATTTGAAACTGTCGAAATCTCCCCTCTCATATTTTCCTTATTTGCTTAGCAAAACAAATTTGGGATTTAAGTGTCTGCTAACTCAAATGACAGCTGTCATATTCCCAGCGGACGGAGCATGTGCCATAGACAAAGACATGGTAGCTCAAACCACTCGACTGTTATAAAACATAAACCAATTAAGTTTACCGAATAAGAACACAAAGGTTATTATAAATAAAATTTATAAGAATAATAACATGAATGACACACTTTAATTGAACCCATTTTGGTGAAACTAATTATGTGGTTATAACCTGACTCCTGTGCTAAAAATACTCATATTGAATGGCAAGGATAAACAAACACATATAATTGAAGTGACATTTGAGAAGCCAAAGGGTTGGATACACGTGCGTTTCCAAGCTGCTTTGCGGGGCGGCGTTAGCGCGTTCGGCTTTGGATCAAGAGGTTTATGGTCCGTATTCAGGCGGGGGCTCGGCAACTTTGTTCAGCAGTAGAGAACTGTTTTGCAGGCGGTAAGGCTTGGGTGTAATGCTACACTGAAGTATACTGCGGTGCCATCAATGGTTTGCTAGTTCGCTAGTTTCAGCCGATGATAAATGACATGTATACAGAGGTAACAACTTGTGCTGTGCAGTGAGGATCGATATTTATTTATAATTGGGGCCTTGAAGTAATCTTGTAAAGACATCCATAAGGTATTTTGCTAGGTTGAGTACTTATTTTGATTTTACAGAATTCTTTACAATTAAATGTGAGTATATCTACTCCGTCCTCTCTAACGTAATTGCCTTCTTCAAGTATATTTTGATAAAGGGCTTGAAAGACTTTCCTCCATGATTAAATGGATTACCCTTAAACCCTTAAAAGTCTTACATCTAACGGTGTAAGTGATCACCTGTCACTCTCATTATCGATTGCAATTGTATGTTATTTGAAGCACAATTCGTTTTTTTATTTCGGGACATCAAAGCATGTAGAGCGACCATTTGTACTGAAGTTTAGACTCTTAGAATTAACATTGAATCCAATTTTCAAATTCATGTAGTACCTGTTCTTGATTTGTTACAAACAGCTTTGACAAACATGTCCCTTAAAATGAATATTTGAATTACATACCAATAGAAATTACATTGCATAGATATGTGTTGCCGATACTGATGCCGTTTGAATGTATGACAAAAAACTTGGATGCATTTTCTGAAAATTCAAAACGTAAGGAACAGTGAAAATTGTTTAAAATAATGTTGATATATCAAGAAGTCTACATGTCTCAATGTCATTAAGCAAACTCCAACTACGCTTGAATTTTCTGTAACGATCCGTCAATATATCTAGAGAATTACTGATCGAGGTACATGTTCAGCTGACTTTTGACGAATTTTGAACCGACCAATAACATGAGGACAGGAAGTCAGCTTTCAACCAATCAAAGATGTGTTTCTTTTGCATCTTGATCAATAGTCACATGCTGACGTTTAATCTACGTTTGTCTTTATTTATCCTTTAAAACTGATCTTGTGATTGTTTGACTTGTTGATTTACATTTGTTTGTTGATTTACTTTTGCACAAATGTACCAAAAAAATCAACACATAAATATTCCGCTAAATTATTTCCACAGAATTGACGCTTTCGTCATAGTTTTCAACACAATTCACTGCGAAACGTTGACAACATTCGGATTTTGAAATCGAGATGCTCAAGAACTGGGAAGAATCGCATTGATCATGACCCGCGATTCGAAGTGCTCGGCCAGCTCTCTTTTCATTGGCTGATGTTCGCGCCTGCTCGATACCGAATGAGTGGGTAATTCGCTAGATGTAATATCGGACTTTGGGACGTATTCTATTACGACTAGATTTATCTATATCGGGTAGAACCCATACTCCATTTGAGTCGTTCTAAAACCTGCAGTCCTCCCCTTATAACACTTTTCTTTCCGTCTTTTCCCTCATCCTATGTCCACTCGCTTTTTGATGATTTTCATCAACGGGTTAGATAACTGAAATATTGTTTATAAAAACATGTAACATCCCAACTCAATCAAACAAATTGTGAAGTAATTTGAGTACAATTCCTTTCATGATATACATGGCAATCAATACATGTGGTCCTGAGTCTCCAGTAATAAAAGGAAGGTATTCCAATGACGACATCTATAAGACGGACTAAGATTCTGCTCAACAATGGGACTAAGACAGAAACACTTGCTTATATACACCTTGGAAGGAATATTGAATGAGGCAGGAGTGTCTGACCTACAACGCATTTACAGACATATCAGACATGTATTGATGTGACATCATCAGCAACATACTGGAATACATGGTGAGAATATCATCAGAAGGTGGCGACCAACGTAAAGTTGATTTCCTGACTACACTGATTCCTTAATAATGTTTTCAAGGACAAAATCAGCATGGTTTCTTCAGAAGGTTCTATATGCTATAGTTGTTAGATGATACAGATCATATCCCTGATTGATTTAATGTTAAGATTTGTTAGCGCACGTTGATAGTTTGTTTTCATTTCGAACCATATCAATTGAAATCTTATGATTTATGAAAATGAAATGTTTCAATTGGGTTTTCCAACTGTCGGTACATTGGATTTCAGCGCAGTACCAGACATGGTTCGCTACTTCTAGTCATTGCTCGCAGGTTTCACCGCAATGCTTAACCTTAATGTTGTTGCGGGCGTTCTCACTGCAATAATACCAGCAGCCGTGTAATAAGTGAAATACTCTTGAAAGTACTGTTACACCCCAAGGTCACCTCACCTCACTAAACCTCAAACTGTCTCTTGCATTCAACATGTTTCACTATTCAGATTCCCCTCATCGTCCTGTCGCAGACGGAACAACTCATTACCGATTGATAGTGTTTTGCTACATATCAGGAAGTCAGCACTCAGCAGAACTCATGTATGAGGTTGTGGTGTGCAAACGCCGAATGTCTGAGCACCTAACAGTATCCCTTGACTTGGGATATTTTCAGTTTTCGCAGCATCACTCTCATCGAAGTGTCATGAGTGTTAACACTTTGTTCTGAACAAACATACATGAGTATAGTAGTGAACTTATAGTGGACATTATGTTAGTCCTTAACAATGTTTATGTTGATTTTCTGATGATCAGTAACGATGTACTTGGATAATATAAGAAATGTAAGAGTTTACATAGTAAGAAAAGTGTTGCACCCCCAAAATAAAAGTTTAGTGATTTCGACACGCACCAAACACCCGTTTATGTTATGTTTTATCCATGAATCTGCTATGTTGTAGGATTGATTTTATCATGTTTTGCAGGGATATTAATCATCCAAACGCGACAAGGTGAAGGTGCAATTTGATATCCACGATTTCCGAAATTTGCAGTATTTCGGTTATAAAAGCGTCGATACAAGCCGTTTAATTCTTTGTAACCTAGAATGCCGGGTGCTTAAATGACAGGGGCTGTCAAGTGGCAGATTATTGGTCTTCTCGGAACAGGTCTTTCTTCCAAGGAAATTGCAAAAGCACTGAACGTCATTACGCTACCAAAAGTCGTTTAGCAAGAAAACATGCACGAACCAATGACGTGAAGAATCGCACACCCTCAAGCAGACCACGTTTCACATCCGTGAGAGAGGAAAAACCATTGCTTAGGCTAGTAAGAAGGTATATAAGGACGTAATTAAGCATTGCCTGTTTAGTAAACTGAAATTTCTTTTTTCTTGGATTTCTAAGATAAATTAAAGGAATAAACCACACGAGCCATAGAGCAATTTTTTAAACTTCTTGCTCTCAGAGCCAATCGGTTTTAATGAGACTGAGCTCAACAATTTCGAACAAATAGCTCCATCAGCCAAGAAGCACCGACATCAGCTATCCTCCAATGAAGACTTAAATCATCAACAGGGGTCCGTGATACCATGGCGTATAGAAGAAGTCTACAAATATGGTCCTAGAGCTTTCTTGCCCTTCATGTTTAAGAATTATTTGTTGTAAATCTGCCTGTTTACTCAGAGCAATCTCTATTAATTTTTGTATCTCACTGTCATTACGCGTTGTGCATAAAGTGTGTCACCATAAAAGTATCTATAAGGTTTCATGATATCGACGATGGACGACTACACATAGTACTTATAGCGTCTCGAGACCCTACTTAAAGAGGTTCAACGTTAAGAAATAAGTAGATTTCCATCACCATGTCAATCCAGGACTAAGAAACCTTACATAGGCATGTTTTCAGCTGTTGCAGATATCTTTGTATGTGAAGTCTCTACTACAGTATTTTTTGCATTCCTAATTCCTTATCCAAACAAATGCCTATGTGAATAGGATCTGTTTTACTTAGAAAAACAGAGAGTGTTTTTATCTTAACGTTTTGAAGTTCTAAGACTGCGGTATGTTGTGACACTAGCCTATCGGTCCAGTGCTCAATATGCGTCGATATAGATCGTCAAGTGAGTGGATAATGGTGCTAGTGCTGTTTCTGGCCCTTTATTTGTTAATGTAAAAGGTCGGCATTTCTCCAGACATGAGTTCAATATCGAGCTGAAACATGTTTTGCAGATAGCGGCGTTCGAAAAGACAAGTTTCAGAGGACACTCCTTTTGTGGCGACCTCTGCAGGAAAAGCAAAAGTGTCTGAAACATTAAAAATACCTTATGTGGATGATCATTTACTGTTGTAACAGATACGGAAATCAGTCGTGCCGATAAAAGATTAAGTACAAGATGAAATCAATGTGACTTGTATATGTGAACTTTCATTGCTATAGTAACTGTTATATTTTATTGAGGAATTCAAGTTTCTTCAGTTGGCAGTTAATCCCTTTGATGCCCACAAGAAGAGTGATTAAGTTAAAGCTTAACCTAACTTTTAAACTTAAAAGAGTGTTTTGCTTGGGAGTAATCTGTGTATTAATGCTCTAGCTCGTCATAAGGATTCCCCCTACAACAAACACCGTGTTATCATATTTAACATCACTCATAAGTTGTGTTTATTAATATTAGTGTGTAGCTTTAATCCAATTCCATTGACGGCACTTTCTTTTGTGTTATCACTCTCACATATACATTGTGTCATAACTTACTATATGCTATAAAGATTATAATTCACATTCCTAGAAGTATTCAAAATTGTATTACTCTAATCAGTCTTAAAGTAGTAAAGTTTTTAAATGTGCCAGGTTGCTGTTCATATCATTGAATATCTTGCATGTAAGACAGTAACAAATGAAAGTTGCTAAAGATTTCATTGACTCTACTTTGAAGGGGATTATCTCTCTCCCTTGTCTTTTTCCAAGTGTTCACTTACTCTAAAATGAAATCATAAATGCTTTTACCATTTTATTTAAGACATTATCTTAAATAACAATGAATGTATCGCTTTATGTTCCCTAGGACATATACATGCTACAATTGTATAAACTACCCTAGTCATTGTTACTGCCATTGCAGATTTTACACAAAACGTATGATTTCGAAATATCAGATATCACTTGATAATTTAGATTACTTTTAGCTTACAAATATGACAACACTGATACATGAATAGGGAACCTTTCATCTAAGTAAAGTTATATGTTTGCCTACAAACAAATGACGCTTGAATGCTATCAATGGCAGATATGAATTAGATATTCCAAAGAGAGAATGGCGTCTAGACACGATTCTATTTCTGTTGGCAATATCTGGAAAGCAATAAGAAGACATGAAGGACACTAACTAATGATTCTCACAACGTTAAATAAAGGATCTCATCACGTTCATGAATGAGTTTGTAAATAATGCACATTGTGTGGTAATAGTACTATTTATGAATTGATTACATGTTTAGAACCTTGTTTTAATCAAAAGTGATTTATTACAGAAATAGTAAGCTGAGCAATTTATAGTGTGCTTTCATTAAGATGAATTGGAATACATAGGTGCCTTTAAGTAAATGGGAATGACTATTTGAATATATAAGTGTGATTTACACTTTTCACTATGCAACGTCCTGTTAATTTGATACGCATTGCCAACACACACAAGTAATATATGTGAATGTTAAGATCTATTGTAAAATTTCTTTGCAAAACTCTAACTTGATAATGCATATACTAAAGCAGGTCACAACTAAAATGTTCAGCTTTTTGTCATCAGACCGTTCAAAAGTCCGTCTGTCAAGTGGTCAACAACAGCAGGGAATACAACACTTATCTGAAATGCTGTGTACTCTGCTTTTTTCTCTGCCCTCTTTTGCTCGCTCGGCTATTCTCAATAAAGGAGTAGAATATAAACCATGTCAGGAAAAAGATTAAAAGGATGTTTTACTAATATACATTTTGAAAAACTTTCTCGACAAAGATAACCTCAGAGGCTTTAAAAAGTATTTAAAATGTCATCTAACATTAAGTTCTTATTCATCCAAACTTAGAAACTGTTTAGCACACCCCGAAATAACAGCTTGTGTAAGAAGAGGTAGATATAATATTCCGAACAGATGGAGTTTTATGATCCGATGTACAGTGTTCAGTCAACTTTTCCACTACATGAAAGCTGGTCGCTAATCGTATGTTAATCAAATGTCACTCATTAATAATCAACCTTCTCATTACATAACCAGACCAAAATATCCACGTATGTAACTAATTTCCCGGATAATAGCGATTTTAGGTTACACATGGTAACGTTTAGCCCACCAACATTTTCAGTTAAATTACAATATACTTCATAATGAAAATTAATTGACATTATGCATTTTATTATAAGAATTTCCAGCTATGCTAATGAGACCAAATGTAAACATCAATTACATGAAAATGCATTTAAAAAATTATTAACCTCGGCCAGATCGAAATTGGTGGGACTATAGCAATGTTTGATAACGCATCTAAATAAAACTCTAAATCTCAAAAGATATGTTAATAAACTTATCATATCTGCTATAAACTTGTCAACAGGAAAGCACAGGGAATATTATCTGATTCCATATGTAAATAGGTAAGGAATAGATAACTATGATTTATCATGGATTTTCAATACCATAAATATGTTTGAGGGAAATGTCATTATTATTTAAGATTTATTCCTTTCTAAATCTAATCTTCACATTATTTGACAAATAATTTGACAGATTATGGATTGTTTTCAACATTCTTGAAGACAAGGTGGGTTCATCGGATGAAGATACTCAACGACTACTTCGTTTTTAAAGATTTATTTTATTTAAAGAACCACTGATAAAGTACTTATGAAAATGAATGTCCCGTCACATCATCAATCTTAAGTTCCAACTCAGTTATTTCATCCATTAATTGGTTTTACAACTACAATTGGCTATCTAAAGCATCTTCTCCAAAACTATAGTTTCATATGTTTTACAAAACCTCTCTAGATATGAACTATTGAAAAGAAAACTCTGATTTGACTGGATATAAACTCATTCAAATATTAAACAATGACTTAAAAACTAACATGATCAAAAATTAATGTTAAGTTAGAAACGAATTACCGACTGAAAACGTGTTTCGCTGACAGCCTCGAAGTTGATCTCATCATGTAGCCACGACCGCCTTGCTTATAATCGAAGGCCAGTAAAACCCTGTGCGAACCTTGTTTCATGCACATGTAAACTGGTGTGTAAATTCGTTCATTTTCTTAGTATAAAGCACTGTTCTTTTAAAATAAAACTTCAATTATAACAATCATCATCATATACACAATACTAGAAACAATATCAACTTTAAACAAAAGAATTTAGTTATCATTGTATACAAAAAGATACGACAACAACTCAATCTAACCCCCTGATAATCATGGCTCTGTGAAACATTCTTTGTGATTTCGAAACTCTTGAATTATCCTTTCAGTAGTTTCTAGTTTTAATATGATGATTTTCTAAATTTAGATGTTGTTCTCCATAGGAAGAAATATAACGTCTTTCATAGATACGGAGGTAAATCTCCGAAATGCGCGTGCATCTTTTTTCAGACATTATAAGATTTCATTTGTTTAGTTCAAATGTAAAAGGAGGTTCGATCCTGACATTGTTTTAATAAAATGTTGTTCTTAACTGTTCATTGTCACAGAAAAGTACTTAGTAAGGAAACACAATAATGCGTTTCGTGTTATTTCATATGACTTGCGTATCTGTTTAAAAAATAACTTATAATAGGTCAACAAACTTCGAACATTATGGGAGGTCAACACAAACGCGTAAGAGGTAAACACCTTTTCCGGAAATTAAAGTAACATTGGTTTTTTTCACACCTTGCATGCAGATATCACCTTAAGCTTGGAAATTATTGGAAAATAATGGCTGAAAAAATGTTCCGTTTGAGGAAAACTGCATAACGATAGGCATAAAATGCATCACGAAAATTATTACAATAGATATGGTAAACTTATATAATTGTCACATAGTTCATGGTTTGTATTTGTTTCAGACATTAGACGTCTTAAAAAATATTAGTATCTAATTGTGTCTACTTCAAAGATCGTATCAGCTTAGAAACTTTATAGGGGCACAGCGTACTTTCTTTGAGTCAAATGTGTCTCACTTTAGAAATGGTGTTAGTTTATCGAGAGGTATCGGTTGTTCAAGAAAATCAGAATCAATTGCATATCAGTTCAGTAAAGTGACAATAAAACGGATTAAAGTCGTAATTTGTGATCGAAAACCGGACAGTGGCGCGCTTATGATTCAAACGTAATTTTGGAAACTTGTTTACAAAAGATCATCAACAAAAACAAGACAATATCATATTTCTGACATTTCAGAGATGAAGATACACGTATAGGGAGAGGAGTTTAACTCAGGTCAATAGGTATTTTGGCTCTCACTAAAGCCACATAAAAAATCATTAAACATACTCTTTGTCACTTTAAGAAAAAATCAATTGAAAATAACGACAGAATGATCCCAAAGAATCGTTTCAATCATCTGCTGGAACAAGGAAGTTTTATTGCTCATCTGTTCGATCTCTTCAATGTGAGAATAAACAAATAAAGTTGTACTTAGCAAACAGTGCAGGTTTATCATGTGGAAGACAAACACGCTTATAATCATCAGGATTTGTTTGTGCGTCAACAGTCCAGATTTGTCAATGCAAACAAATATTTGTTAGATGTAGATGAATTGTTACTTGAGTTGCCATGACTACTTTTGGCTGATCAGATTATCAAAGTTCCTTCGTGTTCAATCTGTTCCAATCAATCAAATCAGTGAATATGTGGCCACAAGATATGATTATATTTCGCTTCCATTTTTCTTTCAGTAATAGAATTCATTATTATTGATTTGATTACTTCCTTCACAAAATACAAACCTGTACTCACTAAAAAATCTTTAATTCAGAGTTATTTTTCATTTTCTTAAAGGATACGTCAAACACATTATATAAAAAATGTTATAAGGGTTATTCTTGACATTCCTAGAATTATTAACAATTCCCAAAATGTTACCATGTAATAAGTGACAAAGATGCAGAGTTTGTTAATGTAGCAGGTTGTTCGAAGTAAACAATGCGTCCTGTATTGCATTTAAAGATACTTAAGTTTGAATCTTTGACAGAACGTATTTCATTTACTGTATGATTTTGAACTATCGTTTATCACTTCTATTTGTAATGATTCTTATAACACAAATATGATAATAGCAATACAAAAAGGATAACCTCGCAAATAGGTATCAATCACTGATCAGTTTCAATGAGGCAACACTAACACGGCTATCATTGAAAGATGTAAATTTGATATGCCTTACAGGAATGGCGTCTAGACACGATTTTATTTCTGACGATAATAACTTGACACTAATCAGAAAAACACCAACTCATGACTCTAGCGGCATAAACAAAGAGGTCTCATCAGGTTCGTTAATAATTTTGTAACTAATGCGCATTATTTTAATAGCACTCTTTAGTAACTGATAACTTGATAAGAACCTCACTTCAAAACATCCAAGTCTGACATTTAAGATGGAAGATAGCAACATAACGCTTCCTTTCCTAGATGTATTGGTATCCATTCAGGCAAGACAAATTAAAACAGATATATATATATATTACAAGTCTAAAGATTCCAAACAGTAGACAACAGATCATGTCACCCCTGCCAACTATTCGATACTCTCTGGCCGTAGGCCATGGTAGCAGACTGTACTATTCTAGACTTTTGCCTAAAAGAACTAGAAATTTGTTTTTAAAAACAGAGGTTATCCTGGCAAAATCATCTTGGATGCTATATCAAAATCCCGTTCTTTTAACAGGGAAAATCTTTCATCAATCCGGTAACCTTTTCTCTATTATCACGATATTTAATCCCTGCAATCCAAACATCTTCCCAAAAGGCGATAGACATTTGTCCAAAATTAAAGCATTAGTTTTGCGGTACTAAACTGATAAACAATAAACGACAGAGAAACAAACTGAAACAACTGTTATCAAAAGCGTGGTTTGTTGACCATAAAATTGAGTTAGGTCAGAAAATCACAAAATGTAATAGGCCGAATTGGCGGACATGCCCACACATTTTTAATGAAAGTTCATTCACCTTTAGAAATACTTAAAATTCAAAATAATGGAAAACATGTCCTGTGCCTTCAGAAATTTAATATACGTTTTAAAATGCGCTGCATGGTTGTGGTGAAAACAGATTTTTGCTAAACGGGGGATGTAATTAGAGTAAGAGTGCGGGTAGATAAACAACAAGTCAAAACGCCAAATTATGGATGTATCCCCTTAGTGCGCACATACATGAATGCGCAAGTAACTCCAATCCCCAGTTTACAATTTGTCCAAGCTATAAAATACGCACAGAGAATAAAGAGCTGAGGAAAATCAAAGGACGATCGTTTATAAAAGGATGTAAGTTCAAACTGAACTGTACATAACGTTAAATCGTGTTGACGCAGCATTTACTGTTCATTGTTATAGTTGATTGGCGATGACCTGATATCCAAAAATTCATCTCAAGTCTTTTATTCTTAAGGATAATTATTATTCGAATAATTATCTGTTACGAGTTCTGATTAAGGACAAACACTGATGAAGGCAGATCGACTCCGGTTGTTATGTTCGAATAAAGCAATGAACATATATGTCCAATGGGCACCCTGACATTTCTCTTCCCGTGTTAAAATACAATAAGAACAAGATTCCATTAATTGTGATTCCATTAAGTAGTTGATTTAAATCCATCCTGCTACATCAGCATAATTGAATCCGCTGATCCAGCTCCTTCCATATACCCTGATCTCTTGCGAGCCAAATCCCTCGTAAGGCTGGCGCGATTTAAATCATTCTCAAGGATATATTTAACCTAGATTTCAACACATATATACATTGTTAACTGGAGGAAAATGCTAGATATTATTAGTGATTTGAACTACAGACAACGTGCCCTGAAGACATCCACAAATTAAAACATGTGGTTTCAATATGACGTATTTTATAACGCATACATCCCTTTGGTGGAACTCTCTGTGTATCTTTACATGAATTAACTCATTGTCTCCAAACGCAGAATTATATGGTGCTACATCGGAAAGTGTGTCCTGCCACACACGCTTCTGGACAATGACTTGCATCATTTAGAATATACCTTAATGAACTTTGATATATAATGTGAAGTAGGTGATGAACTTATGTATTTCAAAATTTAAAGGTCAATGAGAAAATTTACGCTTGGAAAATGTTTAGGGTGGTTCGTTGCCAAACCTTTTTTTATAAAATTGACTATATCATCTTGATGCCCCTTAAAGATTTATTTATCTTCTAGACGTTAATAATCTTCAGAAATTTATATTGTAAGATAAGAATAATTGAAAATACCGATATGCTGATATGATTTAACTCATAGAGATGTTAGTTTTATCTGGTGCAGATTGACCTGTTGTCGAATAATTAATTTCATTACTCGCCCCGTGTAAAATACTGCAGTATTATATGAATACGAAAATATTGAACTTGTGTAATACCGCTGCGCATATTACGTCATGTGTTGGCACCACCGTCACATTAGCAAGCAAGTCACGGAATGTATACTTTCGTCACACAAGATCGGCATTCATGCTTGATTTATATAGGCTAGAAATATACAGAATACTTAGCTTCCTACCATTTAAAAAAAAATTCTAACTACCTGCATAAAAACATTGGAAATAACATATTTCATTTCATTTTACATGCAATAAGAGAACCAGTTGATACAATCTAGAATTTTTGCAATCTGCTAACAAATCTGAACAAGTTAGAAGAAAAATCCAGTTATTGTATTCATCGACATGAACCGGAAGGTCGGTCAATAACACACTGCACAAGGATTGTCCTCGTTGTTCTCACCAAATCAGACACGTTGATCAATGATGAGATTCCTGTTAAACGTACATAATCAAAAATCAAGCCAGGTGTTTTGATCCAAAATGTGAAAAAAAACTAAAGCTGTATGATTTGTAGTGTGAGTTTGGTGTTTGTGTTATTGCTCTTGATGGTCGTGTAGTGTTGCGGATTAAAAGTGAACATTTATTCGCCGTTATAAGGAACATGACCGTTAAACCCTACTTAAAATACTATTCACAAGACTGGAAAATAGCATACATATGAATCATTATCATACCACACGAGGCTTTTTAATATTCAAATGTGTTTTAAAACTGTCTCTAAGACAGACTAAGAGGCGTAAATCGCTCTTGAGTGGTACTTATTTTCATCCGTGAATTGAATTGAAAAGTTTAAGAATCACTGTTAAGTGGGCGAAAAAATAACACAAATTGACGAACCAATTGTAGTTGCAGATATCTTAGCCGAGGCTCAAGCAGTACACTTTCAAGTCTGATGTAAAGCTAATGTATATCTACGTCTGGGATTTCTCGTCTCGTTGATATTTATCATGTGTAAGTTTCAAGAATATCACTCTTTGCATTGTAAACAACTTGCAATACGTTTAATACTATTTTGTGTGTGGCCTTTTTTCCTTTCATGGCTACTCACATGATTTCTAAAAAGATTAACATTGGGTTTTTTAAATTTCTATTTCGAAAACCATTATCTAAAAAGATGGAAAGATTTCAGACTTGAAATAGTATTTACACGATAACGCTGTCTCCATATGTTTCAAAGGCACTTTAACTTTAACGCTAAGCCTGAAACATGAGCTGTACTTAAGAGGAAATAGGTCACTGAATCTGAACCAGATGGAGATAAATGTTTCATCAACACCTCAGCTACATGTTAGTAGATAGGTGAGGGCTGTTTAATGTTGATACACCTGGGAGAGGTAATGTCTACTCTCGCTAACATCGGGTCCACGTGTATGTCAAACATTTGAAAATATTTTCTTTCTTCGATTAGGTATTAAAGCTGCCTTCTTAATTCCGATTCTGAAATAAGGTAGAAGGGAAAATACTATGTGAAGTTATCTTATATCTATTCCATAAACATATTTATTATATGATTAAACATCTGTATCAATTTTGATCGGTCCAAAGACGGTCACATGACAGTCCAAAGAAAGCGATATTGACTTGAGAACAATCTCAAAAGTCAATCAACTTTGATATTGACCCATTGTTGACGTAATGCCTATGCCTAACGTTACGTCACATTTTATGTCGGCGTCTCTTACCGTGAAGATGAACGTTAATGTTGCCAACGTTAATGTTGAAGCACAATAAGAAATTTTGGACATTATTGATGCCAAAATAAAAAAGAAAGCAACTGCTACAGCTGTAAAAGTATTCCACGCCAGAAGGGGAAAAATGTTGAATTTGAGAGCTATAGCGCGGAGGATCTAGAAGCTACCTTGTCAAAATTTCCTTTAAAACATATAATAAAACAATAATAGACTTCTGTAGAGGTCAATATCGTTTTTCATTGACCTGAGTAAAACAATATAGACCTCGCAAGCTCGGTCAATATTGGTTTACTCAGGTCAATAAAAAACGATATTGACCTCTACAGAAGTCTATAAGTGTATATTATATACTTAAAGGTTGTCTTTATATCGTCGAGTTAACCTGTTATTATAGACAATAATGCCTGACTCACCTTTCAAAAACAGAGGAAAATGTCGATACATCTATTCAATTTTGTCTATTTTCGACAAACGGCGGTAAGAACAAAATGTTGCTGTATTTTACATTGACCTCTCAACTAACAAGGACATTCTGTGTCCTAGAGGTAATAGCGGTCTGAGTTTGGATATACTTTGGACTCATCCTATCACTTCATTAACAAGAATTAAGATGATATAACGTTTGTTTTAGAGGCAATTTTCAGTGTGAAAGTAAATAAAATTTACCAATTTTCAAAACAATAATAAATCTGGGCTAAAATAACCCGTGTGAAATAACATGTAACTTGTTAAATGTCAACAATCGCCTGCACAGTTTTGCTGGAAGAACTTTAAGGAACGTTAAAAAAAACTATAATTGCACTGGAACAAGACTTCTGCCAAAAGGTCGCCAATTATCACGCTATGCTTCATAATGTACGCATCGCTCAACTTACATTTAAGGTGCGTGTTGAATTATGTGTCCCTGTACAGTTAGTAACATTGTAAGCCATCAGTCTTTAATTGTTTAGTGAGGCGATATGAGTATAAGTTATCTCACACAGAGAGCAATTCAACATAAACTAAGAAGGCTTACGAACGTTCAGGGATGTTGTCACTAATTGTACCTTACAGTAGCAACTTCTGTAGACTCGGATCGGTAATCAGACAAACCAAAACTGATGAATTTAGCTTCTGCAAAGATACCTTTTCTTCTCACCTCATCCTCTATTTTCAGGGAGTCATTTTACATTTAGCTCTATAGATAATGTTTGAGTGACATTTTCATTCTTATTTTAATCTAATTTTTCATGTATGCTTTTGAAAAGTAATCGTATGTTTAGTTCACTTTCCTTATCAATAAATAAAAACAAAGTCAGTCCAAATTATTGTTAACTGAAAGTCTACCAAGCTTATATATCTATTCCAAAGCCTAATTAGATTGAAATGTATCCTTTGGTTTATTATACACTCATCGTTTTCTCAAACTTTAAACTTGTAGTGTTTCGTTCTAAGAGATTTTTACAAAAGGTTTTTCAGATGAATATTCGTTAACAATCAGAAATTATCAAATTTGAATATCATTTACACTGGTACAAATCAAAACTATTCTTTCCTAAATACCGTTTTTTTAAAGTCGATTAAACAGAAAATAAAAATAATAAAACAAGACTAATCGACATGATGAATCAAATATGTGTATTATATACTCACAGAAATATTCATGAGTTTAACATTTTGAACCAAGTGCTTAATAGAATAATCTTGAAATGTTAATTATATCAATATACTTCGATATAAAATAGCACGTGGTTGTTCATGTAACCTACTGATATGAATTCGTCACGTCCTTCCGGAATCGTATTAACGTGTATTATGTGTTTTGTCAAACAATGTGTTCGTTATATAGTTCAACAAAGTTTCTCACATTTATTTGATCCGAAAAGTTTTCTATTTCTTCAAAGAATCATCAATCTTTATCTTATGAGATATATGTGTTCTATAGATCTTATCTTTGCATCCCGATTGTTCTCACATTAGCATTACACTGATGAGTTCTTTTAGTAGATTAACAAAGCTATTTTGTCCATATCTTAAATGGTCACGAGGTCTAAAGTTGACAACGTGTCATTGAAAGAGATTTAGGAGATTTTTTTTAATGCAAAAAGTTTGATTTTTATTCAGAGTTTAAGTTTTGTCTTCATTTTTTTTATCCTAGTAAGAAATCATGACCATTTCGGGTGATGTTTATGATGAAGAAAAGAAATGTTTGTCAGTTTCACTAGGTAAGTGTCTGATAACATGTTGTCGACTAGCGCATATTCTGTTCTTTCATTATTAAATTATTTTTTTTTAAATTGAGTGAAACAATTGAGAAAAATAAAATCGGATTTTTATTTGGACCAGTACTGACTTGTCAATATTGTGTCAGTGCTTCAGTGTACTTTATTCTGATATGCAATATTGAAGTTCTTCATAAAAGCTTTTTCCTTTTTTTTCTTCTATAAGAATTCGTTCTTTAGTTCATCACTAGCAATATGTTCCGGGGTTTTTTTTATTTGTAAGAGAATTATCGACGAGATTCATAATCATTTCATTTAAAATGGATTACGAATTTAACCAGAATAGGTATTTTGATTATTCTATTGCTTGACTTTTGTTCATGAGTTGTTGTGTTTGTGTCATAGAACTTACTAACATAGGTTCGATTCACACTTAAATCATGTAAACATCACTGGCGTCAGTGTACAAAGATTGTTCACAAAATATACGTCTCCGCGAATAAAATTTTAATAATAATAATGTATCATGGTAATAGTCGTTTTAAGTCCCTTAATGTTTTGAAATACATTATTGCAGAGCTAAAAGTTATCGTTCTATATAGCCTATAGTCTTTAGTTATGTTTTACAAAGGACGCTGCTGTATCAAAAGACATATTTCAAGCTAATTCATGGTATGAACAGATTTGAAAATGTCAATAGCAGATGAAAACGTCCTCCATTTTAATGATATGAACAAATAAATGGATTACTGCTTATAACCCTGAAATAATGAACTTCAACAGAAACAAGGCAACATTTGAAATCCCAATAATGTCAGATATGCATTGTATTTATGTAAGATAACATAAAGAATAGCCATAACCCAGGTATGGAGCCTCGAAGCGTTGTTACCTCCGAAAGCAATTACTGGATATCAACATGACAACCTATTTACATGCAGCTAGCATCTACTAATAGCTCTCATTGAATCTTTGGAGGGATCTGATTTTGTTCTTGCATAATTTTGAAAATATTGCACATATTGTTACGTTTTGATAATTGATCATATGGTAATAAAGTGTTTTATATATATATAGTGATTTATTTATAAATTGTATAAAATAACACTTGATGATAATTTTTATATTTGAGCATTCATTTATGTGTTTGGTGAGTACTAACAAAGGTAAGGCAAATATCGTAACAGGTCAATCGACTCAGTAAAAGTAATTTCTTTCTTGATGAAATGTTGAAATTCTGGACGGTTCATACACAACGATTTTAAAATATACGTTTACCTGAATCCTAGTTTCTCAATCTTAATCTCTGTTACATTAAAGCAGCTGTATGCGCGTGCTTTTTGTATTCTGATATATAGTCTTTACATTTAGATACATTATCAAATAGAAGTGGTATATACAATGTCCAGCATATATCACGAAGGAGGGCTGGAGAGGATCACAGGCATATTGCTGATTTGTGGACCTCATCAGCAGACCTAACAAAGATACATGACATTGCATACACTTAATGATATGTGACTTTAGAGAAAACAGAAAAACAATAAATATATTGTGGACTTTGGAGAAAACAGAAAAACAAGCGACAACATTAAACATTTCGTGTTTCAGGTGATCTTCTTGTATTTCTTCTTTTCTCATGACAAATTTTTCTTTCTTTTAATATAATTGCAATAAATGAGGCAATATGTCGATAAACATGGGTTATTTATTGCTAAGATTTCTGTATTAATGACAACAGTGAGTTTTAAGTGCCTTCATTGAGGCGTCTAAATTGTTTTCTTCCAAATTCATTTCAGCAAACCTATTTCGTGTTTTATTCAACAACCCATTCTAACATACATGTAAGACTGGTAGTAAATCCTTGTATATTTGATACACCACCTTTGTACTATGGTATTCATCCTGCTTCATCAGCGTTATTGAATCTGCTGATCCAGCTCCTTCCATATACCCTGATCTCCTTCGAGCCAAATGCCTCGTACGGTTGGCGCGGCTTGATGTTCATGGCTGTGCTCACCTGTTATTGTTTAAGCCAATGAAATGTCGTTATCCAAGGTGCTTGAAGCTTTTCTTTTGAATTTTCCATCCGGGTTGTGCCGCTGTTGCTGGATGCGAGTCGTCCCATTGGCTGGTTAGAAAGCTAGCTTTTCGAGGCGTTTGGCCAAAAGGATATCAGGGTATATGGAAGGAGCTGGATCAGCGGATTCAATTACGCTGTCGGAGCAGGATGTATGGTATTATAGTCAATCAGCGCATTGGTGACATGTTGCTTAAAGCAGCACTTTGCCATAATTGAATATCGTAAAGGAGCATGTTTAACGTTTGTTAACTTATATTAATTGTAAATGTGAAATTGGTTTAATATCATTCTTACCACGATCATAAACTAAATTTAGAAAGAAAAAATACTTTTTAGCACGAAAATACACCACATTTGACAGTTAAAAGACAAACAAAAGACAAAAGTTCAAAAACACGATTCTTTTAAAGTAATTTAAATGTGATGTAGACACTCAACCGATAGCAGAAACTTAACCACGTTGCTGAATTAAGCTTCGACTCGGGTTTGTATATTTAACTTTAGCATGGGACATGTATGTTATAAAGCAACTAATCATCTTTTTTGAATAACACCAAAACGATTATATTTGTCTTAATTCGATACAGATTTCAGACACAATATTCTCAGGACTATAATCAACCTCAACACGTATTTACATTTTCAGGAAACAGGAAGCAACAACCTGGCTATTCGCGGTGATTTGAACTGAAGACAAACGTGCCCTAAAGACAATCCTGAAATTAAAACATGTGTTTTCAATATGATTCATTTCATCATGTATACATCCCTTCGGTAGAACCCATCGTGTACATGAATTAAATTCATATCTCCAAACGCTGAATGAAAGGGGATAAAAACAATTTGAGTGTCCCGCTACGGACGCTTTCTGGCTATAACTTACACTGTTTAATATATGAACCTCAACAAAGTTTGATATACGATATGAACAGTTACACCTTGAAAATATTTAGGGGTTTTTGTTGCTAAACATTAACAAGACATTTAATGAATGACATTTAAAAACTCATGACTGATACTTGTATTCGGTATGTCGATGAGAAAACTGATATGCTGATGTGCTTTCCTTCCGGGTTCCAACTTGAAAGTTAATTTTACTTTCCGTTTCTTTTGTCTGGTGCTGGTGCTATAATTTTAGACGGAAATGTTCTCTTGTAATGAACCTCTGTGCATCAACAAAGCATGACAACAGCTGCTTTATGCACTTTAGTTCCGATAGTCACATATCGTATTGTATTTCAAATGCAAATAACAGTACCAGTTAAAAGCTATACAAGTTCCGTATAATCTACGTGCTGTATTCATCGACATGACTGGTTGGTCAATCAATAACACAAGTGCTAGTATTGGCCTAATTAACTCTTTGCAGAATGCAATGGTACGTGGTTAAAATAATTATGGAAACGAATGTAATCCGAACATAGCTTTAAAATGTGAACGAACTTTCATGATTCTTATTGTTTTCAATGTGATTTAGGGGTAATGGCTAGAATGTAATCAGATTGTTTAAGGGTTAATTACATGTTCTGTTACTTATGTTATAATGAATAAGCTTATTAGTGAGCACAAATTGGCTATTTTAAGGAACGTGACTTTTGAATCATAATTGCAAAACCTCATTAGATTAACAAATAACAAATGATAAATTGATAAATATGAACCCATATCATTCAAAATTAAGCTGTTTTTCAATATCAAAATGTCTTTGATAAGCTGTCTAACAGGTGTGGTACTCATTACGATACACGAGATTGAAATAAACCAGGTTTAAAGAATCACATTTAGAAGCGCGAAACTATTTAGACAAATGGAATAACTCACCGTGGCTCCAGATAACTTAGTCCATGGTGACTCAGTGTGTCACTTTCTTAAAAACGTTCTTTAGTTTAAGAAATAATCAAACTTTGCATTGTAGAACACAGTTATGCTAATTTCTTTTAATGGCTACTTGCATATTTCATAGTGTCAATTTAACATCCATTAGAAACAAAGATAACAGGGTCTGTAAAATGTTTATAGTCGAACACACCTTGGATAGGTAATGTCTGCTCTAACGCTAACATCAGCTCCTGATGAAATATTTGAATATACATAGTATCCGTTACTGCATTGCCTGATGAAGCAGTTACAGAATATATATATATATATATATATATATATATATATATATATATATATATATATATATATATGAAAAGTTGAATTGGTTCAAACGCAAGGTTACATATAGATTGAATATAACATACTTCACATAGTCGTTTGAAGAATCATTTTAATCCGATACTTGTATTTCGTCAATAGTATTGACTCATCAGGGATGAAACGATATGATCGTCAACATCGCATTACAAGCGTTTTTATAACAAATTAAATTATGCTAATCAGGTGACATCATGGTTCTTCCTTGTTGGTCTTATGATTGACACAATCACTCTCTTATGAGTTTACCCCTTGAGCAATATGTTAATGTGACATAATCCCTTTTGGTTTTAAATAGCTCAATTGTAGTTAGAGATATATGTCAGTGATTTAAGGGTAATCATCTCATTGTTTATTTAGTGAGGGTCTATAGGTGTCAATGAAGGACTCTTCAAGTCGTAAAAGTGCATTTGAGACACTGCCCATGTTAGATTTATGAAATAATTTATAGAAAGGAAATATTTTGAAATCACCATTTGCACAAGTAGAAAGATGTTTATTTTGGAAAAGATACCTTGATGATTGTTTCACATATTGGGAAAAATCTAAAGGGGAAATATACCAAATATATGACATTCTACAAAACATGCATCACAAAATCAAATTCACAATGGAAACAAGTGAGACAGAATTACTGATGAGTCAATACTATTGACGAAATACTAGTATCGGATTAAAATGATTCTTCAAACGACTATGTGAAGTATGTTATATATTAATATATATATATATATATATATATATATATATATATATATATATATATATATATATATATATATTATAGATATATATTTAAAAAAAGGATAATAGGTTTCTCACGTGAAGGAAAGTTATATATAAGAAAGAGTAAACATCGGATGGTTCGTTTCATCCCTGATGAGTCAATACTATTGACGAAATACTAGTATCGGATTAAAATGATTCTTCAAACGACTATGTGAAGTATGTTATATTTAATCTATATACGACCTTGCGTTTGAACCAATTCAACTTTTCATATATATATATATAACTAAAAGAAACTTCACTCGAAACAGTGCAGAGAACACTAGCTTTTCAGTTTCACTCTGTTAAAGCTTTATGATAATTGACCTAACTGTTAAGCAACTAGAGTAAAGTAGAAGAAGTAATCCTATAGTTAGTCAACCTGTTATTGTTGCGTATTTTCGCACTGTAACAGCTCTGTTACGACAGAAGATGCTCATCTTTCAGTTAAATTTATCAATTTAAGCATTTTCATCAAATGTCAAAAGCCAAATTTACAACGACTTCATAGTGCCTTGGGAAGAGATGACAGTCTGAGGTAAACGTTTTGAGAACTCGTTCAATCATTTCGTTGACTTTGAATTTCGATAATATTACTTTCATACACGTTTGTACCGTGAAACTAAATAGCACTTATCAGTCTCGGTGACAAAAACGTTGCACGCTCAACAGATTCCGTACAATTTGCTGAACGGCACTTTAGCAAACTTACAATAAAGGTGCGTGTTGAACTTGTGTTCTTGACCAGCAGTTAAATGTGTGAATTGTTCCGTGAGGCGATATAGGTAAAGGCTTATCTCACACAGAGAGCTATTCAACAGACAGTAAGAAGACTTACAGCCCTTCAGGGAAATTGTCCCTAATTGTACCCTGGGAGGTAACAAATTCGCTGATCGCTGATCAGACAACCCAAACCATGATGTAGTCTGCTTCCGGGAAGAACGACATTTCCAGCCAGCCATTAATCAAACCTCTACTCTGAACGAGTCATTTTATAGTTCGATCTATTATAGATAGCGTTTGAGTGACAAAATAGTGTATATTACTTTCAGAGTCCAATTTCTCCTCCACACTTTTGAAAAGTAATCTTATTCTTGTTCCATGTACCAAGTAATTGATGGTAACGGTCAGTTTCAACGATTGTGAATTGAACATATTCCATAAAGTTTGTACTTTGGTTGCAGTTATAACACTGGAAGTGACTGGACATGAATGGCTGAAAATAATAATAATGAATCAGATAACAGTATTGAAGCATATTTGAACCAAGTCGAATTCAAACCACATCTTTAGGCTGGCACTTACAACAGTTAAATTCTTTTGAGAGGACCATCCTAGTTTACCTTAACGTCTTCTGAAATGAGGATTTGCGAATACACATGCAACAATCTCCGAAATGGTAGGATATTGTAAATCTAAACTCTGTAAATTTTGATTGCCAAACAGTGCTAAATCAACCATGTAAAATACATATCCGTATGTTCAATTATTGTAGCCTAACTGAGATATTTAATTAATATGTTAGTATGTCAAGCGTAACTTTCAGAAATTGAAAAAAACTATGTTTGTACCTTGTCACTCTTTGTCATTTGGCACATAGTCAGTCTCTTATAATAGCTTTTAAAGGAGGGTAATTTCTAAATCTAAATACTTGAACACGACTGTGTATGTGACGCGTCTCTTAACTCTGATTTGGAAACATGTCTCGTTTCTTAAAAGTGTAATCACGATAGAAAAACTTTTGTGTAACTGACAACTAAAAGTGCAGACTCATTTTAACTCTTGTATGCAAAATGGCGTTGTAAACGTCTTCATTATCATCATAATTAGTCATCATTATGTTCATCAGGTCAGTTTAATGTTATTTTAATCAATACATGAATACAATAAAAATCGCTTTTATTTACTGCTTTACTTTAAAACCTTTAAATATAAACTTGAAATAAACTTCTGATGGACAGGTATTTTCAAATTGAGATACATTTATAGTCCGAAATAGATCTGATTACAAACATATAATGTTTCCGATGAAAGTGCGCGAACACTGTATAATTTTCAACTTAAAATCATGAGTTGGTGACGCGTCTGTCGCTCCGAGGACGTTCGTTCTTATGTTCAAGGCAAGTAGTTTAACAAGAAAAGCCTTTAAAAAGGCTAAGTTGGAGGCACCCTTGTTGGACTAGGAAATACTGCGAAATCATAGGGTACAAATAGGATAGGATTTTCATTACAGCAAATAAGTAGATTAAGGCCATTAATAGAACAAAAGACCTTCATTTTATCTTTTATTTAGAAAAGGTTATACAATTATTTGTTCATAGCATCAAATAATAGAATAGTCAGGCAAACTTGCAGTTATAAATAGATCTATACAGTTCTGTTTTAAACAATAGTCACCGATTTATCCCTTGGAAATAGATCTATTTTTAGAATATAGGTCACAATTGATAGCGTCCAGCACCGCACAAAGTGTTGGACTCTTTTGCAAATTCATAAATCCATATGTATCACTAATTGTTTCTCAACTCTCAAAGATTGCCATTACAAGATAAATCAAATTAAAGTCTAAAGCATAGTTCACTACCTCTATCTTTGTCTGTCACGAAGCGATATCCCACAAATTGCCCGCCTTTATGACATTCTCTACTTATCGACTTGTAGCCGCTTGTTTCTCGCGTGTGCCGTTGTAAAGGAGGGGTTTTTACTAACATGGAATAGAGTTTTCTAACCTTTCATGCGACATTTACGCGTCTAATTTAGTACACGTGCGATCATGAAGAATTGTACTGTCTTTTTTATTCTAAAACACCACTGTTCCCTTTAAATTTTGAGATTTCCAGAGACAATCGTTTTCCGTATTAAAGGTTGCCAATTATTTCGGAATACCCACATGGTCACGTGGTTCTAAATTTGATACAGATGTGTTCATTGGTTTACGATATTGCCGAAATACAAAGAGGCTAAATATGATTGGTTGAAAGTTCCTTTGAAAATTCCAACTGTAATATAAAGAGAATTTCGGCTGTTAAGATGGTTGGAGGCCGTTGGGGCCTCCATCCAATAAGGCTTGATCCATTAACTTTAATGATACATGAACATGGCAGTTAATATTAAATGAAGGTAACAACATGGTACTTGAATTAACATAACGAGTATTGCGGGGCTTTTAAAGTTTGATTCTTTGGTCACGTGACCTTGTGTAAATGTTTCACCGTGGAGAGGTTCGATCGCCTTAGATTTCTAACCGTCATGGCGGACCGTGAAAGGAGCGAGTTTGAAAGTGTCGGACGCAAAGAACGTGCAGGCATTACAACATAATGCTCAGGTTGGTTTGAAAGTTCGATATGAATGAATAGTCGGCGGTGGCTAATATGTGTATGGATTGTATTTCTGGTTCACCATTCCAATCTCCAGCTCGTTGATAAACAACCTCGCTGCGAGCGAGTGAACCGATAGGCCTATGACAAGTCTTGTGACTTGTAAAGTTTTTTTCGTCCAAAAAATTCATTTTGACAAGAACTTTATTGTTCCAGTCCAGAAATGACTTTAATCAGTGGGAAAATACACTGAGCGCTTAAAGGTAGGGTTCAAAAAATCAGCGTAGCGTAGCCTTTGTTTACCTAACAATGGGACAAGGGACATAACTCTTGGCAGTACGTCATCTCTTGATACTAGCGTGACGCAGTTTAACATAGAAAAATATACTTACGGCACGTGCCGACATTGCTGTGCAAGTCGGGATAAGTTCGTCATATGGAAACGCTACCATTCTTCTTCCATCATTGGATTAACAAGAAAAACCAGATTCCATGTGTCCTTCATTCATTATCGTTCAGATACATATTCTTAGGTCTGTAATTAACCTCGTTTTGAACATGTATTTACATGTTCTAAACAGGGAGAAGAATCTAGTTATTCTTAGTGATCTGAACTTCAGACAAACGTGCCCTGAAGACATCCACAAATTAAAACATGTGGTTTAAATATGATCCATTTCATCATGAATACATCTCTTCTGTCGAACGGATGGAGTATGGTGAGGGGAGGTGGAGGGGCGAAAGGGGTGAGGGAGGCAATTTGAGGGGTTTAATATGTTTTTAGTGTCAAGAACGTTCATTCGCCATAATAAGATTGGTGAACTTTGACCTGTGCAGAAAAACCTTTTCAAAATATGGCATACATGTAGCAACCTAAAAAAGAACCAATATCATATTAAAAGAAACTGATTTAATATCCCAATGCCTTGTAATTTGACTTTAAGACAGACTTACAGGTGTAAATCCCTCTCAATGCGTATTCGGGTCTATATTGATCATCACACATGTGCAACATATCGCAGTTAATGACTTACTTCAACACATATGGGTAATTGAGACACGGTAGAATATGAACTTTATTGTAATATAAATATATACACATTAATCTAAAATATTAGATTGGCGCATGGAATGGCAGGGATATTGCTTGAAGATATTGTTATGTAGTGAGATAGGATATAAGTTAGAAAATGAATATAAGTGGCACATGTTTAGTACATTCAAAATAGGGTTTAAATTGAAGAATAATATATGATTGTATCAGCAGATGTAAGTGATGCAAATCATAATAAAATTATGGTACAGAACGGTTATTAGTCAAGCCGAAGTAGAGGAATATAAGTTTTTTTTAAGGCTTGGCATGCGGAGGATCATTTCCGTAATAGATAGTTTACTACGTATCAACCCCTTAAGTATATGTTGGCAGATGTGTGAGGGATGGTTCACTAGTCAGCTACAAACAATTGATGTTGATACACCTTGGACAGGTAATGTCTACCTTCATTAACATGATCTCCAGGTAAATGACAGACAGGTGGTGTTAATTATTGACTCATGTTCTCTTGAAAATCTTTGCCAATCCCTTGATAAGAGAACATACATTGTAGATGAATTTCTGATTTTTCGAGGGCAAAAACATTTCAAGCTTGGTACACAAAATATTTATATGCAAACATGTTTAAAAGATTCTGAATGTCATTTAACTTTTTAAATGATAGAAATAGAAAGAGTAGGTTGCATGTCAATCAATAATCAAGGCAAGTGTAGTACTCATTATGTATAAAAACATAATAGCTTTGAAAAGAATTCCTATCACATGCATTCAAGATGAGTGTTGTTTTTATGAGAATGTGATTGTTAAAAACAATTTGTTTAGTATTAATTAAATTATCATTTACACATTCAATTGTTTGTCATATTTTGTTGGTTTGACTGGAGAAATTTCATATGTATAAACTCACAAGTAATAGTATGTTTCATGTCAAATAGGTCAAGTTTAAAGAATAGAGCCATTGGCCATCTATAATCTATTTTAGAACTGGTCATAGGGTCACCATATAGAGATCCATTTAACAAAACCCTCATGAGCTTTGTACTCTCTGCACAAAATTTAAGTTTTCTAGGCTTTTTCTTTTGGAAAACTAAAGATAAAAAACAGTATTCAGGATATGGCTTATGTGACCCTCCTGAAAGGTCCAAGGGACACTAAGGCTATAAATAACAATCCTCATCAGCGAAGGAGTCTGTATACAAAGTTACAAAAGAGTACATTTACTCTCGAAAATTTACTAAAGTTTTACCTTCCCTCACTGGCCTCAAACCAAAATTGAAACAGAACTACCAACTGCATAAATTAAACGCCTACTCCCAGTGTAAATATGATTCATTTATCTCATTCTGGTCATCCTGTCACAATCTATTTATCTAAATATATGTCATATCAAATGTGCTAATGTGACTGAACGTGTGGATCAATGAAATGAAAATCTGCTGTACCCAAGAAAAAGAAATAAAGTGATAAAAAAAAGTTTCACTTTTCTAGGCCTTTTGCATCTGGAGGAAGATAAGAATAGGTCACAGGATCACCAAATCTATCAATAAAATCCATATTAGCTAAGGAATTTGTACACATGGTTTCAGCTACCTCTTAGCCTCTTGCCTCTGAAGAAAAAGATGAACATAGGTTTTTAGGGCTCGGCCTTTGATTTGTTAAGGCGTCGGCCCTTAATATGGGTCACATGTTCAGCAAATCTGTAAATCTAAAAACCTTTTAGTCAAGGAGTCTGCACACAAGATTGAAGATTTCCTGAGCAAAGAGAAGAAATAGTGAATAGTTAATGGACCGACGCTGGACGGTATGTCATGTCATAAGCCCATAGGCCTTAGTTCTGGTTGTTTAAATTCCATTATTATCCACGATGGCGATACGTACCAAACATAAAACTGAAAGGAGAGTTGATTGAAGAAATGAATTATTATTCATATGAAACTACGAAGACATAATGAAGAATACATACTTCGTCTATTCGCGTGATATATTTGGGATTCTACAAACTATTGTCAGTAGAGTGATTCAGATTTATCATTCAACAATCGAATTATTGACTTACCATGCTGAAATTTAAACTGCAAATTTCAAAGTCATCCAAGTTTAAACATTGATATTCATCAAGGAACTATGTAGTCATATAGCTTAAAGAGCCACTCCATGAGTTGTTGGAGTCATATATGCCAAACTTCATCAATGGTGTCATTTGATCGTGTAGTATCGACTGTTACCAAAAAGACACATTTTAGAACTTATTGGTTTTACACAGTGACAATATAAAGGTAGAACGTCACAATTATGATCGAAAACCGGTCAGTGGCGCGCGTCAAATAGTCAAATGTAATTTTGGAGACTTATCAAAAACAGTCAGGAGGACAGTTAGGAGTTTATAGTATTTGTTAGGTTATATAACTAGTATCCATGTATATTGGACCTGATATATCTACACCTCTTTGCATTTATAAGGCTGTTTTTATATTTTCATGGAAAATCAGTATTTCTCATATATATGTCTTTTGGACATGAAATGTTCAGATGTTTTGATTTTAGGTCACCACATATGACACTATGGTTCGTATCAAAGGTAAATCATATGTTATGAAAATCCCCGAGTGGCTCTTTAAGCATAGTCCCTCAGTAAAAGAGACAATATTATATGAATATATTAATACTATTAAAACATTAAAGAAAAAAATAAGAACTATATACAATTATGCAGAAAGTTTGGTTATTATCATGTTCTTTTGTTACTTTACTTTATTTGTCTCGAAAAATAATAGATTAAATCAATTAAATCACTGATCCACTTTTTTTCGTATTATGCAACAGTGCTTCAAGTTAAAAACCCATTTTTGATCGTAAATACGTATTTTTGAATATATTTCAGGCTTTCATGGACTATAGGAATATGGAAAACATTACTGTATTAAACATATTTGAAATTGAAAACATTTGGATCATTTCGAATTGACAGCTGCATGGTTGGGCAATGTTTAATATATGTTGTCTTTAAAGATAAAGAAGATAAAGGGAGCAGTACAATTAAGAGCAAAATATATCTCGAATAATTGGTCTTAACACCATGAATTGGTTTCTTTTTGGGTACTACAAGTTATTATGACTTCTGACAATTACTATCATTTCTTCTCTTGTTTCAATGTTAAACCCCTCCTGTTAATCAACGACGGGGGGAGTAGTTCAAATTTGAGTTGTTCTAAAACATTCTGACGCTCTCTCTCTATCCCTTTCTTTCCGTCATTTCCCGTCATCCCCTCGATCCGTTTTCTCCAAGTTCTATCCGCTCAATTGTGATTTCCACGTGATGCATGGCTGAAATATTCTTGAAACACCTTAAACCCAAACTCACTCACATAAAACTTGAGTTTAAAAAGTTGAAAATACTTATAAGTACATGAGGTAGTTAACTTTGGGATTTTGTTGTGAGGTGAAATGTGGAAGAAAAAAAACCCATACAACATCAGACACCTTAACACGATTAAGTTCCTCTGAAACTCCCTTTACACAAATGAATATTGAGACCTTGACAAGGAGTTTTTTATAAGAGAATAAATGAAGTTTGAACTCTGACACAGACACGAAAAATCTGGTTACTCTTTAGATACTGTCACATTAAGCTTCACCAAAAAGGCACGACTATTTTACCAACCAGGCGCATGCAGTTCAAGTCAGTATAACGTCTTCCAACCAAATCTGACAGCGGATAAGAATATTTTCGTAGGTTAGGTTTCTTTCCTGAATTCAAGTAGAGATGCATTTATTTTTTAAAGAAGTCATAGAATTTTTATAAACATTTTTAGATGTGTCGAGGGGATAACTATTGATAGTTTTGATTAATCAAACAAGATGAATCCACTGATATTAAAACGCTATTTGATTTTTTACATTTCATTTCATCCAGTGTAAAGTTTTTGAACAAGCAAATCAGAGCTGCACTATAAAACTATGGCGCCTTCATTGCATAAACAAAAGGAAAAATGTGTGATCACTTAAACATGACACCTTGAATTGTCTTTTGATCGATAACTAATGACATGTATGTAATGAAAAGTAACAAATCAAAAACAACCTGAAAAAATAGCCTAACAAACTTTTCCTATTGATTTTCATAATATCAATTTCAAATGAAAAATTACTTTAATGAGAGATCTTGAGATCTTGGAAAAAAGTTATTCTCACAGAAAAACTTAATATCCAGTAAAATAAACTGTTGCCTGCAGAAACTGTCAATGATAAAAGATTTAAGACGTTTTATCTTACAGATGATAACAGGAGAGTGCATAAAGTGATGACCTGATGCTTGAACATTCCTTTGAGTGCCAATATCATTCTCAGTCTTGAGACTTTAAAAGTTATATTTTAAGGATTTTGTTTCTCTCCCTTTCTTTGTCAGACTAATGCTATTCCCTGGAATATGTGACCTTGAAAATATTCTGTGGTATGTTTTAGGAAATGCATTACTACTGTCAACTTCCACCTTATCTTGTTTAGTGTATTAATCTATTTTCATCATACATTTGCTTTTGGATCAAAGTTCAGCTTGTTTCCAGATAGAGTTTACTTTGTTCATCAAAGAAAGTTTAATGTCAAACTTAGACGAGGTGAGCTATGCATTATGGGTTTTTTTATTTTTAGGGAGAGTGAGACATTATTAAGTACATAATACATAATAGCAGATATATGAGGGATGGGTCTCATGTGACCTTTAAATCAATTAGACTATACCACATATTCTAATCTATGGTATCAGGTGAGAAACATATTCTTTTAAATTTATGTCTGTAAGGGAGTCACTACATATAGAATTTTTCCTTCATACAATTATAATCTTATCTCCAGCTCAGAAATATTGGTAAAATCCGACCTTGTCTCAACTAATCCACTGCAGCACTCCTATGTCTCTCCCTTGTCATCACAAAACTTGATTATTGTAACAGCTTACTAATAAACTGCCCAAACATCCACCTTGATAGATTACAACGCATTCAGAACACAGCAGCAAGAATCGTAACTATGTCTAAAAAGTTCAATCATATAACATCTATACTCAGACAGCTTCATTGGCTCCCAATCAGATTCAGGATCACATTCAAAGTATTGTGTTTTGTTCACCAGTGCCTCAGTAACTCCGCACCTACTTATCTGTGTGAAATGGTAGAGTGTTACCAACCATGCAGATGTCTCCGTTCTGAGCAGCAGATGCTACTCACAGTGCCCAGAGTGAAACTGGACAGGTATGGCGGGAGATCATTTGCCTATTCTGCAGCAGTGGAATGGAACAAACTACCTATCGCAATACGGAAGTGCCAGTGCTACCAGACATTCAGAAAAACACTAAAGACCCATTTATTCAGAACTGCGTTTTCTTAAACAATAGACTTTCAGCGCTTTGAGCACGCTTTATTGCATGGATACAGCGCTATATAAATTGACTATGACTATGACTATGACTATAATGCTGCTCTCAAATAGCGTGTGAAAATACTTCATGTAAGCACTCTAAAATAATGCATAAATTAGCAACAATTAATCCCTAACGAACACCCTCTATATATTGACTCTCCCAGCCCCCAATGTTTTTACTACCAATCTGTAACTAATATCTTAGCTCATCTCCACCTTAATCTTCAAATGTAATGACACTCACCGATCTTCCATGAACATAATTAAGGAATAAATAAATAGCAATTGCTTTGCGTCAATCTGATTGGCTGAACACGGTAATAGAAGTTCAGTTCATACCTCCATAAACTTAATTTCGTGACGTCACATCATTTTAAGCCACGCCCATCGACGGAACTATTTGTAAACAAGTTACGTTTTTCTAAAAATAGCAACACTTTGTGCAATGCCACTCCTTGAAAGTAGGTAAATAAAAAATTAACATAATTCAGTATGAAATAAATATTGTTGTCAAAGGTTCTAAAGGTAGTACTTTCCATAATAAACAAGAGACCTCTATCAGAAATTACAACCGATCGTGTTCCACCCCACAGAAGGCAAAAGTCATTGTTCAATGCTCTCGCGGCCGTTGCAGGGAGGTTAGCAAAGTAATGTCGTTAAATTAATGAGCAGAGTTAAGCTTGGCTCCTCAACAAGTTTAAGAACTGTGTGCTGTTTAATCAGATTCCGTTAGATCAAGATCATAACACCATCAGTATATGGCATCTATGAGGGTAAATTCGGCTGGTTTCCTCTCCGAGTTCTACGTTCGCGATGTGTGTTTACAACTGTGAGAACTAGCAATGTCAAGGCCACGTGTGACGGACGTCCGATAAGTTCATGGCCACGTGCGTTGTAGATTTTCATTGGCTGATGAACGTTTTGTAGGCGGGGCTAGGGATCCGATGACGTTTTGATTGACATTTTATCTCTTTCATGCTGTTGAGCGTTGAATTCCTTCGCATATATAGTGCAGCTCTATTTGGTGCAAATATGTATATTTAGAGCAATAAAATGGTTTAAAAACAACTAGTATGTATATATTTATTTATAAGAATTGACTTCAACATTTATTAAGTTCATGGAGGTATAAACTTAAAAACCGATGTGCAAACGCGGATTTACACAGTTTGCACATCGGTTTTAAGTTTATACCTCCATGAACTTAATAAATGTTGAAGTCAATTCTTAAATACACTACATGGAATGCCTGGCCAAGAGCACCTGTTCTTGTAAATAGGTTCTGTGACCAAAGAATTGCTGACCAGTTGCTATTGTTTTTATATCCTTATAGAATATATCAAGGTGGATACATGGTCGGGATGGCGGTTCCAAAATTACAACTTTATACCCCCTAGGTGCAAGGTTCATCTGCACAAAATTTCAGGCTTGCGGGCGCAACAGTTCTTAAGGAGACTCGAAAATGTGAAAAGTGTACGGACGACGGACAATTGGCCACCCTAAAGCCCACCTGATCTCTGAGGTCTGGTGAAAAAGTACACTGACTACTCATATTCTGAAAAGGCAGATAAAGCGCTGCATAACAATACATTACCTAGACTTAAACTAAAAGGATTCGAAACGGAGAAAATAAATATCGATTTCATTAGCTGATCTTTATATGACATTTTGGAATAAATGTAACAGGAAATAAATTCTTATTCCCTTATTCGGGTGTGTTCTTTAAATAGTGTGTACTAAAGTCGAAAAAAGCTTAATTAGAGTGTTTATCGTCTCAATGTAATGCTCATTTTATTCCGGTGGATAATGTTCATAAAGATAATAATCTGTCATTCTTAAAAATAATACATCAAAAAATACATTTCATACAAAATGTTTGTTGAATTTTTCAAAAGTTCTTCAAAACAACATTAGTCAACATATATAATATATCCAGATTAAAAGACATTTATACTGGTATCAATTAAAACATATTTAAGCTCTTTCAAGGCTGATGGCATGGCATCCGGTGTCCGTATGTCCGTCTGTCCGAATATCCGTTCATCGGCAACTTTTCGCTTCTCCTCTCGGGGATATGATGCTTAGATAAAGAAATCTTGTGAACAGACTCCTAAACTAGTGCAGATAATTGTCTCACGTAAGCCATGCTCTTAAGACCCATTTGCTTCTTCTTCTAATGCAAAAGGCATAGAAAGCTGTACTAGATGTTAAAAATGTAATTTTGACATCTAGGTTGATTGATGTTTTGTGGTGAATAAAAGTAACACTCGTCCAGACACGATGCTCTTTCTAAAAACAATTACATTACCTCAATTCTGTATCAAACCATTGAGTGGTCGTCCTCAAAAGCATCCGTTCAATATATTTGTTTAGCCGCAATAAGATAATGGAAATCATGTTAAAAAACTGTTTACGGTAATATGTTGAGCTGCAAATTGAACTTCCAAATATCATATGAAAGGTTCAAACCAATGAGCTGATAAACAAGTATTTTCAAAAGTGGTACATTGAACGACCAGAATAAAATTGATTAAGAACACAGTGATGAGTACGTGATTATTCTTAATTCAACGTTGTATAACATTGTTCGATGGAGTAAACACATTTTTCATTATGCTACCTAGTTAAGTCTAGAAAATAACGTTGATTTCTTCAACACCCAAGACTGGTATTAACCGCTTTGAGTTCTGTCTTGTGTTTGAAGAACCTCCAGAATTAAGGCCTAGTTGATAGAAACCAGTGCTCAGACTCCTGGTTCTAACATTTGATTTTGTAATTAATATATTGCGCAAATGTTCTCTACGCTTTTGATTATTATCAAGCAGATTTCATCTTTCGCTTGCTTTCAAGATCTTATCTCTTAATCTTTCAATTTTAAACACTTAAAGAACACTCTATTTTTTTCACAATAATGTTGCTCTTTCTTGTCAGCAAACGTCAGACCTCTCAACAGTTGTTTTTCTCCATGGATTGTTCGCTGTCGTTTTGCACGAAGTCAAGACACCGCAGTAACTACAGTATTCACATATATCTTCCATAAGGGCGAGGATACATAGACGGATACTTTTATATCCGCACATGTGCTCTTTAGTTATTCTCGACGTAGATTGGTCGGTTTCCTAGAGAATGAAATTAGGTTGGTTGGCGGGACTATTCAAACGTTCCATTGATAAATAGAACGTTCCGAACTCATGAATCACGATTTAGAGAAAAGCGTATATCGATGAAATACTTTACATTTATTACAAGTATAAATTCTAACACATTATTTGATTTCATCTAAGGGTTTCAGTGTCACTGTTATTTATAAGATTGGTATATTTTTCCCAATCAAAATAGGCGTCGATGTTGCCTTTTAAACAATTGAGTGAGTTGGGGTTTAACGTGTTTTCAACAATATTTCAGTTATTAAACACGTGGATGACGAGCATCCAAAAGATAGTTGACAGATAAGTGAGAAAGGGATCGACAGGATGAGGGAAAAGACGGGGAAAAAACATAGTAAGAGATAGAAAGCAGGTTTTAGAATGTTATGATCTGTGTGGTCCCCAAATATAAAAATCTTGTTATATAATATTTAGAGTAAATATTTTCGCCGTTTCAAGGCATTTTGTAACAGATTTACATTGTGTAGCGTTGTTGACTAAATTACCCACTGCAATATTTGTTTTTACACTCTACGAATAGAGATCAGCTGATCGATATCACTACAGTAATATAACGGTCTCTAAATGACAAGGATTTTTAGTCGTAATTAGTTATTATAAATACATATGGCTAATATATTGAATAAAATTGTTTTACTTTGGTAACGTCTATAAAACAAAGTAAAGAGGAATAACTTTCATTTGGATATTATGTATTGTAGAGATAGTCATCGTACAAATTACGGTTCAAACTGTATGGAGTTTCTATTGAAACACGTATTATAAATGTTGTCATCGACTTGTGTTGATTGTGGCTCGAGACCTTCACTTTGATGCTCACCAGTTCAGTACCATTGAAAACCAACACATCATGCTATGAAATTATGTGTTCTTGTCCAGTTTGTGCGCCCTCAGTCTTTCAATGTTCGTTGAGGCGATCTCAGTATAGCCTCTCACACAGAGACCAATTCTTCAGACAATTACAAGACTAACAGCCCTTCAGGGATGTTGTCCCTGAATGAACCTTACAGTAACAAATTCTGCAGTCCCTTATTTGTGGTCTGACAATAATTCAAACCTATAATAAAAGTGTTCACTAAAGGCAATCATGTTCAGTCCGCTTTTAAATGTAAACTTTAGCTTTGAGTAGTATATTGCGAATCGCTTCAGGAATAATACAATAACTTTACTTCTCATGTTTTATTTTGTAACATTGAAGTTTTATGCTTTGACAAATTTTCTGTTGAAATGTACCAAAAGTCATTTTTCATCTGCACAAAAAACGTCATGTTTATCGAAACAATTTGATAATTTCTGATAATTAGAAGACTTTATTTTAGTAAACTTTTGTTTGCTTTGGAAAATCCTCGGAAGATTTCATTTCATGAATATATTTGATCCTCATTAGTTTTGTTCAGAAAGCTCATTATTCTTCTCACGCTTTCGGAAACGAGATCTAGATCTTACATTTTTCAGATATTACATATATATTGATATATTGAGTGAAAAACAATCTAATTTTCAGCTTCTTAAAATTTTTATTTTACCGATTTTGATTTACTTTTTCTTATCACCATAAACATTAAAAAGCTCGCTTTTTTGTGAGTAGATACACAAAGAAGATACAAATTGTCACGGGCGATTAGCCAGTCCCCAATGTCTCTGTTTTCTTTGTCGTCTTCGGGACTTCTGTTTTAAATTGATCCAAAAAAACTTTACTCCCGATCTGACAATTTCGACAAAGTTTCAGTGTACAAGTAAATTAATGTGCAAATAGCATCAGCTATATGGATTTTGCATTGATAATTCAACATTAAATCCTTTAACCGCTTTTAAAAGCTTTGCCTATCGTTTAATTAAATCTTATAAAATTAAGCACTAAAGAAAGTACGCACCAAAAGATTTTCGTATTCTGATAGAATATTTGAAATGTTTTATCGGAATGTAACTGATGGAAACAATGAAATAAAACGCCAACTGCAACTGAGGCATATCAGGTAACGGAAAAGGGAGTTTTCAGAAAACATTCATTTGCACCTGAATTGGACACGCCAAGATTATAAAAAGCGGTGAATTCGAACAGCCAGAATGCCAGGACGTTTTGTGGAACAGCCGAACGGTCATTCGACACCTTCATCGCCTTTACCAGACTGGCCAGACATCTGACCGTCCTAGCAGCAGAAGACCTGGGCAACAGATTCGTCGCCATAACGCAAACGGCATCGACGGCGTTAGGGCACCATATCTGCAGGAACACATCGGGCATATGGACCGTTCCGCGGAATGACCTTGACCCGAGTACATCGTCTCAACCTTCTACGCTGGGCAAGGAGAGTGAGTCGCTGGCAACGTTGTAATTGGGATACAGGGATCAAGTGTTACCGTCAGGTTCACCATGGACTGCCTTACACGACAAAGCATCAAGGTTCTGCATTGGCCAACACATTCCCCTGACTTATCACCGATCAGGCATTTATGGGACCAGTCACCATACAATAGCTGGAACAGGCAGTTCACGAAGAGTGGCAACATTTCCCGAATGAATGACGTCGTTCGACGTCTTACCTTTTCCATAAGACGTGTCTATGCTTGTATTGGCTGTGTATTGACACTAACGCCGCTATTTATGAAAATCATAGAACGTAATGTCTCCTGATCTGTCCATGTAAACTTCAAAATATACCCCTAGTGGACACAAACAGATATGAAGAAGTGATGTGTTGAACAAATATCTCCAACATGTTCGTACACTGTTTGATAACGGTTCACTATTAATATTAAACATTTTAAATGCTCGAATAGTAATAATAACCAAATTCCTTGGGTGTTTCTTTTGTACTTCAGTTAAGGGCATAATGATACAGCATAAAATCCTCCTTTCCTGTGGAAACTCGGGGCTGTATCATATCAAATAATTATATGACCCATTGATTTACATGCTCTGAAGCATTTTGATAGGCATATCAAATCAACTGTATTTCAATCCAATATTGGTCTCCGCCTTTCCCACTTCAAATTGTTGCCAGATTTGGCATGGTTGACGTCTATAAAAAGCAATCACATCAGAAATATTGGTTTAGGGTTGTTACTTATTAAGGTTTTTTTTATTACAAATAATGTTCATTGGTTCTATATCCAAATTAGTAATAAATAAAATCACGTTGAGAACGTACTGAGTGAACCAGTTTCAAGTTAAGCAGATGTTATCATTTCAAATTTCTTCTTTAGACCAACAAACTTTGGTTAAACAAGTTTAAATATTTAGAAAATGAATACAAACTTTATCATTTGTTTTGGGAAAACATTTTCATTCCATAAGCCATTCTCATGAACACTTTTAAAAAATCATTGACGTTTTGACAGACAAAACACAACTTTATACCATTGTCTGACATATTCATATTCAAAGACATTGCTGCTGTTAATCTAAAAAAGAAATGAGTTTATTTACACACTCTTTTCATTTCAATTGATTGAAAATATGTAATTACATAACCTGTATGGTAATACCAACCTGCTGTACCAATGCATGCATGTGATTTGATTGCGATTGTGATGATAAATCCTCCGCTAAATTATCCCAGTGTCATTTGACCCCTACAAATGGTGTTAGCTGATGTTATCGATAAATGCATTAATCAACAATAAAATTAACCGTTTTTTCATTTAGGTTTTCATATCACTGTAGTTTTTTTCTGTGATATTAAAATAAACCAATTTTTTATCTAATGAAACTGAACATACTGGAAAACGCGGATTTTATCGAACAATTTCTTGATAAATGAAGATAATCATAACAAGTCCCGTCTCTAAATCCTTTCTCAATTAGAATTAACAAGAAATCAATATTTATAGTTGATGCGATTTCACAAGATGATAAGATATTCAATTTAAGTTGCTTATGTATAAACGTATCTTTATTAAATTGGCCTTGGTAAATATGAGTTGAAAGTTATGTAGATACATGACAGGTGTTTATTTCGATTGATAGCTGACGATGTACTCCTTTTCGATTACATGGTATTTCATGAGAGTTTTGCTATTGTCTTTGCATTTGACGTCAACAGGAAATGTAGATCAATAATATTGCATTCTTAGACATATATACCTATATGGTTTAGCAAATGAACAACAGCAAGCACTGCTGTGGCTACTAGTTATGTCCACATCACTGCTAGACATAACAGCACTATATTTATTAGATGCTAAAACCACCCAGTCTGACTTGGACATATTCATCCAAGCATGTTTATGTTCCATATATTGCCAGTCGTCCCCTATGGCTTCGATCTGGCATATGAAATTGCCTTCAGGTTCTACCATTTGTGATGTACATCATAGGTACGAGGTTTGTTCATCGATCCAAGTATCTTTCACATCAGTGGGCAATGTTCTCATTCACGGAATCTAATACACAATTATACACTAGTGATGAGGTCAATACCTGTTTTTATAGACCCGAAAGCAATATTGAGAGGACGAAGTCCGAAGTCAAAATTGCTTTCCTCGGGTCTATAAAAACAGGTATTGGCCGAATTCACCAGTTCATAATTGTTTTATTATGTTTCGAATTAAATACGAAAAAAAAAGAAAAAATCATGAACAGCAATTAGGATCAAATGTTCAACATGACGGTTAAATGACGTCACGATTACAATGGCATGACGTCAATTAACAACGGTTTGACGTCATTTTGTCTATTTCAAGTCAATGTCACTTTTGGTCGGACTTGGAGTGAAGTCAATATGTTTTTCTGTTGATGACACGTGACCGCTTCTCGACCAATCGGATTGCCTGAAAAATAAGCTGCCATAATAATTGGTTTGTTTGATACCAAAATAGTAAACGGCTGTTTGACCCTATACTTTCTTTTCGTGAGAAGTCAGGATGAACATCTCGCAAATAGATGACAACGAGAAATAACGATTTGTTATTGAGTCTGTGCACATAATTTAAGACCTCTTAGTAGGAGGTTACTTAATTTGCAGCTAAAATGTCTAACAAAAGCGATGTGTTCTACCTATTCTTGTCATCTTGTCATTTTATAGTCATATAAATGTAATCTGTTATGTTTAAAAATTTGAATAAAAAAAATAATGATAAATGATTTCAGACTTCTGAGACGTTCTGGTTCTAAAGAGAGTTGTATATATCAAAAATAAGAAACGACGTCAACTTTATTTACATTTTTATGAGGAGAGTGAGTGGTTCAGCGAGAGAGAGCAAGTTAGATACCGATACCACTCCCGAATTTCATAAAATATTAATTCAATGGGACTAAGATTAGTAATGTATTATTAATCGCTCAAGTATTAATAACTAACATTTTGACGTCATTCTTATTTTTTGTGACGCCGTTTGACGTGATTCAGCACGAGATTATATGAAACAAATTGTAATAATAGTGAAGATTTATCAAGCGGTGGTATCTTAACAGGCGACTTACATAAGACACCTTTCTACAACAGTTTCGATAATTTCTCAAAACAGAGTGGCTTAACTTAGAAAGAGCTCATCATGGTGTCACAGAGCTCGAGCCAGTGCATAATGTGTTGACGTTTTCGTTGATTGTTATCAGTGTTTTTTAATCAAATGTTTTTAAATATGATATTTTATCATCCAAAACTGTGTTCTACAGGAGATAACGCTTGTGGAAGATCAAGCGATATCTCTTAGGAGATATCGTTTTGACAGTAGATTTTGAACAATGCCCTCTTACAGTCAATTTCATGACATCACAATTGCTTTCATCATCAAGTAATGACATCACAATGCTATGACGTCATAAACATGACGACGTCACAATGCTATGACATCACTGTACTGAGAGTCTTAGAGTAGTGCAGTGTTGAGAAATATACATTTTTCATGGAAATGAAAAATGATTTTGGATAATAAATAGAATCTCACCCTCGTGTCTTCTGATATCAATTATATCAACACTCGTTGATAAAAGTAAAAATATCCTCGGCAAGCCTCGGATATTTGAAACTTTTATCAACTCTTGTTGATATATTTGATATCAGAAGACACTTTGGTGAGATTCTCTATATGTTTCCCCAATATGATTTTCTTTTAGGGTTGTAGATGACATGAGAAAATGCCAAACACTGAGCAAACTAGTTTGTTTTCACCGAGTCATATTTATAAGGGGATTTCAAGATGTCAGCTTGACTAATTAGTTATAAAGTATTAATCGTTTGATTGAATTAAATGAATAACAGATCACTTTCATTCGTCTGATATGCGTAAAAATGATATGACATTACAATTGAGTTATTATTTACTAAAATAAAACAACTGTCGGGCATAAAACATAATGCAAAAGGCCTTGTTGATCATTGCGATAAGACAGTATATTTGTCCGTCGTATTGAATTTACTGGGCAATAATGTTATGGAGAAATGTTTATTATCACGTCGACAGGTATGCATGATCAGTAACATGATTGTATATTTCTGAAAACTTTTTAAGTCATTACCGTGAAAACTTTGAGTAGTAGACAATCATGCCAGAATTTTTTAAATTAGATTAAATCATTTAAGGTGCTTCAGATATCAATATTTTATTTTGAATAACGTACAAATTTAGAATACATGACCTGTTTACCTTCATGCTAGATTATAGATTTGACCAAAAAAACAGCACACGGACTACAACACTCACACACACCAACAACAACCATTATCACCACCACCCCCATCACTAAAAGTCTGGTTTATTTCTGGATGAACCATTTCATTTCTACTTTATAGTCCGTCTTTAACATTGATGGAAATTCCTCACAAGAACGACGGGCAGAAGAAGATACTACGCAGTATACCTTTGTGGAGCGGTATCTTGGGGATCTGAACTTGTGGATATTGTCCATCTCTAAATGAAAATGAGGGGTTATGTAAGCAAATATGATTTGATTCAGTAAGTCAACCTTTAATCGGGCAGCACTCTCATATACGGTATATTTCTCAAATGTTGTTTCAACTCGGACTTTCATAGGATGTTCCTGGAAGATTTTTATAAACAGTTCTCTTGAACCTGAAACTACTGTCCCATTGTCTCTCACATGAAATGCAAACTCCCAAGGGTATGGGTCAACAAACCAAGTCGCATGCAATCTCCGTTTCTTCACGCGTGTATAAATATCTGTTGTACCATACACATTATCGTTGGAGGTCACCGACAGTTTAGATGATACATATCTCCAGATCTCGACATCACTTTTGTTGCGTATGTTTGTGCTAAGAAACTGTCCATCTACAAAGCCCGTTCGTTTAATAAATACCACTGCAGCTTCTAAAACTGTTATGTCTTTTTGCCGAATCACAAGTTTAACTCTATGGCCCATTTGTATAAGCCTGATAAACTCATCAAGGTTTCTAACCTCATTACCCATTTCGAACATTTTGGACCATGGTTTCGAAATTAGAATTATAAACGCCGTAACAGAATATTCGCTATAAGGTCTCCGGATATTTCGACAATTTGATATTACTGTCTCCTCAATGTTAGCTATCAAATAACATATCATAGATATTCCATCTCTATCCGTATGAAATCCTATGTCCCCTTTTGATGATGGCACAACAACTGACTGTATATGCCGGCGTACTACAGTCCCTAACAAGGTCACATCACAAGCTCTCGCTATTGTCTGTAATAGCTCATTAAGTTCAATATTCCTTTCATCTGTAAACGGAATTTCCCCATAGGAATACTCCGCAAACGGTTTTAAAGAGAAACATTGATGCCATACAACAATCCAATGCAATGGTGTGTTGGCTAAAACCGATCCATTGTTTCTGACAGTTTCAACGGAGAGTTTGCCATTTACACAAACTTTATATTTTGATAGTCCAGCAAGTTCCATTCTCCGGTTTACATGTTCAACATTCATGCCTGAAAATGCACAAATATGTGGTTCTAGTTTCTTTCCTTTGTGTTTTTGATATGATAAGTAATGTGAAACATCCAATGACATAATCTGCTTGTTAGGAAGCATCATACAAGGTAGTATATCGATACCGACGTTAACAGAATTCAGTAATTGAATTAATGATCCTGATGTCATCTTCCCACTTTTGTTTATAACAACCGGTACTCTTGAACATTTCTCTTCGCCTGAAAAAAACCCGGACATAAGTTATATCATATATAATTATATCATATCATATTACATTACAACTAAATATATTGTACATATAAAAAAGAAGATGTACCGGCAATTGTGATTACCCAGGTATTTGTTCTTTGGACCGTTAAATGCCGGATATATCTATAATTATATTAATGATAGATTTTGTGCATATTGTCCTAGTACAATAATCCTAAGCTAGTAGATATTACTTATTGAAGAACAAAATAATCAGTGATAAGATTAGATTATTAGTTCTCCAACTTATTCTCATTGGGTACTATAGTTGGCAATGCAGGAGCGATATTGTAGTTCTGCGTTGTGAGCAGATATGAATTAGATTAGCAAGAAATAGAAAGACTCTAAGCCCACACGCTTTCACGACACACGCAAAGAGTCTCTGTACCACCAGCAATTTTCAATTACATAGTCACTAACCTTCATCGTTTGTTGTCCCTCTAATGCACTTTTCAAACTTCTTTTGAGTCAGAAAACAAATCTGAAAAAAGAAACCGTTTCATTTGCTCTCTGATATGGGAATCAATTGCTTAAATGACTTAGACTATGGCTTCAATTAAGTTGTGTCGTGAACATGACTCATTTTCAGAGTAATTTTCACTGACTGACTTTCTTATTAGAATTTGCAGTTTTCAGATTTTTTCTCATTTATTTTATTTTATTATTTGACATACGAGTACAACACAATATTATTATCAATGGTGTATTAATGCGTTCATGATCTAATTGGTATTTGAAATTTGCAATTTAAAATCATTCTAAGGAAGCGTGAAATAAAATACCTCAGGAATAATACGTTTGCTTGCTGAAATGATGCAGGTTAGATTTTCCTGAGAAAAAGTTTTAAAGAAACCTTTCATCCCAGTTGAAAGTTGTTCGCACATTTCAGGTCCATAAGGATGCTTTTTGTACAGAATCTGGAAAGAAAAGCACAAAGAAATACAAGTTAGTATCCTAAACAACATTGTCATTAGTTTCAGCTACGAAAAACATGCCCGGAACGTGCTAAGTATTTTTCGAAGATGAAATTAAGAGCTTGGGGTCAGCAAACGGTCAAAATTTTAATTTATTCATGAGGATATAAATGAATGTATTTCAGAGGAGATTGTTTGATAGCATATCACTTAATTGAAATAACATATTTCGTACTGATAAAGCTCTCAATAAATGTTTGATTGTTATTGATGCAAAAGAAATAGTATGATCAACCTTGAAACAGCTTGTATAGTTGCCCGTTGTGTTAATATGCTCATATTCAAATGTATATTTTTCGAAACTTTTCTATAGTCGTCATTTCAATAATGAACATTAATGTTATTGAGGGGAGCAGATGTTAATCATTCCATTTTCTTCATTCTGTCTCTAAGGACAGGCGTTATGAATCTTAGCAAAGGACTTTCTATTTAAAACCTCACTTAATATATTTGTTAGCTTATTCATACAGAACAATTATCTATTGTTTTGTTTAAAAAAAGAAGTTAGTGGGATTATTACAAAATATGTTTTCAAGGTGTAATGACTTGATATGAAATTTTCGATTTAAAAGTATGTAAACAGTTGTTTTAGAAGAAATATTCCAAGTGACAATAAACAACTTGTGCTGTTTTAACACAAGCTTCCCTCACTAGGTTAATATTAATAACACTTTTTTCTGCTTCTTTTCGACATTTCAGAGAGCCTCGTATCGCTAGTTATCTAACCAGCCAATGAGACACCTCGCATCCAGCAACAGCAGCACAACCCGGATGGAAAAGTTCAAAAGAGTAGCGTCAAGCTCCTTGGATAACGACATTTCATTGGCTGAAAACATAACAGGTGAGCACAGCAACGAACATCAAGCCGCGCCAGCCGTTCGAGGGATGGAAGGAGCTGGATCAGCGGTTTCTATTTTGCTGATGAACTAGGATAGTTTGAGCCTTTTCTCATACTCGTCATTATTTCGCTACATCTTGTTTATCTCATATGATAAGTTAAATATGTTTGAAGATTCTTCTTATGAAAAATTACTTTCACGACAACGACAAATTAACTCAATTCATATACAAAAATCAATTCATAATGAGGATTAAAAATGATAGATGATCTTAAGATATTTGTTGATCTTAGATGATCTAGAAGAACGTAGGTGACCGTTCACAACTACCTCTAAACATTTAAGCGTCCATACAGGAAGTCAAGGGAGAGCATTGGAGTTATCTAGTTATTTTAGTAATCTCATTAAAGTAAGTCGTCACTAAATGAGTTTTTCCTTTTAGCTTTAGAATAATCTGTTTTAAGAAATACTTCAGAGGTTTAGAAACTGAACTGATATCTAAGAATCACTTGCAAACTCGAACACTGAACACTTTTCCATTACACCACTTTAGAGTTCAGTCATTTCAATTACTCGCTCAGATATGCTGGAGGTTTGTAGATTCCTACACTTCTGGTTGACAAGAGTAGTCACTTGTGAAGAAACTGGTTGCTGGCTGAAGAAAGGACTTGGTTGTCAATAGGGTTGGTTAGAGACACGGGTGTAGATTAGAGATCCAGCCAATATGATTTAGAGTTGACTCTTTAACTGTTTTCCTTCCTGGTGTACAAAATGGAGATGAAAAAATAACTATCATACGTCGGCGATTACATCTGGAGACTTGCCCATGATCAGTTTTCACTTCATAGGATCTAAGGTTTTCTTGTTTTCTCACAGAATCTTTCTTCCGCTTTTTTTGCTGGTGATTGAGAAGGTTAAGTACCTTATTGTAGAGTCTAGCCAGTGTCTGAAATGATTACATCAGGGTTTGCCTTGGCAATCTATGTGTCCTATGATTCCCCGGAGAAATTTCCTTCTAGTTTTGTCATTGATCTGATCTATTTCAAATAAATCGCTGGAGCAATCACTGTGACTAAGTAGTCCTCCTGGTCTGTATTGTGCAGACAAACCAAAGGCCACGTAATCTTTCTTCTCGAATCAGTCTGTCAATGTCGCAATCAGAGTCCTAAAAAATCCTAAATTTTTGTTTGAACATTCCAAATCCATTTGTTGATGACAAAAACGTCAAATCAAACATCATGCAAATGTAAGGTTGATAGCCCATAGATCATCACAGTAATATGATGTAGGAATGCCATCTTTGTGTTTAAACGATATTTTTTTTAATTATCACTCTCAAAGAATAAGTTATGCTTTCCTTGACAACCTCTCATATTCATTGGAACATTGGGGACTCTCATTTAAGTTTTTTTTAATTCCGACTCCTAATAAAGGCAACAGGAGCCGGCCGAGCTCTAAATAATCTTTTTTCTAAATAATTTTTCTCCAGAAAAAAAGGCCAAGAGAGCTGACCCCATTGGGAACAGCCTCCTTAGCTGGTGGAGATCCTAAGTTATAGATTTGGCGACTTATTTATCCTTAATAGACCTTATTCACGCGACGCCATTTTGACAAACGAGAACAAGGCTAGGAACGCAAACAAAGCTATCGACATAGCGGCAAAACATTATTGTCGTCAGCCCTGCCTCAATGCACTGGCGATTCCGATGTGATTATAACCTTGGCCATGTCACGATTTAAGTTCCAAGGTGAAGTACAAGAAGCAGTGGTTCATAAAATCAAATTATTTCAAGTGTTTAATCTTACTTATTTCATTAAAGAAAATAAATAATTGTGACATCAGGTTACCGTCTCCCCACAACTGTACTATATGCTATATTGTGGTCTTGGGTAACTGAATTTTAAGATGAAATATATTTTTTGAATATGAAACCAATAATTATCAGAAAACTGAGCTGTCATATTTAAGTAATTCGTTTTCCATCTACATTAACAAAATTGTTTGACTATTAGCCTAATATAACGATTGAAGTAGACCCATAGACTCCCCAAGGTTCGGACAATTTTATTGACCTAACTCCACTACAGACAGAAAATCCTACTGTATGAATTCCTGGCTTAAATATTCATAATTTTTTAAATCTCGATATCAAAATTATTGTAATACATTAAAAATAATTAGATACTTCTCTGAAAGTGCCAGGCCGTAATAATTTATCAAACTTTTTATTTTAAAAATGAATGATGTGGAGAAAATCCTCTTTTTACAATAATTCTGAAATCGTTTCAATTAAATACTTTTAAAAAAAATTGTCATCAGGTATACGGGTGTAAGTTCAGCATAAAAGAATATCATAATCATCGTTCTTAACTTTATCTTTTGGTTGAGAAAATTTTGTATTTAGATTAGCAATATCGACGCGATGATGATTTTGTTTTCTACATATGCGATTCAAAAATTATTACATGCACATATATAAAAGTGATGCGCCGATGCCCGAGAAACATTTTAATCATTTTTATGAAATCATGAAAAGGGCAAATATTTATTAAAATTAAAATTAGGAGATACGTCATATATTTTGCTGCTTTCTTTAAATCGTAAAATCTACCTCCCCAAGAAGTTTTCTTCAAATTTTACAAGCAATCCCTAAATGGCCTTTGAATAAAATTATATTACTTATATGAATAATAAAAAACGAACAATTTGGAACAAATAAATGCAGTCATGCAAGTGTTTTAGGGGTTGAAATCTAATTGAATGAATGTTTTAACAAGCCCGGTAAGTTTGACTGATTTAGTTTTTTAATCGTAAATTTCATAATCACTGACTGGTTATTTTCGAAATTTGAAAACCGATTCAAGGCGTGTTCAATATAACGATGTTTATAGAATTAAAGACCTGCATAAAATAACATACCTGTCATGGAAGCCTTATGGAGTAATGCTTATGCTTAAAAGTTCTTCAATGATGTTGCCTCGGAAACAAACACACTTATCTTTTTCAGGCCGCTAGAATTGATCCCATGCTGTTAAAAAATATTCTGAATTTAATATTACTCCTTACTTTCAAAGTTACCTCAAAAGGATATGACTTTTTGTAATCGGCGGCATGTTTTGTCATGTCAGGACATGTGTTTTTTTCTTTTCAAGTGTACAAATGAAAAGACTATTTACCTTTAAATTATCAGCTCCTTGTTAAATTAATTATGATTGGTTAGATTTGACGCGATTCATTTGAGTTATTCAGTAATATTAATAATCAATAATGGTACTGGATAAATTATTGTTTGAAATAATGGGAATCATATAAGTTAGGCCTTAGCGCAACAACAAACCCAAAACAAATTTCGATCGTTTACTTGTAAATCTTACAATTGGCTTGTTAAGTTCTTTATTAACTTTTTAGAATTTTGTTTATCTTGGGATGTGTTATTCAAGTTGATATGTATGCGTCTCCTGAGCGCGAAATGACGAAGAAGGGATTACGTACAGTCCTGAACGCAACACTCTTCCCCAAAAGAAGCTAGAAATAGACCTAAGGAAGGGGTTATGTGGGATGCATACGTAATCATTAGGCAAAATTGAAGGTAAGGCTGGTATTTTTAAAATAATTATGATACTTTTATAGACCCAAAAGTGGTTAAATCTTAAAATATAGATTAAAAGATAAATATTCAATAATTTCATACAAAAAACCAGATTGAAAATGACAATCACACACATACCTAAAACCGTAAGTAAATGAAATAGTTCCAGTATGGTCAAACCAAGTTTTACGTCCAACTTTATCTTAATGGTACAACATTAAAAGAGGATTGATGCATATCTCTTGGCATTTTTAAGAAACTATGCAAACTTTAATATCTCTCATCAGAGAATCAATATGAATGCAATGCCTACCACTTTCAGATTAAACAGCAACATCCGTATATCTATAACTCAAATCTTATACAAACTTGCAAAACCTTACTAGAAATTGTTCTTTTATAAAACACTTTCGATAACCCAATAATCGTTGTTGCTTGAAAACAGAGTTGGTATCTACACCAAAACGTCTCGTCTCAGTGCAATAAAGGCGTTGTAAATGCATAGCATTCGTTGTTTCCTCATGTAAGAACTTCACATCAATGGCAACATATTTTAAATTGAAACTAAAACAAATCATGCAATACAATTTTCCATCGCAGTTACACTTTGTATACCCCGCTTGACACTAAAGCATGTTAAATCAACACTAAGGCAATTTAACTTAAAGTACCTGACATTGCCACAAAGTAACATTGACATGAAGTGTCTCATAATTATATTTCATTACTTTACGTTGACCTTGAAGTGCCTACGATAAAGCGTAGATGAAAATATGCATTTGTAAAAGCAAAAGTCACGTGTGGAGTTAAACTCCAATCGTGCTCAATTTGTGTTAAAATGAAATCGGGAATTTGCTGTGCGTGAACACAAAGTGGCAGTTGTGGCTGGCAAAATGATACTGATCTTGTAAGATGTTTTCGCCTTCCTTAATTGGTATACAAAGACATATATCAACTCGTTTTCGTCTAGACGTCAGCTGCATTAGTTTATCTGGATTGACAAAGAATCATCATTAAGCCATGTGTACAATATCATTTCTCAATCTAACTATTTGACTGCCATATGGTAGGATTATCTACGTCAAATTGATGACAAAATATGCATGTTAAATATACCCTTAAAGTTTTTTTGACTGTTGAACTTCCTCCGATATATGAATAGTGTCACTTAGTAAGTATATAAGTATAAAAATACATGAATGAGAGTTTATCAATCAAAATCCTATTGTCTATCTTTAGTACAAATTATAATAATAAAGGCTTAATGAGAGATAGACAACAGGTTTAAATACGAATCAAATTTGGTCTGGCTCCTACCCCTTTTGACCTGTCCAGCTTGGGTGCCCCTACCAGGAGCTTGCATACCTCTCAGGGTCTCTGAAGCCCACAGACAACCATACCACGATAAGGTATTGGGTCAGGTAGTGGAAAGAATGAGAGAAACAAGTATTTGCCACTAACGTTGCAACGTCTACCGCCGTTATGAGAAATTTGGTATAAATAATATTATTCATCTTTTGATATCTATTGAAGGCTGTCACCAAATGTGAACACTCTAGGTGCTAAGCTATTAGAGATATCGTGTTAACAATGTATTACAAAGTGATTACAGTGTCATGGTAACCTTGAGAATGCGGTCAAGGTCACCAAGGTCCACTGGTGTCATCCGCCGTAGTAGGCTGTCGTCAAATATGAAAACTGTAGGTGGTAAAGCTTTACGAGATATTTTCATAACAATGTTTTACACAGTGGTCAAAGTTTCGTGGTGAAATTGAAAATGATCAAGGTGACCAATGTCGACTGCCGTCTGTGTCTTCCTCCATTGAAGGCTTTCACCAAATATGAACACTCTAGGTGCTAAGCTTTACGAGATGACACGTTATCAATGTATTACACAGTGGTCAAAGTGTCGTAGTGACCTTTAATATGAGTCTGAGTCTTCCTCCATTGAAGGCTGTCGCCAAATATGAACACTTTAGGTGTTAAGGTTTAAGAGATATTGCGTTGTTAACAATGTATTACAAAGTAGTCAAAGTGTCGTGATGACCTTCCAAATGACGTTAAGGGCACAAAATCGACTGGCGTCTGAGTCTTCCTCCATTGAAAGATGTCATCAAATATGAACACTCTAGGGGCTAAGCTTCTTCATGAGTTATTGCGTTAACAAGAATCCGGACGTACGGACAGACGCCGCTGAATTCATAGTCCCCCGTTGGCGAGAGGACAAACAAGGAAAGAAAGGCATAGTGTGAGATAGACGGCAGGTTTTAGAACGACTCGTGTCGACCGGTCCAGCTCTGGGGCTTGAATAGCTGTCGGGGTGTTTGAAGTATGCAAACCACCATACCGCGATAAGGTCTTCAGTTAGATGGTTCTTCTTTCAAAGAGTATATGCATTTTCATCCTGATATGATAAACGCCTCCTCAAACAGCACTAACGTTAGCGCTAAAATTCAGTGTAGTATTGCACCCAAACCTGACTGCGTGTAGAAGTGTTCACTACCGCAGATAAAGTTGCTGAGCCCCTGGCGGGATTCGAACAACGGACCTCTTGATCCGAAGCCAAACGCGCTAACCACTGCGTAATAATGCACCCATTTCAGAAATGAGAATAAAAGCCTGTTTTCAATTTCAGTAAACAGTTGTCAGAAAAATTGCTTTTAACAAGATACATCACTCCCGATTTCCCTCTTGAACAAATTTGTGTCCTTCTAAAACCTGCTTTCTATCTCTCGATATGCCTTTCTTTCCGTCTTTTTCCCTTATCCTATCGATCCCTTTCTCCACTCTCTTTCGGATGCTTGTCATCCATGTGTTTAGTAACTGAAATATTGTTGAAAACACGTTAAACCCCAACTCACTCACCCACTCATTAACTACCAGATACAAGGTTTCATTTACACGAGATATTTTTCATTTTCATTGAAGAGCAGTAAAAACGGAAGTTTGTTGACTTTGGCTTTAAGAGCAGCATTTAATGTAAGTACAAATTGATAACTGATGATTCTTTATACAGTTTTATCGGCAGGATTTACTTTAGCATGACTGACACTTTGTTTAATCCAGCATACATTTGTTACGTTTTATTACATCTTTTCTTCACCACTTGACTCAACGTGGTGAGGATTATTTGTCTGCTTCGGAGACCCCGCCCGAGCTGGCATAAACCTGGTGGGGGCACCCAAGCTGGACAGGTTGACGGGTTGAAACCAGACCAAATTTGAGTACTTCTAAATCCTGCTGTCTATCTCTCACTATGCCTTTCGATCCCTTTCTGCCTGATCTGTCTACTCTGTTATGGATGCTTTTCATCCACGTGTTTAATACCTGACATATTGTTCAAAACACGTTAAACCCCAACTCACTCATTCACTCAAAATAAGTTAATCGCCAACTCCCTCACATCTTTTATCGTCTTAGTTATGATACGTTTTCACAAGTGCATATTAATCGTTTATTCTCGACTGAAGTGTACAGGAATGAAAGTCTGACTTCAAAACTATGGAAATCTATCACATTTGGATTACATTTGACGTGTTTGTCTTATTTATGTCTTCCAACTGTGAAAGCCATTTATGAATTTTCTATAAATGTTCCCGAGTGATGACGACGACTTTCATAGATACATGATGAAAACCAGAGGCCCATCACAAATGTAGCTAGGCCAACACGAGTATGAATGCTTAGTGTGGCGAGTTAGATACCAGTATGGAACCATACCGCACTCTATTTATTAGTGGGTATAATCTTTCACTTGACAAATTCATCAAAGTATATTCATGTCCACTAAACTTCCAGTCAATGTCTGAGGGTATCAATACGACACACCAAACTGGCTTCAATCTCGGAAACGAGGGATATAATTAATAATATATGTCTTGTTTCGCCGATCAGTGCTAATGACAATTACTAGAATTACCTGAATTTCAAAGTTGTATTGTAATTAAAACTATGTTCTATGAACGTTAATGAACTATGTTACGTTCATTACCATCATTCTATTATAAATAATCATTTTACATTCCTTGAATAAAGCGAAGCCACTCAAACATAGGTTAACAAATATGGACGAGTAATCAACATATAAAGTGCTTGTTCATTTATTACGACCCTAATCCAGTAGGTGCCTGGACGTCAGTATATTGTTTATCCATGCAACAATTTAAACTGTTAAAGCAAAGGGAAACAATATTTTAATAATAATAATATCAAGCGAAAGCGAGTGAGGTAAAAAAAACATCCACAAATTTAACATAAACATAACTTATTAAAGAAAATAAATGAATATTGCTGACAACAATCGCTGCCGCGCTGATTTCAGTTCGTGATGTTATGAAACAATGTGTATAACATTGTAAATTTATGAACATCGTGATAAATTAATGTTCTTAGATATCAAAAGTATAAAACTGCTAATACTCGATTCACGTACTAATTTAAGCTGCTGTAAAAAAGCATAATATCACATTAAATTTTAACAATCTGAAGTAGTAATTTTAAGGAATAATAATTTGTTGCATTAATATAGACATAAAATTGCTTTCCAGATATTTCATCACCAGAAACGCTGAGCAATACTAAGAACGTTTTAATGGGACTGGGTTTCAAAGACACAATATTCAGACTGAAACCAAAAACCGACTGCCGAACAAAAATCGAAACAATTATTATTGACAGTTTAACTTTTCTGTTCGTTGTAGAGGTTATTGAAGTTTCAAAGATGAACAACAAGTTTTGACAAGTAGCAACTTTTGCTCTATTTTACATACGTTGGTCACCATACAATGACGCCGCTTGTTGAAATATTTGTTGCTGTCCAGTTGATAACCTAATGCACCATCACTCTTTAATTGATAAAAGAAACGATCTATGGAGTATGGCTCTCACTAACTAAGGGCAGACAGTTACAAGATTTACAATCCTTCAGGGACATTGAACCTTTCAGTAAGAACTTCTGTAGTCCGTGATTTGTGGCCAGACAATTCTAACCTGATAAAATACTGTTCACCGAAGGCAAGTATATTCAATAAGCCTTTAAACTCTACCTGTGAGGAAGTATATTTACAGATTACAGATCGATCCAGTCATAGTGAATGTTTCTTGAATATTTCTGTGTACATTGCAAACTATGTTTTATAGTGATGCATTGAAATATTATTTTTGGAAATGTGCTCATTTCTATTCAAACTGTACTAAAGGTCATTGCTCAAAAGCATCATTGATGGAAACTATATTGCTACATTTTTTATAACTAGAACTCTCCTCCGACTCATGTTTGCTTTTTATTTAATCCTCGGAAAATTTCACATCATGAATACTTTACATCGTCTTTGGGAAATAAGATCGAGATCTTAAGTGCTTTGAGATTTTATCTCCCTCGAGTGAAACATTCTCAATCCCAATCATTTATTCTATTTTACCAATTTCATTGGACTTTTTCTTTAAATTATATAAGGTCGTTAAGGTCCTTTTTTATGAGTAAAGAAACAAAGCAATAGATATTTTACACAGACTTTTGGTTAGCACACGTTTGTCTTTTTTTGTCATTTTCGAAGCTGCTGTTCTAAACTGTCCGAAAAACAATTGAACTCAATTGCCAAAGTTTTAGTGTACAAGTAAATGGAGATGCAAATTGCATCAGATATATATTGGACTTTTCATTTATAATTAAACTTTTAAACTTTAAAATAATCTTGCCTGTCTTTACCAGTTACAACTTGGATATAATCACAGTCTGATTTGATAAAGTTTAAAGTCTAAACAAATAGCATTATATGAAAACGTTTTGGAATGAATAACTATTAACAAACAGACTGTGGACATTGCAACTGATAGGGGTGAGGACATAGTAGAACATTTAGTTTGTCGAATGTTACCATTGAAGTGACTGGTCTACGAATTGGACAGAAATCCTTGTTACGATGATTCCTTCTATTCAAGAGTGTCTCATGAGGTGATTCTGTGAACCTCACAGGATGCAAGCTCTTGGGATAGCGGGACACTGTTTCTTATAGTTTGCGTTACCGTTTATGGTCCTTTTATTTTGTTGAAAAACAGGAGTCAAGAAAGAGAGAAACAAATAAATTAAAAATATATTATTATGTTAAAAAAAATTATTTTGTCACAAAAATAAACATGATGTTCAAAATAAAAAACATTTTTTGTCATGATCGCAGTGATCTCTGATGTTGGGATACCTAAAAAAAACCAGTTCATACATTTTATTAACACATTTCTTCACACCGGGAAATCAAAAATCTCTTCCATCCTCATTCCTCTCATTACATAGAAAAGATAATTTTGCTGTCATATGGTAAATTGGTTTTTTTTTTCTGTATGATGAGGGCAGTGCCTACCAGTGCAGGGTATACTATTATATGAATACGTTTCACATCAATACGTAGACATTAATACCTAAGCAGAGATATCGTGCCAAACAGATCAAATGTGATGAGATAACCAATACTCGTCTTCTCTATAATAAAGTTTCTCTATACGAAAAGTGCAACTGATCCAAGTTTAGTTAAATCATATTAAATCAAGGAATCGGTGGCAAGTTACTGCACCTTTATGAAACTTGAAGAACACTACCCAATCTCTATATATGCGACTTTTAGTTCTTTACTTACTTACTTTACTGCTATTTGTGTTAGTAGTGCAGTGGTTAGCGCGTTCGGCTTCGGATCAGAAGGTCCGTGGTTCGAATCCCGCCAGGGGCTCGGCAACTTTGTCTGCAGTAGAGAACTGTTCTACACGCAGTCAGGTTTGGGTGCAATGCTACACTGAAATTCAGTGCAGTACCACCCATGGTTCGCTAGTTCCAGCCGATGCTCGCAGTTTTCACCGCAATGCATATCCGCAATGGTGTTGCGGGCTTTCTCCCTGCAATAATACTAGCAGCCGCGATATAAGTGAAATAATCTTGAAAGCGGCGTTAAACACCAACTCACCTCACCTCACCTTGTAGAAGAGGCTGTGCAATATAACTTTGTGGAGCGGCATTTTGAACTTGCGAATATTTTCCATCTCTAAAGGAAAATGGGGGTTCATATAAACAACAATGATTCCCTTCAGCAAGTCAACCTTTACGCGGGTAGCAGTCTCATATATGGTATATTTCTCGAATCTAGTTTCAACCCGAACTTTCATAGCATCATTTTGGAAGTTTTCAATAAACTGTTCTCTCGTACCAGAAACTCCTGTCCCATTGTCTAATACATGAAATGCAAACTCCCAAGGAAATGGGTCAACAAACCATTTCACATACCATCTCTTCACGTTTCTATAGATATTTCCTGTACCATACACGTCTGTCGAAGCTTTTGTTAGTGCTAAGAAACTGTCCACAAACAGGGTTCTACAAGGGTTCGTTTTACAAATACCACAGCAGCTTCTACAACTTTTATGTATTCGTGCCCAATCAGGACTTTTACTCTATGACCCTTCTTTTTGAGCCTTAGTAACTCATCAAGTTTTTTCAATGCATTGTCCGTTACGAATATTTGAGTCCGTGGTTTAGAAATGTTTTTTTAAAAAGCTTTAACATATGCTTCAGACACTTTACTATCATGTGCGGCAAGGATGTTTCGACAATTAAATATTTTTTCTCTTGGTCAGAAATCACTTTTCACATCATAGATGTATCCATTCTACCCATATGAAATCCTATGTTCCCATTTGATGATGGAATATCAATCGACTGTATTTCCCGGCGACTATTTGATCCTGATAAAATCACGTCACAAGATGTCTTTATAACCTTAAGTAGCTCCTTCAGATCCAAACTGTTTACATCTTTAGGAGGACCTTTGCCGTAAATATATTTAGCAAATGGTTTTACAGATAAACGTTTATGCCATAAAATATTCCCATGCAATCGCTTTCTGCTTGACGGTGTTACATCGTAACCGTAAATTTTCACTGAGAGTTGCATACCAACTCGTCTTCTGTTTCTTAAATCATCTCAAAAAATGAATTTAAAAGCTTTGGTCAACAGTAGAGGACATTTCTTTACTCTTAAAGGTATAATCGAAATTAAGGTTATTTGATAATATAAGATACCCACGGCATAGAAACAATGGCGAACAATGGGACCGACATTTGGGGTCAAGTGGTCACCAAACGATGAAAATAGTTTTTTCAGGTTTTGACCCCTGTGACCCCATTTGGGGTCATGGGGTAACCAAACCTACAATTTAGAATCTCCAGTGCCCAAGGAGTCTACACACAACTATTCAGCTTTCTGGACCTTTTGGAACTGGAGAAGAAGATGAAAATAGGTTTTTCAGGTTTTGACCCCTGTGACCCCATTTGGGGTCATGGGGTCACAAAATCTACAATTCAGAATCCCCATTGTCCAAGGAGTCTACACACAACTATTAAGCTATCAAGACCTTTTGGAACTGGAGAAGAAGATGAAAGTAGGATTTTAAGGTTTTGACCCCTGTGACCCCATTTGGGGTCAAGTGGTCACCAAACCTACAATTTAGAGTCTCCAGTGCCCAAGGAGTCTTCACACAAGTTTTCAGCTCTCTAGACCTTTTGAAACTAGGGAAAAAAATGAAATTAGGTTTTTTAGGTTTTAACTCCTGTGACCCCATTTGGTGGGGTCACCAAACCTACAATTTAGAATCCCCGTTGGCCAAGGAGTCTACACACACCTTTTCAGCTCTCTAGACCTTTTGGAACTGGAGAAGAAGATGAAAATAGGTTTTTCAGGTTTTGACCCCTGTGACCCCATTCGGGGTCATGGGGTCACCAAACCTACAATTTAGAATCTCCGGTGCCCAAGGAGTCTACACACAACTATTCAGCTCTCTGGACCTTTTGGAACTGGAGAAGAAGATGAAAATAGGTTTTTCATGTTTTGACCCCTCTGACCTCATTTGGGGTCATGGGGTCACAAAATCTACAATTTAGAATCCCCATTGGCCAAGAAGTCTACACACAACTTTTCAGCTCTCTAGACCTTTTGGAACTGGAGAAGAAGATTAAAATAGGTTTTTCAGGTTTTGACCCCTGTGACCCCATTTGGGCTCATGGGGTCACCAAACCTACAATTTAGAATCTCCGGTGCCCAAGGAGTCTACACACAACTATTCAGCTTTCTGGACCTTTTGGAACTGGAGAAGAAGATGAAAATAGGTTTTTCAGGTTTTGACCCCTGTGACCCCATTTGGGGTCATGGGGTCACAAAATCTACAATTTAGAATCCCCATTGGCCAAGAAGTCTACACACAACTTTTCAGCTCTCTGGACCTTTTGGAACTGAAGAAGATTAAAATAGATTTTTAAGGTTTTGACCCTTGTGACCCCATTTGGGGTCATGGGGTCACGAAATCTACAATTTAGAATCCCCATTTGCCGAGGAGTGTGCACATAAAATTTCAGCTCTCTAGAGTCATTGGTTCTGGAGAAGAAGTCGAAAAAGTGAAAAGTTGGACGGACGCCGGACGCCATGCCATGCCATAAGCCCATCGGGTCTTTCAGACCTGATGAGCTAAAAGGACGGAAAGAAAGGCATAGTGAGATATAGAAAGCAGGTTTTAGAAGGACTCAAATTTGGTCTGGCTTCTACCCATCGACCTGTCCAGCTTGGGTGTCCCTACCAGGAGCATGTACGCTCCGGCTGGCATTATTTCACTGGAACAATCAAATATAACAAAAACAGACATGAAAAAACTAACTCACTTCCCAACCTTGTCGAAAAACAACGTTGCGTTGACTGTGTCAATGTCAAGGCCATTACGAAGTAACGCTACTGTGATTTTCTATATATAGCTAGATGCATACCACATACAAATAATTTCTAATATATTTCAGACTGGTTGCTTGAGAGAGGGGATGAATTGGAATTCGAAAGACTGTCGACTGATGATTTTAACAAAAAACTACGACACTTTTACTGTGAAGTCCGTACAAAGGATGGTAAACCATACAGTAAATCATGTTTGATGGCCATAAGAGCAGCGTTATTTCGCTACCTGACGTCTCCGCCACATGACAGGAACATAAATGCTCATTCAACGGAATTCACAACCTCTAACCATGTTCTGATTGGCTGTATAAAAGACCTTAGGAGACAAGGCAAAGATACGTCAAAGAATAAATCTTCCATAAATGAAGCGGACATAAAGAACCTTTATGACAGTGGAACTCTATCATCGTCGCTACTTCATAAGGTATGGTTTGAAATCGCACTTCATTTTGGACGCAGAGGTAGAGAGGGTCTACGGAAGCTGACAAAGGATAGTTTCCATGTGGGTACAGATGAACGGGGAGTGAAGTGTGTGGAGATGGCATTTAACGAGAAGGACAAGAATCACACGGGTATGAATAGCAGAGAAAAAAACAAAAATCCACGCATGTGTGAATTTCCAGGGAATGAGAGATGCCCTGTTAAAAGCTTTATGCCTTAAATCTCCAAACTAAACCCTAAGTGTGCTGCGTGTTTTTCCCATGAAAGGTCCTTGGTTTGGCAACCAACCTCTCGGCGAAAATGCTTTGAGTAAGCTGATGAAAACACTATCGACGATAGCACAGCTCAGTGAGACCTACAAAAATCATTGCATAAGAGCGACCTCGGTTACTCTTCTCTGCCATGCTGGTGCCACGGTTCATGAAGTGATGTCGGTGACGGGCCATCGCAATGAAACCAGCATTGGAAGTTATTGCAGCAAAACTTCCGTTGTACAAAAAGGAAAGCTGAGCAACATTCTTCATAAGAAGACATCAGGCAGTGTGGCTTCCCTGCAGCCTTATGAACCATTCCTCAATATGTCGACCGTTGAAAGTGACAAGTCGGTGAAACACGACGTCGCAATGTGTGACTTTAAGATGTCATCAATTCAATCTGTAGGAGTAGGGAATTTCTTTAATAACGCTGTCTGTAACAATTCAACTGTCACCCTTCAAGTTTTGACCAAACAGTAGGGATTACTTGTGACACAATTTGTCATTGCAGGGAACTTATTTAATCACATGTCATTGACATTGAGAATAAATATGTTTTGCAAATATTTAATTGTATACATGTTCAATAAATAAAATTCACATTGATTGTTCAATTCATTTGATTTTGTTTTTATTGGAGCGCCCACCCTTATACATGAGAATGGACAATGCCACAATGTTATACAACGGGAGGCATCATTGTTTTCAAAATGTTTTTGTTAAAAATACCAGTAATCTCATATAAGAAATGGAAATCTCGTTGTTGTGCATCTATTGTTGAATAAAACATAGCCGGGAGCATAAAACACTCGGGGCTGCTCCCGTCGTGTTTTATGCTCCCTGCTATGATTTGTTCAACGATAGATGCACACCAACTCGTCTTCTATTTCCTAATTCTAGCATTGTTTCGGTAAAGATCAAAGGTGCCGCCTATTCTTTATTTAAGAAATAAAGTTTGCTCTACCCCTATGTGTTTTGTAATAAAGTATAGTTTTGCCCTGATCTATTATAGTTAAGGCACGAGGGCGGCAGTCCGAGTGCTTTAACGTTATAATAGAAGTTATAATTTTAAAGTGGGTAGCTCAACAATTCTTAACAAAGTGATTCTACGTCTAACTTCTTTAGGTCTTAGAGACACATGATATTTCTCTGCATCATTTTTTAACATTAACATTTTTGTAGGCAGGCATTCAATAACATTGTTTTAGGTCTACTGCTGGTCTTGAAAGAGTTTGCTTGGGCAGAATACCACACCATAAAAATCAAATACAGAATGCACCCTCCTTCCAACTTTATTGAAAGCATCAATTCAATAATACCGACGTCAAGTAAAAAAATATTGCAGAATGTTTTCCAAACGCTCACGCCGGTTCCGAAATACTTAAGTCTTCTGGATAGAGTGTGCTTCCTTTAAAGCATATGGAAATTGTAGGTAATGTCCAAGGCTAGCTACAAGTAACGTCATTTGAGATTCCAAAATACGTCAGTTGTGTATGGATGTCAGTCCGTGGTAATTGTGCACCGGCATCAATGAAACAGCATAGCCGAAATTACGCAAAAGAAAAGAGTTCCAATTTTAATTTTTTTTAAAATGAATAATGGTTATAAACATATTCTGTTTGGAAATGAGAGGCACATAATGGAGTTATAATAGCTCTTAATTATCCAATGAAAGCCTCACGCTACGCATTCGACTCTAAATTAAATTTTCATCTGAAATGGGACATCATTTATGATATGATGTTGAACTTAATTCACCCTTTTTATTAATGGTTTTGGCCTATTGTGTTGATGTTAACCTCATCTTATGAATGAATCGGTCTCTTTGTGATAAACATTGAATGTGTTAGGTTTGCAATGTTGAATCCCACCAAAAAGAAAAGAAGTTCTGTAATTGAAGATTGAGTCCATCGCTTAAATCTTCGGTATCACATTAGCTAGCTATCAATATTGACATCTCGCCGACTTGCTATTAAAGGTGAAAGATACTTCTTATCTATAAATTTTCAATATTTAAGTAAATGAAAAAAAGAAAGTTCACTCAATTACTTATTCCCTAAACATTTATTAATGTACTATTCAAAAGGTCACCACTTATACGATTTAAGGACAGCATGCACTAGTAATTGACAAACACAAGACTTTTCATTTAACTGTCAATATTCTTTTAACAAGGTAAGATGACCGAGGATACAATATTTTGCAGTTGATACACAATGATACTAAAGTGCTTCATATGATAATTCAGAGTCGCAAAATTCTACTAAAGAACCTCCACGAAAATTCACACCGGGGTTTTGGCAACTTTTTCAACAGTAGAAAACTGTTCTACATGCAGTAAGGTCTGGATGCAATGTTCGCTTCTTACAGCCGATTCTCGCAGGTTTTACCGCAATGTTAAGCCTGAATAGTTTGTTGCAGGCTTTCTCCCTGCAATAACACTAGCAGTCTTGGTATTAGCGAAATACTTTTGAAAACAAACTGATAGTAGTACGCCACTCTTGTTACCTTAAACCTCAACCTAATAGCATGGTTTTAGCTGGTAAGATTATGTTCAATTTAAACTTATTTACCTAGCATTGCAACCGGGTAAATCAGCTGATACTGGTATAGCTCCTTGTATGGTACTGAAGTACTTTACTCTCATATAAAGTATTTAATTTAGTTACTAAGTTTATAATCAAATACCATAGTAGATGCTGTTGTGCGCTTAACTTCCTCTCTTGACACAAAGCAACTTACATGAACACTTATAAACACCTCATGTCAACAGTTTTGTATCAAACATTGACACAAGCTCTCTTACAACGACAATAAATACTTAATTGACACACGTTTTACTTTATTTGCGGTTTATACTTTATTACCATGCATTGTTATTGAAGTTAAAATATCCATAAGTTAAAGAGGAAGTTAAGTGTCGAAATAAAAGCATATCTTTCACGATTTGTGTTAGAATGGTATCTAGTATAGTTATGCAAACAAAACATGGTAGAATGCTTATGCAGCTTCCATTGTAACACTTATGTATGCCCACCTTTGTATCCAAGTCATACAGCATATACTCTGAATTTCGTCTCGACGTCAGTTGCATCCGTTCAACTGGATTGTAAAACTTTTGTGTAATATATTATTTTTCAAACTAATGTTAAGATGACAATAACGTAAAATAAAATTCATGACCAATTAATTGGAAATTATGCGTATCAGGTCAACCGGATAAGAACAAAAGAAATGCAAGACTAATGTTAACAAATTTTTCGAATGCCGCTTTTTTCCCCCACCGATTTGGAGAAATATGTGGGATGCCGCTGAACTAGTGTTAATTCTTACTTCAATAAAAACATTTCACTTTATTTGCAAACATTTGTTGACTTATTAAATTTCATGCTCCCTCTATAGGAAGTGATTTTAGCAGTATAATAAATTTTCAATAAATTATGATAACACTGTCGGAAACTCTTAACCAAATTATATGTAAGTGAGATTTGGCTGTTAATGGTTATCATTTAGCCTTCCTGAGTAATGCATAACAAAAATCGAATATAATGTTCTTATCACCATAATAGAGGAAGAGTCTATTTCGGATAGGGGCGCCAGGCACATTAACTTGATATCAAAAATCTTTTTGGTATACTTACATGAAAGTACCATGGTACATTATGAACACATCACTGTCAGATATCTAGTTTCGGTTACAACAATTCATAGAAATTTATTTATTTTATTCATGGCAAGAAACATTATTTTGCGAGGCATTAAATGATAAAATATTATGTGATGCAAATAATTGATGCTACTTTAATTTAGAAGTGTAAATATTCAGAAAGAATATAATTTCTCAATTTCTTATCGAGAGGGCATTCAAAACGAACGTGGTATTCGTTGTCTATATCAATACAAAGTAGTTTCAAGTGATGCTCCCTTTTAAAAAGTATATATCTATTGTATTCTACTAAGGCAACCTACTAAGAAAGGACTAAACTGTCACTACGTACATAAAACTCAAACCCTACTAAAAACTTTACACGTCAATAGAAAACCAGTTTTGAGACCTGATTAATATCCTATTACCACAACTGATTATCAATGTCGATACAATAAAAAGTTATCCAATGTTTCCGATCCGTTGATTTGCCACAAAATCATATCTAGACGAAAGAGATTTCACAATAAAGACCAAACAATGTATGCTATTTTTAACCAGAAAATATCAATATTTATATGTTGTGTTAAATATTTTTGTTTTCGTATGAGACACCGAACTGACAACCTCACTGTCTTGTCCAATTCATGACTCTTATTCGTATTTTTGAAAATTCAATAATGGGACTTAGTACTGTCTAAAGCAACGTCTACTGTTATAGTTACAGGAACACTAAAAGATTTTCGATTATTAATCGTGCTCCGATGACTGATGATAATTAATCTTCAGACGCGATTTAACCTCGGACAAACAATTGAACGTTATTTGTAAAGTAATGGTGACATATATGCAATGATTAAAGCTAATCCAATGTCCGAGAACTCCTCGACCAGTAACCTTTACAATTATACAAGATATTAGTAGACAGGTGACAATTTTGCTTATATAGTTACGGCAGTGACAATTTTTGCTTATATAGTTACGGCAATAGCTGTAAAATTTAAGTCCGTGTCTAGAGTTTCTCTCATCTGATGTTCAAGGGAGACATCATTGCCACTTGCTTCATCTGTATCCGTAAATTACAGGATATCCAATCATGCCTTATTTATAGATTTTCATCAGTTTTTGAAAGAGCAATGATTCCTACAATGTTTGATGAAGAATGTGAGAAGCACGTTGCCGCATTTGTATTAAGGAAACAATAACAAACTAATGTACTGTCCAATACATTAACAAATTAATGTACTATTTTATACGTTTACACGGGACATATGATCATTATTATGTTGAGCGAATACTTTAAACTAGTAACTTATGGAATCAAAATAACTGCAAGTCGTTTTATTGACATCAACATATTTTGTAATGAATAACATTTATCATTTTATCATGTCGCTTTGCAAAATCAATAATGGTGTGAAATGTTGTTTTTTTAATTTTATTGTACGGAAGGGAACTCGAAGTGGTATACAGAATATTAATTTCTTCAAATATTTGCTTCTTCTTTACTTAATCAAACATAGAGAGGGATCAAATCAAAACAAACATGACCCCATGTATCAAACCAAACTAATCTTATCTTTTGTCTAGGTTTGATTATTCGGGTACCATTCAACTAGCCTGAGATCTAAAGTTAACACGTAATGTTGAGGTGAAAATTTATAAAGCTATGGATTCTAGATTAGTTTTTCCCCCACGAGTTCTATTCATATGTAGGTACATTCAAATCAGTTTGTATTAAAAGGTCATTTTACAAACACGGTACATTAAAAATGCGAATTTGACAAATAAAGGTCGACCAATTTTTTGTGCTATGAAATTGCAGCCCTATTGTTATAAACAAGTTGATATAATTTAATAATCTTTTACCCAAAAAACAACTTTAATGAATCAGTTAATGATTTAAAAGCATTTCTAATACAACTGATATATGTATGTTTACTATTCATCAATACTTTCTCATGAAAATCTTCTGTCGAAGTAATGATGACATATCATCGTCTTTGAATCGTATCGGTTGTTTACAATCGTCTGTTAATTTATCCTATTATTTACATACTCTGTAACATCTGAATGCCATATCCAATCACTCGATCTTATTTCCATACAAAGAGTTAACTCAAATTACCTTTAAGGTTGTTGCTTGATTGCAAACAATTGGCGCCTATAGCTATCTTTTTCTCTACACTGTTACAAAGGCTGACATATTTCAAATAATAAATAAAAACGCCCCTAAAGAAAATAATAGGTTCTTTTAAAGTATAAACTTATAATGAAAATAATACGAAATATTTTCTTTGTTAAGCATTTGTTGAGGATTTAAAAGGAATGGTATTTTCTCACGTTGAGATGTTTTATACAACAATTGAGTTTCAAGAATTAAAGTCAACAACATGGAGAATTTTAGTAATTTGATGGCAGCTTATACATCTTTTAACCATTCATTAGAACAAACAATTTATTTTCAACACACTTTTATAATCATCTCCTGAATATGAAATATAGATAGTAGTAAACATTATTTTAGACGAATCATTGATCTTGTGGTTTAACAAACGTTTCGCTTCTTAGAATTGATAATTTCTCGAATTGAAAGTTTCACACAATTCAGTTTCAGACTAGAAATTAAGCTATTATCTTTACGAGTATCAATCATATTTTGAAAAATAATTGTTTATATCGACTCACACAATCTATTCCTAATTAATTAATACGATAAAAATGAAATACTTTTAGATAAAAAAAAAAGGATAGACGTAAAATCATTTGGGCATGACTAACATCAGATATGATAATAAATGATATAAATAATATCGATGTGGGCCCATACCAAGGAGAAACAGCACTTTATTTATCAGTGGGTAGAATCATTCACTTGACATATTCATCAAAGCATATTCATGTCTAATAAACTGCCAGTCAACGCCTAAGGGCATACGACATATCAAACCTGGCTACAAGCTCTGACACGTGAGACACAAATTACAAGTCTGGTTTTGTTTATCTGTGCAAATTTCCATGATATGACCGCGTAGGGCTAATATTTAGACTTTGAATGGTTGAGTGTTTTTCAAGTTAGGCTCTTCGAATAACCCATCTGTTAAAAATAGATGTTCGCAATTAGACTCATCTTTTTTATTTATTTAATATTTTTTTACCGAGTAGAATCATGTTCTTTTTTCCTTATCTAATTATGTTTACAATTCGAGAACTAGCCACTTGGAACCACTGATTTTAGTTTAACTTTAAACCCTATTTAACTGCATTGTAAACTAACCTTTCCTAAGCAGGCTCCACACTCGACCGAATTTGACAAAGGCAAAAGTGAACGCGGATTCCAAAGGATCATAGGCAATCGGGCGATTCGCATACACTTCTGAAGCAATCATATGGCCAAGGCAAAATTTTTATAGAATTCGGCAGTAGGATCTGCAGGTTGAGCAAATTATTAAACATGCCAAATTTATTTCGAATTGGGGTGTCCTTCATTCACTTGGTTCGGTTATCAAACATGTTTCTTCAACGGTCAAATGCTGCCTTAACGAGGAGGGCTGCTAGCTTGACGATACCATCTCGATGCGAGTGCTAGCATGTAGGAGCAATGTTGTGGAGAGGTAACCGATGATAGAGAGTCCGATTTCCCCTTACGTTAATTTCTAAAAATATGTCACTCCTCGAAAACCGTCGATTTTTATCAGACTGACATTTTGTAATTCATCAATCGGGTGTTGTGATTCCGTCATTAGACTCTAGGACACAACACAACTTGTTATTCGGAATACATATTATACTAATAAATTACTATGCTTTTCAAAATAGAAGAATCTATGCTATAATGTACACAAATAGGTACCCCCAAGAATTGCTTTTATTTAGTTTATTAGAAGAAGTAAGAATTAGAATTGCGGGAGTGGTCATATGTGCCATTTAACCTAATTTTTAAGTAAAATCGAAAATCTTGCTAGATTTCTTTCTAATGTAATTAGGTGGGGCTTGTTAGTCCAAATGAAACTTAAGTCTTCACGGAACAAGGATATTTTCATGTTAGTTTGAGCTAATTAGTATCAAGTTTCAATTAAATTCATCGACTCAGTATCCAGAGATTTAATTCGATGCTTATTAAAGACAATTAATACGATGCGAATTCAAGTTCGTGTTAAGAGACCATTTAGTGATTACTGTCCAGTGCTTCTATAAAAAATTAGAATTTGAAATGTCATGATCTCAATATGCTTCAAAACTAACTCTTACTATTTGAATGACATTGACCGTTTTTTCTTTGGCCTATTCAACGCAATTTTCATTTGACAGTTGTATCATGCGATAATTGGTAAATGCGCATGTTATGTTTATAACCTGAGCAACTAATAAAAACAACAAAGTTCATTTTCAGATTTATATTTATGTGAAGAAGCAAACACAAGTTGAACCCCTGTATTGTAACAGAATCATGGTCAAGGTTCGATTAACATTAACGCTATTGAGCAAGTACCAATATACAACACTGAAGCAATAATTACTCATATTACCTGATTTCACTTTTATATCAACTACGTTCCACTAAGTTAAAATACAGTAACAAAACAAGACACGCACATTCACTTATTCGCCAAGAGCCATTTGATAAAAACAGCTTAAGTAAAATAACAGCTTTCAAATTCGATAAAGAATTGCTTCAGAGCTAGCCATATGTAAAACTTTATTTTCTGAAAAGGAAAGAGTGTATGAATAACTTGCTCCAATTGGAGCATCATACTTGACTTTTCACCAAGTACAATTAAACATTCAAGAGCCATACCATACCCCCATACCTTTATAAAAATAATTGTGTTTTCGTCAGTAACAGAATAATATCATAATATAACACTCAATTCATACTTGACATACCAAAAGAAATAATAAGTACAAGACAACAATACTATCACAAAAAAACCATGTGTTGGTTATGATAGTATTGTTTCTATTAAAACTTGTTAATCAACGTCATACATAAATGTCTGGCATGACTTCATACCCCATTAATGCAACACTATTACCCCGCTGAGTAATACCCTCAACTGACTTTGTATTTCCCACACGACTAAACAAATGGTATTACTTAATGTAAAGCTGTTGATCCAAGATCAGGATACTTCTTGCATACGGCGGATCAGGACGCAGAGTTCTCACAGACTAATCGTGATCAGAGGGTTTTAACTCACTTTAAGCTACTCTTTCATCTACAAGGAGGGTTTACTGTTGACTTGTGATCAATTAGGCTTGATATACAGCAGTATTAGACATAGGATTTTGTAGAAAAGTGACTTAATAATTGCTACCGGCATGAAACAGAGCTGTAGTAATAGACACAATATGATTTTGTAGAAAAGTGACTTACATTCTTCATTTTATCTTGTATTTACGAAATGTTGAGCACTTTACCACACTGTCACAAGGTCAAACTACGGAAAATCCCGCTGGTTTTGTAATTTGCTTATATACATACATATACATATACATATGAAAAGTTGAATTAGTTCAAACGCAAGGTCACATATCGACTAAATATAACATACATCACATAGTCGTTTGCAGAATCATTTTAATCCGATACTAGTATTTCGTCAATAGTATTGACTCATCAGGGATGAGACGATATGACGAAATACTAGTTAGACGAAATACTTTTGACGAAATGCTATTATCGAAATAAAATGATTGTTATATTTAATCTATATACATACATAATATAGACGGTTCAAATAGTTTCCATCACTCAGGATATACATATAAAAAAAACATCTTGTTGAAGAAAATCAAGATGATTTATTCACAAGTACTCTGAACGGTCTTCATGTGGACACGTTCCCACTCATCAGTGTACATTCAAACAGTCCAAAGGTACAAATGTTATTGTAATGAAAGATAAGTTCAGACTCACATTTCATAAGAAGAGTTAACTTTGAATAAAGACTATGGTCTCACAGAAGCCTCACAGAATACTGATTTAGATACCATAATAGACGATTCGTACAGATATACTTATCAAGATTACGAAGACAGAAACCGGAGCACCGAAAATTTGATCAAACCAAATGTTACCCTCAGTAACATGTTTCAATTTTGCAATTTTGCAATAGCACGTAGGTATGAATTGGAATGTTTCCCCAAATCCTACCCGAAAGGTCTGTCCTTTTAAGTGTTATTATATTGACGTGTTCGTGTGATGTCTATGTACCAGGTGTGATGTCTATGTACCAGGTGTGATGTCAGAAAGTTCTCGCTGTAGTTACACCTTCCTTCCTGATGATCTTAACCTGATATAGGAGCATAGCTTCGTGGTCATAATGTGTGTCATACCGTTCATTCTAGCTATACAACAACTCAACATTTAAATCTAGTTTCTAAATTCTAATTTCTAAATTACTAATTCTAAAAAAACATGTATTTAGTCACTCGAATGAATAATTATATCAAACTAAAAGTTAACTGAGTATTTCAAATAGATTTTTCGTCATCTGAATTGACAATAATTCTTTAAATATTGATCAAAATATAAAAACATTGATCTTTCCTTGTAAAAATAATTTCTAATTGTTCTTTACGATGAACTCAAATAAATCTAGATATAAAGACGGCCATCGTGATTGTTTTAATATGCTTACAATAAGAATTTAATCAGATGCTTTTCACAAACCTTCCCGGTACAGACATGAGAAAAGACATATGTAAACATATTTTACATTCAGTAGTGTTTACAGTAAGCTTAAACAAGCAGATTTAAATTCAGTACTGGATTCATAGGAATATTCAATGATAATGTTACAACGATAACGATAAACAGTTTGTAGCAACCAGATACGTATATTTTCCATAAGGATTTTAAGACAATTGTTATTGTTAAATTTTAAATCTTAAGGCATGACATTTTCTTATATTTAATTCTATGTTAGCATTATAATCCGAAGACATAAAGTAAATTGTACCTGACAGTAACTTCTTTTGATGAGAAACGGCAGAAAGGTAGAACAATGTTTCAAATTAGCAAGTGTCAGTGTATCTTATTTAATAAGGTATAACATTTTAGAGTGACTGATTGATTTGAATAGTTGTAAGAAATTAAACAAAATTACTAACTGAAACCGCAAACTTAAAAGCATAATACCTCAATAACAAGAAAAACCTGAAGTTAAAGTGTCAAGTATTAAGGGATTGATTTTATGTTTCATTAACATAAACACACAAAGTTTCCTATATATTTCAATATATGTAACTTCATCAACAAAAACATTGAGCAACCCTTTGATGCTTTTAATGGGACTGGTTTTCAAAGATGCAATACCAAGACTTGGACCAAAAAAACAACTGTTTTACAGAAAATTGGAAAATATTGAGTGCTTTTTTCGTTATGTAAATTGCAAAGGTGGTAAACAAGACATCAAAGAAAACAAGGATATAACAGAATATGTCACACTTAAGTACGCTGAACCGTCATTTAATTGAGTTTAGTTTGTGTATCCTCCACAAGTTTGGACTTTTAGTAAACTTGGCTCTATTTTACATACATCGTTCTACATACAATGACGCTGCATGTTGGATGATATGTTCTTGTCAAGTTGGTAACCTTGTGGGCGCTCAGCCTTTCATTGTTCAGTGAAGCGATCTAAGTATGGCTCTCTCAAACTGAGGGCAATTCTACAGACAATTACAGGATTTACAGCCCTTTAGGGATATTGTCCTTAATTGAACCTTACAGTAACAACTTCTGCGACCAGACAATTCAAACCTGACAAAATACCGATTATTAAAGGCAATGATAATCAATAAGCCCTAAAACTCTAGCTTTGAGGAAGTATATTACAAAATGATCCGATTATAAATTTCTTTTATATTTCAGTGTACCTCGCAAACTATGTTTTATAGGTTAACATTGAATATTGTTTCATATCATTTGTGCTTCTATCTTTGTATAACAGCAACAGATTGTATATCGGTAGTATATCGTGGCTATTTTATAAAAAAAATTGCTGTTGTATCTCGGCACGGAAAATGTAAAACAATCTTATAATTTCAAAATCAACTCTGTTTCCAAAGATTTTTCGGAATTATTCAAACAAAGCTTGAGTATTTGTCGTGAATTATATGCGAGGCTGCAGCTTTTAACCCACAACAATTCATGGTAATCCACATTGAGAAATTCGTGAACTAAAACAGAAAATAATTTAAGTAAGTTTTCATCAGCATTGACGCATATGCAATCTAAGTTAGTTTTTCGGCATTTTTCTCATTAGCATATCACGTGACATTCAAAATTGAAATAGTTTCATCTGGTTATCAAAACAGTTAAGGAGATGATGAGATGCGAATATTTTCTTATTTTGGTCAGTAACTGTTTGCCCGATGTGGGAAATAAGATATATAACTTAAATGCTTTGAGTTTTTTTCTTCCTCGAGTTAAACAGTCCAAATTGCAAGCAATTCTTTTATTTTACTTTTCTTTGCATTACATAAAGTCATAAAGGACGCTTTTTATGAGTACAGAAACAAAGCAGAAAAAGAACTGTCACTGCCTATCAGTCAGCATGAACGTTTGATAGATATGTTTGTTGTTTTATTGGCTGCTGTTCTAAATTGTCCACACACAAACTAAAGATTACTAAAGTTTAACTGTAGACGTAAATGAAGATGCAAATTGGTCTGTCATAGACGGTCTCAAGAGGTTCCTCTCATTTGGTGAACTGTATAGGGTGACGACTGTGAAAAGCAGCTGAGAAAGCATGAAACTGTGTCCCTTATCTCAGTTTGCATTTCATTTGATGGTCGTGTTATTTTGTTGAAAACGTATGATTCGAGAAAGATCAAAACAAATAAACTGCTAATCAATTGACTGTGATTAACATACGTCAATTAGTCAACATCAAATCACTGATTATTGTCTCTCAATATAAACTACGAGAATCGAGATCACATCGAACTTTTGTATGAACTGCTTTTGAATCGTTATTGCAAACTGAAACCGCCTTAAAGTAAAAAATAAACTGTATTTCTTAACATGCTTGAACTTTAATTTATAACATCCGGTAAACAAACTTTTTTGTCCTGAAATAACCCTTTCCTCAGTGTTCACAAAATTGGAGATAAATAAATAATATCATATGAATTAATGTTTTAATATTGCATGGGAGAAACGAACTGCGGAATACGTCCTGGCACCTAACGTGTTATGAGAGACAGATGTCTAATTTAAGTCTCACATTATTTGATATGCATATACAGCACACAGAAAGTAAGATAGAATTGAGACAGTCAATAATGGGTATGAAAGACAATTTCTTAAATATTACACAATATAACAGGTAATTATAAACATATTTCATTAACAAAGTTGAAATATGAATATGAATCATAATACAAAATATTAGAATACCAAGTTGGGACGCGTCCCATCTAAACATGAGCGGATCCGCAGTTGGGATGATGCACATACTCTTATTTGAATAACGTTTGACTCCATACATAGAGATCGTTTCCGAAGCAGATATTTCCTAAAAAACAAATCAAACGTGTTGGGATTATCAATCTTACCCTACTGTAAAGTCTCTCTTTACGAAAAGTGCAACTGATCCAAGCTCAGTAAAATATTTGATCAAGGATTTGGAGGCAAGCTGCTATACCTTCATGAAGCTTGAAGAACCCAAGTCCGATTAGTATTGTAAACTGTTAACATTAAAATCCCTGACTCATTGTTATTGAATACGCTGAGAACAGATGTAATAAGAGATACATTCTGTGGACAGTCACTTTATTTATTGAAATGTAGGTGACTTTCGAACCATATACTCTACTGTATTTTGCTTGTTCGTTTGTGCACTACAGATTTGCAATTATTAAAGCAAATATTCCAAAGATGTTATCTAAAACCATAATTCTCTCCTTAACCCAATAGTTCAGTGTTATCATTATAAGTTATCCCATTTCTAGCTTCCGACGTGTTTCAAAACAAAGTCATTACCTTGAGCCATCTGTTATCAATTTGATACAAAAGTTGCACTGGATTGTGTTATCATAAGTAGAAGATTGATATGTATTTAATTGCAGTATTGGCCTTATCTTCTCCCAGGTCCATTTTTTGCCCGATTTGGCATATTGGGTGTCTATCATATCAGAAATATTTGTTCAGGATTGTACGTTATCAGGGTTAAGGTACATATAATGATAAAGTACGAATGCGTGGCTATATTTCCTTTTCGGGTATAAACATTTATGCTGAGAGTTTCGCCTAATAGTGGGGCGGTTAAGCAAGAAATCGTGCACTTTTGGTTAAAAGCATGAAACTTGGCACATAGGTGGCTTGAACCTTACTGATTATTTTGGGATGTGGATCCACCTCAGCAGCTCCCCCTGGTGGTCGTTATGGCAAATTTCCAAAATGGCCGTCAATTTGACTAAATACATATATAACTTTATAACTGTTCATTGTAGAATCATGATTTTGGTGTCAAAATGTTTAGTTTTGTGATCTTCACAGTATACACAAGACTAATCAAAGAAGAAGAATCATTTAATATGCAGATGTTTGGTTAATCTTGATAACAATTGCCTTCACATAGGCAAAGAGCAGTGCACTGGAGGCTGGCCTTGTAGCACTTACACAAACCCCTGCATGCCTTTCTACAGTTGCAATGAATCAGTTCATAGCAAGCATCTTGAGCTTGACCAATGGTGGTCCACTTTGGTTGCCATGATCCATTCCTCTTGTCCCATCCCCACTCTATAGGAATTGGTAGCAATGGCTCTTTTTGAAGTAGTTGCCCCCAAACATGCCCTCCCTGGTAGGTTGCCCTTAATACATGCTGCTTGAGAGCTGCTTGTGTTGGAGGGATATTTTCCAAAGCTCGGGGTCGTCTTGCAAATAGATGCTGCCTTGCCTCATTCACCCTGGACAGTCCACGTGTTCTATCATACATTAGAACAACATATTTCTCCAACAAAGCAAAGATGTTGTCAGGGATACTTGATGGAGCATCAGCAAGTAACAAGAATGCATCTGTCACATCGGGGAATACAGCCCAAGTGCCCCATGCTGTTCTTTTGCCTTTGCCAGCAAAAAAGGATGTGTTATCACTTCCCGTGAATGCATGAAACATTGACAACGCTGGTGCTTTGGATGGGCCCAGGGCAGAAGCGATATCGTGTGATGCAATGTATCTGTGGTGTTTCCCAACTCCAAATGATATCCATACCTCACTAACTTGGATGCTGTGCAGTTTTGATAGAATTAATACCACCACATCAGTGTCGGATGTCCTCACCATAATTTGATCATATCCATTATGTGCAGCATCCCAAAGGTCCCCGAGAGCAGTTCACTTTTGATTATCTCCCTTGAATTCCTTAGGAAAAGATGTTAATGACTATGGGACCAATTTTGTTTTATTCAATTGATTTTTTTGTTACTTGCGTATACATACATGATGTATGTGATACATTGTTTCCTTTTATGAACATTTCCATATTTTTAACAATCAATTTTATCAGATACATACCTTTTTTCCAAGGGCAAATTTTCCTGTTGTGTCGTCTGCTAGCGGCCATTTTGAAGGGAGCAGTCATTATTTGTTTTTTTTAACTATATATTATTTTTCAAAAGATATTTATTTTTTCCTTTACATGTAATCTGGAGCTTTAATTTTTTTTCAATATTCACAAATTCTTAAGTTTAAATTTGAGACCTTTTATGTTGAATTTAATTTGCTGTTTTTAATAATTGATTCTATCTATGTTTTTTTGTTTTCACTGACTTTGTTGGCCTCAAATTATACAATTAGACACCAAAATCATGACTCTGCAATGATTAGTTAAAAAGTATTATAAGTATTTCAATAAATTGGCGGCCATTTTGAAAAAATGGCGGAAATGGCCACTAGGGGGAGCTGTTTAGATGGATCCACATCCCAAAATAATTAGTAGGCTCCATGCAATCTACGTACAAAGTTTCATGCTTTTAACCCAAAGTGCACGATTCTACCAAAAATTCTTCCTTAACCGCCCCACTATGAATAAAACCACGTTTGTTGGATTACCCATCAGAAACATCAACATCTATCTTGCATTCTTCACATTGACCAAGAACACTCAGTTAAGAAGAATCGGAAAACCAAAATGATAAATCACACACATTGGCGATAGGATTATAATCACTTGTTATGCATTAATTATTAAGGGGAGGTTTATACTTATAAATCGTTATGATGGGTGTTTTGTTGTGCTGTAATAATTTTGTACAGACTTAGCAATACACATAGTAATTTCTAAATTTGTTTTTTTAAAAAGTGGATGCCAGAGCATGATATTCCCTATCAGGTGTTGGAAAAATAAGAACTAGATTTAAACTCTTAAATGACACTGATAGATGTAATCACAGAGAAAAAACTTCTGAATAAAACATTTTCTTGTCAATTGCCTCCATGATTAGGTTTGCTATTGTCTATAAAGATGTATATTTTCATTTATAGTTCTCATAAGTCACGAGAATGAAATTTTATTTATCCGTTTTATTTCTTAGTTTCTCGTGATACATTATAGCCTTTAGACTAACAGTGGGGTTCGAAGCATTTTTATGACAAAAGATATATGCTATTAAAATCTTAGGTTTTAACAGCATTTAGTATCCTGTGTCGTCACAACAATAAGAAATAATCGCTTAACCATTTTTAACTTCTGTTCCCATTAATAAAACGTTTGACATTAAGTCAATAGAATTGTACTGCCCCATTAATGGGACTGTGGGCACGAAATACTGAACATTGTCACGTCCCATTAATTTGACATTTAGTTCAAAATATAGGACAAGGGTATGTATAAAGTATGTGAAGAGACGAACTTGTATAAAAGTAAACTGACCTATGTAGATTAAAAACTTTTATTCATTAATAGTACATCCGAGTGGACGAAACAAATAAACAAATGGTCAACTGACTTTTTTTGTGGCGGCATGTGTGGCAGGGTGAAATAAAAGCATTACTACTGGCTTTGGCCAGAGGATATCTGTTTGGCTGAATTGGTAGAGTGTAGGACACTCACCCGGAGGGCCCGGGTTCGAATCCCGCTGTCACAATCACTTCTGTTACAGCATGAAACCAATTATTTTAATTGTCATTTGAGAAGCGTGTAACTGTAAAAAAACCCATCTGTCATTGAGACCTGTTATGTTTGATGCGAGGATGCATTGCTACAATTCAACTTGATATAAACATGAATTGTGATTGCCCAAAAAAATAAAACAAGGAATGTACAACATCTTCAACCAATACGACTAGTAAGTAAGACTGAGCAAAAACAAAAAAACACCCAGAAAGGTCCACGACAGATGGCATCTGCTTCTCGCGGGAATGTATCCTTCCAAACAGTATGCTCAGGTAGTCCAAAAGTACTTGTTAGAGTTAAAAGCTTTGCCAGATTTTGCATCATTTGATCTGCACTAGCATGGGTTGGTTGTTGTGAATGTGATTTGTCACAATAATCTTAATTTCATAAAACTGTATGTTTGTATATATCACTTGATTAGTCTGAAAACTAAGTATACAAATAATGAAAACCATGTTAATTGACAACACAAAATGAGATTCATATCATTGCACTAATGTTGCAAAACGTTCCGTCCCTACATCCTGTCTGGACTTGATACACAATATATGAGATTTCCGTTGATATGTTCTTTGTATATAAAGTTAAATGAAAACGTTGATCAGTAACTAGATTTCTTAGATAGATACACCTATATGGTTTAGAAAATGAGCAGTAACTAGTACTGCTGTGGCAACAGTTCATGATGATATCGTTACAAGACAAACGAGCACTATATTTAGTTGATGCTAAAATCACCCAGTTTGACTTGGACGATTCATCCAAGCATGTTTATGTTCCATATATTGCCAGTCAGTCCCCTATGGCTTCAATCTGGCATCTGAAATTGCCTTCATGAAGTCCAGCTCTGACATTTGTGATGTAAACCAGCTTTACGAGGTTGGTTCATCGATCGAGGGATCTTCCACATCAATGGTCAATGTTCATATTCACAGTTTATATTAGGGTTTGTTGGATCCCTCATAACTTTTCAACGTTGTTTGATATCTTTATTCAGTTATCTCTCAAACGAACTAGATTGAAATGACTTCATTTATTTTACTTAAACCTTGTTATTTTACTTTCAATTCGTTTTTCCATACGACTACCAAGCTGTCAGAACTTTTGTAATGAACAATAAAATGATGAAATTGAATAAGCGTTTTGTAAGTGTTGTCAAGGATTTTCTCAATGTTGATTGTTTCCATGTTAAATGTAGAGTTCTAAAAAATCTTTTAAAATAGTGACCTATGTTTATATTTAACTGATATTTCATTTTATTCATTTCTTGAACTAGTGTTTGATTTGATGTGCTTTGTATGCTATCAGATGTACACAGGCCATATTTCAAAAGAATAAAAATATTGATTTAGTAACCTTATCACTCCAATTGTACATACACATTGCATTTTCATTATCCCTATACGTTGCTGTTTGAAGGTGTTTGATTAGACACAAAGTTCTTACCAGGCCATGTTGTTCCTGACTTGTACATAACGAGTTCTGACAACACTGGATGTATCCACAGACAAATAGCCAAAATGGGTTGTTTTCTGGACAGAGACTGGCGTCGTACTGTATCGAGCTACCATGTAATTCTATTCATCCTAGAGGGCTGAACTTAACCCCTTAATCATATAATCAGTTACCTTTATGTAGAAAGTCTCGTAAAAAAAACTGTAAGGATGTGTCTACTGATACCTCTGCTGCTGTAAAGGCTGTCTGCGAAAACATTCTGCACGGGTGTCTTTAGTTCTAGGTTGTATTAATTGTTATAAACAGTGGGCAATCACAAATTGGCACATCTACTGATAATGGACGTTCGTCTCACAAATCTATGATCCTTTATTGACGTTCCTCAACACCTTGGGGTGTAATTTCGCGTCACCACCTCCTGCATCAGAGTGCAAAAGTATCAGCCAAGTGATGTCCATCTGATTCTGGTTATTATCAACTTCTACCGCACTTCCGGTTTCGTTACTTAAGCTTAGGCTTTAAGTGTTGGTGTACATGTTTTAGCCGATATACTTTTCTGATTTACTTCCACTTTTTCTGATGGACTTAACTTCTTCACAAGTTGGCCTCTTTTGTAGAGTCAATTAGACACCATATATAATGCATAGGTAGAGTACATCTTACTGCGGACAGAAAATTACCAACATCAAGGTAGTGTTCTGATAGGAAACTCTGTTACATAGCAATATCAACACCTTCCAGTAGCTAGATTTTTATTAAATTGATGTGATTTTATTACATTTCATGATATAAAGAACGTATCTAATACAACAAACGATTACCTTTTCAAATTAGCCGATAGAGGTGTTCAATACAATGACATTTTATTGGAATGATATACACATTTGAATAAATGATCTGTTAACCTTTTTATTAGGTTATAGATTTAAGAGAGCGAATAGATAATGTGGTTATTTCTGGATAAACCATTTCATTTCTACTTTAAAGTCTGTCTGAACCATTGATGGAAATTCCTCACAACAGCGACGAGCTGTAGAAGAGGCTGTGCAACAGACCTTGGTGGAGCGGTATCTCGGGGATCTGAACGTGTTGATATTGTCCATCTTTAAATGACAATGGGGGGTCATGTAAGCAACAACAATTCCCTTCAGTAAGTCAACCTTTACGCGGGTAGCACTCTCAGTTATGGTATATTTCTCGAATGTTGTTTCGACCCGAACTTTCAAAGCAACATTTTTTAAGTTTTTTATAAACTGTACTCTCGATCCAGAAACTACTGTCCCATTGTCTGTCATGTGAAACGCAAACTCCCAAGGGAATGGGTCAACAAACCATTTCACATACCACCTCTTCACGTTTGCATTGGTATTTCCTGTACCATACACATTATTGTTGGTTGTCACTGAAGATAGAGAAGATACATATCTTCATGTCTCGACAAGACCTTTGGAAAATCTGTTTGTGCAAAGAAACTGTCCACACACGACGCCTGTGCGTTTTATAAATACCACAGCAGTTTCTACAACTTTTGTGTATCCGTGCCCAATCAGGATTTTTACTCTATGACCCTTCCTTATGAACTTTCTCAAATCATGAAGTTTTTCCACTGAACCATCCGTTTGAAACATTTTGGTCCATGATTTAAACATAAGAATTGTAAAAACTTTAACATCTGCCATAGACACTTTGCTCTCAGGTGTTGCGAGGATGTTTTGACAATTAAACAAAACTTTCTTCCCTTGGTCTGAAATCATCAATGAAATTCTATGTTCCCATTTGATGATGGCATGTCAATGGACTGTATTTCACGGCGTCTCGTTGTTCCTGATCTTTGTGTGTTTTGACCTTAACTGTGATGTATACATGTATGCATGATATTTGAAAATATAGAATTCACATTCAACACACACAAATAATGTTTTTACTAATAAAGTTGAAGGTATTCTGATAATAGGTAGTGGTATTACTAGTTTCATCACTTAAATAAAATAAATCTTTTAGAAGTTAAAACAAGCCATTTACCCCGCTCGTTTGATATAAAGATATATTTTAACATCACATAACTGTCATTACTGATTTTCATTTAGATTTAATAACGTCTGTATAGTTAAGGTGCTTCATATCGATAAATGTTTTAGGGTTTTGTAAAATCCGACATAGATACATAAACCTTTCTTTTGATCAGAGTGAAGACGTCGAACATATAGTGTTTCACTACCAGTTAGAATCAATACTCACATAATGTGACGAGTTAATTTACAATCGAAATGTTTTATTTTTATAATATATTTAGTAAGATGGGTTTGAAACTTCACATGTCGTTTGCCCTTTTGCTGTTTTGTGTATATACATTCTAGATAAGGATGTTTTTATTTTCTATCTGACTTTCCGACGCTGTATTATTTATCACTGAGAGCGTTTCCCACCATAAGTTTTTTGAAAGCAGGTTTGTGGTTCTATTCATTAAGATAGCATTCATACGATCAAGTGAACAGATTTTTTTCTTACAGGAATTGAAAACAGATGCATGCAGATTCAAATTGTATAATGGCTGACAAGCGCTGAGAATTCTGTTCACCATACATTGTAAGGGACCATTTCAAACATCTCTCTCAGGTATGATGTTACAACCATAGTTTGAAAAAAAATACGATCACGGTTTTCGTAGATATCTTGGTATTGTGGGATCTTGTCGCATACAAATATGATAATTTAGCAAGATGAGGCATATGAAACGATTTGATAAATGGATTCGTAATCAGAGAGGGTTTAATTTTTCTTTACATAAATTCTATATTTTTTACTAAATGACGAATGAAATATTGTTATATTTTATCTAAATATCTTTCAGTATTTTGATAGGTTTAATTTAGGGCAGAAGGTTGGACATCTTATTTTCATTCCTAAAAATATTCCAATTGCTTCCATACAGTTCTTCCCCAATTGTACACAAATTAATCAAAATAAATTCATAATAGTTTTAGGTAATAATTCTGTTTTTGGTAATAAAAACACATTCACATCACATATCTATTGGTTTATTCATATGTGCTAGTAGGAAACAAAATCATGAAATTTCTCATTCGTAAAAATCTCATGTTTATCTTCGTTTCATTTGAACGTCCTAAGGTAATCTTGAATCTTGATAGGACGTATTGTTATGCTGGAATGTAGAAACCTATGTACTAAACTAGTTGGAATACAGATGTATGACAAGTGAAGGAGTAAAAATTGAGTTAATCGGGATCATATGAAATGCCTTGGACCAAATGCTACAACCCAATACCGAAGGTATCATGTGTGCACATTTTGAGAATGACCTACCAAAACAACATTGAAAAATGGACTGGTATAAAATCCATGTGCTGATAAGAGTGGAAACACAGACCCAGACCTCAAATGCAAAAAGCTTCATAATGGATAACCTTATCATTGACCCGTCTGGTTTGTAAATTGGACGTATTACCTGGATCATTTGATATCCTTCAATTTGAGAGCAACATAAACGATATTTTTCTCGCTCTTTGAACTGCATATGATAACAGCTCTTTCAATAAATCTTCAATTCAGTAGAGAGGCACTTGGCCTACATACAAAATCAACATCAAATAATAAGTAAATAACAGAGATGCTTTTTCCAGACAAAAGAACTACGTACAATTAAGACATCTTTCAAGAAGTTTGAGATAGCAAATACCTTGGCTATTTTTTAATATAAAGGATGAATAATTTTCTCTTTATAAATCAACAGCGGTATATCTATAACATTTATCACCTTCAGAAGAAAGTGAAACTCGTCTTCTACCCTATCTGATTTAATAACTTACAATAGCGTTCATGAAAATGAATACCATCTCGCCTTCCAACATTGGGTAGCTCAACAATCCTTACCAAACTAAATTTAAGTCTATGTTCTTTAGACCTAACGGAAATAAGATATTTATCAAGACCAAAAATGTTTTTGAAGAATATAAATCAAATGATGAATATTAAACATGACAATCCAATTGAAAAGTAAATTAATCATGAAAATTGCTCTTTTATTTCCCACACAAACCTTAAAACATAAGTAAATAAATAATTCTAACAAGATCAACAGAATTTTTATGTCCAAATCTATCTAAATTACCTTACATCAAATAAGCTCGTTTGGTTGCCTATCCATTAGCATTTTTAACAATATAATCCAACATTTGATATCTCTCATAAAAAGATCATCATACATATAACGCGTATATACCACATTCAGATAAAAAAAAAAGCAACATGAGTACACTTATAACTTACACCAAATACAAACTGCAAAATCTCTTTTCAAATAATTCCATAATCAACAAATTTTGATTTTGATTACCTATAATATATAATTTTATCGGATTTGTAGCAGGAAAGAACGACTTAACATAGATGTTAATTTCTGCTTACATTATTAGCCCCTACGTTAACATGCTCCCTGTTTCACATAGAAACAAATTTAAAGTATTTTTTTTTTAGTTTGAAAAAGAAAAGTTGTTAAAAATCCTCTAACTATGATAGTTGTTTGATGATACGACCACGCTTTTTTGCGATAATTATGAATTAGATGTGGTAATTGGAATGATGTACATCTACCAACAACCAAACCTTGTTTTATTCATAAAATATAGTGCTCACTGATTTCCGAGACCTTCACACAGTTGCTCCGAGTAAATCAGTAGTTTATAGTCCCAGCGTGTTCTGTTACACACTGATATCATCTGCCTCGGCACCTGACCCTTTTGGCTAACAACTCAGAATTAATCTGAGCCTCCTATGGATGTGTCAAGATTTGGGTATTGACCGTTCACAAGCTAATTTATATACCCTTCTCTACTATCACCCCATGCAAACTAAATATATCATTATTGATGGCAACATTATTCATCTTTTTATAGTGACTTTAGCACATTGTGTCATTGTCAACTTCATCTACTGAATGAATTGTTATTCTTTTATGAAGACATTGTATATTTGAAGTTTGCACTGTTAAGTGTCACCACAAACAAGAACGAGTTCTATGACTTGCAGGTGCTTGCATCCCTCTATACATTCTTTATCACATAAGCTGACTGTCATATTTACATCTTCCCGAATCACTCAAGGTAAAACATACTTTTTATATATAAATTTAACCTATTTTATGGTATGAAGAACTTATATTATAGAACTCGAATTTCAATTATTTTTTTCCCTTGAATTTTATCAATTTATTATTTAAAGGGTCACCATCAGTTGGAAATTAAGACAGAACGCACTGGTAACTGATAAACACAATGATTTTTATTTAATTGTAAATATTCATTTAACAATGTAAGATGACCAAAGGTACAATATTGTCCCATTGATACTCCGTTGTATCACAATGACACATATATGATAAAAATTAAAATTCTTAAATTTATACAGAAGGACCATCGAAGTCCTGCAAAGGGCTCGGCAATTTTGTTTACGGTAGAAAATTCTACTACATATAGCAAGGTTTGGGTGCAATGCTACACTGAATTTCAGCCCGATAAAACCCATGGTTCACTGCATGCTGGTTTCAACCGATGCTAGCAGGTTCCATCGAAATGTATGGTCACAATAGTGTTGCGGACTATCTACCTACAATAAAACAAGCAGCCGTGATATACGTGAAATACTCAATACACTGTCATTATAGTGCTATATAGTCGTAGCGTAAAAATCTTTTGTAAAAGCGGACGTTAATTGTGGCGCTAAAATTAAATCTTGCGCGATTGTGTTAAAATGTGATCTAGAATCCCTATGCAAACAAAAAGAGGCGGTTGTTGTTGGTAGAATGATGTATCAGCTACATCTCGTAACGTCTCGTAACGTCTCGTTGGTCTTCAAGTGCATACATCATGTAATCTGGATTTCGTCTAGACGTCAGCTGCAATGCTTCAACCGGATTGTAAAACCTTGGTGTGAAACATTATTTCTCAAACTAATCGACAAAAGGTAAAGTTTTGAGAATTGCGTCTCAGGTCCAAGGAATTGATACACAAAAAAACCCAAAGACGAACGTTTTACACTGTTGATGTGAACAAACACTTAGGATGTCGCTTTATTGAATCAGGTCTTTCTTTTAACCTATACCTTACTTCAATAAAAACACTTCACTAAATTATTTAACATTGGTTGACTTATTTGATTCCATATAGAAAGTGGTTGTTAGCAGAATACTCAATTTTTAGTAAGCATGGTGTATAAAACTGTCCAAAGCACTTAACAAAATCATATCTAAGTGTGAAAGACATCATAAGGATGTCGCTGTCATCGAATGGTTAGCATTGCATTCAGCTTTCCTGATAAATGCATTACTAAAATGGAATGTACTCACTACCGAGTGTTTTCAATAAAGGGGCCACAGACCCATTAAACATGAGCTCATACAAAATTTTGATATGCCTACCTGAGAGCACCATGATAAATAATAAAGCCATCGGCTGCTTAGTCTCGGTTACACCAATTGATAGAAATTCATTTATTTTTGTCATGGTAAGAATAAGTATTTTACAAGGCAGTAAATGGCAAATACATTTGATGCAAATAATAGGGCTAGATATAATTCAGAATTTCGTAAATATTCAGGAGGAATGTAAAAATATAATACAATTTCTTAAATAAAAGGGAACTCCAAACAAAATTGGCATTCGTTCTCTTCATAAGATATAATTTATAGTAAAATTGGCATTCGTTCTCTTCATAAGATATAATTCATAGTAAAATTGGCATTCGTTCTCTTCATAAGATATAATTCATAGTGGGCAAAGGCGATCCTCCCTATCAAGATCTACTTATCTACCATATTACCATCAAATTGGGACTAGAGCTACGATGCCTACCAGAAAAATACGAAACGGTCTAACACTGTCACTACTAATATATAACACATTTTTTTCACATCGTTAGAAATCCAGGTTTAAAACCAGATTATTTTCCGATGACCACAACTGAAACAAAAGAGGTTTCATCTTAAAAGCCCAACAATCAAGCCCTTTTCAGCCAGACAATATCAATAATCATATTTGTTTTATCAATATTATTTTCAGTTTGGAACTGACAACCTTAACGTCTTTTCAAATTCATAGTGAGTATTCAAAATAATCACTCTTATTGGTATTTTTGAGTTTTCAGAAATGACACTTAGTCAGTAACTTTCTCAATCAACCACTACCAAGAAGAACGTTATCGTTACAGGTACACTCGATTCTAAAATGTCCTCCCATAAATGATGATAAATTGGGTGGTCACGAGACAGTTTGTTTGAATACCAATTTTCAGAAGCACTTTAACCTCAGGCAAACATTTGAATGTTATATGTTTAGTCATAGTGACGGATATGCAATGATTATAGTTATTACAATGTTCGATAAGTCCTCGACCAGTACCCGTAACAAGTATACAACACACAAGTAGACAGGTGCCAATTTGGCTTATATACTTACGACAGTAATTGTTTTATTGAAGTCCGTGTCTAGAGGTTGTCTCATCTGATTTTCAAGGAAGAAATTATTGCCAATTACTTCATCTTTATCGATACTTTACCAGAATCCCCAACCACGTCATATTTCAAGAGTTTCATTACCTGTAGAATCTTTTAGTAAATACAATGCTATGAATGTTAGAAGCACGTTGCCATATTGATTATTAGGAAACTGAATAAGAAACCAGTGTTCTATCTTGAACGTGTACATATTAAGTGCTATTTCATTCCAAATGCTTTAACCTAAGAGCTTATTAAGTCATACATAACTGCATTTCCTTGATATGAGATCAACATATACTTTATGAATAACTTTTATCATTTTATCATGTCGCTTTTCGATATCGATAATGATGTGAATCGTTTTTAATTTAGTTGTTTTATGATGGTCTTGTACGAGAATGAACTCGAAGTGGTATAGAGAAAATTGATTTCTTGAAATATTTGCTCTTCCTTTACTTATCAAACATAAAGGGCAATCACATGACCTCATGTATCAAACTAAACTAATCTCACATGTTTGTCTGGGTTTGATTACATGGGTATCATTCGACAAGGCCTAGAGCTGTTAAGAAGTGAACGCTTAGTGTTGAGGCAATCTTTTAGCTAATGAATTCAACATTTGTTTTCCCTTAATATGTCTAATCATGTGAGTATGTACAATCAAATTGGTTTGTATCAAGCAATCGTTTGACATACAGGGTACATTATAACAATTTGGAGGAAAAAACAGGTCAACCAATATTAATGTAATATGAAATTCTATTTTTCCATAAATAATTTGATTTATATATCATTCTGGTACTATATTTTTAACTTGAAACACCTTTCAAAGAAGCAGTGAATTATTTAAAGGTATTTCTAATGCAACAAATATATAAGTTTACTATTCAACATTACTTTCTTTTTTAAAAACTCGACGGAATGATGACATCGTCCTTGGATGTTATCGGTTGTTTACAATCGTCTAGTTTCTATCCTATGATTTACTTGCTCTGTAAAATTCTGATTGTCATATCCAATCACACTTATTTTCATCTAATGTGTTTACTCCAATTGCCTACAAGGTTTTTGCTTGTATGCACACATCGAAATCCGGCCTTAAACAATTTAGTGTCATTAATGCCCCAAAGCAATAACGTTGCTGTCACGAATCGAGGAATTTGTAAACAGTAGATGGAACAATAGCGGAAACAAATTATTACGATTAACAGTTTTTTCGAATATCTTCTAAGTATTCATATTTAATTACTTGTTTCGAGTATTAGTCTTCTAAAAGCAAACAAAGTCTACAAAAACATCCAGATTAAACCTTACTTGAAGTGGTTTAATCTATGCGTTTGTTAAACCCACTAGCTGAGTGCCCTATACGTGTAAGTAAAAAAACCTCGTGGAAGAGATTAGATAGCATCATTTATCATGGTTTTTTTTTGCGTTTTCCTTTTCTTACTGAGTAGAAGGACTTTACAACGTCCGATAAAGTTGACACGTTTAGCTCTGCTGGAAAAGTGTTCACATAGACAAAAATGCTGATGAATGTCAGTAATGTAGACCTTCTCTGTAGGCTTTTAAATCTCAAATAGTATCCAAATATCAATAAGAAATAAAATTTAACTCGCAATCTGAAAAGCCGTTAAGTTTTACATCAGTTATGAGAGACAATATTTCACGCAACTTACATCACTTCTGATTCATATCATAAAATATATTTTCTTCACTCAATATTGCAAGTGTTTCTTCCGTCGCTTATACAGGCGATACTCGAAGAAATCAAATTACTCTAGATTGTGAAATTTGCTCTCATTAGAAGTAATTATATAAACCGCTGAATTTGTCAATTCGGACTTGAAACTCGTTTATCGTCATACTTTCATATCATTAATCATTTGTACAAAAATTTGTAACAATTATTTCAAAATGTTCATTGAACACAACGCCATAATTTCCATGCTTCTGCCAGCCACAAAGTTGTCTATTTGATTTCTATTCATGCACACTTATTTATACCACCCCAAAATTAGGATGTTTTAAAATATTCCCGTGAACATTTAAGTTTTCCTCTTTGGTGTTGATAGTTTAAAGTTTCTGACATGCAGTTTGTAATACGAACCCTATGTCAGTAGCATTAAGCTCATGGCTGACATTCTGAATGAAAGACTACCCTCACTTCCATGTACTAGGCTTCAAGTTTTACAAGGTATCGTTTATTATCATTGCAAGTAATTGTATTCAAAGAAAACAAATAAGATATATTGACCAAGTTATTATACTTTTTCTAAGAAGTGGATCAAGACAACGTTAAAAACTATCTGTGGACGTACAAGGGGATATCAAAAAGTTTCAATTATCACAGACACATATCAAAGGTTTATTTTATTTCTCTACATAGGCACCACCCAGAGATTCACATTTTTACCATCGCTTCTTGACCTTGCGCAGACCGTCTGAATAGATTACCCCTGATTTCATGGAAAACCAATCCTCCACCTCTCGAATGATGTCATTGGTGTCCTCAAAGAGAACGAGAAAAAATCACTTGGTGCAAGATCGGGTGAATAGGGGGGATGTGGTAAGATTTCAAAGCCACAGCAGCTGCTTGACAAGTGTGAGCTGGGGCATTGTCAGCTAACTGGCGAACACCTTTGGTGATCATACCGCGGCGCTTCTGTTTAATGGCATCTCGTAACTTGCTCAGCAGATTGCAGTAATAAGCTCCACTAATGGTCTGACCCTTAGCTAGATAATCCGTCAAGAAGACTCCACGACAATACCAAAAAAACAGACACCATGACCTTTCCTGCAGGCTTTTGCACCTTGGCCTTTTTTTGGGATGTGGTGACGTAGCATGCTTCCACTATTTGTTCACCTCTTTGGTCTCAGGATCATATTGATAGACCCAGCATTCATCCATGGTAACAAGACGTTTGAAGAAATCCTCTTCGTCTTGTTCCAGAAGCTCCAATGCCTGCCGTGACATGTCCCTCCGATTCTGTTTTTGCAATGGAGTCAATAAGCTAGGAACCCAGCGTGCTGACACTTTGGACATATGCAACTGATTATGGAGAATGTTCCATGCACTGCCATAACTCAGACCTGTTTCATGCAATATCATTCCTAGAGTCACGCGGCGATCTTCTTGAACAAGCGTCTCAACCTTCTTAATGGCATCCATATCATCAGTAAGTGAGGGGCGTACACTTCTTGGCTCATCTGCGAGGGACATGTGGCCGGTTTGGAAATTCCTTTTCCATCTCACAACAGTGTCATAGGATGGCCTGTCATTGTTATAAACAGATTTCATCTCATCATGAATGTGACGTGCAGTATAGCCCTTCAAATGAAAAAACTTACTTACACTGCGCGCCTCAATTTTCTCCACAATAGGGGGTACTAAGCTATTTGGGTCAATAGACGTAAAACTGGCTGTCGCGAAAAAGAATATTGTTGACCGAGGAACTAGACAAGGATCACTTATGCTACAGTGACCATATTTTCACCAATACATTCTTTGTGATAAATGATTTTTTTTTATATCCCCTCGTAATGACTCACAATGAAATGTATAAATACCTATCATCTGATAGCAGTAGAAAATACAGGTGTATGTGTAGTAAATTTTTAATCATTAGCTATGACTCTTGCTTTTGTAGGGAAGCAGCATTTTAAGAATCACTAGCACTCATCATATATAAACGCATGAATCTGTAAGGACAAATAAATTAATTCAATTCTGTGATATGGCATTTTTCGACAAAGGCTGTAAAGACAAACAAAATCTTAAAGGACTAAATTTGGTTTCAAACAGTTGTTTCGCAAGCCATGTATTAATGGTAGGGGTCACGAAACCACTTATCAATATTGACGGTTTCTAAGTTACACACCGTGTAGAAATATTCCTAGTCTATAGCCAAATGTATTAAGTAAAATAATTTTAGTAGCAAGAGTCAACCTCAACAGACCATTTTTTATCAAAGCAAAAGGAAACATAATACTGAGATTCAGTATAAGGATAAGGATACATGGATGCAAAACCAGCTACCATAATCCCATAAGTTCTTCGAATCTTCCGTGTCGTGTATGAACGTAAAATGTTATTCTTAACATTGTCAGACTCAGTGGACAAGGGAAATCCAAAAAAATTACAATTAAGTATAATATTGAAATACTTAGAAAGATGTGAAAATGTTTTGATGTCCGGACTTCATGAAAGTTGGAAAGTTCATGAGGATAGATTCTTTACTGTTAGAGTGTGATGTTTATTAGTTTGATTGCATCTAGTCGGATTGTATGTAGCATGAAACGCTAATAATCATAAAGCCGCTTTTCATTCAAAATATGACCATTTCATGCAAAGCGTTTTCACTAAATATGTGGACTTGAATTGCCTTTATATAAAATGTACATTGAAGACTGGACTAAATTATTATTATCATAAGTTGCCAAAATTTATTCTTTGGGCATTCGGCATTTACGATGATTATGATTGTTTGCTCCAAAATTCCCAAAAGGCAATTTTGCACAATTCTATTATTTTAATAATCCAATTCATAACTGTGCGTAGAGTGTGCCTGTGATTTATTCTAAGTTACTGACAGACTCCATTGAGTACATTGATTGAAAAGTTTTCTGTAACTAGTTTGTACGTCTAATAACGACCTTGAGCTAGTTCTTCGGTAGTTCTGAAGTTGAATGACATTGTTCGTTATTCACCAAAGGTGGAAGCGATGTGCAACAAACGAATGTCACCCGGATCGGTCTTTATCTTGAACACTTTATGAAGATAATAATAGTTTCTGTTAAGGTATACAATGTATACTGAATGAAGACGACACTTTTTCTTTTTATTGGTTATATTCAGGATTTACAAGAAAGTCAACATCTTCCGCACGCATCGGGCGAGATATGCATTTACAAGATTTCTTGTAAATGCATATCTCGCCCGATGCGTGCGGAAGATGGAAAGTCAAAGGTCTCGATCTTGTTGAAATATAGGACAAGTGAGCTTCAAAACTTAATGTACACAACGTGGTGTGTTTATTTGATGGCATTTTAACTATTCATTAAAACACACAAGCATTGATCTAATGTATTGTATTTTAAACAAACTTTTCGAAAACTATTATCCTCTTTGCAATTATCTCCTCAGTATGAGATATAGATGGTAGTAAACATTATCCTAGACGATTAAGATTAATTATCCTGTGGTTTAGCAAACGTTTAGTTTCTTTGATGTTTAACACAATACAGTGTCAATCTTGAAGTTAAGCTATTATCATTGGGAATATCAATCATGTTTAAAAATTAATTTCATATATCGCCTCGCCATTCATTCTTAATCAATTAATACGATATACGAAAAACCTTTTTCAGATAAAAAGGAGTGCCATGAAATCAACTGGGCATGACTAACAACATACATGAATTCTTGCTGTGTAGACAATAAATATCGATATGTGTCTTTGCTAAGGGGAAGCAGCACTTTATTTATTAGCGGATAAAATCATTCACTTGACGTATTCATCAAAGCATATACATGTCTAATACACTTCCAGTTAGTTCCTAGGGGCATCGATACGACTTATCAAACTGGCTACAAGCTCTGACACAAGGGACACAAATTAATAGTTTATGTCTGGTTTTGTCGATTCGTGTATTCTTCCACATGATAGCGTTGTGCTAATATTAATATATAGAAACGTGGATGTTCTTTACGTTAAACTCTTTCATAGTATAACTCTTGAATATAAATATTCGCATTTAATCGAAATTTTTTTCATTAAAAAATATTATTATTATTTCTTGCCAAGTTTTTATTTCCACTTCGAGAGCTAGCCACTTGGCGGCACTGTTTTGTTATAAACTGATTTTAACTCTAATTGACTGCATTGTTAATTAACTTTTCTTTCCGCACAGTACCGAATTTTTAAGTTGGAGAAAAGGAAAATGCTGATTTGATAAATGCAAATTCGCAGAGGATCGTGAGCAATCGGGTCATTATCACCACCAAAGCCAACCTTCGGCCATCACCAATCATGGCCTATAATTGCGCCTGCCCCAATGACTTGCTCAGATAGGCCTTGCCACATTTTCCAAACTTTTCTGTGCTTTCAAGGCCCCTGCGACGGTTTAAATAGCAAGCGATAGAGACTGATGCAGTTTAATGCCATGCTTGGATGTTTTTTGGCCGCCGCTATAGATTTTTTCAGGACTCGGCAGGATCAACTGGGCGGTCAGAAAATTGAGAGGCTAATTTAGTTTAGAACTCGCATGTCTATCCTTCCACAGTTGTTAAAATGCCATCGTATTCATTCCTGTCGTCTGTCGGGCGGTTCTTTACTACCGTCGTATTATCTTGTGAAACCCCCAATGGTTACCGATGAACACACGCGGTGATGAATCGTCATTGTCTACGCGTGTGCAAAAATTTCGGAATTGACAACATTTAATTTTATTGTCCATTCAGGCATAAAACGAAAAAATACCCTCCTCTTAAGGAATAGCCTATTTGTCTATGGAAGGGAATGACATGATCCATAATTTATACTTTATACGCTATAAGATATTGTTTATTTTCAACTTCCTCTCTGTTAATCCTATACAATGATCGAATTTTCTTCATTCGTTTATTGGGCATGTCGCCTTGTGATACCAATTAAATTGGCGTTTCCTCGGGTGATGATTGTTATTTCCACACTAAATCGGGCTACTAGTACATCCTACCAAATTTGAATGTTCTAATTCGTGGTTGTACCTTTTGTCAATCGAGAGTGTGACGCCACCCCTTAGAATACGGACACGTCGATGCCTTCACAACGAACCTTGTCATCTCACAAGGTTTAGAATACACCTTATACCATTTAATCTTTATGTTTTTCAATTAAAGTAAGTATTTGTTTTGAAAATTAACATGCTCCTGTAGTCAGTAAGGGATCACGGAGGCACAAGCTTGGGAGACATGTTATATATAGAATATGGTCAATATCGACATTTCCCAAGCTCTGTGTATGTCCTGCCAATATCCGACTTCAGACAAATTTAGGTTCCCTACAATTATCCACCTCATTTCACAATGTTTCAGTTTAGATGTCATTTAGGCGCACACATCTCAGAACTATTTGTATATTACTTGGACATCTGATGACTTAAAACTTGTAAAATAAATTCAAAGAAGGTAATGAAAAATGCGCCATTGACTCTAGCTCTCCAGTCCTTTTGTGATATTTTATCTACCGTGAATACTTGGATATGAAATAAAAGGTTTTCAATATGGAGTGATTTCTCATCATATAGCCTGCTGATTAAAGAGTGCTGTTTATATTAGTCCATTAGAAGTAGTAAGAATTAGTTATCCTAGTTATCCCATTTGCCAACTACCCGCATTTCTGTTCAAATCACCAACAAGCTGTCCTGTAAACTCCTTATGGAATGTTTTGCTGTAATGTTAGGCTCAAACTTCAATTGCATTCCTAGCCTCTGCAATCATTGACATGTATCAAAGGAAAATGCAAGCTCAAGGTTGCCTTTTATAACCATTAACTGACAAATAAATAATAAAACTGAAATGACACAATCTCAATAGCTTTCAAAGCTGATGTCTCCTACATGAACGACATTGATTGTTTCTTTGGCAACTTTATCATGCAAAAAATTGTTATGCAACAAATAAGCACAACTAAGGTCAATTTCAAATCTGTATTTAAGTGAAGAAGCAAACACAAGTTGTAACAGAGTCATGGTCAAAGTTAACATTAACAGCATTGAGCAAGTATCATATATACAACGCTTGAGTGACAATTACTCATATAACATGATTTTCTAATTTGAATTAATTTAGTAAAAACTACAGAAACCAGCTGATTTTACAAAATATTCAAAAAGGTAATTGAATATAAAATTATAATGCCCATTCATATTCTTAATTCTTTTTATATCAAATTAAACCTTATTGTATTTCAAGAAATACAGTCTCAAACCTGCAAGTGGTAGAGATCCACAGATTATATAAGAACTCTTCCCCATTCAATCACTCATAATATTTGAAAGTCTTTGTTCACATTTAAATCAGATTCCATATTCCTTCAAGCCATCTTAGTCTCTACTACCTCCAGTGTTAAGGTGAAATGAATAGGTGGCAGAACAATGACATTTTGAACTGCTTACCACTGGTCTTAAAAGGATGCTGAGGCAAGAATGTGATTAAAAGATGGACAAGTTGAACTGTGGTAGTTTCTATGCCCAGTTTGAAATATAAAACCACTTTTGATATACTTGTCATGACCACCTGATTGCATCAACACCATAGCTAATACTGTTGGGTACACTCCTACCTGGGGTAGAAGCATTAAGGCATCTACATGGGACACAAGCAGTCTTTACAGAAGACAAGTTGAATTATAACATATTTCACACATGTGACAGAGACATTTGATAATCTGAATTTGATTGATGTTTTCAAAGGGCCCCTAATAAAATAACTGTGTGTTTCAGCAGTTTAAAACATTGAAACAATTAAATTGAAATTCTTCACACGGAAAACTTAAGTTTGACAACACATGTTGTGAAACTCAAATTTGAGAGTGTTTACGTGTTTCAACAACTCACCACCAACAGCAACCCCTAGTTGTCAAACATTTGGCGAGAAATAGGATCGGTCTCTATTCTTAACAACATATTTGTCAAACTCATGTTGATCAGAAGTCACCAATGGCATGCCTCATTTGAGTTACGTGACTTTTTGACGTCATGGATATAATGTAATTTGCGCATAAGGTTTGACAACACAAGATTCGAGTTTGACAACACAGATGTTGGTCAACTTGTGTTTGACATGTGAAGGCTTCTTTACATGACAATTGACCCACAACAATTCACGATAAATCAACAGACAACAATATTTCACATTAAAATACAATCATAAGTTTAATTATAAGATAAACTTGATACGAAAGAGGTATTTTTGTGCCAGATTAAATTTATTGGTATTTTGCAATGACTTGATACAGCATGCACCACTTACTCCAGCAAATAAAGCCGATTTCCCACCACTTACTTGAGTTAACAGTTACTAGTGAATTAGGACCAGCAAAAGCCATTCCTTGAGTACCTCAACTGACTTTGTATTTCCCACACGACTAAACAAATGGTATTACTTAATGTAAAGCTGTTGATCCAAGATCAGGATACTTCTTGCATACTGCGGATCAGGACGCAAAGTTCTCACAGACTAATAACACAGATCAGAAGGTCTTAACTCACACTAAGCTACTCTTTCATCTACAAGGAGGGTTTACTGTTGACTTCTGATCAGCTGGGCTTGATTTACAGCAGTATTAGACATCTGCCCATGAATACCAAAACTAAGAGAGGGAACTTATTACTGTGCACCATTTAGAGTTATTCAGCAGTGTATAGGCTATACTGAAGTGGCAACACAAAGAAGCACCAATACAATATTGATTATCACAATACTCTTCCTATTGAGAGAACATGCACACTGCAAATAAATATACATCTTTTATGTACAACTTGATTTACAAATATATTATATATATGCAATATCTGCATATTAAGAAAGCAACAGCAATGGACAAATACACATTTCAATAAATGTGGAACGAGAGTAAATAATATTTTCATCAATTTTGCAAAAACATTACATTTCATAAATTCATCAACAGAATATTTCCACTTTTACTTCAGATTTCTTTAACAACTCAAAATCTTTCTGAATTGCTTTGACAACGATATTTTTAAGAATAAGCAAGTGGAGCCACTGGGTAGTGATGTCTAGAATCTTAACCCAACTTCACAGCTTTCCATCTGTATGTACCTAGTGAAAGTGATATGTGCCCTGGTCAGTGGTCTACAGGAACTGCGGAGGGATGTGCTGGTTTCCCAGTCCACCGGTCAGCTCAAAGCTGACGCTCATCAGTGGACGTCTCCGAACGGGGGCTGAGGCGACGGGCTTCATGTGGACAACTCCCCTCTCATCAGTGTACCTTCAGATGGCGGGACACAAGATAATGTACATCTCTTGGTGTTTTAAAACTAGTCATCATAATAAGGTCAGAATCACAGTGGATTAGGAATATAAATTTACTTTGAATATCATGATCCCTGTTATTGAAGGACAGATAACCTCAAGTGTTTGCTCATTAAAGATGTTTTAGACTCTGAAAGAATACTTAGTTACTTACCAGAAAAGAGAAGGTCATACATATATCATTATCAGGATAGAATGAAAGAAACCTGAGAATTGTATATTGGGATGATGAAGGAATCTCATGAAGTATTAAAGATAGCATTTTATATAAACAAAATTCCCTTCAAAAATACTCTCTATTCTTTTACTCAATGTTACAAAGGATAGGAAAATTGATGGACTGTAAAACATCAGAATCAGATACACAGTTTAGATATTGAATAAGGAAACTTGGAAGGTGGGTAACATCAGGGTTGACTTTTGAAAGGGAAAGAGGAGTTAGCAGAAACTTGAACATGTGAGAACAAACAGGGTTAAAGCAAAACTTGTTAGTAAAACTGAAGGAGATAATCAGTCAATGATTCTGAATTTGATAAGAGTAAAATAGTCTTTAAGAATCTGACAGATCTAGATGTAATCAAATCAATTTGCACAAATTAAGAAATCTACAGATGAATGACATACAGGCACATTATATAATAATAAATAATCCATAACAAAATTGAAGTTACAAGAGGATCATTTACGACTTGCAAATACCAGTTATCACCCCCAAAGTGGCTACCACCTTAGTATTTGCTTGTATGAGATCAAGCGATATCTACAAAGATATTGCTGCAATCAAAATTGTTAAAATTGAATTACCTTATCAGTTTATGTCATTTACCTTATCAGTTTGTCATAACAAGACTTTGCCTTCGTCTCGAATAGAGCTTATAGTACTATAACCTGACAAGTTGCTACAACTTGATAATCTGTCAGAATGCTATAAACTCTGGGAGAAGCCTGATGGTATTATGTGGTTTTGCTGATAACTGACATCTGATATGAGAAGAGACTTGGATGAGATGCGCTATGTATAACAGCAGACACTGCAAAGATATGAGATCTAATAACGGGTCCTTACAAATTTCCAAAATATTACTGTAAACGTTGCATGGATAAATAAGACCTTTCGATATATATCAATTAGAATCATGAGCGTTGAGTGTCTGCTAAACAATAGGTTATTGCATGTTGATTTTTTGACCAAACAGGAGTCTGTAATCTAAAGAAAAAAGCTTCTAAAGATCATGTAAGAAATATAACAACTGTAAACTAGAAACTGTAACTAACTGTAAACTAGAAACTGTTCATTTGAAACCTATAGCTAGTACCTGTGGACTACATCCACTCATTCAACTTACGGGGACTGGCAGGGTTATACACTCTGTTGAGTTCAAGCATATCACAACATAAACAAGTTGCTGTTGAAAAACCTATATTACATTCTGTGATTTTTTTTCATAACAAAATACAAATAGGAACCAAAAAATAAATTCAGGTGATGTAACCACCATTCTCTTAGCAGTCAAACTTAAGCAATTCATTGTAAGTACTATATGGCACTGAGAATGAGTGCAAAAGATTTAAAGATATGGGTGAAATAGAAAGATGTGATTCTTGAAAATACCTTAAAATCATGATTGCGCAACAAAGCTGTATACAACCTTATCTATACTCATAAACTATAACCAAAATCCTTTGTAATCTACAATCTAGTACTATAATTGTTAAATTAAGGATCACATAACAACCCCACATCCCAAATCAGATAGTAACTACAACAAATCCAAGAGCAGACTATAGACAACAATGATATCTCTTTTCCAAACTTATAGGTTGTCATTCAAATTTCTCAACTTTAGAAATAAATTACGGGGAATATTAAGTCCATAAATCCATTATATTTTTGTGAAAGAGAGCAATTGATTCATCAGTCAAGATATTCACAACCTTGTCTTGCCAAGACAGAACATTTCTTTAGGGGTGAAATATTTCCAACAGACATTCACAGAGTAAATACCTTTCAATCTTATGAAAGGGCAAAGTTTAATCATTATCTACATTTTTTTGTACCATAATAGTTTAAGAAGGTTTAAATCATGATGCATATCCAAAATGACAAAATCACAAAGCATTTCAAATACATGTTGTTATAGCAACTGGTCACATCAAAATAAGTGCGCTGACATTATCAAGGCCTGAAAGTGAAAACCACATCATGAAGTCAAACTGACATGCAGAGAGATGTGATATATTGCAATCGGTGGAGTATGTGGTGTTAGATAAACCTGCATGTTACATACGATCAGGTTGATCCGAAGGCACTAAAAGTTGCCTCCCTTTGTTTCATGATTAAAGATTGGGGAATTTCAGGAAATCTGAAAGCAAGATGAGTACAGGAGATTCTCAACCTGTTCTCCAAACTCTGGCCAACATTGTTGCAGTTAATTCAGCTCAGTGCAATCTTAACAAACAAGTTGGTGTTTAGTCTTCTAGGGAGGTGTTTTTGTTCAATAAATATTGATTCATGAAGGATTAGGGTAAAATCTTGAAAGATCAGTGGAGCTCAAAGGAATTCAATTTTTTCAAAGCATCAATCATCAGAAAAAATTTAATCCCTTGAGTGCTAATGTTACTGATGTGTATCCTGTCTTTTGTTTTTATTTCATGACAGAGTAGTTCATTTACATACTCACAATTGAAAAAACATATCATGGTAATATAAAAAGCGCCAATGAGATGCTGTCTGCAACACATTATCCAAATGCAATTTTGTTTTGATCTTATTAAAATTGAACTTTTGAAGCTCTTTCGTATAAAACATTATTAAACCGTAATCCTTGCTATGTTAAGAACAAAGGGAGGGGATCATAACAGGCTCGGCCAGGAACTTCACTCAACATACCTCGTTGATCAAGGCAAAATCCTCTACATTTCTGAAGTAAATTAAAATCTCACAGTTTCAATATTGAAAGATATAAAGAATATTCACATTCCTTTAATACTCAAAATAATTAATATTTATTTTGATAAAATTCAATGTACTTACAAAATATTCTGAACCTTTTCAGTTATAAATAAAGCTATTAATTTTGGACTCACTTAGCACGAAGGACCCCACTGCGCGTCTTGTGTGCACGTGTGTTTACTGCACTCGTAGTCATATCATGCAGGTTATTTTTAGCCAGAAGTTCATCAAACTGTTTTCTTGGCAAACCTGCAACATCAAAAGGTACCATTAATGGTTTGAATAAACTTCATATATCATTCTTTCTGGTTCAATCCATAACTTTTTTTGAACCCTTGTTAAAAGAAAGATTATCCTAATATCTCTTCTGAATAAATTGACACTTATCATATCTTTCAATTTGGCTGTGTTACCTGGCATGATGTAGCCCGGGACGGAAGAATTCTTAGGGAATGGTTTCACTGGTGGAAGATCCTTGTGACCTGAAATAACAGCTCATGATATTACTTGGAAATAAATTCTGATTTTTCAAAAATATCATCACTATAAATGTAACGATCAAGAAGATTGAATAGACCATTTGCTCAAGTAAATACAATCAACATGTGTGAACTGAATAATACTAATATACTATCATTATTATCATTGTTAAAATATATGGTTATATGAATTCTGTTTCAAAAGAGCCATTGTAGATAATATTTTCTTTGATATTGCGACTTGCTTTGTTCATGATTCTCGCTAAAAAAACAGTATATCTCTCTTTCTTGCTCAAGAAGTACTAATATTTAGGGTTATTGTAAACATAGTATGTCTTTGAGACTCTTATGTTATCCTCTATTATGACACACAGAATCTTCAACTGTCACAGGTTTTAAAAAAACAACAGGAAAGTTTTAATCAAAATCATTAAAGTTTAGGCATAGGCCTGATTTTGCCAAGTGGTTGGATGCTAATACTTGTTTGGATAAAAACAGTACTTAAGTAGTATTTGATTTGATTCTAATGTGGAGAAAGGTTTTCTCTTAATTTTCTAGCATGAAGATTCTAATACCTTTCATTGATTTTTAAACAAAATAAACATGAATTTAATTATGACAATTTCAATTGAATTAAATATGTATCTGGGCAATTCATTTTGACATCATGAAACAATGAAATAAATGTCATTTACTATTTTTTATATTTTTGTCAAAACATCACTAATAAACAACTATCAAATACCACATCTTTATCCAACAATGAAGTGTTTACAACATTTATTACACAACTTCAAAAACAATTAATTTGCAAATACCGGTAATATATGAACGTTTTTTAACATTCTTTCATCATATAAGCAGTAATAAAAGGAAATGCAAGATGTCAGGCATCTTCATAGAAGTGAGCAACTCTTGATTTTGCTGTCCAGAATTCTTGCTTTTCTTTTGTTTCCTTATAATGGAAATGTTTATTAACTTGAGCATTTTCAAAAAAATCAAAGCATTTTGAGGATCTTGTGATTATAGCTGCTGACATTTTGTTTTGTTTTATTCAATGATAATCAGCACTATTCATTGCATGATTCATGTTCTGACACTGCATTTCAAACAGTGTTACAATGTTTGTGACAAATGTCAATAAAGGGTTGAGATTTTCTAAAATAAAACTTCAATCACATACACAGCTATACAGCACAATCATAAAAGGAGTTGTACTTGCAAACTTTAATTAGTTTCAATACAAAGCATGTTATGCAGATATTATGTATACATGCAAGCAGAAACAGCTATACACTGGCATATATTTCTATACATTCTATATCACACATGTTTAACATAGCCATTGTGAAAGAAAGCTGATACCACGGCACTCACAGGAAATAAAGCACACAAGATGAACATGCTTGATGCTGTCGCTATTCAAGTTATACTGAATCATAAAATAACTATAGCCATCTTGTTAAAGGAATTACAGAAGAATATAAATTTTCATGTTTGGTAAAAGGTGATGGATTTGTAAGAAAACTGAAAGAAGTCCCATCTGATTTGTAACACAGGTTTGTCAACACAAACTACCTTTTCACATAGAAATATTACCATCAGTGTATTCTCTTAATCAGCTATAAAAAATTGGGGGTTTTTTTGGATTTTTTTTTTACAAATTTGGCAGTCATAAAACTTTCTTCCAATCTCAGTGTACAATGTCATTTGAAAGATTCAAATGACCATGTGGGTACATTGCTACCTTATGTTTTATGTGTACATCAATAAGACATTTCAATTGCATGGTTGATTCTAACTATCAAGTAAAAGATAATATGACACAATTATGAATAAATTATCTTTAGAAAGATTCTTTTAGGATTTAAACAGAAACAAATGAGAAATGGACAATTGTTTCCTCATAAATAAACTTGATATAAAGTTTTCTCTGTATTAAGTTACTACATAATGTTCTACATCATTCATTAAGTCACACAGTAATTCCACACACTGGTAGAGCCAACTACAATGATGATGAACATATGACACCTACATGTGTACATGTATACATACTCACCAACTATTGCACATTCTGACACATCATCCTGTTTAGGTTCAGCTAAACAAACCAGGTACAGTTCACATACTACCAGATCCCTTCTTTCAGCAGTAATAGTGAAGGTCTTACATTTCCAAATAAAATTTTAAAACCATTTTCTTTCATCTTTAACATAGTAAATAAATCAATAGTTGTTTCTCTGAATTTTATCATACCAATTTTTATTAACATTTGCAATTGCAAGATTGTTGATTAAATATTTCGCTGCAGTAGCAATTCACGCATTATATGAACCAAAGCTCTTGGGTATGAAGTTGCAGAAGACATCAACTTACCGTGAATCTCAGTCATGTCTGACATCAAGGTGCCCTTACGTATCAGTTCATCTCTCTTTCGCTTCTGGGTCTCCTTGTTTGCATGCCAGTTGTGTAGGAATTGTCTCGATGTTTCTGTGATTTCTTTTCCATCAAGAACCTCTGAAAGAAAAAGATTTCTTTAAAAATCTATCTTCAAATTTACAATGAAAGTCATGTACCAAAAGCCATAAACAAAATTAGATAGTTGTTATTGGATTTGCATGTTTACATTTTATAAAATAAGGGTCATTTATCATTTATTCATTTTATCCCAAATTTAACAAAATATTTTCAATTCAGATGTTCATTCCAAAAGTTGATCACGTTTCAAATAAAGGAAGTTTCAATAACTGTATCAAAATTAAAGATTTCCCTAATGTCATTTTGTTGAATTATATGTCATTTGCAATTATCTAAAGAATAAAAGGACACTGTATAATCAAAAGCAAAATGAAACATTTTTTTTTTTTTTTTTTTTTTGAAAATGAAACATTATGATGAGCAAACACACAAACGTCAAGAAATATTGAATGGCAATTTTGTCATTCTTGATATACATTCAAATCCCAATAGACCAATAGCATTGGCAGATAGTTCCTAAAGGAAGTGTTTAATTTTGGCCCCAAAAATTAACATCTGGTCAAACCATCATGATTTTATGAGTCAAAGAATAGGACAATTTCTAAAGCACACATGACTTACTCAGTTTTTGTCCAAATACATCACCTTTTCCAAAAACTCAATATTACCAAAATATTTTCAAAATTGTATATAATGACACACCTTCAAGTATTTAGCATCTTTATACAAAATACATTTAAAATCAGGTAACTAGTTGGGAAGATATGAGCATCACAGGACTTGTAACAACTTTGTAACAGAATCAACACATTTAAATGATATTTTGCTAATCATGACTTAAACCACCTTCATGTAATTATGTATAAAAACCACATTTGATTACAATCAGATTATTACTGTAGATTTTATTGAATAAGATAGGAAATAGATTTTTTTTAACAGAGTAACCATTTATTGCCAAAAAATGCAAAATTTGGCAAAAATGTTTTCTAAATTGTAAATTATGACACACTACATCATTTCTCTCCATAGCAAACTTGATCAAAACTAGATTATTAAGTTAGAAGTTATGAGCCGGGCAAGACTTAAGAATTTATTTTTTTCCCATGAAATCCTAAAATTCTATGAAAATATTCTCATATATATTATATATTTCTTTATTTCCATGACAAATTTGAATTGAAAAAGTTCTTAGTAACAAAGTTATGAGCCAGACAAAATGTGTAACTGACAGACAGTGCCCATTACAATACACCCTCCCCCCTCCCATCCCACTTTGTTGATGCAGAGGATAAGTGAAGAAAAATAATATGAGGAAGCAGCTCACCTAGCTGCTTTGACATGACAATGATCCTGTCCCTGTATTTGGACTTGTGACAGATGGGGTTGCCCATCAGTTCCAGCCTCCACAAGAAGGGCCAGCCTCCGAGGATGTGAGCGAGCTCCTTCAAGTCGTTCAGGTAGTTGTCGTTAGCCATCAGCTGGTTCAAACCCTTCATGGCCTCCAGGTCTTTGATACTGTCCAGGTTGTTCCCGGAGATGTTCAGCACTTGCAGGCTCCTCTGTTATCATAATATACAAGAGAAAAAGAGGTGTAACACTGTTGCTATCAGTCTTGTCATTACAAACACAATGTTTAGTTTATTCATGGTAGATTTTAGAAATTTGACGAATCCTTCATTAAATTGTGATTGTGGTTGTCTAACATATTTTTTGTGATATGCTCATCTAGGTACATTATCCTGTTCCGTCATGTCATGCAATAGTTAACTGCTCTACATGGGATCAGATTAAAATGGTTAATGTCATGAAAAGATTATTTTCCTTTTTTATTTCACATTTTTCTCGTGTTATTGTAGTTATCTAGCCTTTTGGCTTATACTCACTGCCGGTTAGACAAGATTACCGAAGAAGAACTGAACATAATGTACAAGAAATCATTGCTATATGCCTAGCTTTTGTTTGAAAATAGAGGTATGATAATAAGTTATATACCGTCAAAGTCTTGAGAGAGCGGGGATCAAAGAGCAGCTTCTCCCCGGGTGGTAGCTGTTGGTTCTCAACATGCAGCTCTTGCAGCTGCTCCAGCTTCTCCAGACCTTCAATCACAGTGATCTTGTTCCCTCCGATATATCTGTAGGTATATGTATAGTACATGCACAAAGTATACAATAAATTGAGAAATGAATTGAGTTTTAACCAGTTTTATGCATAGCTAATGGCAGAATGTTAATATTATACGAGTGCTTCATTTACTATGTAGTGAAATTTGTAAGCTGACATAGAACCAGAAAACACTTCCTTGCCATCTTGGTTTGTGCCTGCTTGTTGACATAACAGCTATTGTCAACTCATAATATTTCTCTTTCATTGACTGAATTCCTTAATAAAATTAACAATTAATTAATAGATGTGTAGATCTAGACCAGTGACAGGTAGGTACTTACAGTTTGACAAGCCGGTGTAAGGGTGCCAGGTTCTCGATCTTACTGATGGCGTTGTTCTGCAGGTAGAGGTGTGTGAGACTCTGGTTGTGGTGGAGGACTGGCACCTTGCACAGCTGATTGTCATACAGGTACAGCACCACCAGGTTCCGGCACAGCGACAGGTCCTCACCCTGAGCAGTGGAGAGAACCATACAAATCTCTCTATTCTACATCATACTTAGCAGATCAAAACTTGTCACTCGTTCCTTGCTGCATGTCTTGAAGCCAAGTACGAGCGACATTTTTTAAAAACTAATTTCAATTGATTGTGATGTATTCTGCCTTCCTACACCCTTGGTGAAAATCTTAAATTGCTCTACTCAATCATCATCTATTTGACTTTTCAGTTATGAAATTTGTACCCAGTCTTGAGTCGTGCTAAGAGAGAAATAATGAATGATATGATGGCATTTATGTTTTGTAAACTTTATTTACCAAACCAACCAATTAATGTATGCTCAGCAATTTGAGCATAAAACTACCACGGTGCCCTTGCTATCTTAATGGCAGTAAAATGTAGAGTGAACTTGGAGTGGGTATACACAACAAGGCATGTCAAAAGAAGGTTTTACTCCGACAATGGGAGGGTAAGTCAGTATGAATTTCTCCCAATTAAAGCTCACAGCTGTGAAAGTGTAGAGTGAAAGAACAGCTCTAGGGAGCAGAGAATGGCTTTGCTTAGAAAAAAACTACCCTTCACATATTACTTGTTCACACCTAAGTTGGTGTGTAGCCAGTCACTACTAGTGGCTTTTGTTCATTCCAGGTTAGATTTAAAGATAAATTATCATGATTGTGTGATTATTGTAATATGTCAAATATAACATAAAATTTACATTCTTCATTTATTATTTTATACACTTTGAAAAACAAAATAAAATTATTGATGCTGAACTCTGCACTTACCACGTCTTCAATACATTTATCCTCTAAATACAGATGTGTCAGTCGTCGCAAATACTGTTGCATTGATTCATCTCGTTTCTTCTTTGTATAACCCGAGGTGCCACGAGCAATTAAATCTATTGTTAGTTTAGGCATTTTGTAAACCTTTCAGATGTTTTTTATCACTTTTGTTGCCTTAATATAAAAGAATGTCATCTTCTCAGTTTATTGATGGAAGCCACATCTGAAAGAGAATCAAGAAAATGAAAGATCCTCAATGGCAACCACGCGCAAACAATTGATACACTCTCCCAAAAAATACTTAATTATACTTCATTAGTACTATAAGCATAAAATACAACACATTTTGTTATTACTTAGGTCTTTAATAGCTTATCTAGAATTTTAAAAAGCAGATTTTCTATTTCTTATTCTCAAATACATTCATTATTTTAAAACAATTTCATGAAGCTTTATTAATTATTTATTTCTTTATTTAGGAGTTTGATATAGCATTTCCTGGCATATTCAATAGAAATTTCCATAGATCATAATATACCCTCAAAGTAAACTGTTTTCATGGGTCACCTGTTTTCGTGATATTTGCAAATGATGTGTTTACTCTCTAACCACTTATCTAGTGATCAATTGCCCTTGATGGATTCGAGAAGGAAATAATCACTATTCCATCCATCTAACGGTCCACTTCAGTGATGAAGATCAAATGAAATTTCATGGTTTTCATGTAACACTATTTTTGGACATTTATGGTTGATATTTTAAAATAAAATCCCTACCAATTATAACAATGTTTTCCAGCAAACCTATTTTATTCTTTTCCTGAATCACCTGACTTTAGAGCATAAAACCTAACTGTGCTTAAATGATAAACATATGGAAATAAAGAGGTTAATTCTTATATTTTCAGCTATTTTGTATTTTTTCCAGTGCAATGAAAGCAACAGGTATTGAACAGTTAAACTAAATTTGTTTTACTTGCTCAAATTAAATCTTTAGCTACATCAAATGTATGAATAAATCTTTATCTACATGAATTGAAAGGTAGATCTATTGCATGGTGACTAGAAGTTTTTTTTATACTAAATATTTGCCTAATAATTCAATGACCCTGTTATAATTCTAAACACATGTCAACGTCAATTTAAATGTTAATCTACACTAGCCTATCAATCTGGGTTTTTTTAAAAAGGCATAGGCTATGTTTTTAATATGTCATCAAGACTTAGGCCTAACAAAAGAATATAACGACTGTTTATTCAACAGTAAATGATGGAAAAAATATGTACCCTCTCACTTTGTGATATTCAGGATGTTTGTCATTATCAGCAATAACACTTATGGAAGTGTATATCTTAAATGCAACGGAAACGGGTAGCACGAGGGTAAAACAATTTTTTAAAATTGAGAATATTAATTCATGTACCGTGTTGAGATATCAAATTGATATCAATCAGATATAAATAAAAATAGATGATGGACCGATACAAAACGCTGTATAACAAACCTTTCATAAAACAGTTTGAGTAGAGGTGGTTTGATATTGACTTTACATCAATACTTTCAGTCATAAACAACAACGATCACCAACCATTCTACTTCCACATGTGTGTAGACCGCTTGATCATGAAAATACTTCCGACTGAAAATAGAACTATTAGTCTTTGGGCGACCGACTTTGTTTAGAATTTAAAAGTGTTTTTTTTTTCTTTTGTCATATACATTTTCCATCAACAAAAGTCGAACTGTGAGAATTTGATCGCTTAAATTCAACAAATTCAAAATTCGAGTAATGTTTACATGTAAGTGTAATGATATTATTACGAGGATGCTTGGTCACGTGACAGGTTGCTAAGGTGGTTGTCAGGCTTTCCAATAACAAATCAGCAACCGTTAGATGTAATAAACAATAACCTCCAATTCCGACTTTGCATACCTTTTAAAATCCTTAGAACTATTCGACAATATCAATTTGTTGCTGTCGACAAGGAACCATATCTGCTGTCAACTTCTCGACGATGCCCTGCCGGCAGTTTGGGACTATTTTCATATGATATATTCCTTACGACAAATGTCAGTGAACTACTCATGAACTACTACTGAATCAAATCTCATCTTCTACATGTTCATCATCAAGATGATTCGGGTTATGACAGTATAATATTTGACAATGATGAAATTACGTTTTTGAAGACCGATTGATTATCCTTAGAATTTAAAAGCAGATGGCAAGAATAAAAATTTCTAAATTCACAGAGTATACATCATATAGACACTGAATTTCCTTTTCATATCTGAATTTAATCAGGTTGGACCAAATGCAGATTCATGTGAACAATAAATGTCTTTTAAAATCAAAAACAAACAAATGATTATTTTCGAATAAGAAATACAGGATATTGGACATTTCACCTCGAATACCATGTATATATAATATCGAGTGAAGTAAATTATATTTTAATGAGTGGCGCAGACACGAGATGAGATATACATGGTATTCGACGAGAAATGTCAAACGTTTCATTGATTATATTTCCCCGCTTCTATTTTCGCCGATAAATGGCACATTTCACCATTGGAAATAAAAAAACCCATTTATTAAGTTTATACTGTGGACAACAACATACCCTGTTACCCTTTGAATTGAAAGGGGGGAGGAGGGGTCATTATTACTCGATCAACATATGCTTTTAATTAAGACATATTTCATATGATGAAAAGGAAGATTATGAAAAGTTATCAAAACTAGGTAATGTCATTTTTACTCGTGATATGTAATTTAAAGGATTTATTTTGCAATAACAATACCTTTTCTAAAGTTATAAATGACTTTATATTTTTATTATATAGCTAATAATGATGTCATTTAGAAGGTATGAATGATCAAAAATTGAATATATGCAAACCATTAAGAAACATGTTACAAGTTATCTTAAAATCGGCACTGAATTAACGTTTTAGAAGAAAAACCTGTAATTGCATCACTATTTTGACGAAAGGTGGTGCATTTCATGCGTGCTGTCTTAGCAACTTCACAGTTGACAAAAAACAGCCATGAAGAATGGTAATATTTACATGCATTTACTATTACTAAATATATCATTGCTCTCCTTCAATATCATTTTCGGGGCATTTTACAAACGTTGGGAAAACAAACGTCAGTGAATAAAAATCATTCAAACTTTGCATGAAAATACGAAAGGTACGTCAATAACATTCTATTTCTGTCAGTACGATAGGAAGGTTATTTTACCCATTTCTCCAACTCATGATCATCTGTGGACCTGAACTAAGTGAACCTGAAATGCTACACTGATTTACTTTTGAGCTATGTATACTTATTAAAGACAAGTTTTGCACAACACATTAGATCTCAGTATATTGATATTCTAGTTTCAAGCCATTTCACTAAGTTATGTCCAGGTTAACATCTTTAAATCCTTTTCAGGACCATCATTCGACTGACGTTCAAAGAAAAAATATATTGATTTTGATTAGTTATAGGTAGACAGTATTTTTATGCAGCAGCCGCGCACTGACGGATTCTATTTTAAAAATATAATTACTCTATCAAAAATGTCATAAATGAATTTCATTCTCACATAAAGATGATAGGTATATTCTTGTAATCGACTCGATCAGTGAAGTTGAGTTTAGAGACTGAGTATAGCGCCGCAGTAAATGATAGCATCGAGTTCAAGATGGCGCCGCAGAAGGGAACTTTACTGGCAACGTCAGACTTTCCACTTTATACAGTGCGATCCTTGGGAGATCGGCACTTTTTAGTGGCAGGCGGAGGTGGGCAAGCCAAAACGGGAGTGCCAAATGCTATCGTAAGTTGTCACTTAAAGTTGAACGCTTAAACTGAATATGTTAATGACGCGTCATCGTTTGACTTGACAGAGTCTGATTTCCACGTTGTCAATCTAGAAGTTAGTAGACAGTTGTCCTTTCCTGTATGAATAAAAAAATGACGCTTAGGTTTCGTGATATTTTGACGAAGTTTAACGTGAAGGAGATTACATGAAGTTTTGATCAGACTAGGTTTTGTTTACGTCATTTCCATTTAAATGCCAATCACTGTTCAGTAAATTTTACACGAGTTTAACTTTAAGCAACAGTGTTAAACGTTGTGGTAGTGCTCATTTCCTGTCGGATGTTCATCATTTGCCTGACCACAAGTTTAACCCATGGAATATGTTGATGAATTATTAAACTTAGAAGATAAGATAGGTTTAAAAACTGTCACGGTTTTTAAGGTGAGTTTGTTTTGACGCTGACAGTGGTGTCGTAAATAAAGAAAATAGCTTTCCTTGATCAAATGGGATACATTAAAAATGGCAACAAACCAGAACATTGACAAGTTGGTCGAAACAGCAACAAATGCTTAGTCAATGTGGCGACCAATAATTCTAGCAACATCAGTTGTGCAAGGCTGGAATGGACCTACCAACTTAACTTCTTGGTCAACACTAGCTGCAGAACTGTACCAATGTAACCTCTTCCCACAGTGTACAAAAAGGGGACTTCAGGGTATCTAGAGCCTATTTTGGCAAAGCAGCTGAATGTCTATGTCAACACATGCAAAGTATGCACCTACCAAACATTGCCCAAGTGCCCTAGGTATTTTCTTAATTTTTTATGAGTGATTTTGTGTTTTTTGCTTCCAGGAAATATATGAATTGAAACTAGCTGGGAATAAGGTGTTGGCCTCAAGCCTTTGTCGCCATGACACAGGAAGCCAGGCAGTGATGAACTGTGACACCTGTTACGATGGACGCCATCATCAGCTGGCAACAGGGCAAGACGAGGAGTGTCACACCTTCACTCTCAAGTACAAGGTCATATCACCAGATAAGAAATCAGGTAGTTGATCATATAATATACTAATGACAACTACAATAAACGCTACAATGAACAACATTTTCAAAAAAATGAATTTGAAAGAGTCAGTCTTCTAAAATCGACCGTGTTCCGAGGAAATGACTCTAGCGGGGGGCTTTTAACTCCACAATGGTCTGAAGGCAGCCTCACTGCTCGCACTTGCTGACACAAGTTTAGCGCAGACAAAACTTAGTCATTAGCAAAACAATCACAGCATCGCGTTTAAGATAAGGATAGCAGCGATCAAGGTTAACGAATGGTAAATGGGAGTTACTTGCCCCTAGCTACTGCTACCAAATGCTTTTGCTGCACGCATTGTGATTGGTTAGCTGAGTTTACGTAAAACGTGTGCTACAGTAAGCTGCGGTCAGAGTATAGCCTAGATAGAGTTCAATTCTCGGTAGAGTCAATATTTTCAAACTTTTATTCCTCGGAACACAGTCGATTTTAATCAGACTGGTGGAAGAATCAACAGATTGAGTTGAAATTCTGTAAATACTCTTCAGGTACTGACTAATTGTAACTGAATTACAAGCCTTTGTCAATGAATTTTGATTATTCCAATTTGAAAAACTAAATACACTTGTCAGTTGGTTTGTAGAACCGTGAATATTGAAATATTGTATTGGCAAAATAATTCAATGTCACACATCTTGGTCATGACCTAAAGCGTACTCTAAGCCATTCCTGCTAGTATGAACAATGAAGTAATTTTCTCTTCTTCGTATTAAAAAGTTTTGATTTATACCTAAGCTTTCATTTAAAATTTGACATACATTTCCGTTCAACAGACTTGAAATCTGATTCAAAAGTACGGAAGCGAAAAGGTGGAGATGAAAATGCTGATAAAGATAAATCCAAAACAAAACATGTGACCTTTGACATTGAGCCAATCAAACACATAGCTACAGACTTTGCTGACGAAGGAAGCTTTCAAAAAGTGGTTCGATTTGGTCCCGAACACACTCTACTGGCTACTGGGGGTGCAGATGGTTTCCTCAGGGTGTGGAAGGTGAGTTCTAGCATCTTGTTATGTTACTTGTTAGTCATCAGCATCCATTTACCCTTCCCGGTATACCTCGAATGATATCTTTATTTCTTTGTGAAACAATATCAGTTAAACTGCTTTGTATCGGATGCACATCAGTATATCAAGTTTGTAGTTTGAACTATATTTTTTTTCCTTAGGTCCTATAAAGATATCTTCTTAAGATGTGTTACAGTCAATAATTACTAGCACCCGGGAAGGTGCAGTCCTTCCAAGTAATCATCTTACATAAATGACTGATCTTTGTCTTGTGAGAAATATGTGTGCAGTTCACAATGTGGAGAGAGAATTGCACAGCTGTTTACTAGACAACTCAAAATATTCATGTTTAATCATCTTATCATCTTGCCTTTATAATGTTGATCTACCCTATGTAACTGATGTTGAATATGATCACTGGTTATTTTATCTCCATTTTCATTTTGCAGTATCCTGAACTGAAAAAGGAATTCGAAGTAAAAGCTCACAGCAACGATATTGATGATCTTGACGTTAGTCCGTGTGGAAAGTCTGTAAGTAAACTACTTTCAGCTAATGTCATTATTGTTGAAATTGTAAAATTAAATAAGGCGCTCCAATCTGATAGTGTACCAGTAATCCCACTAGCTTTGTGTAAGTAATTTCTAAATGGCGCTGTTTTAATGTTGTATTTTCATGTGTTGCAGATAGTTACTGTGTCCAGAGATAACACTGGTTGTGTATGGAATGCAAAAGAAGGGAAAAAAGTGACAGATCTGGTGTTTAAGAAGAGTTCAAATGAACAGTACCGCTTTCGGTGCTGCAGGTAAAACACTATTTGTTAAATCGTGTTCTAATAACTAATTGTTCTGAAGAATCAACCATTTATAGAGGAATCAGACTTTCAAGATATTGTCTCAACTCGGATACATACTCGTTCCACTGGGGGTTGTGTCTCAAGAAATGTCTATAACTCTGATCAGAACAAGTTGTCCGTTCAGTCATATGCACTGTTACTGAATTATAATATATCATTTTAAGGATAACAGTGAATGAATTGTGTTTAAGCTTTTATCATTTTGCAGGTTTGGAGTTGTTGAAGGTAAAAAAGACAAGTACAATCTGTATACACTGAGCATACCAAGCAAGAGATCCTCAAAGCCGTCTCCATGCTATGTGACGTTATGGGATTCCAATACATTTAAAGTGAAGAAGAAAGCAAACACTGGCACTGAAGTTCTCTCATCATTAGCTGTCAGGTGAGAGGAGGAAACGAGAACAATTTACACTCTGTCATGTGTTATAATTGTTATAATACCACTACTAACAATAATAGTATTCCATTGCTAAAACACCTGCTTTCCAGCTTCAATCTGCTCAACAGCGCTACAACAAATCTTTGGAAGGTAGAATTTAGAGAATAGAAATTTTTTTAAACAAAATCCAAGGATGACATTTTCTAGATACATCAGAGTTTGAGGAAATAATACTAACATGAATTACATAAAAGTTACTTCTCAAGACTCTGGGTTCATTGTCTATGAATACCTCAACTATGCCCACACAATAAATGATAAAAATAGATTTCTTATATGCCTGCTTTCCAGCATCCAGCTTTCAATGGCGCTACAGCAAATCTTTGGAAGGTAGATCTCAAAGAATAGGTCTTTAAAGGTCTGATTGGATGACATTGATTGAAAGATAGTGTTTGAAGGGAATAATACTTGCCCTTTTTCATGTTTTGTATATATTTAAAACCTTGTGTCTTATTTTTCAGTGATGAAGGAATCTACCTAGGTCTTGGCACAATTTCTGGAAGTGTGTCTGTTTATATTTCTTTTAGCTTACAGGTAAGTTTGAGAGATGCTTATCTAATGTAAATGCATTGACTTTATTATTAGCACATTAAATACAAAAACTGTGGAATGTCATTTGGGTGGTTGATAAAAAACCAAGTTACTTTTAAAGATTTTAATAGGACGTCTTAAGTCTCTTCTAATTAAGTGAAAGGTTATGAGATCTGATAATAAATGTGTATATCCATTGGTGATTGAGCATTCTCCAGTGCCTAAGTATGAACCAAGGGAGGTAATCCAACCAATCCCAAATATTGAAGATATATATATATATACATCTCTTCTCTCATATATTTTCAAATATTGATGAATCAACAGAGATCTTTTGAATTCTGGAATGAAGCAAGCATATTAAATATGATATCATGAAGAATGAATTTCAGCAATATATTTTTTCTACATACAGATTAATTACCAGGTATGATTAATTTTTTGCAGAAATGTAGTATTAAAAGCTTTTCACCTGCCTGATATCCTCTTCAAGCCTTCCTTTACATGAAATCCTGTCAATTGTCATTGTTGTAGAAACTGTACCAAGTGAGGGAGGCACACAGCATATTTGTGACGGGTGTGGAGTTCATGCCCTCCTCGGAAGGTGCACGGGCTGTGACTGGCGGTCAAGATTTTACACTGCTGAGTATATCTGCTGATAACACCATCAAAATACATCAAGTAGCGCCTAGGAGTACGTATATAATTACATTTTGGCCTAGCGTTTCATTATTTTATTTGACTATACTTTGTGAATGTAAGATATTCATATATAGAATTTATGATTTTTTGGTCGTTAGGCATGAATTGTATGAGTCTATAGTATTAGACTCATTTATTTTGATTCCATCAAACCTTCATTATTTTTTATTCTATCAAAGCAATACAAACTCTTAAGATTTAATTTTCAAACGAATAGATAGGGAAATTGCATGTATGAAACTCATTGTGTAGCATTAAGTTTGCTGTGTTAAAATGTGTCAGAAAATGTTTCCCGAAGTAATTTTGTTATATATTTGTCAGGAAATGAACGTTTTGGGTTTGTTTGTTGTTTATTCTAAGAATGCTTTCTGTTTCAGGTTCCTTCAGTGCTGTGTGGTTGATTGTGGGTCTTCTGGGGATCATTTACCTCCTCTTCTGGTTTATGTCTACTCTTGGTATTTGATCGTCTCATCTGAATGCTGGACAATATTTATAGACTGGTTTGGCTGTGAAAATGTGGAAATGATGAACCATTCTGCAAGTCGGAAGGAAGTGTTGTTTTAAGAATGAACTCTGGTTTGAACATGATTTAAGTTATTGTACTAATTGAAATTTGTTTTTGTGTGTCAGTGATTGTAATTAGTCAGCTCAAGTAAAAGATGTCTGAATGGTCGGGGTATGATGCGAGTGTTGCTTGTAAACACAAGACCCAAATGTGACTTCAAATCAACATGACATCTATAGCAAAACAGACCTCTATTGATCTATCCTCTTTCATGAATTCCAATCTTGTTTAGCATCAGTGGTGTCAATTTGTTTTGTATTATCTCTTCAATTGCAGCATTGACTGAATATATATTACCAACCAATAATTATGTTTTGTTTTATGAAGTTTGCATTATGACAGTTTATTTAATGCTCATCAGGCCAAAATGTCTGAACCTCTGCCATGACCTAATGTCATGTGTCTATATTTGTATATCTTCAAACTACCCTAGCTCCTCCTACAATGCAAGGATTTTGATGGAAGGTTTCTTATAGCTATAAAGTTTTGTAAATTTGAGCTTGATCACCACCCTGCAAAATTTGACATTGTCGCCAATAACGACGAAGTTGTTTATTTGTCAATTAATGAGTCACTCTCTTGCTGCAAAAACATTTTTTCATCAAACACTATGCTTCTGAAGAAATAACTATTGATTTAGTTGGTGATCAACTTTCACAATCATGCAAGTCTTCAAAAGAAGATAATGTATCAAGCAGGTCCTTATGAGAAAATATTCAATTGCACTTATTTTTCACACTTCTCGTTTGGGGGGAAGTTACAGTACTCTGATTCCAGCAATGATTTAGAACTAGAGATATAGATAGATTGCTCAAGGCTGATATTATGTTTGTGCACTGAAACATAATTGTGTTTGAAGTTCATCTGCATTTTTCGCATGATTGATCTTTCCTTGTGCATTTGATAAAATTATTTGCTAATAATCACTCCCAACAAAGGCTTGTTATTGAGAATGTTGTTGACTTTCTTGTTTTGATAATAAACTTATCACTGATAAACTGATCTGAAGAGAATGTGTTCAGGAGGAAAATGTTGAATGTATATTAGCTATTAAAGTTTGCGAGTCCTTAATAAGAATATTGTATGGAGAGTAAGAACATTATTCAGATATCTTTCTAATTTATACATATTAGCTGTTTAAGTTTCGGAGGTCTAAATTAGAATATTGTATCGCTAGTAAAAGATTATTCATATATCTTCGTTATATCTATAGGAACATATTTCTTGCTATTCATGGTGACAGAAAAGTTTAACCAAATCTTTTGTAATTTATTTCTTTCATTTAGCATTCCTTATATTGAATTAGGTATATTATCTGTTTTAGTTTTTATGATATTGAGTAAGCTTTCAGAATTATTCATAAGCATTATTGATAAGTAATCATGCTTGAATGAAGACAATAATTTTGTCCTCTTAATTATGCTAACACAGTGCAATAGTGGTTTTGACACACAGGATGTGTTTAACCTAGACAGTATTTATTACCATGGATATAGTTATGCATTAGAATTGTATCTTTTTCATTGCAAGTATTGTCTGTCATATGTAGTTATCTTTTATATGTGTTTGATATTCATCTGATATGCTAACGGTTGAAGCAGCCAATCAAAACAATTATTTTACCATGTGAGTTATTAACTTTTTTTTCTAAGATTGGATTTTGTTTTCATGTAAAAACCAAAATGAATGATTGACATCCAACTCACTAATTAGATTTTGATCTCATTGCTTCTTTTGTAGGTTTTTGTCATTGATGTCAAATGCTGGCTAACCTTACACAAAAACCACACAAAACACTCATGTTGAGATTTGAGAAATGGACATACTGATGTCCTGATATTATCTGATTCATTATTCTTTTATGAAAATGTGGCTTGTTATCCATGTGTACCAGTTTTGTTTCTTATGGTTTTAGAATACTTTGTTTTGTTATGGATTGTTCACTTAATTTGAAGTGCTGCTGCTGCCACTACTCAAAGTAACTGAGGAAGAATGTAGAAGATGTTGATCATGATTCTGACTGTATGAATGATGAGGGTTTTTTTTCAGATGATAAAGCATGTGACAGAGTATAAAGTCATTGTAAATATTATGATCATAATTTGTTAAATCCTTACATTTCAAATACTTCTTTTTGTAATAAAATGATGAAAGTAATTTTTTTATATTATGCTTCTGTATGAGAGCATGTTTAATTTGAGATGGGTACAAGTCAGTGGTGTAACGATTCATCAATAGCTGTGATGTTTGCATAGTCTACTATGCTATAGGAGTGCATGGATACAAAACACATTTAGACAAAAATCAGGATATCTATATTGTGGGGTATACATCGATATATGGCCACATGAGACAATACATCCAGATGTTTTAAACAAATAACTATATAAGCTGACAAAGTTAATTAAGGATTCAGCAATTTTGCTGAATCCTTATTGTTATTGGCGTGTTTTTATTATTATTATTCCACGATTCTTGTGTACAAAATTCAGCCAAAACTAGCGACTCAATTACAACCAAACTTTACAATCTTATAGCCCTTACAAAGACCTCGCGACACGAAGCTTTTCAGCCAATTCGGACATTGCATTAAAGGCTCAGTACCACTCAAACTTTTCAAAATTAACATTGGAATTTTTTTCAAAATGCACTTAGAGACTTGCAACTTTTTTTAAACGATGCGCAATAACATTTCAAGCAAAAAAGTAAATCATGGCAAATTCGTAGCATGAATACTTTCGCCGCCATATTGCTTTTTTTTGGATTTTTTGAAATTTCCGGACCCCATGCATCTTTGAAATGTAACTCCTCTAAAGATACTTGCATCCAAGAGCTGAAAATCGCCAATAATGTAGCTGAGACATTGGGAATTTGATGAAAGTCAAATATTTATTTCTCGGCAACCCTTCAAATTCGGGCGACTTTGTTCATGTAAGCATATTCAAAGGGAGATAATTAAAAAAGTTAGACTCACAATTGCACCAATTTTTCAGGGATGAAAGAAAAGTATTTGAACTTGATAAAACTGTCAAAACATTGCTCGCGAACAATAATTTTCGTTCACAATAAAGGATCAAAATTTGGAAAAATCATTTTGTACAAAATTAACATGGGCTATTTTTTCAAAATGTACTTAGAGAGTTGAAACTTGTTTTGAAAGATGCGCAGTAACAGTACAACCCAAAAAGTAAATCATGACGAATTCATAAGTAGCATGGTTTTTTCACATTATCAACTTATTTGCAATAATCACACATTAGGTCAGAGGAAACATGCCTTATGTAGCCAAATGCGTCGGCCAATTTTCATGAAACTTTCAGGGATGATTGCTAACATCACTATGTGCGTAATGAATGTTCTTTTAATGCGCTGAATCCGTTTGTCGTCGCTTGCGACTATATTTTTATTATTCTTATTTTAGAAAAATTAATAGTGATTAGACAACAGAAACTGATACTTTATCCACAGTGTCAGTCTTTCTGTGCTCCTATTCATGAAATGTTGAGAAGTCGTTTTGACAGGTTGGTCACTAAGAAATAACACCAATTTTATGTGCTATCTGTTCTGTTTTCTTAAACTGTTAAGCATGGAATACGTATTGTATCACAAACATGGCATTCTGATGATAGGTACTACCGGTACTTTGCAGGCAATATTTCCATGGTATATCGTCTCTCAGGATATATTTTCTGGCCACTAAAACCTTGATACACAAGTATTGTACCAGTCATCCATAGCTAAGCTTTCACCCAGAGCTGCAAGATTTCCATCTTCCTACGCAAAGCTTAACTATTGCCAGTCTCGAACTGTCCAAGTTAACCCTTGCTGCCATCTTCCTACGCAAAGCTTAACTATTGCCAGTCTCGAACTGTCCAAGTTAACCCTTGCTGCCGACATACGACTTTCCTGTGCTAGCTCTCTAACTCACTGCAAAGGAATTAGATAGTCCAATCAAAAAGCTCCTAGCAAAAGCTAAATCCGGGCACTCGAACAAACATGGATGCGCCCATGTCGCAGTCCGTCGACTGAAAGATTTGTAAAGAGAAAGTGCCGCCTCCAAAGCGATGAACAATATATTCAAGTTCATTTATGGTTATAGTCAATTTGCGTTATTATTTTACTACAACCCTATAGCGGACAGCGGCCTGTCAAAGAATTTAATCTTAAATTGCTTCGGTAAACTAATCAAAATAGATAAACTTGACCCTGATTTGAAGCACCGACTCGATGCACTACGCACGGCAAGACTTTATTTCCTGTCATCGTACAATTGTTTTATCTTTTGTGCTTGCAAAAACTTTATTGAATACCCGTTGAACTGAAACATCGATTAAATTTTACATAAATGAACCGATAAAATTTGAACATCTCGCGATGTCATGACACTCGAAATGTAGTAGCCTGTGACCTCGTTGTATCGCGGTAGTAAACGTTACTCTCATAAAACTTTACTTCTTGCAGTCAAAAACCAGGTATGTTGACGTGTACCATTTAAATATCATGTCGTCAATAAAAAAAATAAAAAAAAGTAAAACAAGCAAATCTCTAATTTCAGCCCCCCACTCTCGAAATTGGTGCTACGGGCCTGTATACTATTCATTGTATGTCTAAAGATATTTCTCCCCTATATATTTGATTTTCGCATATCAGCACAGGAAAGTCTTATGTCGGCAGCAAGGGTTAACTTGGACAGTTCGAGACTGGCAATAGTTAAGCTTTGCGTAGGAAGATGCCTTGCTGCCGAGATAAGACTTTTCTGGCTTGATACCAGCGCCCTCACTGGCGAGTTTTAGTTATCTCCAGTTACCTCCCTTACTATGGCCAATCGGCGACGCCGTGTCATTTGCGATATAATCAAAATGGCTGCGCCCATTGAAAGTGACCTGTTTGATCAGGTTACAAAGAAGTTGGCATTGCAAACCTTTCAAACAAGAAGATTCAGTTTATAAATGTATTGATGGACGGAAAAGATGTTTTTGTTGTTATTAGGACCGGTTTTGGTAAAAAAAAATAACATATGACTGCGCCCTTTATATTTTTCAAAGGGAAGTATGTAGGCCCATTTATCGTGGTCGTTACCATTATATAATTGTATTTTATCATCAAATAAGTACAGTTTACACATTGTTTATTTTTAAATAGCTGAAAAATTATCCTGGAAAATATGTGAAAATCAAATTTATAGGGAAGAAAATATTTTTAGACATACAATGAATAGTATATATTGTCTATGCAATGTATATTAATAGAGGTGCCCTATTTTCAGGGCAATTATGATTTAATTGATAAATTAATATCTGTGAGCGAAACAAAGTAATATTATCATTACAATAAATTTAATTTAATTTTAGTTGATATTAAGATTAGATAAAAGCATTTGCAAAACTACGAAAAATATTCTAGTACAATTACTACAAAAATGGACTTAACTTGTCTTAGTTTTACCGGGCACACCTTTTTAGTTGGTAAGCTTTGACACCATATCAAGAACATAACAATTGTCTATCTTTATCATGTGCACAAGTCTCATTTTTTATTATCCAACTGTTCACAAACACACGTACAAGCCAAACGGGAAATATTTCACGGACAGAGAATAATTTTTATATCAAAGCACATACCAAGTACCAAAGTAATATTTTCAAAAATGAAAATGACCCTGTGAAATCAGTGAGAATGGAAGTAAATATAACAATTGTTTTACTTTAAAAAAAATTTTTTTATTGACGACATGATATTTAAATGGTACACGTCAACATACCTGGTTTTTGACTGCAAGAAGTAAAGTTTGTTGAGAGTAACGTTTACTACCGCGATACAACGAGGTCGCAGGCTACTACATTTCGAGTGTTATGACATCGCGAGATGTTCAAATTTTATCGGTTAATTTATGTAAAATTTAATCAATGTTTCGGTTCAACGGGTATTCAATAAAGTTTTTGCAAGCACAAAAGATAAAACAATTGTACGATGACAGGAAATAAAGTCTTGCCGGGCGTAGTGCATCGAGTCGGTGCTTCAAATCATGGTCAATTTTATCGAGCTTGATTAGTTTACCCAAGCAATTTAAGAATAAATTCTTTGACAGGCCGCTGTCCGCTATAGGGTTGTAGAAAAATAATTACGCAAATTGACTATAAACATAAATGAACTTGAATATATTGTTCATCACTTTGGAGGCTGCACTTTCTCTTTACAAATCGTTCAGTCGACGGACTACGACATGGGCGCATCCATGTTTGTTCGAGTCCCCGGATGTAGCTTTTGCTAGGAGCTTTCTGATTGGACTATCTAATTCCTTTGCAGTGAGCTAGAGAGCTAGCACAGGAAAGTCTTATCTCGGCAGCAAGGGTTAACTTGGACAGTTCGAGACTGGCAATAGTTAAGCTTTGCGTAGGAAGATGCAAGATTTCATACCGTTTGCCAATACCAAGAAGGAACAGGGTCTACAGATGCAGATGGTATTTTGTTCTATAGTTGATTCTGCTCCATTTAACTTAGCTTTCTATATCTCCATTGCGTTGATACCATTATTCATCAATCCTACATTTTGGTGTATGTGCACAATGGAATGTGTACACCAATTCAAACATTACACTTAATTTGATTTTGTTCTTTTAATGAATTTGCATGAACTGTTCCTTGCTTTGGTGGCTGTTCATGTGAAACATTGAGAGAGTTATTAAATAGGAAGAAAGAGGAACCAAGAAGTTTTATCTTTGGGTGTATAATGAAAATACAAATATTCGTATTTAGTAATTTATTCAAAATGTAAATCCTTTCTCAATATAACTTCTCAAAATAAAAATTTTATGAAGAAAGTACATGTTAATTGAATTAAGTTGTTGCCACACTATGCACTGTTGAAAATGCTGGAAAATGTATTTGCGATGTTTTAATTCGTAATTACGAGGATAGACTTGTCTCAATGTCAAAATATTAGCGCTTTAACACCGTATTAACGGAAAAAAGTTACGAAAACTCGAAATTCGGAAAGGGGATACTAGATTAAAACATATCTTTTTTTATTCATCGTCCTGGTCTCGACTTTTGAGATGATTGTCACTCGTTCTCTCGTATATCAAGTTCAGATACAATTGGCCACTCGACCATGATTAATTCTAATCTTCTAAGTGACCAACCTGAAGTTCCAAGGCAGTTCAAATAAGAGTTCTTTAGCTGGCCTCCGTGTAACGTGATTGAAAGATCCAAAACATGTTTTATTTTTCTACCAATTATTTGAATATGGCTATTGATTAGACTTTGACACGTCCCTCAAATATTCTGATTGTTTGCAGTAGTGAAATAAGCATTTTTCTAATATTTCCAACAGTACTTCATTTCAACTCTATAATCTTCTCCAATTGACGTTTCGTCAAATCTATTTTTAATAACTGAAAATACGTCCAAAAGAACGCTAGTTAAGTACAACATGCTTGGTTTGCAGTCGTTGACAGTCATTGCAAATGATGTAAAATCGATTCAATCTTTACACCCGGCCAGGCGTCATATATTAAACTTTTGGACATGAAATACTTGTAATTTTCTCCACATACATGATTGTTTCAAGTATATGCTACAGTTGAACTACTAAATATCACAGTCGACAATAGGAGCGTAAACAGTTCCTCATCACAATGTGTCTGTCATTTATCCAAATAAACAAAAACTTCCAAACATCTGACAAAATGAAATATTGTAAGTTCTGATAAAGGATTGTCGTATCCTTTTCCCAAACATTCAGGGGAACTTTCCGCAAGCGTCGAAAACTTTAAACACGTCCAAATCCTCTCTATGATCTTTCTTTCCAGCCACAAGTACCTAATATCGCCAAAGTTGTCCTGTAGAGCTTGCAATGGAAAGGATCTGTTCAGTTCCACAAGATGTAAATTATTGGATCAAGGTGGTTGAACCTCACTGTAAGAATGTCGCTGAATTATGTGTACAGATACAAACCAAGTAAAGTTCTCTATTTTGCTTAATGGTTGTCCAGTTATTTCATCCCCTGAAATATGTGTCTTTGAGATTTCTATTTTGGTTAGTTTTTCTTTTTGCAGATCGTGATCCAATCTATGAGACAGAATTAAGTTCATAGCAGATCGTATCCACTCTGTTGAATAGTTTGTAAGATCTGGCCAGTCTAGACATCTGCAGAACTAGGGCGTATCCACGTATCGTCACACAGTGTTTCGGCGGATCCCGGCCTGTAGACAACATCAATATTTGTAATTAAAACTTATCATGAAATAATGATACTTATATGATAATCAATACTTCTTAGTTTTGTCTAAAGTTTGCTTAAACATGCTGAGGCCAATATCACACGTCACATTTTCTTTTCCTAAACTTCTTTTGATAACTTGGCGCGACACATTGTCCGGTTTTCTATAAAAATCAGAACTTCGTACCTTTATATATCTCAAACTGAACTTGTAAGCATTAATATGACACGTATCACTGACGAAGGAATAAGCAAAGTATCCGAAATCTCACATTAAAGAAGTGTTTATCCAGAAAATCTTGTCTTTCTTTCTAATGTACATTATCCCCAAACGGGGTTTAGTTCCATTTGTCCATGTACATATCGTTTGTAGTGTCATCGTATACTCTAGATAAATACTTATCGTACAAACATAACCCTTCCTTATTTTGAGTACTTGTTTGAAATATTTACCTATAACTTCGGAAGCCATCTGAAAACGAACAATATTTCATTTATTTATGTGAGGACTATATAGACATTTTCACTACAATATAGACGTTAAGAAGATTATACATCACAAAGGTATCAAGTTTTATTTCTAAAAAGTGTTTGATTGTGCTGATCGACCTAAAGATCCAAAGACCTACACTTCTCTGTACACTTCTTTGTACACTTCTCTGTACACTACTCTGTACACTTCTCTGTACACTACTCTGTACACTTCTCTGTACACTACTCTGTACACTTCTCTGTACACTTCTCTGTACACTACTCTGTACACTTCTCTGTACACTTCTCTGTACACTACTCTGTACACTACTCTGTACACTACTCTGTACACTTCTCTGTACACTTCTCTGTACACTACTCTGTACACTTCTCTGTACACTACTCTGTACACTTCTCTGTACACTACTCTGTACACTTCTCTGTACACTACTCTGTACACTTCTCTGTACACTACTCTGTACACTTCTCTTTACACTTCTCTGTACACTACTCTGTACACTTCTCTGTACACTACTCTGTACACTTCTCTGTACACTACTCTGTACACTTCTCTGTACACTACTCTGTACACTACTCTGTACACTTCTCTGTACACTTCTCTGTACACTACTCTGTACACTTCTCTGTACACTACTCTGTACACTTCTCTGTACACTTCTCTGTACACTTCTCTGGCATTAAAGAAACCGGTGTCCAAATCAGACACTTCCTGAAAGTCAACGTTAATTATAAAACCATAGAAATGAATGAAGCGACTTCAACTGACCTCTGTCCAATCTTGACAACCTAGCTTCCACCTCGAGTGCAGTTGTTGTGTAGCCTCGTTTCTGCAGACAGAGAGCAATCCAGCTTAAAGTAATTCTTTAGAGGACTCGTTTGAAATGAAATAACCTCACAACCTTTGCAAGTGATTGGTGTACATTGCGTAATCATTCCGTTGTTACACTCATTATTTATGTACAATCTTACGTATTGACGCAAGTTTAAATAATAATTGTGGGCATCCTGTTAATCAAGGACATATACCAACTACTTGTTGAACACTGTGCTTGGATATCCAGTGCTGTATCATGCTACCCACCTTCAGCCTGCCGAAAGGAGTTATCTCACGGTCCATCCAAACTGGTCTATCAAAGAAGTATTTCTTCATCACAACCTGTTTCTCTGTATCTGTAAAAAATCAATCAATTTTTCTTCTTAAACTAATCAGGTATAAACAAAAGCATTATATTATAAGGTTATGTTTTGATTTCCATTTTATAATTCGCGTTGTATGATTCATGTGTAAAATATCTCAACTTATATCAGCATGATATTATGGGTAAAATGCCAAGAAATTACGTAGTATTACTTTACAGGCGCCTGCATTTGTTACAATCGTAACAACCCTGTTATATTTACTTCATGTTTAATTAGTCATTTAATGAGAATTTGCAAAATATATTGTAGAATAAAAAAGTAAATATCTTCAGTGTTACCAGTTTTGGCTTCCCGGAGAGCGCGTAGTGCCTCCTCCTGCTGTGCGAGTAGCGCCCCCTGTTGCCACTCCAACTTCTTGTTGGTGAAGGGCACTTCCGGGTACACGCTCCGGAACTGCTTCCGGGACTCGAAATCTTTACGTGTACAAAAATGATATAACATGATACAAACATATATATATATTTATATAATAATATGACCATTACCAATAAATAGGTTACACGTGTAAGTAAATATAAATTCAAACCAGACGATGTCACACCTTGTTATGCAGTTAGGTAGGTGTCTAGAGCTGAACATTTTTAATTCATGTATATGATCAAAGACATATACGTCTTTGATATGATGTAGCACCAAAACTTTGCGGTATGGACATGCTACTGTACCTCTTTGTTTGAGACCAGAGAAAATGTGGACATTGTCGGGGTTCGCGTTGTCGTCAGTCGCGGGGGTCGGCGGGATCTCCCTCCTGGAATAGAATCATCATGTTTGGGCCACTGTACTTTTAATGTAGCATGAATTAACAACTAGAATTTGCTTAAATGATTGATATTAATTGCAATCAGTCCCAACACTTACCTTGTTACTTGTTGCTCCTTCCTGTTCCTCACCACCTTGATGTCCAGCTTAGGAGGCTCGATCTGGAAACATCAATATTCACAACTAACCGGCATCTTTTATAAGAAATGAAAGTGAATAACAAATGCCTTGCCTTTAAATTGCGCTAAAGATATCATGATTCATAACATTCTGTTGATATCCAAAGAAAATAATTAGTTGTAATGAAGCTAAACGGACCATAAAACATTTACACTACGTCATAGCTGAGAATTACCAATGTAGGATTCTCTCTGTATATATGTATATGGGCACTTACATTTACCAAAGTTTTTACCAAACCAAATCTTGTACAATAACTTTGCTTAATGTCTCTGAGTATTTTCAGTATCAAGAATCATACAATACACTTACAGACCAAAGGTGTGACACTTATTCCACACGGTAACCCTAGTGGTTGGTATCAGTTCATATATGAATATACCATTTATTTAAATATTTCACATAATTAAGATATAGACAACCGATTTTCTTTTCATGATAACGATAACTATCAAATACATCTTTAATAAAAAGATCATCTAACCCTCTATGCTATAGCATCCACAAAACAGCGCGCTTCCTTTGCAGTGGCCAACTTGATGTACGTCACTAAGATTTGACATACAAGTCAAATTACGGGATCTTGCGCTACATAAACCATTGCTAGGAAAAACTGTTATTTGCTCACGTTAACATATTGATAAAATGTCACTACTTCGTCTCACCCTATGGGTATTAAACAAATATGTTACACTTATTGCTGTACGCTTCAATACTTACAGGTTTCCTGTTCATGAGAAGCTCCTCAATCATCTTGCGCTCCTCCCTCAGCTTATGTCGATACAGATCCATCTCGTCCAGTAGTCGGTTCCTCCCACCTGAAGAGGGACACGTGGGTCAGTTGGTATTAGATATGTATGTAACAAGAAAACCTTGGTGAACTTTCCAAAAATAACACACTTTTATTAAGATTGCATTCCCACCATATAAGTGACTTAAGATGACCTTAGCGTTTTGTGCTATGGGATACTTTTGCAAAACTTCTTTTGGATATGGTTCATCTCACTGAATGCTACAACATCACGGGGGATTAAGTCAAAAATTATTTAACAAGGTAAACCTTATATAAATTCTCTTAGGTTACCTTTCAAGAAATACTTCAAAATATACAAATCTTACTTACTGCCCGGTTTTACGATGATTGGATTTGTTCTTGGCTGAAAAATATATGCACTTTTAGTGATATACACCATTTATAAACACATTTGAATAAATGCTTTTAATAATTTTAGATACTGTTTTAATCATTATTGTGAATGAAATGATGAGAAATACATGTGGATGTGTATGTTAGAGTGAGGTCAGTTATGCTGCCCACGAACTGTAGTACGTTAACACAAGACACTGACCCTGTCAAGTTCCTTCAGTCTGAGCAGTCTCTCCCACTCTCGCCTCTGTCTCTCCGCCTCTCTCCGTCTGTTCTCCGACTCTAGTCTCAGCTCCTCCAATCGTCGTCGAGCCTGCAGTAGTAGGTTATATAGATATATAAATATTAATCATATCACATTAGCATTAGGTAAATGCATGTATATGCGAAATTTAATGATCTTAGTATTCTATATAATGTATTGATAAAAATAATATCCCGAATATGTTCTTTTTGGAACCAACAGATATGTTTCACATGAAGGCAATTAGCTGGAAATGTACCTTTTCTTTGTAAAAAACATTAGTGGGTCTTTAAACTCCTCAATTTAACTTATAGAGTTTGTCCAAACTAATTATCTACAGCTTTCCTGGTTAGATACCGCTCTATGACCGTGTTTATGATAGGTTTATAAACGACGTGTAGGTTCTTGATTAGACCAGGTAACGGTTGACAGACTACTAGGGACTTCGATCTGTGTCACCTCGGCTTCGGACTCCCTGAGTCGTCTCTGGTTGTCGTCCAGCTCTCTCTGTAGTCGTCGCTTGTGCTCCTCGTTGTCTCGCTCCAGTTTGATCTTCAGTCGCGCTTCTTCTAGCTGGAAACAGGTATCATATCTTTGTAGAATAGTACCAGAAGTGCTTGCCTTCGTGGCAGCCATCGTTATGCTCAATCTAACTAACAACGATTTTGAATGATTATATTATGACACTGAACTATAAAAACTGTCGAACTCAATTTCTTTAAAATGAAATGTGCTCTTATCAAAATATAGCGAATATTTAACGATTGACAATTATAATTTAAGGTCACTAGTAAGAACTTATATCTGTTTAACTCAGACAATTACGGTTGATGATAACATTGATATATTATATACTAGTAACTCACTTCATTTTGGCATTTCATTCAGTAGAAAGACAAACGTGTAACAAAGCAAGAAGTAAAGAAATAATATATGTCGATTGATGAAGCGTTAATCGATTAAATGCTACTTGGTAATACATTACTATAGTAAAGTTCTACATAAAAAGAAAAACCGGAATTAAGAATACTGAATGAGTGTCTGTAACACACACTATAACCATCTGCAAGATCAAAGCTTCTGGAGTGAGGACACTGTACCTTATCGTCCAGGTCATCCAGTGGTTTGTCTATAGCGGCTCTGTATTTGGAACTAGGAGGCTACACAAAGCAAATTAGGCGTCAATATTACTACAACATGTTAGGCTAATAACAAAATATTAAACCGTTTGTTGGAAGCAAAGTTAGTTATGATCTAAATCATTTCAGATTTGTAGATAAGAAGACGAAAACGATGGTTGAAATGAAATTAAACCAAAAATCATTATTTTCTCAAAGCAAGTTAGTAGACTATATCTTATTTGCTACATAAACTAACTGTATTTGCTTTTCTTATAAGCAGAGTTAAGAATGTTATACGAATTTGAATAATACAAACAAGGTTTTGATGATACTGCTAGCATTTTGTTATTATAATTTATAATATGAGTGAGTGAGTTATTGTTAGGCGCGTCGTGGAACCTGACGAATTAGTCTAAAGTTTAAAACATGATTGCAAAAGCTAAGAAAGAAAACAGCAAGAATCCTGGAAAAACACCAGCAAAATATTCAAAAGGTCTTTCAAAGCGTATATAGAAAGTTAATAAGGAATATCACGGACTATGAAAATCTAACATCCTGCATTTATCGAAGTGATAAAAAAAGGTATGGAATTGAAATGTCTGGGTAAAAGTTTTCTCTGAATAGTACAGTGTCCCAACACCCAAACATCCTTACCTTATATGCTTCACAGTAAACATATAGAGATTCCCTCCCCCACTCCCCCCCCCCCCCCCCACACACACACACACACTGTAAATTTAAAATGTGTCAATTATGTGTATCCGGTCCGTTAGGTATTTTTAACCAAAACGAGGTTGAATGGAATGAATATAGTTTTGCTGTTGTTCGTCCAAATTGTACCTTCAACTGAAGATTTAATATCAGATTTTGAAATCGGGTATTGAATATTATATTAGGAAACATGTAACATGAACGAATTGTTCGTAGTTATTACAGTTTAAAACGAAGCTAAAATGTGTTAATTGTTATAGTTACCAATAACGTTGTATTTTTGGCTGGAACTTCTGCAAGTAAACATTCAGTATTCGTGAAACTATAGATATAACTATCAAGATGGTGAAGAATTTAACTAAACTTGTTCAAAGTAATGTCGTCATGAATGTATGAAGGAGATCAATTTTCTTAAAAGTGAACAAGACGAAAACAAATGTAATCATAGCTTATGAGACCCCTATAACTTAAAATTTATCTCCCCAAAATTTGAGGATTACGTACTGTTGTCGATTGATAGAAAATTTCATGACTTTCGTTACATTTAGCTTTATCCGTTACGCAGCCGTACTGAACTCACCGATAGGATAAGGGTTATACCGCGGCCCATGCCTGTTGACAAATAAAAAGCGTGTACAACAATAATTATCTAAAGTTAAATGAATGACCCCGCCACAGTATATCCAATAAATTAACAACAACTTATATAAATTTAAGGTTTATTCGTCGGGAAATGTCATTAACGTCAATTTTGATTCTTTAATCTGTTTTGGTTTGTTAAATGTCATGTACAGAAGTTTCAGGCGATCAACAGAAAGTATATTCACATAGACCAACGTTAACTTTGATAATAGATCTTAAAAGACCCTATATAATTTGAATAGGTTCATGCTGTGCACAGTTATAGTGACAAGCTTTTCGCATTTAAGCTGTCAAGGAGACATTTTTAATATTCTCAACTCACCACTCATAGCTGGGAGACGGTTGCTGGATGATGATTGGTCGACTACTCTCGTAGTGGATTGGTTGAAGTGGAGCAACAAGTGGTGCCTGTGGCACTGCAATTATTAATATTATTTGGATTAGAAACACTGAACGGCAAACAGTATGTCAGTTCAAACAACATTCAATTGTTCAAGTTGAATTTATGAAGCTTATACATAAAACAATTGTGGAATCTAAAATCTGGAAATATAAACAACCCTTCGTACACCAGATCAAAATCCAAAATTTCAAATTTGCTTAAACTGCAATTTTTTTCGGGTGAAAATCAACAACAAAGCGATCAACACCACCTACCCATGGTGATATCCCGTGCAGCCATGACGTTGTAGGCGTCGTGATACTGGGGGACATGGCTCTGTATCTGTGGCGGGGCGTCCAACCTGCTACCGAGACATGGAGGGCACAATTAACAAGATAAATAAATACTCAACCTCAGGTAATAATCAACGCTTTATAACAAAACATGATAAAACCACGTACCCGTATAACCCTAAGTATGGCTCCATGCTCGTTACACCCTGGGTATATCGTACTTCCCACTTAGTAGGTCAAATATGAAATTCAATATTCTTAAGAAGCCATTTTCCTTTCATGTAAGCAAGAATAAACAATCAACACTGTATGAGTCGGCATGGCGGACAATTGATACGCTTACTGGATAGCTTCCATCGCGCTTAATTTGATCCGCCCTCCATTGAAAGTGTGCAAGACGAGGCATTGAAAGGCACAGTGATATGTTATATTTGATAGATACCCAGATATTGACTTGAGTCATTACTGTACTGAAACCATATATATAATATGCAAGTATTTATCAATGGGATGTGGTTTATAGAACAAGGTATGTGATAAGAATCGTCAAATGATATTTTTATTTCTTAAATTCAATCTGATTTGGTATTTGAAAAGTGGTTAACCGAAAGCAACTAAAAGCATTATTTAAGCAAAGTTTATAGTGTAACCAAGTTACTAGATAATATAAGAAGAACTGTTATAATAAATGAAATCACATTGTTAAAAATGTTAAATTTGCAATATTAACTACATACAGATGTAACACAATGACACGGGATTTAACGACTCTCTATGATATAGGAGTATATACGATATAATACTATATACTACCAGTATGACGTGAGTGTAATGTCACATCTACAAGACACTGTGTGTGCAGTTTGTCAATGATATATAGAGAGTTATCAGTTGAGAAAAGAGTATATTAATACTACAATACGTGAGTAATAACAAACGTGAACATATATATACTTTGGTGTACAGAAAATTTTATTATTATTATATACGTATCGAACCCACAAACACTAAGAGTATATTTTAATTAATATAAAATATATTCATGATTTTCATAACTGACGCCTTTGTAATAACATTTCGTATTATTTTTGAATTTGATAATATATAAACTCAATTCGTCGTATTTGTGGATAATTTGTGACCAGTTCTCGTCAGTGAATTCTTCTCAGACAAAAGACGAAGCTTCATGTACAACATCTACAGTTTACATACTGTAATTGTTACATAAACGTAATGTTAAACCAACGACACAATTATTCCAATTGATTTTCAGTCATTTTGAAATAGTTTGCAATTCCAACAAAATGCTTTCACTAATCTATATCTGTTTAGTCAAATATTTTGCAAATAAAAATAAAAATAACTATATTTTGCAAATAAGTCTTTAAACGTTATTAAAGAAACATTTATTGACGAGAAGTGACCACACGAAAGGAAAGAAAGACCCAAAGTGATTTTAACCCTCAAATTGCTTACGCTGGTTCCTTTGCTGGCTTTGTTTCGCTAGGTATAAAAGAAAGTCATTAGAAGCAATGGGCGGACTATTGGTCATTTGCATAGAAAATGTTAATCAGTAACTCATAATCTAGAATTCTGATTCTACTGCAGGGAGTAAAGTATAGAACTCACGGCGCTCGGAAAGTTACTTGACGGGGCGGGTCTAGGGTTCCCAGATCTGGCTTGTCGGTAGACGCGAAACGCTCCCTGATAATGGGGTCCCTAAACACCGGCCCAGAAAGGTCGGGGGCGCGGGGGGAATAGCCGCCTTGTATTCTGCTTGAAGAAGCAGAGTTCGGGGTCTTAGGTATGCATAAATACTTTAGCTTGTTATTGAAGGCATCTACTTTACACTTACTGTGATGTCTTTGTAGCTTTGTTGAATTTACACTTATCGATGACGTCAAAGATTACAAGAATAGGGAGATAGTGTTTTTTAAAATAGAAAACAAAATGTAATATATCATCATGAATAAAATCGGATGTACACTGATGTCATCATCAGCATGCATACCCCGTCAAAAACGCTTTTGTGAAAAGTAATGTAGAAATAATTTTATGATAAGTTGTGTAAACACACTGATCAGTGTATTTGTTTGGCTTACTGGTCGACGTGAGGAAAGCGCTAGGAACGTCTATAAAGAGACTAGAGGGTTAGTATGATATCACCTGACTCTACGGACGGTTGGGGCGGCCACCTGGGGTACCATTTGTACGGGCACCGACACGGTGGGGCGTGGGGATACCGCCGTGTGATGCATAACCATCGGCTTCTGCCGCCTTACAAGAGAGACAAAACGTCTTGCAATAGACAAGTCATCCTTGACTAAAAATTCCGAAATTGATAGGATTTTATTGATAGGATTGTCGTGCGTTAGCCTAAATATTTTGACATAGGACCATCTAAACCAAAATGTTGCGTTGGTGACATTTTTTAAGGTTTCGTAAGGATCAACTATACACTCACCCTTTCAAATTGACAACCGCTATTGCCTAAAGGTAACTCAACTTCCGGACTCTTATGAATCTTGTAACTGTTTTACATTCCACTGTTCAGGTGCGAAAAAGGCATACCACATTTTCCGTGTGATTCGTAAAAAGTGAAAACATATTTTCATCTTCATAGTTCTGGTATAGTATCCATCATAAAGGTGTCGGAACACATTTAATAAGGACTAATCTAAAAGGAATGCGCCTCTAGCAGGAATACTCTACACTATAGCATTAGAATCTCGTTTTCCAATTGGACACATATAAATTCTCCGATTTATTATCATTACAGATGTGTTATGCTCGTATCTTATTATCGTCTCAGTGTTATGTGAAGAAGTCCAAAAGTGATTCTTAAAAACCCGTCTCAACCAAAACATCATTTTGCTTTCAACACCTAAATGTTCCAAAGACAAAAGGACGTTTTCGAACTTATGACATATTTCAATGTTCTACAATTCAAATCTGAAAACGGTCCTTTAATCACACTCAAGTCGGTAGAACTAAACGAGATCCCATCGCTTCAATACACTAACGTGTGCGAGAGTTGATACTTACTTTTGATGATCATACAGGAAGAGGGTGTGGTAGGGCCGGACCTTGGCATCCCCCTTTGACCGGTGCTGTGTCCAGTCTATCCCTCCCAGAGGCTTCAGACGATCCGGACCTTTCTCCGGGTCGAGATAACCAGAGGCGTTCACACTCATGTCCTGCAGTCGCTCTCTACAAGAAACGGGCATCGAAAGTTCTCAGATGATATAAGCAATAAATGATCAAACTTTTCCCAAAACAAAACGTTTAGTAATCAATAGATAGTCACTGGATACATCAACGTAGATGATTTTCATAAGGGGCTTTATTATAATAACCGCCTTGACTGACACGATATATTTCTATTTCAACGAGGAAAGAACAAGGGATTTTCTGAAATTAGATTCAAAATATTCGTGGTGTTTGACTTCATAATTGTTTCAGTGAGAAGCGTTGCATGACGTTGAAATTACTATTGGTTTCTGAAGCTCAACTTGGTATCGCTCATCATTGAACATGTTTTAAAGACGATATCACAAAGAAGGGATGATTCGATGTATCACACTGTCTCTACTGTCGACAGAACCAAAAATGGTAATGGCAGGGATAGTTTTAGTTTAAAAAAAACCCCAAATTTTGAGACATATTTGAGAAAATATAACAGTGACGAAGTATGAATGGTAACAAAATGCTTAAGTTTTAGAATCACAGACTAGAGTGACATAAGAAATACGATGTGTGACAACTGACCTCTGTTTGGCGGCATTCCTCTCCTGCATCTGCAGCTGCAGGTCCGCCTTGTAGTTCTCCTTCCTCCTCTGCTTGGCGCTCGCCCTCTCGTCATCTCCTGCAAGTGGACAGCGGTCAGTGATATCTATTTGACAGCGGTACTCTTCGGGCACAATTGTTTTGGGCAACAGACAGGTGTTTTATTTGAAGCAATACACATGATACAATCTCATATGAACCATATTCATGTGAACTATGCAATGCCATATATATGCACTTGATACATGATTAGAGCGACAAAGGAAATATCATTGCTTCAGAATAATGTCAGAAATATTCTTGTATGAAACACTTAGACATTTATTTGTTGTATTTTTGACATATGGTCGCATACACGTGTTGCTCGGCTTTGCATATACTACAAATCATGTCATGGATTGGGGGTAATTTCAATGATATGATGAATTTAGATGATACAATACATACATACATATATATATATATATATATATATATATATATATATATATATATATATATATTTAGTATGGTATGACAAAGAGGAAAGGATGCAATAACATTACCAAAATCACGTCACGTTACACTTAAGAATGTAACTATTGGAAGGCTGAAACATAATTTAGACATTGAGAAGTGGAGTAGTTGTCCCATAGGTTGTAGTTGGAGTAAAAGTTTCTTACCCCCAACATGTAGAGAGGTAGAGTAGTACCCCCCGGGTTTGTAGTTGGAGTAGTGGTTAGTCACGTGAGTCAAAGCCATGGCTAGGGTCAAAGTTCACCGGATGGACTAGAAATCAACTCGCACTGTGAATTCGAACGCCATCGTGTGCAAACGGTTCCTGAAACAAAAAGACCTGCAAATGAATATCATAGTCTACTGAGTATAACCCAGCTTATCACGCAGCGGCTTTTATCAGTAAATTTTAGGATATGAATCAGACATTTTGAAGATTGGTCGGACTAAATTGATATCCGAGTACTTCATCCTGATGATCAAATGTCTGTTTTTGTGTGTAAGGGTACTTCCACATGTACACCTCAGAGCACTGTAGCCGATGATTTTATATCAAAGTTGAACAATCACCAGGAAGCACTTGACTTGTTTGAGGTAAGAATAACTCATACTTTGAATCGGACAGTGGACACACTGGAGCGTCACGGTGGAATGGTGGACCCGTCACTGTCAGTTGTCGGGCAGTAGGGAATGCCGATCATATGAGTTCAACAGTCTTTTCATTCAAATCTCACATACACTAAGCATTCCCTATAGTCAACACAGCGGCCTTCCCTGAGCCTTTCACTGAACTATTATCATAAACAATCAATCATTCTTATTCTCGTCAGGTATAAGAACCTATAACGGTATTTATGCCTGATTAGACAATACAAATCGTATTCCGATGTCAATTCATTGAATATAAACGTCACGATATCGACCCGCTTGTCTGCATTTCAACAAGCTGCGAATTCGGTCTAAACAACTTTTTCAAACTGTTAAAGATATATTAGAAATACTGAACTTTGAAAAAACCTGCATATGGCTCAAGTAATCAGATCCCTCTGGAATTAGAAAAGATTGAATGTAAAATCGATCTAAAATGTTTAACTGATACATTAGGGAAATTCTTCACTTGAAATTAAAAGCAAACTGCTGTCAATTGCTTGAGGTTTTTATTCATATTTCGTGTCTCTGATTGTATAAGAATAGAACCTTACCCCCGAGTAACACCGAAATAATGCTTATTTAATCCATCCCAGTCACGACATAAACTTATAAGAAGGAGTGGTTTTTTTGAAAATAGGACACAATCCTATGTTAATAAAACACCCTCGCCGTTTACCAACGGAGAAATGTGCACCTCACTAGTGTACATGTATATGAGCGATATCGTTACCGGTATGTTAACAGGACTCCGTCTTTAATACACCATAGATTTAATATCAGACAGTACATCGCATCACCAACTTGGAACAACATGTACGGTACCACATGTACGACCCACCCGTATACCCATCAGGTAATAATACTAACTGTCAAAGGAGCAATAGGAGTAAACATTGTGGATATCAAATGCACTCAGTCTGGTGACGTTAATGTCCATGTAGAACCCTTGGTCATACTTCCTAACTGATATTATGACTTCGGGGAGCTTCCTCTTTCTGCTATATGAAGTAACAAAATTTGCAATACAACTTTCCATAGTAACATAAAATGACATCGAGTCAATCATGCGTTATGCAGGTCTAAAATGTGATCTGACTTAAACAGAAATTCACTGTATATTATTGGCAATGGAAATCCATATGTATTTGATAAAATCAATACATATACAAATAAGATAAACTTTATTGCATTACGGACCATTCATGTTATGTATTAGAATGTTTCTAATTATTGAATTACAGGAACAAAAGTATAGAAAAAATGAATTATCGATGTTTAAAAGTACACCTCTGCTAGCGTTATACCTCTAGAATACCACAATCTAAATTAGAAATAATTTTTTGTCAGTTCATATTCTACTGTATTCTTTGCGTAGTGATAACATCCCAACCTTCTCGTCTATGGAAACATCAGGTGGGGTATACGTGATTGTGATAGGTACTTCACATGTTATTATATCTTCAGACAGAGGATCACCAGGAGACTAGAGTTGACAGAGAGAAGACCACTCTTATCATTACCACCCGCTTTGAAAGTAATGTAGCCCGCATTTATAACAATGTTGAGGACTGATAGAAAACTACGTGGAATAAGTGAGTGGCATACGATTATTTCGTAAATTACATATTGTTGTTTAATCGCTTTTCGCAAAACTGGTATAAATTTCTTATGAATTTAAAGAAACAGATTTAATACTGTTGGATATAAATTTCTTTTCCGTTGTGATTTATCTGTCGTTATGTCAATATTTGTCTTTCATGTCGCCTCATGAAGACGTAGAGGATTCTTCCATTTGAAGTATGTCTAATGATTACATATGGGTTATAAGTACATCTTCAAACACAGTTTATGCACATACCAGTTTACAGATTTTCCACACTTATGGTGAAATAGGAGATAGAGAAACTTTCAATAAGAAATAAATATTCCTTTTATTCGATCTACACTTTCATTAATATGCTCCTTAGCCTGATCGGTCAACAGTCTCTGGTTCAGTAACAAATCTAGAAAACATTGCTCTAACAACGTATGAGGTCGTTTCGAAGATTAACAACAAATATCTGAATTCACAATGTTTAAAATTAAAACTCACCTCTGAAACAAAACTGATTGATGACTACATATCTAGAAAATAAAGAAGAATCTTCCAAAGAGGGTGACGTTTGGTATCCAGTTATGGCGTCTTGTATATTGGTCGTCAAGAGAACACCCCTGCAACAGTTTAGGGTTGGCAGTACTTGGTATACTGAGTGAACGGTACAACTAAATACCTATATTCTTTGCCGTTTACTCCTCTCTTTCACACCATCAATGACATTTTGTTTAGACGATTATTCCGGTCCGCCATAACAAACTCATTACTAGTTTTTCTTTTATACGGATATGTACGACCGTGTCCTTGTCAAAGGAAAGCTATGAAAGGGCATTCACAACATCTCCAACATGTTTATGTTGAAATGCGCAACCCGCGAAGAAATATTTACCTGACATAAAGGCAGTAACAGCCAACACTGGCTTGAAATTGACAACAGCGAGAGCCGTCTTAATGCTTTGTTGTACATGCCAGGCAAATAAAAGTCAATAAAGGCGAGGACAGGACTAGCGAAGGGTCACTTTATTGGGTAATCGATCAAGCGCTGTGAGGAGTATCGACAAAACTATATATACAAGTATTTTGATCCCATACTGGATTAACTGCCTTTTACATTTACTGTTAGTCCTACAATACGGGAATATTGCTACAACGATTTAAGTCGGGGTAAACCTTTTAAAATTTTGGATGCCCTTTGTTTAACGTTAACTATTATAGAGATTTCAAGGCTACTACAAAAGACGACGAGATCTTGCGTTGTGAACCTTTTTCATTTGACTGATACCTTACATCAAATAATGTAGTAAACGAAACATATCTTAAACATATGTTTTTGAATGACACTGAAAGGAATAGGCCAAAGTCAGCCGTATAACTGTACGACGCACTTAAGCCTAAACTGGGCAAGGACAGAATTATCCGTATCGAAACGTCGCTCTAAATGCTAATTATAAAGAACAAGTTATACATTATTACAATTTATTATTGAGCTTGTTTTGAGTCTCTATTTTGATCTACTTTCGGTTTATAAAAGCATTTATTTATTATTATCCATATCAACTTCGTTTGTGATAAAACAAATACATGACGGATTCACATTCGTTTCCATTGGTCTATTCTCTTGTTAGACCGGGTTTATACCGGTTTATTATATATAAATAAATAAAACGAAAAGTAGTGTAGATCGATGCTTATTGGAACGTGTTCAAGATACGAACGGTTTTAATATAGATTTTATGGACGCTCCACCTCTTTAAAGGGAAGTAACTCCAGTGAGACAAGGTTTCACCCAACCCGGTAAAGTGTTGAAATCCTCACAGTTCTATTACGGATTTGGTTTTGCGTGATAAATAAGTTACGTAAGAATATGCCACATAATAAATTCTTGTAACTTTAATTAATTTCTATTGACCAGTTCATCTAGTCTAGTAATACAAAATGTAACATTTAAATAGTGTGCATTAATCGTAACTGAGAACGACGGATAAAATATTGTTTAACCAGAAAATCCTGTAACTTCAAAGATTTTATAAACACAGTATAGCATTGATGAATAATCGTAGCGGTATGATTTCTTTGCTTTGTTGGTTAAATATTTCCGACATCGCAGCTCGTTGCATTGAATACTTACGGTCTTTTAGAACAGACTTTTTAAACCCAAATACGTTCATATTTGCCAAATGACTTTTATGGTAGATTACTTGAGTGTTGGTCGTGACTCGTAAGTAATACCGAGAGATATTTATAATTTGTGCTTTTGTTGTAAATTGCGAAATATTGGGGTACGCTAGTGCCTTCAATTGGATTTCGCCTTTGTTTTTGTCAGTTTTTTTTACGGACATCGACACTCCATAAATAATGAAAAATTGTCAGATGTAGACAGGTAACACTCGCATGAAGTATCAAAGCTGCCATTGAGTACAATCATTTTGATATTCAATCATGTCTCTCATCAAGCAACAACATGGCATATTCGTTTCATACTCGACCCTACGCTCCCAGTGTCAATTTGACATTCGGGAATCACAGCGGACAATCAGTGGTAACGCTATGTGCAACAAGAGTAAGTCTAGACAAGCCTGGATCCTCAACATGTGTCATCTGCATTATTAATTTTCATAATGACACGCGAATGTCATCTTCTTATTTGAAAGAGACATTTCTATAGAGAACATACGGTCTTTAGACAGAGATTCATCAATCAACTTGAGAAGCACTACTTTGAACCCTCGAGTCCATAACCTGTTTTTTTGTGCATCGTTTCGTTTATTACCAAGCGCAAAAGGGTTAAAGAAATTCCTTTTTCCCATTATCCAATTTCATGGGATATCGACGTATCAATGACGTCTAATCAACTAACATCAACATTTTTTTAGAATCTCAGGTCTTTATTTTCACATAAAGCCAACTTTTACATTTATTGTGAGATGGGGGTTTTATAATGAAGGAATGTCTGTAGATTGCAGCCAAATATGTCATTATGCTATTATCACAAGACATCAAACAACAGAAAGTACAAAATCTAAAGCTTTATTTCGAAAATGTTGGTTATGTACCAAATGACCAATGAGCACTTAATCATCAACACTTTATCATCAACAAAAAACATAAAAGAAAATTATTATACTTACTGAAAGTGAAAGCAGAAAGAGATATACTATGAAAGTTACTTGACATGAGTTTTAATTGAATTGGAAAGGATTATCAGATTCGAAGCACTAGACTTTAATCCAGCAGTTTTTTGTCAAAGGCCGACATGTTTTATATGAAGTTGTCTCCTAAGAAGTTAAACGTCCTGAAATGATCTGAAGAAGCGAATACATTGCTGATCTTTGCAAGCAAATATTTTTCAAGTCTGTGTAAGATAGATTTCGCTAAGCTCATTTCGTAACCTTTTTGGCTTCAATTTGCTTGCCGCTGATCAGAAGGTAAGCTCATTTCTCTATTCCAAAATAAAATTTTCTTAATGCAGGCTTCGTTCAGAAAATACAATCTTTCACAAAAAAGGCACGAACCAAAGGACAAATTGGAAATGTCATAACAAGATACAACCCAGTGGAAAGTGAGATGTAATTCATCTGAGAGTGAATGATCATATAAAGACACTACGCGTGTTTGAGTCATATAGCCAAACTTCATCAATAGTGTAATGAGATCGAGAAGCTGAACAGTTTTGTACCAGAGAATAAAAAGGTCGTGGATCGCGATTTGGATTGAAAACCGGATCATTGCTCGAGCCAATTGGGGACTTATCTATACCAGTCAGAAGACCAGTTTCTTCTTGGTCTTGGTTATATAACTGATTATATTGGTTATAGAACTTGATCTCATGTAAATTAGACCTGTGCTTTTGGCATATGAAAACATATAAGGCTGTTATAGATTTTCATTGAAAACGAGTAGATATTACATTTATCGAAATCCTTCAAAGACAGAATTTGATAAATTATATACGGATATGTATAGACAGAAATTATTTGTCTGTTATTGGTTTTCTTCACGTTCATAACCATAATATTTCGCGATGTTTTATTATTCGCGCATTATGGCTTTGAGCGAAAAGCGCGAAAATTAAAATCCCGCGAAATATTATGATTTTACAGTAGTGAGACAAGAGGAGGTGGATGTCCACCTCAAGAAAAGAGTAACGTTGTGTGAAACATTTAAAGAAGTAGTCATCGATAACATTTCCTTGTATCATATATATGTTATCATTGATTTATTACTATGATGTTTTGAATTTATACCAACACATATGACATTAAAAATCGTATCAAAGCCTTCAATATGTCAAAAAAATCACGAAGTGTCCCTTGAAGCTTTCAAGTTATTGTCATAAAAGTGTGTGGGGGAATGTTTGTCACCAAAGTGTCCATGTTCATCCATTTTGTTGTCTAATGATGATGTAGTGATCATTCATGCTGTCGGAACTCGCGTAATGGTTACATCATTTTATCAACCCTCAGGTCAAAGATGCTTTACCGAGATCACCAAAGACCTTTTTGATATCACTCGATAAAACATACTCAGAAATAACATTATCATGTCAATGTCTTTAGAGTTTAAGGTGTGAAAGAACGGAGGAAGCTAGTGTAGCCAGTGTATCCAGTGCAGCAAATGACCCAAATTGGTATGAGAAGGAGCATTTAGTCCTTTCAGAGGAAATATCAATAACCCTAAACATTGATTCATTAGGTTCAAATGAGCATAAAGTTTGCAAGGTTGATAAAAGGACTTCAGTAATTTGAATAAATGAAAACAGGTCCAAGGTGTACAGTGATGTCGCCATCCTCGATAACCAAGGCTATGATTGAGATAAATCTTCACTCACATCCTGGATATTTAACTACGTAATGGAAGGAGATTTATGTCAAGTTGTGCCTTTGAATCTCGAAATTAGCTAAGTTATTTAGTGCAATGGCGACATGAATACATGTTAATTTGCAGTGCATTCTCCTTTTGCCATATAAGATCATCGTTATGGTGACATGTTAGCAACATTGAGATTCGCCAACTCTGACTACTCTGATTCGCCAACTCTGATTCAAATCATGCTGCTTCAAAATAATATGGGATCAATGTTCCAATATGAGAACAATGAATAGAACACTGACAAGACAAAACCTTTATATAAAGTGATATAGTAGTGACCCATATAGTATAACATATTGTCAACTTACCTTGGAAACGATAGACTGACGTTGCATTGACAGAATTGGCTTGACATAAAGCCTTTTGAAGTCTTTGGGGCGTCGTGTTCGGAGCTATATTCTTTCTAGCAGTAGATCATTTCTCCATTTATTATAGAAAGATTTATAACAAATTTGAAATTTTTTTACAAAGATGGAATATTATCGAAATATGGACGGTCAAACACCTGATTAAAAATTCTCACTATTGATGCTGTTTTTATCGTTAATTTGAAGTACAAAATGTTTGTTATAAAGCTAATTAATGTTTCATATAAGGAGAAAATTAGAAGCCAGATACATTGTTCTTAAAAATCTCTTTTTATAGGTTTTTAAAAATCCTTGTACGTATTAGAAAGTGCTAAGAGGTTATAAAACTATTTTTACATGAGGAAGCCTACCAGGACATATGCTACTAGACATAAAACATCGGGTTTGACTCTGACGTCATTGAACCATAATTTCAAACTTGAATTTTAAACTCATATAACACAATTTTGTTCTCCCTTTTCATGTTTCATGCTTTCTTATTTTAGCTGATGTGTATCGCCTTTAGGTTTAAACATCACACAGGCGTTTGACTGGCCACTAAAGGCTATTGTCAGATCAAATACAACTATTCAAAGGAAACGGCTATACCACAGCTGATAATGCTCAGACGCAGTGAGTCAGGAGAAGAGGTGTTGACATGACACTTGGAGGTGAAGACTCAATCACAAACCATCTGCTGCCAATAGTTAAGTCCCCTTCTAGACACCTGATCTTACGTTCGCTAAGGTTAACCCGATATCTGGTGAATATATTTGGTATTTTCTCATGTCCATCATTAAATACATCGTGTCACGATGTCAAAATAAGCATGCTATGGCCAATGACCGATTTGTCATTTCATACAGTACTTAAACTTGAATAATAATTCCTTATTTGAGTAACTTTACAATTTTAGAAATAAACATTGCAAAATGTAACTTTGTAACTTCAAATTAATAATATATGCTTTTGTCTGTAGATTGAAAAGTTCATAGTACCTCAGCCTTCATTTAAAAATGCCTAATTCTGTAGTGGATAACCCATTAATAGCCTGCTGACATCGTAGTTTTTAACTACATTTGCCGTTGTTTAAGTTAATAACAATGAAATATGTATTTTGTAGTAAGTATCATTTAAAGTTATTAGTCTTAGATAATGCCGGAAAAAGCTGTGACGTTTTAAGGGCACATCCATCTGCACGTCTTCAACATGTCCAGGCTGGGTGTATCATTTAACATGCATTGTTCGATACAATTGCGGCGTAGAGCATCTTGATATTGTGGAAAAGATATTTACGAGAAGGGTTTGGCCTTTTCCATTCATAACAACTTTGAATGTGATTCACATTCCCAGGGATAATTGTCGTTTTAATATATTGCTAGTGAATAATTGAAAAACTCGGTATCTTACTATCAGGTATCTGCTGATGCGATTATTCCTAAATCAAATATTTTTTCAGTCATTACAGAAGAAAAGGTTTTCCTAATCCATGTTGCAAAAGGTTTTACTAACATATTTGCAGAAATGCATTTCTAAAAATTGCATGTGAGTGAAAGAAAAGATTTCATGTTTTCTGTAAATTTGGGTTTTACTCATAGAGGTATAAAGTTTAAAACAGAACATTGAAAACGAAAATCTTTGATAGGTGAGGTGAGGGGATTTGGAGTTTAACGCTGCTTTTACGAGTTTTTCACTTATAACACGTCTGCAGGGAGAATACCGGCATCACCATTATGGCAATGCATAAGGGTGAAACCTGCTAGCAACAATGCATGGTACTTCGCTGAAATTCTAGTGCAGCATTCCACCTAAACCTTACCTTGCTGTTTAGCTTCCAACATCTGATTGAAGAAAGATTACAAAATGTACATCCGTGAAACACATCAAATTCTCCCATATGGACGGACGTAATCCGAAGAAGTTAATGTACCAAATGCGATATCATCAATCCGTGGTAAGAGCGAGAAAGCCATTTACTATCATTATGAAATAATGGCCTGTTCTATATTCAGCAACAAATGCAATGGACCATCTTTGAAGAGAATTCCTTTAACTCCACACAGGTGATGCTTAAATAAATCTCAACCCTTTTCTGATATTTCCTCTTTAACACATCTGGTGATGTTTTGCACTTTCCAAATAACAAAATCCCATTTCGAACAGGTATAGTTTCTCCTAAAAACCGGCATCGAATGGTCAATGGAAAATTATATTCATTTATCGATATTAAAGTGATATATAAATACGAATAGCTTATGATATTTGTAAGTGAAGTTTTTTTCCAAAATATTTTATTCCATCAATCAATCCGGTAGAGTTACATGAACATGACAAGTGAAGTTTGATAACATCCATTTGCTGTGCTGCTTTCAGGTTTTACGTATTCATTGACTAGAATAATTACTCTTTCAGTGCAAGCCATGTTTCATTTTATCAATTCTTTAAATTACATGTATCAGTTTCTAATTAGTCAAGTTGAAGAAATTACAATGAGAAATTTTAAAAGTTGTTAAATGCATTCCGTTATTATCAAAAAAATACCTACCACGCAAATGAAATGACCATGATCATTTGTCATTGTTTTCCTATTTGAATTAATTTTATAATGATTCACGTTATCCAGGAAAAGAATAATCTATTTGATCCCTCGCCTATGGTTGTTGACTTAAAACACAATAATGAAATGCATACAATTTGAAGCATCTTTCTTTAGTAAGAGATATGTTTTTCTTCCTAAATTGAGTAAAAGCGTAATTTATTCATTGCACAGTACGGCCGAGGGAATTCATTAAAAATGAGGATATACGTCTCAGTCAAAATTGTTTCGTGTGAGTGACAATAGTACTATATATATCAGTTTTATGCTGCATCAAAATGTTAAAATAGATACATAACAGTGCGATTATTGATTCTGTAGTCCAAGACTATCAACAAACTCTATTTTTAAGTGAAATCTATTTTCTATTGTTACTCAGTTCAGTTTCATTTTGAAGTATTCCATATTGATATCATCTATCTCAACTTCAATGCCAGTACTCTTACATCGTTGCCATATTATGCAATGGGAATATAAAGGATATATCTTCTTTGTGATTGTGACCCTACACAAACTGATAAAAAAAGTTAGGTGGTACCTTGCATCAGACTAAATACATCGTCTTTCTTTAAGGCTTGAACAATCAACAAATTTGTGATTTCTTTTCCTACCGCATATTTGCTGAGCCTGAAATTTATCATCCCAACTTATGAAAGGCAACTTTATATAATATATGATTTTATTCAAACTTTAAATTTTGGAGAATTGCAAAATACAGTCACTTTTGTGGGTAATGAAGTCAGCAAACAAATAAATTGACACTGTTTTATCCTATTGTTTTTAGGAAAATTGACCATTATAGAACATAATTTAAAATTGAAAAAGATTTTCAGGATGTAGGCTCCTAACCACCTTACACAATTACGAACCCGTAAGTAATTTTCAGCGCTTAATCTATGTAAATGTGCGTCATAGGGTTATAGCAACAGTTAAAACCTCAGCCGAAATAGTCATTGCTAAAGGAAACAGCTTTTTTAATTACTTGAGCCATTGATTTTTGATGCAGAAGTCATTGCTCTTTATATTAACCATCAAGACTTTCATGCCTTATGGATTTTATTCTTTGAGAAAATGACAATACCCTAATTTAGATAACACTATAAGACTTCGAACATAGCAATGTCCGCAATCCAATTAGGAAACAATAGTATTCATTTACCATTTCTCCTTTAATATTTCAACTGGAAATGTGGTATTTCTCTTTTCTAATTTGAAAGTAAAACATCAAAGTGGTGTATCTAATGCGACATGAATGGATTTTCTTAGTTCAAATAGAATCATTCGAAGAAATATTATCTGCAATAGTTTATCATGCTCAGACGCATTCATCATTTGTAGTGGTGTTGACATGACACTTTGAGGTAGAGGCTATTTCACAAACTTCGAGATTTCCGTCTTCTGTAAATAACTATTTGAATCTTCCCTTTAAGCACCTGATTTAAGGTTACTTCATCATCTGAAATTCAATGATGTTTTAACTTCTCTCATGCATTGGCTTGAAAATGTGATGTTCTTCTTCTTTTACATTTACAAGTAAAACATCAGAGAGGTATGCCATTAATAGAATGGTGTTAGTTCAGATGAAATAATCAACAATATTCTGCCCATCTTATGTTAATTGACACTACAATAAAGAGAATCCCTCACTAACATTAAATGTTGCCGTATCTTCATTTTCAATTTTTACATTAAATGTTGCCATTCACTTGATATTTGAATAAACTCTTTTAGAACTGGAAATTATTTTCACTGTTAATACAGCACGTCATTTTCAAATGCAAAAAGTTTCAGCCTGTCAATCGTTTCAGTTCTATACATATTTCTAGTCGCTTTGTTTGATAATTGTACCAAATTCTACTATAATTACCGAAAGCGTGTGAAAGTAGTATTTTTAATCTAATTAAGATAACTGAAAAGATTTGAAGATTTTACATAGCCAAACATACTCCTAGACAAAAAAAATTTAAGAATTATTGGAAACATATACATTAGAGGGTGACAAAATCCTTCTAAAAAATTATTCAATAGGTAATGATCCTTTACATCCCATCTTGTTACTTAATGTAATTTATCTCAAGGCCTTATCTGTTTATGTCATAGTTTTCCTTCACAATTAAATTCCAAACAACATTTAACAACATTAAATATAAATCTATTGAAACCTGTTTTAATATCTAAAGAGACAGTCAAGTAAATAGAAAACCTCTTGACCATTAAATCCACAAAACATTTGGCCATGATACCAACAATAGTGAATAAACTTCTATTTCTTCGTTTCTTGAGAAGAGTTTGAAAATGGAAACAGTTTTTAGCTGCCTGACGCGTTTCAGACTGTTTCAGAAGCTTTCAAGACTTACAACTTATATCCTTTATTATGCAAGTATTCATATTCATATATCTTCAATTACATATCTGCTGAGAAACCAATTTGCATTTTCTACGAATTAAGAAATTTGTAAGTTTTGTTTTATCAGATATGTCATTTCAAATAAAATCATTTAAAGAAATATTCCACTCAAAAGCTTATCATGGTTAGACACATTCATCAAGAGAAGTCGTGTTGACATGGCGCCGTGTTTGGATTGATAAAACTCGGAAGAAGTTCCACCTTCTTCTTTAGGCAACTGCGGTTATCTTACAGACATCTGACCAATAGTCCGCCGGCCCAGAGGGGTCCCCATGCACCCCCCCCATGGCAGACTGAGACTAACTTTTTTTGAAGCCTTGACATGTCTATTATGCAAATTTGACTGGTAACAGTGTATAAACTGGGACGAAATGTGTCATTTTTACATATTTCCATGGGTACCCCCCTCAGCCACTTATTCTCTGAAGCGTCACACCAAAAGGTGGATATCCCCATATCTTTGGTTCTAATTATCATAGAACCATAATCTTGGTATCTAAATGTATGTTTATAAGGTCACTGAATCCATTGACAGACATTTCAGATAGCTACCATAGGTCATTTGTACGAAATTTTAGGTTTCCATTACAAAAACTCATCATTCATGACTTCGACCGGTCACAATTCTATTTTCTCTTCTCTACAGTTAATGGATATCATTTTATTTTACATTATTTGCACTGATAGTAGAATTATGAGTACCTGTAACCATTTTGTGTACCTATGTGTACTTAAAACAAACAAATTAAGTGTCCAAAAGCAAACCAAGGGTCCTACCGTTAATCTACTATCATTGAAATACACCAACTCAGCCTTGGACATTTTTTTTTCTTCCTCTCTATAGTTAATGTATATGATTTTATTTTACATTATTTGCACTGAGAATAGAATCTTGAGTACTTGTAACCTTTTTGTGTACTTATGTGTACTTATAACACATAAATTAAGTGTCCAAAAGTAAACCAAGGGACCTACCGTTAATCTACTATCATTGAAATACACCAACTGAGCTTTGGAAAAAACTATTTTTTCTTCTCTACAGTGAATGTATATCACTTTATTTTACATTATTTGCACTGAGAATAGAATATTGAGTACTTGCAACCCTTTTGTGTACTTATGTGTACTTATAACACATAAATTAAGTGTCCAAAAGCAAACCAAGGGACCTACCGCTAATCCACTATCATTGAAATACACCAACTCAGCCTTGGTAAAACACTATTTTTTCTTCTCTAAAGTTAATGTATACTATTTTATTTAACATTATTTGCACTTAGAGTAGAATTATGGATACTTGCAACTCTTTTGTGTATTTGTGTACTTATATCAACCAAGGTTAAGTGTCCAAAAGCTAACTAAGGGGCCTACAATTAATCTACTATCATTGAAATACACCAAATCAGCCTTGGAAAAAACTCACAATTTTGTATTTTGTTTTACTGTTTTACTTCTAAATCATTGGGGATTTAAAGGGTTCAAAGAAGAAAGATAACACATAGGTATTAATTCCGTCATTACACACATCACAGGCATGTAGTACAGGAGTACATTCTTGCAAATTATTCATTTTTAATCTCCATATGACTGTTTGAATCAGCTGCTTTTTGGACATCAGCAATTTATCAAAATCCTAGTTTTAAGAGAGAGCATCATCATCAATAACATCACTATACACCACACACCACAACAACGTTCATTATCATCCTCAAAGCTGTCACGTTGCGGGGCCTTGATGTCGACCAACTCTCTAGGAAGAGCGCACTGGCTCTAGCTTCCCACCCATAAGAGTCGAACTATGTCTCTCATCAGCAACAAGAACAACAGACATTTGAACAGAGATGTATTCTATAGAGCCTCCTGCTAAATGAAATGCATTGTATGATACTCTAGGCTTTTGATGGTATCATGACAGTGTCCATGTTACATTGTTTGACTCATGTTCACAGCAATAGACATTCAGTTGCAGACAGCCAACTTTATCAATAGTTTCTGTCAGGTCCACCATAGACAGCAAAATAAATCCTTATAGGTCTTTTATAAGTGATATGTACATAAGGAAGACACACTTTATCTTAAAATTCACGTTCCTGAGTACATCATTACCTTGCAATGAGCCTAATCCGATGAGTCCAGCTTCAAGTGGGATAAGAATGTCTGAGAAACAACTTCCATCCATTTACTTGCCACGCATCCTTATATATGATCATTCCACTCGGTATGTTCTTATGACTATGATATGGTTTTTATATCTATCATAGGTCTTTTATAAGTGATATGTACATAAGGAAGACAAACTTTATCTTAAAATTCACGTTCCTGAGTACATCATTACTCAATCCGGTTGGTTGTAGGATATATGAATTTTGGTACATTTAACCACAACAAGTAAACATTAAACAATAGTGAGGAAACCTAATTATCAAGATTAATCATATGAGAATGTAATACAATATGGATTTCCAGTAAATGCACATTTGAAGGCACCTTGCTCACCAAACAAATCTGATGGCACAACCTAAGAGCCACTTGATCTGACAATGAAAACTTTGAAGTCACCGTAGAAACGAGAAACTTAATGCTGTAATTTTATCAATAGATATATGAAACAAAATATGTCTGCATCTCTAGACAACAGAACTGCAGTGGTTACATGACAATCCGCAAAAGGCCTATAGTTACTATCACACATATATGATGTATCCATGTGGTTAAGTTGTGCTTTCTTCAGCAAATCAACACAGAAGGTGCTTAATAGTAATCTAGGTTTCAACATTCAGTCTAACCACATTTGATCTGGAAGTTTCAATGAAGGCATGTCCTATCACATGGCATAACAATGATAGATATAAAAACCATATCATAGTCATAAGAACATTCCGAGTGGAATGATCATATATAAGGATGCGTGGCAAGTAAATGGATGGAAGTTGTTTCTCAGACATTCTTATCCCACTTGAAGCTGGACTCATCGGATTAGGCTCATTGCAAGGTAATGATGTACTCAGGAACGTGAATTTTAAGATAAAGTGTGTCTTCCTTATGTACATATCACTTATAAAAGACCTATAAGGATTTATTTTGCTGTCTATGGTGGACCTGACAGAAACTATTGATAAAGTTGGCTGTCTGCAACTGAATGTCTATTGCTGTGAACATGAGTCAAACAATGTAACATGGACACTGTCATGATACCATCAAAAGCCTAGAGTATCATACAATGCATTTCATTTAGCAGGAGGCTCTATAGAATACATCTCTGTTCAAATGTCTGTTGTTCTTGTTGCTGATGAGAGACATAGTTCGACTCTTATGGGTGGGAAGCTAGAGCCAGTGCGCTCTTCCTAGAGAGTTGGTCGACATCAAGGCCCCGCAACGTGACAGCTTTGAGGATGATACTGAACGTTGTTGTGGTGTGTGGTGTATAGTGATGTTATTGATGATGATGCTCTCTCTTAAAACTAGGATTTTGATAAATTGCTGATGTCCAAAAAGCAGCTGATTCAAACAGTCATATGGAGATTAAAAATGAATAATTTGCAAGAATGTACTCCTGTACTACATGCCTGTGATGTGTGTAATGACGGAATTAATACCTATGTGTTATCTTTCTTCTTTGAACCCTTTAAATCCCCAATGATTTAGAAGTAAAACAGTAAAACAAAATACAAAATTGTGAGTTTTTTCCAAGGCTGATTTGGTGTATTTCAATGATAGTAGATTAATTGTAGGCCCCTTAGTTAGCTTTTGGACACTTAACCTTGGTTGATATAAGTACACAAATACACAAAAGAGTTGCAAGTATCCATAATTCTACTCTAAGTGCAAATAATGTTAAATAAAATAGTATACATTAACTTTAGAGAAGAAAAAATAGTGTTTTACCAAGGCTGAGTTGGTGTATTTCAATGATAGTGGATTAGCGGTAGGTCCCTTGGTTTGCTTTTGGACACTTAATTTATGTGTTATAAGTACACATAAGTACACAAAAGGGTTGCAAGTACTCAATATTCTATTCTCTGTGCAAATAATGTTAAATAAAATAGTATACATTAACTTTAGAGAAGAAAAAATAGTGTTTTACCAAGGCTGAGTTGGTGTATTTCAATGATAGTGGATTAGCGGTAGGTCCCTTGGTTTGCTTTTGGACACTTAATTTATGTGTTATAAGTACACATAAGTACACAAAAGGGTTGCAAGTACTCAATATTCTATTCTCTGTGCAAATAATGTAAAATAAAGTGATATACATTCACTGTAGAGAAGAAAAAATAGTTTTTTCCAAAGCTCAGTTGGTGTATTTCAATGATAGTAGATTAACGGTAGGTCCCTTGGTTTACTTTTGGACACTTAATTTATGTGTTATAAGTACACATAAGTACACAAAAGGGTTACAAGTACTCAAGATTCTATTCTCAGTGCAAATAATGTAAAATAAAATCATATACATTAACTATAGAGAGGAAGAAAAAATTTTTTTCCAAGGCTGAGTTGGTGTATTTCAATGATAGTAGATTAACGGTAGGTCCCTTGGTTTGCTTTTGGACACTTAATTTGTTTGTTATAAGTACACATAGGTACACAAAAGGGTTACAGGTACTCATGATTCTACTATCAGTGCAAATAATGTAAAATAAAATGATATTCATTAACTGTAGAGAAGAGAAAATAGAATTGTGACCGGTCGAAGTCATGAATGATGAGTTTTTGTAATGGAAACCTAAAATTTCGTACAAATGACCTATGGTAGCTATCTGAAATGTCTGTCAATGGATTCAGTGACCTTATAAACATACATTTAGATACCAAGATTATGGTTCTATGATAATTAGAACCAAAGATATGGGGATATCCACCTTTTGGTGTGACGCTTCAGAGAATAAGTGGCTGAGGGGGGTACCCATGGAAATATGTAAAAATGACACATTTCGTCCCAGTTTATACACTGTTACCAGTCAAATTTGCATAATAGACATGTCAAGGCTTCAAAAAAAGTTAGTCTCAGTCTGCCATGGGGGGGGTGCATGGGGACCCCTCTGGGCCGGTGGACTACAAACGCTCCCCAACGTTAATCCGTTATCTTTTGAAGATAAATGCTGTTCTCGGCCTTCATGTTATTTCTTCGAGTAGCTCTGCCCAATACATGACCGATGTTACGTCTTCGAACAGCAGCACTTAAAGCTAAAATGAATCATCTAAATCTTCATATCTATTGTTGAATTAAATATTGCCTATTGACTCTATGTTTTCAAAATACGAAATTGTTTATACTGTGCTTTCAGCCTTCCTTTTTTAAATACTTAATGCAGAAGTGTAAAGCTCGTTTCTTTCTTCAGTTCGTATAATATTTCTACATTCAAGAAATATTTCTTTCAATATATAAATTTCGTTCAATTCCTTTTATTTGAACCATTATTAACTAAATTTAAATTTCTTTGTATACTTAAACAAATTCAAAATATGTAAAACATTTACACGTGAAAACTGTGCATGAATAAGTATGAATATTTGTATCTATATTCAAACAATTTCCAAGAAGACATATTCCATGAATCGAAGGAAAAATATTCTCCACTATGGGATATTATGGTGGCCTTCTGATAGAAATACATATCCTTTCAAATATGGTTGTAAGTCACAAAGTTGTATAACGAAATATGTCAGTTAATGCATATCAGTATTCCCCATTTCCTCAGACTTACCGTGAAAGGGCAGCTGTTTTGTAAATGCTATGACCATACACTGACCACACGCCTCACTCAGATTTTGACCAAAAAAGGAGAGTTCAAAGAAACATAAATGTATAACTTGATTGTTTCTGTTGACTAAACACTATTCCCAAGATATAATTATCATTTACTTTCTGGGAAGAAGAGAATTGCCTTGTACAGACCTTTGTCTTTTTATTCTGTATTCAATCCCTTATTTGTAAACAAATTCAAGTTAATTAGCCATAAACTGCTTTGAAAACGGGAGCATTGTATTTATATAAGTCCCTATCCTTTACCTATAACAAGCACTTTTTATCGTCGCCCACCGTAAGGTACGTAATGGGAAATAGTCAGGCAACACAAATAGTTTTGCTTCTCTAAAGGGGTGGGGCGGGGGTGGTGGGCAATGGACTACTCCCAAAGGGTAGTAGAAATTAAACTATCACAGCGCTATACCATATGTAAATGTGTTTCAGTAAACCATCTAGCCAATATGATGTGTTTACTGTTTCAAATGTTGTTTCATTGAAAAGCATACTTCTATTCAAATAATGATATGTAACAAGTAAAATGGGCTATACTATATCCCTGCAAACAGTATTCTTGGTTTTGTTCCATTTAATGCTGATAACCCAAGGTGCGATGGTTCACGTTGATTTTGCATATATTCTTAAACAAGTAATTAAATAAAAAAAACAGGTATCATGTTTTTATTCTAAAAACATCGAATCTGAGCCTTAAATCCTTAATCATACAAGAATGAACCATGTCTGACGCTTAACAGTCACACCTTTGTCTTTTCGATTTCAGTTTAAAATCGTTTTAATTACACTCAATATTATTACTGTAACTGTTTGGTATGAATAAAGAACATTGAGATCAAAGAGCCATTACCAAAACGATGTTTCAATCATTAAATACATTATTATTCCTATTGCTAACAACTACTTTACTAAAAACAAATGCATTAAGACTAGTTGGTCAGTTTGTGTAACATGGGACATAAAAATAGTTAAAGTACATGTCTTACCTTCAGTTTAATGTAGTTGATTCAGTGGATAGAATCTTGAAAGTATGGAGGATCATAAAATGTATCTCAAAGGTGAAGAAATATTGCGCAACAGATAATCAAATGTCAAATAGTCTAATGTAAGAATCAGGATTTTGGAATGCTCTAACTAATTTCTAGAATTTGTCGTTTTGAAAATGTTTTCTTTGCTTAAATAAAAAATCATGAGATATGAATAAAAAGTACAAAAGCTCTGTTGATAAAACATCTCAAAATAGTGATTTCAGGTATTAAAATAATATTCAATACACTGATGAGTTAAATTGTGTGTTACTATTTACAAAGCAAAGGTTTACTAATGACATTCATAATCAACTTTATATGGCAGCAGTATTTTGGTTTTGATCTTTTGAAAAAAACAAGGTGACGTTTCTTTTGTTGTTGAGTGTACAGTGTGTGTGTGTGTGTGTGTGTGTGTGTGTGTGTGTGTGTGTTGAGTGTGCAAACCTATATCAGGCATTCAAAATAATTGATCGAACGTTCTAGTTTCAACTAGGTTATTTAACCCAACGACTTCGTGACCCATTTAAACAATGAGAAAAAGGTATCTCATCTTGAACTTATGAATAAAAAGATTCTTTAAAATCTTTGAGCAACTGAGTGTAAGATGATATTCTAAAGGGTTGGTGAAAACACATGGAAACCCCACAGGTAAAGTTTGATTAAAATGGCGGAAGTTATAAGAAGAAGAAAAGAGACAGACAACTTTTTATGAAAATTTATATGCATGTATGGTTTGTATAAATGACACATCTTCTAGTTTCTCGCAATTGCAAAATGGTTTTTCATTTATTCAGCAAATTATCCACTCTTAATAATGAATTTGTTAAACTGGACATTTATGGATTTCCAATAAGTAAAATGCTTATTAGCTTTGCAGCCACACAAGGACATCGCAATGACAGTACTTACCTACATTCAAGGCAGGCTTTTAATAAAATGTGTATTTTGATTTGGTCCTTCCAATACAAAGAGTCAAAAATGACTTGAATCATTCATGATTGATTTCTCGTTGGGTATTTCAGTTTGAAGGCTGTGGTTACACATAATACATTCATTTTACATGGACCCATTTTAAACTCTATCTTCTACTTCTATTAATCATCATCTTGTTTGTGTTTCTTAGAAAGATGAAACTTTGTGTCAACATTTTGATTAGAAGAAACCTCAGGTAACAATCATAGCATATTTGCACTTGGGATCTTCATAAGGCCATCAGATTCCCTGCAATGAATATGAAAAAGTGTTCGTTATGTTCTCACAAACCTAATCTAGAATGCCTTATTATTGATAAGTATTTTCTCTGTAACAATGAATTGAATCAAGTTATTTGCAGATATAAAAAAGAATGGTATATATTGTCAAAAACATCTATTACTATCTCAAGAAAATCAATGTCTATCACAACTAATTATGTTTAAGGGATTGTCTAGACTATAGATATATTTTCAGTACCTTATATCTTTGTTTCATTTTTTACGATGATGATGAAGTTTGTCGAAAAATATAACACATTGTCAAGTTCATAAGGTTCCATTACTATAAGGTGTCTAAGAAAATTAATTATAAAATGTGAAAGTGGGTCAAAGGAATCTTAATGCATAAAAGGAGTTCACTCTATTCCGTAGGCACTGGCATCTTATTTTCCCACCAACATTTAAACATACTTTTTGTATCAAAATTGTGGGTTATTGTTGTTGTACCATTTAAGATAATTAAATGATTACGTTAAACAGTACTGTCGTTTGTTAACAAGTTCACTACAAAAAGTAAACAGCGCAAAACATATCTGAATTATTCAATCTCTGATTTTACGGTCACAGTATTACCAATCTGAATTAACCAATCTGTATATCTTGACCAATTTTGCTTCATTCTGCTTTGACCTTTGTTTAACTATTTTAGAATGAAATAGTTAAACAAAGGTATTTGTATAAAGGTATACAAAATAACAATTCATGCAGCTAATATTTTAAACATCCTTCAAATACATTTTGACATGAAATATTGCATTTTATAAAAGTATGACATCCTACAGACTCACGTTGTAAAAACAATCCATGTCAAAGTTTGAATTGACACAACGTTGTTATCAGGTCTAATGCTAAAGTAATTTAGAATAAGTTCTAGGATAATTGTTTTTTCTTGGGTTGGCATGTGCAACTGCATACAGTTTCGTTTGTGTTGTGAAAAACATTGCCAATGTAAAAGTTCTTAAGTTAGTCTGTTACAGTCACGCTATTTTCAAAGGTTTTTTTGTGGAGAAAAGTTTGAACGTCATTGAACGTTAGCAACTGACCTTAGTGTCATGTGCCTTTGCTTAGTCATGTCAGAAAGGTCATGTGATTTTCACCTTTGAGCATTTGCATCTAAACTGCTTGGAAATGGATTCACAAGTTAAACAACACAAAATGCATACCGGCAACCTATATCATCATCTTTTTTTTCTGATGACATCAAATGTTGGTTCTGTTTTTACGACCATAAATGTTATAGTACATCAAGTCAACATCGACGTCAAGTCAATTGTTCAGTGCGTGATGTTATTACCGGACAAGTTAGATTTATCAAACAGGGATATTTTCGTGGCCTGTAATGATATAATAGAAGATATGATTTTATATGATGTACACGTACAAGGGTTGCTTGATACGACAAAGAAAACATAGAGAGAAAGAAGAAATTCACATCAAATGAATATTACCGATATGGTGAATAATAAATTGCGATATATTTTCAATATCTTATCAAGTCTTATGACACAGTTTCTCGGGTATTAATCTCTATACAATATCAATATTCTCCATATACCAATGAACGAGAAATATAAGAATTAATGATATTAATGATAGTTATATTTACAGACTATGAAGCGAAAGATATTGTATCCATAAGTTTACTCTATTTACAAAATAGAAAATTAGTGGGTTTTTTTTATTTAGCCCGAAAGAGATCAGAGTATTAGGAAGGAGCGAGAGCGTATTCATATACGCTGATTTAGCAGGATGGTCTTCCACGTACAGCCAAGCTTAATTTGTCGATGTTATAAATTAGCCTAAACCATGACTACTTATAAACTTGTTAACGTTGCTTTATTTCGGATCACACTATAAGCATTAGTCTTCTACTCCTACTTTTTAGAGTCGAGTCCCTTTTGGAATCTGATCTTACATCCCTAGAGCGTCATCACTGACCGCACAAACATATACCAATAGTTGGAATGTATTTTCCTTATTTTAAACCTGTAAACACATTTCTATATATTTTCATTAGAATTATAAAGTAACATAAAGTTTTCACCAAAGTCACAACTCACAATATGAAATTAACAATCTAAAGAGAAATCAGCATACATAGAACAAGTACATATCTAAAGTAGAGGCTTTTAACAAATGTTATTTTGCTTTTTCTGAAATATGAATCTACCTAACATGGAACCCCCGACTTTTCATATGAAAGATACCTTTAACTATATTGTAATTATGGTCAACGTGAAAGATATTTCCAAAACGAATAATACTTCTAACAGTGGCACAGCTGAAACAAATTGTATTGATACTGTACTTGAAATCATCAATATCACTGTCTTCTTTATGTGCTAGTAACAACTCCAAGATTTATTTTATACCAAATGTCTTTAGGAGACGTCGACAAAACAAAACTAATTATTTTATTAATCTTCACAATACTCAACTGCGTCCTTTTACAAAGATGAAGAGAACGAATATGAGATTCTTTCGACCTGACTAACACCTACAAAAACAGGAGTAAAAACCTTGCAGAACTGAGTTGATGACAGCATTACTCTTAAATAATTGGCATTGATGTCGTCCGTTCTTTTTTAAACGATCTCCATCAGAAAAAGACACATTTCAATAAGTAAAGGTTATCCAAATTTTTTCCGTTCTCGATTTCTCACGTACACACGTTTATAGTTCACCTTCGAATTCCTTACGCAACATACATTTGTACATTGATACATTTCACTAGACTGGCAAATTGAATGAAAGAGTCTTGAGGTGAGATGGATATTGGCACTATTTTGCCATCCTCATTTCATTTGATAATTGACACTGCATGTACGTCTTTCATAATAACAAACACATTTAGAGGAATTTAAATGATCAAAAGTTGCTTAACTTCTTCATGCAATTCGACTTTAGTATCAAAATCTAAAACCCACCTGACTAATTGCACCGCCTGGTTTACAATATGGTTAACTTATGGCATCAGAATAATTGCAATGAGTGGATATAAGATTTTCGTTATGTAGGGGAACCCCAAAATATATTCATATACTAATTCTGACAAGAAAGGTACATAGCCTTGCGTCGATTCTTAGTCAGTCATTTTGAAAGATACATCTTGTTAATTATGCAAAAATGATCGAAAAATGATCATCCAATTTTCGAAGCCCAGACAAAAAAAATTTTAAATTCTAAAACTAAAATTTCTTGATAATTATGTGTTTTAATAGTGAGTATAGTATTTACTTGATATTCATTCTCTTTCAAATCATAATGATTGTAAACTTTTAAAACCCTTTGAGGTTTCTAAAAAGAAATCGACTGAATGTGTTAATGATGTTGTTTCCTCTGTAATCTTACCATGGCCTGCTTCAAAGCTATAATCACCAACGTCATGAATGACAGTGATCATACACACATGGAAATTTCCTGAAATACGCAGGGATATGTTTCAAGTGATTTAGCCGCCCATTCTATGGTAATAAGTGATACTGTCATCCTTTAAAAAGATGTGCTTTTTAACTCTTACCATACCATTTTCATAAGCGATATTGTTCTAATTAAGAAATATCAACATATCCAAATGAACCTAAATGAACCCGGTATAGTTGCTTCTAAAACAGACAGGTCAAATAATACATTTTTACTGAAAAATGAAGAAGAATCAACAGACCTTTAGAATCATGTATTACCACATTGTGTAAATGAAAGCATTCTAATGTTTACAAAGTCAATAAAAAATTCAGTAGCCTCGAATTATCATCTAGTGAACTGATAAACGGATCTACCTAGACTCTCACTGGACAGTGTGATTTGCAAAATGCGGCATTATACAGTTTTCTTATGTATCATCATATAGGTTGCGCTGACATGACAGTGACATGTCATGAGCAGGGCAGACATTGTTAGTGCCAGGTCTTCAAAACACCTAAGAAACGAATTAAAGACATAGTTGTTCCTATCCCAATCAACAACATATTCAACATTCAATTATTTCAAAAGTATTTTCTAGTGCGGAAATAGTATGAGTCAGCTTCATCTGTTTACAATCGTTTGGCTCCTTCTTAGTTTAAGTAAATCCTCCATGATATTAATGTTAAACCTGTTTCAGTTATTGACCCCTCAGTGGCGGAGTACGGAATTTCAAAAAGGGGGTACAGGTCTGTTCAAAATTAGGGGGAGGGGACGTCCATCTGATGTCTTCCTTTTTTGTAATTTTCAGAAGAGGCGGGTCGACCCCATGAAACCTCCCCTGGTTCGTCTGTTGTTGTTGTACATCACTTAATAGAAAAACATTTTTGTGAGACGATAAGAAAAGACGATGTTAGCTTCTTAATCCAGGGCACTCATTGAAATTGTTAATCTGAAAGAAAGATGCTTTAAAAGTATTGCAGGTAAACTTAAAAATTCTTATTGAAAAATTCTTTTTACAAATTGAAAAATGCAATATACACAAACGAATAATTACTAAATTTAAAAAAAACCTTAATCATTATATTTACATCATGCCAAATACCATTGTGCAAAACAAAATGTCGTCAGGTCATTAACATGTCAAACTGAAGGCGGCAAGTATGCTATGCTTCTGTAATAACATGCTCTGACACAAAAACATACATGTCATAACCATGGTAACACTGGATTAGATTACCGCCATAACAAGACATCGATAATGATTCAAGCTCCTTGTTTTTATTCTCTAGTTGGATAACTGATCATTATCCAAGTTATATCTATTATGTATTTGTGGAGCCTCACGAATATTACTAAATATATATTACCATGGAAACAATGTATCTGCGAATCAAATGATGATGGGTAGTTCTGAAATCCCGAATAAAATTATCTTGAAAATAGACAGATAGGTTTAAATCCATTTAGATTTGAGAGAATGTTTTTAAATAACATCCTTTCAGCCATCAGGCAACATATTAACATTTTCTTCAAGGTGCGAGCTTAATTCATATAGTAATCGTATGATAATTAAAACGCTTTTTGTCGGCCTACTCTGTAATTAAATCTGCAATGAATTGACCTGCATTCTAATGTGAACAGGAATAGCAAAAACAATCTTTCTGTATAATCTGAAGTCGATTAGTTTCTTTGATAAACACTTTAAAGATCAAATATCGTCAGATATGATAAAAACAACATTCCCCCGTGTATAGTACCATTGAATTCTCCATGTTACAAGTATTTGTAATTTCTGTTTAATCATATGTCCCGTTACGAAGTCAACAATCAAATTACAAAAATACAAAATAGAAACCAAAGTCTCAAATGTCTTTGAGTCATTCTTGTCAAGAGTTTAATCAAACATTATATTTTAGAAAACAAGACATAACAGAGCATGAGTAAATATTTACATTCTATATTAAATTCTGTCGGGGCGCACTTTATAATGCAAATTGGAAAGCTGGAATTGGGCCTAGAAATGCTACAAAGAAAACTTATCAGTCGCCTGGCAATGATTTCACCCTTGATAAGATGTTTCAGTTGCCTTTTTTAATGGCTGTCATGTTGCCACTGGGTACTTCAGCAGGTTTGTAACCATCGAACTAAACCAATACCGTTCATCATGAATTTGATTTAATCGATTTCTCAATAAGACATTCAGTGTGTAGAGAATATATGTATTTCCTGTAGAAATAATTCTGGGCATTTGAGACATTCTTTACCTCGTTTTCCCATAGTCATAGAGCAAGCCTCACTATATATTTTCTGCAACCTAAACTTGTTTCGTTGCCTAATCTATACATTTAAAGTACAATTTAGACAAAATGTTTTAAGTATATGGCTGCCGTTTAGAAATACTACATTGTTGTGCATCTTTAACTAACGAACTGAAAATAAATTGTCCAAATAATCAGATAGCAGGAGGTATGTCGAAGCTCTCTTTGAGACATTGCTGTCGGTAATAAATACAAGCCAGTCTCAGGTGTACTAATGCAGCATCGCAGCGAATCTTTACAATAAAGGGTTTTCATTTGTTTGCAAAAACGAAGATTTCAACAATTAAATGAGAGCAGGAAGTCAGCTTTCAACCAATTAAAGACGAGTTTCTTTTGCATCTTTGTTAATGTCACATAGGAAGGTGTACCATAGGTTTGTCTATATTTATCATTAAAATCTTATTTTAAGATTGTTTGACCTACCTTGTTGTTTTACTTTTGCGAACAAATAAATTAGACAAAAATGTTCCGTCAACGATATCTGCACAGAATTGGTGCTGTCGTTATAAATTTTTCAAAACAATTTCTACGATACAACCCGGTATATATCGGTTTTTTTATAATGATAATCGATGAGCACAAAAACCGCAAAACAATCTCATTGACCCGCGATTCGAAGTGGTGGGCTAGCTCTCTTTTGATTGGCTAACACGGAATTGGATTGTAAGTCTCTAGATGTAATAACAGACTTCGGGACGTATCATATTACAGCTATAGGCCGTAGGCCGAAGCCCAAAATAAGGGCTCAAATTTTAACGTGCTTCAGGCTCAGGGGTGAATAAGAGAACTTTACACCAAAATAATCTCCATCATCCACTGATTAAAAAATGCCAATGTTCTCCTAAAAATGTTTGGTCACTACAGAATAAAGTGACTTTGAAAATAGCATTGTTGCTCTGGGCGTGGATGGAATTTGAATTGCATATGATGGTTAGAAAAACTATGGCTATGAGTAAATATTGACTTCAAAACAACTTTTACCTAATTATTAAAAGATAAATATTACGGTTAAATGATCTATGGTTGTTTTTGGCAACTTGTCCAACTATTAAGCTGAGGTACCTGATAACTATGGCGACTGACCAGACAAGATATTGCTTAATTTCACATATTAAAAATAAATCACATTTCAGTTTTAATCATCAATGTTCCATAATTTTTCTGTAAAGTTACATAATGAGAATTTCAAACAAGTTAATTACTGTTAGTTAATTAGTGTCAGTGTAGGTTTGTTGGAGATCTGATTGCACATTTGTCACACCTGCACCTGCCAGTGCACACAAGTCAATCTACTAAGTATATTTCTCATGCATGGAATATTTTGAAAAACAAAAATAATCAGAATCAAGCAAACGAGGGAAACAGAAAATGCAATGCAATGTTATTGGCTTTGCTTCAGCTAGAATGAGGTGCTAAAAATAGTTTAATTTGTTAAAAAAAACCTTGACAATGAAAGAATTCAATCCCTGTAAAATGAACCGATGAGTAACGCTAAAAATACTAGATATGTTGCTCGTTTTTTAAAAATGTAGCTGCTTTCATGTCAGTCTACATTAATTTCTAAAAGTATAGCTGATAATAGCAGATTAAAATGTATTTTTTCAAAAACTATTCTGATACCAAATATTAAAGATCATTTACACCCTGAATTCGAGATACAGGAGAGTAAAACTTTATATAAAAAAAGCATTGAGTGTGATGAATTCTTTTGAAAATACTCCTTTGAGACAAGAGACAGGCTACAAGAGTACAGATAACTCAAAATCACTGGAATTATAGCATAAATGTATTAATGTATGATAACATGGATATATATTAATAAAAAATGTTCATATTTTTGGTATCAGACAAGAACTGTTGTTCATGATCAATACACATTAACAGGAAAGACACATATAAAATATATTAAGTAAGTAAAATATAACTGAGTTTAAGTCTACAATTTCTAATCGAAATTGGCCAATTTTACTCAAGTTTTCAATCTTTTAGGATCTTTTAGGGTGGCTCTCTGTACAATAGATTTCACGTTCTTAAAGTCAGTGGTTCATGAGAATATGTCGATGAAGTCTGTTCTATCGACAATCAGTCCACCATGATGCTATTTCGGGGGATAACATGACAAAATGGGCTTTATATTTACTTATTTCTAAACATTTTAACAATCATTATGTTTTATGGATATATCATATTGGAATTTTACCAATTGTGCTTTCCCTATTATCAAGTAGTTAAAATTTAATCTAAAAAAATGTTGCCCTGAGTAACCAGTGACATTTGTGTTGACTTATAATCATGTACTACTAATAAATACGAATAAACAGGAAAGTCCTTACAAAAAATACCTCGATAGGACTGTCCTTGATCAATATGTTTAATATATTCATAATTTACAAAATATAATTTTTACACAACCTCAAACAAAAGTAATAATGTCAAAGAAACTTTATGGGGATTGAAATATTTGAAGTTTAGGTAAAATGTAGCCATTCTGAGTGCCAGCACTGGCATTGTTGATACATTGCATGTTGTCAACACAGACCATTGTTTTTTTAATCTAAAGTACAATAACAATTAGAACGATTAAATACAATATTTTTCTAACTTTTATTTTTGAAAATGAATATGATAGACCAGACAGACGTGGCTGTAAATGCTTCTTTAAAAAAAATTGCAGCCAACTTTTGGCAAATTAATTTTTTGAAAAAACTTTCTGAAAAGTTTTTTTCCCCGCTAACCAACGGCATACTTCCTGTTGAAAATCCATAGACCATACAAAAATTGTGTCGTAATCAATGATGAAGTGTTGGCAGCAACTGCAGAATTGTAGAGGACTAATTTACACAGCATCTTGACTCAGGTTGATGGAATTCTAAATCAGAATACTTCTTCTTTAACCTTCCTTTTAACTAAGTTGTGACAGGAGGTGAACAAGAAGATAGGAAGCTTGACCTTGCAGACGACTCGTGTAGAATTCTGCCGCCAAAAAATAAACGTTAGAGTAAAAAAGTATGAACATTGTTGCCGATATTATTTCATACAATATCTATACACTAAGAAAAATATCCTGTATACATACTAACCAGATCAATATTGGTACATGTATTGACATTGGCACATTCACTTAGGTTTTAAAAAATTCTAAGTCTCAGGTCACTAAAATTTTACTACCTAACTAATTATACCTTTGACTCGCCGATAAAAAATACTTAAAAGTCAGTGATTTGCCTTTTTGTAAACAATTACCTTCTAAAGTTGTTTGAATTGCAAAATTGAAAATGCAAAAAAATACTCGAAGTCCATGACTTATTGACTCCTAAATTATTTTTTTAATCCTTGAATCATTAGTGGGAAAATAAAATTAGTTTTAATTTATTACAAAAAAAAATATATTTATAAAGATCATCTAAAATATTGGGCATAGCTCCCGTGCATCAAGGTATCTGCTGCCAATATTATCATAGTCAATCAAAACAATTTCATAAAAAAACTCACAAAACCATTTTTATCAATACGCATGAACAAAAATCTTGAAATGTTTTAGTCATATTACTATCAAGAAAACGTAATCAGGTTCTACCTATTTAATAATGCAAATGGAAGCTGTAATCAATCTTGTGGTATTGTAATTTTTGTGTTAAATGAAAGTGATCGAAAACTGACCAATGACAAAGTCGATCAATGTGAATATTTGGAATATTTTAAATACCTTTCTAAGCCCCTGAATTTAAATATCAAAGAGGTCACTAAACTATGAAAATTAGTTATCAATTTAAATCAGATACAAGCTAGTTTAATTTAAAAACAAGTGATCGAAAACTGGACAATAACAATCATTGAGTGAATTTTAACATTCTCAGTTACCTAAAATGAAAAAGTAAAAAGGTCACTGGGAAGTAACGCTTTATGGTCATCCCTTCACCTTCTGGGTAACTTCTCATATTCTCTTCAGGTCTGTGAATCTTTGATAACAGCGTCTATGGTTACCGGCAATGTCAGGTATTACAAGTTGACTGTTGTCAAGTAACCTGACTGCAACAAGCTTCTATATATACCAAAACTCAATCGCTCTCATACAGGTTTGTCTAACCTGTGTGTGCATGATAAAAGTGACTCCTCGTCAATTTTGAGCAGAAACTCTCTTTCATAGGGGCCGCCATTTTTCTGCTACGGACAAACTGCATATGCTGCCTTGGTCTATTAAGGTCATTGCAATTTGGCTATTAAATTGCTTATATAACATTTATGACCACATGTTTTTGGGGGAACTTTGTCAAATATGCGTTAATAAATCTAGATCTTAATTAATATGCCAAAATATGCTATTCACCCGCCAGCCTGAAGCACTTTGTCACAATTTGCTAGTACGGCCCATGGCCCACTAGGGTTAAAGTCAATATCTTATGAGAGATGACAAACATGATAAAGAAACATCCTCACAGATCAGATACATGCATTAGCATATAATAATAAAAGGTTTGAATTTGAAATAATATACTTAAAAGATTTTAATATCAGAATTGATTTGATGACGAAGGTTTACCAATGGCAACAAAATGTTGAGTACGAGGCAATTCATACAAACCAGTTACGAGACGTCTCTCAAACTCACTGCAGGGTAAAAGCAAAAATACGAGTAGGAATTATATGATGAATATAAAAAAAACTCAATAAAAACGTTACTACATTCTCATAAACAGCTTGTATTATTTTCAAAAACAATAACTCCTTAAAATGACACAGAGCATGTTTCATGAGTATTGCATTTACTTGTTTTCTATAATTATCGGAAATTATAATTGTAAAAAGCGGAATTTCTTTGTCCAGTTAACATGTTGATAAGTTAAATGACCTTTTTGACACTGTCAACCTATGTTAGTCTTTGTGGCTCCTGGTAAGTTTTAAAATTACGTTTGAGTCATTTGCGCGCGCCATTGTTCGATTTTCGATCCCAAATAACGACCTAACCCGTTTATTGTCAATATAGTTAACTGAAAAGAATTAGGATTCTTATTTTCTGAAACAACCAATATATCTCGAAAAAATGACAGTTTGACATTTTTGACTCCAACAACATACTCTGTGACCTTAATTGTTTTCCTTGTGCTTTTAGCTTTCAGGTCAGTATTTTAGAATAAAAGTTTAAAAGTACTTTCATTTTCAATAAAGACTAAACGATGCCACTGCTTTGGTGAATATGTCTGTTTTTAAACATTATACAATAAATGATTGAATTGGTCACATATTGAGACTAATGACTTCCCCAACAAGCATATCGTGGATAACTATGATATCTATGACACCATAACTGTTTTGTCCAACGTGCTGAAAACAACGTGAAATGCAGCATCGCATATACACAATCTCCTTATTGGGAATAAATTAGCGCAAGTGATGACAAGTTCATTAATCAAAACGTTCTTGTTTTTACATTTCGTGATAGAAAGCCATTAGGAATTACTCGAGGGTTTTATTGGCTTCATGCTTGCTGGCGTTAGCATTCATTTTAAAACTTATGTCGATAAAAGTGATTTGAGTTTATGGACATGATTTTGCATATGCAAAACAATACTGCCATTGTATAAGAAAATGCGATATTATCTTTGAAGTGTCAAAACATTATAAAAATTCATTTTTTAATATTGATTTGACTGTGATTACGAAATCAACAGATTCAGTTTTGTAACTATAAGATAGAGAAGCAGACATCAAATGATATAATTCCTCAAGCTTTAAAGTCAACTAGGCCAAGAATACCATATACAATTAGTGTCCCTTATTTCAGGTTAATGGTCTGTCTGTGAAACTCAATAAGATCAATACATCTAAATAAAAAATCCTTATTTTCGGCGGAGCTAAAAAGGAATACAAAAGAAGTTTTAATATCGGGGACACCATACTTGAAAATGTAGATAATTATCCACATCTTGGTGTAACATTACAGAAAAATAGTAAATTACTAAAACCAAACGGCGATTAGTTGAAAAAGCAACGAAGGCTATGTTTTTTATATTAAGCCAAGGTAGAAAATTTAACCTTTCCATCGAGTGTCACTTAAAAATGTTTGATTGTATGGTTACCCAAATTCTTTTATATGGTTGTGAAATTTGGGGTTTATGTTTTAAAAATGTCCATATTCGTTTTCTTAAATATTTAACTTCACTGCGGAAATGTACTCCTAAAACTACATGGTATATGGGGAATTTGGGAGATTCCCTCTTATAAACGTTATCAAAAGCAGGATGGTATGTTTCTTGGGCTAAACTTACATCTGGAAAATCTTCCAAATTGAGCTCCTTGGTCTATAAATTTATATATTTGGCAAACATGAACATAAATAAACAATACCTAAACTTCCTGCACTACAATAACTTGTTGAAATTCCGAACTTCTAATCATTATCTCCCAACTGAAACAGGTAAATGGCGTCGAATCCCTGTAAGTGACAGGTTATGTACTCTTTGTGATTTAAACGATATTGGTGATGAATTTCATTTTTTATTTTTATGCCCGAAAATAGAACTAGAAAGAAAAAAAGTATGTTCACAAATATTTTTATATCAGACCAAATATGCACAAAATGAAAACTCTGTTTAATACCAAAAAGTTAGAAACTCTAAGAAAATTGTCATTATTTTGTAAAATCATCATGTCGCATTTTAAGAGATAAGATATTATGGAATGGCATGTCAGCCTTTTATTGTATTGCAATGTATTATGTATCATTGTATATATATCCATGTACCTCTTATGCTGCAGTTTGCAGCCTGAGTGTAATAAAGTTAAGTTCAGTTCAGATTCATCTACACATCCACTATTTCACAGTACCGTATTTGGTTTCATTTGGAAAAGGTTTTTCACGTTAAGTATAATGACTTGATGACAATGATTTTAATCTATTAATCTAAACTGTCTGTAATTATTTACCTCCGGGGGTCCGTCAAGAAGATTGAAGAAGCAGAAAAGAAATGCAAATGTGTTTGCATGAGTGTCTAATCCACAGCCACAATATACACTTTATGCATGATGACCTCTCTTGAAATGTGAAACTATATATTCTCTTTCACCAAGGCACAGACAGTGTTTAAGAAAATACAAGTGAAAATATGTTTGGATTGGTGTGCGAAGATTTTACCAGGTTCAATGTGAAATTGGTTAACGAGTATGAAATAATAAGAAATACATTCCGGTAAGTTGTTGGTAAGTTGATGGTATCGTCAATCAGGCATTGTTGCCTTCCTGTGAGTGTTTGTTTGAATCTCGTATGGTACACGACCAACAAAGTACAAGCATGCAGACATTGTTATCCCAACAACAGCAATGTTCCAAACATTTGACACAAGTAGTATTCTGAACCTTTCCAGTCATGGGACAAAACATGTCACAGACACCTGTCATTTTTACTGAGACACAGACATGATGATCGTGGAGATAGGTGGAAAAGTAATAATGTCAGGTACTTAAACAATATATTCGTATCGATTTCAAAGAGTGAAATGTTTCAAATGCTTTATGTACATGTAGTCACCCAAATTTAACCTGATTTTACACATAATTTTCTCAGCTATAGTTGTCAGTTCTCAGTTATCTTTTGAGTGATTTTACGACACTTCTTTTTTGTAAGAGCGCATTTTCTAGGTTGTAGAACCAGTCAAGGGGAAGTTACTCTAATTGTATAAGTTTAGACCATGTGTTTGAAAATGTTCAGTCGCTGGCCCCAGATCATTCAAAACTTCGGTAATATAGGTTTTATTGTTGATAATATTTAGCGATAATGTATGATAAATGTTAAAGAATATATTAGCCAAATGTCAAGTTTTTCTTGAGCTGTAATTTTGATGTAAATGTCAAAAGTTGATAGTTGCTCGGTGGTCACGCTTGATTAACCAGGCTAACTGGGAGTGACCTTGACCTTAAGTTTTCTGTAAAGCGTAGTTTCAACAAGTTTTAAGCTTTATAATACATAATTTGTGCTTTGTAAATGTAGGAAAATGTAAGTAACAACAGAAAAATATTTGTAACATGATTTTAATAGGTATTTTATTTAATTTACAGTCAATCAATCCGTACAAGGCTTAAGCAACAATACACATCATTGTCAATCAAGCAAGTCTCAAGTGTTTGTCAGTGATGCTTCCAAGTTGTGTACAAGTTTCAAGACACAATAAACCCTATAGATGAATCAGAAGCTTAGTCGTCTATATTGCATTGACGAAGTTGAAGATAAGAAAGTGACTGAAGCACTAGTAAAATGAGCACAGAAGTAGAAAGTGAATTGAAGTTTAAAGAAGAAGTTGAAGAAGGTGATGAAATTAGGACATTAAGAAGTGAACCAGGTGTCCGAAAAGTTGTTAGGAATAGACAAGTTACTGAAAAGGCTAAGGACTTTTGGAAAGATGTTTATTTCAAGGAATTAAAAACACATGTCAAGAAATTACAGACTTTACAGACTAGTGTCAGAAACTCATTGACTGATGGCAGTGATATAAAGATAGTTAGATCCTGTCATTCCAAATGGTTAAAATATTATGAAATCCTCTTTGACAAAAGAGATGAATATGTCAAATTTCTGACTGATGCTGAGGTTGTGAAATTTGAAAGTGACTTTTGGGATTTAGTTATGGCCGATAGCAGGTTTTTCAAGAATGAAGTTGAACAATGGGTAGCCAATGCTTCAGTGAGACAGCAACACAAGCAAGGACAAGCTGACCAGGAAGATATGCTGTCGAGGGAAAGTAGTGTTAGGGATTCTAAGGTTGGTAGTAGGTCAGTTGCGTTGTCATCGGCAAAAGTGAAGGAGAGACAGTTGAAAGTAGAATTAGAGACAGAAAGTATTGCATTGCAGAAAAGGCACCAGATACGGTTGGCTAAACTAAAATTACAATTGGAAGAAGAAGAATTAAACTTAAAGACTAAGATTGCTATAGCTCAGGCAAAGGAAAGAATTATCGAAGAAGAGCTTGGTTCAGTATCTGACTATCAGGACATAAAATCTAAATTAGGTGATGTGCCTTTGTTACAGACCGAAAAGATAAGACTTGGTGACAAATTCACATATGGTCAAGAAGATAAGAAATCAAGTGCTCCAAGAGAGTCAGTAATTGAACATGACTTGTGGAAAACCAGTCTTGAGGCAGTCGTCAAGCAGATGAAGAAACCACCCCCTGATATTCAACCGTTTGATGGTGACCCACTCAAGTATAGAAGATTTCTGCGACAATTCAAATCTAAGATTGTTGTCAACTCTGATGACAATGATGAGAGAATGAACTATTTGGAGAAATATACTGTGGGAGCAGCTCATAAAATTGTGTCAGGATATAGTGTTCTTGAAGGTAATGTTGGTTACCCAAGTGCATTGCGTGCTCTAGAAGAACGATACGGAAATGATGAGCATATTGCAAATGCTTTTATAGAAAAGGGCAAAAACTGGAAACCCATTAAGTCAGATGACTCTGTATCCCTTGATGAATATTCAATGTTTTTGACAGAATGTGAAAATGCAGTTAATAGCATTCCTGCGTTGCAGATTCTTGGAAATCTTGACCACATGCAGCAGTTTGCAAGGAAGTTACCTTTTTCTTACCAGGAGAAATGGAGAAATGTGGTTGCTCGGAAAAGAGAACAACATATTGCTGTACAGTTTAGGGATTTTGCTGAATTTGTACGCTTCGAAGCAAGAAAAGCATCAGATCCTATTTTCGGAAAGGATGCACTCAAAACACCTCAGATTCAGATTAAACCAAGCAAACCAAGGGATAAAGAAAGGTCATTCAAGTCAACTACAATGGCAACTGAAGTACATGTTGATGCACCTCAGAGTGACAGTTCAAGAAATGTGTCTGCAAGCTCGAAGTGGTGTGTTTATTGTGAATCACCAAGGCATGATACTCAAAGGTGCTATAAGTTTAAGGACCTTTCCATTACGGATAAATTACAATTTTTGAAAACAAAAGAACTGTGTTTCAAATGTTTGACATACGGTCATATGGCCATAGGGTGTTTGTTTGATGTGAAATGTGACATTTGCAAGAAAAGACATCAAACTTTCCTTCATACTGATGGCGTAGTAAGTGTGAAAAGACAAGCCAAGCCAAGTAATGCAGAATCCACTTCTAAACAAGTATCAAGTGTGTGTACCGACAAAAATGATGACTGTCTGAGTTACGCAGCAAAAGCTTGTTCTGAGTATTGTACTCTAGCCATTGTCCCTGTAAAGGTCAGGTGTAAGAACAGTTTGACAGTTGTGGAAACATATGCCTTTATGGATCCGGGAAGTTCAGCGTCATTCTGTACTGAACAGTTAATGAGAAAACTCGGAGCTCAAGGTCGCAAGAAGAAGATAACGCTTGAAACTATGAGTGATACACACACATTGAGCACTTGTGAAGTAAATAGCATAGAAGTTTTTGACATTGAGATGAAGAATGAAGGTGTAGGCATTCCCACGCTGTACACAAAGCAAAGTCTGCCTGTATCTAAGACTCATGTTCCAACCAAGGAAGATATTTCAATATGGCCTCATCTACAAGCTGTTGAACTTCCTAAGATCAATGCTGGAATTGGTCTGCTCATAGGAAACAACATTCCTGATGCATATGCACCCCTTCAAGTTATTACGGGACCCCGTGGTAGCCCACATGCCACTGAAACTCAGCTTGGCTGGATTGTGTGGAATGTTCTACGAAACGGTGGAGAAGGAACGATAGCCACTGTGAATAGAATTGAAATTCTTGCTGTAGAGGATACAGAAGGGCTGAAGAGACTTGAAAACATGTACAAGAAGTCTCAGTGTATCGACTTCCCTGAGACTACAGTTGACGAACTTACAGCTCACTCAAAGGAGGATGAAATATTCATTAGAAAGGTTGAAGACAGTTTAGTGTTTCAGGATGGTCATTATTACATTGATTTGCCCTTTCGGAGGGAGAATGTTCAGATGCCGGACAATCATTCACAGGCACTGCAAAGACTTCAAAGTTTGAAGACCAAGATGAAGAAGAGTAATACATTTTGTAGGGACTATATAGACTTTATGAATAAGCTCATAGAAAAGGGTTATGCAAAAAGAGTGTCTGAGTCTGAGTTGACAGGAAAAAGTGGAAAGAACTGGTATATACCTCACCATGGCGTGTACAATGAACACAAACCAGGGAAAATCAGAGTCGTGTTTGACTGTGCAGCTGTATATTAGGGCACCTCTTTGAACAGTCAACTTCTAAGTGGACCGGACTTGACTAATTCACTTCTTGGAGTACTAATGCGTTTTCGCCAGGAAAATTATGCCATTATGGGTGCGAACACTGCACTGTTGCGGACAGCTGAAGACAACAAGCACACAACACCGGAAGAAATAGTAAGTGTTGTTGAGAAGGGATTCTACGTTGACGATTGTTTGAAAAGTGTAGAGTCTGAAGAAAAGGCCATTGACATGATCCAAGGTGTAAGCAATTTGTGCCAAAGAGGAGGGTTCCATATCAGTAAATGGGTGAGCAACAGCCATAGGGTGATGGACACAGTTTTACCAGGTGAGAGAGCCAAAGGATGCCAGAATCTTGATTTGGAGACTAATAGCTTGCCAACAGAGAAGGCTTTGGGTGTTTACTGGCAAGTTGAGAATGACACCCTTGGATTCAAAGTGGTTTCGAAAAGACGCTCTCCAACAAGAAGAGGGATTCTCTCAGTTGTTAGTTCAGTGTTCGATCCCTTAGGACTTGTATCTCCCTTTGTCTTGAAGGCCAAGATATTGCTGCAGGACTTGTGTAGACAAGAATACTCTTGGGATCAAGAGATACAGAACAATGAACTACAGAACTGGGAACAATGGACTGCTGAGTTGCCATTCATTGAAAATATACAAGTTCCAAGATGCCATAAACCTACTGGATTTGGCAATGTTATAGACTATCAAATTCACATATTTAGTGATGCCAGTGAGGTTGGATATGGAGTTGCTTCATATGTGAGACTCACCAATGAACTGGGTCATGTTCATTGCAGCCTCCTGCTGTCCAAGTCAAGAGTTGCACCTTTAAGAAAAGTTACCATACCACGGATGGAGCTTACAGCAGCAACAGTAGCTGCACGTCTCAGCAAGGTGATTCTCAAGGAATTAGAGTATCCAGATCTAAAGTTCAAGTTCTGGACAGATAGTACCTCCGTACTGCGTTACCTAGCAAACGAAAAGACAAGGTTCAAGACTTTTGTAGCCAACCGCATTTCGAAGATCTTGTCGCTGACAGAAGTGAAACAATGGGGTTATGTAAGTACAAGTGATAACCCAGCCGATGCAGCATCCAGAGGCTTAAGTATCCACAAGCTCAAGTCATCAACAATTTGGTACAATGGACCAGATTTCCTATGTCAAGATGAAAGTTACTGGCCACAGATTCCAAATTCCATTCAGACTTGTGTTAATAGTGCAGACCCTGAAGTGAAAAAGACAGTAAGCTCAACCACAATCCCTAGCTCTTCAAGTGCTATAGACGCCTTGATAAATCACTATTCCAGCTGGAGTAAACTCAAACGAGCAGTAGGGTGGATCCTTTTAGTGATTCAAGTCCTGATGTACAAGGCGAAATCAAGGAAGCCTGTAGAAAGAATTGACAAGCAGATGACTTCTGAAATCATCAAGAATGCAGAAATTGTCTTGATCAAGCATGTACAAGGCCAGTTCTTCAAGACTGAGCTCAAGGTGTTACAAGTTGAACAACCTTATCCAGAGTGTAAGAAGTCTGTGAAAGGATCAAGTGCCATGTTTAAACTAGACCCTATCTTGAAAGACGGCATAATCCGAGTAGGCGGTCGTCTCACAAGAGCGGAAATAGCATTTGAAAGAAAGCACAAAGTTATTCTTCCTAGCACATCTCCAGTATCTATGCTGATTCTACAAGAAGCTCACAAGAGCGTAGGACACATGGGAAAAAATGCAATGCTTTCTTATGTTAGACAGAAATTCTGGATTCTAGGAGCTGGTAAGCTCATAAAAGGCCTCATTTCAAAGTGTGTGACTTGCCTCAAGTATAAGGCCAACTCAGTGCAGCAGAAAATGTCAGACTTACCTGAAGAGAGACTTAAGGCCGACCAACCTCCATTTTCCTACGTTGGTATGGATTATTTTGGTCCATTCTATGTAAAAAGAGCAAGAAGCACTGTCAAGCGGTATGGTGTAGTTTTCACTTGTATGAGTATCCGTGCCATCCATCTTGAAATAGCGCATTCATTAGATACAGATTCATGTGTGCCGCTAGTGATTCGCTCTGATAATGGGACAAATTTAGTTGGTTGCGCTAAGGAATTGCGTGATGCTCTACAGGGTCTGAATGAGAGAAAGATACATTCGTTTCTTCTTTACAAGGGAATAGACTGGCGTTTCAATGTACCCACAGCTTCCCATCACGGGGGTGTTTGGGAGCGTATGATACGCACGGTGAGGAAAATTCTCTTCTCAGTTTTGAAGGAACAAACAATAAAACTTGACGATGAAGGTCTTAGCACCCTAATGTGTGAAGTTGAGATGATAATCAATGGTAGACCTATCACAGAAGCGCAGAGTAGTCAAAAGGACCTGTCACCACTTACACCAAATCACCTACTATTGTTGAGACTAGGGGATGCAGGATTTCCTCCAGGAACCTTCACACCAGAAGATGTGTACAGTCGTCGAAGGTGGCGTCAAATACAATACCTTGCTGACATATTCTGGAGAAGGTGGAAGGCTGAATACCTACCTCTGCTTCAGACAAGGCAAATGTGGCTGAGTGGTAAAAGAAACATGAAAATTGGTGATGTAGTGTTATTAATTGACAATACGCCAAGAAACTCGTGGACACTAGGACGAGTTACTCAAGTGATTCAGGACAAAAGGGGATTTGTACGAAGTGTGCATGTAAAAACGGACAAAACTGAATTGGTTCGACCAATATCTAAACTTGTACTCCTTATGTGTGCTGAGGATAATCCATGAACATTCACATCTGTTGTATGATGCAAGTTCTTAGAACTCTAGCTTTCAGTAGTACATACATGGTGAAAGATTTTATGATCATATTTTGGTAGAGTTAGAACTTACAAGTTTAGTCTTTTAAAGGGAATGTTGTTTTGTTGTAACCAGTTCCTGTAATTTTGTGCGGATAGCTAGTCAAGCCTCTTTGTAAGCCAGTTTTTCTGTTAAATTTAAAATAATTTGTTTAAATAAGTATTATTTGAATTAATTTTGTCTCTTTGTAGTATGGTAGGATTGGTAATTGTCCCTTAAAAAGGTTCAATTAAGGGGGCGGTGTGTAGTCGCCCAAATTTAACCTGATTTTACACATAATTTTCTCAGCTATAGTTGTCAGTTCTCAGTTATCTTTTGAGTGATTTTACGACACTTCTTTTTTGTAAGAGCGCATTTTCTAGGTTGTAGAACCAGTCAAGGGGAAGTTACTCTAATTGTATAAGTTTAGACCATGTGTTTGAAAATGTTCAGTCGCTGGCCCCAGATCATTCAAAACTTCGGTAATATAGGTTTTATTGTTGATAATATTTAGCGATAATGTATGATAAATGTTAAAGAATATATTAGCCAAATGTCAAGTTTTTCTTGAGCTGTAATTTTGATGTAAATGTCAAAAGTTGATAGTTGCTCGGTGGTCACGCTTGATTAACCAGGCTAACTGGGAGTGACCTTGACCTTAAGTTTTCTGTAAAGCGTAGTTTCAACAAGTTTTAAGCTTTATAATACATAATTTGTGCTTTGTAAATGTAGGAAAATGTAAGTAACAACAGAAAGATATTTGTAACATGATTTTAATAGGTATTTTATTTAATTTACAGTCAATCAATCCGTACAAGGCTTAAGCAACAATACACATCATTGTCAATCAAGCAAGTCTAGAGTGTTTGTCAGTGATGCTTCCAAGTTGTGTACAAGTTTCAAGACACAATAAACCCTATAGATGAATCAGAAGCTTAGTCGTCTATAGTACAAATCACAGAAATATCATCAGAAATTTAGAGAATTTCAAAAGGGGGGCACAGGTCTGTTCAAAATTAGGGGGAGGGGACGTCCATCTGGGGTCTTCCTTTCTTGTAATTTTCAGATGAGGCGGGTCGACCCCTTGAAACCTCACTTCCCCTAGTCCCTTGTTGTTGCACGTCACTTCCCCTCGTCTCATGTTGCACATCACTTAATAGAAAAACATTTTTGTTCAAAGAAAGGTCTCGGACATTTGTACCATTACCCCTCCCGTTCTGTTTAAATCATAAACATGTTTTTAAAATTAAAATTCCTGTGGTTTCGATTATAAATAGTAGGCCAAACATCAATCTTGAAAACATTTTTTTTAATATGCCGTATATAAAGTACGTTGATACGTTGATAAAACTATAAAAATTATCTGTGCTGTTGAATCAGCTTTTTAAAAGAGGTTTTGTGAAGAATTTGTGAAGTCCCGACAGCAAGTAAATGTTTCACACATATTGTCACGTTTCAGTTACTATATCCAAAACTTCCTGCTATTAATATCATATTAAATCTCTTATTATCTATACGATTTTTATTGATATGAATACAAGAAAAACGCAACTTTTTACCGTGGTTTGAAAAGATAAAAATGATGATACAACAGCTAAAATAGAACTTTATTGGGGCAATATTCCCAGTAAAATATACTATGATATAGTGTCATTTCAGCCGCAGCTCTACTTGATATATTCAATTGTTTTTTTCAACTATTGAGGTATGAAGCGTTGATATGTGAGACGATGAGAAAACACAATATTAGCTTTTTCATACAGGGCAGTTAAATGTTTAAAATGATTTATGTACAAATCACAGAAATATCATCAGAAATTAAGAGAAAAACACAAATTACGCATAAACTAAGATCAGTTTCACTCCGTCATACGAAAGACAAACACATATATTCTTCTAATGTTTTTTATGTGTATTTTTGTATTTATGTTAATTTGAATTGATCGAGTCTACCAGTTATGTCACCAAGCTATTTCGGTATTAGCACAGATTTACACGGACTGGATACAGGTGCAAAATAAATAACTAATAAATAATAAAATGACTAAATGAGTAAGACATGGAAAGGTATATACAATACATGCAAACTTCTTTACGCCTCCAATTCAGTCATTTATAAGCAATCTGGGTAAAACTAGCTGTAATGTTAAAACTATTCTTCTTTACAGACTTCTAGATCTGAGATCTATTAAGTTACTTTTTATTTATTTAGTCGTTCTCTATTGGAATAAGAATTTGAAATTGCATGTGATGTACGTCAAGATGGTTAATCAAGCCGTAAAGAAGATATGATAAGTGTTTGAAATTAATATCTAGAAAACTAGCCAAAATTTGAAATAATTGTAAACGTTATAGAAAAGAGAGGAAGATAGAATTATTTTCCAGGCGTATATAATATCTCTTTGTCTGTAAGAGCTTATGCATTTAAACCTGCCTGAGTTAAGTCAAGAATGAACATTTGGTGACTTTTCTTGCTTTCAATCTTGCTGCTTTTAGTTAGTTTGGTTACTTAAACCAAGTCCTTTTCCGGACGGTATTGGATGCAAATGGCAGACGCCGAATATAAGGCAATCTATAATCCTATCATCTTGAGCCGGGTCTACCAGGAGGGTGGATATATGTCAATCCTAACTGAAAGAAGAAGATAAAGAAGACTGACTTCACTTTATTGAAACCCATTCTTCTACCACTTCCCTTGTAAAGTAGTCATTGTGTGTGGAGTAAAATAACCTGCCACCTTAATGCCTCTCACAAACTCGTTTGTGCCATTGTGTCCATAGAAGTCAACTCAAAATGACAGTAGGCACAGCATTATTTCACATTTCAGGAGCTGCATCTTCCAAAAAATGAAGGTGACATGGCTCCCGTGCTTATTGTTGAGTTCGTGCGAGTCGTTAAGTGAAAATTAAACACTGGCTTGTAATCAGAATAGCACATTGTCCATTCTAACACTAGATTTGTACGGCTCTAAAACTGTTGAAGATGAAATGATTCAAGAGGGGTTATATAGCCTGTTTTTGTATAAATGTTATGATTTTATCATATTTCGATTTTGATATGAAATAGTTTGGAGAGTTGTATCTTATATAATGATGACTGTATGAAATTTCAAGGATGAATGAAAATATAGCATTTTACTTTCAAGTTACGTATTGGTGGTTTGCCAAAAGCCGTAATTGTTATTTCATTGCACTTGTATTAATAAAAACGTACTGCATCATTAAAAAGCTTAACAGCTTGAAGGCCCCATGAAAGTACACCAAAATGGGATATCAAATTAGGATTGTTACACTATTTCATCTTCTGAAGCTTTTTTCATCCACTAATTAACAAGAATCCAAACATATTTTATCGTTTCATAAACAAATAATTACCTGGGGCTATTGCAGTGATTACAATGTAACCACCATGTAAGCGATACAAATCTGTGTCTTGAAAGCAATTGCCCGCGGACTGGATTTCCCAATGCTTGTGTGATAAACACTCTCCCCTGGTCACTACAAGTGAAAACCTCTTCCAGTGAAAGCATCTTGATTATGGAGTTGCTCGTTTGCGTTTACAAATTTTAAAATTACAAATACCACGCCCGAGAGGAAGTTATTGTGACCCACTCTGTTTGATGAGAACATTCACTTTAATTTTTAATCCAACCATTGTTTTTCAAAGGGTATAATGGACTACATTACTGGTTTAATCATTTCATGGTTTGAGAAAAACACTACATCATCGATGATCAGATTGATTAACCGATTAAGTTACCAATTGAAAATGTCATGTCTTGGTAAAGAAAAGCTAACCAGCACCCTACCTCCAAACAAGAAATCAAAAGCACGGTTTATGATTGATTTATTTTTTTGATTTTCCAAAAGTAAAACACTAGTTTACGCTAAATGATAAATGTGTCAAAACATCTCTTTTATCATCCGGATAATCTGAAGTCGAAGAAATTAGCATCAAGCAAAAACCATTGGCGGTCAAATTTGTGTGAACACGTTTTAATCATTTGAGATAGGGAAATCGATTGGCATAGCTTAAACAAGATGTTCCTTCGTTTTAAAGCTGCTATTTTGATTATAATTCATTGTCTTGCAACTGACGACATTTATTTCCGATATCCGATATCGTGTGATGACTTCAATTATCTGAAAACGTTCTCATGCCCCTTTCAAAATATGCTAACAACGGTATCAACAAAATGTACTATCTTTGTAAGAAAGCTAGAATACATCAATTCAATGATAGACATCAGAATGATGTGCGATATCATCTTTCATCAATTTGGTTTCTATTTGAAACTCAAAATGGATTTACTAAAAAGTTTAATCTTCGCATTCATTTTACAATACGTAAGATATGTTTAAACAAATTAAGAAAATAACCTCCTCATTAATTCATATTTAGATCTCGTGAAATATTAAAAATGTAAATCAGTTTACAGTGTTGCTCACCAAAATATAAATTTATCTTTTAGAAAACATAAAACATTTGTTTGAATTCTACAATTTATAACCGAGCAGTACTTAAGCACCCTCAGCACTGTTTAATTTGTTTATGTATTGTAACTGTAATTACAATCATATTTTCAGTTTGGAGCTATGATTAAAATCACATTTTCAGTTTGGAAAACAAATTTTTTTTTCCTTAAGGGATTATTGTCGAACTGACTGACATCTCAAAATACCAGGAGTAACCCTTACAGTACAGAGATAATGATAGCATTGCCCTTTGACAATTGGCATTGGTGTCCCGTTTTTTTCCCTGCAAACATTAAAGACGGTTTTTATTGTTTTAGATCTAAGAACTCAATTTCTCACGTTCACACTTGATGGTTGACCTTCGCAAGTCACATACCTGTGTACATTTTTTTCCGAGTGATATATCTGTTAACAGTTGCTGCTTCAACTGAACAATATGCCCGTTTGGCAATTAAATATAATACCATGTTGATATCACATGATTCATTTAATATGTTACATATGGAAACACACAAATAACCACCAACGTTGATACGTCTCTAAAATTATGAGAGGCAATTTGAAGTCTTACGTCAATATCTCAGCTGCATTTTTAACAATAGTATTACAGAATTAAAGATCGACTGATATATTTCGTGATTCATTTAGATGTATTCCAATTTGACAGTGACTTACCACTAAATTTGTTGAATCGGTCTATAAACAACATAAATAGGGCTTTTTCAAAACACCTGCAAATCAACACCAGTGAACAGAAATGAAAGGGCCCGTGGTCAGTAAAGCGTGAATCCTGTCGCATGACGTGATTGGTGGCGTCCCTATAATCTCGTTACTGATAAAAGAACAACTCTTGCTTTTTAAACCACCGTTTAATCAAATTAATAGTCATAAAAAACTCAAACCTTCGATTCAACATATCTTTAGATATTTGTATTGTTACACTATTGAGCACTATCCGACAGCATGTGTACATCAATTACCACGTCGATTATGTAATCCCATCGCATTCACATCTTATTCTTAATTTAATGGTCTCTTATTACACCTCTTACGTCTTTGGTATACTAGCGGTATTTGTCAAACGTCTTGTCATACTGGCGTAACTCTTGGCATTCGACTGCTTCTTAGTATAGTAGAAAACTTTTATTTATTATTGCAGCATTTTAAAATGTAGATCGTTTGGAAGCTTTACCAAATTTTTTAGGATGTTTCACTTGTGCCAGGTACAATATCATATCATTAGTTCTCACATTCAAAGACATAACATAGCCACACGATGTTAGATGTAATATTGGGTAACAAGATATGTTAGGTAAATACAAAGAAATTATCCACTTATCCACAAGAAAAGAACATTTTCTGTCTCTACACTGAAAATTTATGACATTGTACAAAAAACTTTCATATTTCTCGAGACAGTTTACCCCTCATATCAATAAATACAATAATACAACAGTACGTGTTATTCAATAGTGTATCCCGCGTGCAGGGATTCTCAATCAAAATGAAATTGGCGGTAATGATATCTTGAGGCAGTAACATACCATATTTATGAATTCTTTACTTCTGGCTGTTGAAATAGCTTACAAATACAGAGATAAACAAAATGCCGGCCTCCTAATTCGTGAGACAATGGGCGTGGCTTCAAGTCATGCTTCTATGATTTTGCCAAAACTAGAGGATAAAAAGAGTCTTGATAGAGTTAAAGTGTATATTTTCTCATTTTTGCCAAGTGTGTTCCAGAGGGAATATGAATGATAAGCTATTTAAGTATCTGATGGGAACATGATGTTCCTTAATCTCCAAAAAAAATAACATCCTACTTCAACAGCGTAATTGAATCTGCTGATCGAGCTCCTTCAATATATCCTCCAAAGTCCTGATATCCTTTAGGCCAAAAGCCCCGTATCGCTAGCTATCTAACCAGCCAAAGAGACGACTCGCATCCAGCAACAGCGGAAAATTCAAAAGAGTAGTTTCCAAATCCTTGGATAATGACATTTCATTGACTGAAACAATAACAGATGAGCACAGCCACGAACATAAGGCCGCGCGAGCCGTACGAGGGATTTGGCCCAAAGGAGATCAGGTTAAAAATAATAACTTTTGGTAGAAAGATGTTTCAACACCTATTTACATGATATTTGCAATAAGTTTACAAGTCATGGAACAAATGTTTGCTCAGCAGGTGTAAAATATATCAGTTAGTGTTTCAAATATTAATATCCATTGTTGTCATAAGTTTGTCCGGTGTTGTAAGATAACTCACTAAAGTTAAAAAATCCAAAAGCCTATGTATGTTGAAGCGATTATAATTCTGTCAGAGAATGATAACCAAACTCCTTGATGTTGAATCTTCAAATCTTTCCTACCCGTTTAATAAAATATTCGCAGATAGATAGCTAAAAAATAAAATAATCATACGTTTCTTGATGTCAAGAACACAGCGTTCGTGTAAATTCAATAAAACAGGTACATGTTTGACAAAGATAAGTTGATAGTGTCAGCTTTAATGAGTATCCTGTGACCCTGTGGTTTCCCAATTCCTGTTCATTTAAAACGATTTGGTGGCACAAGGTGATTGAATATACCGTCTAACACATGAACATGTAAGTGCAATCACGCATGCTATTTTTTTTTATTTTGACAGTGTATTTGCAAGTACTGCTCAATAGTGTTCGCCTGTTTTTTGTTGACACAAAGTTTTGCACATTTCCTTTTATGTGTCATTTGTGCCAGAAATTATGATGCATCAATGAAATGCATTATACGTTAACACAATAGAAGTAAGCAAATACTGCAAATTGAGAGTAACGAAATAAATGAAGTGAGTGAAGTCATCACAGTGTCAGGTTACAGGGATATATTTTCTTTTTACGGGTAAGTTAAATACAGTAATAAGGGATTTGAAGACTAAAGTAAGCCCAGTTCTTCTGGCTAAGGGTAGCGTGACACGTGACCATCCGTATATAAGCGGGATGCACGTGCAGGTAACTTAACAGTCAAAATTCACACCTTGTGTGTTTCGGGTGGTGTACCAGGAATTTTGGCGTGAGTATTGCTTTGTTGGGCATGTTTAATAACTTTAGTGTTTCATTATAAGAATGTTTAGTGTTGCAATATGTAGAATGTTGATATATTTTGTAAATAGAGATTTTATTTTATTGTGCGGATGTATTTAATTGTGTTCATTTTGAATTACATGATATTGTGTTCACGTGGCGTGGCATATCATTATGGTTGGATAACTATATTGTTTGTAACAGTTCATTTAAAAACTACATGAAATTAGTAATCGTCCCTAGTAATCGTCCACAGTAAGGAGCGAGTGTTTATGAATATCATTATTTTGATATAGTGATGTATGGAGTATTAAACCCCTATGTCGTTGCGAAGAAAGGCTCCCTTATGGCTAGGCGGTGACTAGGCATCTGTTGTAATACAGTTGTTGTAAAAGAGTGTATTAGTACATTCGATGTAAGTATATGTAGCATCTCAAATATACAGTAGTAAGGCAATGTGACTTTGCTTTGTAGTGTCCCGGTCAACTGTTGATCTGGTAATGTGTGGAAGTCTAGATTCGGATGCTCCCCGAATCTAGCACGGGGTAGACGGCCTTGAGCAGTCTACGGAAGGGGAAAGGTGAGGCCTGGTCCGGGACGTCCAGCAGTCACCTGACTCCGACCATGTGTACCTACGACGGTACAGGTGTCCTCGTTGCACTTGGCAAGTACAACGCCCGCTGAAGTTATGTTTCATGGACACCATCAACGCCATCTGTGAACCGTATGTTGTATAAACACGTGTAGTGTGAACTGTATATAACCAGCAACGCCATCTGAACCGTATGTTGTATGAACACGTGTATTGTGAACTGTATATAACCAGCAAAGCCATCTGTGAACCACAGGCTTTATGAACACGTGTATTGTGAACTCTAATAAGTTGTGTTGATAAGGATGTGTGTATTGATGCCTTTACAAATTGAGTTGTTCATTATTTCATGTGTTTGTGTATATTGTATGTACTTTTGGGTGTCACAGGGGTGTTTACAGGAAGTAATAGAAACAAGTAGTAGTGGTATTTTCTTCGGGTAATTGTAAGGATAGTGTAGGTTAGGTAGCTAGTAAATAGGAAACTTTTGGGTGGGTGGTTAATTCAGTTTGTTTTGTGTAAATAAATTTATTCATTCCACTCTCGGGTTTGTTTTCCTTTGATACGTGACACAGAGTGATATTCGTGCCATGGTGTAAAAGGTAGTCAAATACTTCAAAAGAGGATATTGTGCTACATCGTCATTTTAAAGCAAATTCTATTAGTTTCAGCTGAATTTGATGAAAAATATGATCTTCTATATATCTATTATTCTGAAAGCGGGCACATCCCAAAATCATACGAATCACATTATTAGATATCGCAAGCCATCTTAGACTGTTTCATATAACTTTTTTTTTATCAAAAAGAAATGTTAATACCTAACTGAAATATAAGCCCATTTTTTAAAAACCACTTAAGGTTTGATAAGGATAAGTACGAAACAGAGTTCATCCTACCCAAGGGAAAAGATCTTTAGTTACAACTTTTATCATTCGAATGTGTATGATAATTTCCTAATGGGTTGTGATAGCTCGCGGTAACTGTAAAAAAACAGAAAAAAACCATACTGAATATTAATTTTGATGAAATTGATGTGGACAGATCAAAATTAATGTGAAGTGATTGTAAAAAATCGTGAGATTAAATGGAAATTCGGTGTTGAAAGAAGACGTGATAAAATATACAATCAGACAAGCTACTTTCATAAGTATGTGGTAGTTTATATTTGAGCCCTAATGTTCTTAAACTGTATTCAAAACTGATTTAATTTGGGATTTTGTCAAATGGAAGCAAAAGTTTTAACATCGTTGGAAAATAATGTGGCAATGCATAAATCTTAAGATTTTTGATCACCCGATCAAATGCAAACATGGAAATTGTATGAGGTCTCTCGAACGTACTCACTACAGTCAAATAGCAACAAATAGCATTTCTATGAATATGATAGTTGTATTTTGATTTGGATGGATACGGAAACCATCTTGTCTTCATCCTGCTAAATCAACGTGTATGAATCCGCTCTCGTTCCATTCTAAAATCCTAAATTCTTTCGGGCTAAATCTAGAAATCTCGATTTCGCATAGAGAACCGACATCCCCATCCTTGGACACCACAGTGCAATTACATCAAGTAAGATTCACAATGCCATCAATACAGTACAATGACGCCATAAACCTGAATATACAAGTTTATGGCAGTTTTGGATCAAATGACTGGTAAGTAAGGAAAGCGTTTTCAGATGATAAAGTAAAAGCTAATAAAAAATGGGTTTTGATCAAATTAATAATCTCACAATAATTTTTTATATAAAATGTACCAAAATTCATTGATATAATTTTAACAGGCAACTACTGTCGAAATATTTAACAACAGACCTGGGCCAAATCGTCTAATTTTCATTAACTCATCGATCCATTGTTCTAATATTCAGTACATGAACCGTTGCCTTCTCCTTGAAGTGCGAGTTCTGCCGCTACGTCAATGTTGATGTACGGCATGGTGCTGGCATCGTCAAGAAATGCGTTAACTGTGATGTTATCCATTCCTTGGTATATAGAGACACAACTCATTGCTATGTATCGTGAGTTTGGTTCAGTTGTGTGTGATGGCTCCCCTTCATGGCCGATGCAGTCTCTGTAGCTTTTCGTTCACACTGACTGAGTCTGAATTCGATGTTTCTAGCACATGTTGATGTTAAAATCTCTTATGTGTCCTCTCGCAACCATCTTATTATATTTAAATTCACCAGAGGTCCCAGTTTTTGCTCATGATGGTTTACACTTTTTTATTGCTTGATGTAATCAAAAGTGTCTATTGTCCCACTATTCTCTATGAAACCACGCTCTTTTACAAAATGTTGTTCTGTGTGTATGTAAACGAGTGCATCCTATACCTTTCAATTTAATCCTTCAACAGCAAATCTTTAGTTGATGCCTTTTAAAATCTTGCTTAACCTGTTTCTTTCAATAACCATATTGATGTCAGTGTCTTCTTTTCACCTACATTTAATCTTCTATTCGTATGACAAACTGTGACGGTATGCTTAGGACACCATATAATGTCCAAGCTCCTTTGTGACACGACATGTACGTCCATTTTGAAAGATGAAAAGAAAAAGATAACTGTTTTTACTATAGATACTTTTAATACAAATTCAAATAAACGCCTTTTTTATGTTTTTTCCTGAATCTTATTTTGAGCTATCAAATTATTTTGTTATTTTTCAGGTTGGTTCGTACATATCACCACATTGCATTGTATATATACATAATCGGAGTCAGGGTTTACCACAGAATTCTTTGTAACTACGTTCTATGTTAAGTACATGAATGACAGGAGATATCTCGTATGTTAACCAACGTTACAATGTTTGGAAAGTGTGTTGCCATTGGTACGCATACAGCCAACATTGTTCGAAAATGAATAACGAGTATGTAGACAAATCAACAGAGATTTTATTCTTGTACTACTGTCACAGACAAATGCTCCTTGTTTAGCTGACAAAAAGCGCTTGAACTTACATCACTCACCATTCAGATTCTAAGCCTCGCCTTATATAATGTCATATACCATCAATTAAGCCATTATGGTATACTCTCTATTTCGCTTTTGACACAAAAACGTCAGTTACTCATGTGGTTTACAGGTACCTATTCAGTGTTCTGGATATAAAACATTCGATATCACATGCATCTTATCATGTGGTTTACAGGTACCTATTCAGTGTTCTGGATATAAAACATCCGATATCACATGCATGTTATTATGTGGTTTACTGGTATCCATTCAGTGTTCTGGATATAAAACATTCGATATCACATGCATGTTATTATGTGGTTTACAGGTACCAATTCAGTGTTCTGGATATAAAACATTCGATGTCAATGCATGTTATTATGTGGTTTACAGGTACCTATTCAGTGTTCTGGATATAAAACATTCGATATCACATGCATGTTATTATGTGGTTTACAGGTACCCATTCAGTGTTCTGGATATAAAACATTCGATGTCACATGCATGTTATTATGTGGTTTACAGGTACCCATTCAGTGTTCTGGATATAAAACATTCGATATCACATGCATGTTATTATGTGGTTTAAGGTACCTATTCAGTGTTCTGGATACAAAACCATACTGAATATTAATTTTGATGAAATTGATGTGGACAGATCAAAATTAATGTGAAGTGATTGTAAAAAATCGTGAGATTAAATGGAAATTCGGTGTTGAAAGAAGACGTGATAAAATATACAATCAGACAAGCTACTTTCATAAGTATGTGGTAGTTTATATTTGAGCCCTAATGTTCTTAAACTGTATTCAAAACTGATTTAATTTGGGATTTTGTCAAATGGAAGCAAAAGTTTTAACATCGTTGGAAAATAATGTGGCAATGCATAAATCTTAAGATTTTTGATCACCCGATCAAATGCAAACATGGAAATTGTATGAGGTCTCTCGAACGTACTCACTACAGTCAAATAGCAACAAATAGCATTTCTATGAATATGATAGTTGTATTTTGATTTGGATGGATACGGAAACCATCTTGTCTTCATCCTGCTAAATCAACGTGTATGAATCCGCTCTCGTTCCATTCTAAAATCCTAAATTCTTTCGGGCTAAATCTAGAAATCTCGATTTCGCATAGAGAACCGACATCCCCATCCTTGGACACCACAGTGCAATTACATCAAGTAAGATTCACAATGCCATCAATACAGTACAATGACGCCATAAACCTGAATATACAAGTTTATGGCAGTTTTGGATCAAATGACTGGTAAGTAAGGAAAGCGTTTTCAGATGATAAAGTAAAAGCTAATAAAAAATGGGTTTTGATCAAATTAATAATCTCACAATAATTTTTTATATAAAATGTACCAAAATTCATTGATATAATTTTAACAGGCAACTACTGTCGAAATATTTAACAACAGACCTGGGCCAAATCGTCTAATTTTCATTAACTCATCGATCCATTGTTCTAATATTCAGTACATGAACCGTTGCCTTCTCCTTGAAGTGCGAGTTCTGCCGCTACGTCAATGTTGATGTACGGCATGGTGCTGGCATCGTCAAGAAATGCGTTAACTGTGATGTTATCCATTCCTTGGTATATAGAGACACAACTCATTGCTATGTATCGTGAGTTTGGTTCAGTTGTGTGTGATGGCTCCCCTTCATGGCCGATGCAGTCTCTGTAGCTTTTCGTTCACACTGACTGAGTCTGAATTCGATGTTTCTAGCACATGTTGATGTTAAAATCTCTTATGTGTCCTCTCGCAACCATCTTATTATATTTAAATTCACCAGAGGTCCCAGTTTTTGCTCATGATGGTTTACACTTTTTTATTGCTTGATGTAATCAAAAGTGTCTATTGTCCCACTATTCTCTATGAAACTAGTGAAACTAGAATTTGAGAAGCACTCAGAGGACATGACAAGGATTCTTACGTTTGAAATTCACCTTATTGTTGAACTTTTGGAAATGTTGATTTTATTGACAATTTTAATATTGAATTGCTTAAGTTGTGGAGATCAGCTTGTGATTGAGAACAGTCGAGTGAGCACAGGAACACTGCCCTTGAGTAGAGAACAAAGGACAAGCATGGGACCATTGATTGGTGCACGGGTAGTGTACTCCGGAGAGAAGCTGTATGACATAAGAACACAGTCACCCGACACAAAGGACAGCTTGCTATCTATCACTGGCTTACTGAATGAAGAAATTAAACAGCTTTCATCGCACGGCCACCTAAGGAAGAAAGACAAAATAAGGAAAACACAAAGAGGACGAAAGATTAATAAAATCCGAAAACCAGGCGTGGAATCTAAATTATCAGATCTGAAATTATGTGTTTTGAATGCTAGAAGTTCGAGGAACAAAACTACTGAAATTGTTGATCTTATTCTAGAGAGGGACTTGGATATCTGTTTTGTCACTGAATCATGGTTACAAGATGTTGGCGATGACGTCACCAAAGCAGAGTTGACGCCACACGGCTATACATTGATAAACCAGGGACGGCCTGAAGGCTGTAAAGGTGGGGGAATAGCAATCATTTTCAAGTCACATCTTCAAGTACATGCAAAGTTTTGGAAGGACAGTGACATCAAATCATTCGAGTGCCTAGAACTCAATCTTAATCAACCATCCCATCGAGTATCCATGTTCTGTATATATAGACCACCACCGTCTAGAAAAAACGGACTCAAAGCAGCAACCTTCCTTGATGAATTTTCCAACTTCTTGCAACTTCAGAGCAGTTTTGCTAACAAATTCATGGTAATGGGTGATGTAAACATCCACTTTGATGATGAGAATAGCACAGAAAGGGACACTATTGTCAACCTCCTACAATCTCTCAATCTTTCACAACTTGTGAATGAACCAACTCACAATCGTGGGCATACTTTGGACTGGGTTATTGTACGTGAAACTGATGATATAATGAAGGATCTCAGAGTAGAGGACATCCAGATATCGGACCACTTTCCAGTTTTCTGCAAGCTGAATGTTACACACCCAGAACGGAAGATGACTTACAAGAACTGCAGAAACTTAAGAAAGATAAATCGTGAAGTGTTTATCATGGACATTCTAAACTCAGATTTATGCACCCAAACCCCAGACAACGTCACAGACTACATCAATCTTTACAACTCTGTCCTCTCAACATTATTCAACGTTCATGCCCCACTTCGTTCAAAGAAGATAGCCATTAAACCCCAATCTCCGTGGTACAATGACAGCATCAAAGATGAGAAGAAGATACGGCGTAAACTTGAAAAACAATGGAAGCGAACTGGACTGGAAGTCCATCGTCAAATGTATGTCAAACAAAGAAACAAAGTTAACCACATGATTCGCAAATCCAAGACAGAGTATATCAGCAACCAAGTCCTTGATGTGGAGACAGACGCAAGGAAACTTCATCGCCTTACAGCCAGTTTGTGCAACAAGTCGAGAGAATCACCTAGACCAGATGGACAGACAGCCAAGCAAGCTGCAACAGACATGTCAATCTTCTTCAAAGAAAAGATCGACAAGATACACAGCAGCCTGGCCGCTAATGGTACTCCAGACGACACCCCACCCACTGCTGACAAATGTGAACCTGAACATACCTGGTTGGATATTCACCCTTTTACACCTGACGAGGTTAAGAAGATCATAAAGACATTGCCAATTAAAAGCTGTGAACTCGACCCAATACCCACAACTCTTCTAATGGAATGTTTGGAAGCCCTTATCGAGCCAATAACGAACATCATCAATATTTCAATATCAACTGGATGTGTGCCACTCTCATTCAAAGAGGCTATTGTTCGACCTTCATTGAAAAAGCCTGGCTTAGACAAGAATGAACTGAAAAACTACAGGCCGGTCTCGAACCTCCCTTACCTATCAAAAGTTCTGGAAAAAGCTGTGTCATCCCGCCTATCTTCATATCTGAGCTCAAACAGTCTTTTAGAGAAACACCAATCTGCGTATCGGGCCTATCACAGCACGGAGACTGCTCTTCTAAAGGTCACAAATGACCTACACGTAGCAGCAGACGAGGGCCAGATTTCATCACTCATTCTCCTCGATCTCTCCGCGGCGTTCGATACTATCAGTCATCAAAGGTTAATAGCAAGACTGGAAAAAGATCTCGGAATCAAAGGAACAGTCCTAGCCTGGTTCACTTCATACCTTTCTAACAGATGTCAACGTGTTGTGGTTGAAGGAGAAACATCATCGTCAGATCTTCTTCAACGAGGTGTGCCTCAAGGATCAGTCTTGGGTCCTATACTATTCACCCTGTACACCCTACCGCTCAGTGATATTGCCTCAAAGCATAGGGTAAACCAGCACCAATATGCCGATGACAATCAGCTATATCTATCCACCCGCGTTGACAATATTACATCATGCCTTATCAAACTCGAATCCTGTTGCTCAGACATCAAACAATGGATGAAAGACAACTTCCTAAAACTGAACGAGGAAAAGACAGAATTCATTCTCATTGGTCCAAAATCAAAACTCGGCAAGCTTGAACAGCCGGTGTCCATCATGATAGGAGATGCTAATGTCACGCCTACATCTAAAGTCAAGAACCTTGGAGTCTGGCTGGACCAACATCTTGTAATGAAAGATCAAGTCTCACATATAACAAGAACAGCAAATCTACGTCTGCGAAACATCAGTAAAATCAGGAACTACCTAAGCCAAATTGCAGCAACTAAATTAATCCTGTCACTTGTAATCTCACGAATAGACTATTGCAACTCTCTTTTGGCAAACATCTCTCAGCAGCAATTAAGACGTCTCCAGATTCTTCAGAACACCGCAGCCAGAATAGCAACCAAGACAAAGAAAATAGACCATATAACACCTGTACTCAAATCTCTTCATTGGCTTCCCATATCATCCAGAATAGACTACAAGCTCCTCCTTCTCGCCTACAAGTGTCTCCATAACCTTGCTCCAGTCTACCTGTCAGAACTGCTTCCTCCCTACCAGCCATCAAGATCACTTCGCTCACAGCATCAACTTCTCTTTTCAGTGCCTCGCATCCACTCAGCATCCTTTGGAAAACGATCCTTCTCACACTCTGCATCGACTAAATGGAACTCTCTGCCACCAAACATCAAATCCTGTCAAAACCTCACGACCTTCAAGACTCAACTGAAGACGCTGCTCTTCAAACAAAACTTTGACTAAATAACTAAACGTCACAGCTACACACATCTTGTCTGCGCACAGAGCACTCACTTGGGTGGATGTGGCGCATTATCAAATGCAATATATTATTATTATTATGAAACCACGCTCTTTTACAAAATGTTGTTCTGAATGTATGTAAACGAGTGCATCCTATACCTTTCAATTTAATCCTTCAACAGCAAATCTTTAGTTGATGCCTTTTAAAATCTTGCTTAACCTGTTTCTTTCAATAACCATATTGATGTCAGTGTCTTCTTTTTACCTACATTTAATCTTCTATTCGTATTCAAACTGTGACGGTATGCTTAGGACACCATATAATGTCCAAGCTCCTTTGTGACACGACATGTACGTCCATTTTGAAAGATGAAAAGAAAAAGATAACTGTTTTTACTATAGATACTTTTAATACAAATTCAAATAAACGCCTTTTTTATGTTTTTTCCTGAATCTTATTTTGAGCTATCAAATTATTTTGTTATTTTTCAGGTTGGTTCGTACATATCACCACATTGCATTGTATATATACATAATCGGAGACTGGTTTACCACAAAATTCTTTGTAACTACGTTCTATGTTAAGTACATGAATGACAGGAGATATCTCGTAAATTAACCAACGTTACAATTTTTGGAAAGTGTGTTGCCATTGGTACGCATACAGCCAACATTGTTCGAAAATGAATAACGAGTATGTAGACAAATCAACAGAGATTTTATTCTTGTACTACTGTCACAGACAAATGCTCCTTGTTTAGCTGACAAAAAGCGCTTGAACTTACATCACTCACCATTCAGATTCTAAGCCTCGCCTTATATAATGTCATATACCATCAATTAAGCCATTATGGTATACTCTCTATTTCGCTTTTGACACAAAAACGTCAGTTACTCATGTGGTTTACAGGTACCTATTCAGTGTTCTGGATATAAAACATCCGATATCACATGCATGTTATTATGTGGTTTACAGGTACCCATTCAGTGTTCTGGATATAAAACATTCGATATCACATGCATGTTATTATGTGGTTTACAGGTACCCATTCAGTGTTCTGGATATAAAACATTCGATATCACATGCATGTTATTATGTGGTTTACAGGTACCCATTCAGTGTTCTGGATATAAAACATTCGATATCACATGCATCTTATCATGTGGTTTACAGGTACCTATTCAGTGTTCTGGATATAAAACATTCGATATCACATGCATGTTATTATGTGGTTTACAGGTACCCATTCAGTGTTCTGGATATAAAACATTCGATATCACATGCATCTTATCATGTGGTTTACAGGTACCCATTCAGTGTTCTGGATATAAAACATTCGATGTCACATGCATGTTATTATGTGGTTTACAGGTACCCATTCAGTGTTCTGGATATAAAACATTCGATATCACATGCATGTTATTATGTGGTTTACAGGTACCCATTCAGTGTTCTGGATATAAAACATTCGATATCACATGCATGTTATTATGTGGTTTACAGGTACATATTCAGTGTTCTGGATATAAAACATTCGATATCACATGCATGTTATTATGTGGTTTACAGGTACCTATTCAGTGTTCTGGATATAAAACATTCGATATCACATGCATGTTATTATGTGGTTTACAGGTACCTATTCAGTGTTCTGGATATAAAACATTCGATATCACATGCATGTTATTATGTGGTTTACAGGTACCCATTCAGTGTTCTGGATATAAAACATTCGATGTCACATGCATGTTATTATGTGGTTTACAGGTACCCATTCAGTGTTCTGGATATAAAACATTCGATATCACATGCATGTTATTATGTGGTTTACAGGTACATATTCAGTGTTCTGGATATAAAACATTCGATATCACATGCATGTTATTATGTGGTTTACAGGTACCTATTTAGTGTTCTGGATATAAAACATTCGATGTCACATGCATGTTAATATGTGGTTTACAGGAACCTATTCAGTGTTCTGGATATAAAACATTCGATATCACATGCATGTTATTATGTGGTTTACAGGTACATATTCAGTGTTCTGGATATAAAACATTCGATGTCACATGCATGTTATTATGTGGTTTACAGGAACCTATTTAGTGTTCTGGATATAAAACATTCGATGTCACATGCATGTTAATATGTGGTTTACAGGAACCTATTCAGTGTTCTGGATATAAAACATTCGATATCACATGCATGTTATTATGTGGTTTACAGGTACCTATTCAGTGTTCTGGATATAAAACATCCGATATCACATGCATGTTATTATGTGGTTTACTGGTATCTATTCAGTGTTCTGGATATAAAACATTCGATATCACATGCATGTTATTATGTGGTTTACAGGTACCAATTCAGTGTTCTGGATATAAAACATTCGATGTCAATGCATGTTATTATGTGGTTTACAGGTACCTATTCAGTGTTCTGGATATAAAACATTCGATATCACATGCATGTTATTATGTGGTTTACAGGTACCTATTCAGTGTTCTGGATATAAAACATTCGATATCACATGCATGTTATTATGTGGTTTACAGGTACCCATTCAGTGTTCTGGATATAAAACATTCGATGTCACATGCATGTTATTATGTGGTTTACAGGTACCCATTCAGTGTTCTGGATATAAAACATTCGATATCACATGCATGTTATTATGTGGTTTACAGGTACATATTCAGTGTTCTGGATATAAAACATTCGATATCACATGCATGTTATTATGTGGTTTACAGGTACCTATTTAGTGTTCTGGATATAAAACATTCGATGTCACATGCATGTTAATATGTGGTTTACAGGAACCTATTCAGTGTTCTGGATATAAAACATTCGATATCACATGCATGTTATTATGTGGTTTACAGGTACATATTCAGTGTTCTGGATATAAAACATTCGATGTCACATGCATGTTATTATGTGGTTTACAGGTACCTATTCAGTGTTCTGGATATAAAACATTCGATATCACATGCATGTTATTATGTGGTTTACAGGTACCCATTCAGTGTTCTGGATATAAAACATTCGATGTCACATGCATGTTATTATGTGGTTTACAGGTACCCATTCAGTGTTCTGGATATAAAACATTCGATATCACATGCATGTTATTATGTGGTTTACAGGTACCCATTCAGTGTTCTGGATATAAAACATTGGATATCACATGCATGTTATTATGTGGTTTACAGGAACCTATTCAGTGTTCTGGATATAAAACATTCGATATCACATGCATGTTATTATGTGGTTAACAGGTACATATTCAGTGTTCTGGATATAAAACATTCGATGTCACATGCATGTTATTATGTGGTTTACAGGAACCTATTTAGTGTTCTGGATATAAAACATTCGATGTCACATGCATGTTATTATGTGGTTTACAGGTACCTATTTAGTGTTCTGGATATAAAACATTGGATATCACATGCATGTTATTATTTGGTTTAAGGTACCTATTCAGTGTTCTGGATATAAAACATTCGATATCACATGCATGTTATTATGTGGTTTACAGGTACATATTCAGTGTTCTGGATATAAAACATTCGATGTCACATGCATGTTATTATGTGGTTTACAGGTACCTATTTAGTGTTCTGGATATAAAACATTGGATATCACATGCATGTTATTGTTTGGTTTAAGGTACCTATTCAGTGTTCTGGATATAAAACATTCGATATCACATGCATGTTATTATGTGGTTTACAGGTACCTATTCAGTGTTCTGGATATAAAACATCCGATATCACATGCATGTTATTATGTGGTTGACTGGTACCCATTCAATGTTCTGGATATAAAACATTCGATATCACATGCATGTTATTATGTGGTTTACAGGTACCAATTCAGTGTTCTGGATATAAAACATTCGATGTCAATGCATGTTATTATGTGGTTTACAGGTACCTATTCAGTGTTCTGGATATAAAACATTCGATATCACATGCATGTTATTATGTGGTTTACAGGTACCCATTCAGTGTTCTGGATATAAATCATTCGATGTCACATGCATGTTATTATGTGGTTTACAGGTACCCATTCAGTGTTCTGGATATAAAACATTCGATCTCACATGCATGTTATTATGTGGTTTACAGGTACATATTCAGTGTTCTGGATATAAAACATTGGATATCACATGCATGTTATTATGTGGTTTACAGGAACCTATTCAGTGTTCTGGATATAAAACATTCGATATCACATGCATGTTATTATGTGGTTTACAGGTACATATTCAGTGTTCTGGATATAAAACATTCGATGTCACATGCATGTTATTATGTGGTTTACAGGAACCTATTTAGTGTTCTGGATATAAAACATTCGATGTCACATGCATGTTATTATGTGGTTTACAGGTACCTATTTAGTGTTCTGGATATAAAACATTGGATATCACATGCATGTTATTATTTGGTTTAAGGTACCTATTCAGTGTTCTGGATATAAAACATTCGATATCACATGCATGTTATTATGTGGTTTACAGGTACATATTCAGTGTTCTGGATATAAAACATTCGATGTCACATGCATGTTATTATGTGGTTTACAGGAACCTATTCAGTGTTCTGGATATAAAACATTCGATGTCACATGCATGTTATTATGTGGTTTACAGGTACCTATTTAATGTTCTGGATATAAAACATTGGATATCACATGCATGTTATTATTTGGTTTAAGGTACCTATTCAGTGTTCTGGATATAAAACATTCGATATCACATGCATGATAACATCAGAATGTCTGGAACTGAATCAGGCACTCTCTCCTAAATACATCTCCTGCCATATTTCATCAAAAATCCGTAACCAAAATAAAGACAATTCTCATCCTACACCTCCACTTATTTCCCTGGTAAGAGGAATTAGCCTAAACGTGCTAATTATTTCCTGCAGAACTAATTAGTGTAACAATCCCCGAAGCAAATTTCTATGACTTCTGTTTATCAAGGGCATAATAATAGCGTGAGAACATCAGAATAAATGATAATGCAGACCTGATGTCTGGTAAGAAAGGGAGCTTGTTAACATAATCTCTCAAATATCCTAATCTCATTAGTTTCCTTCTCAGAAATTAATTTTGCTTTTACGTGAGAACTTAGTAGTGGGAGTCTAATTTGGATGATTGATATATGTATTTCACCAAAAATGGATTAAATACTTTCACTTTTCATATAATTCTGCTTCTCATCTTTATAACACTATTGTAGAACGCTTTGCAATGCAATGTTAATCGATTAACTTGTTTTAACCAAGTCTTATAAACTACAACCAATAACAGCAACTTTATATGTCAGAGAATAGTTCAGGTTTATAGATACATGTAGGTTCACAAAGTAACTGATGGATTAAACGATTAAAAATTTAAATATGCACAATCAAATTGATGTAAGAAAAATATATGAAAGGGGTTGTTATTGCCTTAAAAATTGAACTCTATGATTAATTTGGTATAATAAATTAAAACCGTACTCTGACAGTATAACCAGATAAAATGGTTTGGAGCTTCCGGTCGGTAGGGGTTAAAAAATCTTTGGATACTGTTAATTTGACACTTTTTTCCAACGAAAGACCTTGAATGTGTTTTTATTGTTTGACATTAAAGCCAAACATGTTCACTTCAAGTGTCAAGTTATTACAGAATACCATCTCAGCGAAAAGTATAAACATATTCAGACGTGATATGATTCTAACCTGCATCTGTCAGTGGTTGATGATCTTGAGGATAAGGTTATCTCTAACATATTATTTGCACGGATACAAAAGGATCGGAAATCAACCGCGGGTCATTTCCCTCGTCGTTTCCTCTAAATTTCTTGCCTTATAAGTGAGATATAGTATTTGCTGTTAATGGTTTGACTCTTTTCAACAAATTCTTTTCAATTTTTTGAGCAAATCATCATGAACAGAAATCTGTCTCCCTTAATATTCTGCATGTGTTATACAGTTTGATAATAGTTGACAGGAGTTGTTAATAACGAAATTTAGGGGAAATATATTCTCAGGTTAAACGAGCAAATAATGGACAACTAGGAGACCTATGGCAGCATAATTGGTTTGGTAAACGTTGTGAAAAAACATGAAATGCAGCATTACATGTACACACGCTACTCATTGGAAATAAATTAGCGCAAGTAATGACAACTTTCATTAATCACAACTTTATTGTTTTTACACTTCGTGATAAAAAGCCATTAGAATATACGTCAGATTTCTTTTATTGGTTTAATGTTTTCCGGTGTTTGCAAATCATTTAAAACTAAGTTAATAAAAGTAAATGACTTTGCCATAAAATGGACATGGACAGGACAAAACCAAACGCAGCATTGTTGAACTTTCAAACATAATTAGCATTCAGGTTTTTAAATAATGATTACGATCTCAACAGATTTAGAGACTCAAACATCAAATTAAATCCTTCCTGAAGCTTTCACATCGAGTGTTACCTTAAGTCAGCTAGACAATGATAATAGGCAACCTTGTGTTTGAAGCGTTCCTGATCATTTGAGGAAAGTCGTTAGTTTGTGATTCAACACTCGTTCACTTTATTTTGCAATATTAAAAGGCTTTCATTTGGAAAAATATTTTCACGTTAGTTATCAACATTTAGTAAACCTTAAGTTAAGTTAAGAACCTTTAGTTAAGTTCTAGTTAAAACCATCATAGGTCCGGGGATTCTTTAAGAAGATGTAACAAGAAGAAGCGAAAAACGCATTTGTTTTATGATTAAAATGTCTACTTTGAAGTTAAACGTATTCTATATATGATGATTTGCCATTACCTGTGAAACTATATACTTTCATTCATGACCACTGCATAGACAGATTCAATTTGAAAATGGTTCACGGGTGTAAAATAGGGGCATTTAGAAGTGATATACAGGAGGTAGACAAGATTTTCTTGAAAGTATCTATATGTGGAATTCACGACATAACGGAGTTTATTCTTACTCCTTCAGATGGGATAATATACTCCGATACGTCGTGAATTTATCAATAAATAATTTCTTATTCAAATCTTGTCTTCCTTAATTGTAATATATCTAGAAATACATTTCAAATGAGTGAGTGGTTGGTACGGTCAATGCAGGTGGTGTTGCCTACCTCTGAGTGGTGTGTTAGATTACCGTCAGGTACTCAACCAAACAAAGTACAAGGACCAAGACAGTGTCTACCCTGATCCCTTTCAAGACAAAGCCTCGTATCGCTAGCTATCTAACCAGCCAAAGAGACGACTAGGTTTCAGCAACAGCGGCACAACCCGGATGGAAAAATTCGTTGAGTTCAAAATAGTACCCTCAAGCTCATACTGCATAACGATATTTCATTGGCTAACAAAATAACAGGTGAACTTAGCCTTGAATATCAAGCCTATCCAGCCATATGAGGCATTTAGCATCAGGGTATAAGGAAGGAGCGTAGCGGATCCATTCACGCTGATTCAGGAGGATAGACAGTGTCATCTAAACATAACATTGTTACGTACGTTTGAAATAAGTAGTAATCTGACCTCTTGCTGTGGTAGTTTTCAAACTTATTGTATTGTTAGAACTATTTGCCATTTCGACCTTTATTAATGTTAATCTTTAAAACTACTTTCTACTAGAACTTTCACTATTACTTTGGGTCAAATAATGGAAATTACATGTGCTGTAGGTCACAACTTTTGTATAATGATGTGATAAATCAAGCTGTACAGAAGATAAGGTTACCTTGAAGATTGATTACTGAAAGAACGTTACATTTGGAAAATATTGCAAACGTAAGATGAAAGATTTATGTGAGTGATAAACTACTTGCCAGGCGTGTATAAATGTTGGCTATGTGTCATTTTTTTTATCTTCGAACATATAATACTGTATAATTGTGAACTCTTTTTTCAAATATTGTATAAATAATCTGCAAATTTAATTCCCCCGACAACGTCTTTTTGGCCATTGGTCAATAGAAGTCGACTCAAAATTACATTAAGTCCATATCAAAGTTCGAAGCTTCAGTTTTCAAATAACCAGACTGACGTTATTCACGTGTCTATTGTTCTATTTGTTAGAGACGTTGAGTAAGAAAGTGTACAATAGTTCGTAATCAAAATAAAACCCTTGGCTCTTAATAATTCGAAAATCATATGACATTTAAACAATTGACATTAAACGATTTTGAACAGGGGATACTTATCTCGTTTTGATGTGTTTATATAAAAGTGATCTCTTTCACAATACCTAAAGGTTCCTGTAAACAACATTAAAGTGTAAAAGTGTGAAAGTGTTTAACTTTAAAGCTCCGTTATGGTGGTGTTGCTTCCATTAGCCTCAAGGTAAATATAATTGTAATTGTTTGAAATAAAAAGTATATCTGCATCATTTAAACTTTTAACGGCTCGAAGGCTGAAAAAAATACAACCTAATGGAATATCAAAGAAGTATTTTTACAGCGTTTCATCTTCTGAAGCATATTTCATTCAACCATTTACAAGAATATACGTAGATTTTATCTCATCGTAATCAGATATTTGCCTGGGGCAAAAGCAGCAATTACAATATGACCACCATGTCAGCACTACAAAACTTTGTCTTGAAAGCAATATATTGCCCGCGGGCTGCATTTTCAAATCACTATGTTATAAAACAGCACTGCCCCTTGGTCAATATAAATTGACACCTTAATCAGTGGCATCCTGCTAAATCAGCGTATATGAATCCTAGTATGGCTGGTGTCTTGATATTCGTGGCTATGCTCCCCTGTTATTTTTTCAGCCGATGAAATATGAATTAGGGAGCTCGCAGGTTTCACCGCAATGCATTGCCACGTTTGTGTTGAAGGACTTCTCACTGTGATAATACTAGAAGCCTTGATATGAGTTAAATACTCTTACAAGTGGTGTTATACCCAAAACTCACCTCACTCCACCCTCTTTTGTGTAAATTTTTTAAATTTTTATCAATTATGTTTTGACCATTGTTTATGGTATAATATAAGTATAACCATTGATTGTAATGACTTCAATTGGAAACTATGTTTGCAACTTAATATATGAGTTCAATAGCCTCGACTTATCATCTTACCAACTGATTGATTCTTCCTTACCTCTCACAGGAGTCGTCAGATGTAAAGGTAGTTGTTTTGTTTATGACAGCATCGCTGCGGCTACACTCGTTACATCAACTATCTCAATGAATAATGTATGTCAGAGGACCAAGACAGTATACCTGCCGATAAATGTTTCAAAGTGTTGCATTTCAATTAGTTTTCCTAGAAGCTATGCATACAATTTATACACCAATACTATTCCTATACATAAAAGCTTTCTTTAACGGGATAGCAAGACACCGAGAGACTGCATAAATGTCTAGGATCTTTTGATCAAAAGTTACATACATCTAAGCTAAATGATAATTGCATGAACCAATGAAATAAGATAATGAATACTTGATTTTTTTACAGTACGTACAGTTGAACAATTTTTAATATTTGGTAGTACTAATTTCTCTGAGATTTATTCTGAGTCTTTGTCACTGGTTGACTTGTTCATGACTATATCTGAATCGAGACGTAAGTAAGAGCTTGAACAACTACGACAAATATAGAGGCATCCCCTTTTTTTTATCATTTTAATTCTTGATTTATAAAAATAGCCAAATTTATCTTTACCTATGTGCCATATTTTTACATCACGTTGAAAACTAACAACACTATTTGTGGTTTTAATACCACAAGAGAATGCAACTGTATAGTTGTCATGTGTGTCATCCCTACTTCAGGTTAATATTGTTACAATGTGTCACGTTTCAGTTACTTTTTACAAAACTTTCTGCTGAAAACAAGGCGTAAAATAAGACAAGAATATTGTCACGGCTTTGAGATCTCGTAATCTCGAAATTAGCCATAAGTGTTTTGTACCAAAGAATAGTAGAAAAAACCAATCTCCACCGTTGTTGGCAAAGATAAACATGATATTATTTTTGTTTTCTTCTCGTGGCAATTTTTCCAATCAAATATGTTAAAAATATGTTTTGAAAGCATAAACTCACAAACTGATAAACATGAGTCTCTTTTTTTAATACGGCCAATTATGAACATGAAAAATAATGTTTATCCTAAAGAAAGATGCGTTGAAAGGTGTTGCTTGTAAGAACATTTTGAATTGCACTTGTAAGTAAACTTTAATTAGATTTATCTCATGATTTTTGGAAAGAAATTCATTGTTTCGTGGTTTTTATACATCTGTGCTTTTGATAAGAATCATCAATATATTTCTTATTGACCGATGTAAGATGCACATCAGAGTAATCAACGTAATTATTCAATTTACATCATTGTTTTTGCCAAAGAGTAAAGTTGAAAGCAATGGCGTAATGCATAAATCTTCTTGTCATAAACATGGCAAAAAGATCCGAATAATTAGCAATCTTAATGTTTCACCTAAGGACATAAGAGTCATTATGTCATAACCACTGTTACGCTTTGTTGAATTACCGATATAAAAAGACATTGATGACTCAAGAACCGTGTTATTTTTTTGTTGGATTTTAGTGATTCGAAATGACAGATTATTACTGCAATTGCAATTGACTTAATTTAGATTTGATATACTTATTTATGTATTCAGAGCAGTAAACTGCTTATTTGGAAAGTGCCTTTGAAAATTTTAATAAGAAATGTACAATGTATATACTTAGGAATTGTTCTACATTTTATGTGCCTCTATCGATGCATAACAGGATCAAATGGCAGAAAATCGCGTTCTTTGATCAAATCAACATTTTTTTGATGTGTTAAACTTCCCAGTGTATAAAACTGATGGTCCAAACACCATGAAATTTAATGTATGACATACAAAGAAAATATGTGAGTTGATGCAGTGGATGAGAGCAGCAATAATTATCTGAAGGTGCATGCATCTTTAGTTATCGAGATCGTAGTGACGACTGTTTATTAAATAGTTGTTAGCATTTTGGCGAACAAGAGCAATGTTACTTGGTAAAGTATTCTCTCTGGCCACTTTTGACAACCGTGTTTGGATTTAAGATATGCTTCTTCCAAATAAACGATGTTTCAATAAGTTAATGCCCCTCAATACACTACATGTTACACTAGAAAGTTTTTCAATATTCAACAAAAACCCTTAACATTAGTCAAATGAATCACACTGCCAATCATATTTAGTCAAGATTGACTGAAATTGCAGCTCACCAAAACATCAAACCTTGTAACGGTTCAAGTGAAGTCACTGTCACAAGCATTATAGTTTCTGCTATAGGTGAATCTATTCTCTATTGATAATGAAAAGCGATTTGTAACTTCATTTGTGAAAACAGGGGTCTGTTCAGGAGCCTTTCCGATCGCGTCCGAATGCGAACGATCGCGTGCTGAACGGAAATACCCGCGAGCGCAAACGCGAGCGACCGCGAAGTCCCAGCCGAGCTAGTTTGCCAGAAAAACAAGATGGCGTCAGAAGTTGTGAATTACCAAGATTTACTTTTGTCAGATTCCGATGGCAATATTACCTATGCCCTGGCAGTCCACCCAGAGGTGCATAAGCAGTGTGAAAGAGGTAAGATTGATTATTTCATGTACATTTGCACTATTAAATGTCGTAAGTTACTGTAAACAATAAAATTTGTTCCTTCAGTCTGTCGTCTGCTAATATTATACCGATCAATGTCGTCATTGACAAATAACAATACTCTGGTCGATTTGATTTATGATATTCTGAGTTTAATGTTGTAATACAATTATCTTTAGGTAGAACCTCTCCTTTCGATATAATCTAAGATTGCAGTTAATTTATGATAAAATCGACTGTCTTTCGGCAAAGGTTTACATTGAAGAAAACGCCCCCGCTGAAAACTACCTGCCTACAAACAAAATTCTCATACAATTAAGTGCTATTGCTTTAGGTATGAACCAGTCATATTGATACTGGCACTTTTGTTGGACAGATACAGTATCATGTATCACTACCTTCCAGCCTTTTGCTTTTGATATTTTGTCCAGGTTGCACTGAAGTCTGTAATACAATTTCAGATACAACACTTGCTACCAGGATGTTTGAAGTTTTGGGGAAAATGTTTCCTGGAAGTAGCGGAATAAAAGCACTGAGTGAGTAAAATAATTGCGGGCCTACCCTGGCCTTCCTTTGTTAATCCATGAGTATTGTTTAAACATTTATATACAGTAGAACACGGATATAAGGAACTCGGATATAGCGAACACTCGGATATAGTGAACCATTTTTTAAGTCCCGTCATAAGCTTTATATAATATCATTAAAATTATACGTGTATAGCGAACCCGGATATAGCGAATTATCTGATATAGGGAACTAATTTTCATGCCCCGAGGGTCAATTAACATCACTTATAGCGAACTCAATCAGTGTCAGCTTTACTCAATTAGCGGTAAGATCAACATTGTCCGTGGTGAATCAAGAGGCGTGGCATTGTATGCAAATCAGCTCATGGTGAAAGCGCTTCTGTTGACACTGACCTTGTTGATGATTGGCTCAATAATCGTTTGTCTGGCTATCTTGAAGATTATAAACCGGAGAACATATTCAATGCAGACGAAACTGGACTTTTCTACAAAATGAAACCTAACAGAACACTTCACTTTAAATCAGAGAAATGTAGTGGTGGTAAAAATTCAAAAGACAGAATAACACTGTTGGTCGCAGCAAACATGACTGGGAGTGAAAAACTGAAACTGTTAGTCATAGGGAAATCAGCAAAACCAAGATGTTTCAAAAATGTGCGCAGTCTGCCAGTGACATACAGATCAAATAAGAAAGCGTGGATGACTAGTGAATTATTCAGAGAATGGCTTATAAATCTGGATAAGAGTATGGCAAGACAAAAACGCAAAATCTTGTTGTTTGTTGACAATTGCCCTGCCCACCCTGTCGTGAAAAACCTCACACATGTGAAAGTTGTCTTTCTTCCACCAAACACCACGTCTAGAATATTTCAAATTCATTAGTTCCAAGAATAAGAGTGATAGGATTCAAATTGTATGCAATGAAGTGTGAAGAGAAGTCATAATATAAGTTATAATTGGGTCTGTAGCTATTGAGATACAGCATTTCTAGAAAATTGGGTCTGTAGCTATTGAGATACAGCATTTCTAGAAAATAGTCAAGATGGAAAATGCGAGAATGATATGATCAGTGACTGTGTCTCACATTATATGCCCAGTTTGCCCACAGTGTTCTCCAACCTTGAATTTATCAATCAATACCTTTCCTTCTGTGATGATTTTATTTTAATTAGGTAAAATATGCATATGTTCATCAGGGATATTTGTTGTTATTTTTATAGAAAATTGTAACAAGGAAGCTCGTCCCCAACCTCCTGCGACCCAGGAAACTTTTGCATCTTCGGCCATTACCAGCACTGAAGTATATCAGGTTGTACCAGGTACATACACATTCAGCCTGTCCTAGATGAGATTATATTATGATAATATAGTATTTCCACATTATATTGATTATTAATTACAACATTGTACATGTAACAAACCAAAGAGACAACAGTCTTGACTTTAATGTATTAATAAGTCAATGAGATGAATTGTGTCAAGAAAGTCAAGAAAATACAGATCTCCTCAATTTATTTGGTTAGGTATAATGATATAAAAACTAATTATCTGAGTTAATAACACTGCTTATTTGTGTTCAGGTAAATGTCAATCTACATACATATTCATGTCTACATTAAATTCTACTGAATTCCAGATAGCGAGTGGAAGGATCAGGAGGTTTGCCTTCTTGTCAACCTTAGAAAAGGCATGGAACATCTTTTCTCAGGTACTATATTCAAAAGTTATTTCATTGGATACTGTTTTTTTTTAACATTGTCAATTGAGTTTTTTAAAATGAAAAATGATTTCTCATTTTAAATATAGAATTACCTAATAAACTCTACTTACAGGTGCTAACAGGAAAAAAAAACATGGCTGGCAAAAGGTAGCCGGGGAGATGAGTCAACATGGCCACAACAGATCAAGTGATGAATGTGAGAGAAAATTTAGGTCGTTGATTAACAGGTAATATTTACAAATTGTTCGGTGATTAATTTTTGAAAACTATCTTATGTGTCTTAAATGTAGATATAGATTAATAAATAATAATTTCCATTCTGTTAACAGGAAAAGACCACAAATTTGAACTTTTAGCTCGTTAGGAATGAAATGGCAAGACAATACTTTTCATATTTTCATCTACTTTCCCAGAATTAAAGATCACATAGAGCTGAAATCTTGTGTTTAGAGTCCTTGGGTAGTTAGGGAGTTTTGGAGTTAGTTGTTTAATTTTAAATTGTAGAGTTGGTGACTAAACTTATTCATATTTTATTCAGACACAAGATTGTCAGTGACCGGAGGAAAATGAGTGTAGAAGGTAGGAATCCATGGAAGCATTTTGATTTAATGGAAAAACTTTTTGGCGACAGCCCTGCCGTGACACCTTTGAGTTCTTTTGCCACCTTGCCTTCTCATCCTTCAACTTCGTCTGGCTGCCACTCACCATCAACACCCTCTGCCACCTCAGCTGCCTCTGCCTCTGCCTCTACCATGATGTCTGGTGACCAGCCGGAAACGCCTAAATCAACGGACACGCCTAAATCATCGAAGCGAAGGCGTCTTCATACAGAGCAGGAACCACATTGGATGGCCACTTATAGAGAAGAAGTGAAAGAAATGCACAGGGAGAGGATGGAGGTGGAAAGAAGAAAGCTCTCAGCAATTGAAGAGCTGATTAAGGCACTCAGGGGAGATAAATAGAGAAGTGGCTGTTTAAGTTTTGTGTGATATGTAACCATTACCATTCCGGAACATTACTCTAAATCTGTATAAGGCAAAGTTTTACAAAAGTTGAGGCACAACATCTTTTTATTTCTTCATGTTAGGGTTACATAGTACTAATATGGTTCTCCTTTATTTCATAAAAGTCTTCTAACAATCCAACAGATTAAAGGTTTCCAATATCTAAGTAATCTGTACAAACATGAAATGTTGCCATGAAGTTTTACATTATCAGGAGAAGGGCACAAAGACAAGCCAACCAGGACAACTAATTGTCAACATAGTAAAGCCTTAAGCTAACTGCTGTGTAATCAACTTCCTTTTGTTTCCTTCACTTTGGCTTTGACTGTCTAAGACAAGTTTTTCATCAGCTGTTGTTTGTGTCTCCAATACCTCGATTTCGTCATTCTGGAAGGATTCTTGTTTCAGAATAAAATTGTGCAAAGTGCAACATGCAACAACAACTTGAGGCATTTTTCGCACATCCCTCATATCAAGATACTTGAGCTTCCGAAATTTGCCTTTCAGAAGCCCAATGGCACGTTCAATGTCAACTCGAGTGCTACTATGCTTGTAGTTAAATGTTTTCTCCTCTGGCAAGAGATGGCCATTGTCTCTATACGGCGCAAGAAGAGACTTTGAATTTGGATAGGCTGCATCCCCAATTAGGTGATAGTCTTCAGGTAGAGAGTTGACTAAATTCAACAGTGGACTATTCTTGTAAACCCTAGCGTCATGCACAGAACCAGGGTAACCACAAAACACATCAATGAATTTGAGATTGCTCTCGCAGACTAATTGAGCATGCAGAGCTGGAAAACCTTTCCTGCAAATGTACGAGTCTCTGTGAGTTGAAGGGGCTGGGATCTCGATGTGCGTTCCATCGATAGCACCGACAACACCAGGGAATCCAGCTCGTTAAGCAAATCCAGCTGAAATTTGAGAATAGGAATTCTCGTCAGGCCATTTCAGGAGTGTTGGCAAGATGGTGTTCCCTGTCAGTACCCGACAGAAGTTGTCGAGGTAGTAGTGGAGCGACCCTTTGCTGATCCCAAACCTATCCACTACTCCTCGGAAGGTCTCCTGATTGGCCAGATACCACAAACATGCGAGTGTCCTGTGCTCAAGAGAGATGGTCCTGACTTCACTATGAGGTCCTATCAATTCAAGTAGTTTCTGTAATAGATAAAGAAATTAAATAGTTGCCTCTTTTTTTTGTTAAGGAAATTATTACTAATGGTGCCAGATAATAATAAATATTGAAATGTGAGACATGATTGTATTTTATGTCCGCTTTTGTTGTGTTTGTTCATTGACGAACTACATAAAGGCTATCTTTGCTGACTGAGGTGTTAGAGTTATTTCTGTTATGCTGATGACTTATGTGTGTTTTCAGATTGTTGCAATTTTGTAGGAGAAGGGGCCTTTTAGTAAATTTATATTTTTCCTAACAGTGTGAATTTATTAAATTAAGATCCTGTGTAAAGTACATGGATGTTGTTAATATTAACCTCGTCTAAATGAGTGTAAAATGTAGTTATGGAATTAAAACGAGCACTGCCAGTTAAATTATTTACTTCAAGACATAACATTGTATCACCATTGGTGTTATCTAAAATATTTGATGTTCCCTCTTGGATGGTTCTGTCTATTGGTTGGTGTTTTCCTATTCCAAGATATTGATGATGGAATGATGTTATTATTTGATGGTGATGTAAATTATATTTTTATATACAGTAATTGGTTTATAACAACAATTTTATGTTTTAAATCAATTTTGTATCACTTGGGGGTTAAGTGTAATTATTGAGAAAACAAATATCATTCTATTTTGAAATGGGTTAAAAAGGGACAAAGTTATATTATGGCAATACAAAGCTTAAATGTGTATCCTATTATAAATATTTAGGTTTAATCTTTTCTTCTCGGCACAATTAGTCAACGACCTGTAAAAGAAATAGGGTTCTTAAATATTGGTTTGAATTATTGAAATGGATTATTTTAAATACCCCAGACAAAGTTATCCTTTTTCAAACATTCAAGATGATAATAGTAGAGTAAGTTAGGTTTCAGAGGTAAGACAGTTACCCTTTTCCACTCGGTTTTCTCATGTCTGGTTTTCCCCAAGAGGTTGGAAATTAAAATGTATTTTGTCAGTTTTTGAATGTCTTCAAAAATATCAAGGTAACTATGATGACTTGATATGTAAAAAGTGTGATTCAGGTAACCTTGAAGATGAAATTCCATGTTCTGTTTGTGTGGACAAAATATGCACATCTTCGCAATATATATTTACCATTTGTACGAGATAAACAAATACTGTCCATTCTTTTAAATTCTAAGACTATTGAGTTCATAAAATCTATTGCAATATATTTATAAAGATGTCACTTGTATCAACTGTACTTGTATTAAGGCCTTTGGCCCAAAATACGGAAAAAACCAATCTGAATCTGAATGTTGAAACATTCCACTGCTTGCTGAATGTGGAAGATGTAACATGTACACTATTGAGTTATAGAATTTTTATTTTAATTCTTTGAATCAGAAACTACAAGGTACGGTACGCAAAGAAATGTTGTATTATGATCTTTTACTAGAAGCAGTAGGTCTAAACACCTGGATTTATATTCATAACAAGATTTTATCTTTATACTATATTTGGTTTTGTGAGATGTATTTTTATGTTAGTTGTTATCAACAGTAATTGTGTTCCATTAAAGATAACTTTTCTTTTGTACCATATTTTGTAAATGTAAATCATGATGTATAATAAAATTATTGAGATATGATGTTTTTTCAATATTGAATCCATAAAAGTACTGGAAGAGCAAAAGACATACATAGATTTTAACGATTTTGTAAAATTTGCTTAGCTGATGTACATTGTAAATTAACTTCTTTCTGATGTATCTATGTAATGTTTGTTTATACGGTTTGCTTGTGAGCCTATGCCTCTACCTTTACAGAAATAAAGAATATTGATATTTATTATTATAATATTATATGTCGTTTTGTAAAAAAAATCACGTTTCGTCCCGCCAGGACTCATCAGTGCAGCTTGGCTTTCCAAAGGAAAACTGCAGACGTGATTATTATTTATAATCAATAAAAAACAAAAGATAATAAATGCGCATTGATAATTCATTTAATAATAATGAATTTATAGAGCCCCTTATTTCCACCATTAAGTTGTTCAGTGGCGCTAAATCACGTTTCATCCCGCCAGGACTCATCAGTGCAGCTTGGCTTTCAAAACAAAAACTGCAGACGTGATTACTTTAGTTTTATCTTCTTTTATGAATATCATCATCAATAGGCCTGAAGTAATTGAAATTTATATATAGTTTACAAGCAATTTTCCTATTATATGTCAGATACATATAATAAGGGTTATATTCAAACCTTCACTTCAGTTCAATACCGGTCTAAATTTTAATCCTATAAATATTTCTGATTAAACCTACAACAATTCTGGCACATCAGTGTTTTCATCACGAATGTTAGAATGCAATGAAATTCTATGAAAAGGGCACTATTATCAATGAAATATAGACTATTTAATTTTGAAATAGGATAATTTTTATATAATAACGTTAAAACTGGAATTTTATCTGCAGATAATCTACCTAACAGAATTACAAATATCCTAAATTACCCGAAATGAAGATCGCGCCATTCGAAAGTGCGCCCGAAATAACGGGTCACTGTACCGAGGCACCGTTTCAGAGATATAATTGTCTATCCTGGCTGTCCCTAGAACAGAGGATCTCTTGACAGAACTGTCGGTCATCATCCTCAAAACAAAATCATTGTCGATAAGAGGGTAGTCTGACGATTCCGACAGTTCTGACAACAGTAATAAACTGACAGCTCTCGCTTCCGCCATTTTGTATCGAAGGAAGCTTTCGCGTTCAGGAGGGTTGTGAGTGGTTGAGCGCAGTTGCTCGCGAGCGCATGCGTCCTTCCAAACACACCCCAGAACAAAATGGATTATGATCGAACGATGGCGGTCAAAAATCTGATTGAAAACAATCATTATTGCTGATGTTTTTAGCGTTTCTTAAAAGAACAAAATACATAGTGACAAACTTTTTATAGAACAAATTAATATTTTTAAAACGTGAAAATTTGAAGGCAGCGTTTTTCTTGTCCCCTGCCTTTAGATTGTTCCTTGACTTTACCTTCTTCATAAGATTTTGTTAAATAGTTAATTGCTTAATGATTTATCTATGAAGGCTTGCATTTTCGATAACATGTATCGCGTTAATAACACTTTCAATGTGTAATTCTTCATCACTTTCTTCTTTAAACAAGGGTTGACGCAAATCATACTTTTTGGTCGTATTTAGAGGTTCGATTGACATCGAGATTGGTGAACGTCACGATCTATCTGTCTTATATCTACTGCATTGTATCCAAACTTACAATATTTTGGGATGCTATCCTAGTGAAGTTACGAAAGTGCTCAGAGGATATAAACATCTAACTTTTACATGGGGAAATCATTGAAAATCGGGTCTGAATCTGACTTCATTAAAGAAAAATGTAAAATTCAAATAAAACAATGTCATTCTTTCTTTTCATGTACCATTTCTCCTTTTTTTATTTCAGCTGATATCACAATGGCATTTTGAATGTGCCATGAACGGCTATTGTCAGATCAAATACAACTATTCAAAGGAAACGGCTATACCACAGCTGATAATGCTCAGACGCAGTGAGTCAGGAGAAGAGGTGTTGACATGACACATTTAAAGGTGAAGACTCAATCACAAACCATCTGCTGCCAAGAGTAGTTCCCTTCTAGACACCTGATCTTACGTTCGCTAAGGTTAACCCGATATCTGAAAAAAAACATTTGATGTTTCCACTTTATGTCACGTTGTCACTAGACTATTTATTACGATTTTTTGTATTTTGTTCGATTGCGTTAAAAAAAGATTAAAAAAGTAACTTTATTAGTTAATTACTAAAATTCATAACTTTTTAATCTAGTTAAAACTAGCTGTAATATCACACGTCCTTAAGTCCGTTATAACATCTAGAAAATACATACCTTTTCCATGTCGCGCACACTCAAACATTAGCTAATCAAAAGAGAAATTGCCCTTCGAAGTTCTTGTCAATGAAAAAAAGATGACTTCCTGCCCTCATTTATTGGTCGGTTCAATGTTCGTCAAACGTCAGTTGAAGATGACCTCAATCACTTTCAAATTCATTCATATCTCTGGATTACAAGTAGTTTGATGTAGATTTATAAAGTCAATGTACATGTATGTAAATTGAAATTGTTTTGCAATTTATAGAGTTCTATAGCCATCTTTTTAAAATTGTTTTATTAATTTTGTTTAATTTCAGGTGAGTGGAAGAAAATAAAGTTTTAATGTAACATTTCGAAAAAAGACTTCCGTTTCAATTACCTAACCTCTTTAAATAGCAGTTTTAATATTTTCGACAACTTTAAAATACAGTGTACATACACAACGGCTCCTCAATTCATTCTTTTCTGATCAAAACTATTTAAACTTTCAGTGATTGTTGATTCCATTGTTTCTAAACATTTGGTTTTGAAGAAGAACAATGAAAATAGAAAAACATAAATATTTTTTTGTATTAAAGTTTCCTTTTCATTAATGGCATTGATATATTATGCTTTCTGATTGAGTTGTCTTTTGAACAAATACATTTAGGTTCGTTCTTGCAAGGCATGTGGATAAATAATTCAAGACGTAGAATGTGGTCACCATGTGCAACTATTCCAATACTAGACTAATAATAGTTGTCTTACCTTGAATATCTAGCTGCAAACATCTGAGTACAGATTGGTTACGAAATATACATGCCTAAACAGACTTTTTCTCTTGCAGACGTAATCAGACAATGTAAAAGTACGAGAGGAAAATGCCTTCATGAGATATCAGTATCCTTAGTATCAGCGATGAAGCTCTATTCTCAATATAAAAATGCCTGTTTTTTTGTTTGGTATTAAAAGCCAGAGATATCCCTTAAAAGGAATTTGTAGAAGAAACATGTGGTACTTAAACCATTCTAAACCATTTCCTGATGTTTCATATGTATCGCATCTGATGACGTTTTGTAGTATTACAAAATGACAAAATCCAAATTCAGCTAGGTATACTTCGTTGAAAGAAAATAAATTCGAAAACTTAACCTATGTAAACAATTTCTTGTTTGATAATAATGAAAAATAATACTAAATTAAATTAAATTATGTTATACAATGACATGATATTAAATAATAATTAGCTTGTGGTATTTGCAAGAGATGTATTATTAAACTACATTCATTTGCATTGCTACTCTCAGATTTTACGCAATCATTATTTAGATTAGGTTCATTAGTATTATTTTAACAGTAAAAGTCAGAGTTTAATGTCTCTCCTTTGAAAATTAGGCATAATTGAAGAAAATAAAATTGTGTTCAATAATTTTCAAAATAATACAAAACACGCAAATGAAACAGCAATAGTCATTTGTCGTGGTTTTTCTCCATGATTAATATTTTTGAATTAGCTTGATTAATTTTTGCGAAAATATTTGAATTATTTAATCACTTCCCAAAGGCTGTTCTTTGGCGAACACAGTAATGAAATGGATGTATTTGAAGCTGATTGACTCTCACGATCTATGACGTCAGTACAATATATGACAATCTTAATTGCTTAAGACTCGAAATCACTTAAATAAACAAAAACAATGGTACCGAATTCGTTTAGCTGATGACATGACTGGCCTTGTGAGGGTGACTTACCCACATTCATTGATGCATAAACAAGCAAAATGATGCCACGGCTCACTAATACCCCGACCTTGTATCCGAAGATGAACGAATGTAGAAGCGAGCAGAGCTCATATATTCCCCACTTCAATCAATTGTAACCAATGTTAAAAGAATTGGCTACAACTGATTGTAACTCTACAAGTGCTCTGTGGAACAGGCCCCAGGTCTGTGACACTGTTTTAGTCATGTTTCCATGAGAACCGCAAAAAAATAAAAATAATTCATAGAATAAACCCTCAAAGCATATACATCTAGGGATCACGCTTTACCTGTCTACGCTTTTATGTGAAACTAGTATGTGTTTTTGAGGACATATGCTCCAGACTTCCATGATAGCTAGTTTCCATGGAGACTTCAAAGTATAAAATTGAATTGTTGGTCTTGCCTTTCAAAGACATATCTAGCGATCGTCTATGAAGTTGGTGAAGCTATTCTGTATAGGTGAGGAGAAATGCTCTAGACAAAAGACAGTCATGGTAACGTCAAAAAAATAAATAGTTCGTATATCTAACACGCAGGCAGGCCTTAGGATCATGGTCGACCTGTCTTTGACGTTTGGAGAAGGCAGTGTGTATTGTTTAGGCGAAATGAAACTTTTTCCCTCATGTTTCAACAGAAACTGCATAAAAAAGGATGGTTGTAGCCTGAAAGATAAGAGGGTAATAGGAAGGAACGAGATATTGTGTCCATTTATGTTGATTAAATGTAATGGTTTTAATGTATTTTTCCAAGACAAAATTTATATCTTATAAACTATTTCAACTAATTTTCTGTTGACAATCCAATTATATTTGGGTTTTTATTTCTAAAGCATATCATTATATTTAAGACCTATACCAACATTTTTCGATAATGTTATACTCATCTTCGATTCATAAAATACTGCTTTAGGTGAAATGGTAGTGGTTTCAGGACAACCTTTCAGAAAAAAACATTTTGTTTAACCTTTAAGTGCCTTGAGGAAACTTGTGTTTAATTAATATTTTATTGTATAAATATAAAAATCTGAATTTTAAAATTTTTATTCCATGCCTCTTTTGTGTGATGCACGAACTGTTTCCAGCATACCACATATAAGCACCTTGTACTTGTAGTTGAAATAGTGACCATTTTCAATTTTCAAAATAGGATTTTACAAGTTGTACACTAGCTGTAGATACAGTTTATTTCAGTTGTATTCTAGCCTCAGACAAACTCATGATCAGAAATATCCTCCAGGGCATTGTCATTTGGAAGAGATGATAATAGGAATCATTTGCGTCATGATAAAGACATCAGTCAATCAATTAAGTTTTTATTACGAATTTAATACTAATTGGGCATATCAGACAACTAACCAGTATGTTATATGATTTTCATCTACTGCTAATAGTTTCATAAACTCACTTTGAAGTGTTAACTTGAAACTATATTTTTTTTAAATATAACAAAGCAATTTTGTATTTAACTTATTTATTTATTATTATTTTGAAGAGAATGATACCAATCTCAGTTAAATATTTCATTTACGACGTTTTTTCAAAATTTATATCAGTATTTTTTATCTTTGTTTTGAAAAAACCCTTGACTTTCCTTTAGGTGAATAGTTTACTCGGATTTTAAATTTTAAGAATGCTAATGCCTTGTTAAAATAGAGTTTCCTCTTGCTATAAATCCTGGAATGTTAACTTTCCAGTGCGAAGTTAATCAATACAGTGACTCATCCAAGAGAAGTTTTCACAAATTTCCAAGATTTTTCATTCACGTTCGTTGCTTGGCTACCGATTTAACATTTCTTGGCCTGTTGTTCTGTATGTTATGATTTGCTAAAGTTACAAGATGATCATGGAAGCTCTTCTTAGGTCGAGCATGTTGTTCTGTATGTTATGATTTGCTAAAGTTACAAGATGATCATGGAAGCTCTTCTTAGGTCGAGCATGTTGTTCTGTATGTTATGATTTGCTAAAGTTACAAGATGATCATGGAAGCTCTTCTTAGGTCGAGCATGTTGTTCTGTATGTTATGATTTGCTAAAGTTACAAGATGATCGTGGAAGCTCTTCTTAGGTCGAGCATGTTGTTCTGTATGTTATGATTTGCTAAAGTTACAAGATGATCGTGGAAGCTCTTCTTAGGTCGAGCATGTTGTTCTGTATGTTATGATTTGCTAAAGTTACAAGATGATCGTGGAAGCTCTTCTTAGGTCGAGCATGTTGTTCTGTATGTTATGATTTGCTAAAGTTACAAGATGATCGTGGAAGCTCTTCTTAGGTCGAGCATGTTGTTCTGTATGTTATGATTTGCTAAAGTTACAAGATGATCGTGGAAGCTCTTCTTAGGTCGAGCATGTTGTTCTGTATGTTATGATTTGCTAAAGTTACAAGATGATCGTGGAAGCTCTTCTTAGGTCGAGCATGTTGTTCTGTATGTTATGATTTGCTAAAGTTACAAGATGATCGTGGAAGCTCTTCTTAGGTCGGGCATGTTGTTCTGTATGTTATGATTTGCTAAAGTTACAAGATGATCGTGGAAGCTCTTCTTAGGTCGAGCATGTTGTTCTGTATGTTATGATTTGCTAAAGTTACAAGATGATCGTGGAAGCTCTTCTTAGGTCGAGCATGTTGTTCTGTATGTTATGATTTGCTAAAGTTACAAGATGATCATGGAAGCTCTTCTTAGGTCGAGCATGTTGTTCTGTATGTTATGATTTGCTAAAGTTACAAGATGATCGTGGAAGCTCTTCTTAGGTCGAGCATGTTGTTCTGTATGTTATGATTTGCTAAAGTTACAAGATGATCGTGGAAGCTCTTCTTAGGTCGAGCATGTTGTTCTGTATGTTATGATTTGCTAAAGTTACAAGATGATCGTGGAAGCTCTTCTTAGGTCGAGCATGTTGTTCTGTATGTTATGATTTGCTAAAGTTACAAGATGATCATGGAAGCTTTTCTTAGGTCGGGCATGTTGTTCTGTATGTTATGATTTGCTAAAGTTACAAGATGATCATGGAAGCTCTTCTTAGGTCGGGCATGTTGTTCTGTATGTTATGATTTGCTAAAGTTACAAGATGATCATGGAAGCTCTTCTTAGGTCGGGCATGTTGTTCTGTATGTTATGATTTGCTAAAGTTACAAGATGATCATGGAAGCTCTTCTTAGGTCGGGCATGTTGTTCTGTATGTTATGATTTGCTAAAGTTACAAGATGATCATGGAAGCTCTTCTTAGGTCGGGCATGTTGTTCTGTATGTTATGATTTGCTAAAGTTACAAGATGATCATGGAAGCTCTTCTTAGGTCGGACATGTTGTTCTGTATGTTATGATTTGCTAAAGTTACAAGATGGTCGTGGAAGCTCTTCTTAGGTCGAGCATGTTGTTCTGTATGTTATGATTTGCTAAAGTTACAAGATGATCATGGAAGCTCTTCTTAGGTCGGGCATGTTGTTCTTGTTCCGTAATTTCTTTTCATATATGGAGATTATACAAGTACTAACGAATACCGATGAGTTTGTTCGTGAGCTTAGATGATGATGTAAATTTATAAAAATTCATATTCGCATGCAAGATTAATATCGTCATTTTTTCTGGAATAACAAGTCTGGTTTTTAAACACGACGTCTTACTAAACTGATATTGAATTTTTGCAAATTCCGTTGTCAAAACCATTACTTAATCATTAACATAAAATATTATCATAAATCTAACGATAAACCTTTATATGACAAATGTGATCTAGATTTTCTTTCAACTTCTATAGTCTCGCAACTTTTATATACCCGGTTATTACTATACTTTTCCAGCAGAATTAAAAGTCACAAATTTTTTATCAACATTGCAGTTGTCGCAATGCGTCTACAACCCTGACTGGCAATGTTTAAACATGCATAAATACATGTTAACCTGTCCATCTGCAAACTATAGCTGAAGTGATTGTACTCGTGACCATTAGTCCTTCAATACTGAATAAACTGTATATCTTCAAATTGAAAATGGTAACAGATCATAGTTGCAAGGTTCATGTCTAGTGTGTGAGGTTTTAGATCTTAAGGCCTGTGAGGTCATAACATGTATGTGTCAATCAAATCAGGTAATGCAAGAATTCATTAAACATTTCTCTTCATAAACATTTTCATCTGCTGAAAAAATATGGTCTGTATTTTCTATCAATGGGAGTAAGACATGAAACCTAAACGGATTATGTCAGTAAAGTATCGTGCTCAGACGCATTCATCACGAGAAGTCATATTGACACGACGTTGTGTTTGAAAACATTACAAAACTCTGAGGAAGTTACATCTGCTTCCAATAGCGAATTGGAGTTTTCTTACAGAAATCTGATCTTGCATCTCTGGGGTTGAATCATCATCATCAGAACACGCTGAATCATCGTGGTCCATATGTTTTCACTATTCCTGGCATAAATATGTATATCATGTCATTACACATGATCCATATGACCAACGTTACATCTTCAGCCACACTGGTCTTAAACCTGAAATGCACCTTAAACATGTAACCCTAAACATATTTCGATGATGGGTGTTTCTCAACTACAGCTAAACCATCGAACTGATTATAAATCATGGTAGCACTTGTTGCATAAAATGTTGCTACGTGTGAAATATGTTTTTGAAATAGTGATCTTGTATTGGATATGGGGAAAAGAATGCTAATGCATTAAAAGGAGTTAATTGAAATCCATAAGAAAACGGATTCTTTTTTTTGCACCAATTTGAAATTTAACATTTTAAATACTGTATCTATATTGTGGGTAATTTAAGATTCATGTAAACTCTCTATCTATTTCGGATAATAAAGATGTTATTTTGATAAGGTATAGCAGATTAATTTTTTTATTAAAACCCTTGATTAAATGATTTTCGTCACTGACAGATCTTTTCGATACATTGTTAACAAAGAGTTTTCATGCTGGGTCACAGAGTGCTGAATGTTCTGATGCTTCGTACGCCCCTGAGAATCGTCATCATGAAAACCTGTATCGAAATAACACGCCCTTGGTTTGAGAAGGCAAATGAAATTGCCAGGTCAATTAAATCTGCGAGACTTTAAAAAAACGTGTAACAAAACGTTTCGTCTTGCGTTCAATTATCACTCAAAGCTAATACTTACGTGTTCACAGACTATAAGGAGAGAAGGTTTCCTTTCAAATTCACGTTTCTGAGCATGAGCCAAAAGAAACTTAAACTTAAAGTCAAGGTTGCTTAACACACATTTCCCATAGTCGTACCAACCCCTATCAATTGGGCAGGTAATTTGAGTATACATTTTCCTGAGAGAGTTCCTGGGAGTAATTCATGAAAAGTATGAGAAATAACGCCCTGGTGGGTGACCAAGAATGTGAGCGCATGAAGCATATATAATGATGTGTATTTATTTCAAGGATTAAACTACTTGTTTCAGTCAGTACTTTTCTTTGTACACATCCAAAAACATATCTAAATTATATCGTCTCTGATTGGTAACTGAATAGCCAGTTTAAATTTGGTTTTCTTTAAATACAGGGTGAATAGTCTTGACATGGATGTTGTTTAACTCAGTGCTGCTTTATTTGTTATCAAATTGTTTTAGAATTAAATAGTACATCAAATTATCCTTGGATGACTAATCATTCCGTCAGCAACGCTCTTCATTAAAAACAACCCTGCTAAGTCCTATCATTACTCAACCGTGGTGAGATCACTCATAAGATAACAATGAGTTGGTAACACACATGTGTGTTACCATCTCGTGCGATCAAACGGAACTACTTTCGGGCGTCAATGACATCGTCCAATCACGTGACTTGTAAGTTAGAAAATCGCAACTGTCAAATTTTGCATTCTCAACGAGACGTGAATTTACGTGAAAGAAATTTATGTTAATGTTTTGATTATATCCAAAGTGTCAATAATTACTCCTATATTTCTGAAAACCTGCACAAATCAATCAGTCGCATAATCACTCGCCTGACCTCTGTCTCGTCCCTCTGCCGGCCGTTCAATGCCATACAACTTGGCCATTCCATCATCCAACCTGTCGCTTCCCCCTCAACAAGAACACAATATGAACATGACATCTTGCAACTCCCGTTCCCTTATTTCAATCTTTGCGGGTTCTATCAACAATTCTGTTATTCATGTCAATTTTATCAACAAATCCTCAACTTTTTGTTTAAACACTGTTCCGCCAACTTTTTCAAACTGACTGACCTGACCTAGAAAGAGGTCACATTCCGATGACGTCACGCCTTCCGATGACGTCACGCATCGAGTGCCCGATGTGTTGACAATTTTCGTTGCTTCTTAGTGTTTGTTATATCAATGAATTTCTTTAAAATAAACTACTTTTTCACCAAAATGATTTTTGTTATATGTTTTTAGGCGAGTCACTTATGCAGACATCCAACAATTAGTGAACTTTTTTGTTCTGTGTTATGTTTGACTGATTGATATTCATACGCCGTTTTCGCGATCAGCTGACTGTTGTTTTGACGATTAATTTATTTTAAAATACTCATACGTGGAGTTGAGTAATAAATAAAATACTAAACTCATGATAATGTGATAACTCATGATAATGTGATAATGTGATAACTCACTTTCGTTCGTCTGATACCAAATTCCATTCACTCGTTGCATTAAAAATGTTATCACATTACCATTCGTTTAGTATTCTCTATGTCCACGATAAAGTTTTGACGTTTCAGTTGTTTAAACGAATATTTGTACAATGTTCATGCTACACTATTCCGGAATTCTGACCACGATAAGCAGAACTGTGCAGTCATTTATCCTCTTCTTCAAGCCATTCTTGAGCATTCGATTTACAAATAAGCATGTCAGTTGGCTGTTACACAAATTTCGTTCGTGTTGAATGATGACACAATTTTATAACGGATATACTCACTGTACACCTTGTAATACGGGCTGCATATGTTATTATCCTCAAAACATTTTCGTACTTGATACAAAACCACTTTTACAAATTTCTGTTCCTCTAAAGCTAGAGGGTCACAATGTGATTGACTTAAGCATTTAGTATGTATGCTATATTAGAAGGTTTATTTGCAAAGGGGTCTTAAATATAAGAAGTTCTATTTACAGATTTTGACATTTTCATTATTGGAATCGTAACGTACCACATCACAGAGTGTGAACAATTAGGTTAAGTATTGTTCAAATGGTTACCTCTATTAAAAATATTTACATAACGTAATGCTTTACTGAAATCTATTTTTCCCTGTTTAGATAATATCATGACACTTGTCAATCCCAATATATATTGCTTTTTTCCATAAGAACTTCTGATATATTCATTAAACGTTTATGTAACATAATGCAAATATGAACTGTGGGAAAAAATAAGAAAAGAGAAAAAGATCATTGTATTGAATAAAAAATAATATATTGCAAAAAATATATATATATATATATAAAAAATTTGTTCAAGGACGACTTCTTTTTCATGCGTATCCACATTGTCTAATTAACGTGTAAGCCCTTCTTCACACAAATTCAATTTTGACATATGCTGACATATTTTTAACCACAAGTATGAAAAAGTTCTACCTGCCCAAGAGAAAACTCTTCTCTTATGACGAATATCATTTGTTTTTCGTTCAAAAAAGAGTGAAAGAGTTCTAAAAGAAATATCACAATCAAAATGATAAAAACAATGTCGTCGGATCAAATGGAAAATTGGTGTTGAGTGATGAAAATACTAGTTTGGTTGCTAAATACCATATTTTTTAAAAACTTTACATTATGGCCCATACAATTTTGTTGTTGTTGCTATATCTTCTTCATGTAATCTACAAGAATCTGAATGATGCAGCTCTGTCATCATTGGGCAATCCGAACAATATGCAAAAACCATTGTTTTCATCAATAATTCAGTAACTATGCATGATGTCAAATTCATTCTGATGTCTATCCCCGTGTCTTAAGAGATTAAAAATCAGATTAAGCTATATCAGTGAAGAGTATACCAATATTTTGTGCGGAAAACTATTGCTAGTAAGTTCGTCAAACAAATAAAACGGTTGAATGACAAAGAAGATGTATTATCTTATATTCATTAACCATCGTGTGTAGATTTAGTGAAATGGAATCATACTCATTATTTAGTATTTTTCATTGAAAATTTTGATTATAACGATTTTTTCCAAAGTTTTCAAAAGCTCTTGTCACATCAGTGTATTAAAAGCATTGAAGCACCAACAATATCATTATTTTTAACATTAGTAGACATTAACATTTTAACATTAACATAAAAATGCTGCCTGTAAAAAATTTGGCATAACAGGCAGAGAAAACCTTTGTCCTTGTAAAAGGAATGATTCGTAGATATGAAAATTTGGATATTGTGACAAGTTTTGACATTTTTTATAGAAAAATCCAGCAAATTGTGATGGACGGTTCGGAAATGTATGGAACTATAGAAAGAAAACCAAAAGAAGTCAACCACAAGTAATTTTGCAAGTTTATGTGAAGAGTTGGTTATCGCACAAGCAGTTTGGCAGCATTAGGCGAATGTGGACGCCATCCATTGTGTATCAAACAGCTTAGGGTTGTAAGTTACTGGTTAAAGATAGTCAGCATGAATTATAATAGGTATGTGAAGCATTGTTTTTTCTTATGAAACAACATGATGAAATAGGTTACAAAATTTGGTCAACAGCTGCTAGAATGTTTTCTAATGGCTTTAGGTTTTTATGGATTAGTCAAGAAGTTGGAAATAGTAAATTATCTATGTTTGAATTTACGCAACGTGTATTGACATATATAGACAATGCTGGAGTCATGATGTAAGTCATTCTTCACTGTTATCTAACTATTGTACATTTAAGACTCAGCTAAATACTGAAAGATTTTGAGTTGTATAAACTTTGTACAAATGAGAAGGGCATGAACAAAGTTTAGGTGCTGCTCAAATAATTTTCAAGTTACTAAATACAAACATTTCCAGAATCCTAACCCTGTCTGTTTGGTGGAGACGAATATCATGTTATATTTTAATGTCTTTATTATGCCCTAATTCATGAATATTATTTACCGATTTAGTATCTGAAGCATCCATGTACTCAACACTTTATTACTTGTTTTCAACAACCAACAGTAACCTGTTGCTCCGCTTAGCCACTTACTTATATGAAGTATTTAGATAAAGATTGCGCTCTGGTATTGTATAGGCGTTTGGTACATTGTATATCTTAACTTGAAAGATAATAATAAGGATTTTAAGTACGGAAAATACAAATTTAATAAAGGCCTTACTTTCTCCTTTCTTTTGAATTATCAAATTATATGGGTATCCTTTATATTGATCGACTAGTCATCACATTTTATACATGATCGGGGTCAAATGTTAAACAGAGTGTTCTTGCATGCCAACGTTTATGTTAAATACATGCATTATTGGATCGATGCTATGATGTATGTTAACCACAACATAAATAATAAATAATAATATTCATGAAGACAGTTTCGTTGTACTTCTTAAACATGGAAAGATGGCGAAACAATTTAACTTCAGTCATGACATGCTTTCATCACTCACCTTTCACATTGAGATGTCTCTCAACGGATTATGTCTTATATAAGAAGTGTGTTTACGTGTTTTCAACAATATTTCAGTTATTAATATAAACACCTGGATGACAAGCTAGATTACCAACAAAGATAATGTACAGTCATGTATCGTCTAAAAATAGTGCGTCTGGTAGGTTAAACAGAACAATTTTGGGAGAAGATATAGCTAAGATCTTAAAGAGGTTCGTACCAATAAACAAAATAAATGAAAAATTGCTGTAAATATGCATGGGGAAAGCTGAGTATGTTTTCTTCATTATTCAAAAATAAAAAAGTCATGCCACGGACCTTCCTTTTCAGAGAAATGGTGATTTTTAACGGGTTTGTTTAATAAAATGGGGAAATGTTCAATTTTGCTTACTTAATCTTAAAAACAAAAAATTATAAACATTAAGAGTTCAAATTACTTTTTTCCAATGCATGAAATGATTATGTAATAGAAAATTGATGTCTGGTATTCTTCATTTGTCTTTTGTAACTTATCTGCAAATATTAAAGATACAATTTCGATGATGATCGCTACAAAAATAGCTTCATAAGACGCGTTCATTAATAAAAATAAATGAAAAACAATTCAAATTTGTTTTAGATAGAATAAAACATATTGAAAAGAAATAATTTTGAAGAAAAAAGATATGTCACTGACCTTTCTTCCAAGATATTTGAAGCTAAAGTTAAAATTTCTTATGAACAAACTCATAAGGGGAGGTAATTATATATATAACTCTTTATTTTCCTTGAAAGATAATTCATGTACAATGTAACGACAAAGTATTTTATGACATTCTAAGGTCAGTGTTATGAATTGTTTGAAGTGCCAAAGACGTTCATTGCCTCTTGGTCAAATCACGTGTGAACAAAGTATTCGTATTTACAATACATTTTAAAAACACACCTTTTCAATATGACAAATGTTTTCTACATGTATTTGTAAATGATTTACGTTTTTCAAACTTTGAGTGAACCGGGGCCATAGATGCATGTTCCAGATAGTGGGATGATAAGGTTGATCACAAAATATAAAGATTTAACCTCAAAACTTCCTCTCCTCGATAAAGCTATTCAAATAGGATTTTACATACGGAAACTGCCACTTTTTACGGCCTAATGAGGTTAACTTAATATTCCGTTATAATCTTCTACAAGTTACATCATTTTCAAGATGGAAAAGTATTTCTTAGTACATAAATGTTCCGTTACTAGTCATATATTGTGACAAATTACGAGGACCTTCCATACACAGTCTATTTTTTCCGTACATCGTGTGTCAATGACGTCATTTCAACAATGTTCAACAAAGTGATTGCATCGGATAACTTGTATTATTTCATCAACAATCGGTTTTTTGCCGAATGTAAACACATATAAAAGTTATCAGTGACATTTTCTCGGCTGTAAACTAATAATTGGAGTACATTTTGGAAAGCCGCAATCTAATTATTACCAACATTTGTGTCAGAACATATCTGCCGATTGTGACCAATGTATATGCATGTAATTCTTAAAATCTATGACCAAAAGTGCATGGATGGAATAATAGACAACTCATCATTCCACAGTTAAAATTTCATTTATTTCCGAACATCGATAGAGCCTCAGTGTCATTTTTTCTACAACGTTTACACAACTTGAGTTTGTTAGCGGCACTTTTTCGGATGCGCGAAAAGATGCGCACTGACAAACGTTCGGAACATTTTTAAGTTAAAATATATGTTAAAATCAATCAAATCAAATGACGTTTATACACAGCATGTGGAGTCATAATATGTGGAAATCAATGTGAAAGATATCAAATAGAACTTTTTTAACATAACGACAACGTTTAGGTATTTTGAAAACTTGCAAAAATGTCAAACTGTGTAAAAATATGCCTTTATCCTTTACAAAGCTTAGTCTTCAATTTCCAATTTGTATAATAAAGTGGTGAAGACGCCCACTCATCACGGCTGTAAATCATGTCAGAGCTACAACGCTCTAAAATACAAATTTTAATCTTAATCCTGTATATGTTCATCCAGTACACTTTCGCACGATAGCCCCTCAATACTTGTTTAACATGAAACTGAAATTTAAAAATATTATAAATACATATATGTACACAGACATATAGACGAATCATCAAAACAGTGGAATAACTTTATATAAAATAAAGAAATTTAAACCAACCTTTTTTTAACTGATACTTACTTGAATTTGTGTACATGAAACAAATCTATGTTTTACTTTTTCCCAAACGGCTTTGAAAAAAGTTATTAATATTTATTCTTCTTCAGACTCAGATGATTACATTTTGCAAATATATGTGAAGAGATCTAATTTTACTAAATGACACTTCCGTTTTTTTTCTTGAACAAAGAAAGAGAGGCAACATGCAAAAAGTTAAGTTATCAAAGTGGTTGTCCGTTTGTCATCCACACCTGTTCACCTTCGCATTCATAAAATGACGTACACTGGCACATTTTTCGTTATATTCCACTAGATTAACGTGTAAGAGTTATTAGCCGAGACAGAATAGTCGCTTTTGCCACTCCCTTTTTCTTAGACATTTGACAATGTACGCATGTATTTCATAATAAAAATTTTTAAGGGAATTTACCTATACATTATGAATTTCAATTCTAGTATGTAACTGGAGAAAAACATATATGCATTATAAGCTTGAAGGTACTATCTTGAACTCAAAGATGGATGCGAGTCATCTCATTGGCTGGTTAGATACGAGGCTTTGTCTTGAAAGGGATCAGGGTAGACACTGTCTTGGTACTTGTACTTTGTTTGGTTGAGTACCTGACGGTATGCTAACACACACTCAGAGGTAGGCAACACCACCTGCACCGACCGAACCAACAACTAACCTATTTGGCATGCATTTCTATTTATTTCATACATATAAACCATTTTCACATGGAACCTTAAAAAATCCTTCCTTACAAAATATATTCAAATCATAATTCGTATCTTCTCAAACAATGTTTTTGCCTTGGTCACGAATATAAATATATAGTTTCACAGGTAAAGGCAACACATCATACATAGACTATGTTTAACTTTCGACATTTTAATTATAAAACACATACGTATTTTGGAAAAGCATTAAGCAAATAAAAACTTGTGTTTAATCTAACGGATTTCTATCACGAATTTTAAAAACAAAACGTTATGGTTAATACATCATGTAATCACTCTGGCTACTTTACTTCCAATTAGGAGCAATGCTGCATTTCATGATTTTTAGCGCGTTGGACAAAACAATTATGCTGTGTCCTAGTTGTCACTTATTTGCTCGTTGAACCTGAGAAAACCATTACTTTAAATTTCATATATGACATCTCCTATGGTTTATTACCAAATTGTAAATGACACATGTTATTGAGAACAAAAATGGACAGATGAGTTAATTAACTTACTAGTTATGTATATTATTTTTGATGTTGTGATATTTTTCTCGAAGCATTTAATATTTTTAACCAAACTTTCAGTAACATTTAGTTTCATTTTGTTAATATGGTTTCACTTGAAGTTAACTTATGGATATATATTTTAGTTCATAGTCAGCCAATACTTTTCTTTCAATAGAAACAATATTCAGAATACATGTATACTAATTGGTAATAGGGGTTATTGATAAGAAGAGTTGTCATTATGTCTTTGCCTTAGGCCGATATCTGTTCATGATGAAATGGTAAAGGAAGGTGATGGCAATAATATTATCATTGTGGATAACCTCCTAAAGAGTCAAACAACGAACAGGAAGTACTATGTCTCAGAAGAAGCGAGGAAAATGACCTAATGTTGATTTCCATTTTTGTGTGCATCAGTGCATAACACTGGCTATTACTAGGTCAACAGTTTGTTACTGTGAATTTATCCAGCATCCACCCTACTCGCAAGATTTAGCTCCCTCATATCTGTTTCCTGCTCTGGATTAACGTCTTTCCGGTCAATCATTAACCTCATTGCCACCGCCGATCAGTTTCTACATACATACGATAAATCTTCAAAACAGGAATAAAGAAATCGATAACTCAAGTGCATTGCATTAGAAGAGGTCAATGCTAATATATAATGCAATTCATGTTTCTTTCTCTGTTAGGATATAATATCATATTACACTATTCATTAATAACATATGTAATGTATTGTTTTACTCAGGTTATTGGAAACCGTTATTGATCTCTCAAACAGTATAATTGTTTAATAAAATTAAGATACAAACATTTTAACCTAAATATTTAATTAACGTACTACTTCATATCAGGGATACAGCTTATCATTGGCAACACAATCAAAATTCAATAAATATCTAAGACACAACATAAAAAAACAACCTTTGAATAGCCAGTATACTTGTTGTCCCAACTAACTTATTGCTGTTTGATATTTAAAGTTATAATTGATGGTGACATTACAGTTATGGAGAGTTTGCCCAGGTATGTGACACATCAATCTATTTGTCACGTCGTGGTTGAGAACCTGTGTATTGTTATCTGAATCGGATACAGGCATAGTCTTGAGGTGTTCACCAAAATCACATTCAGTTAGTACATCATCATTGGGAAGGCGATGGTTCTTCTTGTTCTTGAGGTCGGTGAAGCCATTGTACGTCTTGAGGCTGGTGTCCGCCTTATATCCAGTGATATATGCCGGGATGGTACCTGTGCAGCATCCAATACATGTAATGTTGTAGCTTGTAGGGAATGGTTATTGCTGAGCGTCGCCATCATAGATAGAGTCCGTCGTGTCTAAGAGGAAAAGTTTGGAAATGTTTACCATTTTTAATTTCTTGATTTGGTTGCTTGAAAAGTGTTGGGCACTCTTAATTCCAGCGACTGGACCTCTTTGATTATCTGTAAGATAAAAATAAACATGAACACATTTTAAGAAGGAATGCACAAATATATATTTGAAATACGAACGGAAAATCATATTTATCAGGTCCGTTGCCTTCAAGCCATGATATTCTATTCACACCATGTGCTTCGTGCATTATGTAAATATATAATAAGAATAGGTTAGACATATGTGTTACATGATATATCATAAGGATTTCATCCGTCTTAACGTGTGTATGCATGAATGGCATTTTTTGGCCGTTTTAATTTGAAATATGTTCTCACTAACCGACTAAAATTACAAACAGCACATTACAAAACTTATTAAGGAGTATAATCATAGGTTACTGTCTTCAAGTTATAAGCACAAAGCACAATTGTATGACTACATTTCAAACTGAGATCTGTACAGTCATCATTGATGAAATGATCACAAACCCTTTTCGAACGTCACCTTTCAATGTATCTATCGCGGGTGGAGAATGAAATATGGCTGGCTTTATAATGAAAAATCACGATGATCTGGTTCAAGCTTCAATTAACCAATTGTTCTTCCTTGACTCAATTGCTGACACGGCTGTTGCGGGTAATTGAGATATGTCTTAGAATCAAAATGTCTTGACAGTTATAAGCGATTTAAGTTTTTTCAGTAAAACATAGCAAGAATTTTACGTAGCCATTCTTTAAAACTGGTTATTAAAGAATATTTGACATTTAAATGAATAATTTTTAAACCAGCGAGAGCCTTATAAGTGACCTACAATGTAACTTTTTCAAACACATTATTTACTCTGTATAGCTGATCATTAAACAGAATCTTTTTTCAAAAGAAAAACACCTACAATACAGCATTCATGCACAACTGCGAGAAGTGTGATGTATATTTTGAATGTGTAATGTGTAATCATTTATATGAAAGATAATATATCCTCATAGGGGGTACGATTAGCGGAAATACTTCATAACACAGTTAAGAAAAAATATCAACAACTATTTAGGTTCACTTCCACCTGAAAATAGCAGAAAAAACGTGTTTTATAAACACTTCCGGAAAACAGACGCGAAACGTTTTATTAGCCAATCAGGTGCTAGGAGGGTTGTTACGACATAGACAGGACTCGTAAACGACTGGCTGATCTGTGTCATTGTTTACATTATAGATTCCAGCGGTCGTGAACGTATATATTTTCACTGATTGTACTTATAAAAAAAGCCCCTAAGTCACCAAAGCTATTAATATCAATACATCGACATATTCTGTTTGACATTAATTATCTGTTGTTGTTGTTTGTTTGGGTTGTTAATCTCCGATAATGCCGATCGAGTGATTCCAAACTGATATCTGCCGCCATTGTGACTGTTTTTTGTTTGAACACCTCGACAAATCGACTATCCCCCTGTGTAGTTGATTGACCATTGTATATGTAGAATACTTGTTACTACTTTGTGCCATTTGTGTCAACTCAATATCGCAACTCCGTGCTTCTGCTTTGCATGACTGTAACGATGAGATCCCGCTTTCGATGGTCTGTCTCTCGGCAACTTCCGGATCTCGTCATTGGGATACGAGGTTCGGAGCAGCTGTTTTTCGCCTTATTACTCAGTTAATAGTGATAATGAAGATCAAATTTTTGGTGTGTTTAGTAAATGTACCTCTTGATTCGCAATTTGCCACCTTCATAAAAACCTAAGAGTTACGTACGCGTACTAATGTATTTTTCATAGTAAGGATACAGATTATTGTTCTTTTGTGCGAGTAATGGTCAGTGTTTGAGATAAAGAGTCTGGTACTAATCTAGAGTGACGTGGCCAATATTGTCAATAATAACACAACATTTATTGTTGATTGTGATGTAAGTTAAAGCCTGCTTGGAAATGTATCGTAAATATGAAATTCTTTTTCAGTTTTAACTATTTCAACCAAATAAAAATATTAACGCTGAAAAGCATATTATTTACCTTTTCCTTCAGTCCTTTAGTACCGGTATTTTATCAGAGAGAGGTTTTTAGTTACCTAACACTACTTTTTCACACCAGACAATATAGTCATAAAGTAATTACCTAAGAGTCTACATGAAATGCCACACACCTGTACATTATGACAATTAAGCAATAAACTTAATGACCTCAGCACCTGGCACATTTCCAATAGGTAATACACAAGGCACTGATTAGTTATCCTGTCTAAACTTTATCCTCACCCATGATCAACAGCCTTTATTGAAACTTGATGAAGGTTATTAGGTTTGTCAATACACGTGACACATGACAATATATTAACAAATTTGTATTACTTAATATCTTATTTCATTCTGCAATGTTTATCAATATATAATATGTTATAAGTTATCCACTGTAAGGCTTTATAAAATGGTAAATGTTTCTCCGGGGCAGCTCTTTTACTTTAACTTTACTTTTTGTTGCTTCTAAAATGACGCTGTAGCAAGAAATTTTAATTTTTCATAAATGTTATAACCCAAAGTGTAGTGTCAACATACAAACATAAGTGACTTGCCCATATTTTTGTATGTATCCTTAGAGTAATCAGCACACAAAAAATGATATATACCCCAAAACTAGTAATGTAACAAACTACAAACCTGTCACTGTGTATAATTTACAGATCTATATTATAACTATTTAGTTCAACCCGATGAATTTTTCAACCCCATATGCAATCAAATACTAAAAATTCGAACAGTTAATGGGGTTTGAATTAATAAATTCTGCGACTAATCTAAAGAGACATAAATTCATAATGCAGATAAAAACTCAACATTCGTCTGCAAAATCATCAATTTTAGTCAGCTCCCCAAAGGTTTCATGATTATTTATCCCACCTCCCCCGGAATACAATTTTGAATTAGTCTTTCTTTCAAATTCCATACCCACTTTCGTTCCCTCTTCTCAAAGTATTCCTCCCGTTTTCTCTTCCGATATGGTTGACTGTCATATCTCGCTGGACAGACGGGTAGCGGGCATGTTATCATCTTCATTTGTTTATTAACTGTTCGTACGGCATTTTTGACGAGTCTTTTCCTTTGTGGGGCAAGTCCAAAGTCCGCTTTGAAATCGTAGGAAAGATCATAACAGTCCACTGCGAAATGATCGGAGCAGATAACAGACCTGTCATTTGGACTCCACTTCGCTCTTTTCTGACTAACAAACTTTGTCCAATTCGCGAATTGGACAGGATCCTTCGGAAACCAATGCAGTTGAATGTCTCCTGATTTCTTATTAGTACAGTTGGCAGCAACGCAGGAAGAAGGCATGTCTCTATCGCAATGAAAACGTCGACGAATGCGACCCATATCTGCATTGATATATACTTGTTTACAAACAAACGCGGAGCGAGTCCTGTCTATGACGTCACATCTGCCGAAGGAGAGCTCAGGCCACTCTAGGGACTTTTTTAATTGGGCTTTCGAGGTGGCCAATTTCTACGCGCTTTGAACCGTTATATCTTTTTAATTAAAGGACGCATCTAAACTCTGTTTGGTGTTTTATTTACTTGAATGTATTGTCTTTATGAAAACGGGGATTGAAGTCGGATACAAAATTGGGATATAATATCTTTAAAGGACTAGGATATTTCAAGAGACATTTTCATATTTCATAATTGAATGGTTTATTTCAAAAACTTATCAACTAAAATCAAAATGCTACTCTCACTTTACTCACATGCTCTCGAAGGAAGAGCCTAATGGTAATTTAAAGACTGAAATGTTCCGCCATTTCACAATTGTTTTCTAAAGTAAGTGGACAACCGCGTCAAACTTTTCACTCTAAGCTTCAAGAGAGTTGCTAAAATTTGTGTGATGTTACATAGTACTCCTTCAAGTCTAGACTTGTTTTTAGAAGTTGACAGAGTTCTGAAAGTAGAGGCATCGTTTAATCTGGCCCTTGCAATTGGTTATAAATAAAGGTAATGTAATCTGATATCCTTAAAGACAACGACATTACAGATGAACGTGTCGAAGAAATTTATCAATGAATTAGAAGTTTGTTTTTTTCCGTTCAGTGAGTTTGTTTGATAGACTCCTTTTAAGTGCTTTGTTTGAGCCAAAATCAATATATGTACATTTGCACATATAATCTTCTCAATATTTTAATTTATCTTATTTCATGTTACCTTTAGGATAAGAAAAAACTGTTTTAAACATTGATTAATTATGATATATTTAACAATTACTTGATCTTTGTTCATCTCTCAACACTGACTTTCATTTCATCCTATAAACTATTTTATAGTTTTAATTTTATAATGTCACTTCATCAAAATATGTTTTTGAAGACATTTTTAGTCTGTATTTTTTACACTTTCCACAACCTATCAAAACTCATTTAGAAATTATCACCCACGAAACACAAATGATATCTGTCACAACAAAAAATATTTCCCTTGAGAAGGATGAACTGTTAGAAAATTGCATTTCTACTGGAAAGGGATGTTAATCATTGATAACTGTCAAATCGGATTTAAAAGACAAATTATTGGCGATAGCCTCGAACAAATCTTAACTGAGTTGTTGACAGTCAGTTATGGGGAACGTAATGATTACAAAAATGTAAAATGTCAAAAGTCTTGTGTCTTCGGTTGAAAACAATCTGTATTAGGACTTTTTATATTCAAGGTTTCTTGCAAATTAACTTCATTATACAGTAAACATACTAAATGCTTATTTCAGTCAAACTGAGTCGCACTAGTTTTAGAAGAACAGACAAAGGAGGGTATTAACACAAGATGTACAAACAGGATACGAAATCTTTCATGGTGAAAACAAAGTTGCTGATCATTTTAATGCAGTCATATCTGCAAATTATCTCTCACAAGGGGCAGAGTCACTGGATGCTTTTGCGAGCTGATAATACGAGTCAGTCCTCCTTTGTGAATCAAGTTTGTGTTTTTTTATTGAATGGACAAACAAGGCTTAGTTATCAATTCTCGACAGTAGTTAACAGTTTATGCTGTTTGAACTCCCATCTATCATTGTTTTTAATGTTTAGACAATGTGTTTTTGTGACATTAAGAAATCCCATCTAATAATTTTTATCCAAGCAGAACAAACTGCTCTGAAATCTAGTCAGTTAAACTATCTTAATACTAAGTTCCATTTCCATTATCTTGAATGAATGATAAGTTGTATATTTCTTGATCTTGTATGAATAATAGGTTCTTTATTCCATGAACCTGTATAAATGATACGTTATATATTTCTTGATTTTGTGAGAATTATAAGTTACATATTTCGAGATTTTGAATAAAACGTAATTTTAAAGAGTTTTAAACCAATCAAAGTTATTCTACAGCAAATTACTGACCATCTAAAAAGTAGTTCTGTGTTATGAACAATGTTATGTGACAACAAATTGAAATGATGATTCGCCCATCGAATGCTAATCTACTAGATGACTGCTCAGTTCTTGTTATCAAAGAAAGGTTTTGTAATAGCATCTGATCTAACTTTAACACACTTAAAAGAAATTGTACAAAAATGATTGTTAAAACTAAAATCTAAAAGATTTCTTCATACATTTGTTTTACTATTTATTTCTAAAAATGTGATAACAGTCAAAGCAGAACTGACTTAAACCAGACATAATTATAAATTATGTGTACATGTTCGGGTCAGACTGGCTAAACTGTAACAAATCAGATGTGGATTGGTGTTTATTGCCGCTTTCAAAAGTATTTCACTCCGAGGGCTAACGTTTTGTATTACCCTTTGGAAGTTTCAGTAGGAAAATGGGTACTGAAATTACCTGTCCTTAAGTCTTGATGTAAAAGATAAACAGCTTGATACAAGTGCAAGATGGTGAAATTTTTATAAAAAGAAACATCACCTGAGAGGCTGTGAACACGTAAGTTTTAGCTAAGAACTATAAAAGCAATTTTCCTTATCGCAAGAGGAAAACTTTTGTTACATGTCTTTTCAGAGTCTCGCAGGTGCAATCGTCTTAGTAATTTCATTGGCCTTGTCAAACCAAGAGTTCCATTGTTGTTCAAGTGAAAAGTATTTGAACATTCAGCACTGGTTTACCGGTGATGGTGCGCTCAAAGAAAAACTAAATGTTTACAATGCATCAAGTAGGTCTGTCTTTCATGAAAACACACTTGAAACAAAGTTGAATTTTGTTATAACTTATTCTGTATAACATCTTGATTATCTAAAATACACAAAACGTTTTCCTCAACATTTACCTACAATATCGATGCAAAATTTTTAATGTTGATTTTTAAATTGCCGCAGAAAAGGAATGCAGGTTGTTATGGAACTCGTTTTTATGCATTAGGATACTTTTTCCTATTTCGATAACTATTTTGAAAACGTATCAGGAAAACATAGATTTTGGTAGCATCCCTAATCAATAGCATCCTTAATCAATAAGTGCTAATATATATACAATCAAGTTTATAATGTCGGTGCAGATCAGTTTTCAAAGAAGTGCTCCTGAAGCTATTAACGTCAGTCATGATTTATGACATGATTTGCCTCGACACCATGTCATGATTTACCTCGACATCATGACAGGAAAAGTAAAAACATACTGGCCACGATGAAAAAGTGTGTTCAGAGCATGATGGATCAGCCCCAGAGAACGTAAGATCAGATGTCTGTGAGAAATAAATTTGGATATAAGAAGCAGATGGAACGTCTTCAGATTTCAGGTCACAGGGTTCATGATGAATGCGTCTGAGCATGGAATGAGACGTCGAACAGAACATATCTGTGATTAATTTCAATTGACTGACGAGATCCTTTAAAGAAACTTTCACACAGCCAGTTGGCGTTTTAAAATATTGCAACAACTTACATTTATGATAAGTGGGCATATAAAATACTTTGTACAGAAATTACGGGACACAAAAGAGTAGAAAAAGAAAATCAATTTGTTTAGCAATTATGCCATATTTTTCACATACTATTTTTTCGTTAAGCATGTTAGCATTTGATGATGATAAACTTATTGCTCAAACATCGACATTTGCATAGATTCAATATCAGACGTGTATATAAATGTAGTTCCTAACTGTATTACTCGAGTTCCGATCCAGGACAGACTTGATTTCTCCATATGGTAGATATCTCTCCCTATAGTTTAAGCAAAAATGACGGTGTCAATCTTGAATTCCAATCTAAATTGCAATGTCTTTACATCATGATCTCGACTCACTAACAAAAGCATCGATATTCCCTAGTTCTTGCATAATCTTTGAAGTACACGGCAAACACATACGTACGTGCTTCACCCAAACGTAGCTCATAATCGCGCAACTGTAGCATACCATCACATGCATAACAACTGGCAACAGAAACAGGAAAACTGACATACCGGTTGGCAAGCAACGGCAATTCGTGAAATGGGACTCTATAACGTATCATTGTTAGTAAGAAATATAATTTTTGTGATAGAGATGAATGCAAAACTGAAAAAGAGAAAAAACTTTTCAGTTGACATTGAATAATTGATGACAAGACCTAACTCTATCATTACATCGCATTAGCCAACAGTCTTCATATTTATAACTGAGAAAAATAACAACTGAGAACAAAATTCTTGGTTTTTTGAAAACAAAGATAAACATAGTGAAGTTATTTTTCAAAGAGCATCATAAAGCAATTATTACCATGAAAGGTATGTTTACAATCAATAAATGAAATGGAAACCTGATTTATCTAATTTAAATTGATATTTCAAATTAATACTAACAGCTTTGTATGTTACGCAATTACCAGTCGTAAAGACTTTCCAACTACAGATAATATTTTATTCTTATCCTTCAAGGGTGGAACGTTTTACTGTGCTTTTGTTAATATCAAGGCACCCTATGACTCCGTTTATCGTAATGGTTTTTTTTTTAAACTCTGGACAAAGGGTAGGTTATATAATTTGGTTGGTAATATGTATAAGGAAGTCAAATCGTGTGTATTAATTGATAATAGTTATACAGATTTCTTTGAGTGTAAGTACGGTCTACGACAAGGTTGTCAGTTATCTCCCTTTCTTTTACATTTGTTATCAATGATATTGTAGGTTCCTTAGGTTGTGATGGACAGAGAGCTTTATCTTTAGACTTTGTTGAAATCGTTATTCTTCTGTTTGCAGATGATATATATCTCTGTATGACTTTACCACGAGTGGTTTACAGAAACATGTTATATATTGTCAGATGTTTGCAATAAATGGAAGTTAAAGGTTAATATAGACAAGAGTAAAATCATAGTATTTAGGAATGGTGGGCGTATAAGTAAATTTGAAAAGTTCAAGACGAATTACTTGAATGTGTAAGTTCTTATAAGTATTTAGGGGTTAATTTTTCCTCCTCGGGCTCATGGTTTGTAACTCAAAAGACATTATCGCGGCAAGCTTGGAAAGTAATTCATATCATACGTTCCAAAATACACAATTTTTGTAATCTCCCAGTCAATATCCAATTTAATATATTTGATAAGAAAGTCTTACCAATTTTATTATATGGCTCAGGGGTATTGGGTTTCTATCCAGCTCCCAATGTGGAAAATAACCATTATAGATTTTGTAAACTTGTGCTTGGACTTAGTCTTTTTAGCCATAATGTGTCTGCTAGAGGAGAGCTTGGCAGGAATTCTTTGAAGATTGTTCGCTTAAAGAGAATTTTAACATACTGGATTCGTTTGATAACCGAACACAGGAATATTTTACTAAAAGCAACATATCTTTTTGAATATGGAAGGGCCGAAAGTGGTATGAAATGTTGGGCATTTGAAGTCAAATGTTTATTCTATAACTATGGTTTTGGTGATGTGTGGCTCCATCAAGCTGTATATCATGTTAACATGTTTCTGCGTCAATTTGTACAACTTTCAAACATAGATATGCAACAATAGCATGAGAGAGATATTAATATCCCAAGTTAGATTTTTTCAGCCATGTAAAGCCTTATTTCTGTCCTGAATATTATATATCTTGTGTGTCTAATGCAGCTTATAGAAAGGCCTTAGCAAATTTCAGATGTTCAGGTCATAATCTTCTCATAGAAAAGGGCAAAGTGTTAAATATTGAAATACCTGATCGATTTTGTCCATTATGTATAATTCCTTTTGTTGAAAGTGAGTACCATTTCTGCTTACAGTGTCCATTTTATGATAGCCTACGGAAAGAGTTACTATCACAATATTATTACATCAACCCATCTATACAAAAACTTATACAACTTTGTAATAGTATTAATCGTAATATAGTAAATTGTTTGGCTAAATTTGTATTTCTTGCCTCTAAAGGCGGCCAAGTCGTCAAAAAACCATTCTAGATAAGACTAGTTGTAAACTTATGCACTCCTTTTTGTCATTCGGTAATGAGCTATAAATATTATCTCACACCTATTTTTTGTGTGGTAAATTGCATACGACGCTAGCTGGCTGATGGCAAAGTTAGTATTTATTGAACCCCTTGCGGGATTCGAACCCTGAACCTCTAGAACCGATGTCGAACGCCCTAACAACTGGCCTATCAAACCCCCGATAACGGAAGTGTTTTGGAATATGAATAATCGAGTGTCAGTTTTTTCAGCGCAAGATGAAAATCGGTTAATTACCATGTCGCGTATATAATGGACTTATGGATAACACCAAAATGTTCTTCTCTTTACAGGATTAAGCGTAGTAAACATCAGCGCAGGTGTCTTTGAGACAATGCTAAGTACGTTTGTGAATGATTACCTACATTACTACACATAACGATTGTGTCTGATATTAATGAGTTATATCTTAGTGTTGTCAATAATTTCATCTGAACGGAATCATTTTTTAATGTCACATTTGAAATACCTCTTAGATATTTGATTTGTAAATTTCAAAAGAGAAGGCGAATTTATTTTCCAACCGATACATGACAAATGTTTATAAGTAATGAACAAGGGGAAAAACCGATCCATTTATGTCTTTCAGTAACCTTAGTGAACGTTAAATATGGTGTATGGAAGGAAACTGCAAGTGGCTATTACGTGGCAGTGATTGGAATGGAGGGGTTGTGAATGAGTCCCAACCTCAAAGTGCCATGTCAACACCACTACTCATGATGAATGTGTCTGACCTATTGCATAGAATATGTCTTTGAATGACTCGATTTGAACTGACAAAAACTGTTCATGTCGCATTTGATTCCCCATGATATTTACTTTTCAAATTAGAAATAGTACATTTCCATATTAAGTATGAAAAGAGAAATGGTAAATTAGTAGTACATTTGACTGTTTAAAAACATTGTTTTATTCGAAGTATCATAACTTTTCAAATAATTAAATGATTGATTCATGAAGTAGAAGTGTCTTCGGCGTCATCTTTATTTCCTGTCGAAAACAATGGTTGATATATTTAAACATTTTATCCTGGAGCAATGAGAATAACAGCTGCAGATTTTACTGTAAGCTGATTTATGTAGATCATGCCCTCACAATTATATGTGGCTTCATTGTTGTGTTAGCCATTATGTCTTTTAGAGGCTACATCCTGAAAATCGTCTTCATGAAGAAATCATGTTCTATGTGGTCATGTTTCCTATATAATAAGGAAAACACAAAGTGTTTGGCGTTTTCACTCACAAGGAGGAACCTTTTCGTAATTCTTCAGATTTAATAAACACTTCGCCCTATTTATCATTTGTTAGTGTATTGTCAGAAACAACAAAGAAAGCATATCATCTGAATTTAGATCACAACATATGACAATCAATAACATAAACGATGTGAAGCTTACATTGAGATTACATTGGGGGGGGGGGGGAATCCCCATTGAGTAAAAATTGTAACAATTGTATTTACTGATGTAAATAATAGATTGAATGTATAAACAAGTTCTTTCCTTAAGAAACTGATTCAAAGATTTCCTAATTCCTTAACATTTCCATTCTACAATTACATTTTATAAGGAATTGTTTCAGTGGCATTCTAGAAGTTGGTAGTATAAGGACGACAATGATATATGGTCATGCTTGCCATGATTGGTTCTTGCCATCATGGAATCTACGTTTGAATACGATTTTCTTCTGCAATAGCCTATTCACCAATTTTGAATACATTACGATATTACATTCACTGATAAAGGCATGGCAATAGGTAATAGAGATGCAAAAGCAGCGTGAAGATACTGATGTACATTTAAACTACTGAAACTAGCTACAATTGTATCCTTCACCTTGCAATTTTAATTTTTCCGCGTCTACGTCACTTTTGATTATCCCGTTCTGAACGTTTAGCGCTGCACACACCACAAGATGAGATTAATATCGTATTTGACAAACTCCATTTAATAGTCTATTTATTATATGAATTTAATCTTTTAAAACGGTATTTTTAAAAACCCTCACTGCCTCTCATGCCCAATTGACAATTTATAAATTTGCCACACGAACTAGTTCCGAATAACGAAAGTTTGTTAAATACAATATATCCCGTAAAAACAAATCCATATACAAAAAACACTATAAAAACTCAATTTTGACCATTAATTTCAAACCACTTTGTGTCAGCTTGACCTTCTGACGAGTGACGATATAGTTTATCGTCACTGAGTAGAGTGACGATAAAAATTATCTCCACTGTGACCTAATAGAGGGTATACATCACTGATAGGATAGAGTATCTTATCCTCACTTATATAATAAAAGGTGTTCACACAAAAAGGGCCGCCAACAGTTTTTACTTTGATCGTGTAATGGTATGTTTGACCCTCTAATGTAAAGATATGTTGAATAAAGTTTTATTAGACCAGGAAATTCGAAAACAATAAAACGTGCTACAGCCCCTTTAAATGTATACCTGTTCTCCAAGTGAATTAAGTCTGTGCATTTAAAATTTTCTTCAAACACTCACAACATCTATAAAACTACTTTTCAATGCCTTTTTACATTAAAACTGTATTATTTGAAATGGTCGCATCAATACCATACGAAAAGAAAAAGCAGTTTATTATGCAGCACTTAATGTGGATCAGTCACGTTCAGTTAAATTCAAATACAATGACGCAACAAGTCGTGTCAGGTCATTCGCTAATAAAATTAGTTTCGTTTTAGGTTGTTTAGAGGCTGAAGGAATTCAATTTGTCATGTTTTGTATTGACGTCATATGTTTTGGGAATCCAGCATCTTCCAAATGCATCCATTTCAATACCGTGTTCTTCAAAAGAACAGCCTTTGGGGGGTGATTAAAAAAAACTTGTATCTGCATATCCCGGAAACATGAATCATCATTAGATTAATTAAAAAAAGCAATACAAATACATCAATAATTAATGTGGTGTTTTTCGTATTATTATTTTGATACGCCTGGAACACATTTCACTACTTTGAACTTAACTTTCCTTAAGTATAGAGGGAGTCATGTAATTTAGGCACATAAAAATATGGCCTGCACTGTTAAAAAATTTGATAATGTCAATACATGAAGACGCAAATAATGTTGTACAAACTATAAACTGTTGCAATTAACCTATGCTAATCATAGTGTTGTTTTATTTTTATGGATTGAATGTAATTTATTAGCATTTTGTATATAATTGTCAAACGTAATTTATTTAGATAGGTTTACTATACATTAAGTAATTAGATGTTCCAAAGTAGATATTCTTTGTAAAGCAACTAACATTGGCAAGATAATTGTTGGACAAGAAGACATATTTATAAGCCCGAAATGTTTTCATCCGCATGCCTTGACGGAACGGTTCACTATTTATAATGCTTTCGTAGAAAAGTGTCGTTGCAGTTAGTTAGAATGCAGTTTAAAAAAATTTGATCTATGAAATATTATTTTCATTATGCATATGCCCTTTCATATGCAATGTTCTGTATCTACACCTCATGATTGGAATTACATGGGGACCATGACACCTGTGTAATCATCATTTTGTAACGCTGGACATTAAATGAAAGTTCTCTCAAATTTATTATTGCTATTAAAGAGGTACACAACTCGGAAGTCTTTCTTCGAACTGTACAATGCATTTAAAAATCTTTTCCTCACAAATAATTGAACAGAATTACACACAAAAAATTCGTTTCCGCAAATATTGTTAGTAAAACATTTTGCAAGATGGATTAGGAAAACCCTTTCTGGCGGAAATAGGCATCGTTTGAACAGTTCTTTAATGATTGAAATGAATTTATTTGAAAGTTGTTTTAAGAAATAACTCTTCTTTTCCTTGAGCCTTGTCCTTTTTGTCCACTGAAGTCGTTCTTTTAACTCCATTAAGGGATCATAAGATTCACATAGGCAGATTGTGATTAGCTTTCCCTTTGACTTTGAATGAAATTGCAATATCCAAGACAGCATTTGTACCATCAGCAGATACATTATAATGGCACGATAGTGTGGAATTGTCAACTAAAATAGATTAAAAAGACATTTCTCCTTGTGAAGGTAAATCACACTCAAAAGTTATTAATGTAACAAATAGAATTTCTAAACCTTCAAAACGCACTTGTATTGAATAATGCATTTGACAAGATTCAGACAGTGAAGAAATGTTGTGAAAGTGCAGATAGCTGTGCCCCTGGAACGTCACAGAGTATCCCGGTAAAATAACTCATAACTCAATATAAACTAATTGCAAGATAGAAATTAGGTTTGTAAATCTTGTTAATCATTCATTCATTGATCTTAAACAACCACACATACATATATTTTTAAAAATAAAAAAATCGACGGCGTTAGCAGGCAGGTGTTTATTTGTACACTACAGATTTAGGCATTTGAAAGAGATTGCTGCATCTAGTATGCATGAAAAGAAGTAAGAAAATCTGAAAATTAATTAACTTTACAAAGTAAAACTTTGTATGGAAATAGAATAAACTTTAGATAATCCTCATTAAATTCAGTACACAACATGAAACGACTGTTGTTATGTTTGATTATTCTAATTTCACTGCTGTACAAGATAACACCTTTGTAATATATTATGGTATGATTAAACCGTTGCAGAAAGCGTTCCACGATGGTTATGAAGAAATATTGAATATCCTTTCTGGAAATTGGGTTAACCTTAGTGAACATTACCATGGCCAGAAGTAAACTTTTAAATTGCTAAATTGCAGATTGTTTGCATTATTTGAATGATTATGTTTGAACTGACAGAATTCTTTAATGGAACATTAAAAACTGATGAATAGTAATTTCAAATGATCCTCTTTCACCTTCAGACGTTCCTTTCCAGTAAATATTTTCAATGATTGCCCTGAATTTAAAAGCGAACATAAGCCTCACCTACCAACATCCTGATACCTGTACAGCTAATCAAAGCAAGCATTCTCTCCTAACAGATGTAGCTCCGTCATAAATTCCTATACAACCTCTGCCTTAATACGAAGGTTTCTTGATCTCGAAATGTAGAACGCTGATTGGATGCAATCAAAGTTAGTTGTGCAATCAGCGACGCCGTTTCAAAAGTTATCATTCAGATAGTTTCAGATAGAAGTTATTTCCGGAAGCTTTCCAAAAACTCAACTTCATTCGAATATGCACCTTGCAATTTGAGTCTTCTTTACAGACTTTACATACGCCTCCTTTTACGACTGCATCATTGCATAGGCTTGTGTTACAAAAATATCTTGTTTTGCCGGGTAGTATAATTTGCAATATTGCGCAGGTAGAGAAAACTGCCTGAAGTCCGAGAAACCTTCGTATTAAGACAGAGGTTGTATGCTACCTCTGTTGGGAAAGAATGCAAAGCAAGTAGCAAACAAGAATAGTTATATGTAACATAACTCGACTTGGTAATGTTATTTGTAACGTGGTATTCAGAAGATCATCGTAATTTATTTCTACTGTATAAACGTTTTTGATTTAAGGATGTAGGATAGCTTTTAAAATTTTGGAACATTTCTTTGTTATATCAGTTGATCTATTCAATATATATATATATATATATATATATGTATGACATCTTGAAACATTGCATTTTATCTTAAATATTTGCTGTGTATCACGTTGTCTTTTCTAGCCACCAACAATTAACGTTTTGAAATAAAACAACTGTGACAAAGAGTTTGAGCCCATATATATATAGATATATGTGTCAGTCAATAGGAAAGGAAATGTTCCGCAAGTCATGTGTCATATTGATGCGTGAAAAGTTGCAAAGTGTTATTTACCTATATTACTGCCTATATAAAATCCTTATAGTTATTATCGAGATAAAGAGAAAATACAATTATGACAATATAACGTTTGTTTTGCCCCTGTGTAAGAATGGCATACAATATAATGAAATGCAGTAAAGACATCCCGATACGTGACATGTGAAAAGTGAAAATACCATCAAACGTGAAGAGAATAACCTTTCAAAATGTTTTCCTCCTCCTTAAAGAGATATTAGATTTTAGTTGGATTGGTAGGTCTTCCCTCTTTTTGACTAAATTCACTACTCAACCGCGTTTGATGCATAAAATGCGAACAGAGGTAAAGTGAAAATTTTAGTTGCGTTTACATGCAATTCACTGAATGAAGATGAACGTATTCTCTTGTCAGCTGAGCAAGGTTTTCCTACTCCTGTTCTCAGCGCATATGGTTTTTAAATACAGTACTTTAAAGACTATACCTCTTGGATAGAATCGTTTCAGAATTGTATTCATGTGCATGAACACCCTACCATGCAACGCAATTGACATCACACAAACCTCTCTTCTATAGAAAAATATACCCTCTAGTCAATTACATATTAGGGGTAGTTTAAGCATGTTACCAAAGCCAGAACTTCTCAGGCCATCGATGACATTTCTATAAGTTGTGAGGTCAGTCTATGGACACAACATGTCAAATGAAGGCGTCCTTCTTCCATGATTATTCAGACACGTAAAGCCTGGGGAGATCGAACACATTTTGCAACTAAATCTATCACAGTTGGGTGTTAATATCTGTATTGTTCATTTCAAAAAGGATATATTCCTAAGATAAAGTACGAATTGGTTGTTTATCTACTGAAAAATCTGAGTTTTAAAAATATCTAACTACTTCATGTACTTTAATAGAATGAATGCAATTTAGTGAAATAGTGTTGTTTGTTTGTTAAGTTATCACTGCGTCAGTAGAATAGACGGTATTTCCGTCTGAATTACTGAATTGGATTTTTCTAAGTGAAAATACATATAGAAAAAATATCGAAAGGTCATTGAGCTTTTAAATGACCTTGTCTAGATGTGTTCAAGGTTAAGTAAGAACAGGAAGTTCTTTTTGTCTTACACAATTGCTCTGCATTAACGTTATAATGTTGTTGTAATGTGTTCTGAAAACATTAAGAATGTTTGTTAGTAACTTATTCTATTTCTTCGACAAAAAGCGTTAGGTAAAGTGTTCATCTGGCGCCGTCTTTATGCATACTTTATACCGACTTTACCTTGGCAATCTCCTTGAATGCTAGAACCATTGTAGTTTCGCTGTAACTTTTGAAGCTTCAACATTACCGTATTTCCTACAATAGGAGCCGGGCCTCTAATATTCGACAGTGGTGTGTTAGTGTCTGGGGAGAGGAGTGTTTTGGTCAAGTGTAGTTGAGAAAATAAGCACCGGGCTTATTATATGAAACATTAAGTACAAAAAACTCCAATCAGCACCGGGCCTCTGATAACCGCCGCTACGGTCAGGGATGCTGAATAAATGAGCGCCCGGGCACTTGTTACAGGAATAACGATATACCAATAATGCTATTTTATTCCAAAACTGCGATAAATAAACACTTCAAATCCATTTCAATCTAGCTTTGGTTTTCTAAAAGTTTGTATGATACAAGGCTAATAATTGAGATGGGTAAATACGTAATATGAACTACTATTTTTATGTAATAATGACATCGTCATTATTTATTTCATTAGCATCTTCAGATCTATTTTTCTTTTCGATAATGAATCAAACAGACTCTAGAATTATCTTATTTTAACTTGATTGAACATTAACAAAGGGAATAAAAATCAAAGGGTTTTAAAATGGAGTTCATGAACAGTTATATACTTCAAATAGTAGTGTACTACCTGTTTGACAAGGGCGTTTGCTGATAAAGATTGTTTTTATCTTTTCTGACACTATATAAAAAACTCTCTACAACTTTAAAGGGAGTCTTGTTATACTTTATATGAATATTTTATCATGGTAGAATGGATTTCCGTTGTTGATGATTAAGGCTAGCATTTTGAAATATTTTGGGCAAGGTTTTCATGTATAGCAATCGATAATATATGTTTATGTAAATAAAGTAAATCAAAACTTCCAATTGAAATGGTTCATTTGAAAAGAATCAAGTTCTCTTTAAAACTTACATGACTTCATTTCGTGACGAATATATGTTATTCTGAATAACATGTTATAATTCAATTCATTGTTTATCCGACAACAGAAATATGGACAAACCCGTTTTTTTCTATGTGGTGAGGTTAATCTGCAAAACGGAGACAATATATTCATGAGAGAATTTTTTGTTGCTTTTGTAGATTCTATTGAATTGCGCTCTATGTACCATTCAAAACTGTATTCATTAAGAGATGAGATTATATTATTTGGTCATTAGTTTTAGCATACTTTCCTGGCATCATCAAGACATGATATCACAAATGGTTTAAGGATATAAAAATCACTAATGTTGTATATGAATAAGTTTAATTCAACTGTATATTTCTGCAAAGCATTTTCATAGATAGATGTGTAAGAAGAATAAGAACGATTTAAAATGTATTCCATTTATTAACAAAATGATAATCTTGTGTTTCCTTATTAAATATTTGTCTATTCTGGTTGACACAAATTAAAGTATATACTTGCAATCATCAGATATACTCACTCAAAAAAGAGACGCACGAGTAAATGATATTGAAGCAAGTACCCTTCACTGACAGACCATGACAGAGAGTGGCAAATTATCGCAATTGTGTAAAATTTTCATTTCATTGGCTGAATATAACTGAAATAACAGGTGAGCATAGCCGTGAATAGTGAGCCGCCAGCCATACGAGGGATTTAGCCCGTAAGTGATCAGGGTATTAGGAAGGAGTGACGATTCATATACGCTGATTTAGCAGGATGTTACTAACCACTAACTTGACCAAGATCATCTATAATGATAACGATTCATCATTATATCAAAATGTTTAGAAAGAAGTAAATGTTTTTTCAGTGTCTGAGATGTTGAGGAAGTCCGTGATGATGATGAGGTTATGTGTTAAGTTCGTGAGATTTTCCGAAAATACATGTCTTTATTACTCATTTACTGACAGGGTGTGAGAATTTAGTAAATAAGGAAGACAACGTTTTCTGGATAACGTCTTCATTGTGAAACTCACGACGTTTGGGACATCATTTGAGATTTGCAATTGCATTTTACCAATTCTTTCCTTTTTGGGGTTGAGTTTACTTTAAACTTTAAAGAAGTATTGTATTGATTTATTTCAATACTATTGGCCATAATGCTTCATGACCATATTTAAACACAGTCATGTGCGATGTCCTGTGCAATGCTATTTCGTCTTGATAAGTACCATATTTACTAAGGGTTAACTTGACAGTATGTAAGCGTGAGTGTGTTATTTGAATACGTTCTATAACATACACGTTCTTAAAAGGAATGGTACTTTAAGAAAATGATTTCTCTATTAATCCATAAGTGGAGAGAGCATATTGAAACATCATACTACTATATTTATGACACAAACATTCTAACTGACCTCTATAAATAATCTTAGTGGCTATCAGGATTAATTTCCTCATTTGTATAATTTTTATTTGATGATGAATAAAATTAATTATGTATCCATTTTTATTACATGAACAGCCAAAAATTATATATATATATATATATATATATATATATATATATATATATATATATATATATATATATATATATAATAGTAGGTGGCGCTGTTAAAATGATATCCTACCTTGAATTTAGTCACTTTTGTGCACCATCAAACCTGTAACTAATATTCAGCATTGTTTCGGTAAAGATCAGGCGCCGCCTATCCTTTATTCCGGAATAAAGTATAGTTTTTGAATGACGTCACGAAACAATGAACCATGACGTCAACAACAATAACGTTATGATGTCACTAGTAATGGCCCTAATCGAGCATTTTCAAATTCGATCAATTTCATATAGGGCAAACTGACCGACAGTGTATCGATTCATATATTTTGAAAGACTATATAATTTATGACTATCTGAAGAAAATAACTATTTTCAAACCACAGTATAAAAAATCGAATATTGTTTTTTATTTATTTCTAAATAATTATAATTATTTCAGTTTTAGTCGAAAATAACGGTTTTATTTGCATATATCAATTCGCCCGAAGTTCGGACATTTCTGACCTAACTTCGGACAGTTGCACCTAATCTTCTCGAATGCATCTCTGGCTCTAAATACTCATCAAAATGATTTTTAGACATCCTCGCCCACGCAGCGAATAGGCTATGTACAATAATATAATAGTTTTGGGGGATGATAAAGTAATTTGTTACTGGTACAGAGCATCTTTTCCGATGTTAGATTCTTGAAAACTGCTACATGCGCCGTAACAGTATAGTGACGTCACAATCCCATTTGTAGGCATTCGACACTTAAAACGACGATAGCGCTAAACAGTATGTTTTTATAATTAATCAGTTTGTTTTATGTGTTAGTCGTATGTTTATTCATGTTTCCTGAACCTTTGTCAGTTAAATTTAAACAAATGTAAGTCCTTAAATAAAAAACTTAAGAAGTGTCCGAACCATGGTCAAAACTGTCCGAACCAAGGTCATTTTGACATGTAATCAAAATCTCAATATTTACTTATGTTTTCACTTCATATGTACCAATGTTAAGTATAATTGGACTATTTGGTTATTTTTCTTTGTTTATGAACACATTTTAAGATATCTTGCCCCTCCCTACATCTCCTGACAGAAGAGTCAACATTTAGATTGAAACAAATATTTCGCCATTTTCTTTCTTGAATCCGTTAATTGTACCTCCAGGCAAAACTTCGATAAGAAATATTACCGAGAATTGAATGTTGATCAAAGGAAAGAAATAAAATAACACACTGAGAAGAAACATTACACAATAAACAGATCGCAATAGTCGCATGTATTATTGCGTCAGCTCCAAATAAAAGGTGTCCGAAGTTCGGGCGACCTCGGGTAGTGTCCGAACCTCGGTCAGTTTGCCCTATGTTCATTTTGTATTAAATATAATTTATACGAGTTTAAACTGACTTACTAGAAAGGAAATAAAGTAACCTCAATCGTCATGTGTTTTGCAATAAAGTACAGTTTTTCCCTGAACGATCATTAGCGTCAAACTACTCGGCCTTCGGCCTCGTGCTTAAACCATGATATTTCAGGGCAAAACTGTACTTTATTGCAAAACACTTGATGATTTACGCCACTCTATGTCTTAAATACAGCGGAAAAGCAGAAACTCTGACTACCGAACCCGGACAGAAAGTCTTGAATTACCTAACGTAAGATAAAACCTGGTCACCATTTCATTCACTCCTTGCAGACAAGTGTTCGATTTACTTTTTACATAAACCACTTAGTGTAAGTCTTGTCTCATGATTTATGGTCAATACACAAGAGTGTTTATTGGCATAGTCGCCATTTGTGCTTTTAGTTTTGAAGATGGATGAAGCGACGCAAAATTGAACTTTTGTTAGATTTTTTAATAATTCGCGAACTCATAATTAAATTGTTTTGACCTCTGATGTTAGAACCCTCGTGATCGGTCCTTCTACATTAAAATCATAAAAGTAGACTCTGTTTACACCAAAATTAACTTAAGATCACTCACAAACCTTACAGTGGCTAATGTCGAGCGGAGCAGAAATGTTCAACAGAACCAGGAATGCAAGATTTTCATCATTATATTCGTCACCTTTACCTTGAAGTAATCAGAGTCACACACATAATTATTATATCAACGAACAAACTCTGAACACCTTGATAACGCTGAAATTATGAAGAGAAATAGTTTTAGAATGTTTGGTTTTACTAAAGAATATAAAGAAATGAAGGACATTAATATTTGTTATTCAACAAACTAGCCATCAAAGTTAATGCGTTTTTAAGACATAAATCTATTTAAGTTTGCAATAAAACATTTGATTTTTCACGAGGTAATTTGTCACTAAATAGAAGGACCTATGCTTACAAAATATTGACAACAAGGTAGATACCTTTTGTATTGATCCTGAAAACAAACGGTATGACTTCCAATCACGATTATAACGAAATGTAAGAATTCGATGACCAAAATTGATTGTCATGTTTCATGTTCTTGTTGTCTGTAATCACAGATATTTGAAATTATCGAGTTATCACCATTAGCAGATTTTAACTTGATGCATACAACTATTTTCTTTATCAAATACATATCCAATGTATTTTCCCGTATTCATAATAATCGATGAGGGTGGGATATAATTATTCTATCCATATATAATCAACAATATCCTCCTACAGAAATTAGTTACATTTTTAAGGTTATTTCTACAGTAAAGACCACCACTGGACTCGTACCTTATCGTGGTGTAGTGGTTTGCGTGAGAGAGCTATGCCAGCCGGTGCTACATGCTCCTGGTAAGGACACCCAAACTGGACAGGTCGACGGGTAGAAGCCAGACCGAATTTGAGTCCTTCTAAAACCAGTTGTCTATCTCTCACTATGCCTTTCTTTCCGTCTTTTCCTCATCTCTTCGATCCCTATTTCCCTGATCTGTCCACTCTCTTTTGGATGCTTGTCATCCACGTGTTTACTAACTGAGATATTGTTCAAAGCAACCCAACTCACTCGCTCACTACAGTAAAGAAAAACACCGCTAAGTATCTAAGGTTGGCCGACTGAGTAATAGCCTCACTTCCTACAAGTCACAATGCGGTCATCTAGAACATTGTACTGATGTTACTGTGTGCGACAACTTTATGCTGAGATAAGTAATCAAGATCAAACTCATTTAGACCATCTTCAGCTACCAGTCAGTCTAAGGTAAGGTAAGTCTATCTTAATACTTCAATGCTGCACTGGCTTAGCGAACCACTTTCTCACTCAACTGTTTGAATGCCAGACAGACAGTCTGATAAGTCCAAGTTGTGACAGCAGCATTTACTTGCACAAGTTCTTGCACTTTCCTTGTGTTCAATGTTAACAAAAACTGTCCACAGTTATTACGTAAGTTACCAGTCATTTCACTTTCATAAATCAATGGATATCATTTTGATGTTCGTTCCGATCAGTTCTTTAAGTGTGTGTGTGGAATTTTAGGAGGTTCAAAATGAAGAACCAAAATGTTGAACATTGTTACCAAACCGATACATTTATGTCAACTATTTTGAGATTGTTATGAATTTAAAGAAATCAATGGATTTTCTGAAACTTCAAAGGACAACGGAAACAATTAGGGATAAACTGTAAAGATCGGACTTGTAATTGAGAAACTTTCGATATGAATTATAGATGATTACTTGGTACCAGTGTCATTGGCATTTAAGCCCAAGTTATAACAGTGACTTACCAAGTTATCTAGTGCTACTAAGACAACACTTAAACAGATATGGGCAATATCCGGTGCATCATTCATTGAATGTAATTTTAAACGCACTGCTGTAATTATCATTAAACGACCAGGGTATGAGGAAGGAGCGCAAGCCGATTCATATACGCTGATTTAGCAGGATGACATCTTTTTTACCATGGGGGTAACATACCTTCAGTGGCTTATTTACCCAAAGGGACAAAAGGAATATTAATTTGCATTTACATAGGTTTAAAGACATAGTGTGTGTTCAGTGTTCTGGTTATCTATCTGACCATGGACTAGTCAAGTCTTCTATAAAAGACAAGGAGGAGAAACTGATCTGATAGGCTGAACATGACACAGGGTATGTTGTCAAAGTTATAGCTGTTAACCTTTATAAATGGTGTCATTTTGAAAATTAGCATCCTAATGCTTATCAGTGTAATGACAATAAAGAGGTTCAAGGCATGATTATTTTTGTGATCGAAAACCGGTGGTGCGCGTCAATGTCTCTCTAGTAGGTCGTCCAAGTATTGTATATTTAAATGCTACGCCGAATTTCGACTTCATATTGCTGTTTTCCGTTTATCATTGAGTCATCATCCATTACATCAACCATGTCTTCATAGTTGTCCTATGCAAGTATTCCTTTCCTGAACTTATATTTGACCACTGAACGCTTCTCAGCAGCATTTCTTTTCTCAGTTACTTCACCCCTATGCACTATGGGATGTGACGTCTCGAAAACTACTCGACGGATATTTGCAAAAGTTTGTCACTACTTCATTAGATATTGCTTTCTAAGTGTATAGATAATTTGAAAGTAGTGAATTGTAACATCACGCTTATACACGGACATTTTTATTTGCCCTAGTGACATTTTACTTCGGAACAATTCGTTTTTATGTTAAAGTCACGCGATATCTGCGCCGATGATATGAATCATTCGTTTGTGCAATGAATTCGGAGAATTGAATGCAAAAAATATTATCTGATGTTTGAAGTGTCATTCTTTGAGACTTTGTAAATTTCATGGATATTACAATGAGTCTAATCTATACAATTAAACAGTGTGTTTGATATTTAAGGATTGTTTTACATTTTTGTGTGCCTCTATCGATGTATAACAGCAACAAATTGTATAACATCGCTTATATCCTTATAATTACAAAATAAACTCTACTTTCACGGATTTTCTGAATAATTTCAACTAAACTTGAATAATTGTCGTGAACATTACGTTATTTTGCAGCGTGTTACACACAGCATTACGTGGTGGAATTAAAATTAAAATTTCATATAATAAAACGGAATATGATTTAGTTTCGTTTCTTTCAGCATTGACGCGCATACAATTAAAGTTCGTCTTAACTCCAGTCCGCATTTTTAAAATAACCGTCATTAGCATATCACGTGACATGCAAAATGGCTACCGTTTGTGAAAACGATTCGAGATGTCCAACTTCAGGACTCGTAGTTATTGAAATCAAGAGTTTTCGGTGAAGGTAATTGTTTCTTCTGGGGGAGGAAAGTATTATCTGGTTATCCATTCAGTTAGGAAGATGATGACATGCGTACATTTCTTATTTTGCCACAAAAAAAAAAGGTAACGCGATGTTGTCATAACCGGACTAGCCGTCGCGTCAACTTGTTCTGTCAGATTGTGACGTCATAAAGTATGAATGCACGAGGTATAACAGCAATTTTTTCTGCATTCATCGAGAAATGGTTGCATGTTTTTGAGAGCTCTCGTCCAATCAGAATCGCCGAAAAACGTGTAACAACATCATTTTGTAGTTATTGTGGATCATTTTATTACCAAGTACTAGCACATGGCGATTGTAAAACGTCACTTTTGTGCACTAAATGCACTAATAAACCCTGTAAACCACAATACAAAAAGAACTACTGAATGTGGCCTGTAACCAGCCGACAATAAGTATATAATTACTGTTACCTGGTTATAAGTCACATTACTTCACTTAGAAAATTGTTCAATTTACGTCTTAGATAAACATCTTAGTGAAACTCTTGTTTCTTGTTTAAGTTTCAAAACTCGCCATTGAACATTGACGTATCGCCATTTACCTGTTTGCTTTTGAAGATGGATTAATCCTCGCAAAATTGAATTACTGGTAGACGTTACATTAACGTATACAAACAAATAGCGACACTTCAATTACTGACTAACATGGATGAACTTAGAAAGGAAACAATTAGCTTTTCCTTATTATTCTTCACTGTTGGAAAAGTCAACAGGTTTCGAACAAATTGCTTATACATAATGGTGTAAGCAGGTAGACGTAAGTAGAATCAATAATCTTGTAAGTAAGACTGTCTCAACATGCCGCATCTGCACGAAGATTCATTGCCTTGTATGATAGTATCGCAATACTTATCTGGCTATTTTAAGTCATTATTCTTTGGAAGTGTTTAAGAATTTACAACATCCTGTTGCAGGAGAACATTGTAATTATATATATAAAACCGGCTGATATGCTCACATATAGTTTTTTCGAGGGATTTAGCCCGAAAGAGATCAGAGTATAAGGAAGGAGCGAGAGCGGATCATTCATTAACTATTTAATACTATTTAATATTTGTTTGAATGAACATGGTGTAAAATTAAGCAATTTCTCGCATTCAGACTAAACAAAATTGCATTTTGGACCCTGGTGTTAAATACATCTCTGCCAAATGTGTTCCTGCTTTATAATGAGTGTCATATTTAAGTATGTGATACGAATACGTGTTTTTCTTCACCTAAAAAAATACTTGAATAAGTCGATCTTAAGTTCACATTTTATATGAAGGTTTTATTAAATTTGAAAGTAGTGAAACAAGCGTTTGTACCTATACATAAACAGCAAAATGGGTTATGTGTGAATTTAGAATTGATAATAAATAAAGAGTTTAAAGTTAAAGTACAAACTAATACAATTAGGTTAAACAATATAAGATTGGTCAAAAGACTAGCTAAAAAGTAATATTTAGAAGTCCTTGGTCAAACAGCAGTTGATAGGTTGAGTCCTGTCCTTAATAAATTCGGTTGTAAACAGTTTCCAAAAGAGTGAAGAGCAATGACCCAGCAGAAAAATCGCAAAGTCAAATGTAGATAATCAAATAATGTAATCAAATGTGTAAAATTTAGTGCTTACAAATAGCTTTATATATAAAATATAGATCACAAGATTTCTTACCCTTCTGCTTCTAGAAAGATCAGGGGTAAAAAATTGTATGGAAAGGAAAGAACTTTCCTTAAAGAACTTTCTAGAAGGCTGGCCCATTTATTCCCAAACTTGGAAGTTTGTGACCCATTGGACAGTGCAATATTGTAATGTTACATAATGTTTAAAATGTAAAACATCACTATTGCTTTGTTGTATCTCATCAGTGTTTTCTAATAAGTATTTGTTTAATCAATATTGTTCAATAAGAACTAATCAAAAAAGATTAGAAAATTGGGTTTTATATAATTTTATTTTTGAACTTGTTTTCTGTTAGGTTGTGAAATGGCAAATACTTGCAACATGTGAAGTTTATTATGACCATGCAAAGGTTACTGTTGTTTTGTATTATACATGTAATTGACGTTATACAATCTGCAACGTTTTTCTGTTTATCAAAGAAAAATATTACTTCATATTTTACAGAAAGATCGTCCTTTCTAAAATATTTTAGCTATTCCTTATCTCATTAGACTTATTTAATTACACTTAATTAATAACAAAGTTGATTACGGATCTGGTCGAGAAAAAGTGTTATAATTGTCGTACGATTCCAAAATGAAAGCGTGCACCTTTTGGATTAACTAATGTGAACTAATACCTTAAAAGGTACGTTTTTAATAAACTGCTTTTACAACTAGATATGACCTGAGCGTGTTTGATCATGACAAAAAGAAGAGGGGAGTAAGGACTGGGGATTTAATTGGTACGAAAATGCAAATAAGTAAGTTAGAAAGTAAGTACGTCACAACCTATGAATATGGATATTAACCTATCTATCCTTAATTCAGTTCCTTTTATCCTAATTATTTTTACATCACACCATCATTATGACTCGCAACATCGATGTTTCCATGTTTATTTTTATTTATCAATCCTTGCAAGGCTCGATAAATATGTAATAAGTGTTAATCAGGTAAAGTGAGCTGTCATTGCATATCACACAAATGATCATGCAGTTATCGTCCTGAAGGTCCATCCAACTAAGAACAAGAACAAGGAGCTTTAATCATTATCGATGTCTTGTTGAGGTAATCTAATCCAATGTAACCATGGTTATGACACGATGTCTGTTGTGTCGTTATATCAGAGCCTGTTATTGCAAATGAACAGAATCATTCCTATCGGCAATTTGACATGATTATGACTGGAAGAATATGACTTAAGCCTTTGCGTTCAACATTATTCTATGGCAAAAATGATTATGTGAATATAATTGTTATGTTAATTATTTTGTTGTGCATCTTGCAGAGTTCAATAAGAAATACTTTGACGAATCTTCTCATAAGCACAGAAACGTATTAAAAAATCCATGATTATATAACTCATTGTTCGAGTTATGAAAATAAGTCCTACACCAGTGATGTGTATGAAGTGACAATCACATTTACATTATTAAGTAGATTTGTATATGATATTACTCTATCATAGCATAAACCTTTTACACGTTTACGAATACCTGCACCATGTTTTTAACATTTATTCATTATATCAGTTTCTCTTTTCAAAACATTTATTTACATATTTAACTCGGACTTGAGAGGACAAACACCTAAGTTCTACCTTCAGTAGCTGCTGTATCATCATTGTTCTGTTTAGGTGGAGTCTGGTGTTTTCTTCTGTTCTATTACGTGAATATAAAACCTAAATATAATATCGAGATTAGGAGATCATCTTCGTGACAATATATTTGTTATAATGTTGTTAAAATTTTATTGTTATATGTTTTAGGAAGGATTATCATGATGTAAGGAGAGGCGACTGAAAAATTACTTAGATAAAGTGTCATTCTTAGATAAAGTGTCATGCGTTATTCTGTCATAAATAATTCAAGAAGCGTAAAGTGTTTCTGTAATGAACAAGACGACTAGCTTTAGATCTGAAGATTCCACTGAGAGTCAATGACGAGTCGTTAACAGTTGACCAGATGATAAGTCGAGACTATTGAACTCGTTTATTGACGTTTCAAACGTAGTTAGAAACCGTAGTCTTGTAGTCAATGGTTGCAAATGAATATACTTGGCATAAACGAGGGGTAAACAGAATTGACAGTGATTATAAAATATAAAAACGATATAAAAACGCCTCTTTAATGTATACTATCAGATAATAATGAGGTTGTTTTTCTTAAACCTTTGCAAAATCATCACTATTTTGCACTTTTGATTGAAATTGAACAAATGAGAATTTCCGATGCATTGGGAAACCAGATCACTGGAACTCATCGGGCAGAACTTTCTTACAATGAAATTAAAAGAAGTACTCTGTTTCACTACACCATAGTGTAGCCGTCTGGCGAGGAATCATGCGCAAACAAAGGGATGTAAGGGACCTTCCCCCTTTCTGGAAGACCAAACATTAACCACGCCCCAGTATAAAAGAGCCCTGTTGCAACACAGGCGCAATCGCTACATTAGGGAGGTTCTCGATCTTGATATTTATCGATCATTTCGATGACCACAGACGTGCTACAAAATCCTTTTTCATGCACCAGCTATAAACCAACATCTGGCAAATCATGCTTCGACACGGATTCCAAGGCAAGCAATGCTACCTGAATTGAACCCAATCGAACATGTTGTGACATATTTGGCCGTCGGGTGCAAAGAACGGAATCCTCCTACTTAAAACCTGAGGGAACATGCAATATATATAGTTATAGTCATTAAGTTATTTCCTGTAGTATTGACTTTGGGTCATCAGGGCATGCTTCTCCTCACTTACGTAATTTTGTGTGGCACTCATTACTTCACTCTCCATCCCACGCATGTTCGCAGTCGAACCTACTGTTAACGAACAACTTCAAACGATTGCTTTGAATTGTTCGGCCGTAACGGAATGCTCCTTTTCCTTACTTTATTATTTCGTCTGCTCTCATTTCTTCTCTTTGAAACTTCCACCTAACTAAACTTAAAATACTAGCCTAAAGAACTGCGTTTAAAACGCATGAGTGACTGAATGTTTTATAAACTTTAAATCACAAATTAAACATATATGGGAGTTGATGTAAAAGAAGCCTTACTCAAAGTAACTTGTCCAAATAATCAGATCTCATGTACGTGGGTGGAAGCTGTCTCTGAATGCCATAGGGAAATAGATGCTGACAGTTTCTGTATAACTCGTCTCGTGTATCGTAACACAGACTGTCTCCATCGGAACGAAGAGTATCCGTTTTTGTGCAAAAAAGTAAGGAAGATTTCCTCAATTTACATCGAATTCAAAATGTGTTAAATGAACGGATACATACTCTAGATACATTTTGACATGGACTTGTCAGCCCTTTTAGTCCTCATGCATAAATGCAGCTTCATGAATATTTGGAACATAGATCAGTTTTAATGAGGTTTCCAGGTTGAAAGAATATGCATCGTGCCTGTTTATTAAAACCTTTATTTCATTATTCTAAAAGGAAAAAAAACATTAATCAGATATATTTTGAATTATTGACACGCCATCTGTTCAGAAGTACAAGGTAGGACTCAATATAGCTCAATAACCATAACAGCTATGTATGAACATGTACATTGGTTTAAAATATGAAATAACTATATAGTTTTCCCACAAGAGGGTTTGAAATCCTTTAATTTTTCACGTATATCTTATCCACATTAGTTCTGCAAAACCCGGTAAGGAATCCTCGTCTATCTCCCTTGCAACATCATTCACTTAAATTATGCCCCATTGTGTATTTGCAATGATGTAGAAACCTGAAAACTTTTCAAACAGTGAATAGAGATAAAGAAAAGCTGATTTTGTCTTTTGTAAGTTATTTATTGTATTCAGTAATTGCAATTCAGTAAGTGTCGCCGAAGTTTCTGAATGTTAATGTAACGTCTAACAATGATTAGATTTTCGACGTTTCATCCATCTTTAACACCAAATCACGTAAAAGGCGACTATCTCATTGCACCATAATGTGTGTTGACCCTCAACTAAAGACAAGACTCTCGCTGTGAGATTTATGTGGCATGCAAGTTGACCTTCCTCAGTGAGGTACTTCATGATTTAAAGAAGGTTGTATTCTGTCCCAACAGAGGTAGATTTGCCACAAATTCTTATATGACCTCTGTTATAATAACAACTTTTCTCGAACTCCGGGCAATTTCCCCTAGTGGCACACTATTACAACTTAAGGTACCTTGTAATATTTCAGCCAATGAACTCCGAATGCATGAAAAATATTTTGGACTTTTGGAAAGGCATTACTGATTGCAAACTAACTTTGATTGCATCAAATCAAGCTTGTACAATTGTAGACCGAGAAAAGTTGGTATCATGACAGATGAGGACCTTATGACGGAGCTACCTCTGTTGGAAGAGAATAATAATGTTGATGCCATTTAGTTGATAATTCCAGGCAAATAATAACTTTGTCTTCAATAGAGAACTGTGCTACTTGCAGCAGGGTTTCGGTGCAACTTAACATTGAATATCAGCGCATTGCAACCCATTGTTTTCAGCCGATGCTCGCAAGTTTCACCGTAATGCGTAGCTTTAATCATCCTGCTAATTTAGCGTATTTGGATACGCTCAGCTCCTTCCTGATACCCTTATCTCTTTCAAGCCAAAAGCCTCGTATCACTATCTATCTATCTAACCAGCCGATGAGACGACTCGCATCCAGCAAAGCGGCACATTCTTGACGGTACTTGGCATAACGACATTTCATTGTCTGAAAAAATAACAGGTGAACTTAGCCACGAATATCGAGCCGATCCAGCCGTACGAGGCATCTGACCCGAAAGAGGTCAGGGTATTTGGGATGGGCTGAGCGGATTCTAATAAGCTGATTTAGCAGGGTGAGCCTCAATAGTGTTGTGGGCTTACTCCCTGCAATAATACTAGCAGCCGTGATATCAGTGAAATACTCTTATCTATTACTTATATATAAAGTTCTCATTACCATTTCGACCTTTAAGATTGAAGCTTTAGATATCTTCAAATCTAACACAATCTAATCAAATTTTACTTTAATAGGTTTTATTTTAGAATATTTCTTAAAATCAAGAGTATTAATATTCTATAATGGCATCTCTTATGTTAAAATGTGTATCGATTTTAAAGAAAGTAACATTCACATCGTCTTAATCAAATAAATCAACTTGAAGAGTCTCTCGATTTTTTTATCATGTATCAGTTTATCGACGATTTAGCGCGGTATTAAAAAAACTCCATTTATGGAATGTGCAATCACATGCTAGTGCTGCCATCACAACCATGATTGATGAGAATGTCAGTCGAGCTTAAAAACAGAGTGGGATGGTAGTTCGCTAGCGATTCGGTGCAGCATTATAGGATAATGATAGCTTTACTTGTGACTGGCAGGGAAGTATTGTCCATATGAATTTAATCTTGAAAACTTTATCCAAGCATAACCCTCTGTCGTACACGGTGACGTAAGTTCTCTATACTAAAATAACTTCATCAAGCACGTCGACTTCTATTAGCATTAATTGTGCTTATCATTCAGCCAGTCAATCAGTCCGCCTTGGATACTAAGGTGGCTTTCAACTTCACTGTGAATTAACGAAATAAATTTGCAATATTAACTAATGTCTATGGAAAGACTTTTCAATAGAACTTCGTCTGTAATCGTTAGTTTATCGGAAACCCTCCCTTCCTACGTGGTATGACTTACTGCAACTGTCTTGTTTTTAGTACTCCGTGTATTGGTTATTCATTTCTCACTTAAATTATGCTTTGATATTAATAATTCGTTTATTTATGTTTGTATCTGATATTAAGGTTATGGATTAACGTTAATAAATATAATTTAATTCTAATGACTACATTTTCTAATCATTAAAACAAAAGGAGAATTAGAATATCCAAAACTAACACTTTTTTAGAAAAAGAGTCTTTACTTAGGTTGGAGAGAATTCATGTTATAACGGAACTGTGATTCAAGGTAAACTTTAACGTGATGGTCGCTGCAAGTGTCTGCAGAACTTGAAAAAAAGCAGTTTGATTTGATGTCTCCTATCAAAAGTGAGTACATTTGTTATAAGTGTTCCTCGTGAAATAAACTTGAAAATGATCTGTTAATGCATTTTAGAAGGATATTATACTGTTATGCAACTAGTCTTGAAAGACACCGCTAGGCATCATAAAGTCCGATTCGAAATTCATTTAGCAATACATTAGAGTCTAGTTTATGAACAAAAATAAGGTAAATTAGTTGCATAGATCAGCGAACATACATTGTGCCATATTAATTGATAAACGAATTATTGAACGATAATTCATTATTTAGTTCTGTAATTGTTTATCATGTAAAAATGTTAGTTGAAAGGAACCCCTCCTTAAAATTTCACATGCATTGTGCCTGATCTTTATCACATAATCAAATGATGTAATTTCAATCTCGTTAATGCTCTGATGGTAGCCGATTTTGTAATCTCCCGAGTGACCTGGTTTCAAATATTCAATTTTATGAAATCTTCATGTTTAAGTAACTCATAAAAATCTAAAGTAATTATACAAATCCCGTAATTTAATAAACAGTAGAGCTAGTCATGGTTTTAAGAATAGATATCAATAACATAACTATTTTTTCTAAAATTTTAAGTCAACTTCTCTCATACACTACTAACGCTAAATAGGAATGAGACGATGTAAAAGATGGTATCATTAAGATGCTAACTACTCTATTTAGAAGATAAATAGTTGTGTTTGTAAGATTTTCGTGATTCATTGTTATTCAACACCCGCAAATTTAGTTTAAAACCGACGGCGATGCGTTTGTAAAATTTCCGGGATTGATCGTTATTCAATACCCACAAATTATGTTTAAAACCGATACCAGTAGATATTACAAATACAAATTACAAATAATTTTGAAGAATGAAATTAATTTCAACTGACTTATTTAGTCAAAGTTTGCCGCAAAGTTTCATGCGGCCGCCTTCTTTCGAATGCCGTTCCCATGGTATGACGTCACAAATTTTTTATGTCACAATTTTTGCGTCGCTGTCATAATGGTGTTGGGCTAGTTTATCATTCTTCAAAAATAAATCATTAAAATTTATTTGTAATATCTACCGGTAAACACAATCTAAAAAATGACAAAGACAACTTTTAAATAGGACTGAGGCACGAATTTTCTAAGAAACTGGAAAATCAAAACTTGGGTCGGGCCGGCACTAGTGAACGTGTTGTATCAATTCGCTGTGAATAGCCTTAGCTAATTTGCGGGTACCCATTGACATTTAACATAGGGTAATTTTCTCAAATCAACAAATCAGAATCGAAAATACAACGAAGTCATGTTGATAACAGCTTCGTTATTTGGAGTTTAACGGTAAGCTGAATTTAGTGCCAGATAGACTGAAATATATAATCAAGTTCATAAAAGAATACCGTGTAAAATAAATATAATAAAAAGATAACATTCCAGCTACACATCCAAACTGATGGAGGGTTTCCTTGCAATGACAAGCAACTGTATCGACCCTTGTTGTTTACTGCTTTATGGCTTGCATTAACAGAAACGTGATTATTTTTTGTTATAAAATCAATTCTCAAAGACAAATAACTCATTGTACTCATCTAGAACATAAGGAAGCAAAATGCCAAGTAATTTGTCCAACTAATTCATGAGTCACTGAGTAAGTGGGTTTGGATTTAACTTCTCCAAATAACCATGTGCATGTGACGAAAGCTTTCTTTGAATGCAATGGGGAAATAGATGCTGACATTTTCTATAAACTACGACATCACCATCACCGCAAGTAATCATTTCATTGAAGGCTTATCGGTTTTGTGTTTTTTCAATTTACATTAATTTGACGACAGCAATGCTTATTAAATATACCTTTATAATGATTGTTTATCATTTGTATGTAGTTAAGTGATATAAGGTGAATTAATTAGGTGAACATATTCGTAGTTAAGTTGTTTTAAACTACAGGTTTTTCTTAATTGTGCTTAACCGACATGTCTTTACTTCGACTGCCTTTTTCATTTTTAATTTCAGGTTAATTGTAATGAATCATCGTTCTCAATGCATCAATGGAAAGCTAAACGAGCTACTACGTCCCATTATGTTTCTTCATAGTCAGTGTTAGCGCGAAAATGTTCGGACTGGTGCCTTAAATGACGAATTTTGATCGTGCCTGTTTAGATTAAAAGACTGTACATCGTTACTGATTATTAAACCTATATACCTTGAAATGTTGACCTTAATCACATGATAGCATATGATAAATTCACACCCATGCAAGTGAGAAAGCTGTTAAAATATTAATTCAAACTGCTGCCGTTGATATGCAATGTTAAGGGTTTAATATTGAAATACAAACCGCCTTACTGAAATATAAAAATTATATGCGTTAATGTAATATAAGAAAAAGATTGTTTGAAAGTTGAAGAAAGGATGGATTTAGTGTCAGAAAAGATAATTGTTTTAATGTAATTATCGTTATCCTTTAATACTATTCTCACCAAGTTAATTTATTGCTGTTTGAACCATATGATTGTTCTTGAATTTCAATTCACAAGGCTTTGAAATTTAAGTTTCTTTGAAAATATTCAATCAAGTTCAAAGAAGATAATACTAACGTTTCTGAATGATTGACTACAGAAAAAGAAAAAGCGACTTGACGATGAAATTCTGTTTTACAAGATTTAGATTGTACATTTCCGCTTTTACGACATTAAGAATGATATTTCATCTACTCATCTCAATTACTTCGCTCAACACTTTGTGTATACCATAAAGTGTGCATTGAAATTGTGTCAGATAATTAGTGTGTCTTCACGCTTAAACATTACCCAAGTTAATTAGATTAGTATGAAAATGAAAAGAAAGAATTAAAACCCCATGTTATTTTATGTAAACATCTTCAGTTTGTTTCAAGTTAAATGGGTTTTTTAGTTCCCAATTTTACAGAGTCAAACATCCATTCATATCTTCCAGACAGATATATAAGAGTTAAATTCTAAATATCAAAACATTGATACAGATATGAGACCTAAATCAATTACTAAAAATTGGGATCAGTGATTTCCATATTTGATTGAATTTTTCAATATCATTGTTTTTCAAAGAATCTTTCTACAAAAAATATGTCTTTAAGTACAATTTTGTAGTTCTTGAAATTTGGAATAGAGGTTTTAATAGTACACAAATGAAGTTGTTTTTTTTCGGAAATGATTATTTGATTTAGTAATACATTTTTATGTAGTGTACCAAACCAAATCAAATACTTAGTTATTTTTATTTTTTGAAATAAGTGCTTATTGATCCATAGTTCTAAATCTTTCCAGAATTTTATGGTTTCACTGCAATCCTAATAAACATGGCAAACACTTTCAGAGGAATCATTACAAAAACTGCACAAGTCATTGTCAATAAAATTTATTTTTAACAGTTCTCATTTTGTATAAATAATTCTATGCAAAAATGTGTACTGAAAATCTAGGAGTTTCACAGCTTTCAGGCCATGCCTGTAACAACTAAAGACATTATGCCAGTCAAATTTACAGTCAATGAAAAGCATTTCCCATTTAGAACAAATTTCGAGCTTTTCCTTGTTGCGAATGAAATGATCATAAAATAATCTTGAACCTTTAGAAGGTTTAAGATAATTCTTTGATAGTTGCTTATGTATAGCTTATTTAGAGAAAGTGTTCTTGTCTGTTTAATAGTCCTTTTCCATGAATCTGGTAGGACATAGAGTAGGTAATTATAATCTAATATTGTCCCTCCTATTGCATATTTAGACTGTAATTCATCAAAGGAAAAAAATCCGTGTTCATCACATAAATCTTTAACTGTCAATATACCCTTTTCTGCCCAGTGTCTAATAAGATTCAAGATTCAAGATTCAAGATATTTTATTTGTAGAAAGGCCAAAGACCCAAAGTACAAATTAGATTGCAAGAATATGTTACAGAGTTACCATTTTTTGTTTTATACATTCAAATACATGTTTAAGGAATTTTGCAAGATTAACAAGAAAGATATTATCATTCAAAAGACATAAATTTGAAGCATTATCATTAGTGTTGCTTTTACAATCTGGAATGAAACGTTCTCTCTCTATAGCAAAATAAACACAGTCATACAATACATGTTTTTCACTTAGTGGTACATAACAGTGTTTACAGATGAGGGTGTCATTACTATATAAATTTTTTCTGCTCAGAAATCCACTTCTAAATAAGGTTAATACACGTCTATGTTCACACGAACCTATGTTTAACAAATAATTTTCACAACTAAGTAAAGACTTATGGGAACTATAAAATTTTAGGGAATCACTTTCAAGAGAAGAATGCCAATTCTGATATGAACATTCTCTAACACGTTGTCTGAAAACATGAACAAAATAATCGGGATCTCCCACTGCTTGGCTTATCCAAACGAAGCCGAAGCCATACCGAAATAATAAATATTTGACATGGTTGACCCAATTTGGTCTATTTCTCTCAGAAATGGACAGTAACATATTATAACTTTGAAAAGCATACCTTTGGCGTTGCATTCTTAACAACCGTAGCCAATACTTATGCACTTTACATAATAAGAAACATAAAGTGGATATCTCCCACACTCCCCGTAAGATACGGCATTTGACGATTTGTACCCGATATGGAGGACAAATTTACAAAACTTTCTATGAATAATTTCAATACAGTTTCTTTCCTCCCAACCCCAAATTTCAGCCCCATAAGTAAGAATTGGAGTAATCTTTTTGTCAAACAAAAAGAAGGAATCCCTTACTGAAAAGTCGAAACGTCTGATTAATGATTTTATTGGCCATAATGCCTTACTTGCTTGTTCCGCGAGCGTTTTACAAGGTTTTGTCCAAATTAGTTTAGGTGTTATCATTAACCCCAAATATTTATATGCATTAACAGTTTCCATTGGGTTACCATTAAAGTAGAATTTTTCGTATCTCGTCAATGGCCCACCCATTTTAAAAACTATAATTTTACTTTTAGCTACATTAACTTCCATACCCCATCTATAAGAATAATTATGTAAAGCATTCAACCTTCTTTGCAATTTTACAACACTATCTGCAATAAGTATCAAATCATCAGCAAATAACAGAGCAATGAGGTTTAACATTTCATTGGATATGAAAATGCCGTCATTAAATTGGTTTTGCAGATCACACACAAGTTCGTTAATGAAGAGAGAAAACAACACTGGGCTTAGCGTACATCCTTGCCTGACACCACTAGAGCTACAGAAATAACTTGTTAATTGTTTACCATAATTAAATGTGACAGAAGATTTAACATTAGAATACATACTTTTAATGACATTGAAAAATTTACCATGAATACCGTTTTGTAGTAAGGTAAACAACAGTTTATTTCTATTCACCATATCGAACGCCTTTCTAAAGTCGATAAAGGCACAGTATATTTTCCCTTTTTTTCGAGAGAGATATTTAGTCACAACTGCTTGGAGAACAAATATGTTATCGATCGTTGAATGATCTTTGCGAAATCCTCCTTGATAGTCCCCAATTGTTTTATTTAACTCAAGAAATAGTTCAAGTCGTCTATTCATTACATAAGCAAATATCTTACTCATGATATTAAGCAATGATATGCCGCGAAAATTGTCGGGGTCACTCATATTACCTTTCTTGTGTATAGGCATAATGATGGCAGATGTCCACGCATCAGGGTAAACACCAGAGTCGAGTATTTTATTAAACAGAGTTACAAGATATGGGACTAGTATATTCTCCGCACTTCTGTAGAATTCAGAAGGGATTCCGTCATCGCCCGGAGATTTCCCAGTTTTCAGGTGTCTAATGGCGTTGAGCACATCTTGGTCGTTGAAATTCAGAGATAAAATATCATTTTGATTTTGGCATGTATCACATAAATCTGAGTTGTGATTGCTTAGGAAGGTCGTTGTTTCTTCGGTAAAATGCACATCTTCTGTATTAGTTGGGTTCAACAGTTCTCTGAAGTATTCAACCCATGTTGAAGGAGTGACACTATTCTCCATACTGCGTGATGATATATACTTCTTTACTAACCTCCAGAAAGCAGTGCAGTCCTTTTCCTTTGCTGCCTCCCGAATACTAGCACTGATTTTAAGTTTATAATCACTCTGTTTTGTCATGCATAACGATTTGAAAAAGTTCCTGCATCTTTTGTATTCTTTATAGTTTTCTTGCGTTGAAATTTTTCTAAATCTATTCAGATTTTGGTATTTATTCCTTTTTGCAGATTCACATTCGGCATCGTCTAATAACATGAAATTGGTTTTTAAAATTATGATTGAGCCATAATGGCTCTGCAAGAATATCGTCAATATTGCTAGAGTCAAGTTCAAAATTAAACTTTCTACAATATTTATTCCATGCCTTAAAACCTTAAAAACATCTTTCCAGTATGGGTTTTCAATGTTGAATAGCTTGTCTACATTTGCTCCATATCTGTATATTGCATTATAAGGTATGTTACAGGGATTATTATCAGAAAATGTTAAATGTTCTTTTAGTTGACACCCCTAGCTGACATTTTCATTGTTTCATGTTCATCTTGTATCTATGAAGAAACTTTAGATACAATACTAAGCTCCTTGGCAAAAACCTACATTTTGTACTTATTGGTTGATATCCTTATCCATTTCCTTTCTTTTTGTAAATTGTTTGATTTGATTATCTTCATCATTAAGGGATTCATTACCAGTGCTCAAAGGTGCCAACATCTTGGATTTTTTGTCAGAAACTGCCAACTTATACGACTTTGGAGCAGTCCTCGAAGACTCTGTAACTTTAACATTTAAGTTCCATATTATTGTTTCCCATCGGGGGTTTGTGCCGGTTTAAAAGGTTTTATTTGCATATATTTTCTGAAATGTTTGCTAGAAACAGCAAAATTACGAGTTTTATCATTGATATGATTGCCTACGTATCCTCTTTAAATAATTAGTGCTTCATAGTGCGTGACAATCAACAATAGATTGCAATTAATTAAAAGTGCTGATCCTACGCATACAATAGATCCTGTGAAAACAGCTATGGATAGTAAATGTCGTTAGAGATAAAAATAGAACAACGAAGCTCAGTGGTTCTCACATTCGTGGAGAGTTTTGAGTTACAACATAACACTGGCGCCAAATAAACGTATTACATAATCCTTTTTGTCTTGTCGGCGATAAAATGCTTATATGTTTTCGTAACACTGAAGGATATCACGTTACAGCATAAAGATTTGAAACAACTTTCTAAGGCAAGGAGACATCCTCCGGTGTCTTAACATAGATAACATTTATTAAGCCTACAAAACACAAGCTTTTAAAAAGTTTACAACCTGAACTTTCTTCTCAAATGTTTATATTCACTAAGAATATAACCCAACACATTAACTTTCAAACGAAAATACCAGATATTCTACTGACGCAATGAATTACCTTTGCTTTGATGAAGTGCAAAAAGCAAATTGAGGAAATATTTCCATTGAATGGCCTCACATGGGGTCACCATTACGGCCTGAAAAAGGATATGATACTGAAATGCTGTCAGTGGCATAAGATATTCCGGCTTTGTTAACATGAAGCAAATTACCCCTGTGTGATTTCCTCCGGGAATATTTCTCTCCAGAAGATAACTTTATGTCTGTTAAATGTCGTTATAGAGGAACATTAAATGGTGTTTTTATATGCAAATGAACGGGAAAGTAAGATTATGTTTCTATTGGAGAATCAGTACTTGTCAACAAGAGCAGATGCGCTGATACAAAAGATGGAACAACTCGATCTTGCTGTCGCTCAGCTGACAGAAAACAACACTTAATGGGGGAAATATAATAATAAGTTGATCTATGTAAACCAAATCGATCGAGGTTTTCCCTTTGCATCTGTTGGTACATCATGCATAAAGTGCGGTGTAAGTCAGTGTATTCAAACATAAGGCAGCGACCTGTCAAACTTACTGACATCATAAATCGTGTTAAGGAAGAAAGACATTATTTGGAAAGGTAATTTCTGTCTTAAATCTGAGTGATTTAGACCATAATGTTATGAAGTTCTTGTAATCAAGTCTTGATTCTACCACATCTGGGCAAAAAACTGGATTCTGATTAGCAAATGTGAAAAAATCAGAGGGTTTATAATGTTATACATTGCTCTGTTTACTTCAGCGCAAAATCCACTTGTTACCTGGCAACACTAGCTCTCGAAATACATGCACGCGGGACATTTTCATAACAAAATTCTCTAATGTGATTACCATGGCACGATATAAATCAAATGTTATAAAAAGTTGTGCAAATGTTCCATGCGAAGAAAAACAAACCCCGACTGTTTACCTTTCATGTTAGTAATACCATTTAATGTCAATGTTAATTGTTTTGAACAAGTTCAATCGGCAAGAACATGTGTTTCTTTTAAAAAAAACTTGAAGTATAAAAATATGAAACAATGATGGACAAAAATGGTTGGGAAATACTAATGTCTACTGTATAGAGTGAGCTCCCTTTACTGCATTTTAAAAAATAATATTTTCCCGTGCCAACTACAAACAAGAAAAGCCTTTAAAAGGCAAAGTTGGAGGCACCCTTATGAGGCTAGGAAATACTGTGAAATAATAGGGTACAAATAGGATACGATTTGCATGACGAAAAATGACTAGATATAGGCCAACAAAAGAACAAAAGACCTTCATGGTATCTTCTATTTAGAAAAAGTTATACAATTATTTGTTCATTGTATAAAATAATAGAATAGTGCGGCAAATATGAAGTTATATATACAGTTTGGTTGTAAACAACAGTCACCGATTTATCCCTCGGAGAAAGGCGAAATGGATCTATGTTTAGGATATGGGTCACAATTGATAGCGCTCAGCACCTCTCTAAATGTTAGATGGTGTTGCTAATTTATATTTCCAGATGCATTTGTTAATTGTTTCTCAACTCTCAAGGATTGCCAGTACAAGATATATTGAAGTATTATCTAAAGCTTATTTCACTACATATATCTGTCACGAAGCGATATCACACAAGTTGATTCGTCTTTATCACATTCTCTACTTATCGACTTGTTGCTGCTTGTTTCTCGCGTGTACCGTTGGAAGGGTTTTTACTAATATGGAATAGATTTTTCTAACCTTTCATGCGAAATTTATGTGTCAAATTTAGTACACGTGCGATCATGACGAATTGTACTGCCGCTGATTTTCAAATAGTTTGTTTATCTATTAAATCATATGTGAAGTTACTTCACCTTGAATTATTGAAAGTGAAGGTTAGGAAAAATTGACATTTGTGGCATTCCAGACCAAAAGCAGCTACCCAAAACAGCAACATTCTTTGTGATTGAATAATATTAAGTAGCACCTAATTCTAACGTAAGAGCTCAGGAGAGTATTAAAGTACCAATTGAGAAAGATATGAACATGTAATATCAGAGAAAATCTTAGTACTTAACTTAATCATATTCTTGCAGGGACAGGTGTTATACGTGCATAACTACTCGTACATCAGAGCTTTCACAATGAACTAGAGACTGTTTGTTTAACAGTAGAACCATGCAATCGCACTTGAGTTCTTCGTCTGCATTTTGATCCACGATCCTCCACATGTTTTTGGATTTGTTATTAAGATTGCACGTCTTTGCCAGTCATAAAGTAGCATAAAGTTAACATCATCAAAATATTTCTCATTTCATTTTGATTGGTCACTGTGTATATTTCTCATTTACTGACCGTAAAGCATGAAAACCAAGGAAGTAACATTTCCTCAATTAAATATATCGCAATTATGGAAGACAACATTGTCGTATGATTTTTAAAGTAATTGGTGTGTGTCCTGTGTTCTGCTGCTGCTCACTGAAGTTGAGAAGAAATTGGCATTGCCTACAATCGAACGGATTGCTTCCCAGGTTGATTATGGAGTATTATGCATATGAATGAAAGATTTCTTGCCACGAGCCAGACTTTGGGAATAATTATGAATCAATTTCCCTAGTATGAGTAACTAATCTTAGCTTTAAACATGTACTGTATAAAATATCTTCCTGATTGACGTAGGAGAATGATATTGAAATAAGATTTAAGGTTTACTTATATACCTAATGTCACCCTTCCTCATGCGACATGCTAGACGTAACACTGACACATAGTGCTAAAAGTTGTTGATCTATTTATTATATTTTAAAGATAATTTTGCAAACGCAAATAGATTGGTCACTGCGCATATACCTCACTGAATGACTGTTAAGCATGGAAAAGAAGGAAGTCACATTTCACTCGATTAAATATTGCATGTATTGAAAATGCCATTGTCGTATCAAATCAGGATTACAATTGGTTTATTAACCTGTGCAAAAAAAACTTAAGTTAGGGAGACAGACTGTTGGTTTTTCATTTATCAGAAGTCCGTGGATCATGAAGAAATGAACTTTTTTTATTGAAATATATTTCACTTATTTGCTTAATTGTCATATAATCTTAGAGGATAACAAATTAAATATAGGATAAATGTGCTTAGCTAACTTTCTTCATGATGATCGTTGTGTGGTGATGACATTCAAGCACAATACTGACTATTATAGCTTAGTGAAATGAAGTCATCGGCACTGGCATGTATATTTTACAGTAGTCATTTTTCATTCCAATAGGTTACCCATTACCCTCTTTATATGCCATTAATTTAAGTTATTAATTTTAATCCTTCTCATATAGCAAACATATTAAAAAACATAAGAGAATAGAAAATGATAAAGCTTTATCCTCCCCATTGGGTTATATAGGTGAGGTGAGGTAATTTGCAGTTTACGCCGCTTTCAAGAGTATTTTGCTTGTATCACGGCTGTTAGTATTATAGCAAGGAGAAAGGCGCGACACCATTGTGGCTATGCATTGCGGTGGAACCTGCTAGCATCTGCTGAAAATAGCGAAACATGGTTGTTACTGCGTCGATTTTCAGTGTAAGTTTGACCCAAACCTTTCTGCGTGTAGAGCAGTTCTCAATTGCAGTCACAGTTCCTGAGCACCTTGATGTATTCGGACCAAGGACCTCTTGATCCGAAGCCGAAGGCGCTAACCACTGCGCTATCCCGCCCCCATTGATTTATTTAAGGCAAAAGACCATGAAATGTAGTGATAATGTAGATGCTGAAGACAAAGAAAGCGCCAGGTCTAGTCATTCAATTGCGGCATTTCATCAGTGTGTAAGCTTGGTATTAAGAGTGGCAACGTAGGGAAGCAGTAATCTCAAGCTAGTGCTGCTGTCATAACCTGGTCTTATCAGTCTTTATGGGATTAAAGACGTTGAGTGGGAACGTGTATTGGTAAGCCAATCGGTAAAGCATAAGCATTAAGATGGATCTGCCAATGACTTGCAGCTAAATATTGCACTATATATCAGCATAAACATGAACAAAGTCACAGATCAGTACACCATAGTATATAAACGTTAAGAAGTTCCCCAAAATAAATTCTTAGGTACACCTTCGTAAAGATCCACAACTGATATATTTTCATAAAAATTTTAATATCAAATTATTTTAATCAAAATATTTCTTTATGTCATTTACCATTAAATAATGAAAGGACTTATGTCCAGCATCGCAACAGCACTATTTCGATTGGATGCTTTAATTTTAAGTGGATCGTTATTATTTCCTGTAGACTTATCTCAGGGTCATCAGGGTACGCATCTTCCCACTTCTGTACTGAATCGCACGCGTTTTTCTATCTGCAGCCCCCACAACCATTGGTAGCTTAACCCTCAATTAAAGAACACCTCCAAAGACCAATAAACTTTTTTGTAAACTTTTTATTCATGTCTTCATGGATAAACATAAACTTTGACATAACAAATCTGGATTAGATCTCTGTCAATTGCAGGAAGAGCTTTCGGTCCTACTTTAACTTGGATAGATTTCTGTCGATCAGAACATCAGTTTTAATAACGTGGGCGGGGATGTCACCATTGATAAATTTGTATAGCACATATACATCTTAAGCATATTTCTCAACACATTTAGTTTGACCACTTCGTTTCACACGTCACAAGTATACCTTCTGGGGTAATCCTTTCAATCATTTTAGGCCACATCAAACAGAGAGAAGCTGATATGATTGAGTCGCGGGTACTCATTATCGTTATTTCAAGTGGCTTTCCCCTCACACGTTTCCTAAACATTTTCCCCAAATACATTATCTAATTGTTTCACAGTACCAAAGTCTTGCTGTCTTGGTTCTGTGTAGAGTATGGGTTATTTGTTTTGTTTTGTTTTTTGTTGGGTTTTTTTTTGGGGGGGGGGCACAGTCTTCCTTATGATATCAATGTGGGGGAACTGTTCATAAGACTTATCCTGTCGTTTTAATGTTCCATCAAGATGTCCATAATCCATGAAAATCCGTGGGAACATGTACCTCTCCGTGGCAAGAGACTGGATTGCTATTCATGAAAATCCAGCATTCTGTACGTTCAAATTCGTCATAGATTAATCGCATTAGGTTACATCCTTTTCACGCAAAAAAAGTTAACAATGTTTCCTCAATTTAGAACGAATTCAAAATGGCGAATATCAAAGAGGATATCCATGTTTCATCTACCATTATGCTGAACTGTAGCCCATAAAAATCTGGAGTACCGTGTTTAATATGTTTTCAAGATGAAAAGGTTGTACATCGTTCTTGTTTTTCTATTCGTTTACTATACCCCGAACATACGATTAAACGAGGATGTTTAGCGTTCCGTCAACGAGGTGAGGTGATTTGGAGTTTAACTCCGCTTTCAAGAGTGTTTCGCTTGTATCATGGCTGTCAGTATAAATACAGGGGCAAAGCCCGCAACGAGCTAGCGAACCATGGGTAGTACTGAGCTGAAATTCAGTGTAGCATTGCAGCCAATGTAAGTCCTCCACTGCAGACGAAGTTGCCGAGCCCCTGGCGGGATTCTTTGTTAACACAAAACTTAATTATCCTATATATGGATACACGCTAACTTGCGAAACATGATGAACAAGTCTTCACTAGTCCGGAATACGACGCTGACTATAAATGGTGTTGTAACTTGAGTGTTGTTAGTCTTTGTTCGTTTGACTCATATATTAGTGAGACATCCAACAAGAGTGATAGCGAACCTGACGAGGCTAGTCAGATTATCTTCCAACTTCTAGTGGCGTTAAACAATCCCGAGAGTCTCGGCATGGTTGGTAACGCCGTGGCCAACTTCCGTATGTCCCTAAAGAAAGAAAGTAAATGAAGTCATTGAACAGAACAAACAACTTCAAAATTAAATTACTGTCCTAAAAATTAATCTCGGATGAAACAATTGATAATTTAGCGTTATCGTTGGACAGACTTGAACAACAATTTCGTTCAAATAATCTCAGGATTAAAGGCATAACAGAGAAGGAATACGCGAGTAGCGACAAGCAAAGAGATTGCTGTGGAAGTTAGCCCTAGGGACATAGATGTAAGTCATCGCGGCCGCCGAGACCAACACCACCACCTTGAACACACACATACAGAGGAAAGGACCTTCATTAAAGAAGTTTTTACCAGGATAAGAGCTTATACTGCCCCTAAGACCCGGATATAAGGATATATAACATATAATAAATGAGAAGATGGTTGATAGTTCTTGGGTGTGAGGGGGAGTGATCTTCATTAAACTGAAAGGTTCGGTAAGAAAGAAGTCTAACGAAGCAATGCTTCGGAAAGGGTGTGATGTCACTACACAGGACCATGGACATGCAACGGAACCAATAATAAGAATTCCTACACCTATTGAGTCATGGTAAGTTGACATGAATGTCATTAATTTTAGACGTGTAAGTCCAGACTTTCGATTGCATGGACACTTAAGTTTTACCTGCGCCTGATGCATTGTGGGTCAGAATTAGTTTAAAACGCAGTAATCTGATTGGTACACTCTGCAGAGCAGACAAAAGCGGTGGATAATGGAACCTAACAGGTGAAATCTTATGTGCCCTATAAAGGTTTTAATTTCAACCCAAAACAGGAGTTTTGGTTTAACGTGTTTTGAGTTGAGGAGAGGTGAGTTGGTGTTTAACACCGCTTTCAAGATTGTTTCACTTTGTCGCTGCTGCTAGTATTATTGCAGGGAGAAAGCCCGCAACACCATTGTGGCTATGCATTGCGGTGAAACCTGAGAGCATCGGCTGGAACTAGCGAACCATGGGTGGTACTGCGCTTAACGTGTTTTGAACAATATTTCCGTTATTAAACACGTGGATGACAAGCATCCAAAAGAGAGAGGACAGATCAGGGAGACAGGGATTGAAAGGAGGAGATGAAAATACGAGCATTATGAGGGGTTATCACAACAGGTTATTGAACGACTCAAGTTTGGTCCGGCATCTACCTGTCGAACTGTATAAGGTGCCTAAAGCAGGAGCATGTAAACTCAGGCTGGCAAAGCTCTAAGGGTATCTGAAGCACGAAAACAATCACACAATGATAAAGTATTTAGTCAAATGGTGACTGAATGTAAATCTATTCTATAGCCTGGTTTAATTCACGTCACTGGTGAATATACCACATAAGAACTCTTTTTTTAATAATCCCTTTAAAAGATAAACAATTTGAACACTGATTACATAATCATGGATTATCATTTCTTTACTCATAGTTTAAGTGAATCATATAATCTGATATTCGTACCTGGTTTTTTTCAGCCAATGAAATGTCGTTAATTAATGGGCTAGACCTCAACGGAGTTTTCCATCCGTGTTGTGCTACTGTTTCTGAATGCGAGTCGTCACTTTGGCTGGTTAGATAGCTAGCGATACGAGGGTTTTTGACTTGAAAGAGATCAGGGTATTAGGAAGAAGCGAGTGCGGATTCATATACGCTGATTTAGCAGGTTGATTGAATATTTCAACACTGTGTTTCCTTAAGTTTGGTTTCAATTCCATAATATAAATTATAAAATTCTGTATTTCATATATTTTACAAATAAATATGCCTATCTGGTATGCTTCTATGTTTAAATTATGTTGAGTGGTAAATGTGAAGAAAATATCACTTCTTTATATAGGATTATATAAACATTTATAAATCAAAGGTATTATTGAATATCTATATATCTATTGTCTTATTAAATATCTGCATATTTCCTAAACAAAGTACTGCATAATATGTTAAATGCAAGTAAATTATTAAGAGTGGCGGAATACTTTGTATGTATAGTTGAGCAAGTGCTATGTTGAATTATAGGATGATGTACCAAATGTTACATGTGTCGTGTTAGTGTATCAGTTTGGAACAGGCTATAGTTGAGGGGGAGAGCCCGTCGTAGCTAGGTTGGTAGGTAGGGGAAATTAAGCCAGAAAGGACCTGTAAATGTAAGCCTGTGAATGCTTAATAAGATCGTATTTGCTTGTGTTCTTCTGAAACATCAAAATTACCCTTTGGACTTCGATTGATGGAACTACCAATTGTTGTAACTTCTTAAATAAATGATTTCACACTCTATCATTTATATTTTGATGGATTTTCCAGTTACTATAAGCGTTCACAATGTTAAAACTTATGACAGCGGACTGTTTTTAAATCTCACCTTGACCTTTGTAATTAGTATCTTTATCTATATATGATTCTAATGGATAACGGAAACATCTGTTGACTTTGCGCTGCCGCTGTCCAGTGTATGGCAAAGATATTTACACCCTACTGTGATATATTAAATTGTTGAAATGTGTCTGAAATCTCCCCCGTATCTCAGTCTTTATCTGTCTGAATAATCGCTAAAGGAGGACGTCTGCTTGTGACATGTTGTGTCCATAGACTGTCCACACACAAGGGTCACGCTATGGCCAGAAATAGGAGAACGTATAGAAATGTCATTAATGGCCTAAGACGTTCTGGCTTCCATCGACCCTGCGCTACGTTTGCCTCTAAAGTTATATCTCCGAAGAGAAATTAATGGGATGTAAAATCCGTTGTTGCGGCAGGGTAAACTATTTGCTCATGCGAATGTATCTGCCTGCAATGCTATTTTATAGATAAGACGAAAAGTATTACTGTTCGTGAAGGTGCGTGAAGTTACGTTTCAGCGTCGGTGGAATTCTATCGATGATGGTACACGTTACTTAAAGAGTTCTTCACATCTTTTTAGAGCTATTGCGCCGATATAGGAGCGGGAACAACCCGTTTTCGTTTTCTCTAATCACTGACACTGTCTTAGCATTAGATGAAAAAAACCTATTGGGGAATATTTTAATCCTTACCCAAATTTTACGATTGTCAATATCTACAAATAACGTTAGATGTAAAGCTCATTATGTAAATATGTTATCGTTTGAAAATTTTAGATATGCGGCAATTGTCATATTAGCCTTTTAAAAGGGAAAAATTATAAACTATTCGGTCAATTTATATTGGCTGTTCTACTACATTTAGGAATTCCACACCTCAAGCTTCTTCCCGAACAGTCACATTAATAGTGACTGTTCCCATTAACTCTCATCCCTGAATCGAACCTTATAGGCCCGCAGGGACAATAACCATTTTGTCCAGGGCAGAAATATATTATAACTTGTATATATATTATGTAAAAACACTTTCTAGTTGAACTGGATTGGGTAACATTACAGGAGACATTTACAGGCGATCACTTTATCCAAGATGTGCTAAATCCAGTTTTATTGTTCAGTTTAATGATCGAGTACCTGCCACTAGGACACTCTTCATGGATATTTATCGAACCAATCGTTTCCGATATATATGCGATACTGTTTGGTATAATTAACCTTATTTTAAGATTCTTAGGGAACTCAAAGCGGACGTATATGGGGAGTGGCAGCAAATCCCAGGTATGTTAGGGGTACGAAGAGGGGCTGTTGTTGACGAGGTGACAGTTTACGTTTTAAACAAGTTTTTTATATACTAAGTTGATACAGTATAAGTTTGAGCAGTCTAGGCAAGGTCGTGAGGGCACATTCCGAGAACTTCTTCTTACCATACACTAACAAAACACAAATGATTCTAGTCTTTGTCTTTCAAAGTACGTTAGATGCTATTGCAGTCAATTAATTCTTCTGATCCTGACTATCACTTTCTGATCCTTTTATGTCCTATGTAACTTAAGTCCTGCTTTTTCGATAGTTAAGAACACCACATGTGATAAATACATTGTGATTTTGAGGCGTAACTACTTACCACAACATTTAAGTGATTAATCAATGGCCCGGTTTTCCCTTTTGAGGGTAACAAAACCAGTCCTTTCTTTTACGAAATATTTAGATTTATGAAAGTTAAACTTTGCAAGAGAGTTGGAAAGTAAAATATGATTTATATTAAATATTTTTAAAACCACAAATGGAAAACTCGGGATATCATAAAATGGACAGTAGCATGTTCTTAAGCCTACTGTGTCAATTGTTATATGTATCACATTTAAATATACAAAATCCTCGTTAGTGTAAATTATCTACCTTATGAACAATGATTATGTTTTAACAACGGACGTGTTACAGTCAGTTCCACAGTAAAACCAATGGCTTCGTTTTAATCGCATTACTGCCCCGATTCTTCACTTCTTAAAACAATTTGATTCTGTCTGCGTCATTGCGATCATTGTGATTTATCCAACAGACTAAAAGTAGGTCACAGTAAGTTGGATGGAGGAAGTATAATATCTGTTATTATCAGAATGACAAGTTTTCTGTCTTAGGGGTTTGAGCTACTTTATTTGTCAGTAATAAGACATGTTACTAAGCAAAGGTCTTTAATGTATATAGCTAAGGACCTGGACCTAATGTCGCTTATCATGGACAAATGTAACAAACAAGCGTTACATATTTTTCTGGATAACAATTGTTTCGAACATTATGTCAAAGGATATCATTAATTTTCTGTTGATATCTTTCTAAATTTATTATTATTTATTATTATATATCACTCGTCACCAAAGGCGAGTTAACAAAACAATCACCTATATCTATATCACTTTTTAGAGTAAGATGATATATATTATATGTTTAGATAGTGTTTGCATGTTGTCATTATCTGAGGAAACATGTGGGTTTTTTAAAAATCAAATTCGGCAATGCCGCGGTAGGCAAGGTATTGTTGAAATATGAATTCATGGTAGATTTGGGGCGGGATAGCGCAGTGGTTAGCGCGTCCACCTTCGGATCAAGAGGTCAGTGGACTCGGCAACTTTGTCTGCAGTAGAGAACTGTTCTACACGCAGTAAGGTTTAGGTGCAATGCTACACTGTATTTCAGCGCAGCATCAGCCATGATTCTCTAGTTCCACCCGATGCTCGCAGGTTCACCGCAATGCATAGCCACAATGGTGTTGCGTGCTTTCTCCCTGCCATAATAATAGCAATTCGATATAAGTGAAATAATCTTGAGAGCGGCGTTAAACTTCATATAACCTCACCTCACCTCATTGTAGATTTACCCTGCTGGATTCCGATAAGCATGGTATATATGGAGTTTGCGAAAATAATTTGCATATTGACCTAACTTGCAGATAAACCAAATTTTGATTATCCGATAGGTTCACTACAGCAATAACGCGATCCATTATATGAGAAAATCCTTTCATGCGAGTCAATGATAAAACATATGCGCACATGTGAAAAAGAAAAATGAGGATAATCGCTGTCAACAAATTGCCCTGGTAAATTCAGACAAAAGCTCACAATAATATACATTGCGACAGGATACACATGAATCATAATTATATGTCTAATTGGCATTCTAAAGCCAGACTGACGAAGAATAATATTTTGTATGGAAATAGAACTTCTCTTTTCTCAAAAAGCGACAGAGACTGATTTGTTGCTGTCAAGTAGGGCCACATGAAAATGATTCAGGGATGTTCATTGTGCAATAGATATGAATGAGCTGATTATACAATGTTTTGGTTCATGTACAACTGTGAAATGGAAAGAGGATGAAACTAATGTACAGAGGTTATATTATTTGGTATTTGGTGAATGACGTGCTTAGAAAACCTATTACGTTGCTTGTAGGGTAATGAAAATCGCAACAGAAAACTACAACAGAAAATAGAATTGTCATTTCCATTAGATTGCACGGACATATCTCTCCCTGGTTGCAAGACTTGTTTGGTGAGACTGGTTTGCATTTGGCCTTCATTAGGTCCAGGGTTACACATCGTTTTTTCAAAAAATTACTATTGTTAAATGCGGATTGTTTGATGAGATTGTAGCTTTTAGCTTCATGTAGCGGATGAAATATACAGTTTTCCATATTCGAACAAAGTGAAACGACTTTCTCTCCACTTGAATTGAAATATGTCCAAATTCATTTCGCAAAACAACAAACCAAACATCAGCAAACAAAAGTGTTAAATTGTGATCTCCTAATGCCAGTCTCATATGTTTCATGTACTCACCTACAAATAATTAATTCAACATTTTAAGCGTTCAACAGGGTGCCACGATGTTACGAAATCTAAACTTATACGAGACCCGTTTATACGATAGAAAGATAAAACAATTAAAAGTAAGAGAGAAGTAATGAGTGATTAAATGGTTTATTTGCAGACTAAACAAGAAGATGCAAGGGTTCGGCAACTATCACCAGTAAATATATCAGCATCTACAAGAACATATCAAACTAAATAACATAGATACTGAAGCATTAATGCTACATGATAAAAGGCTGGTAAAAGGGCATGAACAATCCATTCCAACAGATACAATCAGCCATAATGGGCAAATAGAAACAAAAGATATGAATCATGAAAACTGATACGTGAATGGAAAGTGCAGATCACCTTAATAAGTCTGCTCTTACAAGAACAGAAATCAACGTTGTGGAATTATTTCGCAGTGGTAAATAAGGCAATCTGTCAATAGTGGCAAATTGACTGGGACTTGGGCACCAATGCCACACACAAGTACAACCTATGTCCTAATTTTTAAAAACTTTCAAGATTCGACGCAGAAACCGGAGAGATGTTGCCTAAATGCATACGCACACATTCTAGGAAAGGATGTATCTCCCATGTGTCTTACTGTATTTAACATTTTAATTGAGTGTGAAGGACATAATGAACACCGCGAAGATCTTAAAGACGTTGTGACAGTGGGATCAAGCACCTTCAATCTTAGGACTATACTTGGAGACAATTTGTTCGGTGACTTTCAAAGGGCCCTTGTATATTTCATACAAAGTGCGGGCAAATATGATTGCATATAACATTTTTAATCTCTTTAATTATCACCGATTATATCCTTTAATCATTTTTAATGCCGGGCGCTTATAAGTCATCTTCTGGCCAAAACGTCGCCATACCTACCTAATTGCCACTTTTAGACATCAACTAAAAATTTTCAACACCTCCGAGAGAAGTTTGGCTCTCTTTCTAAAAAGGCTTTTTCCGACCCTGACTGTTAATAAAAGCTCTTTTCCCCACTGTTTCTTGTGGGCGGCAGGGTAAGATATTGTTCATGCGGATGTATCTTCTTGCAATGCTATTCATACTTAAAAAGAGTACTTCTGTTCGTGGGGCGGAATGGTGCTGTGGCAACTTTGTCTGCAATAGAGATCTATTCTACACGCAGTAAGTTTTGGCTGCAATGCTACATTGAATTTCAGCGCAGTATCACCCAAGGTTCGCTAGTTCAAGCCGGTGCTCGCATGTTTCACTGCAACGTATAGCCAAAATGGTGTTAAGGGCTTACATACATGTAGTAATGAATATGAAAAAAGGCGACAATGTAGTAGGTAGCCTTCATTTGAGCTATTGTATACTAAATACGTTGATACACCACTGTTGTCTTAATCTATAAGATGAGTTATGTCTTACAAAAATCGGAGGATATAACTCCAGTGTCGCTTTTTGCAAATATTTATAATTTGTAATCTGGTAATGAAATAAATGCTTGATTTGAATACTATCTAATGGAAACAAAATATATTCAGCTAAGCCAGTCCTCGTGCCGTTAAATGATTACTAATGATGAAGCTAAATGAAACCAAGGACTGTCTGGCTTGTGTCTTTAAGTCAGTCAGTGCGTGGTTATACATAGTATACTGCACTAGTTCAATTATTCAAAGAGCATTGCTACGGCTTGTTCATATGACACACTTAGTAATGTAACACCTGCGTTTTTAAGTTCGTTGAAAAAATATTGATTAGGATCCTGATCAAGGATATAAAGAACTGTGCGTGCATTTAAAGTTCGTCTCTGTGATTACATCTCTCTATATATATTTGACAGAAATCTGAAAATCAGTGTATCACAAAAATCATGAATAAATGTATAAATCTTAATTAAAGAAATATACAATTCCAAAATCAGTGGATAACATAAAATCTTTCTTTGATGAATTTCAGGTCTTTATTGTTTACTTTCAAACGGCATGATAATTTTAGAATATTCAACGTATTTTTTAAACCTTGATGTGGATTCCAGAAAAAGATTTGGCATTCCCTAAATTGGCATTTGGTTAAATTAAAATCCCTAATCCCATATTCAACATTAAAATTTTATTCAAAGCATTTGTATTTTTTTATCACAGAAGACCATATTGTTTGACATTATGGTGATGCGTGTTTTGAAATGACAATTTTAAAAGATAATATTTTTTGTAGTTTTGACCCTGCCAGATGTCTTCAACGAGGACTTTAATGATCATCATTGCCTGTGTTTTTTGTTTCGTTATCTTTGAACAAAATCGCAACATTTTGTGTGATTATTAACACGATCACCAGTTCAAATCATCCTGCTGCATCAGAGTAATTGAATCCGCTGATCCAGCTTCTACCATATACCTTGATCTCTTTCGAGCCAAATCCCTCCTACGGCTGGCTATGTTCGTGGCTGTGCTCACCTGTTATTCTTTAAGCCAATGAAATGTCGTTATTTAAGGCTTGAAGCTACTCTTGAATTTTCCATCCGGGTTGTGCTGCTGTTGCTGGATGCGAGTCGTCTCATTGGCTGGTTAGATAGCTAGCTTTAAGAGGCTTTTGGCCTAAAGGATATCAGGGTATATAGAAGGAGCTAGATCAGCGGATTCAATTACGCTGATGAAGCAGGATGGTTTTAATTTAGTTTCACGTAGTTCGTAAGTAATGAACATTTGTTTGAGCCGTTGTGAATAGCTTATTGGAAAGATAACTTGCATTGAGAGACAGCAATATCCAGTCTGATTAAAATCGACCGCGTTTCCGAGGTGGAAACGTTTCAAAATTCTTACTTTATCGATTTCAAACTCGTTCTATCAGGGGTTTTCAGGGGAATGTTATATATTCAAAGTTTCATTGCGCAAGGTCTTACAGATATAACTATGATTTGTATATTTTCCTTGGAAACGTAAAAAAAAATTTGAAAGTTGAAAACTCCATATGACATACACATGCATGCTGATTGCTCCACATTCGTTCATGAGTTTTATTGTTCTAGTTCTCTTTGAGTTCTCTGAAACCGCAGAAAATAACAATGTTTAGAATTCGCACTCTTTTAAAGGGTTATTAATACATTCAAATTCTTCTATTGTGAAGTTTTACTGAGCTAATCTTACATTTTGTATTTCTGCTTCGGCTATACTATCGGGACAAACAGACGAACGGACGAATAGAGTCCGCCATCAACAAGTGTGTTGATGATTAATTGCTTTCTGAATTTGTTGTTGACATTCGTTAATGTATTTCTCTATAACTCACGTATCTTTCACACAAATTATCACAATTCCCCTGAACATATAAATTTCTTTAATAATATAAATTGGTCAATTTAATCAAGAGTCAAATCTTCTTATTGGGTAGTATAGTGATTATTTGACATTGCATGGTGTACATGTGACATTTATATTGGTTCCCCTTACGTTTCTGGTCTCCAGGATGTCAATTAATCCCCAACACACTGACAAATATCTGCTGATCACAGAGAGACAATGCGAATAAAGATACACACTAGGTTAATGGATATATGCGAATAGGTCAAGAAACGAAGGTAATCGACGTCTCCTTTTCAAATAGGGATTGAACAAGACTATTTACTTCGTAGTAGTTGTATTATATATATTTAAAACATGCAAGGTATACATCATATTTCTTTTAAGTTTTATTTATTTACTAAACTGATTCTTTTTCAAAACAATTAGTTCGAAAACTAAAATTTTGTTAAGTTGCCACATTGAAATCTTTTTAAAGGAAACATCTACGTGTGACATCATAATCTCTTATGCATAAAGGCTTTGAAATTTGAGCAATATCCTCCCTTCTGATTTGACAAGTCCTATATACTGAACGATTCCGAAAATAGTAGGCATTTGTTATTACCAAGAATCATTGCTTTATAACTTTCAGAAAATCGACAATAATATATATTCTCTTGGACATTTTACTTTCCATCAGATTTTATCACAGCGTTCAGAAAACCACCATAATGAATATAGTATTGCAGGTTTTCACCCTGCAAAAATACTAGCAGCCGCGATATAAGTGAAATAATCTTGAAAGCGGGGTAAAAACCCCATATCACCTCACCTCACCTCACCTTGACTACACTGAACACCTTGAAGTCAAAACAATAAAGTTTCAATAGTCAATCAAGTGTGCTTTCCCTCAATCTCTCCCAACAGAGGTTGCTCCGTCATAAATTCCAATACAACCTCCGTTTCTCGGTCTGGAAATGAAGACGCCTCATTGGGCGTGATCAACGTTAGTTGTGCAATTAGCTTCGCCGTTTATAAATTTATTAAAAAAACGCCTCAGTTATTTCCGTTTGCTTAAAGAAAGCTAAGTTTAAATTGAATATGCATTTTGCACTTTGAGTCTTTTTTACAGAACACAGAATTCTCCTTCTTTTAGAGACTGCATCATTGCATTTGTCGATGTGACAAAAATGGTATCCATTCATGCAGTGTCTGCATTGGTTGAAATATTGCAGGGTAGCTTATGTTACAACGTTTCATCGCTAGGGAGTCCTGCCGGAAGCCCAAAAAGAAATCGTACTAGAACACATGTTGTATAGGAATAAAGACGTAATTACCTTTGCGGAGAATGCATTTCAATAAGTGTCTTTATCCGCCAACGTAAAATGCTTCTAATATCCAATTAAATCAGCTCAAAATAAAATCAAATTATCTCATGAAACCTCCGGACGACAAAAGCGGTACATGTATTTATCTAAGTTATTCAAGTTTCTTGAATAAAACAACAGAGATAAAAAGTTATGTTAGAAAATGAAATTCGATTTTTATCTCTAAAGTAAAATACAAGGTGCTTCTTATTTGTTCAAGTTATGTACTTATCATTCTACAAAGTAATTATAATGTTTCACAAATAAAATATTCACATAAATTTATGTTTTGTTAATCTAACGCCGATCGAATTCCATTGAACGGTTAAGACGAATACAATTCGTCTATAAATCTTTTACAATGAATGCGTTCAAAGCCAAAAAAATCAAAAGATATAGCTAAGATAGATTAGTTTGGATTGCTTCGTAATGATGCTGCCGCCATGGTGATATATTAATGATTCCTGTTGATCTATAAATGTTTCCTTTTAGCTATTGATCTTTTCAATAAGATGACATCGGCCTTCATTCACTTGTATTAATGTATATGCCTTTATGTACTTGAACACCCTGGTATCCAAGTTTACAAAACAACAGTGCCTTTGGAAGTCAAATTCAAATTATCATTGATAGCATCTGTTCTTGACAACTAAATCTCATGAAAACTGTCTTTGATTTGGTAGATAATGGTAACATTCTGACATGATCGTAAATAGCTGACAGGATGCAATCATGAAGAGAAACGCTAGATGGATCCGGATTTTTATTCGAAAGGTCAAAATAAAATTAAAAATAGAATAAAATCAATTACGTCTATTAGAGTGTCACTGACAAAGAAGTTGTTAATGTTTAACAAAGAGTTTAAAAAAATAATAAAGAAATGGTAATTTAGAGGAGTGTTAGATCTATGCGTATGTGGTCCAGTTGTCCAGTAGTTCTTCGGTTTGCTTGTCAACAAATGAATGTGAAGCTTTTATTTATAAATGAACAATCAACACATTCTTATTTACATCTTAATCAGTGCAATAACAGCCGGTTGAGCAATGAAACTACATAAGCGAAAATTAATGAAGTGAAGGCTTCGTAGTTTTTAGGTTTTCGCCGTATTGTTTAATTCCTTCGGATGAAGGTCATCGAACTCTATTCCGAGGTCAGAGCTGGCGGTCAAAAGTCGCAGTCAACCGTTTCAACAACTGCGGTTGGTCAGTTACCGAGCCCCTGGCGGTATTCGAACCGGTATCTTCCCATCATGACTACTCCCAGTTAGACTACTCATGTACACAAACACTGTTCCAGTATCCATTAATAACCTTTAAGGGATTACTTCAATAGAATCAAATTTAATACGAGTACCAAATCTCAAGACAAGACTATGATTTAATGTATTCATTCAAATAACAGTTCACACTATAACAAGCATGCTTCTTTTTACATTATGTTATTCTTGACAAGTGTTTATGCCGTTCCATACAGTATAATTTAAAATTTTTCGTTCTCGTAAACTATCAAAATTCATTCTTTCAATTTATTAATTTATCACTTATAAATCTGGTAGAACAACACTTGCTTGACAAGGACATTAAAATCTATGTCGAAACGTCGCTTCAACAGAATAAAGAAGTTGTTTATCCATAAAAATTGTCCTTCATCGACTTCTAGAATGACTATAAAAGAAAACACACTTCCAGTAGTGTCCAGACATCTTCAGTTTTTACCAAAATCCTGAGTGCAGTACTTATCATGCTCCCCTACACACTGTGCTCGTTTCACTTGTTGGAGATATGACATGTAAAAACATAATAAGTGTATAAGATGCGAAAATATATTGAATAGCTGAGATGAAACCTTGTCGGTAGATGGACTAAAACAGAGGAATTATATTAACTTTGGTTGTAAGACCATAATATCCCTCGGACACTTAGGCTCTGATAATCCAATTTTTAAAAACAAAACACACCTGTTCCGAATGACTACTTAATGTTGTAACCTAGAGAACAATTAACGCCATAAGTAAACAAATCCTAACATCCTACAATATGAACTCTAAGCTTTCAGTTCATAACATCAATTATAATTTAGTATACATGATAGATGATCAAATTGTCTATGTTTATGCACCATCTATGTGTTACATCGTGTATCATTGGACTGTTCACTTTAAAAAAAACCAATTAAATGTTTATTTCATGGCTCTTTATGATGTGAAGAAGATTGTAATGTCCAATCCACAAGTAATCATTGAAAAAAGCCAAAACCTGTTATGATATTTTATAGTGGCGACTTATTGTACTCTTAATTTATATGTTAATATTTTTTACAATTAAACACGTTAATAATTCTCTCCCGACAGACGTAGCGCCGTCATACATTCCAATACAACCTCTGTCTTGATATGAACGTTTCTCGGGCTTCCGACAGTTTCCCCTAGCGGTACAATATTGCAACTTAAACTATCTGGCTATATTTCAGCCAATGAAAACAAAGAATGCACGAATAACATATTTGTTGTCTCACAGGCCTGAAGAATGAAACAGTCGCAAAATGAGGCGTATGTGTTTTGTAAAGACGACTCAAAGTGCAAGGTGCATATTCGAATAAAGTTTAGCTTTTGGAAAGCTTACGGAAATAACTTGGGCAATGTGAATCATAACTTTTGAAACGGCGTCGCTGATTGCACAACTAACTTTGATTGCATCCAATCAGCGTTGTACATTTCGTGAACAAGAAACCTTCGAATTATTACAGAGGTTGTATAGTTATTTATGACGAAGCTACCTCTGTTTGGAGAGAATGCATGTTAATAGTCTCAATGGAAATTGTCAACATTGGCTCAACATCTTCGTATTTTCTGAATGTAAATACAGTACATGTAATTGTGAGGCCAGATACCATGGGGTCTCTTTTATGAGTATATTTCAAACAGTACGCAAAGTGGGAGAAATCAACTATAGTAGCACAGTACGTTATTAGGAGGAGAGGTGAGGCGGTATCGGTTTGTGCAAATGGTAATCAAGGTGGGAGTAGTCATACTGGGAGTAGTCAAACTGGGAGTAGTCATAACGGCAGTAAACCTTCGAACCACAGACTTACTCATCCGAAGCCAACGCGCTAACCACTGCTGTATCTCGCCCCGACTGAGTTTGAATCCGTTCATTTAATATGTTTTTACGAATAAGTGAGTGAGTTGGCGTGTTTTGAACAATATCTCAGTCTTTAAACCTGTGGATGACAAGCATAAAAAATGGACAGATCAAGTTGAAAGGTATCGAAAGGGTGAAGGAAAACACGGAAAGAAGGCATGGTGAGAGATAGAGAGCAGGTTTAAGAACGACTCAAATTTTGTCTGGCTTCCACCCGTCTTTACGAATAAGAAGTTGTTCTTAGTTGCAGATAGTATGTGAGTTGGGTCGCACACTGGGTCGTATCCCTGGGCAAGGCACTTCATCACCCTAGCACTCAGTCCACCTAGCTGTACCTGTAGACAGGATGTAGTGTTCTACCTAGTCGCGCTTAGCGTTTATAAGCAGCTTTGAAAGTATAATTCACAAATTCCGTCAGGGTAATGACGTCGGTAGCGATTGGAAATGGTATTAGTAGCTCGATATAGATAAGGCGCCACATAATTATCCACACGCATTATACTGTGATCTGAAATATAAAATATTTAACGTGCGGAAAGGTACACATATTTCGTACACCAGTTAAATCAATAGGAACAGAGTATACATAATCATCAAAGATATTCTCCACTATAAATCATTTTCGTAATTTGACGTTCATTTCCCTGAACACTATTTTTTGATGATGAAGATGATAATGACGGCGATAATTAGTTCCCAAAACTTTGAATGCGTCTTCAAATATCGTCAATAAATGTTCTTGTGTACTTAATGCCTTCTACTTGTCCCCTTCCGAATATAAATCGTAGTGAGAAAGACACCAAAACATATAAAATTTGACAACAGTGACCTTTCTCTTGACAAACTTGTATTCAAAATGACATAAATCTTCCGTGGACTAAAACGTGGCTTGTTATGATAAAGGGTAAAGTCAAATATCTTTGACTCATATGTACAAAATATGAAAACCATAACAGCCTAAACTTGCGTTTCCTTTCCAGAAAAAATTATGAGAAAACATAAATATGTCTACTAATACTGATAACCATATTTTGTTTGCAAGATGCACTTCAAATGGAGTTATCACACATGATGCAATATGGGCAATATGCAAGATACATGCAGAGAAACAAATTATATGAAACACGTACGTTTTAATTAAAGATTCCGTTTTAATAATCTAATATGGTAAGACTTGTTGTGTTTTCTGCAATAAATCGTTAAATATGGTATTGATCAATAATTGGAATCACCGCTTTACTTATATCGATGCACGAAAACGTAAAATATAATCTTATTACGGAGTGTTTTGTAAATATTCCCGATACTTTTTAAAATATTTTATCATTTGGCTAAACCTTAGATCTGTGACGCCATTTTCTCTCCGTTTATAAAACAGACTGTTATAAATTTCATTTTCTTAGTCCCTTAAAGGGTTATTAACTACATGTAGCGGTAAATGGACAGTAGCTTACTTCATATTCCGTATTGAGTCATTCCAAAATTACTTGCTTTTGATATAAAATTGTAATTATTAATGTAACAAAACATTAATTTAGCTCCAACATTTCATGAGTGTTTCATGAGGAATCCCTTTTACCGTTTTTTCTCTCAAATATATCTCAATGAGCAAAAATTAATTCTATGTGCTCCCCTGCACGAGACTCAACACATTACCATGCTATGGGTGTCTGTGTGTGTCACTGTGACCCCAAGAGCTGGATGCCCTGGTGCCATGGTACCTTGGACGTCTGGCCACTGTGCGTCTGCTTACCCGGTGACCCAAACCATTCGACGTCGATGGCGTCACTGTCAGGAAGCGGTATCTGAGGTGTAACGTGAGCTGATACTGGTCGTCCTGGTGGGTTGTGACTGTCAGTCGGCCTGATCTTATTCTGTCTGAGGTCTGTCCCGAATGACGATAACGTTGCATTAGTCTTGTGACAGTTGTACGGTGACAGCCAAGAGTTCTTGCAACATGGGTGTTGGCTGCTCCCATTTACAATCATCCCGATTGCTTCCTCACGTTGTTGTTAAGTCAATCTTGTCATTCTTCAATTGTTTTTTTTTTTAAACTGGGTGTCTGACAACCAATTCGTATTGGTTTTATACCCGTCGGGTATGGGGCTATTTTGCTTTGTATGAAAAAGGTGACAAATATAATTTGACAAAATTTGGCATGCGTTCGATACCACAGTTCAATTTGAAACAATCATTGTTGTATTTGGTCGATGTATTTCCGTGCGATTGGGTCTGAATCTGAATTTGATTTTTTTCATGATTTCAAATATAAAGTGGTAGCGTTTCTTTTGCCCGTGAGTGTATGTAAATGCTGTTGAGCAGTCACTAAATATATCCTTAATATTATACAACTACACTTGCAGTCATGCAAGTATACACATCTACTAGCAATGATCGAAACTATATTAACATAAATTAATTCCAACCGTTCATCGAACGAATGAAACTAAAATGGTCATTAATGTTTCAATAATTGATCCTCTACGTTGATGACTTCAAAGACTTATATGATAACCATGTTCGCATTATGGGTGCATGGCACGGATACCTTCAATATGCTGTGCCTCTACCATCAAATGATGATGGGATGACTTGCAACTCTTACGTACTTACGTTTCGTTCTCTTACCCAGTTTATACTCATTCAATCAGCCTGCTGCGTGAAAATGTAGCGATAAACTCAGGTATTATCCATCCAAATGTCACGTTTCAGTCCTTTAGGCTGTTGCATTTAGGTATAATAGTCTTTCAGAACTGCAAGGTAGACGTAATGACGAGGTAAGCGCGTAGAGAGATTTAGGGGAAGTCTGTTAATGTCTGACAATGCTAAAACGGTTATCATACACTCATTTTTGAAGCCTTGAGCAAGACTTGTCATTGAAAAGTGGGTTCCTCTAAATATTAAACACACTGAAATCACCTGATGAAGGAGTAATCATATACTCGTGAATTTGACAAAAAGGAAATTTTTATCAAGAAAATCTTGTCTTCCTTAAATCACTTATAAATGGCCTTCAAAGACATTATTAAACAAGTTTTATGATTGATTATAGACTTATGTTTTTTTTCAATTCGAGATTCATTCAAAATCATTATTTGGTTGAACAAGAATTAGTAGGCACAGATGTCTTTCCTGTTTATGAACAAAGCAGTCCGTTTCCTCATCTTTCTATGAATGGATGTTGATTTTTCTATGAGCGATTTTCTTTCAAATAAAAGGAAACAAAAGGATATCTATTCGAATCAGGGGAACATAGATTACATGATTATATTTTATTAACCTATGTTTGTTTATTTGCTAAGCCATTAGACACCCATGCCTTTTAGGTAGAGTACATTGTTATTTCATGGATCACATTATTAAAAGTAAAAATATTATAAATTCCGGGTCGAGTGTTTAGCGGGAATCTAATCCATACACTCGGGCAACACCGTCACGTCACGTCAGCTTACCTGCACGGCCACAAGGCCTCGTCAGATTAACATTTTAAAATTACGCTATTTTAACATCCCGGATTTTTTACATAAGCTTTGACATAAATGCTGAATAGTTAATAACTACATGTCATTCTGATAGTTAAAAAAATTCAACAGACACCGTTAGGTTTTAGCTATAATGGTAATTTCCAGCAACAGCTATTGCTAGTAGATAACACCAATTATATGACTCTTCCACAAACCTGATTCATGATGAACTCAATCATAATTACCTAGCCGTTGGTCCATGTCTGGCTGTCATCTCTCATCCAGATTTATATGAGAATGGTAAGAGCCAACACTGAACATTATCAAGCTAATCACACGGTTGTTATCATTACAGATCCTTATCGTCTACAGTGGAACCCAGACATGTCTACATACAAACCAATACAAATCCGAATTAGTGCTTTCCCGTGCTGGTAAAGATCGTTACTTAAAAAAACCTTTCAAGCTTTTGTTCAGAATGAACTGTTGATTTTAACAATGACAATTATTGGTCATTGCCCCACCTTGTTCACCAGGAAAACGAATTATGGATTAGTTTGTGTACATGCACAGAGTTATTAGCTTGTAAAAGTAAACAATATTTTTGGCGTGATTAGTCGCAAAGTTACACCAAGACTTCCTAAAAGACACAAACGTATCGATGCCTATCTTCCTTTTTTCATCTAGCCATACGCATATGGTATAGACATGTTAAATTTAGATTAAAAAACGAGGCCCATGTGGAGACTAACATGTTACCGGTGTTCTCAGGGAAGTCTGATTAAATGGTTTAATGCGAGGAATACACGTTTTAAAATATTTCTTCTACGAACGTATTTGGTTGTTTTCCACCCACAATAGCCAGTATAGTAATAACCAAACCTAACCAATAACGCCTCAAACAATTCATTAAGTTAAAAAAGAAAGACGGCAGCGATCATTTATACAAAAGGACATTTAAGTATTCTTCATTAAGCCAAACTCACACTACGCACGATTGAACTACGGTAACATTACGATTCGATCGTACTGATATCGTATTGTGGTTTTTACGATCTGTTATGTAAAAACGGTTTCTGTGCGTGATGTACAAGATGTGGGTACAATCATTGCACGAAAATCACGATACTAACACGGTCATATCACAATCAACACAAAGTTGACACGACGCTTTCAGGATGCAATCACGAATGGTGTAAGAATAATGCACGATTTTAAATAATATGTGCAATGGCAAACAAGGTTAACGATTGCTTTTAATGATCAATGCAGAATTGTTATTCATCATGTGATGCATTGCAGCTATGAAATACAACGTCATTGCGATAAAGACGTGAAGGCATATATTACTAAATCTAACATTATCTTCGGACAATCTTCCTGAGTTTTTCTCTCATCTTCTGGCTGTATGCAAATAACTTTAATAACAACATTCCTTCTGATTCAATTTTGCTAATAATGAATTATTGTTGCATTTGATCATACCTTGAATCTGAATCTTGCAGCAGTAATTCGTAACCTTTTTTCTTCCCTATCATTTGGAAAATGCATTGTTAGTTTTCACAAATATTGTCCATTTATGCATCTTTAAACTTGGCATTCTGAACAAAATATAATTTCAAATATCTAATAAGCTCAAAAGTACACAAATATATCATATCGAATATGCACTTTGCGCTTTGAGTCTTCTTTACACAGCAAAGCATCTTTGCACAGGCTTGTGTGACGACTGCAAGTATGTTATCCATGCATGCAGCACTTCAATTGGCTGGAATGTTGCATTGAAGCGATGTTGTAATAATTTGCCGTAAGGGGAAACTGCTGGAAGCCCTAGAAGAGCTTGTATTGTAACGCTGGTTGTGTAGGACTTAATCACGGAGCTACAACTGGACAAATCAGTCAGTATGCACGGGTAGAGAATTGTCGGCAGTAACGCGTTACCATCCATACCTTACCATCGTTTGTGATGACATGTTGACTTAAAGTAGCACACGCGAAGCACACGTGATGAAAACGTTTTGATTGGAAACGGTCTCATTGGTGCAAGTTTAATCCAATATCGTGAAACGATTGTATCCTGATCGTACAGTAATCGTGTGACTCCGTGTTCTGTACGGGTTGTCGTCGTGGTCCTTAAGTTGAGCACTATAAGGGTTAATTTTCCATGAATACGATAATAGTACGATTGCAAAAAGGACAATGTATCGATCGTGTTTCGGTTGTGTTGTGGTTGTGCGGTTATCGTGTCCTAAGGCTGTTGCACGATCAACACAGTCACAACACATACACTACACAATCACCACACAATCACTACACGATCGACACGCCCACAAGACGATTTTCTGAAATCAGGAACATGTTTGAACGAATCCTGTTGGACAAATAGCACGACCAGCCCAATCACTGTACGGTAACCACGCAATAACCACACAGTAAAAACACGATGACTACACGACACTTTCGTACAGCGATCGTAGCCCATCGTACGTAGTGTGAGTTGGGCTTTAGTTAGATTTCAAACTGTCTTTGACTCTGCTCTATGGTATAGCTACTCGAGCGTTAATCTTTATCTCGACAAGCGAGTCATTTGAGGCCCGATCGGCAGTATGACAAACTTTTATGTCTGTATGCGTTCAATATTCTACGTATTCCTCAAAATAAGAGGAATCTTTAATTTGAAAAAAAAATGAACAAATGTTACATGTGAACATTATATTGATATATTTGCAAATAATCGTAAAGAGTAAATGTATACAACGTAACTGCTATGCCTGGCCTCAGAGGATCGATCGCCTTCATTATTCTTTTTCTACACTTGATAATAGTGGAAACGTTAAAATTCTTGGCCGAGTAAATGCTAGTCCAAGATGAAGTGAAGAGATAGTTTGGGACGCATGATTTACGATTGCTTGCTTCACCTTTCCTGAGAGAGATTGAGATGGCGATGATGCAGTATTTTCTTACAGTGTATCCCATCCCGAGTTTGAAACTCCTTCCCAGTAGAGCGTTAGTGAACGCAGTATATATTGCATGACAGTGAAAAAAATAACCTCTTTCTTCTAGCACAAACAGTGGGTAATATGTAGCTAAGAATGTGACAATTTCCCTTGTTAATACTGCAATATCAATCATGAACACTTGCTAGTAATATCCGCACTTGATCTTTAGCATAAACTTTGACAATGCTGCACAGGGAGTACATGCATTTAACCTTTATCACTCTCCGCCAGATAATTCCACATAAAAATGCTTTTTCAAACTTTTCCAAACCAGGAATGCAGATCTCTTTACTCTCATTGAAATGCTTTCACTGTTGGCATGTTAAAGCATAACTTGCTTTATATTGGCGTTTCCGTTGCATAACTTGATGGTCTACCCATCAAAAGGGACGGTGTCGGGAAGAAGGTTTTAGGATTTGCATACTACTGTCCGTCTTGATGATGAATCAACAGGAATGTAAATGTTTTATCCCGTACATGTCATTGAAGCCATACAAACATTGTTTGAAGTGTTTTACGATTATGGACTTATTTATACAATGATTTTTGATTGATGATGCTGATGTGTTCACACCTGAATGCAAAATGAAAGCTTCACGGCTTCATATATATCCCATCCTCGTCACCATATGTGGTATCGTGAAGATGGTACACTCGACAGGCGTGAGTAACATTTATTCATCTGACATTAATTCATATTAAAATTTCAAAACAACCTGTACATTCTGCCAATATGCCTGATTATTCTATGTGTCCGACAAATGATAACTCACTCGCTCCATTCACGACAGTCCACCATGACATGTACAGTTATAGAGATTCTAGTGCCGCTTCAAAATTCCAAGGTGTAAGAAATACATTGAGGTCACACGACCAAACAATCAAAAACCAAGAAAGCCCCGCATTAATCGTTATCTTAAATTGTTTTCGTTAATCCTCCTAGTTTACTCCTAGTACCGCTGCAAGGCACTAGACTATTCTTTTTGTACTCTAAACCGCATCCTGCTATGTCAGCGTATACATGTATGCATCCGCCTCGCACCTTCCTATTACCCTGATATCATTCAAGCCAAAACCCCCGTAAGGCTGGTGGCTTGATATTCGTGGCTATGCTCACCTGTTGTTTGTTCAGCCAATGAAATGTCGTTGATTAAGGAGCTTTAAACTGCTAGTTTGAATTCAACGGATTTTTCCATCCGGGTGATGCCGCTGTTGCTAAATGCGAGTAGTCTCATTGGTTGGTTAGATGGCTAGCGATACGAGGGTCAGGGTATTAGGGAGCAGCAAGAGCTTATTCATGTACGCTGATTTAGCAGGATATCTAAACGATGGTATAAAAGTTACATTAGTAAATTCATAGATAAAAGAGTTACGGCGACATGATCAGCCGCTACTCTGAAACCAAAGTCAGATTTAAAGCATGAAGTATAGGTCCTCGTCAGGTTACATTTATTTGATATGGAGGTTTATCATGGTTCAGGGTCAAATATCGAACTCTAACTTCGATCTTGTTTGATATTCTCGATAATTCTCTTGATAACTCGAACACATAATCAATCTGCTTGTCAAAATCGCGGACACATGGTAATTTATACCGATTAATGCTGGCGAGAAAATGAATAGATTACACAATCACATTGTTCTAATTTGTTGATGTTAATATGTTTATCAAACGCGTAATTGATTTTTATATAAAATTCGCTTGATGATAATATTCTTAGGTCGTTTGAAATGTTCCGTATTTGAATTGATAAAACAAACATAAAGCCGTTTCAAAAGAAACTTTTCGTTGTAATTTTTGTTCTCAAATATTCAGTTTTAACACAAAAAGTTAACGTTCATTAGTTAACTTTATCTCTCCTGGGTTTGACACAATCCATGCATTTAAAAGCTATCGGGAGAAAACCCCATTATAATATGGAATAACTCTTTTTGTATAATATTAACTCTAGTCTTAAAGAGAAAATATATTGATTCTTGTTTTGCAAATTTAAACATATTGATTTTAAGAATTTCTTCACATTAACACAAGATTTTTGAAAACAAGTTATTTTACCGGATGAATATTAAGACTAAATACAGATTTGTGAAACGATTATTTACAAAGTTTGCATTCAATGACTGATATTTTCTCAAATGGCGAGAAATAAATTTTCGAAAAGGGAATTTCCCTTGAGATTAATAGATTCCAGTATGGAAATCGGATGTAGAACGTAAGCACATTTTAAAACTGATAAACTGCCTGAAGGGATATGGCTGAAGTCCCGTCCTTTAGCATTTCCCTACTTGTATTCTTGTGTCAATTACATTAATATGTAAAAATTTCTCACACGAAAACGAACAGGAATAACTTGTGTAAATGGTTGTTGGATTTGACGTTTCCTATGTAGGTTTGTTTTAGAATTCCTTTTATTTATTAAAACATGTTGTCATGCAATAGGAAATTTGAACACGGCTCCTTTATTGTAAACCGCGGTCTAGCCAACACCATTTTCAGTTAAAAAATCGGACGGAACTACTGTTAAAGTGCTGTTTTTAAGAGATTAAAATTATAATAAGAAAACTTAAATTAAAATGACAACATAGCACCAATGTGCATTTCATTACATAAGGAATGTTTGAACAGATTAAACAATCTTTCGAACCTCTAAGCAGTATAATTGTATGACATGTACACAATCGTCACAACAACTTTTAGATGCATTTATATTGATCACCTTTGTCGACATTCGGCACCCGTTTTTAATACGTCTTTAATCATAAACAGTAGACTAGACGTAGTCACCCTAACATCTCTGTAGTTTTCAGTTTTCGAATGCCATTTAGAATTGCGTAATATTTGGAACGGAAAGGAAAGAGATAGAAAAAGAATTTTGTTATTTATCCATGCCACAAGCAAAATGCAAGTCTAGGTAGCTTCGTAGAATGTCAATTCATTGCCAATATCTTATGTTATGAAATTATAGCTCAAACATGATTATGCATTTGAAATCTTCTTGAAACAATACATGTTACACATTTGTTTTTCCTTCAAATCCCTACGTCATAAACAAGCAACTGGTTCGCAACATGCGTCTAATAAAGGTGCGAATACATATCACGCCTTGAAATTCGCAGATGCCTTATTGATTCTGCTATGGCTATTTGATTGTGATTTTAGCTGTACATGACGAATACTTCTTATTCGTTCCTACCTGTATGGTAATTCTATTTTATCAGAAAATTTGTCAAACATCACGAACTTTCACGAATACTCAAACATATCAATTCACGAGACAGTGGTGGGCCACCACTTCACTCAATACCCCCTAGAGTTTTGCCAGCCGGAGCTCAAATGCTGGGGGTGTGCCTTTTTGTCGACCATGAAAAATGTTTTGATGTAGTGTGTCTTCTAAGTCTTGCTGTTACAAAGGATTGTCGTCTGTTAGTCACAAAATGTTGAACTCGGGTGCGAATAGTGATATCCACTTTATTTGTGGAATGTGTTAACCATGTCACCAATGTATAGATAGCAAGTGCTCACGTGCTGTCTGCATGAATTTATGATTGATTTCACTTAGTGCAATAAATCAATTCAACCATAACACACATTTTAATACTGTAATACCGTTGAAAACATGTTCTGGCTGGCAAAGCTCTGGCGTCTCTGAAGCACCACGATAAGGTATTGAGTCATTAAAATAATCACCGGAACCAAAGAAAAACTGAGTTAACGTTCTTCATTTTTGATTTACACTAATAAAGAGTGAGAGAGTGGCGATAAAAGTTGTTATCTTAGAACATAGATAAAACATTTGAATGTATTTGAAAGATGGAAGATGATATCCTATTTAGATATGACAAAACAAGTCTAAACGAGTTTGTATTGATGCAAAAATATATATCGGGTATGCTTTTGTGAGCACTCAATTTGAAACAATCTTTATAGGTTTCAACTGTCACTTATGGTTTTCAAAACGTTCTGGTTTGGTGCAGCGTCTGATGCGGATAGTGATTGTTATGGTAAAGCTTGCATCTAGCATTCAGTATCGTAATATGCTAAAAGTCAAATTAAGGACCTACAATAAATTGACAACATCCATACAGCAGCAGCGGACTGGTTGTTTTCAACAAGAAAAAGTTGATTTAATGATAATTCCAAATAATGGTGTCAATAATTGGCCGCAAGTGAATCGAAACCTCACGTTACCAAAACGTCTGTGAAATGGCCTCTAACTTATGCCTACACTGTCTGTTGTCAAAGCTACCTCTACATCCGTGTAGTATCTGAACATATAGCTTATATAGTGAATACTGTAAGCTCTTTTATGCTTAAACGTAAACCTGATTACCTACGTCTACGTCTAGATAAATGCGACTTTTTATGCACACGTTTTGCAAGGAAACATTGCTGCTCCTCGTCATTACATCTCCCTATCCCTCCCTATGAAAACCTTGTAGATAATGTCGAATACCAGAATATCAAATGAATATAATTTTGTCACCCAAACACAATTTCACAACTTGTTTCATTAGTGAATGTAATTAACGTAATTCAGAGCCATTCATGAACATCAATATTCTGAATGTTTACTCATACCCAAGTGTCAAATTTGTATCAACTTAAAGGTTTGGTATTTAAGTAATTGTTTTATGTTAGGCCTTTGCTCAATCATCAATCTATCTTACCACAAATATTTCCTTTTCAATATCAAGAGACACCAATCTATATACTGAATTACAAGAAGGTACATCTACACAGTTTCAAGTTTTCGTACGAAACATTGCTATACCTCGATAGCGGCTGTCTAAAGTTTTTCATTGTTGATTGCAGGTCAACTGTAAAGAAGTATTTCTTTGCATCGATAGAAAGCTCAAGTGAAAGCATAAGTCCTCTTAAACCTTAAAATAACCAATTTAAACCGTAAAAGCGTGCACTAGAGTCCTAAAAACGCAAATGTTCATCATATAATCCTTATACATGATAATACCAAAGCTGATTGACATTCTTCAACCAGTTCCAAGTTACGGTCCAGGAACGTGTGAAAGACACCCTGACGGACACATTTATTTACCCTCCGTCGCAAAAGACCTTTTTTCTTCATGACCTCAACATAAAGCTTTATTTATAAAACGTATCAAAATACCAATAATTTTATTTTTAACCCAAAATATCTCTCATATTAAAACCCTACGCCAAATATATTGCAAATAATTGTTTTCCATACAAATGGTTTAAACATGCGTAAGACGAAACCACACGCCCCATTTACGGAGATGTTACTAACAAAATATTTCAAATAATATTAACTCCATTATTATTTTCTCCCTGCTATAGAGTTTTTAAAATAACGTTTGGATGGTTCAAGCGCCAATATTTTCCGGTTTTCGATCAAGATAGTTACTTTATACCCGACTTTAAACTGTTTGGCATTAAAATCACAGTTTTTATCAACAGTCACTACCTTTCAATAAATTGACACCATTTATTCTTTTATACATTAAATCTCATTAAAACAGGTCCGGATAGCCTCCCTTGTGTTATCAAAGTAAACCGCCGGTCGATATCGCAATGATATATGAGGTATGATAACTGGTATCTGTTGATATAATGAATTTCAAGAAATGTTAAACAATTAGTAAGACAAATCACCCACCTTTATCAATAATTTAACCAGTTAGACGACCAAATAGACCTTACTAATCAATGAACATGGTCCAACTTTACTTAACAAACCATTCAATCCCTTTCCAAATCTCAATAAACCTGATTATACTAGGGAAGTAACAATTACTAGCCACAAATATGGCATGATGGCCATGATTTAGGTATACTTCCGATACAACTCTCATTTCCTTATCCTTTGTGATAAACGTTTACATATTCATCAGTTAAAAGCTTGGACAAATTTAATCGATTTTCATCACTCAGGCCAATAGACAGAGCGGATAAAACTGCGCAGTGGAAGTAGACGTACAGAGAACCAGTGTGCGAGACGGCTCACACCGGACTGGACTGTCGTCTCTATCCTCCTGTTGGTGTCTCCACACATAGCCCTGCCCATCAATCGATCGCGCCCAGTGCTTGGATTAGCTTTGACAAAACCTCGGTCTCACTGAATGTGGGGACTTCGCAGTCAAGAGGCGTAAGGTAAGATTGTCTTGAAATATCTTATATATTGCATTGCTCTTGCCGGCAAGTCAGTAGTTTTAAAATTATGAAATTAAATGAAATACAGAGAACACAGTTTTAAGGTATCTTCGCTGAAACATGCATTTTCAAAAGTTACTCGCGATTGAACATTTGATATGTCCTATATATGAATGTAATGTTCATACCAATATAGATTTTGATTCACAATCAATTTAGTTTTATGGTACAGGCGTTGAAATATATTTTTGTCAAAGGTTGTGTCACTTATTTACTACAAATGTTTCATATGAAACATATTTACATTCTAATCTACACATAGAGTTTAGTCAATGGTGTCAGTTCGTCGGGAAATCTCTAATCATGTTAATGACAAGTGTATTGTAAGGGTTTGTGAGACGATGCCACGATGAGCAAATCGTATGACTGGCGCAATGACAGCGCTTTAATGGTAACGAATGCGTGTGGCATGCTAAACATGGCTAAAGTATTCAAAAGGGTTCCACTGATATATTAATGTTAGGTTTAATGACATTTAAGTTTCCTATCATATGGGATAATCATTAGAGAAATTAATCGTCTTGTATGTGTTCCGACTCAAACTTTCCAGTGCAGCAGGTGCTGTTTAAACTTAGTATTACCTCCGAAGCGTAAAACTGATAATGTGTCCATTACTAGCATTATTACATGCTTATCAGTTATTTCGGATTTAAGTGAAAGTGTGGTATTTTTCACTTTCAAAACATCTGAAACAAAGAAAAAGTTCATCTTGTTAATGTTTATAGAGTGTTGATGTGATCGAATATTTTTTCTACATATAGGGTCCGCAGAACATAGTTTCATAACAGTTGAGTTTCTATCAAGCTTTGAGTTGAATCCATTAGAGGCATACAATTCATTAAGGTTGTAAAACGGTTAATTGATTATTTCATCTTTGAGGATGATGGCTGCTCTATCGAAGTGCTAAAACATAAAAAATAGACGCGATATTGACCTCTTGGAGACGATTGCACATATTGGAAACAATAATTACCTGCTTAATGCATTTATGTTAATTTGCCTGGGTGTGATTTTTTGTTGGGCTTGGCAACTTTGTCCTTAATAGAGAACTGGCACACAGTCAGGTCTGGGTGCAACCCTACACTGAATTTCAGGGCAGTACCACCCATGGTTTGCTAGTTCCAGCCGATGCTCGCAGGTTTCATCGCAATACATTGTGTTGCGGGCTTTCTCCCTGATCTCGTACTAGCGGCCACGATATAAGTGAAAAACTCTTAAAAGCTGCGTGAAGCCCCATATCATATCACCTCACCTCACCTCACCTCAATTTTGGTTTAATTAATTAGTAGCTAACCATTTGCTTAGAGTCAGTTTTAGATTAAAAACTTCACTGAAGACTCCGGGTTGAAATAGATTGCAGTATTTTAAGATGCTGTAAAACGTTTTTGGAAATCTTAATTCTCACCCCTCTAATCAATATTAGTTTATGCGAAATGTATTATCTTCAGAGGTCTATACTCATTAATCAACCACATTGTCCGTAGTTGTAGAAGAAATAATCACGTATCAGGTAAAAACGGCTTTAGCTTGCGATCATTTTAACGCCGTAACCTTTACAGATAGGGACATATATTCGTTTGGCGTAACCGAACTTGTTTTAGTTTTAGGGATTCTTTTTATTGACTTAAAGCTTTGATTACTCTAATTCCCTAAGAAAGTGTGCTACAGTACCTTTTATGCACATCTTGTTCTTAAAAGTGTTCCATGACAAATAGTCTGACATCTAGGTTTATGAATATTCATGATGTTTTAGATACTCAAATATGTCTATGTACGAGCGACTTGAAGACTGACATTAAGTTATCTATGTTCTCATTCAAGCGTGCTTTAAATACATGTATAAGCAGGGATTACATCGTTCATCCTGTCAGGAAGTTTCGAAATTTAATGGAGCTCATTTAATTCTTGAATATTTAAAACAATTGTACATACCTACTTTATTGGCTTGATCTTTGATCGGAAACATAAGTTAATATTTGGTTAGTGTGACTATTTCAAACAAAAGCAGTGTAAGTAAAGACTTTGCCAAATTCTGTCAAATGTATTAAAAAAGTTTTCTGGTTTAGCTTAGTGGTCATGAAGTTTGTTGTCAAATGTTTTTTGTCTTTTATCTTGAAAGTTAATAAGGTATCTTGCATTTAAAGACAAAGAACATACTTTTAAGGTACATTTCTTACTTACTCTTACGGAGAAATATTTGATTAATTTAGGTGCAAAGTTATAAGACTGCGAGATGACAAGCGGAATATGTGTTTATAGGACAGTTATACATCTGAACGAGTGCTCTTACTATTCCATCGAACCAGACTTCGCCTGAAATCTCCCACTCCACTCTATCACTCACAGCGGATTGGGCCCAGTAAACTTACTCTGTTTTGATGACTGTCTGGCTGCAAGCATAAGCTTTTGGTATCTCTCAAAACTTTATGTTTGAATACACTGTATGACCTTACATTTAATGTATGTTGAGACATTCAAATGTCATCGGCATATACCAATCTATACTGAAGTAAGTTCGTCTTAAATATGATCAGACAGACATAGTTATTTTGTGTTATGTCACGACATTCGAAATCTGTTTGTGCGTCCATCCATCCGATCGTATGTTAGTAAGCTGTCACATTTTGATAATGCTGTCCATCGAGAGCTGAATTCTTGAGTACAGTAACTCGGGATTATCGGAGTGTTTGATTTATAACTTGGCGATACAGTTACCCTAACGTAGATCATGGGGGATTACGGCTTACAAACTTATCCATGACCTTCTATTTTCCCAAGCTATAGATAGTACGGGTAACTAGGCTTATGTCAAGGAGTGCAAGCCAAAGTTTTCTGAAATACGGAGTACAGATGACATTGTTGCAAAATACAATGGGTATTATTTCGAAAATGTAATGATTACTTACCACGGGTCGGGTTATTAGAGGTCAGGTCAGCTCAAACTGCGTCTGCTGAATTTACTTCACATCCCCTTTGTCGCCAATTTTTTAAATGCCAGTGATAACGGAAGTGAAATCATTTACAGAATGTCATTTATATTTGTGTTAATATTGATAATAAGCATGCAGCTTTTTGCAACAGCGTATGGCCTAGTGAAAACGTCAATATTATGAAAACCAAGCTTATCACATGTCCCAATAATCATTGATGCATTGAACAAAACGCATTCAAATGATAAGAGAAATGCTAATGAACCCTCATTAGTATCGACTGATGTTAAGATTGATGGTTGCCTGATGGCAAAAGGTCATGGACGGCATTTGATTGTGAAATATAAGCGTGTTGTTTTAACCGTTTCGTTTCTGGCTCAAATATCAAAATTTAATGATGTAGCCGATACGACAGGCGAGAAGTATGACATTCATTTCTTGAATCCTTTATGCGGGAAAGGTGAGTCAGTTCGAAATATGGATATAAATCGACATTAGCGGTAAGTAGAGACCCAATTGGTGGCTTAAGATTGATTTACAGCATTATATATATATATATATATATATATATATATATATATATATATATATATATATATATATGAAAAGTTGAATTGGTTCAAACGCAAGGTCACATATAGATTAAATATAATATGTTATAAATGTTATATTTAATCTATATATATATATATATCAAGTCGAAATGCGACGCATCCAGTCATCATTAAAATGATGTCTACAGTAAGTGTCGTCTGAAGTATTATTTTCAATATATATATATATGGTGGGTGAAGATCTTACTGTTCAATATATATCTACATTACTCTTACGGACAATGTAAAACACATTGATGTATAGATCTTACTGTTTAATATATATCTACATTACTCTTACGGACAATGTAAAACACTTTGATGTATAGTAAAAATAGGGATAATGTGTTCTTATTTGTAAAAATTACACCCGGACGTTTAGCAAGAATATCTTAACATGTTTTAAACAATGAGATTCACGAGAAATTACTTTGTCGCAGAACACATATGTCAACCAATTTGGTGACCCATTTATCCAAAAGATGTCCCAAATAAGTTAAGGAATATCATTACATAAAAACTTCCAGATAAACATAATTCGTACTATATTTTACATCCTGTGAGTCAGAGGTTTACACTCACGTACATTTCTGCAGCGATAAGTACTAACAAAAGTGGAAAATATGTGTAAAGTAAAAATAATTAAATGATGTTTTATGAACATATTCGGACGTATAGAAGTTTTTGGAAACATAACATAAGTATAACGTACACGAATCCAGAATGCTTTTCATAGACTAAGTTACTTATTTTATATATTAAAGGGTCTGTGACAGTCACCTCTATAACAATCTATTTGCTTTCAACACCATTTAATATACTTACATGAGCTGTACACATTTCTTTTGACATTATTACAAATTCATTATCTTTGAATTCCAAATCATTCTTTAATGTGCATAGAGACTATTATTCTTTATAGATCAGTATGTTTATAAACTATATAAATATGTATGTTTGAAGTCATATATACTGAGTCAAATTATCCTTTATTCCGTCACCATCACAGTTAAGTTTTCAGTGTTTTTATGGTTATTTTTTTCAACTTGTATATTTATAATACTCGAGCTTTATCTGCGTTCACCGAGTAAGTTGTGAATTGATTGGTTCGATATTTACTCTCTTCTTGAGACATGCCTTTGCCTAGATGTTAAATCCAGATTCATTCAGTAATGTCTCATTAACCTCTTAAAGGTTTTCGCAAGTTGCACTAAATAAACCTCATAATAGTGAAGCACTTATCAACCGATAGTGTTGAGAACTTTGAAGCAAGCGTTTCGATAGATCACTAGCCGCTAGAAGCGTAGAGCTTGCTGTTACAGTCATCAGCCAAGTTAAGTAATATGAAATAAATACCATTGTTTCTTGTTAAAAATATCCTTCCCAAATATGGTTGTACTGTAATAATTGAGTAGTCAACATCGTCAAGATCCTACAACTTACAAGGATACCAAACAAAATTACGTCCAAGCCTTAAAAAAATCAACAAAACTATGCTCGCAGCTAATGGTTCTACAACTGTCCAAGTTAACGACTTTGTTTTCACTAAGTTTTGTTACCTTGACAAAAAGGTAATACGTCTGATAGTAGACTATTGGATGTGGTCATAGAAATGCCACAGCATGATGTATCGATGTGTAGCGTTGGAGAAATACTTTCAGTCATAAGTGGTGATTAACTGTTGTGAGATTGAATGTATTAATTGTGTTTCATGTGAGATGATATACATTGTAAAAACACTTTTGTCGTAACCGGGGTCGGAATAACGTGTTTGACCTACTGACTTGGAAGCTGTATTCATTTACGTAACTGAATACTAGTACTAAAATAGCTAGATGCCGCTACATTCATGTAGATGATATTTAAGCGTGTAAACTATCTAATGCGGCCATGAATGGATTGAGGTGATTTGGGATTTGACGCCATTTACAAGGGTATTTCACTTCTATCACGGCTGCTAGATTGCAGGGAGAAAGCCCACACTACTTTTGTAGTTATGCATTTGTGGTGAAACCTGCGAACTTCGGCTGGAACTAGCGAACCTTGGGTGGTACTGCGCTGAAATTAAGTGTAGCTTTGCACACAAACCTTACTGCATGTAGAACAGTTCTCTACTGCAGACAAATTTTCCAAGACCTTGGCGGGAATTGGTGGAGTGTTTATCTGTGATGAAAGCTGTTGATTATTTAGTTAACACTGCACATGAACATTGATATATTTCTTTACAGATCGTTAGTTATTAGGACACATGCATTTAGGTGAAAACTGCACTAAAATGGAAGTCACATGACACGGAATTTGATTATCTGCTCTTAACCAGTGTTTCTAACACCCACTCTACTACAACCATACGGAAACATCCAGTAATTGTGTAGCCTACCTATAACTCTAACTTACCCTCACTTATCAGGTGAACATGGATTTACACGTCTCAAGGAGGTAACTGTTCAACCGAATTGTTAGTATATGTTGGTTAAATCTATAACTGAATTCGACATAAAAATGATGTCAGAATGTTTATGATAATAACCGCGTCTAACTCACTGTATGCGAAATTTTTGTTAAGCAACAAATCTCTATGTAATAAAGGAAATTCTAAATATAAGCATTTGCCAGCCACGAAAAAAGCAAAATCTTAACAATCAGAGGCGACTGCATTTTCATTATATACGGAATAGTAAACGATAGTATATTTCATTAGTAGACGAGGAACCTGCTAATATAGGACATATATGGCCACAGAACAATTCAGGTTGAATGTAGAATGAGAGCTGTACGTAAGCATGATTGATTTCCCGATATCAGAATCCGAAAACTGAAAACGGGGGCTGATGTTGTTCCATATTGGCCAAAATATATTATATATATTTTTATGTCAATCGAATTTATCATTTACAAAACCAAAATCAATATATCAGCAGACAAAAAAATGCTAACTGATTGCCCTTGTAATACCATTCCGTAGCATGAAATGGTAATTTCAGGATATTTTACAGATGTGACCTCAGAATATTTGTGGTGACAGACGCATTGGAAGACTTGAGTCTTCTGTTCTCTCTTGTGGGTAGCACATAATGGTCAGTGGTATTAAAGGAACATTGACACATTAAAAGGTTTTTAAAAAAATACTTCATGACTTAATTGTTTACACTGACCAAAAAGAAGATGGGAAAGCACTTCTAAATTTCAGAAAGATTTGATGACCCTGTCTAGGGTAACATTTCATCTAATTTCCATGGTAACGAGAATAAAATCCGAAATTCTAAAATAAGAAGACATCACTCCAGTTGGATCAGTTTGCGTTCTGCTCTGATTACGGACTCACAGACGTACAGACATACTGACAGACAAACAGTGCGATGACTATAACACACGCAGTTAAATACTTGTTGGATATAAATGAAAAGATACAGTTTAAATCATGGACATAACCAACTGCTTATGATAATTTTCTAAAGTGAAAATGATTTTTTAAACTTCGTGCATTTTTGGGGCAAGCACCTTTTCCGGCCCCTTTTTCAAAATGTATTCAATTATTATCTTCGAAACATGGTACAAGGTAAGACCAACAGCCGTAAGTGTGCCTTTTTCTACTTTCTACTTGGGTAGGATCCTTTTCCGGCCTCTATCCCACAACCTGGATATGTAATAAGACTAAACCTTTTGCTACTTAGAATCTTCTGATTTATTTGTTGATATCCATGGAAACAATTCGAACTTTGAATATAATTTGCAAGTAAGTAGGATGAGTGGGTTTGATTGAAAGTTTGAGCGAGGAACGCCACGGTGCATCATATGCACATATCTCTTGTTCATGATAGAACTACGTTAACCTGCACCTGTGACATTATTTGGGTGATTCCTTTGGAACGATAAACACTTAAAACGGCTGTTAGTTTTCTTCTCGTCAAAGATTTGTTTTGAAAAGTCATTTATTTGTTTGTTGGAACTGTTGTTTTTCTGTGCAGTCTATTTGGCACTTATTTAGAATGCGAAGACGTCTTGTCAAATATTTGACTTCTGAAAGTTTCTTTATCTCTTAGACCTAATGTACCGAAACTCTATAGGACATGCATCCTGCTAATCAGAGTATTTGATCCGCTCAGCTCCTTCCTATTACACTGATCTTTTTCAAGCCATATGCCTCGTGCGGCTGGATCGGCGTGATATCTGTGGCTTAGTTCACCTGTTATTATTTCAGCAAATGAGATGTCATCTTTGAGTGGCATTTTAGAAGTTGGTATGATGAAGAAATAGGAAAGTTATTAGTTTAACACTTCTTTATTTCAAAGAGATGCGACGTTTCGGTGTAGATGCATTACTTGCTTGATAACGATCTTAGTATCTACACCGAAACGTCGCATCTCTTTGAAATAAAGAAGTTGTAAATCTTTCCTATTTCTATTTATGGGCTTGAAACTTCTATCTTGAACTAAAAGGATTTTTCCATCCGGGTTGTGCTATTGTTGCTGGATGCGAGTTTCCTCATTGGATGGTTCGATAGGTAGCGATACGAGACTTTTGGCTTAAAAGAAACCATGGTATTAGGAAGGAGCTGAGCGGATTCACACATACTGATTTAGCAGGAAGTATGACACGATATACTCTTTTTTTTAGATATGTAGGCCTTTGGTTTCTTTTGTTTAATTTCCACATGCGTTTCCCATACTCTTAAAATGGTCTTAAATGATTAAAATGCTTATTAAAATTTTCTTTCAACATGCACAATAAAGAAAAGGAATACAACATATATAACGCCTTGTACGTATTAAAATATGTGAAGTGATAAGAGTCGTAAATCTTGTATTAGATAGTTGAGTTCAATAATATAGGTAAAAAAAAAACACTTGCGCGTCATATAGGTTTTTTTACTATTCATTGTAGCAACCTTTTTTTTTTACAAATGAAGAACCTAAATTTTTTTTACTGCCTTCATCCTTTTAGTAAGTAACGAAAATGTTATTCAGGTGTATTTTCGTAACTCTGTCTCCGTAAAATTTACAAAAAAACTAGTAAAACTCATACCCTGACAGGGGAACAAACCCTGTGGAAATCACTGGAATCGGCCGGCGCTAAGAAATCAATGCAAAAGTCAAAATTGTTCACAAAAAGTAGGAGTAGAGGTAATTTGTCTTCAAAATTGAATGGATTGAATTAATCTGAGTAACAGCTACGTTTTTTCTCAGAGGAAAGAAACTACCTCATGTTCTATTTTCTCCTCCGGGCTATGTAAAAAGAGGGTTAGATGACAAGCTCTTACCAGATGAAATTGTTATTGGTATGTCATGTAATTTGGGTTGAGAAGCTGCAAGTCCGGAAGGTCATCATTTTCTCAAAGGATTAAAAAAGAAATGCGTTTAATGTTTTCAAGATTAAAAAATGTTTCAGGTTAGTTTTGAAGCTCTTCTTATTTTGTTAAAGAAAACCTGTGTTAAAGTCAATTGTCTAAACCGTAATTATTGAATGAGAAAATGTCGAAGGATGCATCTTTTAGAAAGTGTTTCATTGTTATTAAAAAGAATATCTTATGGCAAAGTTAATAGGGTGGACTGTTGAGATGTCATAAATCGTTAGTTAATCTAAGCATTACATTGAGCAAGTACAAAATGTAGATAACCCGTCTTTGAATTAAAAAGAAAAATGAACAGGTAATTCATTCATGTGAAATTGAGCGGGAGGTAGCGACAGTCAGTTCTAGTCTTCCATTTAACATTGTATACCGCACGTTGTAAAAGCTAGCATCAATATCACGCCCTCTGATCAATTTGATCATCAGGATTTGAGCTTCTTCTATTCACTCAAAACTACCTTAAAATCACGTTTAAAATTCACGAAGAGTAGATGATCAAATTTTGTTCTATCTTTTATAATTATCAGTCATTTTACTTTACCTACTTATCAAGGTTTTGTTTGAAGAAATCTCATGTTATCACTGTCTCGTAAATTATGTTATATCCTTATCAATTCTTATCAGTATCATGTAAGTGTCATACATAAAAAAATTAGTACAGAGAAATGTCACGATAAGCTACGTTTTAGGCCTACTTATAAATAATAAAGAAGAGTAACATGACTTCTTTGTATTCTTGATTCTGATTGGTCGATTCGGAACAATTACCCTATGTTGAATGACATTGAATACCCGCAAATTAGCAAAGGCGAATCACCGCGAATTGATACAACATGTTCACTAGTGCCGGCCCGACTCAAGTTTTAATTTTCCAGTTTCTTAGAAAATTAGTGCCGTACTTTGATTTGACAGTTTGTCTTTGTCCTTTTTTCTAATGTGTATGTGTACTTTAATATGATTTATTTTTTAAGAACGAAAATATTTTCAACTGCCTTACTTAGTCCAAGTTTGCCGCAAAGTTTCATGCGGCCGCCTTCTTTCGAATGCCGTTCCCATGGTATGACATCACAAAGGCCAACCGTTTTGACGTCACAATGTTCGCGTCGCTGTCACAATGGTTGTGGGCTAGTTCAAGACTTTTGTACTCGGGGTTTTACGATATTTTTCTACGACCTTTATAATTGTTTACTTCGGTGTCGAATTAAACAAGTATGGTGTAAGGTCTCGCTGTTACGAATGCCACTATTTGCTAATATTACAACGATGATTGTAATGTAAATAATGCCGGGAATTCACATTAGTTAGACCTTATCTCACCTCTTACAGAAATAGAACAGTCACAAAGTTCTTTCCACACAAAAATACGTACGCAAAAACAGAGTTCGCTCTTAAACGTCTAATAACTAACGGTCATGTTATAATATCGATAAATAGTTGCGTTTGTAAAATTTCCGGGATTCATTGTTACTCAACGCCCGCAAATTTAAGCGTTTAAAACCTCCGGCTAACGCCGTCGGTTTTAAACTAAGTTTGCGGGTGTTGAATAACAATGAATCCCGGAAATTTTACAAACGCAACTATTTATCTTCTAACTATATACTTCACCAAAGATTAGCAATTGTTACCTGTAAAACGGGATATATATCGATATTTCCCTTTCAATCAATTTCTCTCCTTGCATGTTTAAATTTCAGATCGTATACGACATAACCTAAGTCTCCATTTTCGTAAGTTTTCGTAACCTGGTTACACAACAAATGTGTTGCCCTACATTAATGTTGATTCACGAAACGAAGAATTGAAAAAATGCTGTAACATATTCAGAGATTGTATCCAAATGATGGCGGTGTCATATCACTACCTTCAAATTTCGTTGATGTAACTGAGGAAATCTAAGAACTGGAACTGAGGGAATCTAAGGACTGGAACTGAGGGAATCTATAAATCTCGTTACATTACAGTTAAAGAAATCAAGGGTTGTCAATGTACCATGAAAGTGCTTAGTTGAAACACTTCTCATATTTAATTAACAATAAGAGTGTTGAGAGGCACTTTTGTCGTAAACTCCATCAAATCAACACTTTCATACGTGAAGGTTTCACATCTTAGCGATTTATACATTACATCTCAAACGTACGCTATTTTCTACATTTCCGTGCAAAGCAAAATTATTCTACATAAGGGACATGAACACGGTCTGAAAACGAAAATGCTCAATTGGTATCCCATAATCATAGGATTGATCAAGGGATGTTCTTTCAGTTACAACAATTGATTTCCATTTCCAGGTCTCCATCTTTAAACGACAAGTGGAACCAGGAAACTGTAATCTGGGGACTGTGTTGGCTTACAGCTGGCCTTTTGTCATCTTAACCGTCAAGTACAGAGATTCTAGTTAGCAGTGTCCCTAAGGGCTGGCTACTTTCATATTCTGATCCTGAACTCTCAAGATGCCAATCATACCGAGGACATTGATCTGTTAATCCCAGACGCCCCTGAGCAGGAAACCCGGGATACATGACTGTTGCCGCAATGGATTTAAGCACGAACATTTCAACAGAGAATGCCAACAATGGCACCTTTAAAAACCCTCTTCATGACGTCAACATGATGATCGTCTTCATCACAATATATGTCTTTGTCTTCGTTTGCTGTTTCTTCGGTAAGTACATGTACATTATAGAAAATTGCGGCCTAAACTAAATATTCTTTTTTGTTGCCATTTCGATAGTTATCCCAAACACTTAAAAGCATATTTTGATTTGTTCAATCACACAACACAGGCATGACAAATAATATATCATACGTCGTTTTCAAATCAAGTTCATGTTTAAGTGATAGTATTTCCTTTTGTTTAAATCAGACGTGCTCCTCTTATGTGAATTTAAAAAAGCTTTCCACAATATCATTTTATGCCCTCATTCGTCCTATGTAACATCTCTTTAAGATGTGACAGATCTAGAGCAATGGTTCAAGTTGTGTTCACGTAATTATGATACGCAAAGTTATGATTTCGAATTTTGAAAATCTTACCCCTTCAAAAGTTAAACAAATTAGTTATGTTCAAAGATATCTAAAACACATAACCCACTGCACAGTGACAAGTGCAATAGAGATTGGCCAAAACCAGTTTATTATGGAACATTGCATTTACTTAGCCAAATTATCACTCAGCTGTTCTAACGTTGTTTTTTTATTCTGCTCGAAAAGGAGTATAAACGATATTTATGGTGAAAATTTGGTAATACATATGTAAACTAAAGCAATCAAAAGGTTAATATCCTTATGGAACCGAAACTGGAAACAAAAAACTTGTATTATATCAGTCACTAAGTAGAAACATATATGATTATTGGAGTTGGTAAGGCGTTGGTACGTTTTGAATACTTTGCTATAGAAACGAAAACTTACACAGAAGATCAAAAGAATGCCAGCCATTTAATCAGGGTTTGATGGCAATGGCTTTCATAGATTATCCTGGTAATGTATTTATCTGATAGGCGATGTTGATTTCTTTGATCTTTTCCCGATGATTACATCCATTGCTGTTATCGCCTGTGTATCAAAGACAGATATCATAAGCTGATAGAGATAGGGGAGCGGCGTCTGTAAAATGTCGTTTGATTTACCCAAAAAGCATTGCGTTTGTTGCCAATTCACCATTTTCCAGTTTTGCGAATGGAGTCGGTTGAGAGTGAATTCCCTTTGAAAAGACATGTGACCGCCGGCAAGCTTGCCGAGTTTGCATTTCGTTGAACGTTATTTTGGCCTATTTTTCATGCTCGTGTAGACGTCTATTTTCATTCCTCACACTTTATATTTGAAATACGGAGCAAACTTTCTGTTAAGCAGCTTATGCAGTTCAATTCAGTTCAGTTAAGATTTTTTTCAAAATAATACATTCAGACAAGAAGAAAGCTATTACAACATAAATAAAAAGCAGAACTTCAAACCTCACACTCTTGTGGATTTTCTCCCCTTTGTTCATGCCTAATTTGATCGAAAGCGGAAAGCCATATTTTTGATACATTAGATATTTGTTTTGTAAGCTACGATGTAGTAGTTGTTTCAAGTTGACAAAACATAATAATGTTTGATCTGAAGGAAATTTTACAACAATAGTTATGCTTTTTAAAGTAAATTTTATCTTGCCCTGAAAATTACCGATCCCATTTGTGTCGATGTGAAGCTTGTTTTCGACTCAACGTTATTGAAGATTTACAAGAAAGACAAAACCAAATCTGTTCTGTAACAAAAACACAGAGTCATTGACGGCGTGACAAATGCATTTCATATGTATTTCATAATATCAGTGAAAATCTTTTTTCTTATATTATTCATGAAAATATCAAAGTCTACAATAAAATGTCCCTATAAGAAGCGACAATAAAGTTTATAGTTATTATCCGTTGCGGCAAGGTAAATTCGACTTCATATATCTTATGGTTGAAATTCAAATGTATGTCGGTTGATTTCAACAATCACCTTTATAATTAACAACAATAAGACAATTTTTACAGTTTGAAGATAATTTTGATTTAACGAACGTCTATATCCGTTGGAAATAATATCCCGGACCCATCCGACCTGGCAAAGATATTTAAAGTAATTTGATGTCTATCAATCTGAATTTTTTTAATTTTTCAAGTAAATTAAAGGGAGCTTTGAAATAATCACATGATCAATAAACTTTATATTCTGGTTCGTCATTGTAACAACGACTTTCGTATGGTGTATGCAAACCTCTGCATTTGTTTCCATTGACGAAAAAACGTGACTTTGCCCGCGCTATAAACATCAAAACTGGAAAATGGTTAATTGGATGAGGCATATTCATGACTGATACAAGTGCTTGTTTTCAGTGTCACCATCAAGAAGGAGGCAACTTGTCTTATTGAGTCTTTTCTAACAAAAAAATACTATTATAACTTCGCTTACGGTGCTTTCAATCCCCTAAGACAAACAGCAAATTGTATTAAATTATAAAATACCATTAACAGTTAATTCTTATCTAACAATTATCAAAATGTATTTATTGTTCTTTATATTGAGTCATTGAAAAATAGGTATATGTATAGAATGATTTTCTAGGTATGATATGAAATTATGGAAAATGTCTTAAAATGTGTACTATTAAACATTTAGACACGAATTGTGTGTATTTGAGTCGAAGGGCCAAAGAATGATAAACTTTTACTTTGAACTTGAAAAAAACATCGCTTGTATATGCTTTATTATATTTGATATAACATTAAGCCCCTTTAAATCTGTTTATCAGGCAATGCCGTCATCCTGATCGTCATCATCAAGAACAAGAGGATGAGGACAAGGACCAACTTCTTTCTGGCAAATCTTGCAGTAGCTGACTTTTGTGTGGGGATATTCTGTGTCATACCTAACCTCACTATAAGGATTAATAGTACCTGGAAACTGGGGAGAGTAAGTACTTATCTAGTTTTCTACATGTGAATTTAGGTGATGTCGGGTTTAAAGCCGCCGTCAAGACTATTTCCCTTACATCACGGGTGCTATTATTGTAGGGAGAGAGACTACAACACCATTTTTGCCACGCACATCGGTCAAACCGGAGAGCAACAGCTGGAACCGGTGAACCTTGGGTGATAGTGCACAGGAATTCAGTGTATCATTGCACCCAAACCTTACTGCGTGCAGAACATTTCTCAAATCCAGAATAAGTTGTCAAACCCCTGGCGGGATTTCCTACACGTATTTTAGTACATAATTAGATTTCTTGATAGGGTCATTCAGTATCGTAAAAGGTTTCCTCAAGGCTACTGCTAAGTGAAAACGTGGTAGGAGAAATGACATATTTCCACATGATTGTTTATGATCATTTCTGTACTCACGGAGCATATTTGTGTATCCAATAACGTACCACTTAAACCAAAAAACTATTTCTCGTGGTTGCGGACTGAGTTACCAAACAATCATTTTTCAGTTGATGTTGCATAACGATAACTATAGGTTCTCTGTAAGGATGTGATACACACATATAGACATTCTTTCTTGTCAGTTCATTTGGTCGCTTTGTTTTCTCAGTTTTTTCTAGTTTTTGTTTGGGTGCAATGCTTCACCGAATTTAGGCACTGTATCACCAATGGTTCGCTAGATCCAGCCAATGCCTGCAGCGATCACCGCAATACATAGGCACAATATAGCTTCCTACCTGCAATAATACTAGCAGCAGCGGTGTTATAATTGAAATACTCTTGAAAGCGGCGTCAAACCCCAAATCACATTACCTCACCTGAAAGTTTATGTTCGTTGTTCATGGCAACAAGTGTCTAATGTTATGGAACAGCTCGTAAGGTACACTTTGAATATTTATACGATGTCATTTAAAATGCGATTGCATGACCGAAACTATAACATTTCAAGAATTAAATGTGTTGTTTGTTATGTTGCAGGTCATGTGTAAACTCTACAACTTCATTGAGAGCATGAGCTACACGGCCTCCATACTGCTGCTGGCTGTTATTGCAATAGAACGATATGTTGCCATTATGTACCCTCTGAGATCTAGACAACTCTTCACAAGTGTGCGTCTACAAGTGGCTCAGGTTTGCATCTGGCTTGTGGCGTCTGGTTACAACGCTCATCTCCTATTTATTTATGATATTTTCAAAGGGTCAAATTCAAGTGAATTTTGTTACTTTACAACAACTGTTGACAATATCCGCGCTATGGTGACAGTGAATTTCGTGTTCCTTTATGTATTCCCTTTATGTGTCCTAACAATTGTGTACACGAGGATATCTCTAACTCTCTGGTCAACAAGCAAAAGTAACTTGATGAAAACAAAGGACAACAACGTGAAAGTAACTCTGAGAAAGACAGAGGATAAGAAATGTACATGTGTGTGTCCAAATGACAGTAACAGTAGCGACATGGACGAGAAAGAGGTCACTCGGGTGACAGTCAACACAGCTGTGACGGAAAACAGTTCTTCTTCAGAAACCCGCCAGGAGAAATGCCTCAAGTCCAACTTACGGAACGGAACCTTAAAGAACACAATAGGTGACGGGCGGCGGTCTCCAAGTAAAGTGACGTACTGCCTCCCTAATGACCACTGCAATAAATCTAACCACCATAATAATCACTGCTCTCCAGGCGCTAAGTACTCTCTTTCCCCCTGGCAAATACGCCGCTCAAATAACTCACGTTCTCCCAAAGCTACAAAACGTATGGAACACGGGAAGGTGGAGGTGTGCCCGGACCTGGTGAGTGAGGTGACCTTTAGCGAGGACACAGACAGTGTGAGGAGCCGCGTGTCGGTGAGGAGATCTCGCAACACGAAGGTCAGCTCTCGTAACGCTCTCTCGTCCAGACGGAGGGTCATTAAACTTCTCATGGCTGTGCTCATCTCGTTCGCCATTTGTGTCCTCCCTCATCACTTGAAAAATCTGCTCCAATTCTGGAATATATATTTTGGATTCAGCTATCTTCCACCTATTGTGTACATTATGCTTTATTTGAACAGTGCCTTAAATCCAATCCTTTATTGGTTGTTTTCCGACAGTTTTCGACGCAGTTTCAGAGATACCTTTCTCTGTTGCCGGAAAGGCCCTAGAGCGGGCAGATACACAGTTACGTGATTTTAACGCGATGTGCTCAAATTTGTTCAGAGGTCATAAGATTACTGATGTGTTATATTTACATTTTGCTCAAAACAGGATTTTGTTCATAATACCAACGGACAGTTCTCACTGTCGGTCATTATCCATGTATAGAGCCTAAAGCCTGCGTTAATTTACTGTAATTAGTAATTAAAGCTTTACGGCGAATTCATTTCCGAGGGATAAATCAGTACAGAGGCCTTTCACATGAGAAATGCCAAAACACGTTGGTAGATTTATGATATGGTATTTTACAAATACTCAACTTATATTAGTGTATTATATCTAAAAGTTGTGAAGTCGCTGTCTCGGTCTTGATGTGCTCCTGTACCAACATGCTATCATAACTATTTATATATTCAAAGTAATTTTGTATTGTCGGTCCATCGTACTGCCTATAGTTCTTGAATGTGAATAAAACACATCTTGATACTTGGATTGTGTTTACAATCTTTAAACAAGGAAACGATTGATAGGGACAACTGTTATTTGCTTTGAATTCCCCATGATTCTACGAAAATATTCTCAATTTACGCCTCTAACATTCTTTGTTCTCTTCGCTCATCGCTACATACAGAGCAGGCATGAACAATGAATTCTCTTATTTTGAATTATGAAGTAAGACAAAAATGGTCTTTAATGTTTTAATTGCAGCGAAAACTATTCACTGTGATAATTATAAGATTATAAGATTGAGTTGAAATGTTTTGAACATATCAACAGCTGCTTGCCTGAAGGTTTTCGCCTTTAAAAGAAAACAGGGAAATGATTACATATTGTCAAATTGCCATGGTAACTGTCGTCATTTCAGCTATAAAAAAATCCAGCCATGTCCTAATCTTCACAATAAAACGCTCTGGACTAACAGTTGCGTAGCAAATATTCAGTCTAAATTTACCCATATCGTAACAAAATATTCATATACGTATATACATGCATGTACAGCATGTTGCAAACAACTTTAACATTTACGAATAAGAAGCTATTCAGACTTTCTTATTCAAAAAGATATGAAAGTTTTACACCTGTTCATCAAAGGTTTTGCAGTGTAAAAAATATTGGTCATTGAAAACATGTTTATATAAATCGCTTTAAATGGCATTGTGACAAACTAATAAGAATATGAAAGTAATAATTGCAATTTGGTCCCGACCGTTTTCAAATGTATGCCTGTATTTTAATGAATTTCGTCTTTAAGTAGTGATTGTAGTTTATTTTCACTTTATTGAGTGAAAATACCATGTTCACATTACTGTGGATTGTGAAGAGAACTGAATTGTATGTAATGAAATCAATAGAATTTCCGTTTCAATTTGAATTTAATTGAGAAGTCATTGATTATCCAATGACATCTATGGAATTATGGGTCAAGGTATTACGACACATGTCAACGCAATACGACATACGAGTGAGTGAGCGATTTCACATATAACGCCGCGATTTCAACATATTTCAACAAAACACGGCTGAAAATCATCCAAAAGAGAGAAGTGGGAGAAAAAGATAAGGCACCAGACGGGCAAAAAGGTAAATTGAGAAAAAGACAGCAGGTTGTAGGACAACTATCTAAAGCACGAAAACAACCACACCTCTACAAGGTATTGAGTCAAGTATAGTGAACGCACAAGTTACCTTAGAGATTAATATGTCCTCAGTTGTACGTTCATAACGTGTGTATAATCGTTATTATAACATGAACTTATGAGAATATACATCTGAAATAAAATGGCGAAAGGATATTCATTTATAAGATAAAAGATTTCGCTTTTAATAAAAAAAATATTTAACAATGAATCCCGAAAAGTTTACAAACGCCACTGACTATCGATAGTGTAACATGGCCGTTAGTAGTTAGTAGTTTATAATCAAACTCTGTGTTTCCGTACAAACTTCAGATTGGATAGTGACCGTTCCATTTTGGTATGAGGTTACAGGAAAGTCAAACTAAAAAATATGGAAATATGGAAAATAAAAAGATTTAAAACAAAGGAAAGTCAAACGGAACCCGGCTTTTAATACTTTTTAAACAGCATATATACAATTACGAGCAGTGTCATTCAAATAAGTAGAATTTTACTATATCCACTATTTCATTTTAGACCATGATAAACACAATAACCTCACATCAAAACTCAAAATTTTGCCTTAGTCTATTGTGACGGTGATGAATAAAACTAAATCATACTGAGAATATACTGTGATGTCTTTAGGTTAATACATTTCAGAAAACAGCAATGATGCCTATCAACTTATACACAAGCTTGGAACATTTAAATCGTAGGTCTGTTCTACTGTAGTCGAATGTATCATTCCTAAGTGATTTGTTCAACGTAGGGAAATTTTTCAAATAATCCAAACCAAATTCTCATCATTTCAAACTAAGTCATCATTTTGGTCACCTAGGGATAAAAATTCCTACGAGTGATAAAGTGTACATGCAGACCATCAGAACAGAGACTCGTTAGCAGTGTCCCTCAGGCATGGCATTGATATATAGGCGGCTGTTGTATTGTAATACTGAACTCTTAAGATGCCAATCATACCGAGGACATCGAGCTTTAAGAGCGAAAGAAAGGGACAGAGCATGAACAAACACCCATACATGTGTGATTTTACCTGTGTCATGTGTTGTTCAATGTCCCATTTTTGCCGTGAATCATGCTTTCTCTTACATCAATGTTGATCAATGAATACCGTTCATAAGTAAAGATTTTACTTTCTTATGTTTTAACGGATAGCATTCATCAATGCATACAAACGTGCCTCAATATTTCAAAACATTTCACTAATGTCTATTTTTAAAAGTTTTTACTTTTCAAATTTAGATTTTTGTTTATCAATTTGCTCCATAATCAAGCATTGGCCACCATTTGAAACACCTGGATATGCTTCCACTTTGACTAGTTCCTGCAAAACAAGTTTACATAAATGGTATTGACTTCATAAACAGAATCATAACAAATAATCAGATTTGAATTTAGATAATGAAGTTCAAATGACTAGAAGGTTTTCTCCCGAGTTTCATGCAAGCCTTAGTGATTAATGATTCATGGACATGAAAAGTTAAGATTTTTTGATTTTATATCACCACATATGACCTTTAGGTTCGCATCAAAGGTAAATAATATGTTAAATGAACATTTATTACCCGATTGTAAAACGGTGAAAAATGTAATACAGGAAGGTTAAAACCCGCTGTCAAAGAGTGCTTTCTTCAAGGAAAGACATTGTCTCATGAACAGTGCCACCAAATAACGACGATTTGATTCACGTATGCGTATAGGGAATGTAAATGAATTACCTTCAATACAGATAATCAGGTGTACCGTGACAAACTGTTTAGTTACCGGTAGCGTTCCTGATTGGTAGGCGGTTTCGAAAACTTGGTTTTTCGGAAATCTCCGTTTTTACCAATATACTTCTTTTAGGAGGGTATTTATTATTTCGGATTATTTACTTAACGCTAAAAAATTTTTTTTAAATATTCTCGTAATCAACAGTTCATCGATTTGTATCGTCAAAGGCCCTTTTTTAAATCAATACATTTAAATAAGATAGATGTAAGAGCTGATGAGATCGAGGACTTATGCTTTAAACATTTATTTATTTTCATTGCTTTAACCAAGTATAATTTGGTATGAGAATCAGCACTGAATAAGAATAATATAGAGAAAATAAACATAGAGATCATATCGGTATGATATTCCATTAAACTCGAATTGAGTCTTTTTCTTGATGCGTTTAATCTCAAGGGCTCCACTACTAGAATGTAAGTCAGAAATGGTGGAATTATTTGGAATTGATAATTAACAAAGTTATATTTACCTTTGTAGACAAACCTTGTTTGTTATAATGTCCCTCAATATGAACATGAGTGAACGCCCCGCAGACACCATCGCGAGAGGCAATTGTTTAATCGTTTTGATAAGGAAATCGCCTCACTGATTTAGCAACCGTTCAATCAAATCGATTGACTCTTATCCGCAACAAAACAGTTTTCTTCAATATAACACTCTCAAAACTTGGAATATTGTGATCCATCCTGCTTCATCAGCGTAATTGAATCCGCTGATCCAGCTCCTTTCATATACCCTGATCTCCTTTAGGCCAAAAGTCTCGTATCGCTAGATATCTAACCAGCCAATGAGACGACTCGCATCCAGCAACAGCGGCACAAACCGGATGGACAGCCACGAACATCAAGCAGCGCCAGCAGTACGAGGTATTTGGCTCGAAAGAGATCAGGGTAAATGAAGGAGCTGGAGCAGCGGATTTAATTATGCTGATGAAGCAGGATGGGTTTGATCACTTATCAGTACATTTCTTTCTTGGAATAAAGCGTTCGTTGCTCCAAGTACCCGTTGATGATTAAGGATAGCTTTTATCATTCCCAAATTGTGCAAAAGAAAATAATCAAAATCGGCCTTACTGCGGCCTTCACATTTTTATATCACTGAGGAATTTTGTCGACTTTTTTAAAACATGCATAGAAATATATACAATATCACTAGCCATTGCATAGTGATTTGATGACCTGATCGAAGGTGATTGACTCACCTAGCAGACCTGACATTCATTGCTTATTCCTTCATCGTGGCGCATTGTTGACACAGGTAATATTATATGTTCCTAATATTAAAGGAAATGCGCTAGCGACAAGGCGTAATGAAGCAATTTCCTTCCTATTGACAATCATTAATGTTTAAAGGGTTCCTTAATAAATTCCTTCTAATTTCAGTGAGATTTTTATATTCAGCAGATCAAATGAATTCAAGTAAAAAGATTTACAGAAAATAATTTTAGTAAAACTTCCCATATTAAGACAATAAAAAAGAACCGTTAGTTTTGGAGCTCATCAGGCTTATAATATTTCATATTAGACGGATTAACATTAATATAGATTTTCTAGTCTAGCTATCTTTGATTTGAAGATCTAAATAAATTATCAGGGTGATTTTTAAAGTCTATACACGATGTTTCAGCTTTCTAGCTTTTCAGAAGATTTTAAGCGTGGCTTCTGTTCCGCTTTTCGTGTGTAATGTGACTAATACATATCTCAGTTTCAGATGTATTTGTAAGTCTTTTGTATATTTTATAATAATGGTAACTTCAATTACTTTTCACGATTCAAACAAATTACTGATGTTAAAAAAGTAACGATGACATTTGTTTGAAGGCGGTAAGTAAATGACGTCACAGTAGAGAATCACTGGCATCAGTATATACAAATAGTCATCACAGACTTACATCAGAAGAAGAAATGTAAAGCTGAAATTAATACGAACTAAGCGACTACACTCACAGACAATTATGCCTCGAATGTTCGTTCTACGATAAACTAAGACCCGATCTCGTTCAAGATTATGTTATTGTAACAGTATGCTAAAACTTACCATTTACAAATAAGATTATTGACTTAACACTCTTGCTCAAGTTAATGGTCTATCTCAAAAGAAACGCGATAAATATCTTACATCATACTAATGCCTCAAAATGTCGATCATGAACTTGCATTTTGTTCTTCATGGCGCTTCAGTAATGCAATGCCTCATCAATTTACATATTTAACGAGATGGTGGCCCCTTTGCAGACATAAATGCTCTCACCAAGAGCAAATAAGTCACGGATTTAGATCCTTGCCTATATTTCAATGTCTAAACATAACGCCACCAGTGTTTTGCATGTATCCAAAACCAGACATATCGATGGTTTAATGATCCGTGAAGCTTGCACAAGGACAGTTTTGTATGCTTACAGCTGTTGCGATTCGAACTTTAATGTAAATCAATGTTTCTTTTATTTGCTTGACAGTTGTGCATAACATTCATTGTTAGAAATAGATTTCCAAATGAACTATAAATCAGTATGTTTACTCCACATGTCATAGTGTTGACATTTAATAAGCAAAGTGCCTTGACTTTTTCTTGAATAATGATTTTCAGTTCATGACAATAATTATTCAGGTAATATGCTAAAAACAAGTCTTAATCATTCGGTAAGTCAAAAGTCATTATTGCGTCGAAATTCTTGGTAATGAACTTTTTCTATGAAAATGCAAATTCATTAACTTGTATTTCATGGTACGTTTCCTTTAACTAAACTTAACTAAATTAAAATTTATTTTTACCCAAGTTGAACATGATTACTTCCATCACTTTCGAAATCACGGAGAATTTCAGAATAGAGTAAGTGTCATGACCTTTCGAGAAAGAATAATTGAAAGGTATAACTGATTCATTGAAATTAAGTGCACATGTATAGTGATAGATTTTCTTGACCGATAGAGATAATGTTTTAATATTACAATCCAGAATGCTATCTCTATGTTGAAAATAGAACTGATAATATTTGTTGAAAAATGCTGAAAGGGCTTTATCAATAACAAATATTTATTTAAGACTCATTCTGATGGCCTGCTTATTAATATTTTTGAACAGATCATGTTATTTAATGAATTATCGATGTTAGGCAAAATAGTGGTTGATGCATTTTTGTTGTTGCAGTGACATAACTCAAATGTGCTATAATGTAATTCAATACTAGGCATTTAACCGTAAACGTTTGTAATCTAGGAATTGCATGTTACATTTAAATCAGGTGTCACTCATGTTTGAAGAATAAAAATTTTGTTTTGATTAAAGGAAACATCAGTGATTAACATATTTCTTTTTGCAGAAGCTTACAATTCTTGAAAAAAATCGATACCGATCAATTGCGAGTGTGTACATCCATAAAATTACCCTTGTCTCCAAATTAAATAAGACAAAAACATTCTACAAGGAATACATGCAATTCTTTACATTCTTATTATTCTTATGAAAAATGTTATTTCTTGTAATTTCCCCGATAAAGTTTAGTTTATTCCAAATTATCATCTTCAGAAAACACTTCAACAACAGCAAAAAACACAGGCGGTCATTTTAGTGTGAATACCTTTTAATCATTTGAGATAGAGAAATGGAATCGCATAGCTTATCCATTCATTGTGCGTTCATTTTAAAACTGTTTCTTCTGACTAGAAATACTGTCTTGCAACTGGCAAAACCTATTTTCGTATTTTTACAATCAATAGATCGAGTACACGTGACCTTTCCGTCGCCACCTTGATATTAGGGATTAACACCACACCTATATTCAAGCAGTTATCAGCAACAAAACACAATCAAACATCACATTAGATTTGTGAATAATAAACATTCAACGTAGTTTAATTTTTGAAAAGGTATCATTTGTGTTCAAAGTAATTCTTAATTGTTAATTTCATCGATGAAGCAGTCGCGGCAGAGTTATCGCCCTTTAGCGCTTTGTTTACATCCGGCATCGTCTGATGGCAAATTTCCTCCAACTAAGATAATGCAAGTATCAGGGCACAGGAACGTACAGAGCATAAACAACTACAGTTTGCTGTCGATGAACCGCCACAAAGACTCCAGTCATATTTTAAGACTACTTGAGAGTAGTCTCCCTTCCACCTCTGTTGTCAATCTCGCTACCCAGAGCAATCAGACAACCAGTTACAAGAGTACCGAGCTCGCGCAGTCCATCTTCTCAGCCCCAATTTATGGTGGTACCATAAATGTTAACTTCTTTGGACCAGAAAACAAGAAAATGAGACCAAAATGACCATTAATTTCTTGTATCAGTTTGACAAATTCGGTGTTACGTTGTTCTAAGCGAGCTACCGTTGTTCATCTTTCGTTAGCAGTTACACGTCCAATTTAGCGATGACAAGTCCAGTGTTCAGTGACTGAGAATATTGTAATTGCGTTTTGATCTGTCAAATTGTTTGCCTGTCACTCTTTATCAAATCTTTGTACATTAAACCATATGAAAAATATAAATTCATGTTTATATTACGTATGGCTCTTTGATTCTTTTACAACTATAACGTGGCCTATGTTTCAGACAAAAGAGGCAGTGTATTATTGCGCACACTGTATTAATGCGCACAAACGTCTTTCAGTGAAAATTTTCAGGTCTTCGAAAAACAAGTTTACCTATCCTGTGTGTAATAAATAGATCACAAAACTCGTGGGTGTTGATTATGGAAAATATTCAAACTCAATATTTTTAAACATTTTGATTTTTTCACTCGCTTTCGCTCGTGAATAAATAAAAAAGTTAGAAAATATCTCGTTGGAATATTTTCCATATTCAACACCCACTTGTTTTGTAATCTCTATTTTAAAAAGCAATTTATCTTTCTAAACCCAAGTTCCCGCAGAAGATGGATTATGATTATTTCATACAGTTATTTGGTATACTGAACAGTACTTCCAACATTTATTGGAAAAGGCTGTAGGGGTTATTATGTCGATTGAATCAATTGTCCAACTCAACATCAAATCAAGGAGTCTAAATCGATTCATTTCAATTATTGATAATGTATTGCATGTCCAAACACATCCAATTATTAATAAATTTGCACAATCATCAATAATTAATTTGGACTCATCGACCAATATAGAAAATTTCAATTTGATCTTCTTACAAAAGAAATTTCATATCTCAACCGTATGTTGAATTGTCGTAAATACAGATCAGGAGAAATTAGTATTGTTTTTTTACAAACCACTTGGTACATTCAGTAATTAATCACGAGCATGTATTGGATCCTAAAATATACGGGCATTACATATAGACATACAATAACACTGGCACAAAATTTATAAGCAATAACTCGAAATATTGTTGAGTTCAGTTGGTGAGGTGAGTTGGTGTTTAACGCCGCTTTCAAGATTATTTCACTTATATTGCGACTGCTAGTATTATTGCAGGGGGAAAGCCCGCAACACCATTGTGGCTATGCATTGCAGTGAAACCTGCAAGCATCGGCTGGAACTAGCGAACCATGGGTGATACTGCACTGATATTCAGTGTAGCATTGCACCCAAACCTGACTGCGTGTAGAACAGTTCTCTACTGCAGACAAAGTTGCCGAGCCCCTGGCGGGATTCGAACCACGGACCTCTTGATCCAAAGCCGAACGCGCTAACCTCTGTGCTATCCCGAGTCTTATATTCAACAGAGTGCACTCTTTCACCTAATAATCTCCTGAGATAGTTGTTGGCATCAATAAAATCATTTCAAGCATTATAAACAAAGAGCATGAATTGTACATTTCAAGAAGGATAGTGTAAGGCACTGTGTAGACAATCAGCTTTGAAGATTGTAACATTACATAATACATTAAATACTGTGGGGTTTTCATAACACAACATTTTCACATTTATAAACACAGTACATTTAATCTCATTCTTTATCAATTACACTCACCTACATGTATATTAATATACATATCTAATTTGGCTCTCTTACTTGTCTAGTGGAAGTTTGCTTATCTGGGAATATTTTTAAATATTTTAACCTCTATTTAGCAAACATTTTCTCTTTTGAGTTGTATTCTATCTTTCAAAGAATTTTGGTTCTTAAAGATATGCTTCCCTTCAAAATTGTATTACTTTCCAAACCATGGGTCATTTGGCCTTTAACAAAACGCCTCTGCTTATTCTAAAGGCAAAAGATTTCCCGGCAGTGGTTGGGATTGGCTTCTTTAGTAACAATTGGTAAAAGGAAAGACTTACAATGTTATAGTAGAGAGATCATCCAAATAATGGAATGGAAGTCATGTACAATAAAGCATGTGATAGATATTATTACATCAGCGACTGTTTTTGAATAATCAACTAGGCTAGCATCCTTACAGGTTACTCTACCATAATTTCATCTCCAGAAAGTCGATTATTTACAATGTAAAAATTGTTTTTGATAGATCCCAATAAATTTGCAACCACTGGAAGTGTTCAATTTACATCTTCCTTAAATCTGTTACATTTTACTGAATATATATCTAAGTTAAGTATCATCCATATGCTCACAATGATCAGTTGGGGTAGCACATGATCATATGGTCATCGATTGTGTCATTGTCCTGCAGTTATCCACTGCGTGTATTCATATCACTTAGTAAAAGAATACAATTTTGTAAGTATTTCTATGTTAAAATTTGTCATCAAAGAATTATCTTGATCCAGTTATCCAGTGCGTGTATTCATATCACTTAGTAAAAGGATACAATTTTGTAAGTATTTCTATGTTAACATTTGTCATCAGATAATTATCTTGATCTAGTTATCCACTGCGTGTATTCATATCACTTCGTAAAAGGATACAATTTTGTAAGTGTTTCTATGTTAAAATTTGTCATCAAAGAATTATCTTGATCCAGGTATCCAGTGCGTGTATTCATATCACTTAGTAAAAGGATACAATTTTGTAAGTATTTCTATGTTAACATTTGTCATCAGAGAATTATCTTGATCTAGTTATCCACTGCGTGTATTCATATCACTTAGTAAAAGGATACAATTTTGTCAGTGTTTCTATGTTAAAATTTGTCATCAAAGAATTATCTTGATCCAGTTATCCAGTGCGTGTATTCATATCACTAAGTAAAAGGATACAATTTTGTAAGTATTTCTATGTTAACATTTGTCATCAGAGAATTATCTTGATCCTTCGAGTGATATACCAAAGTGTACTGCTCTACGAAGTCTCGGCGTGAAACCAAACTAGCTTCTCTGGTAGAGCGTCGTTCATATGTGCAGTTTCAGCGAAGGACATCCTTTGGTTACTTAGGTCTACTTAATATCCTCAAACTAGACACTTCACTTATCCTTTGTGGAAATTTTGTCGACTGCTAACTTAACGTTCAGTTCTCGCCTGTTAGCCTACTTGAACATAGACATTGATTGTCTCACATACGTCTAGCTTCCATCACAGCCTCCTCCATTTCTCTCTGATTTTGCTTGACAGAATTGACAAGTAACAAGTAAATGAATTAAGTAACGGCCTGTCATATGTCTGATGGACAAAATCTAAACCTGCGCTGGGCAACTTTCATTTCAATTGAGAACTACCTTTGAAACTTTCCAGCGAAAGCACATTGAGATAACATAAAATGCCCCTCAGACATTTGGTGTTTTCCCTCGACTATCAGCTTTCATGAATTCATTCATTGTGGGGTACTTTAGCTGGCTTCGTTCGTGTCAACGAGCCACAAATGCACATTAAAACTCCGTAACTGGAAATGACATGTTTTTAAAGAAAGGTCTTTTAAAGCCTTTCAAAATTTCAATACATATTTCAATTGGAAAGTCATTTAAAAGGTTGGTTTCAGACTGCTGTTTTGCAAGTCACTATATTCTGGTCCTTAGGGCAAAGTTTGCATGCCGGTCACTGGGGCAATGCGATCATTAACCAGTTAGCTTCGTCAAAATTCTTTTAATCCTAAAGAGATCTGGAAGAAAATCTTTTTAAAAAATGCCCCTGAATTAGAGACATTGTAATTCCATGAGTTCCAAAGTCTGAATGTTTACGCTTTAAAAAGAAGGGCGAGTTAGCGAATGGAAAGTATGTTCATGTATTCATCAATGCTTCAGGTACATTATTCCAGAATTCCGACCCTAAAATGCAAGGACTTAGTGAAACATTAATCAAGCGCCGAAATCATGTGACCAACAAATTCGCTGTAATTCAGTTTAAAGATAGTAAACCCACTCGAGCAAAGCTGTATTTGAATTGCTTTACATACTAGTGGTGATACAGATACCATGCGTAAAAAAGGAATTTATATTCATTACAGTGATTCTTTTTTCAGTATGGCATTGCTATAAACAGCGATGGATTAGGTTTTGCTATTGTGGGTTCGTAAAAATGCATTTTGGTCGATTTCATTCTACGATATCCGCGCGGTATGTTGAAATACACTAGATACATGCAATGCTCTAACGTATCAACTAATTCTGTATTTATACTGTTTGACAGAGATATTTGGACAAGAATATGATATATTATGTGCATGTGTTTATATTCAACCGGAAAGTTCAACATGGTATGAGAAGTTATCTACAGTGATAATGTTAATTTGATTGTACGTTGCTTTGATAAACAGGCCCTTCTAGGTATCTGGTCGTATCATTCATGACAACACAAGACCGTTAACTTTTAAAACTCTATACATTTCTTAAATTACTCCTTTTATCATATACAAACGCATCCGACGTTTCAACGTTCCGACTTATGCTTGTTTCGTATAAAAAATACTCTCTACTGCAAGCTTAGAGCCCGTCACAATCTAAGAATCGACCTTTAAACTCAAATCTCTAAGTTTGACATAAAGGCGAACTGAGAGTCCTACACAATGTGGGAATCGACCCCTATACTCCCTCAACTTGACATAAAGAGGTGCTGTGATCCCTTCACAATCTAGGAATCGGCCCCTATACTTGATAAATAGAACATATAAACAAGCACAATATCCTTCACAATCTGGGGATCGGCTCCTCTTCGCCCTCATTTTAACACAAAGGCGAGCTGTGAGCCCTTCACAATCTAGGAATCGACTCTAATACAAGCTAAATAGAACATAAAGAAAAGCACAATGCTCACAATCTAGGAATCGCCCACTATACACCCTCAATTTGACATAATTAAAGGCGAGCTGTTAGCCTTTCACAATCTAGGAATCCCTTCTCTATTCTAAATTATATCAGCGTAAATGAATCCGCTGATCCAGCTCCTTCCATATACCCTGTTCTCCTTTACGCCAAAAGTCTGGTTCGCTAGCTATCTAACCAGCCAATGAGACGACTCGCATTCAGCAAGAGCGGCACAACCCGGATGGAAAATTCCGTTAAGTTCAAAGAGTAGCGGCAAGCTCTTTGGATAACGACATCTCATTGGCTGAAACAGTAACATGTGAGCACAGCTACGAATATCAAGCCGCGCCAGCCTTAGGAGGGATTTGGAGATCAGGGTATATGGAAGAGCATTACCGACCATACCAGTTGAGTATTGGGCAGCAGGAGATGCAGTCGGAGCAAGGCTTCGTGAATTTCCAGGTAGAGGAGACTTGGCTTTGTCTGAACCATGTCGTGTGACCCGAGGTGTATTAGCAATTCGTCCGCGTGTCGCCGAATGAAACTCTCCCTATCTACGGTTGGGACCAGCTCCCTCCATCTCATCCCGCAAATATGCTGTTCCTTTTTAACCAACAGTCAATCAGTCACCGATTTATCCCGTGGAGAAAGGCGAAAGGGATCAATTTAGGATAAATGTCACAATTGTTAGCGTCCAGCACCGCTAAAGATGTTCGATGGTTTTGCAAATTAATATGTCCACATGGATCAGTAATAAATCAATTGTTTCTAAACTCTCAAGGATTGCCAGGACAAGATATTTTGAAGAATTGTCTGAAGCGTATTTCACTACCTCTATCTCTTGTCAGTTAGTGATTAACACTAGTGACTTATCCCGTGGAGAAAGGCGAAAGGGATCTATTTTAGGATATAGGTCACAATTGTTAGCGTCCAGCACCGCTAAAGATGTTCGATGGTTTTGCAAATTAATATGTCCACATGGATCAGTAATAAATCAATTGTTTCTAAACTCTCAAGGATTGCCAGGACAAGATATTTTGAAGAATTGTCTGAAGCGTATTTCACTACCTCTATCTCTTGTCAGTTACTGATATCACACTAGTTGACTCGCCTTTTCACATTCTCTACTTATCGACTTGTAGCTGCTTGTTTCTCGCGTGTACCGTTGTAAAGGAAGAGGTTTTTTTACTAGTATGGAATAGATGTATCTGACCTTTCATGAGAAATCTATGTGTCTAATTTAGTTCACGTGCATTCATGAAGAATTGTGCTGCCGTTTTGACTCTTAAACACCACTGATTGACCTTCACGTTGAGCTTTGCATAAACAATCGTTTTTCGTATTAAAGGTTGCCAATTATTCCGGAATACTCACATGGTCACGTGGTTCTATATTTAGTACAGATGTGTTCATTGGTTTACGATATTGCCGAAATACAAAGAGGCTAAGTATGATTGGTTGAAAGACCCTTTGAAAATTCCAAGTGTAATGTAGAGAGACATATCAGTTGTTAAGATGGTTGGTATGGGCCTCCAACCAATAAATAGAAACATACGTGTAAGTGCTTGGGCGAACTGAGAGATAGGAAGGGACACGAAGGCTCAATACCTTATCGTGGTGTGGTGGTTTGCGTGCTTCAGAGACCCTTTGAGCTATGCCAGCCGGAGCAATATGCTCCTGGTAGGGGCACCCAAGCTGGACAGGTCGCCGGGTAGAAGCCAGACCAAATTTGAGTCGTTCCAAAACCTGCTCTCTATCTCTCACTATGCTTTTCTTTCCCGGCACCCGATCCTTGTAATCTCGGTTACTCAGTATACTGTGAGGTATTCGTGGGAATTGAGTCGGATCGCGAATCCGCTGAGGTATCCGTCACCTGATCCCAGTATACCACATTTGCAAGTATACTTTGGGATCCGGAGGAAACCGGATTCCAGTAGTTTCGTCCTGTGTTTGGAAGATGAATACCACTTTCTGTTCGTGTGTCCATTTTATGATGAGTTACGTATAAATACCTTACATAATCTTATTGTGTCCATCCTACTAGAGATATATAAACCTGTTGTCTATCTCTCACTGTGCCTTTCCTTCCGTCTTTTCCCCAAGGTCAGGTCAATCAGATTGAAAACATTGGCGGAAAAATGTCAACAGTTGTGGAGGATTGCTCGATAACATTGACATGAATAACAGGATTGTTGATAGGACCCGCATAGATTGAACTATAGGGAACGGGAGTTGCACTATGTCATATTCAGATAGTGTTTTTAAGGGGAAGCGACAGGTTGTCTGGAACGGATGATGGAAGGGTCAAGTTGTATGTCGTGTAACGGCCGGCAGAGGGAGGACGTTACGCAACAGACGGTTGGCGAGTGATAAAGCGGATGATTGATTTGTGCTGGTTTTTAGAAATAAGGGAGTAATTATTGAAACTTTTGAAGTTTTGAACCGAGAAGGCCGTTGTTGGCCATTCGTCGCATGATACCTGACATTTTGTTCACGCCAACAGATTGGCGTTTAAATCATGGCCGAACATGGGTTTGGTTTTAGTATTCGTCACCAAATAGAATGGAGACTCTGGAGTGCTAAAACCGGCCGGTCTCAACGATGCATACCACCACTTGACTCGATACCTTTCCGTCGTGTGGTGGTTTGCGTGCTTCAGAGACCCCGAGAGCTAAGCCAGCTCCTGGTAGGGTCACCCAAGCTTGACCGGTCGACGGGTAGAAATCCAGACAAAATTTTAGTCGTCCTAACATCTGTTGTCTATCTCTCACAATGCCTTTCTTTCCGTCTTAACCTCATCCTGTCGATCCCATTCTCCTTGATCTGTCCACTCTTTTGGATGCTTGTCGTCCACGTGTTTAATAACTGAAATATTGTTCAAAACACGTTAAACCCTAACTCATTAGCTCAACGATGCATAAAACTTATATGTCATGAAAGAACACCTGTCGTAACCAGTTCCATATGCTTTAGGGGTGACAGTACGGACATTGCAAATATTCGCACCTGTGCGAGTTTCCGTTTGTCTTTTTGCGAATTCAAGGACTTAAAGTCCATCAGGATCTGTGTTGAGGGTCGCATCACCCCAAGTCATGTTTCGGTGTGGAGTAACACTTCACAAGCCAAAGTGAATGGTGTTTTGCCACCAAAGTGTATTGAGAAAGCTGTGGTATTCAATGAAGTCGGCTGAAAAATAGCACCTGAAGCACCTGTTAAATCGTAAGCCTCATATTATATCCCATTACAGTCGGTATAAACTTTGTGTTATGCTTCTTTTGTAGGCAGAATTTGTTAATGAAAGAAAAACACTTTTTGAAGAAACATAACTTTCGGCAGCGTTACAAATTGCCATTGAGTACGTTGATGATTGAGTTGAGGGTTAGAAAGAAAAAGAAGCATTATTGATATTCTTTGATATTAATTGACGTAATTGCCACAAATGGTCCAAAGTTGCGTGTTTCAATAAGGAAGTGACCCTTTGCTGGTGTGTTAGTAATTCAGTTAAATCGAAGAAAGCCTTCTCAAACCCACGATTTTCTGACGAATTTTAAGTCGTCACCATTTCACTATTTTCACTAAATTTGAAACTAATGAAACAAACATATTTAGAGCAATTGCAATGCATGCTAAAATGAGGAGCTAATCACTCTTTCACCCTCAAGTGAAAATGTTTTATTTATAAAGTGAATATGGACGTAATCGAGTCGGTTCGACTGCAGAGTATACAGTAGAAGAGAGCGACCCCTTATACATACATAACGAACTGTTCGAATTATCTTCAATATACGAGTCCACCACTGGACTCAATACCTTATCGCGGTGTGGTGGTTTGCGTGCTTCAGAGACCCTGAGAGCTATGCCAGCTGGAGCTAACATGCTCCTGGTAGGGGCACCCACGCTGGAAGGGTAGAAGCCAGACCAGATTTGAGTCCTTCTAAAACCTGCTTTCTATCTCTCACTATGCCTTTCTTTTCGTCTTTTCCCTCATTCTGTCGATCCTTTTCTCACTTATCTGTCTACTCTCTTTTGGATGCTTGTCGTCCACGTGTTTAATAACTGAAATATTGTTCAAAGCACGTTAAACCCAAACTCACTCACTCAATATACGAGTGATTTAATGTGTTCATGATTAATAAGCCAGTGTACGAGAGACTAGACGAATTAAGCAATGATTAACTTCCTTAAAGAAATCGTCAATACTTGACAGATGTCTTTGATGTACATGCAGATACTGATGTTTGCAGAAGCTTGCAGGCAGCCGATGAACGCAGTACGTGTACACGCTTTAAAAATATAGTAATTTACCCATCCAAAAAAAAAATATCATTGGCCCACAGGTGAAAGATTAAGATCATGACATTAAGATTTTATTGTTCAAAGGAGAGTCCATTGCTTACTGGAATAGCGCAGTGGTTAGCGCGTTCGGCTTCGGATCAGGAGGTCCGTGGTTCGAGTCCCGTCAGGGACTTGGCAACTTCGTTCTGTTCTACACGCAGTCAGGTTTGGCACAGTACCAACCATGGTTCGCTAGTTCCAGCCGATGCTCGCAGGTTTCAACGCAATGCATATCCACAATGGTGTTGCGGGCTTTCTCCCTACAATAATACTAGCAGCCGCGATATAAGTGAAATAATCTTGAAAGCGGCGTTGAACACCTCACCTCGCCCATTGCTTACATGTTACTGTAAAATACTGCTAATTATATCTCCCCCCGAAAGATCGGGAGACATGCTGGTTTTGACTAAGTTCCCATCCGCGTCCTCGTCTGTGTCCGCGTTCCCGAGCGTTTGCGGAGAAAGTACTTGACCAATCTCCACCAAATTTGGTATACATCCTCTTCATATCATGTAGATGTGCCTTTTGGGGGTTTCAACTTCTTTTTCAATTTTGTAAAAAACATTTCCATAGCAACAGTTTGGACTTGGTCAATTTGAAAGGTAGCGTTAGTTTCCGGAGCACAACTCTGAAACTACATGACCAATCTTCCCCAAATTTGGTACACATACCATTCATATCATGAAGATGTGCCTTTTTGGGGTTTTAATTTCTTTTTAAATTCTTTATTTTGTTTCCTTGGCAACAGTTTGGAGTTTTAAAGGGTAGGGTTAGTTTCCGGAGCATAACTTTAAAACTACATGACCAATCTTCACCAAATTTGGTACACATCCCCTTCATATTAAGTAGATGTGCCTTTTGAGGGTTTCAACTTCTTTTTCAATTATATGTTTTGATAATCTTAAATTGAATCATAGGTAGTTAACATTTTGTCAAAACTGTGGAGATGTTCAATAACCAAAACCTTAAGTTTATGTTGTTTTATAGAAAAATAATTAAATTTTATTTGAGTTTAATATTTTTAAAAAATCCAACAAATATGCTGAAATGGTGTACGGGGGAGACATCTGTTTTTACGAGTAAAAACACTTTCTAGTTTGTAAATAGGTTTTGAATTGAGAATGGCTTGATATTCTTATATCTTTTGTCAGTACAATCGCCACCACTTGACTCAATACATTATCGTGGTGTGGTGGTTTGCGTGCTTTAGAGACCCCAAGAGCAATGCCAGCTGGAGCTTTCATGCTCCTGGTAGGGACACCCAAGCTGGACAGGTCGACGGGTAGAAGCCAGACTAAATTTGAGTCTTTCTAAAACAGGCTGTCTATCTCTCACTATGCCTTTTTTCCGTCTTTTCCATCATCCTTTCGATCCCTTTCTCCCTAATCAGTCTACTCTCTTTTGGATGCTTGTCATCCACGTGTTTAATAACTGAAAAAGCTTTGTTCAAAGTACGTTAAACCCAAACTCACTCACTCAGTACAATCGCATGATGAATGTTCTATCATTTTCAAAGCGTTAAGAGTCTTTTTAAGTGCATAATTATCACCCTAAATTGAGAGTAACTAACAATTTTTAAATAGTACATGTAAGTTGCAGGAACGAATTTGGTAGATAGTTTATAGTTACGTTCATGGTGTTCTGCTTTCTGATAATCTTTGTCTATACGCTCCTATTAATATCTCCTCTTACAATAAATTATTATAATATTCTGTCTGCTACCTATAATGATGGTTAATCAGCTATTTTCCTAAACATTGTGTTAAGTTTTGGAAATATTTGGTTTGCTTTTTGTCCATAATGCTTATATTTGTTTAATTATGAGACGTAATTTCAATCACCTACTTACTGCAGAGAATATATTAATGCCAGCCAGTTTGAAGGAAAAGAATGGGAAAACAAATCACTTTATACACAGTTATAACCTGACGAGTACAAACTCTCATTTCTTGTTAAACATACAGTCGTGAATAACGTCAATTGAAACGATCAGTGTTTTATTAGTACCCCTTCTTTAAAGTAATCGAAATAGATTTTGCACACAAGACTGGAAGTAACTTCCCTTTTAACCCCTCAGAAACATTGCCAGTTATCATTACATTATCATTTTCGTCTATTCTATAGACGTATGGGTAATTAATATTGTAAGCTTCGCCATCATTAGTGATGAAAACTATTCTTGTTTACATGAATAATTTGCGTTACCATTATGGATGCTTAATCTTCGATATGTATTATTCATTAACGCAGTTGCTGAGAGTGAAGATAATGGATAAAGATCTGAATATATTGAATTCTCAAAAAAAAGGTTCTTGTAAATATTTGTTGATTGTTTCTCCTTCTGTTCTCCCCTGTTCATCTTGTAAAAGAATGAAGTGTTTATATATATATATATATATATATATATATATATATATATATATATATATATATATATAATGTAATATATAATGTACATTTAGGGAGGGGGTGTGCTAAGTTGTATAACTTGTATCCTTGCAATCCTTGATTTAAACATATTTTATTCATGAAGAAACGGATTGGGAACAAGTTCTCCAACTTAGGATACCCTCTCCTTGGTATTTACAATATAATACAGGTGAGGTGAGTTGGTGTTTAAAGCCGCTTTCAAAATTATTTCACTTATATCGCGGCTGCTAGTATTAATGCAGGGAGAAAGCCCGCAACACCATTGTGGCTATGCATTGCGGTGAAACCTGCGAGCATCGGCTGGAACTAGCGAACCATGGGTGGTACTGCGCTGAATTTCAGTGTAGCATTGCACCCAAACCTGACTGCGTGTAGAACAGTTCTCTACTGCAGTTGCCGAGCCCCTGGCGGGAACAATATAATACATTTCCATCATAAAATGATGACAGATACTGAACAAGAAAAAGTTGTAGGAAGAAGAATAGCAAGAGAAGAAAAGATGAATGAAACACTAATTTGTTACACAAATCGTTTGGTAGCATGAATATACAATTGAACAAACTCAAATATATTAACATTTTGCAATCCTTTTGTCATGGATAAAGAATTTTTAAACAAATATAGGTCTCAAGTAACTGATTTTGTGTGACATTGTTACTATTGCGACATGACCCCTAAACTATTACTATTACGCTTGGGGGACGTTATTGCAAGGAAACAACTATATAATAAGAACTATAACTGTAATGCTTTGACATGCACCATGTTTTTCATATCCACTAAGCTAGAACAACAATGAGGTAAAAACGACTCCTCTATCCAATTATCACAAGAGTAATATAAAGTTAATAGAATATCTGTAAATACTTGACCATTTTCATGCTATATTATCTTCAGAGGAAGAAAAGTAAATTTTTTACTGTGTCACTCTTGAAACTCTTATAGCTTTACCTAACAGAGATAAACAAAATATTACTTGTGAAAAGGCAGGTAACCTTCATCTCTTCGAAAGCGTGATATCAATTTAGGTTATCTGTCATATTTCTCTTACAACAATAGATGAGCATTGGTAACACAATTACAGTTAACACAATTTAATACAATAACAGAGACTTTCCACAAGTCTAATGAATTACAGCGAACTGTAAACTACTGTCTCCTCATCTGCAATTAGATTGACAGAGCCAGAATGACTTCAGACTTCAATTAGTCAGGGGGAAGGCTGATTGCTACCTCCTGACAATAACGGATGCCAATACATCAAACAGTTTTCCAATTAGAACTTGAAGAAAATGTATTACCGTGTTCTCTGTATCAGCTCGGGCTTATAATAGTTTTACATTTGTTTCTGAAACATGTCTGTCACAGATTATGGGATGCAAGTTTTAAGAAATTTAATTGTCTATTTTAAGGTTTAGACTGTGACTACAGATATCGATTTTTTTTCTCTTGAATAATCTATTTTTTTAAATAACAAAATATTGATCGAAAGCCGAACGTTTCCGCAAGTTCCAGCCGATGCTCGCAGGTTTTACCGCAATGCATAGCCACAATAGTGTTGCGGGCTTTCTCCCTGCAATAATACTAGCAGCCGCGATATAAGTGAAATAATCTTGAAAGCGGCTTTAAACACCAACTCACCTCACCTCACCGAACGTTTCATATCAACACTTTGAATTATTTTGTTTTTGAGTTCTGGTATAAGTATGTATATCTCGTTATTACTTAACAACGCAGAGTTTTCCAAACAATATTTTCAATGTCATTTATCAATACGCTCCTATATGTAGTTAGGCATCTTCAGAGAAAATTCCGCCAGGGGCTCGGCAACTTTGTCTGCGGTAGAGAACTGTTCTACACGCAGTCAGGTTTGGGTGCAATGCTACACTGAAAATCAGCGCAGTACCACCCATAGTTCGCTAGTTCCAGCCGATGCTCGCAGGTTTCACCGCAATGCATAGCCACAATGGTGTTGCGAGCTTTCTCCCTGCATTAATACTAGCAGCCGCGATATAAGTGAAATAATCTTGAAAGCGGCGTTAAACACCAACTCACCTCACCTCACCTCAGAGAAAATTATATCCAAATCAGACGTTTCGTTTACAAGTTAATAGCCGGAGAAGATCCATTTACAGTTTTCTTAAACGATTATTCACTCAAAAAATCGAAGTAGTCAATGTTGCAACCTTCATGTACTTAAGCTTTTTAATACTAAATTTGATTACAATAACATATTTTGTGTAGAAAAATTGCCCCTTTAGATACACCAACTCCCTCCGACTTTGTTGATGAGAGGTATAATAGAAATATTTTACGTTTCATTTATAAAATAACATTAGAAGAATTGATATACCAGAGAGTGCAACAGGCTGAAAGAGAACTTGCGTCATCCGCACTTAATTTCTAGGGATAGTTATTCCTTTTTAATGATAACGGAATGCTTTCTAGGAGAAGAAAGCCTTATCACTGTAGAAATGTCAAGGTATTGAAACGTTTGATGTGAGAGGTTGGTGGAATAAAATTTTGTTTTTGAATTATGAAAACAAGCTATTATGCAAAAATGCATTTCCTAGTCTTGGGCGTGGGTCGAAAAGTGGCAAGGTCATATCAAAACAAAGTTGTGCAACAATGGGTTTCATATGAAAGTAAGTAAACATTAAAAGACAATTAGATACGAAAGATCAAGATGAAGTAAAACTGTAATGATAATGTAAAATCATGAATTTTCACGATTTAGACTGTCTCTTTATTTAGTATTAACGGTGTATAGAACAAGGTAGGGAAGGACTTTTATGAAAGTGGTAACAGGACAAAACAGCTTTGAGTCGATGTCATAACCTCACAGAACTAAATCTCATATGACAATTTCAGATAAACAGTTACATTGACTTCAACCCATTCTAATATTGGTTGTAAAAAACCCATGAAATTTGCAGCTATTTTATCTTGGAATTACTGATAATACTGTAAAAATATGCATCAATGTTGCCTTTCAAATGAAGACAGGTTAGTTCTTGCTAGTTATGTCAACAAATCTCTACACTAATACAACGACCTCCTGAACAATTTCAAATAAGGATTTAATCAAATAAGCATTCATTTAATTTTGAATAAGAAGGAATAATAGGAAATCTGATTTTTACCTAGATCTGTTTTCGATGATAAGCACGAACAAAATTAATTTTACATTGTGTAATAATTCCCAAGTAAAGTATCATTTTAAGCAATTTTGAATAAGTCACCCTTTTTAAAAGGAAGATACTTCACAGTCAATTTTTTTTAGATTTCTGTGTACACTACACATTAAGCCAGTCGGAATTTTCGCAAATTTAAGACAGACAGACAGAAAAATTCTTTATTAGACTAATAAGTCAAAAATACACTTTTTAAACAACAAAAGTTTGCAGCACGGTGGAGAACAGTATAAGCTTATCTATAGAAATACTATAAATGGACCTATTAACTAAATGACGTAGTACAAGATACACATATTTCGATAAATCGAAATTCAGCTTTTTACAGTCACTATTTAGAAATTCTTGTGATGTAAACAGATGTTAACAAACTTGGACGTCCATAGTTATAGCTAGGTATGTAAATGTTCCTAATATACATAGAGTATAAAAGTTAAGCACCCCCTGGTGTTTTTATATTGTGGGGGGATTCGTACACATTCAAGTCAATGTGATAGGTGTGACTTGGAAGACTAGGGTATTTGGTGATTGAACAGTAAGTTGAGGACACAAAAATGTTACAGGCGATGGATTTGGAATTTTTTTTATTGCTTCTAGGCCATGACATTTAACATGGTACTTTTCATACGAATAAAACCGGTTGTGAACTATGGAGCTGACAAGTCTACGGTTAAACATCAGATGACGTCCTTTGTCAACAGGGTCACTGTAAATGTCCTTAATGATTTACAGTCAATTACGTGTACTTCCTCCATATGCCCGAATGACAGCCTCAATTCTTTGACCAATACCCCTGACGTTGAATTGAATCATGGATAATCTCTGCCATTCTTCATGTAGCGCAGACAACGATTGCCTCAGATTATGTACAGGAGAATCTCGAGATTGGACACGGCGACCAATGATGTCCCAAACGTGCTTGATGGGGATGAGATCAGGACTCATAGCCGGCCAATCACACCTTTCAACAGCACTTTTTTTGGAGATAAAATTATTTACAGCATTAGAGAGATGAGGCCTAGCATTGTCGTCCATGAATACAGGCCTTGAGGCAAGATTGTGGTTGTCAAAATGCGAATCGACAATTGGCTGCAGCACCTGCTGGATGTATCGTTGACCTGTCAGATTGCCCTAAATTGTCGTGAGATCGAACTTGCAGTCGTATGAAAAGCTCCCCCAAACCATCACTGAGCCTCCACCGAAAGGAACATTAGGAGGGATATGCTTGCCACTGTAGACTGTATTTTTACGCATCCAGACACGTGTCCGACCATCTTTGGCATGAAGCAGGAAGCATCTTTCATCGGACCAGTGGATCCTCCTCCAATTCCGCAGATTCAAGTCTCTTTTTGCCTGGCACCATATCAATCGGCGTCGTTTATGGTTATTAGTCAACAGAGGACGCCTGATTACTCTCCGTAAAACATTACCTGCAGCTTTCAGTCGATTCTTAACAGTTTTGGTACTGATTCGACGATATGGTAACAAATGATGTTTCAAAGTTGTACTCGATGCATATGGATAGCGTTTCACAAGACGTATAAGTGCCTTGTCTTCACGTCGTGTTGTTACAGGAGGACTTCTGGAGCATGGGCAGTCTTTGACTTGATCCGTCTGATCATGTTTTCAGATTAATCTGCTTATTACCGTGTAATGATAGCCGGTCTGTCTTCCAATAGCTTTGAAAGACATTCCTGCTGTACGAAGGCCGTTAAAGCCTAAATCTTCTACGTTGCCTAAACCTTTGACGCCTGGTTGCCATGTGCTGTTAATGGAAGCACAGCATGTGGTTGACGCACATGCTAATGTGCTGCGTACGAATGTATCGATCCTAGGCTCGTGTAGTGGCTGTAGGACGACCTCATCGAGGTCTGTCATCAACATTGTGTGTTTGTTGGGACGGGTTCAATAGTCTGCTGATCACAGACTGTGACACATTAAGCATGTTGGCTAATGCTCGCTGTGTAGAGCCGGTTTGAAGACGTCTTGTTGTAAATTATAACAAGTAAAGAAGTGAGCACAGCTCACACACCCCCGCTTCAAACTATAGTCTGGCTTTCTTTGTTGGTCTTACCCTCAAAAAGCTCACTTAGGGATCATGGTTGACAAGTGTATTAAGTTTGTTGAAGCTAGCATGTATAGTTTAGGAGATATGCTCAGGAAAAAGCACTTTGTCAGATAGTCATTGTTTTAGTAACGTTTCCATGTAAAACGCAAAAAATAAAAATAATTTTTTGGTCTTACCCTCAAGAGACGCACCTATATGGATAAGTGTATGAAGTTTGGTGATGATAGCATGTACGGTTTAGAAGATATACTCCAGACAAAGGACTTTGTCATAAATTCACTGTTTTAGTCATGTTTCCATGGAAAGCGCAAAAAAAATAAAAATCATTTGTTGGTCTAACCCTCAAAAGGCACATCAATGGATCATGGTTGATAAGTGTATGAAGTTTGGTAAAGATAGCAAGTATAGTTATGAAGATATACTCCGTACAAAGGACTTTGTCACTGTTTAAGTCATGTTTCCATGGACACCGCAAAAAATAAAAATCATTTGTTGGTCTAACCCTCAAAATCACATCTAGGGATCATGGTTGATAAGTGTATGAAGTTTGGTGAAGCTAGCATGTATAGTTTAGGAGATATGCTCCGGACAAAGGACTTGGTCATAGAGTCACTGTTTTAGTCATGTTTCCATGGAAACTGCAAAAAATAAAAATCATTTGTTGGTCTAACCCTCAAAAGGCACATCTAAGGATCATGGTTGATAAGTCTATGAAGTTTGGTGAAGCTAGCATGTATAGTTTAGGAGATATGCTCCGGACAAAGATTTGTGACGGACGGACAGACAGACGGACGGACGGACAGAATGAACGCTATATACCCCCGCTTACGCTGTAAGGCGGGGGTATAACTAGCACACTATAGCATCGATACGCTAAACAGTCAATCCTATGCATGAACCGATAGGGACGTGAACGTGGATCGGATTAACCATCATGCGGCAGTTTTCAACAACCCGTCCCTGAAGTGTCAAATTTGACAATGAACCATTCACAAGTTTAAGGCGCTATTGCGTGTCGCAGGTGCAACTCAGTGGTTCAACCTAATTCTAATGATTCAGTAAAAATAACTTAACCAAATTTTTAAATGATATTTGTTTTAAAATCTTATTTAGTACGAAACCATTTCGTGAGTGGCAAGAATTGTATTGAATTTATTTTTTACACTCAATGCTTTTCTCGATGAAGAGAAATTTCCCCAAAAGTCCAGTATTATTTACATAATGGTTACCTTACCAAATCAAAGGCAGTGAACTTACGCAAACATTTTCCTAATGCAAAGTCATGGAGGTGATATAGTGTAGAGTGTCAGAACATTGAGCTCTTTGTGATGCAGTAAAATGCCATAAGTTAGTTGAGACAACATGTGTTGACCAACGTATATTCATTCCTTCATTAGAAGTATACTGCTAATATGAAAACTTCATCATTGTTGGAGATACGGAACGGAATTTCTTATTTTTACCCAGGTGTGGTGGTTTGCGTGCTTCAGAGACCCTGAGAGCTATGGCAGCTGGAGCTAACATGCTCCTGTTAGGGGCACCCACGCGGGACAGGTCGACGGGGTAGAAGCCAGACCAAATTTGAGTCGTTCTTAAACCTGTTGTCTATCTCTCACTATGCCTTTCTTTCCGTCTTTTCCCTCATCCTGTCGATCCCATTCTCCCTTTTCTGTCCACTCTCTTTTGGATGCTTGTCACCCACGTGTTTAATAACTGAAATATTGTTGAAAGCACGTTAAACCCCAACTAACTCACTCACTCCCTTACTTATTTTTACCCTATGTCAGGCCTCCTAGTTATTTATGTATCTAAGCACTAATACTGTAGAAAAATGTGTACCATTGTAAATCAAGTATTAGGCCAGTAGAAATCATGAAAAACCCGGACATTTTCGATAACAGACAAATTTTGTTTTTAAATGGTCCCTATAGCAGTGCTGATGAACCATGAAAAACCCAACCAAAATCAACCACGGGCAACATGCATTTTTGGGGCAAAAACCTTAAAAAATTAAGGAAATTAGGAATTATTTAATAAAAAATATATTTATTTTAGGACAAACTTTTGAATAGGCTAGAATGATAGATCATGCAACATTACATTATACCTAATTTTATTTCTATTGTAGGTTTAACGCCATGTCTGTTTTTGGGTGAAAAAGCATAAAAAAATGAAAGAAAATTGGAATAATTTATGAGAAGTGTTTATGTTGAAAAATAATATGTTGTAGTGATAAGAATGATAGATCATGCAATATTACATACTTTTAAGGGTGATTTATGCTAATGGCTGAACATCATGCCTGTTTTTTGGTAAAAAATAAAAAAATCAAAGAAAATTGGAATATTTTAAAAAACGTATATTAGTTGCACAAAACACTTGTGTTGCCATTACAATTTAAGATCATGCAACAGGACATACTTCTAAAGGCTATTATTAGTTTTTGACTGAATAACATGTTTTTTGGGGGGAGGGAGGGGAATTAATCTAGAAAATCGGAATCCTTTTATGAAAAATATATTTGTTGAGAAATATACTCTATATTGACATATCTTGAATACAGGAATATGCATTTGACTTGTATATCTAAGATAAAAAGTAAATCTAATGATGTCATTTTTATTACTGATGAAAATCACAATTAAATCAACTATTGGGGATTAGGTTTTTTTATTTTAGGGGTATAATCCTTGTGAATGTGAAATATGAAATGCGACAAGGCCTTTCTTAGCAAGGCACTTAGGCTGATGCAAATACAGGCAATGCGTGGAAAGATGGATTTAGGGTAAAAAATTCAATTTCTCACAAGCAGTGACAGAGTTTTTATATTGGCAGTATTCTTGTAATGGACTAAGAAGTGGTTGTACACATTTGTTGTCCACACTTACATCGGTCATTTTACTACATCCTCGGTAACTAAGTGTTCTCACACTACACTATATCATCCCTGAGACTTTGAGTCAGAAATATGTTTTCTTGAATTCACTGCCCTTGATTGGTCTTCATAAATATCTGACTTACAGATCCTCAGTCACTTTTCACAATCTCTAGGTATATCTTATCAAATACTTGTTTAATTTGTAAAGATAGAATTAAAGCTCTCCATATGCACATGTTAGATTAAGGCACTGATAAATGTGATTATCCTTCCCAAACCACCAGCATGACAGTCTTCTGGTTCAGATTTCTAAGTCTTTACCTGAAATTGAATCTGTTAACTATTTTCAGATGTTGTAAATAACTGATGATAACTATATAGCTATATAGATATACTTGTTATCTACCCCTTGCTACAAAATACTTTCACAAAGCATATAAAACAGTTTCATCAGGTACATATTATTAATTATTCTAACAAGGGTAAAAACATTGCACTTTTGACAATGTTTTTTGAAGAATGAAATATTCAAACTTCTTTTCCTGGATCCACTAAAATTTTATATAATGTTCAAGATAATGACGATTGTCCAACATGTGCAGAGAATCATGCACTTAAAGTTACTATGGCACGCTTTTTAGGTCCAAATTGGCTATCTTAAGGCATATGATTTACTCAATTAAGCTTTCAATCGATACAGTAAAATATTCAGGCTATAATTCTTTGCAACTGACCTGTAATCAACAAATACAAAATTTAAGACAGTCGGATTAGAGATAATTAATTTAATTGTCAGTTGTGTACTTAAACATATGAACAGTTGAAAACCGATAAATGTGATGTGCGCAGCTTTTGAAATTACCTTAACTCTGAACTGATAACAAGGGATAAAATATTGTATATTAAAGCACTCTTATTACATAAGCAATTTTTAAAAATGTAGTATAAGCATTGTTATTTGATTATGATAGCGGTTGCCGTATTGCTCTTATGGCTGTAAGCAAATTTAAACAATTTTTATATCGTAGTTCATGTTGATTTAATGCAAGGTAGATTATTCGAGTGCGGATGTTTAGTAATCGAGGGATATGCATTAGCTGTGCATTCGTTGTTTACATGAAATATTAGTCTGCTCCTTAGATGCGAAGTACTGAGCACACCGGAGAAAGTATCTCCTTGTTTGTTAGATTGACAAATGATGCAGAGAGATGTCTGAAGAATCAAACAAAAACCTGATATGCGTCTCATAGGATAATCAAGTTATCAGTCAAACCATCATACCTTTTCAAATTATTTGAGTGATACTCAGTCAACCTTGCGTGCTTGAATTTTTTATACATTTGAGTTTAGCTGTTTGGTCTTGTTTTATGATATATGTGATTGAAAGAGGCTTTTGAGATTAATATTTCTGTAAAAAGCATTTAAGATTTGAAAACATTTGATATGGGAAAATTTATTGACATAATGTATTTTTCAAGTAATATGTTAAACATAGAATATTTGATGGTAAATTCTTAGTGTTAGATAGAAACTGATAGCATTCTTATTATATATCTGAAGTGATTTGTGTATTTCTTAGCAGATCCTTATTTACTTTTGAGATGAAGAGGGCCCTGTGCCCATGAATTTTCCAATTAGTGGGACATTTGTCATTGTAGGTTTGTCATTATAAATTACAAAGGAGATAAATTTACAGTTAAATGAAAATCATTAAATATCTGTTTATATATTAATATAAATATTTTTTATTTAACTTTGCATGAATTACCCAAATTGGTATTGTCTAATGCCAAAATTGACTGATAGAAACATAATGAAGTTAAAATGAAACAAATTGATGTTTGGTCTCATTATTATATTTAAAATTGAGTTGATGTTAACTTCAAATGGTTGTACAAAAATACTGATCAACAGACGCTTTCTTCATAAGAAATAAGTCGGCGAGAAAGTAGTATCAGTGGGATTGCATGCTTAGCTCTTTGGAGGTGTTAGAACTTTCCCCCCTAATTTATCTGTACAATGTTTCAAATGAAATTGAATGTAATTTATCTCCTTTAACATTTTCCTTATCATAACATTAAAAGTTCATAATAATTTCTCATAGAAAAGGCTTTTATGAAGAAGAAATTGCCATTTAGAAAGCTAAAAATATAGATAAATCAAACACTAAAGATCTAATTATTTGATGGTATCTGCATAGACTAAACCTTTCATCTGATTGTCAAAATACTTTCCCATAGAAAATATTCACAATTTTCATTTATAAAGTCATAATATACCGCTTCCAAACTTATGTTGTCAACAACAATGTCAGCCATTTTGGCAGTTGCTATAAAGGGAGATAACTCAGGCGATAGTAGTCACACAACTGATCTTATTTGGAGAGGCTCCTGCACAACTTTTAGGTACATTTTCAAGTGGCCATAACTATTTCTGCCCATGGTTGATTTTGGTTGGGTTTTTTTCTGAGGGTAAGGGACATGTAATCTTTCATTTTTTCAAGTCATTTGTCTGTTATCGAACATGTCCGGGTTCACTTAAATTTGGGGAAATTTCTACTGGCCTATATCTTGTTTATTCAAATGTTCTCATTAAAACCCTTTCTTTTCTTGGATATATGTTTAACTTAAAGAAACTCAGTTTAATTACTCAATAGAAGATTTTCCAGTTAATTTGTATTTGAATCTGGCGCATTTGTGGATAATGGAAGGATATTCCAGTTGATGTTACTTGTTCATAAATTGTACATGAAAAATAATATATTTAAAGCCTTTGGTTTTTTTATATTTTTACTAACATTTCTCAAAATAAAACAGCCCTTGTATTTAGAGGGTCTTTGTTTTCTTGAATATGAATTTTGCTATTATAGAAATACATTTAAGTAATATTCGTAACATTTCACATTTTCAGGATTATGCCCCCAAACAAATTAATGATGCACGATCTATCATTCTAACAAATTCAAAAGTGTTTTATGCAATATATGTAATTTTGAGTATACCAAATCTATTTTCCTTTATCTATATGGTTTTTGCCCCAAAAATGCATGTTGCCACTGGTTGATTTTGTTTGGGATTTTCATGGTAACACTTATTGAACACTCTTATAGGAACTATTTAAATAACACTTGTCTGTTTTTTAAAATTTCTATTGGACTGTAGGGACAGATGTGTTCTCTACCCGGAACCAATTTGACATTCCTCAAAAAGGAAATTGGGTCAAATTAAAAAATCCAGATTTTCTTATTTCTGCAATTAAATATTTTTAAAACCCATTTTTGATATCGATTAACATTACGATGTATCAATTAATCAAGAAATTTAGTTTTACATTTTTGAGCACAGTGTTTCACAATTCTCTACAATATGTTATTCTGCATTGCTTACGATATCATCTTTAAGTATGTAATAGGAATATGTTTTATTGATCTTCTATACTTTGCTACGCAGCTGTATTTGATGTCTATTGTCCTCTGATAGGTAGTATGTTTTTAAATCTTGCAATTATGAACCTACAATGTGACATGCTTAATGGTCGAGCGACAGTCCGATGACATGTAGGAACATTGTCCATGTATGACTATCAATGAATGTCATAGCCGCCTTGACATTTGCGGTATTATGAGTGATGATAGTGTTCATTTCGTGTAAAAATATTTTATGAGCAGGAACCTGCTTTAATCTGTGTAAACTGAGTGATTTAGTGTTCCCTTAGCGTAACGTGCACAGTGAAGAAAATGCCATATGATTTCGCTCAGCAACGACAAGAAAGATGCTTTAAATAACAATGTAAAAAAGGTTACGAGAAGATCATAGGCAGGCGGAAAGTAATACTCTAGATCTCGATTGATTGTAGTTTATGATTCGTTATCTAACAGGGTTTTTTTCTACACTTGCTAGACAATAATACGTTTGATTGGAAGGAGGGCAATGTGTACTAAATTACATTACGTGAATTGAAGTATATCCGACGTCGTCAGACAATCCGGTTTTGTGCACTCAAGTTTGATGTTTTGTCATTTGATGGTTAATGTTGCTCTTATCAAGCTATATATGTGTTCAGTTGTAGTTTCTTTTAGAGACAACTTTCTTTGTTATGATGTGCATCTCGTATACCAATAAGGTTCAGCAACCCTCTTTGATATATGAACGGATGATTTCCCTGGTAACCATGCATTAGTACAGATAGAAAACAGTCTCAGGCCGTGATCTAATCTAACTCCTTGTCGGTCATCTGACATATTTTACAATGCTCCAAACAAATGCGCATGCCATCTTCAAAGTAACAAACCATTCAGTGTACGTTTAATGTCAATTGGCATTTGTTGGCTGAATAACAACACCTCAATTATGTGAAAAAAGTGTAACAAAGTCCCAATACACATTTAATCTACCTAAGATGGAAAAAAACCTGGAAAAAAGCTCTTTGAAGAAAATACTTGTGTTTAGGCGATGCAAATGGCATTGACAACTTGATGATATTGCTTTTCGAGGAGAATCGATACATGATAAGACCGTACATGCATTAATATTCTTTCAACATGGCTGGATATAACTACTAATGGTCCAGAAAGATAAACGTTTGAGCATTTCATAAGGAAAAGACATTCTTGAGAATTTGTCAGTTATTAATTATTAACGTAAGACTGAGCAAAACAGTTGTGTACTTTTTATTTGCTTTGTGAGAAGGCTTGTCTCATCTACGAAAAAAAGTATTTGAAAATTCATATAACTCTTTAAAACATTATTTTCTTCACTCTGTCCTTCTTCCTTGAAAGGATAAGTTTTCAATATCATATTAGAGTAATTGGAATCAGCCAACATCGGTTTGCTGTCAAAGGTTTCAATCAAAATTGAAACTAGTGACCTTTGTGTTGTTATGGAAGACAATAGAAAGGGAACAGTGGCTTTATTACAGGCTCAGATTGACTTACATACAGAGTGAAACGGTGTTATTCTGTCCATGTGCCCTCAACATAATAACACTAGATTAATCACTTTACACTGCCTTGTCAATGCACTGAGGGCCCCCTTGAGACCCATTAAAGGTTAGACCGTTTATATGCACTTCTATACTACACTTTAATTTGACAAGTTACCAAATTGATAAGCCTAAAATGTTTCATTTCCGAAAAATAGTTCTTGTAAAATGACAGAATCTATAATGTTATTCTAAAGAAAGACCTCATATTTTGAAATGGAAACACTTGGTAAACCCTTTTACAAGGAAACAAAATCAATAGGTGATACATGGAAAACTGACCAACGTTCGGAAAGTTATCAATTCAATATTTTTAAGATTAAAGAATGAATTATTTATAATTATCTGCAGTCATTAAAATCAAATCATCAAAAATAATATATCATATTTGATTTTCATGTGGATTTGCGGAATGGTTTGTGAATATACGGAAAATTACGCCCGAGGCTCAAATAATTATGACCAAGCCTCCGACAGTTCCATCTCATTAAGTCTTCCTTATGGAGCCCGTGTCTCAAAATGTTTATCAAAATGATTTCAGACATCCCATTATTGCTTCGGCTTCTGGTCAAAATTGTCAAAATTTCGAGCGACCTCAGATTGTGTCCAAGTTTCGGACAGTTTACCCTAAATACGTTTGGCTAATTGCAAAACTTGACGGTAGGTACAGCGTCCACAAATGACCGTATTAGATTCTTTACTCGGTAATTGTAAGTAATTCATTTTGTATACAGACATTTGTAAATACATCTCTCATAAACGGGTTGAGTTACTTTGGCCATACGTGTGGTTTAATTTCGTCGTGATTACCTAGTAAGTGTGTCACAAACCAGGCAGAATGAAGCAATTACGCCACTAATTAGATCTCGTCAATGAAGAATGGGGTCTTTGATGTTTTGTTATTGCTCTCAGCAGACATTGAGCAGTCGGTAGAACGCATGTCAATTAGTCCATACACGACGTAGGGGGAATCAATTTTATAGTCCAATCGACAATATATTTTCCAAGAAAGTAATTAATACTTCGAAAGACGTACATAACAGTATGAATGGTTCCTTTCCAGGATATGGGCTTATATATACATACATACAATCATTTCGTTTTCCAGTTACCGTTTCCTTCTTACATGCATGTAATATGTTGATTATTCCCTCCTAACAAAATGGAAAGCTAGACATATTATTAACTTTGTTTGATATCCATGTAGAAGTAGGTGTAATCAGCTAGATGAGAACTATTATGTCTGTAGGGTAGTAGATTTTGTATTGCAACTGAACAAAATAACAGACGAATGAAAAATATTATCTTATTTTCATATTACAATTGTTTATGTTTGTTTGCATTCATGGATTATGTGTGGTTAAGTTTTCTTTAGTTGCTCGGTTACTCCTACTTTTTAAAAGTCAAGAGTTTACTAAATAACAATTGCCCAGAACTGTTGGTAAAGTTTAAAAGTAAAAACGATCTTTATATAATATATTCCGAAATATTGCGAATGTTTTGTCAATTTTTCAAAGGTTTTGGTATAAGTCAATCGAATTATATCGCATAGCTCGACACCATATTCTTTATCATAAAGGGTAGATTATATCTGTAACCATGCAATTTTACATAGTGTTGGGTACATCAAAGAACATAAAAGTCAATCAATTCACAGAAATACAATATTGATATTCCTTCAGTAAATATTTATTTTAATCATATAATCTTAATTCAAATGATGGCCGAACCTAATTATTCAATAAGTCACAATGATTTTAGACATAGTAGATTCCGTTTGTCATGAGCATTATACTTATAAAGGTTAAAGAAGTTGGGGGACAGATAAAGCCCAGGTAAACGATAATGTGATAATACGTTGAACACGTCTACTCGGAGAGACTGAAATATGCGGGCATTATTCATGACAAACGATAACACCTGCACATTACTCATCAGCAGTTACACGACATAAAGGTTACGTACAGTGTTGAATACACAAGGGTATGCAGTTCACTTGTCAATTTACTCTATGTTGCTGTCAGGTTGACCCCCGAGCCATGAAATGATCATAATGAGGCACCTATAAACAAGTGATATATGGTTACGATGTCAAAGACGTTAAAACACTAGATATATTTAATTTATATTGGAGTTGGGGTTTAACGTGTTTTGAACAATATTTCAGTTAATAAACACGTTAATTTATATTGGAAGACGTCTACATAGATAGTCTCGCATAAGTACATCATACATAGGCATCATCAAGCAACGATGATTAAATCCAATTCACGAATTACTAATTTTGCTACAAAATTGCCTAAGAAGGTCAACGAACAAACAAATTAGAATCAAAGATTATTATGAGCGTGTTGTTCCAAGATATGATGATGATTTCCGTCAGCGATTACACATTAGTCTGAGACTTTTAAATGTCTATTTGTCCAGATCTGTTAGAAATGTTTATACTTTTATTTGCTGATGATGTTGTCCTTATTTCAGAATCAGTAGTTGAATCATGCAATGTCCATGAGAGATAATCTGTTAAAATCTATGCTGTAGCTATACTTTGAGATTGAACTGTTTAACTCTATGTCATGTAACTCCAATGTATATGGGCCGGAGGCCTCTCATACAATAAACATCTTTGACTTTTGTCTGTTTACAGGACACTTTATCTAAAATAGCTAAAGGCGGCCAAATGAATATACCACTTGAAAAACAACTACTCATGTTCATTAAGTATCTATCAAAACAACAGCCTCTCCAAGGCATGCATATATATTTGGCTTGTGTGGATCTTCAGTTTATGTGTAATCATAAATCGATCTGCTGAAGCTGCTAGTCAACCCGAAGATTCTGTATTTGAACGCTAACTTCATTTTTCAGGTGCACTTAGAGCCATCGTTGGGAACCACATCCTTAATTTAATAAACCTAACCCAGAGCAATACATACGTCGTAAATAAATTCCCTCTGCGATTTTACAAACTGTGTAACGACAAGTTAACAACTTAACCGATGTAATGTGTGTGGCCTGGATCCGTCCATGACACCAGAGTTTTGATATATTCACGCTTGTTCATTTTGTTGCTGCAACAGACTGACCTAAACTGTATGTTTATTCTTAAACTTGTATTGTACCTAGGGAAGTCCTTAGGCATCTGTAGTAGTTTACGTTTACGTTTACGCCCTTAACAGCTTTAAGTCCTCTCTGCCTCATCTTCTTTAGGGGTCCCTCAACTGAAGTCTCCGTCCTTCAAATTCTTCAAATTCAAATTCAAAGATTGGACTTACATTTGGCTTGCAGTCAAAGATTTCTTCAATTTTTAGAAGGGACACTCTTTCCTCGCTGCACAACTCTTACAGATGTTGTCCATTGTATCACGGTATGTTTTGCAAGATTTCTCCACTGCTGTTAACATTGCAATCCAGTAAAGTTCGTGGAAATGTCAATTTTACCTAACCCTTCCACTATTGCAATCCAAACATACCTATTTTCCTTAATTGGCGGAATACATATCTATAAGTTTTAGAACAGCTGGCCGGCTCCACCTGTTTTACTGAGATTGTCTCGTCCAGTATATTTTATCACTAACTGGCAATATTTTAACTTTGCAATCCTGGAATGTCGGCTGCTTTTAATCCCGATCTTCAAAGAAGCTAAATCATTATATCTGTACGTAAATAATTTCAATGCAAACATATTCGCCTCATGATTAAATGCAACCAATTATGTAGAAAACATTTTTTAAACATTGTTTTGGATATTGCCTAAAATTATTATCAGCCGATTTGACTAAAATAGGAACCGTTCCGTTGAACTTTTTTACTGAGTTATTATGCTCAGGAGGAATAAAGGTTGTCAATTAGCATGTTCCTTTTTCATATTCATCTTAATCATATTGATTGTGTATTATTTTGCGTTTCATAAATTTTTGAATGATTTTCGTTTTCGTGACAAAAATGGTTAACACGTCATTCAGTCTACAAGAAGAAGGCAGTGCCTTATGCATTGAAAAACAAAACAAAACGTTACTAGATAACATATTTACATTGAGATTTCCCTGTTCATCCCCCTAGCAACCCTCCTTTTGCAGGATCGCATTACCTGAATGAAACCATTTCCTTCGTCCAGCTATTGGTCATTACCCTCAGAATGGCTTGATAAGGAACATATTGAGTTCATTCCTTTGAAGACAACTGTCACTTGCAATTACTTAAAACAAAAAAATTCTCAAATGAGGAACATACTGTCATCTTAATGACACTGCTGGTTTCTTTATGATATCCGCTCCTGTCGACGTGCCCTCACTGACGTTAATAATATTCTCTTTAAATCATTAAGGAAGTTTCAGGCACTCGTGTTGTCATGAACAGACAACTTTCATAGCCAAAATTAATGAATGAATTCTGATTGTCTATCATTTCCCCATGATGAGATGGGGGGAAAGTTGGCGAACGTCTGGAAGAAAGGTCGTTAAAAGAGCTAAACTTCGTGCTAGGATATCTATCTGCTCGCAGACACGAGTATGAGGATCGTTTATATGTCACCTCATTCATTCCAAACATCTGGTTTCTCGTCTTTCATTTAAGGTACCAGGAATGGTAAAGAGCTTAATAATCAAGAAGATAAAGGACTGACTTTTACGTTCTGATCAACGATTAATGCCGGTGTGTCCCTTACTATAACTACATTGTTGTTGTCAGTGCAATGGTTAATGGTTTTGTCAATGGAATGCGTCAGATCTTATTTGGATAACATGTCGCTTAGTACAGGTAATTCTATTCATATGCCCAAAAGTAAGTATACCGAACAATTAGTTTATAACCGTAATTCCACAAAATTTTACAGTATCAGAACAATAAAATCTGTATCACAATCTTTGGCTTCTGGTATATATCCACTTCAATGAACTTATTGACTTCCCCTCGTATATCTGTACTCGTGTTGTTTAAATAGATCACATATACAACATGAAAGGAGTTTATTTCGTTTCCAATTATCATGTATCAGGATATATTTACAATTTCAAAACAACAAAATGCATACTGAATAATATCTTTGACTTTTAAAATAACATTTAAAAACATATCAACTGAAAACTTGAGATTCTCTTTCTTCAAAAATGATTGTATCAGTAACTATGAAATAGTAAATCAATTGCAATTTAGCCTGGCGCGGTTTTGAGTTAGATTACATCCAAACTAGTTCGTGATAAATGTAGAAAAATAGAGCCATGGGCTCTGTAGCTCATCAGACTTTTGATAGAAATAGGTGTTGTGGTTTAGACCATGGGGTCATGGGCAGTGTAGGAAAGATAGCCTGTCCCAACGTCAGAGTTATTCACAATCAAATAAAAAAGGCCCATTGCCCATTTGGGGTCAAGGGGTCACCGAACCTACAATTCAGAATCCCCATTGTCCAAGGAGTCTACACACAACTATTAAGCTATCAAGACCTTTTGGAACTGGAGAAGAAGATGAAAGTAGGATTTTAAGGTTTTGACCCCTGTGACCCCATTTGGGGTCATGGGGTCACCAAACCTACAATTTAGAATCCCCAGTGTCCAAGGAGTCTTCACACAATTTTTCAGCTCTCTAGACCTTTTTGAACTAGGGAAAAAGATGAAATTAGGTTTTTTAGGTTTTGACCTCTGTGACCCCATTTGGGGTCATGGGGTCACCTAACCTACACTTTAGAATCTCCAGTGCCCAAGGAGTCTACACACAACTTTTCAGCTCTCTGGACCTTTTGGAACTGGAGAAGAAGATGAAATTAGGTTTTTCATGTTTTGACCCCTGTGACCCCATTTGGGGTCATGGGGTCACCAAACCTACAATTTAGAATCTCCAGTGCCCAAGGAGTCTACACACAACTATTCAGCTCTCTGGACCTTTTGGAACTAGGGAAAAAGATTAAATTAGGTTTTTTAGGTTTTGACCCCTGTGACCCCATTTGGGGTCATGGGGTCACCAAACCTACAATTTAGAATCTCCAGTGCCCAAGGAGTCTACACACAACTTTTCAGCTCTCTGGACCTTTTGGAACTGGAGAAGAAGATGAAAATAGGTTTTTCATGTTTTGACCCCTGTGACCCCATTTGGGGTCATGGGGTCACCAAACCTACAATTTAGAATCTCCAGTGCCCAAGGAGTCTACACACAACGTTTCAGCTCTCTGGACCTTTTGGAACTGGAGAAGAAGATTAAAATAGATTTTTAAGTTTTTTACCCTTGTGACCCCATTTGGGGTCATGGGGTCACGAAATCTACAATTTAGAATCCCCATTTGCCAAGGAGTATGCACATAAAATTTCAGCTCTCTAGAGTCATTGGTTCTGGAGAAGAAGTCGAAAAAGTGAAAAGTTTACGGATGGACGGACGGATGGACGGACGCCGGACGCCTTGCCATGCCATAAGCCCATCGGGTCTTTCAGACCTGATGAGCTGATAATGGCCCTAGTACTCATCAAAGATTAGATACCGTCCTTGCTGTAATGTCAATGTAACCGTCTGCTTGGTTTGACATTATTCATCATGTCAGTGACCGAGTGAGTGATTTAGTAGGACTTAACGTGCTTTCTGCATTATTTCAGGTATTTAACATGGCATTGTTGCCATATCTAACGTACACAAAAATTGGGAAAGACATATAGTAAGAGAGACGACTCTCAGTGATATCGTTATTGTGTGCACACCAGACACTGATTTGACACGTCTTAACCTTACATGTAAACGTTAACTACATTGTTTCAAAACAGACAGGACAACTTTGCAGTTACATACTCTTTTTCATTTTTCTATTGGTTTCCTTTATAGATCAAAAACAAAAAACGATTAAGACACAGTTAATGAAATTTTTGCTGCCAATTATAAAATAAAGCACTTATATCTAACGTTTGAATATCCAATTATTCTAAACCCTTGTCTCATTTTTCACGAAAGGCAGCTGATACATACCAACGAGAAACGGAAATAGAACTATTACAAGCTTGAGCCTATGGCGAGAGGACATGGTATATTTAAAGTTGAAGTTGTCAGTCTGTGAAGGAGGTAGAAGAATCCATCTATATGTATTGAATTTAATTGGACGTGTGGGCTCTTATCGGATTCCAACACATCTACCCTCCAGATGGTGCTGATACTAGGCTTAATTACATTCACATTCATAATAAAATAATCTAAAATTCCACCACTGGACTCAATACCTTAACGTGGTGTGGTGGTTTGCGTGCTTCCGTGACCCCAAGAGCTATGGCAGCTGGAGCTTTCATGCTCCTGGTAGGGACACCCAAGCTGGACAGGTCGACGGTTAGAAGCCTGACTAAATTTGAGTCCTTCTAAAGCCTGTTGTCTATCTCTCACTATGCCTTTCTTTCCCCTCATCCTTTCTCCCTTATCTCTCCACTCTCTTTTGGATGCTTGTCATCCACGTGTTTAATAACTGAAATATTGTTCAAAGCACGTTAAACCCAATTCACTCACTCACAAATTTAAAATCGAGAACAATTAATTACGCAAGAAATATATATATATATATATTATATGAATTCAACATTTGTAATAAAATTAAAAACAATTAAGTGTTATTACCTATAAAGTTGTATCTGCTTTATCGTTTCGAATCGAAAAAAACATTATTGTTAAAAAACACCTGTTGATTGTGTAATGAAAACTACAAAAAATGTGGAATCGATCCCAGCAAAAAATGGAATCGTGTCTTCATTTAAGATAAGTGTCGCCAGTAATATATTTTCTGATTTTGTCAAATAAAAAATATTTTCCTTCGCATCTCAAAATGATTAAAAAAAGAAAGATGCAATTAGAAACCTATAAAATGCGAAACCACGCATTAGCGATTGTTCTGAGAACGTGAAGTGTGTCCTCAAGTACACGACTGTAGAAATCAATGGTGTTTAAGGACACAAGGTGAATAGGACGTACACTGGGTGATGTATTTGGTGCCAGGCTTTCCAGCGGGGCAAATCAATAGAGATAGGTGTTCAGTAATCTTGGCTTAAAAAATAGATGCGGTCAACCGAATGGTCAAACAAAATGAACCGGAAATACTTGATGAATCACCAGGAAAGAAGGCGTAAGGTAATGTTTGATATATTGTCATGGAAGAAGGCAGATAGATGATTGAAATATGAGATATTACTAATCACCTCAGTATTGGTGTCATGTTTCTGCTGACTTCAGCCAACAAAGTAAAATGTCACATCAGATCGTCTAACACATCATCTGTGGTAGAGGTGAATAAAGTTTACACTAAAGTCATCGCCTCATAATGTAGGAGTAAAATGGTAACAGCATTTCTATTTTTCCGTGTTAAAATTCATGATCGAGTTCGTATTTAACAGGTTTTTAAACTTATTTTAGTTATTTAACACGTCAGAAAAGTCAACAGATGTCGATATAAAGAATACAGATAACGAAACTGATACATGACCATTTTAAGCATTTGTAGTACTTGTTGCGGGAGTTTTAAAAACCAGCTGAGATAGTCGTTAGTCCTATTTAAAAACAAATTTTAATGGTTTTTCAACTCTATGACATATACGATGAGCAGCATGCATAGCATTAAATGCCCATCAATACATCATTGAACGAAATAGTGAACTTTTGGATTTTCTATAAAAGCCACAATAAGTGTAGGTTTCAATAATGTCTTACTAACTATGGAGCTATAAATACAGGTAAGCGATAAGCAAGGTTGTTACAAACAAGTGCATTATCTTTTTTGAAATTGTTTCAAATTCAAATTTGAAAATCTTCATGCATGGATTAATTTTGCTATGGTTGCCAATGATGAGTTCACCTTTTTACTTGTAAAACACCTGTTATCATTTTCAAATGTGAGACCAAATACCATAATTCATTGAAACCTATTCTTTTTCTAGATTTCAATCATAATCCAAACACATATATGCTAAGAGTGTGCAATTACAGGTGTAAGATTTCAGGTTTCTGAATGAGGACGATCAGACTTGCGGCTAGAGACAGAAATACCGCTGATTCTTTTACATACTTGGAGGCCTTTGGAATAAGACTACATTTCCAATTCCTCGATTTATTTTGATTAAGTAAATCTATTAAGCGGGCGAAGATAGATAAAATACTATGTACGTTTTATATTTTGGTGCGACTTCACAATTTAAATAAATACAACTACATGTATATTTGTAGTTTAATCACATATATTCATAGATAATAAATAATGTTGAAAAACAACTATAGTGGTTTTTTGAGTTCGACCGATAACTCATTCTCACCCAACCGAGGTAGCTCCGTCATAAATTTCTATACAACCTCTGTCTTAATACGAAGTTTTTCTCGGTCTTCCGGCACTCTTCCCTAGCGGGAAAATATTGCAACTTAAACTACCTGGCTATATTTCAGCCAATGAAAACAACGAATGCATGAACAGCATATTTGATGTCACACAGGCCTGTGCAATGAAACAGTCGGAAAATGAGGCGTTTGTGAACTGTAAAGACGACTCAAAGTGCAAGGTGCGTATTCAAATAAAGTTTAGCTTTAGGGAAGCTTACGGAAATAACTTTTAGATTGGAATGATAACTTTTGAAACGCCGTCGCTTATTGCACAACTAACTTTGATTGCATTCAAGCAAAGTTCTACATTTCGTGCACAAGAAACCTTCGAATTAAGAAAGAGGTTGTATAGAAATTTATGACGGAGCTACCTCTGTTGGGAGTGAATGCCGATTACCATGAAAATTCCAAAAATACATGTCAAAAAGTTAACAGCGAGTTAAAATTTGAAGCATGCTGAAAAAAAAGTGAAATTTAGCCAAGTACTTGCACAATTGAATTTTAATTGTAGTAGACATGCGAAAATTAAGGCAAAATTGTTAGTTATGTTCTTCCATACTTTATGAAAAATTTAAATAAATGTTAGGCAGTGATCGTGATCGTCCGACTTTACACACTCTCTACAGGCTTCCAGTGATGGTTAATTTGTGGTGCAGTGATCGGAAAACGGTATTACACTCTTATGCGTAAATGAGTAAAGACGATCTAACTGTAGTAGGAGTTTAATAGAAGTGTCTGAATCGATTGAAACTCTAAAACATGGTTATGAGAAGGGACTAACAACCTGTGTTTCTTTAATTATTATTGAGGTCAGAATATCACGGAGAAGTTCAGCTGTCATTAGTGTTATAAGGCTTTTGTCAGGAGAAGCATTCGTCAGCAACATCTGAGGAAGTATGAAGGAGCTTGACACCTCGGTGGCATGAATGGGCGGAGTTATTATACAAATCAATCGATTCTTTGAAAGAAAACAATATGTCAATGGATGTCCTTACAAATGTACAGAACGCTATGCACACTTTGAGTTTAATGGCCCCTTGGTAAAACGGGAAAATGCCAAAATTGCTCCCGAAGGATTCTTGACTTACTTGCACATTCTAGATCAAATATCATGTAAACTGGAATGTCTTTGAGACCTCATTGCATTTTTTTTTTAAATTATTGAAAATCCATTGTACCGCAACGAAAAAAATTAAGGAAACATATTTTTTTTTTTTCTGTACAAACTTCTTTCAAAGTAATCAACATCTTTAAAGTGACACAGAGTATATTTAACAGGATTTCATGTGGCTTAGAAAACAGCCAAAATAAAATTGGTCCTGTGTTAAATTCAAATATCATTCCTAAATTTATCTCTAAAATGTCTCGAAATTGGATTTTCATTTCACATCAGGATTAGCAAAATGACTTAGAGCACTACAAACAGATAGTTTCCTTTTCATTTACTGGTTTTAGAGTATAAATTACAATATAAACCTGTTTATTAAATCTCTAGAATCCCGCCGGGGGCCGGCAACTTTGTCTGCAGTAGAGAACTGTTCTACGCGCAGTCAGGTTTGGGTGCAATGCTACTTTGAATTTCAGTGCAGTACCACCTATGGTTCGCTAACTCCAGCGGTGCTCGCAGGTTTCAACGCAATACATAGCCAAAATGGTGTTGCGGGCTTTCTCCCTGCATTATTACTAGCAGCCGGTATATAAGTGAAATACTTTTGAATGCGGCGGTAAACCCCACATCACCTCACCTCACCTATATTATCTCTATGATGAACTGATAAGCTTTTCATAGACAACCACTACTTCTCGATCAAATTACACTGTTTCGAAGTTTGACATATTTGACCCCTACAACATTCTCTGTGCCCATTTAAAGTCACTGTGCACTTAATCAATGCTTTCGTGTTGAGGGAGTTTTTCTGAGAAATTCTATGTACAAGAATAAGAATCATGCCGTATTTCGAATTTTTGCACGAGAAACCAGACAATCAAATTATAAGTTAAAGACTAGCTATTATACACACGATCGGTGACCCTTTGTCAGTTCTACTGATTGATTATTGACATCAAAACGAAACCCAATTTAAATGCTATTTACGCCAAGATAGAGTAGTAAGTGAACAAACTTTATGCAGTTGCACAACGTGCATGTCTCATTTTAAATCATGGCATGCTGCTGGGCAATTACTGTGCACTTCAGACACACAAAGCTTTAGAAAGTCAAATTATAATCGAAGAGAATTCCAATACCGATACTCGCTGGCCAACCACCAAAAGAAGTTTTTAGCTAAAAACTTAGGTTTAACCCAGCTAACAGAAATAAACGTATTCTGAAAGTTTCTTTAAAAAACATTGTCTAAAAACATCACTAAACATTTTGGCCATACGTTTTGTTAAAACGGTTTTATAATGTCTACATGTATCTGACACCAAATAGAAACGTAAATGTAAAAACGTTTTAAAAAACCTTTCAATTGTGTTATAATAAATACGTTGGTGAAACGTTTTAAAAACATTACGAACAAACCATTTTACATTTTCAACCAATAACAATTAAAATATAGTTTTAAATCTAAGAGTTTTGGATTGATTTGTTTTATAGAATTTCTTTTGTATATATATATATATATATATATATATATATATATGTCCGTTTTACTGTTTACTGTAAAAGCTAGCAATTTAAGTATGATATATTTGGGTAGAGCAATATCTACGTCGCATTAAGCTCAAAGTGCGGTCAATATAGAAAAAAAAAGATGTCATGATAAACTTAATTATAGACGAGACATTATAAAGTAGTTTACTGTTTCACTTAAATTCAGCGGGAATGCCCCACCATCACGATTTCAATTTCATAAAAGAAGCAGTATCCGTCGCGTTGGCTCGAAGAGATCTGCATCATACTATCGCTGTCCTTAGAAACTTTATAATTTATTTGGAGTGCATTTTTTTAAAAATGACAACTTATGTATAAACATTCATCTTCTTTTCATTGTAATTAAAATCACAGCACCATACACAATGAATATATAACATAGACAGCCACGTGCATGCATGTTTTCGAAGACATCCCCGACAATGTAGTACTGTAATAAAAATATTTGAAATTCATGACTATTAAATGAACTAACATCGTCAAATAATGCATTGAATCTCTCGTTTAACATTACAGAATTTACTTTAATAATACGCATAACTTGTATTTTGGAAATGTATTAAGAAATCCCAAAACTTCTTCACTTAGCTAGGCTTACGGTTTGGCGTAAATTGTTTACAACTGTGACCTTTAACTTCACTCTTTTTCATTCCGTAAATATTTTGTTTACATGATTGGTCATTCCATGATTTTTTTTAAAATTTAAGCTTCCCAGCCGTATGTGCCAGTCGAAAGATCTATAGTTTCCAATAGATTTTGTTTTTACACAGTATTGAATTTTGAAAAGAAAAAAAACACGCCAAAATCTATCACCACACATAACAGAAAGAGAGTTATTCTGTAATATTAAAACAATTTCGCATTAATTCATCAGTTCTATGAATTGAAAAAGGACACAGTAGAAACTGTAAGTTAAAACCACAAGGGGATATCTTGGCCTCGCTGCGATGTACTTTTTAGTGTTTTCATTATCATACATCACAAATTCTCATCTTTGATATGACGTAGAACAAGACGTACGTAATAAAATCACTTTTCGCGCCATCACAAATGCTCATGACGTCATATTAAACATGACGTAACGATTACGTCACAAGCGAGTACTTGGCCGCCATGTTTGACGATGCCGAAGGGAATCAATGTTTACATTGCGAGTTATTGGCACTGGCACATCTCCGATTCTTCCTAAAGCCTGAGGTAACTTGTTTAACAAATTTTATGTATACTTTCTATCATTATAATTATAGCAATCTACAAACTTCTGATTTATGATCATCGTTACGATAAATAGCCTAGTATCTATTATCGCGGCACGTGAAAAAATCGGAAATGCGGAAATACCGCGACCCCTATCGGCTGTTTACTTATGAAAATGATGTCAACAACTCGACAAAAAGGTTTATTTCACGGTCATGTCTCGTCTTTGAAAACAATACGACCCCTACCACTGTTGAAATCATTTAGTTAGAAAACGTACTTCTCTCAGGGAAATCCATCGACCAGCAAAAGGTCGTCTGCATATTAATGTTTCTAAAAACAATCCGGAAGTGACGTTTCACACACTATTGGCGCAGTGAATGGGGTCTTATTTATGGAAAGCTTTTAAGGTATAAAAAATCATAACCGTCCATATTCAGGGCGCCTGTTGAAAAAATAATTTCTGGAGTAAATAAAAATGTGTACCAAATCCATTTAAATTTTTCACAGGTGACTTTTTATTGTTTTGTACATGTTTTCAAAAGATATTTTTGATGAGTAAAAAAATTATTTTTCTTTCAAAAATTGAAAAGGTTGAAATACATTTCCTCCATTGAAACAATTTTATTTGGAATGGTTTAAAAAAACAAATTCTCAACTGTAAGCAATTTTCAAAGAATAAAAAAAAACCATGGTAGCATTTAAATATTTATTAATATATATATTTCAGGATCCTTTTGCTGTAAATGTAAATAGGGGACTTACATTCAAAAAAGTCAGGAAGCAGTATTTGACAGCAAAATTGTCAGTGCATTTGAGGCCACACAAGCTGGTGTTTCAGTGTATCGGGCAGCTAGACAGTATGGGGTGCGGGAGTCTACCCTCATAGACAGAACCAGGGGTAACATTGCCTTACAGAGTACATCGGGTCCAGACAGGATTTTTTCTCAGAAAGAGGAGGACACTTTAGTTAATCACATTAAGTACATGGCAAGTATTGGGTATAGGTACACTAAGTCCTTTGCCCAATATCTTGCTTCAGATTAGGCCCGCTCTTTGGGCAGGAAGGTTGACAATAAACCATTCAGTGACTGTTGGTTCTATTCTTTTATGACGAGGTGGCCTACAGTCAAACTATCTAAACCTCAAAAGTTGAGTTTAGTGAGAGCTCAGTCCTCTTCTAGGGAGGTCCTTGACGGCTACTATAAAGAATTGTCTACCATCATGACAACTTGCGATCTTAGAGACAAGCCAGAAAGGATCTACAACATTGATGAGACTGGTGCCAACACAGAGCACAGTCCGAGTAAAGTCCTGTGTGATGCTTCCGATGCACAACCCCAGGCTACCGCTATTACCTCTCCCAGGTCATACACTGTTACCATTATTGGAGGAGGGAATGCAGCAGGCAACTACATTCCACCCTACTTTATTTTTCCTGGTAAGCGGTGGAATTCTGACTTCCTCATGGGAGCACCACCCTATTCTGATGGAGAGATGTCCGACAGTGGATGGTCCAATAGGGACATATTCTACAACTACCTGACTAAGCACTTTGTGAAACATGCCAAGATTTCAGCTGGGGAAGGCACACCAACGCTCATCCTAGTTGATGGACATAAATCCCATATTTCACTGAAACTGGTGGACTGGGCGAGAACACATAACATTATTAAGGATTCAGCAGAAATGCTGAATCCTTATTGTTATTGGCGTGTTTTTTATTATTATTATTATTATTATTATTATTATTATTATTATTCCACGATTCTTGTGTACAAAATTCAGACAAAACTAGCAACTCTATTACAACCAAACTTTACAATCTTATAGCCCTTACAAAGACCTCGCGACACGAAGCTTTTCAGCCAATTCGGACATTGCATTAAAGGCTCAGTACCACTCAAACTTTTCAAAATTAACATTGGAATTTTTTTCAAAATGTACTTAGAGACTTGAAACTTTTTTTAAACGATGCGCAATAACATTTCAAGCAGAAAAGTAAATCATGGCAAATTCGTAGCATGAATACTTTCGCCGCCATATTGCTTTTTTGGATTTTTTGAAATTTCCGGACCCCATGCATCTTTGAAATGTATCACCTCTGAAGATACTTGCGTCTAAGAGCTGAAAATCTCCAAGAATGTAGCTGAGACATTGGGAATTTCAGGGTGATTCAGATTTTGATGAAAGTCAAATATTTATTCCTCGGCAAGCCTTCAAAGTCGGGCGACTTTGCTCGTTTTAGCATATTCAAGGGCAGATAACTCAAAAACCTACCCGTCGAACTTCATGAATTTTGCATGAGAGTTAGACGTGAACAAGGTCTTTAAGAATCAAGCACAACATCGATCGCGAACAGTCATTTCAGTTCACAAGAGAGAGTCAAAGTTTGCATCATACTATATGTCAATTAAGTGCGTTAGCAAGGGTTAAATTGCAAACAGTTGAAGGAAAACATCAATATTGAAGAACGGTCAAGACGTGTGACATGTCCAAATGCAGGTACATGCGCTCTTGCGTGTGTGAAAGGGCAAAAGTTGACAGAAATACTCTACATTGCTCTTGTATCAAGATTCTCTAAATGCGTTAGCAAGGGTTAATTTGAAAAGTTGAAGGAAAACACCCTTCCTGTCAAGACATGCGACATGGGGCAAAAGTTTGAAGAAATACTCTTCGATGTCTTATGAATTATCACGTAATTGACAGTCTAGAGAAGGCCGAAATGGCTTTATGCAGCAGAAGTCCGTACGACTGGACGTATGGACAGCGTGCGCGAGATGACCAAATGCACACAAGTGCGGCAAGAGCTGTCAAAATCTGATCAGACAGGCAGAGAAGCGAGCAAAAAAGCCTGCCTGACTGATCTGAGCTGACTGACTGACATAGTCTTGATTATTTATATATATAAAGATCCTCAACCTATGTACCAGCATTCGGGAACTATATTCCAGTGTCGGCAAAGCACCTGATCACGCTGAAGGAAAACACTAGCCCTTTTTCAACTTTCAAACCTCTACTGCCTCCCCTCCAGATACCCCTCACATTTTGATCTTGTTGCTTTCTTGCCTCAACTGGCAGCAGGCCGTGTACATCGAGTAAACCTCACTTCCGCTCATATGTCTCGCTACGTACTGAAAACGTATACAAAACGTCATTTTCCTTCAGAATACGGCTAAATCAACTGCAGTGCACTAAAAATGTCTTCAAAACGCTATCTAAACTTGGAAAAGCACTTATTTTGCCCCCCAAGAGCCACGGGTGCTCATATTTCGCTGAATCCTGTCATTGTCGTCGCTTTGCGACTATATTTCTTTTTCTTCTTCCACCAACCACCAGCCATGTTACTCAACCCCTTGATGTGGCAGTATTTGGGCCATTCAAGTCCATGTACCATCGTGCATGTCAATCCTTCTTACAAAGACATCCAGGGATGAAGATAACCAAGTATAATGTTGCAAGCATATCATCTGTTTCATATGCCATATTGCTTTTATTGACTTTTTGAGATGCATCTTTAAAAATCTTCTTCTCTGAAGATACTGGCATCTAAGAGCTTAAACTCTCCAATAATGTAGCTGAGACATTGGGAATTTCAGGGTGATTCAGATTTTGATGCAAGTCCAATATTTTTTCTCACCACTGCTTTGCAAAAACCGCAATATGCTTAGGAGATAAGGTCAGATGAAACTTGCTGCAGTACCTTAATGCATGCTCTAATCCTCATGAAACTTTCAGGGAAGCTGGCTAACATCACTATGTTTCTACTGAATGTGTTTTTTTTGCGCTGAATCCTTTTGTCGTCGCTTGCGACTATATTTCTTTTACTCTTTCCTGATAAAAAAGGAACTCATCAGAAGACAGCTAACTGTTTTCCTCAAATTCGTAGGGGAAACGGAATTTATTGCCCGAAAACGCCTTGCCTGTTAGCTGTTGTTTTGATCTTCGGACAAAAGCTTAGCCCCACCTGTATATTAGTTGACCCTTATCTGCATATTCAAATATGTGTGTCGGACACATAATTAAACAGTCGTAACGCGAAGCATTCGTAAAATAACCACTTTTATCAAAATATTTAAGCAATTTATCATGCATACGATAAAAAGCTGTTCTTTTTATTCAATTAGGGTTCTTATGCAAATAATTCAAGCACAAGTGTCAATTTATAATATCTTTCTTCCATATGAAAAAAATATCTTAGTCAACCATGCCCAATTACAATAGTGGTATCAGCATATCGATGACGTAGCTAAAACAACCAATATTTCGTAAGTGTGCGCGCAATAGTGCCCATATGCATAAGTGTACCACATCAGATTATATCGTAACTGTACGAAAATCTTTCAAATTATTGTGTCAATATTATGAAATATGCAATTCTCTTTAAACATAGGGCTGCTAAACTCGGAGGACGAGGCGGAGGACCGGGGAGGCAGGGAAGAGTAAGAACCACCCAAAATGAATGACGGTGGTCTAGCTGGCTCCAACAGGAGAACTCATCTTACTCTCAGGTAACCACTAATGATAAATATTATAAATGATGATCGATGAACGCTTCACGCCTTATTTGTATATATAGGAAGAACTCAAACGAATTGAAAAACAGTGCTGTCGGGTATAGCTACGCACCTTAGTGATACACGATCATTCATCCGCGAAAAATACAAAATATGGGTTAAAACCACTTCAATCTCAAAAATTAGATTTCGTTGATAATATAATAATAATACCCCCGCGTTACAGCGTAGCATGATCCCTAGATGTGCCTTTTGAGGGTTAGACCAACAAATGATTTTAATTTTTTGTGGTTTCCATGGAAACATGACTAAAACAGTGAATCTATGACCAAGTCCTTTATCCGGAATATATCTTCTAAACTATACATGCTATCTTCACTAACTTCATACACTTAACACCCATAATCCATAGGTGTGCCTTTTGAGAGTAAGACCAGCAAATTATTTTTATTTTTCGCAGTTTTTATGGAAACATTACTAAAACAATGACTCTCTGACAAAGGGCTTTTTCCTGAGCATATCTCCTAAACTATACATTCTAGCCTCAACAAACTTAATACACTTATCAACCATGATCCCTTGGTGAGCTTTTTGAGGGTTAGTGAGTGAGTGAGTGAGTTGTTTAACGCCGTTTGGGCAATATTACAGTCATTAGCGGCGTGAGATTTAATGAAATGAAATAAACTAGTGTCCAAAAGAAACGATACCACCTGTTTGCAACGACAGAAAAGAAAAACTAAACAAAGCAGAAGTTTAGGATTAGTGTTATTCTTTTGAGAAATTCTTTCACAACATCTGTACACAAAATCATTTCAATCAAATCTGTACAATCAATATGACAAGCCGTTAAAGATCGGTGGGGTCGAAAAATAAACATTTCGTTAGAACACTGATCACAGAAACAACGGGAAATGACACACCACACGTCTAAAAGTCAAGTCAGTAGCGGATATGTCCACCGTGAGCATCAATACATGCCTGAACACGCCTGCGGACTGATGACGTCAAACGTCTGATGACGTTGGGAGTGATTCGTTGCCATTCCTCGAGGAGACATCGTTCCAAGTCCTGCACGTTGACTGGAGGCACATGGCGACGTCGGATTCGCCGATCGAGGTGGTCCCATAAGTGCTCGATGGGATTCAAGTCCGGTGAACATGCGGGCCATGGCAAAACGTGTACGTTGGCGTTGGCAAGGAAGTTCTGTGTCAATCTTGCTGTGTGTGGCCTTGCATTGTCATGTTGGAAAATGATTCCACGAGGCTGTTGCTGAAGAAAGGGCACCACAACAGGCCGTAAGCTGTCATCACGATAACGCTGTGCATTCAGGTTGTGACGTCACCACATATGCCACCCCAAACCATTAACCCTCCACCTCCAAATGGCCGGACCTGTAGGACACAGTTAGGCGCCAAACGTTCACCAACTCTTCGGTATACAAGCTGCCGTCCATCGTTTTGGAAAATGAGGAATCTGCTCTCATCAGAGAACATAACACGTGCCCACTCCCGCCGTTGCCAACGTAGAACTCGCCTGGCCCATATCAGTCTGTCGTGCCGGTGTCGAGGCGTCAGGTGCGATCCGCGGTAGGGATGACGTGGCCGGATACCATACTGCCGTAGTCTCCTGTAGACTGTCTGTCGACTGATCCTGTGTCCCAGTGCTGTCACCGCCGTGGATGTCGCTGTTACGGTGCGGTTCCTCAGGTGTAATACCCGGATGTAACGATCCTCACGGGGCGTGGTTACACGTAGTCTTCCACTCCTGGGCCTGTCTGACGTATGACCTGTCAGACGTAACCGCTGCATCAACCTGGTGATAGTGATCCGTGCGCAGCCCAACTTTCTGGCGACGTCGACATGTTACGCTCCTTGTTGAACCATTCCAACGGCTCTCTCTCTCTGGATGGCTGTCAGACGTGGCATATCTTGTGGTTTTTTTGTTGCTGTGATATCAACGTGTCTGATCAGTCGTTTTATACAGTTTTCATGCACGTGTAGAACATGCTAGAGCGGGGAATGTCACTTTCACGTCAGTTACGTTTTTTCCCTGAAGTGATCAAGTGTTCCCGGTATTTTTTATGGACTATGCTGTGTTTGGGATGTGCAATACGAATTGGCATGTTTTCATACTAACAATTTCACTTAAAAAAAAAAAAATTGGAAAAAAAATTGGTATCGTTTCTTTTGGACACTAGTTTAGATTGCAAAAGCAAAAACGTGATCGGCACGAAGGCTGTAAAAACATCAGCAAAATATCACAGAGTTGGTTAAAAGCTGATATAGAAAGTTTAAAATTCTACAACTTATCAAATAGATTGATTTCCTTTGGATAGCATAAAATACGGTGTTCACCGAATTGATTAAAAAAATGTGAAATTGAAACATTTGGATAAAATGTTTCCCTTACTTGTGCAGTGTCCCAGCACTCGCACAGGATGTGCTTAACTGTGAGGGGACACTGACATGGAATACACACAGGGGGGTCTTCCCCCTTTAAAGGTGAGGGGAGGTGAGTTGGTGTTTAACGCCGCTTTCAAGATTATTTCACTTGTATCGCGGCTGCTAGTATTATAGCAGGGAGAAAGCCCGCGACACCATTGTGGCTATGCATTGCGGTGAAACCTGCGAGCATCGGCTGGAACTAGCGAACCATGGGTGGTACTGCACTGAAATTCAGTGTAGCCTTGCACCCAAACCTGACTGTGTGTAGAACAGTTCTCTACTGCAGACAACGTTGCCGAGCCCCCCTTTAAAAGATATGAATGAGTGACATAGGTTTTGAGGGTTAGACCAACAAAGAAAGCCAGACTATAGTTTGAAGCGGGGTTATGTGTGTTGTGGTCGCTTCTTTACTTGTTAATAATAATTGATAAAGCGACCCCCCCCCCCCTCCCCCCCTCCCCCCCAACACCCCACCCCTTTCTTATTCCAATACGTGGGCATGTGTAGGCTAACGATACGCAAGCAGGGTTTGAATACACATAACATCTACATTATTGTCGTTCTAAAACCTATCCTTTGTCAGTACAATCGCCACCACTTGACTCAGTCCATTATCGTGGTGTGGTGGTTTGCGAGCTTTAAGAGACCCCAAGAGCTATGCCAGCTGGACAAGTAGACGGGTAGAAGCCAGACCAAATTTTAGTCCTTCTTAAACAGGCTGTCTACCTCTCACTATGCCTTTCTTTCCGTCGTTTTCCTTATCCTTACGATCCCTTTCTCCCTTGTCTCCACCGCTTGACTCACTACCTTATTGTGGTGTGGTGGTTTGAGTGCTTCTGTACTGCTGTCAGGGTTGTCAGGCAGAGTGGAGAATTTCTCTGTCCCCACTGCCAACATGAGTTGACTGTGAAATGAAAATATTATAAATATGTTACCTTTTGTTTGGAATTCATGAATATTGCCCAAATCAAAAATTAAAATGGAAAGACTGATCTGGAAATGACTGGAAAGGGAAGAAAAGTTAGTGGAGATTCGTTTGTGGTAAGAATAGGAAGATTGGTATGTCGGCCAACATTGGACTCAATACCTAATAATTCGTGCTTCAGAGACCCCAAGAGCAATGCCAGCAGGAGCTTACATGCTCCTGGAAGGGACACCCAAGCTGGACAGGTCGACGGGTAGACGCCAGACCAAATTTAAGTCGTTCTAAAACCTGTTGTCTATCTCTCACTATGCCTTTCTTTCCGTCTTTTCCCTCATCCTGTCGGGGCAGCGCGTATGGCAGCTGCGAAGAACTACAGGGAGCAGCGTGTATGGGCTGCAATGAATATAGTAGATTGTATAACTGAAGGGCAGTGCATATGGCAGCTGCAATGTAAGATAAGGGTACCCAAAAAAAATTGGAAACAGAAATGGTTATTGGAAGAAAGGTGTAGTTGGGGATGGAGGGTGGGTGAGCAAGTAATTTGTAATGCTTAAAGAGGCAGAAGTACCTGGGTAATTGCTTAAGTACCCTAATGGAAGTGACGTACTTCCAGTTGGGTGAATGTAAAAGTAGGTTGAATATAAAAAGAAACTAAAACGTTAAAATTGTTGTTGCACAAACTAAAATTAGTAATTCTCATTTTGTGCAACAACAAAAGACAGAAGGCATGAATAGATATATAATATGATTTAATACATGTTTGGGAATATACATATAAAAATATATATTTGGGGGCTGGTTCGGATTAGAATGTTGATGAAGCAGGGCATAGTGAAGTTACGGGGTTGTAAAATACCTGACGGAGGTGTAATATTGGCATGTGCCTTGGGGGACAAAAGATATTTGTACAGAATAGCTGAATGCCCAAAACGAGGTGTAAAATACCGAGAGCCCCCAAGGTATTGAAAGAAAACCTGTATGGATTGATTAATGACAGTATTTATCTTTTACAGGAAGAAGAGGAACAGGTTGGAGTGGAATCTGTTTAGACGATATACGGGAAGAGAGGCAAAATGATAATTAAAATAAAGGGGTTTATATAGCTGACAACAGGAGATTAACATGTAAAGCAATTGCAGGTAATAACATACGTGTACTAAATACAAAAATGCAAAAGTAATTGAATGGCTAAACACACATGGAGATTTGAGCTTGTCTCAAGACAACTTCAGGAGTACGAATGTATCTGGTAAAACAGTCTGACTGCCATCTGCCAAGAGTTTTGATCAAGTGATCTTCGAGACGAGCTTTTGCTGCAGAGGTTGCCGCCCCAATCCTGAAAGAGTGGCCTGAGTAGAGAGCGGAATTCAAACGGATTTGTTTCAAGACTACACTTAGATCCCTTAGGAACATTGCCCTGCTGTAGGCCGTGTTGCCTGCATTCACGAACAAGGGATCCGACAGGGTTGCTCCACACATGGGTCGAGCACGTAGAAGGTTATGCATGCACTTCACAGGACACAGTTCTTTGTTGGTGCTAAACAAGGACACATCCACTCCATGACGAAAGGGATCTGTTTTAGATGCTTTTAGGGTTAATGTGCATCTACCCCTCGGTAGGTCCACAGACACATCACTCAAACATAGGTTTACTGCCGGATTAAACACGGGACCACAGGTGATTTCTCCGCACCTTAAGAAACCAAAGAAGGCCACCACACACATACACTCCAAAACAAGATAATTGAACATGTTGAATACTCCCGCTCTTAGTCGTCTAAGTTGCACAGTATGCTATAGGTAATGGGAAGACGAGATTTCTTGTTAACGCTCTTTAGACGCTTATATCCCCGGAGGAGAGTCTGTAGTCTATTCATAGATCCCACATGGATGTTATCAAAGAGTGTGGGAACTCCTGCTTCAAGATAGGTAAATCGGATGCATGCTAGGTAAGTTTTCACAGTATCGTGTTGCAGTTTAAGGTGAGAAAAACAATGAGCTAGGAAATACTCTAGCAGGGTTTCACTGACAGATGGGAGGCCTACTTTGTACAAAGTAGTGTGCAGGTTGAACATCAACTAGAAGTAGAGATACTTTTGATAGCCTGTAGCGTAGGTAGCTCTTGTATTGGAACTGATGGCTGCTGACCAGAGCTGTTGTAGATTGTGATTTAGTTCCACATGATGTAGCAGCTGTTGGGGCACGGCGTTGGTCTCCGGTCGGCAGATGGAGCGAGTTGGCGGAACCTGGTCATCTGGAATCGTGAGAGAGAGTCAGCAATGTCATTTTTGTGGCCTGGTACATGTCTAGCTTTAACTAAGAAGTTCCCAATAGCAGACTTCCATGTTAAGGTGCGTACGAGAGACATTATGTGAGGACACTTAGAACGGCCCTTATTGATGATACTAACAGTAGCTTCATTGTCACAGAAAAAGGTAACACGCTTCTTGCACCACTGTTCCCCCCACTAGACTGTGGCTACAACTATTGGGAAAGGCGATAGAGGGTTTGGCTGGCATGAAATAGTGTAAGTCTTCCCATTTTTGTGCAAACCAGTGATTCTGAAAAAATCCACCATGACTAATGGAAGACGAAGCATCTGTAAACAGTTTGAGTTGTGGTGCTAGGGTAAGGTGGTCGTCATGAAAAAAAGAAATCCCATTCCACTGCTGTAGAAACATATCCCACAGACTAAGTTCGCTGCGACATGCTTTAGACAAAGTCACATGGTGGTGAAGTTCAGAAACACTGGTAGACAACTGAATAATGTAAGAAACAAAAGAACGCCCTGGTAGCACAACTCTAATGGAAGACGAAGCATCTGTAAACAGTTTGAGTTGTGGTGCTAGGGTAAGGTGGTCGTCATGAAAAAAAAGGAATCCCATTCCACTGCTGTAGTAACATATCCCACAGACTAAGTTCGCTGCGACATGCTTTAGACAAAGTCACATGGTGGTGAAGTTCAGAAACACTGGTAGACAACTGAATCATGTAAGAAACAAAAGAACGTCCTGGTAGCAGAACTCTACTAGCATAATTCAGATGTCCTAATACGGATAAGAGTTCTTTCTTGGTACATTTCGTCCGTCCTTGGAAGGAAGAAATGATCTCTCTCAAACGATGTAGCTTGTCCATAGAAGAATTGCAGTCATAGTAATAGAGTTCTGGACAATACCAAGATATTCTAATTCAGTCACGGGACCCACATGTTAAGTTCAGCAAATAGACGCTTTAAAATCTGCATGGTCTGTTTAGCATCATATCTGGGACTATCGATTGTCAAAAATCGTCCAATAAGTGCAAAATAAAGCTCACATTGCACTTGTTCTGTAAGATCCAACAGATAGCTTGCGACAATGTATCAAAAATGACAATGTATCAAAACTAACGGGACTTGATCTGCATGCAAAGGCCAGTCTGGTGTAGAAATAGTAATTAGTTTCCCATTTGAAACCAAAAAAGGGCCAAGCCTTGGAATAAAGAGGAATTTGCTTGAAGGCATCACTTATGTAGACTTTACACATCCAGGCTGCTATTCCGGCCACCTTGATTCTCGAAACAGCTTGATCTATAGTGACGTAGGACATTGAACACAAGTCTTTGTCGATTAAGTCGTTGATGCTGGGCACATCTGATTTGTGAGGGGCTAAGAGATCCAGGATAAGACGGGGTTTTAGGCTGTATTTACCGATCGCTAAGCCAAGGGGGCTAATTCTATGTACAGGAAAAGGGCTATGTGAAAAAGGTCCAATGACATAACCGTTTTTAACTTCATTGTTAATAAGCTCAGTCACAACATGAGATTTTAGACGGGCACTTAGGTTATTAGTGCATTCATGAGAAGCAGTAGGTAGAGGGTCCACTTTAGGATCGAAACCATTTGTGATTCCTTCAAGCAAATAGTTGACGAAAGTGTTATCAGGATGATCTGACAGATGCAGCTGCAGGGATGACACATGAGTGGGCACAAGAGGGTAGGGTAGTCACTCTGGTTGTCTTTGCCAATCTTTACAGTGAACACACACATGGGCAAAACTACACACAGCACGCCGGCATCCCATGTCATTGAAATGGTTGCAGATTTCACGAGTGCCATGTCTAACACGATCCCGTCCCCGAATGTCTGCTCCAGGGGCCCTGTTTATACAGACTGATGGTTGGACTTGAGCAACTTGAGGACACATTTCTGAGGCAAGGGTGACACTGCTGCATTTCCACATGTCCGAGCCCTTTTTCCTGAAGTTACGAGAGCCCAAATATTAATGTCCCGCAGGCCCCAATTCATTGGTACCCCTTTCTCGGCATAAGCAGTAATGCGAGCTTCCTCCATAGTACCGGGATAACATGATGCACGTTTGCTGGTGCACGTCAAGTTGCCGTAATTTGATAGCATCATCACCACACAATAAACGTTTGAAGGTATCAAAGGCCTCCAAAAATTCGGGAAAGGACAAAATGCGATTTGTCCGACTATCCTCCTTCAGAGAGAGCGTGCTGCCATTGATATCTATTGAGCGTGTTTCGACCTCTTGATTAGGCAGGAGCAAAAGGGCCACATTTATATACTTCCCCTCCTTAATTTTCTTCACTAGTGCTGAAGGAACAGTGTCAATGTATGGCAAAGAATCAGAAGGAATAACTTCAAGGGGGTATATCGTCATCGGAGCTGACCTTCGATCCGTGATGCTACGTGTTCCCTGCCGATCTACTTGCTCCCTAAGCTGTGCCAGTTCACGCCTGAGTGAGTCAATGGTACTTCCGGCAAGCAGCCTCATTTTCGTGATGAGTAGAGTAACGGTCCCAGCCTTCAGACAAAGTTCCTTGTCGTACTCTTGCTGCCGCGACCTCTGGCAAGACGGTAGTGTCCAAAGAGCGTGAAGCGGAATGACCACGAAGAGAGAAGTCTGATGGTAGATCGTTATGGTCTGTCGACGAGAGAAATTGTCCAGTCGAAGTTTCTGCTGAAACTTCCGATGACGTCACGGTACTTCTTGGTTGCTGGGGGCGAGTCTCATCGAGGGTGTTCGTCCTGTTTTCTTCGTACAGTTGTAGGAGAGTAGATCGTGTCCAAAATTGGGGCACTCTGACACCCATTTCATGAAGTTTCTGCCGGAGATCCGTGCCAGTTAGGCAATCTGGAAAATGGACTGTTGGAGGATCGATGGTGGCATCATGGCTGCCCTGCGGGGTTGCTCGTCCCTTCGTAGTCTTCTTCGATTTCGAGGCAGAACGGGTTCGTCCAAGGGTTTGTTGGCGTGCTGCCATTTCTGCAGATATCTACGAGACGTAATCTTTCGTTAGATTCTGTCGATGGCGAGTTCCATTAAAGTGGCGGAGAGATTACCATGGATTATGACCAGTGGTGAGCAAGTAATTTGTACTGCATAAAGAGGCAGAAGTACCTGAGTAATTGCTTAAGTACCCTAATGGAAGTGATGTACTTCCGGTTGGGTGAATGTAAAACATCTCAGGACTAGTGTTTCAGCCTAGAATGTAAGTTAACACAATCTGCATACAGCTAACTCGATAAAAGAATGATGCTACTCAATTCATATGATGACACACCACAGCAAAGCTGAGTCAATCAGTCAGCTCCTTTCTCCCTTGTCTGTCCACCCTCTTTTGGATGCTTGTCATCCACGTGTTTCATAACTGAAATATTGTTCAAAACACGTTAAACTTCAACTCACTCACTCTCTCAGAACGTTGCTCCGCTACTGAACGGTGCCGTGAAGAAACATGTACATTGAGGCAAGAACGTTAACAATGAAGAAAAGCATTTTTCTGTGTATAATAATCCAAAGGTTGAATAAATAATTTTGTATAGTGTATCCCTGACTGTTGGGTGAATGTAAAACATCACAGGACTAGTGTTTCAGCCTAGAATATAAGTTAACACAATCTGCATACAGCTAACTCGATAAAAGAATGATGCTACTCTATTCATATGATGACACCACAGCAAAGCTGAGTCAATCAGTCAGCTCCTACCCCAAAAGCTATACCAGCTGGAGCTTACATGCTCCTGGTAGGGACACCCAAGCTGGACAGGTCGACGGCTAGAAGCCAGACTAAATTTGAGTCCTTCTAAAACCTGTTTTCTATCTCTCACTATGCCTTTCTTTCCGTCTTTTCCCTCGTCCTGTCGATCCCTTTCTCCCTGATCTGTCCACTCTCTGAAATATTGTTGAAAGCACGTTAAACCCCAACTCACTCACTCACTCTCCCTTGTCTGTCCACCCTCTTTTGGATGCTTGTCATCCACGTGTTTAATAACTGAAATATTGTTCAAAACACGTTAAACTTCAACTCACTCACTCACTCAGAACGTTGCTCCGCTACTGAACGGTGCCGTGAAGAAACATGTACATTGAGGCAAGAACGTTAACAATGAAGAAAAGCGTTTTTCCGTGTATAATAATTCAAAGGTTGAATAAATAATTTTGTATAGTGTATCCCTGACTGTTTTATAATTTTTTAATTATAGTTGAAATGACGGACTGGATCTATAGTTATGGTATGGCTAACCCAATTATTTCATTACCATATTTGTAATTACATAAACTAGGTAATCGCCTATCGCAGTCATGACTCCATTTTCAATAATTAGTAAATTCTGAGTTACAACCCGCCATTCGTTTATATTAGTGACCACCGTCTATTAAAACAAATATGGTACGTGCAGCCTAACAAAGTATTACTTTAAACTTCCAGTTTGGATGAATATGGAAGTCGTGTGCGTTGTGGGGACTTTTTTTTATGTATCAATGCATGTGTGTGTATGTGTTCAGGTGACTGCACGAATACTGATAAGAAAGGAAATAGTTAATGAACAACATTATGTATTACAAGGATCACATGTAATCGTATCGGACTAGGTATACAATACATGCTATTTATATTTTAAAACGTGTATCCGAATATTGTACGTTGTGATAAGGTTTCCACATGGTTTCACTAAAACATTTCTCTGAACCGTTTCTAAAACAAAAAAAACCCTCCGCAATAAAACGTTCCAGAAACGGTTTTGGAAACGTTTTTAGAAACTTAACCGAAATGTTTCTAAAACGTTTCTGAAACGTTTATGTGTTAGCTGGAAAGGACATGATCTTCAGATTAAAATCATTTTTATTAATTTTATCTTAAAAATTTACTTTCATATCCAAATTTTATATGAGAGATCCATTTTGTTCACACTGTCAGAAAATGTTCAAGGCACTTCGATCACTTTCGATTCATCTCTCACTGTACAGAATCTCTATCAATGGAACCTCAAAACATGGTCCCAGAGTTGACAAAGGTAGAATCAGATCAGGTTCAGTGAAATAATTGTTGTTTTCATGAGCATGGTTGAATATTTGCGAGGGGAGCTGGGCAGTTGGTAGTCAATGTGCGCCAATGAGGTCGTTGATTAGAAAGTAGAAATCTCCTGACCTAGTTCAAATTACACTGAAACTGGTTTTGTATTGATAGCCAATGGCACTACTGAGTGAGTGAGTTGGGGTTTAACGTGCTTTACCTTACTTATATCTAAAAGTAGTAGGACTAATTCATTCTAAATAACTTTTATTCACCGATTCATTCATGTTTCCTTTTGAGTTTATTGAGCAAACATTTACAGTTAAACTGTTGGATGAAGTTGGATCTATGAAATCATGGAGTGAGTGAGTTGGGGTTTAACGTGCTTTGAACAATATTTCAGTTATTAAACACGTGGATGACAAGCATCCAAAAGAGAGTGGACAGATAAGGGAGAAAGGGATCGACAGGATGAGGGAAAAGACGGAAAGAAAGGCATAGTGAGAGATAGAAAGCAGGTTTTAGAAGGACTCAAATTTAGTCTGGCTTCTACCCGTCGACCTGTCCAGCTTGGGTGTCCCTACCAGGAGCATGTAAGCTCCCGCTGGCATAGCTCTTAGGGTCTCTGAAGCACACAAACCACCACACCACGATAAGGTATTGAGTCCAGTGGTGGGGCACTACTGAAGCAGACACTCTTTACTATAAAATATATTACTATAAGAAGAACAAACTACTATAGCCAGCAACCTCTTTGAATGAATAGCAAGAATCACTAGGTTAAGAAATAGGATCTTAAAGACTTTAAATAACGATTACTTTAAAAATGTGTAGTTAAAACATAAATAATAAGTATGTTTAACTGTCTTGGCCACCACTGGACTCAATACCTTATCGTGGTGTGGTGGTTTGCGTGCTTCAGAGACCCCAAGATCTATGCCAGCTGGAGCTTTCATGCTCCTGGTAGGGACACCCAAGCTGGACAGGTCGACGGGTAGAAGCCAGACTAAATTTGAGTCCTTCTAAAACCTGTTGTCTACCTCTCACTATGCCTTTCTTTCCGTCTTTTCCCTCATCCTATCGATCCCTTTCCTCCTGATCTGTCCACTCTCTTTTGGATGCTTGTCATTCACGTGTTTAATAACTGAAATATTGTTCAAAGCACGTTAAAACCCAACTCACTCACTCACTCACTTAACTGTCTTGAATTTAATTTTAAATTTTCGATGTATGTAAGTTAAAAAAATAATACAAGCTTTGACAGCTATGATTTCAAATCGTAATAATGATAGCATATCCTATTCACTAAAACACAAGCAAAACTGAGTTTGAGAATTTGAGATTAGTTCAAAATTATCGAAAATAAACCAAAAAAGTGCTTCTTTCAAAATGTTATTTTTGTATTACTTTAAGTGTCAGCGAACGAGCGTGGTGTTTTGTTGAAGGAACAAGTAAAGATGATTCGCAAAATGTCATTTAGAAAACATGTAAAGCAAAATTGAGGGGAGAGGCAAAATAAAGAGTAAATGGTAGCAACCTTCAAAAGCCCGACATTCCACAAGTCATCACAGCAACATACCTCGTCCTGGGACATCAAATACATCATGCTCTTGTTAAAACCTGTGGAGACAACGCGACAGATCCCTGGTTTGAGGGCAAAAACTCGAAAATGGCTTGCTTTCAACTGAAATTTTAAAAAAGGTCAGTTAACGCCCCTGTCTTCCAACAGGACAATCGCCTACGGTGGCGAGGTCACAAGCCAAGAACTTTAAACATGGACATTTCTGGGAAGAAATATTTCGGCGATATATTTGAAATTTCGAGATGGAATATAACGTGCTTTACTCCTTATAACCGTATATATGTAAAAAAAATTCCCTTATTTAAAACCAAAATGTCAAGAGTAAAAGAATATATTTTGATAAAAGTAATCAATATGTCAGTGACGGTTAAGGAGAGTTTTATAGGATAACGCTACATCAACAAGGCCGACTTGGACGTCACATATCTTTGATCATGGACGAAAAGAAGGAATTTCCCAAGCTAAATTATTCTTATTGCCTTACATTTACCATAGTCCTCTGCCATCAAAACCAAAATATGTCTCAGACTTCTCCAAACCCCAATAGAACACCAATGAATTAACTTTTTGGACATTCATATGTCAAAAGACGTTTTACACCCGTCCCAAAGTTGTTTATCCGCACGAAGATCGGATATGACTTTCGCAAAATTTTCTTTCACGTATCAAAATATGTCTCAAGGGTATTGACCTTTATTCTGCCTTGTCGACAAAGAAAAAACCTACAACAAAAAGGGTGGCAGCTGTGATGGCTTATTTTGAAATTGTATTTTATCTTTAACAAAAAAACATTTTGGAAAAAAAACATCTGGCGATTCTTCAATAGGAAAGAATTACCTTATCCTTAATCAATATAAGTGTTATCATTTTAATAGGTACAATAGCAGTAAAAGTAGATCATATTGATAATGGGTATCCAATGAGTGATTAATTTTCTCAATTTCGATATATTTGGAAATAAATAAAAAAGGATCAACTGTCAAAAACCAGTTGAATACAGTTTGTAAATAATTGATACAAATTTCGCCAAGCAGAAGACATTCAAAGGCATTCGATAATTTGGAGTAAATTTTCAGATTTCTGTTAGTGAATCTGGGGATTAAAAATTACTTTCCGCAAAATATAATTGTCTCAATGAAATTTTATATGGTTTCTTTGCATTACATCATAATGTGAAAAATCAATCAAACCTTTACCTCTGCCAAAAACATGTTCACAAATATAAGCAATAATTAGACTGCTTCTAAAATTCAGTAGTTACAACAACAAATTCAATAATTAGAGCTCTTTTTATTTCAAACGAGTCTTTCAAAAGGAAATATTGAAATTCAGAAATGTAATGATAAATGGTGTCATTTATCCCAATTTTCATAAGATAAAACTACCTTTGATTCATTTTGAAAGATATCATATCTTAAGTTTTGTATTTTGATTTGATCTGTACAGTCAATGTACATTGTCTCTGTAACCATTGGGGGTTGGGGTGACGAAAAACAAATGATTGGCTTGGAGGTAAATATTTCACCTAATAATGTACAAATAATGTTCACCTATCTATTTTATAAACATCAAATCTTATGGCAATGGATGAAATTATTAAAATAAGAGTATTAAATAACTATTACAGTTTCCCTATAAAGGGTTTTGTGTCAATATAGGAGACATCCTGTATATGCTCGTAAATATAAACTTCATGTGAAGTTTTTGATGTAACAAATTGATGTCTAATTGTGTCCGATCTCAAGATCACTTGAAAGCAGAACAAAATCACTGCACACGGCCTTGCACAATTCAGTGGAGATATTTTCGTATATCTGCAGATTTCAATGATTGATGTTTCATCACCATTAAGAGACATCTCCGCAAAAGATGGTACACAAATAGCCATTTATTTTCTTGTATAAAAGACAAAAATCAAAACGTAAATATCCATATTTTCAGACAGGTATGATCATCACGCCCACACTAATGACTTTCATAAACACATCTTAATGTCAAAATAATGAATTACACGGCTATATGTAGACTCAAGCTTTGAAGTTAGCTTTATCAGATTTGAAGCAGATGATGGGATATGATTTAGTGCATTGATTTGGAGTGTTTCATCTTTATTCTGAATACAAAGTTGAAGTTGACATGCGTTTTCATTGGTGGTAATTTAAGAATAATAAGATTATCAGAACATGATGTTGGTGTAGTCCTGATTGCGAAGTAACCGGAATATACATCGTTTATGTTGTGTGTCTAACCACCAGTTCCTACATGTATTTTCCGAATAATTAAACTTATTATTTAAGTTTTGAAAGCATAAAATGTAGCCAAGATTATTAGTGATCATGGGTTGTACCTTTTCGATCTGCTTACTGTTAAACATCGAAATACAACGTGTACACTAGAGGATCGGCTGTCGACTCCTATCCTATCGTTTACTTTACTAATTTTAATGGGCATTTCTTCCATGGTCAATTGATGCATTATGGTTCATTTTGGGTTGGTGTCTTGAAAATTATTTTTGATAACCGTCACACCAAATGACTATTGTTGCTCTCTTGCTTTACGTTATGCATTAAAGGACAAAACTACGTTTTACTCACGTTGCACTGTGACTGCGAGATGAAATATATTAAAGATCATTATTACACGTACGTACCTCTTTGTGCACGGCATAATGATGGAACTGCTGGACTAAGCTTTGAAAACATCAGGCATGTTAGCGTGTGAGACAAACTTGCAATCTATGTCGGCCGTATGTTTAACATTTATTTTAAGTGAGTTATATCCGTATCTTAAGACCTCAATATATCGAAAACTAAGAAAGATAATTGCACTAAACCTTCACCTACAATATTTGTAACAATATACCCAATGAAACCCATAGGAGTTTCAGCCTTCACAAGACGCTTTATATAATTTGAGACAATCGGTCGGTTTGATGGTTTTGACGTACGAGTTATTAAAAATCGTTTTTCAGGACCGAATTACATTCAGCTTTATCCAATACATCAGATATAACCTGACAGAATGGTTTTTAAATGATACAATGCTACAGTATCATTCATCGTATTTTAGCTACATACAGGAATCTAAAAATACGACTTTTTTGTGTTATATTATGGCTTTGCACTTTAACACAACTTTGTTTAGAAAATCAGTTTCACATTCTGTTTTTTCTTGATTGTAATACGTGACAGGTCACCGACTTCTGCCATTTATTTATAATCTTTATATGAATTTCAGATGCATTCTATGATTTATTTTCGATAAATTATTCAAACGAAATATTACCCTCAAGGACATATTTCTAGAAAACTTATGTATTTGCTATCTTCAACATAATATACAAGTGAATAAACAAATGCTACGTATGGTATTTCATTGACATTACATTCAGTTTCCAATTTAATTTCAAATACAACATATTTTTACCAATATGTAGAATTATATACCATTTCTTTTCTTCATTAATAAAACAGTTGGTATTCATCACGGTCAGAAATCTGCTTGTAAAACTTTAAACGAAAAGGAATGGAACTGTTAGTTCACACACATAATCCGTTCATATTTCCAAATTAATACGTCAGATTGTGCAGCATATATCGCATCTGCAGGCAACACTTAACCTTGCTAGTTATGTTATGTACAATGTAACGAAGTTCTAATTGACGTTTAGTCACATTTCAGTGGTAAATAACAGTATAATTGCGTGCATCATATACCTTATCTTGAGGCGACACTTCAACTTGCTTGTAATGTCATGTAATGATTGACTCTGTGTCACATTTCAGACATAAATAGCTTGATACAATTGTCTAGGGCTGAGCGGGCTGCTGATGCTAATGATAATAACCTCTCCGAACTCAGATAACACTTCAGAAATGTGTCTCCCTAGACACTCCGTGAAACTTGCACCTTTTTCACCTGTTCTAAAATATCTGCCGAATAAAGATAAAGTGAACTATCCGATACAAAATCAATAAAAATGATGAATATGTACAATATTCAAGGTTTCTCCAGTGGCTAATAAAATGTTTTAATTTTTCACTTATTGAACAGTTTCGGGGAGTGGCCCAACACCTGTACAAATCTTTATGATAACCACCTTAAAAATATTGGCTGTTAAAGTGATTGTTCTGTCCTTTTTTCTTACGTCTGGTGAAGGATTAGAGGTGATTAGATTACCAATTAAGCATAACCATATTTTTAAAATTTTGGCTACTCAAAATAGCAATCCCTCTAGTAACAACATTTACCTCCTTTAAAGGGCCACAGAGTATGTTGATACACGTTAGAAAATAGTACCAAAAATCCATCTCGTTGAAAGATCTTTACATAATTTGTCGCCAATTGTTTCGACCCCAAATAAGTTGAGAAGTTTCCCGTGTCTATAAATGGATCGATTTTATTATTATATTGCGCAAAGCATTGTGGTCGTAGTTGGCTCCCATCCTTTAAACAAAGATAACCACGTGGGGACGGAAAAGAGAAGCAGGATACAGTTAAAACGGCGATAGATCAGAAGGGAGATAAGTTGGTCGACAAAAGGAGAGTCAAAACGGCGAAACACATACATGATATATTTGAAAGTCAAACTCGCTTTACTTTGAGTTTGATTCGTTTTAATATGGGCCGGTTACTTGACAATTCATATTGAGCGCGTCCATTGTGCATTGTTTTCAATTAAATACATCATGATCAAAATGATGGCGAAGTAACTCTTGTAAACTTCTCGATTTCCATAGAGTAAGGAGAGATAATTAGCATAAACCCATTTTGTGACAACTGAATCTATTATAATTTCTCAGTTTTCGACAGAACAAGGCTCTTTTTAATTTGCATATGTACTGTGAATATGTTATATATTAAATTAACAACAAAAACATCCTTTTTTGTTTTGCATGTTTTGGTCACCATTTTTTGTAAAAATAATAATTTTTTTCACGAATTTCAAGTGTTTATGACATTTTGAGAAAAGAAATTGTATTTGTTTATTTGTTATCACTAAAACCGGAGCTTACGTAGTTCACAGGAAAGGAAAATCCGCGTAATGACGTTACTCGTACGGGTGAAATATAATTACACAAACTTGTAGTGGTTTATATACTATTTCTCACATATCATTTTGTAGCTGAAACAATTATCTACCAATTGATATAATTTTAGGCGTTTCTGAAAAAATGTTGTATTAGAAACACTAACATACTCAGTGGCCCTTTATCTAGGCTATCCAATTTCTGTAAAGGGCTAGCACAAGCAATCAGATATTTTCACGATGCCCACAGAATGTCCATTACAAAGCAAACTCTATCGAAACTGACATTAGTTTGTTAGATTCAGATTATGAAATCGCAAGTGATCGTTGGAGCGTTGGTGAGAGTTGGAATCACTTTGGGCGAAGCCAAAAAGACTGCTTAGAATCGAACATCATCCAGAAAGCTTGTTACGACCTTATGCTCCAGCTAAAGAGGTTATGTAAGTAGGTTTGTCATTGACATTTCATAATTATATTATAAGTGCACTTTCTTTCGCACTCAGTTTTCCTTGATCACAAATTGGGTTTTCGAATGGCGATGCATTTGGTAGCTTTTAAGATATATTTGTATGCTTATAAACATGAATATCGACGCAGACAACTCTATGGAAAGATATGAACACTTTAAACGTTACCGTTTTATTTTGACTTTCAGTGATTATTGATGTTTCTTGCATCTTTTCAGTACAATAGGTACATTATGAGTAGACTATTGTCAATCAATATATAACCTCGCTCATACAAAGTTACTCTACTTATCTATCTGTTTCTTTAAAGAAAGCATTGATGTTGCACCTGATATTTGAGTTCAATGAGACTGGTTGTCAAACAAGATGGTGATAGAAAACGTACTGCCTTAGCACATTCATCGCAGCACAATAGTAAAAGGTACCTGTGGAAAATACAAGATTTGTTTAGGCAGATAAAGTGTTCTCTAGTCTTTAGGCAGAGAATATAATGAACTCTAATTCTGTATTTACATGTCAAACGACTCGTTTTGCCTTAGGACGGAGTACCATCATTTTGCACTTGGTACATCTTTATTTTTATCGACATTTTGATTGACGGTAAACAAGACAATATTTCTCAGTGTGGATCAATAGTGACAATAGCATTCATTTAGACGAAATGCATTCATAAATCATAAATAAAGAATAAGACCATGACCTTAGTTTTTAAGAAGCAGTTGTATTATATAAATATGTATAATAGAAGTAACATATCTATATATTTATTTATTTATCGTTCAGTCAAGTGTACAGTCTTCAAAGTTAAAAGCGTTAAAAAGAAACAGCAGCATGTTTCGATTTCGTAGGAATCCTAATTCAGCCGAATGTCTCAATGCTTGACCTTGATGTACCCAATCATCATTATAGAGCATTGACTGAATTCTGTAAGCTGTTCCTTAAATGACGGTTGCATTACATCGATTACTACTTCCGGTTTCGGTAAGTGTGTTCAAAGCATAATCATGTACTCGTTTACTTACCCTTGAACTTTTTGTTGGTCGATATAGCAATGAATGCATCTAAATGCAAGTATTCCTTGCCCAATGGAGCATAATCACTCATAGAAACCTTGCTACTGAGTCTTCCGAACAGCTCCATAGTTCGAGCTTAAGGATATACACTCTATGTACAGTAAGATCTACATGACATGTTCTGCATTTCAAATTATTCAACTATAAACTCGCACAGACAAGTCATATAGTTTAGTCAGCTACATCTAGTGTTCCAATAGCGAGTCATTGAGATACATATTGACTGCAGATTGCATATTACACGTTAACGAGTATCATATGATTGTTAGAATTTACTCATTAACTTTGTGACAATTCAATCACCAAAATGAAATGAGATACGGAACAAAAATCGCCGTTATTAACAGTTGTTTAAAGTTACATAGAATACAACATATATTACAAAAGTCATAATAAAAACTGAAGAGCAAACATCACAAGCCTTAAGCAGTTGCACATTCATATATACATACTGAACTGTGGAAGTGTCTAGTTGATTAATGTCTCTCGGATGATCAACGATTCTTACTAACGAAAATCGCGTTTGATGAATGAAAATTCTAGATTGAAGAGATAAATTATCCCTCTTTGTTCCTTGACATTGATGCAGTAGACTTCTTTGTTTTCATCGACATAAATAGATAATGTCTTCAATGAGATCCATATAGGAGACTTGCTATTGGCTTGTATTCAAGTGCACTTTTTAAAGGTCTATTCATACACTCATACATCATGTTCAATTTGCAATCAGTCATATGATAAAAAGAAGTGAAAAATGTAATATAATCAACATATGATACATCCCTTTCACGGTTAGAAGATGAGTCGTTCAATATTGATTCAATACCTTATCGTGCTTCAGAGACCCCAGAGGCTGCTGGACTTGTCGATGGTTCGAAGGCTGGAGTCGATCCGAAACCTACTGGTGTCATCGTTAAAGCGAAATACTTCTATTCATTTACCACATCTACCACTTGAGTCGGTAACTTATCTTGATGTGATGGTTTTTGCGTGAATCCATGACTGTGAGACTAGGAGCTGAGCCAACCAAAACCTTAGGGGCACCCAGTTTGGACTTGCAATGAACAGAGGCCAGACTAAACATCTTTTCTTTTCTTCCTGATCTGTCAACTCTCTTTTATATATTTTTCATCCACGAGTAAGGGTTTAAGCACGTTTTCTAGGGTAAACTGAGAACCATTATATATGATACCAGTTTTAACACTATCTATCTTAATCAAACAATTCTTCCTTTATACTTGATACTTTTATCTACGACGTCGAATAATATGAGCGAGTAATGAGGTGTTTGACTACCTGATGATAAGGCATTTGGCATGCATATGTATATAGGGGTAAAAACTTGAAGACATAGAATTTCAAAAAAAAGATGTACTGTCCCTTTAATGACTGAAATATTGTTGAAACACGTTTAATCCGAACCCATTCACTCTTTTTGATTATCTTCTTCGTAATGAGGCCCGAGGCCGGCAGTAATTGCATCGGGCCGGCAGTTTCAATTATTTGAAGGCCCTTATGGCCTTCTGTAAATTATCCTTTACATTTTTTTTTTTATTTCTTAACTCAAATATGTCTGACAGGTTATTATAAATCATAGATTCTCGCTTAAAATTTAAAATTTGCCGTGAACTTCGTTTTACTTCCTGGTATTTAAGCATAATGCGCATATGAATGTTAACACCAGCTAAAACAATGAACCTCTCCTCTCTGCGCTGTAGGGTTCGGTAATATATCTTACTTGTCACACGAGGGCTAGTGGTGTGGGGAGCTAATGATTGACCTTTCTCGTTGATGGAAAAGAGATTTTTGCAGACCATGTCGGTCGGCATATGGACAGCTGTCAATTGACAAACTTCCTGATCAAGGTGCCTACAGAACATATTCCAAAGGACCTTTTATAAATGGTTGCTCTAACTTTAAACACTATGCTCTGACATCCCATGAGCAACCAGTCGGACATAACATTGCTGTAGATTATTTGAAAAGTCGCCAGGCCCCAGTTGGAAAAGGTGCAGCAGAACAATTTATACAGAAATTGAATGCAGCTGCTTTTAATAAATTAACTCTGCTTTTTAGTGCACATGCCATAGCCAAAAACAATAGGCCCTTTCAGACCTGGTATGGTTATCTGATCTTGACAGTTTATAATACCTTACTTATATCTAAAAGTAGTAGGACTAATTCATTCTAAATAACTTTTATTCACCGATTCATTCATGTTTCCTTTTGAGTTTAATGAGCAAACATTTACAGTTAAACTGTTGGATGAAGTTGGATCTATGAAATCATGGAGTGAGTGAGTTGGGGTTTAACGTGCTTTGAACAATATTTCAGTTATTAAACACGTGGATGACAAGCATCCAAAAGAGAGTGGACAGATAAGGGAGAAAGGGATCGACAGGATGAGGGAAAAGACGGAAAGAAAGGCATAGTGAGAGATAGACAACAGGTTTTAGAACGACTCAAATTTGGTAAATTTGATAAGGTATAGAGTCAAGTGGTGGTAAAATCATGGACATTAATGAAGTAATTCAACTATATAAATTGAGTTGTGATGTTTCAAAGTATGAGGTTGCAACAGAACAATTAACAAAATTCTAAATTGAGTCCTGGATATTATTTGTGCAACATACGTTCATTGAGGTTCACTGAACATAAAGTTAAATTCCAACAGGCCTAAACTTTAAATTAAACCGGTGAAATAGTAACAACTACATGATTCAAGTAATGAGTATATTGCGAAAGGGATTTCTCTTAATTGTGTACTCAAGGCCCCAATACATACCTATATCTAGAAAACTCGATCGTGATCCTGTTAGTGGTAACTGAATAACCAAAAAAAAATATTTCGCAGTGTGATGGATAGATTCGATATGAGCAAAGGGTCTTTGCACAATTTTCTCGATAATTTTTGTAGGGCAATGGTGATAAACAGTTTTGCTAAAATTAATAAAATGGCCAAAGGAGAAGGAATATGCTAAAATTCGATATGAGCAAAGGGTCTTTGCACAATTTTCTCGATAATTTTTGTAGGGCAATGGTGATAAACAGTTTTGCTAAAATTAATAAAATGGCCAAAGGAGAAGGAATATGCTAAAATTGCTGATGCAGCATCTGCAGAACTGGTTTTCCTGGCGTAATCGTCATGCTGGATGGGTCTTATATCCCTCCACCAGGAATAAACTCATATAAGATCCGCTCTTGCTCCTTCCTATTACCCTCATCTCTTTCGGGCTAAAGCCCTCGTATGGCTGGGCGTGGAAAGTTTCCCAGCAATTCACCTGAAGGGTGTATGTAACAGCAGCCTGTATTTCATTGATATATATTGTGCAAATGTTGCAGAGTGATATATTTTATTCGAGTGATTTATTTTATTATTGGATGTTTTAATTGTACAGATTGTAGGAAAACTGGGATAAACAACATAAATGGGGCTTGGGGTTTCAATTAGGATGGATATATTTACCATATGAACCTAACGGAGGGTTAGTCTTGTAGCCTATTGTTTCACTTCCTGCGTTCCGAGATTACTTCTTTCTGAGTAATGTATGCTGCGCTGCGCTTGTTATGTTTTGGTAGGCGCTGATTGGCGGAGACGTCTGCTGTCAGTGGCTGAACTCTGACCCATGTTAAAAGGTCGTCTCGGAGCACATATAAGTGACCTGGCTTCTCGGGTTCAGTGGACGCAACTAGACAGGTCCCGCCTCAGGATCCACCCACCCCTTTAGCGTGTTTGGTTGAATACGGGACTTTTTGTACTTAGTTAAGTGTTAAGGCGGACTAGGGAGAATCAGTGTAAGAAATAGATAAGGAGTAAATTATTAGTTATGGGGTGATTGTAATCTTCTAGAGTTTCTATAAAAGGGAGGTTTTAGGTTGTATTGAATAAAAGTTCACACAATGTCATGCATCTTACGGCTTTTCAGGTGTGCGAGTGACCAACTGCTGCTTTTTTCACGCTGTTGAGTTTTTGTTTCAATTTTCTACCGTTCTTGTAATAAAATTTTGTTGTTGTTCACTTGTTCTTTTGTCTGATACTTTGTGCCCGATGTTCGGACTGGGAGCCGAGTTTTATTAATTTGTAAACATATCAACCTCAAACTTAGATAAATTACACAACGCAAAGTCCCATAAAGGTTGATTACTCAATCTTGCTTTTCAATTCAATATTAGAAAAACTCTGCTGTCACTGGGCGTCTGAAACGCGCCTATTACAATATCATGTTTCTAATACAATGTTTAATTTCAGGTTGTCTCTTGTAACCAAATAGATACAATGTTCATGGCCTGCAGTTGCTAAAATTTCAATCAATCTATTATTTTTCTTTGTTGTTTTCTGGTCACCGCTTGCCAAGTTCACCACCTCAGGTCTCTTTCCTTTGTTCTAACTATGGTTAGGTAAGCGAACTCCTGGAAAAGCATGCTTTCAGAAGTTAAAAAGTTAACTAACACTAATGTTCAATTGCACTCCGATATTATCACCTTTTTAGAAGCACAACACAGACAGACATTTCGAGCAGTCTTTCATCTCCATGTATCTCACAGGTTAGTTATTCATCCTTATTGTATCTAATTATATCTTAATAGGGTATAAATATCAATACATAGTTCGTTAGGTGTATGATGTATGAATGTATAGTAGGTTAAATATTATATGTTTACGGCAATATTGTTCAACACATTTGGTGCTTTAAATGTTCTTGTTGCATTGAATGTATTTAATTAACAGAATCTGAACACGATTCAAGAGTTTTCAAGAACAGCCCACTGTTTCGCCACCTCGAAGATAACCACAATGCACACATCACCACACGTGTAGATATTGAAAGATGCTTTGACTTGTTGAAAGGGAAATTCCGAAACCTGAAATACTTGGATATGAAGAATATACGTGAAATGCCTACTGAAATACTTGGATATGAAGAATAAACGTGAAATGCCTACTGAAATACTTGGATATGAAGAATATACGTGAAATGCCTAGTGTGATCATAACATGTTGCACAATTTTATTTTGGAAGGAGAATGCTTTGAGGAAACCGACATTGACACTGACGACGTTTTAACAGTAGAACCGACTCATAGATTAGTTGATGTATCTGGAAGGAGTCATCGGGTCAAAACAAAGAGAATATAGACATTTTCCATCGGTTGGCATAAATAAGAAATACCTTAGCCAGATGTGGGGTAGAAATTTAAGCTCATCTGGCCTGAAAACGCACACACTGAGTTTGGAATGACAGCAATACGTGAGTTGTGGTTTAACGTGCTTTCAAAAAATTTTCAGTTATTAAACACGTGACAGCATTACGTTACATTTTTTTGTTTCTACTACTTCTATAGAACCACCGAGTAATTGTTAAATTATGAACTTATGATAAAGATGAAAATTATCTCAGAGATCATGTCTTGCTCGTATATTTTCGGGTAATATTTAAGGGTCACAATGTTTTATGAATAAAATATATCAATTTTATTGCTGATGTTAATTTATCGAGAAGTGGTCGATAAAAAACAAATCTTTATCTTACAGCTTATCAGCTCAGTATAAAGACAATACACAGGATTAATTAATAAGTGAATGGACAGTAACGCACCATTGAATCAAACGTCATTTTGACAACTGGTCTACATCAGGCACAGACACAAATATAGCTTCTGATTGGTAGGTATCAAACGTAATTTTGACAACTGGTCTACATCAGGCACAGACACAAATATAGCTACTGATTGGTAGGTAATCTAAACTGGATATGCGTATATACAGAATGCAAACTCAATCTAACCAATTCATGCTTTCATTTGTATTGTCTTACACTAAAACAGTGCGAGTGACTTGGGGTTGAACGTGCTTTCAACAATATTTCAGTTATTAAACACATGGATGACAAGCATTCAAAAGAGAGTGGACAGATGAGGTAAAAGACGGAAAGAAGAGCATAGTGAGAGAACGCAAACAGGTTTAAAAAGGACTCAAATTTGGTCTGTCTTCTACCCCTTGACCTGTCCAGCTAGTATGACCCTAGCAGTATTAGCTCCAGCTGGCATAGCTATCGGGCATGGGCCCCGCTAACAGAGTCCCCTATGTATAGACTATTGACAGGGTAATTCACCCGCCATCTTCGAACTCTAGCGTGTAAAATGCTCTTTAAACGCAAATAAAAACTAAAAGTATATCACGAAATGATCGGACATATATCCTTTGATACTCCGCCGCTAATCTTACCTTAATTTTTTTTTAATAATGCCTATTTCTGACTTAATTTTCGCGAAGCGAGCCTGGTCACATTTACCCCACCCGGAAGTTGTCAATGGCGGTCGACCAGTCATTGTTTATGACGAGTTATTGTAAAATTAATGTCTTTAAAAAAATATTACCACTGAGTTAACTTGACTTCTGACATTGTTGTTATCTCTCACGTGTTAAAAATGTCATGCGAACAAATTTTGAATTTCCCTCGATTAATCAAGTGTTTATGGCATTCTACTAATCAACCAATGAGGTTCAAGAAGCGTGTTGGCTGCGGCCATGTCGGCAGCCATTGTAAACTTCCGGGTAAGGTAAATGTGACCTGACCGCTTCGCGAAAGAAAGATTAAAAGCAGGAATAAAACGATAAGTATGAAGGAAAGGTTAGCGGCGGAGTATCTCTGGGAATGTGTTCTATTACTACATAATGCAATTTGAGTCGACAATAGCGTAAAATTAGATTTTTTAGATCGAAGATGGCGGGTGAATTACCCTGTCAATAGTCTATACATAGGGGACTCTGTTAGAGGGGCCCATGCTATCGGGGCTCTCTGGAAAAAGAATCGAGACAGGGCAGTTGGTATTTGGACTTTTTTTATTTACATAAAACATTATGCAATCTTACCTTTGCAAATTCACTATCCCGTAAAATTCGAATGGAATTATCGTATGTTTTAAAGGTGATGCATACCTGCAATATACTTAATCAAAATCCTCAATTTTAGGAAAGTGGAATGGAAAATGGCCGGGTACAATTTTTTAAAATGGCAAAGACCTTAAAGCTGATATAGCCAACCTGGTAACCAGGTTAGTGTTTATTTCAAATTCTGGTCACAGTACCCTGACAATTAAATAGAGTGGGTGAGTTGGGGTTTGACGTGCTTTTAACAATATTAAACTTTTTAATCACTTTGATGACAAGCATCCAAAAGAGAGTGGACATATAAGGGAGAAAGGGATCGACAGGACGAGGAAAAGACGGAAAGAAAGGCATTGTGAGAGATAGATAAGACAACAGGTTTAAGAACGACTCGAATTTGGTCTGGCTTCTACCCCTGACATAGCACTTTGTTGAGCATTCTGGTATAACAGGATTCATCAGCAAAGACCCTCATTGGAATGAGCTAAAGGGTATTAAGAAACTTTACTTGGGCTCCCGCCTCGCACAAGCAACTCTGGACGTTGCTGTATTTTGACCGTTCAAGTCCATGTATAACAAATAGCGCAAGCTTTATCTTTAGGCTAAAACTCACAGCCTAACCGTTCCTGAGAGCCCTCTTACCTTTAAACCTGACCAGCATATCATTCCAAGGTATGGGATCTTCCCTCTGTGCAACAGTTCATAATCTAAATGTTTGGTTTCTCCATATATTTAGCTATAGATGAGAATGTGAAAGAAGTCCTCTCATCACCTCTTCCATGTCAGTCATCTTCTCAGACACTACCAATTCCTACATCATCATCATGTCTCTTAGAGAGAAGGGAGATGATTTCAGTCTCGTCTGTAAACCTATAGAAATGAGTTTTGATCAAGCGTATTTGCCCATCCTGCTAACCCAGCGGTTATGAATCCCTGATCACTTCCAAGCCCAAATCTGCGTATCGCTAGATATCTAACCAGCCAATGAGACTCGCATTTAGCAACAGCTGCACCACCCGAATGGAAAAGATACGTTGAGTAGCTTCAAGCTTCTAAATCAACAACATTTCATTGGCTGAAAAAATAACAGGTGAGCAGAGCTACGAATATCAAGCCGCCAACCATTCGTGGGATTTAGCCCGAAGAAAATCATGGTACATAAGGAAGGAGCGAAGGGTTATCGTCAAATATCGATATGGATTTTGTAATATAAAGGAATACAATTTAATTCGGATCAGTTATAAAAAAGAAGTTATGTCGCAGAGGTCTGAGGGATCATTGACAAAAGAAAAGGCTGCGTGGTGTGACAGGGGTTATTTCATCTCATGTTGATGTCATAAATGATGTCCTTAAAACAAGAATGATATTAACATAAGTATTTGAATGAATAATTACGCTGTTATGAGTACGATAGGGTAATTCCTGCAGTTATGAGTATACACGACAGTTACAATAACGAGACATTAATTGTTAACAAAACATTTATTACATTATGATTACTTAAAACATTACAATACATGTTATATTCATTAGTAACATACATTATGCTCCGTCTTTTCTCTCATCTTTTCGATCCCTTTCTCCCTGATCTGTCCACTCTCTTTTGGATGCTTGTCATCCGCGTGTTTAATAACTGAAAGATTGTTCAAAACACGTTAAACTCCCAACTCACTCACTCACTACATTATGATATGCGTAACAGACACGTACATCATACATGATACATCTCGCATAGATACATATATCCCTCAACTCGTCTAAGGGACGCAGGTATACACAGACAATTCAGCAATTGCCTCAGCATATACCCAGACTAACCTACATGTTAAATAATAATGACTTGTACTAATAATGTAATGATACCGTGCGTTTAAAACATATTTATGTATATTTAGGTAAGTGTTGTGAACCTGCGGCCATCACTGGACTCAATACCTTATCGCAGTGTGGTGGTTTGCGTGCTTCAGAGACCCTGAGAGCTGTGCCAGCCTGAGCTAACATGCTCCTGGTAGGGGCACCCACGCTGGACAGGTCGTCCTACACTTACAACTATTTGACAGACTCCCTGCATCCAGTCGGCGATCGGCAGTCCTCGGGGTGGTTCGGGAACTGTGGTCGGGGTTTCTTGGCTTGTCCGGTGCACATTCAGAAGACTTCGGTTCCTGATGACAGCCAGGGACTGCTGATCACCACATAAGGTAAAAGCGGTTGGATATACTTGTGAACATGGTAAACTATAATGTACTTAAGATTCAATTAACTCATGTCAGGTTACTTGACAAGAGCTATACACATTTACCGAGCAGTAACGTACTAGCTTGAATATCACTGTTGTGAACCACGTACTAGCTTGAATATCACTGTTGTGAACCTACAAGGAACATGGAAGCTCCATCTAGTTCAGAGACCCTGAGAGCTATGCCGGATGGAGCTTCCATGCTCCTTGTAGGGACACCCAAGCTGGACAGGTCGACGGGTAGAAGTCAGACTAAATTTGAGTCCTTTTAAAACCTCTCGCTATGCCTTTCTTTCCGTCTTTTCTTTCATCCTTTTGATCCCTTTCTCCCTTGCCTGTCCACTCTCTTTTGAATGCTTGTCATCCAAGTGTTCAATAACTGTAATAGTGTTCAGGGCACGTTAAACCCCAACTCACTCATTCACAAGAAAGTTATAACATTTAAAGCGGTTACGTTAGCATTAGCAAGCAGCTGTAAGCGTTCTACTTACAGCAGATAGTGAGTGGGCGAGTATGCAAGTTGTAAGCGAAGGGAAAAGACGTCCTATACAGACTCCCTGCATCCAGGTGGCGATCTGCAGCCACCCCGGGATCTCTCTGCTGGTCTGGTGGGCATTCGGAAGACTTCGGTTCCGGATGGCTGCCGGGAACTGCTGATCACCACACTCCTCCCTGTCTTCTAAGGCCTCTCTCTAGGGGTCAAGTGCCTCCCGCAAGTAACCTCCCTGCGGTGGCAACGTTCTCCGGCGTATCAGGCAGGAGAGTAGATCGGGAATGGAGCACGGCTGTGCGCAGCCCGCAATATCGAAGTTGCTGTTAGGAAAGGTCTCTATCCACTCCATGACGGACTCCATCTCGGTGTAACAGCGGACATGGATGGGTTGCTGGGGGTCCAGGTTGGCAAGGATAATGTGCTGGCAGCGGGTGTGTGTGTGTCAGCAGCACAGGGGTCCTCTTTGGTCCCTCAGACGTGGACCACTACGGGCTTGTTCCGGGGAATATGGCGTGCCATCCTGTGTAGCTTTTTTTCCTGGATTTGCCACAGGGTGGGGGAGACTGACCGGTCCAGCCCAATCTCCCAGACCACAATTCCTGGTTCCCTCCAAAGATAGATCATCCGGAGGAACTGGTTGTCTGTGGCCGAGCCGGCTTTCTTTAGGGGGATTCCGATTGCCCATACAATTCCATCTTCGAGGGATGGGTGGCGGGGTCACAGTAAACTTCCACCACGCCTGTGATTATGATGGAGTGGTTGCGACTGGCAGGTTGAGGACCATTCTCCATCAAAAGGTGGGAAGATGGTTCTCCGGTCCACCTGAGTGGGCCCCATGTCCTGTCCAGGTGGAAATGTCTGTCGAAGGCTAGAGGTATGGCAACTTCTGCCTCGGTAGGGACTGGCATTGGTGTGGACTCTGGCTCCACCGAGGGGATTTCAGCATCCCACAAGAGGTGGCGGTGCTGTGCAAGCCGCTTCTCCCCACTCAGCTGAGGCTTGGGGCAGGTAAGGGCGTATGGTGGGCATCAGAAAGGTCTTGAACTTCAAACGTTGCGCCGGAGTTAGCAGATCGATAACGTGAAGAGCCACTCTCCAGTGGCAGAGACGGGCAGGAGAAATAATCGGATGAAGCTGAAACCCTTCAGGGGGGATCCTCCACCCTTCTTTTAGGTATAAGGCATCTCACAATTAGTCGAAAGGTCCAATTTGGTCCTCGCGTGGTTAACGAGGTTTTTAATGGTGGCCGTGGGACCAACTATCCATTTGGACAGTTGGCTCAGAGCGGGGGTCACTTGGTCCAGCGTGACTCCATCGGCGACGGTGGTTTGACTGACGGTCATGGAGTTACCTTGGTAGATGACCGTGGAAAGCATGATCTCTCAATTTTTTCGTCCAGTTTGTGCATCCCACCACCGGACAGTGAGATCCTGTGGGGGTGCTCTTTGGGATTTCTTAAAGTCCAGAATCCTCAGAGGAGACCTGGAACATTCTTGGTGGCCGGAGGGTAATCGGGACCGTGGCCATTTGGCCCGTTGGGGCCTAGGGGATCGGAAAGGTCCAGCTTGGCGCCGAGTAGGGCGGGATGGGTTATGGTCGGACCATCAACGGATCGGGGATCAGGCTGATCTCTTTCCTCGTCATTTCCCGGCCAACAGGTGGAGGGGATCTGAATCGAGCAGGCATTACAACGTTTGATCGTCTAGAGGGTCGTCTATCTTCTGGAGATGGACTTCTGACTGTCACTCGCGGCAGCGAGGGCTGTTCAGCTTCTAACCTCTCGGTCGTATATCTCCGGAAATCTCCGCTGCACTGCCACTGTTTGTCCATGGTGGAACCTGGTGGTGAGTTTTGGCTTAATAAGAGATTCAGTTGGTGCAGGAAGGCAAGCCGGCTCTAGTCTACTGGAGACTGAAGCCTCCCGCTCCTGGCGCATCGGGGCTTCCCAAACCACATTGTGTGTCTGAGTCACCATCCAGGCGTCTCTGTCTCTATTCCTCTGCCGTTCTCTCCTTCTTACCTCTTTATCATTTTCCATTTCCTCGGCAAAGGCCGCCGCATTTCTTGTGTGTGGCTTCCTGACATCTTGATGCTTGATTTTGGTTTTGATTGATTTCGGAAGTGTAAGCTGTTGAATCCTGGAATACAATTAAAGTTTATTGGAGATGCAACCCTGACAAAAATATTCTATCATAGTGGCTGCTGTCTTCTCAGTATGTTAACACAATTTCCATGAAACCATCCATCACAAGAGTAACAAGCAATCATGAAATTCCCATCATCGGGTTTGCGACAAAGACCATAGACTACCTCGGTCTCGTTGTCATCCAAATCCAAATCTTCATGATTAGTAGGGGGCGGGATAGTGCAGTGGTTAGCGCGTTCGGCTTCGAATCAGAAGGTGCGTGGTTCGAATCTCGCCAGGGGCTCGGCAACTTTGTCTGTAGTAGAGAACTGTTCTACACGCAGTCGGGTTTGGGTGCAATGCTACACTGAAATTCAGCGCAGTATCACCCATGGTTTGCTAGTTCCAACCGGTGCTCGCAGGTTTCACCGCAATGCATAGCCACAATGGTGTTGCGGGCTTTCTCCCTGCAATAATACTAGCAGCCACGATATAAGTGAAATAATCTTGAAAGCGGCGTTAAACCCCTACTCACTCACTCACTCCAGGTGGCGATCGGCAGCCCTCGGGGTGGCTCGGAGTCTCTCGGCTGGTCTGGTGGGCATTCGTTAGACTTCGGTTCCGGATGGCTGCCGGGAACTGCTGATCACCACGTCACCAATAAACTAGACACATAGGGTACTTGTGCATAGAAATAAAAAAAGAATAGACATAGGGTAATCTATTTAATAAACATATATACAACATGGGGCTAAAGAATTTGTCTTACCCCAATAACGATTGCTTCCTGTGCCAGAATTAGTGCAGATAGAGAAATGTAGCCATTTTTATAGATAAAAGTACTATGAGGAAAGAGAGAAAAGCATGGCCAAGCATAGAAGCTGACCAGCCAAGAGCAATAGCCGGGGCCGAGACCAGAGTGGCCTAAGTGCAAAACAATGAAGCCTATTGCATGACCTAGTGAGTTACTCTGCATTTAGTACATTGAAGGTCGAGTTAATAAGCCATATCAGATAATTAGAAGTTTCTCCGAGATCAAACTGCTATTAACAGACACTTTAATGGTTTTCTCAAATGAGTTCTTCAGTAGACGTCAGTGATTTATGTATACTTAAAATGGAAATCTTAATTTACCTTGCGGTAGTGTGATGAAAAGCTATGTTCCTTACAATTTGTAGCAATTTTGTTACGTGATTAGGTAAGTGCTTTATTTTCTCGTTATCGTCCTTTGTTTACGTGTACATCAGTTAAAACTGTTAGAACTGCATACACGCAATTTAATAATTAAACTAGATCAGATGTTTTACAGCAGGAAAGGGACAATACGTTAGTATGTGGTTGTAAAATGTGATGTGATGTCTTCTCGTAGAAAATTATGATACCATTCCCTCTCCCCGTATAGAGAAAACTTAACTAGCAAACTGCATATTCGAATAAAATTTAGCTTTCCGAAACCACACGTTTATATCTTTTGAATGATACTTGTGAACAAGCGCTGACGGGAACAACTATGTTAACATACCTTGGTTCAGCAAGCATTGACCATATATTGATAACAAGAAAAATACAGTAAGATGGAACCATTTGCCAACATATGCTCACAACGTCTTTTACATAAAAAACTTCAGATCAACGGTAGATCTTAACAAGTCAAACAGAATTTAATTTTTTAATTATAGATCGTAATGGGATTGGAAATATTGTTGAAAACATGTAAAAACCATATTACTCGCTCACTTGATGAGATTGGCAATGGTTTGGATATATAGATCTATGTGGTCATGTCAGGATTTCACCTGACAATGTTAATCACTTTCCGAGATCAGAGAACTGTTTTTGTCTCGGATGCATCACGTATGGTCTCTCTGAACTTTGATAAAGAATTTAATGCATCAAGATTGTATATACTATTTTAAAACGTAAAAGTACAACGAACTTTTATGGAAAAATAGGAAACAAGTCGAAACAAAAAATGAAGGTTCGGAACTGTGCTTGATCTTGATAATCTTAAGAACAAATGCGGGAGGATATTATTGGATATGATATCATCTGCTAACAGACAGTTGTATAAAATTATTATTCGAATTTACCTTGTAAAGGTTCACTTGAGAGGTTAAACTAGAATCCCACCACCTACCTACCATAATTCAGACTTACAACTTTGGGTGCAATGCTACACTGAAATTTACTGTAGTACCACCAATGGTCCACTAGTTCCAGCAGATACTCACAAGATTCACTGCAATGCATAACCACAATAGTGATGCGGATATTATCGCTGCCATGATAATAGCAGCCGTGATTTAAGTGAATTACTCTTATTAAAAGCGGCGTTATACCGCAAATCACCTTACCTCAGACCTCGCTGCTAGGGTTTTTGGTATTATATGATCTACTTCATTCTTTCCCAAAAGAGGGAGCTTCGTCATAAATTTCTATACAACCTCTGTCTTAATTCGAAGGTTTCTTGTGCACGAAATGTAGAACGCTGATTGGATGCAATCAAAGTTAGTTGTGCAATCAGCGACGCCGTAATTTCCGTAAGCTTCCCACAAGCTTAACTTTATTCGAATATGCACCCTGCACTTTGAGTCGTCTTTACACAATACAAACGTCTCGTTTCCGACTGTTTCTTTGCACAGGCCTGGGTGACATCAAATATGTTATTCATGCATTCGTTGTTTTCATTGGCTGAAATATAGCCAGGTAGTTTAAGTTGCAATATTGTCCCGCTAGGGGAAAGTACCGGAAGACCGAGAAACCTTCATATTAGGACAGAGGTTGTATAGAAATTTATGACGAAGCTCCCTCTTTTGGGAGAGAATGGATCTACTTAAGTTTTGATGATGAATTTTCGTTTAAAACGTAAATGTATTAAAAGAACAAGCATATGCAACATGGCGTCTTGGTGATACATATGCTTAATCAAAGCACAGACAGCATTGTTAGTGATTTAGAATTCAATGAATCCATTTGTGCTTGGTTAAGGAATGATACCATCATGAATCATGATGATGTAGAAACAGGAAGGTTTAACTTATTGTAACGTGACTCTATCGTCTAACATCACACAGAGAATTTACATATCTATCCTGGTTCCCTAGGTATGGTACGCCTCGAAAACTGCGCTACATTGTGTCGTAAGTACGTGATAGAAAAGTATGGAATGGGAATTTTCCTATCACATCCTGTATCAGCTATCGACCAGTATCAGACCTAGAGCTATAATTCACAGGCTAATACGAAAACGTCAATATGTTAATGTTGAAAATTAATAGTGATCTAACCACTTAATATCGATGAGGATGTTAAATTGATGTGCAAAGTAAACTTGACAAATGAACCTTAAAAGTGTGCAATGATTGTTTCTTCGAAACCTAGTCTTGAGAACAATTAAATAATTCACCGTTGACAGCAAACGTCTTGCGTTTTCTAAAGGAAAATGATAAAAGGAAACATAGTCCCCTTCTGTCGTTGGTAGAGATATTGATCTTCTCATGTTAGTACCAGTTATTTCAAAGGATCAAGGAGGCACAAGTAAACTGGTGTATTTAATAGGGAAGTGTCATAAGGACAAATATTTCTTGTGTTAACGTATCAAATATATTCATAATATAGAACTTAAATTAAGCATGAACAATGGCTGAATCTATTAAAACATTTTCTCTCTAACTTTCACCTTTGTTCCATGTCATTCTCCACACCCATCTCCTACAAAGAAAATTTATAAATAAACACCACTTTGTGAAAGGAACAATTACCTTTAAATAAAAGCTTTGAGCTACGCAATTTTTCTGTTGACAAACAACTTCACCTTTCGCTTAAAGTCGGTTTTATGCTTGATTAGATTTTTCTTGTTGTCAAATCGTCAGCACAGCATAATCATTATTTCAATTAAGTCTAAATAAACAAGCGATACTCTATTGTTTTGCTTCAAAACTTTTGCTAATATCATCTCATTACTTCTCAGGGAGTCAACAATAAACGAATTCATCAAGTTCATAGGAAACGTCACCAAGCGATTTGTAACAAACATTTAAACATGCTCAAGCATATGATAGTGCTGTCAGGTATCTAGGTTAATTGTTGTTTTTTCCAAGACATATGTATATTTTTAGAGGACTTTATCTTTCTTTCCGTCTTCCGTCAGTTCTCGTTTGGATGGCACACTCCACTTGTGACACAGATGAAATGCTCTTAAAGCAAAAAATGATATACGATGATACTATATCCTATACATATTTGTTGTTTCAGTTTTGATATTAAGATCAGTATCGTTTACCGTTGTAATTATAATAATACCTTGTAAAATACAAAAAATGTTCCTAGAGAGTAACATTAATCCAACATGGATGAACAATTTACAGCCGATTTACTTGTTAGGGTTAGTGAAGGTAACAAAGCCTATATAAATTACGTATCGATAAAATTTGCATCCATATTCATTTACATATTTTATTGACGGAGAACGTCAATAAATACCTCTGACACTTACGAACACAGACTGAGAGACAACTCCTTAAGGATTTAACATGGTTGTCCGATGCTCGACTGACAACATTGTTCACAGAGTGTCAACCTCAAGATTCACGACCCATTAGACATGGCCCACCGATCGATGATGTTCAGTAATATCTCTACTGGCAGTCGATGTAAACGTAATGTATTTCAAGTGTTGTACAGATATTTGAAGGGTTGCATCAGGTTTGACATGAAAATGAAAGAAAACCGCTTTAAGTATGTCGTTGAAGCATGTAAACAACGATTAGAAAGGGCTTTCACGACAGCGTGTTGGATTCCTACACACACGTGTTAATAAACTTTCAATACAGGCTTCATTAAAAGACTGAATCAAATGTTGATAAGTCAACATTTATTTTGGCGTTTTCTGTTGATGTGGATGTGATTATGGATCCACATGGAAATCTTGAATTGAAAGTATGTTTAAATTAAATCTCTTCTGATTTCCTTTTTTAAGTGCAGATTTTTTTTAATTGTGCAGTCGTTGTTTTAGACAGGTAATTCTTACCGTAATTACGTATTGTTATGCTTTTAATAAAACCATAAATACCTGGTACAAATCTTATAACGTTTCTGACGCACTTCGATTACTCTTTATACCGCCGACACTGTACCTAAGGTGATGCTGGTAACGAACGTTACTAACATCCCAATATGGCGGAAGGTATTATCGCTTCGCGAGTATTTCACACGAAAGAACAGTTTTTCAAGTGTTTGTGATCAAACTCTTCAGGTATAAATACAGAGGTTGATGGTGATAAAAGATTTGATGCACTGAATTTTCATATCGACATTCACTTCTTGAGGAATAAGCAATTCTAAAATCTGAAAAAATTCTACAATTTTGTAAATGCCAATATCCAAAAGAGGCGAAACGTAATCCGAAAGACATTCTCTCTCTCTTTAACGGCTAATTATGACCAATCAATTCATTCAATTATTATTACTGACACAGTGTCAACATTTTCTTGTGCATACGTGGACGTACAACTCAAAGATATAATACAAATGTTGTCTTAATGGCAACACTTATTATTTCACTTCTAAATTTTACTGATGAGGCATAATAAAACAATCTTATAATTAGTTACAAATTCAGGTGGATAATAGCTTACTTACACAAGAAAATATAACATGTTTCAATGTTACGGATATGATTGAGATAGTGTTCTAGATATTAATCTTAAACATCTTAAACCAACTTTACTTAATCGAATATCGAACAGTGCAAATTCATTATAAGTAAGCAAGATCGTTTAAACCATGAAATGTAGATAATTAAGTGCCAAAGGTCATGATTTGATATTTTTCTGCAATACACTTTTAGGACAAGTTGAAATTAAAACTTGCTATAAAGGTCGCTTGGTAAACCAACATTAGGATGTAGCTTTGTTATCGATTATTTTCCAGTGTAAACAGAAAGTTCTTAAATGAAAGATACGATTTTAAGAATGTGGTCTACAAAACGTAATCAAGTGACAGAATGTTCTCACAAAGTAAAGTAGATAATTCTTGAAAGACAATCAGCATTTCTCCTTCCTAAATCTTTATTCATGCAAGGTATGCTTGTGTTTATAATTCAACCATTTTCGTATCTTAATCTCTGTACATCAATCTATAACAGGCACCAATACGAGTATGCTCTCTTCATATAAAGAAGAACACAATCAATCAAGTTTATTTCGTAAATGGCCTTAGGCCCACGTACAATACAGATTAAACAAATATGTGTAATTATACGGTTGTGGCCATTTACAATCACGTGTACTGGGAATGCAGTAACAATGCTTCCTTAATGTAATTTGAACAGTTTATGGTCGGAGAGATTGTTACATATTAAAATATTTACAAAACATTGCTGGTCAATGTGATATGGTTAAGATTTAAAGAATTTACAGCGCAGATCATGATAAATTCTACATTCAAACAAGAAATGGAACTCGTTTTCTATAAAGTTATCATTACAAATATAGCAGAGTCTTAGGTGCCTTGGAATTCCATCAAATCTACCAATATTCTTATATAATGGAAGTGAACCTATTCGCAACATTGTTATTCTACGCCTTGCATCTTTGGATTTCAAACAGGTTAAATATGGTTCAATACAAAGAAGAACACAAGGCAACTTCGTATTGCTATAATTTCCTTGTGTTTTGAGCAACTTTTGTCTTGTAAAATCCAATAAAACTTTAATGACTTCCCTTGGCTTTCTGGTTTACATAAATAAAGCCAAAAAAAAGTAAGTTGATTTGAGTTGCATTCATTCGGTAAACTGAATATCACTTAGACCAAAATTAAACCAGATACATACATTTAGGCGATATAAAGTTTTGAGTATTCTCAAATTTAGAATTTCGTTGAAATAAATTCAATTTGGGTTATACAAAGTCAGCATTGTGTATGTGTATCACACTGTCACATAGGGTTTTAAAACAACCATTAAACATCAATTGCTGAAATCTCTTTTTAATGAAGTATCAAGTTCGATAATTTTATATTTTCCCGTTTTTAACTAAAATCAAACCATTTAGCCTTGAAATTAATTCAGGACATCCACTCAGCCTATTTTCATATGGGAAGAAGCTTTAAGTGACTAGTTTACTATACTGGATTAACGAATTAACGAAGAAGTCAATGGTTCGCTAGTTCCAGCCGATGGTCACAGGTTTCACCTCAATGCATAGTCACAATAGTGTTGCGGGCTTTCCCCCTGCAATAATACTAGCAGCCGCGATATAAGTGAAATAATCTTGAAAAGCGGCGTTAAACTCCAACTCACCTTTCACCTTTTACGAAGAAGTCAGTTATATTGACCAAGCATTCATCATTTTAATGAAGATTTGGAAAATGATTTCTTCCTACCTTTCACATAATGACCATAAATGGTTTAATAGGTTTTTTTTAGTGTCACAACTTATTTGGTTCAGGAAGGCATTTAAGTACAATTTTGCTGAATATTCAATCTTCAACTGTCAACTGTTCGAAATAAAGGGCAGTACCACCCATGGTTTGCTAGTTCCAGCCGATGCTCGCAGGTTTCACCGCAATGCATAGCCACAATGGTGTTGCGGGCTTTCTCCCTGCATTAATACTAGCAGCCGCGATATAAGTGAAATAATCTTGAAAGCGGTGTTAAACACCAACTCAACTCAACTCGAAATACAGGGAGGTAATTACAAGGGTTCACGTTACCAATATGAATCAACTCGTTAGATAACCCCTCACACGTTTTCTTATTCAATTTCGTAAATCATTTCGGGCTATCAACACGCAGCAAAGAAACATTTGCGTGCAGAAATGCAGTTATCATCGTCCCGAAGTCATTCCTGGACGATCTCTGTACGATGTAGGTTGGAGCACCGATATAGACATATTGATCAATTTAAAAGGATATTCGACCCTGACTTGAAAAAATCGTTTGGTCTTTACCGTTGATGTCATCAAAGATATTTAACCTTTAAAACGTAATGAGTGATTCTATGAGTCATTAATTCCATTCTTTCAGTATATAAACGGATATTCCTGTAATGTAACACAAAACATATTTGTCACATCGTTAGCCTCGTAGGAGTAACAGGGAGAAATGGACCAGTGCTTTAGATGTGTACCTTCAACACATGTATATTGGTATATATATATAAGCTCTTGTGTATACTCAAATCAACCATATTAAGGTGGTTCGTACCAGTAAACAAAATAAATGAAAAATTGCTATAAATCTGCATTGTGAAAGCTGAATATGTATTCTTCAACATTCAAAAATAAAACAAAAAAACGTCAAGGTCCTCCTTTTTTTAGAGAAATGATGATTTGTGAAGGGTTTATTTTTAAACATGAGGAAATGTCCAATTTTTCTAATTTAATCCTAAAAACAAAACATTAAAAACATTTAGAGTTCAGTTAACTTTATTCCAATAAATGAGATGATAATGTTATAGAAAATTCATCTCTTGTCTTTCCTTTTTAGTCTTTTGTAACTTATCTGCAAATATTAAAGCTCCAACTTCGATGATGACCGCTACAAAAGTAGCTTCAAAAGACGCGTTCAATAATAAAAATAAATGAAAAATAATTCAGATATGTTTTAAATAGAGTTAAACATATTGCAAAGAAATAATTTGAAAGAAAAAATATATGTCACGGACCTATTTTCCGAGTTATTTGAAGCTGGAGTTAAAATTACTTATGAACAAACTCATAAGGGGAGGTAAATCTTAATTTCCCTTGAATGATAATTCATGAAAATTATTTGAAACAACACAATTTATCCTATTTTAAAATATTTTATGAAATTCTAAGGTCAGTGTTATGAAAGGTTTGAAGTGTCAAAAGGCTTCTGGTCAAATCATATAATTATATAATTATAATTATATATTATTTAAAAAACACGCATTTTCAATATGAAGGTACATTGATCGAATGACAGAGACAACCCTGCATTCCGCAGTTAAAATTCATTAATTTCGAACAGCGATTGAGCCTCAGTGACATTTTTTCTACAACGGTTACTCAACTTGAGTTTACTCAAAATGTTAGCGGCAATTATTCGGATACGCCAAAAGATGCGCACTGACAAATGTTCGGAACGTCATTAAGGGTTGACATTTACCTATCTTTATTATTCAAAAATGTTTTTATAACTTACAATATCTTGATTATAAAATTTCAAAAAAAATTTAAAAAACCTATCAAAAGATATTTTGGTCAAAAGAAAACCCTTTTAACAAAACGATTTTTTTCTTTCAATGCTCGTTGTCTTAGGTATACAACAAAAGGCACATGCTTCAAATAGTTACAGTTGAGACAAACGCTGGCGATGAGTGTAGTTTTGGGTCAGCTATACAATTCCGTGTCAATCTTGTACCCCTTTGAAACATATCAATTCACGTGTATTCTAATCGACCTCCCTTATGAAGATTTTTCTATTTGTACCTATAAGTATCGCGATTTTATTCTTGCCACAAATGCACAAATGTCTTTCAGAGCAAGCACATGCATCACATTTGTGTTCATGTATTTCATAAGTCTATGTGTCGGTTCTTTACACAGATATTTGAGAACGTGTAAAACAGAGTCATATTTCTTGTATAGTAATTGTGTTTTTAAAGGTAAAATGGCAAACTTCATGAAAAAATAAAATATCTATACCTTACCTTTTTTCATTCGATAGCATGGAACTTTTCTCATTCAAAAGACATTTTGAATTAGGAAAGTTTTATTCCAAAGATTATGTGATCGTATTAAAAGTTTCCTGCTTTCAGCTGTTTAGTTCGTTTTTATGTTTTATGCAGTGATAGATATATTTTTAACTTTATTAAAAGTAATACATCAGATTCATGATTGTATCTTTAAATAAAGATCTTCTTGTGAATAAATCTGCCTTGTCATGTAATATCGCGTTATATTCCGTCAGAAATTTAAACTGAAATGGCTAACTGAGAAACAGATGTTGATTAAAATAACAGACGACTAAGCAATACTTAAGTTTTTTTTAGGATATTGCATTCTTTTCCAAAATTTCTCTATTTACATTTCTTCTTTTGAGTGTCTTAAACACTTGTTGAATTTCATTCAAATATCTAACTCACGTCAACGCTAGTAATTCAAATTTGTTTTTCTTTTCTATTCCATTTCCCGAAAGTGCTCTCATCTTTAAAGAAGAAGTATCTCTTGCTTTTAATGAAGGTAAAGACTTAATTTTTATTAATGGACAAAATGTAAGTATCTCCTGTACTTACTAAGCTTACTGTCAGATAAATGTTTGTATGCAAGCCACCAGGATCTTACTAAAAATTACTTCCAAATAATTAACCAAAGTGCTTAAGTTTAAATCAATTACTCAGGAAATACCCTTGTTGTTGAGGATTTCTATGTCAATTATGACTTCCCAGATAACTCAATAGTTAAACAAATAATGACATTATACGACCTAGGGAAACGAGTCAATGGCTCTACACAGTAATAGACTGACCACGAAACAAACGTGCTTGGAAAACATAAATGTTTGTATCCAATTTAACTATCGTTTAATCGACGTACTTTGCATTGCAGTCATCATACTACTGTCCTATAATTGTATCAATTTGATGATAACATGAGAACATCGTCATGTTCTAGGCGTGTTAACTTGTTTGGCCTGTTTGCAAATTCGTTTCGTTTGAATAAACAATGTATGAAGCAAACACGAAAAAACGAGACAACTAAGAGAGTTCAAGTTCCAAGTCTATAAACTTATGAGATCCTTCAAGCCAACAATGTATCATATAGCAACGAAATTCCTGTTAGAAATTCTAAAACCTTATCTTAAAGTAATCACCAGCGTAAGCCTTGTCTATTTTACCTAGCCGGTTCCGTTCTTTGTAACTAATATGTTTAAATTACATTTTGAGTCTAGATTAGCCTGCTATAATGCTGCTTGACCTGTCGACAGTCTTTGATATCATTAACCACCCAACGAATTGATTGGTTGTCTTCGGAGAGACTATGGCATTAGTGGGATAGCTCTTGCCTTGGACAGGGACAACTTTCACGTTTCATCAAACAGAGTCGAAGCGAGGGGTCTGTCATCGGTGCATTTCTATTTATATACAAAGGAACTTAAAAAATTAAAACATGCACCAGATACTTTGCCCTAGTTTTGCTGATGATTTATAGTTTTTGAATAAAAATATCGTTTAGGACACTATGAAATCATCTTCAAACTTTCTCATAAGTGCTGCCTTCCAGACGTGAAACACAACAATAACAAGACTGATTCGATTCTCATATGAGCGATTGACGGCTTGCAAGATTGAAAAGCAAAATAATCACTATGGGAGAGACTATGATAATATTCACGAGCACAGTTACACGTTTAGGGGCACTGCTTGACTCCGATCTCAAGGTAGCTTTGTTAAATTAAGGTATCTGCAGGGTAGGATAATTTCGTTTTGAGGATTTGATAGGCGGCAGTGTTCCATTTTCGTTTTGCTACGAAACTCATACGCACATGCTTTACGCCCTTAAACCATGTCCTTAGCTTTTAAACATGTAAATGGAATAGAACAAATAGACTTGTCCAATATGGTTGACATCTACTCTACCCCTACACCACTGAGATCTTGATATGCCTTGACGTTGTAGTACTAGATGTGTTTTCATAGCATTAGAAAAGGTGCTGGGCATATCATAAATCAATCATTTGGTATCGAAGGATTGTACTTTCCGAACTTTAAGTAAAAGTAATAACAAGGGATGGATTGGGTAAAGCTTGCAGAATAGTTTGTGCATCTGCTACTAGTTAGGTTGCAGATTAAAACATTTATCAGTTTGTATTCGAAAAAGAATATCAATTGCTATGTATGGCTATTGTGGAACTTCCTGTTATGGTGATAAAAACTTCACATAAAGATTTATAATACAACATATCTACTTTTATTGTTTTACATTTAAAAAGAGAAAGATTTTGTCAATCCAAATTAGCTATCGGTAAATTCATATCCGTTCTTGACAATCTTAACACCATTTTCTAATGACTATGATGAAATGATTAAAAACAGCTCAGTGAGATAGTATGGCTCTTATATGTCTGATGACGCCTACGGGATTTCACTTTTCTTGTTGCCATCATCAACTAGCTTAAATTTGTGCTGGGGTCTCAACTTGTCAATCTAAATGCCAAAACAGTTTTTAATCACTGCCTTGCTTAAACTTTAGCCTTCATTGCTTAAGCTATTAAGATTTTTAAAATTTCTTTTTCCACTTGTCTTCTGCTGCATGTGCGTATATCTGCGATAACGCTAGCTGTGGTGTATCATGGCAATATTCGTAAGTTCGTGCTGCGGTGAGACTTTTGCTTTTGTGTTCTTATCTTGACAGAAATAATTGCATGAACGATAAGGGGATAATCTTTAAAAATATGCCAATTTAACCTGTCCTATTATATTCTAATTGATCAAACGTTAGATTCATCGATTGATGGTAAATATTTTTATACATAAAAATATCATCAATCTTTGTCTTTGTTTAGCGAGCCAATAGCGCTTTACACTCATTCTTATTTAATGAGCAAATCTGACAAGCTTCACACAACCATACACACATGATAGATATACAATTAGGTGGGGTGGTTTGGAGTTTAAAGCCGCTTTCAAGAGTATTTCACTTAAATCACGGCTGCTAGTATTGCAGGGAGAAAAAACCCGCAAAACAAGTATGGCTGTGCATTGCGTTGAAACCTGCGAACCATGGATGGTTAAAAGTTAAAAGACGAAACTACGCTACTGTTAAACCAGTGAATAAAGATTCATTGCCCTATTATGGCAACGTTGACAAGTGATTGTAAGAACTTTGGATTAATCTTAATCTTATTCAAATGAACGTGGATGTCAGTTCCTAAAGAGTACTTGACATGGTAATATTTCCAGTTCATCAAAATATATCAACAATTTCATCTTCATATTGTATGGTTAATGAAAATTCCTAGTCGATGCCTTCCAGACACTAATTTTCAGAATGACATTAGATAATAATGAGATTATTTATTGCATGTGTTTCTGTGTCAATAATATTACAAGTAAGTAATACAAATTTATGTGTTCTTCGTAATGTATAACGTTAATGATGAGAAACATTCTTGGTTACTTATCCTATCTATGCTTAGTCGACGATTGGGTGAGATTTTTTCATATTTCTAGAATATAGTGAAACATCAATATTGTTAAATATATGTTCAAGAGTATTACTAGTAAATATTACATATTAACGCGATTTATCATTAAATAGTTCATATATATCTATATGAATTTGCTGTGGAGGAGAGTTTATTATTTTGACTGTATAAGGAAAACATAAGTGACCCTTTCTCTATGGTTTGTGAATTAAAGCCAATAAAATGTCTGTTTATTTAAATGATCAAACATTAGGTGACATGAGGTTATGTAGGGTTTAATGCCGCTTTCAAGTGTATTATACTCACACCACGACGTCGACTATTATTGCAGGGAAACACTCCGTACAACTGTGGCTATGCAGTGCGGTGAAACCTGCGAGTATTGGATTGAACTAGCGAACACTGGTTTGGACTTCGCTAAAAATCAGTTCAGCGTTGCACCCTGTCCGTCTGTCTCTCCGTAATCATTTCGTTTCAGTACTATATTGCTAACGGTCTTTTATTTCGTCTTAATATTCAAATTATGAAGTATTGACGCGAATTCCCTGGTCATGAATGGCTTTTCGGTCGTCTTATTTGTAATGTTCTCAAAGGGATAACGAGTCAAGGTTTTACATCCTTGAGTACTGTCAATAATACAGTGAGAGTGTCCCTGAATGCTAACAAGAGGTGCTGATCGTTTCATTGTTTGAATATGACGCCCTCTGATATGTGCAAGCAATCATCAAAACCAGACATTTCGATTGTTTTACTTATACTTGCACAAAGACATTTATATTTTCAGCTGCGATTCGTGCATCTCTAACTTGAAAGTTCCACCACTGGACTCAATACCTTAACGTGGTGTGGTGGTTTGCGTGCTTCAGAGACCCCAAGAGCTATGCCAGATGGAGCTTCCATGCTCCTGGTAGGGACGCCCAAGCTGGACAGGTCGACGGGTAGAAGCCAGACTAAATTTGAGTCCTTCCAAAACCTGTTGTCTATCTCTCACTATGCCTTTCTTTCCGTCTTTTCTCTCATCCTTTCGATCCCTTTCTCCCTTGTCTGTCCACTCTCTTTTGGATGCTTGTCATCCACGTGTTTAATAACTGAAATATTGTTCAAAGCACGTTAAACCCCAACTCACTCACTCACTCACTAACTTGAAAGTTGATGATTTAAACAAGAATATTCAATGTGAACTGCAAATCAGTTTACAAGCAATAGAATAGGAAGTCACTCCAAACGTTTTCACATGCAATGAGTAAAGTGACTTTCCTTTTCATGAATAGCCATTCCAGTGACTATTCAAAAACATACACAAGTCAAATGCATTTCGGTGAATGTTTTGTCTCTGCGTAGCGTTGACGTTTGTCGTATTGAGATATTTGATGAAATTGCAAAATCTTTTCTATCACATAGATATATCCAGTCTATCTTCCTTTTGTAGACATTCAATTTTGTGTAATAATGTCCTTCATACACAAATATCCCCTGTCAAAAGATAGTTTCAGTAGACAACAATATTTCTTCACCAAGATAATGATTCTTCCTCCTGCTTTAATCTAAGCTTCGTGAAAGTCCTTGTCTATATACTCTCCTCTGGCATGCATTTTGACATTGTTCCGACAGAATATGGTATCTTCAAAAGTAAAAGCCCTTAAGTGTATATGATGTCAGTTGACATTTGTGGTATTCAATGGTGTCAGCTGAAAAAGTACCTGAAGGATGTTATGTATAATAACAACCAACGACTTATGATAAATCCTTGAGGAGTCGGTGTAGAGCTAGAATAATGTTTTCGTTCGAGAGCAGATTTTGCAAATGAAAGAAAAATACTCTTTGAAGAAAATGTACAACTTTGGGCAAAGTTATTAAATGTCATTAAGGACATGGATATGAAGAAGTCATGTTTCTTTCCTTTGATTCCTTTTGTTTCCCGGAAATATAAACGTTTGAGTGTTTCAATAAGGAAGCGATCTTTTAGCTTGTCAATAACTCAGTTTATTGGGAGAGCAGATCTACGTGACACATTCAGTTCTACTTACATTATGGATCTGACTAATATACACTAATATAACATGATAAAAAAACTGTTATAAATTGTAATAATAATCACAACATCACTCAGGCCTGACATGAGCTGTCGTACAGCTGTGCTGAAATCAACTTTAACACAACCTTTTATCAAGAAATGGTTTCTACTACTGGGTAAACAGACCTGTACGTTGACCGAAACGATAGCATATATGCACGAAAACACTTGCCTCACTAAAAAATTTCATTTGATCAATTAGTAGGTAAGTCACCAATTCGATAACCCGCCGGTATTGTTACAGAGCCTCAGAGTGGCTAAATAAGCAATGTAGAGCACCACGTTTTTGTATGCAGATAAAACCAGACACGGTTAATTAAATTGTTGAGAAAAGGAAAAAAAGTGAAATTCTACTGATGGTCAACGGATCAGTTTACAGAACAATAGGCCACGAGGATCATCCGCTTCCATCATGATAAATTAAGCATGTTTCAAAAGGTATTAATTTAAAAACGTTTATATCATTATTACATTGAAGTTGAAAGAGTTATGTGTTATTTCGACCTTTTAAGAGTATTTATGGATATATTCAAATTCATACCACAGATAGTACATATATCGTGACCAAATGAGCTTGTTAACAATAACAAGTTTGTCTTTATACAGGATTTGTTTGCTACACCGTTCATAGCAAACAGGTCGACGTTTAATAATGTCTTCCTGATGAATAAGTTACACGAGACGAATGAAGCAATTACCTTCTTGTTAGCATTCGTTACTACTGAAAAGAGGTCTTCGATTTTTTTAATTGATTTAGCAGACATTCGCTGTCAGCAGCGGAAATGAATGCAATTCACGTTATCTTTAAAAAACTTTCATAAAAACAACTAATATCCGCAAAGCATTTTATCCTTCAAAACTTAAAACCACATGTGTCCTCAGGTGAAAGATTATGATTATTTTTAAAAGCATATGGAACAACGATTGTTCCCTGAACAATAACTTATAGCTACTTTGTAAATAGATTTTGAGGTGCATAATGTTAAATTGTTTCAGTGAATCTACCATAAATCAATTATCACAATACACAAAAGATCCTTTTACACATCGAAGACTAAAGAATGGTTGGAGTTAGTTTTGTTTGAAGAAATAAAATTTCTATCTCGTTTGTATCGTAAATTATTTTCCAACCTTATTCAATACTGAAATTTTACTGGCGTTTAATATAACATACTCAAATACTTGGACACACTTCATCAACAAAAGGAGTACATATTTCCCATTTAATAACCTTTCGAAATAGTTTTAATCATTACACTTAATGATCTCAAGCATTTGTAAACCAATCTGAATTGTTTAGTTCAAGAATGATCTAGTAATGCAAAGTTTAAACAATCAACATTGAGGTTTGTATATTGAAACCGAACATGTGTCATGAGGATTTCAATTATGAACTCTTTTGCAAGAGGGAAACGCACTTTTTAAGAGGTGCAGACTTCCGGAAACAGAAATGAACTCTTCTTTATCGAGGGTTTTGCGTCTGAGTATTGAAAATAAATACAAACATTAACAAAATAGATAAACCTAATCCTGCATGTTCACAAACCGTTTTGGCCACAGTACACATTGTAAACTAATATAATTACTGAAACGACTAAAATAATGTTTTTGCGTATTTACGATTGATAACAAGACTGCGATTGATAAAAAGACTGCGCATCCCTGTGAACATCCTGCTAAATCAGCGTATATGAATCCGCTCTCGCTCTTTTCTAATACTCTGATCTCTTTCAAGCCAAAACCCTCGTATTGCTGCTCTCTAACCAGCCAATTAGACGACTCGCATTCAGCAACAGCAGAACAGGAGAGCATAGTCAAGCACAGGGGCGTGTATCGCTTAGAAATAGCTTTAGAAAGACATATATACCCATAGACCCTACCCTACTACTATATAAAAGGAAAGGGATGTAACGACCAAACCACCCCATGCTCGAACAAAGTCAGTTTTCAAATCCAAAATAATTTTTCTGGACAAATTGTTCACTACGATTCGAAAGCTAAATGATTTCCCTACAAAACGAGCTATGGATTGTCAAAATCGGGTAATTATTTCAAAAGTTACATGCAACGACGTCCCGAAAATCGCTACCGCCAGATTTTCAGGCCAAAATCCCCACTCACGGAAAACAGCAAAAACTCACCGTTTAACATCGTGTATTGATTCCAGCAATGTTGACAACACCAATGGAGAGCTCGATTCGATCGGCGACATCGAACTACATGTTCACAATATGAGAAGAGCACCTAATTATTATTTCTACGAGTGCTAGCATACATTTTATCAAAAATCATCTGCTTTGCTGTTGTCTTGTCTGCCATAACAGTGGCCTTGACATTCATTTGACCTCGTAGCCGCAGCAAATTTAAAAATTATAGGATTTGGTAGAAATTAACATTGAGTATTTTCTATTAAATTCCCTTCTGCCGTCGTGTGTGTTTTAATCAGCCCAAAATATTAAATAAACTCGTTCTTTATAACTATGGGTCAAATCATAATTTTTTTTAAACATTCCAGAAATATGAAATTATTCGACTGGCAAATGTCAAAATTTCAAACGAATCGTTAGAAAATCGCAACATAAACTTTAATTGACAAAAAAAATTTTTTTGTAATTTATGTAGAACAATATACTTATTAGTATGATTTTTCATGTTTTATTAAAGAATATATAAACAACTTTTACTCGATTTACCTAAAAATATTGTTTTGATCTTTTTCTCCAAAAAGTGATGGCATATATAATATTAACCTGTTACCAACATTAACTTGATAGATTTCGCTATCCTTCTTAATTAAAGCATATATTTTTAAAACTCAGTTATGTTTTATAATTGGAAAAGAAAATATTCAAAAATTAAAAGAATTTGTAAAGAGGTTTGAATCTCAAAGGCAAATTTGAAAGCAACTCCTAATTCTAGATAAACTACTTCCATGTTGAATATTTGATGTGCAGTTCAGATACATTATTTAATAAAATAAGTTAACCATTATACCATATAGACTATAGAGTACCTCTGTTACAATTAGATAGGTGATTTAATTTTATTTCTTCAAACAATAGTGATATGATTAAAATTATCAAAACTGTGTTCGACAAAAAAGGGGATATTTATTTTTCAGAGGTCAGACAGAATTATATATTTTTTATCAATATTGGCTTGGCTCAGGAGTGAGATCATGTAAATCATAAAAGATGTGGATAGCAATCATTGATAATGACTTGTATTTTGTAATTCATACTGTTCAACCACCCTGGTGGTTAGGGGCATAAATGCAATGCCTCGCTTGGAAGGTTACCTTAGTTTTCTTTATTGGAAGCAATTTTGATTTTCATAGTTAAAAGATTAAAACAACAAAAACATATTAAGTTACAATATGCTGCATTAAAACTTATTAACAGTTATGTATAATCATGTTGAAAAAATAACTTTTCTTATAACTTCAGTTGAAAGGTAGATTTTTATGCCTCATGAAAAGGTGATTTGATTTAAGTTACTAAAATAAGGCCAGTCTCTCCCCAATAAAGGAACAAACATTAACAGTGTGTCCAATAAATAACATAATAAATTTCATTCTTAAAGTAATCAGTATATTTTATTATGTATAAGGTCAAAAAAAGCATGTCTGAAGTGACAGATCTCCAGACTGGCACAGTACTTGTATCTTTAATTGCTGTTTCAAATGCAATAAATCTGATTTAGTTATATTTTTTAGAATATTTGCGTATGAGGGCATTTTCCCCAAAATGTCCTGAATTTGTTTGCCTTACAAGCAATAAACTCTTTAGTTTCATAAACATGTCTGTAATGGTTAGAATTGTAATCAAATGAAGGCTCTACCTTTTTTACACTTCAAAGAAATTAATTAAGCTCACTGAAATTAATTTGAGTTGAGCGTGATAAAATAACACAAACCTTAACAGTGATACACACTCAACCTTTTTACAAGGTTCACAGGCTCAGAGGCACATCAGTTCTGTAATATTTTTCTCAGTTTTAAAAGAATAGAGTCATGACCCTGGAGCTCATCAGTCTTTAAAATCTACTATCACTAGGCCATAGTATTATTATACCAATCGCTTATGGAGCATATAAATATTCCATCTTTCTTAGCTTTATTAAGATTATTAAAGAAGAAGATATTTATAAGGCCATGACCTGTGTGACTTTAGTCAGGGACAAACAAGATATATAATATATAGTTTAGAATCCTCATTAGAATGTACAAAAAAATTCAAGTTTCTTCACTATCATCTTCAGGAGAAAAAAATGAAGATAGGCTTCAGGAGTGGCCCTAGAGGCCTTTCTTAGGTCACCAAATTTATAAATTTAGATCCTTAGTAGTCAAGGAATTGGTACACAAAATTATATAAGGACACCGTCCCATGTCAGGCTAGATGAGGTGAAAAGTGAAATTGAATCACTTATTTGCTTGCAGTTTGATTCAATTGGCATAGAATATTTGATGTAGAAATTATAATTGAAAATCTAAAAACACATTCTTTGTACATCATCTGTCATATATCCAGCACGAAACAGACAGATTTGATTTGTAGCCCATATTTCACCTACTGTTAAGCACTCATTACAAGTTATGCCAAAATAAACTTTCCTTGCCTATTATTGATGTGTATATTATAGTCATAAAAGTATTTGTATTCAGTATTGAACATCCTTTGAAATTTATCAACTCAACCTTTTAAATATTCATAAAAACATCATGAAAGGCTTTTATGAAGTACAACCTATTGATCATCTAAGATATGCAAAGTGTTAACAATTCCTCATGGTTGATGGTATTAAACTAAAACTTTGAAAAGGGAGGTGTTATCCATAGGTGGCTAGAAATTCATGTATTAAACACATGAAATATCTATTTTAAACTCTACAAAACACACGTTTAGTTCTTTGAAGGCTAATGGCACCTAAAATGATCACATATCAAATAATAAGAATCAATTGAATTCAATACAATCAATATAATTGGATATGAGTGATGAAAGTAAATTTATTGTTTTCTTAATTGGGGACTCACTTGTATGTCTGTATATATACAAAAACATATTAAAGAATCCTCACAAATAAATTCATTGATAGTCAATTTATTTATTTTATTTGAAGATTTTATTGAATTACAATAGCAGAAAAGTTTCAAGAGTGTCCATGTATTAGAGATTCTTTTCCATGTATGCAGCAAGGATATTCTCCAGATTAAACTGTCCCCTCTTGATACTGAATCTTGTAACTGAAAAATATAAATTGGAACCAAATTAAATATGAGGCAAAAAAAGATTGTTCCATTGTCATTATAGCTCCTCAAGTACTACAATATTAATTGTATTTAATGTTACAAACTAACATTTAAAATAACAAAGTATAGTCAAAGTGGTTGCTCTCATAATTCAAACAATCATGGAACTTAATATTTGGTTAATCAGAATCTACATTGGTAAAGGTGTGTTGTATAAACATTTATGATTACAGCATTTTGCTTTTAAGATAGCTGAAATAAATAGGTTTTAAATTTAAGTTGGATTTCTTTTGCCTCTTTTACAGAATTGCTCAATCAAACTCTAGAAACAAAGTGACACTTTTCACCGAAAAGGTTTCATACAGCATTAACAACAGCTTAAGACATGGTACCTAACCAATAACCCTAAAGCCCCCTTGTTATCTCCTTATTTCCCCCCATGGTTAGGCCCTTCCACTACCTCTCCTCCCATTGAACCTGTTGTGACAATTGTCTTCCCTTTTCTCACTCATGGTAAACACAACTATTAAGTAATATATCTAAAAAAAAATTACCTTGACAAACATATTTCAACTTGATCATGTCTCAGTGGCATATTATATCTAATACTCTACATTATCTGCTGAAATACATTAACAAAAAAATAAAAAGTATATCATGCAATGATCCAAATCTTTAGATTGTGGCTGTTGTGCTTACCTGAAAACTTTCAAATAATGATAGAAAAGTGTCTCCACTCTCTCCTCCTGTATTGAGACACATGCCTGCAAAGAGAGAATCTTTTTTGAAAAAACACTTCTATATTTTAAACAATGTACATTTCAACTGACTTTGTTCGAGCATGGGGTGGTTTGGTCGTTACATCCCTTTCCTTTTATATAGTAGTAGGGTAGGGTCTATGGGTATATATGTCTTTCTAAAGCTATTTCTAAGCGATACACGCCCCTGTGTAGTCAAGGATATCAAGCCGGTCCAGCCGAATGAGGCATCTGCCCCGAAAGACATCAGGCTGTAAGGGAGGAGCGGATTGGATCCATTTACGATGATTTAGCATGATGGCTTGTGAAGCAAATGAGGAATTTAACAGTACGTACTTTGACGTGACATTAAGGATTTGACGTCAGAAGCGCTCGTAAAATGACGTCATTATATTGTTGCCATAATCGAAAGAATCCTGCTGCATGCACTTCAATTTCTTTTGTAAATGATGACATTTACTTCAATTTGGTATCCGTATGACACACGAAAATGAATAAAACACGATTTTTTCCTTTTTTAGAGAATATGATCACATTCAAAATCAGAATATGATTTTGGGTTTTCAGTGCACGTTAGGAAATGCCATCTTTCATCTGGCACTACAACCCTGGAGACTATAGTCTAGTTGTTGATGACCCGTAAGAACAAAGAAGCGTTCACATTTAACGTATTTGATTTGTTCATAGGTTAGAGGTGCACGCCAACAAATCATCATCATTCAGTCTTAGGGAATTATGTAATTTCACTACAGTTTACAGCAATTTTCTTTGCTTGATAATAATTTGTAGATCGCCATTGTAGAAAATATCGTGTTTGTCAATATCTCATTTTCAAATATTGTCGGTATCTATCCACGTTGTTGATGGATTAACACTCAGATTTGTCCATTTCAGTGAGAAAGTGAGTTGTTTAACGTGGTTTGAACAATATTTCAGTTACTAAACGCGTGGGTGAAAAGCCCGGAAAGAGATCCGTGGTTCGAATCCCGCCAGGGGCTCGGCAACTTTTTCTGTAATAGAGAACTGTTCTACACACAGTGAGGTTTTGGGTACAATGCTACATTGAATTTCAGTGCCGATGCTCGCAGGTTTCACCGCAATGCATAGCCACAATGGTGTTGAGGGTTTTCTCCCTGCAATACTACTAGCGGCCAAAATATAAGTGAAATACTCTTGAAAGCGGCTCTAAACCCCATATCACCTCACCTAATCGAAAGAGAGTTGACATGTGGAGAAAGGGATCGGAAGGCTGGTGGAACAGACGGAAAGACAGGCATAGTGAGAGATAGGAAGCAGTTTTCAGAGGGACTCAAATTTGGTCTGACTTCTACCCGTCCAGCTTAGGTGCCCCTAGCTACGGGGCCTCTGAAGCACGCAAACCACCACACTACGTGTCCAGTGGTGATTCAGTAAAGATAACACCAATTTATGTAATGAATAAGCTTTATACGATAGACATACCTGACGAACTCTACTGTGTCAATATCACAGTAACCATACATGATATCAAATGTGATGGCTATGCAGATGAGATTAAATTTATTATTTTAGAGAATATCTCTTCACAGTCATCATCTCTGTTTTTGCTGAACAGTGAGTGAGTGAGTTATTGATTAACGCCGCTTGGGCAATATTTCAGCCATTAGCGGCGTGAGATTTAATGAAATATTTTGCTGAACAGAGAAGATTTCTTACAAAGAGTCCCCAATACTCTAGCAGTTCTCCATTTGCACATTTCTCTCAAATTCTACGATGTTGGTTCAGTTTCTAAAACTGGTTCGCAAAGATGTATAACAGTTTACTTTGTGTACCCATCTCCTTTATTTATCACATTCAATATACACATATTTTCACATTTTAAAGTCCAACAAGGTGACATACTATATCTGCTTATTAAGTCGGGGTTTCTGGTGCCAGCTTGAAGAGATTCCTTCTCCCTTTGCCATCGCTGGTCCAACTCGCTATACTTCTTTTTACGTGGCGGCTGACGTCCACCTGCTCCAAGTTGACACATGACTATCTCATTGCATGATGGTTCCTTGTAGAGTAAGTTGATGAACTCAAGGTTGGGATGGGAATGTTCACAATTATCCATTTTAAAATGCCCTCCCTCAACATGATAGGTTGTCCTAGCACCGTCGTTGTTGAATTGCTTCCACGTAGCCTAAACACAAGTCTCCGACATGTCGTCTGCAAACTGGAGGATGGCAGGGTTGGTCAGGTCGACATCCTGCAGAGCCTTAAACAAAATGTTGTCATTGTCACAAATTAACAGGAGAAGTAGGGCACAGGCACGCCGAATCCGGAGAATCAGAGAATCTGGTTTGTATGCCAAAACGTTGGACACTTCTCAAGATGGATTGTCTAAAGTCGAACAGGCAACCTTTATGTAAGTGCCAAAAATAGACACGTATGATCATGTGACTAGGGGTCATGTGATCTGGGTATTATGCTCGTGCAAGGTGTGCACTTTTTGTATCGGTAATGAACGAGAGTAAATGTGGGCTCGCACAATGGGACCGGGGACGGTCTCCAACCGTTTCGTTTTATCTTTTGCTTTAAGAATGAACGGAAAGAGTTGACCAGAGAACCCTGCCAGTCCACACACACACACAGTTTAATTAGAAGAAAAGTTGAATCTTACACTTTAGTTTCACAATGAAACACATTCACGGCAGCATTTTGGGAAGCAACTTCAAAGTCTGTCATCAGGTAGCTGGGCTTTTCGACTCTCCACAGCCTTTATCAGTCATATATATTTACTATCTTTTGAAATGATTCACATGATACTTGACACTTTTGTTTAACCTCTCCTTCAATGTCGTCCTCTGATGTTTTTCTTTATGACCCCATGGTCGATTTTAGGAAACTATCAAGTCGTTTCTGCGACATTTTATTTCAAATACTGTTGAAAAGAATAAGGTATAATTATCTTTAATTTTGACTGATAACTTTTGATAGCTATGACAAGACCATTATAGTGTAGATAGTTTAAATCAAGTTCAAAATAATTCCGAAACCTTTTTATGCTGGATATCCTCGTGCTTGTTCAAAACACTTTTATCCCCAACTCTCTCTTTGTGATTTCACGTACGTGACCAGACTATGACACAGTATCTTCATCATACGCGTTTCGTAATAAATTCTGTATATTTTTAATGTAATCAAAACTTGTCTGTAAAATACGTCTATGTTATTCCTAAGTCCCACTGTCACTTTGGGACACTGATCATTCCCTGTGAACTTGTTTTTACATAAATGAACTTGTGACAGTCAAAATTCGGAAAGATATATTTTATGGATCGCGTGAATAAATGTGCCTATGGAGATGTTTATATAGTAAACGACTTGTCTCCAGAAATAAATGAGTAACGAAATGTGACAGACTAGATCCCCTTGCATCAACTTGGTCAAATCACAAACCCAGCTTTAAAAGCCTGGAATGTATTAGTTTCATTTCCTTAATGGTGACCTTATACCAACATCTTCTGGTGGAGAATAAACTTAACGTGTGCAGAGCAACTCTCATGTCAAATGATTATTAGTTTGGAATCTATCTAGCACTATGAGAGACGTCAAAATGTCCCTAGGACATGGTGTTTCCCTTTACTATCAACTTTCATTAATTTGGGACATTGGGCATTTTGGAGACCTAAATCCCGTGTGTTGAGAATATAATTTCAAATCCATCATTTGTTTGATGAAATTTAAATTTTTGCACTTCCACTATAAGGTGTTTGATCAACCCTCTGATAAGTATCCCATTCTTTTCTTTATCTATTTCAATAAATTGAGGTTTCAAAAGCCTATAACATTGAGTTTTTAATAAGCTAAGTACTCATTAGCATGTATATAAAAAAACTTTAATGATATGTTTCCATCATTAAAATGATCTTGTCAAATTTTCCAAGTAAGAAAGTTTCATGTATAGATAAGAAAGAGCGAGCTAATGACATCTTACCTATATAAGATTTATGCTTCAAAGGCAAAATCTGCACTTGTATAACTATTAGAAAAATTGGTTAAAAAAGGACATCAAGTTGAATTCACCTTAATTTTGCAACATAATGGTCAACATGAACCTTCAGGAATCATGTCATCATTGACCCGTCAACTAAGTCCAATTGTTATTAATCCTAAATAGATCTAAGAGAATAATGTTCTTACCACGAACTTAGGTTGACAGCATGCAATTCGGACGTTACCAATTTGATAATTGGATATTCTCTCTAAGGAATTTGCACGTTTCTCTTACTAAGAAATATACAGTCACCTTTTCCTTTGTAGACATCCCCTTGATTGTAATTATGGTTCGCATATACACATGAGTGACATGGGCTTACACATCCACTTGGACATGTCAACGAATAATTTCAATAGACAACAATAATCTATTCTGAAGGTAGAAAACTCCTTTGATCTAAACTACATGTAAGTCCATGTCTAGATGCTCTCCTCTAGCCTGCATTAGTGTATATTATTTACATTGTTCCGATAAAATGCTGCATCTTCAAAGCTGAAAGCTTTTCAGTGTACATTTGATGAAAAATAGCACCCAAGGGATGTTATGTTATCAACGTCCCACCACTCAAATCAAATCTCCTGAGAGTCAGCATAAACTCTGTCTTATGTTATCGTTTGGACGCAGATTTAGTTAATGAAAGAAAAACACTCTTTGAAGAAAATATATAACTTTGGGCATCGTTACAAAATGTAATTGAGGTCATTGATGACTTTGCATATTGAGAGGGATAGATAATAAAGCGACCATATTCATATTTTACTGGATTGTTGCATATTGAGAGGCATAGATAATACAGAGACCATATTACTTTTTTACTGGATTGCTGCATATTGAGAGGCATAGATAATACAGAGACCATATTACTTTTTTACTGGACTGCTGAATATTGAGAGGCATAGATAATAAAGAGACCATATTACTTTTTTACTGGATTGCGGCAAATTGAGAGGCATAGATAATACAGAGACCATATTACTTTTTTACTGGACTGCTGAATATTGAGAGGCATAGATAATACAGAGACCATATTACTTTTTTACTGGATTGCTGCATATTGAGAGGCATAGATAATACAGAGACCATATTACTTTTTTTACTGGATTGTTACAAATATAAACATAGCCGTTTGAGGATTTCAATTAGAAAGCGACCGCTTTGTTAGTATGTCGATAAATGAAAGAGAAGCTTTCTCAAAATAGTGAATCTGCTTTTTAGCTCATCAGGTCTGAAAGACCCGATGGGCTTATGGCATGGCAAGGCGTCCGGCGTCCGTCCATCCGTCCGTCCGTCCATCCGTCCGTAAACTTTTCACTTTTTCGACTTCTTCTCCAGAACCAATGACTCTAGAGAGCTGAAATTTTATGTGCATACTCCTTGGCAAATGGGGATTCTAAATTGTAGATTTCGTGACCCCATGACCCCATATGGGGTCACAAGGGTCAAAATCTATTTTCATCTTCTTCTCCAGTTCCAAAAGGTCCAGAGAGCTGAATAGTTGTGTGTAGACTCCTTGGGCACTGGAGATTCTAAATTGTAGGTTTGGTGACCCCATGACCCCAAATGGGGTCACAGGGGTCAAAACCTTAAAAACCTATTTTCATCTTCTTGTCCAGTTCCTAAAGGTCTAGAGAACTGAAAAGGTGTGTGAAGACTCCTTGACCAACGGGGATTCTAAATTGTAGGTTTGGTGATCCCATGACCCCAAATGAGGTCAGAGGGGTCAAAACATGAAAAACCTATTTTCATCTTCTTCTCCAGATCCAAAAGGTCCAGAGAGCTGAATAGTTGTGTGTAGACTCCTTGGGCACTGGAGATTCTAAATTGTGGGTTTGGTGACCCCATGACCCCAAATGGGGTCACAAGGGTAAAAACCTTAAAAATCTATTTTAATCTTCTTCTCCAGTTCCAAAAGGTCCAGAGAGCTGAAAAGTTGTGTGTAGACTTCTTGGCCAACGGGGATTCTAAATTGTAGGTTTGGTGACCCCATGACCCCAAATGGGGTCACAGGGGTCAAAACCTAAAAAAACTAATTTCATCTTTTTCCCTAGTTCCAAAAGGTCCAGAGAGCTGAAAAATTGTGTGAAGACTCCTTGGCCAACGGGGATTCTAAATTGTAGGTTTGGTGACCACTTGACCCCAAATGGGGTCACAGGGGTCAAAACCTTAAAATCCTACTTTCATCTTCTTCTCCAGGTCCAAAAGGTCTTGATAGCTTAATAGTTGTGTGTAGACTCCTTCGACAATGGGGATTCTGAATTGTAGGTTCGGTGACCCCTTGACCCCAAATGGGCAATGGGCCTTTTTTATTTGATTGTGAATAACTTTTAAGAAATACATTGTTGTTTTCTTTCCTCAACAAAACAATTTGCAATGTCCCAATGTGCCCTAGTTCAAGCCCAAGTTACCCCTGGTTTGGAAAGCATTTTTTTTATTTTGATATCTCTGGTTTTTTACCAAAAAGAAATGTTGACATATTGTTTTGTTTCACTTTCTCTTTTCTGCCCGACCCACGGACGGACTAAATAATTTTACAGCCCGTCCTCAACCAAAGTTACCCGTCTCGGACGTTGGGACAGGCTATCTTTCCTACACTGCCCATGACCCCATGGTCTAAACCCAAACACCTATTTCTATCAAAAGTCTGATGAGCTACAGAGCCCATGGCTCTATTTTTAAGTTCTCGTTCACTCCTGGCTACTTATCTATCAGAATAAACTCAAAATAATGTGTTTACATATACAGTGTAGTTTTCCTTCCACTAATGTATTCTCATACGACGCACTATTTTCTCTACAATCAAAGTGTTGAATGTTTAAATCATGAAGTGCATTTCATGTTATAATCAAGTTGGTTAACTGCAGAGTTTGATGGATAATGCGATCTTTATACATGTTAATGGAGACATGCACATATACACCAAAGACTGCCAGTGTATATGATTAAAGGTAACAAATAGTTGCTTCACATATCGTTGCAAACGGATCAAACGGAAACGGGGTTTAATGAGATCATTATTAATAGTTGAGGCCCTGGAGACCAGACGAATGAAGCAATTAGCTTCTTGAAAGTAATCGTTAAATTCTGAAAAGTAGTCTTTGATTGTTTCTTCTTGGTTTTGGCTGAAGTCTTCAGGCAAAATTCTGCATGAATGCAATTCGCTATATCTTTACGTGCCTGAGATAAAGTTTTGTAAAATTACCCGAAAAATAGTTTATCCTTTCAAAATGAGTAACTGATGTGTCCTATGAAATAGATTTTGAAATGCAAATGGTTTTATATTTATACATCCTGTGTGAGTACACTGTTCTTTCACTTTCAATAGCATACATTTCGTTAAATGTTTCATTATCTCAATTTTTGTTTGTTGACTTTTTATGTGGTTTGGATTTTGTTTCAGTAAAACAGGGATCATAGCGCAGTTATTAGCGCGTTCCAACAGGTCCTTGATTCGAATTCCGCAAGGGGCTCGGCAACTTTGTTTGTAGTAGACAACTGTTGTACATGCAGATAGGTTCGAGTGCAATGCTACACTAAATTTCAGCGCATTTCCAGCCTAGGCTCGCAGGTTTCACCGCAATGCATAGTCACATTGGTGTTAAGGACTTTCTCCCAACAATAAATACCAGCAATCGTGATATAAGTGAACCTACGAACCTGGAGCGAACGTAACTCGTATACTGAACCGCAAACGAAAAGACGCTCTGTCGATGCAGTTCAGAGACCTTTATTTCAATATATCATAAAATGTATGCTCGGTTTTTTAATTTTACAATAATAGTCAATATAATCAACCAGTAATGTGAATTGTTTGAAGACAGAAAAACACACTTGATTAAAAATTGTTTAAGTAATCCAAAATTCAATGTCATGTACGTTCATATTTGGATTTTAAACAGCCTTGCTTCATCTGTTGAAAAAGTGGTTGAGTCGCTATGTTGAGATAAATGTATAGAAATTAGATTAGCTTACAACATTTCTCTCAACTCTCCAAGATCTACCAGACACTTTGGAAACTGTTAATATAATGTCCATTTGAGAAAATTAGATTAGTTCTTGCCCAACAGTGTTTTGGGGGTGTATACGTGTACCTTATGTCTCTTTCCGTATTGAATTAAGTAACCACAGGGTAATATCATATTCAATATTACATTATTCTAAATATTTGAATAGTTTTCAATAAATATAACCTATTAACAACTGTCGAAACATTTCACTTAATAAATTTAGGTTTTAGACACCCCTGACTACACCACACCATACATGTTTATCAAACGTCATGTGCACATCAAAGGAATCGTTAGGACAGAACATTATTTGATAATAACGAAGGTAATCATAGGGTCAACAAATGCATCGCTATGAGAGAGAAAAGGTCACTAAATAAACAGTTTTGACTTAAGAGAACGCTGAAAGAGATGAATGTATTTTCCCTCCATTGGTTTTAAACCTGTTTATTACATAACTTTTGTTTAATTAAAATCGTTCAATTAAAACTCCTTTTTCATAAGGATACAATGACTTTGGGGGGAAAACTCCGACTATTTGCCCAGCAATTTGAACAACTTTTGCCAAGCGAGACTTGTTAACAATAATTATGAAACCATACCAACAATGGAAAGAAAAAGTTAAGGCTTTATTACAATTAAAAGATCGTAGCTTGAGCATGAAATGTACTTTTTGTTGACATTTTTTGAAAAATTAAAAAACCTGCATCATATATTATTAGTATTCCAATTTAATTTACCATTTTTGTTGTGCCAAGGTAAGTGTATTCATCTAAAATCTCAAAGACCTTTGTGTCAAGGTAACAACAGCACTGACTGCCCTCCGTAATTAACCCATTTATGCATAACGTCCCACGGGTACTTCGATCGACCATTACGCATTTGCTTTTAATGATAGCAGCCTGCCCAAATGTGAAAGGTTTACTGAGATACCCCATTCTTGAAAAAATAGTTCAACGACTCCGCAGAGTTATCAATCTTTGAGCATGGTGGCGTCATCCATGGGTAGTTGTCCACCAAAAATTAGACGAAGTTCAAGGTAAGACCAAAATGACAAAAAAATTTTGTTTACTTTTTTGAATTTATCAGGATAAAATATATATCTATTATTAAAAAATAATTTAGTAAAAATTTTAGTGCAGGGTAATGGGACGTTATGCACGAATGGGTGGGGGGTTTCTGGTAACATGTGTTCATACATGTTAGGTATTACAATGATTGTAAATATATGTAATTCATATTTTATGAAGCTGAATTGAGTGAATTTGAGTTGTGACTTTACAAGAGTTTAATTTAGCAGTCAGAATGCAATGATCACAATTATTGTTTTTGCATTTTGCCGGACATATTTGATTTTTTTTCAAATTCTTTCCTTTCAGGTTAATGACAGTTAATCAAGCGCTTGATCTTTTGTTTGATGAACATGCTCAGGCAGACCAAGCTGACATCTTCATGGAGCCCCCCGACGTCACGGAGGACACTGATGGTGACAGCGATGAAGAAGAAGATGGAGATGGAGATATTAACAGACTGTCTGGACGTCAACTGTCTGCTGGGTGTTCTCTCACCCTGCGATCTGGTGCCGAGAGAACGACAGTTGGGACTGATGATACAGAGCAGGACATTGCTCCATCTTCATCCTCATCCTCATCTTCACGGAAATCCTTAGACACCAGGAAGTGGTCACGGAGAGATCTACCACGTGGCACACATGGCGAAAATATTGTTGATAAAACATGGATTGCAGATAAGGACTACTCCCCAGCAAATATGTTTGAACTGTTTTTTTATGACGATATAGTCTCCTACATCTGTGAGTCATCTGAGTTATATGCAGCACAACAAGGTAAAGATGGCTTCAAGCTTACCACAGCAGACCTGAAATTGACACTCGCTGTGCTCCTTATTTCTGGCTATACATCGGTGCCTCGGCGTCCACTCTACTGGGAAAATAGCGAGGATACTCATAATGCTGCCATTGCTTCAGCCATGAAGGTGAATAAGTTTGAAGAAATCATCAGTTTTCTTCATTTTGCAGACAACACTCGTCTCAATCCAGGGGATAAGTTCAGCAAGCTTCGTTCAATCATGCGCATGCTAAATGAACGCTTTCTGCAAGCCTGGCCAGAGACAGAATCTGTCAATGTTGATGAGAGCATGGTTCCCTACTTTGGTCATCACAGTGCAAAGCAGTTCATTAGAGGTAAGCCTCTACGTTTTGGATTCAAGGTGTGGTGCCTTAATTCGCCATCTGGGTGTCTCATACAGTTTGAGTCATACCAAGGTGCAGGAACAGTACGGATACAACAAGGACTTGGTATGGGGGGATCCGTTGTCATGGACTTGATCAGTGAGCTTCCCAAAAAAGGGTATCATATCTACTTTGATAACCTCTTCACATCCTTGCCTCTACTGGAGACTTTGACCGAGAGAGAAGTGCATGGCACAGGTACTATCAGACCAAACAGGACACAAAAATGTCCTCTCACAAGTCCTGATGTGATGAATAAGGATGAACGGGGTTCTGTTGACTTCCGAAGAGATATGAATTCCAAACTTATCCTTGTCAGATGGGTAGACAACATGTGCATCCACAACATACGGTGTCTATCCATTGCAGCCAGCAAGGAGGTGGTCCTCATCAAAGCACCAGGAAGTCCAACTTGGAATGCCATTCCTACTGAAGAAGTACAACAGGAACATGGGCGGCACATCAGTGAACAATGCATGGCACTTGTTCCGACTCAGTGCTGCTCCACGTGCCCAAGAAACAGATCTGCTAGAATTCACACGGCAAATTGCAATGACATACATTCTGAAACACAGGCAAAGATCCGGTTCGTGTGTATTGGGTCGCATGTCCAATGATGGTCATGTGCCAGAAGATGTCAGGTATGACAATCAGGGTCATTACCTATCTACCTTCCCCACGCAACGTCGATGCGTCCAGTGTGGCAAGAAAACCAAGAAGAGGTGTGTCAAATGTCCTGAATGTCCTCTCCATGAGGTGTGTTTTGCCACGTATCACATAAAGCCATAACTGGTTTCAAGCACATGGACAACAGTAGTAACAGACAGGTTTCAAGCACATGGACTACAGTAGTAACAAACTATGTATTTTGTTCAAAGTAGTTTATTCATGATCAGACGCATTACAAGTTTTAGTTAAGTTTAGTACGGTTTGTACTTCTTCTCATCCCCCTTCTTGTTCGTCTTGGCCTCAAAACAATAGGAACAGGACTTTGGTGGCCCCTGCCAGCAATGTTTGGCCATGACTTCAAGGCTGATATGCTTGCCCTAAAAGACAAAACCAATGCTGTTTTAGTCAATGATGTTTTCAGGCGTTTGTAATAAAGTTATTAAAAAATTATTATAAAACTGTCCGGGAACCTCTCTCTCACCATTTCCTGGACCAGTTCCGGGTACACCACAGTGGTTCCCGGCTTCGCAACTCCACTACCATACTGTAAAGAGAACATCTGTGTGAATAAGATTGTTGATATGTGTCAACGTATTTTGTTACGAGTTACAGTTAATTCCAGTTCCAATTGAACAGATTTTTTTAATAACAGCAAATTAACCTAATTATCAGAACTCAAATACTGTTTAAGGTTAGTTTACCAAGAAATCAGGAGCAAAAAAACATTGATTATAATAAACTTACAACTAACTGTCCGTACATAGCTTTATACACCTCCTTGCGAGATGTACCGTGGTGCAGAAGGGTGTGCCGCCACCCCTTGCTGACAGATAGCCTGAAAAGAAAAATGTGAAAACATGTGAAACTTCTTTAATGGTAACATTTAACGCAGGGACCAATTTGATAATACACCGGTAAATATATGCCACAAAAATACGCATGACTATTAGATAATTGACAAGGCAATTTTTCCATGATTCATGACAAAAACATCAAGAATTAAGCTTTTAAATACATTTCACAGGATTTTACATCACTAAAATATATAATGAAATATTATATACTCACCCAAGTGCCTCATCCGATGCTTGCAGTTGTTCAAACTTTAACATCATGGAATGTCACGGTGCCAGAGAAAGATGAGACCCATGCGTTATTGTTCTTCAGTTGTCAAAACCCCCTACCCTTTCGTGCATAACGTCCCATATATGGGACGCTTTTTCCGAGGCATAAAAAGTATGGAAAAAATTATTTTGATGGAAAAATATACTTCATTTCTTTCATTGTGACCCATAAGGATTACTCAAAACAAATTTCACAAAAATCTGAAATCCTATGCATATATGGGTTAACATTTGCTCATAAGCAGATACCAGTCATTATTTTGACCGTGACCTTATTTTTAAATCTCCAAGCCAATTTTACCACTTTTCAAACTCTCCAAACATGGTATTACATTACCTCACACATTTTTAACATTTTGTGAAACTATTTCTCAGTGGGGTCATTTTTGTTCCCAGTTAGTGTATAAAATCTGAATACGTGAAAAGGTAAAATCCATGGAACAATTTGGACATGTTCAAAATTCTGCTGTCTTCCGCACATATCTGTATTTCTTTCCGTCTTTCTCTCTATACTGACCCGTCTATTCCCTTTAAGATGGCACCAACCATATGTTGAATGGTTGAAATATTGCTTACAGAACGTTTGACCCATCAATCACTTATTCACCGTCTCATTTCAGTTTCGTTTACGATGTGGCGCTAAACAACAGCTCACTCTCTTTTAGTTAAAGACTCTTTTATCATTTACTTTATCACACAAAGGTGACATCTCACAGAAATGAGGCATCAGTCGGTAAGAAAACGATAGGTAATTACAGGCTCAATATAAATATTCCAAGAAAAAAAACTCGGTCTCCCTCATCAATTACTTCTTATTAGAGAACATAGTGTGCTTGTTAATTGTAGGGAACAGTGTGTGCGTGGGCTGCTGGTCTTGATTGAATACATTTATCACAATTATGTTTCTTTTTTAAGTTCCATATTTAGCCTGCACGTTGTTCATTGCATTAGTCGTTAAGTGAACTGATGAGGAAATGTATTAATGAAACGTCGCTGTGATACATGCTGCTATGAAATTTGTCAAAAAAGTCAATCCAGTATGTGCATTAAAAGTATACAGCACTCGATCATCAAGGCGACCTGTGTCATCTTTCTTTTCATATAAAGTCATACGGCATTTATTAGGATTTTGCCATCGGTTGAGCTATTAATATAAAAATTAAGTGTCTTCAGGTGTACAGACAACATATATTCAAGTGATTGTTAAAATAACCATGCCGGTTTCCTTCACATGTTTCAACTTTATCCTCAGGGAGGTTTACATTGCACTGATAGGCTATTTTACTTGCTCTCACGAGTGAAGGACACAGAGTTTTATAAAGTGTTTTTTTTATCTTGCGAATAATTCCGTCTACGTCTGTCATATTATAAAATGGATAAATTGTTAATTTTCACTCTATATTGGCAGCATATGTGTCCAAATGGTCACTTAGTATTGGCTTGGCAACTTAGTCTGCAGTAGTGATCTGTTCTACACGCAGTAAGGTTTTGGTGCAATGCTGAACGGAACTTCATATGAGTACCACGCAATGCATAGCCACAATGGTGTTTCGGGCTTTCTCACTCCAATAACACTAGCAGTCGCGATATACGTGAAATACTCTTGAGAGCAGCGTTAAACTCCTTCTCACCACACCTGACCTCACTTTTTAACAGCTATGGGGTGACATTTGGTTTGTGTGGTGTTTCCATTAAATGAGAGCAAATAACATAGGACTAAAGGACACAGGACACTATTAAAGAGCTTCGTGATACTATTACCGCCAACTCTCAGAATGGAGTCAAAAATTAAATTTATCCTGAACTTTTCCACTCAACTCATGGTTTTGTGAATGTCAAAATTATTATATGCAAAGGCAATTAAGTCCCGATATGAAACGGCAAACAGAGTACCATACTCAGTCTTACAGTCAGATAAACTATCAATGTTGTCTTAATTTTGATGTGCCTGACAATTTAGGATCCACATGAGAGACACATGCATGATATCAGCCTCCTACGGCTTTTAAGAAGATAAGACATTCTCAGGCCTTGACCCTTCTTTAAAGGAAATGCAACAACAAAATTACGATCCGAATTTCATTGACAAAGAAATATGGACAAACGGAATGGATTCAATTCACACTCGGACAACTCAGCGTATTAATTAGAAAAAACGAAACATTGGCTCTGTAGCCCGTTCTGCTATCTATAATTTATTTCTAAAAAGATTAGATGATTACCAAGACCGTAAATCATAATTCTCATCAGCTTCAGACTCTGGAAAACAAGAGTTTTGCTTTTGAGAACTCTTATCAGCTCAGGACACTTTACACAAGGTTTCAGCTTTGTAGTCCCCTGCTTCAGGAGAAGAAGATGAAAATAGGTTTTAGGGCGTGGTCCCTGTAGCTACAGGTCACCAAATCACCAACATCTCAGATGATTTTTTAGTTAATGTTCCTCGAGAGGAAGATGAAATAGTAAAAAGATTATGGACGGACAGACGCCGGACGTCAATCACTATTAAGTCGCTGCATGCACTTCTTTACGACATTGAAATGTGGCTGCTTAACTAGGCCTAGGTTTATGTAGAGGTCTGTTTTTGTAAACATAAATTAGCTTAATTCTTTTGTTTAACCTTTAACAAATTCTTTTATGCGAAAATGTTTCCCGTGAATCGAATACCAATATGTTGAAAAAATCAGTCATTGAAAAATTTGTTTATTCAGGTGTATATTTCCGTTTCTTTATCAACTACACTGTTCCGTCACATTGATTCCCCACCATTTTACTCAATACCTTGGTGTGTTGATTTGCATGCTTCTGCTATCAGGAGATTACATGTCTCTGGTAGGGACACCAAAGTTTGAAAGGTCGACGAGTGAAGCAAGACCATATTCTATAAAGTCTGTCTGTGGTTCGAACTTTCTCTGCAGTAAATATCAGTTTTTCATGCAGGAAGGTTTGGTAGCATTGCCTAAATGAATTTCGGCGGAGTGCCACCACTGGTTCGAATTCGTTCGTTGTGGAGGCTCGCGTGTTTTTGTAACCATGATATCAAAGGTCAGCGGGGTCACTAATGTACCCATTGAAAACAAGCTGAACTGGTAAAAGATTGGAGTCCAGATGAAACTTTGGTCATTCACAATTCTACTGCCTATCTCTCAAAGTAGCTTTCTTCCTCTTTCTCTTCCTGTGCACATCTGTCAACTTTTCTTTAAATGGCAACATCCAAGTGTGAAATACCTTAAATATAGATGACAGCATGTGAAAGCCTACTCTCTCAAGTAAATGTCCGTCAGTGAAAAAGAGAGTCTAGTCTGATCCGGCAACTCCCTTAAATGATCTTCATCCACTTTTTAATGACTAAAATATTGTTGAAGACACATTTAAACCAATTGTCACTCATTAATCAATGCCAATAAGGCGACAGGCCATTTAGGAGACATTAATTAGAACAGTCCAACTTAAATAAACACATGAGAGTCGAGAAAATCATCTTTGAGATATGAAGCCAACTTAAATTATTGCTGATAGTATAAAATCTACAGAGTTAAGCATTTGAATATGATTTTTTCATTTATAATATTATTCATGCTTTATTTAATTCGAATAAGCACATTGCAACTTAAGTTCTCTTTACAGAACACATGCGCCGATAAGTGACTGCATATTTGTATAGACTGATGTGAAAAAATATATGCTATATGCATGCTATGTTTTCATTGGTTGCAACATTGCAGGGTCGTATATGTTGCAATATTTTGTTGATATGCTCGTTTTGGAATAGAGGTAGTCTAGGAAGTAATGATGAAGCTTCCTCTGTAGGGAGAACACAACTAAGACTTGAAAGGGAAAGTATCTTTTCTGAACCGACTGTGTAATTTTGAAGAGTAGAACTAAAAATATAAAGGCCGACAATAAAAGCCAGACCAATTTTGAGTTCTTGTAAAAACTGCTGTCTTTCTCTCACTTTGCCTTTCTTTCTGTCTTTCCACCAATCTTTTATGCCCTTTTTCCTGCTCTTTTTATTCTCTTTTGGAGGATTTTTATCCACGTGTTTCATACCTGAAATATGGTTGAAACACGTTAAATACCAACTCACTTTATAACTTATATACGCACCTGGTAAACGTTATGATTTATTGAATACCTTGTAAATCTTTTTGAAAACAAATAGCCAGTAAGCCATGAAGGGAATCGATGGTGATATTCAGTTTGAGTTAATCTAACTGAAATAGAGAATCAATATAGGTTCGTGCATCTGTGGACATGAATCAAGCAGCAAACTTTAGGGATGACTATTAAAAACTATCTAAGATGATATTTGCTACTATAAGAAGGTCAGGTTCTTGCTTAAGTTCAATTCAGAGTGTACTGAATTTAATTTTGACATGCGATTATAGATATAAACAATTTTGAGACGTTTCAAACTTATAAACTATAAACTTGTACTTTTTACGAAAACAGTTTTTCATTAGTAGAGAAAAGGTACTTGCACTTAAAATATTTTACAGAAATTATGACGCAATACACCAACTACTTGATCTCATCAGATTATAGATGATCACCTGGAAGGATTTCAGAAGTCAAAAACCTAATTATTCTCAGAGAGTAAAACATTTCATTTTGAATTTCAAATTTAATACTTCACTAAAATGTGCTTGACCAAGTCGAAAGTGACTAAAATCATATTGGTTTCAAAATTGATGTTGTGACAGCGCCATGCAAACAACCCTTCAGGTGAACCCAAATTGATTGAAAGAATAAATCAAATATATGTAGTCCTTAGAAGAGAGTAGAATATAGCGTGTAATGTATGTAATATCTGTAGATATTGACAAAGGTTTGCTGAATAACATTTCGTAAATCGATTCCATATCTTGTGTTAACCCAAGTACGAGGGGATATCAAAAAGCTTCAATTATCACAGAGAATGTACTGGTGAATACGAATCTGTGAATACTGGTGAATACGGACTGTAGCATAAGTGATCCTTGTATAGTTCCTGGGTCAACAATAGTCTTTTTCGCGACTTCTTCTTGTTCCCCAAGATGAAAAATCCACTTCGTGGACGTCGTTTTGAGGACACCAATGACATCATTCGAGAGGTGGATGCTTGGTTTTCCATGATATCAGGGGTCTTCTATTCAGACGGTCTGCGCAAGTTCAAGAAGCGATGGGGGAAATGTGTATCTCTGGATGGTGACTATGTAGAGAAGTCTTAAAACATGAGAACAAAATAAAGTTTGTACCTTTGATATGTGTCTGTGATAATCGAAACTTTTTTATATCCCCTCGTATGAAGTAATGATGGTTAATTAAGAGTTGTAAAAAAAATATTCATGTTCCTACGTAAGTCATATTTTTTATGAATGTCCATCACATATTGGTTTAGTATCAGCACGTTGATAAACACAAACATTCACTGCATGATTATTAACACTGAAAAGGAAATGTAGGTTGTCTTTCTGCATAAAGGAAGTTGTGTTACATAATCTGATTATTACCTTTTTACAGATCCAATTACAATATAACCTTTCTTCTGTTAAATGATGCTTACATGAAGTAATCAACCGCCGTCTGGGAGAAATAACGGCTGCATGTTGTGTGCGAGAAGTGGTTCGTTGCTTGGAATTTAGCCGCTCAAGGTTATGTCAATGACATTCTCCATCCGTCGTATGCCCTTTCTTCGACAATACGCTCAGGGTGTGATTTTTCAATATGACAATGCCCGACCCCATTCAGCCCAAGTTACTCAGAACCTCCTTTCCTCCAAAAATATCAACGTTTTGCCTTGGTAAACATACTCACCTGACATGTCTACCATTGAACATCTTTTAGACTATCATCGTATTCGTCACTTACAACAACCTCCAGCAAACCACAAACAACTTGCTCAAGCTTTGCAAGAAGATGCCAACGCATTCGATGTGCTGACGTCAGACGCCAAACCTTCTCAATGCGTAGGGGTGTCTGCTTGCATTATGGCAAGGGAATGCCATACACGTAACTAATGTTATTTGTATTCGACACACTGGATATGGATTCCCCTGCATCGTGATGTGGCTATTACAAAGAACTGAAATGGACATCCTGGTCAACAGTGACAACTGTGGTGTAGACACTCGTAGCTCTTCTAGTGTTTGTTTCTCCTGCGAGCATTGCATTTCTCTTATCTTATAATGATCTTTTTTAAACCAAAGAGGGACTTAAGAGGATGATAAAACGAAACAAATGAAACATATATATTAATATAAAATAATCATAGTATTTCTCTTTAAATACAGACATGGCTACCAGCTTGAACTCATAGGAATTTTACCATCCGGGTGGTGCCGCTGTTTGTTGAATGCTAGTCGTCTCATTTGCTGGTTAGATAGCTAGCGATACGAGGGTTTGGGCCTGAAAGAGATCAGGGTATTAGGAAGGAGCGAGAGTGGATTCACATGCGCTGATTTAGCAGGACGGAAAGTTACCATTAATCATGTTCTTGAGTTTCAGGGTGGAATGGATGTGCCAATAGATTCTTTAATCTGTAAACAACATGTTTCTTTAACTATGAAAATACAGCCATTATTGACGTCATCCTCTTTCAGAACCTCCGTTGCTTTTAATCACGTATTTGCAATGCAATGTAAATCACCAGTGAAGGGTCATAAACAATTGCGAACAGTGTTGTGAAGACCATAAATAGAAATGTAGCCAGCGTTATTCACTGTTTTGTTCCCGTTAATGCCATAACAAATAATCAATGATCAAAAGTTGAGATTCAATTCGTAGTCATTATGAAATACTGTCGTCATTTGTAGGAAAAATCAATATATTTCATTTGTAGGAAAAATCATTCAAACTGAAATAATTTCTTGGATAAATATTTCCTTTGTAAACCCCTCATCTTTGAACAAAGAGATCATTAAATAAAAACAACTCTTTCGAAATCATTTGGCAAACCAATTAGGATAGCAATCTGAAATTAGATCCATTTACACCTGAATATTATCTTCATAGATCCTGGATCAATGACGTGTAAATGAAAAGTTTTGTATTTACAGGTAATAATAACATGTTAGACTAATTGACTAGGGTTGAAAGAATTGTAAGATATTGACACTTACCGGATTAAAGAAGCTGCTACTGAACAAAAGAGACTGCATAAGAATAAATACAGTTTTCTATCAAAGAAAAGCGCCCGGCGTCAAGGGTTGCTGAAAAAAATAAGCACTCGGGCGCTCATAACTAAGATATGTAATTGTTTTGCTTAAAATACGCGTACATGATATTTTTAGACCAAACTCATATAATTCTCTTTCTTCACTCAAGTAAGGGTTGGCGACGGTTCACACTCGAACAGATCAGTATCTCCATGGTATTCAGATGAGCAAATATTCAGTTCGTCACATTAAAACTAAATGTCATTTAAGGTTTAATGTCCTCACCATGTCTTTCTGTTGAATATCATAAAAGTCTTCAAGAAATCCTGGTCACATCTAATTTGCATGTATGTTGTTTTTTACTTTAAAAAGTTTAATATCTGGAACCAGATTTATTTATTTATGTTTGAGTCTAGTCTGTTGAGAGATGGTTTCTCCCACTAATGATATGTCTTATTTTAAACCAGAACATTTCACACTTACAATGGAACCTCCTTTGGATATATAAAAATGTTAAATACGACAAAATGATCAGATAAACCATGTTTCTTTTAATCGTTCGGTACTTATGGTAGCTTGTCACTTAATATTTTGAGTTCGTCCTTTGTGTTAATTCTCTGTTAGTTTTCGTTACATCTACCAATTCATCATCATCAACCAAATTACATGAACTTAATCTGTTGCTTTTTTTCCTAGTTTTAAATGAGAACTTTTGACTAAATTCGTTTCTACCATGCCTGTTCAATCACAAATATCACTTATTATGTAAAATTGTGTCTCATGCAAGATAATAAATTAAGAGATAAACAAAAGTCAAATACAATGTACTCACGAGTCTCGGGTATTTATCATATCTTAAAATATTTGATTTCTACCTGATCTGTCCTGAATGGTCCGATGGGATTATGCCATAACATGGCGTCCGGCGTCCGGTAGTAAATTCGTCGTAAAGCGTTCGTAATTTCATTTTTTTATCGAGGACCATTGACTCAGGAAATCTGAAAACTTGTATGTAGCCTCCTTATCTAATTGGGGTTTTAATTCATAGATTTTATGACCTTGTAACCCCTCGTAAGGGACAAAGGGGCCGCGCTCTCAAAAACTAGTTTCCTCTTCTTCCCCAAAAGCAAAACTGCTGAACAGTTTAGATCTTGTGCCTGACTCCTTAGGTGATGGATTCGGTGATCGTGGGGCAGCTCTTAAGGCATCCTCGATAATCCAGCGATTTCGTTCCGATGAATCTACACGTCCAAGCCCTGGAAAACTTAACGGGGGTTTACCTCAAACCCATTTACCTCCCTTTGCAATGACTTAGCAAATCGCTTGCTTTCTAACAACCAATGAGATCACTTGATATCGCGAACGGAAGTTGTCTAATGGACGTAACTCTTTATGCATAGCAACAAAGATGACCACGGCCGAGATCGGTAAAGTTTGCTCCCTCTGCCAAAATAACATCGGCAAAAAGACTGACAGAAGTATTGACAAGTCTGAGACATACAAGCAATATATGAGGGAACTCGTTATGAACCCCCTCTGGCTGCTTGTGCAATCTCTGAGTGACTAAATTTAATCGTTTGGAAAAGATCGATTGTGACATTAAAACGAACAGGTTGGGGAAATCCTGAAATTGACGTATAATACGTCAATCGACGTATCCCAGCAGGCACATAGACGTCTATTAAACATCTAATAGACGACTATCCTAGTCTAATCTGTGGGACTAGAAAGACGTCTAAGCCTAGACGTATATTAGACGTCTTTTAGACGTTTATGAGACGTCTTTTAGACGTTTGTTAGACATATATCAAACCTCTATTAGAAGTGTAAATGTTCCATCCAATCTGGGAATGATCACAATCTGCAGATTGTTCGCTCACAATCTGCAGATTGTTCGAACAATCTAGGAATTTTTTTCATTCCTAGATTGTTTAAACAATCTGCAGATTGTGAGACCTGAACAATCTGGGAATGATCACAATCTGGGAATTTGCTGGTAACATGAGAACTGTCTAGTTTATTTAGGTTTTTCTTTGTGTATGCATCCAAATGATGGAGAATAGTTGTCGAGTCATAGATTGTGACAGGTTCATATCTCGCCTATATATTAAACTGACGGAGTGTTGGGATCGATTCCTAGATTGTAAAGGGCTTACAGATCGACATTATATCAAACTGAGAGGGAATTGGGGTCAATTCTCAGATTGTGAAGGGCTTACAGCTCACCTTTATTTAAACTGAGAGGAAATAGAAGTCGATTCCCAGATTGTGAAGGGCTCAGATATCGTCATTATGTGAAACTGAGGGAGTATAGGGGCCGATTCCTAGATTGTGAAGGGCTCACAGCGCGCCTTTATGTCAAACTGAGGGAGTATAGGGATCTATTCTCAGATTGTGAAGGGCTCACAGCTCGCTTTTATGTCAAACAGAGGGACTATAGGGGCCGATTCCTAGATTGTGAAGGCTCATAGCTCGCCTAGATGTCAAACTGACGGAGTATATGGGTCGATTTTCAGATTGTGAAGGATTCATAGCTCACCTTTATTTAAACTGAGAGGAATTAGAAGTCGATTCTCAGATTGTGATGGGCTCAGATATCGTCATTATGTGAAACTGAGGGAGTATAAGGGCCGAGTCCTAGATTGTGAAGGGCTCACAGCGCGCCTTTATGTCAAACTGAGGGAGTATAGGGATCTATTCTCAGATTGTGAAGGGCTCACAGCTCGCTTTTATGTCAAACAGAGGGACTATAGGGGCCGATTCCTAGATTGTGAAGGCTCATAGCTCGCCTAGATGTCAAACTGACGGAGTATATGGGTCGATTTTCAGATTGTGAAGGATTCATAGCTCACCTTTATTTAAACTGAGAGGAATTAGAAGTCGATTCTCAGATTGTGATGGGCTCAGATATCGTCATTATGTGAAACTGAGGGAGTATAAGGGCCGAGTCCTAGATTGTGAAGGGCTCACAGCGCGCCTTTATGTCAAACTGAGGGAGTATAGGGATCTATTCTCAGATTGTGAAGGGCTCACAGCTCGCTTTTATGTCAAACAGAGGGACTATAGGGGCCGATTCCTAGATTGTGAAGGCTCATAGCTCGCCTAGATGTCAAACTGACGGAGTATATGGGTCGATTTTCAGATTGTGAAGGATTCATAGCTCACCTTTATTTAAACTGAGAGGAATTAGAAGTCGATTCTCAGATTGTGATGGGCTCAGATATCGTCATTATGTGAAACTGAGGGAGTATAAGGGCCGAGTCCTAGATTGTGAAGGGACTTAAGTTAGGTTAATTGAGCATAATTACTATCTGTATCAACACAAAACACTAATCTCCTTTGGTATGAATTACTTGCATAAACACTTACACGTACGAGGTACACTGAAGGAAAAAGTCTCGTGATGCTAAAAAAAGTATCAAAAATCAAAGACAACAAACTCTGATCCTTATATTTATTGTTTATTATGGAAACTTGATAACTGTTACCTTTTTCCCTCATTTTCTTCCTGGACCGTGACATTGAAAGTTTTTATACGAACGATGCATAAATCGGAAAGTTACTCAATCTCTTGAGTTTGTATATGAGCAGTTTTTAAACATATGAAGTTATAAATCAATAATACTCGAACAGTTAACATTTTGTGTTGTCGTGATTAATTAGACCAGATGTCTAGCTGGGTCTGCTTATCAAAGCAACATGTCACTGTGTCGCGTCTCTACTCAGACTTGCGCCTAAATTCGCGTACAATCACATTAACTTCCTCTCTGTAATTTGATGTTTATCTATCGCACGATATCATAGGGCAAATACGTATGCAATAATGAATTGACTGGAGTAAAATATTTAATTGCTCTTCCGTCACACTATGGCCAACATTTTGACCCATGTTTTTCTGTAACGTTTTTAATAGTTTCCGTTATATCGGTTTGTGAAATTAACAATGAAATGTTTTATTTGATTTATTTATTATCTGTTCATGATTCGATATTTTAAGAATATTTTGATGTGGAGTGGATTATTTACTACGCTGAAAGAAGAGTCATATACATGTAATGGCATCGTCTCTACTCCGTGCTGCGACGATAGTGACGGGAGTGGCAAACAACTAATTTTATCTGTGTGATTTTCACTGACTTAAACAGTATTTAATTTCCATGAAACATGTAATACACAACATTCAGAATATATATATTCAAAAAGGAAAAAGGATTAGCAAACAGGCAACAAATGCCTATATAAATGCTTCTCCTGAAACAAACATGAAACGATTAAGATATCAAGTACACTGGTGGAAATATATATTTGCAATTATTCTTACTAAAATCAAATTCATATTAAGCATTGTTTAACTTTCCATTTGGTACAGATTTAATAAAAGAGCTATAAAAATCGGTTGGTATCATTTATGAAATGATATACAGATATTATTAGGGATTCGTTAGCACTCTGTGACAAGGATTTGTCGCCGCTCAAGGTAGATTTTAATGTTAAATCGTTTTTAAAAAAGTATTGATTCGATCGCAATCTATCATATAGTGGGCATTTAAAGAAGTAATGAAAAGGATCCTCCCAAATATTTCCACAAGAACAGGCGGGATTTACTGACTTGCTTTGCGTAGTATATTTTCAATATGATGCTGCCATTTTCCATCTTCATTTTCCATTTTCATCTGTGTAAACATGCTTCTATACTCCCTTAACTTGACGTGAAGACGACCTATGAGCCCTTCACAATCCGAAAATCGACTCTTATATACCCTCTCAGTTTGATAAATAGGCAAGCTATGAGCCCTTCACAATCTGAGAATGGACCTCTATACTTTTTTAGTTTGATTTATAGGCGAACTGTAAGCCCTTCACAATCTGAGAATCGACTTCTATACCCTCTCAGTTTAAATAATGGTAAGCTGTGAGCACTTCACAATCTGGGAATCGACCCCTATTCCCCCTCAGCTTGACCTATAGGCGGGTGGTGAGCCCTTCACAATCTAGGAGTCGGCCCCTATACTCCCTCAGTTTGATTTATAGGCGAGTTGTGAGCTCTTCACAATCTGAGAATCGATCCCTATACTCCCTCAGTTTGACATATAGGCGAGATGTGAGCCATTCGCAATCTGAGAATTGACCCCTATATTCTATCAGTTTAAATAAAGGTGAGCTATGAGCCCTTCACAATCTAGGAATCGGCCCCTATACTGCGTCAGTTTGACATAAAGACGAGTTATGAGTCCTTCGTAATCTGAGAATCGATCCCTATACTCCCTCAGTTTGACATATAGGTGAGCTGTAAGCCCTTCACAATCTGAGAATTGACCTCTATACTCCGTTAGTTTGACATAAAGCCGACCTGTGAGCCCTTAACAATCTGAGAATCGACTGTCATACACTCTTAGTTTAAATAAAAGTGAGCCGTGAGCTCTTCACAATCTGGGAATCGGCCCCTATACTCCGTCAGTTTGATTTATAGGCGAGTTGTAAGCTCTTCACAATCTGAGAATCGATCCCTATACTCCCTCAGTTTGACATATAGGCGAGATGTGAGCCATTCGCAATCTGAGAATTGACCCCTATATTCTATCAGTTTAAATAAAGGTGAGCTATGAGCCCTTCACAATCTAGGAATCGGCCCCTATACTGCGTCAGTTTGACATAAAGACGAGTTATGAGTCCTTCGTAATCTGAGAATCGATCCCTATACTCCCTCAGTTTGACATATAGGTGAGCTGTAAGCCCTTCACAATCTGAGAATTGACCTCTATACTCCGTTAGTTTGACATAAAGCCGACCTGTGAGCCCTTAACAATCTGAGAATCGACTGTCATACACTCTTAGTTTAAATAAAAGTGAGCCGTGAGCTCTTCACAATCTGGGAATCGGCCCCTATACTCCGTCAGTTTGATTTATAGGCGAGTTGTAAGCTCTTCACAATCTGAGAATCGATCCCTATACTCCCTCAGTTTGACATATAGGCGAGATGTGAGCCATTCGCAATCTGAGAATTGACCCCTATATTCTATCAGTTTAAATAAAGGTGAGCTATGAGCCCTTCACAATCTAGGAATCGGCCCCTATACTGCGTCAGTTTGATTCATAGGCGAGCTATGAGCCCTTCACAATCTGAGAATCGATCCCTATACTCACTCAGTTTGACATATAGGCGAGATGTGAGCCATTCGCAATCTGAGAATTGACCCCTATATTCTATCAGTTTAAATAAAGGTGAGCCATGAGCCCTTCACAATCTAGGAATCGGCCCCTATACTGCGTCAGTTTGATTTATAGGCGAGCTGTGAGCCTTTCACAATCTAAGAATCGACTGCTATAACCTCTCAGTTTAAAAAAAGGCGAGCTATGAGCCCTTCACAATCTAGGAATCGATCCCTATATTCCCTCATTGTGATATATAGGCGAGTTGTGAGCCCTTCACAATCTAGAAATCGGCCCCTATACTCCATCAATTTGACATATAGGCGAGTTGTGAGCTCTTCACAATCTGAGAATGGACCTCTATACTTTTTTAGTTTGATTTATAGGTGAACTGTAAGCCCTTCACAATCTGAGAATCGACTTCTATACCCTCTCAGTTTAAATAATGGTGAGCTGTGAGCACTTCACAATCTGGGAATCGACCCCTATACCCCCTCAGCTTGACTTATAGGCGGGTGGTGAGCCCTTCACAATCTAGGAATCGGCCCCTATACTCCGTCAGTTTGATTTATAGGCGAGTTGTGAGCTCTTCACAATCTGAGAATCGATCCCTATACTCCCTCAGTTTGACATATAGGCGAGATGTGAGCCATTCGCAATCTGAGAATTGACCCCTATATTCTATCAGTTTAAATAAAGGTGAGCTATGAGCCCTTCACAATCTAGGATTCGGCCCCTATACTGCGTCAGTTTGATTTATAGGCGAGCTGTGAGCCCTTCACAATCTAAGAATCGACTGCTATAACCTCTCAGTTTAAATAAAGGTGAGCTATGAGCCCTTCACAATCTAGGAATCAGTCCCCATACCCCCTCATTTTGAGAAAGAGACTAGCTGATTGCTCATCACAATCTAGGAATCGACCCTTATACTTGCTAAATAGAAACACCTTTATAAGCTAGATAATTCCCATTTTATAATGATGAAAATACTATTAAAACACAAATTCCCAGATTGTTATCATTCTCAGATTGTTCAGGTTGCACAATCTGCAGATTGTTTAAACAATCTAGGAATTCCTAGATTGTGAGCAAACAATCTGCAGATTGTTCGAACAATCTGCAGATTGTGATATACCCCAGATTGTTCGTAACATAAATACCTCCCAAAATATTGTACAGAAGTCTGAAATTTTTTTAACATGTGTCCTATAGTGGTCGTGTTATACCCCAGTATAATAATGCTATGCAGTGGGAACTTCATCAGGATTCAGGGCTTCAAGCAAAAACATGTATTTTGTAAGGCACAATTGCATATTTTACATGAAAATGGATACATTTAAGCCCAATTATTTCACTATTTAAAATAATATACAGTCAACTCGCGATAGTCCGGCCACCGATAATCCGAATCTCGCAGTGTCCTGTAAGCTGTAACCAAACTAATCTCTATATAAACTTGATGTTGATTAATTAATCCGTTGATACAGTCTCCGAATCCGAATGCTAATTGGTTGTAACGGATTAGTTAATTACAGCTTCATTAATCCAACGATTCATCAAAGCGTTCGGTAATCCCCTAGACAAGCGAGCACCACACTGGTTGATTTATGATTGTTATAAATTGAGATGTCTCACTTTTTGTATCAGGAGTTTGTGATTGTAATAAATTGAGATGTCTCACTTTGTGTATCAGGAGTTTGTGATTGTAATAAATTGAGATGTCTCACTTTGTGTATCAGGAGTTTGTGATTGTAATAAATTGAAATCTCTCAAGCGTAAGCGTAAAAGATTCGAAATTGCTGCCGCACAAAAAAAGAGAAATTGTAGATTTAAGCAGGAAAATGAAAGCACACATGGACTCCATGATCACGTACTTTGAGTGTGTTGGTGATGAAAATAACTTAAAAACTGTTATCACTATGCGTGTGTCTTTCAAGCCACAATCTTTAATCGGCAAATTCTTCAAACCTGAGTGAGTGAGTTCGTTGAATGTTTTTACATGTTTTGTGCATGTATGTCCAGAAATGATTTTGTGCAATGATTGTTTTATTAATATATGTATCCCAGTTGTTAAGTGTATGTGAAATAAAACTCATTTGATAATCTAAATATGTTGTCGTTTGTCTGTAGATTTGGTTCATTTCAGTAGTCCGAACGTTTCACTATCCGAACGTTTTTGATGAAAAACGGAAGTGTTCGGATTATCGAGGTCTGACTGTAATGACCTATAATGAATACCATTTTAAAATTTGATATGGCAACTTAATTTCATGTTTAGGTTTAAATTTTCTTATGAATAGATTAAAAAAATTTCAGAATAAGAGATGAGCAATTGTGCCTTGAAAATGAACAAGAAAAAAGCTCAAAAAAAGATGAAATATTTATTCAATATCAAAATCTATTTCATGCAATCAACATAATTATTGTAATAATAACACAAAAATATTTGCTTTTATATGTTTTGAAACATTAACTTTACTTAGAATCAGATTTGTCAAATCTTCATATCATTGTCCAAAGCTGAAGAGTAATTAAGTGTGAATGTCCTGATTCAAGGCCATTTTCTTCCTACACCTTCGAAGAGCATCTTAAAAGAATTCCGCCGTTCTTTAGAATTGTATCCTTGATTGCGTCCTTGTAACAGATTTGTCAAAGTATCTGAAAATGATTGAAACCTTAATTGTTATCTCATTTCATGATCATTGTCAGCATTTGTACCTATATGTTCAGATGCAAATCACAATAAATGTTAACACTGTTAAATATTTGGCAAGCTACGTGTCCGGAAAAAATTAATTTGATAAAAATATAAATGTATACTCAGACACAAAATGAAACTTGTATTACTAACTAGAAACTACTAATAGTTGAATCTACATAAGTCATCGATTATTAAAAAAAAATTTTTGCAGTGAATTAAAATGACAGTTATCTGAAAATGAAAATGTTCCACACTGAATCAGGTTCTCTGCATTTAATAAGGGTGTATTAATAATTCACATTCCACTATGAAAGTTCGGGTAACAAAACACCTAGGTAAAGTACTTGATCATGAATTAAAAAATAGAGAAATATAGAATCAAAAAATAGAGAAAGCTATATTTTCCTTCAAATATGTATACTAACAAAACACTACACACGTTTTGAAATACCAACACAAAATTACGAGCTGAAAGTTACTAATGGAAGAGGTTGTACCATCAGATGCACGACATATGTTTTCATTGTGATATTACTTTAGTACTATGATGTCATTTTCACTTTGTGTCGCTCTGTTGGTTAATATTATCCACCTCTGAAAAGAAAATGATATTTTATAAAGGATTTGGAGGTTTCAACAATGTCAGTACTTATTACTTTTCACGTAAATATGCAACTGAACTCTATATTGACATGATTGCATATCTTATTCTACAGATAAACTCGGTGTGGTGCCGAGATATACTGCCATGTAAGAACGGACACAGGACAAAACTTTAAGCACGGCTTCACTGTAATACAGGCACAGTATAAGATCTTCTTGTAAGTTACATTTCGTATGTTTTGTAATAATGTTAAGTACTCTATTTGGTAAGCGAAACAAATATTATATATATGACATTCACTAGAATATTATGTCTACATAATGGAAAAATATGTTCCTAATATAACCATCTTTAAAAATTATAGGCCAAGCAGTCACTGACAACCCCTAGCGAGCCCGCTGCCACGGTGTCCTGCCCCACTGAACCTCCTCAGATTTCCCCTCTCCAAATCGACGTCCTGTCAAAGTATCGACTGCGACCCAGACGACATGCTCTGCCTTCAAGGGGCGTCGTCTTGCAGAATAGATGTGGGATATGCCACATCACCAGCGGGGAACTTTGGGACGCTGAGAAAGGGCCATGGGTTGGGTGCGATGCCACAAAGTGTGAATTTAGGGCCCATTTCAAGTGTACGATCTAAACGGCGACATAAACAAAACTACCTAAAACTTCAAACGTGTGCCGTACCATTGTATTAAGCACGAATAAACCAATATTTATGTGTATACGAGTGATTGAGTGAGTGAGTTTGGGTTTAACGTGTTTTGAACAATATTTCAGTTATTACACACGAGGATGACAAGCATCCAAAAGAGAGTGGACAGATCAGGGAGAAAGGGATCGAAAGGATGAGGGAAAAGAAAGGCATAGTGAGAGATAGACAGCTTTAAGAATGACTCAAATTTGGTATGGCTTCTACCCGTCGACCTGTCCAGCTTGGGTGCCCTTACCAGGAGCATGTAAGGTCGGCTGGCATAGCTCTTGGGGTCTCTGAAGCACGCAAACCACCACACCACGATAAGGTATTGAGTCCAGTGATGGATGTTGTTCAGAGCAGACAAATAAGAATCTGCAGTTTTTAGTAGATCATATCGACTTCACAACATTTCTAATGTAGTTCTTGGATTATCTTCATAAAAGAGAGGTGATAATTATTTCATATGATACAGATACAAAGCAATTAGAGTCATCCGATTTGACTTGTACTCAGGGACTTAGTGTGTTGCATAAACTTGTAAAATAACAGCCAATCACTTTAACTACCAAAAGGTCTTTTAATATCAGGTATGGTTGATATATTTGGTTGTAAAAATTTCAGTATATCTTTTATATTGCACATTAATCGGTGATTTAAAACCTATTTGTCATATTGCACAATAATTGAATATTTAAAACTCTTTAAAATTCCCTATTATACAATTAAGAGGCCTCCTTTGTAGTAGTAGTAGTAGTAGAATATTTAAATAGCGCTAGCTCCTCAACACACACTAGTCTTGCTCAAAGCGATCCCTGAGCACCAGTAAAGCTATATACAATGAAGCTGATAGAAAGTTATTTGTATCTAAGGAAAAGGTGGGTCTTGAATCTTGCTTTGAAGGAAGTGAGAGATGGAGATGATTTTAAGTCTGTAGGCAGGGAGTTCCTAAGAGAGGCAGCAGCAAATGAAAATGATCTTGTTCCAAAGGATTTCAACTTAAAACTGGGAATCGTTAAAAACATCTGTTTTGAAGATCGTAGTGTTCTTTCAGGTACAAAGTGCGATATAAGATCTTGAAGATAAGAGGGTTATGCTTTGTTAAAAGACTGATAAGCAAGACAGAGAATTTTAAAAGCAATTCTTTCGAGTACTGGTAAGGGTGATCGTTCTTGCAGCATTGTTTTGTAATAAAATTCAAGCTACAAATATCTTCTTATTTATACAATTTCAAAAACAATTAGCTTTTATACAAATATCCTTATATACAAAATGGTTACGTTCAATATCTAAAGGCATCACAAACGTCGGGGCTGAGAACCGCTCCTTCAAGCCTCTAGCTGGGTTAGTACTATGGCGCGGCCGTCACTTAAAATTTGCAAAAAGTTCAGTATGACCATTTTGGTAGCGGGATTGCTGTCGGAGTCAAACTCCTTCTGGGGCTTCCCAGCTCCCTGATGGAGTCGATTTCCTGTTGAGCGAGTTGAGAAGCTCCTTGTTTGTTCTTTTTGAGACATCCTGAGCTCTGTCTCTGTCTCTAGGCAAAATGTAAACTCGTTCAACAGGAATTTTACAGCCAAGAGGTGTACCGGCCAGAATTCAAGCTACAAATATCCTTTATTGGCAACTGCTTTATTAGCAAATGATACCAACTGGGTATCTAACGACACACCGGCCAAGCTGACATGGGTTTTGGGCGTGACAGGAGGTAATTGCTTTGGCGCAAATGATGTCGCCAGTGGTTGATCTCACTAGAGAAATCAATACTGTATTCAGACTCGACAGGTGAGGTGCCTGTCAAGCCATTCATGCGTTCCCTAACGCCATCAAGCTTACGACAAACTCGCTGCCAGTGCATAGGCTTTGACATTCCAGGAGGGAGCCACATCTTAATGCGGCGATTCTTGGCTTGTTTTGCTAGCTTGTTGTTACCTCGAACGAATGGCACAGCGATACAAATGAAGTGCCATGATGTAAGTAAGCACCATATCACTAACGAAGAGATAATATGGATTGACAACCCTGCCTGGCCAACCAGTGAATTCACCAACTGAAGTCTCCTTACGAAGCTGCATGCCTTGTCTGACATAAGGCACCAGCAACTCCTGGCCTGTGCCCCAAAGCAAAATTTCAATCATTTGCCATGTTTTGTGGTGATCCCCAGCTCTCACACAAGCAGCTTGGGCTTTCATTGAACGGAAACAAAGCATAAGAGCCAAATCTTTGATCAGGACCTGTCACATGACCTTGAAACAGATTTCGTCATGTTTATTTCCATGTGGCCAGGCCCAGAAATGAGGACGGAACAAAATGAGAGATTGTTTTTCAGAAAGTACATCTACCTTGTTGTGCTCCTGTGACATGTGTGTCAAGAAGCCATCGCGACCAACGATATCACAATGGTCACACACGGGGGTGCACTCAATGATTGTAGGGGAGCCCATCACAGCCGACAATAGTGCAAAGGCGTGAAGACCCTACACTCGCATCAACCATGATTTTGATGAGAGCAACCCTCATAGTTGCATAGGAACAAGGATTGATGTCAATAGGATCACCATCACGCAGGCTTGGCTGTAATAGATTGCCAGCTTCTACAATACGGCCACCACTGGACTCGATACCTTACCGTGGTGTGGTGGTTTGCGTGCTTCGGAGACCCTGAGAGCTATGTCAGCTGGAGCTAACATGCTACTGGTAGGGGCACCCACGCTGGTCAGGTCGACGGGTAGAAGCCAGACTAAATTTGAGTCCTTCTAAACTCTGCTTTCTATCTCTTACTATGCCTTTAATTTCTTTCCGTTTTTTCCCTCATCCTTTCGATCCCTTTCTCCCTGATCTGTACACTCTCTTTTGGATGCTTGTCATCCACGTGTTTAATAACTGAAATATTGTTCAAAACACGTTAAAACCCAACTCACTCACACTCTACAATACGGTAATTCCTGCTGTGGTCTCCATATCTTACAATCCTTATCTTACAGCTATCTTTGTCCCGTTTGACGGAGTAACCACTAACGCTAGCAGATGTGTTTGGTAGTGATGTCTGGTCGACGGACATGTCTTCTTGACCCACATGGTCATTGACAACCTCACGAAGCATCACATCAATGACACAAAGGCGATACCTTAAGTGTCAAGTCAGGTTCTGTATACAAGGGAATAACGCGGGCGATGCTGTTCACTGACGGGGTTGAAAATCATCCTTTGATTGAAAGTGACTGCCACCTGCACTGATCACTGCTTTTGCATCAAGCCGCACACGCCAATTCCTTGCCAGAACCTGATCGTTGTCGAAGAAGGTAATAACGTCATTGTCCTATGAACAGTTAATTGCCTCCTGACTTTGGTCATTGATCCAATTTGTGATGGTTGTGTATGACCCATATTGGCTGGTTGATGACAGATTATTACATGCAATCTTACTTCCTGTCATCAGATATGTAAGTAGATTGCATGAGAAAGACAAGGGCCCAGTGAAATTCAAGTTTCTTGCAACATACATGTGCTCGACCCAATGAGCTAACAGCAAAGTTGTTTTGGAGTTTTGGTCAGAGGTTGCTGTTAGTACTTGTAAGAATGTTGTCAAAATTTAATATCTGTTGTGTAGCCATGAGTTTTAATTGTAATTAGTAAAGTATTTACAACTTCTGTAGTCATTACTGACGGTTTTTCCGTCCTCAAACATCAAATATTGTTGGTATTGTCCCAAAGCCTTGGCTATGTCTTCAAGCTGAGACTGTGTGAAGGTACCAGATTTTATGTCATTCACAACATCATCACCTGATAAAATCGTGGAACTTGTACTCTATAGATGTTTCTCGGCATATGCGGCGCAAACCGTGCAAACGTGATTTGAATATTTGGTGATGTAATCGTTCTTAATCATTACATCTATCACAGGTTTCCTGATTTTGATCCAAGATATTTTAAGCAATTTGAAGTCTTTGTCTTATGTGATGTCTACATGCGCAATTCATGAAGCTATAATGAATACAGAATTAGGGGAAATAGTTATGTACAAATGAAATGAAAACAATAGTTGTATCACAGTGGTATCACAGTGGATGGGTCTACGTGATATGTTATATCTCAGATTAAATATCACAGGTAACACAGATATCAGTTTATATTCCACCGATGTATGTATCACTAAAATGGTCTGTGTGACCAAGTATGTCAGTATTCTTTTACAGAGAAACTGATATCACAGGCAGAAGTTTACTATTAAAGGTTATGTTACATGTATGTATCTTGGGTGTGAATGTATGAAATACCGTAAATATCGACAGGAATGTATTGTGTACAAAACCCGCAAACAGTTGTTAATGTAAAGTTACCTAACTTACTTAAATAACCAAACATATATCCCGCCAGGGGCTCGGCAACTTTGTCTGCAGTAGAGAACTGTTCTACACGCAGTCAGTTTTGGGTGCAATGCTACACTGAAATTCAGCGCAGTACCACCCATGCATGATTCGCTAGTTCTAGCCGATGCTCGCAGGTTTCACCGCTATGCATAACCACAATGGTGTCGCGGGCTTTCTCCTTGCAATATTACTAGCAGCCGCGATATAAGTGAAATAATCTTGAAAGCGGCGTTAAACACCAACTCACCTCACCTCACCAAACATACCAAGTGCAGCAGGAATGCATTGCATACAAAACCCGCAAACAGTTGTAAATGTGAAGAACTTACCTTAGTTAACTAACACATATGTATGTAGTTGTTTATGTATGTATGTGTATATAGGCAATGTATATAGCCAAGTTGAGCAAATATGTCTTGTAAGGAAAATCCACAAACAGTGGCTAATCGTTAAAAGATTTGCCCTATATCAAATTCCCTTAAAGGAGTATATGATACAACGGGCTACAAATTATGTGTTTGAAATAAGAATAAAGGGACACAATTTACATTAAGTCAAATTATGGCCACGAACAAGTGCAAAAGTTTACTCCGTATAGAGAAGATCTTGCAAAAATATTGCTGGAACAGGTAATGAGCCAAAATCCGTCTTATATAGTATGTTTTCAACAATGACAACGAATGAAAAACCTTGAATTACAGAAATATTTTTTAAACCATACAAATCATTCGTAACTAAGTTGTTATGAATAAGTATCCATGGAAATAAATCCTCGAAAACAAGTCGTTTTTGTAAATGAATAATATTTACATAGAAATCACAATTATGACGTCATTTCGTAATAATGGTGATGGAAAGAATTAATATTGGCTTCCATACTTTATTTGCTTTCTACAGCAATTGATCGCATGTCGTTCAAATACCCAAATTTATCGATTAGTACTTCTTCCGGTTTCGAGAGTGAAGGGCGATGAGAAGTCGGTTCGTATAAGTTTTTGAACATATAGAGTTGGTTTTGTGTTATCATTTCGCGTTTGAAGTCAAGTAGAATAAACCGTGTCAATGTTTGAGTCGTTCAAAGTCAAAAAGTGGAGGAATGCAACTTGCAAATTGCATAAAATCGTGAAAGTGATAAATGGCGTGTTTGATTAGGCAACTGCCGAATACTCGGAAATGTTCAAAATACGTCGATCGATGTATAGTTTTCTACCTTGATCGGTGTATTATACGTCGATTGACGTATTACACGTCAATTTCTCCAACCTGATCAAGCCATGTCTTCCAACGTTCGACTTCAAACAGGTTTTCAGTCGAAGTAAACACAAATTGCATCTCTCCAGCAGCTATACGGATATCGTCCTCGTTCTTTCCAATATACGATGCAGTAAAACCCAATTCAGTCAAAATCGACTTTGCGCTTTGGTCGAGTTGTTTACGCACTTTGTGTCTGCGTTTCGTTTGTGATTGGATAACATGGACGTAGAGGGAGGCAATTGGGTTTTCCAGGGCTTAAGTTAAGTTTTCCAGGGCTTGGTAGTGTAGATTAATCGAAACGAAAGCGCTGGATTATCGAGGATGCTATTAAGGTGACCATTTGTAAACTTAAGCATAGATGAGCTACACAGCCAGTGCTCCTTTTTTTAGATATGATAAGACATGAGTCATTATCTTTGTCATCAACCATATCTAAACTGATCTCCTGATATTTGAACATGATAAGGGATCACATTTTTAAGTTTGATGTTATCGAAGGATGCTTTGTAATGAGCAAAAAAAATTCCTAAAAAGGTGTAGCACAATCAGCAGGCACACATTGTTAGATTCAACAAGAAGACGAGATGCATGGGTTTATTTCTTTTAAGTACTTTGTGCCAATCTGGCCGTTGATCTTTTTGCCCGCTTTCCCTGGGCACCCTCACGACGCCCAGCGCGTCCTTTCTCACATGGCTGGTTGTGGCTGTCACCAGCCCATGGCTGAGTTCTGGCTGAGACTCAACTCTTCAGTCCCGTGGCTGAGACTCAACCCTCTTTCCAGGACAATCGCTGAGAATTCTTCTTTGAAGTCAAACCTGGGTGTTATATACCCAACAGACTCAGTTGTCAACATATTGTGACTTGACAACAGCTTAATGATTATTACATACTTAGGGATTACTTGGGGATGGGATTAGCAGAGTATAACATAGGTTTCATAACAACTATGTTACATTGGTAGCTAATTAATGTTTTATGGTGGCTTCTGTTGGTACAAGATTATGTGTTTCAAAGTACTAAATGTTACACAGCGCTATTTCAAGAGGATTTAGTCACGCCGTTTAGAAAAGACAGTTCAAGTTTATGAAAACCAAGTTAAATAGTATCAATTACAATCTTCTAATACTATTATTTTATAAATACTAAAACTTAATTATCAAAAGATAAACTAAAAGCTGTAAACACGTTATATTTGAAAAAGATTTGACAGCTATGAAATTAACATTCGGTCCTCATTATATAATCGTCTCACAATAAACATATGAGATTAAACGTATCCTGAAGTTTAATTAATTATAAGAATAAAGTTTTAAAGAATTAATAATTGTACTTTTGTGTAAAAAATACTTTCTATGCGTCATGGACAAATCACGGCATGCGTAATAAAGCAAGTGGTTCCATTCATCTTGTCTAAATAAAGAAACCCTAAAGAACAGAAAACCAGTTAATGCTCGTTTACAGCAACTTGTATTTAAAAAATAGAGTAGCCTCAACCATCATGTGTTTTGCAATTTAGTACAGTTTTGCCCTTAACTATCACCCTTAACTATTATAGTTATAGAAGGCCGAGTGGTTTGATGTTAATAATAGCTCAGGGCAATACTGTACTTTATTGCAAAACACATGATGGTTGAGGCTACTCTATTTCTTTTCTAGCATGTCGATTTTAACTCGTGTTAATTATCGCCAAAATGTACTTAAATGAAATTTATCGAAGTTGGTCAGTGAATTGGAAATGCTCGACCAGGGCCATAAATAGTAACGTCATAACGTTATTGTTGTTGACGTCATGGGTCATTGTTTCGGATATTGTTTTTGAAATTATTGATAGATTAGATATGACTCGATTGCAAAGTCAGCGTGATACCTAAGTGTGCAAAACCGATTACTAGGCATGGTCAACCAGATTATTCCCTATGGACTGTCAAATGTTGTCCTATCATGCTGAAACAGATGCTTAAACCTGGCTGTGGTACACTGAGACACACAGACATCCTTGGCAATCGTTGGCTCGTACTCACTGATTCACTAGTTCAAGGTTAGTGATGTTCAAGGCTAGTGATATTCTGATGAATTTCAGTTTCTAGAGGTATGACGTTACTTCGTAAATCACGAATTGAGACTGCCTCTGAAGCCATCAGATCACCTGCTGTAAATAAATAACACACATTACATAGATTGTGAATCCAAAGGAAACTGCATGAATAGCTTCTCTTTCATGCTTCAATCCTTTATTTGAAAATGCCGGTTTGTCTGTCTGAACAAAATTCACAATAACAAACCACCAGTTTTGCTCGAAAACAAACTATCTATGAAGATATATTAAAGAAGTAATTAAGTCACGTATTAGTACTCTGAATAACTAGTCTTAATGAATTAATCGGACCTCACTATTTCAAAGAGCTAAGGACATTGTAATTCCCTCCAGAACTCTTCGTTTCTCCAGCCTACTTACATTATGTAGCCTCTTTAGTATTCCTGCAACTTCATCTCAATGTCGCTATAGCTCTGTGACTTTTTTAACCAAACTGAAGACACACTTCTTTCAAGTCAGTATCATGAGATTTACCTTTAACACTCATAACCATCTCATCACTTCATTTAATCTTGCTGTTATCAGTATAACATCAAAAGCTTCAGGTTGATAATTTAGAGATATTATTATTCCGTTATATGCCGCGGATTCTCTACCACTACAACGATATAAAAATGAACTATTATCTTTCCGATGACTAGGTACGCTTTCATTCTTATAACCTAAATGGAAAAGACTGCAATTTCTAAATACAATAAAGAGATAACTTTAATCCGCAGACGTAAGGATTTCGAGATCGGCGTCCATATTCAAGAAGATTTCTGCAATTTATCATAACTAGGCATCTACACATGAATACATCGATGTTATGGTTGAAATATGAGATGTATGCTATCTTTATTTTGACACACTTCGGATGATCTATTTTGTTATTTCATTTAATGGTTATGAATTGTAGGATAGTCTGTGGTTTCATTCAATGTAAACTTGTGCATACCTTATCTAATCCAATTTAACCATTTTAATGTTTTGAAGGTCCATTTATTGCACACTATGAGTGATATTATCAACAATAGCTAAGTTCAGAATTGTCTCAGCTGCAACCAGAAGATACACAGCTTCACAGCAGCCAATCAGAAACGGGTAGAATGAAAAATACTATTTCAAGACGATAGACTTACCTCTTTGTCATTTCTAAATGTTCTAAAGCTCTGTCGATGTTTATTGAACTGAAATCCAAGGGAGTGATAAACTGTTCTATGCAAAAAAATTGCATCATATTTTAAAGCCTTAATTCATCAATCAGTCTTGACGTTGGGTATAATTTCAACATGTTATAACGTGAATCTGTAAACAAATTTCGTAGGTCGATTAATTTGTGTCAAAACAGAGATTTTTTTATCCCATTAATTACAAGAAAGTCTTGAGGTACATTATAAGGGAACAGCGACACCTAAAACATGACGCCCCTTTGAATGCGTAGCCATGGAATTGCTTCTCTGCGTAGAAGAGACCTATTTTGGTTGTATTTTGGACTTGCTTCATTTTCATCATCTTCATTTATTGAAACACCTGGTTGGTATCGTTAAGTAGTCTCTTGTTCATTTTTATAATCGTTTCCATATTATCTATGTTCGCCGGGTTTTTTTATGACAACTACATGTACATGACATAAAATGAAATAATCTTTCAGTTAATTTTCAGTGCATTGCAGATACATGCTAATGGCAATAGAAGCTCTGAAATAAGATGACGTCGATAATGACTATGTTCAAAGTCAAAGAATTCACAATATCGTCATATTTAAAACATCTATGTGATCAACCATTCAACTCTGGAACCCAATAACAAGATTATGGGTAAGTGTCAATAGCTTTATAGAGCAAAATTCAACCACACTTATGTATCTTTCAAGCATGACAATGGTAGCGACGTTTTTTAGGCTAATGAAGGGGTGAATACATGTTTTTCGCAATGGGAACTGCTTGTTTAATTTGCAGGTTACTTTCAAAGTAACGACGGGCCAAAGCTCATGTGTTTTCAAGGGACAAACATTAATAAGTTAGCATTGATTATGATAATACTCATCGAAAATTATCCATTGACCCATTACTGAAAGAGTATTGAGCATCAAAACAAATGGAATGGTTTGAAAATTATTAAAGTTATGGAAAAAAGGTTGTTACCTCTAAACAGTTTTTCGATTGTCTGATTTCCGTTTTTATCATTTTGACTTACCTATAGAACCAACCTTATAGAGTAAAAACTAACACTAGATAATGGATAGATATATAGTTAATCAGGATTAAATACACAAATGTTTATTGGATATTGATTCATACAATACAATGCTAAATCAGCGTAAATGAATCCGCTCCGCTCCTTCCTAATACCCTGATCTATTTCGGGCTAAATCCCTCGAATGTTTTGGCTTGAAAGTGATCAGGGTATTAGGAAGGAGCGAGAGTGGATTCATATACGCTGATTTAGCAGGATGTCATTCATATCTTTGTCAGTTTGCAGAGAATAAACTCTTTGATCACAATATTACCCTTGTATTCGCTCGACTTTTATCATACAATCACAAGTTTACTCAACATGATACAAGTTATAACCATAGTCAATTTAAAACCCCTTTCATGAAAAAAACAATAAACTGTACAATTCAACAATCATTGTTTTTCATGATATTTTCATACATAAATGCGTTCGTACATTCGTCCGGATTCTTGTTAACGTGATACATCAATGTTTTGTGCCCTCGATCTTATCTTAAAGGTCAATATTGCTGTCCAACCACTTTAAAAACTCTTGTTAACGCAATATTTCAAGAACCGCTGTACTTGAAGTTATCATATTTGGTAAATGTGTACATTAGGAGATTACGCAGGCACTAATCGAGTTTGGTGACCTTGGTATTATTTTCAAGGTCACCACAGCTCTTGTTAAAGCGATAATTCATGAACCTTTATTCTTTTCTTGACAGCTTACATTAGAAAATTGCGTCGATTAAGGTGACTTTGAATTTATTTCATGACCTTGACCTCTTTTCAAGGTCATCAAGCACTTTAAGCTTGTGAACGCATTATCATTTAAACCGTTGCACCAAATTTAGTGAAAATTCCCATTGCTGGATTGGGCAGACTCCAATCAATTATGCTGATCTTGACGCCAACATTACATTTTATGAACAATTGCACCTAATGTCTTCAAATTATTTAATAAATTACATAGGGACTTAGGCAGACACAGACACTTTCTACTTCTTGAAGTTCTTCATCCTTATGCATTTTGTTTCCACTAAATTGATTTTCCCTTGATTACAATCTTAGTTTTTCAAATGTTACGAAAACTGTCATCTATAAGAAAATTTAGAAATTTAGAAAAACCCTATTTTTACAAAACGTTCATTTTCAAGGTTTTATTTGTTTTTGTTTTCATGTAAACTATGTTTTTACAGTTGTCTTACTTATGGATGTCATCAATTGTTATATGTGAATTTGAAATGTGAAAATCTCCCAGCCAAATATGGCTATTTTATATATTGATGACAATCTAAATATGAACAAACATTTATGGTTATAATGTCAAGCTAATTGAAAATAACAAGACAATAACAAATGAGTCACTAAACAAAAATAAGCTAGCTTAATATATTCACCAAAGTCCTTGGCACAAAGGTTTGAAAAAGTTGAGAATTGACCTGATATATTTCAAACGGATTGAAAAACACGGCGTAGTAAAATGAATGCAAAGGCCATTGTACGAGCCAGAAATCCAAGCAAATCTGCTTTTTACCAGCTACATTTTATATAGGCTACTAAATTTTAAGACGTTACGAGCAGCCTATCTTTAACATTGAAACTATATACAAACATACTCATAACAAAATAGTAATTTGGCTTTACATGTATATATATATTTCATTCTAATTTGGACATATTTAGCACGATTGCCAAAACAGTTCAGTTTATCACCAAATGTCAAACAAAACATGTCAGCAAGAAAACCAGCAACACCATTAAACTCTGTATTATTGTGAAAAATAAGAAAATCGTTTTTTACATGTAGGTCATTGATCACGTGATTTTCAACAAGCAAACACGCCTATTGCATGCATCTATCTTATTTTGCATCTTAACTTAACCAAAGTCGCTAACAATCTAACTTGCCAATCCTCGAGCAATAAATTTATATCATGTCAATCTCGAATAGTAGCAATATAAAGTTTGTAAAACTATCGTTGATAAGAAGTTATAGTGTACCACTAATGATAAGTAGATATGGAATCAATCTATTCTCTGCGGCAACAAATCGAGTCTCTCTCCCACATCAATAACATGGGATTACATGAAACACAATTACGAAACTACCTTCCTTTGTCTGGATTCGGAATGGTTTTCCCCATCAAGTCATCAAAGTTTAAATAACCTTTTCAAACTTTTTTTCTGAAATTCACATTACAAGGAATTTTTCTTAGTAAACCAAGGCAAAGAGATACCATTATCATGTTGGCGCATTTGAGACTGGAACATTTTTCTCACGAACTGACAAGATAAATAAATCTCAGATATCAAAGTAGCTGCATATTTGTTTCAAGACAGTCTGTATAATCTCCCAAGATATTGTTGAATTGAAAGTTTAAATTCAATTGGTCGTTCGTCTTCCCATAAGAATATATCTCCTAACCTGAAATATTTAATCTACTAGATGGGTGAAGTTGAGAATTACCTCCATTGCCAATTCAAGTTCAGAAGCTAGGAAATTTTTCAGCTTCACCATTTAAATCAAATTTTTCACAGCCGCAAATGTGCATTTAAATGCCAAGTCATTTCAACATGTTAATATCTGTGCAAACGCTCCAATCTGACCTTTAAATGTCCGGACGTAATCACTGAGATTATGCATTACGATAAAAACATTCCATGAATATGTGTGCGTGGGCACGACTATAGCCTTATAGACGACTTTTACCAGACCAAGTTAAGGAAACAAGAATATATTAGGTCCAGTATGCAGCGAGATGCTCGGTGACTTTCGACATGAGAAACTTAATGCTTGTGATAAACTATTAAGTGATAGCTATTTAATAATGCCGTGCCTTGTCCTTGTGCAACTTGAATGTCTTTACCGCATGTCAAATGTTTTGGCTCTTAATTTACTCATTCAGTATATCTTAAGTGATTTACAACCAAATCTGACAATTATGCCTTATTTCATATTTCACAAGCATGTTTAACATTATTGGATTTTCGATTAAGTTTCTTTATGTGAGCGACCTTTTCATTTCATTCAATATTAGAAAAGTTGTGTTTAGAATTGACCTGTCAATCATGATTGTGCCTTCTAATAAAATGTTGCCATCAAATGGCAAAACATAAAATCCTGCATTTGGTGATTCTCTTCGTATCGCAGAGTCCTTCACAAGGGTTTCAGATAAAATCGTTGCGAATTCCCCATACGTTCAAATGAAACGAACATTTATTATTTCATCTATTTTACACAATACAGTCATCACTATAACAGAAGAAAGTTTTTATTATTATTATAGGCGCTGTAAAACGGCTGTAGTCAGATTGTAAAACACAACTTCCTCATTTCGGAAAACAACCTGCATTGTTCTTCCTCAGTTTTCGCATTCATGCAATGAATGCCTGTGTGTAGAACCCAAAATAAACCAGTCTGTTATGAACACTCATAATGAAGAATCTAACACAATAAATTACAACCATCCTGACACGTGCGCATCACTGATGTATACCCAGAGCATGTCCCAAGTTTCATAGGATTGAACAAAACTGTCTGAAAATAATTTCAGGCTTGTGGTGTAGTTAAAAAGATCGATAAATTACACTTAAGTGTGGAAGGAGTTGATTTCACTAGACAGGTTGTGAAATTCTAGAACTGGAAAGTTGGCAATATTTAATCGAATATTTAAAAATATGAAATCCATTATTATTGTTACAAACTGTTGGAGGAGTCGACAGATAGTGTCTATCGAACGGTCTAAGTCAAAGGCCATGAAACAACAAGCTCAAAGCAGTACGTTTATCGTTTATATCTGCATCATTACTCTGAGGGGAGTGACTTTCAAAGTAGCTACTTGTCACTAAGCGTGTACGTCCATACATCACTACTTTCCAGTAACCATTTTAACAAAATTTGTGAATTGAGAGCAATCTGGATGAAGTGCCTTGCCAAGAGACACAACACAGTTTGGAACCAAGGTCACAAATATTTTGTGTCCCCACCGGGATTCGAACTGTGGTTGATAGTCAGTATATCTCTGCAATGATACCAGCAGCCGTGACAAAAGTGGAATACTCTTCAAAGCTTCATTGAATCCCAAATCATCTCATCTCATCTCAAGGCTATTTCGAATGAAAATCTTTTCTGATGTCCTTCGGTTCTTCTCCTGCTCCATTACTCTCAGTCAAGAAGTAATGGCAGTTTAAATTGTTTTCAGAAAATGCATTTCTGTTACTTTAAGGCATGTGAAATTACTAAAACATCAACCTGCGCATACAACATTGAGTTTCCACTGTGAATCATTTCTCCTTAGAATTGCGTTTCATTCCGCAGACCTTCAATAGAACTCCCATTGATAATGAAAAGAGATCAAAGTAATTATCTCTGCACTTTGGTAGAACCATTAAAGATTTGAAATATGAAACCTGTTGTTGAGTTTGTCAATTAGCTCTTTCTTAGAAAAAGCGGTTAAAATGTTCAAAACATGTTTAAAAGATAATGTACTCTTAGATTTTGTATCATTTCAACTAAGTCATATATCATCAATGATGGCCTCAAATGCCTTAACTATCAGGTAAATTTACACGGAAAAACAAAAAGTCAATGAACAATCTTTTTTGTAAATGAATGAAGAAGTGGATAAGGTTCATCCTTGATGCGCTGCTATATTACATCTCTTGATACTTGATAGAATATAGCTTTTACTAGCTGATATATTACATCTCTTGATACTCCTACTAGCTGATATATTACATCTCTTGATACCTGATAGAATAATTATCAAGCAGGGACAAGTAAGTGTAGGGTTATGAAGACAATATTGTGAATTCAATAGCAGATCTATTACCATTGTCATTCAATGTTAAATTGTTCCTTTTACTCATGTCATTCAATATGAAATCCGTAAAAATATATATATGGAACCATATTGAATAATATCCATTTTATTCTAAACCATACATCTACGGGGGAAATTAGATATTTCCATTGGAATGTAAGAATCATTTCAAGAAAATCCTTATTATGACTCCCTATGTCATTCATTATAAACAGAAGAATTATTCTTAAAGCAATTATAAATGTCTGCATGTATATTCCTTTGTAACAGTTAATATTACTTACAGTCCAATTATTGATGGAAGCAGTCAACAAATCTATTAAACAGTATAAATCCAAATTTCAGTAAAAGCGCATATTTAGCCACTGATTTGTCAAGGCATAACTCCTTTCGATTGAAAGTGAACATCAAATCTCCATAAATGTGCGAGACTTGACAAATCTGCTCATTAAAAGGAGATGAGAGTAAATCACTTGTGTTGTGTTGTGGCCCGTTAAACATAACCGTAGTTTGATTATGTGGATCGATGAACTGAACGATTGATGGACCAGTAAAATTATCAGATTTCCCAGAAAAACCCCTTATCTTTCATGTCATGATATTTGTAGATTTATATGAAACAATCGTATTGATCTCACCCCCGCATGAACGTCATCGAAATGTGTTAATGTTACACACAGATAACTCTAATGCAATATTTACGTCAGAGGGGATTATATAATAGATCGCGATATACCAACATGCACAAGATGTGGAATTAGAGCCTCGAATTCATAATAGAAACTGCAATGATAGCTAATGATAACCATAAATGACAGACAAATCGAGAAATCTTTACTTGGCTGATCCTGTTCCTGGGCAACATGACGGATATCCTAATCATGCACTTTATGTATTCTCCCCTCCACAAAATTATCGTTAACTCGTAAGTTATAAACTCATCAACGTCGAGAGTCGCATATAAGCATATAACGCACGATCATCCTCATTTTTAATTGACGTAAAACTAAATTAATACTTTACAAGACCATTTTATGTATTGATAATGTAAGATATATGAAACACTGTAAATAAAGTTTTTATACAATTACCCATAGGAAAAATTAGTTTTCGGTTGAAGATAATTATTGAAAAAACAATACAATGCAATGAAACTTTTGTATGATGAAATTATTACTCAAAGCATTTTTCATGAATTGGTAATTGATTAAAAAGGCGAAGTAATCATTTCCAATGTTTACACTTTTAAGGATTTATGGATCTTCCATGAGTGTTACTAATGTAATTGCTCTGATGTTGGCACTCAACATTGATAATAACTCTTTCGAGGAAAATGTCTTCTTTTGAATTCTGTACTGAAAGAAAGGTTTTGTAAATATCAATATCTCAACATTTCTTACAAAAGATCGTTCTTGCTCAATAATGATATGTTGAAAATATAATTGGGAAGTTCCTTCCTTTGGAGAATTAACTGAAGTTGACTTAATTGAAGACAAAGTTAGTCTTTTAAACTTACATCATTGTAAAGTAATACAATGCATATATTAGATTGGTGACAAAAATATTTCTTTTGTTTTCAAAATTATGAAATCATATTAGTATAAAGATGAATACCATTAAAACATCCAAACCACTTCACAAACAATGCGTAAATAATACCATATAGAAATATATACAAAATGTTATTTTGACAAAATAGAAAGGTGCAAATTCGAAACGGTAGAGAGTATAGGCACAGAAGATTAAAATGAATATGGTTAAATTATATCAAAATATATGTTGGAGTATATGTATGCAACTTCAGGTACACGTGTACCGAACGATTTCATGATTCAATAGAGCCTATTTACTTTTCAAAGGTCAAATATATTTGATACATTAAGAGTAATGACCACATGCTGGGTTCACTTCAAAGACAATTATCAGTACGAGCAATATATCCATGTAGATGATTCACGCTCATCCTACAGGGGTTTAGAGGGAGAGATTGGGGTGGTTATAAATGCATTTCTGCGTTTTTACATGATATTGACTATTCCTTGTGACCACGAATTCTAATTATTTTCTAGAATGTGATATTTTAACGTAAAATGATTCCAAGGGACAAGACAGGAGATGGTAATATACCATTTTCTTTTGTGTTATCTATCAAGAAGGAAAAGGATTCCGTAGCATTTCACTGCAATATATCTCGTCCCTGTAATTCATTAAACTTCATTAATAGACAGTCGAAGGAAAAGAATTCAGTAGAATTTTAATTTACCCCATTATTTTCAAAACATAATGATATACAATCATAAAATAATGTAAGGATATGCAGCCTTGATATGTTCCTTTCAAAATTAATTTCTGTTTAACATATGAGGAATTCAATTTCAAATTTCCGCCTTAGGATAATAAATAAATAGCAATTGCTATGCGTCAATCTGATTCGCTGAACACGGTAATAGAAGTTCAGTTCATACCTCCAAAAACTTAATTTCGTGACGTCACATCATTTAAGCCACGCCCATCGACGGAACTATTTGTAAACAAGTTACGTTTTTTCTAAAAATTGCAACACTTTGTGCAATGCCACTTCTTGAACGTAGGTAAATAAAAAATTAACATAACTCAGTATAAAATAATAATTGTTGTCAAAGGTTCTGAAGGTAGTCCTTTTCATAATAAACAAGAGAGCTCTATCAGAAATTACAACCGAACGTTTTCCACCCCACAGAAGGCAAATGTCATTGTTCAATGCTCTCGCGGCCGTTGCAGGGAGGTTGGCAAAGTAATGTCGTTAAGTTCATGAACAGAGTTAAGCTTGGCTCCTCAACAAGTATAAGAACTGTGTGCTGTTTAATCAGATTCCGTTAGATCGAGATCATAACACAACCTGTATATGGCATCTACGAGGGTAAATTCGGCTGGTTACCTCTCCGAGTTCTACGTTCGCGATTTTTTATTACAACTGTGAGAACAAGCAATGTCAAGGCCACGTGTGACGGACGTCCGATAAGTTTATGGCCACGTGCGTTGATTTTCATTGGCTGATATAAACGTTTTGTAGGCGGGGTTAGGGATCCGATGACGTTTTGATTGACATTTTATCTCTTTCATGCTGTTGAGCGTTGAATTCATTCGCGTTTATAGTGCAGCTCTATTTGGTGCAAATATGTATATTTAGAGCAATAACATGTTTTAAAAACAACTAGTATGTATATATTTATTTATAAGAATTGACTTCAACATTTATTAAGTTCATGGAGGTATAAACTTAAAAACCGATGTACAAACTCGGCGTAAATCCGCTACGCGGATTCACACAGTTTGCACATCGGTTTTTAAGTTTATACCTCCATGAACTTAATAAATGTTGGAGTCAATTCTTAAATGAATACTTTAACAATTTGACTGACTTCTCACTTGATCCAGTCCAGTCAACCTAGGCCTGTCATCTGACAACTTGATTCCGTTAATCACAGACGCTTCTCGCCCTTCAGGGCCAACATTGCATAATTCAAGCCGAAAAACTGAAGAAAAGACAATATCTTAACTTTGATACGTCATTAACTAGAGCTTTGAGCAACCAGCATTAACTAAAAAGGTCGTGTCATTTCAAATCTAGATGCTTTAAGTGTCAAACACAGAATTCAACTAACGAAATTTCGATTTAAAGGATATTTCAAATACCTAGAAACCTTAGATGTGATTTAAGTATTTATTTCAATTTGGCAGTAAAAATCATATCGCCGTCAATTATCATGAAAGAACTATTTCTTAAATTTGGTAAACAAGGAAACGCATTTATAACATTTTTTTCAATGAGTAAACATAGTGTGCATTGCTTTCACCGTCTTTCACAAGGCATTCGCTCAATAAATAAACATTGAGAAGTGATAAAGTAATTATGATTATTTACTGATTTACGTTTGAATGAACTTGCTTCACTTTTAGATTAAGACAAATACTTGTTTCAACAGACAATAGAGCAAATGCCCCATAAATGTTCAAGAGACGAAATTCTACGTTCAGTAAAAGTAATCGTATGATATGAGAGAAGAGAAAGATCTAGCCGTCCGGATTACAGTTCACATCTTTTGAATATTTGCATGTATTTATAAAATGTTTGTATGTAAGTGTCAAAAACATGTTACATTATACCTAGAAATGAAAGTAAATATTGGTAGTTGTAATGTAACTAATTCCATTTCGTAAAGCACACTAGTTAACTTTATTGTCTGCTTTAAAGTCAATGGTCCCTAGTAAAAGCGCTATGTGTATTTGACAAATCTAACTTTTCTGGTTTTTTGCTGTTGTACCGTGTCTCATTAAATGAATGAACAAATGATAGTTGATCCATTGGATAGTAATACAATATAGTAATTACAGTGCACTTAAACCGACATCGTCTCAACAAAGTAAACTATAGATAAGTTAAGTAAGTTTCTTATAATAATTAGTTCATTTAACACTCAATGTTTAATATTTTAATGTTAATGTTTTATAATAAACCATCTACGCTGTTTTAATGTTGCCTTTGTGGTTGATTAAGATGAAATAAATAAAGAAGAATGTCATGTTTGCATGAAGGACATTGCTATTTACTGCGAGTTTATTTGGGAGAATAAAGTCTGTATCTTCGTGTCTCACTAATCAAACACAATTTATGTTAGGTTTATGCATGAATTGGCGCCAGACAAACCCCGAGATCACGACAACAAGTGCACAGTGTCAGTTAAAGCCTTGAAAGACATTTGTATTCGACATTATTCACAAGATTTACTCAATGTTCCACTAATAGCATTCTTTACCATTCGTATACATGATATATGTCATGGTTGCTAATGAGTTAGAACTTAATTCAATCAGTCAGCTTTGCCGACTGGAAACTTTTTAATGATTTAATAGTAAACTACTCCAAAATACTTAATTAACAAACGAGTCCACATTGAAAGTGGAATGAACTACATACTCATACTTGCGAATAATCAGCAATACATGTGGAATTATACTTATAACGTTAGTATTCATAGAAATAGAATTATTCATCTTGCGATATGAATAGGAATGACTGAACCATTCATCTTAAAATTTAAACAAACACTCATCGTCAACACAGAGAGTAAATTATCGAGTTATATGTTCCAAGAAGGCACTATTTCATCATTTTTAGGTTTAGTTGTGTACACGTAAACCCATGCAAGTCCAGATTTATAATTCTTGCAGTAGATGCAGCTAAGTTGGTAGGCTGTCACCCGGTCCGATTAACAGCTGCGCCAAAATAAAACACTGCAGATTGTCCTAAGTGGGTGGTAGGAACCCTATACGTCGTTGTGAGAGCCCTGAGAATGATTTGCTCCATGTAGTTTTAACATCAACTTTAGAGCGGTGATGTTTAATGCCAATACAAAAGCGACCACTGCAATTACTATGAAGCAATCTTGTGACTGAATTCACTGTAAACATTTACTAGTGTATTTGCACATATGGCGCAGCCTCGTATTCCGTTGGCGTTGATCTATTTTATTAATATTCAAACCTTTAGTTGCGACTAGAAACTTGCTTTTTGCGTTCTGAACATTACGGATTAGAAAATATGACAGCTAGACATTTGATATAAAACTTCATATCATACTTGTGTTTAGTCATATAATCTTTCAGTTACATTGATTTCCAATAAATACTTCAAGATTATTAAACACTATCGATCTATGGAATGTGTTTAATGAGTCGTGAACCAAATGGTTTACACAAATAGAGAATATCTGTCAAGCAGCAGGTAACCAAGTAAAATACCATGAAGAGCGGATGTTCAATTTCAATGGAAAGCTAGCATGCTTAGAGCAAATGTGTCTATCATCACGTGTTTATAATTCTTAGTGCCAGAAGTGTTTATTGATTATTTCCACCAATTGCAAGAAAAACATTTCCAAATGAAATGAATGCAGATTATCTGCATCTTGTTTATAAATGGTCTTGGTTGCATGTATTACATGAAATTCTCTATGTATTGAAAAGAGTTTAACTATAAAGCTACCCTTAAATGCGATTCTGCTGCTTCTCATTGTCTTGTTAATTGTTTATCATGAAAATGGTATCTTTGTTCTGAGAAAATTTCTGTTGACGAAAAATGTTTGCCAAAGAATATTGAGAGTTTGATTAATGTAAATCCTAAGGAAATGTATTGATTTTTTAATCACATCATTTTCTAACGTACCACTATTCATTCTAAAACATTTTGCGTTTTCGTTTTTCTTATGGCATTAATGATAAAGAGTATTTAATAACATTGGTAATAACATTTGTTTCCTTTTCAATGTCAATCAATAGTGAGGAAGTTCAGTAAAATGACAAGAATATAATTATTCCAATTTAAATTATACTATAAAGGTCAAGATTACAACCAGGGCTTGTATGGGAGTCAATAAGTCCAAGTTTACTATCATGACTGATCCCGGTGCAGGGAAATCCAGGTTCAGTGTGTTGAAAACAGTTCACATTAGTAATGTGTATGAACTCCCCTTGCCACAATACACGCACGAACCCTCCGACGCATGGAGAAAATCAAACATCTGACGCCATAAATGGGATGTGCTGGCATTCTTCTTGGAGAGCTTGAGCAAGTTGCTGGTGGTTATCTGGAGATGGTCGTCGTTGACGAATACGACGATCCAAATCGTCCTAAAGATGTTCGATCGGTGACATATCAGGCGAGCATGGGTGCACTCGGGCATTGTCCTGTTGAAAGATCACACCTTGTGACTATTGTCGAAGTAAAGGGACAGACGACGGGTTGGAGAATGTCATCGACGTAGCTCCAAGTCGTATGATTTTCATTCACGATGACCAGCGACGTCTTCTCCTTACCAAGTATGCCTCCCCAAACCATGACACTTCCTCCTCCGAAGGGCACCACTTCCTGATCGCAACCTCCAGCGGTTCTCTCCCCCCGACGGCGGTAAACACTACTCTTCCATCTGTTTTGAAATCGAAGAGACTGAACCGACTTTCGTCAGAGAAAAACGCCCTCTGTCACTGACGTCGCTGCCAACGTAAAACCTTCCTCGCCAATCTCAGTCTTCGTTGGCGATGGTCGGCGATGTTCGGCTGACAACAGCTGTCCCCGGAACAGTCTGTATGCCCAGATGCCATTGGACCTGAGACGTCTGGCCACTGTGTGTCAGCTTACCCTGTGTCATTCGACACGCGGATGAAGTCACTGTCAGGAAGCCGTTTCTGAGGAGTAACGTGCGCAGATATTGGTCGTAGTGGTGGGTTGTGACTCTCGGTCGGCCTGATCTTGGTCTGTCAGATGTGGCTCTCATTTCAATCATCCGGATTGCCCGCTCACGTTGTTGTAAAGTCAATCTTGTCATTCTTACAGTGTTTTTTTTTACAAAGTGGGTGTCTGACAGTTAATTCGCATTGCTTTTTTACCCTTCGAGCATGGGTCTATTTTGCTTTGCATGAAAAAGGTAAAAACCGTAATTTTACAAAATTTTGAAAAAGCATGCGTTTGATACCACGGTTCAATAGGAAACAATCATTGTTGTATTTGGGCGATGTGTTTCCATGCGAATCTGAGTTTGATATTTTTCGTAATTTCAAATCTAAAGTGGTAGCGTTTCTTTTGCCCGTGAATTTGGTAACTGCTAGATGAATCAGAATTAATTGTAGACAAAAAGGGCGCAGCAGACCTTAAGCAACAAGGAATCTGGATGAACTACGTTTAACTGTTGAACAATTCAATCGCTGTGGTTCTCGCTGTGGAGGTAAATTTCTGATTTGAAATGTGATATAACACAAATTCATTAAACAATGTTAACTCTGCGCCATACTTTCTTATAAACGTCTGAGATATTCTCCATTCCTTGAAAATAATGAACCAAACTTGTGGTGCTTTAAGGACACTAACCTTCTTATAACCTGCTTCACCTACACCAACTCTAATGTTGTTTGCTCAAACAAAATGTCCTTGAATCTAATTAGATAATATCAAAATTTGTTTGGCAGGGTGGCATTGATATCAAATTAATTCATGTCATATCAAAGACGTTTTGGCTTGGCCTGGAAAGGATTTTCTCGTGAGGTAAATAATCGAGGCTAACTTTATCACAGTAATGTGATTTAAGCGTACAAAAGCAATCCTACTTCTTATGTCGATTGGCGAAAGAATATAACGATGAAGGAAAATTAAATCTAGTATGAAAATAACTTACCTTTAAATTAGAAAAATGGGTAATGATACAGGATACATAGTTCTTGGACTGGAATTCGAGCAAGAAACTCTGTTCAAGTTTCACAATGGAAATGTGTGAGATTTCTTCCTTAACATCTAATTGGAATTGATGCATACATGTATTAACATTCGGAGCGATTACGAGAAAGTGGATCACTTACCCAATCATGAAACAATCTGAAGCGTTTTTTGTGAAAATTGCTTTATCACACTATCACAAGTCATTCAGATTTCCAATTGCAGCATTATTCATTGAGTCTGTTGACAAACCTGAGAAGATATTTACTTCACCCACTTCTTTACTGTGAAGATTTCGATTGTAAATAGCTTCACATAAAATAGAAAATTCCAACATTAATTTTATTTTCTGTGATACATGTTTAAAATAGATCAACTTGTACAAAAGTTTGACGTTGTTATTTACTACATATTTAACTGACATATTCCTAAAGACACGTCAAAACTTGTGTAAGAAATAGTTAACGACCCTACGTCTTAATGTTAATTAATGTTATTTGAGACTTGTCAATATTGGAGCTGCATTAGCTTCTCAACCTCCATGTCTTGATCGACATCAACATGTTTCATATAACTGATTACCATCAGTATGATCTTATAACGATGTTCATGTTTAGCACTGTTATTTCATTTGTATTAAGATAACTAAGCGACTGTTGACACATAATGCCACAGCACGCCAGGGCCTCCTTTCACAAAGCCGTAAGGTGATCGTGAGTCTCTAAGGTTACCTTAGTGCAATGTTAAAGAGTTCAGGTTAACTTTAGTAAAGGTTGCTTTGTTAAAAATCTCTAATTCTGCCAAGACTTGACTATGCACAAAGCCTCTTCTTCACATTTGGCATGAACCCATCCAATAACTGCAGCTTGTTCATTATTCTGCTGACAGCATCATCCACAGATGCGGTAAACACCATGTCGTCCCACTCTTGAAATCTCTCCACTGCTGTTCATTTAGTTGAAGGATAACGGCGCTTGAGAAATGACAATTTTAACACCAAAACCTCAGTTTATCATGTAATGCAAAATCAACATGAACATAAGATCGCCAGGGACACAGTGAAATATGAGAAATTTAACTTGCACTAGTTGGCGTCGCAAATTTCAAATTACACTTATGCCTTACTGTGAAACACATCTACAACTCTCTTAATGAACATGTCTGTTCGGGATTTTCCACTAGATCCCTTGACCCCTATCACCTCCCATTTTGCTTGCCAAACCTATGTCTATAAGTTGATGTCGGTTAATTCTTGAATAATAGATATCTAAAGTTTGTAGATCTATGATATATTGATATAAGAGTTTCTATACAGCTGATGATAAGTAGATGGAGACGATATTTTGTCAGCAAATCGAAACCCACATTGATTGAGGCAAATTGAAACCCACATTGATTGAGGCGTTATATGAATCACGCGACTACTTTCATTATTTCGGGTCAGAATTTGTTTTCTATCCAACCATAACAAATTGTTAGAACCTTTTATTTTTTTCCTACATTTCAATTTCATGGTGTTTACTTATGAGATTATTCCATTATTTTTTTTTATATTTGCAGTTGTATATAGTGCAACGGTAAATTTATTTTCAAACCGAGCTTGTATACTTGCGCGGAGGAATTGAAATTAGTCGTAAGTATTTTGAGGTAATTATCAACGAAATAATTACTTAAAAACTGATATGACACACCAATCAGAAAACAGTATTTTCTTTCTAGTTATCATTTCATGTTAGAATACTTTATTTAACAGAGTTCAGAGAGATCATTATTAACTTGATATATCTGAAGCAGAAACAATCTAATCTCGGAAACTGATAAAATCACAGTCGGTGAATACCTAACAATCACGTTTTAATATCTTTGTCAGTGTTTTCTAAAACTAGAAAAATCTTTCCTTAAAATATTAAAAGCTAAGAACGTACTGTATGTTTGAAAAGGTGAGACTATTGATAACCTGCCGGTAGCTGTTTCAAGATTATCACAGTTTAATTTGAACTAATGTGTTTTATCTACAACAGAAGGATCTCTTCCATTGTCCTTTAAGCTGGCAATGGGAAGACTATTATCAAACCAGATTAACATTATGTTGAATAATTGGGTGATATAACTACCAACTAGAATTTACCTATTCACAGTAGACAAGACATTATCATGGTTGATATTCACCTTTTGGTTAAAGATGAAAAGTTATAATAATTTCGGAAGCACTGAAATGCGCCAGGCATTCACTGTGTGCTCTCTTCTGTCGTCTTCGCATTACTCTTAGAGTTTTTAAATGCAGTGTATCCAAACATATAATTCGGTAAGATAACTCACTAGAGCTCGAACTCATATATTATACAAACATAGTCAGTAACAACTGCATAAATGTTATTTAAATCGGTTGAGAGATGAATTAGATTGAAATTACTTTCTCCTAGCATAGGGTAATACAACAAAGGGATGTAATTCAGTGATAGGTGGCGCTATATGAGAGTATATAAGGTGTAAGATATTTGAATGTTCATTCTCGCTTGTTGTGCACCACGGACGCATTGCGACATGGAAACTTCCGGTCAATCCAGCAACCCGATTAATGAAAAACTTGATGCGATCCTACAGCGTATGGACTCTTCTCAGCTGGATCTAGAACGAACGATAGACACTAGAATCCAGGCAAGTCTCGAGGATGTGCAAGAGAGGTTTGCGAAAACATCTAATGAAATTCAAAAACTCAAGGCCGAGAAAGAATTGACGTGGTCTAGAGAAGGTAATCGTATTCAGCACACTTTCAACGCAGAAACACTCGAGGCTCTACGACAGATAGAATTTGGTGTTAATTATAAGAAGCTTGATTATGTTAAAGATATTGTGCAGAACGAGATCCTTAGGATAGAGAATCGCAATAAACTAATAAGAATCGCAGATTCTTCGGAAGCGGGTTGGGAGACGGTTCGTCATTACGTACGTATCACGTGACCTAGCCGAAGATTCCGATGACGACAGGCGAATCACACGTGCAGAGAACAAGGCCATTAAGAAGATTAAGACCAAGAGTCTACGATCTTCACGTGGACTCCCGTATAGACAGATGTCACGTCCTGTATCCAGCTCCCAGTCCGTTAAGCCGGGTGGGAGTGCGTTGCACGCTCACTCTGTGTCTACTGGGTGTCAGCTTTTTCGTGGTCGGGCAGGTCAAAGGTCGGGAGCATGCTTCCACTGTGGTGACTTCTCTCACTGGCGTAGGAATTGCCCCCTGTACGTCAGCAAGCCTGCCACGTCGGACCGACAGAGTGCAATTTGAACAGGTCGGATCTAGCGATACGAAAGTTAAGTATGCAAGTTCTCATGAATCTCTAAAGATACCATCCGATAATCACAGGTTAACGACAGATTATTATGAGTATGAACAGGGCCAGGCAAAAATTATGGTTAAAGGTAGATTGAAAGAGAATATTTCGTTTTGGAAATTCATCAATGCAAGTGAATTTGTCCTCGATATCATTGATAATGGCTACAAGATACCTTTTTATTCATCCCCCCAGATAATGGACAGGCGGAATAACAGATCAGCGCTCTGTAATGGTGACTTTGTTGAATGTGCTATCAGTGATTTAGTTCAGAAGGGTCTTGTTGTTGTGTGTAAGAAGAAACCTACAGTAGTTAGTCCTCTAACAGTTGCAACTCAGACTTCTGGCAAGAAAAGACTTATCTTAGATCTGTCACTACTGAATAAGCATGTCTGGAAATGCTCTGTGAAGTATGAAGACTGGCGTACAGCTCTATGTATATAAACAGAAATGACTGGTTGGTGAAATTTGACATTCATTCGGCTTATCACCATATAGATATTTTCAAGCCTCATACAGATTTTTTAGGATTTTCGTGGGGTATTGGTGAGGACAGAACATTTTACAAGTTTGTAGTTATGCCCTTTGGTCTCACGACGGCTCCTTACGTGTTTACTAAAGTGACGCGTCAATTGGTAAAGTATTGGCGATTTCAATCTTACAAATGTGTAACATTTCTTGATGATGGGATCATGTCAGGTGATAGTTTGCTTAATGCAAGAGCAAATGGGCTTGCTATCAAGAATGATTTGATTAAATCTGGTTTTGTACCAAAGGTTGAGAAGTCGCTGTGGGAGCCTAGTCAGGTCGTAGAGTGGCTTGGTCTTGTTATTGATACCAGAGTTATGATGTTGTCCATTCCTACACACAGGTAAGACAAATTGTCCTCGTCTATTCGGCATTTGTTAGAACACACGGGTAAAGTCTCTGTTAAATCAGTTGCTTCGGTTGTTGGTCAGATTATTTCCATGAAGATTGTGGCGGGTTCAGTCTGCCAGTTGATGACAAGATCATTGAGTATTCAGACTCTAGAGGCTTTCTCCTGGAATGATTACATTACCCTCTCTCCTGTAAGTATAGATCAACTGACGTTTTGGAAGGATAATCTGCATGATTATAAGGACTGTATGCTTATAGAACAATCTGTGGTCTCCAAAATTGTTTACAGTGATGCAAGTTCCAGTGGTTATGGTGGATATTGTGTTCAGGTCGGTAATAGTGAGGTAAATGGACATTGGTCTCCTGAAGAGGCACTTAAGAGTTCAACATGGAGAGAGCTGATGGCTGTACTTGTGGTTCTACGAAGTTTGTGTAGTAGGTTAACCTCGCAGCGTGTCAAATGGTTCACTGACAATACTAATGTTGAATCAATAGTTTCTAAAGGCAGTATGAAACCAGACTTACAAGCAGTTGCCAGAACCATATTTGATGTATGCTTAGCTCATTCTATACATTTGGAAATGCAGTGGCTTCCTAGATCGTTGAATGAAAAATCGGACTTTTTCTGAGTAAGATAACTGATCATGAGGATTGGGGAGTTTCCAAACATATATTCGAGAATCTTGAAAGGATGTGGGGGAAATATGACAAAGATAGATTTGCATCTCATTATAATGCAAAGGTGCCTACATTTTGTTCAAGATTTTGGGATCAAAGATGTTCTGCTATAGATGCGTTCACAGAACACTGGGGTGAAACAAATGACTGGATTGTGCCACCTGTGTATCTTGTTTATAGAGTACTAGCTCATATGAAATGTTGCAAAGCTAAAGGTACTCTAGTTGTGCCTGCTTGGTATTCAGCCAGTTACTGGCCTCTGTTGTGTCCGAGAGGAATGTTTATACCGGAAATGCTTGATTTCGTATATCTACCAAGAGATAAGGAAGCCTACGTACCAAGCCGGATGTCCAGGGGAATGTTTGGTGAAAGGGATTTTTCATTTGACATGTTGGCGATCAAAATGAAATACTGATGATTTTATTCTATTTACAGATGTCTTTGAGATTGCGTACGCTGATGATATACAGGGCCTTTCACGCACAGCAAAAAATTTGGTTAGTTCTATTCCTGAATTGTTACGGTTTGCTCGAGCCGATTCAACAAATAAGAAATATGACTATGGAATACAACGCTGGCTCAGGTGGGCTAACAGTAACGATATGCCTACACATTTTCCCATAATACCTTTACACTGTGCTATTTACTTAGTTTCTGTGATGCAACTTAGTCATTCCCTCTCGCCTGTACAAACAGCTTTTTATAGCATTCGGCATGCTCATACCGTTATAGGCCTACCTAGTCCAACAGACAATTGTTTAGTTAAAAATGTCATGGAGGCTGTTAAGCGCAAATTAGCTAAACCGGTGTGTAAAAAAGAGCCTATTTCAATTGATATCTTGGAAAGATTGGTTGAGTCTTATTATGCTTCAAATTGCTTGAAAGATGTTCGGATTGTGACGATGTGCCTCCTTGCCTATGCAGGTTTCCTTAGATCTGCAGAGCTTCTTTATTTGAGACGTTCTGATGTTATGATATATGAAGCTTATATGATGGTTTTCATAGAGAAATCAAAGACTGATATGTATCGTGATGGGGCATGGTTGTTGATCAGTAGGACAGGTACCACGATGTGTCCAGTCATGTGGTTGGAGAGATATCTGGCGCTTACAGACTTTCCAGAGGAATCACAAGATTATTTGTACAGGAGCATTTCGAAATGCCGTGATAAGTATGTCCTAAGGAGAGAAAACAAGCCTATGACGTATTCGCGTCTGAGAGAGTTGTTTATCGAAACGTTTTCTCCTTTCGTTTCCAATATAAAGAAATATTGTTTGCACAGTTTGCGTGCTGGCGGTGCCTCAGTAGCTGCTAATAGTGGCATCCCTGATAGGATGTTCAAGAGGCATGGTAGGTAGAAGAGCGAAAACGCCAAAGATGGTTACGTTAAAGACTCTATAGAAAAGCGTTTGCAAGTGTCTCAGTCACTTGGCCTTTAGTTTGCCCGTTCTTTGAGTCTCTCGGTGGTTCATAGCATAGCCTTCCAATATGTGTTATGTTATTTGTTGTATGGTGTTGAAAGGGCTAGGAGAAATGTTATTTAAATCGGTTGAGAGACGAATTAGATTGAAATTACTTTCTCCTAGCGTAGGGTAATACAACAAAGGGATGTAATTCAGTGATAGGTGGCGCTATATGAGAGTATATAAGGTGTAAGATATTTGAATGTTCATTCTCGCTTGTTGTGCACCACGGACGCATTGCGACATGGACACCTTCTGCATTTTTTAATAATTGAAAATTAATTTGATTGTATGATATGTTTCAGGATATTTGCCTGTCGCCGTTTTTGGAGTCCTGTCTGTGAGGACTGTGGCTTGTCGCCGTCTGTGAGGCTTGTCGCCGACTGTGAGGCTTGTCGCCGACTGTGAGGCTTGTCGCTGACAATTAGGCTTGTCGCCGACAATGAGGCTTGTTGCCGTCTGTGAGGCTTGTCGCCGAGTTTGAGATATGTCATCGTATGTTAGGATTGTCGCCGTTTGTAAGGCTGGCTCCCTGTTCAAATTTCAGGTTTATTTGAAACAAATGTTCACACTTTTTTCACGCAATAAACCGGTGGTGCATAGCATAGCCTTCCAATGTGTGTTATGTTATTTGTTGTATGGTGTTGAAAGGGCTAGGAGAAATTACCATGTAGTAGCAATTTACAAATTTATAAAAGCTTTTAGAAATGTGCTGAAAGCTTTGGAGAAAATCTAAGGAGAGTTTTGTTAAATGGGCCATCATTTTATTAGAGCTCAGATGGGCTTTACTAAAATGGTATAGTGTTTCAATGAAAACCCAAGGATGTAGAACCCAGGTGCACTTACATACTTACATAATCGAAGGATGTCTTAAGAATTCATGGTATCCTTCATTACACCTCTGGTAAAATTGGTGGTGGCACGTGGTCCTGTACGTAGCTCAGTTGACTGCAATCAGTGAATGTCAGCAATATCTTGCGTGGCTCACTGGAGGGATGGGTTACCCGAACATTGCTGTAATAACTGAGAGTTTGAAGGGTTATTCCATGTGTCCTCATTGAGGCACAAGTGAAAAACTTGTGGTGTCTTTGTAGGCAAGAGACTTTATTCAAAGGGTGCCTCTGTTCACCCAGCTGTACTAATTGGGTACCTGGTGTAGATTGTGTTGGAGGTGACCTTGAGCGCTGTAACCGGCAGCTTGGGTAAGACCAGGGTAATAATGCAGGATGCGCTTAGAGCATATCCCCCAATTACGTGGATTACCGCAATATAAATATCCTTATTTTTATTATTAAAGTTCATAATTTAAAATATATGTCAATCATGATGCAGTATTGAACAAACCACATGTAAATAGAAAAAGTTCCAGTACCTTATGTACCGCGTGTATGTTGTTAGGTTTGTTAACCTGCTTTATTGTTACTATCAAATTTACAGTGAGAGAGTTGTAATAACAACAATTTTAGACTAGACACTTGTAAGATCGATATTATCTTTTTACTTTGCTAATTGCCACGGGCAGTTTGCCAAGAAAGATCTTTGCATAACCTTTAGACAAAACTATATATCCAAGCACGGTTTGAATTGAAGCAATCCATTTCAGTTGAAACTGCAAAATAATTGTGCTCCAATCATATTCTTAACTGTCTTGTTAGAATGTTCTATTTCTTTATTTAGTTATAATGAGAGGTTAAAGCATTTGTCAATTTGTTATGAAAGTAACAACTGTTGTAAATGTATTGTAGAAGATTTCAGTTAAAAGGGAATCGCATGAAATTCAAAATAGTTCTGTATATAAAAGTGAGTTTAATGAAAAGTAAATAAGATTCAAAATGTGATTTGGTTGCGAACTACGGTATTAATTTTTCTTTTCGTATATGATGTTTAAAATCAATATTAAATCAATTGACATTTCATCAAGGTATGTATCTACCTGACAAACCGGACTATCTTTAGAATAACTGTCTATTTCTTATCGTAGTATTTGCCTTTTTTCAATTCCGTCTCATCCTGTAACAGTCTCTTAGGGTAAAGCATCTATAATACTTTAAATATTACTTCAATAAATTGAATTAGATTTTGTTGATGTTTATTATAGAGCGAAGGAATAATGATACAACGTCAGAGTAGAAACCTCGGCTTTTAATTACAAGGTGGAATAAGCCTATCAATAAAATCAAATCATGTAAATTCGTTAAAAATATTTTAATCAGTGTTCGAAATATATTATTAAAGACGAAACGTGAAACAAACATACAAAAATCTCGTTACCTATCGGTAGAAGTCACGGTATTGATATCAGCCATTGTGATCTTATGCTCTCAAGGTTTGTCAAGGAATTCAAGGAATCTCAAGAATGAATTGACCAAACCAATACAAATCACATTTATTGTGACCCATTCAACAATTAAGCACACAAAAACCAAAATTGGCAAAATACTTAAGTCTGATTGGCCACTGTTGATTTTCAGCTGACCTTTGACGAATTTTGAACTAACCAATAAAATGGTCGCAGGGTGTCGGCGTTCACTCAAAGACAAGCTTCTATTGCATCTTGAGTAATGTCACATGCTGACGTTTACCTTACGTTTGTCTATGTCATCCCTAAAAACTACTTTTGTGATTTTTTTATCTAATTTGTTGATTTATTTTTGCACAAAATGAATAAATAAACAACACACAAACAATGCTTTAACACTCACTATCTGCACTGAATTAATGCTGGCATCATATTGTCAATCAAATTTCAATAGGAGACATTGGTAACAATCGGCTTAAGAACGGCGATTCGGAGTGCTGGCCCAGCTCTCTTTCGAGTGACTGATTTTCGCACTTACACCCGCTGCCGGGATAGGTGTTTAATTCTCTAGATTTTTGTAACGGACCCCAGAACGTATGGTATTACACCTAGTTTTAACCTGACTGTTTTTCCGTCCTGTCCCTCACCCGTTCATCCACGTGTTTGATAACTGAATTATTGTTAAAAACACGTTAAACTCCAAATCACTCGCTTAGACTCTGTGCTTTCAATATACAAAAAAACGTTTATAAATATTATAATTCCGTAATAAAAGACCGGTTTTTAAACACTATCATTTACTTAGAGGGATCTCGTGAAATGTATAAAGTCTACTACAATTGCAATTTTATAACCTTGATTTGAAGACTGGCTTCTGAAAATAAAAAAAAAGTCACATTTTACCTTTTAACATTTTAATAAGCTAAATTTGTTAGGTAAATGTGTTTTAGTCAACAGTGAAAGATTGAATGATTCTCGTAGCTCGGTTTAGAAATGGCAAACTGCGGTTCATGATTCACATTCAGCTTGCCTCACGAGAGTGTTAAACAACGTTTATGTCTGATTGGGTTCTTTCATTTTCATTTATTTTACAGTTATGGCTTCAGTTTTATCTTTACATTTCTTTACATGAAAATTAGTTCCTCCTTTGTGAAAGAAAAATTCTGAAAATTTTATATACCGAGTACATGTATGTTTTAGCCATGACGCCAATAGTACAATGGTTATGTACAATCGTATCAGAGCGCCTGAACGTTTACAATTTTTTTAATAAGGTAACACTGTCTTGTTATTTAAAACATTAATTTGTTTATGTGAGATTACTTTGTTTCTCTTAGAAATATGCGTCCTACTACCTCATTACGAAATGACCTAATATTCCTTACGCTCTGACAAAGTGTGAAAGTTTGATTATATTTCACAGATAATCATAACCCGGGGTATTCATGTCAATGTCTAAAACACCACTAGACTAAATGAGAAAGATGTCAATTGTAAACGATCCATGTCACCATTATTTAATGCCATTTTGAGTTTTGATAGATCAGTGTTGACTATTATTTTTTATATTAACGTCATTCCTATAAAGTAACTGTAGACTATTAACATTTACGCCAACATGTCTCAAAACAGTATTAAGATCCTACTGTCTATCATATTCATCCCTTGATACATTAACAAGTGCAGCACGAGTTATGTGCAGGTTTGTTCTTAGCACGCCATGAGATGAGTGTACAAACTAATAGGAAATCATTCTTCTTGCTTGGACGCCGGTAATGGTTGAAATACTGCTGAAGCAGCGATAAAAAATAACTCAATTATTCATTTCGTGCTGGGGTGTCTTTAAACATTAAAAGGAAATTCGTTAACATCGTAATAGGGTTCCAAATACGCCTTATTATATTATTTTTCCTTATCAACACTCTTTTAAAACGAGTTTATTATTTAAGATGGTTTTTATCATCATTAACAGTTATTATGGGGAAAACACATTACATAATCTCCCTATTACAGGTTCCTAATTATATAATGGGTATAGTATATTGCATCAAATAGTTTGAAATAGGAAAACTGATAGTCGTCCTATAAAGCATAGCTACAGTGTATGTTCTGCACTTTTCTTATCATTTATAGCCCCTTCTTCAAGTTCATATCGGGGGCGTGATAGTGCAGTCGTTGGTGTGTTCGGCTTCGGATCAAGAGGTCTGTGGTTCGAATCCCGCCAGTGCAATTACCTCTGCAGTAGAGAACTGTTCTACGTGCAATTACATTTGGGTCTATACATTATTTATATAACGGTAAAGTATGAATCACCGATTTTTTTAAATCTATAACTGAAAGTAATAAATTAGAAACGACAGTTTTTGACAGTTTTTGACACTGGTTCTTAATTTGGTTTAATATAGAACGGATGTATTATTTCACTAATGTATCGATCCTTTTTGTATCCGACGTATGTAACTAATGTATCATCATTCGTGGAAGTTATATTTGAGAAGAACCCATCGCCTAAAACCAAACCACTAAAATCAGCAAGATGGAAAGCAACAGGAATATGGCGGATTTCTCTACTGCAATGTTCGTCTTTGTAAATCAGGAGCAAGGCTACACTTCGGGAGAAAGAAGAACACTGCTGCAAACATCGACAAAAGACTTTATAAACACGAAAACATTACTCCTTTTGGCAAGTTTGCACTTGCTTCCAATTAAGGAAAGAATTACATTATAAGTCCCACGTTGACATGTACGCTTTGCATAATTATCTTGAGTCTCTACTTGGTCAACACCAAACCAACTCAACAACTACAGTCGGCAGCTAGCAATCAAGGTATATTTTCAAGGTAAAAAACTATCAAATTACATAGCGCCATTGAACGGAATATGTGCTGAAAAGATATCTAAAATTTGGATACATAAAAAAGGCAATAAGGTTCTTTCATTCAATAGGTTTATCTATTTTAAAGTTATTGTCATTACAACATTAAGAGGACATTTATTTTTTGCTCATCTGCAAAATGTTATATATCATTTACTTATATTTCAGTTAATCATGAGTATGTTGAATTTCACATCCACGAAGTAAAATATAAACCATGTTATAACTCTGTATTCCGCGGTATTAGCAACCCCCTTTGTTGTATGAAAGATACGAACTTAAACTGATCAGTACAAAACTGTTCACATTGAATAACACATTCGATACGACAATGTTACAGCTCAGCGTCCATCAGTTTTACATGGAGGAATGACGATTCAGCTCCTGAACAAATGTAGAATGAATGACATTGGGCCAATGTTTGAAGTTCGTTTACCGTTAACGAACACGACTCACCCATTTACATGATGATGAATAGTAATGTCTATGTTCGGGTCCTTGATTCGATCCTGAGCTCCCAAACTTATGTTTACTAGAAAGTGTTTTACTCGTAAAAGCAGATGTCTCCCCCACTCACCATTTTAGCATACGTGTTTTTTTTGAAAATTCTTAACAGTTTTTTAAAACTCAAATGAAATTTAAGAATTGTCATTAAAACAACATTAACTTTAGGTTTTGGTTAATCAACATCTCAACAGTTTTCAAAAAATATTAACTACATATGATTCAATTAAGATTACGAAAATATAAAATTGAATTGAAAAAGTAGAGAAAGAATCTACATAATATGAAGGGTATGTGAACCAAATTTGATGAGGATTGGTCATGTAGTTTCAAAGTTATGCTCCGGAAACTAACCCTACCCTTCCAAATGACATGTTCGAACTGTTGCCAGTGAACAAAAATTAAAAGATTGAAAAAGAAGTTAAAACCCCCAAAAGGCCCATCTACATTATACGAAGAGGATGTATACCAAATTTGGTGAAGATTGGTCAAATAATGTCAGAGCTATGCTCCGGACACGCTTGGGAACGCGGACGTATGAAATAATAATAATGACATATATATATTATAATAATCGGGATACCTGAGGTTTATGTTGGTAAAAATTTCAAATTAATTTAGGGGCTGGAACTAAAATGTTATCACCGCAAGCTCGATTAAAACCAATCATATTCATGTATATTCAAGACACTGAATATGTTTTTAAATTGTCTATTTAACCGTCACCCTAGTTTTTTCTTAAATACACAAATCCACATGACAAACTCCTCCATATGTCTCAGCATGGCACGGATTTATTCACGGCTTTTGCTTTTTATTCTATAGATCAGATAACCATGCATGTTGACTAAGTCAATTATTTTAGGGTTCGTAGGGTAGATACTTTCATAACTCATTTTACCCGCTTCACCCTGAAGATTACAGAAGAGACCTCTTACACAAAGCGTGGTTGTAAAGACTTGTGGAAATAGATACTGTCAATAGGCACATTCAGTCAAGGCGGTAAACAGTGCCTCTTAACAGCGAATCATTACATTTCTTATAGGGTTTATAACAATAGCAGTGAATAGGTCGGCGGTATATGTAATGGATAGTACAGGATCCACGGGATGTTTGCCAGCAGACATTCCACAGGGGCCTGCATCCAATGGACATTGAGTTAGTAATGCCCTCAGTGGAGAGGATAGCCTAGACAAATAGAGTTCGAATCTCGATAGACCCAATATTTTGAAACTTTTATTCCTCGGAACACGGTCGATTTTAATCAGACTGGTAATGCCCTTGTTCTGTGAGGCAGAAAGAAAATATTTAATGCCCTCCAACAATAAACAAACATGTTATTATTAAAGTGTTGATAGTTAAACATAGCATATCACAAAACCCATGCATAACTCGTGACCTTGCTGTGACCTTCTGACATTTGACAGATTGTAGCGAATACATTCAAATCCTGTTTTTTTCTTTCTTTTTTTCTTGTTCTGTTAATATATATAAATTTATATATAATTTAGACCCTCACAACACCAAAACTTGTCAAGATGTTTTTACTTATTTCATTATGTACAGACCAAGCCACAGGTTTAATCAAAAAATTAAAATGAGTTCCTTATTCCTATTTTTTATTCAGGATATGATTATATTACATGGTGAATATGGCCTAAAACAACATTTCTTGATATTGACCAGTGGCAAATTGTAGCGCAAACCTTTTCAGACATCGGTACTTTGTACATAGTCTTGGTATATAGTTTCTTGGTATATAGTTGATATATACCACATTCTCATGGCACCAAAACTTTTGAAGTTATCATGTTAAAAGGATTGTTTTGTGGATTTCTCCTGAGCTTCGAACTCCAATGTAATTATGGTTAACAATTTAAAAGTAGGAATTTAAGTTGACGAGTCCTGAAAACTTTAGTGGAAAAAGAAATAGCCAAAACAAAGTGGGGCGACTGCCGTTGGAACTGTACAAAAACTGACAGCTACGTCGGCGCAGCTAATGACCACTTGATCATGCTATCAGTGTTGCACAACAAATTCTACAAATGATGTGTGGCACAAAGTTGTTGGTTATATTCTCATTTTATCACGCATAAAACGCATGTCAATTTCTACGCTGTAATTAGACTTAAGATGCACCACTTCAAATCTTTGCATCCTATGATATCTCTTCATCTCCAACAAATCTGGTTAAGCTTACGTCAAAGATCGAGTCTACAAATAGCCACGTAATCATTATTTTTCTTATAAGATAATTTTATTGAAGTCTTTAGTGTGGGTGTGACGGTATTACCTGTGTGATTACCTGGTATTTACGTAAAGGTTATGGTTTCTTTCAGATAAAGTGAACGTGTATGTTAGTTCTATGTCTTGTAAGACGTCAGCGGGCAATGATGGAATATCTGTGTCTGGTAGCTGAAGGTGTACATGAATATCACTACTTAACTGTTCAATGCCACATGCACGGTAGATAGTCTGCAGAGAAAATAATTATTTTTAAACTGCGAAAGCCTTCCGTTGTAGCTGTCTACCAAGACTCAATTCGCCATTCTCATACTCATCATTTTCACCCTAATTATTGCCATCAAATATCATTACCATCGCAATTTTAATTACTTTGGATTATTGTTATGAACCCCTACTGCATGAACCTCCCGAAATGTAGACAAAAGAACCTCGATTTCCTAACACTTATTGTTTAATTCGCTTAGGAGATAAACCTATTGTGTTTTTATTTTTGTGTGATTCGAACGTAAGTTCGAAACCAAATTCCTTTAGCTGATCACGAGACCAGTCCTGTGACCTCACGTCACCTTGCAAAAGCCTATGACGCCACTGTGTTAGAATGAAAAATATCGTTGCCGAGTCTGATCATCGCGGCTTGAAATCCAACGTTTGTATAAGCGTGAATAAGTATTATGCCTAATGGTTATTGGTAACACGTTTTCATTATGTTTAGCTGTAGAGCGTCAAACTCCGCCCCGTGCTGTTACGTCTCTTCCTTGCATCGAGCCTTGGGACGATGTATTCCAACGTAGTCATTCGACTGTCTAAAACTCGTGTTCGAACGTAGATTCGACGATGAAATAAACCAATCAAAAACAAGGAGTTTTAAATGTCTTGGTAGAATTGTTTTTCGAGTGTTATTTCCATAAATTATAGGTGTCAACATCTATGGACCAAATGCATCCCTACAGAAAATCGTGAGTACTTCCAAGTCATTGTGCAAGTGTGTTGTTTGCAGTTGAACTATATTCAGTATTTGCATATTTATGCATTTATCTTACTTAAGATCGGAAACCGTTTATAGACACATACTTTGGTATTATTAATCCGTTATCGAAACACATTTGTAATTACACCTTTATGTTAAATTCAGCTGAATATCCTCATAAGCATGTTTGCACATATATGTTAAATCATCATTAATTACACAATCCATATTTTGCACAATATCATCTTTCTGTATGGAACATGTGATGATCATGTGATTTTTCAATATCGTCATTATCTATTATCCGATTTGATATAAGTATATATATGTTTTAAAAAAGAAACAGTCGTATAGAAATAAAAGATTTACAAAAAACAATCAAGTTATCGTAATTTGATTGTCAATTCAAAATCAAGGAAGTGTGTAATAGGACTAGCGCTATTTCTGTCTTAGCCGCACGCATCAACCCCTTATTCAGATACGATTAATCTTTTAGTGTAATCGATTCTCTTAAAATATTCGTAACAAATGTTTGCCACTTATATGGCAGTTTACTCCGCTGCTGATATTGAATTACATAAGACAAAATTAGTTGTTTTAATAATTTGAAGGCATAATGAACAACGGCTTAATAAAGGAATTTCTGCCGTCTGACCTTTCAATTAAATCCAAGTTTTATTAGATTTAGCAAACATGAAATTTGAGAAAGAGGTGTCTGTGTTACCCCCTATGTCGTGTCTTACCATATTTGGAGACTTAACATTTTAAGAGAAAGTGACTGCATTCTGTACATTTGATTCCGTACTACGTACCACGTAGTCTGTGTCCAATTTTGGGCAAATATATTTCATGGCAATAAAGCAAAGGAGTCACGCAAACATTGAGATGATTACTGAATTGCTATATTTCGATCTCTATGGCTTCATCAATGACAACACTCAAACCTTTCTCAACGTTTCAGGTTCATTTCTCCTGACGTTCGGTTGACCGCATCTGTTTTCTATTCCAAGATTACTGAGCATCTATCTTTTCGGATTTTTCCAGCTGGATATCTTTGCTGCTCCCAATAAATCACCCTGTAAGTACTGTTCATGTCATTAAAACCTCATTTGCTTTCAACAGAGTGGTACTATAGTTCCAAAAGAATTTGCTAATATAATGTGCATTACATAAGTTTTCCTATGAAGCTTCCTATTTCTCATAACTGTTAAATAATGAAAGACACGTTTTTGATAAAAGAAATGATAATATAAAACTGTTTACATCTATCACTGACGAAGACACAATCCAAATGGTTCCTGTTGGTTGTTTGGAAGAGGCACCAGCTGTCAAGGTCAATGGCGGTCAAGGTGATCCCAAAAGTGTTCAATGAGATTCATATCTGGACCTTGTCGTTCTCGAGGGAGTCTCTAACAATTCAGGCAGTGTGAGGTCTTGCGTTGTTGTGTTGCAACATCAATCTTCTTGGATGTTGTTGGATGACAGGGACGACGATAGGTACCTCAACAACGAATCGCTAGCCAGTCAGATTCCATCACAAGACACCTAACGGCGTCCTCATTTGGCCACAATCCCTTCCCACACACCCGCCCCTTAAACTTGAACCCTTCCATCGTTCCTGAATAGGCACAACCTGCTCACGTCTGTGAACAGCACCCTCTTCCAGTCATGTCGCTATGACCGGCGTACATAACGTGTCAATCCTAATATGCGTTGACGTTGTAAACGGGTCAAAGCCTTTCAACCGAAGGGGCGGTAGGCTCGTATACCAGCCAAAACGAAGTTGACGAAGGGTTGTTCTTGTGCTAATGACATGATCTAGTGCCGTCGCCGATGTTGATGTCGCTATTACGAAACGATTTCAGAAGTAAATGTACCTGATGGAGAGATCTTTGGCCGCAGTTGTTACCCTCGGTTTTCCCGATCTTGGTTTGTCCTCCGTCTGGCCTGTCTGCTGGTAGCGTATTAACAGCTCCCTGATAGTGGTTTTGCTGCAGTTGATAGGTCTTGCCATTTGACGTTGGGAAGCCCCCATAGTGTACCACTTGGTCACATTGCATCTTGACATACTCTTGATGTTCTTAATGTAACTGAATGTCTGCTCTTTCCAAAAACCCGTTTTGCATGTGTTTGAGAATGCACAATTCCATTGGCTGCTTTCGATGCGATGCGTTCGTGTAGAGAAAGCGATGCAGAAATACTATCATTTCCTGCGTAGAATCAATATAGAATAGGAGAATTGATTTCTCACGCGAAGGAAGGTTATATACAAGAAAGAGTAAACATCAGACGGTTTGGACTGGAACAATCTTCTTTAATACAATACGATGAATTTCTTTCAACCAGTGTATCGGTCTTTTCAAGTATCATATCATTTCGTTAATATATATGTCACATTTTATTCGTTAGTATTATATTCTACTTCTATAATATTTCCCAGTTAAAAGTAAGTTAGCCTGACAAGATAAAGTAGGGAATTGCCTTCCTTACCTCTGGTTTGTAAGCGTATTTGAAGCAGAATGGAAACAGAACTCGATGTCCACTGGAATTTGTTATACATAGATGTATCATTCAAACCGCTGCAAGTTTCAACGCTTAGAATCCATGTCTCATTTCCTCTGTTAACAGGCTCCAGATGGAATTGGTTCTATTTCCGTTTCTCGTTGATGACTTTAGAGAGATTCGTAAAAGGTTTAAAGGCGCTGAAGCATGTTTTTTGCAACGTTTTTTTTGTTTTTTCAAAATTTATTAGTTATTATTTATTAATTTAATTTCGTGAGAAGTTCGTGAGATCACTTTATTTTCCTACAAAAATGATCTGCAATGCCCTGAAGAATAGTTCGAATCCATTTTTTCAAATATCGTTTGTTAGAATGACATAAACAGCATTAATCATAACAAGGAAGACAACTTTATCCAAGGTTAGATTCATGCAATCAATTATGATATCACTATGGATTGAAATAAATAATAAGGTCAAAGTAAGCAAACGCTCAGGTGGACATTACAAATGTCTATTGTCAATTATTACGGATTATGTCATTTTGATTTTTATATTTATTAATTAAATAGTGATGATGCACTGTGTTGTATAACGCTATGTTCTCTAGAGTTTATCAAAGCCAATTATTTTGTCACTTTCTCCATTCACACTGTACTCATGTACAGCTACTAGAAACATTATCCCCCAACTGAACGTTCCTCGAGATTAGTCGCCACTTTAAAGAAAAAGACCCTGTTAATTTCATTTTAAAAGTACGTCATATAATCACTTATAACTCGTGAAAGTACAAGTGTAAATCGTGAGCTAAAATTCATTTTTTCACGAAAAGATGATTTGACGAATATAAAAAATGAAAACCCCTGTGTCACCATGCGAGAAAGTTCCAATCCAACGTGTTCATTTCATGTTAAAAGCACGTCGTATAATCACTTATAACTCGTGAAAGTACAAGTGTAAATCGTGAGCTAAAATTCATTTTTTTCACGAAAAGATGATTTGACGAATATAAAAAATGAAAACCCCTGTGTATGCGAGAAAGTTCCAATCCAACGTGTTCATTTCATTTTAAAAGCACGTCGTATAATCACTTATAACTCGTGAAAGTACAAGTGTAAATCGTGAGATAAAATTCATTTTTTTCACGAAAAGATGATTTGACGAATTATAAATGAATACCCCTGTGTCACCATGCGAGAGACTTCAAATCCAAGTCCACATTTCTCAGAAATGTTTCGAGCTTTGAAAAACACACGAAGGTTACTCCTGTCCTACTGGAGGATTGGCGAACCCCTCTTACATTTTCCCCAAGCACATGTTTTACTCCAATATATGTCAATTTTGCAGGCAATTTCAATTAGAAAATCGCCATTTTGAATTGGAGTCAGTGTTCAGGTTATTTGCTTTTAATCCGGGGAAACTCTAATGCGAGTAAAGAAAATTCAATGTGTTTTTATTTCTTACGGAACGGACAAAATTCCAACAAAACTTTAAAAAACATATTATAGATTTAATAAAGGTAAAAAAACATAAAACCTAACGAACTTGAGAAGTTTAAAAAACAATTGGATCTTCCATAACAGAATAACATGTACAACAATACATATAGTAAAAATATAATTCTAGTCATTCAAATGATTACACCATGGAACTAATCCAAACAGCACAATAATGGTTTTAAGTTCTGAGTTTTTTAAATACAAAATCCATCGCTGGCATTCTTCTTTGTCAATTGAAATTCTTCAGAAAATCTTGTTCACTAAATCAAAGAGATAATGGGAAGATGGATGTTTGCCCCTTAGAAGTAAGTGAGGTGACATTTGGAGGATCCACTGTCAGTGAGCAAATCTCGCAACACGAAGGTCAGCTCTCGTAACGCTTTCTCGTCCAGACTCAGGGTCGTTAACCTGCTCACGACTCTGCTCATCTCATTAACCATTTGAGTTCTCCTTTTGACTGGAGATTGATAGACAGTTAGCAATAGGTTTGGTTTTAGTTTTTGATTTGTGACGTTTTTCTTCCCTCTAATGGAGAAAATGAGCTACTACAATAACGTCTGATCGACAATGAGTGAGACTTCGTATTACGTGTTAAGACATTCATATATTACTTTAAAATTCATTCATATGTATCTGTGCCTTAGTCCAGTGAATGAATACTGCAACTAAACAGCATGCAGAAAAGAAAATCGGGTTTATATTTTCAGTAGCTTTGTCAATGAACAGTGATATAATGAAACAGAAGTTGATTGCATAAAACCAACTGCTGTGTAATTGACAATCTGACAATCTGTGCCATTGACAGTCTGACAAAAAATTTCCTCATTAACGGTCACATTGTCTCATGCAAATGCAGACAGCTGTCTTCAACAGAATGAACTCAAAATGACCCACGTCAAGCCATTCTCTTGGTGAATACTAATTTCTGAGTGAAGGAAATGCTTTCATTCAGGTGATGTGATCTATCATGCAGGAAAGTAAATACAATATTCATCAGCTACGGCATACAGCATTACGAGAAAATGAATGGACAATGCAATAGCTTATAATTTTATATGGCGATATTTGACAAAATTTACTGGTGTTATATTTTGTGTTACCGTTACATTTCACATCTCTTTTTGATCACAAAATTCATGTAAGATCAATAAAAGCCATTTGACTTGTTTATTTCCTTAGAGGTGTTTTCTTACGCCATATTAGGAAATTTTAATTCTTTCTACATTCTGTTCGACAACGAAGGAATAAAGTTGTTTACCAAAACACTTGAAACAGACAAATTAATAATCACTAGAACAATGCATGCATTACGAGTAAAACATATTTTTGCATGAAGGTGTAGAATTATTATTTTTGATCATTAATCATAAGCGTGATCAATTAACATGAATAATACCTAATTAGCTGTCAGAATTTCATGAATTTCATTATTCATATAACAAGTGTAAGCTTAATGTTACACTGGCATTAAATAAAGTACAATTTAACGTCTCAAAAACAAAACAACTTATTGGTTACATCAAAGGAACGGTAATGATTCATGAGCTTTTTTTGCAAGGTGTAGGGCTTGTTTTAAATGGAAATAGATTTTCTTTGTTGTTTTCCATGAAATAATCATACATTGCGAATAGGGCGTTTTTCAATATCAAATCTATTGAGATTGTCTTTACAAGAGGATGCAACTAAAATAAACACTTAAAACTTTACAGAGTTTCAGTTTCATAGCTCCACCTGTGACAAAGTGTCACGACTAAAGCCTGCACATTTACAATGCACTGAAACCCGGATGGTCTTTGAAATAAAATCCTGAAAGATGACAGTAAAGGGAGAACAGTGAATGTCCATGGGACATTTTGAGTTAATCTCAGTGTTCATTCACTGGATAGAATCCCCGCTAATAATGTAGTGAGATAAAAGAAGCCTCTGCAAGTTGCGTTATTCCCCATCAGCCGTGGGAGAAGCCGTCAGTCTGATGAAAGGTCAACACATTAGGAACTTTATCTAATAGTACCGAGGCTTTTAAAAGCTGGGCTTGTGATTGGCCCAGATTGATGGCAATATAATTATTTTGTCACAGTTTGTCATGTGACTAGTTGCCCACTGCATACAATACCTCTAAGAAATTGGCTCATAGCTCGAGGTTATATAGCAGCTTTGTAAAAGGATGAATTCAAAATCAAAGGTCATTTCAGCAAATATTTAATTTTATACAATGAATGATCATGTATTTGGTAAGTTTATTATACGAGTATTATGGTTATGAATGAAGTAACATTTACTGTAAGTGCTTAGCACAATTGATTGCTATTAGTGAAGTTCAACAACTATTGACGTAGTTAACTACTACAATAAGTAGCCCTCGTAACGGCCGCTACCTAAAATTGGAATTCTGAGATGAAAGGATTTTCTTAACACCTGTCTCTACACTACTTTTTGGGTACATTTCATTTCGTTTACTTTAAATATCGGTTCTACATGCAGTTTGATTTAGGACATGAATATCATGAAATGAGTTAGAGTAGTTCTCTCAGTGGTGTCATTCTAATTTAAGAGTGGTATACAAAATCAGACTGGAGGGACATCTTACTATCTGTTGAAGAGCCTCACAAGTGTTTCGAAGGAATTAAGGTGATGTTTAGACCATTCCGACAAGGCCAAGACACCCTTGAGAAGATCAACTGTTAAAGGAACTCCAAAAATTCCATAAAGTTACATATATTGTTTAGTCTAAAGTTTGAGAAGTATTCTTTGGGGTTTTGTCAGTCCTTTAATATGTTGATGTAGGGGAAGCAATGGTTATTATTCATGTTTCATATACTCTAGAGTATCGATAATTTCAGTTGCTGTGTCCTTAAAAATACTATAGCGCTGTGTGAACATAACCTTGTGTACCAACCTCATTTGTTAACAGCGCCGTGATATTATTCTTATATCTTACTATTGTAGTCATGTAGTTCATATTCTTTAAAATAATTATGTGCATAACACGTAACAGAAAGTAAAGGGTACCCCATGTGAATGTCAGATCTGCATGTGTTCTTTTTGTAATTTTCCTCAGTTCAATATGCAAAAACATCTGAGACAGTTACAAACTGCCGACGGTTCCTGGAATCCAGTGGAATTACCTGGTTATTATTAGAAGATAGTACCATTCAGTCATTGAATTCATTATCAGATTTGAATCCATGTCCAATATATATAGAGAAACCTACTCTCCTTTTTTAAATATATATATATATATACATATATGTATATATGTATATGTTCACCTTAAGCAGGTGCTCCTGATGTTGATTTCTGTCCAACCAGCTTGCATCATTGACTAACATCGTCACAACTTAATCATGAAAATTCATAATCTCTATCAATCATAATGAACATAAATTACAAAAATATCTTGATGTCCAACGAACCTGTATTATTTATGTTGCTACCTTATTTTGAAAATAATGAAAGGACTCGTTATTAACTGTTAAATAGCTCGCAAAAATGTACGTAATTGCCTCTAACATATGAACAGATTTTATGTGATTGAATTTAACCGTTTACTGTCGGTACTGGGATGTAGTTGATATCATTGAATGTACTTCATTCAAACCTTCCTATGCACTCTTCATAATTTGAAATGCTATTTACATTACACCTGATTCACCCCAGGTTTGACCTTACTACTTTTACAGATACTAATAAAACAGTCTAGGCCGGGGGCCAGAACCATCTACCATGCACCCCCCCCCCCCCCCCCCCCACCCACCCCCCCAGGACAAATTGTCACGGGTACCAAAATGTAGCACTGAGTCTTAAGTTTCTTAAAAATTGATGTTCCAACGAAATAAACTCATTTGAACCCTGTCGTTTTTACATGTTTCCATGGTAACCGGTCATCTGCCAGTAAATCCTTTAGAAAACAGTTTTGAGTCAATAACGCCTTTACTTTTCATCTTAAACATCTCAAACTGGTACCAAATTAAAGTATATACATTTGTCGTTCTCATTAGAAGGTGATATGCAAATTACCCCATTTGCATATTTATGCATATTAATAAGTACGTCGAAATTTGCATAATTTCTGATGAAAAACAATACATTTTCAACCTACACAAGGTAAAAAACATGTTAAGAAAATCTTTTTTCCACTTAAATCTATTCCCTCACATAAAATGACATAAAATCATGCAATTACCAAGGAGTCATCTCAAGGAACTCTATGTATTCTTTGTACCTTTCAGGTTCACATATAATATTACTATTAATGACTAGTTGTATGTAAAATACTACATTGGCAGCCATTTTTATGCAAGCAGACGATGATTTGATGGGTACATTTTACCAACTTTACAGCTTACCGGGGCCGCAAAGGTAAGTAAAAAATCATCATTTGTCAATATTTTTAATCATGGAGTTCACAAATATACATGACCATTCAAATATGCCGTTAATTAAGCTAATTTCCACAAAAGAAGTTTGAGTTATCAGACTTCCCTCCTCACAAACTTTTCCTATGAGATACTATTTTCCTTACAACTACCCGTTGGTAAGAGAACAGTAATGTTAAACCTTATTTAAGTAATAATTTGAAGTTAAAGCCAGTTCTTTGTCCCCATTTCGTGTTTATCCATATTGTTTGTCCCCTGACAGTTGATAACACGTTTAGATTGGGTCAAATTGCCTGCCTGATGTTCATGTTTCAATCGGTTCAATCCAATCCTGAGAGAATTCCTTCCGCTTAATCGTGTTCCATTTAACCTTGTTTAGAAGTTCTTCCAGTTTCCAATAGTTTTGAATTTGGTTTTCAGTGGATGATAATTGCAATTTTTGACGGCAAGCACGCAAAGGCCCAATTTCTATAAATACTCACACGTTCTTGTCAGTTTTGATTCTGTTCTCAGTTTCTCAAGGTCACCTAGGCATAGTTCAAGCACCAGCTGATGAGATTGTTCCACAGATATTTGCTCTCAGGTGTCGATGAGTTTTCACACTTTCAGACCTTGACAGTACTACACCAGCATTCATTGAAACTGTAAGCCATCATATTCACAGCTACAAAATTGCTACAATTAATGAATGTGTTAAAACGCATGTATTTGTAGTCTCCCATTAACTTCGTACTGCAAAAATAGTGATAACTGTGTCAGAAGATATTAAACGCACAAAAGGGGACACAATGTATTGTGGACATATTGCAAAATTTTAGAACTGTCTACCGACCCCTTAAACAATAATTTTTCTAAATAAGAAAACTATGAAAGTATATCAAAACTTACTTGGTGAGCTAGGTGCCTTCATATGTGCATTTACTGGAAATCCATATTGTATTACTTTCTCATATGATTAATCTCGATAATTAGGTTTCATCACTATTGTTTAATGTTTACTTGTTGTGGTTACATGTACCAAAATTCATATATCCTACAACCAACCTGATGGAGTAGTCATGTACTCAGGAACGTGAATTTTAAAATAAAGTTGTTAAGCAGAAAATTTTGTCTTCCTAATGTACATATCACTTATAAATGCCCTATAAGGATTTCGTTTTTGTTGTCTATGGTGGAACTGACATAAAAAATGTTGATAAAGTTTGCTATCTGCAACTGAATTACTATCGCTTTGAAGATGAGTCAAACAATGTAACATGGACACTATCATGATACCATCAAAAGCCTAGAGTATCATACAATGCATTTCAATTAGCAGGAGGCTCTTTGGAATACATCTCTGTTCCAATGTCTGTTGTTCTTGTTGCTAATGAGAGTCATAGTTCGACTCTTGTGGATGGGAAGCTAGAGCCAGTGCGCTCTTCCTAGAGAGTTGGTCGACATCAAGGCCCCGCAACGTGACAGCTTTGAGGATGATAATGATGGTTGTTGTGGTGTGTGGTGTATGGTGATGCTATTGATGATGATGCTCTCTCTTAAAACTATGATTTTGATAAATTGTTGATGTCCAAAAAGCAGCTGAATCAAACAGTCATATTGAGATTGAAAATGAATAATTTGCAAAAAATTACTCCTATACTACATGCCTGTGATGTGTGTAATGACGGAATTAGTACCTATGTGTTATCTTTCTTTTTTGTACCCTTTAAATCTATCCCTTTAAATCCCCAATGATTTAGAAGTAAAACAACACATTCAAAATACAAAATTGTAAGTTTTTTCAAAGGCTGAGTTGGTGTATTTCAATGATAGTAGATTAACGGTAGGTCCCTTGGTTTGCTTTTGGATACTTAATTTGTGTGTTATAAGTACACATATGTACACAAAAGGGTTACAAGTACGCATAATTCTATTCTCAGTGCAAATAATGTAAAATAAAATTATATACATTAACTGTAGAGAAGAGAAAATATAATTGTTACCGATCAAAGTCATGAATGATGAGTTTTTGTAACGGAAACCTAAAATTTCATACAAATGACTCATGGTAGCTATCTGAAATGTCTGTCAATGGATTCAGTGACCTTCTAAACATACATTTAGATACCAAGATTATGGTTCTATGATAAGGGTCGAAGGGTTCCCATTGGTCGCTGCTGTAGGAATGGAACAGCTACTGGCCTCAGAACTTCATCCACATAGCGTTGTGCATTCACGTTGCCACGTATGATCACCAGACGTGTCTTTTGGTCCCCACAAATTCCGCCCCAAACCATGATACCACCTCCGCCTTGTTGATGGACCTCTTGAACACAATTAGGAGCTGCTCTTTCATGTACACGACTATATACTCGTACTCTCCCATCTGCATGGAAAAGGTTAAACTTACTCTCGTCGGTAAACACCACCCTTTGCCATTCGCGTCGCTGCCTGCGTCGTACACGTTGTGCCCATCGAACTCTGGCAAGACGATGTTCAATGGTCAGTGCCATCCCACGAAGCGGTCGGTAGGCTCTGATACCAGCATGACGTAATCGTCTCCTTACTGTGTCTCAACTTATCCGACGACCGAGTGCCGTTGCTGCCGATTCCATCACTGACAGGATCGGATTCCGAAGATGCAAAATGCGAAGGAAGCGGTCTTCTCTGGGTGTTGTTACACGAGGTTTCTGCTTCGAGGTCTGTCCCGTGTTGTGCCAGATGGTACCTTTAGAACAACATAGTTATGCACTGGCGTGAACATCCAAGTCTTCTGGCTATTGTTGATTTATTTGTCCCCACCAGGCCCTCTCAGTCAGTCAGCAGTCAAGCGAGGCATTGTTTTGATGTTTTTTTGGTTGATGTGATGGCACGCTACAATTTTTATTGATTTATATAGTGATCCGTGCATGCAGATTCCATGAAAATGAAAACAAAACGAATTTTTGGCTTTTGGGACACAGCACGTGCCCCGACGAATGTACAATATTGGTTCTTTTGGAAATAAGCGTGTTGCGTGTGTGTGCACTGCTCCTACAATTTGCAGGCATTGGTTCAAATCCATTTTGGAAATATTCAAAATTTTAGGGTGACAAGTTTCTTATATATATATTGATGGATTGATTAAAAGAAGGTAAAATCTACATTTCTATTGTCTTATAATACTGAACTATAAATTCAAGATTCGAGAAGTTAAATGCATTTTGCTGAACTTAAATTGAAAAAAGGCAATGTCATCATATTAACTGTCATGTTTTGAAATTTGATTTAGCCATGTATATTCCAAGTAACAGGATATCGTATTCTATTATAATTGTAATGATATAGATTTTAAACCTTATCAATGATTCGGAAAAACTAACTGTAAACTGTACAGTAACTGTACTTAAACAAACGTACTTAGATTATGATCGGCATATCCAGCAGTTCACGATGTCATTTATTTGTGATCGCCCTGGAAGCATTGCCCCTTACTTAACACGTTCTCTAGCTGGTCCTTAAATACCGAGGAGTAGACAAGTTCGTTGAATCTGCATGAGATACATTTAGTGGTGATCACAATGGACTGGTCTCAACAGAGACAATTTGTTACGTAATTACTTATCGCTGTAGGAATTTAACTCTTCTCTCCTGTGAGATGTTCCTGTCTTTCTAATAAGATCCGGACACAAAAGCGCACTGTGCACGAACGGGCTCATGGTAGTAACAATCACATTAATCCCTAAGTCCTCAAAGTGTTCACATAGCAGATCGTAAAAACCACAACACGATACCAGCACGATCGAATCGTAATGTTACCGTAGTGCAATCGTGCGTAGTGTGAGTAGTGAGACTATGGGTATCATTGAAGCATTTGGTTGAAGGCTCTGTGAGTGTGTGAGTGAGTTGGGGTTTAACGTGTTTTGAACAATATTTCAGTTATTAAACACGTGGTTGACAAGCATCCAAAAGAGAGTGGACAGATCAGGGGAAAAAGGGATCGATAGGATGAGGGAAAAGACGGAAAGAAAGGCACAGTGAGAGATAGAAAGCAGGTTTTAGAAGGACCCAAATTTGGTCTGGCTTCTACCCTTCGACCTGTCCAGCTTGGGTGTTCCTACCAGGAACATGTAAGCTCCGCGGCTGGCATAGCTCTCGGGGTATCTGAAGCACGCAAACCACCACACCACGATAAGGTATTGCTCTGCTCTGTGGGTTCCATTAATGGGGTCATGTTCAAGTATTGAAATTAGAGAACTTCATTAAATGATACATATTTCTGTTCAGGAGCTTTAATTATGCAACTCTATCTTGACTAGTGTTTTGCGACTATTAGTCCGTTTCGACACCAAATGTACTCATTGACCCACAGGCCAACGACATTAAAGTTTTATTATAAACACGGTAATAAATACATGTATTAACATGTCTTCATGAAAAATATGAGAGTACGAACAACAATTGCAGCTTTTAAAAGCTTCGATTTTATTACATTAAGTTCTTCAAATGTTGACCTTTTATCAAACTGACAGCTTCACTGCTTCTGATGGAGAATTACACGACCTGCGGATAGCACCTTTCATCTCTAAAGGTTATTAGCCGGGATTCTATCCACTTAATGCACACTAACAGGCCTCTGAAATATTCCTTGGACATTCTGTGTTTTTCTTCTTGAGCTTTCTTCAGAATTCATTCAAAAGGCTAATAGGACATTCGGTGCATTGTGAAATAGCCAGCATCAGTGTTTTCAATGTGTCACATATGGAGCCTAAAACACAACAAATGCTATGGAATAAACATTGCTCTAACTCATCAAAAAACAAACACATTTAACAATACCTCCATCTTTATGCAAATTATAAGGCTCCTTAATGAGTCCACCTTGCTGTTTCACTGCCAGTTACACTGCCAAACACTTAATTCGAATTTTGAAATACTGAAAGATATTTAAAATATATTTTATAGCAATTTAGCTGCTACGCATTCCCTTAATTGGCATCGTATTAAGATTTTACAAAGGAATTTCACTGATAAGATTATATATTGTTAATTGTTTTTAAGGTTTTGTAATCAACCTAGAGATGGAATGCTGGGGTTAACATAGGTGACTTATCAGTTATCGGTGAAATAAAATCCATATTTTCACTGAGTAACATAACAATGCAATTCTATTCAGTGAAATAATGCTACAATCATATGACGTCATCTACTACGTGAACAAACAATGGAATGATGTCATGAGATGGCCGCGATAGCGAAGCGATCTTGCTACTCCATTCAAAGTGTTACAATATAGTCATTTACAATATTTTGGAAACATAATAAATACATCCTGCTACATCAGCGTAATTGAATCCACTGATCCAGCTCCTTCACTATACCTTGATCTCCTTCAAGCCAAATCATTTGTAAGGCTGGCGCGGCTTGATATTCGTGGCTGTGCCTGTTATTGTTTCAGCCAATGAGATGTCGTTATCCAAGGAGCTTGACGCTACTCTTATGAACTTAACGGAAGTTTCCATCCGGGTTGTGCCGCTGTCGCTGGATGCAAGTCGTCTCATTGGCTGGTTAGCTAGCTAGCGATACGAGGCTTTTGGCCTTAAGGAGATCAGGGTATATGGAAGGAGCTGGATCAGCGAATTCAATTACGGTGATGTCGCAAGATGTAATAAATACAACATTTCACATTTCTCGTCAAATACCATGTATATCTCATCTCGTGCAATAGCCTTCTTTAAATCAGAATGACATCAATGGGATTTATAGATAAAGCAATCATATTCGTAAATACAAATGTTTTCCGTCAACAAAATCCTACCCCCGTATGAAAAATGACATTTCATAATTTGATTGAACAGAGGTTATCATAAAAAACAACACTTATATAATATCAAATGCAAAAACTTTCATCAATGAAGCTTACATGTATAATTATCATAATAACTGAGTTAACAGAAAATGATTTTGAAGGAAACGAAACTCAATACCCAGGAGTTCTCGTGCTATGGTTAGAGCTTACCCTTGGACGATTGGCAGCCAAATGTAAGATACAGTGTGCTTTGTGTCCATAGGCAGAGATTTGGAATTATATTAACACAATCCATGATTACCATTAATACAGGGCTGATATATTTCTTCATTTAAAATAGTGACTTTTCCACTTTCCGTCATAAATACCTATATTCACCTCTTTCCTCATACATTTAAACATTTATTGAAGCCTGATTGGGGGCAATGAAAGTCAGTTGCGCAATCAGTGACGCCGTTTCAATTGTAACCAGAAAAGCTCCAGGTGTTTCCGTATGACTCGGGAATGTACTGAGTGTTTTCTTTACATAAAACAGTGACCTTATTTAGCGACTGCCTCGGTGACAGCAACATTTCTTTCATTGCAAGCGTTTTTTCTATCGCTAAAATATTGCTATATATTTCAAGTTGCAATATTTTGCCCCAGGGGTACATGTCGTAAGCCCGAGAAGAACTCATATTAGAACAGATGTTACATTAGGAAATTAACACGGAGCTCCATCTGTGGGGAGAGAATGGAAAAGAATTAAAAAGGTTGTACATATTAACTAGAGGGTGCATCCCACACTGATTAGACATTTAACCCATGACATATTTTGGGCAGTACTATTCTCTATATCCAAACCACAATACCATCTATTGCTCCCATCACTAGTAGGTATCCGTCCATTGCAAGGATATTGATAAAAATATCCTTGCTCAGTCCTTCTAATGTGAATGCTTAACAAATGTCCGTGGTTTGCAACACATATTTAAGTTTAAGAATTATTGTAGATTTGACAACTTCGTATTTCCGAAAAACCAATTTCAATTTATCTACTTTTAAGAGGTAAATGAAAAGATACTAATATCAGACTTTTAATTGGATATGAGATATTCATCAAAGGAAATGAATCTGATTTTCAATAGAGGATATTGCAGATATGCAGAATTAGATATAATCATTGAATGAAACTTAGAACATGCAAGTGGATTTGATTATTAAGAAAATAAGAGTTTAATTATGAAGACTTTAGAATCGTGTCTTTGATGTGGCATTGATAAGCTATTTACAACATCAAAAATCAACTAAAACTGATAAGAAATCACTTTAAACAGTCAGTACTAAATTTGTCTTAATTTTCTTCCGCTAGTGACAAATCCAAACATATCAAAATATCTTGTAAAGTAGCTGAGCAATATTTTTTTCTAAATAGATATTTTGTTTTAAAGTTGTTTTAAAACGAAACTTAAACAACAAGTTGAACAAAAGGAGGGGTGTCTCAACCAACGATCTTATCAATCAGGCCTCGCGGTTTGAACGTGACGAGCTCGAAATCCACCTCAATTCAGAGAGGCGTGTTCTGAAGTATCTGTTGGTCTCTCCTACATACTGGTTATTGTATTTATTGCAAGTGAGTAGATAAACTAAATTGCGAGATTTGTAACAGTATTTCCGACAGGAGTATCTACGTCCGGTACCTAAACTGTAGAAGTTGCTATTTTTGTTGATGTTGTTTAACAATACGTGTTTATTCATTTCGAAGCAATGGTAGTTTTTGTTTTTGAAATACCAAGCAGTTCCCCACAACGTTAAGTATCGATCTGACTGAAGGCCATGACTTTCCTTTAGTTTGTGGTCGTAATGGAAATGTTGAGACACATTGTTATGTAATTACCTGCAGGGAGTAAACTCTTCCCTTGGTAAATGTTTGATCTTCATGTCCATTATACAACATCCAATGAATAGTGTCTTACTACTCGCAAACACGCTACCAGGACTCGTCAAAACCTGTATAATCTAAAGGCAGTGCAGTATTCACAATGTACATTTCTTATAGAAACGAAATGAGAAATTATAAAATTATACACTTGATGAAGTTAAAATTTCCTCGGCAAGCTCATATTCTTAAAGATTTATCAGCTTGTGTTGATATGATATGGGAAAACACTCGGGTCATATTTTGCTACACCACATTCACCATTCATCCTTATTTCATTTTCGTTAACCTAACCTATCTTTGACATAAACTTTAGCACACATGTTGAGAGAAATCCAATAACCAAAGGGTACTCTTACAATGAAGTTTCAGTAGCAAATAAAAATACAATAACGTCAATTGCTTCTCATAAGTGTAAGCATGTGTTAAACATTCCTTTTATTTTTTAGTCCAACTGATCGTTACAGTATTGACTTCTGGACCATGCATTATTTTGTCAGTATGAAATTTATGTAAGGATACTAAGATAACGATGTTACTTACAAGCTTATGTGAGGTGTTTTCATGCGAAATAATCTTCACTCTTATATGCTGACTCAATTCCACGAAGTATATTCTCACAAATGTACAATATATCAAAGAAGCTTGCACATCGAAAGTCAACATAAGATTTAATCATATTTAGTCTCGGTAAAATATCTGTTATTTGCCCAAAAGAGTCTTCAGAGATACTGTTTATTAGGTAACAAAGATGAGAACGAATCAATAGTGATCCACGAATTTCATAACTTTGAAGTACAGGGATCAATATTATCACTATTACATTTTGCGTTGATCCTACTTCATGTTAACATGTTCCTTATTGTAGACGAAAGGGCGAGCCCCTGAGTAAACCTCCATCAGCTGAATATCACCCACAGAATATCCCAATCCCTTATTGATGTAATTTACACCTCAAACCTACAACACGTTCATAAGATACGAAATTTGAACTTTTTAGAAACATATTTATAATTAAGTGTGTCACTTCATGTATCAGTGTGGAATCAAGCAAGGTACATTGAGTACATTGTATGAGTCACGAAAACGGTATAAGGAGCTATACCGAAACGTTGCAAATCTGTTGATAAAGAAGTTGATTATCCATAAAATCGTGTACTCCATTGTAAGAGTCACCCATCGCACTGATACATGACTCCCATTGTCGCCTTACTTCACTAATATCAGTTGAGAGATATGCAAACTGCCGATTTGCACAACTGATCAACACCAATCCATCGCTTCATTCATCACATTATCACACACATTACTTTGTAATTTCCTTTTCCAATAACACCAGCGAGAAGATTCGACTCATGGAACTTGATTATTCAAATAAATAAACTTTAATTAGAAATTTTGACCCATGGGCCATTGTTTCCTGACAAATAAAGTAACACAATGTGACAAAATATAAAATGACATCAACTTACTCCATTCACAATCAAAGCTTCTAAAAGACTTTGTTAAATTAGGTTTACCTCCTTAAACGCTGACCTTCTATCAAAATAAAAGCTTCACTGCTTCTGGTGGAGAATAAAACGACCTGCTGACGGCAACTGACATCTTTAAAGGTTATAAGCTGGCAATCTTGCAACCAGATGGACTGGAGATAGTCGTGAAAACGTCCCCCGGACATTTTGCGTTTTCTTGCACTATCAGATTTCATGAATTGATTCAAAAGGCAAAAAAGGCATTCATTGCATTGTGAATTTTCTACCTTTCGCCGTGTTAATTTTCTATAGATAGAGCTTGAATATATTGAAAACTGTGTAATTGATGATGACATATATTCATCTTATGAAAATTTCATTACTCTCTTCATTTGAAATGTCAAAGGTTGGTTTCAGTCATCCATGTTTGTAAGGCTATAATGAAAATGAACTTAAAAACACAAAAAAGTACAAAAACTATAACAATAACTTTCATTACTTTGTGTTATTTGTTATACTCTGTTAACTTTCTCGTTTTTCAATATTAGTGACGAATAACAATCTTTCTGACATGGCCAATGAAGTACAACAAAATGAGAGTTACTATTATGCGTAAGATATTATATCTTATATTAAAGATATTGTCTATTTTCATGTTCATTTTGTTGAAAATTCAGAACAATGTACACATCTGGAGTACTGTAATACCTTTTATCAGATGTAGAACATTTTGCGCAAATTCACGTTGATATGCAACGTATTGAGACTTGTTAGAAACATTTAACCTACCGGTTGATTATTTTTCGAACTTCTAAATTGATCAAACCTGTGAAATCAACTTGTTTTTGTCATAGCTGTTGTTGTGTTATTGGAAATACCGTTCATCTTAACCAGATGAGGCCTCTAAAGCTTAAAATAGTTAAAAACCTTGGGGAATTTCCCTTCATTGTGAGGTTGAATATATTATTAATATGTTTTGTTAATTCTAAAATAAGTAGGTTGGTCACATTAAACAAACCTGTTGACACGGATTTTGCTTTTGAAGCTTACTTTATGAAAACGAAAAGCAATGAAACTTTATTCAACAGACATCAAACCTATAATATTATAGTCCCTTTTAGTGATGGAAAGGGAATTATTCATAATTGTGACTCCAACCTTTTTGGATTAAGAATTTGTTTCAAAGATAATATGATCCATTAAATATGAATTACACATTGATGTAAAGAGCTTGCCAGCCATACATAATAGGTCAGAATAGCAGTCTCACAATTTCAATTCGGTCCTTAAAAACTTAATTCACTTTGAAACAAAAGAAACCTTATATTGAGAAGTGAGTGAATGCAACCAATCTTAGGTGCGATTTCTCATTAAGAGCAAGATATTTGAATTATAATCTGTGTTCCCAATGTAAGCAAATATAAACAAGGCAGAGTAAATTCATTTAAAGTTTGTTTATATCTAACAGATTGTTTGACACAAACGGAGTATGAAAAGATTATTAGTCCTCTACTGAGAACAAATGTCACCTCAATTCTTACTTGAAATAATGTTTTCTTGAAGTGTTAAAGGCTAATCAAGTATTTTTTATTTTGAGGATAGCGAATTGTACTAAAGATGCAGTATGATAGATGCCAAGTCTTCATTTCAAAATATTAAATATAACACTCAATGTATGCATATTATATAGATTAAATATATATAAATTTGGACAATTGTATAAATCTTTTTGTGCTTAAATAAAAATAATTCACTGGAAAAATGAGAATTACTGTTTGTAATATCCAAATGTTGCTGCTGACATTAACAAATATAATCTCCATACTTGTCCACGTCTTTTCAATTTCCTCATTAAAATCGTCTTTGTCAATCTAAACGTAATGATCAAATTTCCAAATGCTCATTATTAAAAATGTAGTGTCAAAATTAGCATTAATGTATGTAATATTATCACATCGTAAATGACTCATTCAATATCGTAGCGATTGTCCTTTTAATACAGAAAAGCTGTTTGCCATTTTACTCATAGAAAAAATCATTTCTGAAGTTATGATGTTACGTTACGTGGTAAGCAAAAGATGCATTCACTTTAAAGTTGAAGATAACTCCTTTGATAGATGGCATGGTGTGCTGAAATCATACGCCTCCATTCATTTACCTTACTACTGAATGACATGTGAGATATGTTGCATTTGCATTCACGTGATCAATATACCCGTAATAAGATTCGTCGTGCCCAATAAATAGCAGTTGGTTTGACGTAATACATGTTTTTATGTCAGGGTAGAAATTACACTCTTTCTTAACTACACTGATTACAAAAACTAAGTAGAAAATCTGTCAATTCGCTCTTATCTTGAGAGGAATGGTTGTCAGCGATCGCCGCTCCGTTCTTGAAACCATATTAGATATACTTCAGCAAAATAAACACAATGTCAGTCAATAAGATTTGAAAATGTGTAAACATTTGTGAATCTATCATCTTTAAACGATTGATGGGAATTGTAAACACCTTGGTAAAATCAGATTGAGAACTCGCTAAGACAGGAGTAATGAATTAAAGCGAATAAACTTTGTCTCCTTCATTTGATGGAATACCTAAGAGTGACTACAGAGTTTAATTATTTATGGGAAAGTCTGATTGATACTTCTCTGACAGTAAAGGATGCCAGTATGTCAACTAGTATTCGAATAATTAGAACTTAGAATATTTATTACCGTGTTATTTGTATCAGTTTTGGACAAAATCAACTTTAGATAACGTGAATTTACGTCCATAAAACCAAGGGCCAATGTTCGACTGTATAATAAATTGTTTCTCTCTCACCAAATATAGTATATTCAATTTATTAATAGCGTATTTGAATGTAGAACGAAAACTATTAGTTCCTGTTTTTTCACTGTGTATGCAAATGTTTGGTATTTAAAGTATGTTAATCTAGATTTTTTAATACATAGGTCAAGACAATAATGTATTTTAGTCCAATAAGTTGCCCTAGATGTCATTGTTCTACGTACATTTATATACAATATATACATATATAAAGAATGACCTAAAGTAAGAATTAAACATTAACTCAATGTCAGTGCTGGTATATGTATATTGCAAATATTCATTTCAAAAGGATAAAGTGTACTTCAGCTAATTGAGTGAATCCACGAAGAGTAGGGGTATTGAGAACCATGCAATGGTTATGTGTAGGCCAAATGTGGTAAAGAGGAGTAAAGAGAGTGTAGTTATTATGGATAGGAACTCGTGTGAACATCACCGATCTTAATAATCAACAGTTTACGACATTCATTTTATACAATTACAGGCGTTCTTCTAAACACAATTCAAATTGTGTCTTTTAAATAACTAGTTATCAAATCAATTACAGCAAAAGTAGGCAATCTTATAAGCTTTCATAGTGACCTTAAACTTAAGATACATAATTGGAGACATTGTACATGTACATTGTATATGAAACCAGTGTGTGTTCGGTCGATATCTACTGTAGAGTTTGTAAACTTTATGAATAACGTAAATATGAATTAAATGTACAAATAGAATGAGTAGAATTTTTTTTCGTTTCATGAAATTTTGAAAAGGTTTTCCGTTGTAAGTTATCCTGGTTAAAAAACAGATCTCATTGAGTGAAGAGTTCATTGGCAAACTTGATTTAATTTGAAGCAATGGCATGTATTATGTGGACAATATTCCATTGTTATATCTTACATGAATAAGACGCGTTATATAATATCCGTGAAATTAAAAAGAATTATAAACGATTAATTTCTTGCTCTTGATTACATTAATTTGTCGTCGAAGTCAATTGTACGGATCAAAGCTAACGTGGGTCATGTAACATGGAGAATGTAATGCAAATACTTAAGACATACCAAATAACTTTAAAAGAAAAGATTTAAAAGAATTAATTGGTATACCCGGAAACTAGCTGAATGAGAGTCACTAACTTCACCCCACAATATCGATTCACAAGTTATCCTCATCGTCATTCGTAGATAACTTCTAAGGATAGTTGTTATTTTACACGATTTCTTTAGAGCCGAAGATAGACGTATAGCTAAAGAAATTTCAAGGTATTGGAATGTTTGAGGTTGATTGGTCGGAGGTATTTGTCCTTGGAGAAAAAAAACAAGCTTTGATACAAAATGACATTTTATTGTAATTGACGTTGGTCGATAACTGGTACGGTCTTTATTAAAGGTTATCAAACCAAAGCTTTGCAACTCTGGTATTCAGATGAAAATGAGAAAATGTTAATTGATTTTTTGGATAAGACAGTTTCAGAAGAAGGAAAAACTGCAACGCTAATGATACTATCTTGATTTTTATGATTAAGAAATGTTTTTCATGTATTAGAATAAATGAAGCCAGGCACTTCTTTCAAAGTGGCAACAAAGACACAGCGACTTTGAGTCAAAGACGTCACAAAACTACATCTCAAATACAAAACTTAAAATATGTGAGGTAAACAGATTTAAACCTTTCTTCATGTTGATAAAATAAACGAACAAAATTGAAAGCTATTCTGTTTCGGATTAAGTATCTATAATTGAATACATGCATCAATGTTGAAATACAACACACAACTTTATAGTTCATTTCTGTTATAAAATCTTTTTTCACTAATTATGTAAACTCGCACAGGAGGATCTAAACCTTTATAGTTGGTTGTTGTCATCTCATCCGTCAAGTGCAGAGACTCTAGTAAGCAATGTCCCTTAGGGCTGGCTGCATTCATATCCTTATCCTTACCTCTCAAGACACCATTGAAACCGCGGATTTGTTTATAACTATGAATATAGAATTTGATACATGATTGGTGTCTCGATGTATATATGACGATCCCTGGTCCACTTCATATCACAACTGTTATGGGATCTTTATTGTCTTCTGATATATGCTGTACAGTCATCACCATGGACCTTTTATATCACATCTAATGAGTGAAGTGAAACATGCTTACTTTACATGTCGGGCAACCGTCACGGTCATGGATCGTCAGCATTGGGTTCAAAACACAACTGTCAGACTACAGCTTTAAAACAAAATGTACAAGTTTATGCCAGAAACGTTCTTCATTTTTAAAACAAGCATTATGTTTTCTTTTCGCAAACAGTATCATCTGAATAAACTATTTCATTAACTAAGTAAATTTCATTTGATAATTCAAGACCATTTTAGACGTAGTTTGTCCAAAATAAGGCCTGTTTGGATACTAGAGTGCTTGGTGATTAGATCACTCTACAAGAGGAGATAAAGACGATATATATTCACAAGCGATAGTATGATACCTCTAGTTTTAAACTTCCTCAATCGATCTGCGGTATTTCTCTCCGTGCAATAATACTAGCAGCAGTGACATACTCTTAAAAGCGGCGTTTAACCCCAAGTCATCTCACCTCCTTCAAAATCTAAAATGATAAACATTAATGAGATGTTTTCTATTACATGTAATAACATTGTCTATGAATGCGTTTCGATGATTGTTTTATGTCAGAGTCACCTTGACTTTACGTTATTGAGATGTCGTTAATACATTTTATGGAAAGGACCGTGCTTTAATCTGAGTTAACCGAGTGATTATTTTATCCCTTTGCATACGCATGTACTATGCAAATGAAAGGAGATGTCGTAAGATGTCTTCAGCGAATAATTAACAGCATGAATGAACCTTTGAAGAACAGTTTTTAAAAACACTACGAGGAGAAGATCATAAGATGGCGGAATGTTATATCATTGATCTCGATTGACTGTTGTTTATTATCCGTTTATTCTTCAGGGTTTTCTCTAAATTAGCATCGGCATTTCGTGAATAGAATAGGTCTAACGTAATTAGTAACTCGAGTTTGATGTTTTGCCAACTGATTACGCACGTTTCTTTTTATTGATGTTTGTGTTATAGTATCCTTGAGAAATAACATAAACCTTTTTTGTTATTATGTCTCTCGTAAACGAATGACTTAAATACGCTCCAATATCCACCTTTGATATATGAACGGATGATTTCACTGGATACCATGCAATATTACAGATTATGATCAGCAATCTATTCAGTCAAAAGTGTAACCAAAACGATGAAATAAACAGTTATATTTAATTAGGTTTTTTTTAGAAAATCGCTTAAAATGAAACATTCCCATTTTGAATATAAATAATGGTAGATTTTGTAAACATATCGTAACAATGTAGATATGACATACTCTCCCAGCCACTTATTACTGCTCACATTAACACACTTGCCTGACTAAAGCTTTGTTTTTCAGCAATTCTTGATTAAAAGATTTAACCTTTGCATATGAATGAAAACCCTTGTCAAGCCATCTTTGTGAAAAAACATTCTTCAGTAGGTTTCAAATATACATATGATATCAAACATTTGTCTTAGTTCAAACTTTACATCAGTAAAAAATAACATTTTTCAGAGTTAACCGATTATTTCTGTTTTCTTCTTACATCTCTTATAAGTTGGTCGAGTTATGGAAAACACCATTGTGTTTGAAGATGATCCTAATTAACAACTAACCAGACGAACGAAGCAATTAGCTACTCATTAGATCTCGTTAATGCAGAATATAGGTCCTACATTTTTTGTTAATGCTTTCCGTATACGTTTTGCAGTCAATGAATCACACGATTGCAGGTCAATTAGTCCATACAAGACGTGGGAGAAATAAATTTTATAGTCCCGCAGAAAATAGTTATTTCCAGAAAGCAATTAGTGATTGGAAACTTATATGATGAATGGACCTTAACTAACTCTTTAAAGACGTTTTTTTGGTACATATAGTTCAGTATGCATATGTTCAATCTTTTAACTTTTTTTTCTTCAGTGTCAGTAAACTACTTTTCTTCATGTCCAACTCAGACTCAATTTTATACCGATTTGTTCTTTCTTGCGTTTATATGATATGGTGATAATTAAATAATTTCCTGGTTTCAAAACAGATAACTTGTTAAAACATTTACTTCGATAGAGTTAAATCTGCTTATGAATGTCATTATGTTCATTGTATATATTTCCAAAATAATCAGTCAGGAACATTTTCCAATAGATGAGTGGTCAACAATGTGTTAAGAAATTCGGATTTAAACTTGTCATTTGTAGCATGAAGGGTTTGATTCAGCCAGTTGGGACAGGCGTTAATTAACCATGAAATTTCATTAGAAACCCGTCAAGTCGGACGAACTGTAACATTATAAACACAAGAATACTGGCTCATGAAATCATCAGAAATATTTCAATTAGAGAACCGTGTTTGTAGTTCTCTTTCCAACCACGCAATGAACTCTAAGTGGCTGTCAGACATGCTTACTAGAAAGAAAACCCTTTTAGCACTTTTTAAAAACTGATCTGAGGTGCACATGTGAAAGATATTTAGAAAACTAGATATGGTTTTGTTTAGCCCGAACAAACATGACTCAATATATGAGAATTTATGCGATGAATATGTTGATATTGTCTAATACTACCTATATTGACAAAATAACATAGTTATAGAAATATTAATGATAACGTATATTTATTTGGCGCTAATCTCAAATGAAGCGTGCTCATAGCGCATGCACGAGACCAAGAGAAGTAGAAACTGGGTTCAAAAGTAAAGGTTTATCAAATGCGTTTAAAAGAACCACAGGCCGATTGGCTTGCAGCTAGGTCCATTGATCTTCGTCTCCTTTTAGTAGCTTTGACAGAACGGACAGATCGGAAACTGTTCTGTAAAATACCCCAGTTGTAGGTCGTTTTGAACTGAAATGGAGCTGTTCCTGTTTGAAGACTTGAGTTGATAATTATTCCAAAGAAAGGACAGAGAACTATAACGTATTCCAAATTACTTTGTAGGATCAGAATCCAACTCACAATCCGTTCGTTTGCAGTCAAACGTAGTTTTAGAACTTTTGTTTAGAAAAAGGTTTACATGTTTTTAACACAATCCCTTTGGTATAACCCTGGATACACGGCTGACTTGACGTTTTCGGCAGTTATTTGTACGACACTAGACTACCTAAGTATTTTGGATAGTATTTAAGGTTTTTGAAAGAGTAAATACAGTAGACTAAGTCATATATATAATCCACTACACTTCCACACAGCCAAATACACACTGAACCTTGATATTTAAATGACACATTCAAATATCTAGGCGGATATTTTGTAAGACATTGTATAGAAAGTATATGTGCAAGTACATTAATTTATATCGATTTTCGGTAAAAAAGTTGATTTTTTGATTATAGAAACTGTTTGTGAAGTTTACAAACTTGTAACATATTTTAGTTTATTGGCAAAGACAGAGTCGCAGTCTGTTTTATAAGTTAGTTGTGTTCTGGACCAAAGTGATGATGATATCTTTTTTAAGCACCCATTGATAATCTTCGATTGCTGTTTTTCAACACAATTTTAGCAATGAAGACAAACTAACACAAGATCAACGAGTAACGAATTAATGCTCAGTTTCTAATCATGTGACTGATAAGCTTGTCATTAAGTATAACGGACAGACATTAAATCAATATTTTGGCTTTTACGTCTTCCAGCTCCCAGTGCACCTGCTCTGAGTGAATATTGACACCCATTAAGGACCGCAGAGTAGCTGAACAGTTGCGTTGAAATCTGTAATAATTTAAGCTGTTACCAATTTCCAATCCTGTTTACTTATTCTATCATGTCCTCATTCGGAATATACCATCCCTGAGTTCTTATTTGACAAATGTCGTAATGAATAATTCAAACACCAACCAGTTAACTTAAAATTTACATGTATTCATATATTCGTCACTTATTTACTGTTTTTGACATTTCATGTTGCTTATACACATCGATATATATCTTTTAACAAAGTTAAATACATATGCACATGGCATCAACAAGAAGTACTTCCAACTTTTTTTCCACATATATTGACAGAAAGTATGCACTCTTTTATCACATGAAAATTCATGATAAACTAGACATTCAGACGTCAGAAAGTTAAAGTAACCTAGTGCTCATTGTAGACGTTGTATAGTGTAAACACAAACACGGGAAACATAGAACAGCACGTATTGAAGAACCTTTGTTGAATGGCAATAGAGTATTCTCTAATTCTATAGAGATTGTCAACATTTCAATTAAATACCGAATGTCGAAAGTAACGTTTGACAGACAAGAAAATATAAGGTCAATCATTATCAGAAAACCCATCATGTTTGCATTGTTTATGAAATGTTTTCACAAATTAAAATCGATAATTGATATGACGACAGTACAACCCAAATCACGATGATTACTTGGAAACATAGGACAATGGTTTATAATTTACCCTATCGCTAAATGTAGTTAGCCCTTCATAAGTAATCGTTTCTAGGAATAATCTTTCTAGGCATGAATTAGAAAATATCAAACTGTTGTTCACCAAAAAGCCTTGGAGGTTGCCCTATACTAAGCTCTTGTTTCCTGAAAAAATGAATAACGACCTGTGAAGAAGTACCTCTGTGGGTATCAGCCTGGTCCAGTCATAATCCCAGCTTTAGATTGTCACGGTTATATTATAAAGAAGGTTCCTAAAGTTTTACCCTTTCATCAAACTCCCGGCTTCCCGAGATCTTGCGGGTGAATAGCACAACATGCGGAAGGAGTCTTTCATCTCAATAGAGATTATAAGATCGGAACCTATCCAGTTTTCAGCACCGAGATGACTTCAAAAGTCAATGATGACATTTGATGCTTTTCCGACCTTCTATCAGTTTCAGGAATTCATTCAAAAGGCTTATACGCGAATCAGTGCTTCGTAAAAATAGGAAGCTTTAGTCGTGTCATATGTTATAGATGCAGCCTGCACTTTGCAAGAGAATAAATAGAGATTTTTACCCGAGGAAGTGTGTCATATGACTTTTACGAAACGAGTGTGAATTTTTTTATTACCCGAGCGATAGCGAGGGTTATACACAAATTCGCACGAGTTTCGTAAAAGTCATATGAAACACTTCCGAGGGTTATAATTTCTTTATTACCAATTCTATTTCATTTAAAACACACGGAATACGGCCTGCTTCCTTTCCGGCGGCCCGCTACAGTGACGTTACGAACAATGGTTTTATGACGTCACAGACGAGACAATGCGGTAACTCGCTCTGAAACAATCGTTGCTAGGTAAAAGTGATATGTGCACATGTGCTCATATTGAAAATATGTCACCGCTTATGATTAACCATATGGGTAATAACATGTTTTAATATTCTTATTCATACTGTAAATTTCTTTTGACAAACATTTCACGACGATGAGACATGAGTTTGAGGTTCACAACAGTTAAGCCCCACAAGTTTCAGTATGTTCATATGATTCATGTCTTTGTACAAATAGAAAATGCTAAAAAATGTCACATTTATAATAATTTCATTACAAAATCTGAATACAGTATAATCCGTAAACGCTAGGTAAATACTGATACCATTTACGAGTTTCATGTATTAAAACATAACGGTGGGTGAGTTAAGTATGTTATTTTTAGTCACAGAAACATATTGTAAAACATCCAGATAAATCACTGACATCGGTATTATTGTGCTGCTATCTCTAGCAATTATGATGTCAATCACACGACTTGTAATGCAAGGGTTAATGATATCAAACAGCGATTTCATAGACGGTTGTCTAAAAATGGAATACCGTTTTATTCAGAAAAAAAATTATGATAAACTAGATATCGTTAAGGTTAGTAAGATTCAGAAGCTTGTAAAGAGAGTGTAGAATGGGTTTTTTTCATTTGTTGAGAAGAGATTAGTTAACGCAATGCATATCTTCTATGGAGAATTAGCTCTGATGTTCCATAGGGATAGCATAAGCTGTCAAGAGCAAACTACATGGAGCCATTTAAGTGCCAAACTTTGAGAACGTTTGAGTAAAGGATTGATAATTGATAAAATTTGTCTTTCATTTTGTGAGATTTTATTTTTCTAAAACGTTTTACAGTGCATATGAGATAAGAAGTTATACAATACATGATATATGACTTAATCACAAGCTACTTACCTTTACACTATAAGGTGTTAAGATGTTGGTGTAATTAAGATTTAATTGCAATCGGTACATATAATTTTACACAAATGGATCAAATGGATAAAAACAACTCCTCAAGGTAAACGGATTTCCTTGAATATCAAATATATATAAATGACTATTTTGCAGTCGTTAATTATTGGTTGATCTTATTACTGATCTCTGAAAAAGCTGCGTAGATTTTGTCTGTCTTTAGACAATTTCAGTGCAAAACGAAGCGTCTCACATGGCTTATCAATATGTAAATGCCACAAATAATATTGCTTATATTTCTTTCCAACATGGTCTTGACAATTTTCAGCTGATCCGAACAAACAGGGCATCGACTCTTTAACGTTTGGTAGATAATATTGATAAGTACTTTTGCTTTCGTAAAATAAAAGTTGAGCATTGGTAATCTATCAAATACCATTATTTTAATCGTTGTAAAGGAATCGTTTATGTATTCCTATGTTTTTGTATGGATTGCTAAAACTGATTATCCTTTATAATAAAAATCAAGAAAACTATGTCTCAACTGCAAATTTAAAAAAAAAAAAAATTCTTAACTCATCGACCGCGCTTTCATGTTTTGTCATTTTTCAACTGCTTGAGTTGGATGTTTAAAATAAATACCTTAAATCGCAGAAAATATCACTTTGAAGAATGTATCCATGTCAGTTACTTTTTGTCGATATTCCATGAATCAAATTCATGAATTCGAATGTTACTATATAATGAAATGAATGAAATGAAGAAAGCATTGACTTATTACCACAAAATGATACACAGAGATTTTATTGTTCATTTGAAGAGCGCCTGTCTCTTTTCGCAATACTGCATTCTGTTTGCTCATTAATACTGTTTACGCGTTCAGATTATGCGTGCTTGATCGCATAAGTCATTAGTAATCACCATGAGAATGGCTTGACGTGGGTCACATTAAGTTCATTCTGTTAAAGACAACTAATTTTGCATTTACATGAGACAATGTGTCCGTAAATGAGTAATAGACACTGCATTAAGACGTATATTCCAGCTTCTGTTTCAATCAATTACGTAGCACTGATCTGGCTAATATGTTGCATATTAATGAACTGTAGCTATAGTGCCATTTTGGAAGTCTAAGCCATTTAATAAGTTTTCTCGAACTGACTTCATTGCAATAAATCATATCCAATTTAAACCAAAGACGGTTGTATCAGGCACTCAAGAGGTTGCGAAACAAAGTTTCTAAGCCAAACCTGTGAATGGACGCTAATTTTCTTTCAATCCCCATGTAGAGAGAGAGTACAAATGGCTTATGAGATGAGCAAAGCCGATAGGAGTTTAATGACCGAGCGCTTTGGGGTGACAGCATAAAAAGACCAGAAATTCGTGTAGGAAGATCCGCACACTGATCCTCTAAAGGTCACCTCCCCTCACTTCCGGTCAAACTTCCCTCGTATTGTAATCCGTTTGATTCACTGAACACAAATGATTAAAAGTTTTCATCAGAAAGAGACTAAGAGGTATGTTCCTCACAAGGAGGAAAGCTTGTTTGGTACTTTGGGTTTTGATAACATGATCTCAAATGAATTACTTTTGAGCATGGTTTTGCATTTTTTAGTCATAAGGTTTAAGTTTAACATAATGTATTCTAATATTGAATATCAAATTCCAGCTGTGCTTGTCATCTTAACATCCGTTTAACAGAAGTTTGTGATTCTGAATTATCTTCTTTAGACTTAAATTGTTTACTTTTAATTATATCACTGCAGCATTGAGCAGGGGTAAAATTAAAGCTTTTCACTCTTTTATCAAAACATCTAGTATGTCAGGGGTAACAACTGCAAGGTTTCCAAACCCAAAACTTAACGGTTCCCTGAGAAGAGGGATAGTTTGATAAAAGCTTGCTAAAGCGGTGATGGCGTCATCAGTCACCTTTGTCGACAAGATGTATCAATATAGACAATCATCATGTGGTCATCGGATATTATTCCGGACTCAAATGTTATTTTCTAATGTAGGGTAAAAACTTTTGTAGATTTATTTATTTCTGTATTAGTAGCGTCAGTCACAGACAGGTTAGTATTTTTCCTCTTAAGTTGTGTGCCCGTTTCGTCACAATTTGACGTCAAAAAAGGAGATATATAGGTCATAAAGGGTAGGATCAACTTTGCCCGCTTTGTGTATTGTGCCTCATGATGAAAACAAATTCAACTGATGTTTTGAATAACTTTTTTATGATAAATTGAGAAATTATATTCTTCCTGAGCACACATCTAAATTAAAACAAGCCATGCCATGAAAAATAAAATATACATATATATAAAATTTAACTACTAACAAACAACTAGGTGATAGTTATGTCTTCATCAAGTTTTCTAATGTTCTTATGTATGCATACCAAAGTGATGTATGACCTCTTTGAAAAAATCAACAGAAGATGGTTTTCTTATCGCTGAATGTGATTTGTTACAACACAAATGAAAACCCAATTTTTACATTACATTTACATTATTAACCGTCCATAACAATACATCTATATTGAAAGTTCGCAGCCAAGTCAATATTAATGATAGGATAGCCTTATGATTTAATAAGGTTTAAGCCTTTCATCTACCCAAGATATATGAAGATAACAGCAACTATGTTTTTGTAGGAGGCCTATTTACGTGCTATCATAATTGCGACATTTTGTGCACATGTAATTTGTAAATCCTGCTAATGTATAGTTCTAATACAATAAACATCCTACCTTACATCAGCCCAAGAAACGAGATTACGTTTTAGCACATTTACCTAAGTGTGAGAATATAGGCGAGCTGGTCAATGAACCTACAATGATTGGCAAATGATGTCCATGGAAGCGTATAGAACTGTTTGATGTATTCTACTGAGGATTTGTGTAGAAACATATTGGGTCCAATGAGCTGAATGACAACGCATCACATTACATCGCTGCAACGTAAAAGATATATTTCTTTTCATCACAAATATGAAGTTTGTCTTATTACTTAGCACAGGAAATTTTTCCTATTTTTATATGAATTAATGAACTTTAATTCTAAACTTTCAAGACGGGGTTAAAATGTTATTCTATTGTAACATTAATACAAAGTAAGTGGAGAAAGAAAAAAGTTACCAAAACAGAAGAGATGCCCTTTAGATATCAGCATTTGAAACTCCTGACTAAAACTTAAAATGTTTCTTCTCGATTCATGATTATAAAAGAAACAACAAAACTGTAACTGTTAGGTTAGTCTTTATGTAACATCTACATTTTAAATTTCAAACATTGTTTCCCAACAGAGAAAAACATAGGATCAATGTTGAATAAACTGCTAATTGATTGTGTTTCTAAAATACCTTTCCAAACAAGTTTTTAATCATGCTTTTTTTGTCAATAAAGGAAACGTTTTTTTCTTGACAATTTTGAACTTCCATTTAATCACAAATCTTATCTCATATCTCGCTAGGGGCAGCTAATTCCTACCCACGAGAAACGGAAATAGAACCATTTCCGTTTAGAGCTTCTGGCCAGAGAACATGAGACGTGTGTATTTTTAAGAGTTGAAGTTTTCAGTTTTGAAAGTAAGTAGATACATACATATGTGATGACAAGTAGACACTAGGGAGCCGTGTGGATTCTGATACAAACATCTATCTTTAGTTAATGAATGTTATTCCGATTGTTTTGTTGCTATATTTACTTAACTTTATGTGAATGATTACATTTTTGAAAAGAACCGCATATATTAGCTGCTAATATATATATATATATATATATATATATATATATATATATATGAAAAGTTGAATTGGTTCAAACGCAAGGTCACATATAGATTAAATATAACATACTTCACATAGTCGTTTGAAGAATCATTTTAATCATTTTAATCATTTTAATCGGATTATATATATATATATAAAGACGTATATGATGAATTTGAAATCGATTAATTAATTATTAATAATTAAACATATTTTTCATGAATTATCATTTTAAAGATACTTGAAACAGTTATTCATTTACGTTAACTACAGAGACTTAGATGTATCTTTGATATTGAGTTCAAGTCGATATATGGACTTAATACGAGCGATACAATTGTATCCTCGTAAGTGATAAATGTCCCCAATTTTATATATTATTATTTCATTTTTTAAATGTGGCTCTGTGTGTCTATGAATTATTAGAAATAGGAAGCTACATAGAGAAACTTATAATGCGTAACCACTATGAGCGATTGTTCTGGGAACACTTAGTGTGCATTGTAGTCTACAACTGTGGAAAGCAAATGATGTTTTAATGACATGGAGAAGACATTCTGGGTGATTTGTGGAATTTTTTCCAGCTGGTCAATTCATGATCAGAAAGGATAGATGTTCAGTAGTTTTGGCTTTAAAACAGATACGGTAAACCGAAGGGTCAGGAGAAATGAACCTGAATACTTGTAAAATACCAGAAAAAAAGATGTAGAGAAACGTTTGATATATTGTCATGGATGTATTAGAGAGATGATTGAAATATAACATATATAATGATATGAATTAGCCTTTTTCAATTTTTTCAATCAAACCGTTTTAGATTTGAGTATCTGATTGAGGGTTTGATTCTGTCGCAAGAGACAGAAATAGCATTTTTTCTATTGCACACTTTTGGACATTTGCAATACGACAGTCAAATTTATCTTCATTTTTGGCAAATAAACTTTCAAACAGGTGGATATATATATATATATATGTATCATCCCAACTTGGGATTCCAAGTTGGGACGTCGGATACATTAACATGTTCATAATATTCTTATTCTAATGTTGAATTTAGTAATAACATGATAACATGTAGCATTTAGATAAGCGCTTTAAGGCCCTCGAAAGATATTTTTATATTATGTTGATTTTCATGACTTACTGGCTATATCTATCTCATCGCATACGAGTTTTTCATCATAGTACAATACGATTTCAAAAGTAATTCTTATACAAAATTTTATAAACTATGTCATTATATTCTTAAATATTTTTAATTGTGACAGCATGTTAAGCAAAAAAAGAGAAATATACACTCAAACCCCACTCTTAGTGAATACCAAGAACGCCTTGTAATCAGTTCAAATTCTTACACATAAACCCTTCCGTTAAGCATGATTTCAATGTACTCATTGTGTTTGATAGTCGAATCTAAGACTTTATGTTTCTAAAACATAATTCCCAAACACTAACCTATAAGTGGTGTTCCGTCAATGCTTATAAGATGTCCAGTAAATAAATCTAGTTATGCCTCCTCATATTTCCGATCAAACCTGATCTGATCAGTGTCGTGGTGCTAATAGCAAACATACCTGCTTGGTAGTTCAGAGAAGGATGTGGGGTGGGGGAAGGGGGGTCCGAAAGAAGGGGTTTTGGTAAACATCCGGTTCGGTTATGACACTCATACCTGTGTGTCACCTTCCAATTAGTGACAAGAAGGTTAGGTCTACTAAACGATTAGGGGAGTAGGGGGAAGAACAACTGTACATGAATTAAACAAAGTGAGAAGGAACCGGCTTAATGTCATCATTAATTATCATCATAATTATTAGTAAGGAGGGTCCAAGTGGGAGAGTCCACTGTAATGAAAGGGTGAAGGCTGTTAGTTTTAAAACCACTGGTGCATAAAGTTGTTTATTTAACACTGTAGGCATTTGTCACTGTGGTTGTTCATGGATTATCGCGCATCGGTAACTTTGAATGGAGAAGTCGGCTGTCCGGCAAATCGAGAACCCGCCATATGGGTTAATTTCGATCAGTATGAAAAGGTTGTTTTTATATGTACAAGCGTCTATCTAGGCTTGTTAGAATTGTTGAATTGAGAGAATTTTTGTGTGTTGTTACTGCTAATAAGTTAATCAACTGAGTCAAATAAGATGAGCAGGTGAGAGGGAAAAATTATATTTCAGTGTAATATTGTTGTTTTACAGCTGAAAGTTTACTTAACTAATCGTTTTGTTACCTTAAATAAGCTACTTAACATGTCCCCCCGAAAAAAGGCATTAGGTTTGTAATTACACATCAGTGAAGTTTTATTGATATACTAACAATTATCGAGTTATTTTGTGCTGACATACATGTACTAATGTGTTATCTTCAGAGGACTAAATGATTCATATTTTTATTGCTTATCCAAATTTGATATATATAGAAACTGTCATTGCTTATTGTAAAATATAATCATATTTCATTGTATGAGAATATGCAATATGGTTTAAACATTTATTTTTCTCAAAAGAATCTGGTTCGGTAAAGTTTTGCTTAAGTGAATACATCACCAGTACATGACATGATAAACATAATACACGAGGACCAAACAAACTAAAATAAAATTAACATAATGACGTGTGCATTTACAAAGGAAATTAAGAAAAATGTCTGCAGTTGCCTTCATTAAAAGTTTTCACTTACAATAATTTATCAAAACGCTTGGTCTTACAGATGAATTGGTGAAGTGACTCAATGATTTTTTTATTTTCATTTCTGGTTGTTGGATAGATCCCATATAAAACCTTTTGGAGGCTGTATCCATTTATATAGAAATAAGCATTGTTTTTATTATATCTGTATAGAGTTCGCAAGTAAATAGATAATGAAGAAGATATTCGTTGTGATATACACATTCGCATTCAGGGCTATTTGTATTAATCTATTAACTTTATCAGCATTTATGCAATATGTGTAATCATATAATGGTTAGTAAGTATAATACTATGATTTAAACAGTATTTTATTTCCATAAAACATGTGTTACACAAAATTCAGAATATATATACAAAAAGGAAAAAGGATTAGCAACAAGGCAGCAAATGCCTGTATCAATTCTTTTCCTGAAACAAACATAAAACGATTTAGATATCAAGTACATTGATGGAAATATACATTTGCAATTATTCTTACTAAACTCAAATTTACATTAAGCTTTGTCTACCTTACATTTTTAGGAAAGAGCTTTAAAATCGGTTGGTATCATTTATGAAATGATAAACAGATATTATTAGGAATTCGTAAACATTCTGTGACAGAGATTTGTCGCCGTTAAGATAGATTTTAGTATATTGATATGATTTACTAGGGAATATTCAAGCCCTAAGTTGCCACTAGTGGAAAATATTTAAATTTTGGGGAACCAGACTTTGATAATAGGAACTTCTTTTATATTTGATACAATCAACCAAGTCGCCAAGTAGATAAACAAGATAATAATTTGTTAAAACAACATGGGCTTATGGTGTCTCCATATGTTGTTTTAGCCTAACACTACCTACGGTGGACAATCATTCGTCCTCTGTCATGCCAAGCTGTCACATTAACATATTCAGTCTATTCAGGGCTGGATTGTAACGATGGAGACTACCTTAAATTTCTGCTTATAGAAGGTTTTTGCATGGATTATTCATTTCTTTGTATCAGGTACGTTTTTAAAATGTATATTTTTAAAAAAGCAATTTAACACTAGTGTTGTTAAACGTGGATCTGTATTAGAATAACTTCATATCTTTGATTGTTAAAAGTTTATACCACCTTTTTGTAAAAAAAACTAAGATACAAATATGTCTCTGTGAAATGTGGAGCCGTTTGGTTTCTCTCTGTTTACAGCTGTTCGATCTACGCATGTATTGGTCGTTTGAAAAATGCTGAAAGCTATTATCTAAATATAAATCTATATATTGATTTGATTTTGTCATGTCGCTTAACAAATGTGATTCAATCAGTAATCAAATGGGACTTTAAATAATCGTTTGAGTAGTGTTGAATCGTTCGTACTCGATTATAGATGAAACCGAGTCAGAAAGTGAAGTAAATTAACATCAAATCAAATTTTCTCCGTAGATGTGAAAAGAATATAACCAAATTATCTAAAAACATGTTTTATTGACACAATTCATTATAAAATATGAATATTATTAACATGTTTTAGTATCCCCCGACCCATCTCAAGATGGGACGTCCCAACTTGGAATCCCAAGTTGGGACGCGTCCCATCTTAAGATCGGGCGGATCCGCAGTTGGGATGATACATGTATATATATATATATACATCCTGTGTTTGCGTTTCATCTCTGTGCTATTGTTTTACATTTTTGTTTTTAATAAAAGATATAATATGATATTCTTGAAAAATAACTAGTCAGAAACAGGAATAAGATATTTTGGAAAGTACATTATTACAATAAAACAACAAAGGTGGCTATCAGGTTCTGTGAGGTAATATGATATGGGATTTAACGCCGCTCAAAAAAGTTTTTGACTTATATCACGGCTGCTAGTATTATTCCATGGAGAAAGCCCGCATAACCGTGGCAATGCGATACGGTGAAACCTGATAGCATCGGCTTTAACTAGCGAACCATGGGTGATACTGCACCGAAATTCATTGTTGTTTCGGACCCAAATTACTGCATGTAAAACAGTTCTCGACTGATGACCGCGCTAACCACTGCACTATCGCTGCCCCAGCTATCAGGTTTCTCAAGGGAATAATAGTTGTTTTCACACTGCATAAACGATGACGAATGTTATCAAGTAGAAGCGGACAGAGACATTTCAATCATACACTAATGAGATTGTGATTATAAAGCAGAAATCTCCTGAACCTGATCAAATTACCATCGAAATTGGTTTGGTACTTGATGCCAATGCCGCCCCTTTCGCTGACGATCTGTACAATCACAGAGAAGGGAATGTTTCAATCAACAAACCGATCTATAAAGCAGCTGCAGTATCTTTGAATGAATTTTAAGGGATATGGGATTGGGATACCAGTTGACAACAGTTGCTTTATTAAAATGGTATAGATATCTTGAAATGTAAACATTTAAAAATTTCGATGTAGACAAGATAAAATGTACTGATACATCTATCATTCCTTTATAATTCAAAATCATCATACCAATTACCTATGCATATACCCTACTCAAAAGACACGCAAATTTAGACTCCAGTGTAAGCATTGTAAATAAAACAACAGCAGTATTTCTTATCAAAATGTCAGCTCATATGATTCTTCTGTGTCAGTTCTTTTTATTATTATTTAGAAGAAGAAGCAACGGTCACTACATCCAGATCAATCAATTGCATCTTGTTCTTGTCAAAGCTATTGAGAAAACGTAACATAACCCTGTTTGAGAAAAGAACTACAGAGATCATTTTTGAAAAATTGACATACCAGCCTGAAAGTGCCAGTTTAAAACCCCTTTTGTAGACTACAATAACGCGATCAACTGTGACAGTGTGGCCAGTTCAGAATTGAAAGGTTTAAACCTTTATAAAGAATGGTTTAGCGATGCATTAGAATTTTGCCAGTATTTCCAAGATAGAAAAATGTCAGAGCTGGTTTCCGTCGTAAATATTTTGCAACTACTTTAATTCGAAAGGTAATCAGTTTTGGGTTATAACAGCGTGATGGTGTGAAGTGCCACAATTAAATGAAATAGTAATCATCACATGAGGATTCATTTAATAAGGCTTGGAGGTAAATTGTTCATAATCTCCTTTTTTCGCGTATTCTTTATGAACATCAAAACATTTTTTCATGTTTTCTATCTTTACAGCTGTCAGACGCCATGACCGACAACACTGACAAACATCTCGGCGAGCGACCGCTCGCCTATTGCGGAGTCCGAAAATATACCTGCTGATGTTTCTACCTCTCTACCCGAAGCATGGCTTGATCTCAACTTGAATTTGCTTGATGACGATATCGATACGAATGTATTTGTTAATTGTTAGCCCAGGTTAGAATTTCAATGTTATCTATAATTCATAATTCATGAATTTGAAGGTAAGAACAAGTATTTAAAAGTTAAAATACATGTATGTTTAGCAAATTAATATTAGTGTCAAGACAATAAATGAAGTGTATATGATAAATATATCATGATATGGCAAATTTCATATCATATCCTATATCAGTCCACGACCAATATCAGCCCTCGAGCCAGATGCCCTCGAGCTGATATTAGTGTCTCGGGCTGATATAGGATATGAGATGAAATTTGCCATACATTAATATCTATATCTTAGCAAATTGATGTCCAAAATGCGTCTGATCTCAAGATCTTCTCTTTCCTGCAACACAATACACATTGCTAATGACATTGCTCAATACAGTGGTGAGGTCTATAACTGCACTTTTCAGAATAGATGTTTCATCAATATTGTGATGTCTTTTCAAGAAATGGTACTAAAATAAACGTTAACTTTTTTGTGGTAACAGTAATTATTTAGAGATAAATATCCATATACTCAGACAAGCATGGTCATCACGCCCACACGAAAGACTTTCATATCTCATAATTGTGAAAAATAACGAATTACATTGCTATTTGTAGACTTAAGCTTTAAAATAAGCTTCATAAGACGTAGAGGAGATGATTGGATATCACACGCGTTTTTCATATATGATAATTCAAGAAGAACTAACATTAGGACTACCGTAGAATGATTTTGCTGTAGCCCCATCTGAGAAGTAACTCTGATGTTTAAACATTATGGTTTTTTTCTTCTTCTACTCATTCTAACATTTTTCTCCCAAAATAATTCTTAATTTCTTCAATTAGGGTCTAGGCTTTTCTTCTGTCTGTTCTTAAGGTTTTTAGCGTAAAACTTATTGATATCAACATTCATGTTTCCTTGTAAAAAGTAAAACAATCATAGGTAAGATTCGGAATATTTGAATTGCAGAATATTGTCAACCGAATCATGCTCAACGAAAAAATCAACAATGATTTGAAAAGTGGACATTTAGTTTCAATATATGTGCTTTTTTGTTAATTTGAAATTATTTGTTTGACGTGGGAAGCGGGGGTATCTACACTTGCTAAAAAATGTTAGCAATTGCCATTCTGGCATTTTACAACCATCCGTTGTGTCATATTTAATAGCTTCTAACGTTTTTGTCAGGTGTGACATTTAGTATTGCATTTTCTCCCAATCTAATCATTTGTTCTTTTCTTTTGTAGGAAATTTATAAAAAGATAATGTTTAAATTAATAAATAGCGTCAATGGGACAAAACTGATCTTTCTTGTCTTTGTTTGTATCCGTCAGTGATAACTGATATCTGATGCAGTTAACATAGCGCCATGTTATCCACATTAATTGAACATACAACAAAGCAATGAAAATCAATGTTTTAAGCACCAGTGTTTTGCTAGTACACAAGAACTGATAGAAACAAATGCCAGTTACGATGTCACGAGTCTCATCACACATGTTTCAATGACCTTGATGTGACATTTCCGCCGAATCTACTCACTTAAGTGCACATCAATCAGAGAAAAAATAGACGCATGTTGATCACGAGAATATTTGAATCAAGTGTAGCGGGCTTGCAGATCTACGTGAAATATTAGAGAGGGTCGTTTGGTGCTTTTCAATTGTGAGACATTATGTAAAAGTTAGATACAATCCTTTTGTATTCATTTTCAGACATGTTGAAACCAATCATTTTCCTTTCCATTGAGATCCTTGACGTATTTTCTATGTTAAACACAAGTACAAGAAATTATCTGAGAAATGAGATACAAGATTCTGTATTAACATATTAGAAATAATGCGTACAGTAAGAACTTATTTCACTTATAGTCCATTTCTGTGGACAAGGAAATAAACGGATGATAACGATGTGAACATGTGAAACGCTTAACCATGTTTGTTTTGTATGATATAATTCTTACGTTTTTATTATCAGTTTTGATATCAGCGCAAAAGAACTTTATAAATGAAGAATCATATACCCTTATTATTTCATAAATAAAAGAGTTGTAAATGTGGAAAGAAAGAAACCCGAGTGGCATAAACCTGTCCACGTTTCAAAGTTTAAATGTTTTTTATATGATTGTGCAGCATATTTTTCATTTCAAGGAATCTCTCTTCCGCCTTGTTATGTCATGTAAATTAACGAAGTTAAAATTGATCTTGTGTCACACTTCACTGATATGATGTCGATATGGCTTCACAGGAACAAGATAGGCTGATGCTATATTTAATGTTTCTTGACCAACACTATGAAGACTTTCGACATATGTGACCAAAAAACATTTTTACTATTGTATAATGTCTGCATTTATATGAGAATGTGAACTTCCCGATTAGAATATATCAAACTTATTAAAGTGAGGACGGTTCATGGGACTTTAGAATTTCATTCTTTTTCGAAACATTGCCTGTTAAAAAGATTGTTCAGTCCTTTTTCTCCTTACTTCTGGTGAGCAAACTTAAGATTAGAAGATTTTCAGACAAAGATGACCCTCATTTTGAAAACTTGACTGCTCATAAAGGTTATTCGTATTGATTTAAATGTATAAATCCTTCTACAGTCTGATCATTTACTTCCTTTATCTCTGCTATCGTATTTCTTGAAGGGGCGAATTAAGGCAATCAGAAATTTCAGAAGTCTACAGATTGTTCCTTACAATACAAACGTTATTGAAGCAGACCTCAATTTCTTGTAGTTCATAAGTGCATCTAAAGTGATCATTGAAAATGGCATTCGTCTAGCGCGTTCGTCTTCGGCTCAAGACGCCCGGGGCTCTACAACTTTCTTTGCAGTTTAGGACTGTCTTTATTTAGTAAGGTTTTGCTGAAATACTAAACTGGATGTCAGTTCAGTACCACGAAGTGTTCGCTAGTTCCAGCCGATGGGCGCACGTTTCACCGCAATGCTTAGCCACAAAAGTGGGGGCTTTCTCCCTGCAGTAATATTAGCAACCGTGGCATACGCGAACTAGTCTTTAAAAACTGGCGTTCAAACCTTACCTGCTAACGGCATGTAAAATAGCATGTTTCAACCTCTCAATGTGCGCCGTACTTTATATTGTACTTTTAGCAATAGTTTCTGGTTAGTTTGGTATTTTGACATATGACTGATAATTGTTGTTGTTTTCGTTGAAAGATCTCGGTAATTCCAGGGCAATCTAGAATAATATATACTCTTGAAGACAGTAGGGTTAATCAGATTATCAATGAGCCTTACGAACTACACTATTGATTTACAGATTTTGTTTTTGAGAAGGTCCTCTACAATAACGAGACAAGAACTGTTACTAAATTACACCATTTCATGTTAACGATTATTTACAAAAGCACTGAAATTTCATAAGCATGTTGTAAGTGCACTCTCTCTCGCACCTAAGTTCTCAATGATCAAAAGGGTTTTATCGAATTGAGATGCATATGGTAGTTGTAAGGCACCTTTGTATGCTTATAAACATGAAAATGGGTCCAGATGAGTCTACGGAAATAAATTGTTGTGACTTTGCAATCTCCCATCCTCGTTATCTCTCTCTTGAGACGTAACAGTTTTCTAGTGACTTTCATTGATTAGTTCTATTTCTTGCTATGTCTATGGTTGTGAAGGAGTACATCTGTCTTAAGCTTGGGATTCCATTGGGAGCTGACGATTGTCAATCCATACATCGTCTCAATCGTGCAAAGATACTCTACTTATCAATCTGTCCATTAATGCAAGCATAGATATCGCACCTGAGGCTGTATAGACTTTGAGCAGACGGGTCGACAAAGAGTACTTTAGCTTCTATAGACATACGGCGATAGGAAATGTTCTTGTATAACTGCCGTTTAAAGGTATAATAGTACAGTTTATCTACATTAAATATGATAACGAGTTTGTATACAGCTGCATCTCGAAAACGTAGTCTTGTTTTTAGGCATGAAACATAACGAAGTAGACAATTGTCTTCTGTTTATGCGTTGACTGATTCTGCCTAAACACGTCAAATAACTGTCGGCGTCCTTGTCTTGCATAAACACTATACGGGCAGATCAATTTTTAAGGAACGCTGTCATTATGTAATGAGAATTTCTGATATAATCATCGATTTTGATTGCGGTAAAGGTGACAATATTTCTCTATGAAGATAAATCATTTATTGAATTACGATAAGAGCGTGCATTTCTTGCCCCCATAATATGAAGTTATCTGCAAACCTAAAAAAGCGTTCTTAACGTAATACTTCATTAACGTGAAGTTTAGTACATGGGAAGATATTAATCCTCATGTTGTATTTCAAGTGATTCTCACTGCGCTACGATGAATATTCATTAGATCATAATGTTTGAGATGAAATATCTAGCTGTGAATGCAGCAATAAAAGCAAGTGTATTTGTCGTTCAAGATTAGATATGACGTTACAAGGCTTGACGAGAGAGGAAGAAAAGTTACCTACATGTTAAGGAACAAGCCTAGAAGTTAGAATTCTGATTCAACGGAAGGTCTCAGTCCCAAACCATCAGCAAATAGACTTAACTGTTCAGCAATATTACAGGGGGAGGGATAGGGAAGAGGTTAGCGCGTTGCACTTCGGATCAAGAGGTCAGAGATTCGAATCCCGCCATGGGCTGTGCATCTTTTGAGAACTACATGCAGAAAGGTTTGGATGCAAGGCTACACTGAAATTCAGCGAAGTACCAATCATGGTTCGCTAGTTCCAGCAATGTACGCTGGTTTCACAGCAATGCATAGGCACAATAATGTTGCGGGCTTTTCCCAGCAAAAATACTAGATGTCGTGATATTGGTTAGATACTCATGCAAGCGGTATTAAACCCCAAATCACCTCATCTATCCTTTCAGTGGGGAAATGTTTCCATGGACGTTTTGTTAATCGATTTGTAAAAGAGTACAGAGAAACGTACCTACTATTTTTTTCCATTAGAACAATTATTTCTAGAAGACTGTTTACCCAGCCTTCCTATCTTCCCCACGGTTAATTAGAATAGATATTGTACATTATGTACATATTTTATGTATTTCAAAGCATTGTTCCTCTAACTGGCGCAACCAAGAACAGTACAGTCTACTTATATCTTGTTTGCCACTTCTGAGTCAATTTTCTTTCGGAGCAGATTACATAAAATCGAATTTCATAGGCATAATAGTGTTTCAGGATTTTACCCAGCAAAAAATACTATGATTTGATATATGTGAAATACTTTTTAAAGCAGCGCAAAATTCCAAATCACCTCACCTAAACTTTCAGAGGGAAAACTTACCTGTGGACGTTTTGTTTATAGATTTATCAAGAAATACATAAATGAACGAGGGTAATCCCAAGAGTTTCCGGCCTGAATATGTAAACATGCCTGAAACGCAACCATACTGTGCGTGCATGAAGAACCTTCATTGATTTGTAAATGGCATGAAAATCACGAGATGCATACTCTTCAATTGCATATAATAGCCTGACATTCAAAGGTACCCTCACATCTTTTACCGAAATGGAGAAAAGTGAATGTAGGGCTGTTATCAAACATCTGAGTTTAAAAAACTACACTCAAAAGGAAATTAATGGGGATATGTTACAAACATTAGGTGACTCTGCTCCTTCATATAGCACCATTAAACATTTGTGTGCTTAATTAAAACGGGGTAGAGTAAGCACTAAAGACGAGCTCCGTGCTGGTCGTCCATCGTATGTCACTGAGGTGACAACATTGAGGCTGTTTTTGACACAATTATGCAAGTCAGGTGAGTGACTATCAGATACTAAGCGGATACTCACCGAGATGAAATCGAGGGTTTTATTCCTTACACCCCTTGGGAAGTTATTTCCTTTGTTTTATTTGAAGGTTATATGCCATAACCACCATGTGCGCAGGTTGGTTATCTCATAACTACCATGGTCGGTTATGAGTGAGTACATGAGTTGAGGTTTAACATGTTTTTCTAACAACATTTCAGATATTAAACACCTGTCGGTTATGAGATGTTCATTGTGAACAAACAAATTTACTTGTAAAATTTTGTATTTTCAACAAGCTAGAAATTTAAGATTTATAAAGGGCGTAAGTGGGATTCGAACCCAGGACCTCTGTATTGTCAAGCAACACCTCTTCCAATTGAGCTAACGAGGATCCATGTCAGCTGAGGTACTTTTTGTTGTGTCATGTCTACACTGATTTCCCCCTGTATACATATATATATAGGTAATAGGTTTTATATATTTTTAATGTAAAGGGGCTAGTTTTTAGCTTTAAAATCTAAAGCAGGAGTGTATTGTAAATATTCTATGTGACTCTTTCGGTCAGAAAACATAAACCCGCAAAGTGTTAAAATATAACGTTTATAAATGCAATATATATGAATAATTTAGTTTAAAATTATTTTAAGAATGTTCCGCGGGAGTGTAAGCCAAATAATGACTTGATTGCCTCGCGTTATGGCAATAAACTCGGCTCGGGCTACGCCCTCGCGAGTTTATTTGCCATAACCGCTCGGCACCAGGTCATTATTTACTACGTAATTCCCGATGATAAGGTATCTAAACGACTTACACCACGTGGATTTGTTTATTGAAAGGTATTTTCTAACAATTAGGATCAATTTAAATAGTCTTAAATTGAAACGTTCCACATAACCTCCCTAGGTTATTTCACATAACTCCCTAGGGTATTTGGGCATAACCTTTCCGTATGGCATCTGATCAATCTATTAGCACATCATTTTCATATTTTGCTTTAAATATCAATTAGATGTAATGATAATCCAAGAATATGAATTACAAAACATCATCTTTTCTCATACTGAATGTTTCACAGATTTCGATATCTCAATTGTGTTTCATCACTTAATCGCAAAATACATGTCCCACGGTTTTGTACTGGGCAAAAATTATTACCTCTTGGTTCAGTTCAACATATGTTATTGCACATGTGACAGGGCATATTTATTATAATGCCTATCATCGATTCAATTTCTTCATTTTCATTATATGTTAAATGTTCATATGTTTACTGTTGTATTTGTTTGCCGTCGAACGCCACCCCTATACATTTTTCACCTTTACTTCTTCAGTCTCTGGAGCCCTGTCAACAGGGATCTCCCTTCACTTCTATTCTATTTTTAGCTCTGTTGCCTACTTCCTGGGCTTTCCTTGTTCTATTAATAGGTCACATCAAAGGTTTCCTTTGATGTTACCTGTATTCTAATTGGCTATTGTAGTCCTCTGTACTCACTTCCTCCACCTACCTGATTTCCACCTCACTCCAATTTCTGTTGCTGAGGTGGAAACATCATTTTCCATTTACAGGTATGGTGATTTTCTAATCTGTTTCCATCTGCCTCATTACTTTATAAAACTCTTTCATAAGGTGCATTATGTCTTATTAAGGATAATTAAAAATTACTAAAGATAATATTTAATATGTAAATTATAATTTAATCCAAGAAACTAGTAACAAAAACTTAGTAAATTAAACATGGCCATGCCATGTGCTTTTAATAAAGTGCAATATTTCTATCTTGTACCATTGATATGAATTAAGTATATTATATAACCTGCAATATGAATGTGATATTTAAACCAAATGAAATATACTGTTGAAATTATTATTTATTTGAGTGTAAATTTTATGACTCCAATTTCTGTTGCTGAGGTGGAAACATTATTTTCCATTTACAGATAAATACCTCAGCAACAGATTCATCAATTCATCCGCAATAAATCATCAAATCACCACCTCATCTTTGTTGTCTCGTCTTGACCAAGCGGCCCAGTGCCGAACGAGTAGACACCCGGCCACAAATTGGCGCCCAACGTGGGGCCGCTAGCGTCAAGACGATCATCCCTCATCCTGCATATCTCATCTGGAGTGCCCTCATAGGATCTTCGAGGAAATACTGTGATACCTTGTGACTTTTTTTTTATTCATTCATATTGTGCATTCATGGACCATACTGTTTTCAATTTCATGGAGTCATTGGATGTGTCGGAAACTTGAATAAAGTAAGTACATATATGAACTGTGATAGGAGGAGACATTTTTGTACTTACATGCTGACAACAACTTGCTGTCAAATCTTACCGGCACACATGAACTTTATACCAAGTGTTATGAACTTATTGAACCTTGGTCTCATCTGATCACCATGACCCATATACCATGAATTGTATGAACTTTCATATATATTGTTGTGAACTCTTATCACCAAATTATTGATGATTCATATTGTCATATAATCATATTTGAATGAACTTATCATATTGTTATTATTGAATGAATTTGTCACATTGATCATACAACTTGAATTGATGTCATCCTAAAAATAAAAAATAAAAAAATAAAAATATCATCTGAATCATGATTTGTTTCATTTAAACACTGTTATCATCCAAAATACTATTTACATAAGATTTCTATTTCTACAACTTTAAGCAAATTCTATTTTTACATTACATTTATATATATTTACAAATTTCTAAATTTGATAGTGTAATTGTGATTTTCATTTTCTCATTGATTTTATTCTTATCAAGTAAATAATAGTAATATTATAGGGTAACAATAATAATAATATCACATTTATGAGGTGATTTGTAATTGCAGTTTAATTAATATTCTCTTTTATCAATAACATTTATTCATTATCGTAGGGTAAATTTAGTGCACCTTATTCTGATTCTGATTTCCCGTACCTCTTCTATCGGCGTTCCCGCTTATTTTTCGCATTCTCAGTTGCCTTCTCAGTCTCGTCGCTGGAGACTCTCCCATTCCTTAGTTCTCTCGCTCGAGATTTTTTCCTCGCATTTAAAAAATATCATCGCGTCTCGTCCTGTGTTGTCTTGTTTCTTTCATCATTTGACAATCCATATTTTAATAACATAATCATATTTCAATTTCAGCTTGTTTGAATTATGGTTTCAGTTGACAGTTTGTAAGTCGACTTCTCCGAAATCGTTAAGTGTTTATCCTGGTATTTTGGGTTTGCTGCTTGACAGTTGTTGTTAATAGGTTCTTGTCAGTCTAAGTTAATCATCTCAGTTCTTGATTGTCAGTTTTCTGAAAAGCTTGTTTACATAACATACTTCCGTACACTTCCAAATATTCATAAATTTTGCAATCACATAGTTTAGTGTTACTATGGGTTACACTTGCATATCACAACAGTTTAACATTTAAAATGTTTTGTTGAGATAATATTACATTAATACTTTTAAGTTAACTTTTGCCATTTATACATTCATAGCTCACATCTTACTGAATGCATTTCATAAATTACATGACAATAATTATGCACACTTATACATAATTATGTTTATATTCTGTTGTTGACATCCTGTTGTTGACATTCTGATTTGACATTCTATTGTAGAAATTCTCTTTGCATTTGTCATAGATACTTCCTTCTTGACATCTTGGCTACACTCTAAGATTGACATAATGTAACATCAAATTGTTGACATCGTGTAAACATTACTTGCTGCTGTTTTCTTCTCAATTATATACATGTGACATCCCTTGACACACTCTTGTTTGGAGCACATCCTTATATATCACACTACCCCTGAACAGCTACATAATTTAATTACTGTTTACTCTTGTTCACTTTTCTTCTTGCAGTTCACATAGCTGTGTCCAGTTACTACTCGCCTACACATCATATCTGTTTAACATTATTTGACTTAACTTGGTTATAAAAAAATTACTGTACTTTGCAGATACCTTAAGCCTTATTATAACCTATTGACATTTCCCTGTATTGACTTATGACATTCTGATAGATTTCATTCATCTTATCTTTGTCAAAATTATACATTGAAATTACATGCATCTCATCTTGTATCCTTTTCGGAGGAGTTACATTGTTCAAACCTTTTGATAACATTTGCTATTTCTAGATTTAGTTAGTAATGTTATAAATTGTTGAATCTTAACTTGTGAGATTCTTTTTGCCTTTGGTTAGGGTACACTTGCATACTTTCATCAATTACATCTTGTTGACACTTCGTGTGAAACACTAGATTCTGTACACTACATTTGTACACTGGCTTTCACATTAGACCTATTACACTTGACATAGTTTTTTATACACTTTCACGATGGCTGAACACAATCTTCAGCGTGTGGATCCAGACATTGTTGGGGCTATGGAATGCCTACAGCAACTTCCTATGTCTGTCCGCACCGGGGTTCTTAGTCGGCTGGCAGATGGCATAAACGACCAGTTGCAAAACACTTACTGCATTAGTGCTGAAGGTGGTCCTCCAATGAATGTGACTCATTCTATTCCACCGCCCCCTCCAGCCTACACTAACACACCTCTGCCACGTCGATCCCCCCATTCCTCTACCATTCCTTCCGGAACTGATAGAGTTTCACCACAGGTGGGGAGGACTCACTGCTGAATAGACCTAGGTCATCACCCAGGTTGCAGGAGACTCCTCTTCCCCAATATTTTCAGCCTCATATGACATCAACACCATACACGAATCCTTCGGAGGGTTGGCCTCATCCCCCTCCACCAACTCCAACACCTTTCCACTACTCATCACAGCACAGGTTCCATCCTCATGCACCTAGCCAAACAACTTATATGCCCATCTTTAATTCACCGAGTCCCAAAATTTCTTCTTTCTCTGGGAATGGGAATAAGGGTGAGGCTAGGTACATATCTCAGGACCATAAGCAAAACCTGTCGTGGTATGTCAGCAACTTCTTGACGAGTATCGCGCAGACCCAGAATCATTTTTCGCTCATGTCGTTACTCAAGATGAAACCTGGGTTCATCATTTTGATCCTGAGACAAAATGCCAAAGCATGCAATGGAAACACAGCACATCACCCACCCCTAAAAAGATCACATCTTGTTCCTCCAGTCGGAAGATGGGTTTTCTGGGACTCCAAGGGTGTAATAATGATGAATTATTTAAAGAAAGGTTCTACAATCAATGGCACTTATTACGCGAATGAACTACAACATTACGAGAATTACGAGAAAAAATTCCAAGAGAAATGAAGGGGTAAACAAAAGGTGTTTGGCTTTTGCAGGACCGCCCAAATTGCAGTCAGTGAAGCACAGAATTGTAGCTTCAGGATTCTCCGCAACCCTGCCTTCTTTCTCTTCCCTCGACTGAAAACTGAGCTCCGTGGCCAAAGGTTTGATACTGACGATGACGTCATTGCTGCAGTAGAGCAGTTTTTGGGGCCTCGTTATAATAACTGGTTTTCAGATGGGTTGCAGATGTTACAAAAACGCTGGAGCAAATGCAAAGGGGGTAAAGGGGGATTATGTCGAAAAATAAGTCATACAAATTTGAATGTTTCTTTGATTTTGATGGACAGGTTGGAAATTTTTGGGACACCCCTCTTAACTACTTTTTGCCCATTGGAACAATTCTACTGAACTTGTTACCCAGCCTTCCTATCTTCCCGACAGTTAATTAGAATAAACAATGTTCATTGTTTAACCAATTTTATGACTGTTCGGATTTAGTCATTATGTGTTAGCAATTTTATCTTTGAATTTTGATCAATAGGATTCTCTCATAAAGTTAATCATGTACATATAAATAGACATCATTCATATTAGTTTTAAATATATACAGTTCTCACTTTTGCATTCGTATGTAAATATATACTTACAGTACTGTGCAACCGTCTAAATGAATGATGTCTCTGTCGTTTGATAATTGGAAATGTTGGAATGACGTGATATAAAATAAACCTTTGAAACTGATGTGGTAGATGGGTTTGTCTGATCGACATATATGGCTGCGCATCCGGTTGCGCATGGGACAGGGCAAGACGTGTGTGTGAGCGCTCTCTCCCACGAATATCCAATGGACTATAAAATGACTGAAAACTGAAAACTGCCCTTTCATAGGAACAGAAAACGCGAAGATAAACCTGTCCTACCAAAACAGAGTGAGTAAAACACACTTTGGAGACATTTTAAACATCCCATTTAAGCAAAATGTCACATCAGTCAAACTCAAAATCAGGAGTTAACACGCGGTCGTCGTCTAATCCAAATATTGAAGACTTCCTTATAAGTATGGAAAAAAGACTTTCGGATAAAATTGACAATGGAAACAGGGAACTGAATAAGGCAATTAATGACTTGAAAACCGACATGTGTACCATCTCGAAACGTGTTGATGACGTGGAAGGTATGGCCGCCATTCATGAAAATGAAGTTAAAGATTTGAAATCCGAAATTGAAACACTGAAGTCTAGACTTAGTGAGCAGACAATTACTTTTGAAAGGAAGTTACTCCAAGAAGAAATCCATGACCGAAAGCCTAATCTTCTTTTCTATGGAATTCAGGAAAATGTTAATGAAGATCCAGAAAAAGTTTTGCGTGACATGTTTGCCAATGATCTGAAGTTTTCGGACAACACCATTGACAATATCTACTTTAAAGCCATCCATAGACTCCCAAGAAAACCATTTCCTGGTGACCCCACCCCCGATGCTCCCTCCCCGATCATAGCCAGCTTTTTGAGCATGTCAGATAGAGATATGGTGTTAAGGTCATCAAAAAATCTTAAAGGCAAACGAATGTCCATTCGGACTGATTTGCCAGGGAAACTTAAGAAACAACGCGCCATCCTCTATCGGAAATCCAGATTGTTATATCAAGAGGAAAAGCTTCAGACTCGTGTGCGACAGATCGGTGTGGATCACGTTCTTGAGACAAGAGCAAATAGTGTGTCATCGTGGGTGAGCCGCATTAGATTAACTGGTGATATGAACCCTCCGTACGAGATATGACTGTGATATATGTGGGTAAGATGAACTTATGAAGAAACAGACGTTGAAATTCAAATAAGGACACCTTGTTTACACTTGACTCTAAGTTATTGCGTTTTCTAACTTACCATTATAGACGTGTTTATTATATCATGTAACCATACCTGAAGTGAATGCTATCGTCCATAAATGTAATGTTCATTAAAATATAAATGATCTTTTACAAGTTGATGCTCCAAATACTTACTGGATTTAATTCCATTGTTTGACTTTATAAATTAGAAACTTTAAGTGACAGTGCAACTGGTTACTGAAAATTTACTTATAACACGTGTTCAATACTATATCACAACATTGATGTAAGATTAGAACGATATCTATATGCATACGTAAACTTTTTTGAAATTTAGATGTGAAATAAGTACACGTATCTGCTATGCATAGATATGTATAAGGATCTACGTGGAATATAAATAATTCTGGTTATTGTGTCATTTAGATAATAATTGATACAAAAAATACATACATATTATAGCAAAATTTTCAGAAACTACGATATCACTGCATAGTTGTAATGTTCTTACCTTATAAACGAATTATCCTAACGACACTTTCCACATAATATTGAAATCCTATGAATCGAGAAGTCATAACAACATATATCTTCATTATTCCTCAATCGTGAGCCATTCCAATCATGTACATATAAATAGACATCATTCATATTAGTTTTAAATATATACAGTTCTCACTTTTGCATTCGTATGTAAATCTATACTTACAGTACTGTGCAACCGTCTAAATGAATGAATGATGTCTCTGTCGTTTGATAACAATAAACAATAAACTAAACCGCAAAAAGGTATTTAATTTCTTAAAACAGAAAAAAGGCAATATTTACTGCTAACAAGATTTACACTTTACCTCCGACCAAATTCAGAAGATAAAAGAACAATGGGGTTATAATGAATGCTTTGTAAGTTGCTTTAGAAGTAATGCCCGAGGAACTGCTATATTATTTAATAACAACTTTGAGTTTAAACTACTAGAAAGTAATATAGATGATTCCGGGAATTATGTTGCCCTCAAGATTCTAGTAAATGAAATAACATATACTGTTATCAGCTTGTATGGACCTAACGAGGACAGTCCAGACTTCTTTCAGACAATCATGGACATAGTTACGAATTATGATAGTGATGAAATATGTATATGTGGGGACTGGAATCTTATTCAAAACAAACTATTAGACACTTACAATTATAAACGCGTTAACAACCCCAACGCAAGAAATAAAGTACTTGAAATGATTGATAAATTTGATTTAAAAGATCCTTGGCGTGAACATAACTATGACTCAAGACGTTTCACCTGGCGGCAACCTAACCTCCTCAAACAAGCTCGACTTGATTTCTTTCTGATTTCCCATGGGCTGCTATCCTCTGTCAATAATAGCGATATCCTTCCAAGCCTTAACTCTGATCATTCACTTATCTCCCTTTCCATACCTTGTTCCACCTTAGCAAGGGGGAAAGGCTTTTGGAAATTTAATAATTAAGAGATAGAAAGTACGTGAAACTTGTAAAAGATACAATCACATCAACGCTAGAACAATATAAAACCTCAGAAACTGAACCACAAAAATACTCAATTGATGATCAACTACTTTGGGAAACTTTGCTTCTTATGATCAGGGGTAAAACAATATACTATTCATCAACTAAAAAGAAAATTACAAATGAAAGAGAGAAGAAACTAGAATCTCGACTAAGAGAATTAGAAGAGCAGCTAGACTTGAATGATGATAAGGACACAAAGCAAAATTTGCTTGAAGAAATAAATGTTCTAAAAAATGATCTAACTGAAATTGCCGATCATAAAATAAACGGAATAATCATGAGATCTAAAGCTAATTGGATCGAAAAGGGAGAAAAACCAACCAAATACTTCTTAAAGCTAGAATCTAGAAACTTTTTAAACAAGTCAATTAGTGTTTTAGAAAAAAACGATGGAACGGTTATTACAGAAAGTAAAGATTTGGTTCATGAAACGAAACTGTTTTATGAAAAATTATATACCGCACAGGACCATTCCGACGTTAATCTGGCCGAAATGTTTAAAAATAACAACTTCAAGGTTTTAAATGAATCAGACCGATATAGCCTTGAAGGGGAACTAATAATGAGTGAGTTATCGTTCTCACTTAAAAACATGAAAAATGAAAAAAGTGCGGGGCCCGATGGTTTTACTACCGAATTTTTCAAATTCTTTTGGAAAGACTTAGGACAATATCTCCTTAATTCACTAAACTTTGGTTATGAAAACGGTAATTTGTCAATCTCTCAAAAGCAGGGATTGATAACATGTATTCCAAAAGATAATAAACCAAAGAAATTTTTGAAAAACTGGCGACCAATCTCTTTACTAAATACCTCATATAAAATTGGTGCCGCAGCAATTGCAAACAGAATTAAAAAGATCTTACCCATTGAAGATCAAAAAGGATTTATCACAGGAAGATACATTGGAGAAGTAACGAGACTAATATATGATCTAATGGAACATACCGAATCTTGTCAGATACCAGGATTACTTTTACTCATTGACTTCGAAAAGGCCTTCGATTCAGTAGACAGAAATTATCTAAGCAAAGTCTTAAAGTTTTTCAATTTTGGACCGAGTATTTCACATTGGATAGAAACATTCTATAATGATATTGAATCAAGAGTCCTTGTTAATGGATTCGCGTCAACTCCCTTTAAATTTGGTCGAGGATGCCGCCAGGGGGACCCACTAGCGCCTTACATCTTTCTACTATGTGTAGAAATCTTGGGTATCATGGTACGAAATAACCAAAACATAAAGGGAATCAAAATTGGCAATATAGAATATCTTCTTTCGCAATTTGCAGACGATACTACTCTTACATTAGATGGATCTGAAAAGAGTCTCTATGCAGCTTTGAATACTTTAGAACGTTTTGCACGCTTTTCAGGACTGAAAGTCAATATCGATAAAACAAAACTGATATGGATTGGCTCAAAAAAGAGATCCCGATATAAAATGTGTAAAGAATGGCATTTTGACTGGTCACCAACAAAGTTCACTCTTCTAGGCATACATTTTGATATTGACCTAGATAATATGGTTGATAATAACTACAACGAAAAACTCTCCCAGATTGACAGGCAAGTGAACATTTGGTCAGCTCGTACATTAACCCCCTATGGCAGAAATACTGTTCTCAAATCACTTCTACTACCGAAGCTTAACCATCTATTCTCGTCTTTGTCAAATCCAAGTAAATGCATCATTGAAAAATTGCAAAAAAAATGTTTTAATTTCATATGGAAAAATAAACCAGATAAAGTTAAGAGATGTGGTGGTGCTTAACCCAGAACATGGGGGTATAAAAGTTCCAAATATTAGAAAAATCATATCATCACAAAAACTAAAATGGATAAAACGAATAGACAGTAATGACCTTAAATGGACATATCTATTTAAAGATAAACTGAAAATGAAAACTCCTTTTTTTATTACAGATAGTGGCTTCATTCAAAATGAGATAGTACCTTACTTCTCAAACGCCTTTTGGAGAGACGTACTCATAGATTGGTCATATTTTATAACAATGAGTAAAAAAGAAATTGTAAGTGAACATGATATACAATCACAATGTTTATGGAATAACGACAATATCTTTATAGGCAGAAAAACATTTTTCTATTATGAGTGGTATAAAAAAGGTGTTGTTTTTGTGAATGATATGCTAGATGAAGAAGGCAGACTGTTAACATGTGAAGAATTTTCCAATACATTTTCGATAAAAACTAACTTTTTAACATACGAATCGGTGAAAAGAGCCATAATGACCTACAACCGATCACTTAACATAAACAAATTTAATAGAAAACTTATTGGCCCTATTTACCCATTTAACAAGTTGAAAATTGATACCATAATTGGCGGTAAAATGTTAAATGCCTTTCTCCTCAACTCAAAATTTGTTCGTCTTCCAAGTTACTCAAAATGGGAAAAAATTCTACAAAGTGAGTTTACTGAAAATGACTGGAAAGTTTTCAATATTATTGCAAATAAATGTTCGAGAAGCACAGATCTAAAATGGTTGCAATATAAAATTATTCATAATATTCTACCAACAAGAAAATTTCTTTATAGAATTGGATATACATCCTCGCCACTTTGTCCATTCTGTCAAACAGAAATAGAAACAATCAACCATATGTTTTGGGAATGTGAACCTATTTTCAGATTATGGAAAGAAATAGAATCATGGCTAAATTCTGATCAATTGAAATTAGAATTCACAAATAAAACTATCATTTTAGGAATGAAGGGTAAAAACAATAATCCTATAAATGCAATCATTTTATTAGTCAAACAGTGTATATACAGATGCAGTATTAATGGTTTTAAACCAAATTTGAAATACCTTAAAACGGAAATTGTACGTTATTACGATTTATCAAGATTTGTTTTTTTGTCAACTTCAACAGAAGAAATGTTTTTTCGATATTGGTCAACTTTACATTTATTACTTGGTAGATAGTCTTGTTTTGTTAGCAAAATGAATTGAAGGAGCCAAATGTGGATTTGTGTATATGTTTTTGTTTATCTCGTTTTCCTTATACAATGTTATTTTGCTTGTATCACAAAATATGGAAAATAAAAAAAAATAAAAAAATATATGGCTGATGCTTTAAACAGATCTGATAGTTCTTTAAAGTTAACTTGATGTTGGCTTGCATTTAAACCACGTTTGAAAGGTCAATTCCTTATCATATACTCAGACATCATATTCGATGTTCAATCAGTAACATGATACACACAACTGGAAAATGTAACGTAAGTAGAGGTTATAAATTCATGGCCTGCAGAAGCATGACTCTTGATTAAATCTAAAAACAGAAACACCGTAAGAGATATTGGTTACTTATTATCAGATGTTTACTTATTTCACTTAAATGACAATATATGAAGGTATTTAGTCACTAAACAGAGCTTAAAGATTCATACTGGAATTTGATCAGATTAATTGCAATCGTACAATTTAGGCATAGGCGCACAACATAGAACACAACGCAGTATGCTAACTGTGAAATCAAAGCATTATATTTGACACGACGTCGGAATGTAACAGTGATATTTTTTCCGAGGGGCATCTTATGAAATATGACCCTCGATATGATCGCCCTGAGTAGGTGATAAAACTGTAAATTATTTCACAGGGAGATGAATGATGTTCAATGTTTCTAGTGATAAAGTGGCATATATGTCCCTACTATTGACTGACAAATAGCCTGATCAATTAATTGGAACATTTATGTTTCAAAGACAGCATTAAGCTTAGCAGTTTCTTCTGAACTCTGAGGCCAACGTACTGAACCGTCGACCTCAACAAGGTATCAAGCCTTGTTAATTGTCTTTCTTTCGAATGGTCAGCAGAGCAACATCATCATACGAAACTATTTCAAATGGATTTTTCTTATTATCACCTGAATACATCTCAGGAAAACGATAATAAAAGAAATCAACAAGTTAACTGGCAATATGACAAATATATTTTAAATAAACATTTCAAGACATGTTCCTGCATCAAAGTATACAGTCAGTAATCAGCTGCGATACTGATGTTGTTCTTAAGAATAATATTGTCAGTATACTCATATGAATGATTGAAATGGAAATCTGAATTCACTTAGTGATAGTGTGATGAAAACATGCGCAAGGAAACGGTAATAATATTGTTTTTTGATTATGTAAGTTATCCTTTTTCTCGTAATCGCTCTAAATGTATAGATGCATTTATCCCGATCAGATGCGGACGGAAAGAATACAATACAATAACGGAGTTAACAAGTTTTCCTGCTCTAAGTCTTCTCTAAGAATTATTCTACTTGTATTATTTCCTGTTTTTTCTGACTTAGATATAAAGATATAACTTTTTATGTTAAATGTGTTTCATCATGCTAAATGTCCTTTTCCTTGAGTGATGTTTGCATGTTAATTGTCATTAGAAGTATTATTGCTTTGGTGCTGTTGAACCATAAAAGAATGGAACAGAATATTACGCTGTGGCAATTACGACTCGATTTTGAACTTTATTAAGTGCTTCTTGGCATCTTTATAATTCATACAGCAAACTTAAATTTAAAGTTTTGAGTCAGAGGAGGAATATAAAAACCGTGTATGTAAATTGGAGTTAAATCCTACACGATGTCATCCGCGTGATTGAGTACCTTATGTGGGTGTTGAGTTTCGCGTGTTACCGTTACCCTAAGAGCTACGTCAACAGATCATTATAATTCCAAACAGGTGCAACCAAGTCAAACAGGTAAAAAGTTCAAACTTCTGCTGTCAAACTTCAACTTAATTTTAAATTTGATTTTCATGATAAAGGCAAACCATTGATCAACCTGAGCGGAACACGGAACAAATTTGTGACCGGATTTAACACTGCACCTCCTGCACATTGTACTCAATCCATATACCTGTACAAACGGGTAACTGAAACTAGATTTACGGACCTTTATGGTCCCGAAGTTCCAAGGAGCTGCCTTGAATCGATATTTATCATTAATATTGTTATTTTTATTCCTAGATACTATCTTGAACTCAAGGGATTTTCCATTCGGGTTGTGCAGCTGTTGCATAATACGAGTCGTCTCATTGGCTGATTAGAGAGCTAGCGATACGAGGCTTTTGGCTTGAAAGAGGTCATGGTATTAGGAAGGAACGAGAGTGGATTCATACAGTCATTTCATTAAAGCCCAATTCACAATACGTACGATCGACTACGGTCGCTGTACGAAAATGTCGTGTAGTCATCGTGTTGTTATTGTGATATTATTGTGCTTTTATTGTGTGGTTACCGCACAGTGATTGGGCTGATCGTGCTATTTTTCCAACACGATTCGTTCAAATCGCACACGTTTGGTTATTGTGTTGATCGTGCTGCAGCTTAGGACACGATGACAGCACAACAACAAGCACGATCGATACACGTCCCTCTTGCAATCGTACTATTATCGTAGTCATGTTAAATTAACCCTTATAGTGATAAATCTAGGACCACGGTGACAGCTCGTACAGAACACGGAGTCACGCGATTAGTGTAGGATCAGGATAAAATCGTTACACGATATTGGATTGAACTTGCACCAACAAGGGCGTTTCCCATCAAAACGTTTTTATCACGTGTACTTTGCGTGGCTTACTTACAATCAGCAGGTCAGCACAAACGATGGTAAGGTATTGATGGTAAGCGATGGAGACGAGCGAATCGCCGACAATTCTCAATCAGTACGTACATACGGACTGTTTTGTCCAGTTGTATCTCCGTGTTTAATTCCTACACAACCAATGTTCTAATACAAGCTTTTCTCGGGCTTCAAGCAGGTTAGCCTAACGGCAAAATATTGCAACATAGACTTCAATGCAATATTTCATCAAATGGAAACACTGCATGCATATTTTCGTCACACAAGCCTATGAAAGATGCTATGCTGTTTCATTCAGACTCAAAATGCAAGGAGCATTTCAATGTAATATATTTGAGTGCTTTTACGTTTATTAGATCTTCGAAATGATATTCTGTGCAAATGCAAAGTTTAAAGATGCATAAATTGGCAATAGTGTGAAAACTAACAATTGATTTTCTACATGAAAGTATACCTTTAGATGATAGGTCACAAATCACTGCGACAAGATTTTGATTCAAGGTATTATAAAATGCATCAAGAATAAATCACAAGCAAAATAATGTGGTCGCCCATCTAAGGTATGGTAGACATATAAAACCGTATATTGCAAATGCGTACTTATAAGACATATTAGAAAAATGAGTGTTTAAGATCTTCATGCTATTCTGAAGATTATGTGCATAGTACGCAATCATACGTAAATTCAAATAAGTAAATAGAAATCAACTCCCAAACATATTAGACGAAGAAATAGTCACTTCACTGGCAAGAGGAGTATAATGTTTACTTTGGTTTGTTCTCTGCTGGAATGAATCGCTGTTCTTGTTATCATTGAGAAATTAAACTGAATCATTTTGTACAAAGCACTTAATAATGATAACAATGTGATACCTATATTTTGCTGGACTCACACGACTCTGCTCTCGAATGCTCTCTCAGGCAAATGTTTAGAGTATTTACTATAGACTCACTTTTTTGTAATGACTACAATTCATGACCTATAATTTGAAAATTGTAATTTCGGTGCTCAATATTTATATACAGCTGCATATCAAAAGTCTGTTCACTTACCACTGTATCGTAGCGCAAATATCATTTAGTTTTAGTTTTGTAAAGACGTCAAAAGAATAACTAATCTATGATGAAAATATCAGCACAGTCACATTGTCAAACATAACTTGTGTTTAAACCAATTGATCCCTTTAAATGAATTTTGTATCGAAAAATTGAATTAATGTTTTCGGAATTATGACCCCTGGTCACCTTTATAACCTGCCAAACTGCTATTGTTAACTGGTGGGTGATATTCTGTGTACGTTGAACTACAACGAATATTCATTTCTGTATCGTAAATTCAACATTATCTCGTCCTTTTTCGTATAGCTATGATGCCTCAAAGAAAATAAAATAAAAAAATAACTTGATACAGCACTTTCGAAAATGTAGCATGTAGAAATGAGGATGTTTCATAATTTGGTAGGAAGCGAATCATTATGTCCTCAATTATCGATCGCCTTAGAAAGTGTCCCGATGTCAAGGTGTAAACTTCCTTAGGTGCTGGAAATTCAACTGCTTTGAATCAGAGGGAATGCCTGTGAAACACCATCGGCTGAAGATGAGAGGAAAAACTCCGGAAGATTGTCCGAAGATAATGTTAGAATTAGTAATATATGCCATAATGTCTTTATCGTAATGACATTATACTTCATAGCTGCGATGCATTACAGGATGAATATCCATTCTAGATTTATCATTAAAAGCAATGGTTAACCTTTTTTCCCTTTGCATGATTTTTTTTTAAATCGTGCATTATTGTTACACCAATCGTGATTGCATCGTGAACGCATTGTGTTACGTTTGTGTTCATTGAGCTCTGACCGTGTTAGAATCGTGATCTTTCGTGCAATGATTGTACCCACGTCGTGTACCTCACGTACAGAAACCGTCTTCACATAACAGATCGTTAAAACCACAATACGATACCAGTACGATCGAATCGTAATGTTACCGTAGTACAAACGTGCGTAGTGTGAATTTGGCTTTACTCTGATTTAGCAGGATGAATGTTCAAGGGTTACGCATTTCTTGTTGATTTATAAAGAAGTGATGGATTGAGCAGTTAAATATCAAAATTATCAATCAACATATAAAAGAACGTGAGAGATTCTGTAAGGGATAAAAATGAATTATCAGAATCTTTTGATTTACAAATCGGTGTCAGACAAGGCTGTGTATTTGGTCCATTTTATTCTCCTTTTCTTTTAATGAATGAGCACTACTGCAAATAGAAAACAATTGCTAAAATGGTATCCAGCTACAGCCGGATGTGTTCCAAATTTTCCTTTAACTATTCGCACATGGCAATGCTCTTGTAATATCTAGGCATAATCACCCTATGACGCACGTCGTATCGTGCTAGATCGAGAGGACTCAACTCACGTTGAATTCTCACTGTCGGTAATTGACAGTGATTTTTATTGCATTTATCCCCAGTCATTAGATGGTGGGACATGATACCATTTTAATTGATTTTTAAAAACTCATAATCGTCTGTGTACACTCAAATCCCTTTCCATTTTCCTGATAATAACATGTCTTCAGACATCATTTTGTCAGAGCCATTGCTTCGGCAGTACCGTCCATGGATGCAGCCATATTTGTGATGATGACGTCATGAGTTTACGTGTACACACTCGTTGATAAAATTACTTTTGCAAGTTCTTTCTTTTTAAAGTCGAATATATATTTCAGTGTTAATATCTGTTTTCACGAAGTTCTTCATTGCTGAACATTAACATAATGATAAATAAATATATTTTGTTTATTTCCTGTTAACAAATTACGTCATAATGTTTGTGACGTAGGTTGAATGATTTTGACACTTCAATTTCTATTGCTGGTCTCCAGAAGCAATTAAATGAAGTAGAAAGTTATTGTGAACGTGTATGTGAAGAAAACTTAGGTACTTACTTTCAAGAAAGGGGGTAAATTGTCGCGTCATGAAAATCGGTACGTTACGGGTAACCTGATATTATTAGCAACCTCGTATAAGTACCTACATATTTATTTCATAAATCATCTTTCCTGGTCAACCCATGTAAAATACCAATCTGCCCAAGTACAGAAAGTATCTAAAGGGATTATGAACAATCAAAAAAGTACTTGGAAACTTGAATCTTGAATCTTATGTAGAATATTGATGTAAGCATTAGTTAAATTCCATTAAACGGGCTGAAGTTATGGGTTATTGGAAAATAGAAATTAGATCAAATTCATTAGCATGCAAGAAGTTCCTAGGGATGATGATTAACACACCTAATGCAATAGTGTATGGGGAATGCAGGAGGTTTCTGCATGCAATAAATTCACAAGTTAATATAATAAAATATTGGCTGAGATATCTTTATATGCCCTCTTATCGTTTATCCAACAATTATTATTATATGATGATATGACCGAAATGGACAACAGATAATAACTTTATTCAAAACAGGATTTAAATACATATGGTATGAGCGAAAGGTTTCTAAGCTCACAACGACCTATGGATATCTACCAACAAAACTGGCTATATAAGCTTTCCATTTCCACTAAATGTGAGTACTATTCAGCTTTTAAACCAAACACTTATACTGAGTATTATATATCAAAACATGTGTTACTAGAAGAAAGTTCAGAGTAAGTAACACGCTTTCAATGTCCATCACATGATTTATGGACTGAAAAGGGCAGATTTCTTAACATGAATATAGCGGATATACTATGAAAATCATGCAATAACTTTCGCTTGTGTGTCCATTTAATGATAACTTAGGTAAAAAAAATACCTTTAAAAACTTATTTTGTCCATCCTACTTGAGATAAATTCCTCTCTTGATTACACTGTTAACTTTTAGTTGTAATTCAGAATCTTGCGATGTTTATAAACCATGAATTTAAAATCTGACATTGACAGTAATGCACAATTTATCATTCTCCTTTAATATCACATCACCATTAATGTGTTTATGTTGTATCATAATGTATATAGTGGCCTTTTAGTATTGAATAAAGATTTTTATTGATAAAAATTCTAACTTCTTCAACAATGTCACACCGACATTGGAGATTCCAGTGTCCTTCATTACTTTGAAACTTTTCCAATAATTAATCTAAAATAGAGTAACCATTCATTGAAAATCCTTGAAGTCATTTAAAAAGACAATGTGAAGTAACACAATAACTTTCATTTCGATCTTTATTCAAATATAGAATCTAATTAGAGTCTATTAATGGTTGTACCCTTTTTAAGAGAATGACTGTTTACGTATAGGACAGATAACCAAGCCCATTTGTAAACAAAAATGAAAATCTTCATTCATACTTCTTTAGAAAAAGAATTTATCTCTTTTATTCGCGGAAATAATCAATAAATACTTCCTACAATCTGAAACAAATAATGATAGACAAAGTATCTTTGAGCATGCTTACGCTCCATCAAAACTTTACATCTGTTTTACATACTTGTTCGACGCTTCACAAACATCCTCGTTTACACAATATGAGTGTAAATCATTAGACTCTCACCCTATTATACTTTAGGGTAACGTTTCAACTTAAAATCGATGCAGCTGAACATGTATGGTTAGCTATCATGTTATCTCATCTATACATTTTGAACCATTGAAGTAGTTTTTTTAATTATTGTTCAGAATGTACAGAACAGGTCAATGTTTGACTTGGACTGAATTAAACATCTAACACATTTGATTAAAGATGGATAATAATATTAAGAGAAAGTAGGCTGTCATTACACCTGAATAAGCCAGCGAGGAACGCAAATGTAAATGCTGCTGAAGAAGCGCAATGACCGAGGCAGTGACATGTATGTTAGTGTCAATGTGATGACAGAGCAATTATATAGCCATTGCAACGGCGGCATCAAAATTTACATTAAGCATTGCTATTTACATTTGTGTTTGTCTTTCAAGCCAAAAAGATCGTATCGCTAGCTATCTAACCAGCCAATGAGACGACTCGCATTCAGCAACAGCGGCACAGTCTGGATGGAAAATCCGTTGAGTTCAAGATTGTAGCCTCACCCTCCTTGTGACATTTTCATTGGCTGAATGAATAACAGGTAAAGGAAACCACGAATATCAAGCTGACCCACCCATGCGAGGCAAATACAGTTTGATATTAAACTATAAACAAAAAGAAAAAGATACAACTCAAATATTTTTCAAACTGGTCAAAGTCTGGGTATTCCTTTATTGAAGTCTGATACCACATTTGAATAAAGGACTCTTTTCGCAGTGAGATATTGCGTAAACCAGATTTCGAAAACTGGTCAGACTTTAATAGTGACCTTGAACATAAATATAAGGTCATCCAATTCGACTACTGTTTGGGTACTCCTCCACTTAAGTCTGATACCTTATTGAGGACTTGAGGTGCAGCGGTTCCTGATATTTTAAGCTAACACAATTTTAAAAACTTATCAGTATCGTAGTGACCTTGAATCTGAACTCTAGGTCACCCCAGTCGACTGGTGCCTGGCAACTTCTCTATAATTGAGGTCAGGGTCTGCGGCAGGGGGACGAAACGAAGAAATTTGAGTAAAATATAATGTTATAGCATCGAATTTCAGGCTCCCTTCAATAGCTCATATATTTTCTCCCAACTCTCCAATGGTTCAAGCGTACACGCAACTAATTTCGAGACTTTCCATTTCAATAAACCAATCTTCAATTCCATATCATCACAATATAATCTGTAACGAGACAAAACTCTAGTCAAAAAATTTATTTAGAACGATAGGTTAACAACATTTCCATCGAGAAATCAAGTTGATGTTTCTCTTTAAAGTCGTAGACGATGTTGCAAACTCAGTTGATGACGCACAAGACGTGTCGTTCGTTATTACGGTAACATTAGCCAATGACTGGCTGACAGGCGAAAGTTTCCCCCGAATCAAACCGTCGACACGTGCCTCCATCTTCGATGATGTTCTGTGTAAAATCGAGTTTGAAATATTGAAGATGCATGTACATACTATTCAGCGTTTTTGTGACATAGTTAAAACAATGTAGAGCTTCAAATTTTATTCGGTTTCAAAGAAAAGAGAAAAGTTTTCAATTCCCTTAATCGTTCCTTAACACATATTGACAAATTACCAAATGTTGAATATAACAGAATTGTAACAGTGTGGCGTAAAATTGGAAACTGATCAGCTGTGTGTCAAGATACGCTTTAATTCATTAAAGATTAAATATGCATCGACTTTACAACCTAGCAGATCAATACCCAGAGTATAAAGCCAATATACAACTTACTGTAAAAATTGGAATGTGAACTTTGTAATAAGCACTGGTTTGACCATGATGCACACATCATTTTACACTGTGAATCGTTTTTGCACCAAAGAAATACATTCTACATGAACTTACTCGACCTACTTGATTTAGTTGCCTATGTATGTATAGAGCTCCTGGATGACGATGATGTTCTTGCATTACTATGCGGTGCATCTGTTGACATTCCAGTCCTTACTACTGAAGAACGGCAAACTATTGTCATTGAATTTTTTTTAATATATATATATATAAATACAACATGAAAAACTGGATAAATATTTCTGAACTGTCCTTGCTGTAAGTACTGTATTATGCACTGCATTAAATTGAATGCCTTGTACATAAACTATTTGATTCATTATATTTGTAATCTTCAACTGCCATTGGAGGAATTGAGAAATTCATTCATCCATGCACTAGTGAAATACTGTTGAAAGTCGCGTTAACGGAATAGGTAAACTCAAAGGTCTAAGGTTTTGCTAAAGTTAGAATCGTAATCTAAATATTGAATTGAGAGAATACCTCTTATATGAAATGAACATTCTTCCATTATGAAAGACGTATGTAAAAATCAATTTTGCATTAAACATCCGAAGTCACCAGCAAACAAACTTGTATTGTAACATGCCAGTAAGTAAGGTCGAATTCGTTATAGCCCTTAAATTATTGTAAGACATTACATCTAAAATAACCAAACATCTGATAAGAAAACCCGAGAGCGTTTTCAGTGTTCTAGCAATCGTAAATATTCGATAGTGTTAGCTTTGGTGTGCCATAAACATATTCTGACGTTCATGCAGCTTGGAGACATATGCTTTTGTATTTCAAATGTGACATATAAGATGGCATATATGTAGAAGGGTATATTCTAAGAAACCTGCTCATTTAACCTGTTCCATTAGATTCTAGTCGTTCAGTGTTTCAGGATCATGGATTGATGGTGAATACGTTTCTACTTAAAAGCCTCATCAATCTTTAGCTCTGTTTAACGAGCCACAAGTGCTTTACATTCATCTTTATGTAACGAGAAGATATGTCAAGTTCAGACACCCATGTACACATTTGTGAAGAGTTATTGTTCTCATCAAATCGACAGTTGCCGTGCCCTCATCAAATCTGTGAATAAATGTGCGCTTTTTAGTCTATCAAAGGCTTACAGTGACACAAGATATGTTTAACAATTGATTGCGTGGCTTACATAAGAACTCCAATACCAAATGTATTGGTTTAAGTTAATGCGTGCATCCTCAATTACAAAAAAGCCAAAATTAAGATATTGATTTGTTTTTAATGATAATCGAAAAAATTATATTAAAATGTTGAAATTCAACGCCACATTTACAAAAATATTAGTTAAAGGACACCCTACCAACCTATATGTCTTTTATTTGTCTATAAATAGGTTTCCTGTTAAATATGTTTGAGTAATTGGTGCAAGCAAATGTTCACGATCATATCTCACGACTTAAACCTGTGTCATTATACTGAACGGATAAGTATAAAATGGTATTTTTCAGAAACAACCACTTCTTTTCTGTGAAATAACATTAACGAAGTCTAACATATTCGACTCTAACAACATAACCTGTGTCTCTTTAAGATTGATCATCAGCAGTGTATCAAGGAATATAAATACATGTAAATGTGTGTAATTGTTTTAAAACGGGCATGGGTTTCTGTCATTATTTAAATGGTTTATTGTTCAACGAAAACTTACCTCCATAGAATACCTCAATTAATCAAAGCGAAAAACATTGTAGCTTGTGTGGCTGGTTTGGCTTGATGATTCCGTGAATGTTTCTAAATTATGATCTCTTTGTTCTGAATTAATTCTGTGCATTGAAAATTAAAGAAAGTATTTCGAGTTTGATTACTGTTGAATACAATAATGTGTATTGATTATCCAACAAATTTACGTCAGTATTTTCAATTTCAAAAGCTGAATTGTAGTAAGACATGAATCCAAGGAAGATTTAAAGATATGTTAGACATTTTAAAGAATCAACCATATGGCTTTCAAATATTCAGGACAAGGTACTTGCCTTTCGCTGCTTGCGAAACATCAAATAAAGTATCAAAAATAGAAATTATCTTAATTCACTGACTTGAAAAGATTGTTTACACTCGATGTGTAGGCGTCATGTATTTGCAGTTTCCGTATATACATGTAGGTGTATCTAAACGTTGCTGATAATTTTCATATTCATACCCCTCAAGGGTTCGCGTGAGGTTGGATTGAACCTGCGCTAACAGGCTAAGCTTTTTAACAAGTGGATATTGGCACCCCAAAGAAAATAGAAAGAGAAGTTAAGTGAGGAGCAGGAGAAAGACAGAATCATAGAAAAACAGGAAATGATGAACATATTGTAAACTTATACTTACACAAGAATTGGAGTTGAAAAAGGTCTTATAGTTTAGTTATAGCACGGAAAGGGTATTATGAGTTTCTTACTACTCGTTTTAAGATGTTCTGTTTAGTACCAATGTTTCAATATGATTTTCATGATGAGACCAGAATGTGTTGATAGTTATACAAAACAAATAATTTATTATATCATTTGATCAAATGTTTTTTTATCAGTAAAAGAGGAAAATATGTTGATTACAATAACAAAACTGTCAAATCGTTATGTTTACTATCTATGTTATTGATTAAGAAATTGAGCTTCTTCAACTGCATAATGCAAATTTTAACACTTTCGAATTCGTAGTTTTACTTGCAAAGAAGGAAATGACATGCATCGGTTACAAAATCACCGAGGATATAAAATTTGCAAAGATAATTAACATATCTAAAATAAATTTTTATGATGACCATGCTTCAGTTTGCATTGACTCAAAAATTAATAGTGCACTCTTATAGATGATTCAGGACGAAATGAAACATTTCACAGTGGCAAAAATATTTGTAAAAATTTACAGTGATAGGATTGTTTGAAGAGTGAGTGAGTGAGTTAGTTGGGTTTAACGTGCTTTGAAGAATATTTCAGTTATTAAACACGACAAGCATCCAAAAGAAAGTGGACAGGTAAGGGAGAAAGGGATCGACAGGATGAGGAAAAGACGGAAAGAAAGGCATAGTGAGAGATAGACAACGGGTTTTCATACGACTCAAATTTGGTCTGGCTTTTCTTCGTTGACCTGTCCAGCTTGGGTGGCCCTACCAGGAACATATACGCTCCGCTTGGCTTAGCTCTCGGGTCACTGAAGCACGCAAACCACCACACCACGATAAGGTATTGAGTCAAGTGATTGTTTGAAGATTACATTGCGTAAAATAGCAACATCGAAATTGAGTTGGCGAAATGCAATTACCTTATTAAATGTCTTATTTCCTTCTATACAAACAGAATATAAGAAACGCACAAAGGTACTTAAATGAGTTCAAATCTATATTTTCTCATTTTGACGTTATTATAAGTACACGAGACGCCAAGATACACATGATATTGCTGATATCTCAAACTGTTAAGTGTTAATGTGTTTGTAGTTAAATGTGGCTTTTTGTTGATCTCGAACTTAGTTACAGTCACCACAAAAATCTGGGTTTTTTCTGCTTCAATACCCGTCTTATCTTCTTATTATCGTCATTGGATTCAAGAGGATCTGCATTAGGGCTATATATGCAGGATAGACAAAGTATCCCATCATCTAATTTTATCTTAAGTATTAAATGACGATTAAATAAGATGTATGGCCTGAAGAGGCTTGTTGAGCTGAAAGCGTAGGCATTACAGTGGATTGCTTTTACTTCTAACTTAATATTTTTCAATACCTAATATCTGGAAGCTACTCGTCAATCTCTGGAATCTGAACTTTATATGTATATATACCTTTTTTATAATCCCTGGCATATTTTAAGTTTTCTTTGCATATCATTATAGTAGTTGGTGTGCTGCCCGATTTCGTTAAGCATGTAGCTGGTCTGATTAGGAAGATCACGATTTCCTGATAATAAATTGTAAATCGTGTACATACAATTTTACACTCGTGAAAGAGTAAGCAAACACTGCTTACATTGTTTATGTTCACAAAAACGACCAGAGATCTTGATTATTTAGGAAAGAAAGTTTATTTTTCTTTGTTGTCATTATAACTTCTCTACATACTTGTTTTTACACTTATTTCATATTTATACGTCTTTATTAACTAAAAGGAACAAAATAAGACATCAACACATTGCTTTAATAAAGCTCAAAACGTATGAAAGCGAGTTTAAAACTAGGTTACCGAAAAATATTTGAACTTGTAGTTTTGGACTTTCAATTTCGAAATCAAAACGAAACTGCTCCGGAAATTCTTCTTTGCAGTTTTGAGACAGTTCCAGAATTGTCAGAGAAGTAGTTGATCAACGTCATTTATAACACATTTAATGCAGCATACTATGTAACAAAATCATTGATAGTCTAACAGCAATTGCTATCGAACCAAACGATTCGAAGCTACAGGCCTTCTCTTCACTCAGCTTGAGTAAGAGGACGTTATGTTTTGAAATAGGAGTGATAACCTTAACGTCATATACACTGTAAACAATTATCATATTTTAAAACGGTTCATTGCCTGGCAGCTGGTTGCCAGCAAGTTACCGTTTTAAGAAACTGTGACCCCGTAGATACGGTACAATCCTGTAGTTACGGTAAATTGCTGGCAACCAGCTGCCAGGCAACAGACCATAGATACGGTACAACCCTGTAGATATGGTAAATTGCTGGCAACCAGCTGCCAGGCAATATACCGTAGGTACGGTACAATCCTCCTACTGCCAAGCAATATACCGTACTAAGATACATAGATACGGTACAAACACTGTATATATACAGTAACATGCTGGCAACCAGCTGCCAGGTTATAGGAATCATCTCATCCAGAATGTACCATCATCGACTTACTTAATAGTCAGGACATCATAACACTTTCAAGCCTTCTAGATATTCTCCTTTATGCTGCATTAAAATCGTAAAAGCTTTCCTCTGCAATTCATTTTCTAACTGTCATTTCTTCTCTAATAAAGGTTTTATACTTCAAATTAATATGTTCTTGTGCGTTTCTTTTTTGAAATAGCATTATTGACTTGAAATTTGCAAATATCGGCTTAAAATTCATCATCGGTTTTTGTAGTTGCTCATGCGTCTTATGTATTCTAGTTAAAACTCTTTAACAACTTTACACATTTACATCTCTGTTGCTGCGTACAATAGTCTTATGCAAGACCTTTCAATTTGCAGGTATGAGTAACTTAAAACGTTTTACGCTGTAAATGTCAGTTTTACATTTCAATTACAATTCATATAGGAGAAAATCATAAGAAATGTGAAATGTGTCTAAGAGACAAACTTGTAAATATCAAATCAATTTTTGTAAAGTGAACCGATGGCGAACGATAAGAGATCATTTAAAGTAAGAGATTCAGAAATTGTTTTATTGGTGTCAACAAAACATTCCAGAGGTGATGTCTTCACTCAGATCAAGAAAGTTAGAATCGAGTTCAATGCCCCTTTGCTCTCTCAAGTGTCAGGCACCATCTGACTGAAGCACTTGTAATATTTTGAAAAAACAGTCTGCTGGTCCATACAAATTCGACATTGTCTCTGAACAGAACACGACAACTGAACATAGAACTATGGCTTATATTTAATGGTTTGGCATCTTATAAAGTGAAACAGAGTGTGTGCTGTCACAGTGACAGCGGGACTGGTTGTGTTTTGTTATACCAGTTTTTCCTAACCGGTTCGTCTTGACCAATTTCCAGGCGCACGATTTGCACGTGCATTTTCTTTGGGTAAGTCGAGCGAGCTTTCGTCGCCATGTTTGACATTGTAAAACATTGGCTAGGCAGCGTAAATAAATCACCAAAGTGTATGTATTTATTATTTCAATTATTTTATGGTGACATCTCATGTATAATTAGTATTTTTGGCAATTTATTGTTTGTAACCAGGCACTTGCTGTGCAATGTTTTTTATGCATATTCTGTGCTATATTTTGCTGGAACAGTAATATAAAAGAAATATATTCATTTTCCATTGTAAGTTAAGGTTAATGTAACGTATTATTTTTGGTTGTAATTTTGTTTAATATATATTTCCAGTGAGGTTGTTTCGGGAATACCTACTGAAGCGCTAATAAAATCTCCAATTTCACTTCTAAGTCACCAACTGGAGGCAGGGGTTATCTCCCTTGATTTAATGTTTGTAAACATTACAGGTTTATATTTTTAGAAAGTTTCCCTGTACTTGGAATGTATTTTTAGTGTAGCGCTTCATTTATATTCATAGATATTAGCAATTTTATTGCAAAGCTCATTACTTTATTTGTTAATTTGTTTTCAACAGAAATTTCTTTCATGGAAAAGGTAGTTATTTATTTAAGACAAACTCAAGATATACACAAATGTTGATGAGGTTATTAATGGTATATGTTATGATTTTTTTCACATTTTTCCCTTCATTTAATGGTACACATGTATGTATTACCCAGGAATCTTATTTAAAGGTACACTACATTTCTTTAATAAATTCTACTTTACAATAAGCTGTTAAGGGTATTTACCGATAAGTGCAACAATTGAATAGTTATATTCTTCATTTGCTGTTTACAAATGGACTTATGATGCCCTTAACTGTTTCAGCTTTTTACCACACACATGCATATTTCGGCATCAAGTCCCAATGGTCAGGATCATGTACCACCATAACTATACCAATGAAATAGAATCTGAACAAATAACTGATGTTGGATCTTGATTTGGTTGCTTTTCAGCATAGTCCGTTTCATGAATTTGTATGTGGCTTTAAAGAGCCAAAATACTATTTGACCTGAGTTAAGTTCACACCGACATTATATATTTTCATAGTTACCTCTATAATTCAAACATAATGAGTGAGTGAGTGAGATGTTGTGTAACATAATGATATTTCCTTGTTTTCATGTACTGTAATTGAAAACGGCCTAATAAGTGTTGAAGAGTCGAAATCCTGCGTCCCTGTTATATGTATATAAGTTATATGACCTATCAAGCACTACAAATCTATATTTCGTTTTGTGTCTGCTTTAAATAAGTTTCCATAACAACGATTGGATCATTGGCGCGCGCCACTGTCCAGTTTTCGATCACAAATCTCGGTTGTTGCCTCTTGATTGTTACTATACTGAACTCATAAGCATTGAGAATGTTAACTCTCAGAAACAACCAGTTCTTCCTGATCTAATAACACCATATAAGAAGGTCGACGTATTTGATCCCAACAACCCACTCTGTGCCCCTTTAAGAAATGTTCATCCACCGTGTGGTCGTCCAACCACAAAGAGAATGAGTAAATGCAGGAAACTGTCTTTATTGTGTCTTGGAAGTTTGTCGCCTTTGATCCAACACTGTGTTTCGCCTGCGGTGTGAAGCTAATGACAAGTTCACTTTTGTCAAGTATTTCTTTATTTGAACAATGTATGTGTGATTGAATCAAATTATGTCGCCAACGGCATTGTTTTAGCTCAAGAGGAAGTTGTACAACCTCAAGCTACCGATGTTTTGAATACTCCTACATACTCCTTGTCTAATCTGTAACTTTCTATTGTATTGGTACTAAATTAACTCTATATAGATAGTCATATCTCTTAGTAATTGCCAGTTTTTAATGCATTGACATGCAGTCGTCAAGTTCTCGGACAGAGCAAGTAGAATTTATTGATTTCTGCCTAATTCCATTTCTCTAAGCTCTTCGAGTTATTTATATCAGAGGTGATATTGAAGAGTATCACAGACACATTAGATTTAATCTCACCATTCATTTTCAGATATTTACTTAACATCGTTAAAAATACTGAAAGACTTGAAGGGTTTTCAAATTATTAGGCAAGTAAAATTGCAGAATTGTTTTAAAAAATGGGGGTATTACAGCAGTAAAAAAGTTATAACTAAGCCTAACTGATTTCAGAGTCAGTATTGACATGTAAACGTTAACCGCGGCAGACGCCATGTATTATAGTTGTCTTGACTTTGTCGAAGTCAGTTGTGCATTACAAACGTCTCTTCATTTGTGAAACATTTATCAGCAATAAGCAATATTTAGTTATTTATAAGCAAACAATCTGAGTGTTGCTTCCCATAAGATTATGATTTAACAGTAGATTTATAGCAAGCTGTCAACCTCGGAGATCAAATCATTTAAAGACCTTAATTAACAACAACCATCGTGATTTCCTAATGGTTGTCATTTTAAATGGAATTCAACTACAACTTCATTTGTGGAATTTTAATAATTTTAAACTATACTTATGATTTTTCAGTATATTATTTCAAATTCCTTCCCGTTTCATTAAAAGAGCAGTAGTATATTTTGTAGATATATAAAGTGATCTCACAGCAACGTAAATAAATGTTTCCAATTGCATGACAGTGTTTTTCAATGAAAAGGAGTTTTGATAGGAACGAACACAATCGGTTACGTAAGGCGAAACCATTTCTCAACTTCAAATTATTAATAGGTGTTAACACAAAAATGGCCGCCAGTGGGATTTGGGAATGATCAAGTTGACAGATATTTTGACTTTCTGCAGATAATACATTTTGCATTATCTAGCGTTTAATGTTGAAAATTTTTAGAAATAGAATTGGATTTGCAGACTTTGTGTTTTTTGTAACGCAATCATTTCTTATAATTTTGTCATTATTTAATTAACATGTGTTTCATGAATCGAAGACAAAAATACCGTAAGCTTTCTAATTACATTTAATAGTCTTCATCTTTTACTTTACAAATTCAACCAATTTGCAAAGGAAAAAAAACCAAAAAATATTATTTGATCATCTTACATTCACCGTATTATTAGAAAAGACAACTGAAAATTGAAAAAACAAACTATTCATTTTAAATGAAGCCAACTTAAGGTAATATTTCAAAGGAAGAATATTCCAAATTGCATTTGCAACAGTTTAAAGTTTACAAAAACCACTTTTGTTTAATCAAATTGCGTTTTTATGTTTAAAAACCCTTTCAAAATAAATAGTGAAGGAACTGCGTATTTCCTTTGAGAACTCAGTTTTTGACATTGATGTGCTCTTTGAATAAAAATTCAAAGCGATTAAATTTAAGAAATAATATAAGTAGATATTCTTGCGAAAGTTCGAAAAACTGAATGGTTCTTCATAAGCTTCGCTGTCGAATTTTTTTTTTATCGTTGTGCGTTAAGAATATCTATATCTTTGTGAAATTCAATATTAATTAAAAAAATTATACATATAGTGTTACATTTGTTTCAACTGTTGTTACCTTTCACGCATGCCATTAATAAAGGAACTAGATCAACTTCCCTTCACATTGGCAGGTTTACGTGTCCCTGTCACAAGGACTGATTTAAAACTATTGGAGACAAATGTGAAATTTAGTTGTTAAATATCAAACAGAACGTGTTAATCATTTGTTGTAAAACGTGATAACTTCGAGGTAGCCTGCCTTAAGTGGCATATCAATATCAACTTGAAATGATGTAGAACTATTTAGAATAGATTTAAAATCTTTTGGATCTCTCACTATGCCTTTCTTTCCGTCTTTTCCCTCATCCTGTCGATCCCTTTCTCCCTTATATGTCCACTCTCTTTTGGATGCTTGTCACCCACGTGTTTAATAACTGAAATATTGTTTAAAACACCAACTCACTCACTCATAATCTTTTGGCATAATATGTCAAACGTTTCTGTCTATATTGTGACTTGTTCAAAAATAAGATAAATATTGCCACTGTCATTCTGTATCCTATAGAAGACTAGTTTAGCAGCCTTCAAATATGATTGGTCGGCGTATGGAATATCGTCATTTCAAGCCGACGATTTAAACTGAGGTCTGACTCACATTTTGAGACTTATTTAGTTAAGTCCTCCAAAGTTGATGGTTGAATTCTGTCTGTGATGGATAACGATTATGTTGGCTTTTCTTCCAAATTGTTACAAGTCCTATGCACTGTTCATGTGATTTTGACAGTCAGTTTTTCAGAATCAATGTGTTATTTCATTGTGAATGATGTTCTTACCTAGTGGAAACAAGATGTAAACAATTCAACTCGAAGTCGCTCGATCCAGTTTTATCCGTCAGGGCAGGTTAGTTCTGATGTCGGGATAGCGCAAAGCGCAGTGGTTAGCGCGTTCGGCTTCGGATCAAGAGGTCCGTTGTTCGAATCCCGCCAGGGGCTCGGCAACTTTGTCATCAGTAGAGAACTGTTCTACGCGCAGTCAGGTTTGGGTGCAATGCAACACTAAATTTCAGCGCAGTACCACACATGGTTCTCTAGTTCCAGCCGATGCTCGCAGGTTTCACCGCAATGCATAACCACAATGATGGTGCGGGCATTTTCCCTGCCATAATAATAGCAGCCGTGATATAAGTGAAATACTCATGAAAGTTTATGGTTTAAACATATTTATTTCAGAAAAGAATTGGATTGGTAAACAAGCTAGAAGCTTATGTTAATACCGCTCCAAAATACAAAATATAGAACATGTCATGGTGATTGTACAATGAATATATATACTTATCTATACAAGATAAGGAACATTTCATGGTGTATTTACAAAAATATATGATTTATCTATATATGAATATATAGTCGCCAACAAGCTTTACCAATATAACAATAAAATATATATATTATGGATCCGATGCAAATCTGCCTGTTAAATCTATAAATTCGTGCACAGATATCAATAGTTCATGATTTACATTAGAGGAACAATTTGGGTTTCCAAATAGGACCGATCTCAGGTCAAAACCTTTGTTACAGAAAAACATATTTTCCCTTATATTCATGAACAATGGACATGAAAAGAAATAGTGGGTCGAATCTTCATAGTTATGGCCACAAGAACAGGCGGGAGTTGATGATATGAATCTTTCATACTTGTGTGCAACTTCATAAGTTGCTGCATTCAAGTCTAATGCGCGAGAATGTATTATTTGAGAAAATCTACTACAATAATGTAAGTCGAAATGAGTATGCATTTCAGTTTCCGTGTCTATGGCTTTTTTGAATGTCGATAAAGATGGGGAGTTTCTGTGTTCTATCGGTAATGAATTCCATAATTTAACTGTGTCAGGAAGGAAGGATTTTGCATAATTTACTGTTTTACAGTTTATGGTTTGAAGTTTTGAGTCATCACGAAGATTGTAATCAACAGCATCTGATATCTTATGAGGCACAAGGTCGCTAAGATAACTTGGTGTATTATTATTAACCATACTATAAAACAAACTTAATTTGATTACATATCGTCTATGGATTAATGGTTTACAATTTGTTTCTTTATATATTTTATCATGACTCGTACCACGGACGGCACCACACACAGTTCTCAGAGCATCAAGATTAAGTTTTTCTAACATATCTGCTTGTTGTTTTGTACAATTATCCCATATATGACTACAGTAGTCAAATACAGGAAGAATGAACTGTTTATACATTATCCCTAATATTTTTCGGTTCAATCTATATTTGAGACTCCTCAGACAATTAACCATTGGGGCAAACTTTTTAGCAATTTCATTCACATGGTCATTCCAAGAACAGTCATGTTGTAAAGTAATGTTTGTGACTTTGAACCAAGTCAATAGTATTATCATTCATGGTCAAATCTGGCATTTGAACTGGTTGCAATTTTCTAGTAAACCGAATAGAAACAGTTTTATTTGGATTAAATGATACCTGCCATTTGTCCGGCCATTCAGAAAATCGCTTCAAGTCATCATTTATATCAGCAGAAGTTTCAACGGGATCACCAATAATCGCGTATAAGGATGTATCGTCCGCGAAGAGCTGTATATTGCTATTGATGCCTTCAACTATATCGTTGATATATAAGATAAACAAAACCGGCCTAAAGACGGAACCTTGTGGCACGCCAGCGAAGACTTGCCTGTTATCAGATCGGAATCCATTAATAACAACACTCTGTTCTCTGTTCTCAATGTAGCTTTCGAATCATGTTAACAAACTTCCATTTATTCCAAATTTGTTAAGTTTGTAAATTATGCCCTTATGCCAAACTCTATCGAAAGCTTTACTAACATCACAAAAGACCGCTTTTACTTACTTACCTTTATCTACTGCTTCAGCTATGAAATCATGAAGATATGTAAGTTGATTGACAGTAGATTCCCCTGGTGTAAAACCGGATTGGAGGTTAGACAATATGTTATTATCTCTGAGAAAGTTATACACATGTTTAAATACACATTTTTCAAAAACTTTGGCCACACACCTTGTCAGTGCAACAGGTCTGTAATTCGTGCAATCATCAATACTTCCCTTTTTATTAATAGGAACAACGGAGGCATTTTTCCAAATTTGCGGAAATATCTTTTTAGAAAGCGATAAGTTAAAAACTTCTGTAAGAGGACCCGCTAACAGTTCAGAGTTCATTCTTAAGAACTTATTGCTAATGCCGTCTGGCCCCGCCGCTTTTGTTGTATCTAATGAAGACAAAATATCATGAACTTCATTTGTATAAAGATACAGATCACATAGAGGATTGTTAATGGTAGGAATAACGTCTTCAATCTGCCTGTCAGGATAATTGACTTTAGTTTGATTAGTGAAATATTGGTTCATTATATTTGCAATATCCAAACTATTATCATATAGTTTATCATCGTAAAGTACGGGAGGAAACGTTCCTAAGGAATTTTAGTTCTAAGTGATTTTTTTTAATGAGACGCCACCAGAGTTTTGTGCCATGACTTTCATTAACCATTTTATCAATTTTTTCTAAGTATTGTTGTTTTGCATTTCTTACTGATGATATCACTTTGTTTCTGTATTGTCTGAACTTTGCCCAATTAGAAGGTGAATTACGCCGTTTTGCCAGCTTATGTATACGATTACGCTTACGAATAAGACTGCGAGTTTCACTATTCATCCATGGAGCATCGTTTGGTCTGATTGTGACAATTTTATTTGGAATATGTTTGTTGCACAAATTCATCATGGTAGTGGTTATCTGGTCTGTTACTAGATTAACATCATGAGAGGAAAGTATTTCATTCCAGTCAACAAGACTAAGTTCTTCAGCGAGGACATCAATTTCAGCTAGCTTATAGTAAAAAATCTTTCTTTTATAGGTGGATGATTTTGTAATGTTCTCATTCAGGGAAACATAAACCGGACAGTGATCACTACATATGGGATCAAGAACACCAGAATCGGTTATAAGGGAAGCATGTGATATAAAGATAAGATCAATCAAAGTGCTAGATGTAGGCGTGATTCTTGTAGGATCAGTAATGATTTGAGATAATCCATTCAATACTTTGATTTCATCTATTCAGTTTGAACACTTTGAGAGAATATCTTCATTAAAGTCACCAGTTACTATTGTGATTAAACCAAGATCAACAGCGTTACTGATAGATTCCTCTATTAAGTCCCAATAAGTATCACTTTTGTCTGCTCTGTAGAAAGTTCCAATAAGGTAGTTACGGTTTTTACATTTGATCTTAACCAATAGTGCCTCGAGAGCAGGCAGGTTTAAAAGGTCCATACACTCAAAGGTCAAGCATTTTCTTATATACATAGCCACCCCTCCACCCCTTGTCTGTCTATCTTTTCTAAGTGGTAAATGATAACCTGGTATTTCTAAATTTTTACTTTCTATATTAGTATGTAACCATGATTCAGTTATACAAATCACGTCATATGGTTCTAGTTCAGCTTGGAGTATATCTAATTTATCTCTTAAACTACGTACATTCAAATGTACAATTTTAAGATCGGATGTATGCAAGGGTCCTGGATTTGGGTGTACATCACCACAGATCAGTAGTAGTAAGGTGATAAGCAAGGAAACTCGGTTGTATTAGAGACAAAGTATTGAAAAAAGATAGCATTGTTTTCTAAATTTAAAGGCAGATTTGCTTTGAATGTGACAAACAAAAGAACCCACCGATTGTCTATATTGCATGATATCAATCATTGTCAAACAAGAATATATAAACATCAGGGTTGGTGGGTTCGTACAAGACGATTGATTGGCGAATAAAACAAGTAGATATTAACATTAGAAACTCACGTGACGTTTTTGCAAATAATGCACTGCATTTTGTATTGTTCAAACATAAGATTTGAAATAATGTGTAAAAGTGAAAAGAACAGAAAATATAAAAAAAATAGATATAAGAATATAATATGATGTGTGTAGTTTTGGATTTATAAGGATGATTGATAATGTTTGACTACGTGGTTAGTAGTGTTTTCATAAAGATACAAGATAGGAACAGGAGTAACGAATATGTAAATGGAATCAATAATGTTGTGATGCAACTTCATAGTTAGATTATATTTCCCCTTGTGAGCATGACTAAAGAAAAAGAAAATAGTTGAACAAACTTTATCAACTGAACAAAAATAAAAGTGAGTAAGAGTATAATAGAAGTTAATATATACACAGTCCTCCCTTGGACATTCCCACAAAATACTGTTAAACAGAAATATGGTGTTTACACATGCATGTCTAAAGTTGTTAAACCTTAGTTAAGTCCAGTCTTATAGATATTTGATATCTAGCACAATTCCAAACAACCCACATTGTATTAGTAGACAAATAATACACACAAAAATTCATAGTTTGCTGCAGAAATTCTCAAATATATTAATGCATATTTAAATGGTTAATCTGTTCACAACGTATTATAAGCTGTAAACAGAGATAATTAACGGTAATGTGTTTATGTATATCGTCCTCACACAAGTGGTTATTGCAAGTCCATGTCACATATATAAACATATACATCTATATACATATGAACATACACGTGCATGTACATACACATACATGTACACACATACAAACACATACATACATACTTGTACATACATATAATATTTAATTACATACAGTACATGCATACTTATATATCATCATCATAGAGATCTAGACATGCAAGCACAGGATGAATTGTTTGTGAAAGAGTCACCATTGTCAATGTTACTGCATGATTTCATCTGTACAGCTTTAACTATACACTCAGTTGTATACATGGTGGTAAGTCAGTATTTGAACTCATATACACATGAATTCGATACAATTCGTGTTTATTTAATTTGACTTAAGTTGAATGTCATTACGAGCCTAGTTGATTCACACACATCCTTAAAGGTTGATTCGTTTGAAACCTTTTTCAGTGTACCGTCATTAAGTTTAACAAGTATCACACCACCTGACACCAAAGTGGCTTCAATTCTGTTTTCCTAGGCCTTCACCAGGGCTCTTGCCCGTCTAGCAATACTTGCTCGAATCTTAGTTACATCTTCGTTAATGAAGATACGAGGAGATGTTGATTGGCCCTTTGTCGGAATCTTTGCTTTAGTAGTTTTTGCTTTATATTGCTGTTAGTAAAGCGTACTATTATTGGCCTTGCTCTCTCTTGGGGTTGCGGGGGAAATCGTCGCACACGATGACTTACATCGATGTCCTGAGGCTTAAGATCTATGCCTATTTTCACAGCCAAGTCAGTGACTAAATCATCAGTTTTCTCACTATCACGTTCTGGAATCCCCATGATTCTCAGGTTATTCGAGCGTGAATGTTGCTCTAGTCTATCTAATGAAATGGCCATATTTTCAATGGTTTTGTCTTAAGTATCCTTAAGCTTGACAATTTCAGTTTTCAAGAGTTTATTTTGCTCTAGAACTTCTGACCTGATAGTGGGCAATATAGCACTTGCTACAGCATCGGCGATTAGACTTGAAGTCTCAGGATTCTTTAGTGCAACTAATAGTTGAGAAATGATTTGACTTACCTCGTTAGTATCCTGGTCACTCATATTTGATTGATTAATCTGAGAATCTGAAGAGTCAAGTCAACACTATCAATACTCAAATTGCATGATCTTGTATTGTCAATGTCCGATTCAGGGTTTTTGAAAACTTGTTCCCGATTACGTTTGCATGATATAGGAGGTTTATCCATACGAAAAGCCAGTTTAAGTTAGGTTTTAGGCACAAATGACAATGGCGGACCTTACCTCGATTTCATGAAAACTTTCAATCCAATACAATCCGCTTCAATCCATGAATATAGGCACACAAAATTCCATGAATTGATTTCTCAACAACAAATAGTTATATATTTTCAATCCATTTTCTCCATTTGGTTGTAAGTTCACTTATTTCACATTATTTTCCAAAGACTGACAGAGCTCACACAAAACACGTCCTCTCACCATGAGCGACCTTGACCTGAAAGTTTATCCCCAAATCACCTCACCTCACCTGTCAGGGCAGGTTAGTTCTGATAGTCGTGAAATGTGAAAGTATAACAGTTGTTGATCTACTTTGAATCTGTATTTAGGAGATAAACCTAGTGTGTTTGAAAATCAGAGAAATGTAATACTGAATTGATAGCAAGTAGATTTAAAATTGAAACCGAACGCGCAGCGTGAGATAAACCTAGTGTGTTTGAAAATCAGAGAAATGTTATACTGGATTGATAGCAAGTAAATTTAAAATTGAAACCAAACGTGCATGTGTAATTGGTCATCATGAACATATATACAACGAGGGCTTATGTCCAAAAGAGATAAGGGTATTAGGAAGGAGCAAGAGCGTATTCAAATACGCTGATTTAGCAGGATGATGTGAATAAGGTTACTTGTGATCCATACACTATTTGTCAAAGTTACCTGGAAGCATTTTGTGATGTAAGCACTCATAAAAGGGTAATACCCAAACTTCACAAATTCCTTCTACCTCAGCTATCATTAAGATAAAATTTGATGGATTGAAACATATCTTGTTCATTCAAGAAAAGGCCTAGCACAAGTCATGCAACTTAGAAAGTCCTCTCAGGATATTTACAGCATTTATCTTACAACAAGGTACAACTAGCTGGTTTATAATGAAGTGCATCATCCGACAGAAGTAGCTCCGTCATAAATTCCTATACAACCTCTGTCTTCATACGAAGGTTTCTCGGGCTTCCGGCAGTTTCCCTTACCGGCACAACATTGCAACTTTAACTACCTGGATCAACCAATGAAAACAACGAATGCATGAATAACATATTTGTTGTCACACTGACCTGTGCAATGTTTCAGTCGCAAAATGAGGTGTTTGTGTTCGACTCAAAGTGCAGGGTGCAAATTCGAATAAAGTTTAGCTTTTGGAAAGCTTAGGGAAATAATTCAGGCGATTTGAATGATAACTTTTAAAACGGCGTTGCTGATTGTACAACTAACTTTGATTGCATCCAATCAGCGTTCTACATTTCTAGACAAAGAAAACTTTGTATTAAGACAGAAATGTATAGGAATTTATGACGGAGCTACCTCTGTTTGGAGAGAATGAATTAAGAGAGGTTAAAGAGATATAGATACGTGCAAATTTTAAAACATTCTGCTTTTCACACATAGCCAACATCAATTGCTACCCTCTTTCTAACAATATTTCCTTACGTTTTAGTTACTTTTTTTTAGTACAATATACACAAAGCATCCAAGGAAATGATAATGCCCATTTGCACAATTATGACAACTTTACCAACATACATCATTTTTAATACATTTATTTAAAATGAATCCTTATTCCTAGAGATTATCAGGTATCCTAATCAAGTTTGTACAAATGGAGTACATGCAATTACCATTTTCCATATGAGTAATATACTGGTGCGTACTTTTTCTCTTAGTCAATATTCGAAAAGTAATTGATGTAAAAAAATCTATTTCGTGGTAACAATAATTTTCTGTACACAATTACCGGTGTTATTTTTCCAAAATGATGTCCTAGTGGTTGAGGTAATCAGCTTTATATTAAATCTAGTAAATAATGGACTCCTGAAGTGACACATCTTAAGATTTCCATAAGCAATATTGAACCATTAAAAAGTATTGGAAAACTCAAAACTTAAATATTTGTAGTTTGGAGGATTCTAATTCTTAGCTCCATTTTGTTAGTTGGAAAACATATAATTAAAAACGGATTTTACTTTCAAATTTATTCTTTTGAAAATGACACGTTGAATAAAAACAGATTTTACATTGGCAAATTCATCATCAACCACTTCTTCAGGATCTCTCGGAATCTGCAAATGAGTCATTAAGTAATACCTTAATGAAAGACCATTGCTAGTAATTATTATCGAAATCGTTGTTAATTGGTTGTTGGTTGTGCTGATTGATCATAACTATGTTGTGTTAAGAAACTCATTTTTAACTTAGTCTCTTGACATAAATCGTTCAATAAAAACAGATTAGGAAATTCATCTTCAATTAATTATTTAGGATCCGTCTGAATCGACATTGGTTATCCATCTTCAGACCATAGTGATCTGCGTCTGAATGACTAACATCCTTGTTTGTATGAAAATGTGGGCTTGGAGAGATAATATATCATTTCCCGTCTTGATTACAGTAATCCTGACATTTTGGAAAATCAATTAATCACATTTTATTGAACCTTTGGTTACCATTCCTGTTAGACAGGGAACAAAACAGATGTGTTATACAGATCGGTAAATACTGAGAGAATTAACAAAATCATTCTCAGAGAAAGTTTGCGTTCCATAACTTACGTATTCTTCTTGAAAATGTTCCTTACTAATGTTTTTGTTAATTGAAAAAGAAAAAATCGATTAATCGAAAAATATAGATTTTTTGTAAAAAGAAAACATTATTTCTAACAGAGTTAGAATTATCAAATGCTTCATTCATCAGGTTTTCTCTGACATGAAGGTGTTAATCCGTCAAGATTGAGATTGATTTAAGAAAACGGGCATTTTTCTTTGTGTAACAGTATGTGCCACTTCATTAATCAACAGTGGCTTTGATAATTGTCAAATAGATATACACCATCATCATTATTTTGATAAACGACCTCTCTCGTGAGAAAAATAGATAAATAAATTTCTCTCAAGAAAACGTTCAAATTGCCAGACTGTTTTTAATCAAAAGAAGTTTTAAAACGAACGTATCAAGATCCTTTAAGCTTCGTGAATTCATTCCTATCTTGATTAAAAGGTGTTCACACAAAAATACCCGCCAGTGGTTGATTCGGTGTTTTCTATTTACTTGTTTTCATTAAATATAACAACATTGGGTATTAAAAAATTGGCCTTATACACCTTCAGAAGTCAAGAATGTTCGTCATTGGCCCATTTAACAAGCAATTTTTACATAAGATTCATAAAAAGCGGTTCGACTCAATGGCGGGATTGTCACAGTACGTACAATTTACAATTTTCGGTTTTCGAACGCAACTCCCTACTTCGAATTGTTTCATAGAACCGATTAGCACAAAAATGCGAACTTCAGAATGAGTCAACACTCCTCTCTGTAATAACATCAATGATCACACTAAAATCCCAAGTACTAACTGTTTGTCCATGACCATTTATGAAACGTCAATATCAAATTATGTTATCATAGAACTTTTACAGCATGTTCTTAACATCATCGGGTTATCGGTTATCAAATCAGGGCAAATGAACATATGTCTTGGCTATTCTTCAATGTTACATTTACTTAACATTAAAGAATTACCCCTAGATTTTTAACCAAGGAAAGTTTCCACATACGACATTGTTTATGAGAGATAAAGCGATTTAGAACAATGGGAGAGGTCAATTTTAAAATAGATTTTGAACAATGATTTCAGCACATCTTCAAACCATTGTACAAAATACCATCACAATGTCAAGATATCATTGACATGTTAACGTAACAATGCAAGGATAACACCTTAATAAATGCTTTCTTTCAATAATAGTGATTGAATCTGGGTTTAACGTGTTTTGAACAATATTTCAGTCATTAAACGCGTTGATGACAAAAGATCAAAAGAGAATGGACAGACAAGGGAGAAAAAGATCGAAAAGATGAGGTAAAAAGAAGGAAAATTTGAAAATTGACTCAAATTTGGTCTGGCTTCTACCCGTTGCCCTGTCAAATTTGGGTGCCCCTACAAGGAGCATGTAAGCTCCGGCTGGCATAGTTCTCCAGGTCTTCAAAGCACGCAATCACAACACAAATTATTTAGTCAAGTGGTGGTTAGTCAAGAATACCTTCTTAGAAAATTCTTTACTTACAAATAATAATGAAACAATACCACACCTTTTTTAACGTTTACTTATTATGTTATAATGAATGTACCTCATTTCAAATTCCCAGATCCCAACCTGATAAAGACGTAAGCATGTACTCCGAAACGTCGTGTAGTTGTTATGAGGTGAGACTTGAATAAACTGTCTGTCTGTCTGTGTTATCTAGAAAATCCTGTCTTCCTCAATAATGAAACGGGCACGGAATGTTATGGCACAATCCTGAATAGCTTGAATAGGAGCAATAGAGAAAATAAATCCATATAGTTAATAAACACAATATTTCAATGAATAAATTAGCATCAGTGAAATGATATTGTAAGTGGAAGTTTTAGTAGATATCTTGTCCTTAGCTTAGTTTTATGAAATAAACAAAAGCCAAATCGTCCCGAATCTCAAGTAGTGATATCATCTTCGATTGTTTTCAATTGAAGTCTTATATTATCCCTTCATGCTTTATTTATGACAAGTGTCACTTCCCTAGTCATCAGCTATTCGTAACTGATCTCTATTAAATGAACATTATGAGGGTTTTATTTTAAATGTCGTAACATTTTCCTTTGAAATGAGTTTCTCAGAACAAAAACAACTTTCCAATTGGTTTGTTAATTAATTAGTTCTATGTGGTGTCTCTCTTTTCTGCTGGTTCAAGGTTATCTGTTTCAAAGTACATCATTTAACACAGTGCTTTTTTATCTATGATTTCTCACTAAAATTACAACGAAATCAACGAATATAAATGTTACCTATTGCAAGGCAATCTTTTTCGTTAAAATATCTAATACCTTCTTTGGCAACAATTCATCCCGTCTTTAGGAAGAAAGGTTAGGTTAGGCGAGATGATTGGAGTTTATCACCGCTTTAAAGACTATTTCACGTATTTCACGGTTGCTAATATTATTGCGGGGAGAAAGTCCACGACACTAGTGTGGCTAAGAATTGCGGTGAAACCTGCGTGCACCGACAAGCGAAGCATGGGTATTATTGCGCTGAAATTGAATGTAGTTTTCCAATAAAATCGTACTGCAAGACTGCACTGGAATCTTGATCCGTAGCCGAACGTGCTATCCCGACCTCCTATAGGAAGAAACCTGTCCATAACAGCTACTTGTAATGCTTTGTGTTGAAGAACAGTTGGTACACATTAACTGTCTATCATTGTTGACATCACACTTGTCTGCTGCTGCTTCATTTACTGTTATGGTATAGAGGTGATACCCGAGCTATGGTTAATTTCTGTACCGCTGTGTCAAATGCTTTTTCCCAAAGAGCAATATCATGTGTAAATTTTAAAACGAAAAGACTATCGACCTGTGGTCTATGAATGATAATATTATGAAATGACCTTTTTTCAGAGTGCTATCTTTTGATAAGGAAACATGAATGACGTTGATCCTGATTGGTTTTGCAAATGATTTCGAAAGAGGTGATTTTTATTGAATCTCTTTGTTCGAAGATTATTTCTTTCCAAATGAATTATTTATTAAAGAAAATATCGCAATTTGCATCAATGTTATTCTTGATGAAATATATTGATTTCTATAAGTGACGCCAGGATATAAAGACGAATCCCCATTGAGTATCTAATCTTAGATTCTTTTTGGACGTTTGCATCATTTCTCATAGGGATTTAACCAGAGGAAGATTACGATATTGAATACCACAAGTAAGTTTTATTTAAGAAATTTTGTCTTCATGGCCTAACGTGAGCAACTGTTACTACCAGACGACACTACATATTGTTTATTCATAAATGTTTATGTGTTTAAGTAATATATTATGTTTATGCATTTCTGACTGGAATTGTTTTCTTAGCGAAGCGCAAAGAGGACTCAGGGAGTCAGCAAAGACTTCTTTCCGCACCCTGAATGGCGGGGTTGAGAGATTTATGAGAGTTTTCAGGTTTCCAGATCTTCTGCTTTTGAAGAAGCTGAAAATAGGTTATTAGGGCGTGCAGTGGGCTGCCTTTGGCACGTATTAGGGGTCGCAAGGTCACCATAACTATAATTTTTTAAAAACTCATTAGTAAAGGAGTCTTTACACAAGATTTCAGATTTCGTGAGTCAATGGTTCTAGAGAAGATGAAATAGTTAAAAGATTACCGTTGGACGGACGGACGGACGCCGGATGACATGGCATGCCATCAGCCCATCAGTCCTTTCAAGCCAAATGAGCTAAAATGATAGATTGTGTATGACTAAATAGAGCTTTCCTAAAAATTACCTTTGTCAGTAAATGTCGGAGATGTGTAGGCGTGTCTGTGCCTAACTGTAAACCCAAAAATAGTTTACCTTCTCATCCCGCTTTTGAAACCGTCTTCGTAAAAAAGTGAATTTTTGAGGATGGTCAAATTTGCGATGACAATACGACTTTACATGCCAAATAAATACAACTTATTTTTTAACAGATTATACTTCGGAACCATATGTGTCAACATGCATTTTATATTAAAAATGAAAAAGAGAAAAATCCCTTTATGTAATCCGTCGATTCGGTTGTGATTATACATTTGACATTGTGCATAGATTTGGAAATAGTTATGCTGATTTGGATTATCAAAACGTCCATCATTTTTTTTCTTAATTTCATTGATCTTATCTATGTTCTAAAATGTCATTCTTTCACTAACCTTTACATTATGTCTGCGATAGACAACCGAGGCAGTCTGATGTCACTGACATGAACAAATTCATTAATCACTAAGCTACACATTCTGTCGCCGATAGTAATTACAACTTCATCAACGGACTGACCGTTTTGTCGCTGGTTAAACTATCTGACCAGACTTTTAGCAAGTGACCTACCCCGCCATTTATGCTAAAGATACACAACGTTTAATGATAGATACCCAGGTCCTAGATTTTCGAAGCCTTCTTAGTGCTACGATAGACGTAAGCCGATGTTAATGTATTGTATTTATGACTATCTTAGTGCTAGAGAGCTTCCAAAATCTAAGCCCAGACAGATAGCGCTTTTCATAGGCCGTTCCAATGCATTCAAAATCAGAAAATTGATACATTCTTTCAATACTTTACTGTTTTGATGTTTAAGTATTTGTGAGGCTGTATGAAAATACTTTACTTTGAAAAGACCATTAAAATGTTGCCAGAAATACATTTTATTCCCAACATTCTTATCTAATTGGCATTGGCTATAAGGAGGACATAAACACATCTTAAACTACCCTTCTGAAATTTAGACGTTAGAGATGGTGGAAAGAAACAAAAATATAAAACGATGATTCAATTTTCTCACTGTCACCCTCTCGGATGTTCTTCTTTGTAAAATGAATCCATTTTGCTGTAACTTGTCATTGATTATTATTACATAGAAATCAGCCATGTGTGTTAAAAGAAGTTTTGAATTTGCTTTTGTCACGTTTTATATAATTGCTTCCCTTGTAATTGGGGGGGGGGGGGGGGGGGGGGGGGGGGATAGCGCAGTGGTTAGCGCGTTCGGCTTCGGAACAGGAGTTCCGTGGTTCGAATCTCGCCAGGGGCTCGGCAACTTTGTCTGCAGTAGAGAACTGTTCTACACGCAGTCAGGTTTGGGTGCAATGCTACACTGAAAATCAGTGCAGTACCACCCATGGTTCGCTTGTTCCAGCCGATGCTCGCAGGTTTCACCGCAATGCATAGCCACAATAGTGTTGCGGGCTTTCTCCCTGCAATAATACTAGCAGCCGCGTTATAAGTGAAATATTCTTGAAAGCGGCGTTAAACCCCAACTCACCTCACCCTTGTAATTGCTTTAAAAGTAACGTTTTTCTGTAGGATTCGAATTCCCTATTGGGACGAGGTTAAATGGTTACAATATCACACACAGACGTCGAGTCCCGTACTTCTGTGCACATTGTGTCACTTGACCTGGTTACCTGTCTGAAGTATTTATATCATCACCGATGCTCAATTAGGGTTAATAGCCTTTGCACATGTCTCCCTTAAAAAACTTGATGTCGATCACTCTGGGGAGATGTGCTTAAACCAATGGAAATGGAAACTCAATAGCTAATAATGAGGTCAATTTCAAAATTACTTTTCGTATATATTTGTGCGAAAAATCGAAGGTTACAACTGACATCAGTGACGCTCATGGTATCAAGACTTTAAAAACGAGCAGCAAATGTTCAATATGTAAAAAGAGTTAAAACAAACACATATCGTATATACAGATATCTACCATTCCTTACCTGCGACTACACCAAATTCATGTAATTGCCTTTCTATTCTTTTGCCTGAATAGCTAAAAGTTTTCATTTTTTGTTTTTGGCATGGTGTGCTTTTATCTGACTTTGTACCTGGTGAATAAATATTGGGCAGAACGATAATTCTTTAAAAGCATTAAACACAATCATACTGAATATACGTATAGGTTATACAAAGGTTTATAGGATAGAATATCACAATATTTCTTTTTATGAGTAAACTCTTTCATACAGACACTTTTTTCTATTTCTACTGAAAATGGTTCTAAATGCTAAAAATAATTATTTGTCAATAAAGGCCCATACCTGACCTTGGTGTTCAACAACACCCCTCTTCCACAAACAATCTTCTAAGTTGGCAACTCATAGCTCATTTAACAAAATCAAATCTACCATGAGAAATTAACATTAATGAAGGAAAATTTTTTTAAAAAATGTTTTTATTCACTTCAGTTGGATACAATCAAAGGTGGGTACAGTTGAGAGGGTAAACAAGAATTTATGACATAATAAACATGAACAGATGACAAATGTATTTTTTACAATCAGCAGAGGGAATAGAGAATACATATGAAAAGATTTATCCCTCATAAGTGCTAAATTTAAATCAAACGTTTAAAGGACATCTTTGAGATGCATCCATTTCCTATCGAAAGAATTCATGTTAAAACTTTTTCGTGCAATATATTTCTCGATGTCAAAAACATCTTTTAAAATCTTTGAAAATATTGTAAAGTTTGGTTTCAAACGTTTGATGTTCATAACAAATATATGACGTTTAGCTAATAATATTATGTGATTTAGCAAGTTGCTATTGGTTGAACAAAATAATATATCCAGTGTTGAAATTTCGAGTGTTTGATTAAATGATCTGCTTAAGAAGTTGGCGATTTCGTTCCAAAACATTCGAATGATTGGGCATTCCACATATACATGGTAAATATTCTCACTTGCTCCACAAGATTCACATATATCATTATCAACTAATTTCATTTTTAGCAACTCCCGTTTCGTAAAGATGGCTCTATGGATAAACTTGTATTGGAATTCCAAAAGCTTAGTATCTTTAGTTGATTGTCTATATTTCAAAAATGTTGAATTCCAATTGATTAAACCATTTAAATCATTATGCCATTTGTTGCATACGTTCGGTAATGTACCTGTTGCATCAGAAATAAGATTGTCGTAAAATAATCTTGATCCCTTTACAGGAGCAATAAGATCCTTAAAAGGAGAATCTAGTAGCATATCCCTTACGGTTGCCAAGTCAAAAGAGTAAATGAAATCTTTCCATTTTCTTGGAATGCTAAGGATGACTCTATTAAGATCAAGCACTGTGCCTTTAACATCATATTTTGTTTTGATTTCTGCAAATGTTAAGAATTCATGATCTTTGCAAATATATTTTACATGAACTATACCTTGTTTGAGCCAGTTATTGATGATCAGATTTGGATTGCAACTTTGGTGATTTAACCAAAGAGGTTGCATACGTATTTCATTAATATTATCATTGACTACATGACATTTGATATATCTATGCCAGGCATCGAGTGCATCTTTCCAAAAAGGATTTTGCAGTTTGTATTTTCTGTTGATGTTCGCGCCTACCTGAAGAATATATCTAATGGGAAAACCGGCTAGGTTATAGTCGTGGAAACGTATTTCTTCAAGCAAGAGATTTTCAATGCATCAATAAATGATTTAACATCGACCATCCTAAGACCACCATCTTCATATTTTCGCATTAAATTTATTCGTTTTATTTTGTCTCTCTTTCCGTCCCATATAAAGTTAAAAAATAATCTGTTCAAGTTTGTTATAAAATCTTTAGTCGGATTTGGAAGAGAAGCAAAACTATGAACAATAGTAGATAAAGCCAATGTTTTGATAACAGTTATTTTTCCTATCATAGTTAAATGTCTTTTTTTCCAGTTCAAAAGAATTCTTTTTATGTTTTCAAGTCTTTTTTTTGTATTGATCACCCAAAGGTTTTCTAACTTTGCATTCAATTTTATTCCCAGAACTTCAAAGTTTTCATTATGCCAATCTAGTTTATAGTCATTGGATAAAATTATATCACTGCCAGCCATTGCTCCAAGCCAAACTGCTTTGGTTTTGTCCACATTTATTTTAAGACCAGACATGTGATAAAATGTTATGAGTGTCTTCATGGCTTCATTAAGAGAGGTATCCGAACCATCTAAGAATAATTCCGTATCGTCGGCGTATTGACCAATTATATATTCGATTTTTTTGAGGAAAATGCCTTTTATATTTGCATTATTTCTTATCATTATTCCAAGTATTTCAGCAACAAATAAGAATAAATACGGTGAAATAGGATCGCCCTGTCTACACCCTCGTTCATTTTCAAAAAGATGTTGATAGATGTCCATTTTGAACAATACATGAAGAGGAATTTGTTATAAGAATATTCACCCATTTTTGCATGTTATTGCCAAATCCAAATTTATCCAATACCATCATAACGAATTTTTTCGAGACTGTATCAAACGCTTTTTCGAAATCAATCCGAATTAGTAAACCTTTTTTGTTTTGTAGTTTAGTTTCGTACATGATGTCGTACAGAAGTCGAATGTTTTCTGTAATGCATCTGCCTGGGATGAAACCAGTTTTATTTTCATGAATAAGAATATCTAGGTTTTTTTTTAGCCTGTTAGTAATACAGGTACTAATAATCTTATACAATGCATTAAGGAGGGAAATGGGACGCCAGTTTTTGAGAAAACGTTTATCTTTTCCTTGTTTGGGTATACATGTGATAACACCTCTATTCATTGTCATTGTTAGGGCATTTACCTGAAATGTTTCCTTTACATACCGATGAACCCATATTTTGAGATCTTTCCAAAAAAACTTTAAAAATTCTATAGGAAAACCGTCCAACCCTGGGCTTTTGTTGTTTTTCATTGATTTCACAGCAAGCGAAATTTCATCAATACTAATATCGCGTTCTAATTCATTTGACTTATCCTTGTTTAAAGAAGGAGTTTCAATATTTTGTAATATATCTTTACTTTCATCGTCTATTTCCTTATTTGATTTATAAAGGCGTTCGTAGAATATCTTCTGTTCTTTTATAATTGCAGTTCCCTCTGTTATCTCAGAACCATCATCCATTATGAGGGAATTAATGAGTTTATTTGTATAGTTTCTATTTTCTAAATAGCAAAAGTAGTTTGTAGGCTTCTCCCCCTCTTCGTACCATTGAATTCTATTGCGAATCTGTATTCCTTTTATTTCTTCTTCTTTAAGTTGTTCTAGTTCGATTTTCTCTTTAGATAAATTTGAGAGAAGTGTTTCATCAACATTTTGGAAATCTTTTCTTATTTCATCTTCTAATTGACATATATTCTCTTCCAATTGTTTACATTTATCAATCTTTGACTTCTTAAGATACGACGAATATGAAATAGATTTACCCCTTACTTTCATTAAAAAAGTTTCCAAAAATAGCGTGTCATTAATTGTTAGGGATAGATCTGCGTCTCCCATCTCATCTATTTCCTCAACAGTATACTTAGGGTGTGCGTATTCATGCTTAGTATCCTTTAGTAAGTCAGTAACTGATTCTATATATTCTTCGCGTCTTAATAATGATGTGTTAAACTTCCAATAACCGCGTCCCTTTTCTTTACTTTTCTGTGTTGATAAAGATAGAGCTACTGCAGAATGATCACTTTTATAGCCAGGTAATATTTGTATATTTGTGCTTATGTTAAAAAGGTCTTCTGTTACTAGAAAGAAATCAAGTCTAGCTTGTTGTCGACGGTTTCTTTTCCACCACGTATATTACCTATTATCTATATTTAACTCTCTCCATGCGTCTAATAAATTCAAAGTGTCTATGTTGTCCAAAACAATTTGACGGGCTTTAGGATTGTTAATATTCTTATAATTTTCTAGGTCTATTGAAGGATCTAAAACAAGGTTCCAGTCTCCACAAATTGCAATTGAATCATTACCCATACCTATAATTTTACTAAGGTGCAATAACTGCAATTACTTTTAAAAGGTGCAATAACACAATCTAATCCCCATTCATTTTTCATTACATTCTCCTGTTCGGTCGAAATATGGATATCCTGAAGACATATGATAGAGAACTTCTTCTTCTTGTATATATTCATAACTTCTTTACGTTTTCTTTTGTCGGCTAAACCTCTGCAATTGGCTGAGACAATGCTGATTTTTTTAAAGGATTCCATGACTAGTATCTATAAATAGTACCCTATACATAAGTTGTTCTCTAGAAGTGGTAATTGTATCCAAGTGAGTTTTTTTGTGTTTAAATATAACAAAGAAAAGAGGAGATAAAAACAAAGAAATTTTCCTTGATGCCATGGGTAAGGCTTAGGGGCATGGATAGAGACTTCGCATCCCCATAGATAAAAGAAATAATAACTGCTAAGTAAATTGACTTGTTTGAAGATCTCCAATAACATTAACAGTTATATAAAGAAGTATCTTCCCTGTATCCAGGGTTTTATATGCACATGAACTATCGAACACAATTTACAAACATATTCTCACTTTTTGTTAATGTTTGGTAAAATCCAAATACAACTTGTAACATAACACCTCGTGCTCTTATAGTCGAAATCGACTCCTAAACAGAAACAGAAACATAAGAATGAACGACAAGCAAAATTCTCGTGATTGCCGAATCCTTTTGTCCATTACATCATGCTATATATATATATACAATGGGCCATGTCATCAACTAATTAATGACCAGATTTTGCAATAAAGGTTTTCAAAATGGCATACTTACAATCTGAGAATCCTTTGCTGAACACAAATATCCATATGAACATCACACACGTGCGTGGTGATAGCGCACATAAAACAACATTCACGTGCTTGTGACAGCGCGGCGCACTCTATGACCCGATAAACACTGTAGCTATTTATAGATGAAAGGGCTTGGAGTGCAACATATTAGCAGGTCGTATGCGTCTTTGAAAAAAAAAGAAAAGAAATGATGAAGGTTCATTTAACATATGAAAATTCAAAACAAATGGGGACGTATCCAACATGCAATGTCATTGCATTTCGTGCTCATACATAAAAAGAACCCTGACTTGTCAGGTGAATATATGGTATATGTTATGCAAAGGGAAAGGGAAATATTATTCATAAGAATGTAAACAATGACATAATGGGACAGTGTTTATTTTGACGATTCAAGTCTGGTCCAGGTAGATCCAGGTTCGCGGGGGTCTCGCGACTCCAAAACAACTTCGGTGCCGACCACTCTGACCCGTGTCCAAACACCATCCTTCTCGCGTATTTCGGCGGCTTCACGGCTCAAGACCGCTCTCTTCTTCTTCAAGAAGGGCGGGAGATCTGTTTGGATACTCATACCTGATTTTCGCAGAGATTTTCTTGCTTCGTAAACAGCTTCGCGGTCTGGCATGTAAGAAAATGAAGCAATAATGCTCCGCACAGCCTTGGGGTTATTTGCCTTTTGGAACTCCGATATCGGCAGGCGATGAACGATTTTAAAGTAAATGTCACTCACTCTTGACTTGGAGAAGTTCAGCTTTTCCATGAAAAAATTTCGTAGCGCTCTCTCCGTGTTTTCTTGAGGGGATTCTGCAATACCATAAAACAGCAAATTCTGCCGCCTGTCATGTATATCCTTTAGGAGATGCTGACGTTCGAGTTTCGCGCGTTCCTCCCGTTCATGTCTAAGCTCTTCTCGGAGACTCTTTATGTCAGTTTCGTTTTGAGAAACGCTAAATTCCACAGCATTTACTTTCTCTTTCATATCCTGAATATCCTGTCTCACCTCGTTGATCGACTGTTGTAATTCCTGTTTAGTGTTAGTGATTAGGTCTGCAATTTTCTTCTCAGACGCGAGGATGTCCTCCACACCAACGACCTTGTTACGAGTAACACGTTGTGTTTCGTTCACTGACATTGTTCGAGTATGTTCAATATTATCAAAATTGCAATAAAATTGCAAATAAAGTTTCAAAGTATTGTTGCGAGACTTTAGTTCACAATTTTAATATTAATATATGAACATATATCTTTGAAACTAGTGGATTACTTGGATTTATCCATGGGGTAGCGAGAGCCCGCGAGAGCCGTCAAGCCTTCACCATGCGCAACCGGAAGTACTAATGAAGGAAAATTACGTTTAGACCTATCAGGTTAATTTGAGTAGGTAAAGCTCTTCTAGCTTCATTTTAAATGTATTTCTTCTAGTAGATCCCATTAGATATATACATTTTGAGCATTTATCAATAATATTATATCATTTACCATTCACCAAACAAGGAAAATAACTCTTCATCACACTATCGCATCTTCACTTAAGATATTATTACCTCCATCATGAACTTATATTAACTAAAGTATCATCTTGAGAATGAAAATAACCTATTTGGACTACAAATTGTTGTTTATGTCACATTCAAATAAACTGACATTCTAGAAACGGAAACGAACCAAAGCAAAATGATATTTTCAAGGACATCAAGTTTCAAGTTGTTTATCTGAATCCTCAGCATTTATTTTCAGTAATGTGATGTTTGCGATAAATATTCACATGAAAATAACTAAAATGATTGAACCATTATATTTGAATGAAAACATCCAATAGATTATATTTTCATTATGAATTTGTTCTACGGGCCTAAGCAACAAGATAATAAGAAAGAAACCAGGTTTGATACTGACCGGAGTCCGAAGGTTGAGTTCTTAACTCGATTTCAGAGGACCTCGCACACTTTTATATAAAGATGAGAGGACATGTCCATGATGCTCACTAAATACATTTACGTGAAATATAGGAATTTTGGGGAGAAATGAAAAGTGCGAGTTGGAAAGAGTGAAATTTAATTTAGTATTAAGGGCAGTGACTCATCGTGTAACGTTTGATTACGAGGGGATATCAAAAAGTTTCAATTATCACAGGCACATATCAAAGGTAAAAACTTTATTTTGTTCTCATGTTTTTAAGACTTCTCTACATAGTCACCATCCAGAGATACACATTTTTCCAATCGCTTCTTGACCTGGCCCAGACCTTCTGAATAGAAACCCCCTGATTTCAAGGAAAACCAAGCCTCCACCTCTCGAATGATGTCACTGTGCCTCAAAACGACGCCCACGAAGTGGATTTTTCATCTCGGGGAACAAGAAGAAGTCACTTGGTGCAAGATCGGATGAATAGGGGGATGCGGTAAGATTTAAAAGCCACATCGCCGTACCTCCACAGCAGCTGCTTGACAAGTGTGAGCTCGGGCATATCAGCTAACAGTCGTACACCTTTGGTGATCATACCGCGGCGCTTCTGTTTAATGGCTTCTCGTAACTTTCTCAGCAGGTTGCAGCAGCGAGCTCAAGCAATGGTCTGACCCTTAGCTAGATAATCCGTCAAGATGACCCCACGACAATCACAACACAAACAGACACCATGACCTTTCCTGCAGACTTTTGCACCTTGGCCTGTTTGGGAGGTGGTGACGTATCATGCTTCCACTCTTTGCTCATCTCTTTTGTCTCAGGATCATCTTGATAGACCCAGCATTCATCCATGGTAACAAGACGTTTGAAGTAATCCTCTTCGTCTTGTTCCAGAAGCTCTGGACAATGCCTGATTCTGTTTTTGCAATGGAGTCAGTAAGCGAGGAACCCAGTGTGCTGACACTTTGGACATATGCAACTGGTTATCGAGTATGTTCCATTCACTGCGATAACTCAGACCTATTTCATGCATTGACATTTGAATAGTTACGTGGCGATCTTCTTGAACTAGCGTCTCAACCATCTTGATGACATCCATATCATCAGTAAGTGAGGGGCGTCTACTTCTTGGCTCATCTGCGAGGGACATGTGGCGTGTTTGGAAATTCCTTTTCCATCTCACAACAGTGTCATAGGATGGGATGTTATTGTCATAAACAGATTTCATCTCATCATCATTGACGTGCAGTATGGCCTTTCAAATGTAAAAACTTAATTAAACTGGGCTTAATTTTCTCCATAATAGGGGGTACTGTGTTATTTTGACGTAAAACTGGCTGTCGCGAAAAAGAATATTGTTGACCCAGGAACCAGACAAGGATCATGTATGCTTCAGTGACGATTTGGTCAGTATTCAACAGTACATTCTGTGTAATAATTGAAACTTTTTGTTATCCCCTCGTATAAAGTTTGCTATGTTTGACTCAAACAACATACTATGTGTCTCTTTAATAGACCAACATCCCCAATTTATTCTTACTATAACCAATCAATGCCCATCACATTAAATGTTATTTAGATAACAGTTAGTCTGAAATAATATTTAACATTTCGAATATCTGTAAAAGTATCACGCAAAATGTAGCTTGTTTCTCAATTCACATGAGTTCAAATGTTTCTTTAAATATATGAACTTGTCCAACTTTAGTAAGGTAAAAGGGTCACCTATTATTTGTTCGTAAAATAAAGTTATTTTAAGTAGTGTAAGAAGTGAAATTGATTGGAAACGCAAAAATTTTAATATAAGAATTATCAATTCATGACAAAATATCTATTCTTCTGAGATGACCAAAGCTAGAGTTGTCTTCATCGTTGATATTCTAGGAATACTGCACGTGTATTAGTGCTCTCGTTTTCAATTTCGTGCATAAATATCAGATAAAACAAAATGTTTTCGGAAGAAATCTTCAATTTATTTCTTGAAAAATAAAGATATAAGTTCATTTTCACTATACTCCAAACAAGAAACAAAAAAACTTTCTTTACTGTTTAGCTTTATGTGTGAACGTTTGAAATAAAATAACGTTAAACCAGACACATAATAATGCCTAATTGGGCATTCATCCTTGTCTCTATTTTGTTAACTGACATATAATCTTTAAGAAATATTCGGATTACTTCTGACTTACTTTTAAGGTTGATATATAGTACGTCTTGAAAACAAATCAAGTTTTTTGGGAGGTGTTGAAATGTTCGAATGGAATCTTGTGTGTAATTCGTCCTTGAAATTCTCATCAAAGCCTTACTTTCGCTGTAATAAATATAATTAGTATTACAGCCAAGACTAAGAAACCCAGCATTTATTTTGGAAAGAAAAAATTTCATATCCTTGCCATTATACAGAATTGAGTAAATGCCTCGGATACCGGCAACATACAGTCTTTGCTCTTCAGCTACGGCAAGTATAGAATTCACCCTTTGGGAATCTACAATATCCAAACTAGCTATCTCGTTATCATTGTATCCATACAGTCTCGTTATGTTGACCACCTTGTCTCTCCTCCCCGTATGGAAGAGAAGTCGCTTAGTGTCGTCGACAGCAAGTAGTCTTGGCGACGATGTTTTAAGGATAACCCTCAATGAGTACACAGGCCAAGTCCATGACTCCACGACTGAGTTATGAGAAGTCTCCCTCGACATGAACAGTGTTTGCACGCAGGATGCAAACACAACGTAGTGTAGACCATCTGTAATGAGCTTTAACGGAGTAATCGCCGAGGATTTGAAGTCCAGTTGACGTGAAGCACCCATTGTTTCAGATACAAATGGAAATAGCAGCATACGATGACTGAGACGATGGCGTTCGCGTTTCAAGTCTGAAACATTGAATATTATTTGTATCAACATTGCCTAAGAGTGAATTAATATTAAATCAACCACATATTTTATTAAAAATGTGTAGTTGATCGTTGAAACTACTCATTTGATAGGTACAGCCATGAGTCCTGTAGTGCAGTTTTGCACCTTATAGAGGCACAGTGATAATTACTTGTGAGTTGAAGATAACATTGATATTGCATTACCTAAGAGAGCCTGATTTTTATGTTGACATGTATTGCTAAATAACTTCACCACCTTTATTATATTATTTTGTAGATTTATGAAGGGAAAAACTACTGAGTTGCACCGTTTTGGAATTGATTTTGGATTTTTAGAGTTTGTGATCACTTTTTTTAAAGACTACAGTTTGACCTTGCCATTCCCCTCCCATTATTTTGATAAGCTCTGTTTTACCTATCTATGTTCTCATTTATTAGTAAGTCACTCAAGAAGGGCTATATGAGGTTTAGCTAATGTGCTTATTTCGTTACAAGGTAGCAGAGGACTTTAAACATGTATAGAGACATAATTTTATAAAGCTAGATAATACTATAGCTTTACACGACAGGCAGAGATGTTGTTTCTGATTTCCTCTGTGATGACGAGTAGAATGTGGACAGGATCCCTGCAATGCAATGAATGTTGAAATCAGCAGTTGATCTGATGTCAGAAGTATACACATAAAGATATAATCCTCTAGTATAGATATTTTTCAAATGACTAAACATAACGTAACTTTTTTAAGGGTGGAACGTAAGACAACCTTTCAGGTTAGAATAACAGATTGAAATTTAAATACATATTTACATTCATTTTGAATGCAGAATCATCTAACTTATTTCAAGACATGCAAGAACCGAAATGTTATGTTTTAATTCTTTAACACACCATCTCGATCCTAGAAGCAATGAAATAATGTTACTTACTCCGGTAGTTTCAAATTGAATGGCTCCTCTCCCAGGCCTGTAGTTTCCATAGTCACAGCGAAGATGCGATGGAGCAAAGGTGTACAAGTGACAACCACCAGTGCGCTCGCACAGTCTCTTGCACATATTTGGACCAAAAGGCCTGTACGAGACGATAGCTCCTTGTAAAACTTCAAGAAAAATAATGTGAAGCAACAGAAACGTGTTTTTGAATTCCATTTTGAAAGCATCCGTACGCTTCTAAAGGTCGAAGATTCTGTGAATACCAACGCTAAAATCATTGTCATTAAAAAATCATAATGTATGTCCAAGTTTTGCCTTATCAACATTCCTAACTTAACACTCAAAACAACTTTTCTGTCATTAAGCTCTTTTATTCAGTCCAGTCTTCGATTTAGTCATAACGATCCTCGTAAAGATTCCGCTTTCAATCGTATCTACGAATCAGACCATAAATATAAATCATGATATTCATCATATATACAACAATTGTTTTCTGAGCATAACTCGAAAACTTCATTAACTTAAAAATGAGGACAATTTTGACGATGGTTGCCAACCATGCTACATCAGCACAATTGTACCCCAGAGCTCCTTCAACGCCCTGATATATATAGAATTATCTGAAAATGAAATATTTCAAATGACACTTGCTGTAGATGATGACTCAATGCGTGGTATTTCGACAGTTTTTGAAACAGTATGGAGCTTTTACAATATGGCAATATATATAGGTACTCATGCTGAAAAATATAACAATATATAATGGTCTTTGATTTCTTAGCAAGTGCCAAGTGGTTAGCATGACTAACGCATAAAACATTTTCATTTGTTAACAAAATGACGTATTAAACAGATAGCCATGAATAATATTTAGGGTGTAGTGTTTACCCTGCAGATAAGATAACGCTGATGAAGCAGAATGGTTTGTGTATTATCGTTGAGAAAAGCCCTCTTTGCTCTCATTCTTTGAAATGATTTCGAAAATAATTTATAAAATATTTTGGTATTTGAAATTGATTGTCATTGATTAGTAGATTACTCTGATAGCATACAGTCTCATGAATAAACTGTTCTTATCGGCAAACAAAACAAATTCGATAACATAAGTGAAGCCATTAACTTTCAATATTTTGAGTTATGATCCTATACTACATATTTATTTGATTTTGATGACCTCTGGCTATCAAGAAAACATTGTCTACGTTATATACTCATTCAGTTTAAACTCGTTACTTGTTATTTATTCGTTTCTGGAGATATTTTACCTGTTGTTCAGAAATGTTCTATTGGAATAATAAATAGTTTGACCAGTATATCGTATCAATGGACCTATCGAGGAAACCAGTAGATCGAGAACCAGGCTTTTGCAAACTTAACTCTTTATTCTACGTGATACCTAGTTAGTGCAATAAATAAAAGCTGTAATTTCACAAACTGTTCAGGTTGGCTACGAATCTGGTAATCCTTCCGACTTAAAATAGATTAAATATTAACGATCAAACTTTTCTCGAATTGCTAAAGAGGAATATTAGCGGTGAAATAATGTAATACTCTAATAAAAAGGATAAGGGAAACAATAAAGAAGATCTTAGAAGAAATTGTCCGTAATTTTGAATCAAATTAATGATTCAAATACAATGTATGTCCCTGTCACAAAAGTTAATGAGGGAATATAGAAATATCTTAAAAGAAATTGTCTGCAATCAAATTAGTAAAAAGTTAATAATTTACATATATAGGATGTCCCTGTCACAAAAGTTTTTGTACAAATTTTAGGCATTGTAACTAAAACCGATAAAGCTCTTAAATGGGTTAACTTAAGAGATATTAAAAACAAACTTCTACAATTTACAGACAATATCACACTGATTTGAGATGAATCTGAAAATGTCTTTATTTAACTTTGAATCCTCTAAAAAAATCGGTTTTTTTTAAAAAAAGAAATGAAGAAAACACTTGTTTGGATAGAATCATAAAAAGTTTCTAGATACAAACTTTGCAAAGAATAGAAATGAGTTCACCCTTATGGAATCAACTTCAACTATCTCGACAACATTATTGTGACAATTTCTCCTACGATGAAAACTGCAATTACCCCTTTAGTGAAAAACAATATTCCCATGGATAAATACTTATACTATACAAGTATATAATACTTATATTTTTAAGTTAATCTTACTCTATACGTTAAATCCTTCATCTCTTCAGTGCCAAACCCATCGGTAGATATACTTCAAAATTCGAGTAAATGTTTATAATTCATCTAATTTGGTAAGCAGGATAAAGTAAACCTAAGCACTGTGATAAAAGCCGAAAAATGTTACAGAAATGATAGCATTCCAAATCGATCAAATTTCAAAATACAAAAATACGGTAGTATTAACATATTCATCAAGTACAAGTGAGAAAATTAATTTAAGATAATTGGTCTCTGTATAAAATGTATATTGCATGTTTCTTTGTATATTTTGGTATTTGTGACAAAAATTGTATTTATTTGTCTCATATGCATGTACCGCCGTTGGCTGGGGTTTTGAGAAAACAAGATGAAAAAATGAGTCTTGATTCAATGTACCTGTAAGGTGTATTGTTAAGAAATGACAAGTGCCAAATTTATACTACAATCTAACGTAAAGAAACACGTACCAAGACACAAACATCTATTTATTTACTGCATGTTTAAAGAAACACGTACCAAGACACAAACATCTATTTATTTACAGGATGTTTCAAGAAACAACTAAGGTTTGATCGGGGAATCAATATTCTGAAACCTGGGTTTTATTGACTTGGATTGTCTTTTGTTTCAGTTGCCCTTGTCCCAATCACATGATTTGTTTTAGAAATATTTTTCTTTTCTTCAGCTGGATTCTTTAGTCTCTTTATTGTGAGGAAAAAATAACAATTTCTCTGAGTTGCCAATCACATGCCAACCCTTCTTCCCATAAAAGTAAAAATTTAGTGACTTAGTTTCTGTAATAGAAATGAAACATAAAATTGAACATAGAAAATATGTCCGTCATATTCAATAATATGAGACAGTTGCCTTATAACTATTTAAGTTGGCTTTCCAGGGGTTCGAAAAAGTTTTTAAAATGAAAATGGATCTGTAAGTGGCAGTTTTAATTTGAATGATTATAAAGAAATTTTCGTTTTTGTTCGACGTGTTTATTTCAAAATGTCAAATTTGGTTGATTGGTTGTTTTTTAATAACACAAAACCATGATCCCTCAGCATTCTGTAAACTAAATATTTAGTTTTCTTGTGAGTTTTAAACGTTCTGATAAATCCGAATCAACCAAACAAAATTTCGCTACTTTTGTCTTCAAAATGCAAGACTAAGCAGATACTGATTATGTCAGCTATGCATCATTTCAAGTTTAATGTCTGATAGTTTTTTACACGAGTAATAAAATGCATTAAGCATGTACAGAGGCTAAGCCTTAAATGGAGACATGTACATGTGTCTTTCAAATGACTGACTGATGAGATAAACTTGTTAAAGATGGTAAATATGTACTGATTAAGTACAGTTTTCAATTTGATCATCTATGATATCAATAATCCCTGTTCATGTAAAATGATGTTACATGCAAAGCAAGACTATTGTTACCTTTTTTATGAAGTTAGGTTGATTATGACTGTTGTGTTTAAGTTTGGATTAGGATATCACTACGACATGATTAGAAAGCTTTTTCCACTTGAATGTGCATGAAATGGCAAAGTTTCGTTTCCAAATACATTGCCATCTCCTAATTAAACATTTTGAGTGAATAAGTCTCTAAAGTTACAAGACGAATAGTTTTGACGAAATTGTCAATTATCCTGTACTTTCAAGTAATAATACGTTTTGCATTTGTTGCGGACTATTCAGAAAGCAAATGTAACATTTAACATGGTCGTCAGAGATTAAACACGATTTTTTTCATGTTTTCGTCTATGTCCTCTTTCCAATATTAGCATGTCTATGACTATAGGGCACTCTGCCAACAACAGACAGTCGTTATACACTTAGACCATACATTGTAATTGTCTCCCACAGCCATTTAATTTAACAAGGAATGATAAGAAAGGGTAAATGAAATATTCATTGGTTTTGTCTTTGTATGTCTCATAAAAGAATGAGTGGGAAATCTTGTTTCATGAAATATTTACCACCCAGTGAACATCAAACCTAGCTGGCTGAACCATGAAAGCGAGTTTATTGTCGTCTCTACTTATTACTACTTAGCGATCCTGTGGTGTTAGGTCAAAAACTGTATTACTGGCTTCATTTATACATTGGCTTCAAGAAGGATATAATAACCTAAGTGATAAATGATTTTCCTGTCTATTACTACAATTGCTTCTGTTATTATATTGAGGGAATTCAAGACATTTATATTGTGTAAACATCAAGCTGAAGATCGTGAAATATCAATTTGAAATATAAATTGTAGTTCTAATCAAATATTATCTCATATTTCCTATCTAACAGAGAGCTATACCATGTTAATCAGTTTGGTATTTGTAAAGTGACGTTTCAAGCAGAAGATCCACAATACTTGAATCCTATTACGCCATATAATATCAAAGGCACTCTAACAAGTTTTGGGGATTAATTTTGTTTATGTTATACAAAAAAATATAATAATTTATGCAAAATATCTTTTCTTTAGAGAGTAAACATCGGATAACTAAATTTGATTATCCGTAGTCGTAGAAAAAACTTGTCACACATCAAGAAAGCACTTCATTAGCCATTTAAATCCTTCGAAGAAAGGGATTTATACTTATTTATAGATTAATAACACTTCATACTTTAACCTTAGACCCTTTTTATTGATTAGAAATGCCGACTGACAATTGGTAAGAAATGATTTTATTTTTATTTATTTCCCAACGAAAACGAGACTAAGTGTCTTTACAAATCAAATGATTAAAATAAAACCTTTTTGAAAAACTGTAGTTGTAGCAAAGTTTCTGTCTGAGATGTGGAAGAGATTGAAAATCAGGAAATGAAAAAGTACTAGATTATCTCAGCGCTGTCTAGACAAAGATTGGAATATTTTTTTATTATCTTCTGGAGACTTAAAATTCCATCAAGACGACTGAAAACTCAAAACCAGTTAAAGGAGGTTTTACTTTATTTTGAAAATCAAATCTCAGCGCAGTTTACAAACAGAAGAAAATATTAAAAAATTTCAACCCTTGAGCTTTTTGGTAACTTGGCATGATTAAAATTGACTAATATGAATAGTCAAAATCAATTTCTTTCAAGTAACAAAGAAGTGATCAATGATAAGTGAAAGACTCTATTGAATTCTTCCATTTGGAAACAAGTGCTTTCGTTTTTGTGAGATCACTTTACTTTTCTTTAAAAATTCATTCTTCTGTCCCTTTAACTCAAATGCTTCAAATGTTAAGCAAATTATATTATGTATAATGCAACCGCTATATGTTTCTTTAATCATTTTAAATAAACATGTTCAGTGTTGAAAAGGAAGACTTCTGTTGATCCGACAAAGTTCAAAGACAAATTTGAAGTTGGTTTTCACTTGAATAGAAGTGTATACTCTTTCTCTGGGAAACATCATTAAACGACCATCGCTTTCTTAATTTATCATAACGATTAAGGTTTAGGTTCATGTGTCCTGTCTGTGATCAACGTATATCATTCTAAACAAGAAAAGCCTTTAAAAAGGCAAAGTTGGAGGCACCCTAATTAGACTAGGAAATACTGCGAAATAATAGGTTACAAACAGGATAGCATTTGCATGACGGCAAATGAGTAGATTAAGGCCAACAAAAGAACAAAAGACCTACATGCTATCCTCTATTTAGAAAATGTTATATAATCATTTGTTCATTGCATCAAATAAAATAGAATAGTCAGGCAAATATGCTGTGTTATATACATATATATATTTATAGTTCCTTTTTGAACAACATTCAACAGTCAGTCATGCACCGATTTATCCCTTGGAGAAAGGCAATAGGGATCTATTTTTAGGATATAGGTCACAATTGATAGCGTCCAGCACCGCTCACGATGTACGATGGTTTTGCAAACTAATATGTCCACATGCATCAGTTATAATTTAATTGTTTCTAAACTCTCAAGGATTGCTAGGACAAGATATAGTGAAATATTGTCTTAAGCGTATTTCACTTCCTTTATCTCTGTCACTTAGTGATATCACACTAGTTGACTCGCTTTTTCACATTATCTACTTATCGACTTGTAGCTGCTTGTTTCTCGCGTGTACCGTTGTAAAAGAAGTTCTTTTTTTACTAATATGGAATAGATGTTTCTGACCTTTCATGAGAAATCTATGTGTCTAATTTAGTTCACGTGCATTCATGGAGAATTTATGCCGTTCTGTCTCTTAAACACCACTGATTGCCCTTCACGTTGAGATTTGCATAAACAATCGTTTTTCGATTGCCAATATTTCGGAATACCCACATGGTCACGTGGTTCTAAATTTAATACAGATGTGTTCATTGGTTTACGATATTGCCGAAATACAAAGAGGCTAAGTATGATTGGTTGAAAGTTCCTTTGAAAATTCCAAGTGTAAGATAGAGAGACTTATCAGCTGTTAAGATGGTTGGGGGCCTTTCCAATAAAGCATTTAACTGGGTTTTTTAAAAATGAGAACTGTTTAGTCCGAGCTGCAACAGTACTGTTGGCAAGGTGTTACATCGCTTCCAATAACACTTGATGAGTTTATCACAAACACCCTACGTCCAAATAGCCCGGATAAAGTGTAGGGGTTTTTGGGAGAGTACATCCTTCATTGCTAGGCTCTACAACTGACAGGAGAAATTGCTGACATGACCATCCGAGACAAAATTTGATTAGGGCTAATTCAGCTTACACAGTGAATGGGTGTATAGGTTATGAAAATGTTTCATATATTTAAGTTCATTTTCTTTCTCATTTTCAATTTAAAGAGGCAGAAGCGTGTTTTTTATATCACCTTATAGCAAAGATACTGCGAGATGATCATGAAATCACTAATCAAGAGTCAACAATGACAAAGTTTGGAGGTAAGTGTCTTGTTATTAATACAACATATTACGGGTTAATCATCTGTGTAACCTTTTGATGAGATAATTAGTATGAGTTCAAATGATGTCTCGAAAGAGACATATATTCTTGATGGCGTCAGCAACTGGAGACTGAGAAGTAAATGTCACTGAATATGAGTGATTGTCTTATGAATTAATCAGTATCCTCAGTCTGCAGACTATGGTTCCACCTCAAGCACTGCAGGCGGACAGCTATCTTCGTCCTAACTTTGATATGTGGAGAATGAATATATGTTAGCAGGTGAAATATCAAAAGTAACACTTCCTGTCTCATCTGAACTAACAATTACTCTCGACTAGAAGAGAAAAATGCTTTTGTTTCTTGAAATAGTTTTGTGATTCAAATATATGTATATCTCGTTACATAACGAGCTCTTTAGGTCTAGTCTCGAGGCATAATTGTCACAAAGTTTGAGAAAGTTTATTGCAAACGCATAAGTTTGATCAACATCAATTCCCTCACAACGTTATAGGTTTCAGTCAGCATCCACAAAAACGACCAGGATCTCCTTGATTATAAACGGTTTAGAGAATTCCCTGGTTTGAACACATTCCCAGTTACTTAGTTTAGAAAAGGCAGGACACTACAATTGACCAATTCTGCTACATCAACGTATACTTGGAAGGAGCTAAGCGGATTCAAATACACTGATTTCATGGGATGCAATTGACCCTGTAGGTCACGAGATGATAGAAAAAGGGGCCTGTATAGGCATCTTACCTTTGCATCTTCGTTTGAAGTTTTGAATATGATTTAGAACACACTATAAATCCATTAAATAACTGAACCTTAATGGACTGTTGATCTTTATACCATTATAGTATGCTACTATAACTTTAGTATAAAATGTTTTCATTATTCCTTATTGCAAGACTCGTGCAATAATTACATTGTAAATTTTAATCATTTCAATCGTAGTTTATTTTTGGTTTAAACAATGCTCTTTGATGTCAATGTTTGTCATGAGATTAATCATTGTAATATCAGAAGTTCAATTAAACCGAGTAAATATGTACGTATTCTAAATTAAAACCCACACAATTACCATTAGCTATCTATAACGAATAACGAGACATTAGAAACATTATAGACACTAATTATGAGTGTAGATCTTTGACATACAATATTAACTTAAGCTATAATTATTTTTTCAATAAATAACCCCTCCCCTTTATTCATGTACCACTGCATCCTGAATCTTTAGGTTGTTTTCTAAATGGATTCAGAACAAATACGTTTGAACTAAGTTTTTATCATTCTGTGGAATAGATGTTTTGAAATGTATTACATTTTGAGTCTTTCTGTTAACAATGGACTCTTCTCACGACAGAGCACACAAAATGTTTAAAAACTGTATGGTAATAAACTTCGCCGTTTTAGAGACAAACCGCATGTAAATGTGACACATTTAATCAATGCTCTTTTTCAGTTAGAAAGAGAAAATTAAAACGATATAAAAGATTAGAATAAAAATAGAATTATCTAAAACATTATTTTCCTTTGAAAGTTCGAGATATATTCTGAATTTACTTTGATATGTTGTAGGTTTTTGGTAGGACATTTTAACCACGTGCTTTTTGATGAGTGAATATCTGCAAGATTATTTGCAGGATCTCATACATTAAACTTTCTTTGAAATATCCAGAAAATAACATATCAAGTCCTTCATGTAAAATGAAGCTTTGTTAATTAACTTCACAGATAGAGCCATTAGCTTAAAAATGAAAATATATTGGTTAATAATAAATTTACAACCCTCATGTTAAAGTAATTACAGCAATATACATTTATATTAAAAGCATTTGCGTGAGGGCTTGATGATATGGATTGCGATTCGATTTCAATTGAAAAAGATTAATCAAAAGATACAGCTTTTTCGCGATATGATATGTTTGAATCCATACCAGCTCAAATGATCACCTGGAATATAAATATATATATAGGCAAACGAAATTTCAAGATATCGGAGTGTCCCATTTATGTTACAAAACGTTTTAGCTAAAGAACTGAGATGCAATATAAAGACAATAACTAACAAGTGGCGGGGAATGACACATTATCTTTCACGAGTTCTATTAATTTCGTAATTCTCGAGCCTTGGCGATAGAATTACACAATTAATATAAAGAGGGAAAGATAATCTGTCGTTCCAATCACGCGTTAGTTATTGTTTATATTGCCCATAAGTTTTTAAAAAGACTTAAACTCGAATATGATGGAAATAAACGTTTCTCTATTAAGGATTTTGATGTCGAATCTCCAAATTCATACGTGTGTGCTGCAGCTTTATTTGACACTTACCTACGCACGGCTAAATGAAAGTGTTTTTGTATATATTTTCTTTTGGCCTAACTTTAGAATCCCTCACCAAATGTACCTCTCGTGAAAAGAATGGGGTTTTTTATTCGAGAACACTTTTCTTATCGGTCATGCGCAGATGCCATTTGTCATTGAAGCGAGAGATGTTAGACTTGACGCCATATTTACCTCGAAGCAGAAAACAGGACTCATCAGTGAAGAGAACGGTTCTCCACCTTGCACGTGCCCATCTCATCCTCTGTTGACACCACTGGAGACGTTCCGCCAGATGACGTTGCGTTAACGGGACGTCGAACCGGTCGTCGTGGAAAAGGTCCAGCCTCTCTCTGGCTGTTTCGTTCCGTTTGGTCGGAAATTCGACGCAGGCCTGGTATCTGCGTTGTTGTTGACGTTGCTGTCCTGGTGCGTTCCCGAAGGTAGAGCAGTCGGATGTACCGATCTTGGGCCCGACTAGTCACCCTTGGTCTGCCTGACCTAGGCCTATCATCAACGCTGTTTCGGGTGTTGAAACGTGTCCACAATGAAGAGATGGTCTGTCTGGAAACGCCAAAGTGTGTTGCAACATCTCGCTGCGTCGCATCTGCTTGCAGTCTGCCAATAGCGTTGTTGCGTTGCGCTCTGTTCAGTCTTGATATTCTCCAGGTCGCTGTACCGATGTTGTGTAGTCTGAATGAACAGCGGCTGATATGGCTTTTTATACCCCTAAAGCAAACGTGTCTGCATGTAAACCTTCATGATCCCATGCTGCACGTGCTTTGGCAGAAAATGCATTTGGACGAATCGCTAGTTTTCGTCCCTGAACAAAACGTCAACTTTTTGGGCCATTGTTTTGGTAAATTTACACTTTTGAGCAAGCCTTTCTTTAAATTACAGGTATGTATCGTAAAAACATTTACACGTTTCGAAAAAATCAATTTCGCATGAATGTCAAGTTTCTTTTTTTGAAGAGTTTATATCATTTAACAGGACAATACAAATGACATGTTACAGAGCTTATCACTATACTGTTACATAGCTTACTCTATAGGGACCAACAACAACGGATTTTGTTTTTTTTAAAAATATTTTCTTAAATGTAATGTACATGAAAAAAATCGGATTACTTTACTAAGTTGCTTATGTTAGAATCAAGGTCTGGTGATACCAAAGTAAAGTTAAATAGATACAAGTAGACATCAACAAATCAAAAACATTTTTATCAATTGTTTCTTAACGAATGTAGGTTTACAATAACATCATGCTAAATCAGCATATATGAATCCGCTCTCGCTCCTTTCCAAAACCCTCATCTCTTTCAAGCCATAACCCTCAAATTGCTAGCTATCTAACCAGCCAAGTAGACAACTTGCATTCAGCATTAGCGGCACAACCTGGATGGAAAAATCCGTCGAGTTCAAGCTCCTCTTGACGACATTTAATTGGCTGAAAAAGTAACAGGTGAGCATTACCATGAATATCAAGCCGCGTGGGATCTAGCCACAAAGAAAGATCATGGTATTTAGTGATTTAGCAGGACGTTAGAAAACAACCGAACGTTTCAATCAGATAAAACAACTCATGAAGGTAAAATTTATTTTGGTTGGTTTAATGGTTTTCTAAAACAGCCTTATGGAAACTTATTTGAGTAAGTGCAGGATTAATATTGTGTGTTACGGCTATTTATGCCTCTCGAGATATGCCCCTTAATATTACGTCGATTCTCTTGAATCTACCTTCTTCCACCATTTTTCCACACTTGCAAATTACAAAATGTACTGTTCCCACACAGGCTGTCATAACTAAAACTAAAAGGTTGTAAGATGCTGTTTTGTAGTGGCAGTATCCTGATACATCAGCGTATTTGAATTCGCTTGACTACTTGGAAGGAGCTCACTGGATTAAAATACGCTAGTGTAGCGGGATGCAGTGGTACAGGAATGAAGTTAAAAAAGGGGAGGGGTTATTTATTGAAAACATTTGATACTAAAGTCATATTTGCATACCACACATCGGTATAAAGATCAAAAGTCCATTACGTTTCAGTCACAGAACTTAATGAATTTATACTTGTGTTCTAAATAATTTTCAAACGTACTGTACTGTTGTTCAAGTATTTGTGAGACTATATTTATAAAACAATAAAAGTATTGACAGAAATACATTTTCAACTTTCTAAACTAATTGCCACTGACGTTAAGAAGGAAATTCTATTACTACCCTTAAGAAATTAAGACGTCGTAGATGGTGTAAAGAAACATAAATACAACGATGATTCAATGTTCACACTGTCTACCTCTCGAATTCTCATCTTTGTAAAGAAAACATTTCACCTTGCTGTAACTGGTCATTGAATATTATTACAAAGTAATGAGCCAAGTGTTTTAGGGAGAGCATTTGCTGTTGTCACGTTTTTAATCATTGGTTTCCTTGCAATTTCTTTAGAAAGTAAGGGGAAACGTTTTTATGTAGGATGCTAATTCACCATCGGGACGAGGTTATTTGGTTACGAAATCACCCTCAAACGTGTCACATGACATCGTTACCCGTCTGAAGTTTGAAGTAATGGTCTCATCAACGATGGTCAATTAGGATTAACAGCCTTCGGTCCTGTCTAATTGAAGAAATACACCGTGTAGCCGTCATAATAAAGCCTCATGACCGATTTTATTATTTTAAATTCACATCAAACACTAACCCTCATTTGTAAAATGATAATTTTTTTAAAAACGACTAAACACAAAGAAACTCGTTAAACGTATACAAAGGTTTACAGGAAAGAATATAACAATATTTTTAACTAAAATCATATTTTTTAATAAACCTTTTCATAAAACACTTTTTTTTAATCTCTTCTCTGATTAAAGATGATTCTATTCTGTAAATGCAAAAAATGAATATTGGCAATTAAGTCAAATATACGTGACCGTAGTGTTCTACCGCACACCCTGTTCCATGAAATATCTTCTAATGCCAATTGGCAACGAAAAGATCATTTAACAAAATCAAATATACCATGAGAAAATGACATTAATGAAGGAAAATACAATTACGTTAGAGCCAATAAGGGTAATGTGAGTGGGTTTGAATGATTTCTTCTAGCAGATACCATCGGATTAAACGTAAACGAACATCCAGAGCAATTATCAAATATATTGAATAATTTACCATTCACCAAACAATGTTATGAATGCGTTTCATCGGAAAATAGCCCTTCATCACACTATCAAAGTTCACTTAATATTTTGATTATCTGCATTAAGGTTTTATGTTAATTAAAACGTCATCTTGTGAATAGAAATAGACTATATGGACTACAAATTGTTGTTTACGTCATAACAAAATAAACTGACATTCTATTAACGGGAACGAACCAATGCAATACGGATGCTATTTTCAAGGACATTGCTGTTTGTCTGAATCCTCAGGAGGGTGCTTTCAGACCGTTGTGGAGAGGACAGCCCCTGATAGAGTACGTTCGAATCCCGCTAGAGTCGATATCTAAAAACTTGTTTTTCCTGTGAACACGGTCGCTTTTAATCAAACTGAAAATCAATATATTTAACGACGGGAAAGCAAAATGAATCAAGAGATCCTGTAATACAATTCATCATCAGTTCACCTAGTCAATGAAAATTGTTAATATGTTTAATGTGCCGCCTTCTATATTTCAGCTATTTAAGCTTTGGAGTGAGTGAGTGGTCACGTGGACACTTAATAATTATGGAACTTTGGTAAAGAAAACCAATTGTGATAAATGTACTCATTTAAGGTATGCACCCACGCACGCACTGTTCCCAACATATGTTACTAGAAAATACAGTTTCGAAAAAGGAGGGTTAAAAGGGTTAAGTTACACCATTCCTTATTCATATCCTAGTTTTGAAAAAAACATACAGACACACAAAAAAGCTCACATGCCCCCGCTGCTCACATGCACCCGCTTCCCGCTTACTTTAAAGAATGTGTTGGTGTATAATTTCGCTAAATCATTACCTTTTTACTTTGTTACATGCATAAAAAGTCAATTGTTGCTACAGCACTGTACAACATGCTTTCGCTCATGACACTTTCTAAAATCATCTATACATGTACTTTTTGCAAACAAAATCCTCCCGTCGATAATGGCATGACATTTCACAACTTTAAACTCTAAATAATACCGATGTCAGTTTTGATGTACCTGCAGAAGTTATATTGATTCTGAATTACTTACGTCTGCAGAATAGAGTGGTGCAGTCAGCCATCGTCAGTGTTAACCGAGGACTTCCTAAAGTAGCTTCCTCGAGATGAGCAAAACGTCTTATGGTTATTTAACTCCATGCGTGAATACGCGATAGAATATAATTCAACATCAAGACCCTATTAAAATAAAATTGAGATAAACTTGCTATGTTATATAACAAAATAAATAGCTCATGATTATCCAATAACGATCTCACTCAAAGCCTTTACTTTAAATTACATGTTCATCAGTTACTTTTCCGTTAATTTCAAGAAAGTATATTTCATCTCGTAAATATTAATACAATATTGACAATAAGAAGAAACCAGATATTCAGATCATAACGATCCAGGTAAATGCAAATAAAATAAGGCTAACTTCCTGTTTGAAATTGCGATTGTCTATACTTTACTTCAAACTATATCCTGGGTAGCTTCATGAATCTTTGGTCTTTTAAATGCTATGCGTGTGCCCTTATTTTTGAAGATTCCGACTCCATAACGTAATAGTCATCATAGTTCACTGTAGTTCACTCTTAAAATCTCCAAACACATATCTAGACTTACTTTTCAAGATGTTACATTTTGGTCAAAATAGATTAACCTACTATCTGTGTATATAAAACTTTTTTAATGTTGACTAATTCATATTTTCCGTGAAGTTATTTACAGTATCGCTGCCTTGACAACAGTTTAATTTGTTACTCTAATAATAGTAATGGCAATGAATTGACATCGTGGGGTACAAAGCACAATTATGTTGTAAACTAACTGGTTGCACGAAATGTTTCTACTGAAAAAAGCCGTGCAATAACAAATCAATATTTCCCTACATTTCCAGCCTTTGCCATTCATGCTCTATTAACCTGAAGATCTACTATTCCCAGATGGCCTTCACTAGAATTTCTTAGTATCATTGTCTGTTACTCATAGCAAATCATAGCATTAACCTCAACCGAGGTAGCCCTTTCATAACTTCTATACAACCTATGTTGTGTTACGAGCGGTCTAGAAATACAGAATTCTGATTTGATGCAAGTTAGTTTTGAAATAAGCGACGCTGATTCAAAACTTACCTTTCAAAATTGCCAAAGTCATTTCCGTATTCTTTCGAAAAGCTACACATAAGTTGAATATGCACTTTGCATTTACAGAAGAGAGTTGCCTTAGTTAGTGACTGCGTCATTTTATAGGCATGCGGGGTCTTCATTGGCTGAAATGTAGCAGAAAGATAGGTTTTGTTGGGGAATCTACCGGAAGCAAGAGAAGAGCTCGTATTAGAGGAGAAGTTGTATAGGAATAAAAGACGGAGCTACTTTTGTGAATGTGCATTTTATAGCAGTACCAAATCGGTAGTTTAATTTGCATACTGACAATAGGGGCGACATTATGTCAATTTATTGACTGGTTATTACTGGGGGAATCTATCGACGCCGAAAGAAGGTATTTTGGTAAACATCCGGTTCGATTATGACACTGATACCTGTGTGTCACCGTCCAATTAGTGACAAGAATGGGTACCGTTTGTACATGAGCATGCTCGTAACACTACAAAGGTACACGCCGAGCGTATGTTGTTTTAGTCAATGATTATCATTCATATTTATCAAGGCATTGCCCCTATTGGCAATATCACTGATAGGAAGCAGACGTGATCAAATGTTTATGTTTATTGTTATTGTATTGTTATTCGATGAAAGTTTTTTGGCCAAACTGAATATATTATAAATATTTTTTTCATAAACAGAACGATTATCATGTAAAGTAACCAAAATGAAATCTAACATCATCCATTGATTATTTATGGGGAAATAGCAGGCTTTTAATATTTAGAACTAAGTTTCCAAGATTTACTCACCGCAATGCATAGCGACAGTGGTGTTGCGGGCTTTCTCCCTGCCTGCACTAATACTAGCAGCCGCGATACAAGTGAAATAATCTTGATAGCGACGTTAATCCCCAACTCACCTCACCTCCAAGATTAACAAAAGAAGATTATGGTTTAAACATATTTTGTTCATTTTAAAAACGGAAATAGATTTGCAAGCAAGCTGGAAGCTTATATTAATGCCGCGTCAATAAAAATTATATTTTGAAACCATCAAACATACAACACAAAGTTATGTCAAACCAATACGATGTACAGTCGCAAGACAATTCGGTTAAGATATTCAATATTGCAAACGCAATTTCTTCATGCTAATTTAGAAATACAATATTTCAACTCATTTCTTATCAATACTACAAGAAGATTATAAACGGAGTTTGTTGACTTTGAGTGAATTAATAAACTTTGTTTACCTTCACATGATTTTATTTACACAATCCAGGGTACAGAGTTGAGTAAAATTAATTTTGTTCTACTTCACCCGAGGTAACAGATGATTTCGATCAGTATGAAAAGGTTGTTTTTATATGTACAAGCGTCTATCTAGGCTTGTTAGAAGCGTTGAATTGAGAGAATTGTTGTGTGTTGTTACTGCTAATAAGTTAATCAACTGACCAACTGAGTCAAATAAGATGAGTAGGTGAGAGGGAAAAATTACATTTCAATGTAATATTGTTGTTTTACAGCTGAAAGTTTACTCAACTAATCGTTTTGTTATCTTAAATATGCTACTTTACATGTCCCCCCGAAAAAAGGCATTAGGTTTCTAAATAGACATCAACGAAGTTTTATTGATATACTAACAATTATCGAGTTATTTTGTGCTGACATACATGTACTCATGTGTTATCTTCAGAGGACTAAATGATTCATATTGTTATTGCTTATACAAATTTGATATAGAAACTGTCATTTCTTATACAAAGTTAATAATTGTAAAATATTATCATGCATATTTCATTGTATGGGAGTATGCAATATGTGTAATCATATAATGGTTAGTAAGTATAATACTATGATTTAAACAGTATTTTATTTCCATAAAAACATGTATTACACAAAATTCAGAATATATATACACAAAGGATGAACAAACAGGCAGCAAATGCCTATATAAATTCTTTTCATGAAACAAACATAAAATGATTTAGATATCAAGTACATTGATGGAAATATATATTTGCAATTATTCTTACTAACCTCAAATTTATATTTAGCTTTGTCTACCTTACATTTGGTACAAATTTTAGGAAAGAGCTTTAAAAATCGTTTGGTATCATTTATGAAATGATAAACAGGTATTATTAGGAAGAACATAGTTACTAAGTCGAACATCAAATCTTTCAATAGTTTCCTATTTTCGAACTCCCAAAATTTCAGAACCATACAATATTATTGGTTTTATCTGGACACCAAAAATTTAATTAACAAAGATGGAGACATATGTTTCAATTTTGAAGAAAATGTCTTAACTTTGCTATTGCTCTATCTGGCACTATTACACATAAAGCGAATTAAAATCGGAAAATATCGTTCTTTTCTACTGAAAAAATGATCTGCAACAGATGGTAGGGTTGACAACACATTAAAATTTCCTCCAACGGAAATTAGAGGCGTAAAACGTAAATTCAAACCATCGCATGTACATGATATGTACTGAGATATTCGCAAACTAAAAAAGGCGTAATACCTCCTTGTGCACATTTCGCAAATGACAATCAAAAGGGCGTAATCGTTACACAATACGTGCATGATTGGGCTAATATGGAGGACACTTATAAAGAGACATCTCAAAGTTGTTTTGCATGACTTTTGACAAACAAAACTCCACACCACCGTTATGCAGTGGGTAACGGAGAGTGATTATTGAATGTGCACAAGGTTCCACTTATCGACAATTAGCTTATCTTGTTCGAACAAATAACTGTTGGAAATAACAAACACCAAATAGTGCAGAAGATATTACTTACAAGAATTCTCTATCAATAGCGCTATGAAGCTCATTTCACAGAATAAAATAGAATAAACCGGTCAAACTTTAGGTAAAAGGGTCCTTTCTTTTAAGCATTGTTAACAGCTGAAATTGACCGAAAACCCACATAGAGTAAACCAGTACACATTACATATAATACGCTGCAATTTATATATGTGACTTGTCATTTCATGAATAAATGCCTTTCTTTTTTCTGAGCTGAAGAAAGCTATTCTTTCTTTCATCGATAAGTCTCTCAAAAATTAAAATTTTGGGAAATGTCACGTTTACTTAAGTGCTCAATCTTTCGTGCCTGAATGTCAGATAGAAACAAAATGTTTTCGGAAGAAATCTACAATTTATATCTTGAAAATTAAATTTACACTGTTAAATTGGAATATTCTCCCTACATCAAAGAAACACACTTTCTTAGCTGCTAGCGTTCATGTGTACGTTGGCAATATAATAACGTTTAATCAAACACATAACAATGCCATGGAGTAAATTTATCATTGTCTCAAATTCGGAAAGTGACATTTCATCTTTCAGAAAAATTTGGACTACTTCCGACTTTCTTTCAAGGCTGATGTAGAGAACGTCTTAATAACAAATTAAGTTTTTTGGAAGGCGGTTAAATTTTCGAATGGTTTCTATTGTATGATTCGTCCTCGAAATTCTTTTCAAAGTCCTACTTTCACTGTAATGAATATAATCAATATCACAGCCAAGACTAAGAAATCCAGCATTTACTTTGGAAAGAAAAAATTTCATATCTTCGCCATTATACAGAATTGAGAAAATGCCCAGGGCGCCGGCAACATACAGTCTTTGCTCTTCAGCTACGGTAAGTATAGAATTCACGCTTTTGGAATTAGCAATATCCAAACTAGCTATCTCGTTATCATTGTATCAATACAGTCTCGTTATGTTCACCACCTTGTCTCTCCTCCCCGTATGGAAGAGAAGACGATTAGTGTCATCGACAGCGAGTAGTCTTGGCAACGGTGTTTGAAAGATAACCTTCCTTGAGTACACAGGCTAAGTCCATGACTCCACAACTGAACTATGAGAATTCCCCCTCGACACGAACAGTTGTTGCACGCAAGATGCAAACACAACATAGTGTACATTATCCGACGGGAAATCCTTTAACCGACTAATCGCTAAAGATTTGAAGTCCAGTTGACGAGAAGCACCCCTTTTTGCAGATATATAAGGAATTAACAGCATACGATGACTAAGAAGAAGGCGGCGTTTGCGTTCGAAGTCTGAAACATTGAATATTATTAGTATCTACATTGCCTAAGTGTGAAGAATAATTCATTAACCTGTTATCAAACAACAACTGAATTATTTTGTTCAAAATGTATGTTAGATGGTTGACACAACTCTTCGATAGATAGAGCTTTAAGTCTTATAGTGAAGTTTTGCACCTTATGAGAGGCCACAGTGATTGTTACCCGAGAATGAAATTGACACTTCACTTGAGTTGTAGATAATATAAATTTTGCATTATCAAAGAGAGACTGATTTTAATGTAGACATGTATTGTTAATAAATTCACAACCTCCATCATATGCGCTATTTCATATCATATTTTGTAGAGTTAGGAAAGGAACAACTACTGAGAAAAATAATTTCTAAATAGATAGGTATATAAATGTAAAAAGTTGTCATTAGATAATGTCATTCTGTTTTTCATGCTTGTTTTCCCCGCCTCTCTTCAAATTTAAATAACTATTGTATATATTGAAAGTACAAATTATGCCCCTTCCCTTCAAGTATCAATTTCCATTTTTCATGTCTTTACGGTGGCTACTTGATGTTTTCAACTGTATTTTTCATGCCTATTTACCAGCTTTTATCACGTAGCATTTATACGTTAATACCTACCTTTACCCTCTTTAAATAAGCTTTTGTATTTGGCGTAGTTCCGATAGGTAGAAAGAAAGCATTTCAGTTTAGCCAAGAAACACATCTATATGTGGTCGTCTCAGGCTAGCTAGTAACAGTGCCATATGGCGCTCCCCGACGTCCGCACGCTGGCCTTAAAGTGGTGGTAGTTTAGCTGTTGAAGTAGTCTGACTCTAGGCCGGGAGGTGATGACACGTGGCTCAGCGGAGGGACGGGTGGACCAGTACCCTTTGGGACGTTTATTTTTCTGTACCTTTTGAGTATGGGCTCACTTCTTTTAAAGACTGTACAGTTTAACCGTGCCATCCTCCTCCCATTGTTTTGACAAGCTTTTACTCTCAGGGTATTATCTTAAGTACTGTCTACTTAGTGTTTGTTCATCCCTATTTAGTCCCTACCTGTCCACCCGCCCCGTTAGATCCCTGTTGGTTCACGCGAGTGTTGATCTGTTCTGGTTTATGGGGCAATTAGCCTTATCCTATTGATTCAAGGTCTGAGTTTAGTTTGATAATAAACTACTGTATTCACTCCCTACTTCCCTCTTACTTTTGTTGGCTTTATTATCCTATTGTTTTATCTTTCTGTCGGATACATAGACATAACGTTATCAAAGTAGATAATACTATGCATTTACATGGCAGGCAGAGATGTTGTTTCTGATTTCCTCTGTGATAACGAGTATAGCGTGGGCAGGATCCCTGCAATGCAATGCAATGTTTGTTAAGATATTATAAATTAGCAGTTGATCAGCTGTTAAAAGTATACCTGAAAAGATAATTATCTACCTGTATAAATATATTCCAAATGACTAAACATAACATACCTTTTCTTAACGTTGAAACTAAAGATATCTTATCAGGTTAGAATTACTTTTACAACAGAAATCGAAATTTGAATAAAAAATTACATTTCATTTTGAATGTAGAATTATCTAACTTCTTATTTCGTGACATGTAAGACACGAAAACTTACTTTTTTAATTCTTTAGCAGAAGACATAAATCTTAGAAGCAATGCAATATGTTTTGACATAATAATGTTACTTACTCCGGAAGTTTCAAATTGAAAGGCTCCTCTCCCAGGGCTGTAGTTTCCACAGTCACAGCGAAGACGCGATGGAACAAACACATACAAGTGACAACCCCCAATGCGCTCGCAGAGTCTCCTGCACATCTTTGGACCAAAGGGACTGTACGAGACGAAATATCCTTGTAGAAATTCAACACGCAACATGGAAAGCAACAGAAACGTGTTTTTGAATTCCATTTTGAAAGCACTACGACACTTCTCAAGTTTAAACGTTCCGTGACTTCCAATGCTCATTCAAAAATCATGATGTAGGGTCAAGTTCTGCCTTATCGACAGCCATGACACTCAAAAGTAATTTTCTGTTGAAATACTCCTCTAATCAGGCCAGTCTTCGATTTAGTCCTCGTAAAGATTCCGATTTCCATCTGATGTATTACGAATCCGAACATAAATATAAGTCGATAAAGAAAACTGATAAAATACTGGTTTATAGTGGAAGAGTTTAACACTCGCTTCGTGACGACAACAATTGAACGAATACGCTCACTTTGAACTGCCCTGTGCACCAGTGTCGGGTTTCATTTCTGGAAAATGACTGATGGCTGACTTATAAATTTAGATTGTGATGTCACTGTGATTTTTGTGTTGCCGTCTTGTATGAAAGTCCGCATTGCCCTAAATTCATGATATTCATCATATATACAACCAAATATGTATTGTTTTCTTTGCATAATTCGAAAACTTTAGGACCTCATTAACTTAAGAATGACGACAATTTATACCTTTCTCTAAAGATTGTTACCAATTTTGCTACATCAGCGCAATTGTACTCCCGAGCCCCTTCCACACCCTGATATATATAAAATTATCTGAAAATAAAATACCTCAGACGACACTTGCGGTTGATAATGACTCAATGCGTCACATTTCGACAGTCTTTTTCACAGTAAGTAGCTTTTACAATATGGAAAAATATAAAAGTACATTGATGAATCTGTTGACCATCGTATAACAATGTATAAAGTACTTTGATTAATTAGCAAGTGCCAAGTGTGACGTATTTAACATATAGCCACGAATAAAGAGTTGTCATTCGGCCTGAATAATATTTAGGGTGCATTGTGAGCTCTGCAGATTTTATTACGCTGATACAGCAGGGTGGTTTGTTAAAAGCCCTCTTTGCTCACATTCTTTTAAATGACTTACAAGAAAATTATATAACATTTTGGTATTTCAAATTGATAGTAATTGATTACTAGATTAATCTGATGACATACACAGTCTCATCGATAGAGCTTTCTTATCGGCAAAGTAAACAACTTTGATAACATAAGTGAAGCCAACAACTTTCAATATTTTGAGTAATGAACATTCTCTACATATTTACTTGACGTTGATGACCTGTGGTTGTCAATGAAACATTGTCTACGTAATATATTAATTCAAAATATAGTCATAACTTTTTATGCGATTCTGAAGATATTTTAACTGTTGTTAAGGAATGCTCTCTTAGAATAAATAGTCTTAACAGTGTATCGTATCATTTGAGATATCCATGAAACCAGTTTAACGAGTACCAGTTTATTGAAAATTTAACTCTTTACTCTAGGCCTACATGATACCCAGTATGTGAAATTATTAAAAGCTGTAATATCACAAACTGTTAACGAATGTTACGAATCTGGTAATGCTTCTGACTTGAAAGATGTTTGATATAATATAAACGATAAAACCTTTTTAGAACTACTTAAGAGAAAAATAAGCGGTGAAACAATGTTTTAATAAGAATAAGGGAAACAATAAAACATAAATATCTTAAAATAAATTCTCTGCAATCAAGTTAGAATCAAGGTTAATAATCTACATATATAGGATGTCCCTGTCACTAAAGTTTTTGCAAAAATTTTAGACATTGTAACTATAAACAATAAAGACATTAATTGCATTAATTAATTTAAGGAATATTGAAACCTACTTCCACAATTTGCAGACGGTAACACTCTGAGTAATGATGAACCTGAAAATGTCTTTATTCAACTTTGAATTCTCTCAATTTTTTCCGTTTCCTTTGCGTGTTTAGATATAAAGGTAGAAAATACTAATTTGGATCAAATCAAAAAGAATTTTTATCTACAAACTTTGCAAAGATTCAAAACGAGTTTACCGTTATGGAATCAACTTTGGTAATAATCTCAACAAAATTATCGTCCTCCTACCATGAAAACTGAAAATAACCCTTTAATTAATAACACTATTCCATGGGTATATACTTATACTATAGTTTGTTATATTCATACTTTTTACTCCCAACATTAAATCCTTTGTTCTCTTTAGTGCCAAATCCATGGATAAATATACTTTTAAAAATTCCAGAAGTGACAATTTTAAAATTCAAAAACACGGTAATAAAAACATATTCATCAAGTTCCAAGTGAGAACATTAATTTAAGATAATTGGTGTCTGTATACAATATATATTGCATGTGTCTTTGTATATTTTTTATATTTTTGTGTGGTGACAAATTGTATCTCTTTGACTTTTTTCTATCTCTTTGTATGATGGGGTTTTGAGAAAATAAGATGCGGTCATTAATCTTGATTCAATGTACTTGTACGGGTTATTGTACTAAAAATGACAAAGGCACAAAATATACTGGAGTCTACCGATCGTTTCAGCAAATATGTCTTTCCTTCTGCTGTAACAAGTTTAGAAGCGAGCAAAGCTCTTTCAACCCCACCACCCACTTCCGACAAGACAACTTCAAATTAGCAAATTCACAGTTATGGAAACTGGTTAAGATAATAGTAGATTCACCCTGACCTAGACACTCATCTCACCGTTGACAGCACCATCCGCCTCATTGACTCCTGTATTTACTCCACCTACTTTACCTGGTCCGACAGGATTTACTAACAGACCCATGGCCTCCCAATGGGCTCCCCCCTCTCCCCCATCATCACCGAGATCTACATGACTGAACTAGATGAAACAGCCCTTTTAATTTCTCCCATGACTCCGATATGCTGGATCCGGAAGGTCGACGATACCTTCGTCATCATCAAACCAACTGACGACCCCAACAAGCTGCTTGACCACCTTAATTCCCAACAATGAAATTCACCATGGAAAAAGAAACGAACAACGAGCTCCCGTTCTTAGATGTATTGGACAAGAAAGCCGACGACAAACTCCACACATCCTTCTACAGAAACCCCACCCATACTGACCAGTACCTTCACTTCAAATCCAACCACCCGCTCCAAGTAAAAAATGGCCACACTTACCCGCTGTGCAAAAAACATCTGCTCCTCACCACAAGCCCTAGACGCCAAACTCAACCACCTCCGTAGAGTCTTCATCAACCTCAACAAGTATGAAGCCAACCTAGTCGACAACATCATCAAGTCCAAAAAATCCACCAGCAGTCAGCTCCCTTCATCATAAGCATTCCATATATCAGCACCACCAGCAATCACATCCGACAATTACTCAAGAAGCAGCCCAACATCGTTGTAGTTTTCAAAAAAGGAAAATCAATCCAGAACATCATCCGAGCCATTGGTGGACCTCCCAACACCATCAAATGGGAACCATCCGGAGTAGTCTATCACATCAGCTGTCAATGTGGCGATTCATACATTGGCGAAACGTCCCGGCATCTCCCACAAAGAATCAAGGAACACAAATCCTCAGTACCAAACAAGGACTCAAAATCAGCCATCTCTGACCATATCGAGGCCCACCCTTAACACAACATCCGTTAGAACAACATCGAACTCCTTGAAACCAGTCACTAAGATTACAAGATCAGAAAGACTCTAGAACCAATGAATATTTTGAAATTTAACTCCGCCATGAACAGAGATCAATGATATTACATCCCATCAGCGTATGATAACTTGATCAAGACCAATCAACGCTTATCAGTAACTACCTCATCGTCCATCTGGGTTCCTAGTGTTGTAACATTAAGTATATCTTGCTTGATAACGGTGTTAGTATCTACACTGAAACGGCGCATCTCTTTCGATAAAGAAGTTGTTAATCTGTAAATTTCCTTTTTCTTCAAAAATTAATTAGATAAAAATAAAATTTTAAAAATTAACATAAACGATCACACTTTATCCTACTTGGCCTTTACGACTGACAATCACACGATGCATGAAAACAATAGATTTACACTTCGCTATTCATGTCACGTTTTGAGAAAGACTATATGAGCGGGAGCTATCCAATTCCTTGACGTAGTGGCTGTTCAATAATTCCTCGTCACCACACATGAACATCAATCTCTTAAACAAATTGTTAAATTTGGCTTCGGAATTCTTAAAATAACTTACACCATTATCTTGCGTGGTCAACAGATTCATCAATGTCTGTTTAGAGTTTTCATGTCAATAATGAGAGATTTTGTTGGGCAAGATAACAATAAATCTTTTAAGTTTTACATTTTTGAAAATTTGAATGCACCAATAATGGGACTCAAGAGCTACTCCGACATTCCAAACAGCAAAACGTTGCCGTGTCGTTTTCAGTCCTCAATGGTTGATATGTATGATTATTGATTTTTGTTATCTTATCGGTAGTAAGTGGTTAGTTTTAAAAATTAGTAGCCTAAGTCTTGTCATTTCAGTAGAGTAACAAAAAACAGATTTAAGTCGTAAATTATGATCAAAATAACTCGCCAATAACTCAAATGGACATTTGAAAAACACCAGGAACATCATCGTTTGGCAGTGTTTAGTAGGCCATTTAATTGATATACAGAATCATGTTTTTCAGTATTTCAGGTCACATAGCCCATGGTGCAATTGCATGAAAAAATCAATACAACATTGTCACATGACAAAAAATTCAAATTAAACTAGGAAGATCTTAAGCTGAATATTTTCGAAAGATTTTCGAAGAATATTTACATCATGTGTGTCAAGTAGAACTCCTAGAAACCTTTTAAAGAAGCTTGTTTGAACTTTTTTCTATAACTTCGTGATATTTTACTTTTATTGATATACATGTACATAGAACGGAGAATTCGACATTAATAATTATCATTAACAAGGCCACTCTCCGATTATTACTGAAAACAAAAGATTGTCATAATTAAGAGATAAAGATGTAAGTTTATGATGGTGATCGAACTTATTTCAGGACATGAAACTTTTTAATAGCAAATCCTTGATAATTAAAGATAAAAAAACATAATCAAAGTTTTGGATCATAAAGATGCGTTAAAAACTTCAAACTTTTCATTTCAGAATTCGTTAAGAAAATGATTTTAAGTTTGATTGGAAAAAGAATGAAAGACAACCTGCTATGTTATGCTTAAGCTAATATCTTTTGATTTTAACTACAGAGGCACATTTGATCATTGTCAAATGTTGTTATCTTTCAAATGTCAGAGGAGTATTTAAAAACATGGCAACCCCTGCAGAGTTCCTTTTAATGCACAATTTATAAGCAATAATAAGCAAAGATTATATATTTCAGCTTGAACAGATTTTTATAAAATTGATATGACCTAGCGCATTTGTCAGAAAACAAAGGCAAAACAATCAAAGCTTATGGCCAGGGTAACAGTGTTCAGACGATGTGAAGATGTGAAACAATATTCGATTCGTCTTTTCCAATCTGCAGGGAAAACTATGAGAACTCCTACTAGAGCTATTCAACTATCATTTTAATATCTACTGCAATTATGTACATTCTTACAACATTCAGAGTTTGATAAATAAAGATTTACGATGTGAGTTTTTTTTTATTTTGGTGCAGTTTGTTTTTCAAAACAAGCATTGTCATTCTGAAATCCTAAATCAGTTCATGAAACTTTTTTTAAATTTTCTTTCTTTAAGCTAATGTGTATTCGATACATACACAGTATGTTCGATTTCAGAAAGACTGATAACAAAACCTAATTAAAGGTACTGGTTGATTTGTCATCCTGACATTGAAAAGGCACCCTCCTGTAAAAGGCGATGTACGGAGGACAGAAATCGCCTTCGGTTTTCGGAGGTTCAAATTATTTATTCAACTGCTAATAAACATAACGCAATTGTTTCTTACTTAATGAAAACAGAGAGAAGATCTGATAGACATACTGAGTTACACACGATGACAGAGTCCCGTTAAACATACTGTAAAATCCAATAAAATTTCAAAGCTAACCTTCAATTGAAGCTCTTCAATCGCAACTTTTACGTACAGGGACAGTTTCAAATAAAGCCAAACGAAATGGGCCATCTTTCAATTGTAGATCATGAACTAGACTATTCATCAAATATAGAAGATACCTAATATCAGTTTAGAAACACTTTGAAGGATTCACTACTTAGTGAAGTCATAATTGATATAAGGTATTAAGTTTGGAATGGTTTGAATCGTCATTTATATTAGGACATTAGCATCAAAATATTTGACAGATCCATTATGATACTTTAAGGTAACCTTCAGTAATTCTTAATGTCGTCAATGTTGCCTCGGTGATAGTTTTATCTTCACCACCTTTGAGACTCTTTCATTTGTACGAAATTAGCGGGACTATTTAGTGAAAGGTATTGTGAGTTTCATTTAGAGTCTCACAATCAAATTCAGTAGAAAACGAAAGTCATTACTCATAATCATAACTCTTTCATTAAACAAACTAGTTCAGATAGCACTGATCTCGTTTGAGTATAAACCTATTACAAATACTTGATTTGATTTTTAATTTTTTTTTAAATTATAAGTAAATAGACCAAAAAATTACAAAAGTAAATTGAAAGTGTCATTGAATAGAAAGTCACCAACAATAGGATTTTACCTGACCACTTCACAGGTTCAGTCAGAGGCTTGCAGAAATTTCACGATTAGTTTATTTCTGATGCCATCACTACTTATTAGAGGATTTTGAGCGGTTTAGCGTCAAGAAAGATAGACGGCGGCGTCTTAAAATATTGTACGTGAATTGGGCGTCATTTATAAGTTACACCGGTAAGAAGTTATGAATGCTTGTAATGACGCACTGTTAAACCTAAGACTCCTTTTCATTTATTGGTAAAGATTTATGTAATGCTTTTCTTAAAAGTTTTTCTAATGGAAATAAGTATGATAAATAAATTTATCATTAGATATGTATTTAAAACGATGAAAAGATAGATAAGGTCACTTAGATTTTTCATATTTAAGGTGGAATCGAAAACGTAAAATCTTAAAGTCTTTATTTCTACCTATCACAGAAGGCGGCTCCTGAAACTTGTGATTATAATAGCATATAACGGAGCGCGTAACTTTTATACATGTTCAGGGGTTACTGATAATGCATTCACTTTTCATTCAAAGACCAATAATAATGTAAGAGAGAACTAAATTGTAAAAACATTTCAATGGAAGTGTGCACATTTTACAATAAACAGGAACTGTTCTCCTTAATAAACGCAATATACGCAAAAAAAACCAAAGCTGAAGAAAGAAACAAGCATTTATTACCCACGTGATCAGCGTATAGGCAGCTGCATACTAATCCCGTACGTCACACGAGTGTCGTATCGCATTGACCTGTGTCGTAATCATTTGACCCGTATTCTAACGATTTGATTGGATAACCGTTGACCTTTCACTTAGGTCATGTTCTGACGGAACTCCTTTTTCATTCATAACAATCACGTGAAGTCATTCATTTTAAAAACGTTTACTACGTCATTTTCACAGGTTGTTACATCTCGCATGAACGATAGTACTTAAACTAATTACAAGAACAAATAAATACACCACAAAGCATAAGAGTACGTTTTTGGAAGACACTAAAAGTAATTTACATTTTTTTGGAAAATAAATAGATTTTTAAGAGTTTGTCTGCTTTGTTTTTCTGTCTACAATGTCTTTTTAAAACATGGCGACTCACATTTGTGTCAATGACAGCGCTGGTACTATTCGAGGAAGAGTTACTTCAATTGTTAAACCTCTGGGGACATTCAGTGTGTTCAACATCAAAACTTAGCTTAGCAGCACTATTTCCTGTGACGGTGACCTTGCCCTTCAGCAAACCATGCCGCCCCAATCCAACGCAGTCACTGCCAGCACATTGCGACCATCACTAGCTCCAACTCCAACTCCATCTCCTCCTGGGTTTAGGAACTCGATACTCGCTGCCCCCATCTTATGTTGGCACGATAAACATTAACTTCTGTAGTAACCAATGTCAGGGTAGGGAAAAGCGTGAGAATTCCGTAATCCGTCCTGTGATCGAGCCGACTCGAATGCTAAACTAGGTCACACGTCAAGTGTCGTTCAAGTGACAGTTGACGGTAGATGCTGTGCGGGGCGAAATGACCAAAACAATAGTTGTACGCTATTCACATATGAAAAGATGAAATTTGCTTCTTTTGAAGCTTGAGTTAGTTGTTATTAAAGTTCTTAAGTTGTTCCTTTGGTTTCGTTTTCTTTCAATTGAAAACCTATATGGATTTATTCTGTTGCGCATACGCACGAAGGTCAAAAGAAGTGCAGTGGCCATAGGTAATCTGAAATTCCTCCACAACCGCTTTACGAAACTGGTTTCGGTTTGAAAACATGAAAACTACAAAATAACAGGGTTTTTTCCATTTTTTTTGCATTTAGAACGTGGGTAATAAATAAAATACCACACATGGTACCTTTGGTATCTGACCTCGCTTTCGCTCGGTCAGATACCGCCGGAAGGACACTCCTTTCGTATAATTCGTACGTAATGAGACCTCGTGTAGTATTCTCTATTTATCTTCAACAATACGTTTCCTTTTTATATAATTTTATACAAGTTAGCATATCACACAACAGTTGAAATGACTCCAGGCTGCAATTGACTAAGGTTTATCAAATTTAACAATTTCCGGTCCTCTAAAATAAAATTATATTCAAGCTTGTTTTAATTTCAACTCGAAGGAGCGAGTTCAGAAATATTATCTTGATCTTCTTTCTGATCAGATGAGCTAAAAATGGAAACTGGTCTAAAATGTTTGCGTTTCTTATCGGCTTTACCGGTATTTGTAAAAACCATCGCATGATAACCCATGATGATATTACCATGATAAATCCAGGCCGTGATTACTTGGAAAAACGTGAGTCAAAAGTCAATCTCCTGCTATCAGATAATATATGAGCACAACGTATTGCAATGTATTACTTGTTTCTTGGTAGACATTGTAGCTGAACAAGCATCGTTATTTTACAGATCCTCAGCACAAACAGGAATAGTTGGATAAACGTTTTGGATAGCAATATTTAACTGCCGATAGCACGTTTCGATGTCACACAAGATACAGAAATCAGTAATATCTCACGTCTCGAGAGTAGTCTTAGAACATTGTAAACCAATGATCGTATACACTAGGTTTGAAGTGAACTGTAAACATGTCAGTTTAAATGCTAACCTTATGTATCGCGTTTGTTTGCAATAGCAGAAATAAATGAGAAATAACTTATATACCATACATTACTGAAATTTGATTTGGTCATTTCTGTATTTTCCAATTATCAACATTTCCTTCGTGTCGGCCAAGTTGTTGAAAGCAAGAAAGAAATATTCGATGTTACCCCAATGAACAAATAGTTTACTTAAAATGCCCAACTTCGAAGAAAATGAAAGTATAAAGGATATGGCTTCTGTGGCCAATAATAAGGATCACATTGATCGCCTCTCTCAATAACTTCAACAAGTCAGCATAGTGGGCTCAATTTATTACATTTTTAGGTGGTTTACAGTCTATAAGTATCGCGCCCCTTGAAGGATTAGTTCCGACATAATTTAGTGCAGGAGAATACACCTGGATTGGTGTCAGGTTCCCAGTGATGATTCTACGTTGAATCTCCTTTAACCTGACGTGCATATCGGGATTAGCAAATGTACATGTCTTTAAGAGCTCACGACTGGATTCAACTCTCTTGTGTCGATCTTGTGTATGTGAGTCTCTTGGCACCCATCTTGCAGACATGTGCATGTGCTCATGAATTATGGTGCAAACACTTTCATGAGAAACGCCACACTTTGAAGATATCTCATCCACCTTTACTCTATGATTGGACATGACAAAGCCCTGGACCCGTGAAACCATATCATCAGTAATAGCTTAACTTGCCTTCCTGAACCCGCTTAAACTCAGCTGATTATTTTGCATCAGTAGAACATTGAGGGATTTTTTCCCCATAAACAACAGTTATACAGTTATGTATTTCGGTCGCTATCATTACGCATATCGTAAGTAAGAAACTTGGTAACCGCCCGATGCTAAGTTAAGAACTTTCTATGATAACAGGAGGGTACCTGGGATTTTAAGGGAATGGTCGTGAAATGTGGTCTAAAACTGTATATTGTCGTCAGATGCCCTTCCTCGATAATGAAATCAACGATGATATCTTCACGGGTGTATCACTTCTATGAAGTTATTGACTTCCCCTCGTGGAGGCACTGATACACAGACAGTAAGAATAGGTAAAAAGGAATGTCTTAAAAAGGTCTTGTCATGAAATGTGGACAAGTGCGCATGTGCCTTTGAAATGAGCAGTTAATAAGTTTCGTTTTTCTATTTCCCCATACCATTCCTCTATTAGTTAATAATGCTTAACATCTAAAGATAACACAAAGGGTATCGTTTTCTTTGACTGGCGTCACATGATTTTTCTCTAGCCAAAACTACTTAACAATCTTAAACCACGACAACACGGACTACTGCAACAAATCAGGAGTTTTGGTATCTCTGCATTCGAACCTCATAGTCTCAAAGAAACCCTGAACAACGCTGCACCGCTCTCGAGGTTATATGATTTCAAAGTTCCTTTCTAACCTTTCAAACACTCGAAAACTCGGAAAAACTCGGAGCATCACGAGTCATCAGAAGATGATATATCCAATTCGTCCCTAAGGATTCCATACATATATCTTAGTAATTGTAAACGAAAATGTTCTTGTAACACGACTTAGTAGAGGTTCACAAAGATATGATTTACAGTTTTTGTGTTCTGCTCCATAAAGGAAGCTATCCCTGAAGAGAGTCATAAACTCTACTTGTTTCCATGGAAACGGAAAAAATCATTTTTGCAATTATCAAAAGGAACCTACTCCAGTAAGTTGGTTTACTTATACAAATTTTCTGATTTCTCCGGAAACAATATTATTACCGATGGACAGACGGACAGACCGTTTGGATAATAAGATCTGTTTTCAAAAGTAATTAAATAGAAAAAGTACAATGTATAAGTTGAACATGATAGAATACGTTTTGAATATATACACATTATTTTAAATTCTTTAACTTACTTAACATGGTTTTTGTAAGAAATCATAAAAAATTACATTATTCAAGCTATTAATGTTATTTCAATAAGTTGTACTAGAAACATAAAATTTACCCAATGGCTCTTTAACGTTATTATCTAACAAGATGACAGCCAATGCTCTGGTTGGATTATGTAAAAGAGCAATAGTTTTGGTGACGTTTTGATTGTGACATTCTCTTTTTCACTTTCGTTTTGTGACATTTTCGTGAACAAATGTCAAACCTCTTAAATGTGCAAGCAAACACAAAAAGTATCACCTTGTTCAACTTCTTTGGCTGCAGCAAACATGTCAAGATGTCAAATGAGGTTCATCTTTAAATCTCTTGCTTTTAGAGTGGTGTTTCAGAGAAAGAAATTCAATTACTTGAACATGAAGTTTTAATTTGGTTAAGGCTATCTGTTTGCAAAGCATGATCAATAAAGTCAACGTCCCTCTCGTTGGTCTTTTCGTCGACCTTTGAAGCATAGTTTTGTTACATAAGATATGTCCCTAAAATAAAATAACACATATAACAAAAGATACATTTTGAAACACGTTTGTGTTACGTAAGACATGTTCGCGTGAACAAAGGTAAAAACTTTTTAATGTGAAAAAAAAGGTATCATCATGTTAAAACAGTTATTGCGTGTAAAGATGTGTACCATGATGCATGTCAGTACCCAAAACTGAATTCGAAGCAATTACTCTTCATTACACGAAGTGATATATTTGTGTATGTGGTTCGTGATGACATACTCAGAACAATGTAAGATGGAGTAACCCTCTGCATTTCACCCTGTGGCAAACAATAAATCACAGGGACATGTATTGTCGAAAACAAAAGTCTCTAAAACAGATGAGTCCACGATCAAGCACCTATTTTTGTTAAAAGTAAAGGGATGTATCGAGAACAACATCCTCTAGATCTGTCTCTTTGAAAATTACCAAGGCCAAAGATCATTCAATATTGTAGACCACTGTCAAACAATTTTAGGAACTCACGTTATATTATCTAAAGTTCCAGCTACCTCAAATTTGAATGTCTGTCAGGCTATAATTCTTTGGCGATCTGAAACCTGAGGTAGTAGTCTATAATTTGAATACCAGAGGAAATTTCTGCGATGTTTCAGTCGATTTTTCGGGGTCCAAGTTGGGCTTCACAAATGGCTATGACTGTGGCGATTTTCGACTTTGAAAATTTGTGGCAATAAAAGTTATGATCCTATTTTTCGACTAATGGCTTAATTTGAAGGGGAAAGTGTTTGGATTATAATGATGCACTTTTTTTTACAGGTATTTGTAATATGTAACAAATAATTTCCATTCAGACATGGGCTGCTGACCCCGTTTCATCCCTTTGTTCTTTTTCATAGTAATAGGTGGTTGATCGTACACTCTAACTGTTTACGGGGTGTTTATATTCGACATATTGTCGAAACGAACTCACTGGAAATGTATTTAAATTTGATTCGCGGAAAATACATTTGACAGTGGATTCCTTGTAAACAGTAAACATCATCAATTAACTTAGCTTAACATAAAATTTGCATTTTCAACTTAATTAATTACATAGATGATAGCAATGTTCCATTTTAAAGTTTACACAGTATAAAATGTCCCACAGATTAATGAATTAAATACATATAATAATTTCGAATGTTCCCAATACCCTGATCTCTTTCAAGCAAAAACCCTCATATATCTAACCAGCAAATGAGACGACTTGCATTCAGCAAGTGCGGCACAACCCGGATGGGAAAATGCGTTGAATTCATGCTAATACCTTCAAGCTCCTCCAGCACTGGACTCAATACCTTAACGTGGTGTGGTGGTTTGAGTGCTTCAGAGACCCCAAGAGCTGTGTCAGCTGAAGCTTTCATGCTCCTGGTAGGGGCACCCAAGCTGGACAGGTCGACGGGTAGAAGCCAGACTAAATTTGTGTTCTTCTAAAACCTGTTGTCTATCTCTCACTATGTCTTTCTTTCCGTCTTTTCCACTCCTTTCTTTCTATCCCTTTCCACCTGATCTGTCCACTCTCTTTTGGATACTTGTCATCCACGTTTTTAATAACTGATATGTTGTTCAAAAAACGTTCAACCCCAACTCAACTCAACTCAACTCAACTCGACAACTTCAAGCTCTTTAATTGACATTTCACTGGCTGAATAAATAACAGGTGAGCATAGCAATGAATATAAAGCCGACAACCATACGAGGAAGTTGACTAAACAGAGATTAGGGAAAACAAAGGGAGTTAGAGCAGATTTCAATACGCTGATAGAGTGTAAAAGCGTAGTCATTTGAAATTGGTTCCTTCTGTAGATGACATTTTGCAATAATCAACATTGAATCACTGCATATCAAATCTCTAAATTAAAACAATAACCGTAAATGCATTTTCATATTGCTTTGGATTTCGTATTCCATTCACTCGCATCACGACATTCGTTTTAATGTGTTAACTGAAAGGAATTTCATCAGCTGCATTGTAGTCTTTAAGGTACCAGAGTTCTATATAAACAACTTTGATTCTTACATGTCTATTTGTAAGCCCTTGAATCTGTAACGAGAAAATGTATTATCGCAACTCGTGCCGGAGAAATGACTTCTTACCGCCTTAATAAGTAACGTTCGACTTTTGAGGTCAGCAAGGGATCCTTAATGTTAAATCTAGGATATTTGCGCCAATTGTTTAAAGCATTTTCTTATTTCACAAATTCTAATCGGCATTCCCAAAACGATTTTCATAGACTTAGGAAGCGTGATTACGCTTACATGCTGGCTTGTTATAATGTGTAAATAATTCGTGAAGTTAATGCTAAACTCTAAAACAAAGAAGCCGACGTTTCAGTTTAGGAACCGTGAGCCGTCCCGGTTCTGCGGGGGCAGTCAAGTGTGAAGAGTTTCAAGTCACTAATTAAGCGTCATTCAGTGTATAAGAATGTACTAAAAGAATATACATTCTCAATAGATCAACTGTCTTCATTAGAGGCAATTTTGTTGTTCACAAAAGAAGCATGTGATACCAACAATTAGATTACCAATACCCGAGAGAAAATAAAACATAAAGCTGGTAACAAAAACACAATATTATGAATGACAACTTATCGTTTGAGAGGGCAGAATGTTTATTAAAGTAACTTTTTGTCCCTTCAGTTGCATTAAAGAAAGTAAACGTAAAACAATGGTTTTAAGGCACAATTTACACAAAGGATACTTTCTAAAGTTGGGGCCGGATTGATAAGTTTGGCAATCACATTGCTATCATCTTCCTCAGCATGCAGGGGTAATGATAACGGAAAGATCACAGTTTCATCGTCTTTCTCCTGTAGGACAACAAATTTTGGAATTGGCACGATTTTTAAAACAGTTGATTTCCCGTATTTCCTAAATTTTTTGTGTCGACAATGTCTTCAGACAAAGGCCAGTGACCAGTTTCCGATTGGCTACCAAAAGGAGCTAGGTTTGCAATGGAATTCTTTTGACTCGTTTTTAAATAATATTGGAATATCCAAATTCAGTGTTCAAAAATTCAAGTCAGACATTATAAATTGCGCTGAATAATATGTGTCGAGTCCAGCGCCATACAAGTATCCTCATTTCTATTATTATAAATCACACAGGGTTGTGATATGCCGCTTCCAGCTTCGTAGGTTTCAGTTAATCACTTGCAATAAAGTGTATTGAACATTTTAAATACTCCGATCCGAAATTGTAGATTCGGTGGCAACAACAAATAACAGTAACTCCTCACAAATGTTTTGGAAATAGGGAGTTCAAATATCAATAAAAGAGATGATAATTACATTCTAGCTTATGAATATAATACACTTAATATATATGTATAGATTATTAACAGAAAAACAACCCCGATTTCCTTCTACATGTTTCAACTTTATTCTCAGGTAGGTTTACATTACACTGATTATGACGTCACGTCAATGTGATATTGAATCTCACTTTATATTCCTACCTCTAGCTGGACACCAAGAGCTTTTGTTTTTTAAAGTAAAGTGTCAACAGTTTCTCTATCGTGAAAGAATTCCTTATTTTTTAATATTCTACAACATTCATTCACATATTTTTGAAGTTCTTCACGATTACTTTTCTCGGCGTTGGTGTGAATTTCAATCGTATACAAAGAAATTTTCTGTTTTTGTCAATATCCATTGTTGTTGACATCCGACGTGGAAAAAAGGCGGTGGAATTCGGTAGGGAAACCCTCTTATCGGTAAGAGACAATATTGAAGACAAGAACCATGACATTGCCTTTGTTTCTACACATAACCCCAAAAATACAGAGGTTTTCAATGTCATACGCCAGAATAAACTATTTCTTGATTCAGATAAAAAGAAAACATGAAAGAAATCATGAAAGACGTGCAAATTATCAAAAGCAAACGTCATAGTAACAACCTTGAGAGGTTAAAACCTGTTGTTTATGGTGTATCTAAGTGTGGTCGGAGAAACTGTGGAACATGTAAGCACTTATTGGAGGGTGAAAAGGTATTTTTCAAAAATAAGAACACATTCTTTTATGTACATCACACACAGGATGGTTCTGCTAGAAATGCCATCTATGTAATAACATGCCAAGGATATGAGGAACATTACAAAGGACAGACCGAATGTACATGTTTCAGTGTATTCACCTTTCGTGAAACAGCCTCAACATTAAAACTTGAGCCGGACAAACGTCTCTTTGTTTCAAAATGAAAGGTTTTGGGTCCTTTTAGTTCAAGTGTGTGTCGTAAAACTCCGGTGTGAATTTAAGACAAGTTAAAAGATAAATAAATAAATTGTCAGAGATAGCCACATAGTCAGTAGTAGATGATTTTCTCAACGATCAACTGTCGGAAACTTCACAAAAAGCTGTCGGAAACTTCACAAAAAGCTGTCAAGGACTTCACAAATAGTGGTCGGATACTGAGTCCCCAATCACAAGTCAAAGATTTACTCCGCAATGAGTAGTCAGAGAATTACTCCACAATGAATAGTCAGAAAATTACTCCACAATCAGTAGTCAGATAATTACTCCACAATCAGTTGTCATAGAATTACTTCACAATCAGTTGTAATAGAATTACTCCACAATTAGTAGTCAGAGATTTACTCCGCAATGAGTAGTCAGAGAATTACTCCACAATCAGTAGTCAGAGATTTACTCTGCAATGAGTACTCAGAGAATTACTCCACAATCAGTAGTCAGATAATTACTCCACAATCAGTTGTCATAGAATTACTTCACAATCAGTTGTAATAGAAATACTCCACAATTAGTAGTCATAGAATTACTTCACTATCAGTTTTCATAGAACTACTTCACAATCAGTTGTCAGAGAATTACTTCACAATGAGTAGTCAGAGAATTACTTCACAATCAGTTGTCATAGAATTACTCCACAATTAGTAGTTATAGAATTACTTCACTATCAGTTTTCATAGAATTACTTCACTATCAGTTTTCATAGAATTACTTCACAATTAATAGACATAGAATTACTACACTATCAGTTTTCGTAGAATTACTTCACAATCACAAGTCAGAGAATTACTTCACAATCACAAGTCAGAGAATTACTCCACAATTAGTAGTCAAAGAATAACTTCACTATCGGTTTTCATTGAATTACTCCACAATTATTGGTCAGAGAATTACTACACTATCAGTTTTCATAGAATTACTCCACAATTATTGGTCAGAGAATTACTTCACAATTAATAGTCATAAAATTACTTCACAATTAATAGTCATAGAATTACTTCACAATTAATAGTCATAGAATTACTTCACAATTAATAGTCATAGAATTACTTCACAATCAGTTTTCATAGAATTACTTCACAATTAAGTCATAGAATTACTTCACAATTAATAGTCATAGAATTACTTCACAATGAGTAGTCATAGAATTACTTCACAATCAGTTGTCATAGAATTACTTCACAATTAATAGTCATAGAATTACTTCACAATTAATAGTCATAGAATTACTTCACAATCAGTTTTCATAGAATTATTTCACAATCAGTAGTCAGAGAATTACTTCACAATCAGTTGTCATAGAATTACTACACTATCAGTTTTCGTAGAATTACTTCACAATCACAAGTCAGAGAATTACTCCACAATTAGTAGTCAAAGAATAACTTCACTATCGGTTTTCATTGAATTACTCCACAATTATTGGTCAGAGAATTACTCCACAATTAGTAGTCATAGAATTACTTCACAATCAGTTGTCATAGAATTACTACACTATCAGTTGTCATAGAATTACTACACTATCAGTTTTCGTAGAATTACTTCACGATCACAAGTCAGAGAATTACTCCACAATTAGTAGTCAAAGAATAACTTCACTATCGGTTTTCATTGAATTACTCCACAATTATTGGTCAGAGAATTACTACACTATCAGTTTTCATAGAATTACTCCACAATTATTGGTCAGAGAATTACTCCACAATTAGTAGTCATAGAATTACTTCACAATCAGTTGTCATAGAATTACTACACTATCAGTTGTCATAGAATTACTACACTATCAGTTTTCGTAGAATTACTTCACGATCACAAGTCAGAGAATTACTCCACAATTAGTAGTCAAAGAATAACTTCACTATCGGTTTTCATTGAATTACTCCACAATTATTGGTCAGAGAATTACTACACTATCAGTTTTCATAGAATTACTCCACAATTATTGGTCAGAGAATTACTCCACAATTAGTAGTCATAGAATTTCTTCACAATCAGTTGTCATAGAATTACTACATTATCAGTTTTCGTAGAAATACTTCACAATCAGTAGTCATAGAATTACTTCACAATCAGTAATCAGGGAATAACTCCACAATCAGTTGTCAGATAATTACACCACAATCAGTAGTCAAGAGATTTACTCTACAATCAGTAATCAGAGAATTACTCCACAATCAGTAGTAGTAGTCATAGAGGATACTAAACGAGTTAATGATAATAAGTATAAAACGAGCGAGTTTAATAAAAAATAGTACTAAATTTAAGTAAGTTTCGTATTCTGTTTATTACTTGACCTCAGTAATCAAACATGATTTCCAAAAGTGTACTGAACGAAGCATTTCTGCGACTAGGCCGCACTTGTGACGTCAGTGCCAAGATTGTGACGTCACAACCACACAATATTATGACGTCACATGTAGAGCGGTATAACACTTGTTTAATATCTCCGTATAAATGTTACACTGCGGTATCTTACAGGGGAGAGTAATAAAAAGAATTACTCCACAATCAAGCATCCTGCTTAATTACTATATATGAATCCGCTCTCGCTCCTTCCTTATACCTTGATCCCTTTCAAGCCAAAACCCTTTTATCGCGCTCCATATCTATCCAGCCAATAAGACGACTCGCATTCAGCAACAGCGGCACAACCTGGATGAAAAAATCTACTGAGTGCAAACTAGTAGCTTTACGCTCCTTAATTTATGACATTTCATTGGCTGAAAGAATAATATGTGAGCATAGCCACGAATATATAGCAGCCAGCCATACGAGGGGTTTAGCACGAAAGGGACCTGGACCCGTATTTTCGAAGCTCTCTCAGTGTTAAGAAGGTCTTAAGCCAATGTTAATGTATGGTACATACGACTATTTTAGCACTAAGTGAGCTTCGAAAATACGGGCCCAGGGTATTAGGTAGGGGCGAGAGCGGATTCATATACGCTGATTTAGCAGGATGGCATTCGGTGTTTTCATTAGCTGTAATAATGCGCCGGAAGGGAAAACTGCCGGAAGCCCGAAAAACCTTCGTATTAAGGTAAAGAAATATATGACGGAGCTACCTCTGTTGGGAGAAAATGTACGAAGCTACCAAACCGGTACTTAGCTGATAACTTGAACATTTGAAGTATTATAGGTAAGGACGGTTACTAAGTATATAATACCTCATGTTATTTCATGTATGTTGACAAACACAGCTATACTTGTCATACTCACCAGGTTTAATCGGTTGTCAATAGATCAACAGTCAGAAAAACCACATTGTTTTTCATCCAAAATTGTGTTCAACAAACAGTAATGCTTATGGAATACAATCATCAAATAATGACATCAGATACTATGACGTCATAACAAAAACGATGTCACAACCGTTTGGTTATTTCACTGTTCAATGAAGTAGTTAATTCCTCGTGTTTTCCGATATCAACTATCCTTTACAATAGCATAAAAATCTTGGGCCGGACAATTGTAACGTTTATCAACGCTTGAAGATTTATTGGATTTTTTGGGGAGATTCTCTATTATGTTAATCGAAGAAAAAGAAGAAAACTACTTTTTTAAAGTTATTTGTAAGTAATTTGTTTTAAATGGCGATCCCTAATTGCATTTCGTTTACACACGGAATCTGAATAGCCATCGAGATTTAGCACTGTGTTTTGAGAGACGTTTCATTGCTTTTCTTAAATGTCTTAGACATATAAAACAAGTTGAGTCAAGATAGTCGCCCTTGCTCACGTAAGAGAACGAATCAAAATAGTTAAACAGAAAACAATAAAATCAAGGTAACGCGCTGATACCTAGCTTGCGAGTAACAAATCCATTATGCATAGCATGAGCATAAACGATGAAGAGGCTGGGTGATTCGGGTTCAACGCCGCTTTCTAGATTATTATCCCCCGCCCAACGTAGTTGGCGGGGGATATTGAAATGGTCTCCGTCTGTCCGTTCGTCCGTCCGTCTGACCATTCGTCCATCCGTCCCGATAATGTTTCCGGAGCACAACTCCAAAACGTTGAGACCTAGCTCGACGAAACTTGGTATGTGCAACGGGCATCATGCGGAGATGTGCCTTTTGGGGTTTCAACTTCTTTGCATTTTTATTTTTACCCGTTTCCATGGAAACGTAACATAGGATTTTGTTTCCGGAGCACAACTCCAAAATGGTGAGACCTATCTCGACGAAACTTGGTATGTGCAACGGGCATCATGCGGAGATGTGCCTTTTGGGGTTTTCAACTTCTTTGCATTTTTATTTTTACCCGTTTCCATGGAAACGTAACATAGGATTTCGTTTCCGAACCACAACTCCAAAACTGTGAGACCTAGCTCGACGAAACTTGGTATGTGCAACGGGCATCATGCGGAGATGTGCCTTTTGGGGTTTTCAACTTCTTTGCATTTTTATTTTTACCTGTTAATGTTTCCGGAGCACAACTCCAAAACGGTGAGACCTAGCTCGACGAAACTTGGTATGTGCAACGGGCATCATGCGTAGATGTGCCTTTTGGGATTTTCAACTTCTTTGCATTTTTTCCGTTCGTCCGTCCGTCCGTCCGTTCGTTCGTCCGTCCGTCCCGATAATGTTTCCGGAGCACAACTCCAAAACGGTGAGACCTAGCTCGACGAAACTTGGTATGTGCAACGGGCATCATGCGGAGATGTGCCTTTTGGGGTTTTCAACTTCTTTGCATTTTTATTTTTACCCGTTTCCATGGAAACGTATCATAGGATTTCTTAAAGGTTGTTTGTAGAAAAACAACATGATCACTGTTCAATATTCCACAACTAGTATTCTTAACTACCCTTTCCCTTTGGCGGGGGATATAGCCGACTCTGTCTGCTTGTTTCACTTATATCACGGCTGCTACTTTGATAAGAAATAGTGGCTTTGCATTGCACAGAAACCAGCGAAAGTTGATTTGAACCAGCGAGGTGATTCGGGGTTTAACGCCGCTGTCAAGAGTATTTCACTTATATCACAGCAGCAAGTATTATCGCAGGGAGAATAAGTACTGTATGGGCAATATTTGGTGGTCGTATTGATCATTAGCACGATAAATAATTTCATCTTACAGATGGAAAATTGTATTTATGAACCTGAAGAACCAGATATGTTCTCTTTGGCGCATTCATGATGAATTAATGAATACTCAGACCCACTTACGCTTCTGGAGTCATTTATGATCACTGTTCAGATGTTCTTGCTGACGCATGTTTGTTAAACAAATACATTCCATGATTCAAATATGTACACACGTTTGCCTATTCTTTCTCAATACTGTTAGGGACAGGCATCATTCAGAAACTAACAATGTTGATACTCTTAAGTATATTCTACACAAGTTCCATGTTTATGGCAGCAAGAAACAATTGCGATTATTCTTTTAGCAAAGACGTCTAAACGTCACCTCACACCTGGGTGGTTATTACTCATTCTTCTTTGTACAAAACATAAACGTACCGTACGACTTCTGTGACGTAAGAAAAATGTACCAGGCAGCCTTGATGAGACCAGCATTTAATGCAGCCTTGACGAGACCAACCTTGATACATGAAAATTGATGATGACTAGGCTGAAGAAGAGGATACCTGGGTAGGTTTAAGATAAGAGTGAGTTGGGATTTGACGTGTTTTTAACAAATAGTTCAGTTATTCAACACGTGTATGACATGCACCCATAAGTGAGTTGACAGATAAGGGAGCTCAGTGGTTAGCGCGTTTGACTTCGAATCAATATTAATAATTGTGTAATCAGTTTTAAGATAATATCAAGCTAGTAATCATAAACTCATCATTTCAACAATCCCTATATTGGACAATATTGTAACTAGTTCGTAATAAGTAACGTTGGTTCCTTTTAGTTGTTGGGTGTCTGGTGTAGGTTTGTTATTCACTTTCTTTGATCCGATAAACGGTGTTGATTTTTTTTCATTCATGATTTATGTAGAATATGGGCTAACAGAACTAACATTACCTGGACAATGCCTGACAGAAGTGCACTCAGTAAGCAAGCATAATCATTTATCATTAGAGGTACGTGACAAGATGTAGACACCGCATCTTCATCCCTCGCCTTTCGGAACTAGCCTGTAGAAGTTGTTTATTTCTTCAACTATCATTTGTAAACAAATATCGTCTTTTAAATACCTCTAGGTATATCTAGAGGCGGGGGCAGTTGTTAGCGCGTTTGGCGTCGGATGAAGAGGTCCGTGGTTCGTATCCTGCTAGGCAAAGCATTTTTCTCTCCTGAGGGGGTGAGTGAGATGGGGTTTAACGTGCTTTGAACAATATTTCAGTTATTAAACACGTGGATGACAAGCATCCAAAAGAGAGTGGACAGATAAGGGAGAAAGGAATCGACAGGATGAGAGAAAAGACGGAAAGAAAGGCATAGTGAGAGAAAGATAAAAGGTTTTAGAATGACTCAAATTTGGTCTGGCTTCTACCCGTCGACCGGTCCAGCTTGGGTGCATTTACCAGGAGCATTTACGCTCCAGCTGGCTTAGCTCTCGGGGTCTCTGAAGCCCGCAAACCACCACACCACGATAAGCTATTGAGTCCAGTGGTGGTCTCCTGAAGAGCACTGTTCTACATGCAGTAAGGTTTAGATGCAATGCTACACTTGGTTTTAGCTGTTGCTGGCAGCTTTCGACGCTATGCATCGCAACAATGGAGTTGCTCGCTTTTTTGTTTAATGACTGAAATATTGTTGAAAATACGTTAAACACAACTCACTCATTCTCTGCAATTATAATAAAAGCCGTGAAATATTCTTGAAAGCGGCTTAAAACCAAGGCTCTGCTCACTTATATGTGAATACTTATGAAAGCGGTATTAAATCACTTCACCTCACCTCCTTTGAAATTCAAAAACGAACCCTCACTATAGTTGGTTTATCAGGTGACATTACTTTTCTTAAAGGGTCATAATAATTTAAAACAACTAGGTCAGTGTGCTTGCAAAGCGTGACGTGAAACCAGACACTGTCTGTGGCCGGAAAGGAAAATCATACATCAGAAGTGACATTTCTCTCTCTGGATGCCAATCTATAAAGTCTTCGAATAAATGTAAGCTTAAAATAATTGGAACAATTACGCCTGCTTTTTGTAGAAATGAATACGAGCCGGAAGTTAAGGTAGAAGCTGTTTCAGGCTGGTTTCCTGTCCAATAAGATAATCACTTCATCATGAAAAAGATTTTGGTTCTTTGGCTTGCCTTAGAACTGTAGACCAAATCTTTTACACCAAAAAAAACATGAAAGTATACAATAAATATATCTAGTGTGTGGGTAAACGGTTTCTTGAGATGATGCCATGTTGTTGAGAATTAAATTGTCAAACTAAACCCAAAGAAGATATTCACCTCACCAGGTTATATACAAATCGTTTCAAATGATCAAATTTCATTTACTTTTTCTTAAAGAAGTGGATATTTCAGCAAGTTATGTATAGTATTTTCTAGAGTTGTGATTTTGATATTTTGTATATTGTCTCGTTTTGGTTAGTAAATTGCTTGTTAGGTTATTTTGAGGTGAGGTGAGTTGTTTAACGCCGCTTTCAAGATTATTTCACTTATATCGCTGCTGCTAGTAATATTGCAGGGAGAAAACCCGCAACACCACTATGGCTATGCATTGCGGTGAAACCTGCGAGCATCGGCTGGAACTAGCGAACCATGGGTGGTACTGCGCTGAAATTCAGTGTAGCATTGCACCCAAACCTTCCTGCGCGTAGAACAGTTCTCTACTGCAGACAAAGTTGCCGAGCCCCTGGCGGGATTCGAAGCACCGCCGAACGCGTTAACCACTGCGCTATCCCGCTCCCGTATTAGTAGGTAATCATAAAATCTTCAGGCATTCTCCCTTTTCTTTATTAACATGATTTGCCGAGGTATCAAATTTGCCGTCTTTCTCTCACTGTGCACTTCTTTCCGTCTTTTCCCTAATTTGTTCACTCTTTTGGATGATTTTTATCAACGTGTTTGCTATCTCGAATAGTGATAACAGGTGAAACCTTGACTGACTCACATATGTATCCATGAGTCCTATTAATCCGACGGCAATAACATCAGCACATTCCTTTACAGCATGTTAGGTTGTATTATTGTATTATTTCCCATCCTCTGTCAATAATAGCGATATCCTTCCAAGCCTTAACTCTGATCATTCACTTATCTCCCTTTCCATAACTTGTTCCACCTTAGCAAGGGGGAAAGGCTTTTGGAAATTTAATAATTCACTCTTAAGAGATAGAAAGTACGTGAAACTTGTAAAAGATACAATCACATCAACGCTAGAACAATATAAAACCTCAGAAACTGAACCACAAAAATACTCAATTGATGATCAACTACTTTGGGAAACTTTGCTTCTTATGATCAGGGGTAAAACAATATACTATTCATCAACTAAAAAGAAAATTACAAATGAAAGAGAGAAGAAACTAGAATCTCGACTAAGAGAATTAGAAGAGCAGCTAGACTTGAATGATGATAAGGACACGAAGCAAAATTTTCTTTAAGAAATAAATGTTCTAAAAAATGATCTAACTGAAATTGCCGATCATAAAATAAACGGAATACTCATGAGATCTAAAGCTAATTGGATCGAAAAGGGAGAAAAACCAACCAAATACTTCTTAAAGCTAGAATCTAGAAACTTTTTAAACAAGTCAATTAGTGTTTTAGAAAAAAACGATGGAACGGTTATTACAGAAAGTAAAGATTTGGTTCATGAAACGAAACTGTTTTATGAAAAATTATATACCGCACAGGACCATTCCGACGTTAATCTGGCCGAAATGTTTAAAAATAACAACTTCAAGGTTTTAAAAGAATCAGACCGATATAGCCTTGAAGGGGAACTAATAATGAGTGAGTTATCGTTCTCACTTAAAAACATGAAAAATGAAAAAAGTCCGGGGCCCGATGGTTTTACTACCGAATTTTTCAAATTCTTTTGGAAAGACTTAGGACAATATCTCCTTTATTCACTAAACTTTGGTTATGAAAACGGTAATTTGTCAATCTCTCCAAAGCAGGGATTGATCATGATAACATGTATTCCAAATGATAATAAACCAAAGAAATTTTTGAAAAACTGGCGACCAATCTCTTTACTAAATACCTCATATAAAATTGGTGCCGCAGCAATTGCAAACAGAATTAAAAAGATCTTACCCATTATTATCAATGAAGATCAAAAAGGATTTATCACAGGAAGAAACATTGGAGAAGTAACGAGACTAATATATGATCTAATGGAACATACCGAATCTTGTCAGATACCAGGATTACTTTTACTCATTGACTTCGAAAAGGCCTTCGATTCAGTAGACAGAAATTATCTAAGCAAAGTCTTAAAGTTTTTCAATTTTGGACCGAGTATTTCACATTGGATAGAAACATTCTATAATGATATTGAATCAAGAGTCCTTGTTAATGGATTCGAGTCAACTCCCTTTAAAATTGGTCGAGGATGCCGCCAGGGGGACCCACTAGCGCCTTACGTCTTTCTACTATGTGTAGAAATCTTGGGTATCATGATACGAAATAACCAAAACATAAAGGGAATCAAAATTGGCAATATAGAATATCTTCTTTCGCAATTTGCAGACGATACTACTCTTACATTAGATGGATCTGAAAAGAGTCTCTATGCAGCTTTGAATACTTTAGTACGTTTTGCACGCTTTTCAGGACTGAAAGTCAATATCGATAAAACAAAACTGATATGGATTGGCTCAAAAAAGAGATCCCGATATAAAATGTGTAAAGAATGGCATTTTGACTGGTCACAAACAAATTTCACTCTTCTAGGTTGATAATAACTACAACGAAAAACTCTCCCAGATTGACAGGCAAATGAACATTTGGTCAGCTCGTACATTAACCCCCTATGGCAGAAATACTGTTCTCAAATCACTTCTACTACCGAAGCTTAACCATCTATTCTCGTCTTTGTCAAATCCAAGTAAATGCATCATTGAAAAATTGCACAAACATTTTTTTAATTTCATATGGAAAAATAAACCAGATAAAGTTAAAAGAGATGTGGTGGTGCTTAACCCAGAACATGGGGGTATAAAAGTTCCAAATATTAGAAAAATCATATCATCACATAAACTAAAATGGATAAAACGAATAGACAGTAATGACCTTAAATGGACATATCTATTTAACGATAAACTGAAAATGAAAACTCCTTTTTTTATTACAGATAGTGGCTTCATTCAAAATGAGATAGTACCCTACTTCTCAAACGCCTTTTGGAGAGACGTACTCATAGATTGGTCATATTTTATAACAATGAGTAAAAAAGAAATTGTAAGTGAACATGATATACAATCACAATGTTTATGGAATAACGACAATATCCTTATAGGCAGAAAAACGTTTTTCTATTATGAGTGGTATAAAAAAGGTGTTGTTTTTGTGAATGATATGCTAGATGAAGAAGGCAGACTGTTAACATGTGAAGAATTTTCCAATACATTTTCTATAAAAACTAACTTTTTAACATACGAATCGGTGAAAAGAGCCATAATGACCTACACCCGGTCACTTAACATAAACAAATTTAATAGAAAACTTATTGGCCCTATTTACCAATTTAACAAGTTGAAAATTGATACCATAATTGGCGGTAAAAAGTTATATGCCTTTCTCCTCAACTCAAAATTTGTTCGTCTTCCAAGTTACTCAAAATGGGAAAAAATTCTACAAAGTGAGTTTACTGAAAATGACTGAAAAATTTTCAATATTAATGCAAATAAATGTTCGAGAAGCACAGATCTAAAATGGTTGCAATATAGAATTATTCATAATATTCTACCAACAAGAAAATTTCTTTATAGAATTGGATATACATCCTCGCCACTCTGTCCATTCTGTCAAACAGAATGTGAACCTATTTTCAGATTATGGAAAGAAATAGAATCATGGCTAAATTCTGATCAATTGAAATTAGAATTCACAAATAAAACTATCATTTAAGGAATGAAGGGTAAAAACAATAATCCTATACATACAATCATTTTATTAGTCAAACAGTGTATATACAGATGCAGTATTAATGGTTTTAAACCAAATTTGAAATACCTTAAAACGGAAATTGTACGTTATTACGATTTATCAAGATTTGTTTTTTTGTCAACTTCAACAGAAGAAATGTTTTTTCGATATTGGTCAACTTTACATTTATTACTTGGTAGATAGTGTTTTTTTGTTAGCAAAATGAATTGAAGGAGCCAAATGTGGATTTGTGTATATGTTTTTGTTTATCTCGTTTTCCTTATACAATGTTATTTTTCTTGTATCACAAAATATGGAAAATAAAAAAAAAATAAAATAAAAAAAAAAAGGTTGTATTATGAATGAAATCACCTGAATCAAAGCTAGATGTCGTCAACCAACATATTCTAAGATTGTTTGGTATTGAGGTCTTTTCTAACCTCGCCTGACATCATTGTTTTTACCTTAGGCTTCATTGTAACAGAGAGTATTACATTCATGTAACGCATTTAAGACCTAGGTATAATTCGAACATAACTTCATTATGTTATCCAAGTGATTCAACGCTCTTAGGTCAGAAAACTATATCAACCCTATTTCCAAAGTCCTAAATCTATACTCTTTGAAGGTAACTGAGTCAACCAACATAATGCGTTTCTCAAATGTATTTAGTCTATTTTTGAAGATAATAGCAAGGACCTCACAATGCGTTATTTCTCAAAACTCAATATCAAATCTACTTACTGTAATATACGTTGACCAGTCATTCTGCATCAACACTTATGGTGGGTCATCGTCAAGGTGTAATGTTGTTTCCGAAAAGCAAAGACTTAAAGCACCGCTAAGAATAGACATCACTTTCGTGTTTTTCTACGCGAGATATTGTCTTCGAGAAACTAAAGGTCACAGTTTCATTAGCGCTATTCAGGTTTTAATGTGTTAGTCAATTTCATTTCTAAATAAGATAAGTTAAAACTTCGAGACCTTAGCAAAAACAGTAACAGTAAATCCGCTGATCAGTACTTACCAGATATGTTTTAAACATATTTATTTCACAATATACATATACATATATACATTGTGAAAGGGATTGGCCAACAAGCTCACAGTGCTTATATTAAAGCCTCTCCCTTGAACATAATATATACACATACTTGATACATACAAAACCCAAATATAATGTTAAACATAAATTTGTAAACATGGTAAGACATAAACCAACATCCAGAGGTGTCATCATGATAACAAGGCATCAAATAGCAAGGCATTTTCCGATCATTATTTTATAATTTTTAATCTCGAAGTTTCAATAATGAAATCATGTAGAGATTTTATAATATGTTGATTAACAGTTGTTGAACTTTCATTGTTGCCATAAAGAACTGAATTTAAGTCATATCCTTTTACATATTTATTTTGTCGAAAATCATCATATAACGTACGGACATGTAAAAAAGAAATGGACACAATCCTCAGAATAATAACCACATGGGCAAGAAAATGAAGTAGATATATGTCTATTAAACTTATCAAAGTTGAGGTCACTACACCCTAGGCGCAGTCTGCAATGTATTATTTGAGCAAATCTTTGTCCAAAGTTTGAGTTAAAGTAATATTTTTTGAAAATGGTAGTTTTTATTGCTTTTTTAAAGTTGCCGATTGAATCACTTAGTATTTGATCTTCTGTTCCATGCTATTACAGCAGATGGTAAGAAAGATGCCAAATGTCTAACAGTATTACACGGAATAGTTTGTAGAGAGTTTAAGTTTCTAAGATTGTAAGGGTTAATTTGAGAGATGTTATTTTGAACCAAGTCCGAAAGATAAGATGGGGATAATTTATAGAACATTTTGTAGAACAAACACAATTTTTGTCTTCTACGCCTTTCACTAAGTGCGGTGAACTTTGTTTCCTTATATAACTTATTGTGGCTTGTTCCCCTTACTGCTCCACATATCGATCTCAATGCATCCAAGTGGAGATTTTCCAAAAGTTTTGCTTCGTGCATAGTACAGTTGTCCCATATATTTGAACAGTAATCAAAAATAGGGAGAATGAAAGATTTATATAATATTTCAAGGCTCTCTCTATTCAATCGGTATTTTAGACTTCTCAAGCAGTTTATCATTGGCCCCACTCTGCCGATTATCTCATTGATATGAGAGGACCACTGGCAGTCTTATTGGAGGACAAGTCCTAAATGCTTATGTGAAGGAACATCATCATTAAGTACATAATTTAATTTTAGGTCTGGCTAGTCATAAGACTAGGGTAGCACTTTCTACTAAATTGAACAGACACAGTTTTATTTGGATTAAAATCTACTTGCCATAACTCGGCCCATTGCGAGATTCTTTGTAAATCGTTATTTAATGTTGAAGCTGCGATGTTTAGATCATTAATGATAAAATACAAAGACGTATCATCAGCAAACAGTCTGATATTACAGTCCATATCATCAACTAGGTCATTTATATATATTAAGAAAAATAGCGGCCCAAGAACTGATCCCTAGGGTACGCCGGCCAATACTGTTTTCATTTGAGAGCTTTTACCTTCTATTACCACACTTTGTTTTCTATTTCTTAAGAACTCTGGATCCATAAAAATAAATCATCCTGAATTCCGTAAGATTTTAACTTAGAAGTCAGTCCTTCGTGCCATACTTTGACAAAGACTTTGCTAATATCGCAAAAGATTCTTTCCACTGATGTGGAAATTATTTCTCCCTGAGGGATGTATTAAAAATAAAAGCAAGCGGTTTATTTAAGCAATATGCACATATTTTAATAATTCTATTAGCAATCCCGTCAGGACTGGTTGCTTTATTAGCATCAACTGACAGTAATAGGTATAAAACTTCTTTTGGCGAGATGGTAAGTGGTGAAAGCGATTGTTGCGTTTTTAAGCTAATAGATGGTTGAGGGCAGGATGGGTCCCTAACTAGTGCTTGAGATATGAAATAATTATTAAATATATTCGCAACTTCGCTGCTATCATTATACAATATATTTTTATATAGTATCGATGAGATAGTGTTTCTACTATTCGTTTTCTTTAGGTTGTTCTTCATCAATCGCCACCAGGTTTTATTACCAACTGATGAGTTTATTTTATCGTCTCATTTCTTAAGGTAGGTTTTTTTAGCAATATGGACAGGAGAAACAGCACTATTTCTCATTCGTTTAAAGTTTGACCAGTCAGAAAACAAATTTCTGCGTTTGGCTTTCTTATGTAGCCGATTTCGTTTTCTAATAAGATGGCGAATTTCGTTATTAAGCCATGGTTGATCATCTGGTGTAACTGTTATTAATCTGTTTGGAATATATTTGTCACAAACAGATTTTAATGTAAATGTTTCAATATCAACCATATCATCCTGTGTTTTTGAATGGAATACTGATTCCCAATTCACGGAACATAGCTCATTGACAATAGCTTCTTTGTCTGTTTTATAATAATTGTATACAGTTCGCTTGAAATGGGTTTGTTTCTCTAGCTTAGTGTTTAAATGAACGAATATTGGACAATGATCACTGCATATTGGATCTAACACACCCGATTCATCAACACTATCGCGAGCTTTTACAAATATTAGGTCAATAAGGGAAGACGACGAGTGTGTTATCCTAGTGGGTTTGGTGATTATCTGTTTAAGATCCTAGATCGTTTCAAAATATTTTATCTTTTGTTTCTGGTTACCTAGGGCATCGATATTGAAGTCTCCTGTGATAACTGTTTTTAAGTTGAAGTCAACAGCATTTCCAAATGATTGATCAACGAGTTCCTAATAATGTACACTTGTATCTGTACGATAAAATACGCCAATCAAATATTTGTCGTTCTTGATACCAACTTTTATCCATAATGCCTCCTGATTATTAATGTCCAAATGATTCATTGTTTCTACATACATGTTTTCTTTAACAGAAATTGCTACTCCCCCACCTCTACCAGGTCGATCTTTCTGGAAGGGAGAATGAAAGCCTGGTAATAATATTGTACTACTATCTATGTCCTTATCTAACCATGTTTCTGTTAAACAAAGTACATCATAATCAAATAATTCGGCATTTATATTATCAATCTTATCCCTTAGACTTCTGATATTTAGGTGGACTATTTTAAGTTGCTGGTACATTGAACCAGGGTTAGGTGGATATCACCACAACAAAGTAAAAATAAGCATCAGAGAAGTATGACCAGAATATACACAGAGGTAACATAAGGCTAACCTACAACGTAAACACTTCTTAGATGCCTTGCAGTGTAAGGATAAAGCAAAAAGACCCACTGCCTGTCTGTAGTTAGCTAAGTCAATCGACATCTAGATAGAATAATAAACACAGTAGGCTCAGAAAGGCAAGTGGGCAATAGCAATGGATGGTAAGAGTAATATGTTGTTTCTGGTATAAGGTTTTTTTCCAAATCAAGTGACACTCTGTTACCGATGTGCTGGCAAATTGAAACATTTTTCAAAAATAAAAGTGACCATGTCAGGAAAGAAAAAAGAAGGGATAAAAGAAAACTGGCCATGCTCAGTCTTAGGACATTTTACCCAAATGTTTCAATTTCACAACATTTTGATCAAATCGGTGAACACCGTATTTTATCCTATCTAAAGGAAATCAATCTATTTGATAAGTTGTAGAATTTTTAACTTTCTGTATCAGCTTTTAAACAACTCTTTGATACTTTGCTGATGTTTTTACAGCCTTCGTGCTGTTTCACGTTTTTGCTTTTGCAATCTATTTCATTTCATTAAATCTCACGCCGCTAATGGCTGTAATATTGCCCAAGCGGCGTTAAACAACAGCTCACTCACTCTGAAAATCGGTTATTAGGACGTGGCGACTGTGGCCATCATGTTGGGTCACTATATCTATAAGCAAAAACCTCACAAGTTAAAAACTTTATGTAACTTTATGAAAGGTCAAGGCTGTCAACAAAATAAAGAGTAAAAAATGTCAAGTGAGATGCCGCGTCGCCCTACACATTTGTTATAACTCTCAATTTTCACAGTAAATTAATTTCAGACTTGAGATTATTGAAGTTGATAAAAAAACATTTCTAAATCATTAATATAGTGTTTGAAATCGTGTTTCTGTCAAGTGAAATCATTTGGCCGGTTAACGTTCACACCCAAGATAGACTTTAGGCTTCGAGGCGTCAATCTGTGGTATAAGCTTGACCCAACCTGCGGTCTATCTACAAGACCTCGTTCTCATCCCTCAACCTTCATGTGAAATGAAGACCAATCCAATACAATTAACATTATATATAGTAATTTTCATCATCTGAAATATGCCTCCGTGAATTAGAGTTATTTCAATTTTTGTTTCAGTTAATTTCATTTTTTCTTTAACGTAAAATGTTTACGGCATGTATTCAGAGTTCATCAGATTCTTCAAAGATGGGCCAGTCATCTTTCGATTGTTTTTTTTATTTAAGAAAGTGGTTACATTTTGAAGACCACCACTTGACTCAATATATTTTCGTGTTGTGGTGATTTGCGTGCTTCAGAGACCCACAGGGCTATTCCAGCGGGAACTGACATACTCTTGATAGGGTCGCTCAAGCTTGACCCGTCGACGGTGAGAAACCGCACAAAATTTGAATCGTTCTTAAAGTGACACAAAGTATTTTCAGGATTTTTCATGTGGCTTTAGTAAGAGCAAAAATGCCGTATGACCTTATTTCAGTTTTAATCGGCTCCCTAATCTTGCATCTTAATCTCTAAAATATAAAAAATGATGATGTTTTCATGTTTTCAATGATAATCAGAAAACGTCCTCAAAAATGTTAAAAAGTCGAAATTATATGTCAGATTAACATGTTAGTAAGTCAAATAACCTACTTGAAAATATCAACGTATGCTTGATTTGTTGTCATATGTAAATATAATATAAAAATTACGTTTGAGTAATTGGCGCACGCCACTGACACTACTTAAACCTGTTTATTTTTGCTTTACTGAACTGATAAGCAGTAGAATTCTAGTTTTCTTAAACAACAACTACTTCTCGATAAAATAACACTTTTTTGTTTGACATATATACTATCCAAAAAAAGAAACGCATAGCCAGATTTGTTAGGAGAAATTGTTGTATTTTCAAACGCATATAAATTGAAAGGAAATGAAGTTACAAGTGTGATTTTTTACATCAGATTTAAGGAAATATCAATTAACGAAATTACGTAAAAACATTAGATATGGCTTTCACAATATTTCACAGACGTCCGTAGAAAGTTAGCATCTGTTGTGGCCACCTTGTGCGTTGATGACAGTTCTCACCCGCCTTGGCATCGACTGGATTAGACGCTATATGGTTGGTTTTGGAATCGTCTGCCACTCCTGCTGCACAAATAGAGCCAGTTCTTGTAGAGTTTGAGGATGTTGTTGACGCTGAAGAAGACGTCGATCAAGTTCATCCCAAAGATGTTCAATTGCATTCAAATCTTGGTAACGAAACGGCCATTGGAACTTATTAATGTTGTTTCTGGCGAGGAAATCTCCAGTGACTCGTCCAGCATGTGGCCTGGCGTTGTCCTGCTGGAACAGTTCAATTTGGACGTCAATAACGGGCAGGGGGTGTGGCTGCAGGATGTTGTCTCTGTAGCGTACGACCGTCAAATTTCCATAAACGTGGATTAAATTGGTGCGACCAGTGTACGATATCGCCGCCCACATCATAACGCTGCTTCCACCAAATCTGTCCACCTCAAGAACACAGTAAGCGGCAAAACGTTCGTTCCGACGCCATTAAACACGGTTTCTGCCATCTCGCCTCCGCAATAGGAACCTGGATTCATCACCGAACCAAACTAGGCGCAAGTTGCGAAGATTCCAAACACCAACTGTGTTACACCAACGAAGTCGATTGGCACGGTGTTGACGACGTGGAACGTTGACAACGTAGGGTCTCCTGGCTCTCAATCCATCCTCCCTCAAGCTGTTCCCTACAGTCTGGCTTGAAATTCTTCTCAGTTCTGGTATATTGCCTGCAGTACTCTCGGCAGTAGTTGTGCGATAACGCAAATGGATGCCCCGGATGTAGCGATCTTGAGCTGGTGTGGTGACACATGGCCTGCCTGAACGGGGACTGTCATTTGTCGTGTTGGTCTGAAAGAACCTGTCGAAAAGTCTTGAAATGGTGCTCTGGCTAACGTGGAGACGTCCTGTCACCGAACATTGGGACTCTCCAGCTTGAAGTCTTCCGATGGCGATGTTTCTTGTTATAGCGTCAAGACGTGCCACCATGGAGTGTCTTACAATCAATCTCCAAACAAGTGGCAAATCCGAATGCGGCATCCCTTTTTATAGCCACACACTGCATGCATTTTCCACAAAACTTTCACGTGCGTAATTGCACGTGTTTCGTTGTGGCGAAGCGTTTTTGATTTACCCTTAAAATGTTCACCAAAGTCAACATTTCCATGTAAGATCCATGTTTGGAAAAGAAAACGAAAGCAACTCGTCAGTATCATCAATATCATTACTTTTTTGGACAATAAAAAAATACAAATAAAAATATTTCGATTTCAATTATGAAAAATCACCTATGCGTTACTTTTTTGGGATAGTATATGACTCTGACAACTTGCCGCCTTTCTCTTACTGTGCCTCTTTCCAATGTCTTCAATCATTATTTCGGTCCCTATCGTCCTGAAATGTCGATTGTCTTTTTAATGCTTGTCATCCACGTGTTGGATAACTGAAATATTGTTCAAAATACGTCAAATCCCATCTGACTCACTCACTGATAATCAAAAAGAGATTGATCATAAAAAAAGATTGTTTTTCAATCTCATAAAGTCTAAATCGGTCTAAATCTACAGAGACTTTATGATTAGTATGGCATCACTTGAGATTGGTGTCATTCTGAAGTAAGAACTGTGAACCTTTGATTAAGACATGATTTAGGACTACACTCAGTGCAACAGGAAATACATTTTCTGATGTGACGCATCCACCTGTATTTCAGTATTTTTAACATCTTTAAATGCTAAATCACACTGTAAAACTTTTCTTGACAGTTGATTGGCAGCCAAAACGAAAATTCTCCCAAGATTATTTGCATTGCCTGTTCAAAACGTAATCAATATTTATCTTGGTTATTCATCCTGTGCTCAATCAATAGGAAGAGAAGATTAATTTGACGACTGTCACTAAAAGCGCAGCACCCATATTTCACTTGTACTATGAATGCTCATGCATTCTAAAGTATTTCTTTCAATTCATTTTGAAAATGAGGTCAAGTCGTTTAATGTGACACACAAGTGACTGTTACACTGTTTCGCATTATTCATTTATCACATCCAGTTGTGATCAATTGATATTTTATTTATGGAGGGAAATTGAATGAGGAACAATTTAATGATTCATGATCCTTTTGATATCAGTTCAGTAACAATCAATAAAATAAACTCTTAACAATTGCTTCACATTGTTACTCAAATACTAGATCTCACAAGGCCCCATTACTGAAGCCATCAGGTTCAAAGTTGAATCCTGTTTGACCCCCTTGATCTTATTTGTTTGACGCATATATGTTTAAGTTCAAACTTTCTTATAAGCTTTGATTTTTTTTTTCAAACAATAACTTCAATTAATTTGCATATATACTACCGTAAATACTAAATGATAAAGTGTGGAATCAATTATTTTTTCTTAATCTTCAATGTAGCCAAATCATATGAAAAAGGTGCTTCGAATACGGCTGATCATTCTCTCCCCACAAAGGTAGCTCTGTGGTCAATTCCTATTCTCCTCTGTTTGAAGAGAATGATGACTGATGTAAAGCATCAAGAAAACCATAATCGAAGCCGCTGATCAAACCCTTCCATATACCCTGATATCCTTAAGGCCAAAAGCTTTGTATGTAGTGAATAATGACCGGGTGCAGAGCGATTATGGCAAAAAAAACTCGCGAGGGCGTTAGCCCGAGCTGAGTTTTTTTTTGGTGCCATAACGCGAGGCATTCTGGTCATTATTTGGCTTACACTCCCGCGGAACATTCATACAATGTTTTCAAACCAAATAGTTTTCATAAAATTAATTTGAAAACGTTTTACTTTGCGTGTTTATGTGTCCTGATCGAACGAGTCCAGTAGGATATTTACAATATCTGGCTGCTTGAGATTTTAAAGCTAAATATTTGATTCTAAAGATAAGAAAAAGACATGACCTTAGACCTATATATTTTCATGTATGTATATATACATATACATATACATATATATGTATTTACCAGGGGAAAACAGTACAGACATGACACAACAAAATGTACAGCTACAGGCAGGGATCCTTGTTAGCTCTAAAGGTAAAGGCGTTATTCGCCAGCAAACAGGTCCAAGGTTCGAATCCCACTTTCGCTAATGTCAAGTCTAATATACTTAATTTGTAAACTATCAAACTTTTACAAGTCTAATAGTATGTGTAGGTTGAACATATAAAAGTTACTACCCGAGACTCCGGGGTTCATGGTCTATGAATCCCTCAGCACGTGCAGCACGTGCTGAGGGATTCATAGACCATGAACCCCGGAGTCGAGGCGTGGTAAATTATTTACACCCAGGTTAAGATTGGAACAGAGATCCACACCGTTATGCAACGTAAACTTAGAGTCATAACCTTGGCGCTTAATACCTGGAATATCACTTTCATACCATCTGGAAGAACACATTTCTGCAAGAATACGCTCTTGTCATTGCGGTGGTCGGGAACACGAAGAACGATGCGACCGAATGCAGCGTTTACAACGTTAATCGGCATAAAACACGTGCACAGGGATTCATATAAGCACGTGGTGTAGGCAACTTACGACTCACTTGATCGTTGTCTTTTGACGTCTGAAGTCATGGAATTGGACTCAGAGTCCGACGATATAATTAGTCAGGCGCTCGATATGTCGGAGTTGACAAGAGAAACATGTGAGTATTTTCCTTATTTTACAGTTAACCAAATGACTGACAATTCAATCATGTAAGAGAAGTTTGATGTATGATAGATTGAAGTCATATTTTGAAATGTCCCAAGGTATTGGAAAAGGCTTCGCAGCACCTATAAATTATTTTTTTAAATTTATACATTGCAGAATGTGCATGCTATACTCTGAAGCTTGTTCGAATAGTATATTCCATATTTTGATTTCCAGTGGCAAATGAACATGGACAAGATTCGGAGGGCTTAGCGTTGTCCTTGACACAGGACAGGTACTTGCCTGAAACAGGTAAAGCATACCCTAAATATTACAATTTTAGAGTGATATCCTGATATTCGTGCTTGGTAATTCATTAGAAATCGTTGTAAAGTACCAGTAACGGTAGATGATTGTCGGTTCCTTATTGGAACATGAGTACAAAGATGTACACTGTTGTTACCTATGCGAAAATATTTTTCATTTCACGTTTGAGTGTCCTTTATAGCATGCGCCCAGAAAGAAAGTGTTTAATCTTCTAAACTTGCATGTACATGGTGATGCCTTAAATTTCGATTTACTGTTAAATGGCAACAATAATCTATTCTATTTTCAAAACCAGGCCATTTTAAAGCCGTCCATGTGTGTATGCGTGTGTGTGTCTTAAATTCTCCGTAAATTTCTGTATTATGTCTGTCCATGTCACAGTTATATTTGTATAACGCTATAACTGTAAATACCTGTGAGAAGGTAACCTAAGTTAGATAACTTGTTCCGTTCTTAAATGAATAAATTATGTTTAAATCAAATCATGAGTACAGAGTACGTTGTTATCATTTCCAGAACCTGTCAGCGAACCATCTGAAGGGGAAGAATATGAACACCTGTTGGATGTAGCGAAAACCATTCCACACATTTCAGGTGAACTTTTCTGTATACTTTAAAAATCATCTGGAATGACTCCATTTAGTTTTTGAACTCTTCACATGACTTAAATTAAATGGTGTTCACACACACATCGAAAATGTGTAAGTTCCGTTTGAAAAATGGATAAATAACTTGTTTTGGAATGAATTTCTACTAAATTTCCTCAGCCGTTGGATATTCCAAGTTTGTTGTACTCGGCAACATTTTTATTGAAGTAGTAATAAGTGCTTTGTTCTATTTATACAGATTCTCAGCTGGCGGCTGTAGATACAGCAGTAGACCTTACCGATATGTTGGATGATGCCGGTCCTTGCCAAATTGCAACAAGTCGACCTGTCAAACCATTTGCTACGAATGATACCAAAGGAGTAAGTAAACCTTCTAGTTGTTTAAAGTTCTACCCGATTTAACTCATTAAATTGGAAAAAAATAGTGATGGTATAAAGTACAACCACCATTAATTGATGTTTGACTAACGCAAAGCAACCACCATTAATTGATGTTTGACTAACGCAATGCCAACGAAATTGACACAATTTCTTGCGTACCAAACATTTCGGTAAACTGTTACATTCTCAGTTATCTCATTTAATTCATGAATACTTAACATAACATAGTTTCTCGGATTCTCAAATGTCATTTTTCGACATTTGCTTTCATGTAATAATATATAATGTAAATTATAAAACGTTATATTGGTATATTCGCCATTTGCTATCGGCTTTCAGTACCTCAATTTTGTTTGATCCTTCAATCTACAGTGTTTGGTTTTATTAGATTCTGTACTTTTATGTACAAAACTGTTTTATGAAATGCTTTGAGCTTCATTGACATCTGTATATTTTAGGATACCTCAAAACGTTTCGAAGATGTGAGCGCCGAGCTGTTGGCGACAAGAAAGAAGCCCAACATACCGGAAAACACCCTTAAAAAGAACAGATGGGCTGTAAATGTCTTCACAAAATGGAGGGACGAATTCATTTCGGTTGTCGACAACAGACGTAAGCACGGATATATCTTCAACCTCCTGAATGGTTGTACCAACACTCTAGTGGATATGTCGGATGCGGATATAAATACCACAATGTGTCTATTCATCATCGCCTTGAGGAAGACGGATGGCAAGGAATACAAAGGAGAAAGTATACTCTCGATCATATGTGGAATTCAGAGGCACCTTCGATATGAGGGCAGAGACCTTGACTTCTTCCAGGATACAATCTACAAGGATCTCAAAACAACATTGGACACTACAATGCAGGACAAGTGTGCAAAGGGAATTAAAGTGTCACGCAAACAGGTACAAATAATTACTCCTCAAACTGAGAGTGTTTTAAGGGAAAAGGGATTTCTTGGAGTTGATTCTCCCCAAAGATTGTACAACACGTTCTTTTGGATGATTGGATTAAATTTTGGTTTGCGTGGAGGACAGGAGCACAGATCTTTGACCTTTAACAACTTTGACTTAAAGGTCGACAGTTCCGGATGCCGCTATTTGGAATATACTCAATCTGTTAATAAGACCTACACTGGAGGTCTGAAGAACCGAAACACAAATCCACACAGTGCAAGAGCATATGAGAACAAAAACGACCGTAAGAAATGTCCAGTGTCTGTGTTTGAGTTATATGAATCCAAACTGCCTCCAAACAGAGATCCCACAATCTTGTACTTCAAACCTTTGCTGAATGTGAAGGACAATGTTTGGTTCTCACATAAACCGGTGGGGAAAAATACACTTGAAGAACAGGTTAAAAGTATGATGAAAGCAGCTGCGATTGAAGGTTACTTTACTAACCATTCGTTGAGAGCCTCGACTGCATCGCGACTCTACCACGCTGGAGTAGACGAGCAAATCATCATGGAACAGACTGGACACAGGAGCAATGCTGTTCAAGCATATAAAAGAACATCTGACGATCAAAAGCGGAAAGTGTCAGAGATCCTCCTGGGAATCGACCATGCTGGTAAACGTCCAAGATCTGTGGTGGCAAAATGTTCGCCGGAAACTGCCGGTTCGTCCAATGATTCAGTGGTTCTTGAATCAAAGTCTCCTGAACAAACTGTTCACCTGGTATTGAACAACTGTTCAAACGTCAATATTAAAATGTGAAATGTCTCTACGCCTTTGTCTTGTTTTTTTACAAGTTAACAACTGTCATAGTACATAGTACATTTCGGAGCTTTCCGTCTAGGTAGCATGTATCTGAGAGTAAAATCTCCATTTTCTTCTTAAGTATTCATGGGGGATTCATTAGAATATTTTGCCAGAATCACAAGTTATAAAACAAATACACGAAATGAATTCCTTGACAGATCCTTGATATAACACTTTAGCCAGGGTGTAACGCTAGATATCCAACCAGCCATGCAACAGCGGCACCCGGGAAATTTCGTTAAGTTCAAAAGAGTAGCTTCAGGCTCCTTGGATAACGACATTTCATTGGTTTAAACAATTACAGGTGAGCACAGCCACGAACGTCAAGCAGCATCATGGAATGGAAGGAGTTGGATCAGCGGATTTAGTGGATTCAATTACGCTGATGGTTTGAATCCGCTGATGAATCAGGATGACTGTAAGTGAAAGGATTCAAATAAGCGCAGGGATATCAAGATTCTGTTGGACGGTTTTGTAAACTTGCCATCTGAAAGTTCTTTAAAAATAGGGGTTAACAAAAAATATGATTATCAAATTCTTTAAATAAGGATATAGATAATGGTGGGATTATTACGAGTGTTCAGGTAAGTTAAGCGTCAATGTGTACTACAGGACTCTTCCAGTGTATTTAAATGAATTTCTACAAAAATATTGTTTTAAAAAAATCACCTCACCTGTAACCGACGATTATATTTGTGTAAATGCCTATATTACTAGTAGTCATGTGAAAAGTACGTGTCTAAACGGCAAACTTTGGATTTATGTCCAAGAGATTTGATTTTTCACGTTGGATTACGCGAACATGAGAAGAGAATGTATGTTGTGGGAATGTACGGCAAAAGGAAATGAAGATACTGTTTAGTGATCATATTCATAGGCAAGTGTATTTTTTAATCAATGCAACTTCGTCACTCTTAATGACCCAACCATTAATAACGATCTTTTATTACAACTAAAAGCAATGCCATCGATCATCCGATGCAAAATTTATTGCCTCTTTCTTCAAACTCTACTTGCATATGTCACGTTTGGAAACCACCTTTATTGACTATTAACTATTCTCTTCAGTTCACGAAGAATGTTGCTCTTGTACTTTCGTCTTGACGTTTTTAAGCATTCCTTGAAATCTTTATTAGGTCTGACAAGATAAAACAATATTCACAAAGGACAAATGCTGTTGTAATTAACTTTGAGAAGTTAATCAACAAATTCTATGACATGCAAGAAATTATTGAACTGTTTCATATTTCATCTTTTGTCATAGAAACTACTACTTTAACAAATGATATTAAAACAGTCGTTAAAAGAAATCATTTTTCATCCAAATATCAAAATTGTCTAATTAAGAATCCTGAAACACGTACTTTTCTTAAGCATATTTCAAAACATCAAATAGATTTTTAAAACGCAAATTAAAGAGCTTTCCTTTTTATCTTCGATTCTATAAGATGTAGCTCGATTTGATTTTTTAGCTCCGAATTATTGTATTCTTGCCGGATATTAGCGAGTGGAATTATTTTGTATTCTTGCCGGATATTAGCGAATGGAAATATTTTGTATTCTTGCCGGATATTAGCGAATGGAACTATTTGAGACTGGATTCGATTATAAAAGTGGTTTATATAGAATCGGGAAGGATGATGAGATTCTACATGCAGTCAGGTCTTGGTGCAATGCAATTTTATTCAAGGGAGTTGATTATCAAACTGATTTGTGTTCAGAGATTCCTTTCATTTATTGGTAATTATTATAACGACCAAAGTCACGTCATGTTTGTTACTTAAAGGAATTGGTGGTTTCAACCATTTGATATCAGAGGGCACTTGGGTGAGATTCTCTAAGGCTAGCTATTTTTTATTATTTTCTGATACGTTCTCTGACTTGACAGTTACGCTTATAAACGACTTTTTTCACAAAACACTTTTTGTTTTACCAGAGATTTCATGATTGCTTAACCTTGTCGGAATTGATAGTCCTTAACAGCTCGTCTTTCGTAGATGTCCTTTAATTAATTTGAAAATAAAGGGTGTTGATCATAAAGCTTTATCAATCTTCACATCTTGAAGTTAAGGAAAACCGTTGTCACTGTTTTCAAATGAAACGTTTCGCAAATATAAAAAAAATAAGAATAATGTTTTCCCACTCTGTCAGTATGACTGACAAAAAACAAATCTAGTTATAAAAAAATTGAGATTCAACACAATTAATGTTACGTTTTAATAATCATTTCAGGAACATAAATTAATATGTTGATTAAATCATTTTACCGGAGTATCTGACATTATTTATGGTCAAGATAATAAATGATAGCTATTTGGTTAATTTTCAATGTAAAATAATGATACCTTCTAGGTATATAAAATTAGAAATTTTATATGAATAAAGACACTATTTTCATGACTGTGAAATAAGTGATAAAAAATTGTAAATAAAACCATTTGTTTCTCTTTTTTAAAAGATTGCTATTTCTATTTCTTCGGAAATTCCTTTGATTTTCTTTTTTTGTCATATAAAAACTTATTAGCCTTAAGGTTTATGGCCACTTTCGCCACAGTTTAGCCATTGATTAACAATTCTGGGAGCTCATTTTGTTCAAAAACCATGGTACGTTATCGAAAAAGCTTTCAACAATTATTCAAGGAAGGAGATCATGTATGTCTGGAGTGAACATGATTATCTCTTTGAAGCAAATTGTATCATCAACTGTAAAGATGCCCTATAAAAACAAATTGTAAGAAAAGGCAATCATGACTTTTTAATGTGCATTAAGTTTATTACCCTGACATCGTCATCCATCTAGTATGGCCTCGTCTACAATTGCTTCCAATTGATTCGCCAATACTTTTAGACTATATAAAAAGCATGGCTTTTGATGTTCCTAAGGTATGGTGATTTGGGGCCTAACGACGCTTCAAAGAGTATTTCACTTATACCGCGGCTGCTAGTATTATTGCAGGAAGAAAGCCCGCAACACCACTATGGCTATGCATTGCGGTGAAACCTGAGCGCATCGGCTAGAACTGGCCTGTAGAATTGCATCAAAACCTTAATGCTTGTACAACAGCAAACAAAGTTGCTGAACCCTTGCGATTATCTTACCACGGATCTCTTGATCCGTAACCAAACACGCGAACCAATGCGCTACCCAGCCCACTTGAAAATATCACTTATGGCTATATTGACTTGTGGTATTGTAGATGAAGCAAGGCCTTCTGAAGGCTAGGGTATCATCATTGATATAAGAAAGATAATACTTTTGGATTTATTACAAAAATGTGTTTGCTTAGTTTTCGCCTTTTAGAGACATAATGAAATTCGCTTTTAGATGCCAGAACAGTTGAAAATACTGTTGGTGTGCAGCTCTTGTTTTATTTTTAAATACTGTCACTGTATGATGCCAATCGATCACAACGTATGCATCAAACTACGTGACAATCAAAGCTTATTTAAAGACACTGCCTATTGCTTTACACATTGATAAAGTGTATGAAAATGTGCGTACCTATTCTGGCATTAAAAGAATTGAAACTTCAAACAGTATAGACAATGCACAATTTGAACCTTTTCTAGTTTATTTTAAAACATTATGCAAAGAAAACTAATAGTTACGTCTTGTGTACTAACGAAACCGTTTACTGGTTGTCTGGTTAGGATGAATTAAATTAATATAAGAATAATCAACAAGATGCGAGGAATTACGGTTTATCTGTCCTAAGTGGATTATTGTTATAAATTCCGAGCTTTAGCGAGGAATTTATCACAATAATTCACGAGGGACAGATAAACCGTAATTCCGAGCTTCGAGTTGGTTATTCTTTTTCGTACCCGAGTCAAATCTAAGAATATTTACGGTACTTTTGGAAAATACCTTCGTGAAGGCGAGTTGTAAGTAAACTTGGTCTTTGTATTCATGCGCGACGAACAACGATACATGTCATGGCGCAGTTGAATGTAGTGTCTGCAATTAACTACATGTTTGTGAATCATACATCAAGCAAGACAATCCTAGAAGAACGAAATAGTAAAACAAACCATATAAAACATTTTACATTAACATACGAAATTCAAAACAATGTTTGTTTTGAAGTCTCTGTGACACGGGTACGCTAGACTCACTGAACGAATGAATAGAAATAGTTATGTCAGCCAATCAGATCTCGAGTTATTTTTAGAAAAACTGTAATTCCCGTTACTGACCATTATGAAAACTTTAATACCCGGCATATCTGTGCCCGCTTTAGTTAGAAATCCTGATATTGAATAATCTTCCAATGAAAAATTGGATATCATTAGCCGTCAAAGCGTCTGTCATTAACAGGAAAGCTATAAATCCCTTAATAAGGTGTATGTTTTTTTCGTTTTTATTTCAATCGAAATTCATGTAATTAAATGTATATATATTCCTATGGCCTTACTTTGAAACATACATTAAATTTTTTGATCGCGATAATAGTTGAGAAATAGCAACACTAAATAGTTAATGCGTAACCGATGGTAATTTAGGTTTGAATATTAAAGTCTATTCAAACAGATCGATTGCTTAAAATCAATCTTGGCTTCAGTGTCAGGCAAAGAAAAAAGTTGTTTAAGATATCCTTCATTGCTGTAACGGAGTTCTTTATACCTTATCCTATATCTAAAATAGAAAAGTACTCAATAGTCTTGTTCGGAATTATGCAAAGGCGACAAAGACCCTGTCAGTTACTGTATTCAGTCATTAGTGTACGACCTGAGATTCGGTATTTACAACAATAGGAAATCTTGCCATTGGTTGATGTCATGAGATGCATTGTCTTTAATTTAATTTAGAAAGTCAAGATTTGTTAACATGACAATAAACTCCTTCCGTGACTGGTTGTTATAAAGGCAGCTTAATACATAAGAAACATTGAGAATTGCAACATTCTTTTAAAATCAAAATTGTATAAAAACCAAAAAGTTTAGAAAACCTTCAACTTTCAATACTAATGATTGGCGTCCTCTGCAATGCAATATTTTTCAAAGTAACATCATCTTAAGAAATAAATCTAGAGCAATATTTGTTTTTTCCTACAATATATATTTATTAAGAGGACATTTCTCGCAAGTTCAGCAAGCGAAAAAATTTATCTAAAGAGATTGCGCAGCAGAATGATCACAAAGTTAATGGTAAGAATCAGTAAATCTGAATGACCAGTGTTCTAGCAATTGATTACTCAACTTATAGAGAATACTAAACGACGTTCCGTTTAATAACATGTTTATGAAACGAGTGAACGGTTTGGTATTTAACGAGCGAAAATATATTAGTTTAGTATTTTATTTATTACTTTGTAAATTTATTAAACGGCGGTTTCTTCAACGGGCGAATAGTAATAGTCAGAGTAATTACAATGTGACTAAGGTATTCAAAGAATTCATGGAAGTATGATTTAGGAAAATTTTGTATAATAAATTGTCATGCTTTCAAAGGCAAAGAAAGTCCCTTACTTATCACTACTGACATTTACTCATTGTGTTGGAACATTGTCCATTAGTTTCACTGTCAACAAACCTCCACTGATATGCATGTCCTGGGGGAAAGGGAGGGGGATCAAAGCACCTTAAATCCAAAGGTCGAAGTATGATGTAGATGTACATGATAGTATATGCCTTTACATTGTTACATACATGTGGAGGGTGTAAAAGTGCACGGTTAAAACTAAGGAAACAACGTAGGAATTTTTGGGTGTATGACTCATGTATGAGTCGTTTCTCCTATTGATCAAACTCATGTCGTTGCTAATACAGATTCCTATATTCCATTTGTCAAAAGTTGAAATCTAAATCATAAACTTGTCAGCTTTGCATAACTTTCTGTTGGAATTATTGTTTAGACACTGACCTTTGCAACTCATCATGCAAAAAGGCTCAAGATTTATTGTTAATTAATCATCTCCCAAAGATAATAAATAAGATGAATTGCATTACTCTTTCAACAAGCAAACTTCTTTCATAAGATTTCTTTTATAGTTATTTACTTATGTTTTGTTAGGTACCTAGTTTTAAACCCAAAACCGGCAAAAAGGTCGTTACTTATTAATATTTTGGTTGCATGGGTTTTTTTGATTGAGTGTCATTACAGATTATGATTTTAACCTCTCTTCTGAAAGTTTACAATTGGAAAAAATCTCAAGTGGGGAAGTCGTAGAGGCACCATTTCAAATTTTTATTCCTCGGAACAAAGATTGATCTGTATCAGGTTAGAATGATCAACAAAATTCATGAAGTCTAAACAGTTTTAGTTAAGAATGCACATTTAATAATGTCATTTATGGCATTATATAATAGAAATGTTCAACAACAGACATTAAAGACAAACTCTATGACATGATTTTGTCCTGTTCCATAAAGACTAAACAGCCACAGCAACATAACCTGATGAATGTCCAGCAGTAAGTGTCGATTTAGATCTATCAGTAACACATTTGGGAGAAGCTTCTGTCCAAATTCTGTGCAAATAAATGACATGTAATCATTAAAATAATGACAAACTCCTTAAAGGTTAAAGGAATCAAGAATGATAATTGACCTATAAATGATAAAAACATAAACATGCCTAAATGTTCCAAACCCTGTTTTCAAAGAGGGGATTGTTATCGATGTATTACCGTTCTTTTTATGTTCATTTCGATTTTTGCCTACAGACAAAGTTTTTTGGGGGGGTTTTGTTTGTTTTTTATTTGTTTTTAACGAACTCTTTTTTGTTGACAAACTTTACTGACGAGGTTATGTAAGTGTATCGTGGACTTCAGTTTGTATGGCGTTTCTCAGACTTGTAGACTGAATATCCTACAGACAATAGGGAAACGGAACATGATGACATTGATACTATTCTCTCCCAACAGAGGTCTCTCCATCATTAATTCCTATTAAACCCCTGTCTTGATACAAAGGTTTCTCGGGCTCCGGCACTTTCCCATACCGGTGATATATTGCAATTTTAACTACTTGGCGATATTTCAGCCAATGAAAACACCCAATTTATGAATAACATATTTGTAGTCACATAGGCCTATGCAATGAAGCAGTCGCAAAATAAGGCCTATGTGTTCAAAATGCAAGGTGCATATAAAGTTTAGCTTTTGCTTAGATTCCGGAAATAACTGAATCCGATTTGAATGATAACTTTTGAAACGGCATCGCTGATTGCACAACTAACTTTGATTGCATCCAATCAGCGTTCTACATTTCGTGACCGAGACCTTCGTATTAAGACGGAGGTTGTATAGGAATTTATGACGGAGCTACCTCTGTAGGGACAGAATGAGATGCTTGAAGATACGAAATATATACCACGTTATTGATCCAAATATTTCTGCATTACATTCAGAAATATCTGTAGAAACCAATCTAATAGAGCAGCTGTAGGATAGTTTCGCAAATGACAGACCCATGTTTCCCGTTCATGTTTGGATTTTTATGTGATCCTTTATATCATGTTTTTCTTAGTTTCAATAGAAGTGTTGCTGACAAAATTCCTAGAATCCCTTTATTAAAATTAACGAGAAAAGCTGTTGTATTTGCGAAAACATTTAACATTAACTTTCATTTAATATTAAATAACAGGCATCATAATTTTAACCATAGGTTCGTTCTCCTAAACTTTTTTTTTACTTATAGCTCATGAAACAATAGAAATATTTCACAAGATACTGAATACTTAATACAAAATTGTTTAACTAGGAGAGTTGGTATACAATAATAAGGCAAATATTGCATACGATGTGGTGATGTTACTAAATTTACGTCTGTCAGAAGATGTCTGGAATATTATTCTTAAATCAGAAAATATTCCAGTACGTTGTGTCAAATCTTATGATTCTACTTCACGCCAAATCTGTGAGTCTCCTTATCTAAAGCGATGAACGTTAATTGTTCCTGAGACGTATGAATATCAGGTCAGACAAAGCTTTGAGACAGACATACAGCAAGATGACATATCATAGATTTAAATATATTTTAGAAAAATGATACCCATTTAAAATTGTGAATCTCCTTGCGTTTTATTTCGTTAAATAGTAGACATTTCACCAGTGTGACGTAGATGATGCACACGAGATTATTGATGGTTATACGATATTGCAGGTATAATATCTGATCAACATGCAGTATCAAGTTGAGACGCTAAGTAATCAACTCCTAGTGTTGAAAGAATAGCCTTATAGGCTTTATTCAAACAGAAACTGAGGTACTAAAGAAAGTACACATCAAAAGATTTTCGTATTCTGATACAAATTTTGACAAAATAAAAGTTTTAATGGTTCAAGAAGAAGATTGGTGGCGACCCTTACAACCCAGAGATACAGAGACTGTAGTGGTCCCTTTCACACATGCAGCAGCAAAGGATGATTTCATAAGCCGACAAAACATCCAGGTATTTGCGATGGCCATCACGCTCCCCCGACTGATCACCGATCGAGCATCTATAGGACCATGTCAGAAGACGACTTAGATGTCGCCCACAGCAACAGGTCACCATACAACAGCTGGAACAGTCACTGCACGATGAGTGGCAACGTATCCCGAATGACGTCATTATACCTTTCAACGAGAAGACGTGTCTATGCTTGTATTACCTGTAATTGGGGTCGCACCGGATACTAACTCAATTATTTATGCAAATCATACAACGTAATGTGGCCTGATTTGTCCATTTAAATTTCAAAATATATTCCCAGTGGACACAAATGGATATAGATAGGTTATGTGTTAAACAAAACATCCCAACATGTACTTACAATGTTTGAAAATGGTTAGCTGTTAATAATAAGCATTTTGAATGCTCGAAAGCTTGTCTTGTTTTTCTTAAATAACAAAATTCCTGGGGTGTGCACTTTCTTATGTAATTCGGTCTAGATATGACAATAAATAACACCACGAATGCTTATGGTCCAATGCTTCATTACTCAGTAGTGACGTTTCTTAAACAATGAGGAGTTAAAGAAAAACTTCTGGTAACAAGAATATTTTCTCTTATTTTCTATATCTTAGCTATCATATCTTCATGCATGTGTATTTTAAAGAACAAATCTTGTGTTTTAATAGTGCTATAAAACACAATGTGTTTATTTTTTCCTTTAAAAATGTTAAAAACACATTTTAAAAAGTTGTTAAGGACTTTTGGAAAAGAACAGGGGTATTTTTATGTGAAATTCAAGATAAAGGAATCCATCTTAAATCAAGTAGATTATTGAAAGAACATTGACTAAAAACACATTTTCTCAACTAGCAAAAAAAACATTCTCCTCAAAGTGTGTCTTTACCAAAAATGCTGAATATTGGATATAGCATAAAATCGCTTTTTTATTTGACATAGATCCATACATATGATACATACACACATATTACACCACGTAGTGTGACTGCGAGGTCCAGAAGAGGTCTTTGTTTGTGACAAACTCAAATATTAAAACCACTAACGGTGGTACATAGTCAAAAAAATATATATTTGAAACATTAATGTGTGCTTTAGAGAAGATTTTGATAGTTATTTCTCAAAAGAAAATCTATGAACTTGGGCTGTTTTGAATTTTCTCCTAAAATATTTTGGTAGGAAAAATTAAACGTACGATTACTATATCTTGAAATGTTTTGGTAGGAAAATTTAACGTACGATTACTATATCTTGATTCACCAATAACTGTATATTTGACTTGTAGAGATTCGGGAAACAGATGAAACTAGATATATTGTAATCTGTTTTGTTTTGATTGTATTGATTAGTTTAAATACTGTGGTCGTGTCATTTTTTCTCTTTCATTCACTAATGATGAACTGATTGTTAACTGCCATATCTTCCATGGCATAAAGATAAAATAGTCGAAAATCTCAGTCGATAATTATCATGTTACGAAATAAGAAGAGGTTTTCATTTACAAAAACATTTATTCAGCAGCAGTTAACATAATCGTTTCTACAAGATTATTTAAATCTAACTGTTTTACTTTAGGCATAAAATCCGTTTCAAACATCTGTACTCATTACATTACATTACAATTCTAAACCATTTCCATCATAACTGGCCATGAAATATTAAACATCATCCAAAAGTTCTCAAAGGAATGTCTTTAGTTGAGATGATTTATCAAAATGTTAAGCGGTTATCGTTAAATGTTATGCCACATAAGGACTGTGACTTACCGAAAGATATATTATAACAATTGGTCTAAACACAATTATGCAATCATAAGTTTCGCTTTCATAAATTCTGTACTCGGCGCATAGATGTCATATTCATTACCTTTGTGACAGAACGTCCATTAACGTTTCAGCAATTGGAGCACATCTTATTGTCAGAAAAATATAGAAAAATAAAAAGATAGTAGTAAGTTGAATTATAAAATTGAATAGCTTCTATTAGACGAGTTATTCGACAAAGAATCAAAATATTCCATTGCGGTGAAAATCGTCAACAGGAATATATAGTGCATTTTCAATTATAAAAATTCTCGTCATTCATTTCCGACTTATTTCTGTCCTGGAAGAATTATGTGTACTTCGCACGTGAGAAACGTACGTCTTCTTGACATTTACGGCTTGAAGAAACTATTTTATGGAACTAATCAGAATTCAAAAAGGGCTTCATTTGTGTTATGAAAGTATGAGAAAGGGACGCCTCAAATGTAATATGTTTGGAGAGAATGATACATCAAAATGAAAGACTTAATTTTTGCCATTTGTTTACCTGAAATCGAAAATATACAGAGACTTGATTATTACTTTAAAATTGAGGAACTGAATCTGAAGTCTAAAAAATTCTCCTTTACGACATATACCTAGCAAAAAAACAATAGTATCTGTACCTTTACTTTCAAATACCAACATTTTTATCATTTGGTTTTGCCTATTGGTTGATCCTGCAGTCGGCATTTGGAACCGTTCAATTGCTCTGAAGTTGATATTTGGAAGGAAAGAAATTCTATTGAAAAAACTTGTATCTACAAAATCTAATTAAAATTAGGTAAATAGGTATTTGTTTATAAATTTGAATCATAATTGTGTCTTGAAAATCGATATTATTATTTTAAATATTGGTTATGATTACTGTTTTCTTTGTGATTTTGTGATTAACTGATAATTTCCATTACAACTTTTGTGGTAAATGTATTTGCTCTAGATTATCATTTAAAAACAATAGGAAAATAACCATATATACAGCATATTCCATTGAACTGGCAAAACTTATATTACTAAATAGGCAACAGCTCCTTTTTAGAAAACACGAGCTTCATTTCACTTCAAACCACTAGATCTATTTTGAAGATTGAACTATGCAAGGAGATTCCTTTGAAGATGAAATATCATCTAACTCTTACTTTCAAACAAAGCACCGTCACATTGGGGGATGTATTACTGTCGAAGACTCGAACAGAGTGATAAATAGTGATGTATTTACATACTGATAGATGGATAACAAAAGGTAGAGATATCACCAAAACATAAAAAGTAACGAGACATTTTCTTACTTAAAAATCGTGACTGTTATTTTGTTCGTTTCTGTGAAGCTTAAATTAAAATACAAGATATAGATAAGGCATCATTATTCAGATTTGTTCATCCCCTAAACATTTTTCGTGTTTGACAATGTTGCTCTCGTTTTTCTTGTGTGCAAATCAATGTTCATAATATTTCAAGATTAGAACAATCAAATGATGGGTTATTGGTGTTTAAAACACATTTAAGATATAATGATGATAAGCGTCCTTATGCTCGCAGGTTTCACCACAATGCATAGTCACAATGGCGGTGCGGGCGTTCCGCCTGCAATATTACTAGCAGCCGTGCTATGGGTGAAATAATCTTGAAAAAAGCTTTCAACCCCAAATCACCTTCAATCAATTAAAAAAGACTTTTTTTATAAGTACTTTTATTGATAAATATCAATGTTTTCTTTCTTTATTGAATAAAGGTTTCAAATAAATAACATGTTTCGCACAATGTAACTACAAAGAATGCCTGCAACATTTTTACAATAGTTTTCAAGATGCTTAATGAAAACAAAGAAGGTCCGAGGTATTTTAAGACACCTTGTAATAATTCGTTCATCAAAAAGGTTTTTTAATGATGCAACATATCAATCATTGATTTCACCAGACTGGTGTTGAGTATGTCGTATACTTGAAATTTCACAATCACCCAGTATTATTTCCGCAAGGGTCTGAAAAGTCGATTTGTTCTCACTTTGCCACCAGGCCACCAAGGATTAACCGGGATTAAGATTAACAATGTTTATACAAGCACGGGGGTCGTATCAAATGCTGAAAAATGAAAGACCTCGAATGGTGATAACTTCCTGCCCCATTTCGACGACGACATGCTCGTCTTCTCTACTAGATCCAACTTGGAGCACCTTGCAGCAGCTGATACCATATATGCTGACGGGACATTTAATATTTGTCCAAAACTCTTTTACCAATTGTATACCTTTCATGCTTTTGTTGGTCAGAAAATGTATCCCCTTGTCTATGCTCTCATGTCTGATAAGAAACAGTGTACATATGTTAAATTGTTCAATATTGTAAAGCAGAAATATGTTGATCTCCATCTCCAGCTGCAGCCCAGTTACATGATGACAGACTTTGAAACTGCTGCCCAAAATGCTGCCGTGAATGTGTTTAATTGCGAACCCAAAGGTTGCCTTTTCCATTTTAGACAATCCATCTGGAGAAGTGTTCAACGGTTTGGCCTACAAGGCAAATTCTCCTCTGATCCTGTGGTGAATCTTTTTGTTCGCGGTGCCTCTGCTCTGCCTCTCCTGCGACTGTGTGACATCGACGACGTTTGGCTTCACGCTTTGGAAGAAGTCGACATGACCGACCCTGCCATCCTCCAGTTCGCAGACTACATGACGGAGACGTGGGTTGAGGCTCCTGGCCGAGCCATGTGGAACCACTTCAACAACGACGGTGCCAGAACAACCAACCACGTTGAGGGATGGCATTCCAAATTGAACAAATCTGGACCCTGCCATCCAAACCTCTTTAAGTTCATAAGCTTAATTCAGAAGGAACAATCATGCAATGAGATTGTTATGTGTCAACTTGCTGCAGGTGGACGTCAGCCACCACGGAAGAAGAAGTATAGGGAGTTGGACCAGCGCCTGCGAAGGGAAAAGGACTCTCTCCTAGCTGGCACCAAAACTCCAACTGAACATGCAGATTCAGTATCTCACCTTGTTGGACTTTGAAGTTTATCTACATGTGTCTAATAATGAAATTGAATTCAATGTATAATGAATTTATATATCATGAATGTGAAATGATGTCTCAAATATATTGAGATGAAATGTATCTGTATATGAATGTCCAAGTATGTCTCAATTATATTGTGAATGTGAGAGGAGAATGTTAGAATTTAGAATAAAATTTATTGAGACGACCCCCTGCCACCTCTATTGTTTTACCAATTAGCATGCATGACCAACTTTGCCACCGAGAACAATAGGTGGTGGCAAAGTGAGAAGACGCCGAAAAGTCGTGTACTTATAATGTAATAATGTCATCATTGTCTTATGGTAATCGAAATTCACTTTAAATAACACTCTTTTGAATCAAAATAAACATTTTGTGTCGTTTGCTAGTGGGAAGCACACAAAAGTAAACAGTAAAAAAACCCATATTTCAAAAGAAAAGTCCTCTCAGTTTTATGCAGGTGCATTGAAGTATGTCAGTTTAGTCGCATAATATTCTGATACATGTGTCTGGTGCATTTCCTTAAAAACATTTCCTATGTCAATAGCGGGATGTATTTCCCTCTTACATTAAACACAAAAATACTACCATATACTGCTGTAACTTTGTAATTTACTAAAGCTTAAAGACGTTCCGAACGTTTGTCAGTGCGCATCTTTTCGCGCATCCGAAAACGTACCGCTAACATTTTGAGAAAACTTAAGTTGCGTAAACATTGTAGAAAAAATGTCACTGACGCGTTATCGATGATCGGAAAATATGGACATTTTTACTGTGGACTATTTAGTTGTCTATTATTTGATCCATGTACATATTAGTCATAGATTTTAAGAATCATATGCATTGGTCACAATCGGCAGTGATGTTTTGACACAAATGTTCACTGAACGTGAATTCGCAATCTGTTGTTTCATAGCTTATAACTAGATTGCGGTTTTCGAAAATGTACTCCAATTATTATTTTGAAACAGAGAAAATGTCACTGATAACATTTGTGTGTTTACATTCTGCATAAAACCGATTGTTGATGAACAAATACAAGTTATCCGTTGCAGTCACTTTGTTGAACATCGTTGCAGTGACGTCATTGACACGCAATGTGCGGAAAATAGACTGTGCATGGAAAGTCCTCGTCATTTTTCACAATATATTACTATTAACGGAACTTTTATGCATTGAAAGATATTTATCCATCTTGAACATGATGTAACTTGTAGAATAATTTGAACGGAATATTAACTTACCCTCATCAGGCCGTAAGCAGTAGCGGTTTCGGTAAATAAAATCTCATTTCGAATAGCTTTTTTGGTGGAACATAAACAAATGTAAAAAAAAACGTTCCATTGTCATATCAAGCAATGAATAGAATTTCATAATAAAGAATAGAAATAGAACTCATACGCAATCTTTTTTGGAAACGTTCTAGATAGATGTTTAAATGAAAAGTCAAAATGAGACAAAATGAGTATTTTAAAAATCGGGAATGTATTTCGGTTTGGCTGCATTTATTTTGCAAATTAATTATATGAGCGGTAATTTTCAATCATGTACACACTTACAATTACATTTATAATCATAACATTCACTGTAGCATTTACCAATCAAGTGAAATTAAAACTCGAATCATTCACAATTAGAAAACATTTGTCATATTTAAGGGTGTGTTTTAAAAAATTGCTTGTGGGTACTAATACTTTGTTCACACGTGGATTTGACCAAGAGGCCATAAATGTCTTTTGACACTTCAAATATTTCATAACACTGACCTTAAAATTTCATGAAATACTTTGGAAAAGGATAAACTGTGTACTTCAAACCATTATCATGAATTATCATTCAAGGGAAAATAAAGAGTTACCTCCCCTAATGAGTTTTTTCATAAGTAATTTTAACTTCAGCTTCAATTATCTCGGAAAATAGGCCCGTGACATATCCTTTTTCTTTCAAATTAATTCTTTGCAATATGTTTTCTTCCATTTAAAACATATTTGAACTATTTTTCATTTATTTTTATCACTGAACGCGTCTTTTGAAGCTATTTTGGTAGCGATCATCATTGAACTTGTATCTTTAATATTTGCAGATAAGTTACAAAACTCACAAAAGGAAATACAAGAAATAATCTTTTTTTTACATTATCATCTCATTTATTGGAAAAAAGTAAAATGAACTCTAAATGTTATTATTTTTTTGTTTTTAAGATTAAATTAGCAAAATTGGTCTTTTCCCAATTTTTTAAAATAAACCCGTCAAAATCATTATTTGTCTGAAAAAGAAGGTCCGTGACATGCTTTTTTTATTTTGGAATATCAAAGAATACATATTCAGCTTTCACCTTGCAAATTCACAGCAATTTTTCATTTATTTTGTTTAATTGGTACGAACCTCTTTAAGTGAAACCTCTTTAAAAATCCATATGATGTGTTAAGACATAGCGTTTTTCCATTTAATTTGTAAGATGAAAACACTAATAATCAATCACAACGGAAACGGTCAAAAGTAAATTAAAAATAAGTTTAAAACCCCGAAAGGTACAGATGATGTTATATCATCTAGAAAGTTGCAGAGAGCTAGGCCTCAACATTTCTGGACCATGAACTTTAGGTTGGGTTATCAAAAATAAATGTAGGAAGAAAATGAAAGCACCAAAAGTCACCACTTCACCTTATGATTGTTCCAGCTTTTCTTTCTGGTTTGAGTCCTGGACTGGAAACGGATTTTTAAGTTGCATTTCCACACAAAAACATAAAAGGCACCGTACACAGTAGGGTTTTTCCCCATATGAAGTTTCAATGTACAAGGCTTTATGGTGTTTGAGTTCTGGTTTGGAACCAAATTCTAATAAATAAATTTTCATAAAAACGACCAAAATTGAAAATAGGAAGGAGATGGAAGGCACAACTACATACTATGTCTATCAATTATACCAAATTTCAATGAGGTGGGTCTTATGGTTCTTTAGTTCTGGGCCTGAAGAGAGTTAGCACGGACGGACTGGCCGGGGTCATAACATCATTTGGCAGGGGATAATAACAATTGCAAATCAATAATTAATTGAATTGATGAAAACTATTTTATTAAATGATTGAATGAAGAGTTTAGACCATTCGACGAAATATACCATTCAAGTATAGTATATTTGGTTCAGGAAAAACTGCACGCAGAAAATATTTCTAGTTGCTGTCGAAAAATATAAATGATATGTTTCAAATTATCAAAATATCTAATATTGGAATGTAGATGAACAGACACCGCTGATGAATGAACCGTTTCAAAACACTTTGAAAAGTCAATGAAACGTCAATTTTTGTTGTCTATAGCTTTACAGATATATAGTAAAAGTTTGGAATCAAAATGCATCGTTGTCCATGTTAGAAAACAAGAAAGAATTATGTTTCTTACATGTTGCAGTATCTTAACCTCTGACCTTTGAAATGTGCAGCCAAATACAGACCACTAGTGTTTGAATTTACCTCATAAACACAACACGATACCAATAATATTTGAAATGATCAGCAAAGTACAGATCTCTTGTGTTTGAAAATCTCTTTTTATATTTGCACAATACGATCATTAAACCGCTTAAAGAAACAGTTGAAATTAAATATCCGTTTTTTGCCTTTTGTGAGAAGGTATCGAAAGACGTTTGTATTGTGCATTATGAATGTTGAAAGAAAACTGTATCATTCCCATTGCGTAATCATTCTTTATTAGAAAAGATCTTACACCGCAGCAAATAATACATGCCAAGTGAGAAATCTCATTTGAAAGTTTAATCAAAAGAGAGTAATTTATTTCAATGTAAGTGTAAATGGACCTCTTTGACAGTCAATCTAGAGATATACAAAGTTTGCTTATAAAAGAATCATCTTTAAAAAGTCAAACATAACTAAATTTCAAAACTGTTTATATTTAGTACCATTCTTATTGAGAACAAGCACACCTTCTAAACAAATTTTAAGATTTACTTTTAGGAATATTACATGTAACAGCTTCTTTCCAAAGTATCAAGTTGATCTGAGTTTTTATTTTCAAACTGTGACAGCTAAACTTTGAAAATGCAGGTTACATAATTTGTTGCACTGCTACTCTCATCTTACACTGTAACGTTTAAAACAAATGTAAATTGATAATGATTCATTGCTTCTATAGATCAGGATGTTCTAGCCTGTGGTAGTCTATTTGCTGTCACTTTGCTTAAAATAACCTTTACATTTAAAGTCAAACCAGACGAGTTCTCCTTAGCTGTATGTGATAGGTTTCGTCTCGAAACTCATTACACGACTGTCTAGAGTACCATTGTGTATGATTTGTTTGGTTATCAGCCCTGATACTTCGCTGTACATTAAGACAAGAGCTTAATTTGTATTAAAATCTAGTCAGATGTTGTTCAATAATTCATACCATCATGAAGAAGACAGAAATTAAATGTTTCTAAGTTTCGGAACAAAGGTAAGACGAAATGCAAAAACATGTCAATGATTCCACAAAACCAATATAAAAGGAGTTACATAAGCCTGAGTGTAAAAACAAATAACATATTTTGCCCACGGACATGTCATTCATTAGTTCCGAGGAGGTATTGGGCTCCCTGAATGTTTGCTCAGTTTTAGGTCTGTGTATACAAGAGATGCTTCTGGGATTATTAACTCCTTATCAGTCAAATTATAACTGATTGGAGACACATTCTTCTCTGTACACGGATTTTCAAGAGGTCACGTTTGAATGATGACATAGCACTCAAATATTTTTGCACTAAATGAATACCTACATGAGACTTCTCGATAACCTTGAGGAAATTCAAAATTATCCACTCCACAATCAGTGGTAATCGCCCCACTCCACAAAAGTGGTCATAGAACTACTCCACAATCAGTAGCACAAGACCCAATCCACAATTAGAGGTCGTACACCTACGTCATGCTAAGACAATTCTCAGTCACTGACCCACTCATCCTGCTACATAAGCGTAATTGAATCCGCTGATCGAGCTCTTTTTATATACCCTACCAAAAGCCTTGTATCGCTAGTAATCTATCCAACAAAAGAAACGAGTCGCATCCAACAACAGCGGCACAACCCGAATGGAAAATTCCGTTAAGTTGAAAAGAGTAGCGTCAAGCTCATTTGATAACGACATCCCATTGGCTGAAACAATAACAGCCGCATCAGCCGTACGAGGGATTTGGCTTGAAGTAGATCAGGGTATATGGAAGGAGCTGGATCAGCGGATTCAATTAAACTGTTATATCAGGGTGTTACCCACTCTTTTGGTTATAGATTTCCTCCACAATAAAACAACCATTGGTTATCAAGTGACGTTTAGGTGGTTTGGGGTTTAGGTCGCTTTCAAGCGTATTTCACTGTTGTCACGGTGGCTAGTATTATTGCAGGAAGAAATCCCACAATGGTATTAAAGCTATGCACTTGACAAAAACTGCGATCAATCGATTAAGCATGCTTTGATCGAACATGCGGAACACCAGTGTTACTTTGCCGAAAATCAATGTCGCATTACACCCTTTGCTTTTAGAGCAATTCTTTACTGCAGATATACTTGACGAGCTCCTAAAATCCCGGATCTACCTCTTGATTCTAAGCCAAACACGCTAGCTACGGCCGCAGCGAAAGATCTCATTGGTTTGACGCAAAGCTAGGAACAGATAACTCTAATTCTCCGTCTTGCAACCAATGAGATCTCTTGCTGCGGCCACACACCCCGTAGGGTCAAGGTGACGGGCGGCCATTTGTCCCATCATAAGTTGGGCGTGGAAATCGTCTTTCGGCCGTCCTCATTTAATAACCCCAAAGATTTATTTGTTTAAGTGAATTGGAGTAGTAAGGCAAATCATTTGAGAACATGTGTGCATAGTTTTTATATTGATTGCGTGCATATTTATTTTAGCATTCGGTCAAGAAAGCGGGTATGGGCGAATGGAGTGTCTGACCTTTCCATATACTATTAACAGAAGTACAATTCTATTCAGGAGGTGTTCTCAAACAAATATTTTAATAATTTCTTTTTTATTTAATAAATTTGTTAAATCATCCGAGGGCCTGTGCATACAGCTGCACATCAAAAGTTTGTTCACATACCTGCAAATATCATGTAATTTGGCATATCTTTGAGGCACCGTAGCAATGCGAAAAAGGAACTGATAATTTTAAATTTTCAATACTGAAGCGAAGATCAATTGCACCATAACACAACCGTATGCTATACCAACAGCTTATTGTAATAGTTTCTGTCGAAATTGCGAAAACAGTAAAACCTATCTTTCTCTACAAAATTCTTCATAAGTGATCAACAGCTTTAAACACAAGTCATCTTTGTTCGTTTCCATAAAGCCATTATGATTTTGCTAAATGTTTTATCAGAATGTTGAATTGAGAATTTTAATCAAAATTTAAGGAAATCGGAATTTTGAAAATGTGACCCCTTCTGTCTAATTTGTTAATGCCAAAGTTCCAATAAATAATCCCACAAGAAGTTAGAAAATGGCATATTACAGGCTGTATAAATGAGATGGAAATGAAATAGGGGATATTTGGCCAGAACCGCTTTGGCTAAATCATCAGTTTGTTCATCCAAACTTTATTGTGAAGTCTTGGTCTTTGGAAGGAGTTTCTAATATTATATATACATGTGATTCTAAAGGTATATTGTCTTTTGAACAGTTGAAAAATAAATATGATTTGAAAGCCACTACACTAAATTACAATAAAATGTTATAAAACATTCCTATTAAATGGAGCAAAGTTATTTCTGAGGAACATTTTATCAAAGAAAATATTAATATTCAGAAGCATAAAGAAATATGCAAAAACTTCAAGGTTGCAGATACTTTAATGACATCTTGATAGACAATATACCAAAATACCCGATTCTGTCTTAACTAAGTTTATAGTTTTTTTTGGGTCACAAGACTCTAATTTCCTTTTTAATCATAAAATTCTACTAGCCAAGAAATACATACATAACATCAGCTTAAAGAGGTTCCATACACCAAGACAAATCCATAACAAATTATTGAAAATTTGTATGGAGGTAGATGAAGTCGCGATGTTTTTGAAAAAAAGAAAAAAAAGCTATGTCACCATTCAAATTATTCCTCTAGGTGGCGCCAAAATCTGATGAGAACCAAGTTATTTTCAAACTTATTTTTTTTGTAATGCAGGATTAATTTTCCAAAAAAGAAAATTAATTCCCTAATTTGAAATGAATTTTTTTAAATTTATAATTACGAAGACAGTAGAGTAAAATAAAAGAGAGTAACCTGTTGATTGATGAAATTTGTTGAAAAAAGTTTTGTAAGAAAAATTTGTTGAAAAAATTCAGAGAATTTTTAAAATAAAAAGTAAGATAGGTGAGGCAGAACCCATTACAGTGAATTCGTAATCTAAAGAATTATTGATTTGTATATATAGAATAATATAATGGAAGAAAAAAATTGGGTCACCATACTATTTTTTTTATAAAAATCATTTCAAAAAGAGCATGAGTAATTTATCCTATTCAAGGGAGACAACTCTGCATAGACCAGTTTTGGTTTTCAGGGACTTTGATTACAAAAGTTAAAAGTAATCAAGAAATAATGACAGGAAAATATGGATTTGGTGATAAAATTATTTATTTACATCAGCAATATGTTTGTTGTTTGAGCAATAGTGTACATTTCAAGACATTGTTGAAATCATATTCAAATATAGCAGTGGCCCTAAACACTGATATACTATATTTTATTTACTAATATAAATAGTTCCTGGACTTCAATATTAATAATTTAATCAGAGACAGTACTTCTATTTCATTGATACAAATATAAATCACACAATATTTCAATTAGTATTAACTCCGTCTGCTTACTCGCTGTTGCTGCGCGAATACGTATGCGCGAAGAGTAGGTGTGTGGAACGTCTTTAAGAGGGAAAACTCCTACATTTCAATTTTTTTACAAATCTCATAGAGACATAATAAAAGTAGAGAAATATATTGCAACAAAAAACAACAAATACTTTATATTTGAAAAAAAAGAGACCATTTGTTAAAGATTAGCTTAGTTAGTATCAACCTATAAAATATTATAGACTATAATTATAAATAATATGAATGACAATGATCTGAATTACCATTCTTTGTGTACATTATGAATGACAAGTAGTAATATTCCATGTAGAAATGATGACAGATTAAGGTTTAGTTAAATGTATGTAAAATCCTGAAAAAATGATTTATGAACTGAGTTTAAAAAGTTAGAAAATGGCTATTTTATACATTGGAAATTGGAGATCATTTGTCAGTGCTGTTGAAGATATTTTATTGAGATTGAAACCAAACCCAAATAATATTATATCTGCACTAAGAGACAGTGGTATGTAAACAAACTTTTGATGTGCAGCTGAGAGAAATTGAGATTTGAAAATGTCGGCGCACCCTCCATGGTAACCTTTTCTCGGCCGTATGCATCAACATGGCTTATCCCTACCAATATTGATCATATTTGCGATTTTGGCGATAATGTTTCATTTAACGGAGAGAAGTTTCGAATCATCGAGTTACATCTACCAGGAAGAGTATGGAAAGCAAATGTTTGTCGACTGTCGGGTAACCGTGTTGTTTTACGTCAGGTCACGGCGCCCCGTTTCACTGTGACGTTTGGTTCACGTCAACCGTCTCTACCAAGTTCAATGTAATAACATCAACCTATTAAGTAAGTAATTCACGGCCCCAAAAGTTTGCTTATATAAGAGATTTGAGCATCACATTCAACGGTTATGACAGCAGAAAAATCATAAATGTCCGGATTCAATCCGCCAGCACGCTTCCAAAACAACCAATACCCTTTGTAGAATGTTAACCACGTGATAAGCCTTCTATGGGCAACGTTGCCCGCACTGCACGATCGCAGGACAAGAGTTTGTCTAAGTAAAGATTTTTGTAAAAACAAGAGGTGTACGTGTTTTTGATACAACATATAGAAAAACTATTGATGGGATAACATAAGTTTACTTAAGATACATAAGCAAAATGTTAATAATGAACTTGAAAAATAGTATTGTCATTTGAGTGAGCTGAATTTCGAATTTTATACATGGTTGTGTGCACATATCAAAGTCAACTTCAGTGTCATAAAAACGCTGAAAAGAATCTATCATTCTCACTGAATGATGTAAGTTTTAGATTGTGAATGCCATCTATCATACTGTCAATTTTGTACCTGCTAATTAACCTCGAGCGATTGCAGAACACGTGAGTTATTGTTTTAGTTCACTCTTGAACACACTAGAATTATATTGTGAAAATGCCTATATGATCCGACAGTAGCAACAATCAATACCCGTACCTAGACCCAATATGTGCTTGTATATCTGGTTGATGTGTCGAACCAGTGTTGAATTAATGAATATAATATTTGTAATAATATTATGTTGCAAAGGTTGACTGTATTGGAAGGCAAGAGCTCGTCTGAACGATGTTGGCATGAAATTGTATCCCGACTTCTGCAACAAAATTCTTTTTAAAAACTTTTGAAAAAAATATTCTACTTTAAGAATGATAAAGATAGCATTATCGTGTGACATGATAAAGCCTGGAAAGGAGTGGTAGTCCCCGTTTGTTGAAAAGAATTACTGGAGAAATAATCATGAAGTAATGAAAAACCACAATTTATTTTCAAGCATTTCTAGCAGTTTGGCGTTGAACAAATTCTGTGTTCAATCAACATTGATAGAATGAAATTTTGATGAAGCGGCGTTTCAAACAATCAGGTGTAAGTTTGATTAACTACTAGTATTTCTTTATTCACAACTCTTCGTCACTCGTGTGAAGCTATTGAATAATTTATCTTTTTGGTCATTATGTTCAATCTTATACCATAAGATTGATGTACCATAAGATTGATATCAATGTCGTGACTCCATAGATCTTTTATCATCGAGATCTGAATTTAACCCAGATGTTTTTTTCATTTACACAATCCTTTTGAATGTCAGATATGAGTTCATATTCTTTGACGTTTATGCATATATGCCGATTGGTTCACCGTTACTGTTCGAATGTTATTTCCGGTTTCATGAGAAAACTTAGTTTTGTAACACTGTCAAAAGGTCTGAATTATCATATAAAAATCATTGCGCGATTGATTCTTAACGAGCAGGGTAACCTTTTCTTCATACCTTGTTGTGAATGGAATTCTCTATAGTTTTTTTAAAATGTGCATATTTTGTGTTGTAAAATTTCTCAAAAAAACGTTCATTATATCCTGAGCAGCATAAATGATACCTTTTATCAATTTGACAACTCTTTATTCGACTTTCTATTTGCTGTTTTTGTTTAAACATTTTGAGTCACATTATATAATGTTTTTAACATGGAATTACACGATTTTATGTTTTGATTGACGTCATTGAGAAAGTGGCCTTAAGTCGGAAGAACCATGTTGCAAGTAGAAATGTCATGGCATTTTCCGTGATTGATAAGATGTTTCTTTCCTTTTGAAATGGGATTTTAGAAGCAGTTATAAAATTTAGATTCCCAAGGGATCATGACGATTTAAATCCCAACAGAATTTGTGATAAAGTCTCGATATGGGATGTTGTAACGTTACGAGAATGATCAGACTCCATTATTGTGCTGGCGTCAAAGAAATAAAAGTTATAAAATTAATAGTTGCGTTTGTAATATTTCGCTGATTCATTGCCATTCAACATTCGGTGATTTAGTTTTAAACCGGCGATTATTGTTAGTAATTTTATATCGAAGAAATTTACATGTTTCTGTCACGGGTAACTGCAAGAGATTAACCCAATATGTATCAAATTCTATTCACACTCGGGTAAAGAACAGTCCCAAATCTTAACGTAATCTACATTATCTAAAACGTTCAGTGATTTGATATTATGTTCATAGTGTACGATTCATGATTCTTGCTTTTATCAAAATCTCTTTTTTTAATATTATCACTTTCATAAAACAAATATCTTGAATTTATACAGACAATTTTTATATGACCAGTGATCTTTCGTATATTTCTACATGTCATTCAATGAAATTGTTTTATATCATTATTTTCGGGAGAACTTAATCTCCAAAGATTATTTCTGCTTTAAGCTTATCATTTAGTTGAATGCAATATTTCTTATTTTGTTTAAATCATTGTGTAATTGAATGCAAAAATCTCTTGACGTGTAGTTGGCAGCTGAAACGAAGATATTCAAGATCGGTTCAATTGCTTGCACTGTCTTATCGAAGCTTTCTTAAGATTGATCTTATTTTTGTACCTCGTGCTCAATCACCAGGAAAAGAAGATTAAGTTGACGTTTGTCACTTAAACGTCGCACACCGTTAAAATCTTTTCATTCCTGATTCTACCATGATACTTTAAAAAATCCTGATATTTGATTGATCTATTTTTGTCGTCAAAACTACGTTCGAACAGGATTTTTCAGATTTGTCCTATTACTTTCAATCTTACGTTACCTTTGTGTAGTTTTGTGAACCAAACCTACATTGAATATAATATGAAATACTGCAGTAGGCGTAAATAATCAGGATACGATTTGGCATGCTGTCTCCGGACGGTTGGTAGTTTCCTTCAAGCAGCTTTAAAGTCATAACTGTACCAATCCATACTGCTCCATGCTTATATATACACCCTGCTTCTAAATCACATTACATGATTGCATCAATATGGAATAAATAGCGTCGAGATGTCGGAATTTTGACTCGGTCACAAAAACCTATTCAAACAGTGACGTCATGGGCTGGTCACGTGATCCTGTAAAGGAATCAGTAGTGGCCATTTTTTTAATTGATTCAATTCCTTCAGTCAGTCTTTCTTTCATATATTCTGCAGACTTAATGAGTTTTTTTTATCAACTTCAAAATTTTATATTTATTGAAAAATGTTTTTGTTTAGCGTTCCGTTCTCTATCCTATCGTTATACCTAACTAAAATGGAAAAGCCTTTGACCACATGACGCAGCGACATTAAAGAACTGTTTTAAAAGGGTTTTTTTTCAATTAGTTCCCATAGGTTACAGAATTTGATTATAATATATGGACATAGAAAAAACAACCATTAAGAAACATTCAAAATGAAAATATCAGTCTAAATATATGGATTGTTGTACATTAATCCATGAATACTGGTATCAGTGGTTTCCATTTGTTGTTGACATTTTCCAATTTGTTGTTTCTTTTGTAAGTTGTTTGGTATTTAACGAGCGAAAGCCAGTTTTATAAAATTAAATTCTTTGGGACTAAATTTAGTTTTTTATACATTACTCGCTGAATTATATCAAAGATAAAGAATGAAAATCGCTGCCATTACAATCAACACGCAATACTTTTATTTCTACTAAAACTTTCTTTTAAAACTACTCTCTCACAGTTGAAAAACGAAATGATAAATGTTCATGGCTCCATATCTGATTACATCAAAGAAATATCAAGTCGTCATGACATCACAGTAACATAAAGTTAATTAGATTTTTTCTTTCCACTATACAATGTCTGATGACATATCTGGGTTATAACCGGGGGGTTATTGTGTAGACAGATTAAATGAATATCAACCAAAGATACTTGAATAATCCGATTTGAGTTTATAGACGTTTTTACAAATATTGAAATAAAATTTTAAACTGGAGTGGTCTTCTCGTTGTGGAAACATTCTTGTGGAAACAGAACTCGTCTGCTTAAGGACGGTCATAAATTTGTAATTTAAGAACATTTACTACGGTTTTGCTGACTATTTGGTTGGACGCCTATTGCTATTGTGATCGTATACAAACGCGTTATGGTACTATTAACAATTTGACAAATACCATATTTTATTTATCGTTCCATCACATTATTTTGATATTAATATGCATGTTAATCATAAAATACCTTTTTCTAATCAATTTCAAGCAATCATTTTTTTGTAAAAAATAATGGAAATCTATATATGGGTAAAATTATAAACGGAACGATTCTTAATTCGCCAATGAACTAATATGGTATTATTGATAATAATTAATTTTGCTGATAGAAAAGATAAAAACAAGATTGTTATTTGGAATCACACAAACTACAATAATGCAAATTCTTGTATGTTTCAGGTGGAGTCCACACCCTCGTACCCTGTGACCATCAGATAGAAGGGCTCCTAATTAAATACATATTAGAGACTAATGCAAAGGTAGATTTTGAGACTATTTATGATATAGAGAAAACTTTCTTGTGTTAGAAATGTTATTCAAAGAATGAGTGTCATCAAATATAAAAATATATAAAGTAGATTAAACTCAAAATATTTTTCATTCTCTAGTTCGAAGAATATTCAGAGCAGCATGTAACTAAATTCAAAGTATGGATTACTTTGAATCAATTCAAGAGTTCCAAAACGTGTATCCAGTCGATATTTCTAAACTTCAACGTCTGACCCTATGTAATGCAAATATAGAATGATTTGAAAGCGACTTTAGGTGTTGAAAAGACGGCAAACTGTTGAACTATATATTATTCCCCGCAATACATGGCTGATCTTTGATCTTGTGCTTTTTCAAAATTCTTGATACCATTTGATAAGATAAAAATATAGCTTCACACAGGCTAAAGGATGAAATTCTTTCTGAGAATATTTGCTACAAAAGCAATAATGTTTGAAAAATCTCTTCCCTGTTTGACATTTCATGTGATAGCATAGTTCGTAAACACAAGATCATGATCAATGCTTTTAAAACAACCGATCTTCTTTCCGTGAAGAAAAAAATATTTTCTATTGCAAGTTAAAATTGACTTATCAAGGATCCTGAAGAACATACATGTAATTTACTTGGCATCTCTCACAACGTAAATAGATTTAAGATAGGAAATAAACAGCTTTTTCGTTTCTCAATTACCAAGGTTGACACATGCATGTTGAATTTGATTTTCGTATGTTCCAGATCTTACTTTTGTTTCAATTCTCCAATATTGATACTCGAATCTATTCTTTTAAGTGGTAACAAAGAAGGCGAGTGTTTAACAATGAAATTGTCAGTGGCGTATGGAACTCTTTTTTCATCTCTTTTGTATTTAACATGTATGGAACATAATACTTAAACTGTTTTCTGTGTATCAATTACAAGTGCTTACACGAATATATGGTGTATAAGGAGTTCAAAAAGTCATTGCGTTTTTTTTTACCAGATTTACGTTTTGTTTATTCTTTCAGCGCAAATAGCATTAACAATAAACACAACGGCAGAGTTGTAAATAACCGTTAAAATCATTTAATAAAACGTGGGTAAGAAAATGAAACAATACCTCGAAGCTCAGAATTACAGTTTATCTGTCCTACATGAATAAATGTGATAAATTCCGAGGTCTACAGATCGGGACAGATTGACCGGAATTCCTGACATCTTGTTAATTAATGAGAAAGTATCATAGTATAAATGTAGATACATGTAGTTGTGAAACCATATTACTAATCAACGCAGATTTTTACAGAAAATATAATAGCTCATGACAGACAAACTATTTCACCTTTAACTACTGGATACGTTTCAATTCAATTAAATTATAATGTTGGAAACGAACGAAACATAAGGTCAACAAACAAACAGCACTGTTGAAGGGCTTGCAAAGAAATAGTTATTAAATAGGTATTTTAAAAAGAAGTAAGAAAAAGGTTTACTGCAGAAATATTTTTTTACAGTCACGGATTATTTGAAAAGATATATCCTTAAAATTTGTTAAAAGGATTTTTTTCAAAAATAATAAAAGAAACAAAGAGGATTTTCATCCCAAGGAGTGCTGTTTGAATATAAAAGGAGGTGAAAACACTTGTTTGAGATCACTAATAGGCTTGACATTTTATGTAACAATGAACATGGAAATCAAATGGAACTGAACATTTTGTGGTCAATCGTTAACTTGTACGTATAGACTTTAAGTTATGCGTCATTTAAAAAAAAACATTACCTAATGCTTATTTTAGATAAAACCATTGGCGAATGCGTCTATGGTGATGATTTCTTGGTTTTGTAAGTGGAACATTTTATTCTTTAGCGAAGTGCATATTACATGCTAAATGATTATACAAGCTTTCGTTTTTGAATAAAGACGATACAAAGTACAAATCGAATATATCAACGAACTTAGTGAAAGTATTCTAACTTAATAATATGCGAGGAAAATTCACATTTCATGAGATTATTTTAAAAGGGATATTTTTAGCCAGAAACGAAGTAATGTAAATAGGTAGGTATCTATTATCAAAAATGTGATTTGAATTGTTGAAGCAAGATTAACATTTGAGTGAATACAATACCGGTCAATATCATTCATAAGGACCATAGAAAATCTTTATTTCAATGTTTCTATTTTTATTTATCACTAAGGAAATATGATGTAAACATCCTAACTGTCAGTGAGGTCTGAAAACATCTATTGTTTTTTTACTGAAATAGTTCTTATCAATATATATATATATATATATATATATATATGGGAGATTACAAGAACGAGTCATTATGTGTTGTTACTGTCAAAATGTTTTAGAACAGAAACATTTCAAGATAACACTCGCTTCGTTTAAATCATATGAAACACTTGGTCATTCTATATAACTTCATTACATTGTATTACAAAGATGGTTGGTGATAAAAAAAAAACACCCTTTTTGTGATTTTCTAAAGTTATTACGGAAAAAGTAAACTATTTTACCAGGAGGATACCGAGGTCTCCATCGACATAAACAACTCCTAACGTCCAGCTCAAATTGTGCTTGCTTGAGGTGTGTTCGGTTGTTTTGGATCGTTGTGTCTTTTAACTTTTTAATGTGTACATATGATACCATAGAAGTTCAAAACTGCTAGATCAAAGCGAACTTTTTACAAATATTATGTATTACTTCGAATAAAAGTACGACTGTTTAGCAATCTCCTTGAAATAAGATATATCCATTCGCTCACATTTCGTTTTTACAAAGGAACTATAGATTTGCTACCTTTAGATCAATGGTGGATAGTGAAACCCAACCGAGTTGCGCCTCCTGGTGGTAGAGACATAGAACGAATCAGATCAGGTCGCTTCATGATCGCGAGTGCAGCTCCAAATGTTTGAACATCGCGAAACTTTCCTAACGTGTGAGTAATTTTGAGTCAACACAGGCACACCAACTTCAAACCGAATACCTAAGATCTTAAAGACCACACTAGTAGGTATATCAATTAGATAGATAAAATAAATAGAGTAAATTTAAGATCTTATTTCAATGAATTGCATTTTAGTTTCATTATTCCTTTTTGTATACATTCGACCTTGTATTCTGTTATTATAAGGGTATCCGAAGTCAAGCAATTGATGATAATTATGTAAGTCTTGTAATCAGTCTATAATTGCACTCTTTTAGCATCTCCTTTTGGATACCTTTTCAGTCTCAAATGTTATCATTTGATAAGTTGACGGAGCATATACTTTTCATATGCTTCTGCAATATTAACATTATCTTAACATACATTATAGGGATTATATACAGTGAAAATATTATTCATCCTTAGAAACAAACTTAAATCAGGAATGCATCAGTTCTAAAATTTAGCACACATTGATTAAGTTGTAGAAAGGTGGTTGTGCTGTTTTATTGATAATGCTTGTAAATCATAATGTTTCCAAGACAAAAAAAGGCTTGTCGTTGTAGATGATTATGATCTAGTTTTAAAGATCGTCTACGCACTTTTATTGCTTTTTAAGGTCTCTGTAACGTGATATTTCACGCAGTGTTTCAAAATTGGATGACAGCCTGGGAAACTTGCCTTTAATTCAAGTATGTGAGGGCAAAATTTAAGATGGTCACGATAATATTTTTTACTTATCATGATTTAAAAATCATGTTACCTATAAAATCATAAAGAAAATAGTAAACGAGTCTGTCTGCCTCTTTAATTAGCGTAGAGGACGTTGAGTTGTTAGTGGTTAGTGTTATCTATTTTTCAACCTTTTGATTTAAGGATTCTGGTTTAATTGTTTGGCAGATTTCCATGAAATGTTCAATGAATATAGATTGTGGCCTCAAGAGGATTTGCATCAAACACTTTTTAATCTGGTTTGTGAGTTATTGACATAGATATTATTGTATTTCTTGCCATTTCTGCCTTTGTACTGGTCATTCCTTGTTGAGGACAAAATCACAGGTCAGCTTTCTCTCAGTGACTACTCTTATCTTTCCCCTGTACTGTCCGTATACTGTGACTATTTTACTCTTTGGAGAATGGCATACAAAATGGCCATGTGCACAACAAACTAGTCAATTATTAACATTGATATTGAGGGAACCAAAGAGGTATTTTATATTTGATATCCTTCAGTACCTACAACCAATTGTCGATGTCTTTGATGATTTCGTGAGGAGTGAAACGCTTCAAAAACAGCAGGTGATGTATAGGACATATGATGTTCTTGAAGTAAAGTTTCAGAGGCTTACAAAATAATAGAAACAACCAATGGGAAGTCTATCCAAACATTTTGAAAAAACTCAATAAGCGTAACTGGCAAAATGAAAAGCCTGAAAAGAAGAAGAGGGCGCCAGGTGCTATCGAGAATTTAAAAAATTTAATATCTAAAAATTTCATACCTCTTTAATTGCACTGCTTTAATCAAAGTGTAGTTGCCTTTAAAGGTGTAATAAGAGGCTATTTTGTTAAACTTTTAAAAGCAGTAAGACGCTTTTGGTGGAGTCCTCCTCTGAGGGCCAGCTTATCTTCTTATTTGACCATAAAGTGAAACTAATGATACAAAATTTGGGACTGATCTTTCTAGTCTATACGATTCATATTACTAGCAAGTAACGATCACTCTCTGGCATATTTGTTATATGCATTATCTATCAGGAATCTGTCATAAAAATCAATATACAATAGTTTTATACATGAGAAAAACACTATAAATGTCATAACTTTGAAATCACTTATCGAATGTAAATGACAAGAAACCTGCGACTATGTGTGCCATATACGTTTTTGCATGAGACCATCAACTACTGTTTCACCTCTTTGATACTTGTATCATTCATGGCGGCTTCGGATCAAGAGGTCCGTGGTTCGAATCCCGCCAGGAGCTCGGCAACTTTCTCTTCAGTAGAAAACTGTTCTACACGCAGTCAGGTTTGGGTGCAATGCTACACTGGATTTCAGCGAAGTACCACCCATGGTTCGCTAGTTCAAGTCGATGCCCGCAGGTGTCACCGCAATGCATAGCCACAATGGTGTTGCGGGCTTTCTCTCTGCAAAATTATTGGCAGTTCAATACCGAATCTTTATGTCTGTAGACAATTACCTTGAACTCTGACAAGATTAAAATGAGCACAGGGGTCACATTATGGATATGCCAATAACATTGACTTTGGACATTTTTCCTTTTTACAAATAGATTAATAAGGGTTGGAGCTGTTGTTTCAAAAAACTCTTCACTGTATGACGACACATTAAAAAACATACAACTACAGAAATATAAAGTACCCATAAATCGTGTTAGAAAACATTTATTGGACCATCGAAGCAGAAACAGCAGCTAATGATTGCCATACAAATTGATAAAATAAATGAAAACGGTTGTGATTTGAAATATCATAATCTTTTTTTTACACTGAATAGGTTTACACTTTTTATTCAAAGCGAAGTAGTTGACAAGATGGTTACCAAAGAATTTGCTTACTAACATGAATGTTCAATGAAACATGATTGAATGACTTTTATTATTAATAACTTGCATGTTCTTCGCCTTGAAGAGTATATCAGAAACTAAAGTTGTTAAAATTTAATTTAGTTGAATGGGAATTCATGTCGTTGAATCCCCATGCTCAGTGTTTTAGACATCCCTTTGAGACGTCTATGTTGTGATATATAACGACAGCAGAATTCCGCTCCCATTTTAAGCATCAATCATCCTATTGAAGAAAGATAAAGGTTAAGTGACTAGTCAAATATACCGGTTCGTAGCTTATTGTTAGACAAAGTGCTAAGACTTGTCAAGATCTCCTTCTGTGCGGTAACAAGGTGCTTTATACTTGACCTGATGTCTGAAATAGACTTTTTGTTTGTAGTTGTCTTGTAACAATCAAAGTTGATTTGAATTATATGTACTTTTTTAGATTCTAAGATGGCGGCATTTGAGGTGATTCAGGTCTAAAATATGTGATCCTATAAGATTGTATATATGGCATTTGACCTTTTAAGTCATACGTTTTACAAAGTTTAGTTTATGCTTGATTTCCTTCAATACCTTATTTTTTTAGAGTGACTCTTCAAGCTGACAATTGACTAATAATAACCCATAGCTTGCGTTCATTATAACTGCAGTCTATGCGAGCTGTAAACTCTTTTTTCTAATTCGAAAATAAGGTAACCATTTCAAACATGAAATAACAGATGAAACGTTTGCATCTTCGAATATTAGTTTTATAAATGCTCAAATTATTTACTTAATGAATTTTAGCTCTGCCAAAAAGAAATATAAATGTTATGACAGAATCCACTTTATCATAGCTTCATATGTACTTTATATGTCTAATTTCCAGATCAATGTTTCCTACTTTTAACATTCAAGTCAAGTTTAACATAAAGACAATTTAAACTATTTCTTTGTTGTGGCATTTGCAAAACGCTGAAATCGAAATATTTATATGGAGTGGAACTTCAGCTGTGCAAAAGGTTTTGTATGAATTATTACGTACTCAAGTTTTAATTTTCAAGTTTCTTAGAAAATTCGTGCCGTACTCCGATTTGACAGTTGTCGTTGTCCTTTTTTATATTGTGCCTACCGGTAGATATCACAAATAAACTTTAATATGATTTATTTTTGAAGAACGAAAATATTTTCAACTGGCTTATTTAGTCCAAGTTTGCCGCAAAGTTTCATTCCGCCGCCTTCTTTCGAATGCCGTTCCCATGGTATGACGTCACAAAGGCCAACCGTTTTGACGTCACAATGTTTGCGTCGCTGTCACAATGGTTATGGGCTAGTTCATGACTTTTGTACTTGGGGTTTTACGATATTTTTCTAAGAGCTTTATAATTGTTGATTTCGGTCTCGAATTAAACAAGTATGTTGTAAGGTCTCGCTGTTACGAATGCCACTATTTGCTAATATCACAACGATGTTTGTAATGTAATTCACATTAGTTAGACCTTATCTCACCTCTTACAGAAATAGAACAGTCACAAAGTCCTTTTCACACAAAAATATGTACGCAACAAACAGAGTTCGCTCTTAAAGTTCTAATAACTAACGGTCATGTTACAATATCGATAAATTCAATGCCCGCCGTCGGTTTTAAACGCTTAAATTTGCGGGCGTTGAATAACAATGAATCCCGGAAATTTTACAAACGCAACTATTTATCTTCTAATTCAGATACCTTGTAATTTATAAAATAAAATGTATGATAAGAATAAAATCATATGACAACTTTGAAATGTTTCAGTATCCATGAAGATGGATAAAAGCTCTGTAGTTTGCATCCTGCTATATCAGCGTATATGAATCCGTTCTTGCACTCTTAGTGCTGAGATAGTCGTAAGTGCCATACTTTAGCATTGACATACCACGTTCTTAACACTAAGAGAGCTTCTAAAATCTAGGCTCTGATCTCTTTCGGGCTCCATCTCACGTTTGGCTGGCGGTTTGATATTCGTGTCTATGCTCATCTGTTACTTTTTAAGCCAATGGAATGTCGCTAATCAAGGAAGCTTGAAGCTACTAGCTTGAACCCAAAGGATGTTTCCATCCGGGTTGTACCGCTGTTGCTGGATGCGAGTCATCTCATTGGCTGCTTAGATACTAGCGATACGACGGTTTGGCTTGAAAGAGATCAGGGTATTAGGAAGAAGCGAGAGCAGATTTATATACGCTGTTATAGCAGGATGTGTAATTTGTAAAGTTCTTGAATGAACTTCCTCTATGACTGGGTTCTTTGTTCTTCTAGTTTCTTCAGTTTTCTACTTTCAAAACAGATAGATGTAGGATCGATAGATTCAAAAAGATATTATGTTAATGATATTGATAAAAAAAGTACTAAAAAACTGAAATGATTTTTTAAAACAATAATCACAAGATACACATCTATTTCACTATTGTATTGTACTATATGATTTTATTCTAACTCCTTAAGGCTGAAATGATAATCCATGATAATCCATCATCTACCAAAGTCAGACCTGTCAAGATATCGCTCGCATGATCACTGCTAAGAGAATCGAATCTTTTAGCACAAAGCAGCCCCTTTATGTTGTTAACGGTTTGGATATTTGAAAATATACAAAAGATTGCTAATTTGTAGTCATGCTTATAAACATAGGCTTTGTCTTTGTATCTGAGATTTGATGTTGGTAGAAGAAATACACTAAAACATATACGATGATGACAACGTATTGGAGTAAAAGAAAATGCATATGAAGTGTTTCATTAGAAATTTCGGGATCAATAAGTCATAAGATTTTCTATAGAAAGTTATTGTAGGGTGTATATGTTCCGTGCAATCTGGGAATGTTCACAATCTGCAGATTGTTCGCTCACAAACAAGATCGACAGTCAACCAACTTTGCTATTTCCAGTCAATGGGTCAAGTTAAAAGCACTATCTTATCGCACTAATGAGATCTAGACACACATTTGCACTTAGCCTGACAAAAAGGCTAGGGTCCCACTTCATGGGTTGGTCACTTAACCTATATCTTTCCTCAATAGAGTTAAGATTTCTTTCAGGAGTTGGTCACTTAACCTATATTTTTCTTCAATAGAAGCATTGATGCTTATAGCGATATTTTCATTCCTCAGTTTGACATAAAGACGAGCTATGAGCCCTTCACAATCTAAGAATTGAACCATATGCTCTGTCAGTTGAATTTATAGGCGAGCTGTGAGCCCTTCACAATCTAGGAATCGGCCCCTATACTCCCTCAGTTTGACATATAGGCGAGCTGTGAGCCCTTCACAATCTAAGAATCGGCGCCTATACTCCCTCAGTTTGACATAAAGACGAGCTATGAGCCCTTCACCATCTGAAAATTGAACCATATACTCTGTCAGTTGGATTTATAGGCGAGCTGTGAGCCCTTCACAATCTAGGAATCGATTGCTATTCTCCCTCAGTTTGACATAAAGACGATCTTTGAGCCCTTCACAATCTAGGAATCGGCCCTTATACTCCCTCAGTTAGACATAAAGGCGAGCTGTGAGCCCTTCACAATCTAAGAATCGGCGCCTATACTCCCTCAGTTTGACATAAAGACGAGCTATGAGCCCTTCACAATCTAAGAATCGGCGCCTATACTCCCTCAGTTTGACATAAAGACGAGCTATGAGCCCTTCACCATCTGAAAATTGAACCATATACTCTGTCAGTTGGATTTATAGGCGAGCTGTGAGCCCTTCACAATCTAGGAATCGATTGTTATACTCCCTCAGTTTGACATAAAGACGATCTATGAGCCCTTCACAATCTGAGAAACGATCCCTATACTCCTTTAGTTTGACATATAGGCGAGCTGTGAGCCCTTCACAATCTAGGAATCGGCCCCTATACTCCCTCAGTTTGACATAAAGACGATCTTTGAGCCCTTCACAATCTGAGAATCGATCCCTATACTCCTTTAGTTTGACATATAGGCGAGCTGTGAGCCCTTCACAATCTAGGAATCGGCCCCTATACTCCCTCAGTTTGACATAAAGACGAGCTATGAGCCCTTCACAATCTGAAAATTGAACCATATACTCTGTCAGTTGGATTTATAGGCGAGCTGTGATTCCTTCACAATCTAAGAATCGACAGCTATCCCCTCTCAGTTTAGATAAAGGTGAGCTATGAGTCCTTCACAATCCTGGAATCGGCCCCCATACCCCCTTATTTTGAGAAAGATACCAGCTGATTGCTCATCAAAATCTAGAAATCGATCCTAATATTTGCTAAATAGAAAAACCTTAATAAGGTAGGTAATTCCCATTTTATAATGATGAAAATACTACTAAAACACAAATTCCCAGATTGTGATCATTCCCAGATTGTTCAGGTCGCACAATCTGCAGATTGTTTAAACAATCTTGGAATTCCTAGATTGTGAGCAAACAATCTGCAGATTGTTCGAACAATCTGCAGATTGTGATATACCCCAGATTCTTCGTAACATATACAAAGACTAGAAATAGAAATAAACACACAGGACGTGTCATCGACTAGCGAGCGCCAAAAACAAACTCTTATCCTTAATTCATCTTTCAAAAATTTGATATTATACCTCTTCAAATAATAATTGAATGATTGTCTTTCCAAGTATATACATATATCCATGAAGTGGTGAAAGAAGTTGAAATCTTAATTCAATTCAATAGCACTTCATGTAGTTACATCCTCGCGTTACGTTTGTGGAAGCATTTCCTTAGAAACATTCTTTGTTAAATAGGATAGCAGAATGAAAATATCGCTATAAGCATCAATGCTTCTATTGAAGAAAAATATAGGTTAAGTGACCAACTCCTGAAAGAAATCTTAACTCTATTGAGGAAAGATATAGGTTAAGTGACCAACCCATGAAGTGGAACCTTAGCCTTTTTGTCAGGCTAAGTGCAAATGTGTGTCTAGATCTCATTAGTGCGGTAAGATAGTGCTTTTAACTTGACCCATTGACTGGAAATAGCAAAGTTGGTTGACTGTCGATCTTGTTTTGTCACGTAAATATACGAACTTAAAGACTGACACGTCGAGCTCTGATTGTTCATGCGATTTTTCACCGTTGACTGGAAGTAGGAAATTGTTAATTATTATTAAATTAAAATCCTCTGTACCCGAAATATCGACTGAATGTTTATTTGATAAATTTCCTCTAAATTGTCTAAGTAAAATACACATTCTAACCTTGCTAACACTTTTTTTTTCTCAATTCTGTTTGCAGTGGGTATCCTTTGTCTCACGTACTTATAACATGACGAATCCAGATCCACTTTATTATACATTCTTTTTGTTGATATGTAACATTTCTATATTTATTTTTATAAAGATAGATTATATATATCATATAAATAAAAAGAAGATTAAGTTCAATTATCTAAACCATACTTTTTCAGCAGGTACAGAATCTGCTTCGTCAGGCCGTTTAATTCAGTAACTGACACTAAGTACATGCATAGCACTATGACGTCACACAGGTATACAGACACCAAATAATAAAGAAAATGACATGTATGATTACTATAAAATGTTTTAAGAATCATAAAGATTGAAAAGTGCTATGCATTAATTTAAACCCCTTAACAAGAACTTTGTTCTGTGACAGGCAAGCACTGGAAGAACCCATAACGGCGTATTCGGTTAATGCTTAGCAAAGGTGTTTCCATGCATCCTTGGCTCTTCCCAGTGTTCGACTTCACGATAGGAACGTTAGGATTCACAGAAATACTTGACGTGTACTTAAAAGAATAAGCCTTCAGTATAATTCAGAACAAATGTGTACCTGAAGTGATTTTCTAAAAACATTGATCACAAGGTAAACATAAATTTCGCATTTGTTTTATTGATTAGGTAGGAAGTAAAGGGCTGCGTGCTGAATTGATAGGTAACGCCCGCATCAAGACAATCAAAGACAGCTAACAAGCTCCCGTAGCCTCGGCATCTGTAAGCACAAAGCTGTCCTCTTTAACGGTGATAATGGTAATGATATATTGTCATTACTTTGTTAAGAATTTGAGAGCTACCCATTTTATTAACTTCGCTATTGCAAAATATGTAAATCAAATAGTGTAGAAGATGACTTCCATTTTCTTTATAAATGTCCAGAATACAACCATTAACTAGTAGAATATTTTGAAAATATACCTATGTATCAATGAAGAAATAATGATTCGTCACCTTCAAAACACTAATTTAACTCATACTATAGCCATCTCAAATTATGTTAAAGATGCCTTGATTGTAGGAAAAACCTTGACCTTATGCAACTCTGTTATTCATTTTATGTAATTCATCTTAGACTTGAATTTGTACGTGAAATAAATGATTGATTGATTGATGATATTTGAAGTTACAAACTGATTACTCATTCTTCCATAATTCTCTAAAAACTCTTTGTTTTTCTATCTGAGCGTTCAATGTTGCCTGAAGGGAGTCACTCAAAAACATGCATGCTTATAACATTTGAAGCATTGACATGATTTTACGAAGTCAAAATCAAGATAATTTACAAGCATATACAAGTTTTGAATCCATTAAAAGTAAAACAAGGGAGCCGACAACCTTTCAAGAGTAACAGAAAAATTTAAATAGAAATTAACTCTATGTCATCGACCACAGAGAGCCGAGAACAATATCCTGTCAACTGGAACAATTGAAGCAATTCCTTTTTTAATCTTTTGAACTCTGCCTACTACCTCCATTCAAATAGTTTAGCTTATCTTCATTCATAAGAGACATATATCATCCCCAATAACATTGGTAATGGATCGGCTGTAGGTTTTCTCCTCGGATGGCAATTTGCTTGATGAAGATTGCTAGTTCATGAATTCTCTTTTTGGTCTTGAATTTATCTGAGCATGGTGGCTCTATCCAGATGAGGCTCAATATAACGACTTCACTGAGATTAATCCATTCTGCCCTTCATACACATTCACAATAATACTCAATGTTTAATCAATAGAAAACACCTTGCCGACACATACACTGATAATTTCCTTGAATGTGGGTCAAAATCATTGATAACTAGTTTTCATTGAAATGTTTCCAAATGTCTTGATCCAATCCATAATGATACTCGGGATTTTTTATCTTAGAGATGGAATACGACTGATCGACCAAAGTTCTCTACATAAACGAACACCTTAAAAGGAGGGCAGAAATGTGTAGATATCACTATTAGGAAAAGGGGAAGGTCAAACTTTGCCAGATTCTTAAGAGAAAGTTGACTTAAACGGATGTACCTTTCATGAAAAGCACCCAATATTCTTTAACACTTCTTTTAGAAAATCAAAATTGATCGTAAAATATTTTCTCCTTAAGATCCTTTAAAATTGAATTATGTCGCTCAAAAGAGTATCTGAAATAATTGTAGATATGATGAAATGTCATATATGATACCCTTAATGTACATTAGTTGAAAACATTTGTTCGAAACTGACTTCATGAAATCAAAGTGTTTGCTTAAACAAGTCATATAATCATCATCAAAAACTGTATTCCACAGTATAAATCAGTTGTGTCATGATCAGAACCAGCAATATCATATTGCTGTGACAGAAGATTTTGCGAAAACTTCAATTATTATAAACACACAGCGACATTACGTCAAAACCTGCTGAAAAACATTGAGGGAAAAACAAAGGCGTAAATACACTTTCAACTCATGGCAATAATTTTATAAGTACTTTTGATTGCACAGGAATTATTTATCTCAGTGGGTGTCAAATACAGTCTAACCCATTTTATCTTCTAATGGCAATGTAATCATCATTCTGGGATAAAAGTTTTTTATAACTGGGATTATGTTTATGCAATCTGGTTAATTTGTAAAGAAAGGGTAAATAATCGTCAAGGAAAACAGCTTTCAGTATATTTTATACCCTTGTTACCTCATCTTCGTGAGTGTGTCTTTTCACTTTTTCGGCTAGACTTTTCTTTCGGAAGTTAAAAAGCATGCAAACTTGAATCAAAGTGTGTCAATTTTTAAAAAAACTTAAACCCTATTGAATATCGGTAGCCAATTATTAAAAATTCAAAACTTATCTTGTAAAGTTTGTAAAGAGTTTTTATTATGATAAAATCGGAAAAATCAAACCAGTAAATAAACCATTGATGATAATTTTTCATATTGCTGCAAAAAACCAACATTTTGTTCATAAACTTCATGACAAATATATGATAAATTTTTATCACAACATGTAGAAACGTGATTTATTTTTTGAATAAATTGGCTTGAATAACATCTAAATAATATGAGAAATTTGTCTATAGATAACTGTGCAAACAGTTGAGATTATCAACTGCAACATCTGATTTAGAGTTGTCTTGGCCACATAATAATATCATTTAATTGGAAATTAATAAATATCGGTGTATCAAACAATGTTATCTGTTGACGTACACATTGTTTTGTATTTCATCAATTGGAATAAATGGCATTGTACGTTTTTCACACCTTGAAAAAATACTATCAGAAGACATCAGTATATTCGGAGATGCGGAATATCACAGCAAGGTAATTGGTAACTCCTTTTAAAGAAAAACTAACCTTAGTTCAATCCAGACTAAACAGTATGGTTAAGATAAATCATCATTGGGAGAAACTGTTGAACAAAACAATAATTTACATTTACAAGTCCTGCATTTACGAATATCACAAAGTCTGAAATATCTTGGGGAAATATTCATTCTGAAATATGTATAGTGGAGTATTGGATTTACCTCGGAAGGATGAGCATGGTTGGTGCGTCAATGACTGTCAAAGCCGCTAAGTCCGAAAAAAGCTAATGTTTGAAAAAGAAAGTATAGAAGCGAGCGTGAAATCCAAATATCGAGAGAAAAGAAAGCGCTTTTGACCTCAAAATCGCCGCTATTCAATTGTTGATATGTATGTTTGTATGTCGTAGAATAGATATATTCGTAAATTTGTTATTGAGTTTTGAAATAGATTTAATAGGTAACTCGAAGAAATAATTAGATTTTCCTAATAATATAGAATCTTTATTCCATGATAAAACATCGATACTTTCAGAAAGAGATCTCAGAAAATCATTTTTGTTTAAGTGTTATACAATCGGAACTGTAGTATGCCAATATTAATTCCTAAATAAAAACGTTGCTGAATGATGACGTTTACTTAGTATTTTTGAGGACGACGTGTGTAATGGGAAACATAATTTTCAAAACTTAATATATCTTGAACAATAATATTGGTAACATCTTGGACCTGTTTTTTTATAATTTTCGAATATTTGTTTGAGAGGAAGGGCTGGTGTAGTGTAATCTGTTGTCAGTACCTGGGGAAACTGATATACCTATCTATCTTTCTCTTTCCATCCATGATACTGTTTCTGATTCCCTTTCTGAAGGGATTATTGCTTTCAATTGTTAATCATTAAAATGATATCTATCAGTAAGTCGTTGCCACTCTTCAGATTAGACATTAAAGGGGAATCATTTCCGTCTCTCAATCTTAAAGGAGATGTATTCTTGATTCTTGTTTACTCATCGAAGCTTAAAAGTACAGAATTACGGTTTCGTTGAGACAAGAATGTTTAAAACTTTTCTAGAGATGGATTAACTCACCTATTTTTATATCTCCATTCGCATCCTCTTTGAACAAAAGTCTCAGATCTCAATCATGACGTAGATGCTGTCCTGAAATATCTACTTAAAGAGATTAATGCGGCTTTCCAAAGCTAAGTGACATAAAGGTGACAGGTAATGTTCAAATGAAACTACCAGGAGACAAATTAGTATTGACCCCTACATGAAACTAGAAACGTTGATTGCTGCACTTTTATTTTTGGAAAAAGGTTTCCTATTTGTTCACAGTAGCCCTTTTCAAGCCAGGATTTAATAATAGTTTCTACTTTTGATATTAATTGAATAAATTCATAATGAATTGTAAATACTGTTATCTATTGAACAGGTTGTTGTAATAATCTGCACTGATGACCAGTTAATAACATAATTATATGCTAAGTTCTCTTCATCCTCTTCTCTGTTATGAAAGATGCAGCGTCGCCGATCTATCTCACAGACTCACCCAGGCACGCGTTGCTACCAATACTTTAAAATCCATAAGTATGAAACGTGAAGTAGGTTGACAATTAAAAGAAACATTGTATGCTTTTTCTACACCTCCTTTTAAAAATAAGATCGAATGACCTGGATAAATGCTAAGAATATGATTATATTATTTGCTAACCAAAAATTATTAATGCCTTAGTTAAACTTAAATTATTGTCACGAGTTCATACGTGCGCAAACATAAATTCTTCTAGGTAGCAAACTTTAAGTGCAAGATCTCGATCTGAATAATACTGTTCATAATGTCACTATAAGTGGCCTTATTTTCTCTTTGCGAATTGTTTCCTTATACATTTAGGTATTTTATTTTGCCTTCATGTGACACTCGGATATTCATACAGAACACCTCCCTAGAGAAATAAAGTTTTGTTATATGATGAAAATAGCTAGGCTTTTTATCCATAAATTCTTCCTTATAAATAATAAAAAAGCAATTAGTAGCACACATAAAACATTTGTGAATTATCGCTTTCTTTTATAACTACACAAAGAAAATGCACCTGCTTTCCAAATTTGCTTTTCACGTTCAAACAAAAATCCTATCAAGTTTTTGTTTTTATAATTCTTTTGATATATTTTGACATATCCAATGTTTGACTTGTTCATTTCATGTTACGTGTGAATTAAATAATATTTACCAATCCTTATAATGAATAAACTCGAAAACGTCGTATTTATTTATTACGAAGCAGTTAAGCACACATATAAATAGTACTTGTGTTTTGATTTACACAAAATGAAATTGTAGATTGTAAAAAATATACCCAATTATTACATCGGCAGATTAGATTAACAGTAAATTCCGAACCCAGTTTCAAACGTTACAATCAGAAATTATTTTTGAAGATCAAGAGGAAGCACACATAATCATTAATTTCATTTGTTTGCTTCTGATTTCACGTTTAATGATGGTTTCTTTCCTCTTACAAACGAAGTGCATTTGTATTTTTAAAACGTCATTGTTACTTAATTCGACATATATAAACACGTTTTTGTGTTCGTAGATGTGGAAAAAACCTAGGATCTTAAGAACTGGAAAGGAGGTCTGCAAGAAAAAAACAATCATCCAGGAATGAATTTTTTTTTAAAACGAATCCAACTAAAGCATTGAAGATAATTCAAAGAAACATAAATGTAACAGCATACATTCTAAGTGAATGTTTGAATAAAAAAATTACTAACACTTTTATTATAACTATGTTAATGGATATCTACTCATTTAGAATAAATCTAATAAGAGCATGTAAAAAGTTTGAAATGTTTTTCACATACTGATGTGTCTAGGTACAAATTTGTATTTGTTTCGATTCATTATTCCACATGCACATTCTCATTGTCAAATTTATCATATGATTGTCAAATCAGTGATGAAAGTTTTCGCAATTTGTCATGTTTAAAATAATAATGATAATAATAAATAGTACTTATAGAGCGCATTTCACCATGATACAGACTCAATGACCTATGAAAGGAGAACCATACAATATTGGGAATAGGACGTGAAAAGTTTATGGAAATGCTTGTTAGAGATGAGATTTAAGATTGCGTTTGAACTGTTCAAGTGTTGGTGTGCTCCTGAGAGAGCAGGGAAGAGAGTTCCACAGAGTAGGGGCTACATGGCTAAAGGATTGTCCTCCAGCTGTTTTCAGGTTGTACTTGGGGATCCGGAGCAGATTTTCACGAGAGGATCGTAGAATACTAGTAAGTGAGGTTTCGAATGTTTTGAGTTTGTTTGTCAGATAGGCTAGAAGAGCTCCAGCGAAATGACGATATGCCATGACTGCAACCTCGTATTGAAAGCGGAAGGACAAGGGGAGCCAATGAAGCCACTATGTGATTAAAAAATGTTTGTATTGATTGCATTAAAAAATTGTATCACAAATGCAGTGATTGAGTATGCAAGGAAATGAGCAATGAATGTCTGACGCTGTCGATCACTTATTTGAGATATATAGATAAAACATCCAAAAAAAATTTGATTACAAGTCGTCTAAATGAACTGCCAAAAACATTGAATTTAATTGTGGGGTATACGATAGGCAGCGTTTAAGTACATCGAATTATTTTTTCTAAACTGAAAACTTCTCATGTTTCATTCATGATAAATGAAAGACATCAAAATGTACGTATTATTTTCCCTAACATTTGCAAGAACGAGAACGAACTTTCAGGATATATCTTTATATTCATAGAAATATGTTTCGTTTGGCATTTTTTATCAAGCAACCACTCTCTTGCTGAAATATACAAGAATATTGAATATACTTGAATATACAAGCATTTACTTTTTGATGTAGGTGCACTTTTGGTAAGTACCCTTTCCGATATCTGTGTCTTTTGTTTAGTACCTTTTATTGCATATATAATATTTTAACGTGTCAAAAGAATTTTATGGAGCTGTTTGAAAAATGTGTGTCCCTGGGAACGACAAATCTCCCATAATAAATCTCTGGGGCTGTTTAGCTTAACGTAAAAATCCATATGTTATTCAAAGATATTCCTTTAGTAGAATATGGAAGAATATTATAAAAATATCAAAACTAAACATATTGATCTCAATAGGACAACTGTCAGAACAAACTACACTCTAGCCATACTTTCTCTTGCGTCTGACAATGGGAAAGTTCTAAGGCTAATCTGCAAATGGAGAGGAGAGACCTAGATGTACTAGAAATCGGTGTAGATGAGAGTAATTTGAGTTTTATTTGTTAAAATAAAGTTTTTTGAAATGAAAACCATGGCAAAAGGAAACTTTAGTCTACGTGTGTATTTAGGAAAGGTTCAGAGTTTGTCTGTCTCGAAATAAAGGAAGAGACGATCACTTATATTTACGTGAGTTTGTTTTACTTGGTTTTATGTCAAACCGTTTCTCGCAATCCTTAAAGCAAGATGAGGATTGTTGTTTTAAAAGATAAATTAACTTCAACTGCCAGGGAGTAGCAGGATATGATATTTATAGTAAAAAGTGAAAATATCATATCAGACGACTGATGTTGCATGCTCCCACGGGACAAAATTCCATCATCTTCAATGCCACTCAAGGAAGTCATTAAAGATATGTGAAAATAGCATTGTTATTATTATTATTATTATTATTATTATTACATATGCAGTTGTTGAGGAGGTGACAAAGACGTAATTCCAGTGTTGAATTGGAGGTAGGTCATTTATAAGTACGTTACGAATGATACTTACCGATGTCACTTAAAGAGTAAGTTTAAAATATTATATATATGCCGTCGTGAAAAGCCTTAACCTTGTTATTTAATATTTTTGGTATATAACCTACATGATTTGAATGGTAACATTTGAAACGGCGCGCTGATTGCACAACTAACTCTGATTGCATCCAATCGGATTTCTACATTTCTATACCGAGAAACGTATGACGGAGCTATCTCTGTTGGGAGAGAATGTTATTTATATTCGGGGTATTTTTAGAAACGAGAGGAGACAAATGCCTAAAGCTCTTTTCAACTATTACCCGGCTCTTATTTATGTGCCAATAGCACACTGTTCAATGTTGAAGGACAGTTGATTACGTGCTTCTTACAAGTTATTGTTCCACACGTCTGTAAGTTGTGTAACATTCATCTCTTTGGGGCATAGACATAGCAATATTGGTATTTGGAACTCAGACTAATATTCAACAGAAGGGGTTTTTTTCTATGTTGCAAAGTAATATTGTATAAATAAATTGAGTAAGAACGATTTTATTTTATTTTGTTTTGACAAAAAAATTTCGAGGGGAAGCGCAAGTGAAATAGACACACATGTTCAATTGCAGTATTAGTTACAAAGTATTGAAATTACAAAGTCCTATTATATAATTACAAACGTAGAACCAAGTATTGAAAGCAAAGATGATGTTACAGTTCTTTACATTGTTGGCAGATGTCTTGAAAATCAATGAATAATAGCATTCCTTGAATAAATCATCCGTTATAAGACAACATGTGGTGTAGTGGTTAGCGTGGAGCACAGTGGTATAGTGGTTAGCGTGCTGGCCCTTCACGCCGACGACTCGGGTTCAAATCCCGGTGGAGACACCAAAAAATTGCGACCTGGGTCCAAAACTGTGTTCTGTCCTTGGGCAAGGCACTTCATCTACATTGCACTCACTTCACCCAGCTGTGAAAACGGGTACCTGAATATAGGGTTGTACGGACCTATATGGTCGCGCTTAGTAGCAGCTTTGAAAGTACACTTCCCTCAGGGTAATGCTGTAGGTAGCGCTTTGAGCATGTCTTAGGACGTGGAAAAGGCGCCATATAAATATCCACATTATTATTATTATTATTATTATTATTATTATTATTATTATGTTCAGGATTAGAGTGAATATTCCATACACATTTTTGAAGAGACGTGGAATTAAAGCCAGAAGTTGTTCTGGTAGAAGATGAGCATTAAAGACTCACAAAAATGTTCTAACTGAAAGATCACAGCTGTTGGCTCTTAAAGTGAAGTGTACACATGCTAAACTGTTGTGATCATCAAAACAGTTCCTTTCTTATCTCAACGAAAATGACATAACATTTCATAACAAATTCTAAATGGTAATGGTATGGTAGAACATTTATTTTAAGAGATTAAATTGAGTTGGTTCAGAAGGGATATATCAGCGCCTCTTTCACAAGGAGATTAAGATATATGATGTAAAAGTTACATGTTCATGGTTTATGTATTAAATATTCTTTGAAAATAACAAACTGAAGACTGTTCTTCATATAAGTTCATTACTTATAAACTTATATGAAGAACAATCTTTAGTTTGTTATTTTTAAAGAATATATAAGTGTTTAGAATTATTATATAAACTTTGGTAATACAATATAAAATGAGTCACAATAGGCTAGTTAAAAACTTGGTCCAGCAGCAGTTGATAAAATGAGTCTTGTGTTCATGAATCTGGCTGGAAAATGAATAGAGTTGGAGAATATTTCGCAGCTGAATGATCACAAAGTCAAATGAAGACAATAGGAAGCTTAATCTGTGAAATACATGGAAATGTGACAGAACTTTGTAGACAGAAAGTTCTTGTTAGAACATTCTAGAATACTCTAGCCTACATTTTCAAAACAAGCTGATGTTCCATTGAACAGTGCAACAATGTTAAATAATGTTAAGCTTGAAAAGAACAACATTCTCATAAGAGAATGTAAATATTAATTAAGCCCTGACATATAACATTGGAGTTACGTGACTGACATTGCATTAGTAAGCAATTCAGTGGCATTTTAGACTTTTCGTGTCTTAATATGTTAATTCCATGTGTAATTGATTGCAAAAACTCTTGACATGTGATTGGCAGCTGCAACAAAGATCCTTTTAATATTCGCTCAGTTACCTTTCAGAATTTTATCTTGTTTATTCACCAAGTACTTAATCATGAACAAAATAAGTTTCGTTTGAGAACTGTCACTTACAATGTAGCACATATTTTTTCTTTCAATTCTAAGAATTAATGGTGGTGACGTGGGCATTCACCTCGTTACACAATATTTCTAATTTTCATACCTTATTTTATCACCAGGGGCAAAGTTATTTGAGTATATTACTTACAGACTGACGGCTACTGTGGAGGACAGTTAAAGTACTAAATGAACTGGTTTTCAGTTTGTCTTTTCCCCAGGGTTGTAGATTGAAGTTGATTTGGGTTTTTAACTCCGCTTTCCAGAGTAGTTCAATTACATCACGGTTGCCTATATAAATGTAGACAGAAAGCCCACCGCATCATTGTGGCCTTGCATTGCGGTGAAACCATAAAGCATCGGCTGGTAGTAGCGAATCATTGGTGGGCCTGCGCTGAAATTGGAGCATTGCACTTAAACCCAAGCAAGTAGGTGGTATGTCAGTTCTCTACTGCAGAAAAAGTTGCCTGGCGGGATTCTAACACCGGGCCTCTTGATACAAAGTCGGAGGTGCTAACCTCTGCGCTATCCCGCCTCTATGGAAAATAAAATGTTAATGAAGCTGGAAAGTGTCATGTGGGATTATTACTTTGAAATATAAATAAAAATAAAACTTACAGAGACATTCTTAAGATTATGAAGACCACTTGATTCGATGCCTAATCGTAGTTTGGTGGTTTGCGTGCTTCGATTCAGAGACCTCGAGAGCTCTGCCACCCAGATACTACATGCTCCTGGTTTGTTAACCCAACCTGGACAAGTCGACGGGTAGAGCCAGTCGTTCTTAGACCTACTGTCTTAACCTTACTATACCTTTCATTCCGTCTATTCCCTCATCCTTCCGATCCCATTGTCCATGATTTGCAAGTAGTAGAGAAGGACTTAGGGTTCCCATATTGATCTCCTATTATGAGACAGACAGACAGACAGACAAGTTTATTCAGTAAAAGGCCATAGGCCAACGATACATTCATTTCCTTAATTCATAATCTGATAGGGATTCTAATAGTATCAAATGCCTTATCACGTTTAACAATAAGAATGACTTAAAACATGATATTTACAAACCGATCATTCAGAAAAAGTGTTTTCCTCTCCAGAAAAGGGGAACATCAATCTGAGCCATTATAATATAAATTCACTTGAGTGAATGTCTGATAAAATATCTCATCCTACTCCTGGACAAATAAACAGAACAGAACCTTTTTACACTGAGACCAAAATAAGACGTTTCTCTTTACTGAATGTCACACTTTTTGTGTTTATATCTGCATTTGCAAAGATTTGCGTATTTGATCATCCCGTCACGTTTTTTTAATAAAAAGGTTTAAACTAGATATATTTGCTTTATAATTTTACAAATCTACTAAATGTGGGGTTTTTTTCAGTACAGAAAAGCACAGCTGTCTTTAGAACAGGAAAGGGTGATAAAGATTATACATAAGTAATTTCACCTCAAGAAAGTTTTCCAGTCCTTGATAAGGTCTTGTCTGAACAGTCACTGTAATCTCATTCTACTCTCGGACTTCGGATGACGACCTGGAATGCACTCACTTTCTTTTTGATGTAATTCCGTTTTGTGTTAGATATGTTTGTATGTAGACGATGGGCTCGTACTGAAAATACAAATAGAATCATAACTTCATAACTAGTTCGGCAATTGTAAGACAGAACTAACAGAAACAAATTAAAAAGAAAGAATTTAAATATTTTGTTCGGCTCGTAAATTGTCAAAATGATAAACAAATTTGCTATAAATCTTGTTTTCTGTTTGATTTCCAAAGACTACGCTTCTTATCATATTCTGACAACACCTTTCTCCTAAATTTCTTAAGACTTTGAGGGCAATTCGTTATTGTACAGCCTGTTAAAGCCCGAATCCACTTATTAGGAGTTTAGGTTAAATAAGTATGTCTAATCAAGATTTGTTTCACAACAGTGTTGCTTTCAAACAAAAAGGATTCATTGCTACTATTGATAAAAAAAGTTTAAGCTTATAGTATTACGAACATTGTCGCTTTGTTTAAAACATTCTCAGTATCTAAACTTGATCTATTCAAACGTTACTTTAGCTTCGGCAAATGTTTTTTTTTGTTCTTATCGTAGTTGAAGATTTCTAAAGAAACCCTGATGCATTTAGGGAATGTTTCAAGCTTCCTTGTCTCGGATATATAGGAAAATAACATTAATTACCTGTTCATGTTTCTACCTTTTAGTATGGAAATACCGAGATTCCGTCATGAAAGACGGTAATGGCTGAAATATTGCCAAAGCAAAGCTTCACAATAACTCTGTCATAGAAAGAAGGTTATTTATGTTATTATGCAAGCTTATTTTCCCGGCTATCCGATTAGTCGAGAGGCGGTCACGTGTCTATCAACAGAAATCATACTGACTTCACTCCGAGTCCGACCATAGTGATATTGACATGAATTACATAAAAATAGACATGATGACGCCCAACCGTTGCTAATGGCGTCATGCTATTGTTATCGTGACGTCATTTTCCGGTCTCTTTATCATTAATTCGAAATATATATTTTAAAAAAAGACATTTATGAACTTTTGAATTGGGTCAATGACGTGTTTCAGTAGACCAAAGGAAACCAATATTACTACCCTCAAGTCAATAAAAACAGGTATTGACCTCATCACCAATCTACAATTGTAGATTGGTATTTACGTGTAAAACCAAGATGGTTGTGCTATCATAGCAAAATTTATCATATATTAGCGTCAGACAGTATTCGATTTTCGTAAAACTCGTTTTCAAACATGTATGTAAGAGCCTGAGGGCTTCTGAATAAATACTGATTAATCAAAACAACCTCAACTCAACTTGATTAGATGGTTCCAAATCATTAATGAGATACAACTATTTTCTCTGCGATTAACTGTTGTTAATGTTAAATCTATTCTAAAACATGATTGCATTAAAGAAAAAAAAATCTTATCATTCATTAATGTGTTCATTAAATGGCCACATGCTTTCAATTAATACAGATAGATTTATTACAATTATTTTCACTTTCACGTCATTTTCTTTATGATTGTAGAGAATGATTATCACTTTTTCCTAAATGATGCTAGTATAAACATTGAAATATGACTCAATAAATTTCAACAAACTCTTATTATAAAAGATAAAAAGTTTCAACCTCTAGGGAAGAATTGATAACGTTCTACGGATTTGGGATAATCGAATATGTATGTCTTTACATCAGAGTAATAATGTGTGTCCTTAATATCATAGGAAGGGCTTCTGTTCACTAAAGCTCAATTATGTCAATAATGATCATTGACTAGGGCCTATATACAAATATAAGATACCCAGTAACGTTATAAATGATGTCATATTGGCCAAGTCCATTGATCAAAGTTGAGGGGGCTATTGTCCATCATTGCTGACTCGGCGTCTGTCGATTCCACACCAAAAGAAGGAGAGATGTGGGTTTGCAGAGAGAGACGTTAGACGGGTTAGAGACAATTTCTAATTCATATTGATTTTTCAATAAATTTGATTCTATTTATATTGGAGCACTCACCACTATACATGATAATGGACTCGTCCGAATATGTTCTACGGAGGGAGGCATCATTGTTTTCAAAATGTTTTTGTTAAAAATACCATAATTTTTCAACTGTTTATATATATAAAGCATGTAATTGTTAAGGGTATCTTATATAAGAAATAGAAAACTGCCCCTTCGTGTTTTAGCTCCCTGCTATGTTTTATTCAACGATAGATGCACAACAACTCGTCTTCTATTTCTTAAGTATGCCATTACTGAAAATATCCTGAATGAATCTAGTTAACTAAAAACGTAATTGCAAGAAAAAAATTTCACCTGAAAATATGAAACTCTATTAGAGTGACTCTGACAGTTGATGTTACGTGTATGCTAAACGTGAGACGTTTTTTATATCGAGAGGAGCTTATGCTGATATCGAGGTAGCTAGCAATATTTACGTATTTAATTACCACAAAAGCCTTCGTTTCGTAATAATCGCATGATACACTTCCTCTGTATATGATTATTGCTTTATTGCTTTATTGTTTTCACATGTATATTAACAACAAATCGGTGTTTCACTTGTCAGGTATAGAATATAATTCCCTACAATATGACAGTAACAACCCTCAATAACCTTAATATGTCCTTCATGTTTTTCTCATCTGGTTTTTTTGGCAATGCTGAGGGGGAAGTTAAATAAGAGACCATTTTCATAATAGTCTTTGCATCGGATTTAATGTAATACATTTTCCTGAAGTGGCACTGACAATGTTTACATAAGCAATATTTCAACTATATTATTCGAATCCTACATGGTAAGCCTTTTATAATCTTACGAAAAATTATGGGAGCTACAATTCAATTTATTAAGAAATATATGTCTGTAAGGAATTATCTTGAAGGTCATTTCTATTCTACAATTTCGGTATTCTATTAAGTTTAATACAGTTGCCTTTGATGAATGAGCTTTCGTGTGGTTTTGATTAATTCTTCTATTATTCAACAATGCTCAATCACTGCAGAAGGTAATAAATAATACATCGTTTCGAGTAAAAAATGTTTTCCAATCTTACAGAATTAGATTGATATGAATTTGACAATTGTGATTGAATAAAGATTATATTATTGCAGACGAGATGTTGTAATCACACAGTCATATCATTTTCAAATACAAAGCTTTCAGGTTCTTCAAAATAATTAACACATCAAATGAACTTGAACAAAACAGTGATCGGTATATAATACAAGTAGAACTTGATATCTGTATATTACAATAAAGTTGTGACTGTGTCTTATTTGTTGTTCACATCTTATGTCAAGTTTTCAATTTTGCGTCACTTTTGAAATATATATGACCAAAAATTAGTTTGTTTTAATATTGTTTCATATTTCCTTGCTATGGTGTATATGTACCCCTTATTCATATTCCATGTATTCCACCTAATGAATGAGTAAAGTACTCCAATCATCGTGATTTTCACATTAAAGAAGTCGTTAATAAGCAATCTCGTCATTCTTCTGTACAACGCGTCTGATTCCCCTTCAAAGATTTAAAATATTAAGTGGGTCCTTTGTATCTTCAATTCAAACACAATATTTGAATATGTACAATATTTCATTAAACAGTTATATAAACAGTTTATACAGGCAATTGAATTTAGGGAGTATTTCGAAACATATTTTACCATAAAATTTATTCCGAAGTATTGAATATTTTTCGCCTTTTTCTCATCAATTGGATCATCATATATAGCAGCATAGTATATGGACAAAATATTTCTTCTTTCGACTTTTCTAAAGGTCATTTTGTTAAAAATAAATTAATTTTCTATGAGAAGCGAGAGGAGATAGAATACCTCTCTTTATCTGCCGCCTAGGTATCTCTGCTATAGAAATAGCACAATGTTCAATGCTGAAGGACAGTTGATTATGTTTCTATAACCCTACTTTCATACAACTCATTGTTCCACACTGTCTGTTACTTGTGTACCATGCATCTCTTTGAGGCATAAACTGAGTAGTATTTGTACAAATACTACTCAGTTTATGCCTCAAAGAGATGCATGGTACAAATACTACTCAGTTTATGCCTCAAAGAGATGCATGGTACACAAATACTACTCAGTTTATGCCTTAAAGAGATGCATGGTACACAATAATAACTAATCTACAACAAGTGGGTCATTTTTATGTTGCAAAATAGATGCATTAAGAGGCAAATAGTGAACAAGAAGAATTTTCCTTCAGACACAATTGTAACACAAGTCATTGTATACATGTAAGTTGTAGCATTTATTGAGAGCAGAAATGAGGTTTTGGTTCCTGACATTGTTGATGGACGATTGTGTTGTTTTTTTTAAAAACAATTCTTCAAAAAAGGTCTCGTTAAAACACTCAAGGTTCAGTAATAAAAGTGAATACTCTCTATGAACTGAATGTGAAAGTACATACATGTAGCTTGTGTATTTTTAATAAAATCCATGAAGGTATTCTGGTGCAGGTTGGAATATGTGCAAACATTTGAAATACGTACTACTTAATAAAATGATATATATATTTATTTTTTATCTATCTATATCTATATACATATGTATCTATATCTATATATGAAAACAGTTTCCACCTCTCAGATCTTATATATTTATATATATAGTATATTTGATAATAAAATGCCTTTTACAGGTAAAATGATGCAAATGTTCATATCTGCTTATTCCATATTTTCATAGCAACTTTGTGATTTATAATAAAAGCCAATTGTGTGATGAGCAGCGCAACAGAGAACAGAAAACCCACAACACTATTAAATATATGCATCGGCTAGAACCTTACTCAAACCTAACTGTCTGTAAATCAGTTCAGCAGGATTATATTCGAACCGGCTAACCAATGCGCTATTCCGCCCCTTCTGTCCTCAAAGACAAAGACATCACTGTAAGAAGACATTTCATTAGGTATTATTTCTTATATTGTATAATGTATAAGATAAAATACAACGTATCGTAAGGTGCAAAGGGTTAATATTAATAAAATTAATAATGTAGACTAATGTAAAGGACAGAAAAAGTGCTAAACGAACAGGTTATCAGTTTGCGTTAATGTCAGGGTTATGAATCTAAATGAAGCTGTAAGTGGTGTCATTCCTTACAAATATTAAATGTTAATGAAAATTTCGATGTGGAAATGTACTTTCGTCTACCACAGGAAGTATATAAACTACCAGGCAAAAGAAAGGTTTCACTCATTTTTCAAATCTATAAAATAAATACAAACGCAGATATGAGAATGCTGACTGATTTGTTTATAAACAGAAATAATTTTCCAATATTCTCTTTAAAAAGCATCCAAATATCGTCATTTAATTTGTCCCAATAAACAAGGAAAGAGACGGGGTCAATATTAAAAAATACAAAAATGTGGAGTTAAAAGACAAGTGCACAGAAACTCTCAATAATCACAGGAATCAAGGTCAAGGTGGTCCAAAAGGTGTTCAATGGGGTTGATATCTGGTGAATTGGCTGGCCACGGCAAAACAGTGACTTTAGCGTTCTCGAGGTAGTCTCAAACAATTCGGGCAGTGTGAGGCCTTGCGTTGTCGTGTTGCAATATCAATCTTCTTGGCTGAAAGAAAAATCTACCTGGATGAAAGGTATGACGATCGGTCTCAGTACCTCATCAATGTATCGATGGTCAGTCAGATTCCCTCGCAGAACATTCAGCAGCGTCGTCATTTGGCCACTAATCTTTCCCCACAGCATGATGTCTCCGCCTCAAAACGGGTGAACCTCTCGGGTGAATGCAGTTTGGCGCGAGACGCTCGCCCCTTCGTCGATAAACTCGTTTTGCGTAAAGGAAACAATGGAGTAATACTATCATTTCCTGCTTAGAATCAAACTCGTACCAGTCCTCTTAATGTTTCAATGAAAAAAATAAACTTTAAACCTTTCTTTGCCTAGGAGTTTAGACTTAAACGGACATTCCATGAATTTCAAGAGATTTTATTTGGCTTTGAAAGTGCTGAAATACCGTATATGCTGAATTTGTTTAATCTCACACATACGTCATGCAAAGAAAACATCTTTAGATATGAAAAATAATGAAAATCGAGCATGTAAATTCATGTACGTGCTATTAACATGAACGATATTAACTAAACAACGTATACATCAAACTCTTTTAACTCAAATCTGTCCTGTCTGCTTTCGGTGGGATTCTACAGTAATGATTTGGTAATGAGACACGCATTGTCCTGCTAGTTCCAAAACCAAATTAGTCCTTACGTAATACTTTTCGGGAGATGCGAATCCAACAACTCATTCAGTTTTTATTTCATAATATGACTGCTCTCTCCATGGTAGATGTTTTATGGTTATACAGATCTTTGCAAATATTAAAATGAAATATCGAGAGATAAAAACAATATTGAATGAATATTTGAATATTTACATTTTCATTGTCCAAGGTTATTTTGATTTGGCTGATGTAATATTTATGCTGATTAATTTGACAGGTATGTTTCGAAAATTTTGAAATGTACATGCTGACATCAAAGGGAGGATTCTCTCTAAAATTCCAATTAACTCTTTTTATGACATCATACGATCAGACAAGTGTTTTATAGGAAGCTTTATTCAATTCTTGATCCATAAATATTCTAACAAGTGCTGTTTACACACGTTTCTGGGAATCTAGCCAATTTATCAGATGTACGACAAAACCTAACTTATTTATATCAGTATATAAGGCCAGATCTAGTAAGGTTGAGTTTAGTTCATTTCTGACATGAGTCGAAAGATACCTATGTCAGTTTACAATGTGTTTTACATATAAAAAACATTACAGTGTAAATAAAAATAAGTATGTGATGTTCATAAAAAGGTTTACACATTTCTTTATAATCCAATTTCAATACTTGACAATGTGTATTTCATTGGGTGATGAAATCACTTTATATATATGGATGGACGTAACTAATATAAGTATTTTCTAGAAGAAGTATTAGTAGTAATAATAAATGCATTAAATATAAACAAAACCGAATATTTAACAGCTCTCGTGTTTTAGTGTGTGCAATACTACATCATTGAATTGAAGCATTCCAGAACGGGAAAGAAAACCACTTGGGAAAATATGTTTCAGTCTTCTCTTGGTAGTTATGTCGCGGGTTCAGGTCTCAGTCTTAGCCATGAAGACAAAAATTAAGGACGGAGATCCTCGTGGTTTAACACATCTCGTTTATTGCCTGTAACAAATGATATGGTCAACATTAGGAAGATGTTGAATCGTCAGCCATGCATGTTTGATGGCTGACGGATGACAGTTAAATGTCAATTATCAGGCACATAACATGTTATACAATTGCATATATAAAGTATGGTTACATACATTATGATTATAGTTACAATTGTATAATGATGGTTTACATGACTACGTCACATCTAGGTGATTAAAGATGTATCATGGTTAAAATATAAATACAGTGGGTGTTAATGATAAAACTATATAAATATATTATAGTATCCTTTCACACACTGTCTTACGTGCTAGTGCTTAAGATAGTAAGTGATACGCGATAGATATGATTACTTTATGCTCGATCGGTAATCTAATGATTACTAACTTAAGATACTTGATTATAATTACATATCTAGCATGATGAAAAGAGATAGAATATAGAGAGTTGCTCACCTGTAACAAATGATATGGTCAACATTAGGAAGATATTGAATCGTCAGCCATGCATGTTTGATGGCTGACGGATGACAATTGAATGTGAATTCAAATTGTCATTGGTCACAGGTGTAGAAGCCCGTGATTTGGCGTATAGCCAAATACGGGTGGGAAGTACAACTCAATAAATTAGACATTGGCGAAACAGCCTTCTGATGGAAAGAAAGATGAATAAAAGGCTGTAGGCGACATCTATATAGCAAAAAGCCATGGTCAGTGACTACAAATCCTGATCTTTCTTACAAAGATCTTTCTTGAAGAGATAAATGTTTCCTCTTTACAACTTTGTGCCGGAATCTTAATTAATTTCTATAAGCTATGAACCTCCTACCTGACTCCAACCTTACTAGAATATCTGTCTGTTCTGTTGATTACACGAGTCTGATGTTCTTGTATACGTTTTGAAATACTCCTTGCAGTGGTTAACGTTAAAAGAAAAAACAAATTTACGAAGGTTAAATGAAATTGAGATAAACTCTTCAACTTTTCAAAAAGTTTTAGGAAATTTTTTAACTGTTTTACATTTTACGGGAAGGCATCGTTTGATAAAACAACCTACTTTCCTTCCGCATGTCACGATTGATATTTTTTTAAAACAAGAATCCTTAAAGTCGTAGCATTTCTTCGCAAACAAGCAAATAAATGAGAAACCAAAAACAAAAAAAAACGATAAAAGTTTTTCTTTGGAGATATCAGATGACATATAATAAAACATACTTATGTTACACTAACATATTTTAAACAATTCACACAGCCCTATGCAATGATGCAGTCGCTAAAGGAGGCGTATGTGTTCCGCAAGAAGACGCAACTGCAGGTGCATATTCGAATAAGTTAGTTAAGCTTTTAGAAATCTTACGGAAATAACTTGGGCGCTTTGAATGATAACATTTGAAACGGCGTCGCTTATTGCATAACTAACTTTGATCGCATCCAATGAGATATTAACATTCCTAGACCGAGAAATGTTCGTATTATGACACAAGTTGTGTGGAAGTTTGTGACGGAGATACCTCTGTTAGAACAGAAAGTCTCAAAAATGTCATATAAATATAATTTGAACCTCGTGAAAATTTTTGTTCACTCGCTTTTTCACTCGGGTAATAAAAAATATCCCTCGTTTCGTAAAAGTCATGTGACACAGTTCCTTGGTATAGAATATAACATATAATCATGTAAACCATATTATGAGTTGCCATATGTCCGCAAGTTTGTTAAGGATGTCCGTTCTTCAAATTTAAAGTATTAAACTTTTTTTCTAACTTGTTTTTTTCAAAAGTTTATTGTATTTGCTTGAAATATCAACCCAAAAAAATGGGGGTTAGTGTTGGTTTTTTCGAGATATATAATGAAAAAGATCCCTACGTCAGTCAGAGATTTAACATGGGAGTCAATTGAGAAATGATGACCTTTTTTGAGAAATCTTAAATTTAAATTAGTTCCTGTATTAAACTGTTTTTAATATGAAAACATATTCGACTTAACATAATTTTCTTCCAGAAAAAAGTATAAAATATATATGGTACTGTGGGTTTTTAGCCGCTACGCCACAACATGTATGCAAACAGTTCAATTAAATTATCAACATTTAAGCTATTTTTGTACTAAAAACATGCTTTCTTCCACTCATCATCTAAAAATATATCTGAACGCATACATACAAATCATATTCTTTCAACAACATCTACTTTCTTAGAAAAACAGATTATAGAACTTGCTCAAATGATAGTTACAATTAAATTGCTGAGTCAGCAAAATTATGAATTATTTCGAAATGAAAAATACTAAGTTTCTTGATTTTGATGAATATTTAATCAGAAAACATCAAAATTGAGAAATTGTCGCTTCATTTTAATTTATCATATAAGAAGATTATGATTTAAGGTTTTTTGAGTTTTGTCACTATGACTGAGGAGCGAACATCCTTAAGGAGATTTGTCATGTGTCCGAGTGTCAAATGAGAACGAATTTTGTACATTGCATCAATTTTGTAAGTGTATACTTCATGGGAAACACATGAATCTCATTTAATTTTTCTCCGTGTCTCTAGTTTATGTATTCTGTAATCATATTTTTATCAATTAACGTATTCATTGTTTTAGTACTTTCTTTTATTTCTTTGTATAATCCCATCATTTTCAATGACACTTTTGAGCTTTACATGAAGTAATACATGTTTAATAGCTACAATCGAAATATCATTCCATTTAGGACCATAATAATGTTATGAAAAGAGAGATAAAAACAGGTAAATTATTTTTGTTTCGAAAGTCAGGTACAGACAGGCGAACAAAACAAGTACAGGTTTTATCATCTTTGCGAATAAAACATTTCCAAAAACCCTACGTTATAGTGACCCTACAATTACGTTCTTAACAGCTGACCATCGAAACATATATAAATTTGTCAATTGCTTACTTTAACTCCAAAAAATATATTTTAACAACCATGTTTTTAAAAATTGACGCCATAGAAAAATCAGCATTCTACCGTAAGAAAATATTTTTCAAATGAGTAATAAGAACATTTTCTGACATGGAAAAGTGTTGGGTTTCTTCTTCCTAGAGAGTTATTAATCCCGATGTTGCGGGGTCATCCAGTTATTGTTTATATTTAGTACCCACCCATCCCAGTCAATTATGTATCATGTTTCAATACTCACGTGAGTTTGCTATAAAGTATATCGTCACTTACATGGTATATAACAGTGCTTTGACTTCGTACTCTGGTACCAGCAATCAAAGGGAGTAAAATAAATGTTTATTTATTCAATCATCAATTCTACAAATATGTTCATTATTCAATAGGTATACTTTCAAATCTTTTTAAAACGTATTGAAGAAAAATAACGATAAATTATCTCAGCAACAATAGCACACCTTTCCAAAAGAAATAAATAATAATACAAAATCAAAAACAAATTCAGGGATGGTCATGGATAATTAATCCTTTTCGTTATTTTGGAAAACACTTTTTTACATTTAAAATGCGAAAAAGATTATACAACAATCGTACAATTTCCTTCACAAGTTTTGAAATTGTTATACCTGCGTTCAGTGCCAGATATCTGTCAGTGCTTTCCTGGTGTTTGCGTTCATGGTATGCCTTGCCAATTTTTAAAATTTAAGTTATTCCCTTGTATCAAAGATAATATACAAATATGTGAGCTTTTTTTAAAAAAACATTTATGGATTTTAGAGGTTCTTGAATCACATAAAAAAGCATGAAATCTTTTCTCAATAATATGTGGCTCTTTCTTATCGTACTTGTCATTGTCTGTACCAGCAACGCATTGACAAAATACTTCCTTCTTCATATATATCTTAAGCTATAGCATATATGTTCAACGTAGAAGGGCAGTTGATATGTGTCTATAACACTACTTTAATACAGCTCAGTATTCCACACTGTCTTATACTTGTGTACTACTTATCTCTTTGGGGCAGAGACTTACTAACATTGGTATCGAAACTCAGACTAATCTACGACAAGTAGGGCATTTTCTATGTAACGAGATAGACACACTGATTTTCGTTGAATTTACTGTGATAAGCAATCTTCGAGAGGAAGCCCAAACACAGCAGAAAGACCATTGAAACGCTAGTTAAAAATGGGGTTACGAAGTCATTGATTACGTTGTAGCAAGGTTTGAAAGCAAAATGAAGTTGCCTCTCAGAACGTAGGAAGACAGGTTCAGGAATGAGAGTCAACCTTATAGAGAAGGTTTTTATGTTGATGCATTCATGTAAGTTGTTCATGTTGAAATAAAGCCAGGAGGAAACTCTGGCACAAGCTGGGTCATAAAGACACACAAAGGGGTAAATGCTTTTGTTCTAAAGGAAAGATCAGAGCTTGCGCCTATTTCAAAGGTTTCTTAACATGCTAAACTAAAAACGCTAAAGTAACATACAGCTGCATACCAAAAGTTTGTTCACATACCCACGTAACCTGGTGCAAATATTATGTAATGTGGCATGTCTTTGAAGCATCGTAGCAATGCGAAAAGGAAACTGGTGATTTTGAATTTTCAAAACAGAAGTGAAGATCCATTGTACCTTAACGCAATCGTATGCTATACCAACAGTTAACCATAATAACTTTTGGCAGGTCACTGAAGTGGCCAGGGGTCAATATTTCGAAAACAGTCAATATTATTTCTCTCTAAAAAACCTTTATAAGTGAACAAATTGTGAACACAAGTCATGTTTGTTCGTCTACATTAAGCCAATATGATTTCGCTGATTTTGTTCTCAGGTAGTCAACATGTGATATTTTAATCGAAATTAAAGGATATCGGAATTTCGAAAATGTGATTCCTTCTGTCTTTTTAACAATGCCAACATTTTAATGTTTGCACGAGAGAATGGACATTCCAACAATAAGTTAAAGAATGGCTATTTTACACATTGATAATGGTAGACCCTTTGTCAGTTCTGCTGAAGTGACGTTTAAACCAAATGATATTTGCACTAAGATACAGTAGTAAGTGATCAAACTTTTGATATGCAGCTGTACTTGTTCACATCAACCAAAAAGCAAATAACAATTTTGTAACATGGTATAAAAGATAATATGTCTCAATGGTAATGGTATTGTACGACATTTACTTTATGTGACTGGTATGAGTAGGTTAAGCAGTTCTAACCAGGAACAAATAGTTTGCACGTGCAAACAGTGCCATGTTACACTCTGTCATATCTTAAAATATTAAATCACTCTTTAATTGGTTGCATACAAACTTTTGTCTTGTAATTTGTAGCCGCAATAGAGATCAGCTCAAGATTCGTTCAACTTGTTATAGTTACTTTTTTTACATTTTCTTTTGTGTATTCACCTAGTGCTTGATCATGAACAAAATGAGATTTGTTTGTCAACTGTCACCCACATTGTGACACATATTTCATTTTTCCATATATTTCACAATCATCAAGTGGTCAAATGTGAGTGTATTCACCTATGTACTCATATATCAAAACATAACTGTAAGGATAACTGTCAGTAGGCTGTATGTATGAAATGATAACCAACTTATCTAAAGGGACAGAAGGGTTAGCGTAAATCTATATCAGAATGTGGGCTTTTGTAACGAACAGAAAAGTACCAACTGACACTTTGCCTTTAAAACAGGGTTATGGATTTAATCAAATTCAAATGTTAATGGAGCTGTTTGACAACTTTTGCTCAAAATGTTGCACACCGTTCTTTTCTTATTTTAGAAATATCAAGGATAAAAAATCGAGGGTATATACCTCTGTACCCAAATATCAAGATATCACTGTAAGGGTTATTGTCATCAAACTTATTACCAGGGGCGAAGCTATTTGTACACATTACTCACAGAATGAAGGCTAAAGTGAAGGGCAAACCAAGTACTAAATGAATTGGTTTTCAATGTGTCTTTACGACAGGGTAATATATTTGATAAATGTAATTGAAGCTGTAAACAGAGTCAACTGTTGTTATTACTTTGAAATGATTATGACAAATTCGACTTTAAAACTTGACTTGTCTGCAACAGAAAAGAAAGAGAGAGAAAGGACATTCTGTAATTTTCAATGTTTAATTTGGTTTTGAAACGCACTACGATATAATTTTTCATCCAACTCGCAAGACCAACTTTATATGGTAGAACTGTTTTTAATGAACATCAATCAATAATAATTAGATGTATGGAGGCTAAATCGTATGTCTTATTACTTTACTAAGTAAAAGATATATCAAAACGGTAAACTCTGTCCTATTTGCTTTCGTTATGTTTCCAAAATTATGTTATAGGGAAGATGGACACCAGCAGCTCTTTTACCAAGCTGAGGAGAACTAGTTTTCTCTATACAGCTACGAGCAACAACATTCAATTTGTTATTTCGGCTGTAAAAGTCTTGCCTACATCCAACTTTAAGTATGATCTAGATAATTAATAACGCTATTAAGTGCATGCTAATGAACTTGACTGTCCGATATCATCGTTTATACACATGACTGCTGCAAAAAGTACTATTTTAAAATATTCTTTGCATAGGTTAACTTTAGAAGAAGGCAACTATTTACGTTGAAAGAAGATCTGAAACGATACATTTACTGATCAAAAAGTTGTAGGAAACCATTGAACTGTAATTTCGTGTGAAGACCTTGTTTGATAAAACAAACTTTGTTTCTTCTACATGTCACGATTGGCAAGTAAAGAGTCAAGAATCCTTATACGCGTTTCCTTCCCGGAAGTCTTAAATACGTTTGCTTTCCGGTGAATGTTTAAGTTCATGATCTATTAAAATCTAATATTCTGTAAGTGATGCACAGTACTTTTTAAACGTTTGAAAATGTTATATTGCCAAAGAATGTAAAAGAGAAAACCAGTTGACATTTTGAAAAAAAGACAGGAAGATATAAAACTTACAAGGAAGGATATACAAAAAGTTTGCTGCAAACATACATCAAATTAACACATATTATAAGAAAATAGTGTCAATTTATTTTTCAAAAGAGGAAGCACCCTTTTTATGAGAAACTGTAAAATGTCACAAGGTTTTTTTCTCATGAAGTGCTACTGAGAGCAGGGCCCGGGAGTAAAGCCATTCCGTTGATCTGGGAAAGGAGATTAATGAATTTAATACTTGTCCCTATTGTTAATAGTTTTCTTTCATTATTCTTTTATTGCTGAATTTCAGCTGCTTTTATTTCATCAAAACTGAAAAAAGTCGAAAAAATTAAAAATGAAGACCTGAGAGAGTTATGAGTTTGGAATGTGGTTACAAAAAAGGAATAAAAATGATAATATGTTTGGAATATTATCACCTTTAATATCGAAAGAGTGGGAGGGACTGAATGCTTCTTCGTAAATGGCATTTTCGTACAAGCTATTCCTGGAAGATTGTTGTCTCCATTCTGGGCTATGATCTTTCATTGTCAGTATTCCTCTTATGACACCGAAACCCTATGTAACACCTCTTTTAGTTTTTGCACTAGATCACATCCTCAATATGGGCAGAACGAGACCGTCGTATTACCTCCAATGGGTTGAATAAGGAAGTTTGTTTTGACTCCTGCCTTATAGTGGTCTGCTCGGGGAGGGGGATATAAAATAATAAATTATTAAGAAAAAATATTAAGATATAAGTTCTTGTGAACTGTTCATGTAGTAGTAGGCTTCCCGCTCCTTTAAAAGATATCTTAATAACTCAATATCCTGAAAAATCTCAGGGCAACAGCTGACATGCATTTCTGAGAATGTCTTAGTCGTTTTGTTATTTTCTGTCAGTGTGGTTATGGTGGTGTTTTCACAACAAGACTTCTCTGACATTTCAAACAATGTACATCGCATGTCCTCCTTGAGATCCATAACATCGATACAAAAACATTCTCCTAAAACCTTTGACAAAAATAGTTTTGCTTAAGACTGGAATGACACTTGAAACCAATCCTCCAAAATTTTAGACCTTTTGTGGAATTTTTTAAAAGTCTGACATGAAAAATAATTGTTTTAAGAACATCAGTTAACCAAACGATAGTTTACTGTGTAATAAGAGGGAACAAAATAACCATGTATATATCAAAAATATTAACTTTCACATTTTTATAATCATTATCTATACATATAATGTTTTGTCAGTTCGGGTCAAGAGCCTATACTATTAAGGAAAATAATCCTGAAAGGTTGAAATCTGTAATACATTTTTGTTGGAACGAATAAATAAGGATAATTTCAAATGATTGCTGACTTGATTACAGAGCTCGTTCATCCCCAAAAAATTACTTAAGCCACCATCTTTATATTCACATTTTTTTTAAATTTATAACACAGTTTGTGATTTCAACCATGCAAGGTCTCAAAAACAGATATCAGAACACCAAATATACATGAAGAAAACTATTAGAATTATTAGAGTACATTTAGCAAGTAAGATGAATATGTAAAACATGATGTACATATTTTACATCAATAGGCAATCCTCTCTATGGGAAAGGTCTATATATGAACATTAGAATCCCTATGACTGCGACCTTTTTTCTAGGCCCTTTCAAATAAATATAGACGACATTACAGTGAATGTTGTTTAAACAAATGGATCGATAATTTTATCGAGTTGACACAATTCATATAACCCGTATAACCACCATACTAATGCAAAAGACTAAACCCTAATTAATGACTGAAAAATTCAACATTTGTAGAGGAAAACCACATTCATGAGAAAATAATTTCTCTCTTGCATGTTTAGGTTTTCAGTTCATCAAACATCATAAATTCCTGAAACAAACTCAATTTCGGAAAAAGGAAAAATATCATTCTTTGATGAGAGATGGAGATGAAAGGAACAAACAAATTTTCTCAAAAGTCGTTTTGGTTTTCTTAATGAGACTGAATGGAGATCCTTTATGATAATGTCTGTTATCAGATAGCAATTTATTTCGGATTTGTGGGACGTTAGATTCTTATTGAAAAGGCCATTAACAACATTTTGGGTAGACAAGCGTAATATGAATTTGTGGAGTGATATAGGTTATTGGCAAATGATGGATCTCTTTGAATCTCACTGTAACAACAACCTTAAATGTTTCTCATAATAAAACAAAATGTCAATTTGCAATTAGGTATCATCAGTGTTCACTACAATTCGTTGCCCCTATCTTAACGTAGCCTCTAGGTTAAACCTTGTCAATGAATTGAATGTCATTGAATTTTCTGCTAAGAAGTTCAAATTTTATTTACAAATAATTTATCAGTTATATCCAATCAAAAAACCTCTTACATATCTGAATGACTTCTATTTTTCATATGTATGACACTTACAGGCGGATCCTTATTTCATACATAAATGCTATTCAAAAGGGCGGGGGCAAATATCCTGAAGTAACCTCAATACAGTCCTCATGTCAAGAAAAGAGTTCTTAATTTTATAACAGCATCACTGGTTGGAAAACTAATTTTGCAACCAGTCAGGAGACCCGATTTTAAGCCAAAAACAGCACTCAATGTGCAACAAAACTTGTATGCGAAGAAATGAATTCAATAACGCTTGCACTGATAAAACAATAAAACTTTTGTTTTTCTCTTTTCGTATATTGAACTAAGGTCACTGCAATCAAACTAGTCCTATTGGCTGTTCATATCTGCCTATCAAAGTCTCTGCATCCGTTGCAATATACACCAAGGATTGATTATTGATAAAATATTTGCTGTAAAAAGTTGCTGAAGATTTTTATGTGGAAATGAAATAAAACACAAATAAAATCTACGCGTTTGATACAATTCTGCACTGGGCTATATTGAGCCGTGTCTTCTGATTTGTAATGAATCATCCGTTTATCATCAGTATTCGCGATGTTTAGAGTGTTGTAAGCACACTTTCGGGTCACCTATCTAGCTTTCGGATTCTTACGTGTCTTCCGCCGGGATAAGCAGCTCCGTTAGGCTTCACAAGATCCACTGTTGACTCTCCGTCATTGGTCTAACAAAAATCACATCTCAAATTGTGTAGAAAATACGCAATATGGGCGAATACGCAATATGGGCGAATTGCTAGATTTGATTTCAATAAGATTGTGTAGGTATAACACACTATCGAAATAGATTATGAAAAAGTCAGTATATTCACAGATTCCATTCACATGATAAAGAATAATGGCAAAATAACCTACATAAAACTTTAAAAGAAAGATATATTTCAATTCATTATGAAGCAGATGTTTCAATGCTGTAAGATTGAATATGTTAAGAACATGAAGTATGAGCATCTTATTACATTTGCACAGTGACATAGGGCGATGTAATCTGGTCTAATCCGCGTATCGAGTGATGCATTGGGGTGACTCGGATTACAAAAATAAATGCAGTCTTATATTTAAAAGAAAACATTATTTTCTTTAAAATCCTAAAAGATATAGGTTTGATAAAAACCATCAATGATAAACAGAAAATCGTCCTTTTAAATCTTTATTGGTTCCCTATAAAACTCGCGTCTGAATTTTCATGTTTTTTAGAAATATAATGATGATGGTTCTTGGTTTTCAAAAGATATAAAAAAAAATACACTGATGATACGAATAATTATTTGAGAATATTTCATTATATCTTATTATAGAATGTCACATGCAATGCATATATTTTACCATACTAAACTGAAGTACAAAAGAAAGCTTTAAAGTACACACCCAAGGAATTTGGTTATTAAACTTTCGAGTATTCAAAATATTTAATATTAATAGTGAACTATTTTCAAACATGCTTGAGTGTTTTGGTCAAGATATCATATCTCTATGTCTTCTTGTGTCCACTGGGCGTATATTTTGAAATTAACATGGACAGATCAGATGTTAAACGTGGCATTTTCTTCTGCTTTTTCTGTAACACGAGTAGTGAAAGAATGAATTCCCCTTTTTTATACTTTTAGCGTGAACAATTCATGTGAAAATATAGAAATTCGGGATTTCTGAAAAAATCACTTTTCCGTCAACTGATATGCCTCATTTGCGTTTTGGCGATTGTTTCACGATAAATTATTAAAAAATTCAAATTCTATTTGGTCAAAAATTATATTAGAAAACGAAAATCGTTTGGTGTGTACTTTCTTTTGTACTTAAGTTTAATATGAAGGCATTTCCAGTGCACAGTGTTGTGATCAAGAGGACATGGATTTGATATCAGTTCAAGTATCACATCTTCCATTTATTGATTCCTTAATCAAATGTTCTTATTGTCAATATAAAGTCAATCTTAAAGATTGTCTGGAAAATCAAAGCAGTTATGTACAGAAAATTGATGGTCTGAAATATCTCAATGACCGATACCATTTATGAAAAAATAAGAAAAAATAGTTTCTAAATGAATAAACTCCTTATGTTACGTGATGTCGTCCACAACTTGCTTCCAGTGAATTGCTTGTGAAACAACGTCAATTTTGAAGCAAATTTTGCTCGGTACAATATTTGCATAACGCATGGATTGAACAGAACTTTTCCTCTTTTCTCTGTTAACCTTCAAAGCTGAAAATCAACCAGTTCTCGGAAGAAAGACGTTGAGTTGAATTTTTTTTAAATCGTTAACAATCCTTACCTGTTTATTTGCACGCTGTTGTTATTCAGCAATTTACCAAGCGATTTCAATCATTCATTCGCAAAACCAGCTTCTCAGTAGCAAAAACACAGATTGCAATCCATCGTGTCTCAAAGTTCTCCGTTTGAGTTAACATAGAGTTAATCATATATTGTATAGGACAATGGCTAGATTTGATATTTGCATCCTTCTGCTTTGGAAAAAGAGGAGGTTAAGTTTTAGATAAGAAGAAAGTGTCTTCTTATTTATACCATATCAAAACATCAAATAATTCCTTGAAGCCAACTTGTGTTTCTTGTGAAGTGTTTTGGTTACTAAATCCTTATTTGGAATGATGACTGATAACCTATTTTTGTATAAATTCAATAACATTTTTACAGCTGTAAGGGCACAATGGCTAAGATGGAATTGGGTTGATTGTAGTGTCATCTTCTGATGATAATATTTAAGTTATGTTGAGAAATTAACATAATGCTCGCTCGTTTCAACTGTGAAACGTTTGATGACACCTTCTTTTCGATTGAACATAATAAATATACAGATAATAAAGTATTCTTTCACTCAATTGATACCAAAAGCTTTCTTCACCTATATAGGAAACAGTGGCGGATACTGGATTTTAGTTTGGAAAGAGTGTGCCCAATTTATAGATTAACCAATTGTAGTTCCCAACATTACACCATCCAGAATCCAGACTCACAATACTGACTGTAACTCAAACTCACCAAATCCCACCCTGCAACCCCCCCCCCCCCTCCCCCCTCCCCACCTAGGAAGCTTTATTGAAATTGACAATTGACGTTATTACTTTGTAGTTACATTAGTAATAATATACACTGATCTAATTTGTCTATCACTTTGGTCTATCTAATGCAGCTTTGCCAAAACGTTTATTCTTCTATTCATATAAGAAAGTTTATGGTCTATCACTTTTGATGTTTCTCCCATTTTTTCTAATTTATCCAATTGAAAGGCGTCTATTGCAATAAAAGTTATTCCTTTGTAGTAAAATCAACCAATACTTTACGCTGATCTAATCTGTCTACCAATTTGGCGGTTAAGACAGTTTGTATTGGATTATTCTCAATGCTTTCAGCTTCGTCTCCTAAACCCTACAAGACATGATGGATGAAATTAACCGTCAGAAGTTGGATTTTATTCGTTCTAGAGTGATACGATTCCAGTTATATATGATATACTAGATTGTCTAGATTATCTAGATTGCAGCGAAAGCGGATATTTTTATATGTTTCATTCTGTTATTTATTGAACATTGATTAAGAACAAAGTACATGGACATACCGGAATATATATATTTGTCTGACTGAATATTCAAAACATAAAGGTATCGTTACGTTTTCATAACCTTGAATCGTAAATAGATTTCCAACATATTAGCTAATAATGTCGAATGGAGAAAAGTACTATTTTATGAACTTGAATTACTTTTAATATCAATCGTTGTGCAAAGATAATAATGAATTTATACTAACCAATTTATCATATCTTATATAACGATTTGCTGTATGGACTGTTTGCTGTATCGGATGCAACCAAAACCCTGAAAAACAGGTTGTTCCATTGGTTTGTCCTGCCATCCACCATAAAAGGCTATCTTCTATCTTCTGCCAATCGGTCAGCCAATTTGGTTCTAGATGTGCTCAATTGGGTTGAAATCAGGGAACATTGCTGGCCGTGATCTCTCGGTAACAATTGTTCCCAAGCTCGGGAATGAGAGGAGAGTGACCTGATGGCAACTCTATGCATTAAATTGACATAACGACTTAGATTCAGCACCTCCTTGACAAGGGAATCAAAACTGTTGCTACATATTGTCGTATAGACTATATTATTAATGTATATGTAATTGTGGCATAGAATTTCGTCGCCTGAACATTATAGAAAGCATTTGCTTTATTATCATCAAACATACGAAAAGTCTTTTATCTCGAATATTTAGATGAGTATATATACGTTAAGTGAGTTTTAGCATAGATCAGTACAGACATGTATACATATAAAGCCAAATACTCCACGTAGATTTAAGTTCCAGTGCGACCGACCCGTACCAAAACCAAGGTTGACGTTTGTGTCGATCCTAGCTATCTTTGAAAGTTACGCACAGACTAATTACTCAAACCAGATGTGGTTGCACCGGGTCTAGCTGAAAGGCTACATTTCCTTTCATAGATGTGTTTCTTGACATGTTTCTGAATGTCTGACTGAATGATATTAATTTTATTTGTATACCTCCCTTACTGAAAGAGCCAAATATTTGCAATCGCAATGCCTCCGACAATCGTGTAATAATTCAATAATAGCGAATCGAAATGACATTGAGGTACAGAAAAATGACACCTTCACATTTCATAACAGGTGTTGATACTGTATCCTATAAAAGATGAGGATGACATGATTTATGTAGTTGTTGCCTTCGTGACAGCCATTCATTAATAAATGTAACACTTGTAAATATACAATATAGCACATTTGGCTCTTCATAAACACGAAAAAATCTGGCGCTAATTGTATTGAAGATATAAAAATTTATAATTTGGGTTAACTGTTTTCGTTGTGTTTATTATCAGTGTTTTAGGTACTATATTTGCCAAGATCGTGATGACTAATGATTAATGTATTCGCCTTTCTTCTTTGATCTAAGATTTTGTTTAACTTTGTTTTGGCCACGGTGGGTTTTTTAAACGTCATTACGATGAAACTTTCTAGTACACCGTCAGTCAGCTCTAAACAGTGAACACACTATACGATCACAACTCTGCAGGATTTGTCTCTCAGACACTTGGACAGCTTAAAACGTATACAATTACAGCCTGGCTGTGACAATAAACACTTGAGATTAAAGAAACCAACTTGTTTATAAATCTACGTTCGTGTCAACTTGGTTGTAACGTAGATGCTGTCTTGATTTGTCTAAAGAAACAGATTACCGCTGGTCTGCAAAAGCTTCGAGACATAAAGAAATGTTGAACTGATACTATCAGGAAACAATGGAAAAGTTACAAAGATACTGAAACGAAATTTACAGATGTTTTTCGAAATTGAGCTTATTTTTATCTTAATTTGCCAAGGATAATTTTTTAAAGTCACAACGTGCTTCATTATTTGTATCTAAAGGAGAATACCTAATTGCATCATTAGACATTTGACAAATGTGTAGTGTTTATTACCGTACATGTACATGTGCGCACACAAATTTGTCCATGCAACTTTAGCGTCAAAGCATGTTCTAGTATTTCATTGCGAATAGTCATTTTAGCAGGAAGGTTTTATTGAGATTAAAATGAGATTGAATAACGAGTAGTGAAGAAACAATTACGCTCAAAAGTGTAACACATCAACATATAATTTGTCCAAAACCCTGCGCTACAGACGATGATACTAATGCAATAAAATTCAGATACTTAATAAACATCATATAAAACACTTCCTGAGGCCACGGTATGTAATTATCAAATGATGACCAATAATGTTCATTTTAAATCACATGTCATACTCCACTATTATCTATTGAATTTAAAAACAAATATTTTCCAATGTTCAAACTTTGGTGCCATCAATAAGGCTTTGTTTGTTAAAAGTCGAGTGCATTAAAGCATTGTAGACATTCATACAATTTTTATCACCTTAAGTCATTTCTTTATCGAGATTGTTACTAATATATTTCATTCATAAAACGATTTACTCTTATCAGATTTTCATAAAGAAATAGGTCTTAGAAATTTTTAATGCTTTGATCACTTAATGATCATAGCCAGATCTCGAAAAACATCGTACTTAATCTTTCTGAAACTCAAATCTATCCTCATGATTCATCCACTAATCTATCTGATTTCAAACGTATCTTAAGACACTAAGAGCATTGAAAACTGATCGAAATAATAGTTTGTTTTGGAAAGACCAAGATCACCAGCAGAATGAACTCATTCATTATTTCAAGTTACACAATGAAGTGCATTTGAACTGCTTGTCAATAGCATCCGTGTCTAAAGGTTGATTTCCAAATTCGACGAGTGAATTCTGCGTTTGGTTCAACATTTTACCTATTTTACACCTTTTTCGAAAACATGTATCTGAAAAAATATTTTGCTAGTTGGCAATTAGATTTGAAGCGTTTTTGTTTGAAACGTGGATGAAAACCTAGAGGTATCTCTGACAGTTTCATTAAACTATTTGTCAACCCTCTCAAAAAAGATAATTTCCTGAAAAACGCTTAGATTGTGTCACCAAAATAACTTCAAAATGGAGAACCAGAAAAGATCAAAAAATATTTTTAAAGTGTAAAGAGAAAACATTAGAACTCTAGTTTTTAAGGGCCTAAAAAGAAACGCAAAGCAGAAATAATATTTCAAAACCAATTTACCATCAACACAATAAGAGGTTTGGGAAAGTAATGTCAATCCTGGCATGTACTTATAATAGTTAAATAATATTTGCTTACATATACCGATGATCACGAGAGTTTCGATATAGCAACTATTTATCAACATTGTCTAAAGCGCATCAGTAAAGCTCAGAGGTTTGTAGAACTTATATTTCCTTAAATATCCCTGGTAAATATATTTTTATTTTAAAAATACATTATCTTCAAACAGCTTACTATTCAATCCGATTGTATAGGTATCAAGTGTCAAGCAAAAACTACATTTTAATGTGAAAACCCTTAAGACATTTAAGGTAGATAAATCGACTCGTGTAGCTTCACTGCTTCTTTTATCTTATACAGATTGACTTACAATTGGTAAAACTTATTTTCGTTTTTATGAGTTCACTTGATTAACCTAAAAACGTGCTACTGCCCCTTTCATAACATACCGCTGTTTAAATGTCTATCCGACGACGTTTAAGGATATAAAGGAACCATTTCACCGATTTAATAGTTACTTTTATTTTCAAATGCATGTAGTATTTTTATGATTACGTGTTTCACAATAGAGAGAGAAGGTGAGACACTCATACGCTTGAGAGTAATTCGTTCAGAACCGTAATCTATCCGTAAAAGCTAAAGCGAAATACGTCTGGTTTGACTTCACATTAAAAGAGTGTTTTACTCAAGGTGACAGGAAATGGACTACCACAGACCAGAACGTTCTGATCATTACTTACAAAAAGTCAATATCAGTTAACATTCATTTGAAAGGTAATTTTATACGTTGAGAGATGTTGTCTACTTGTACGAGAGGTGTCAATAAGTAGTCGGCCTTACGGTCTTCTCTTCGTCCAGTGTTGAAAAAGTTAACGGACTAATAAGCAAAGTCACAACTTTCATCACGGGAATCGCACTTGTTCAACAAGCTCTTGGATAATGTAAAAATCCTGAAACAATAAGATAAAATATCTGTAAAAGTATGAAATAATAATTATCTTTTCTTGTGTTATAGTCGTCTCAACATTATAGGTAGTGTCTCGCTCAGAAGCTAGGTAGATATCAATGGGCTAGAAACTTTAATTTTTTGAATAAACGTGGTGCATTTATGTGCATCAGTGTTCATCTTACAATCTTCTACCTATTTCATATACCATAATGCTTACTTTTTTTAAAAATACCAAAACATTAGGCTTTTTTCAATGTTAGGTTCATGGTACCGAACTGTAACAGAACCCTATTTTTTTATATTTACAGGGTATAAAGTAGAATTAAAACATTAACACAGCTGTATGTGTATCGTCTTGCACTTGAGGCCAGCTACTTATAGTGTACTGATGACATATTTTCTGTATTTAGTTAAACCTCTACGCGTAGTTTGGATAAAATGTTTCGTGATCAGATTTGTTTAGTTAACTTTGCCTTAACAACCATATTTGATTTTTCTGTTTGAGAATGATACATGTTTTCAGTTTTACAGCAAAAAACTGAGATGGAAGTTGACAGCATGAAAGGTCTTTCCCATTTCTTCCTTTTAAACAGACGTTATTTAGGTCCGTTTAGATCTGTTTCACATTTGTCATTGTATCAAGAAGAACCTAACCTTTGAGGTTAGTGGACTTTTCGACATTTACCAGTTGATTCAGGTATTGACAAAAACGTGTAGGTTAATGTTCTATTTCCGAATTAGAATTAGGAGTCTGCTGATGACGGACCCACGTCATCATAAAATGTCAGCATAAGGCTTTCATAGTAAAAGTATAAGAGTAAAAAGGCAATGACCTCTCTTGCCCACAAACGTGTTCATTAATTTTTCTAGAAGTGATTGATTGGTATATCTATGAATATTCAAAGCCATAGCATAAAAAGAATTATGTTAGCACAGGCTTTTATAAGAACTATTTTAAGATAAAAAAAGCCACTAATCAATTTTGCACACATGTGTGTTCATCAATATCACTTCAATTATTTTATATTATTGATTTGTCCTGTACAAAGTGTTTATTCAGTTGTATTTGAGTTACCCAGAGCATTTCACCCAAGTGTCCTCTGATATCCAATAAATCAACACGAGTTGATGAAAGTTTGTCGTGGATATTTTTACTTTTACCAGTTCGTGTGGATACAGTGGATGTTTGAAGACACATGGGTGAGATTTTATTTATCATCCAAAATAATTCTTCAATTGAAAACTGCATTAGACTTAGAAAACCAATGCAATGATTCTAGGAAATTGTGACGTTTTCAAATGTGTGACGTCATGGTATTATGATGTCATTGCTTGGTGATGTAAAACAAATGTGATGTCATTTTCTTCTGTCAAAATGATATCTCCAAGTATAGAACGCTTTATCTTCAACAAGCGATATCATCTGTGAAACGCAATTTTGGTTGATAAAAAAGTGGAATCATTCTGTCCCTTTCATAATGTTATGTTAATATCATGACAAAAATGTTTTCATAAGCCTTTATAAATTATTCAAAGCGTAAAAAAGCCAATAACGTCTTTTATCCTGAGACATTTGCTTCATATCATGTATTTCATATGAAGTATTTGACTTAATTACGTTCTTGGACCTTGTGTATGCTCAGTTGTATTGGTACATATGAGAAGATACAAGATGCTCTGCCGGCTGTATAATCTCGTTACTAGTCATTAACAGTGATAGGACACTTAATCAATAATCCGTCATAATCAGGTGCTTCGTTCTGTGCACGCATTTTGTTTATGTAATCAAGCTTATGTCCAGTGGTTTGATATGTAACGATACAGTCAATCAGTCTTACATTAAATCTTATCCACATGAACACCAAACAAGGTTTGATATTCTCTTAACTGGTGTTTCTATTTGCATCACGCGTGTGTATTCTTTAGGTCGAATGTTGAATTCAGGGACGTATGAGGAAAGTAATATAAACCATTAGATGATTATGTCGCTTCTTATCATATAAATCATGTGAAGTATTTGTAGTTATTGAATCTTCTTGGGCCTTGAACTGGTGTTTTTATTTGCATCACGCATGTTTATTCTCATGGCGAGTGTTGAATCCAGGGACGTATGAGGAAAGTAATATAAACCATTAGATGATTATGTCGCTTCTTATCATATAAATCATGTGAAGTATTTGTAGTTATTGAATCTTCTTGGGCCTTGAACTGGTGTTTTTATTTGCATCACGCATGTTTATTCTCATGGCGAGTGTTGAATCCAGGGACGTATGAGGAAAGTAATATAAACCATTAGATGATTATGTCGCTTCTTATCATATAAATCATGTGAAGTATTTGTAGTTATTGAATCTTCTTGGGCCTTGAACTGGTGTTTTTATTTGCATCACGCATGTTTATTCTCATGGCGAGTGTTGAATCAAGGGACGTATGAGGAAAGTAATATAAACCATTAGATGATTATGTCCTAATATGTGTATAAAGACAACCATCAGTCAGAAAAACGTTTTAAAATGAAGAACAAATTATTTTATCTGGAATATGTTTATGTAACTTTTGATGGTAAGACATACAAGTTGCAAGGATTATGTGTTCTGGTACCATATGACAATTAACATTGACATTGTGTTGATCGCAGATGATTTAACTTAATAAATCATATCAGTTCATCAAGATGCAGTGGTTGTTTTCAAAAATCAGCATCTGAATGCTTATATGTTCAGAATGGTGACGATAAAAGTATAGATTTATGATCGAAACCGGACAATGACATGCGGCGATGGCTCAAACGTAATTTTGGAAACGTGGTTGCAGCAGACACAACGATAAATAAAGGTTGGCAGTGATAAGCAGGTCATATCATTAATTTACTGTAGATAGTCTTTTACAAGTTAACTCTAGACCTAGGGTATTTTTGTTCTTATTTGAGCCAAATGCGAAATGTGTTAAACATATTCTGTTTTACTTCGACAGTTAAATCAATATCTAATCGGGGACGATCATAACCATTTCGAGAATAACTTTACAATCGAAAGGTCAAGAGTATGTTTGTTTCAGATAAATTATCCATAAAAATTAAAATGGCGGTATCGGATATGTCTCTGCAAGGGGAGGATCTACGATATTAACATTTGCAATTCCCTCAGATACAGGACCATGCATTTTAAAATTCATTTGACTTTAACACATAATAAATAGTTCACTTTGGAATGGAACAATCGTCTCAAATCATCTCTTATTTTATACTCAACCTTTTCTTATACTTTTATGCAACAATCCTGATCTTATGTTTATCACTGTGGTTAAAATGTTGTCATTCATTTGCATGTCTACTTTGTTGTATATTTTCTAACTGAATTTCTTTTTCAATAACATTATAGGTTTTGAAGATCTTTATAACTGATGTACGCAGGAAACAAGATTTTCTTTTCTTCTTTAACAACTCATAATTTCGAACTTTTTAATGCCTCACTTTGGTTATATTGACATTGTTACTGAAACCCCCCCTGATGAAGAAGTTAGGATATACTCAGATACCTCGTTAATTTCACCATAAGAAGTTGTTATGATTGGTTATTTAAAAACATTCTTGGAAATTCGTACCTGACATGAAATAAGCTAATTTACAAAAAGAAATTATAAAAAGGTGAATGTCTATTATGTATGTGTCACCTTCTGAGGTTAATAAAGATTTCTCAACTAATCCAAGTGTTTTAATCTCGTCGTGGTCATCAAGTTCTTAAAACACAGTTTTAACCTTACCTACAATGAATACGGCGTGATAATCACTTTGGAATCCAACTGAAAATTGAAAATATCTTTGACAAACACGCGCAACAGTGGGTCAGGAAGAATAACTGAAAGGATTGTGAATCTCTAATCAGCTGTTTAGCGGTTCAATCCCCTAAGGATATCCTTGGCACATGGAATCTCTGAATGGTGATTGAGTTTTCTTATCTGGAGATGCTTCTTTGTGCTTTACGGAAAGACGCAGAGAAGAAGTTCTGGCAGGCAACTCGTGCTAGGTCTCATTACGGAAACACAATAGGATGTAAGGTTTCGAAGTTAAATCAAACAGCTTAGGGGAAGATTTGTGGAATGGACTGTGGGGAGGAAATATATATTGAAATTACAATGTTAAGACTTGGGTTGTTTTATCGAAAGGAAACCAATCAAGATAACGTTCTTTGTTAACAAAAATGCTGGCCACGTATCTCCTTTTTAAGAGCGTCAAAGTGCATGGTGATTCAAGTACTGTTTACTTTTGCATGAACAGAAAATCACACACAACAACTAGTGACGTAGATAGGTCTGTTCGCAAATTGAAATACATATTGTTAACAATATCTTTAAATGACATTTTGCTTTATAGAATTATCAAAATTTGAACTTTTTAAAATTATTTTCTTTTCAATTAGTGCGAAGTCCTGCTTTAGATATACATCATCATGTTATATTGTGCTGCATACTACATTGTTAAAGGTCATAGTTATTTGATAACCAATAGGTCAGTGTGCTAAAAACGTTTAAAACCAGAAACCTGAGACTAGAACTAGAACTGATCTAAGGGAAAACCACTCAATGGTGACATCTGTTCTGCTGACAATGAATTATGTGGCGACATTTCAAATCATGAAATTAATATCAACATTTAACCAAAGCACTTTATTCATTTATACACATGGGTAAAAGTTTAACAACCCCTAGATTTTTATCAGCAAAAGTTGTTTCATAAGAAATTTCAGAACTGTATTTATGATAAAATAATCATCTTGTAGATCTTGAGAGTCTTTCAATCTAAAGGGAGTCGGGTTTTTTAAATCTTCCTCAGGGACATATAAATGCCTTACTGCGACAGATTAGACCTATAGAAATAATGACAGTGACAAAAAACGTTTAAAACTTTCGAGGTTAAATAAACTTCTTTATTTTTAAATCTCCATTCTCATCGGCTTTGAACCAAGTCTCAGAATACAATCATGACGTAGATGCTGTCTTCCATTTTCTACAAAAACAGATTACCGTGGTCAAAGCCGTGCGTAAAGGAATAAACAACCTCTTTGGTAATATGAAAAGTAAGGTGTAACTAAATCTTAGGTCACCTGATCTCAACTTACTGACATTGCCTTAAAGAGCCACTCCGTGAGTTGTTGGAGTCACATATGCCAAACTTAATCAATGGTGTAGTTTGATCGCGAAGTATCTACTGTTACCAAAAAGACACATTGTAAAGCTTATTGGTTTTTTTACAGTGACAATATGAAGGTAGAACGTCGCACAGTGACGCGCGTCAAATAGTCAAACGTAATTTTGGAGACTTATCTAAAACAGCAAGAGGGCAGTTAGGAGTTGATAGCGTTTGTTAGGTTATATAACTAGTATCCATTTATATTGGACGTGAAATCTACACCTCTGTGCATTTATAAGGCTGTTATAAGATTGTCATGGAAAACCAGTATTTTTCATATCAATGTCTTTTGGACATGAAGATTTAAGATGTTTTGATTCTATATTACCACATATGACATTTAGGTTCGTATCAAAGGTAAATACTATGTTATGAAAATCACGGAGTGACTCTTTAAACAACAGATTACCCCTAACAGTGTTAACAAACTTCATTAATAGATTGACCTTTCTCATTTCACCTTTGATCACAGTTTATGTTTTAAACTAGAAGCCATCTTGAATAAATGGAAATATGGAAAACAGTCTAACATACCGTGTGCAAAGAGTGTCCACTACTGCGGAATAACTTCTTCACAAAACTTGACATTTTATTAATCTAAGGAGCCTATTCTTCCTCAGACGCTGAGACAGCTTAGAGGTAAAGGCAAACAGCTTGGCTGTAACAAGAGACAGGAGACTGAATTAACAACCCTATTGCTTAATCTATGTTTGCATCGTTTTGGCACAATAGTCGCTAATCACATTTGTGGCGTATGTGCTGTTTTCAGTTGTCTACAGCGGCAAAATACTGCTGGTCTGTGAAAGCTACGGGACATAACAAACACTTTGGTAAGGTGTCAAGAAATGATTAACTGATCCTACAATGAGATGAAATGGAAACGTTATATATATGCTGAAACGGGTGTTCGCTGCTCTTTTATTCTTAATTATGTTTAAAATTAAGGTCATCTCCATTCCGACATTCAGTCTACATTTTAACAAAAGTCTGTTCCAGTACATTTATATATAGAAGAAAGTGTCTGCTGGTTTCATTATTCATTTAATTCAAACACTTAGGACAGAGTGTTTGCTTATCAAGCATGACTAGTATACTGGCATGATCACATAATTTATTTTTGCAATTTTTTATGAAAACAGTTGCTGAAAAAAAGTTTGCTATAGTAATCATAATTTCCTATGTAATATCATAACTCTGTTAATTGTCACTAACTGTAAAAAGAACAATTTATACATTTTAATTTTTTACAATTTATTTGTTATGATCAATATAAGGGTTCAAATCTACACTACATATACAAGGTACATTATGTGGTACGTCAGAGACAAGTCTGCCATTACCCAGAGACATGAGGTTGAAAATTGAAATATCCAGATTTTCATAAAATATCAATTAACCACATTTCCAGCCAAATTTTGAAGCTAGGTAATAGTAATTGTTTGCTTGATGGTCGATATGATGTCAATAAAAATGTTGATGTTTCTTCATCACCTCAATAAAAATCATAAGTTTTACCAGAAAGATGATTCAATTATTCGAACTTAAATGAACATCTGTTTTGCACTTTGTAAGTAAGGTAACAAACCCTTGCATTTGAGACATCTACATCTTAATTTTCATTCTTGTAAATTTTAGAACATTAGTTCAATCAAAGCGTTATTACTCTTGAACAAAAACAAGTTGAGTCAATATGGAAAAAGACCGATTGAATTACAAAACTACTGCTCAAAACAGTCGCCGAGTTATCTCAGTCTAGCAGATTTTGTCTTCAGTTGAAGTTTTCCATGAGACATAATGAAATGGTTTTGTCCATCCATTGTTGTTAATAATAAAACGTACATTGTTTTCGTCATACAGTAAACTGGCTTTAGTTATAATCTGTATTTTGTATACGGTATTCAACAATTTTCATATGAAATAACAGATCAAGCTTTCATATCGTTTATAATACAAGTGCATTTTATCGAAACATTAAATTGTTTTCATGTTTTCAAAAAATTTGGTGCAATAAACAAGGATTTGTGTGCGCAGTTATTGGTCTTCAGCAGGTTTTATCACCCTCGGTCTTCCGCTTCTTGGACGGTCAGATGTCTGGCCAGTCTAGTTGAGGTGATGAAGGAGTCGAATGGCCGTTTGTTTGGCGCAACCACTCGTCCTGGCAATCTGGCTGTTCAAAACCCGTTCTTGTGACATTCTGATGACTCTTTCTCGCTCTGCTGCTCATAGACGTGGCCTTTTCTTCTGCTTTTTCCGTGACACGAGTAGTGAATGATCGAATTCCCCGCTTTTTATACTCTTAGGGTGTCCAATTCATGTGCAAATGAAAACAATTGTGATTTCTGAAGAATCATGTGATATGCTTCAGTTGCGTTTGGGCGATATGTTTTCACTGTATCCATTCGTTACATTAGGATAAAACATTACAAGAAAAAAAATGTTTTAAATCATATCAGAATAAAAAATCTTTGGGTGTGTACTTTCGTTTGTACTTCAGTTTATTGGCTAAGAGTAAAATCTGTCATTTATTTACTTAAAAATTGTGTATAAACTACAGTTTTTTCTTATGTAAATTTCACTTTTATCATTGATTAAGTTTTCATATGTCTTTTGACAGTTGCTGATATTGGTTCAGATTATCTAAATGTGACAATTAGATGCAATAAGATATTTAAAGAGAAAAAAATAATAAAAAGAAGTTTAAAGTAAAGTAAAGGAGTTTAAAGTAACAATGTATACTAATACAAATTTATTGCAATATCAAATACGTCGCAAAAGGTTAGCTAAAAATAGGTCTTGGTCAAACTGCAGTTGAAAAAATGAGTCCTGCCTTGATGAATGTGGCTGGTAGAATCAAGAAGGTGGAGACCAACTGAGCAGCAGAATGGTCGCAAACTCAAACAGAGTCACCAGGAAGTTCAATGGGTCTAGGCTTCCTCAGCTATATATGTAAATAGGCTTGCAGATCTTTCCAATTCCAGAAATATCTCAAAGCCATCACGAAAAAGACATAAAGCTTTAGGTGGAACATTCTAGACTGAGATAGCTTACATAATAAGACAAACAAGTGCGTGACCCATTGGACATTGTTAAACTTGGAAACTGTCACATTCTCATCACAATATTATATGAATTATCATTTACTTTATTTGTATTCGGAAACTTTCGATGTGTGTTTGTACATAATGCATTCCTAAACGCGCGGTGCTATAACTGTATATTTAACCATGAACGAACAACGGCGGTGTATAAAGTTTCCCCATTTACAAATTGGTAGTGGCGGTTTTTAAAACATAACATGTTTCCACATATCTGCATCATCGGTACTAATATACAAGTCACCGTTATCAAATTGATAATGACAGATCAAGACATAAACACACAGATATATGTAAATATCCTGTTTCAACATATCTGCATCATCGGTGTTTTAATACAAGTCCTAAAAAGAGTTTCTGTGCAATCTTTTAAACCACATCGATCAAGTAAAGAATCTATAATTGATCCGCGGAAAATTAATGTATGTGACATTTGTTACTGCTGATAGTACGATATCGGACTATCTAAGCTGTCATAATGTGTAGGTGACACGTTTTAGTAGTAGTTGTTGAGTGTCGAGTCAGCACAAAAGACGAGTCAAATTACTAGATTTAAACTGTATTGTCAAGTAAAATGTAACTACAGATCTATTACATTGAAAACAGCTAAATGTTGAACAATTTGGAAAGCAAATTTCTTCAATTGGAAAACCAAAGAAATAAAATGTCTATCCACTTTTTTGTACTTAAAAAAAATTAGAATTCAATTATTTATATCAAGAAATCCGAGGTAACATTGTGCAGAACGTGTCTTTTTGAAACTTATCTTAATTCTCAACAAAAGCCTTTCATTTAAAACCATTTACAAAAATTGTTTTCCTTAAGAGAAACACATAAAACTCATTTTATTGATGTTTTTAAACAAGGACGAAATTGCTTCTACGAAATGAAAGCTGAATTGAAATGACTTGGTTGAAAGAATTGAAATAGTTATAGTCAAAAGAGAAATAAGGGAAGAAAATAAGATTTTTAGGGTATTCACTTTGCTCTGACGAATTGTTAAATGCTTCATAATTTGGAATCTTATTTAGGGTCCTAGAGTTTATTAACATTCTTTTCATGCTTGTTGATGAATTCAGGAATTTGTTCAAGACAATTCAGTTACAACGGCATCAACCCCAGCTTTGATGTGGTGTCTAATGATGCGTCAAGTTGATAAAATAACCCTTGTGACCGTTGATGCTAACCTAAGATGGACATTTCAAATTTGTTAATACAAAGTATGAAAAGGGATATGAATGTTTTTTCCATAGTTGTGCTGGTGTCAATAGTAATTTTGATGTAAATCGGTGTCTCTCCAAAGACTGGACTTCTATAGACAATCAGAAGTTTGGAAACTATACTATAGCAGACGGAAGTACAGATTTGTTTGTTTTATGGGTTATGTTACTAATACACATAGAGTAGAAGATGGGGTTTTTGGCTTCTGTACACATATAAGAACGTTGAAAAATAGTTGTCGTTGTTATTATTATCATCATTATCATTGTTATTATTATAATTATATGGAATTTGGGATGGAGATGAAGTTATTGCCCTTTCAATCAGCACATATGGTATTTCAAAGACAATATGAGTATCGTGAAAATTTTAGGGTGCTTCGTTGAATTAATCTAATGTTAGGCCAACATTGTGGTTTATGAATGGATGTCCTTGAATGTCTGATAGAATCCCTGAAAAAGACTACAATAAAATTATTGTGTCTGGCTTATCATCAAATGAGGACATTAGTTGAGAATAATCGGAACTTTTACTCCGGGTTATCTAGGATATATAAACTTCCTACAACTTACTCTACTCTACGTCAGAGGTTTTTTCCTGAAAATTAGCATCTTAATGCTTATTATTTCACTATGGTGACAAACAGGTTAAAGTCATGACTTATGATCGAAATCCGGACAATGACGTGCGCCAAAATTAAACGTAATTTGGGAAATGTATTTACAGCAGACACAACGCCAAAAAAAGGTTGGCAGTGTTAAGAAGCTCATTTAACTAATGTACATGTAAATGATACACAGAATTTCAAGTTCTAAACATTGTTATGGGCGTTTTATATTTACATTTGCAAACATGAAAATATCATAGTTTTGCAGTTTAGCAATATAGATGCAATTATTGAACGGCAATATGAATTTGACTCAATGTAGTATTTGAAGGTATTTATAAGAAAGGTACATAAGAAAGAATAACTTCTTAACCTATTTAACAACTTATAATTTTTAATGAGGTTGCCTCATTTGTTTACATTCATTTGCTAGGACATATATGTTTCTACTTTAGTATTTTTATTATTTTAGTATTAATGTGGCATTAATAAAGATTCAGGTTTAAAAAAACCAAATGAATCCAAATAATATATAAAGTATTTTGCAAAGGGGTGTTAATGTCTAGCAAGTATATGAGACATTCTCAGCTTAATAAAGATTTCACATCTAAACCAACTGTTGTTACGTTGTCCTGGTCATCAAGTTCTTGAAAATCGAAATCTGTAATCTTATCTGGAAAAGGCGTGAAAAATCACTTTTGAATCTGAAAATTGAAAATATCTTTGACAATCAGATGCAAAAGTGGGTCAGGAAGAATAACTGAAAGGATTGTGAATCTCTAATCAGCTGTTTAGCGGTTCAATCCCCTAAGGATATCCTTGGCACATGGAATCTCTGAATGGTGATTGAGTTTTCTTATCTGGAGATGCTTCTTTGTGCTTTACGGAAAGACGCAGAGAAGAAGTTCTGGCAGGTAACTCGTGCTAGGTCTCATTACGGAAACACAATAGGATGTAAGGTTCCGAAGTTAAATCAAACAGCTTAAGGGGAAGATTTGTGGAATGGACTGTGGGGAGGAAATATATATTGTAATTACAATGTTAAGAAATGAAACCAATGAAGATAACGTTCTTTGTTAACAAAAATGCTGGTCACGTATTTCCTTTCCAAGAGCGTCAAAGTGCTTTGTGATTCAAGTAATGTTTACAATAAAAAATTCTTTTGAGAATTTCCTACAGGTCATGATTTGTTACCTGTAGATTTATGTCTTATAAGGTAAATGTTTATTTCTGATGACTTTATATTAATCAAGTTCCTTCTCATAACAAAGCCATAGTTGTAATATGATCATTTCAGGGCTTTAAGGCATTAATAGAAAATCACACAAGACAACCATCGCCTTTTACAGTTCGTCACTTGAATTTCTTATTGTTAACAATTTCTGACATTTAACATGACATTTTGCTTTATGGTATAAAAGCTTTTAAAAAGTGTTTTTTCTTCAGTTAGTATGAAGGCCTGCTTTAGTAATACATCATTCTATTTTTCAAGCGAAATACTAGATTGTTAAAGGTCATAGTTCTTTGATAGCCATTAGGTCAGGGTGCTAGAAAACCTTTAAAACCAGAAACCTGTGACATTAGCTAGAACTGATCTACAGTATAACCATTTAGGGGTTACACTTCCGTTTCTGTTCTGCTGACAATTAATTATGTTGCAATATTTCAAATCATGAAAATGCATTTATAGACCTGGGCAAAAGTTTTTAAAAAACCTTGATTTCTCTCAGCAAAAGTTGTTTCATAAGAAATTTAAGAAAAGTAAATTATTTCAGGATAAACTCATCACCTTAACAGTTTAATAATGAACCACTTATTCATATAACGTTTCATTTCCTTTGGCTATTTGAATTTAGAAAAATCTGATATCCTAATGTCGAAAACAAAGTGTAGTCATAAAATGAAAAGAAAATCTATATGAAATTTGGATAAATCCATTCTGTTGAGTGAACTGACGATACTTTTGGTACTGCCTTTTACCAAAAGTCACTGGTTACAGCAGTATGAACCTTTAAAATAGAGAACTTTGAAAAATAAATACCATTAACGTTGATGACCCCCTTAAGTTTAAAACAAGTTTCTATTTAACGAACTAAGACCAAAAGATCCCATCAATATTGCTTTGTTGTTTGAATGTTACCTTTTTAGAAAACTTTGATGAGAAAAGATATGAAATTTCAACAACAAATCATTTCCTTATTAGGCACCATAAAGATGTTTTTTTTATCTTTGAACATCAATGAAGTGCCAATAATGTTGTTTTTTGACATCTGTAACTCTGAAAGTCTGACATCTGAAAGTTTAACAGGATGTTTTGGCAAAAAAACAATAGTTATATTTGTTAAATAAAAATAGAAAAAAATTATTTCTTAAGGAAATTTATCACAAAATCTTGGTTTTGTATGTCGACAATTTTTTATCTAAACAAGTTACCCAAACATTTCCTCAGCATCACATTTGAGGTTCTTATAGGGTGTATATAGCAGGGAGAGGTTAAATATCCCTGTTATTGTGTTTTTATTCTTAATTTCTTAAACAATGAGCACTGATCTCAACTTATCATCAAGAAAGAGATTTCCCTTAATAGTGATAACAAACATCATAGATAGATTTATCTTTCTAATTTCAGCTGTGTGCACAGTTTCTGTCTGTCTCTTGAAATGAGAGCTTTCTTGAATAAAAGGAAATATGGGAAAAATTAAACCGTGTGCAAAGATAATAGTGCATGCTACTGCGGAATAACTTCTTCACAAAACTTGACATTTTGTTAATCTAAGGAGCTTATTCTTCCTCAGACGCTGAGACAGCTTAGAGGTAAAGGTAAACAGCTTGGCTGTAACAAGAGACAGGAGACTGAATTAACAACCCTATTGCTTAATCTATGTTTGCATCGTTTTTGCACAACAGTCGCTAATCACATTTGTGGTGTATGTTCTGTTTTCAGTTGTCTACAGAGACAAATTACTGCTGGTCTGCGAAAGCTTAGGGACATAACAAACACTTTGGTAAGGTGTCAAGAAATGATTAACTGATCCTACTAGGAGACGAAATGGAAATGTTACATATATGCTCTTTTCGCTGCACTTTTATTCTTGATTTGGTTTACAAAATTAAGGTCATCTCCATTCCGACATTCAGTCTACATTTTAACAAAAGTCTGTTCCAGTACATGTATATATAGAGGAAAGTGTCTGCTGGTTTCATTATTCATTTAATGGAAGAAGAAAAAAGCTTATTGAAACATTTAGGACAGAGTGTTTGCTTATGAAGCTTGACTGGGTTAACGCTGGTATGATCACATCATTTACTTTTGCAAGTTATACCAATACAGCTGTTGTAATTGTAACTGGTTCTTTAAAAAATAATCTACAGACCATACGATTTGATCAATACCTATACAAGGTACATTATATGTAATTCTGGCTTTAATAAGAGGGATGAGGTAAATAATTACAAATTCCTGATTTTCACAAAATATCAAATAAACACATTTCCTGCAAACTTTTCACACAAAAATTAATAATTGTTAGCGTTATGGTATATATTCATGTCATTAAATATTTATTTTTAAATGAACGCCAAAGTTTCCCAAATCCATGTCAAATGTGTTCTAATTCGAATGTAAATATGACATGATGTTTCATCATCTTCTCAATCATAAGTTTTAGCAGAGTCGAACTTTAGTGAACATCTGTTTGCATGATATTTGCACTAAGTTTGAAAGCAAGGTAACAAAATGGTGTATGTGAGACAGCTGCATCATCACTTTCGTTCTTGTTCATGTTGAAACATTAGTGCCATCAAACAGGCTTTGTTAACTATTACTCTTGTACAAAAACAAGTTGAGTCCGCGCGGAAAAGAGCTATTGAGTTACAAGACTAATCCCAACAGTTGCAGAGTCATCTCAGTCTAGCAGCTCTTGTCTTCAGTGGAAGTTTTCCATGTGACATTATGAAACGGTTTTGTTTTACAAATTGTGTACAACATCCATTGTTTTTAATCATAAACTTACATTGTTTTCGTCATAAAGTAAACTTGCTCTGGTAATGATCTGTATTTTTTAAATGATATTAAACTACTTTCATATGAAATAACAGAAGATACTTTATAACGTCGAACATACAATTTATCGGAATATAGGACTGTTTACATATTTAAAAAAATTGGTGCAACAAACAAGGCTTTTTGTGCAAAGAGCCTTTTAAAAAAAGCGAACCTTGACCGAAAAGTTCGATTGATTTTCAAGACTGCGTCTGCGTCTAGCAACGTTTGAAGAAAAATATATCGTATTTAAAATTTCTGAAACTTAACATACTTAGTTAACTTACATGAATATTTAATTAGAAACATGATATTTGAATCATTGATTAAGACATCTAATGACTGTATTAAGCAGCTATGAAATGTTTCTAAGTTAAAGTGGGATTCGAGTCTTATAATTGCTGTGAGTAACATCCGTTAATTTTCAGGATGATAACATTTTTTACTTATGAATTGTGTTTTCGTCTTAACATTATCATTCTCTATATTTCAGATAGTTTTATTTATGTAAATAATTTCACTTTTACCAGGGATTAAGTTTTCTCTAATCATTTGACAGCAGCTGATATTGGTTCTGATTATCTAATGTGTCTTTCTTTCTAATAAATGTGACATTTAGATGCAATAAGATATACAAACAGATAAAATAATAAAAAGCAAAATGCTATAATCACAAAATGATAGTTTGTTCTCAAAAACGTCTTACTTCAAATTCAAGAAGTGGTTTGGTCCATCGGTGATGTGTTATGAATCTCGTAATGGCGTCACTTACTATTACTGCTGAACCAAAAAATCTAATAGATTATTTTGAGAATACAAGAAGAATTTAAACATGTACTCGTTCAAACAGCTATCTAATGTCTTCATTCATTACCGCCACCTTCTAGCTAGAAGTATAGAATTCGAAAGCACCTTCATGCGAAACTGAGATGCAGTGTGTGAAGTTTTTTGTAGGTGTGTTAGATAGATCAAGACGTTACATATATCTTTTGTAAAGTTGGTAAGAGTTTTGAAGGAGATAAAAGATCTCGTAAGTATGACAGGACAGAAGATTATTCAAGGGACATTGATGTTTTTGTTACTTTAAAAAAGATGTTAAATGAAAGGCTGGAAAAATATAATGTTATGAAGTTAGAATATGAAAATGTCCCCAGTGGAACCATTGAACAGTGCAACAATATTACACACTGTTGAACTTGTAAACAATCACATTCTCATGAATTATCATTTACTTTATTTTTATTCGCAAATATCGCTTTTGGTATGTACCGAATGCAATCTTAAACGCACGGTTCAATATCTGAAGGTAAACTAAGAATCATTTAAAGAAAAGAGATTTATTGCATACTTTAACCATGAACGAACAAGGATGGTGTATACAGTTTCACAGTTTACAAATTGATAGTGGCGGTTTTTAAAAGGTAACAAGTCATAAACACATATCCCGTTTCCACATATCTGCATCATCGGTACTAATATACAAATCACAAAAAGAGTTTCTGTGTAATCTATAAAACCACACCAATCAAGTAAAGAATCTGTAATTGATCAGGAGAAAATGAATGCATGTGACATTTTTTACTGCTGTTTGAAGGATATCGGACTATCTACGTTGTCAAAGAGAAGGTGCCACGTTTTGTAAAAGCTTTATAAGTAGTCGATGGGTGTCTAGTCAGCACAAAAGATGAGCCAAATTACCAGATTTAAACTGTTTTGTCAAGTAAAAAGTAACTGCAGATTCATTACATTGAAAACAGTTACATGTTGAACAATTTGGATAACAAATTTCTTCAATTAGAAAACCAGAGAAATAAAATGTCTATCCACTTTTTCTTACTTAAAAAGATTAGAATTCGATAATTTATACGAAGAAATCCGAGGTAACATTGTGCAGAGCGTGTCTTTTGTAAACTTATCTTAATTCTCAACAAAAGCCTTCCATTTAAAACCGTTTACAGAAATTACGTCATTCGACGCAATGAAAGCTGAATTGAAATGACTTGGTTGAAAGAATCGAAATAGTTATAGTCAGAAGACCCCAGCTATGATATATTAAGTGGTGTCTTATGATGTGTCCAGTTTGATATTGATGAAATGACACTTGTGACTTTGACGCTTTTCACAAAATCACTTAGGCTAACCTTTACGTAAGTGGAAATTGACATTTTAAATTTGTTAATGCAAAATATCAAAAGGGATATCAATGTATTTCCTTATATGTGCTGGTGTCAATGATATTTTGTATGTTAATCGGTGTCTTTCCCATGGCGAGACTTGTCTAGTAAATCTGAAGTTTGGAAATTAAACTACACGACAGAATTAGAGATTTGTTTGTTTTATGGGTTATGTTACTCATGTGTATATAGTAGGTAATATGGTTTTTGGTTTCTGTACACGTAGAAGAACGTTGAAATATTTATTATCATTATTTTCATCATTAAAATATAGCATTTGGGATGGAAATGAAATTATTGTGTTTTAATCAGCACATATGATATTGTGGCACATTTTAAGACTATTGGAATATTGTGAACATTTTGGGATTCTTCTTTGAATTAATTTTACCTCAAGGCCACCAATGTTGTCTATATGAATGGAGATCCTTGAATGTCTAGCAGGATCCCTGAAAATACCTACAATGAAATTATCGCGTCTGGCCTACCATCGAATCAGGACATAGGAGAATTATCGGAACTTTTACCCCGGGTTATCTAGGGTTTATAAATGTCCTACAAGTCAGAAACAAAGGCAGTTTGTGATTAACACCTTATGCATTCCCAAATGCTAGCAATAACGGTGTATAATTGAAGTAAGTATTGCTGCTTGGGTATCATTCTCTACGGTACGCCAGAAACACATTATCACATGTATCAATCTATCTTTAACGAATACGCACTCTCAATTCAAGTCAGGACGCTATACCAGACGTCTATCTCTCTAGATCAAGGGCTGACCGCTCTTTGCTTTTTGCTTGCACGATTAGCCATAGTCTCAAGAAATATAACCCTCAACTTCTGTGACAAACAACTAACTTGCTCTCCTAACTAAGGGAAACATTTTAAATAAAGCTTTGAAATGTGTAAAGATAAAGGTGTTACTTAAAACTGAAACCACAAGTTCACCTTGGTATTATGGTTTCTCATTCAACTGGCTTGCAGGCTTTACAACATTATTTCTCCACAATGATAGCTGATAATGTTAGTATAGGCATTTGACCAGCTACCTCTTCTGGGAGAGAAAGTGGCTTTATTTGTATATTTGATTATTTCAACACACACTTACTACCAAACCAACAACTTGTTTGGTCAGCTGTGCTCATCTTACAAGACGCTCCTTGGTTGACCTAATGAACAATTAACGGTCTAGGCTGTAGCCAGAAGGCCAACTTGATAACAGCTGGATGAACATTCCACAACTACAAGAATGTTCCTTCTCGGTGTATCCATTTACTTTGTTGACAATGCACTCGGTTCAAGGCACTATGTACATTGAAAGCATTTGTACACAATCTTCTTCAAGGTGCTACCTATTTATGTACAAACGTATTAACTGTTGCAAATGACAGACGTATTATAGTTTTTAGAAATATTCTTAAGTATTTTCGTAAAACAAACTTAACATATAAGAACTTTTGAATATTAAAACATTTTTAAATATATATTTAGGGTTTTCAAAGGGGCGCATGGACATTGTACTTGAACTGAATATAAGTCTTTGAAAACGGAAATTGCTCTTCTTAAATAAAAGATGGATGTGGACAAGATCTTCTCGAGAAATATTTCATTAGTACTGATTGGTCAACTTTCTTCTCCTTACCTTACAAATGTGTTAAGTTTCAAAGAGTTGACATACCATCCTTGCCATTTACTGTAGGTTCTGATCCAAGGGAGGAAAGCACGTTCTCTGGCATTCAGATGAAGTTTCATAAAATATTTCTGACTACTTCTAATTCTCTCATCCTTTTTCATTCTTAACAGGTTAGAGACAGATGTACTTCATAATTGGGTGAGTGAGTTATTGTTAAATGCCACTTGGGCAATATTTAAGTGATTAGCTGCATACTTCATAATTTATAAACATAAGTTAACTTTCATTCCAGAAAAACAATTAAAACAATTATATACAGATATGTAGTTGATATAGCTAATGGTTTCCAATTATTCATCAAAACATGTCAATATTTTCACTGCACAATATAAATGCTTATTGCTTCATCAAAACACTAACATTTTCAAAAATAAGTAACTGTTCTTAAACTGCCTCTGTAGGAAAATGACGACTTGTTAGTTGAGGCCTTAAAGAGCCACTCTGTGAGTTGTGGGAGTCATATATGCCAAACTTAATCAATGGTGTCATTTGATCGCGAAGTATCGACTATTACCAAAAAGAAACATTTTAAAGCTTATTTGTTTTGTACAGTGACAATATGAAGGTAGCACGTCACAATTATGATCTAAAACTGGACAGTGGCGCGCGTCAAATAATCAAACGTAATTTTGGAAACTTATCTAAAACAGCTGGGAGGGCAGTTAGGAGTTGATAGTGTTTGTAAGGTTATATAACTAGCATTCATGTATATTGGACGTGATATCTACACCTCTGTGCATTTATAAGGCTGTTATAAGATTTTCATGGAAAACCAGTATTTGTCATCTATATGTCTTTTGGACATGAAAAGTTCAGATGTTTTGATTTTATATCACCACATATGACATTTAGGTTCGTATCAAAGGTAAATAATATGTTATGAAAATCACGGAGTGGCTCTTTAAACACATAGTTTCTATGTAAAAACAAGACAAACACAGAGGTTTGGTTATGTTGCTTTATTAGTTCTGTATACCATGAGAACACTGCAGACAGCTGACAACACTGAGTACAATTCCTGAGTATCATAGACATGGCCACATCAGACAAGCACAGAACAAACTACATGTATACATAGTATACAACATTAAGTCTACTACATGGCAACTCCTCTTCAGAGAAATCTTTAGTATTGTAGCCGTGTCCTGCACCTACAAAAGCGATCTACATTCAACAGGAGAAAAAAACCTGATTTATAAACAACCACAGTCCTCAGCTATACATCTCCATCCATCAGTGAAAACTGTATAATTATCAAGCTGCTTCTTCCATAAATACATCCTCTGTACCATGGGCGTGATGCTACCCTGAAATCTTGTAACAGTGAAAAAGTTAACAATTTATCCAATCCTTTTCCTGTATCTTAATGCATATCCAAGTATGTTCTCTCTTTCTTAATGCATGCTCTGTGAAGGAAGATCAAACTTCCCGTAATCCAACATACATGTACCATCACCATTAGAATTACAGACTAAACGATGACACATACAAATAACTCAAACATATGTTCTCATTTCTAATAATTCAAACCTTTGTCCATTTTATAGCCCACGGTTATGAAATGATTAGCTTTTTATATTATCAGGTATGGGTAACATAGAGTTAGAAAAAAATCTTTTGCAATTTTTTTCAGAATGGACAATTTGGATTAGATTTTACTCAAGATAGGAAATTCATCACTTCGAGAGACTCAAAATTCATATCAGGACCATTTGATGACAGCAACAGGAAGACTTGCTGTTTTCCTTGTTTACCTGTTAAGCTACCTCCCCATTAGAGCTTCCATCATGACAGACTGCAACAGCATCACGTAGCATTCTTAAAGTGACAACCAGCATCCTATTAGGGTGATGTAAGTTCAAATTAACTCAGTCAGCTTACATGTTCAGCCCCAAATGGTCAAAACATAAAAAAACAATTTCATAGATAATTGATAAGATGTCTCTTATACTGTTCAGATGCCAAAATTCTGTTAACAATTACATTACAATGCTTATGAGATCTATCCAACGATACAAGCCGCGGTTACTTTTTCCTGATTTTGAAAATTACATTTGACTCAATGGTGCACGCCATGTCCAGTTTTCAATTAAAAAATAATGACTTTAACCTTTTAACTGTCACAATACTGAGCCAATTTGCATTGTAATGCTAATTTTCAGACACAGTCAGTACTTTTGATACTATAATAGCATTGACCATGTTCTGGTTGTCACCAAACAACAGAAAGATCCTCTACGTCACATTAAATACATGGCGACTTTTGAACACTTGTCTTAACTTTCACATCATTTACACTCATGGATTTCAGTACCAACATCATATTTCCTGTCCCAATAACATAAAGACAGAATAATATCTTTTTTTGAGCAGAAAGTAAAAAATGTAGAAGGATACAAAGTTGGTTATTAATCTTCAGTACACATTCATTCTTGTATTGTTAATATGCAAAACTACAAAATTATTAAACTATTGGTTTAATTGAGCAGGACAATTTATTGAAGATCTGGTTATCCAGGAATATACTAGGACCCGCACCATAGGGGTTAAGAAAGAGTGTCAACTTAAAACAGCAACACATATGAAGCTGAGAAAAAAATCATCCATAAATTCAACATATACCATAAAATTAAACTTGTGACATTTAAATCTAGTCTGCCATAGGTTAAAAGAAGGAAAATCTCCTTATCTGTAGCTACTACATTTCATTTAAAATCTTATTTTCCTGTTAAAATAAGTTACATAAATTGAAATTTATAATATCAAACGAGTTTGGAGGTATAAAATATTTTTGTCGGTGGGAACAAATAAACTTGTCAGATTGCAAAAGTTTATTGCTTCAAAGGAAGCAAAATAATTATGAATTGGTATGAATATTCATGTTAAGCTAATACTAGAACCAGTGAATACTTCTATTGCAGTTCATGAATAAACACAATGGTTTAAGGAAACATATTGCTTCCTGTACTAAAATATTGCATGTAAAAGACTAGTTTTTGTGTTTAACACTTCACAGACTAGTTATACATGAACACATCCTCATTTCTGTACCATAAGACATGGACATTAGAACTTTCTTATTGACAATGAAACTCATCAAGCTTCCTTTTCTTTTAATCATTTGTCACTTATCAAGTTGTTAAGCATATTCTTAGCACCTGGGCTACAATCAGAGAAATAAGCTTTCAATTGTGTTGATTATATATATATATATATATATATGCACTGATACATGTCGATACCAATATGTATATAGGTTTCCACAACCATAAACACAACATTGATAACAGAGGTATCTACAGGTGAAAAACGCCAGCACTACCAGTATATAAAATAATGAACTGTAACTAACACTCTTAACTTAATGTGATTAAACTTTCTCTCCAAAGAGAGGTAGCTCCATCATAAATTTCTTTACAACCTCTGTCCTCATACAAAGTTTTTGGGGCTTAAACTACCTGGCAAAGACTCACAACTAACTTTTATTGCATCATATCAGGGTTCCACATTACTATATCAAGAATCGTTTGTATTAAGACAGAGGTTGTATACAAATTAATGGCGGAGCTACCTATATGGGGAGAGAATGGTATTGAAACGATTTAATAGTAGGAACTTGAAATATATACTAATCCATTGGGGCAGCGTTTTCTTCACTACCCATGGTTGAGTACAAAACTCTCCAGTATCTGTTACAGCATTTCACTTGGAGAAGTGATGGCATGACAGCCTTTTTCGTACATATTTTATAAAACTGATGTATTCTAATACTGAATAAGAATTATGTTTATGCACTACATAAAATTATGTATTGAATTCATCTTGATATACAGTGCCAACCTTCCTCTGTTGTTCCATGTTGAACTGTCGACCACTGTTGATGGCTGCAGCTTACCTAACAAAAATTATCATTTTTAACCAATCCCTGCTTATTTCTACTAATGCCTGTAATTGTGTACACATGGTTAATACCTGTCTTAAAGTACTCTATCAAATATGAAAACCTTTCACGACAACAAACAATGGTTTAAAACCCCTAAGTTTTCCAATAAAAAATTCAAAATACAAAAAATTAAACAAATATTGCAATTATGACATTTTCAAACCACTGCCAAAAAGGAATAAACATGAAAATACATTATGATTTTCAACAAAAGAATTTGTTAACATCAAACTTGTTTTTATGGAGGATCAAAAGATCCAGAAGATACAACCTTAAATATTCTAATAAGATCAAAATGGTACATCATCTAATCATTTAAGAAAATGTTAATGTAACATCTTTACTGAAAAGAAATACATACATCTGTATAAAATCTGTGGCTCTTAAAATAAAATGTATCTCAGAAATGGGACCAATTTTCAACCAATTAAAATCATTTTTGGCACTATATATTGATTGATGAATTGTTTAATTGGCTAAAAGTAATACAATTTGATCTATTTGCAAAAAGCCTCTAAAAGCAGTATAATAATGGTAATAACTATTGTATTTCCATCCATGCCCGTATGCTTCAGTGAGTTATTCTTTACACCGCTTTGGCAATATTTCAGCCATTAGCAGCGATCCCATATGCTTGAAAAAGGCATAAGAATCTATACCAAATCATCCCTACTTAGTGCCAAAAGACAATGTATATAAGTATAGACTTGTAGTTACTCTGATTCAACTTCTATAAAAACTTCTCAAACAGCATACTTCTAGGGTAAAGGTTCTGTAGAACATTTTCTTATGGAAATTGCAGCATGTCTTGAAAAAGTACAACAAATGATACTAATTTCAAGGCAATCTTTCTTAAACAATAAAATGAGTCCTTAAAGAAACCAAACACCTAGTTAGTTTAAGCTATGCACATGATAAAAAGGTGATAACACTACAACGGCTGCGGCAGTTTTTATATGATATTTACGACTGTGGGTAATGAGATGTTTGACCCTCTGAGGTCAATTTATTTGGCATAAATAGAATATTTTTGAAAATCTGGGGAAATAATTTTTTTTTAACTTAAAATGTGCTACTTCTCCTTTAACAATTTTCTACTAATCATTCTGTCACAGGGTAAAGTATATGCTCTCCCTTCACTCATATACTCCTGGGACATAACCTAGCTTAAACTTGACCTATGACCTATGAACCATCTAAAAATAGTCAACCAATAGCAGTGCGAGACTGCAATATCAAGAATGTAACCCGCTGTTCACTGGTTTCCGCATGCGTCCTTTTCGGTGGGTCACTGTGGAACACCTACAGCTTCTCAAAATATTTTTTTCTAACATTTACCACACCTACTTTAATTACATGTGAATAGCATTTGTTTTCATACGAGTCGCTCATGTAAAGATGTCACCATGTTGCCGCAGAGTGAAGCCAACTGGGCTGAAATTTTATTGTGATCCATCGCCATGAAGCTGTTTGATCGGCTGGATCATAGGTCACAGCAGGTAAGTTTTAGTGGGGTTACATTCCAGGGGTATATGAGTGGAGCTAGAGTGTTCTACCCTGGGACAGGATATCTACTAATATGTGACTCAGCTTACACAGTGCCTTCAGTCTGATATGCAAGTTGTGAGATGAGGACTGCTTGACATATAGAATCAACCAGGAGACGGAATTACAAACCTGCTACAGGTTAACACATCAAGGTCTCCTGCATGAAGAATTGCATTGTTCAAGTAGAAATTGCATTACAACAATTGCAAACCATCAATAAAAAATCAAGGCAGTGTCTGATTTGACAAAAAGAACATAGATGGCACATGTAAGATTTGACTACGCTATTGCAATCGATATTCTCAGGTTGCACAAGATCAATATAAAACACATTAAAATATTCCTGCATTTGAATGTCTAGGCCAAGACAAAAATCGTTCTATTTTTATTTTTAAAGTGAAAATGCGTTGTTATTTTGCTGCTACTGCCCTCAAAATAAACCCGAACTTATGATATATCTTCCTTAATTGTACTACATCCTTTAGAGTTCAAAAGTTGACAAGAAAAGCATTATTTATGGTAAAAAATATCTCTATACTCAGAAACACCATGATTGCATATTCACAACATGTAAGATCTTATCCAGAAATAATTTTCCCTTTTGTTAAAAACTTCTCAACATCTTTCAAAATCACTTGACTCAAAATATTTTACCCTTAACGTTTCCTGATAACTTCAAAGAGAGGGATACATTGGCTCTCTGTCAACCATCTTTCTTTTTTGCATAGGATGAAAGAAAACTTGCTGTAGTTTAACTATTCTGTACAACCTAATAAAGATGAAATACAAATATTGATAATGATGGTTATTTTTATGTAAAGTGGACAGCAACTAGGAACTGACTAGATGGAGTCCACATACTCCAACAGTACATTATACAACTTATGGATCTAGTAGCACATTTTTAAGAAGTATTAATTCAATAATAATTTCATACAAAAACTAATGTAAACTTTGGCTGCATTCAAGAGTAAAATGGCACTATGCTTGGAAGTTATTTATGGGTATATTCATCTTTCAAAAATTTTCTTCATTTTCTATACTGGACAGGAAGGCTGACTCACAAATATGGGGACGTAAATGTTAGTTTTAAAATGTTTACTGTTAAACATGTAATTTCTCTGACAAGAAAACACTTTTCATTGCAATATTAAAAAACAAAAACAACAAAATTCTTACTAATAAAACATCCATAGTTGATAACTTGACTTAAAGGTTCAATGGAACTACACATCTGTATACCATCTTTAACAAAACTAAAACTAAAATGAGGTTAACGTTAATTAAAATTATGGTCTTCATTCATAATTCCTGAAAGTTTTAAAAACCTATAATTCAAATAAAATGCATGATAATTTATTAACAAATACCTGAAATAATTATAACGATAAACTTCAATGTGATGTATGGTAACTCACTTACATATTCCTGAAAAAAAACCTCAACTTTGGAAACTCAATAATGCATGATAACTAAAAGTTTCAATATAAAACATAGATATAAAGAGCATACAAACCGAGGTTGGGTAAATTTTCGGAACCAAATATACTGAACACCAAAAGAAATGTGAAGCAAGGGTAAAGGAAACATAATGCATTTTGTTTACTGAATAATTCCGCCCTTGATTCTGGTCAGGGCAATTTTGAAATGATTAACCAAATCACAATTAAACCAACCAATTAAACAAACACTTTCCCTTGTAAATTGGAAGAAGATATAAAGATTTGGCGTTTCTTTTGGTCTTCACTATATTTTCAAGCACCTAATAGTCGATATCAATAACAGTTAAAATTCCATTCTTTACATAATATCTTACAAAATATCATATGAGATTTATTTTCAACCACAAAATATTTATAAACCACAGTCAAATTCTAAAGGAGCTATTAAAAAGGAAAATTAAAAATGAAACAGTAACTACATCTTATTCAATTAAAAGTGATCAAAAATGGTGACTGATCCTCGGTCAGTGTCCCCTAAATTATCTAAAACAAAATGGTCAATTGCGTAGGGTTGACATTTGATCAAATCATGGTCTTCATGAACTATTCCTAAAAACACAATGACCTGATGCATCAATATGATGCATGATGACTAAAACATTCAATACAAAACAGATCTATACATCATGTAAAACAATCTCTACAGTTGACATGAAATTGTCAATAATCAGTTATAGATACTTGACAATGTTTAGTACATGTACACAGAAATAATGGAACCAAATTTGTTCTATCATATCAATATGTTTGGTGTTTTATTTTGTCATGCCACACCGTTAATCTTTAGACTTGGTTATTCCAAAAGTTTTGTTTACTCTTAAACCAAGTTGACAAAATCAGTGAACATATCTTGCAAATTACCTCATAAATCTGAAATGTATTTCTTTAACATGACTGAAAGAAATTATCAAGTTTGTAGTGTATCAATCAGATATTTTGTTAGTTTCACCACGGAAATCTGTGGTGAATTTGCTTGAAGAACTTTTCATTATGAGGATGAAAGAACTGGTCAAGTTTGTTGAGTACTTCATCAGATATATTGGGGTGTTTGCGACCCTTTCCTCTAGCGAGGCATCTCTCCTGCCCCTCCTCCGTGAGGGTGCAGAACACGCCTCGAGAGTTGTTGAACAGGAACCGGTCTCGCGTGATCTTGTGCTCCACACCCAGGAAGTGCTCCACCTTGTGTATCTCAGACCAGGGTGCCACTCGCAGCTTGTCGCCATCTACGATGTGAATCTGATCCAGAGGGAAGAAGCTTAACCATCGGGACAGGTGGCGATGATAGATTGAGCGTTTGATTGCCACATAGGACTTGTTGATTTCGCCCGTGTCAGGATCAGTGGCCAGCTCCTCGAAGGACTGCATGGGTTTGTGTCTCTTGATCTTGTTGTCTAAGATCTGGGCATAGTCAGATACAGTTCTTTCCACGGGATTACGCACAATCAGCAAGAGTCGGATGGTGCTGTTCATGTTGTACACTCTCTCAGGGACCACGTTCTCTGTGAAGTAGGCAGGAGATTTCTCTATGGTGATCTGGTCCTTGAAGGAGTAAGGCATCTGGTGTCTGTACCAGTCTAAGCCCAGTTCATAGTTGTTGTCCCGGTCGAAGAAGTGGATCTCAAGGCTAGCCCCCTGTATGTCTGGGTGGAGACGGATGAACTGCAGCAAAGCACGGGTACCTGCTTTACGAGCACCAATGATGAGACACTGAGGTAGCCGCCGCTTCTGGTGGTGAAAGTGCATGCGATCACTTAGGTGGAAGGAGGACTTGTTGTTTCCCTTGAAGTTGAAGAAGCAGAGAGTCGCAGACTGGATGAAACTTGAGTTGACGCATGAGTAGACGATGAAGATGAGGGAGAGGATGGAGATGAGTACGATGGCAGCCAGCTTGTAGCGGGACAGCTTGGGACACCACTGGCAGTGGCAGCCGTGCTGCAGGTGCTTCTCTGTGTTGGGCACCAGACTGTAGCGGATTGACGATTTCCAACTCATCTTGACTATGTATCTGCAAAACATGGGAGATCAATCAGATTTGGATTGATAGGGTTAATACATTCTGAAAGAGATTATTGATAAGGGAAGGAAATAAGTATGTGTAAGTGATGTGAATCAAATAAGTTATGAAAACTATTTCAAATATTCTATCATTTTTACACATTTTTATAACTCTTATCTTTGGTCTTTCTGTTATTCACTGTCATCATCAGATTTACCCACTTGATACTTTGTTATCTCATGATTTGCAATCAGTCTTGTATTCATCTTGAAAACTTTCTTAATCAATTACTTGATTGTGATTGTTACAAACACTGATTCATGCAATGATGATTTTATTTCTCTTCATTGCAAATCGACATCTTTATTATTTCCCTTGCACTGTTAGTGGTGGAGGGTGCAAACGTTTTGAAGTTTCATAAAATCTACTGTTAACCCCATGTTATTCTCTGTTTGAAGAAAAACACAGATAGATATTGCGATATCCCATCACAAAGCATCAGTTTTATAATTACTAGTATCAGAAAGCATTCAATTCTATAAGTTATTAAGCATCAAGGAAGCTTTACAAATTCAGAATTTTGTCATAGTTGGACTGCAACAAAAAAATTAATTTTGTGATAGATAAGTGTTTCAATCTATTTCATGATATGATATATGATACAGAACTCTATATTAAATCTGAAATGCTATCTTATGAAACCAAACACCTTTAGTTAAAATAATCATAGTGGTTTGAACCTTTAAGTAATTAATTATAACTACTGCAGAGAATATATCTCTCATATTACGAACTCTACAAGAAACTGAATTCTTAATTCAAAGGGAATTTTAAAAAGTCAATCAAAGCTAATTACAGAGATAATTAAATCTAAACATTTTTAAAAATTCACTAACATGCTTGGTGACAAATGACAGTAATTAAGAGGGGCCTGATGTTGAATGTTTTCTCTTATTTTGTTATTTTAATCTACCCAATTTTTCTGTAGGCTTATTATTGAGATTTTCTGGATACCAATTTCTTTGTTGTGAAATTCACGTTGTTTCATACTAAATATAAGATTATGGAGTAGGTGTTGTGAATTTCCCAATTAAGAAGTTGTTTCTTTAATGGGCATTTTGAAGCTAGATTGATGAAGAAGTTCAACGAAAAGTCAACTTCTTTATTGCACAAATTGTGACGTTTCGATGTAGATATTAAGCTTCACTTGCTTGCTAACGTCGCATTTTGTGCAATAAAGAAGTTGACTATCCATAAAAACTTGTTATCCCGAAAATCTATATATATTCATGTACATATTGTGATATGTTGTTTATACCATGAAAAGTATTGTTGACCTTAGAATTGTTAAGATTCCCTAAGATCAAGGTAAAGTCAAAAGTTAGATACTTCACTTTCAGCACACTCTCGACAATTATGCTTGATTTTTTAGCAAATTACAAGAGAATACTTAACTTCCTTCAATGTGATAAATTTTTGGAAAATGAAGAAACTGAAAACAGGGTATTGTGACATGTAACTTTAAAAGTGTGTCATTCTAAGATGAGATACTGCAGTGATGTATTCATACAGCAATATCAAATTTTGTAAAACTGCTGTGTGTATAAGAGAACAAAATGGTGTGGTTGTAACACCGAAATGATAGTACTAGCAGATATTTCCCTTTCAGCACACTCTCAGCAATTATGCTTGATTTGTAAGCAAGTAATAAGAGAATACTAAACTTCCTTCCATGTGATAAATGTTTTATCGAACACATGGATGATTTGCTATGAAATATACTTTGGCTCATATCATACCTAATCATTTCCTCATTTTATGGAAATATATCTTACCATGACTCATTACTTCTCCATTTCTTAGAGTCAAGCACTAACATGAGATGGGTCATGTAGTTTGAGAGAGCGAACGATTCTTGTACAGCGGACATATTGACCATGTAATAACCATAGGCTGGGTAGCTGATAACAATGTGCCTATATAAAACGTAGTTTGTCGCAGCTTCGCTCAATTTGTCTCTCAATTCTAATAGCATGGAGATCAAGGTTTATTGACCCACAGACGGGACTCATCGGTAAGGAATGAAGAGTGTATAAATGAATGAATGCTGAACAGCAAATATTGGACATAAGCTGATCTGTTGTCAAGGAAACCACTTAATGACAGCTGGTTTTTAATGGATAATTGATTCTAGTGGGGTAGAGAGGTTTTTTCTTTACAAGATATCAATAATGAAAGTATGAGATCTTACAGAGAACTTAGAGATCTTTTATTGCCCTCCTGATCCATTTTTACCAAGACCTTTTTTTTTACTTTCAAGGCAGTTTGCGAAACCAAGTTAGGTTAGAAAATTTGATTACCTGTGTAACATACTTTATGGGATAATGTGTAAGGGGAGGTATGAGTTAAAAAAGACTTTTGGTTTAATGTATACGAAAGGTTCCAGGTAAGCATATCGAAAAAGAATTTTTAAAAACAGAGAAAAATTAAAATTAAGAAACATTATTTTGTAGATTATGGTAAATAACAAGAACTATTGGTAGCATTTATTTCTCCAAAATCTTAAATTCATGTCATCACTGAGATACTCAGAAACAAGATTCTGAGAAACAAGACACAACATGTGTGCCCCAGTGGTGGTAGAAACCTGTTTTGTTTGTAAATGTAGAATGTAATAAAGTGTTCATGTAATCTAAGAGTATAAGGTCTCCATGCTCATGATGCGAGTGATGCCCGGTTCTCGTCAACAAGGATATTGCTTCTTCGTCATTCCTTCTTAATGATGATGTCCATCTCCCTTCTTCTCTGGATTTCAGTGATTTAAGGGCATTTCCTTTCAGCTCAAATTCTCAAAGCACATGGTGTCACCTGGTGAAAATTCAGCAGACTCCCTGAAAAGTATACAATCAGCTTGGTTCCATTAATTAGCTTGAGTTTCTTTCAGATAATGGAAATCTTCCGCAGATGAGCAATTCAGATCTAACACGGCCATGTTGGGGATTGTTTAAACTTAAAAGAAACAAATGAAATTCATAATTGATACACAATCTTTGATTTTTCTTCATTTACATTTGAAATGATGTCAGCATTTGTGTTTTACTTAAATAACACGAGAAGCATTTAACACAAATAACACAAACAATAGGATATTTGAATGAGTTTTATTGTTTATTATGATAATGATGTAGACTGGCAGAAGCCTACCAGTCAGGTTACTCAAGTCCTGACCCATTGCATTATGTCCCTACATAACACATAAGTAAGTAAGTATGTACAGTAAACATGCAGCACCCAGCTCTCTGACAGACTAGGAGATGGTTGCTGTGCCAGATGCTGGCTTCAGTAGAAACATACACACATACACACATACATGGAGCAATGAATCTTGTTCAGGGCACAGGCATTCAGTATTTAGAATTGTCACTTAATTTTCTTATAACAAGTTAACTCAAAACATCACTTTAAAGTGACATGACCGGCTAATTGATTCAATGTTTAGGAATATCATTAAGTTTTTTATATTTCCGTTACTCAATAGTTAACCTTTATGTGACATGACTAGCTTATTGATTCATGTTTAGAAGGACCATTTTATCTTAAAATTAAGTATGCTTTACTCCATGGTACACCTTGATGTGACATGATTGTCTAATTGATACAATGTTTAGAAATATAATTTAATCTTTCACCTTGATGTGGTACGATTGTCTCAGAAATTCAATTTCTTTGAGAGGCATTTTAGAAGCTGGCATGATGAAGATTAAGTTGTATTAAACAAGGTGACTTTAAGAAGAATGAAGGAATAAGTTATTGTTTATTGCCGCTTGAGCAATACTTCAGCTATTAGCGGTGTGTGAATTGACGAACTATTTCTCATTCATTATTTAAATGCTTTGGATTATCACCTTACTATCTTACAAAACATAAATAGATCTTAAATTGGGACATAGGTATAAAGGTGATCGTTAGTCACCATGGTAACCCTAGCATAACGATAAAGAATATACTGTAAAATCATAATATTTCGCGGGGGTTTAATTTTCGCGCTTTTCGCGCAAAGACATAATGTGCGAATAATAAAACATCGCGAATTATTATGGTTATAATTTGGTTGTCACATTTTATTACTCACAGTAATGTTTGGTTTGTTCATTAATGACGAGTCACTAATTAGAGCTCTCACAAGCGTGTACGCCGATATGCACGTTGTTTGTTGTGCAAACACAATCATCACAATAATCCGGCCTGGCGGAATCCAGTCTTGATCGCCAATATGCGTGTCCAGATGTTTTGATTCGTAACGCTTGAGCTTCGATTCGGTGCGTATTTGCGGTACAGGACCCTCGGTTCAAATATGTTTTCGGTTCGGTATGAAATTTCTTTGAACGAGATCTCGAGGATTCACATCATTCAAACACTATTGTTGGGAGTTAAAGATCAAACTATATCGTTCCGAATGTTTACTTACGGGAAAACTTGGCGACAGGTATCGTTACCACTTCAAAACTTGAAGACGTTTAATGACAATAAATAAATAAAATTTTAATCATTGACTTTTTGAATAAATATTATTGTTTTCATTGTTAATTACTACTAGTTTCAGTGTAATCTTTGCTGCACGTTGCATGTAGTTTTGCTCACCAAATAATTGCTATTGCTTGGTCGATATGCGCGAAAATTAAACCCCGCGAATCAGTCATTTTTTATGTTTGCGCGAAAATAACACCCCTCGAAAATAAATGATTTTACAGTAGCTTAAGATAAACAGTAAAAGTAAAAGTAGCTTTGTGAAAACAGGCCAAGATATTTAGGCCATTGTTTCATTACAGAAGGAATATCATTTGACACATGATTGACTCAGTAGTTCATCTTGATTAAACATATCATTGAACATTACTTATATAAGCCTAAAACAAACCTAAGCCTTCTCTCACAGTACTGACTCATGTTATAAATAAGTTATATTCAACCTGACTTATTCATAGGTTAAAAAGGGCATTCATTAGAGGCTAGATGAGCTAATGAATTTTTAAAGAGGTACTTTATCATTTTTGTATGAAATAGCTTAAGAAATAACCAGTTGACTTTTAAATCCTTGCCTTAATCCATCTCCAGTACTGTGGTACTCCAAGGTGACTATTTCTCTCCCAGGCTCATACATTAGCTCTCTCAATACCTTTACAATCCACTGCTCAAATTCAAACTGTACAAGTGACTCATAGATTTGAGATTCAATGAAATAAATAAATACTAACTTCCTTAATCATCCACGATTGTCAAAATCAAAATGCTGGATCGAATAAAGAGTTTGGTGGGAAAAAAATGATCAAATGATAAAAGATTCCTTTAAATCTGCTGAAAGATTACAACTTACTTGTCTTTCAAACCACTCTCTCTATCAATCTTATTTATTCTATTCAACCTCAAAAATGTTAAGTCATGGTGGTTAATGCTAATAAAACGTGTTTGCTGAAAGCGATCACTATTTTATAACCAACCACTGATGATGAGTAATATTACCAACTTGGGTGGGTTTGTATTTTTATATACTTATATATAAAAATATATACGTCCCCCTCTAACACTTGAGCACAGAGAGGGCCCTCAGTGTCGACCCCATCGATGACACAAGTTTATTCCTCCAGTTTACTCTCTACACCATAAAGAAAGATGTCTCTTCACTCTATAGAGGTGCCTGCTCTGAATAGAGCCCACTTCAACTCCTTTTCAGTTTGAAACTTTTTAAGGACCTTTAACACAACAGTGTACTAAATAAATATTGTCAGATATCAAAATCAATTTAACCTTTTCCAAAGTGATATAACAAACCTTTCTTCGCATCAATGTGCGACAGAGAATATGCGGAGAGTCAATCAAATTGCCTATCACCTCAATTGAATCATATTTAACAAATGTACTGTATGGCCCCATATTTAATATTGAAAAGTTTCAGGTTCCTAAATAAATAGGTTCCCTCGTAAGAAGAAGGGTCTATAAATTATATTATAGCACGTAGTGAACTCAGAGAGTTTATTCTGAAGCGATTGTGGGCAGGCTTGATTAGGCAGGTGTCAATTCAGTCATTGTGGAGTCCACACACAGAGGCGACCCTGGTATTGTCACGTCCATCAGTATTGTCAGCAGTGACGTTAAATTAAGGAACTATAATATACGGTCTCTCGATCAGAAAATATGAATTTAACCTCCCAAGCTTAACCGGCTTTTAGACTTTGATTATATATGATAGGGCTCTTATGGCAAGAGTTCAATGGGATATTCATATGGCTCTGTGCACATCAACTCAAGCAGCAAGATAATGGATTTATATTGGTCAAAGGAGAGGTTTATCATAAAAAAAAGTCTTGCTTTCCGATAGCTTACCTGAGTATGTTAGATTTTGGGGATCATTTTGCTTATAGGTTTATTAATGATCACATCAGAGCTTATTGTGATTAACTTTTAGACATTACTTAACTTATGTTGCAATTCATTTTTTTTTTTAATATTTACACTAATGAAATTGAATAATATTTAAAGATTATTTATCCAGGAATTACTATATCAAAGGAGCTGTAGTACGTTTTCTTAGGGAAATAAAGTGATCTCTTGAAAAGGAAAATAAGTGTTACAAATCAGCAATCAATCTTTTATAATCAATACAGGCATTCTCCAAATGAACTTACCAAATTTGATGAGCCTGTACTAATTCATTTCCCTAAACCAAATGTATAAAAGGTCCTCACACTAAAATGGCCACCATTCATTTTCCACTTGATAAGAGTAAATTCATGTATTATTGTTAAGATTGAGTAAAAAAAATTTGACCATTTGAAAATACTAAAATTTACATAAACTTATGTTTATTGGGGACAATTTGAAGAAATAAAATTTGGAAAAAATGTGCTACAGTGGCTTTTAGAGTTGTTTTATATAAAAATGAGGAAAATGAACATCCAGAACACAGATTCCCATAACAGTTGCTCTAAACATAATATGCAGTCGAAGCTACCTCAAGTAGGACAAATGGTTTTTGTTTTATAAATAAAGATTAACTTGTAAAGATTTCACTATGTCATGAATACACTTTGTACAATGGTTTATTATGAAAATGAATGATGATTGATGTTGACTAGAAGTTAATTTGAATAATAAATACAATTTTGAATCCATCAATTAATGCATATCCCTAGTTCACACATCTGTACCAATGTTAAATGAATAGAACAAAATATATGTTAACGGAATCCTTTAAAACAGGAAACCATATCTAAATTGCACCACAATATAAGAACAAAGTTATTGATCAAACATACAACCTGAGAAGTAACCCTTGCAAAGCCATGTTGATTGAAAAAGACGCAAAACAATACTTTTAAAACTTTGTAAGAGCTACATGCTTGGTTTTGTGTCAAGAGGTAGAACTTCAAATTTCTTCAGAATATCTCAATTTCAACCACTGGAAAGATTGCTTTATGTGAAATAACATTTTGTAAAAAATGTCAACAGATATACAACTCTACAGGATGTAAACTTTAACAATATCATACTTCCTCTTAAACAACACTTTAACTAAGCTTAATTGATATACTTATTTTAACCAGGATGTTAATTAATTTTTTCGTATCAGACCCATTAAGTGGAAAGCTCAAGAGTTCAAGTACGCTGTCGACAAGAATAGAATACTATCACTTGAATACCAAGATCGACTACAGATGGAGCAACCACCAATTAGTCCACAGTTCCAGAATAAATGTCCACATTCTCACATACAAGCCAAATAACACAAAACGCAATCTGATAATACACAAGCTGGCTAACTCCAATTAAACCGTCTGTTTAACATACGATAAAGTCGTTCATTGTGTGGTCGAAAAAATTTGTTCATTTTCTTAATCACAGTTGGTTCTATATCTGGATGTTTGCGCCCCTTGCTAGCACCCAGACACTTTTCTGACGTCTTATTCAGCTTCATGCAGTAGAAGCCACGAGTCTGATTAAAGTACAATGTATCATATGTAATCCGGTTCTCAATGCCAAGAAAGTCCTCGACTTTGGATATTTCGGACACAGGTTCAACTATGAGGTTGTCCCCATCCACAATGTGAATCTGGTCCCTTGGGAAGGAGTTGAACCATGCTGTGAAGAACTGGTGATATATACTGATTTGTACCGCCCTGAAGTGGACATTGATCTCTCCAGTGAACGGGTCCAGCACAAGCTTCTCAAAATCTTCATGAGTCTCATTTCTTGCCAATTTATTGTAATATATTTGGGTATAATCCGACACCACTCTTGTTGTAGGATTTCGTAAAATCAACACAAGTTTCATTGAGCTATTCAACTTTTTAATTCTTTCCGGGACTTTTGAATCTATGAAATATCTAGGTGTTTTCTCTACTGTGAATTGATTGTTATATGTCAAGGGCATCTTACTGAGGTACCACTTCAACCCTTGAGCGTAGTTTTCATTAGCGTCAAAGAAGTGCACTTCATCCTGCGCGATCTCCACATCAGGATGTAGATCCAGAAACTCCAATAAAGCACGGGTACCACATTTCCTCACTCCAATGATAATACACTGTGGTAGTCTCTGCACTTTCCCTCCCAGGTGCAGTTTCTCCGCCAGCCGCGCCCGCTGTTCAAGGAGTTTGCGGAAGCCACTGCCGGTGATGATGTTGTCAAGGGGGTGTGTGTTGATGTTGAGGGACTCCCAAATGGTGGAGTTGCAGTAGAAGACCACGTAGAAGAAGAGGGTTAACGGGATGCCCACCAACCAGAACCGTCGCACACGCCTCATCGTGTGGCTCTCGTTCGCTTTCTCGATGAACACATCTTTTGTCACTTTCACAGTGCCACCGACTCCCTCTGCGTTGACGCAGAAATTAGTCCCCACAGAAGACATTTAGACAACTCATCTGAAAAACAAAGACCAAATTTAAGTTCACATGAAAAAATTATCTCTCTATTATTATGCAGACTCATTAAGTTTTATCAGTTATACACATGTTGCATAAAAAATATTTCTCAAAGATTACAGCGTCTAGTTTTATTTTACCTAAAACCATTTCACATGAATAACTGATATCATTCAAATTTACAGTAATGTCATGAAAAGTCGTTTCAGTGACAAAAACAAGAAGCTTCAGAAAATAATTCTGAAAACTTGGATTTTGTCTTTGAAGATAGATACAAGGTACAAAAATCAATACTACACCTTAAAACATACAAGTTTACTGCTCTTTTTAGCAGAAGGTGGGTTCACTCAAAGTCAAACAAATCTCGCAATTTCTTATCCATTATTTTCCAATGAAGTCGGATCTGGTTTCTCCAACTTAGTGTTCTGCTAAGATATCCGATACAGAAAATCACAGACATAAAGCAAAGATTGTAGAATAAATGTTTTCCTATATGCCCCATGTGAAAATGAATCTATCCTGCAACTGGAAAGACAACTGCAACAACATGGTACCATCTGCTTCAGTACCCATCTCCTTCTCTCTCTTCCTATATCCAGATTCAAAAAACTTTTAAAAAATGTTAAGGTAAACAAGAGAAGGTTAGACTAAGGTCAGAATCGTCAGACGCGTCTCCACCTCTCCTGTGAAAACGGAAGCTGATTCTGTTTCTTCCATTTTCTCCGTTCCACCTTGACTTCACGATACCACAATTCCAACACGCTCTGCTATAGAACACAGTCATCCAATACCCATCACTCCCATGCTGCTTGCAAAACATCCCCAACAGCCTTTTTCTTTCCTCAAAAATGTGAGACAAATCAAACTGCTAGAGGTTTTTTCCTCTCCATTAACATTCAATTGAAATTCCGCTCTTTGCGGCAGACTTGAGTGCCGATCTCAGGTTATCAACAAACAAGAAAAGGCAATATCAGCTCATTCTGGTGATGAACTTTCCACACGGCTTTCACTATCAGTTCCAGACAAAAAAATGCACTTCCACAGTTATCTCCCTTTGTTGTGTTTTTATTTTCTTTAAATATGAATGCAACTTAAGAATTCCTTTTTTAAGTTTATTAAGAACTTGCCGTCCTTAAAGATAATCCTAAGTAATGACAATTAACACTGGTAATAACATAAATAATACTGATTTAACAGTGCAGAAACAGACAGATCAAAGTTACCATAGAATATTATAATCTGTAATCTTAACCAGTTAATTGCATTACAAGCTGCTCATAGGAAGCAATCAACAACTAATAATTCCCTTGGTAAAGTCAAGAAATAGAGTTATGTGTTGGCCTTCAGTGATTCGATTCAATTTAAACAATGGAAAACATATTTTGCATAAACTTTAATCACCAAGAAATAATGCATTCACTGATAAAAAAAATTCTTGAAAACTACCTCCATAGCTGGAAAATTGAAAGACATATCACATTAGGTGTTTCTAGCATTTTTCTAATCTGATGGCGTATACAAAAAACACTTAAATACATACCAAAATGTCCTTGACAAACTCCAAAGTTAAAAGCCTTGAGTCCCCAATAACCACCCTGTCCACATAGAAAACACAATACGGTGTACGTTCCAGAAACATGAAAAAACTTCATTGTCAAACTTCCAACCTATTCATTCGTGGCAATTTTTTCTAGGTTTTTTTTCAAAACTATGTTCCTGTTGTTTCAAAAGTCTTTTTTCTCGATCTCATAAACCATCCTTTCTCTAAGGACAACATCTCTGTTTTGTTTGCCGTACACTTTCTTCCTCTCTTCTGTCCCCTGGTGTACCTGCTGTTTGTTCCACCAGACATGATCAGAATGATAAGAGGTGTAACAAAGGCCGATACTCTCCCCCTAGCCCCACAGTCCACTCAGGTTAATACCCATCTGACCCCCTTGACCGGCGTCCTTTGATGGGTAACTACAGTAATTAGCATGCACACGGCACTTCTATAATGATAGGTAATAGCATTTTGTGTTCTTGTTTGCCAGCGCTTAACACAAAAGTGACACAGCCGGCCTATTGAAGTTAAGAAATCTTCATGTTTTGAGGCTGCTTGTTGCAAGATTTTCAATTATTCAGGGGAATGTGCAAGTCAATCTTGCATCATGAACTTCTTTTATGTGACTTTGACAGATGTCATGAGTCCGACTGTGCTGTGGTAGTAACACTTTGTGAAGCAAATCTTGTAAATCTATAAACTTTAGTCATCACACACCCGTTTTGTTGTTCCATTATTCCATTACCTTGGACACCAAATTAACAGATTTACATCAAGACAATCAGAACAAGGTAACCTTGTCATGCATCGAATAAAACATAATTCAACAAAAGACTCTTTTTCACAGATTTAAACAAACCAGTGACAAAACACATAGCCTACATACACACTACAAGGAAAATATTGAACCTGATACCAATCTCACCAGCACAATTCAATAAAGCTTGACACGCAACCGTTAGCATTTGATAATATCATCTCAAAGCACACACCACAGCTGATGCCAGAGAGAAACCGAGCCATGTAAACCCACTGGCACAAAGTAAACCAATCTCTATAAACCATCCTCTGTCTCTTTCTGGTTGAGTGACCAAAACAGTTGATATCTTTGTTCTCCCCGCTGTCAATAAATCAGCTGAGTAAGCTGTCACTTTCATCATGTCACACCCCGGCCCCAGATTAAGACCTTGCTGTACACCTTATATAGATACTGATCTCTTTGACTGTCAATACTACCAAGTCGATGCACTATTAACGCTTGTCATTACAGCCATAGCATGCATCTGGACCCCTCTCCTCTTCACACACACAATGAGATTATCAATGGAATTATCACTGGTCCATTAGTGGCTTTGTAATTGTTTGATGTTTTAAAATCCTGGCAGATGTTTGCGTGCATGAATGGATGAATAAATGAATGAATAGATGAATGAATGAAAAAAATGTCATACAGAATGTCATAAAATCAATGTATGAAACACAATTTGAAAATGACAATTACATGATAAATATAATATTGTTGACAAACAAAAAAGTTCTTGCTATAGATAATGCGAAAATGAAATGAACCATTGAAACTACCTTGCGCGAAGAAGCAAGCTTGCCCACCAGGTCACTTGTTCAGTAAGTCCGATAACCCTTACTGACGGTCTCTCTGTCTGTCTGTTCCTGACACCAATGTGATCACAAGAGTTAGTTCACGTCAGGTGAAGGAACCCACCGCTCTATTGAAAGCAATATATTGACTGTCGACTAAACCAATCACTCCTAATCGTGACACCGACAAAGCAAAGACTAACAACCAAATTACATGACTTTTTGCGTCTCGTGTCACAAGTTTGCAAATAAGCACCCATTCATGACAACAGCTATTTTAACACTATTGCCGAGGAAAAAATTATTTGCCCTAGACTAATGTTGTGAGTTGTCGAGAGGTGGACAGACCTGCATGCTACACACACAGGGTGAACAAACATGCAGGGGGGGAGGGGAGAGAGAGAGAGAAGGAGGGAGGGGTTAGACAGAGAGAACTGTGAGTGCAAGAGGGCAAGAAGAGGGAAATCAAGAAGGAAAAGGAGAGGGGGAAAAGGAGAGGGGGAATGGGGAGAGAGAATGTTAACAGAAGAGGCTTGAATGAAGACACACAAAGTAGAGCAAGGACCTCCTCATTGATTGCCTTGTTTGTCCCTCAGTGGAGTCATCCCCTCTGAGATAATCCGACATATATTGTCCCGAGATGAGTAGCTCCCACAAACAGTCCAAACACTTGCAAATTATGATTCACATCAGGACAAAAGAGAATCAAGAGATTGCGTGTATTTGGATCGTCCTGCCAAAGTCGGATCTATTTTTATTAAGTTAAGGGTGACCTGTTTTGTCTGGTGTCATCTGATTACAGATATGACAATTACACTGAACTTAAGTACCCCAGGTTTGGGTAAGTCTGAAGAAAGATTATGCTTAAAATACTGAATTGAAGACACATCATAATTCTATAAATTGATTGATTAATGTAAATTACTATATACGACAATATTTAACGTTAACTTCCCGAGAGTGCATAATCAAAATTAGACTCTGCACAGCTTTTTGATCAATATATTCAACAAAAATGTATTATTTCAGAAAACAACGCGACAATGAATATGTAGTTTATAAATGTAATTCTGCGATGAATTTATAAAACGCTAGGTTATTGATTTTGCCAATAACTGACATAAAAATTGATTAGGAAACAAAAGTCTAATTTTAAAATAGTTTCCGATTAGGATGCAAATTTCATACAGTTCAAAAGGGACCATCTGTCACATTGATGGATGATTAATTAATCATGAAGTCATAAAGTTGAGAGAACATTGAATGGAGATAAAGTCACCCAATCCCCTTGTATTTGGTCGAGTCCAGCAGTCAACTTGCATGCTCCGGACAATGAAGAGTTACTCTTATCAAATGTATAGATTACACACTGAGTGAATGATTTATGAATATTTGCATCGGTTCCATGACATGATTTCATAATGGATCCTTGAATAGATAACTAATATTGACTTTAACATCTGGTCTGATCTAAAAGGGACAGACAAACTCATGGCTTTTTCAAAACAAAACTATTTTGATTGGCAAAATACCCTTAACAGAATGAATCCTCAATTCCAATGATTTTGAATTTATGATAGAAGCAAAAAGAGATTATTGATAACCATTCAGCATAATACTATCAAAAGAATAGCAATCAAACAGGATAATGCAAAATATCTAAAAACAAAAGACTGAAAAGAGATAATGAATTAGATGAAACGAGTCATAGGCTGACATTACGGTATAAAAGGATGCATACATAATAACAAAGGACTTAGCGGACATCCCTGTAGCAACCCATCGAAGGCATCAGCACGAACTAATGTCATCAAACAGGGAAATCCTGATGGCTTCAGCTTAATGTTCTCTGTATGGACTATTGAGGGGTTTAACAGTAATCTGGATGAAACTACACCCATAGGGAATTTAACAGAAACTTTTATAATAATGTCTCTGAATTTCCTGTCTAGATAGTTGACTGTTATCTGCTACTGCTACTATTAGCCTAAGGACACCTCTATAAACTTGCACAGTAAACAGTAGTATAGTACTAATTTCTTGTCCTTTACCCTTTACAAATAGAGCTTTGAATTAAAGGAAAAGCTTTTCTGAAGTTTGTGACAAATCCCAAATGATTTCTAATTATCATGTTGTGAAACCTGTAAACCTCCAACCACAACTGTTTTGGTCCCCAGTGACTGAATAATTTATCTGTTAATCATTTATTTCATAGTAAAATAATGGTTGTAACAGACAAAAAAGATTTATGTTCAACTTCTCAGGCTTTTAAAAATGTAAAGAATGACATGATGTATATCTAGAAGTTTGACTCAAAATATAAGGGATGACAACTGAAAATAGACTTCAAACCTCAAACTAACAAATCTTGCTATATTTCCATATGCTTGAATCAAACACATAAGATGTCTTTACCTAAATATTCTTGCAAGATTTTTACTTTCATAAAGAACAAACTAATCAAACAAGGACATAAGAACATTTAAGAAAATAGAACTTTAAAGTCAAACTTACTTCAACTGCAGAAATCTTGCCAGAAGCAGACATAAGTTTGCACCGACTGTAGCACAAATGGGTTAACAATGGATTACAGCTTGTTCTATCTCATTGTATGTTCCTGTTTATCCCGCTACAGCAATAGAGCCTTTTAACATTAACCTCTCCTCCACAATATCCTGGCCCACGCGTAGAAGATTAACAGCACCAGAGAAGAGCTCTTATCACTAAAACCTGTAATCTTGTGAAATCCTATATCATAATAGGCACAACAATTTTAAGTTGATATCTCTACCAACTCATTATTTCATGCACGTTTGGTTCAACCATTAACCATTGAAAAGGTGTCTATGCACTGACTTGAGCTAAATTGATAATTAATGCAGGATTATGGAAAAATGGTAGAGTTCAGAGAAGACATAAAGATAATGGATTTTGAAGATTTTTTTCTGTGTACAAAGCACAAAGAGTTTAGTGTGGAGACAGGTAGGGACGCAGCACATTTCATTATTGGATTCCTATAGGAAGATTCATATTAGTGGGCTAGGTGTGTTATTGCATGAATAATTAATGAGGTAAATTGTGCCATGTTTATGCAGCGGAATAGCAGTATACCACATGGTCTGCATTAGTCCTGCTTCATGACTGTGTAATTAAAGGAGCCTTTCATACAGTCTAGGTCCACATTCAGCAAGTCTAGATTGACTGATTATGAAATTAAGAGCCCAAAGAAAAAAATATTATGGATGAAGGAACAGTAAATTGTTAAAAATGTTCTGAGACTACATTTTAGTCTAGGTCTGCATGTTCATGCCACTGAGGTAATTAGTATATATTATATATATATTAGACAATGTCATCATTAATGCAAATATGGGAGTGATGTATACATTTGGATAGACAATTAAACATCAACATGAAACATGATCATGAAAAAAAAATTGAAAATTTGAACAGGTATGTATGGTTACTTATAAGAAATTATTTTGTAATCACCAAGAACTGTTATTTCAAGCATCATATAACGGCTTAATAAGGCTGTGGGTTAATAACCATAGAGTTTCTCAACTTGGAAATGCATTTTAAGTATGTAGCTTATTTTTCAATGGATTGATGACAGACAACATCAACATGTATATGTTTATTTTCTTGGCACCATTTTAAACAACAATGCTTACTTTGTAAAACATTTGCAATCTTTGTTTATTTCAAACTAAATAAAGAATAAGTCCACAGAGAGGTAAGAAAGAAAACAGCTAGCAGATGAATCACTTGATAAAGCATGAAACAGATAGCAGGGGATATATCCAGCCAAGAAATAAACACACTCCTGGAAATACAAGACAATGTAATCAGCGACATAATCCATAGCTGAGGTATGTCAATATCAGTGAAATCTACAACTTTGTTATCACTGACACACAAGCTTTCATCACCAGTTGGTGTGTATTTCACATATTGACTGGCAAGAGGCAGATAACTGGTATACTCCCCACCGAAATGGACCAATGCAGCGAAGGGGATTGTCTACATCACGAACTAAAACTTGACTCTTGATGCCCTGACAACTGTAATCCTGATGCTTCTATACTCGGAGAAACTCAAACCCTGTTTATTCACTGGCCAAGCACAACAATTTTCTCTCAACAGGCAACAAATTGTTTTTACAATGAGTTAAATATCCAGGAAAAGCATAGAAATACATCAGATGCTCTACCACTTGACATTCTAAATCTACTGCCTGGATAACAAGGTTTGGAGAAATGATCAAAGAAAGATAAAACAAACAAGGGCATGCTCCTGGCAGTTTCATCAGCGCAGACAGCCTGCTGGTGGATCAAGATAGCAGAAAGAAATACCTGGTGGATCAGGAAGCATAAAGCAATACCTGGTGGATCAGGATAGCATAAAGCAATACCAGTCCTGGTGGATCAGGAAGCATAAAGCAATACCTGGTGGATCGGGATAGTATAAAGCAATACCTGGTGGATCAGGAAGCATAAAGCAATACCTGGTGGATCAGGAAGCATAAAGCAATACCTGGTGGATCAGGATAGCATAAAGTAATACCTGGTGGATCAGGATAGCATAAAGCAATACCTGGTGGATCAGGAAGCATAAAGCAATACCTGGTGGATCGGGATAGTATAAAGCAATACCTGGTAGATCAGGAAGTATAAAGCAATACCTGGTGGATCAGGAAGCATAAAGCAATACCTGGTGGATCAGGAAGCATAAAGCAATACCTGGTGGATCAGGATAGCATAAAGCAATACCTGGTGGATCAGGAAGCATAAAGCAATACCTGGTGGATCAGGAAGCATAAAGCAATACCTGGTGGATCAGGATAGCATAAAGCAATACCTGGTGGATCAGGATAGCATAAAGCAATACCTGGTGGATCGGGATAGTATAAAGCAATACCTGGTGGATCAGGAAGCATAAAGCAATACCTGGTGGATCGGGATAGTATAAAGCAATACCTGGTGGATCAGGAAGCATAAAGCAATACCTGGTGGATCAGGAAGCATAAAGCAATACCTGGTGGATCAGGATAGCATAAAGCAATACCTGGTGGATCAGGATAGCATAAAGCAATACCTGGTGGATCAGGATAGCATAAAGCAATACCTGGTGGATCAGGAAGCATAAAGCAATAGCTGGTGGATCAGGAAGCATAAAGCATTACCTGGTGGATCAGGATAGTATAAAGCATTACCTGGTGGATCAGGATAGTATAAAGCATTACCTGGTGGATCAGGAAGCATAAAGCATTACCTGGTGGATCAGGAAGCATAAAGCATTACCTGGTGGATCAGGATAGTATAAAGCATTACCTGGTGGATCAGGAAGCATAAAGCAATACCTGTGGATAAGGATAGTATAAAGCATTACCTGGTGGATCAGGAAGCATAAAGCAATACCTGGTGGATCAGGATAGTATAAAGCAATACCTGGTGGATCAGGATAGTATAAAGCATTACCTGGTGGATCAGGATAGTATAAAGCATTACCTGGTGGATCAGGAAGCATAAAGCATTACCTGGTGGATCAGGATAGCATAAAGCATTACCTGGTGGATCAGGAAGCATAAAGCAATACCTGGTGGATCAGGATAGTATAAAGCAATACCTGGTGGATCAGGAAGCATAAAGCATTACCTGGTGGATCAGGATAGTATAAAGCATTACCTGGTGGATCAGGAAGCATAAAGCAATACCTGCAACTCATGATGAGGCTATTCTCTCTCTGTACAGAGCAAGGAAGCTTCACTGACTATACTGATATTAATACTATCTTAAGTTTTTATCTCTTAACACTATAGTTTAAAGATACTGAGATTTCTTTGTCATGTGTTTAAACAGATAAAAAGGTATATTCTTAAACCATTGATATAAAGTTTTTCTAGTTGATTTCTGGACAGAATTATTGCCACATGAATTCAGTGGAATTGGATGATGATAGCAATGATGAAATATACTGCATGAAATGTTTCAACATCATACCTGTAAAATTCTTTAAAAAGAAAAATTTCAAGCAATTTCAAACTCACCATTATCTCAATACATAAGTATCCAGAAATGTTTTCTTATCACCAAACACAAGTAATCGTTGTTGTACCAGGCAGTTTTTTCCCAGCCAAACCATATAGCAAGGCAATCATAAGGAGAGAGACAGACAGAAATGGTTACACGAGATCTTTAATGTTTATCTCACGTAGGCAGGTAACAATAACCATGTGCTCCCTGCAGGGTAGGTGGGGCAAGCGCTGCACAGAGTTCCGACCTAAACTGTGAACATCATGCCATTATCAAATGCCAATTTTCAGCAAGCTGTGAGATCTCTTTTGAAAATTTGCTTTTGCGAAGATAGTGCTGATCCAATTACAAGTCTTGGCCTCGACCTATTACCTCCCCTTCCTGGCTGCCTGGCTCCTGAGCGAATTAACTCTGGTAAATTAGGCAACAACTTCCGGACCATAACATACGTGACTACAGCCCGAGTCTGTCACATCTTGGCAACTGCTTAATCGTTAGATCGGATACTTATCAGCCGGAGAACAGGCCTGCACGTTCACAATCTTCTTGCTGCTCCGGTCAATTCTAAACTAGCCCTCGGGTGGAAGATGGCACGAAAATAACCAAGAATACATCCCTCAGCTCCAGGATTAACTTTCCTAATTATTATACATGTACTCGGTCTTACTGAAGACGGAGAGAACACTTCCTCCTTCGTGCTTGAGATCTGAAAATGGGCAGTGGGTTTTCCGATTTTCATTAATTTTCATCAGAAACTCTGACAAGGTCAATACACTGTAGCAGAGTGTTCTCTCAATCATTGATGTCCCCTAACACTCAATCTTAACCTTTTTTTAAATCAATTTGTTTCAATTAGTCTTCCGGATGTCAGTACGGCAGTTAAGAAACTCATTTCAATATAAAATTGAAGGAAATCTCTAGGAAATTATTGAATATCAAAAAATCAAAATAGGTTATTTAAGGGTTTCATATCTGAAAATATTCACTGAAAATATGTTAAAGTGCAAATAAAGAAACCTATTTTCATAAGATTCCCAAAGAAATTGTCATGTAATCTGACACCAAGGGTTTAATTAATTTTAAACATGACAACAAATTGTTATTTCAGCCTTCTTCGAGTTTCATTCCTGTCAAATTACAGCAAAAGAAGCCACATCTGTGATCCTTCAAACAGGAGAGGAAAAACTGGAACTGTAAAGACCAAGACTTTTAGGAACAGTGAAGATGGTTCTGAGATAGGAGAGCAGAGGCAGCAGCTCCAACTGCAAGTCTGATTCATATCTAGCGCTCCAAGCCACATGCCTCCCATGTGCAGAACCATGTGCATTCTACGTGTGCATTCCTCGACACGTCTGAAGCGAGAAGGTCGCTGATAATAAATCTGAGCATCATGTCAATCTCTTTTTGTGACTCATATCGAAGGAAGTGAAGAGAAGGAGATGATAAACACCAACTCTACAGCCAGCTGATTATCCATGGCCTCCCCCGTCTCATCACCACTTGCTACCTTCCCTTCATGGGCTGTTTCATGCTTTAATCATCTTCATACTGCTAAAAGTCATTAATGTTGCCATTGCCCATCAGATAAGAGAAGTTCATGATTGGACTTTCAGTATTTGCTACCTTGTAACAGAGAGATGTTAAAGACTATTTCATGCATTAATCATCTTTGATACTTAACCAAGTAATAAACTATAATCATTAACATTTTTCATCATTACTGGGACCTCCATGACTGGACTTGCAGAGCATTGTGAAACAAATACCTCATTCAGAAACCATTAATTGTAGACTTATACTTGAAAAAAGATAATTAACACTATTGTATATTTTAGATCTGACTAAAATGGCACTCATCTCCATGACAAATTTAGAAATAATTACAAAACCATTTGCTCATTAAGTTACTCTCGTATCAAAGATTTTTGAATTTCATGACTGAATTGTAAGCAGATACTCAAGAGATAGTCTAGCAGACACAAGTGAAAAGAGATCCATACAATCAAACAGACCAGTGGACCAGGCAAGGTCACTATGTACATACAGACAGCTCTAAGTTAATGGTAATAAAGCCATTATCATTCAAAGGTAACAGCATCAAGACAGAGAGGCCTCTGAGTAAACCAGACTGGTCAGTATCCAATGATTAACCAATGTCCAACCCATCTCCAGTAATTCCTGAGACCAGTCACTCTCCTCCAAAACTGACCCCTCCATCATGTTGAATCACCCAGACAACCATCATAAAACCATCCATCGTTGCAAGACAAGATTAATAATGAAATAAAGAATATCTCCATTCGAAACGAATAAGAACTTTTTACATTCTAAAATTGCTATAACTTTAAAACTTGGCACTAGTATGACAAAGGAGGGGACAGTGTCCAATGTGGGGAAGGCAGTTAAATAAATCTAAGCACATTAGGTCAGATAATGTCTTAACTGCACATTCTATCATAACTCTTATATATTAGAAGTAAACATATTCATCAGTTAGACCTAATGACCTAAATTATTTCAGAAATGTATTATTTCATTTCCTTGTTTAATTTGTCTTTGAATATCTTCTCTGAGCTATAACGAAATTTTATCAAAGAGATTCCTTCAGAGCTGGCATCAAGGTAATAGTTATCTCACTCAACTCAACTCAACGTTAATTCGTTGATATATATTTGAAAAATCATCACAAAGACGGTAATAAAACTTTTGTAGAAGTAGATATCTAAGGTAAAAACTCATTAAAAACACTCTCAATAAGAATAATTGATATACTTTAAAACTTAAAAGAGAAATCTTTTTGAAACATTTTTTTAAGTTTTGCTGAAAATAGATTGCTGATTTGAAAATTCCAGAGGGAAAAAGAAATCTATTTAAGTGTTTGACCTTCCAACACTGCTTCAAGAGGCTGAGATAAAACATATCTGTCAGGTCTATCTGGGCTGAATCATCTCAAGACAAACATGGAGGTGAGAATAGAGACACTTCATTTATTTTGGGAAAATAATTGGTTGAGGTTTAAAAATTAATTCAAAGAATAAGTTATCAGTTAAGTACACAGTCTCCTTAAAAAGATAATTGAATAAATACTTTCTTATCCCTACATGATAGATCACAACAACTCAAATAAGATTTTTTATTCAGACAACTTTAGGAATTGTTTTTCTGATAGATATTTATGGTTCTTCACGAGACTAACTCAAGATCAAAGATAGAAAAATAACTCTGTGATAAAAAGAATCAATCTATGATAAAACACATGAAAAAACATTGTTTCGCCTTTGTACAAGGAGGCATTAGCAAGAAAAAACAAGATCAAACTGTATTGGATAAGAGAAAAACATCTCTCACCTTTGTTGCGGCTTGTCGGTGATGGATGTGTGTAATAGCATGTATACTGCACCTGGAGTGTTAACCACCAACTACCCGGTGATAAGAGCAGTGGATGTAGGTATGCACACCATGTGGGAGGCAGCAGGGGGAGGGTTAACCAACAGGTGTGGATATGAATGTATGTAATATGGTGATAACATCTCCAGTGACGATATCATATCAAGCAGTGATAACAATGATTCATTGCATATCCTAAGGTTTAATTGCACCCAAGTAAACACTGGATACTTTTGTCAACTACATGAGAGTGTGCCGGCCACCGCAAAGACAGCCCCGAAACTGAGGGTTTAGCCTCACCCAGTTCTGCGTTCCACAGCCACAATAAAATCATCATTTTAACTAAATATACCACTGCAGCAATTTACCATTATAGCAATGAAATCGCACTTACAACTAGTAGCATTTGCGTTGATTTCACACTATTTAATTTTTTTTAGCGATTTCAGAACTTGTTATTTTGAACTTTGACCTTGCATGTAAGCATGTCAAAACCATTCACAAAAGTCATGACCTCTCTGTGACATCGACCTTGGACTAATTGTAGCGAAAACCTTTTCAAATCTTGGAAGTTCTCAATAGTTGATATATACCAAATTGCCCCAATGCACCAAAACTTTTCAAGTTATTATGTTTACAGGGATTATTTTTATTGATTTCATAACTCGTGACCCTGACCTCGACTTCAATTTGAGCATGTCAAACATGTCCCCCTGGGTAAAAGTAAAAGGTTAAGTATATGAGTTTTTTATGTGAAAACCTTAGTTGGAGAAAGTAATAGATAAATTATATATATATATAAATACAATATGAGGCAGCGGATGCAGCAGTGGAACTCAGCCAAAAACTGAACGCAGCCCTGACTAAAGTGGCTACTAAGTATACTCTCCCCATAGGTGTCTGTCTCTAAACACATCATTCAAACTACATCTGTGATGTATTTAAAGGACCACAGAGATTCCTGAATATTTGCAATCAAATTTTGTTGACTAATCAGGGAAGTTGTTTCTAGTCAGAACCTAAAAACACATTTATGATGCTTGTAACAAAGTTACTAAAACAGAATAACAATAGGTTTTGATGAAAATAAGACCAGTAGTCAGTGTTTGCAATGGCCTTGAGGATTTTATAGGAAAAGAACAGTTTAGTCAAAACATAGGTAATGTGGAAAGATTTGAGTTGAATAACTTCACTGGGTTTAGAGAGTGTCTCTCTTCATTGATAGTTGAACATCATGAATTGAGTGAAGAAATGTTCTAGAAATATTATATATAAGTGTAAAACAATTTTCAGAGTTTCATTCTTTCTAGGTCACTACCCAACTGTATAATTTTCACTCAAAAACATTTGACTCTCAAGCACTCATATTGAGCTGGACGTTGGAGACAGTTATTTTTTATGATTAATCAGTCTGAGACACTGCATGTCATTTTCAAACAAATATCTCAGACTTCTTCTATTCCCTGGAGCTGAATTTTCCACGAACAAAACCGAATTTCATCACAGATGAATTTTCAAAAGATATTAATGTCAGTGTTTATTACAAGAGAAGCTCCGAAATGTACATAATAAACACTACAGTGCACTAAAACCTGACAGTCGTTGTAACTTGATGAAAGATAGTTCTCATGTGTCTCTTTAATTTGTTCAGGTTTTTTACACTTGGTTCAATTTTGTCGGTGTACAATTAAAAATATAAGTATACAGAGCTCATGCCCTTCCTTGCTCAAATTATATATAACTATATATCAAATATCAGTGGAAAACTGGCATCACGGCATCCCGGCATCCTTTGAATCTACAGAAAGCCATTTTCCATCATAAAATAGCTATAAAACCTAAATGACAAAAGCAGCACTAAAGATTATCAAGTAGAAATAAAACAGCATTCATAAAGGAAGTTAAAGAAATATGTGTTTTAACATCCTGTAATCAAATGTCAGCTGACACTATGGACAGGCATTTCCCATCAAAATCAGCGAGACGAAAACCAAAAATGACAAATGAAGCAATAAATCAAGATTCACTAGTTCCTGCAACAATAAACCTGCAATATTTGGCAGTAATACCCCAAACAACACACAACAAATGAGGACATTTGCAGTTGTAATTCAAAGAACACTGGTCCTACAGATATAAAAGCTGAAATATTTGGCAACATTCTAAAGACGAGGACACCAGGTCTGGAGTTTTCCTCTGAGATAAAGCAAGTCTATACGGCTGAGTGAATTTAAGATCATAAGCCTGGTTAAACAGGCATACTCCAGACATCAGCCAGAATCAGTCTTCTTAGCATCAGTGAAAGAACAATAGGTGGTTGTTTTCCTCACTGATCTATATGGATAATTACAGAGAACTAGAATCTTTTTGTCTGAGGAGACCCACTAAATTGATTTGGGATACACAGGTAGCATATAGCATGTGTGAGAAACATGTGAGATTATCATTTGGATCATATTTCAGGAAAAAAGTTCCATTCCATCATCTCTTTGAATATTTCAGACATTTCAATAATGAATAAAACTTATTGTTTGTAAGAAAAATAGGAAAAATAGAGAAATCAGAACAATATTATTCTAAAATAAAACTCAATAATGTTAATGAGTTGAAGGACAAAATCCAAACGCATCAAAACTTTGAAATTGTAAAACCTTATCAAAAGGTTAACTGACAAGTAAAAAAAATTCAAATTAGAAAAAAATGTATCAGCAAAGAACATGAAAAACACATTCTTTCCATGCATGGCTGGCCGTAGCTGAAACAATTTGCTTTCCTAGAAATCTTTACATCATCTGACTGTGGAGTTGCTGAAGTGATTTTATGGTAAATTTCCCCTTATCAGCCTGTTCATAACTTCAACAAGGAAGTCTCTGAGCCTCCATATACTCCCATTAATCAATTACGAGCATTTATTTCAGTTAGTCTGCAGTGAATATTGTCAGGCAGACAAACAAGGATTAGTCCATAATTGAGGACGCTCTCAGGACCAAGCTCTGGTTCCTCAAGTCTCTATCTATATTCTTTACCCTCGCCCTACGGGAGTGTTTCTACTTGCTATTCGTGTTTATCGATTATGCGACGACGGTTAAATTGTTATAGATGGGGTACAGCGACCGGCCTTCATCATAAGTCATTGATACATGGAAATAAAATAAATCTTGATTCTAACATTCATGACTGAACAGGCCTTCGTAGAGAAGAAAGAAATCTATAGCAATCACATATGCATTCAGTCTGTGGTAAAAGGAAAGCGTCTTTGGAGTAACTTAAAGCTGATAATTTGATTTTTACGTTGAGATATTCGCTTGACTCCCATAGTCTATAGAGTACAGGATCTGAGGAATCAATAATACTCATATCACTGCAGATTTCACAGACAGATTTGAATCGACATAGGATAAAAGAGATTGATTTATAAAACTGATATTTTCAAATTTATTTGTGTTCTTTGACAATTGTTTAGCTGATTTGTGAATTTATTCTTTTTTTTTCAGCATAGATTTTCCGATTAAACATTAATTGAAGTCATATATGACATTCTTTCTCATTAAACAAAAGAGCCAACTCTTTCAAATAATTAATCATATTTTTTCTGCATGGGGTTCATCACATAGAAGCAATGGAGGACATGCAGAAAGTGGGCCATACAACTCTGTAACATGCACTGTCTAAGAACAGCAAGATTTTCTAGATAACAACTTCTTTATTCTGAAAATCACCACGTTTCAGAGTATATGCTTACGTCTTCATCGGGTGGGATTTGGAGAAAAACAAAGTGGGATACACATATACCATAAAAAAGAAAAAATATAAGTGAAATGAAAAGTCATGTTTTTAAGAACTCAAATGAACTTTAAATGCCCTTCAAAAACTTGATATATGTTATCTACATCGAGTCTAAATATCTCATCACTTTTAAGCTAAATTATTAATACTGAGCCATTATTAGTTACAATTTTACAGAAAGTTTGGAAATATATTAATTTATAAATCTAAATATTTTTTTCAACTTTACAGGACAAAGGGAGATAGGTGAGGTGATTTGCGGTTTAACATTGCTTTCAAGAGTACTGCACTTATATCATGGCTGCTAGCATTATTGCAGGGAATGCTCTGTGAAACCTGTGAGGGTCCCGTGGAACTATCTAACCATGGGTGGTACTGGCTGAAATTCAGTATAACAATGCACCAAACCTTACTGCATGTAGAACATTCTCTAATGCAGACAAAAATACCAAAAAATGCAGAGCCAATGGTAGGATTCCAACCTCCGATCTCTTGATCCGAAGCCAAACACGTTAACCACTGCGCTCTCTGAGCCCCCAGTTACTGCAGGTAAAGTATTCCCCTATATTGTCCTGGCAATGTGTATGGCCTCCTGTTGGACTATTCATCATCACTGACAGGTATATGGTAAAACATAGAGCCATCCATCACCCTCCCCCTCATAAACTAATATGTCTTTCACAGCTCCCTCTTCTTGCACAGTGTTTGGCAGGTCAGCATGTCTTCTTGCTTCTCACTTGTAAATAGTTACAAATTATACTGCATTGTACCCTAGTAAATAGTCCCAAACTATACTGCATTGTACACTTGAAAATAGTTACAAACTATACTGTTTTATACACTTGTAAATAGTCCCAAACTATACTGCATTGTACACTTGAAAATAGTTACAAACTATACTGTTTTATACACTTGTAAATAGTCCCAAACTATACTGCATTGTACACTTGAAAATAGTTACAAACTATACTGTTTTATACACTTGAAAATAGTCCCAAACTATACTGTTTTATACACTTGTAAATAGTCCCAAACTATACTGTTTTATACACTTGTAAATAGTCCCAAACTATACTGTTTTATACACTTGTAAATAGTCCCAAACTATACTGTTTTATACACTTGTAAATAGTCCCAAACTATACTGTTTTATACACTTGTAAATAGTCCCAAACTATACTGGTTTTATAGACACTGGTTCCAATTTATTTTGGTATCCCAAGCAGTTGAGGTATGATATTAATGAAAGACAATGAAATCTCTTCAAAAACAAAGAAATTCCCAATTCTTCACTGGGGCACAGACTAATTGAAAGCCTCTGAATATAGGTAGATATAACACTATGTATGTACATAATGTGGAAAAAAGTTGGAAGCAGTATTATGGTTGATTTCGTCTGGTATTTTTTCTAACTGTTACCTTTCCAATCATTGATTAACTTCTTAGTGTCTATCATACTTATTATATACATATATACGAACTTCTGATTTATCATCACCCTGCTTAGCTTTCTTCAATCCCGAAGTCTTCAGTTATATGAGCCAGGAATGACAGGAACACATGACACAGACATATCGGGAGAAAACGAGCTGCGGAAATAAGTCCTGTTGGCACCACAAAATATCTTCTTCCTCATTAGAAGGCTGGAGACAGATAATGTTATCCTAACCACTTCATCATACTTGATAAATGAGTACAGCCGTCATTCCCACAGAAATCTTAGGAACGTTTTGTTAAAATACCTTATTTAGCATTTCTGATTTGAAGATTGTAATTGAGTTAAGTAGAGCTTTCCTGATAATGAAGTAAGATGTCTCCTCAAATATCTTTTGACAAAAGAATAGCCTTTTAATAAATAACTTGCTGTATTTCAATTCTTTAGAAATTCTGTTATTACCACATTAAGAACACATCTTTAATTGAAATACAAAACCTACTTGCTGGTTCCAACTTATTCTAACAGTCTATCTTTACGTAATAGCAAAACTTGGATCATAACATTCCTATACAACCTTAAATTCCTGTAAATTATGCACTCAAAATATCGGCTTCGGATCAAGAGGTCTGTGGTTCGAATCCCGCCAGGGGCTCGGCAACTCTGCAGTAGAGAACTGTTTTATATGCAGTCATGTTTGGGTGCAGTGCTACACTGAGTTTCAGTGCAGTACCACCCATGGTTCGCTAGTTGCAATCGATGCTCGCAGGTTTCACTGCAATGCATAGCCACAATGGTGTTGCGGGCTTTTTCCCTGCGATAATACTAGCAGCCGCGATATAAATTAAATACTCTTGAAAGCGGCTTTAAACCCACGAATCACCTCACCTCACCTCACCTCGCACTCTGAATAACATGGCATAAATAAAGACAGTCAGCAAAAGTGTAAACATTAAGATTGTCCCATGACTTGGCAGGATTTTTTTCTGTAATTAATTTATCAAAGCACTACAGATCATGTGATCGAAGAAAGTATCTATCAGAGATCAGGACAAGTAGATTAAAGAATACACACCTGGTTTTAAAATAGACTGTTACAAAGTCAGTGACAATCAATACCAGCAAATGCTGAATATATCATCCGCTCTATCCAGCTCAGCTATAGAAGAGGCACATGCATGCTCCACGAAGAACAATAACTGACAACTTGCCTGCATGTAGACCAACTGAGTTAAGTCTGACAGAAGTTTATGTTCGTCTCAAGGCGGACAGTCATCGTAAGGTATATTCATGATGTGGCAACAGGAATATACAGACGGACACACCTACTCATAAGTATTGTGTACACATCAACGTGCACCTCTTTTGAGAAGTACTTGAGAAGTCGCCCACTCAGCATAATTGCTATTTCCTGTAGAGATTACACCACTTGATCCTATCTCTAAATATCCATGATATCATAACCTTGTGTGCATTACGTCTTCCAGTAACCTCCTTATCAGATCAGTGGGTGTTGATATTATTTTTTGTAGTATATTGTCTTTCAATATTCTTTATATCATATCTGAGTTGTACAAATTTGAAGTTGATTTAAAATGTTTCTGCTGTTAAGCCTCTGAATCCTGATTACAGATCTGTTTGCTGTCCACTTATATCATGTTGTCATCTTGTAATATGCCTTTTAATCATCTTAATATCAACTATCTTTTGGTCTCATGGATTGATCATATTCATCATGATCACAAATCCTTCAAATGTTAAGGCTTATAACAATGCCATTGAGAAGCTTGCTTTTATATATGTAATAACTTAATAAACCAGTAAAGATGTATACAGGAAGTCAAGTTGACATGACATTGAGGTAAGGAATTGAGCTTAGATTTAGTGGATCAAATTACTTTTCAAACATAAGCTGTAGGTGCTTTCCCAAATGACATATTAGTTAGAGATCATGCCTTATGAAACCTCACATGAAATCAGATTTCGCTTATCATCCACACAGTAAATAAGTATAAGCTTGCATTGCTGTTTCAACATTGCAATAAAGTACATGATTAACATAAAACATTGAGTTTTTGGCAATATCAAAATCTTGTATGTACCACAAAAGTAACAAGAAGTTAAGTTGATCTCTTTTCTAAGTCACTTAAGTATTACAAGTGGAGGAGAGAAAACTCCTTCCTGGTTCTATTAGAGTAATTAGGGACTGGAAAACTGGTCATACATGATTGTACAACAGTAAGAAATTTGAAAATATTAACTTTATCTCACTTCTAAATAATCCTATAGTTCAAATGATTGGAATATGGAAAAGCTGGTGATTTATACAAACTGTGGTCAGTGGTCAGAATAAATGTCCAATGCAAATACAATAATAGGAAATTAAATAAACAGAGCTATGAGCTCATCAGCTTTTGCATTGTTTGATGTTCAAGACTATGTTACATAGTTACTAAGATAAAGATTATGCAGATTTGACATTTTAGGTCTGATGGGCTATAATTAATTTGATCTCTTTTCTAAATAGTCCTACAACAGAAAAATCTCCTGATAACATCTAGACTCTTGATGGCCTAGCAAAGTGGTCAGAGGACATGTCAATATTGAGGACTCTTGAATCGAAGACTTTTATATGGTCAGCATAGCTCTGCGTTGCGTGTCACATTGTCAACAAAATCAACCCAGACTTGACATCCAGATGTTTACCTGCCCGTCGCAAGGTGTTACAACCACATAGCTCTTTTGTTGATAGCATTTGCCTACTAACTGAAAACCTAAATAGTCAATATTTGCACTGCTGCAACAAAAATATGACACTGTTTACTTGTAGCAAAGCAACTGGCAAAATGGTTTATTTCTTTGGAGTAAAAACCAGAGATAAAGTTTGTAGGCAGATTGAGTGAAATTAGTCTTATCGATTCCTGACTACAATTTATTCATTTTATGTTTTTGGATTTATGATCATATTTGTGAAATCATATTCAGACCGAACTCAGATTGAGTGATATCCTTTTGGTCAATTTAATTGCATACACAGATAAATGTGAATTCTCAACCCCTAATCATTTAACAATATTTCAAAACATTTTCCAGTTTTTACCAGACTGACATATGGTCGATATCCTGAAAGAAAATGGGATCTCTCTAAGGAAATTTAACATCCCATCAGGGACATTCTATTGGATTTTAAAAGCTTTTTAAAATATTGCCAACTATCGATCATTGGGGATTTTGTTGGGAAAACATAACCATTTTCAGATTTATTCAAGGATTCTAAATGACAAATGAGAATATAAGACCAAATCCTTGATTTCTTTTCAATTTTATGTTGAGAGATGATAAATTCATCTTTGTTTAAATTGTAGTATCACCCATCTGAATAATATTGATGTTATATGGAATTGTTTCTATATGAACTCCATAAATATTTTTGACATAGTTCTGAAAGTTTCAGTGGAAGACCACTAGGAAGATTGTTTATCCTTATATCATTTTGGTCTACTTTAAGAGTAAATGGACACTTATCTCTCAAATCAACAACATCATAGGAATAAAACCAAACAATGTGAAAACCAATGATTGCCTTGATCAGTACACATTACTAACTCGAATGTAGTCATAGGTACCAAACTTTGAAACATCTTCCCCTGCATGGTTTTACATTGCACCAGTTTCTATCACTGCCTAATCTAAACCTTGCTGCCAACCAGTCAAAATTCGTGCAGCACACTCTTCAGCAAAAAATTGCCATTTTCATGATTTCTCATTCGACTTTCACAATATGTCGACGCAACCTTGGGGACAAGCACAGAAAAGTACAGGAAATGTGGTAAGACCTAACGAAGCAAGTCATTGGGGATGGCGTAAGGGCATGCGTAGGAAGATGACTCTGACAATGACTCATCATCAAAGTTATTCAAATGGTTTTTTCAAGGATTCATAGAGAGTGGGTTTGGACTTAACATAAGATAAAATAACACTTTATTACCCAGAAGGGAATTCTTCTTACATGTAAGTAAAGATATCCAAATAAGGCATTTATTCTCTACAATGAACAGGATACAGTACATAAAAATGTCTCAGACTTTTTTCCACTCAATTGACAGGATGTAAGTGAAATATGAACTCTTCAACTAGACACACCCACAAATAACCCAAGACCGACTTCGACAATTGTATCAAAAGTACTATGCATGCAAGATATTTTTGTCCTGCTAGACCAGATACTTAGTGTACCCATTGAAAGAACACCAACGCAAGCCATGAAGTAATCATTTGAAATAGATTATATATATAAAAAAAATTAAAAACCTATACACTTCACAAATTGGTTATATTTACATAAAAATCTAAACAAAAATTGTATCAAATCATATTAGTTTGCAATGTCCTGAAAGCATCAGTGAAGAAAACAGTCAACATAAGTGATCGTACAGGTGCAGCCGCAGCCAGGTAAGCTGATTGGATACAAAGTCTCTTTTTATATCTATCTTTATTTTATCCTACACAGAATTTAACATCCGCCTTCAAAATAGTCTAGTTTTTGCTCTCAAAAACAAATTTTAAAAATTTTCAAGCCAATTTCAATTAATTGGTAAATTTAAATAATCAAATCACATTTTTTTTCAGAGTTGGATCAATGCCAGTCTATAGTCTGTCGAGTATAAGTTAATTGCTGACAAAAGTGTGTTGGTCAAATGAGTTGCCTGTCTTTATTATAACATGTAGTGATCTACTACACAAACAACCAAGAGATAAACACCCCACAATCAAAATTTTCCATTTTTAGCAGATACCTTTTCAAAAAAAGCAATTTCATAAATTCACAGATACTCAAAAATCATATTTTTCTATAGCTGGATAATCGTCAGTCTACAGTGCATGGAGTATAAGCTAATTGCTGACAGAAGAATCACGGTCAGAAGAGTTGTCTGTCATTATCATCACACCTCCCAACCCTCTCACACACAACCAAGAGATAAAAAAAAAACAGCCTACACATACAGAGAGCAACATCAAACTACCAGCCACTTTCACACAATGGCAGTTCCAATTACAAAAGCCAGGCCAAAATCGGGACTTCAATCTCAAACCACTCTGACCCCATCTTTTTCAATTCCATCAAATTACAGTCTTATTTACAGCCAGGACAGAATTGGTTCACTTTTGGCTTCAGGTTATTTAGTTTTTAAACAGGACTCGTTTACATCCCTATCGATGGCAGTTTTGCACTTTGATCTCCAATGGTCTTCATGTTTCTGTTGTACATGAGTAAGCATGGCAAATAGGGTTGCTGCACAGAATCAATACTGAACCCTTTCCAACCATCACAGCTCAGGCAGTGGGATACTCACAAAACTGCAATTAAACTTGTCGGAAATTTCTAAGCATGCCTCCTTCAAGATTGGGCCTCTGAGCAGGGACACTTAAAAACTGAAGACAGTTTTAAAAAGCAAAATGTTTTAGTTTTCCTCTGCTGTGAGAAGTCTTGTGTATGACTGTCATTGTGATAAAGATGTCTCTAGGGGCTGATAATTAGCAAGTAGTATAAACCGACAGTGCCATAACTGTGATGCTGTGAGCTTCATAAATCTACACATCAAAGAACCCCTGACAAAGGCTCTTCAATTGCATTTCTCTGATTCTCTGAAATCACACATTGATTAGCAATAAATTCCTGAACCAGCTTAAGTATTCAACATAGCTGAGGTGTGCTATTTCATCACATAGCACTGCCAGAAAGCGAGAGTGAATAGACAGCTTTATAAATTCTTATCTTTGCCCACTAAATTAATTATAAGATGACACTCTGCCAAATCCGCAAGTATCATAAAATCAGATAGGTCATAAAAGGTCTCCCTGTTGAACCCCTCTATAGCTGCTATTGAAAGTCCTATCCTGTGAGCAGGCCTCAACCAGGCATAATAATCAATGGGCTAGAGAGCAGTTTCGGACCAAACCAATTCCAGAACATGCCAAGCTCCCATGCTACGGAGAGTCCAATACCCAAGCTTTCCACGGAGAGTCCATCCATTTTGTCACATTTGGGAAACCAGCCCAATCAATAAGTCAATGATGTTGCTGACACGCAATGCAATCCTCTGATCCCCATTCAATACAAATTTAACAATCTTATCCAAATTCAATTCAACTCAGGGAAAAGGTCTTAGCAAACACTTCTTGCCAAAGCGGACAAAAAATGTTTCAGGACAAATAAATCTTCTCAACATCTTCTCATCAAGTGTCTATTCATTTCATAATCCAATATTTGTTCAAACATTTCACGATACATAAAAATAAACTAAACTCTAAACTTGAATCAATAGTTTTGTGAGAACAAAACTCAAAAACTCGGTCTCATCCCAAGTGAAAATGTCACCGATACAGTGTCTCCTCATAAGAACTTAATAGTTTGTATCATAGTAATTACCCTGCATGCAATAAAATGGCCTGTACAATGACTCATCTGCGAAAGGAGATATGTTTTCATCTTTTATTGATTCCACTAAAGAATTTATCTCCAAAAGAAAAGATAGCATATCATGCTTTCACATTAAAATCAGATAACAACCAGAGATTGACAAAATGTGTTGTTTCAAAATATCAGATTTCTTTGATAATAAAATAATAATGTTTAAAGATATTTTAGAACAATGTTTAGCAATAAAATTATTGGCTTTTCAGAAGCTCACAGGACTTTCATGTCCCTAAGCAAAAAAATAATTTGGAATTAACAAGGAAAACAAGGATTCATACAATTTGAGAATTTGAACTTTCAAAAAAAAACAACCTGTACACAAAATTTCACAAAGTGCATGCTAATATTTCTGATCTGAATGGTGTTCTGTGAGAATGCAGCGAGGAGTTAGAGTGCATGATAACAGTATGTGCTGGCTAACAATATCAAACAGTGAATTAACACAAATACTGAGCCCTGAGTAACAGACTTGTCAATGTACAAGGGAGATTGAATCAAGGTCCACCTCTTTGAAGGAACAAGCATGGGTCCCCGAGGGTCAAACACTCCTTTGATATAACCATGGGATGTTTGTCCCTATCTAATTAACTCCCCACGTCCACAGGGAGATATTCTAACCAACCCGCCAGGGCTCTTCTGTCTGTGTTTTACAGAAATATGGCTAATAATTACTCTGTGTCTGGAAAAAAATATCTTTAAAGACCATCCTTTAGATAATGCAATTGCATCAGAAAACACATTACCATGTTAACCAAAATTAAATTGAAACATTTTACTCTAAAAAATGCAAAACAAATTAAAAGTTGTCAGAAAAGTGTTCAATGGTTCCTCAACATCATTATCCCTTCCAGAATGTTTCTGTGATCTCGTTGTGATGATATGTCAGGAACATGGAGGGCGAGTAATAATGTGTCCATGTGTCGCTGAGTGGGTCCTCGTCCCACCATTATTCCTCTCCATCAGCACTTCCTGCACAGTTCCTTGTCTCTTAACAATGATGACTCACTTCAATTTTCTTAAATTGTCTATGTAATTCAAATGCATCTAGGACAAAATCATTGTCCTGCCAAGGACGATTAAAATCATAGCCGTGCTAAGAGTGATTCAATCAATAAGCACTGACTAATTTTGATGTTGTCTTCAATGGATCAGACTGTTAAACTTCCTGACTACTGTCTATCAATGCAAATTAAACACTTGAATCAGAACAATTGTTACAAAGCAAGTACATAAATTTAAATATTTAATATAAATTTGTTTTTCATGTCAAACACATTTTGTTACACTTGGTTTCAGTAATGTGTTTGCTCAATGATTGTGACATGACACCTTCACATGGAACTTTGTCTTGAATTTCTTAATTTTCCCCAAACTAATTCCAAAGAAAGACAGGTAGACAATTTAGTTGGTGATACACATTTAGGAAAAAATGAGAACTGCATGTAAACAATGGTTATCGGACAAAATTTATATGTGCACATATGATAATTATGATGTAACTTATGTTTCACTTCATGATTTATCTAAAATTATCAGTTGTTACACCTGACAGCAGGACTATTCTTTGTCCGTGGAACAGAAGGGATCCCATTGTGTAGAACAGAAAGCATTGAACTGCTACAAACACATCAACATAACTATAACTGCAGAAACCAAACAATGGATTTTCTAAAGGGACTATAGAGCTCATTGTGGTTGAGTAGTTACACAGTTGATAACCCCTATCACACACACATATCCCTGCTTGGATCAAGGGGATTTAACCAATGATCACTGACACATATCATCATTGATTAAAGTCAATGACTAAACACAAATCTCATTATTACAATCCCATGTTTGTGATCTTATGATGATGCATTGAGTTAAACCATCCAAATGACAATCTCAATCTATTCATGCCCACTGCTAAGCGATGATCACAGTCCTATAAGCCCAACTATATTTAAATGGACCACCTCTGTACACAAATTAACCCTTAAGACAATAACTGGCTGATCCTGAGAGATATTGAGGAACTACAGATGTACTAGAGGAGTCAAGTGGACCAACAAGTCGCCGTCTACAGCCAACTGTGTTAATCCCTGTAATTGTTCACTGGGCCGGATCAGTGCTTCATGTTGTAGACCCCTCTGTTGAGAGACTTTCCTTGTAATCTTCGCGGACACTGGCTGTATACATAGGTACAACATGGCATGCCTTCAAGCACCGTCATCTGGTTTCGATATTCAACCATCCACAGGGCAATAAAACCAATGTGGACTCACTTTAACATCAAAGGCAACACTAATGAATGGCTACAATGATACCCTTTGTTTATATTTACATACGGCCCATTTGATGATGTAGTTACAGGGGGTCTACAGGTTTATTGATGTCCATCTCAGGAGGATGACCAGTGAAATTGTAAAATTGGCCACCGTGGTCAGCAAGGTCATTCATTCATCAATACAGACGGTCTGAGGTCTGCCTATTGTCCACTTCATCTATTTTAGTATCTCATAGATGTGGAAGATCTGGGAGTTGAGACTGAGGTTTTATGGTGCAGACTGTTGTGGTGAGCTCTCCCCGATACAGGTTTTCTGGGTGGAGACTAAACTAGGTTGCAGACACAGTTATCGTACAATTTACAATGCAGTGAATCAGAAACTGTTGCAGCCTGAAAATCTTAAGTGTATAAATCAACTTCTTAAAGAAACAAAATGTGGGAAAATGTTTTTATCTGTGGTAGGACCAGCTGACATAGATGCAGCACATAGATGCAGCACATAGAAGCAGCACATAGATGCAGCACATAGAATGATAGATAGTTGCAGCTTGTCAGTACCTATTACTTACAAACCCCTTAGTTGGTGACTGACTGGTACGCATAGGTACACTATATGTATGAAGGATCCACAAATAGGATGCAGCAGATACAAAGGTAATACAAAAAAAACTTTAAAAGAAAACCTGATTTTTCTTATAAGTGGATAAGTAAATACTCTACTCAGACCCATGAAAAAACATAAGAACTGAGTTGATTCTTTGATAATTCCTATACCTTGAAGTCATGTGTATCGTAAGATACCCCATTGTTTCTTTAGGTACCTCGTATGGAGAGGATAATACACCTGCCATTAGTCAATGTGAAGGAGGAACTTCATTAGAGAATGCTACTGTAAAGGTTAAATGCCAATAGAGAGAGAGGCAGAGTTCTAACATTATCCCGGTCTGGATTGGAGGGTCTCTGTTAAGGGAATGTTGGTATAATGAAATGGCATGGTTCTATCTTATAGATTACTGAACATCAAGGAACAGTTAACCTTTATTGCTCTAATTACAACACTAATGATAACGATGCTAATGATATAAGAATGCAGTTAAGTTAGTCTTTATCAGGTTGAGGTGAAAGAGTGGAGTCTTTGGAATAAGGTCTGTTGAAATCAATCTCTGTCCAGCGAATCTCTAATAGTACTTGGACTCCCTGATGCAGGGTGTAGTTCAAAGGTTCTGGATGTGTTCTGACCTTTACATAAAGATTCACTGTTATCATACACAGACCATGTACTCCTCATCATTATCTACTGTCCTCAATGTTTGTAATGTCATAGATCTCTGAATTGTTACCTTGTTGTTTGAGCCTCGTCGGTTGATGAGACGTGACATGTTCAAGACATACATATCATTGCCATCCCAATGCCTATTGAATCATATCTTTCAAAGTAAGTAAGCACGATATCTTCAGCGAGATCTAATATATAAGCTCGGTATCTGAATTACAAAATTCCATATTCTGTAATGCAAGAGTTGTAAGACTAGATTATTTCTCACAATTTTGAGTAGTATATTGATATTTGAAAGATAAAATACTAGAGACTACTGCTCACTAGCGTCCAAAAAAGTTTAAAATTTTGAAGACTTACTTTATACATAAGTATTCAAGTTGGTATTTAATCCATTTAAATGTTCTCCTTACTCCAATTGATGTTGATGTTTCATGGATGAAACCTACTCTCCTGGTGGGAAATAAGTCCACAAAGTGAATGAGTACGGATCCTCCTCCTCTTTCTTGGTTAACTTATAGTCAACTATGTGAACAGGCACTGACCATGGTGGTTAACTAATAGTCCAATAAATGAACAAGCACTGACCCTGGTGGTTAGCATTAAGTCAACTTAGTGAACAAGCACTGACCCTCCTCCTCCCTCCTGGTTACCATATAGTCGAGTAGGTGAACAAACACTGGCCCTCCCCTCCCTTCATCTGTCAGTAAACAGATGTCAGAGAAAATTACCAGTTACAGCGGACTTAATCAAATTAGCATTGATGGCTCTGATTGGTGTGCTATTCAGAGAATTACTGAAGTCATTTCCATTCCCACCCCAGGCTTTGAAATTAATGCCAGTAATGTAGGGATATTCCTGTAGCCTGGAGATCTCATTTCTGACTTCAGGAGAAATGTTTAAAGTCAGGCGCCTTTACTTGCAGTGTTATCATAATTGGAAGGTATGAGACTCCACTTGGAGGGCATTTCTGAGAATAAAGAGCATAGACTCCACACTGATGAATGCCACATGACAGTGAGATTAGGGTGGTAACATTGATGATGCACATTCAAGTGCACGAGGATTGTATGCATCTCTACTGAACCAATTCTTACCAGATTTACTTGATAGAGATCCATGTAAGCCGTTCATAAGATAAAGTCTCATTCAACAAAGTAGAGTTATATTGGAAATGATTATCGATTCTGATTATGTTTCTGAAAACAATACTCATTTGATATGTTGTTGACATGAATATCTCATTTCTTTTCCAATGAACATGTTCTTCTGAATGTAAACTTGATTAAATATCTCTAGCTATATTTGATGTTAGTAGAAGATGCTATGATAAGAAAGTTAATATTTCCATGTAAGAATGAACGCTTACATTATGATAATACACATTACATACAGCATAACATTTCACACAAGAAAAATTAACACATGATTAACAACCAGAGTACTGAAAATGTCTTTTTCTCTTTCAAACCAAATTGAGAAATCGCCCTTTAGTGACAACAAGTACTGAAAACCTATTGAGTGGGCAATACACGACCTGAGCTGCCAATCAACATGAGAATTAATACTTCCCTTAGGAAAGCAATCACTGCCAATATGGTAGACAAACAATCAGAGAGATAGCTCATTGGTAAGATGGAGGATATTTAATCAATAGTAAGGAGCACAAATATCAAGATGGAGGTACACACTTCTCAGGAGGAAGAAAGAGCAAACCTCCTACCTACCTGATATCAACCACCACACGGGGCTGAAGTAAAGCTACGGTTCCCCGAAATAACAACTTGGCTCTTCTTATATCTGGGTCATGATTCTGTAGTTTACCCATCTCTACAGCCCCAAGCTACTGTCCTTGACTTCAAATCCTAGGCAGCAACCCTCTCCACTACTCATGAAATAGCAGCAATAATGTGTTTCCATAATTATGAAGCTTATAGAAGATCTGTTTTAGATTAGAGGCAGACGAGGGATGCTATTTAGGACAGATTGGTAGAATTAGGTACATCGGCTGAGGGGCTTCGTTAGTGCTTCAGAGAGCGCAAGTGTGGGGATGGTTGTAAAATGTTGCCACGGCATAAATGTCTCTTAGACTTGCCATAATGGTTGCTATATTATCATAAACACAAAATAACGACTTGCCCGTAATGACCCATGAAAAATTCTCCTTTAACACTAAATGAGCCATGAAACTATTTTGATGAAGAGGCTTTTAATCACTCTTTGACAAAAATGTTTTTCTTACCTTCAAAAACCAATTTTCACAAAAATAAGTTCCACACTTTAAGATTTCAATGTAAGGTTCTTGTTCTCACCCTCGAAAGCTAATTACACAACTTCAAAGTTGAGATTTTTAGGTTTGACATTCACCACTTAAAGCATATCACAGTTCTATTTTAAACCTACACTTTACAGCTTTCAGTAAAGTACAAAAATTCTAAATAATCATAACCAATGAGACCAAAAATAAACTTACAGAATAAAGGAACATTTTACACGACACCCTCAGTGTAGATATACATGATGTTAAGATGTTAAACTTGCTCAAAGTTTTTCAGTTCAGATATTACTCAGCCGGAGTCCAAAGCAATAAATCTATATTTGCCATTCATTTCTTACAGAGTTAATGAAGCAGATAAACTCCTAAGGACTAAGTCAAGCAATCCCTCTGATATAGGCACATCAAAGCAGGTGAACTGATCTGGCAGAGACCAGTATGCTTCATGGAAGATCATGTCGGTGTGCAATCAACACCTCAATCAAGCACTCGGACAACACAGCTTTGTCATTTGGCTTCACATGTGTATCGATACATACGCTTTGTATCTGTACTCACTCCCTGACACTTGCCTCGTCTATTTATCTATAAATCTTTGGCTAACAGACTTTCCAGCTGATTCTGTTTCACTTTTGTATCATTATACACAAACTTTGTTCCAAATTTCCTGTTTTTGTTGAAATACTTTATCATTAGTTTCAATACTGGACAAAAATATTTACGGATATTCCTTAACTTTGAAATTATGAACATTGATGTTATTATTTTTTGACACACTAATAAAATTTCATTCATAAAACTTTTAATATCCCTTACTTATTTTGTCCAGTATATATATAAGTTGCTAAATTGTATCATCTTCACATACAAACACTATTGAATGTCAATGACAAACATGTTTACATTTAACCTAAAATCCAATCATACTTGTCAAGTTTATAATTAAGAAATAAAGTTCGCTCTACCCCAATGTGTTTTGTAATAAAATATAGTTTTTCCCTGAACTATTATAGTTAAAGCACGAGGACGGTAATAGTTCAGGGAAAAACTATATTTTATTACAAAACACATTGGGGTAGAGCGAACTTTATTTCTTTTCTAAGATGCTAAAATGATCTGAACGGGGACCACTCTGATTTTAATAATCTCGAAATAAAATATAGTGTTTACATTGCTCAATTCATAATCCATGAACAGGGCTAACTGCTGGCTATTCCAAGTATGGAACCCAACCCCTAGTTTAAAACGACATTTAGTTGCAGTTTTGCACTTTAATCTTTTCATATATTAAATTTTGAATTATATTTTCTTCTTATTTTTTTCTTTAAAAACTTAAACAAACAAATGAACACCTCTTGTTTTTTTTAAAAACTTTACTTTTACAAACTCGTGTTGTGCGATTATGCAGTGCGGGCCACATTGCCCATATAAGGCTTATGACGTGGTTAACATTCCACAAAGAATTATGGGTATTGTTTGTTTTGGAAGCGTGATGGCGGACTGAATCCGGACATCTATTTTTTTTGCTGCTGTCATAAACATTGAAGGTGATGCTTTAATCTCTTATATAAGCAGACTGTTGGGGCTGTATACCCAAAATTACTTAATTATTAGGTTGACGTTATCACATTGAACCTGGTAGAGACGGTTGGCGTGAACCAACGGGGCGCCGTGACCTGACGTGAAACAACGCGGTTACTCGACAGTCGACAAGCATTTGCTTTCCATTCTTCTTTCCGGTAAATAGAACTAGATGATTCGAAACTAGTCTCCATTAAAAGAAACATTATCGGGAAAATCGCCACTACGATAGACATTGATAGGCATAAGACATGTTGATCGAAAGAACCGAGATGAAAGGTTACCAAGGACGCGTGATTACGAGGGGGCAGCGGGGAAGAGCGGATATAACGTCATTCAATTGTTACGTCATGAAAAAACTATACCTTTATTGTCTGATAAAGTACTTTTTTTTCGATTGTTCTAACCGCTAGGCATCTTAGAATCTCAATCATGATAGGCATTAATGGGTAACAACCTCCTTCACTTCTCTTTGAGATATTTAACACACAATCCTGTTTCCTGTATACAATAATTTGCATCAAAACATCACACATCAGAAAGACAAAAGTTGTTTTCAATAACATCCATCACGATTGTATCTGACTCACATCTCCTATAAAGCATCTCCAAGTCTTGCAAGTAGTCATCTTACATATCCAAGAGAATACCTTCAAGTGTCAAGATCAGAGGGCGCTGGCATGAGACTGACCCAGTATCAAACTATATGGGAGAATATCGGGCACAGAGAGGAGAGGGGGGGACAAGAGAAGGGGGGCGGGAGCGGTGAGGAGAGGGATCTGACATTTGCCTGTTCTAGAGGAATCTGTGCTGTACACAGCTCTAACCATCTATGATTGTTGCTCTGTGACATTTCACTCTGCTTCCTATCAAGCTGTTTACATGGTTCACCCTCACCCTGCTACCAGATTCACACCTATCTCTCAGTCACATATTCCTAGCGATGATAAAAAATGTTAGGAAGCTACTGTGATATTTTCAATCCAATTTTGGTTACCTAAGGAGTAGCCTGTGGCCCCTGAATTATCATCAGTCTTTCAATATACTTTGAATCGATGATAAATTTTGACAATCTCATCTATTTCCAAAAATATCAGTAACGGTAGTTCATTTCCTTCATTCAATGTTGAGTGAGTGTTCCTGACAGGTTATTTAGTTTGTCAGAAGCAGATAGGGGTCAGAAAATGTTCCTCAGCGACCTAGTGTCAGTTTATCCTGTTTACAATGGGGACTAGAAGAACCTAGCTGCTGATACCACAAACACAAACACACACACACAGTGCACTGGTCATGTCTATGTGCATGTTCTGACCAGATAACCTCCAACCTACAAGGTTTTTTTTATAATGATGAACAAGATATGTTGTGATTTTGTTTATCAAGAAATCTTTGGCAGGAAGAGACAAATCCCCTAGCATTTCTATGGGGAAAAGTTTGTATTATACCTGTGATTCATTCAATATAGCTAGATTGTGTCGGGTGAGATATGAGATGAGCAGGATATTCTTCATTTTTGTTTTCATGACTATAAATGTCAATTATAGTTATATCTTTAAAGATATATTTTGAATTGATTATATTAGAGCAAATTGGATACAATTATTACCTTACCTTATATAAGATGAAAAAATGTCTTATGTAATATGACAAAACAGAGACGTGAGTTATCAAGCGCTGAATATTCATACACTCCTAATTTTACATTCTCCTGACAGGAAAACAACACAATATGACCTCTGTCATACTCTGTATGTATGTTTCTGTCATCAGCAAACATCCAAAGCATTCTTAAAAAATGCCTTCTTCATTTGCCAGGAGTTTTGCAGACCTTTCTTTCAGAGAGAAATAAAAAGAGGGGAATTTCCCATCAAAAGAAAGCAAGACATAAAATGTCCCTGGTACAATAAGTTATACATTACAACATGTGATTTCATAAATAACTGTTTAGCTCTGACATTAAAAGGCAATAAATGAAATATGTCTTGATGCTGTAAATTCTGAATATGGCTTAAAAACTTTTCATCTCTAAAAACAAAATCACAAGTTCTTTCACACAAAACTCTGACAGCTATAAAAAGAAATGCAATTTATTTGAGACGGCTCAGAGTGCTAACATATTTGAATCATAGGGCCTTTGTGCCATCTTGGCAACTATAATGGGAAAACCTTTGGGGTATTTTAAAAATTGTTATATAAATAGTTTAGAAACTTGCCCATATTCTAACACTGGTTTGTTTATTTTAGCAAACAGGAAGTGGAGGTATGGCGAAAATGAAATGTAATTGATCAAGTTTGGGGTTTCAGATGTGTCAAATGTGTGACACTCGTCACTCAATTTGATCGGAACACAAATATAGAGGATACTAAACGACTTTCCATTTAATACTATTTTTACCAAAAGAGTTATTGATTAAGTATAAAATGAGGGAAAGCAAGTTTGATACCAGATCATTAACTAGTTTAATAAAAATAGTACTACATTGAAGAAAGTTTGGTATTCTGTTTAATACTTGACCTAAGTAATCAAGCATGATTGCTAAAAGTGTACTGAACAAAACATTTACGGGACTTGGCTGGCATTGTGACATTATTGTGACAACTTTGTTACTTCACAAAAACACAATATTATGAAGTCGTACTTGCAGTGGCATTACACTATTTCAATATTGCCGTAAAAATATTACACAACCGTATCTTACATGGGCGAGTTATAAATCTCATCTTTACAATCGTTGGGAAAACCTCCATCACAAAATATCTACATTTTCTAAATAACCTCACACTGGTTAATTTATCTAATTTCTCTTCATCATTCCTTTATTTTTTTATTAAACAGATTAATGCTGTACACCAAATATTGTAAGAAATAATATAAAAAATAATTTATTTTGGCCTGGAAACTTTAAGAGATTGTTCTCCAGTTAGACTTGTGACATTTTCATGGAAGTCAGCCATTCCCTATCTAGCCTTCAAGAAAACCCATAAAATACATGTTTCATAGTTCCAAGAAATGTTTGAAGAGTTATGCTTTATAGTGATATAATCATCGTGAGTGGAAATAATTTCCCTGGGGAGTGGTAGATGAGAGAATCAAGCAAACAAACAAAGATAGTTGGTACAAACCTAATGAAACATAATTAGTACACAGGAGAATTATGGTCTCATGACAGTTATGATAAGATATAATTAGTTTGAGTTTCATGTCAGTATAATTATTTATCATCCACTGACAGTTTTACTACCTCTTACTTACATATGGTGATCTGGGTAAGAAAATCATATTGTAAGAAAGAAAGCACTTGAGATAATAAATCTAGCAGTAACATATTGCTACACCAGTGGTGTTAACTTGATAAAAGTTTTAAAACTAAACGTGATAATTTGATAGGCTTTAAATAACAAATAGGGCGAAAACAATGCTAATTATTCAACTTTGGATCCTATTTCATATCCTTTAAAACTCATTTGTTTGATCCGTCATAACAGCTTAAACAGGATGTTGAATCATTTCACAGGTTTTAGTGTGAAGTGTTCCCTATTGTTAATTTTTAATGAGTTAAAAAAATATCAATTCAATTCCACTTATTCAAGTTTTGATTTCCTTTTGAAACCTTTTAGAGTTTATTGAATTCATTAGATTACAATATGTCAAGAAAGTATAGTTTGTTCATAATGAGATACTGTTTTGCTAACATTTAACTAGAAAAACTATGAGAAATAAGAGTATTAAAGCACACCTGCATCAGGTAATATCACACCACTCTGTAAGAGCCATATCATACCCCCATATAAGCGCTATATCACACCCTAACATAAGCACTATAACAATTATATCTAAGCTGTCTTGTATGGTGGATTAACTTGGCGGTAACTTTAGCCATTATTCAACACTGATTCTCTTCATTTCACAGCTGTAAACTTGATGGCATGAAATGTGCATATTCCCTCACAATAATACTTACAGGAAAGTGTTAGTTTACCACAGAAAACACATGATATCAAGCATAATAAACCAGCCTCGTACAGACAAGAGAAATCCCAGCTACAATTCCTGTTAAAAGTTTCATTGAAACATCTGATAAAGGGGATGGATTTCTATTCAAATATTTGGAATTCATTGTGAGGATTACCTTTCTAATTCTTTCCATAGATAGAGGAATTTTCTTAGCATAGTCAAGTGTCATAATCATGGATAAAAGCCAAGTTATAGAAACATGATACTCAAACATTAGATTTTTATTCAAAATCCAGCTTTTTAAGGTAAACTTGAACAAAGGCAGAGAAGGTAAATGTACAGTTTAGAGTCTCACTGAGAGGACTTTGAAATACAAATACTTCAAGCTACCCTTGCCGCCCTCATTGACAGAGCATGCTCTAGCACTTTAAATGATTCAAGTTAACTGTTGGTACCCTCATCTGTCAAAAGGAACTTGAAGGTTTCTAAAGATTCTAAGCTTGCTGCAAAGGGTAACACTTCCTTCCTTCAAACATGCGCAAAAAATTATATTTTTTAAATAAAAAGCAGAAATCTTTTCTATCAACTGTTTGGCATTAAGGTCCTTCAATCTGTTACAAAATGAATGACTTTATAACTTAAGTTGGAATAAATAATCAAACTCTAAAATTCAAACAAATCAAATTGTAGAAAGGTCAAAAACATTTAATTTATATTCTTAATATTCTTAAACATCTGAGGTTCTCTTTCAGAAATGTCTTGAAAACTTTTACAGTTTTACAGTTTGGAACAACAGACTTTCAAAGATGTATAAATCAGAAAAAGTGTTTGACAAATTCATTCATTAAGTGCAGAATAGTAAAGTATTAAAAAACTACACATATGTGTAATGCATCATGGATGTGATTGTCTTTTAATTTCATAATAAGCTATTGCTGTTGAAACACAAATCCCTTTCTACAATTCTAACAATTCACCCATACAATTAGTTAGCTGATGAAGCCCATAGATGACCTATGTCCAAAAGGAATTGTGCCAATTTAGAACACAGCCATTACACCTTGAAGCTTGGAGTGTGTTGTATAACTCTTGAACTCAAAATGATTTTAAATCAACATAGTTTCAAGGGTGACAAATAAATAGAAAATAAGTTTCTGTAAAGTCCTCCCATTATTGCCCTTATCAAGAGACAATACATTTTCTAAAAACTTTATCTTTCCATTGAACCTGAAACTTGCAGCAAGAATTTTCTTTTCATATTCAAATAAACATAATTTAAATTGTCATAGTCTGTAGAATCATACAATTAATGACAATAATCTACTGTGATCTGAATTGCCCTTATCAAGAGATAAAACCCACACGTTCAGTTAGGAGGAGATGCATGCAGACATTAGGCTGGTTCACCTTCCATTATTTTCAATTGTCATAGTTGATAGAATCTTAACCCTTAAGATGCGGGTCCCGGAATATTCCGGGATGAAATTAGCTTTGCCCGCAAGTCCCCTTAGCGGGATGCGAGTAGCACACTCTATTTTTCTCACGCTAACTAATTATGACCGCGGGTCTCGGTAGCGGGGCCCGGAAATTTATTGCCTAGCAGTAGTCTCAGTTCAACGCTTGTATTTTCGTTCCGGCTGTCGCTAAGCAACCGTGTTTTGTTTCGTTGGTGTTCTAAATAATGCGCGAACATGCTCCGAAAGTTATGAGAGTATTGATAATGTTTATCGTACCGAAAATAAACGTTAAAATCACTCAATTTTTCCCCACTCCCCGCCGCACGTGCTAATAGCCTGTGGGCACTTTCTACCCTCTCGCACGAGCTTACCGACCCGCGCATGCTATCGTTTACTGAGACGCGTGCATTTTGACCCTATGCACGCCTTCCTATCGCACGCCCTATGCTCTGAACCCTTGGGCGTATTACAATACCGGTTGGATCTTTTGAAAGAGCAGAAAATTGTCTTCAATTCAATATAAAATACATAACTACGCCACCTGAAATGAAGATACAGCATGTGCCGCAAAAAAGGTGATTTTTACATATTTTTAGTTTTACACCATTTTGTCACACCAATCTTCACATGATGTGGTCAACTTATTTTGACAATTTTTATATTATAAGATAGAGAGAAAGATTGTCTTTCATTCCATGTAAAATTTGTACATGCGCAAAAATAAATAAAGACACAGCAAGCGCCGCACAAAAAGCTAATTTCTCTATTCAAGTCATGTAAACTGAACGGCGATTTTGACATGTGCCTTTATTTCGTTTATATCTTCTCAACAGCTAGGCGTATTTTGAAATTGATTACCTCGTGATAAAGAGGAAATAATTGTCTTCGATTTGATGTAAAAAAGTTATATGCAGTATATAAAATAAAGATACAGCAAGTGCCGCAAAATTGCGACTTTTCTTTATTCTTTGTGTTTTTACCATTTTCTCGCACTTTATATCACATAAAGTTCTCGGGACATTTTGAAATTTCATATATCAAAATATAGAGAAAAGGATGATCTTTATTTCCATATAAAATTTGTATGTAAACGAAAATCAGTAAAGACCCGACGAGCATTGCGCAAACAGGCAATTTCTCTATTCATATCTTGTTAACCGAGAAGCGATTTTTTCAACTGCTTTTTACACTTCCTATCCATTTAACGGCAGAGCGCATTATCAACATTTTTATATCACAATAAAGAGAAAAGGATCGTCTTCAATTCTATGTAAAATTTGCAAATTACAATGAAACAATAAAGGAGCGGTAAGTGATGTCGCAATTATCAAAATCTGTTTTCAAATACCTGAGGGTACAATCTTTGCAAACTATATATATTCCAAACCAAGCGGTACATATTTATCATTTTCATATCAACGTAAAGAGGAAATAAATACCTTCATTTTCATGTGTAATTTGCCCATATTTGCATCAAAATAAAACGTGTGGAAATTATGCGACAAATGTCGCGGTAAGGCGATTATCAAAGACTTTATTCACTAGCTATACCCACGTTACGTTGGTAATAACTTCTAATTACAGTGCAAAAGATTGTTATGATTTATTTTTTCGTAAAGAAGAATAAATTGCCTTCAATTCCATATATAATTTGCATGTATACAAAGCGAATTATAAAATTGGAAATAAAGACAATTTCTGTTAAGTGTGAGTGTATTTTTCAGCGGGGATACCCCGCCTGCACGCGCTGAGCGCGTGCGTTTGCCCGGGGCTACTAGCTTAGTAATATTACTGTGGGGGTCAGAACGTTATCGGGATTTATCACTACCCTGCTTTCGTTATTTATATCTTTCGTTTAGGATGGCGTATCGTAATAAAATTTATCGTGAAATATAGAGCAAGAAATTAGCTTCAATTCCGTATATAATTTGCATGTGTGCACTCAGTGATTAAATGATTTTATAATGTTTGAAATGAAGACAATTTTTAAAATTTAGTAAAATTCGTTCCAGACATATTATAAAAATAATTTTTATATCGATGTGAAAAGGAACAATTCATCTTTAGTTTCGTTTTGATTTCGCGCATGCGCTCTTGGAATTTATTGAGTTATGGCGCCCGAATTGAAAACAAGTTTACTTCGGTTGTAGAAACCGTTCCAGGGGTGATAGAAATTTCATTCAAAGTGTCAAGTAAGTATCATCCATTTATAACACGGGATTCGCCGACTAGCTTTGTATAAAACGACGATAACGTCCGTATTCCGCCATGTAAACACGCCATATGTTGTTAAAACGGTCGCATCTGGCGGCGCTGGAAAATTCGGCCACAGGGGCTAATTGCGTTATTACCGTAGCGAGGCGAGTGCTGGAAAATTCAGCCACGGGGGCAAAACTGGTCAAAATAATATTCAGCAACGGAAGGGTTAAGATTGATATTTTCAATCTATTGTTACAGTCCTCCGAGAAATGCTTTTAGTCTTTAGACTATAACATACCATTTAAAAACTTTTTTTGAGTGCACAGTGAGGCAGGGATGGAGCGTGTCGTATCTCTACACATCTGCAGCCTATACATCAAAGTGGCAGGCTGACTGAACTCAGGAACAAGCTTGAGATGGCGGGTGAAATATGGTGTGAAGAAAAACTTGAAATATTTGTTTCAAAGATTGAGAATGCGTCAATGGAATGCTGGCATTATCTTACCAGCACATGTCTTCATGACTTGAAAACTTATTTATGGATTTAGCTGGTTTAAGTTTGAATTGGAATCTAGTTCTATCTTCAATCGGCACTATTGAACAAACTTTACACATGTGTCTTAAATCAAATAACTATGTACATAGGAATTTTCTTACAGATAAAGTTCACATAGATTTAATAGAATTTCATTGATGGCAAAAGCAATATTTTTTGCTTTGATGTCAGTTTCAAAATTAAATCTTCTTCATAGGTTATCAGATAAGGAATAATTGCAAACTTTCTCAAGAAATACTCTTTAATCAACATGCTTATCAACATGAGATAGAATTTAATCATGTTTTTCGAGCCCATAAATTTGAAAGAAGGAAATCCTGGATCAGCAGCTCTGTATCCATCAGGTCCTCAGTAAACAAATCAGCTAATTTCAGAGAAAACAAGCAATTTCAGTCTGCAATTGAAAGAAAACACACTTGCAAGCAGCCTGTTAAGAAAGTATAAGACCCAGGAGATGCGGGATGGATAGTGTCCTCATTGCTTAATTGATAGTGGCTTTAGTTGGATAAGGAGGGGGATATCACATCGTATCAGACTGTCGAGCTTGCAATGGCAGGAACAACACATGCTTTATCACCCGTTACCATGGCAACAATCAAAGAAAATCCTGTTCCTGTAAAGAGTGCCAGGTCATCAACAACAAGACATGAACCTACTGCCCTGCCCGTGGCAGCCCAGACAATACATCCTCCTTGGAAAATGTCTACATATTGTTTTATCTTCAGGCCAGATGCTCCCTCAACCAAGCAATAATATTATTCTCGGCAATGATAAATTTTCAGGAACAACACCATTTCAACAAGCCTGCAGATATTGTATGTCTAATTGTTTTTCCTGCTGAAGTCAACTCGAAGGGTCCGAAAGCCAGCTACTGTTGCCTAGATTTGCTCAATATCTCACTAAAATCAAAAACCAAATTTGGTTGCTTTGTAACAAAACCATAAAAAGGATATAGAATAAATTGAATAACTTGCAACGATTTACAAGCGCACTCTCACCTCCAAAAATGATATTGAATATCTTCCAATGATTTATAAGTGCCATCTCACGCATCCAAACCCCATAAAGAAGTCTATCTCCGAACATCTAAGCAGTTATCTCTTTCATATATGGCCCTACTGGTGGAGACGATGAACAAAAGAGCCAGGTCCATTGACTACAGACCAAGAAATAACAACCATCATAGAAGGGAACCATTCGCCCTTAACACAATAACCCAGCATACTCATAACTCCTCTCAAGCAGAAAATTAGGGGTATATTTATTTTGATGAAAGTCACTGATTGAGTAAGCAATTACGGACCCCTGCAGAGAAGTCACCAGAACTAAGAGTGCCCCAGGATTTGTCCTTTATGTAGAACTTTCCAGTCTCTCTCGGCCTGTGCCGGATTTCTCTATGCAACTGAAAAATTTTCATTTCTTATAGAATTTGGACAGAAAATTATACAAGGCATACTTGAAAGATATAAATTTTATAATTGTTTTGAATTTTATGTTATATTGTGACAATAATGATACAGATCATCAAGTGTCCAGAACTTTGGATACCAAAATGTCTTTATTGAAATATATGATAAAAAAAGTTCATTTATTTCGGTTTTGTAGATATAAATTCAGAACTCATTATAGATATTGTTTTAAATTCTCTACTTATTTTGGTGTAGCTTGTTTTGGGGTGACTCCAATTCAGTTTTCATTAAGATAATTACGATAACTTAAAACTAACCTATATTTAGTAAAAATAATCACCTCCAATGCCAATCAGGTCAAGTGTGTAAGTGTATATCTTCTTCTAGTTCACTATTTACAAAGTGTAATATTTACATCCACATACAGTAGTCATTTTAAAGTTTTAGTGCCTCATCTATGTTAGCAATTCCTTGATTTAAATGATCTAAGATGGAAATCATTTACATAGATAATTAAAATATTCATTTATACTTTTTCTGGGTATGTCAATTTTAACCTTTAGATTGAAGTTTAGGTCAACTGCTTATCAAAACAACAAAGTTGTTTTTAGTTTGATTTCTTTTTCTTAAACTTAAAAGCATGACACCTAACAAGTAATCAAAAAACAAAAGCACTTCAACGAACAAACTTAAATACATGTACATGAAACATTTAAATGTAAATTTGTATATTTTTTAATTGCAAGAATAATACATGACAAATAGCCAAAAGATAATGCAATCTCGTGTTACAGTTCCTAGCTCCTGCCTAAAAAACATTTTACTAATTTGAAAAAAATAATGCTACTCCGAGCAATCAATGAAAATGTCTAAACATAAATTATCTGAAAATATCACTTTGTAAATGGCATGTATTTTAAAATTTCATTTACACTAGGCCAAACAATAATTTTTTAACAACCTGCTTTTGCTTTCCAATATTTCCATGAAGACGAAGTTTCATATTTTTGTACCTAATCCGCTGACAGACCGATAATGCCAGGACAAAAAGTGAAAAGAGTGGAAGATAAGTTCAAATGAATGAGGCTCCATTAGTTGAGTTATGACTCTTATCCAGATGAAACCAGTCAAGTGTGAGAGGGTTCTTCCATCGATCGCTGTAAAAATATCACAACTCCAACGTTATCACCAAACACTACATATCATGGTGGTTTTCATTTGCTTTTTCCTATTAAAAGGTACTTATGAAGAGCGGATGATTTGGTAAGACCATTTTGCTTCATTAATGATTTAAAATCGAAAACTGGAGTTATTGAAGCATATTTAGAAATAAAACAAAATTCTATTTGTTTAAAAAATTTACTGCCTTTTTATTGTAAGCCAAATTTTTTAAAAGCCAACATATCGTTTAAAAGTCATAGATATAAGCAGCACGTCAATGAAGCCGGACAAGATAGGTTGAAAAAATGTTCTCACTGCTATTTGTAGTGTTTATTAGCATAGTCATTTTATGATGGATGTTTAATATTTAGAAATTCCTTTCAAAAGTGTCAAATAATTAATAATAATGATGTAAATTAAATTATAACAATATATTGTGATACAGGAATTTTTAAATTCATAAATAAATATATAGTTTATAGTAATTTGGTCCTCTTTATTATCATTTTTATTTGTAAAAACATTTGAAAACATTACTTCTTGTAACCATAATTTATGTCTAAGCTGAATGATCTCACTTCAAACAGTAATCATATCAAAATAATCAAATTTAATTTTTCAGATCTTGCACAAGCACATTAATCCAATTCTTCAAGAAATAATTATTTCTTTGTTTAAAAGAGATATTTCCATCATTAATGAAGAAGTTTGAAATTTCCTCTCAACACTGTTTATCAGCTTTAGCAGAGTGTGAAGCATGGAGAGACAGCATTGATTAGAGGCTGCTTTAGTGATTATTAACACAGTGACTGAACACAGCTGTCTCCGTGACCTCATTGGTTCACTCTCTCACTATAAAGGACTTGCGTCCGTCAATACCCTGTAATACTTGTGCTGTGTGCAAGGCAAGTTGACTATTGTAACAGTTATGATCAGGAATAAATTACTCCAATCTCCACAGCTTCCTAGAGGACAAAACACTCTCTGTGACAAAGAATCCTGCACAAAAGCTTTTTGTGTAATCCCTTGTAATGCTTCAGAATAAAATGTCAGTGTTTTATCTGAATTTTTAATAAAATGGTGAAAAATATTTTCATTTAAGTGATTGAATTTAAGTGACATATTTTTTAAAGGAAATAAAAAAGAGCAAGAGAGAATTAATAACAGCAGGTGCACTTTGGGAGATAAATTGAAGATGATGAGAGGCTAATTTACAACAGTGCTTTTACACAAATCTACATAACTGCTTTTAGTCCCTTTGATATGAGGAGCATCAAATAGAGGAATCCGCTTGTGTAAAGTTGTAAACTGATTAACTGTAAATGTCACATCACTGGGCAGAGTAATCTACCATTGGGACAAAGAAGAAAGAGATAAAAACTAGCCTGGCACAAAACAACAATATATCTAACTTTGAAACCTCTGAAGCAAACACCTGCGGTATGTATGCATATCTACTAAACATACCTACCGTATGTACCAGTTGATCCACTGGCTGTGTATAATCCGTGCATAGCAAGCAACATCAGTATCCTCCCACTACAGTAACTAAGTTTAGAACTGTATAAACAGAGAGTACCCAAAATAAGACCAGGGGCAGCATACACCTCTGATAAGTATAACATAAACAAGAGGCTCAAATCATACTAGCAGTGCAGTTCCTAGCAGAGGAAACCCACAAAAAACATTAAAGGCCTGGCAAGAAAACGTTGACACTGATGAGTAATATAAATCTTCCAATCAATGAAATAACGGTCGACCTTTGTTATTGCTCAACGGCGACAAAATAAGACCCCATAAGCCAGCATAAAAGCGTTCCCTATTCAAGTCGGTGTAATAATCTGATAACGGTAGTAGTGACACTGACTCACAGCCTGCCTGTGAAACCAGCTCAGCTTATCATGTCAGTTCTTTAATAAAATCGGACATATTTCACGCTTTTAGAGCATAGTTGTGTCATATGATGAATGAACATAATTACCTTTTTGCAATCTCCAAGTATATAAGTCCTGTATGAATCGAGATGGTTGACAGAAGGCTGAGTCGACACTAATCCATTACGTGACTGTCCTCGTGTGGTGACTCAGAGCCCAGTGAAAGAGAGAGAGAGAGAGAGACAGAGCTAGGCGACTCTACTCAACTTCTCTTCCCAATGACCACTCCAGCTATCAGGGGAGAAAAAACTCTGACAAACTGGGTCCCAAACAGCCTTTGTGTCTCTGGAGAGAGCTGAGTCTGTGCTTCCATTCACTCCCCGGTCTTCATTCAGCCTGCTCAACTCATTAAATTTCCTCCTCAATGCTAACTGTCAATGAATCAATCCTCAATGCGGGGAGGGAGGATTCCGTCTTGAAGCTGCAAGACCGTGACAAAGGGTTCACAAAAGGTCGGCAACTTTGACAATGTTTCAAACTGGAAGGCAGGAACGATGAGCAGATATTAACCTGCCTACTCTCCCACACTATGTGCTAATCTGCCAGGGAGCAGGGAGTGTTGTATGGCACTGCTTCTGTTCCTGGTCTCTCAGAAGAGTGATATTTTATACCTCCGCTCCTTCAGTGGGAGCTGGCTACAACACAGGCCAAGCACGGTTCCACTTACAGCCAGGCCACTTCCCTGCTAATCACAAATTAAGATCCGTGGTACAAACACCCTCTTATGGCTTCCGTACTTGCTTCAACAGAGTAAGAATTCCTAATAAAGTGCTGTTTTAACTTGGTGATTTCCGGTCGGCAATGAAAATTCAATGAAGTAATAAAGATTTGGGATTCCCAGTCAAGCCAAGAGATACTATATTGTGCTGTATTTACAGATAGCTAGCGAACACTCACCTTGGCTCATATCAAGATACAAATAGACAGACTTTTCCTTCATACACAAGTGAATTTTCAAGTAAAGGTATGTACTACAGCAGAGAGCTATACCATAATCCTCTCAATTGAATAGAAAAGGCTGGTGCAGGTTAGCTCATCTTCTAGAGAAAATACTAGCACCAAAGCGAGGTGTCAGTCATCCACAGTGAGTGTCCGTAGAGCCCAGTCCAATCAGTCTGTTCTCTCCTAAACTTGTCACATGTGACACCAATGTCCTCAGCTATGGAATCTCTGATGGGCAAGACGGCATCTCATCACTCACTCAAATCAAAGCAACACCATAAAAGTTACAGAGTATCTACAATGGATACCTCTCTGCTACTTCATCAAACAGTCCACTGACCATATCATCAAACATCAAATAGTCCACAGACAATCTTTCATCCAAATATCACAACAATAATGAGTCCAGTGGTGGGAATTGGTTCACGTCTGCTCAGGCGTCTGCTCCTCAGCAAGCAGAAGACAAACTGAAGCAGGCATTCCTGCTAGTATCTCCAGTACAGACACAGAGAGAACGAGGGAACTAGCGAGCGAGAGAACGAGTCAGGGCCACATGTGGACTCATATCTGCATGAATCTCAATCTCCAGCAGAGCTCAAACCTGTGATTTGTGTAGCCTCCCATCATAACACATGTCAGAGCAAGGGTTAGCTGAGCGGCCTGCCCGTGTTATCTTACCCCTGCTGTAATGGTCTGTAGGACACCCTTCACTAGCTCCCACTATAAACAAACCACCCTACCTGGTGTGGCCAGCTTGTCTTCCACTGTCTTGTTCTGCTTAGTGATTGTTGTATTGTAAATATGACCAACAAGACTTACACTAATTTCTAGAAGATTTATTTGTAAATATACTATTCATACTCTATTTACAGAAGAATTACCATTGAAAGCCATTTAGTATGCCAAGCTGGATGAAAAATGTTAACAACTTAAAAGAATGAACAAATTTAATTACCAGCCCCAATAAAGGAATCTACTACTGAGTCTAGATGTGCCACTATTTATAATCACCGTTATATTGCAATCTGTAGCAAATTTATTATCCTATATCAGTCTTCAACTCTAAATAATATTTCTGATTGACCATTTAACATTAACACTATGTGTTCCATCAATATTTAATTCAAATTAGCTGTCATAATTCTCTTATTAACCATATCCTATTTCTTAAAAACAATTAAGTGAAATCAAATTTCCTGAATGAATGCATAGACAGAGTGGAAGGTTTTGAAACCAATAGATGGGAAAAATATAATTCAAAATGGGAAAAAATTTTCTTCCATAATGTTACTCAGCTGTCAAAACAATTATCATAGGTCTGAATGTTAGGATAGATAAGCGTTTACTTATCTTTTGGGGAGACAACATCTTTATCCTTATTACTAGCGGAAATTCATCACAAGACATACAGACTATTCATCTTCCTCATTTCTACGAATTGTCCCGACACAAAAAACATCAGAGAATAATTCCATTTTATCTGAAGTCGTGAAAACTGAAAATTACTTCCATATGAAATTTACAACCTGGTTTTTCATCTGTAGCCTCTAAAAAAGCAAATAGACATAAATAAGACATAAACTGTTTATACCCTTGCAGCCAGCCACTTATCATGGATATCAAAGGCAGACAGTGTAATGAAAACAGGTCCTTCTACATCTCATAGTGACACATGTGTACAAGTTTTTATATTACAAATGGTTAAGACTAACCTACAATACATACAAAAATAGATTTATGCAATTTGAATAAGCTGTTTTATATTTATTCCTGAAAAAATATTTAATTTCAGCCTAGAGCTGAAGCAATAGACATGCCAACATTTTCTAGATTTAAGGAGGCTCCTTCGTTGTTTTGTTGTAGGGTTTGGATGACAGACTAAAGAAGGTTCTCTTAACTCCTTGAATGTTTTGCTGTAGGGTTTGTATGACAGACTAAAGAAGGATCTCTTAACTTACTTGTGAAGTTACTAACTCATTTTTAACAGTTTAAAATGAAAAAAAATGATTCTGAGACTAACATTTAGTAACCAAGATCACTGAAAAAAATCAAAAGGAGTCTTGTTTGAAGTCTAGACAGTTTGTGCAAGTATGCTTCATCTGAAATGAAAGAGTAAGTCATTATCTAGTCGTACTTTGGCAGTCATCAGCTATTGGTGCCTTCCAACTGCATATTCCATTCGGAAAACAAAATATTACAAGAAATTCTAATCTAATCTTAAATAGTGAATTTCATTGTTATCAATTAATCTATTTTCAATTTGTTCTTGAATTAATCTTTCTATCCCCTAGGCACTGACTCTAATTTAAGCAGTGGGGGAGAGAATAATTATTTTCAGATTAATAATAATAATGCCAAATGTTTTGGTATATGAAAATATCTGAAAAGGTTATCTTCATGGCATACTAAAAAATAAAGTTACCATATATATTTAAAGAGGCTAAAACGCCTTGAGGGAAGATATGGTTGAAAATAGAATTAATGTAACAGATGACCTAAATTGGAAGTATATTTTTAATGACATATTCCTTTCTCAACAGTTAAAAATTCCTACAATTAAGCTTCTTTTCGAACAGTTCATAAACTATGAACAGTACAAGAACAATCACTGCAATATTGAGAGGGTGGCATCATTCCTGGAAGCAGTAAGCTGTTGCCTGAAGGCAGGTACTAGTGAGAGAGTAATAACAAGGAGGTGAGTGAGTATAACAGGGCTGGGTGTGGGATGTACACTTACTGGCCAGATGGTGTATACCAGGGATTACATCATCGGCATTCATGTAAATACAGGCTCGTATTACACACCATGGGCTCTGCTTACTATATTTACCATGACATGTGCATATCCCTGTTGCCATGTGTTAGCAATCTGCACAGGCCAATGTCACCTAGTCGCTAACATCTTCCACTTCATCAGATTATTTCATACACAAAATGTCTTCATTCATATTCAATTCCACAATCCTGGAGAAAAATTAATATTTCAGGGCGAGGAATCACATTTATTTTATTTTCCCAAAGACGTATCTGGCAACCTATAAAACAAGTCTGTCTCACTTTTCAGACATTTGATCTCATGAGAAAAACAAATGTCAAAATACGAAAGAGCAATAAATATCAAATAATCATGAACAGAAGAAAATAACTCCAGCAATAGGTTGAATCAAGAGTCAACACCATTCATCATCATCCCGGACTTTGTCTTTTTCTTATAAAATTCAAAATGCAAGTCAAATATCAAACAAGCATAAACCTCTTGTTCATGGCTTGTGACAATGTTAGATGGAGGCTGCTAGCGGTGAAATACATCTCCCCCAACAGGATAAGAGCACTAGCTAATGTCGCTTCTAAATTGCTGCTTTCTGCCTCTGCTTATGTAATACAGTCTATATCGTCTTTAACTACACGATCCAAAGCCACTGGAGAGAAAAACAATTTAGACATTTCAAACTTTCAAATTGGCAGAGTCACAAACGGATTCCTCTGGTGTTGAGTTTGTGCCTGTGGCATAGATTGGAGGCAGAAAATAGCAGATGGTTCGTGATTCCAATCAAGTTTAGTTCCTGATGACACATCAGGATTTAGTTTGTAATGATTGTTTTTTCATTCTAAGAATAAAATTACTTTGAACATCTCCAATAAGAAAAACAAAAACCCTAATTTAAAAACTTGAAAACTGTGAAGTTAAAAAGTGATTAAAGTTAAAAATAACTTGTTTAGATAGTGTTGGTAGGTTTCCTCCCTTCTCCCCCCAAAACCAAAAATCAACACTTGAACAAATGGAACAATTAGACATGTCTCATAAAAAAAAAAGAATATAAACATCTTAACTATAAAAAGTTTGATTGAGTCATTAATAAGGGTTATGCTCATTCAGATAACAAGGTCACCATGCAGTGAATGTTTTCTTGAATGTTCACAACATCACATGTACTAACTAACCTAGGGCACCTGTTGTCAAATGTTACAACCAATCAAAGTTGATCATCAAGAAATGCCACAAGAAAATCTTTCAGCCTTAACTAGAAGCGGAGAATCTAATTGAGCAGAATCAATGTATGCAAAACCTAACCAAGTTGAAAGGAACATGCATGTCTATTGGATGCCGTGAAGAAAGAGCGAGCCCTGTTTTAACCTGGACTTAGATCACATGTGTCAGATATCAGCTTTTTGAACATTGACAAGATAAGCCTTTTAGATCAATGAAATCTTGATCATCTACGACTCATGAGACTTGCAATAACTTGACATAGCCTCTTGTCCTGGTACCCATCTAATCAGTGACTGGGATCCCGTTAGTGTCTCGAACCACTCACACATGCTATGCACCGTCAGATGTACATGATAACGAGCTTTCCTTTAATTGCCATGCCTGCAACTCATTACTCCATTAATCACATGCTGATTATGTTAATTTAGAATACTCTTAATTACAGTTTGCATAATGTTTATTCAACTTTCATTAGCTCAATTTCTGTCAAAATAGAACTCAATTGGGTGGAAATTTTTTGGAAAATGGGTTTACTTTCCTGACAGCATTGCAAACTAAAATGGATTCCCAAATGAAACAGAATTTGTTTCAAGTTCTTTGTTTAAAAGGAAATAGACAATGGCATTTGAAGATTAAAACTGCCAATTTCGAAGCTTCTGTTGTTAATGTCATATTAATGATATTTCCAATTGTCCCCAGCAGCTTTCTCGCTGAACAAAATCAAAGACTGTCAAATCTGAAGAAAGTTTGACAAAAGATCACGACAACTTCAAAGCTGTTTGGTCAATTAGAAGAAAATTGTGTAAACGAGTCACAGCAATTTTAAATGATTAATTTACATAAAAATGCTTTGATTTTATTTAATGTTCCCCTACTCACTAACACAACCTGCCATAAAATAAATACAAAAACACATAAAAAGAAAAAAACAAACAGAATAAAACGTCTCTTCTGATAGAACAAAAAGTTAATTATGAATTATCTAATTAACATCAGCAAGTGAAGAGTAAATGCTTAACAAAAACAGGTATCCATGCAGAAATAGCTCAATTGCCCTATGCAAATGAGATGATCATTGAAGATGAACTATCATTCAACTTTATCTCTTACAAACATGAAGTTTTACTTATTTAAATTTGACTGTTATTGAATACTAAAATGAGTCACAACAATCTACATTTGCTTCTATGCTTGATGCCTTTCACAGAAATAACATAAAATATCCTTTAATTGTAGCCCAGACAAATCATCACCTTTTCTTTCCCGTAAAGATATCAACATGAGATATAAATGTATGTGTATGGGTACATAAATTAATAAAATTATGACTCATAATAATCTTTTTATGCTGAGATGGATTTATGATGACAAGAAATAATGCGTAATGAGTGGAATAAATATTATCCAAATTAATTGCTTTAAACATGGCATTAAGAGGTTTTTGCAATGCCAATACTTAATCATTATCAATGAGGAGATTAGAGATCATTTGATTTAGTGCAGTAGAATGTATTACCAATGATTGTCGCCTCAATGCACAAGTCTGCTGCTTAAACTGTCACGTTGAAATTTACTCTGAGGAATTCTAAAAACTTTTTTCTTTCCCTCACATAAAACTCTTTGTTTGATAGGTACTTTAAGTTGAAATGAACATAAATGTTTATCAATATTAATAAAACATGGGAATAACTGATACTGGAGAAAACAAACATTATGATCAGGAATAAATTTGTTAACAATATAGCAGGGACCAGAGGCAGTTTGTGAACACACATGTCAATACAAATGTAACCATACATTCAAACCTAAAGACGGTGAGATGTAGAATTCACTCTCTAGGAGTACAAAAACACTCACATCAAGAAACTCGGGAATGTACACCTTTTATACATACACACATGCACAAGACTGACAGATGTCTTGTACATACATAAGAAAACCAAACATACTAACGTATAAATAGACAATTATACTGACTCCTAATGTGGGAACATGCTTGTCCACTTACACACACATGTAAATTCATACTCACACATGGACAAATTCACACACATGTGCATGCACATACACACACCTGCATCAATCATAAACAACTGATCCACATGACAAAAACTTTACTCAGGGCACATGGTCTGTCAAGATAAAAGCTGAAAGGCTCAAGTCACGCACCCTCCCAAAAACTGAATGTAAACAGTTTGGCATGCTTTGCCAATCTCTCATCAAAGCTGCATAAATTGTAGACATTCAACAAGAATGTCAGAAAAAGGCTAAACATCCTAAAGTGCTGATGTGTATCGGAGACCACCCATGTGACCCCTGGCTCCATGACCCGACACTGCCACCCAAACAAGATGGCCATGATCTCAGAAATCACTCTCACAAGCCCAGAAGGATGTCATGGAAGATTCTTCCCTATCTGCCTTGCTAAAACACAATAAGAGATATCCTTAGAACTCACTCTGACAAATCCATAAGAATTTAATGGAAGATTTTACCAGATCCATCATGTCAAGTAAGTGATGTACAGTACACAAGACGTTGATGTATGAATGATGTGTATATAAAGAAGGCTTGACTGGAGATAATCTTTGCACAGGGTTTAAACATTTTTGACAGCAAAAATCTACATATGTAAGTATTAGAAGAGGGCCAGGCCTCGAAAGATAATCTATGCACTACATCTAACCCCTTTTTGACAGTGAAGATCTAGGACTATGAGTATTAGAATGATGGGTCCCCGTGTTGCATGCCAGACCTAGTAAACACAAGACCAGACTCTACCAGGAGAGTGAGTTAGGCTTGTCTCACAAGTACTTGAAGAGATATTTTTTTCTATAGGAAAAAATATTGTTGTGATGTTGTAGCATCTATCAAGAGTGACGGGACAGCTAGCAGCCGTTACTGACTGTGTGTTCCAGGAAAATGTCTTTAATCAAGATGTTCATCTGAGAAATCTAATTACTGGATCTGTTTTTTACATGGTAAAAAGTTAACTGTTAATTGCTTTATGGGTAGGATGTGGTTGTTGCATTGCCAGGCAATGTGTGGATGATCATTTTGTCTGATTTCTGGTTTGTTGATGGTAATGAATACAAATAGAGACCAATCTTATAAAGTCTTTAATTAAAAAAAGCTAAAAAAAATTAATGTAATATGTAGCTTCAGGTTTAATTCATCTCTTAAAGATTGATTGTTATTGATTGATTTTGATTGACATCACAAAATACTCTAACAAAGAACTATTACTCTCGGGCAGATATGCTCATGTTAAAACTATAAAGAGTTAATAATGATAATAAGGCTATTTATATAAAGCTGGATTCCACATCAACAAGAGGGACATACTCAAAGCGCTGACAAATGAAATGAGAAAGAAACTGTGCAGAAGTCTTGAGATTGAATTATAAACACTATATACATAAGTTACAATCATTGGCAGATTTAAATACTAGGAGTAGCGCTTGAACAGATAGGTTTTGAGTTAATAGCAAAAACAATATATAACAGATCCAAACATTAACAAAGCTGACTTATCTTTTTTTTTCCTTAGATGATTGGGAGTGGCTAATTTAAATGAAACTGTTTACCAAACAGAATAATTTAAGAGAAGTCACAGGTTGAAGAGTATGTTGGTAACTGCAGTTTAATGGATAAACTGTAAAATACTGAATTTTTAACCAAGTAATCACATGTTTTATTTGACATCCATGAATATCATCGCTTTTCTTTTAAAAGTTTGTTTCTTTAATTTGTTTGAGAAATGTTGAGTTTTTGTAGTTATTGGTTGAAGCCGAGTTGAACGCTTGTTCCATGGTGTTGACTACAAATTACAGATACCATTGGTTTACTTTGGGATCCAAAATGATTTTTGAACAACTTTGAATAAAGAGAGCTGATCCCTGGTAACATTCATGCACACAGATTAATTTCTGCACTCACTTGAGGCGAGAGAAACATGAAATGAAGACAAATTGCATCAGTTTCATTGATGGTGCTTGTCCTCGGGAGATTCCAGCAGAGTGTTAATGATTCCTGGTGTTTGACCTGCCCATTCCATCGGTCACCAATAAATCACAGCCAGTGTTTACCATGACCATTTGTTAGTGTCTGGTGATGGCTGGAGCAAGGCCAATGGTCATCACCTCATTACAAACAGGTCCAAGTGGACCATTAACTCAACCCCTCCAACTCAAACCTTCCAATTGGGCAAAAGGAACAGCCAGAAGCCTTCTCTGGAGCAGAGATTTTCTGTGCTCTTAAATATGTTCTGCATTACATCCTAAAAGACTTTTGATTCAACTAAATGCTATAGGCTAAAGAAGAACATTTCTAAGATTTCATATTTTTGTTCAAATTTTCTACTTATCAATTCCTTCTGTCCTTTCAAGCAAAAGAATGCATTAATTACAAATATCCTTATCCAATATTTCAGATTGTATGTTCCTGCACCACAGGCCATCATCTCATACACCGCCTCTACATCTTTATATTTACACTCAACCATGACTTCCTAGCAGATATACAGAATGACACTCCTGATGACCCCTGCCTTGAACTTTGTGTCCATCTTTCTTTGATGTCCAGTAGAGAATCCAGGAGCCATGCCATGGAGAAGAAGGTACTGATATCACCTGGAGGTTGTTATCACTGACAATACCTCATTCCCTAAACATGCTTGTATACCCAGCCATGTGCAGGCCGAAATTGCTTAATCCTTGTTTGAACTCCAACAAAAGGTTAAAACAATCATGAGCTTCAGTTATCCTTGAGTTAAGAAATTAAATACTTTATTTAAGTTACTGAAGTGACATTTAAAATCCATGGGGCTATTAGATTAAAAAAAAAAACCAAGAAAATTTTACAATTTTGCTTCTGTTTGGTTTGAAAAAACCTTTTTCTATTGTCAAGTAATTGTGGTAAATTTACAGGAACCATCACCAGTCAATAAAGTGCACATGACTTCATAATCTATAACAACATGTCACTCAAACAATGATCTGAAAAAAAAAAAGAAAAAATAATTACAGAAAATATGAACTTTGAAAGGAAAAATAGACATTTTCTAGATAGGCCACTTTTAACCTTTTTAAAAATACAACCATGAGAAAAGATAAAAAGAATTGTTTAGTTTGAAGTTGTTGCATGAAATGACTAAGTGTACATTAGAAAGATGGAGGCCAGCCATTTGTTAAGGGAAGTAGGTCCCATTAACCTTACAAAGCCTGACCACAGGAAGGTTCTGCTGTCTACCCAAAGGGACTCAGGACCAGATGAAACAAAAGCTTACTGCTCAAAGAAACCGTGTGTAATAAATAACCTTCGCATCTTTAACTGAACCCAACTCCCATTACTGCAAAGTGCTGAGTGAAATGAGATGATCCAGAACAGGTTGGGAGAAACAAACCTGAGCTTGTATATTCTAGCTGCTTGAAAAAGGGCCAGCTTTGTCCATTAACTCTTTGACAAAATAGCTGCATGTCTCATCACATAGCAATAGAGCTAAACCTTTAAGACCTTGTAAGTCCGTTTTTGAAATGTAAAGATTTACTTTTAATTAATTAAGGTGAAATTACAGGTTTGTCAAATCAGTTCATCTTCATCATCACCATCATCACTAACATCATCATCATCATGATCATAATCATCATTATCATTATCATCAACACCATTTACTTCTTCATCACCATAATCAACATCACCATTAGCATCATAAATCATCATATTTGCATTAGGTAGGTCTCACATGGTCATGCACATAAGATGGTTTTTTTTCCTTTCAGTCAGAAATACATGTTTTCTCTTTTTGGTGTTGCTTTATGTTTTTTTCAAGTCCGAAAGGAAGCTCTAATCATTTCCCTGAAGAACCAGCATCATTACACTGTTTCAAGTGATTCAATCACATTATTTCTTCTCAAACAAGCTTATGGATTGCGTTAATAGTCCATATTTACCTGCTTACTCTGAATCTCGCCTTTGGATATTCAAAACATACTTTGTATTGTGATTGATAATATCCATGAAAACCAGTAATTAGAGCCTCGGAGTGAACATGAACATGAACATGCAGCATTAACAGTCTTGGGAAGAGATACCCTAAAAGAAGCGTTCTTTAAACATCTCGGAATTAACATTTTACAATTAGTAAAAGCGGGGAACAGTCCTGGTAAGAGGTATCTGATCAAGAGGTACCCTGAATGAACATCTTACAATTAGTAGAAGCGGAGAACAGTTCTAGCAAGAGGTACCCAATAAAATCGTCCCTTAAAAGTCCGGAATGAACATGTTACAATCTGTAGAAGCAGAGAACAGTTCTGACAAGAGGTACCCAATAGAATGGTCCCTTTAAAGCCTCCCCCCCCCCCCCCAAATGAACATAGTACAATGAGTATAAGAACAGCAAGACCTTACACACCTGGCAGGATGGCTAGGCTGACATCAGGCACTTTCATCACCTATTAACTACGATGAACTTAACATCAAATTGACGATTATATTTACAGAGTCACCATAGCCCAGCTGTGAACCACATACTCAGAGCAATTGCCAGCCACAATTTAACTTTAAATGAGGCAATTTCAAACCATCAGAGCCGATTTCCAGGGGAGTTGCCACTTATCTGATCAACACGATGCTTAGTCATTCTGACAGTAAAGTCAGTTGTGAAAAAACTTTCAGGCACAGTTATTGGCAAACCCCAAGGAAGCTCCCATAACTTCATTTCCGAATTAATTATGACTTTGGATTAATGTCAAGAACTGATCAGCAAATTTGATAAATGGTCTATTAGTTCAAATTGGATTCTCATCAATTTCATAACTTTTTAATACACTGAATGAGGGTTCATTTGAATAATTTCAATGAAACTGGAATAAAACTAGCTCTGTGAGTTTGATGGCTGATTGATCTTGCTCTTGCTCTAACAGCAGAGTATGAAGTATTTGGGTCAAACTTCAACCACACTATTCTGCTTAATTGCACATACACCTTTAAACAGTACATCAAAAAGATTAGAAAATTATGAATTCTATAAACTTTCCTCCAAATATGTGGAAAAAAAATCAAGTAGTTTTGAATGGTTAGTAATTGATATTATTACGCTCCACCAATTCTTATTTACAATCCTGGAAGATCTCTGTTTTAAAAAGTAAAAGTTAATGAAGTAAAATAAAGGTGACAAGAGCAATCATTTTTCCAGTGTACAGTGCACAATACCAGACTACAAGATAGAGTTTCTCAAATGTGTAGAAAATGTCAAAAGTGTAGATAATGTCACAAGAGTATCTATTTACTCCTAAAAAATAGCATCTTACACACATTGACTTAGCTATAAAGGTGAATGCTACAGCATTGAGTGATGAGAGAATTAATCCACCAGGTGGAGCTGCAAGTCTGTTCTTGATATCAGGAAGACTGGTCGTGTCAACAAGGAACACGATCAACGTCTTGTCCATCAAGAGTCAATATTGATCTGCAGTGACACACACAACAGTACATTCCATGGACTATAATGGGACTCTTGAAGAAGGTTTTTTGTAATCAACGCTAATGATTATAAGAGATACAAAATCAGTTATTTTCTAAGCATTTTTGCATATGAGTTCTATCTTCACATTTATATATTTATATTAATTCTATAATTTAAGTATCAATTGTTATGGAAGCCAAATTTAAGGATCAATTTTCAATATGCTTATGCAAGAAGATGTTCTTTTATCTGTTGACCATTCTTTTATCTATTTACTTTATTCATTGCTATTATTGTAATCAAAATGTGTGCTCTGTGATGATGAAACTGATGTAATGCGGGTAGTAAAGAACTTTTATCTTACATAAAACAACATTTCCAAGCTTTTTAAGAGTGGATTATCTAATGTAACTCTGTCCGGATATTCCCCCATTTACTCCTCTCAAAAAGTTTCAATGACTTTCAAGGATAGAAACTTTGCCATTATGGCACATCTTGGGATTCACGTTTGAAACGAAAGCCAAAATAGAAGCATACTTGAGACCAAAGGAAAGGCAATTTTGAAACGAAAGCTTAAGTGATTTTTGCAAAAGTCCAATCAAAAGCCATAGAAATCTCCTCCATATTGGGTCAAGTGAACTTGTATCAAAACTTAATTAAAGGCAGGTCTCATTTGCCCTGTTATATTGCAACTGCAAGGCTAAACTGACGACCCCGCCTCCAAATGGCTGCTATTTAGACTGTTGTGAAATTTACATTTCCTTAGGCGATACCAAAATTCTGTGATAAATCTCCTTGAACTGTCAAATATTTCGCAGAGATTTCTTACTCTGGATCAATACAGGCCCGTGTGTAGTGAGCCCTCTGCATATGACAGCAGTCCTGCAGTATGGTAATGGAAGTATTCATCAAAGGTCGTTACAGCACATTAAGACAGCGGATTAGACCAGGCAGGGAAATCAAATTAATCATTGCCCTTTGAAAATCAATTGGAAGTTGTGTATAATCTTTTCTTAATAGGAATTTCCTGTCAATAAACTGCAGGTGTTTTGAAGGCGTTACTGGATCAATGATGGTAGGAGATTGTTCTATACATCAATGTCCACACCGGTCAAACCATGAATCACGACACTGTCGGCTTGAGGTAGCGAAAATAAACAACACCAATCTCTTCATTAACTGGGGATATTTTACTGTGTACATTCTGCAGATCTAAATGAATCTTCTATTCATCCTAAGGTCAGAGGTCAAGTGTATTAACGTGGTCAAGAGGGGAGGGTCAAGCTTCTGGATTCCTATCCAAAACACTACCCGTGTGGCAGCATAACAAAAAGTACACCTCATAGAGACAAAATACAATTCAGAGGTATATAAATAGGTACAATAGATAATCTTCATTCCTTACCTCCTTCTATCATTTCATTTCTGCATATTGGATCAATGTTTTAAAGAAATAAATTCCAGCAGAGAAATCATTAGTTTTGATAATATTTAATATGAATAGAACAGTAATGACATTAGAGGTAAATTTCAACAAAATTACCTTTTCACATTATCTTTCACAATAACATTATTTCACCAAACAAAATGGGGAAAAAACCCAAACAGATTTCGCTTCATATCATTACGATCTCAGTATTTGGAAATTTGTGAAGAATAATGATATCAAAGCTCATTAAAAACAGGTGCTTTGAGTCTCCTCCAGAAATGATTTTATATAACCATAAATCATTTCAATACATGCAACAAAAACATTAGTTTGTCTTTAACCGATCTAAACACCAACGTGAGCGACAGAAAGATAGTGAGATATACTCTTCAATCCAGAGGTAATTGAAAAAGTTTATTTAAGTCCAAAGCCAGTTTATGGATTTTCTTGATCAGTTTATTTTATGGAGAATTTTCTGAATCCCCTTTTCTTGAGGAAATGAAAATGTCATTGGGTCCCCTTTCCTCCAGATTTCAGTAAAAAAATTAATAAAGTTCTTGTCATAAATCTGATGACACCGTAGATAAGAAGTGCAAGGTTAGAGAGTTCCAACATCTTCAGTGTGTTGACAAGCCCATCATGAGTGTATGACTCAACCCATGTTGATCTCATCATTTGAATCAACATCTAAACAAGAGGCTTCTGCCATTCGACTACTGTTTTGAAAGAAATAGAAGCATATCTAATATTGTTTCTAGGTTGTATTTTGAGACAATTTCCCTCAAGTGATGCACCGTAATGTCCCGCGCCCAGGAATTAAAAAATCTTCTCAGAGACAGTAAGTCAATGACTTATGAAAGTTTGTGCAAAGGTCTGGCCAATTGTGTAATTACTTTTAAAAAGAGGCAAGTAATTGACTTTTTGGTGAATTTTGTAGGCAAGTCAAAGGTAAAATTTGGTACGGTAATGACCTCAAACTTACATTTTTGTTAAACCCTGTGTTATACTCTACCGAAAAGGGTTACACAAGTCATTTTTTCCCACATTAGCTTTGTTACCGGTGGAGTGCTTTATTTGTTAGAGATACAGAACCACGATTGGTTGGAATCAAAGATTTGAATGTACTTTATCTGCTAAAATACTCTTCAATATACTCTCTACTTATATTCCTTCTATTATAGTAGATGTTAAACACAAAAGCCTTCTGTGTGGTCAATATATGGCATTGAATTCATAAATAATGCACTAGAGATAATGAAGGATTTGCTACAAGCTTGATAAAGACGTTTCTCTCAGATTTCACGGGGTCCACAGGTTAAGGGTTAAAATCATGCTTCATTCACTAGTTAATTTCTCATGCTTTCATATCAAAAGACTTCAATGTTAAACATAACTACACAAAACCTTATCCCAAAAGCTCTCTTTAACTGATAGAAGTATTGCCTTCAACTCCACATCTTTAGTTTGCCACACTGTCTACTGAATGCTCTCTAAAACTGCCATATCTTAAAGGAAATGGAGATAATTTGACATACAAGTCAATTTAGACTAAATGGTTTTGTAACATTGATAGCATTGTGTCCATGGATGCCCGAGACTCCATAACAGGGCTCTGATAATGTGTTGTGTAGGAAAACCACTCTATTACACTTCCCATAGATAGGAGTCAGTTTTCTTATAGAGGACCATAAACCACAGACCGCTGTGACTTACAATCAACTACACTTTCACAAAACAATTAGCACAGGGTCGGTGAGTTACAACAAGGCCGATTCACCTCTTCTCCACGTCTACGTCCCGCCACAATGGTGAAATAGTGCCGCGTATATCATGTCTGTCAGGCTGCTCTTCAAGCCACTTGACAGTGCGAAGGCAGGGCTGAGGGGACATGTTGAGCCAAGTGCTTCAATAATGTTATCACACCCAGTAATAGCCCCCGATTAGACCAACAGCTAATACTGGCTATCAGAGCAGGAATTTACTTGACCATTCTGTCAAGATCAAAGAGACAAGACTTATAATATCAAGCATTAAGAAGTGCTTTCAATCAAATACCCAGAACAAAGGAAAGATATCTTGCCATGTTTATTGTATCTTAAGAAAATGAACTTATAAAGTGTACCTTTTCTCCTTTTTATACCATAAAACATCTACCCTAGGAGTTTTATAATGCAGGAAAAATCATTTCCAGGTGAGATGGGTGAAATAAAAATTTCATCAATGAATTCTTTGTTATTGAAAATAATGTTTCTTACAAGTACAGAGTCCACCTGTATTCTACCATCATAGATAGGAATAAACCCATGCATGACACTTTCCCATGAACAAAATGAGTTGTGCTTCTAGAGCAGGTATCAAACGTGTGTATCCAACAATTATGCATTGAGTAAACTCTAAACTGTATGTATGTCACTTTCTCACACCTGTAACAGCACACCTGTTGATTAGCTCACCTGTGTGACACAGACCCCCAGTGCTCAGAACCAGGTGTTATTATCACCCATACAGGTACAAGACAAGCCAGTTTGGTGTTATCATTCAAACAGGTTGAATTGACCATGTACCATTATCTCTGATATAGCCATAATGTCACATAGGGGGTTGATATGGGTGGGTATATCCCGGGTAACTGGACAGTACGTGCCTCACTGACCATTAAGTGGACAACTGAGAAGATGAATAAGCAAGATGTGGTGTAGTAACGACCAATATTGACTGAGATTATCTGATAATCAGACTACAAGATTCCTGGACATGTGACAGGGCTTTAAAGTGACAGCAGAGTTTATCAGAATTGACTGGTTATAAGCCTTCAGTGTTAGCACACCAGCGCCAACCGAGCATGCCGCTAGATGTATCACAGACATTCCTCTGTTCCCTACACTGGCCCCTCCACACGCAGTGTAATTCATTAACTACATAAACCCTCTGATCCACTTAGTTACTCTTCAATAAATTAATCTGTTTATAAATGCTCAGAAATGTAAACAATCCGACATACAAAATATTTAAACATGTCATCATTTATCTGTTTAAAGTTTTGAATGTATAAATTTGGCATGTCCTAAATAACACTTTTAAGACACATTTGGAGCAATACAAGTGGTTTCAACACGCATTTGTTTCAATCAAACATTAACAAAATTGGTGTTTTATCAAAAACAAATTAATAACAAATTGGGACCATAATAAAGTTTTGCATACATTTTCATTGAAGTAAAATAGAAATATGACAAACCTTGATTGCTTGAGACGGATCTAACTCCATGGCCCACAATCATCCAAATCCAAATGAACTTGTACAAGAATCAAATATGAGTGAAACCCAAAGAATCAATGAGTGGCAATATGTGTCTGTAACAGCTTGTCTTGGATACAGAACCAGTTGAATATTGACAATATCACACCTAGTCTGTAGCAAGAAGGAGCTATTTGTAACATCAGTTTCAAAAACCTAGAATACAATATCAAATTTTTGCAGCGTGTAGAATAGATTTACACTCATTCTACATAATTCTTACAAAAATATTTTTCTGCTAAATGTAAAAGGTGGACTCTTCATTTATAATCTAGACTTTCTTTTCAGGAGCTTATATGTTCCAAGTAAGAGTAAAAATAAGTTCCATAATTTGACTTTAAATGAAAACTTTTTCAATGAGTTTAACATTTGAAATCTCTTAAAAAGATAATAAAGAGACTGAAATTTATTTATTTTTGAGCTAATATTAAGCTCTTAAGTCTTCTTCTAGACTATATGAGGCTTTTATCTTATCTTAGGGTCTGACAGACTAGGTGAGACTAAGTGAGTTTCAGAATGGCCTTGACTCAATGATGAAATGAATTCAAACTCAAAATACACCTGAGTCAATTTGAGCTAAACGAGCAAACAGCACATCATATTGCCTGATTCACAGTAATAAGGGGATAATTGAACAAATTTATTTAGATTTGCTGAAACATGATACTACCATGTGTGCTGGCATAACAACACATACATCATCATTACATAAGTATTGTCACAGAGCGCAGATCCGCACAGTTTCAAATGTCAACAGAAAGAAACAGCATTGATTGACGACATTGTAGTGTAGCAGCTACTTTATTTCATAATATAAAAAGAGAGGTAAAAATGTAAATGAATAAACAATGTAGTTATTGAAATGAAAATTAATAAAAATTTGAACATTTAAAATATGATTTCAGAAATAAAATCTTATAAATGTAGAAACACAAAACACAAATATATGATATGGCTTAAAAAGTGTATTTTTGAGTAAACTTTTACTGACAGAGAAGTCAACAGGATAAACTCGTATAATGTAGACTATTTTTAAGGACATACAACTTCTTTATTCTGTACAGGTGACGATGCAACATAAATAATAGAGAAGTTGGACATCCATAAAAATAACCTTCATTCTTCAGCACTCAAACTTCTGTCAAAGACTAACAAACTTATACCTAAAGGAAAAAGCTTTCATGATGAAGTACGACTTTCCAACATTGTTTCAAAAGGAGCAACACGATATCTGGGGAATTTATCTAGATTATTATACGAGGAAGTGTGTCATATGACTTTTAAGAAATGAGTGTGAACTTTTGTATTACCCGAGCGAGAGAAGGGTTATCCACAAATTTGCATGAGTTACGTAAAAGTCAAATGACACACTTCTGAGGGTAATAATTTCTTTATTACCGATTCTATTCCATTTCAAACGCAAAGAAATATTCAGAAAAATGGTCGCCTTCCCTTGCGCCTGCCTGCCACAGTGACGTCACGAATAATGGTTTTATGACGTCACAAATGACAAAATATGGTTATATGCGCAAAATATGCGCTCGTTGCTAGGGAAAAGTGATATGTGCACATGTGCTCATATTTAAAATATGTCGCTTATGATTAACCATATGGGTAATAAACACTTGTTAGACTTTATTGAACTAAGGCTCCCTATACTGTATTACTCGATGTAGAGGACACTGACCAAGGAGGCACTAACTAAACCAAAGATAAAAGTCAAAATTAAGAAATTGAAAAATTAAACGTCAATAAACTCTGAGCAGACTCTCGTACGTCCGAAGGCTGATCAGACTGAAGACTAGCTGATAATGATACGATAATGTGATTACGTGTACATGAGACCTGTTATGGGGCTGACCACTCTCGGAAACACGAGTGTTGAGTTTCCTGTAAAGTGGATGAACTTGCCAAGTTAAGACTCTTCCAGACTTTCTTGATTTCAAATTGATGACAACTTTCATGATTGAGGCGTTGTGATGAATGTTTCCACTCCCATCTTATTAGTTCGGGCTGGGGCCAAGTGAAATCAATTCACCAAACAATCAATCTTTTTTCTCTTCTAAAAATACATGGTCGATAAACAAATCACTTTTAGTCTGGTGCTTGAGCTAACACCCATCTCGTTCTGTACTCATTGTGGGTAAATTGATACATGCTTCGCTGATTTACACCGATTAATGTCATTTGAGAAAATAAAATATACACATCACAGTCTCTGCAGGGGAGAGAGATTCATCTTCTTCTAATAATATTTTTTGAAATTTTTTATTTCACAATTTTTTAGATGTTTTTTAAAAAGATTTGAGTTGAGGATGAAAAAAGCAATGATGCTTGTCCCTACACCAGGTAATAATGTATGGGGCATTTTGAGCACGCACCTCTGTGTTATGGGGCACTTTGAGCACGCACCTTTGTGGTTTTGAGCCCCGCACAATTTAAGTATCCTCATTATTATTACCGGTATTTCTATTATTATTAATCTAGTGAATATACATCTAATATACCATCTAAGTTATAATACATTTGAAAAATATTGCATAGAGGTTAATCTAGTTGATACAATTGCAATACATGTTAAAAAATTGCATGAATGATTCTATATGGCCTAGCTTTTTGTAATATTTTCATTAAACAAGTTATCAAATTGCTATCAAGCAAGTTTGATGCTTTTTTTATCACAAGTTTAAAATATATATAATTTTACAGAAGCAAATTTAGAATTTTGTACATAACATACCCACATTGACTATGTGAAATAGCTGTAAGGGGGATGAACTTTTTTCAGATATCATATCATTTATATGACATTTCAGAATCTGAAATTTAAATGACATTATGAAATTTGATTTTTTAACTAAAAAAAGAATACATCATCATTTTTCATGTACACCTAATCTATTTAACCAACTTATTGACATTAATGACATTTTATTCCTTTGTCTAAAAGTAAGTAAACAGGGCAATTGCATACAAATTATCCACTTTCACAACCCTCCAAGAACTTTTTCTATAGCATGTTGTTGGTAATTGAGTCATGATTTATGAGAAAATGCAAAGTTAAGAGCGGATATAAACAAATAGATACATACATCAATGCATTACAAGCTCTTAAGCGAGTTAAACTGTGTGAACGATTGCATCCTGAATATCTGGCTCGATCAATAGCAGCAACAGAAGTGTTTGGAGGGCAGAAAGTGTGTGCTGTTTAGTTGGTAGCACATGAGCTGATCTAAAATCAGCTAACATATAGTAAGATATATATTTGTTTGGATTTCAGACACACACAAATTTCAATACCATGCTGTCGTTTATTGAAATTTGATGTTGAAGACAATTGAAATAATATACTAGAAATTTAGTATACTGTTTTGGATTAACTTATTACATCTATCAATCTTCGTGCCCCATTTAGTTGGCTAGGGTACAATCAACTTCCAGGCTGTGTTCCACCGAAACTTACACACAAGAGGAAGAACAGACTAGAGCTTGACGAGTCTTGTGACAGTTAAGAGACGCTCATTAATAAGCTTAAGCTTGTACTTGTATAAGTTTATATAAATATCACAAGTCTTATTTCCACACAAAGAAGGTATATAGAAAATGCCGAACAGTTGTAGACAAATATTGTGATAAATTCCAAAGATAAAAAATTCCATTCCAACGTCACAAGAAATGCTGTCGAAAATAGAAAAACAAGGTGGGTTTGGTAATATATTTCTTATTACACATGGTGATAACAGGATGATATTGCCTAACTTTATGATAGGACAAAAACATCAAATGGCTTGTTTCTTGAATAGCATTCAATTGACTGGTTCTTAGAATTCCTTAAATGGATCTGCAAACATAACATGACAGATATCCAATTCTCAGGCATTTGAAATAACTTTATTGGTAGAGCTATTAATAAAGAAATAATTTCGACCTTTCTGTTGTCAACGCCCAATCACTCCCATCCATAAAGATCTAAAGATCTGTCCCATGATAAAATGCATTTGCCCTTTGATCTGTGGAGACGATATTTAGAGGGAAGACTCCATATATGATAGACGGTTATCAGTCCCACGCCCTGACAGACGTTGTTTGTTTGTGTCACAAACCTATGCCACTAGCCGAGCATTAACAGCACTATAAGAATTGCACTCTTATTCTCTATGTACAGTCATAAAACCACTGATTCTATAGGAAGTTACTTAAGTAGAAGAGGACTGCCACAATACTGTAACACTCTTTCTCTCACTATTTCCATAAAACAGGACTCTAAATAAATACTATCTCAAGTCCTTTTGGAGTCTCACTGCATTTACTACAAAACATGGACTCTATACTGCTGCTGGTGATTAAATTCTCTATGTTTACGTAAACTCTTTCTATATTTGTTCTTGAAAATTGAAATGCTGTATCACAACTCTGTGATATAAAAGCTAATTTAGATGGAAGTGATCATATATCAAATATATACCTCATCAATACCTTACTACAACAAGATATCACTTCACCGTGTGTGATACTAAATGGTGTCAACATATTAGAGTAGTTGATGATTTACAGCGCTTTCAACAGATTCCCTTACTACTTCTTACTTTTACACATTATTTCTCAGTCTCAATAAGAGATCAGTAACATGTGTAGATAAGAGTTCCCTAGCTAGAACAATGTGACAAAAAGTTAAATTTGAATGAACACTTCAGCAACAAAGTGACAGTATGTCATATTTCGATTAATAATGTGACACAAATTGTCCTCCACCTGAATGAATAGATGTATGCGGGACTGCAACACTGTCACTGTGTAACCGCTATAGGTTTGAATGGACTGAACTGTAACATTTAACTCATTAGTCACACGGCTACTACACTGTGTCACCATCCGTTCCCACACTTTATTTCTGAATGAGGTGATTTAAAGCGCAACTGTACAATACAGAAACAGCAAGCCACACAGAAGGAAGCGATCTAGCACAGAATACTCCTTCCTCGGACTACAATGAAAACCATACTGTTAGGAATCTCCTGTGAAAGAGATAAACCTCAATACAACACTCTAAATCAGGAGGAAATAAATAATTCTCAACCTTTCTAACTGATATTCAAAAAGGCGTGTCACACAACATGAATAGTCATTGCCATACTACCTTGCTTTTTATTGAGTTCAACCCTCTACAATATTCTCAATTCGGATTAATTGCATTAAATTCAGACTCTAAGATTGACGTTAGGCGATAAGCTCCATTCTGATTTGACTTGATATTGTCATGTGACCAGCATACATTTCTTCTTACCCCTTAACTGCAGTTTATAAAGTATAAGCGCCATATTTTAGAGGTTACACAAAATGCAGCCTTCTGATTGGACTACTTTATCACTGTATCATTGTGCAGTAATGGAACTATCATTGCATGCTATTTCCACAAAAATCTTTTTGAACGTGCTTATATATTTACAACTTAGTTAAGAGTTTGATAATGACAGTTTATTGAAACATTGATTAGATACTTTTCATTATGTTGTCTGCCAACTTCTTTCTTGTAAGTGATCTCACATTGAGTGAAGCGACACTTGTGTGGGTGGGGCTTTGGGCCTGTTACATATAGAGATCAGAATAGTTGTGTTGCTGTAATTTGTTTTTGAATTTTTTTAAATGTTTAATTCAATGAGCCAATTTTTGCTAAATTTAAAAAATTTAAATTTACAAGATGTAGATTTCATGTCTTTATTCACGAGCTTATAAACGTTTTGAAAGTTCAATTTTAACTTAAGTATAAAGGTTATCGACAAGTTCTGACATTTATACAATCTTAAATTGCAACCTTCAAACTGTTTATAAGCCAGAGAACAAACACATTATGAAATCTTTTTCTTAAAAGTCAGCACCAAGAACAAAGTTCAGAGGTACCTTGGGTGATAACGAATCTACTCATTAACCCGATGGACGTGATTCAATTCTTGTCTGTGTCATATAACAAGATACAACAAGATACAAAATGATGGGAGTTGCTGCTATTGTGCTTGGTGTTAAGTTGATTAACAATTTCAATTACCGTATATGACTGGCTATAAGCCGAGAATTTGATACCAGAAATTGGGGGGTCAAAGAGGGGGGTCGGCCTATACCCTAAGTCTATATTTCAGACCAAAAATTCCCGAGGCCAGGTAAGTATCCAGCCCGGTTCATCAAGCTGAGTGAGTCCGGGATACAATGTTTACATCGAAGACAGTGCATAATCATCGATGTCATTTAAATAATAAAAGTTTGAAATAAATATACCTTTGTCTTATTGTTGTTTGATAATGAATATATTGAGAAAAATACGAATGGAAAGTTAAAATATATTCCTAAGGCTAGGTAATATCCAGCCCGGTTCATCAAGCCGAGCGAGTCCGGGAGACAATGTTTACATCGAAGGCAGTGCATAATCAACGATGTCATTTAAATAATAAAAGTTTGAAATAAATATACCTTTGTCTTGCTTATTGTTGTTTGATAATGAATATATTGAGAAAAATACGAATGGAAAGTTAAAAATATACATATATAAATAATTTATGTACCGGTAATATTCAACACGCAACACGTGTTAGCTGGCAAATATCGATCGATAATTTGACCTGAATGCGAGTGACTAGCATTTGTGACGTGGACCAATGAGAAGTTGAATAGAAACGGTGTTATATGAGATGGAACCTCGTGCAAAAGTTTACGATAATTCAATTAAACAAAATGAAAACAAGTTGTCGCATTGTTTCTGAGATGGCAAAGTATAATAGTATATATTTGATACTCATCTAACAGATGGCAAACTTCTTAGTTGAGAAAGTGAACAGTAATTCACAATAAATTTGTTATCGCATTGTCATATATTTTAAGCTCTACGAATGAGTCAGTGAATTTCTAAATAGGCAACTTAAAATAATAATGCAGCACAATCAAATGAGATTTACCGTAGGTATCGATAAACCATAAGCATTTAACGCATGATGGATGAACATGTTATTCAGCTTGTTAAGAGATCTGTTAGATGTTAATTAACTGGTAATGACATAATGTATTGGGTCAACGTCTTAGCTTTGATGATCAATTAACAGCAATTAAAGCTGTAATTAACGTTTCCTGTGCCCATGTACCGGTAATAGACGGCCCCATCACCGAAGCAGACTTGTGAAACGTCTGATCTTGTTATTGTTTTGTTTGTACATAGGCTGAAACTGTGACAGTATAAATACATATTGTTTAAATATGAAACAATGTCTGTCTTTTTTTACTGGGTAACAATTTATCCTAACACCGTTTTCTTTACACACGATATCGAAAGTAGCATGGAAGCTAGAAATCTAGTTGTCTAAAAAGTTCGTGTAATGGGAATGAAGCATGATTTTATTCAAACAAAAAACAGACACCGTAAGTCAATATTTTATTTTGTAGTAATCTTTTATTTTTGATAAACGCCTGAAAAATAAAGAATTTTTTGATAAAGGCAGATCAAGTATCAACGTATCGATGGTAACATAAACCTGCCATTGAACTTGCCAGTCAGCCGGGAAGTGTAGAAAACGGGGTCGGTTTATACATGAGATACCGGGTTTTTACTGGGATTTGGGGGGTAGAGAAAGGGGGTCGGCTTATAGGCGAGGGGGGTTTATACCCGGTCATATATGGTACAATACAGAGTTACAATTTGTTTTTTAATTGGCGTTTGATTGACAACAATCTACGTGAAAACATTACCTTAACAGAACAAAGAAGTTGTTCATCCATAAAAATCTTCCGAATCTTCAGAGTTATTATCAGTTATATTATTATCTTTAGGAGTAATGTTATCTAAAACTGGGCGGGAGAGTAGCCAAATGTCCTGCCACATGAATAGCCACTAGACACGAGTAAGAACGCACTATCAATGAGGGGAGACCCTCCACTACAATCACGAGACACGATTGCTATATACCAGTCATTTGTCACCAGGTGAAAGAAGCAAGCCGGACTGAGTGGAGTCATCTGATATTTACTATTCAGTGCTGGAATGCTCCAGGAATCTTTGTTCCAGTTCTTGACTATCTATGAATTTAACCTTGGTAAAATCTTCTTATAACACAATAAGTCATCAACTCTTAAGAAGTAGGGATTATAAGTTAATAGTTATTGGTCAGGAATGTTGGCGATACTGTTATCTGCTTGCCAAGTTGAAATAACATATTGATATCCGACATACATAGTTGATTATCATACGTTTCACATGAATTGAACAAGGACATTCTTTTGTTGAATTATTTCTATACATATCTGTGAAAGAACAACAAGTATTTATTTCAACAATTTAAAAGTTATAATTTCAAATATCTCCTTTCAGACTATTTCTTTTTCTAAAATCTTATAGAAATGTCTGTTAAGATTAACTATTGAATGAAAAGGTAATCAAAATGCTGGAAACTGTAAAAAGGTTTAGTACAAAAATAATCTTTATTACATTCTTTACTGTTCCAAAGTATTACATTAAACATGATAATAAACCATTCTTAATTGGTTAAAAACATTTGACATTTCACTGTTAACTGAACTTAAAAGTAAAATTCATAAAATAACTCTTAAAAGTGTTAATTATTAAGATCTTAGAAACCATAACGTTTCATGGTAGACAGTTCATGAATAAATCATGTCTACATGGGAGTCGTGAATGAATCATAATGTAAGATGTTCAAGATAGCAGAAATTCCAGGTAATCGTTTTACCTGGAGTATGTGATTAAAGGTATGATAATCCCTGACATGGACCAGGTGTAACCAACAAAACCTATGTTTTATGCAGTCACTGCTTCACCACACCTGTGCTCCTCAGGTAAATACAGGTAAGTAGTAATCAAGGTAGATTAGGCACCTGATGTAGCGGACAGGTAATATGAACTCTCCCGTGGATAGAACCTCGTTAAACACCTACCAATTATCTCAAGATATTTCCTATGGGAACCTGACATTCACAGTAAAGTTAATGTATATCTATAGTTAAAGGTTTTTAATTGAAAATTTACTATTAAAGGTCATAAAAAGAATTGCAAGCCAGTAATGAAAAATGATGCGCTTTGATTGAATCAATCATCGCTTGAATATATAATGGAATCAAACCTATAAGAAGATGATTTAAATAGCTAAAAGATTACAACATTTCATTAAGAAAATGAATCCTACTTCCCTATCCTATTCAAATTGAAATTGGAGGCTAATGTGAATCCCTTGCAAATAAAGAAAAGAGCATTACATTCAACTAAGCATGTTCCCAAACACTACATCATACAACAAAACGTTGATTTTAATTTTACTAAGCAAGAAATACAAGATACCTAAACAAACATGTTTTCTAATATCAAAGCCAATATCACATTGAATCAACTCAATCAATGGAGATAAACTAATTTTAAAAAACAAGTGTCAGGTTTCAAACTACACATGTTTAACTCAGAATAGCCATGCCTGCTTGTTGAACGTGAAGCAATGTTTATTCTGTGAAAGAAGACTATCACATAACACACTAAATCAAGCAGCACAAGATCCCATCTCTGAATCAAAGTGCTGTGATAGATAAGAAGTTGGCCCATACTACAACAAGCAGTAGCTTATCACTCTTAACAGCACGACGTGGTCTCTTATGTCTACAGATCTATTACCTCAAAGACAGATGAAGCAGGATTTTAGGAAAAATTATTCTTTTTTCTTGATTACATAAAAGATTTTTGTTGTCTAAGAGTTAGTATCTCAAAGAAATGTAGTCTACATGATAAACTGATTTTTTTATCTAAAAATATGGTTAAATAAGACAAATAGTGAAGAAATAAACATTTGATATTTTTTAAGTTGTTGATGTTGATAACACAGATAAAATCTATCCATCTATTCCAAATGATTAAATTGTCTACATGAAATTGAAGTTGTCAGTCTTTTTACTAATTACATATGACTGCAAACATCATACATGTATTTGGTAATATGTAGAATCTTGCTTTCGATAACATATCACTCAATTAATCAACAATGTTTAAACAATGTAAAATAATTTAAAACAAACGCTTTCCATGAAATCATAAACATAAAAAAATTTACGAGGATATATCACACAACACAGCACTCTCTTCTTCATAAAGTCAAACATGTACGCGCAATAAATAAATGATTAACAAAACAAACCACACTTAATTAAATAAAAAGATTCAATTATAAAAAACCTCGTTCAAAGTACGAGTTAAACGAATTCCCTACCTTGTCTGAGTGTGGAGGACGTGCTAATTAAGTGAGTTTAAGACTGGTGTAGGGAGATCGATGACACAGCTACGTCCACTGCTGTACCCAGCTGCAGTGGGACTCAACTACCATATACGTGCAGACTGCCAGCCCTGATGCAAGCAAATGTTGGATCATGCTCACTTTTCAAAATGTTTCATTACTCGCCAATTGAGTGTATAATTTATACAGCAGTATAAGCTATTATGATTATCCTGCATGTTCATAGTTAGTTGATTATGACAACACTATTTCAGTTTTCATGTTGAGTAGATACAGGATCAAAAGCTTTGTGAAATCTAAGTTTATTAAGACCGTGACCTATTTCACTTAATTAACAGTGGCTATGATAAACTGAAAAAGGGGATGTCGTTTTCTACCGTTTTTGCTTGTTCGATAGCAAATCATTTACATGTTTAACAAAACGGTATGACACAGGATCATTTGCTATCCTCTGTCACCTTCATGTATCTAGCATTTTCTTCCAGCTTCTAAACTCATGCAGGCAAGGGCGGCTTATCATTTATATCTTATTTTATATTATTTAATGTTTCGTTGAGGTGATAATTAACAAAATACATTTTTTGAGATCAGGAACTAAATTTACTTAGTGAAGATCTAGACAAGGTGTTGTGTTTATTTTATTCATTATTCTAATGTAAACAGCAAAAAACAGGCTCTGAAATTGACCGGCACTTCACTTACACTGCAAGTTCTTTATTGATCAATCAAATTTGTAAAAACTTCAATTCATCAATTTAAGAATTTCTAATGGCTAGCAAGATTATGTTGGATCTGTTGACTTGAAACACACCGGAGGATCATAAACCAATCTCTCATTCCATTTTTAAGTTTAATATATCTCTGGGAGATAAAAGTGCTCAATTAAACATTAACTTATATATATGAGTGATCAATCTAAAGGAATAAAAAATCGTTAGCAAAGGGTAAAAAATTCCAAATAGATAAAGATACATTCTTTACATCACAAGACTTCCAGAATGATTCTGTCGCTTCAGAACCAGCATGACGTCATGAGCATGTCAATACATCAGATAATTGTTCAAGAAAATCAGAACATTGTTGTTATCAATCACTGGCATCTGATAACACATCACATTGTAATTTCCCCCAGTGACTAATAGCACTGTTCATTTGACAGATCACGTATTCCACCAATATCCAAATGATAAACTCTTCTTTTTGTTCCATTTCAAATTATGTGATCCAGCCTCTTAAAAGCATGACACTTTTGACTGTCCATAAATATAACAATGCACAATAAGGATAGGTATCGCTAATCATTTCTGTATTGCAATATATTGCGATACAGAAAAGCGTATTGCAAAACGTATTGCAATATATTGGTACTTTTCAAATTTTAGTTTTTCCATGCTCTCTCGACTAAATAACAACAATTAGAACTGTGTTCAATGATCAACTGGCCCGTCGTTTTGTAAAGAGAGATTCAGTGGCTGCTTTCGGACTTTTACATGTTGCACTTTGCAAGTTAACACTTTGTGTTACAACTATCAATAAAACCACATTTTATGGTTATGTTTTTCGCAATTTTACACAGAAATTGTTACTTTTAAGACCTCTGATATATTGAATACTTTCAGAAGAGTTTGTATTGTAATGTTTCTGTATTGCAATATACCGATATATCGATAATACCGTGCATCCTTAATGCACAATAAGTGGTTTTTTTCTTTCAAAATGTTTCCTTATTTCCTCAAAATTCTGTATTTGTTAAATGCAAAGCCAGTCTAGCAGAGTTAGGTTTTCATTTGGATATGTTTCTTCAACAACTATCAGTAAACTGTCCCTATGAAATATTATCATTGTATCAAAACATAAAAAAGAAAATTGATACTTCAATTAAATCACCTTCCACGCTATTGATCATAAACGAGTATTATCAATTTATGGAAGTGGTCATAATGTACCACTGAACAAAAAAATGGAAAAAAAATATCAAATTGGTTTGAAATTATTTTTCCCATTGGAGGCAACAGGCAGGCAATAATGACCATACTTTAAGAAAGGAAACCGCAGTCGTCTGGAACACGAAAATGTCAGAAGAACGCCATTTGAGAAACAGTCGATATTTGCTGGAAATTGCAAGCTATAATCTCAAGTGTTTGGAAGAATGCTGCAGCATAAAGCATAAGAAATTGACATCTATGGCTTTGACTCTGATGAAAGGCATTATTCTAAACAGTGAATGGTGTTCTATCAACTGTTTCATCATTTTCTCGTTTATCGTTCTACGAGTAAAAACTGTCTCACTTTGATGATAACTGTCAGCAAGAATTGAATTTAGAGCTGTGATGTTTTTTATTTTCTTTTAGAAATTGATAACATTCTGTCTCTCTTCTTTTGCAGCAAATGTTGTAAGTGTTCAGTTTTCAAGTCAATTCGGTGCACATTTCTCTGTCATGGGAAATCAGCTACCAGAAATCTGAATATTTGACGAAAAGAGAAACATCTAATTTTCTTATGATACTAAAATGAATAAAATATCTCGCTACACTTAAACTCAAGCCATGGCTTCATATTTCATCAATATTACCTTTAGAGAACTTATAACTTCTTATCAAAATACAAATAAAAAGATTAATTGAATATCAAAGATTATTTAAAATTAAAGACATTTCTTTTTAAAATTTGATTAAGTTCAATAATCATTTCAGTCCAAACTAATTTCTCAATCAAAAATGATAATAACTTAAATACGTGTTACATCAAAACAAAAGCTTTCCATTACCAATTCTAAATTGTTATCTCCACTCAAGCAGGAAAGCCTGTATGGTAGAGTTGGCCTGTGGATGTAAGATATCATGTTTTATCCAACGCAGCAACAGTCAGCAAAGCCAATGACCAAATCCTCTCCTTCAAGTACCAATCAGTTGATCGATCAAGGTCAGGTGTCAAAGAATATTTTTCAAATGGCGGTTATTATTCCGGCAATTTCTCTGATTGAAATCCCTCAGAATGAGTTCTTCAAAATAATTTTTAAAATTTGTATAATGATTAAACATTAAGAACTTTTCTATAAAAGAGGGTTATAACTTTTTATACCAAATCTATCCCAATCATCAAACTCAATTAAAAAAAAAAGCAAAAATTACTTATTTGCTCTCTTTTGTGCACAAATTTGAAATCCTTTAGATTTTTCTAATATCAGTTCTTGTAGATCTTTCACATCAATTCCTTCTTAGTCCATTCATAAGAACTCATACTCAATAAATCACCAACAAGAGCAGTTCTTTCAAGCATAAAGAAAATATATTTGTCAGGGAAAAAGAGCAGCAGCAATGCTGCTACAGCTGCCAGACATTACTGGGGACCGTGACATGGATTTGCAATCAACAAGATGCTCCCTTCCATGAGAACAGATGCACATGCATGTGTCATAGCTGAAACACATCCTCGTCTGTGTCGTGTCTCGGATACCACACATGCATCACGGCACACAGAGATGCACATGCGTCTGCACATTAAGATGCTCATGCATCTGCACATGACGACACAAGCTATATTACCACGTTGAATCAATTCTGGGCCAACAAAGTAAAGCTTTATGGTTGCAATCTATGTTACAATCCAAACAAAGCAAAATCTTTACTGGGTGGATGTAATATTTACATCTTTGTTGTATGATTTTACAAGGTTTAACAGGTTTTAAGAATGATAGATTGTAACAATATGTCAGAAAATGCTATCAAAATAGGAGAAAAATACATAAGAACTGTTAGTTTATCTCATCAACTTGTTAATCTTGTTTTCTAAATTTCCTGCAATAGTAACTAACATATAATCAGTAATATCAAGTAATAATCACAAAACCAATGTTCATAAAGTTTGCTTTTGGTTTTTTTTATGCTTGTATCACAAAGGACTATAGGGTTGCGTCAGAAATAAAGACCAGTATTGGAACAAGCATATCACATTAAGAAAAAAGGGCTTTAGCAAAAGACACTATACATATTAAGTAGGATTTTGATAAATTATTGTGTTAATGTGTTAATGTGTTGAAACCTCATCCATCCTTCAATGTTGCGGTACATGGAAACCTGACAAGGACACAGGAACATAAGAAGTCCTCATCCCACAGACAAGAGTGTTGTATCATCTGTTCCTACTCCTGCAAATACCCAGCTGAGAATACAAGAGGGACTCCTCAAAAACAGATCCATAAAACATTTTGATTATTTCACCAAGAAAGATGACGACATTTATCATAGATTAGTCATGAAATTATTGTTTCGAGTGATGGAAACATAACTTTGGCACATGCGAAGCTTCTCACGAATTATTGTAAATATACATGCCATGTAACAGATATCAGAACCTGCTTACACAAGAAATATTTTCATGTCCTATCAAAACAGTTTCCTTCGTATTCTCACTGAAGTGCCCTATGATTCAATCCGTAGGAGGATAAAATGTTAGCTCATATGCGTGGGTTCCCTGTAATAGGCAGTAATTCAGTACTGAAACTTGATTTGGACAGTAACTGTACATTGGCAAAGGGTTTTGCCCTATTCCAGCACACCCCAAGGATAAACTGATATTGAAAGAATAAACCCTGTCTACGCTGTGCATGGTTTATTGCTACACAACATGCAAACAATCATCTAATTGCACTACATTACCGAAAGACCATACATCACGTCTCCATGTAAACATTGGCGGCAATCAGTGAAACATACATTGCGGATTTATACTTGACCTTTCTGTCAAGTCAGTTTTGAAAAATGATTTCATCAATTTGATAATTCAGATCGAATGAAATTAATGAAAAGTAAAAAAAGAAATTTAAAAATGATGCACACAAAAAAGGATCTTAAACCACCTCAAAACCTTGCAGCAACTTTCGAGTCAAGTTGAGTGATGTTCATCACATAAAGATAAATATTGTTCCCATTATATTCATATTGGGATATAAATTCTGCTCCCGCCGGAGACACATCCATACCACACACCAATGATAACAAAGGTTCAGATGGCACACCAGGGAAACATCAGTCAGGAGAAGTCAAGGTTTGAGCATCAGAAACTCCTGGAATATGTATTGGTGTCCGACCCACCAGCTTCTTCCACTACTAAACTTACATAGTAGGGTCCTGATGACAGCGTAAACAGATAACCTCTGGTTTTACTGCAATTTCTCTATTCTACTATAGTGACTACCTGGTATTACAAACTTTGAACAACTTCTACAGCCCGCCAATTTAAAAAAACATGGTGGAATCCATCGCTTATTTGACCATAGAATCATCACATTGACAACTTACAAAATGTTCAGAGAAATTTTCCCAACATTTAACAAAGAAATCAATGTCTGTAGAAAAGGAATACACAGTAAAGGCAGTAGTTCTAGATAGTTGTCTATGCCTTTTGTCTGAACTATCCTGACTATCTCATTGTTGTTAAATGAATTCCTTTGTCATACAATAAAGTATTATCATTATTATTATTAGTTTGTCCTTTCGTATCTACTAGACTGAGTGAGTGAGTTATTGTTTAACGCCTCTTGGGCAATATTTCAGCCATAATTAGCGGCTCGTATCTACAAGAATACTTCAGATAACTAGTATATAGTTAATAGCTAATGTATCACAAAGTCTGATATGTGAAAGTAAAACACGAAGTACTTAACAGCCATTACTGCAAACTCATATTCAACCATATGAATAATTTCCCCTTCCTTTTGCATCTTATTAAAGATGCTTAAATCATATCCACAATATGACATCTCTTTTCATAGTTATCAGTTTATAACATTTTGATAACAGATCAATGTTATCTTAAAATACTCCCATACTAACCATACATTTGTTCATCACATTAGCCAGAATATTCAACTATGTCACAATGGTATTAAAAATGGGTCCTAAGTTGTCATTTCTGTTATGTTATGGATACTAAAATCTTAGCCTCAGTATAATACTTTATTTCAAAGTAATTCCTTCACTTTGACATTGCTGTGACAGATAGGTTAACTTATATGAACCTAAATTTGCCAGCAACTTTGGAAAGATGTTACAACCAACTGACACTGCAGTCAAAGGACAATTTTACAAGGTTACTTATACCATGGACTGTAAAATTCTACCCAAAATATGATCTTTCATTTAAAACTGATCATATTTCAAAATTGCTGGGGCAGTTTCATGTACGGTTCTATGAACCTAATGATTAAATTTGATGATTACATAGGCAAAATTATTCATGTACTTACAAATCAAATCAAAGAAAGTTTTTGAATTATCTTTTCTTTTCAATGGCTGCCGAAATCTTAGCTTTCATAACCTTGAATTTTATCTTCACATAAGCAAGATCATTCAGGTACATGGGATCAGGATTGAAGTAAAGCCCTACAGGTATCAAACTCCTTGACATCAAGACAAATAATAAAGACTGCAGCAAAGGTCACCAGACGAAGAAGAGGCAGATAGTGACAGCACAATACATGGAAAGACGCCTGTCACAGAAGGAGATGAGTTTCAGTAAGTTGAATGCTCGGAGGGACTGAAGACGTGTCGGAGGGCTGATGTAAGAGTGAGGAGTTGTGACACTCGCTGCCTGGTCTGTCACACTCCATCAGAGAGATGAACCACTCTTATGGGGACTGACAGAGCTCTGCATGTAGGTACATCCAGTAGGAGCAAAGTGTCAGTGAGTTGAAGTGGGTAATTACTACAAAATTAGGCCTTTCTTTGCTGGTCTTTTTTAATGTGATGCATCTATGATTGGTACATGACAGTTCTTTGAAGGAAGATAGATTAACTCAAAGCAAAGAGACATATTAGTGAGATGTTGGATTTTTTTAAAATCTTTTTTATCTGGTCACATTATGTCCATCCTGGTGGTCTGTGTGAATGTCAATCAGGTTTATGACATGGTGCCAACCGGGGAAATATGAATGATAAAAAAGTTTTCATTTTAAAGGAAAGGATTATAAAGTCAAGAATAATGTAAGAAAATGTACTTGGTGAAATCAGTATACTTTTAATGGTATCAATGGTCTTTTGACCAAACACACTGTAGAATAATTGTCATAAAGTGATACAAAGACTTCAGTTGGTAGATGACTTTACGACTGGGAAACGGAAACATATGAAGTGGTTATCATGAAAATGTTACTTTAAAATGAAGATTATTCCCATTTTGAAATATGGTGTCACTTGAAATAGAATTTTATTATGGCTTGATGTCAGTTATCCAGTGAAGAGACACTTCTTTAAAAACCATGGTGTCAGTTCCGTAGCAGAAAAGGAAACCTTGAAAGTACAGTGTTACTACTCTGGGGAGATTCGGTGGCTCCTAACTGCAGCAAGACAGTTTCTATACCAAGTGACAGTTGGTAATGGGAGTATAGAAATGCTCAGAGACAGTTTTACTTTGCAGATGACAGTTACCAGAGCTATTGCTACATTTTCTAAAGAATTGTTACCCACAGGCCATATATGGTTTCACTGATATATTCGGGAACACATAATCTTCAAAAGTAGAATTTCTTGTGCTTTTCCTGTACAAGTCCTTCCCTGGCCTCAAACACATCACAGCTAGCACTGACTGTCCAAATGGGATATATACTCAGCCACTGAGACCCTAGCAGAACAGGTAAAAAACTCTTGTTACAAACAGTGTCACTCTGATAGTGGTCAAGTGACAAAGCCCCAAAGACTGGATTCATTAGAAACACATCCAATTTACATAGTGAACAAACATAACATTCTAATACTCTGTAGAAGATATTCTCACTGGATTCAAACACCCATTGAGATCATCTAGACAGGTAAACAACTGTTTAATGGTCACAAATAATTATAAATTTTGCATCCTTTACAACTTGATAGCCAAGAGCACAAAACAAATTCATGAAATTACTTTGAAAATGGGACAATAAAAAGTTATCATAACTATCAATGTTATTAATGCCATTATGTTGTGATGATTATTATCTTGCAGATTCCTTCGCAAAACTTTCATGATACTGGGGCCATAATCAAAACGTCTCAAACAGTCGGAGAAAAGGAACATTCAAGTGGATGCCTCAGTGAAGAGGGAGAATGGTCTTTGACATTATTCAGGATAACATATACATAAAAATCGCCTACATGCTTGAGGAAGAGTTATCTTGAAAGTATAATCTTTGGTCTATCTGCGTTGGGAAACATGAATTCTTGAAATACCAATTGACAGACACCAAGAATTGTATTGGCAATACTCTAATCACCACTTACGTCCTATCAAAGTACATTTGATAAACTTGATACATAATTTATTACAATTAAACATAGCATATCGTGGAGGAATGTAACAGTCTACCAATAACTGATTAGTATCTTCAACCACAAACACTGGCTGTCTAGGGCCAGTGGTTACAGTTTATTAACAACTGATTGCTAAGTACACCCATAAATCACATTTGTTGACTACCTGACATTCCCTTTCTTTCTATACTCTCAATTAGCTATTCATTTTAATTTGAAGGACATTATGTTTTTTTTTCATAATTTACAAAATTCATCAATTGATTGAAATTAACACGTGAATAACTTCTTACAGAAATGTACTAATCTAAAATGCAACTAGTTGTAAAACAAAAAATTAAATGACACATGTCAACTTGGAACAAAAAATGAGAACTTGTTTCAAAGCAAACTTTTCCCATTACAACTTTTGAAACATTGATTGAAAACACTGACAACAAGAATGGAGAAAAACAAAAAAATAAACTTACAGGAGTATACGAATCAGCCAAGTGGAGTATAGAGAGGCTCGGAATATGGGTATTGGGTATTGGGTATTGTTCACAAAATAAACACCTTATCATCTCCAGGTACTAAACAAACACGGAAAAGACGGGGAGTAAATAAGTAATCCTGTATTAGGAGCTCTATAGGGGAATACGTATTGTATCCATCAGCCAGGACAAGTGTAGGCTTATTTACCAACTGGAGTGATATTACTTGTATTTACTCTGCACATGGTCGCATCACATGGTTGCAGGGGAGGAATGTTATCCCTAAACGCTGATCAATTTACAGTATACTTCCTCCCTTTCAATTACCTGAAGAATGTAATTAATTAGGAGGTGAGTGAGATGGAGGAGAAATAGACTGAAGGAGGAGGACATTGTTTCATTTAAGTGAACTAACTATTACCGTCTGGACAGGCACATGCCCCCACAGTCCCAAACTATGAGTATAGCCTGAAGGAATTAAAGAGTGTGATCATTGATCCTGAATCATCAAATTTCTGCACTGATCAAAGCCAAATAAAATGTTATGAAAAACAATTACTGTCATTTAAAAAGTTGTTGAGATAAAAGAAAGACATGTTTAGTAACTTTAAGTACATTTTACTTAATATAGAGTAAATAATATTGTTAACAACAATAATGATAATGTTGTGACACCCAAATATGGAAATTAATCTTGTGCCCTTGGCACATTGCGGGCACAGTGCAGCACTCGGCCGGGCGTTCTTCTGTCCTTATCGTCCTGGGTGCCGTGCAAGGAAGCGACAACTCCTAATTTTTTCATATCTTTTGATCAGACACAGCCAGGAATGAACCTCTGACCTGCAGGCATCTCTCAGCTGTCAACCAATCAAACTTCATGTTTTGTGTGCAGCACCCTCTTAGGATTTCTCATTGGACTATCACAATCCGTTGCAGCAGTCTTGATGATAAGCACAGTTGTCGAAATGCAGCAAGGCCTATCTTCGTAAGTCATTGGGGCTTGCCTAAAAGTAGGCCATGCATGGGAAGATAACTTTCAGGGTGATGACTGAACACTCTACCGAGTGAGTTACATCTCTAGGTCTCAGGGTAAAATGCTAACAACTGATTCTCTGACAGAATCAATTTGAGCATCCGATTCTTGCACGTACAGAGACTTATCTGATTGGCTAACTGACAATATATGTGACACCAGTATCATGTGTCAGATGCCTAAAGAGACTAGTGGACTCGTCTCATCGGTTACCTGACCATGACTGACATTACCAATATGTGTCAGACCCTCAGAGCAATCAGCAGCCTGTCTGATTGGTCCAACTGACCAAACTCTCCGACAGAACAATTACGCGTCTGATGCTCTCTCCCTCACGCCCTTTGGTGGTCCAATCATGCAGCGACATCCGACACAACCTGTAATTTGCTCACTTATATACAGAACTGATGAGCAATTACGCTTCAATTGGTCCTGGGTAAAAAAGAAGATTAGGTGAAACTAGTAAGAGATCCCGAAGATCATGATGGTATTCTCTGGAGGATGGGGTGAATTAACGCGTAAGGTCTCTTGTTTAGTCAATTTGCATCTGTCTGTCAGGCTTATCATGATTAATTGAGACATACCCACAAGAGGTAACCTTGCAACAGCAAACCCCTTAATTGACACTAATTGTTTAAATGCCATAGGAATGGCTACACTCTGGATCAAAGATCTCACATAATTGGAAAACATAAAGACCTAATCTAAATGAAAGTTTATAAACTGTGAACCTGTGACCTTCATACTTATTGTGCTTCTATTTTCTGAGAAAATCCAAAATGACTTACAGACATGTGCTTGTGATGTCATTCCCAAAATTTAGCTTATTTACTGTCAATTTCAAGCCTTTTTTCTTCAGAATGTTATTTGTCTATTCAGAAGGACAGTCTTACTGTCTGCAGTAACTGCAACCCTGAATTACTTGCAAAGAAACGTGAAGTCGCTCCAATTGATTCTGTCAGTAACAAGTTGGAGATTGGAAACATACATGACCACACAAAGCATTAAAATTGAATTTTAAGAAAAACATCTGCATGCATAGAAAGTTACAAAAGTTTTTGTCAGATGGAATGAAACTTCCTACATTATTTTCAGAAAACTTTCATTCAGACTGAGAAGTTTAAGGGGCCAGTAGCCAATATTTTGAAAGATCTATTTCTTCAAATTTTCTCCAGTAAACATTAGTGTAAATGTATTATTTTCAGACGGTCAAAACATCACATTACTTAATCAGACAATATGGAGTCGTAGAGGAAATAATAAAATATCTGGCAACAAGCAGCTGTCATGCAAATGGCTCAAAATATTTAGGTATTATATATTTAATTAAGGTAAGATTTTTCTATGACTTTTTCAGAATTATGATGTTGAAAATATTATTTTGTTGACTTATTTCTCACTTGAAAATTGGAAATAATGAAAGAAAGAAACTATCTAATCAAAACCAAAATGAAATCAACATTTGTTTAGTAATTTACAGAATTTAAAGGAAATATTTTCAATTCATGTTTGTTATCATAATACACATTAAAATACCATCAGATAAATCGCGTAAGCAGAGAACACTGGATCACTGCGCATGCAGTCTTTTTATGATGTTATTATTTTGGACCAAGACATTTCATATCTTGATTGATTTTTTTCAAATCTTTCTTCATGTATATTTGGATCTCTGTGATGAATATTATTTGACCTTTAATAAGCCAAAGAAGAGAACCATTAATGATCCAGACATGACCGGCTACAATTTGTTTCCAACTATATCACTTTCTCACTAACATTTTAACAAAAATATTTTTAATTTTCTTAATGACACACCCTTATGTGTTAAGCATCTTCATACAAAGTTTGATCAAAATCAGATGATTTTTTAAGAAGTTATGAACTGTCGAAGTTCAAAGTTGTTTATTTCGGTTGATATTTAGGCCATCGGCCTATAACAACATAGAATACATAAATATTAACAAACATAATGCACATGCGTATACATCAAGACATATTAGATGTTTATGTTATAAATGATTCCCGAAATTCCATAGCATGGTAAATATACATTGCAATTTTTCTAATGCATTCTTCATTTTTATTTTGACATTAATTCAATGAAGTGTTGTTTTGACCTCATTGCAACATTAATGTATTGCTTTCTAATATGTGAAAGTGATTCACAATGGAGTAGAAAATGATACTCATCTTCGATCTCTCCTGATCTACATAATCTGCATATTCTATTTAAACGTTCTACGCCATTCATCCTACCAGTTTCTATTTCAAGTGGGAGGACTCCACAACGGAAATTTGCCAAAGCACTTCTAAATTTATTTATTTGAAGTGAATTTATGTAATCTTCGGTTTCAAATCTGAGTTTAAAAGTTTTGTAAATTTGAAGTTTGGATATCTTCCCTATCGTTGTATACCAATCTGATATAAACACATCTTTATCCTTTGTCTGAATTCATTAATGAATAAATTTACGTTTTGTACCCCCTGATTTGCCCAAACATACATAAATCCGTTTAAGCACAAAATTTTCCTAACTCTAGTTACCCAGTTGACTTTACCATTTGTGTCATACAGGAGAGACATTTTGTAGGATTTCTTGGCATATCTATGGTCAGGCATTCTGCTTATCTTGAGCCAAAATTTTACAACTCTGACCATAGTATTAACAAATATTGGGAAACGGCCACATTCACCAAGAACAGCATAATTTGGTGCTTTAATTGCTAGTTTAAGATATCTCTTGCAAGCTGTTATTTGAATTCTCTCTAGTTCATCGTAATTTTTATATCCCCAGATTTCACAGCCATACGTTAGGATCGGTAATATTTTACAATCAAAGATTTTGAAAAATGTTTGACTTTTTGTAAAGCAATTCATGTTTAGCGTATTGAGTATACAATTCAAAGCTCGTTTACCTTCCATAGCTCTTTTGTTGATTGCATACTTCCATGATAACTGAGGGGTGAAATATAAACCTAAGTACTTGTAAGTATTCACATTTTTCAATTCTTCCCCATCAAAATTCCATTTTTCATTTTTACTTAAAACACCTCCCTTTCTGAATACCATTATATTTGATTTAGCCATATTGACCTTAAGTCCATATTCAATAGAAAATGAAGAGAGGATGTTCAGCTGTTTTTGCAGATCCCTGCACACATTAGAAAACAACACAATGTCATCAGCAAACAAAAGTAAATATATATGAACAAGATCCGGCATAAGTTGTATCCCATAGCAATCTGAACATTCAATACCGGTAGCTAATTCATTAATATAAATTGAAAATATAAGAGGGCTCATTATGCAGCCTTGTTTTAAACCTACGGGACATTTGAAGAATTCTGAATATATGTTATTGTATCTTACATTGTTATAGATATTTTGTATAATCTTACATAGCTTGCCTTTCATTCCAATACGGTTAAATAGATTCCATAACTTAGGACGCCTTACTGTATCAAAAGCTTTTCTAAAATCTATGAACGCAGCATATAATTTACCTCTTTTCCTTGATATTTGTTTCTCTATTAATGCATTTAAAACAAAAATATTATCAATCGTGGAATAATCATGCCTAAAGCCAGCTTGCGATTCAGCAATCTTATCAAATATGTCTGTCCACATTCTCAATCTTTTACATATGATTGACGTAAATATTTTACCGAATATACTTAAAAGAGATATTCCTCTGTAATTATTTGGATCATCTGCTGGTCCACTTTTATGTAATGGTATAATGATAGCCTTGGACCATTCATCCGGTATACAGCCGGAGTCGAACATCTTATCAAATAACTTATGAAGAGTTGGAATTAAAACATCAACCCCATATATAAAGAATTCCGCAATTAAATTATCAAGACCGGCGGACTTATTCCTTTTCAGACCGTTTATAGCGTCTCTAATTTTGGTTTCAGTTATGCCACTGTTTAAAATCATATTAGATATTTCATCGACATCATTATCATCATCAAAAATATCAGAGGACGAATCTTCATTCCCCTCATTAAACAGGTTACAAAAGTGTTCCTTCCATACATCGATTGAAATGTTATTTTTACGATTGGATGTTTTGCGAGAATTCAAAATGCGGTTAACCGTTTTCCAAAAGAGATTAGGCTCATAAATATTTTTCATTAAACTGTCAATAGATGCTTCGTCGTACTCTTTTTGTTTTTGTTGACAAACAGATCTAAACGTCTGCTTACTGTCTAGATAAACATTTAAATCATTATCATCATGTGTTTTTCTAAACTTCCTGAGATTCACATATTTTTTCCTTTTCGAAGTCTGACACTCCCTATCAAACCAGACAGGTTGTTTTCTTACTCTATTACATACCCGCCTTTTCATTAACTGAGCAGAATTAAGAATTAAGTCGTTTAGCGCACCCACAGCTTGGTTTATATTATCATCTCTTATGTATTCTACAATGCCACTTCCATATAACTCAACATTATCACTAAGTGATTTCGTAAAAACCTCCATAGCTGATACATTCAATGTCAAATTGCTAATCATGACTGACCTTTACGTAATAATGTATATCAATTCATATCAAACATGATTAAAATCATATGATTAGTTTAGAAGTTATGAGCTGGACAGGATTTGAAACATTTTCTAACAGTCAAAACATGTAAAAATTTCAACAAAAATATTTTAAAAATTATTGATCATGACACATAATAAAGGATTTATGTCTACACACAATTTGATAATCAATTCAGGAGATATGAGCCTGAAAGGATTTGAAACAGTTTTAAAGCTGAGTCTCAGGTTTTGCTAAATAACAAAAAAAATTCAAATATTTTCAAAATTGTTAATTACAACTCACCTGCATGTAATTACGCATGTTCATACCAAATTGATCAAAATTACATTATTAATTTATGTTATGAGCTGGACAGGACTTCTTAACTTTCTTGAAAATTCACCACTTTTCCCCAAAAATCCACATTTTTTAAAGATATTTTCAAAACAGTTAATTATGACACATCATTTCATATCTGTCCCTGATACTCAAATAGCTATAAAAATATATATGAAGATAATGAAGTCAGCAAAAATCAACACATAAAATACCCTTACTTATAATGCAGTTTTCTTAATGTCTATCAAAACAATTAATATATATTGATATGAACTTGCACTTTGAGAATGTTTATCACCACACGTAACCAAACACTCTTTCAATAAACCACTGGCAGATATAACTTCATTGCCTTCTTGACCTTTCAAGTCTTTTACCGTTTTACAAATCCATAATCTTTGACTCACATTTGGTAACCAAATACTTTTATGCCATAAAACTTGAGAAAACTTTTAAAACGAAATTTGAAATCTGCCTTACAAATGTCATGAAGCAAGCCAGCAGTGAAGTTCGACATGAATAATTAACCACGGTAAGATGAGTCTGGTTGTGACTGTATCCGCCCACCAGTCTGCTCCACTGCCTATTGTATCTCATGCCTATACACAATAGACTTTTTTTAAAAAGGTCCCTACTCAAAGTGGAATTAAAGAGCTGAGGCTATATCAGATGATAGAATATATAATTTCCTAATTTGTTAGAATAATTCTACACAAAACTGTCCTCATTGTCATCACAACCATATTCTTATCAAATTAAAATAAAACAATAATTATCAATATGCTGTTGCGGTCCTCATAAATATACTCTTAACATATCAAATGCAAAATATCTTATTAAAACACACTGATAAAGTTTTATACCCATAATCAAATATGTCAGGTTCTTGTTTTGAAAGGTCAAACAAAATTTACTTTTTTTTGTTTTTTGATATAAATGTGATCTGTCATATTCATTCCATGGATAATAATCTTTTCAAAAGGATTTGAAGAAGAAAATCCCTAACTCAATTACCACGCGTATAATAAATCTGAGGTAATACAAGCAAAATCATCAGCCTCATCTCTTCTTCAAATCCATTTTGAAACCTTGAATGAAAAGGTATCTCAATTCCATTCATTCCAACTGCAAGAAAACATGTCTCCATCAATCAATTCTAAGAAAACATGTCTTCATTTCGATTCATGGATTTTTCTATGTTTAAAGAAGACAAACAAGTTGATTGAAAGAATGAATGGGTGTATGATTAGAGAACAGATTCCCCTTCCTTCAATTTCAGGATTTCCTCTCTGTAAATACACCCACTGTCCACAGAAATGAAAAGAAATTAGAGAGGCAATGTTGAAATATGGATTATTAGAGACCAGTATTTGAATCTGTGAAATGAATCAAAACTGTAATGAAATAACATCAATGCTAAATAAATTTACTATGGCTTGTTCCAACACCAGCTGATGACCACTTCAAACAGAGATGAACTTCTTTCTACTGGAGTCAGTCTTCAGTCTAACAGAACATCCAACAGTACACACCCATCATTCACTTCAGTACAACTGATGTACAACTTCTCATTTCATTATATCCACTAGAATGGGATGGATAAGCATAGATATGCTTAGGATTGAGGGTGCTTATCCTGGTAAAATATTTTACAGTCTTTATGCAACTTTACATCAGAGAGGCAAAGTTTTAGTATAGATTCGTATAATTTTATATATATAACCCCATGGATAAGCACAGCCATTGCTTTTGGTATTTTATTTTTATCGAAACCAAGTGAACTTTGACCTTTCTGCTTCCTTAATCTGAATCCTAAAACATAATTTAATCAAATATTGACATAAATTGTGAAATAATTTATGTTATGCCAGAAAAGGAATTATCAGAAAGATTGCAACGGAACAACATTGAAAACAAAGGCAGGGAAACAAACTTTCATTCATTGTTTGCCGAACCTAGAATTTTCCCTTATAAAATGATTCATAAATTAGATAGCTCATTGCTCAGAAACTAAAAAATAAGAATAAGTAACTTCAAATTAGCATAAGCTCTGCCAAAGATACTGCTTGAAATATCTTTGATAACCATGCTACTAAACGGTCAAAGTGAGACTTCACAAATGAACAGCACTGGCTAGCCTACAAGTGTGCCTACATCTGGTGCTTATATATCATCATTGTAATTCCATTGCTGATGTGGGTAATCCGTTCTACCAGCAGAAGTAGTACCATTACATGAAGTCCTCCACACAATTACCGCAGAACTCTTGGCGCTGGGCCTAATGAATGATCTCGTAGACAGAACAATGAGCTAGAAGTGGTGGACTGATGGATGTAGACTAGGGGAGAAGTAGCAGTCATCTAGGGACTTCTACCATACAGCTGCAGTTGATTGTACACAATTTATGGAGATTAACACTTTTGTTAAAGAGCTGGGAAATCACTTGTTGAAGACTTCTTCTAAGAGACCAGTTCAAGATGCATAAGGCAGTCAACTTGCTACAAAAGAGCATGCAATTGGGATCCTGGCAAACTGCCACTTAATGTTCCAAGAGATTTGAAATTGTTCGTTTTTGGTAATTAACGTAAGATGTAATTAAAGGACTGAATGCCTTATGTGAATATTTAAGAGAAATGGATAATAAATCACTGTAATGCCCATTTTAATTAAGAGGCTATGTACTGAAATAGGTTCTTTGTGTGACAATGATTAAGTTTCTACGCCATGTAATAAAGCGCTAGAAAAGTTTCTCAAAGTTACGACTGTTTGGTGTCTTGGTTCTCACAAAACTGCAAACCTAAAACCCTTTCAGTTCTACTCAAAGTGAAACATTTTCTGGATTTATCAAACCTCCATTTCCATAAATTTATAATCCACCACCTAATAGGAATATCCTTGTGCACTAAATGAACGAAATGAAACAATAACATACACTTAGATTTATTGCTTTTTTCCTCTGACTTGAACTTTTAAGAACTATCAAATAATCTCATGACAGTCGTGGACTTCAGCATGCAGGTAACATACATCAAACAGCAAAATCCTCGGAGTCTGACTGTTTAAAGAACTATAACACACTTGTTTCCTTGAAAGTCAAATCACAAACACAAGTTATACTCTGTGATACACTTGGTCCCTCGGGTAAATATTAATAACAATTATTACATATTAGAATACCAAAAATGATGAATAATGAATTTTAAAGAACTTTAAGACCACAATTAAACAAGTACTTACATACTAACTGCCAAGGTTTAATACCCCAAAAAAACTCAATTCTAACTAGATGGAATTCATATTTCAAACTTCAGATTTCCCTCTCAGATTTTAGTGTTCCCCATGCAAATGTTATCTACAACAGACATATGAACCCTGACGGGGAATATTAAAGTTTGTATTATAACTTCAGTAGCCACCTGTGACGAGCATTATCCTTTTTGTGTTTGCAAATTCCTATTGTCATGCAAATGAAGGAATCAGCTGCAATCTACTAATACTTCCTTCCCATATATCATCAAGTTTCAATGCAATTATCATTGTTGATTGAAATTTATACGTTTTTTATCAAATGATGATATCTGGCATATGTAGATTTACCTTACTAATATCCACTTTGCATTTGTGCTTATACAGTATTTTTTCAAATATAAATCGCAACTTTTAAGAAAAGTTACAACAAAATTGATAAAAAATTGTCATATATACAATGAAACCTGTGGAACACTTTGACAGCTGTGGCTATCTATGCAAAACCTAGATCTCAAATACACTAACTTAATTATGTTCACTCTTGGAGAACTTTCAATATTTTCCACTTGAATATATCTAAACCATATGAATATTTCCAGACCACAAAAAATGTTAAAAGTTTACGCCGACAGACACGAACATCAGGCCATGCTATAAGCCGATCTGATGAGCTAAAAATGTGATATGTATGATAGAAATACTTACAATGAATAATACTGTCATCCATTTTCAGAGGTCACTAAAGCAGCATATACAATCTGAAATAGGAGAAAGAGTTATGAATATATTGAAACATTACAAGATCATGAGAGAATTATAACAAACAAGCAAAATCTTTTTGATAACAAAATAACACTAAGTACGAAAGAAGTCAAAATCATAGATATTAAGACCTTATGTTTAGATATCAAATTGAAACAATGAAAATTGGTAAAACATCTTCAGTAAGTTGGACTTAAAAAGATTCCTCCATAGAACAACCATAACCGTCTTGTATTGAATACCACAAAAGTCAATATCTGAGAGTCAACACAGAAATAAATGTCTGTAGACATCATTTTTTTTAAAACTTTTACCAAACTTACAAATTCTTGAGGCTAAAACAGAAAATAATCCTGGTCTCCGAAGTGAATTAAAGATTGAAATGATAAGAAGTGATGTTGAGTGCTGAAGGAAAGCCTCAGGGAGGTGCTGCCCTCTGCAGCCAGACAATCTCTCTCTCTGATCTTTACCATCAGACCAAGCACATCTCCCAGGGGCAGTTTTTATGTTGCCTTTTTTTTATATATCGATGTACTTCATATTGCTTTCAATGTTTCAAATAGGATGTCATTCTAAGAATTGGACATTATAAATTGATTTTTTTTTTTGTGATCAAGATGTAGATTTTTTCAGAAATTTATTAATTTTTGAAGTTTGTAGATAAACTCAATTATTATGCAAGATGATCTTTCGACAGATATGTCATTTTTTGATGAAATATTGTGAAATATTAGTCCAATCGTAATCTAATAAGTTCAAAATAAAACATGCCATTTCATCTTTTTCTTTAGGAGTTACAAGTGGAAAACTGTCTGGAGTTACAGATAAGGAACATCAGGTTTCAAAGAAATGACCGCTTGAGGGTTCATTTCGGACAAAATAGCCAATAAAATCAGGCCTAGTATATATCACATGACAAGGAGTGTGATAAATGGACGTCTTGACAAATGTTCCATATTTATCACATATGATTAATACAATATAAACTGTTATTCCACACTGTTGGAGCTCAAGGGAGGCAATATGTCTTGGCGTCCCTTCATCTTCAATATCCCAGATTAACATGATATATCACTCCAGTGAACACACACAGCCAATAGGGTACAGGACAATACCAACTGGCTAAACACACATTGCTTCAAGAAAAACTGCCCATTGACATAAACCTGCTAAATCCTCGGCCTGTAATTCACACAGAGGTGGGATCAGCGCAGATTTAAATTGCTTTTGAAGTTAGTTAAAACGGAGCAATTCCTCTATTGGTCTGTCAAAGGTACAATAAGTTCATAGAGCTAATGAGGTGTGGAACTTTACCATGGTCAGTCATGAACTTGGTGTGTTGAGTTAGGATTTTAATGTTATAAATCATCCAACTGAAAGTTAAGAATATAGAGGAAATAGATATCAATCATAATAGAAGTTTAATGAGGCAATTAAAAGGTAGTAAGTCACTTTTAATGCAAATAAGGACACTATCTTAGTTATGGTAACCTCTTCTCTACTTTAAGAGTGCAATGTTTCAATGTATTCAATTTATGATGAAAACAATACAAGAGTCTGTAATGTAACATTTCACTCTAAGAATTAAGAATTTGTCATCCATAAAATTATGTCCTTATTGGATTTTCAACTTCTTAATTTCCACTTAGAAAAGCAATATAGATGCAGTATGCAAATATGGTTGATGACTGATGTGACTGCTTATGACTGATATCACCTTGCAAATGATTGTTAAAACATTCAATGAGAACAAAGTCAAACTGTTGATTCAAATTGAGAAGAAGATATCAGTGTGTCTTTGAAGATTTGAGTACTGATAGATTACAATATCTTATCAATGCAATCATATTGCAGCCACAGGGCAGATAAAACAATCAACTGTACAACAGAGGTGAATACCCTTAACAGTATCTAAACAGGATTCAAATTAGGTCACTCCAAACCCTTGAATATTGAATTTACAACCCTTGGAGAGAAAAAAGAAGTGATTAGTTGCTTAGTTGTAAAGACAGTGCTATATTCAATCGGTTCTATTGACAGACAGGCAATAAACACTTGAGTTGTGAACTGAGAAAGCCTTAGATCGTCATCTCTTTCCCAATATCTGCCATAACAGGATTAGAAGCCTCGGCAAATATTGATACTTATGTCATATAAAAGGACCAAAGCGTCGCACCGATCGTTGAAAGGATCACCGTTACATCATTCAAACACCTTTTGTTCTTTACAAGGATTCATCAAACCAAAGCTTGTTTGTCAAGATCTTAAGATGACAGACAAGCTGAAGAGTAAATGGCGGAGATGCTTTATAAGCTGTTATCATATGGCTGCTCATAAATCGTTATGAAATATAACTCCCATGAATAATCCACCAGGGCAATATGATGTCAGCTGGGTGCAAATGAACAACAAATATGATCTATGATATCATTGTGCTTCAACATATTAAAATACTTGTTTAATAACACCTATAGGGCCAAATTTCACCCAAGAACAAGCAGTGTCGATTCATATTGAAAGAAAAAACATTTCATATTTTCTGTAAGATAAACAGACCTAAACCTTAACTAAATTTCTATTTGTGTCTATTCGCTGCAAATTTTCATTTGTTCCAATTGGCTGTTGCATGTTAGTGCAGAGTGCATAGATATATCAGTTCCACTGACAACTTTACGAAATCTTATGCGACAAATGCAAGAAGAAGGCATGAAGAAATTTGTATGTGCTGTGAAACCTGCAGTTTTCATTCTTCATAAAATACTGAACTAAAATGAAAAGAATATCTAAATCTGTTATAACATCAACAATCTCATTTGTAAGAATAATGTTTGTGTGTTCACTTATTGTGTGTTTACATCTCAATTGAATTAATACAAGAAGACAGTCAGCTTAATATCTATCAAAATTAACTCCCTACTATAATTCATGTATTATGAAACAATCTCTTGATCCAAATAAGGTGTGCATCATTTCCTATTATTTGGATAACCTGGAAACATTTGAACTGTTGCAGTAGTTGTTTCTTTTAGCGCATTGAGTCTGTATCATGGAGAAATGCGCTCTACAAGTACTATTTATTAATTAATTAATTTTTACAGATACAGATGCCCAGTAGCATGTTGACAATTCTGACTCACAACCACTGAAAGGACAGCAGTAGTTCTGTCAACAGTTAACAAAGGATACCGAACAGATCTGATGGACACATGACAAAATGCCAAGCAATAAATCGGATTCAGAAAAAAAAGGAATTCTAGCAGACCTACAACAGAATCATTATTCACAGTATCAGTGCTAGGGAACTCATAATGGCAAGTGTACCAAAGCAAATATTGAATTTTAGTGAACACAACATAAATATTCATATCTACACATGCTGTTGATTAGTACTTAAATCAAGACAAAGCCAGAAAAACGTGAAGTTAAGTACCAAAACCAGCCATTGTTTTCTGCATGTTAGTGTTGTTTTAGCCAATGCATCAGAAACTTAAGATTCAGTATATCAAAAACACATGTATGATTTACATGAAATCACTGCCAGAAAAATATCATATAATATAAACATATCAATCATCTCTACAAATGAAATGCTAAGAAATAGATTTTGTAATTTGTTTGTTCACAGTTTGAATGTTCCACTGTTCCATAAATGCTGCTACAGAAGAGAGCATTTCTCTTTACTTTCAAAGTCGGAATCATTATCAGATACTTTCAAAAAAAAGTAAAGAGAGTACTGGCAATCTTTCATCAATCTGAGAGACAGTAACTCATCATTGTGATGAAGATCTACATTAGAAATTGTGAAATAAGAGACCAACGTAGGTGTTGATAAATTGATGTTGCAGAAATTAATAGCTTTATAGATAGATTGAGGCAATAAACATTTGCAAATCAATTTCCTTTGATGAATTTAAAAAGTATTAATGCTTTTCTTCCATAATAAACTTATACGACAAAGGATAAGACTCCAAATCCAGATAAGTGAAATAAGCATAAATGTAAAGAAAAATAGATATTTGAAAAATTCACATAAGATGTTGTAATTGACATTTCAGGCCATAGGCACAATTTCATATTCCTCATATATATATTCTCAAAATAGCTTTGATTTGAAACTACCAAACTAACTCTTACATAAAAATTCAACACCATTTATATCGATAGATTTTAAACATGATAGAAATGAACTCTTCAACAAAATTGAGATCTAATCTGATCCTTCTATCAAGCTACACTTCAGACTGTGACAGATCTCAATTTCATGCCAAATTCAGCTTTATTTAGTTTAATTTCCAGCGATATTGGAGAGCAGAGCAGAAACAAGAGCTGATTGTTGGAAAACAACAATTGGATTTGTCCGACACTCCCCGAGGGCGAGATATTAATGGCTGTTTGTGCAGCACGGCAAGGTGCTGTGTCCGACTCTCAACTGGCGGAAAGGATGGTTAAACAAGAACATGCTCATCAAAACATTAAATCTGTGCCAGCAATTGTATTGACAAATATCCAATATCGTGAACATGCATCAAAATGTGATAGCATGATTGGATGTGACAAGTGGAAATACATGCTCTCTATCATAAGGCTATTAACCCCATGTGCAAATTCTTTCCTGCAGTTTTAAATTAATCTTTGTTTTGATGGCAAAATATGATAATGTTTTAAAATCCAACTAAATCAAGATTAATGTGATCCAATATCCAAACATGAAAATCTATTTTCAGAGCTTGATAACTGCCCCAAAAGGGATCAATTCTGGATGAAATATGATTGCTCTTAAAGTAATTCTCTCAGGACAATATCAGTGACATGTTGCTTGTATTTTACAATTGTTATAAAAGAGCAAGTTATTACTTCCAGCAGAGTTTCACAGTTGACAGGGTATTGAACTAGCAGCAATCAAACTCACTGAGTCAGACAAAGGAGGCAATCTGTCGTAAATCATATGTAAGCTGTAGGGGAGGGGAGAGGTGGAGTTAGAAAAGGAGGTAGATTTTGAGTTTAAAAGGGATAGGGAGGTGGAGTTAGGGAAGGGAGGGCGAGATTGAGATGGGAAGGGAAGGGGAAGGGGAGTTGGAAAGGATGAGGCAGGCAGAGTTGAGAAGGCAAGATTGGGTGGAGTTGGAAAGGGAGGGGGAGATTGAGTTGGGAAGGTAGGGTGAGATCGAGTTGGTAAAGAAAGGGGGGAGGGGTAGGTGGAGTTTGAGAAGAGAGGGCGAGATTTGAGTTGGGAAGGGAGGAGGGAGAATTTGATAGAAAAGGGTGGGGGAATTTTTAAGGTAAGAGAGAGAGAGGGGGGGTGTAATTCCGAAAGAAGGGTGAGATTTACATGGGAAGGGAAGGGCAATGGGAGTTGGAAAGGATGAGGGAGGCAGAGTTGAGAAGGCAGGGTGGGGTGGAGTTGGGAAGGGAGGGGGGAGATGTAGTTGGGAAGGGGGAAGGCAATTTTGGAAGAAAGGATGAGGGGGAGTGGCAAGGGAGAGGTAGATGTTCTCTTCTACATGTCCTTTTTAATGACATTAGTTAAGATGTCCAAATCAATAAACACCAGCCAAGCAGGAAAGATTTATAGTGCTTGAGAGAGGCTGGTAGACTTTAATAAAAGATCCACATCGTGTGTAGGAAAGCAGTACAAAACAATATAGTAATTAGTTGAGCGTTTGCCAGATGTTGCAAAATGAGAGCATACCCAAGACTGAGGACTCCGCCTTCCTCTGTTCCACGTTCTCACTTACACCACAAAAGCAATTGAGTATTAAAGCAAAGAAACCGCACTTACAGCTAGTAGCAGGTGGTTGATTTTACACAATCCTAAATTTCTTTTCATGATTTCATAGCTTACTTTGCCATTAGACCTGAAATATGAACATGTCCAAAGAATTCCCAGGGTATATAATCAATAAATGATAAATTAATGATTAAAAAGCTATTTCTGATTTCAAAATTTGACTTAATCTGATTTAGTGTTAATACTTGAATAAAGCATTTTCAGAAAACCCTTCTTTAATGATCTTTTGGTGACCTTGACCTTTGACCAATTGTAGAAAACCTTTCCAAATCTCCACAGTTGATACAGACCAAATAAGGGCCTCAAAGCACCAAACTTTTCAAGTCATTGTGAATACAAGGTGAATACAAGGTGACTAAGTCAGGGCTGCTAAATATCTTTTCTGGAGCTGAGTTTCAGTTTGCAGAAGCTTTTGATATAAGAAATGAAAATATGATTTATAAAACGACAATCATATAATGATGAAATACTAAATCACACAATGATAAACGTATCAAATTAATGAAGTACAACTTTAATAAACTTTCTAGTAAGTATCTAAGAAAAACTAAAAATAACTCTGAAGATATTTATCTCCGTGATAAGGAAAACAAATTCATCCACAATTATTTACAGTCACAATCATATCAGCTGATTCAGCTGTTTTATTCAAATTCTGACTTTCAAGTTTCACCTCAACAGGAAATTCTGATCCCTCAAATCTCCCAGACAAATCTTTTATACCTTCGTCTCCCAGCAACCACAGGCATTTTCTAGCCTCTCTTCCTCTTTTATCAAACATAATAAAGACTTTTTTTCAAGTTAACTCAATATGATCCAAGGTAATTCTAAGACTTCCAGCAAAGATAGATAATTTTCTTGTTTCACGAGGTATTGCTTTAAAGACAACTCACTTGAAAAATGGATTTCCTCTTCTTTAGTTAACCTCTGACCAGTTCCAATTGCTTCACTGTCACACAAAATATCTTTTTTCAACATTTTATTTTGACATTCATTTATTTATCAAATTAAGAATTAGAATTCATTAACTGCGTGGAAAGCACATAAAAGAAATTTTAACTCCTTTTGGCAGCGTACATAATGGCAGTACATAATGTCTCAACTACGATGTCCGTTGAATAGAGACAGTAGAAAGCAAGCAATGAGCTAAACTAAGTCTACCAATCAAACTCTACCTCACATCATCTGATTCTAATGTCATTTTTTTCAACACTTACTGATACTATCACCAATCTATCTCCACTTGACGATCTTATTTTACCTGACAAGAACAATTCTAAAACCCTTGACAAAGACAATTTTACTGATCGTCACGAAGTCTTCTTCCATTAAATCACTTAACCCTTGGGTAAAACTGCATTATCACTCCTCCCATAACCCTTCCCACTCTCTCTGTGCTTCTCAATGTTCCTTAGTCAATCAATCATGTTTAATTCATCCATGGCTTAACATAAAGAAAACCATAAATTTGTACATCAAAGAAACAAAGTTTACAAATATGTCATGAACTTAATGTTATGTTTAGCTAATCATTCTGTGACTGATTTCTTCAGAACCCTAACTTGACCAACATAGCACCTGTCTTCATCCAATATGGTTCATGGAGCAGTTCTCAGGCGATACATCATAATTTGTTTCCAATGAAGTCTCCTTACAAAGAATCAGCTGTTGTCCAGTATTATTTTGGTCACACTTGCTGACCAAGAAGTGGACAAGAGAACACAATTAGCTCTCCAGGTCCTCATTCACACAGACAGCAAAGCAATAAGATCCTTTCCTCCGAGCTTGCAGTTGTTTGCTACCAAGCAGACCATACCAACCTTCACAAAGTCTAAAGTAACATATCTTTTCTTCGGGAGTTGGTCACTTATTGGTACTGTGACAGTTAACCTTAGCGGACAATTGCTTTCTTGTCAATCAGGTGGACAATCGGTCAGCTCTGAATGGGCAATCATTTTCACCTGGAGGTAACGAGGTGTTTGAGAGTGAGAGCTATCAGATTACAATTTGGGGGATTAGCAACACATTTTATGTTTCTTTCTTCTGAGGAATCCTGTTAGCACCATTTTAGTTTTATTTCAACGACTGTCTGCCATCACTTGAAATCAATGGTCTTTGATGCACCGTTTCGTCTTGTGTAAATCATATCACTAGTGAGAAAAACATCAGAAGCTCCATCTTTCTGATGGATCACTCCTTGACTTGTGAAGCAGGAGCTCTGATTCTTTGAATATTAAAGAAATTTTAAATAGATTTAACCATACCCCCCAAAATTTAGGGAATTTCTGTAAGAAACTCAATGGAAATCATTTCAAAATTGAGGGCAGTGAAAAATGGAAAAACATTTTGTTAATCTCTCAAAAAAATAGCATCTGAAGTTCAAATAGTTCAAAAAGATTAATCCTTCATCTGTTCCGCGAAAATAACTGTGGTAGATATGCTTCAATGTTAGACATGTCAATGCATCTGTATAAACAGAATAATGAGTATATAATCCGAGGAGGGATCTTATAGATGAGTGAAGATGCCACCCACAGACCAACCTATACACAACACCGGGGAGCCATCACTGCCCCACCAAGAAGCTTCTACCCCTTGTCAACCAGATCACTTCAGCCGCATTGAACAAATGCAAGAGGCGGTTGAAGAGAACTATTGACTTGCAAAGTCATTCATTCAATGTTCAAACAGCTAAAAGAAGTTTTCGACCGATTTCTCCAAATGATTGAATTCATTCATGCCCTCAACAATAAAGATATGAAAGGAAACGTGAGAGTTTCCCTTGATTTGCCACCATAGGTTATCTTGAACTGTACACAGGACTGTGAGAAACTTTATTGATTTGCTACTGTAAGTTACCCTGAAGTGTAATCTATGAAAGGCAACGTGAGAGTTTGAGATTTGCCTGCTCTAAGTTACCTAGATCTGTGGGTGGAGGTTGTGTAGGTCTGCTGGCTCTGCAGGGGGGGCGGGGGCTGATGTTGATAGGGACTTAGGGTGAAATTCTCCTTCAGTTGACCCTGCCTGTAACCTGGGAAATTCTGAACAGTCCTTCATTGCTCATTGCCTTACACTCGTACACATGTTGAATTATATCATCTACTTTGTAAAGAAAATCAAGATTCCCCGATCTTATTTATTTCTTTATTGAAAATTTACATAATGTTTTAAAGTATATGCTTACTCTTTGAACAGGTGTATTATTGGATTCAATAAATGAAATTTATTTCAAATCAAATTTTTTGGTGTGGCAACATCACACAAACTTACATAAACTAAAATAAATATATTATATGAATAATAAGATATCTCTCGTGATGAATATCACAATTCTTCAACCATTACATATATATTATATGGAATAACAATATATATCATAAGTTGCAGTCAACCACACAACTAGGCATACTCAACAACGTTTGATGACTTTCATTATGCATTGATATATATATCGAAAAGATGTCTGATCAGATTTGTAATTCCTGATTTTATATTATGTTTTCTATCAAGTTTGTTGAATTTTGTATTTGACGGTGTTGAAACAAGCCAAACTGCTTGTTAGTCAATCAAATTTTCATCATGAAATATAAATATGTTTAAACCGCATGTATATAAAATGGTCATTCAAAAATCCTTTCAACCCGTCTTCTCGAACTAATTGAAAAAATAACCTTGTTTCATCTTAAACAGTCTTATTGCAATTAAATTCCTCATTAGGTGACAGTGATGGAGAAAAAAAAGCTACATTTTTATATTATATCACATGACTTCTTAAAAATCCAATGGTCAAAACTTCATGATTATCTTTTGTCAAATGATATTGAACTGGATGAGATAAGTGCTATTATTGAAATGTTACAAATCTCAATATGTAGTAAAACTAAGCTGAAATCAATAAAAAAAAACTCTATCGACATTTAAATGTAGGATTTTTTCAAAAAACTTCATTCCAGACCATAACAAGTATACAATGAATACCTAGAACTTACAATTAATGCTCTAGATATATTGACACTTCCCTGTCAAGCTTTACAAATAACCTTGTTCAATGTATCAATAAGTTTATATCGGCGGTTTGATTTATAGAGAAAAGTAACACAAACACACAAGTTTTGACCATCGGAGCAGCTTGTCGACGACTGAACAAAGACAGGTAAGCAGCTCGTTAAGCAAGGTGAGAACCACCCATCTCACCTGTCGACCTGTGTATTGTCAGTGATCAGCTGATTGATATTTTCGTGTCAAGATAGACACAGGTTCAAATCCTACACCTCTAATATTTCGAGTAAAGCAACAACGCCCATGAAAATATTTCTATCTGTCTGCATTAAGGTATTGCGCTGATTGTAATTTTCTCAGGTGTGACATTAGCCATACAAACTCAGGTCGACAAGCTGGGTTCCATAGCATGGCTAGTTTAACAAGAATAACCTCAAATTATTATTGGGAGATTAATCTGATGAAAGCCACACCAGATGGTAACCTGGGCTAAGTACCAGTCAACTGCTTCAATACACCAGTTTACACTGTCTGCACACATAGTTTACAAGATGCTTCCTCGACTAGACAAGCTTACAATGATAATGTGTACATATCAATTTTACGTTGCAACATTTATTTCAGTGCGAGTTCCATTATTTTTTGTCTGTGATGTCATAAAAAGAAGTGTTCATGACGTCACATTAGCAGCTGATACAAAAAGGCTGTTTGGTTGATGTCTCCTTACTATTCACATCAAATAAAACCGTCATAAAGATATTATTTCACTCAAAAGCATGCCAATTGACTTTCACGCAACTCGCATAAATTTGTGTCTAATCCTTACTCCAGCTTGTGTATTACAAATATTCACAGCGTTCATTAAAGTCACATGACACACTGCCATGGGTAATATTCTCTATTTATTGAACTGTGATAAATAGCTATTGTATATCACCTCCAAATATTGAATAGGGCCTTGGGTGCCATAATTAGTAATGATAGTCTATGATGAAGGGAGCCAAAACTACAGCGGATATGTCACTACATTTATATTTTATTTACATTTATCTTTTTATATCATTATTTTATAATTTTGTTGTATATGGAACCTAATACTGAGCAACTCACAGGCACAGAGAAATATGCAGTAGATGCTGAACCAAATTCAACACCTTTAATTTCTTTGCTGAATCATTACAAAGTGGCTGTAATGTTCAACATTGCAACACTAGAGCTCCACAGAGCAGAAAAGATGCCTTGCCCTGCTGGGAATCAACCACTGAACCTCTCGACCCAAAGACAAACACGAAAATCTCTCTGCTATCCAGACAACATTAAGACGAGGCACCCCAAAATGAATCTGAGATTGACTGGGATAGCCATTTCACCGAAGAGAATTCAGGGGAGACTCGAGGTATATAATCATATTGACTACCAGACACCAGGAGGATCAAATCGCTGTTTACAGGAGGTGAATAATCACATTACCCTGGTGGTGTCTGGGGACTGGACAGACTGACTGACCTCCTCTGGGAGAAGTGCACCACTAATCAGACTGTATTGGGCTCGTTAGACACATCACCATATACCTGTGTTAGGAGGAACTGCTAATGATTTTAGAGTAAACTATTGTTGCTTCTAGATGTACTGTTATCTCTGTCAAACCTGCGTACATCATCGACCAGGACAGTCCGATAATGTCTTAACAGCACAGTAAAACCTCAGATGTCTTAGTTCATCTGACAAGAACTTTGATGAATTCTAAATAAGGCCATGAGATGTCATGCCACTGAGCAATGAAGGAAAAGTTGCAAAATAAAAACATTATCAGGTAATCTTTGATGATACCTCTAGATATAAAATCAAAAAGAGTGTATGTCACAAACGTGACATGTACCCCATAGTAATTAAGAAACTTTGCATCCATGTGTGATTACAATTCATTAACATGTCAACAGGGCAGGGAATGTGAACACTTGACCAAAAAATAAACATTAACTTTTCTTGTAAACAGATCACTTAAAACAACTTTTATCTCCCGAGTTTGGTAACGCTTTTGAAAAAACTCCATCTGAAGTTTTATTACTCAGATGAATGATAATTGTGAAATCAAAACATTACTCAAGACAGCCACATCAAAATCATTTATTCTGATTCCATGACATATTTTTCTTCATTACAAGCAACCCAACCAGCATATGACTTGCTTTATATTTATCTATTTAGGTAGAATATTAAGTTGGGCATCATTGAAAAAGCAGTTAGATATTCCAGGCAGCTTCACAAATCAGTCAAATCTAAAGTTTGATCATTTGGTAATTTTTAAGTAAAATATTATTAGCATATTAGTACACCATAGTGTGCCTCTAATTACAACTGTAGCAATATGTTTGATAATTCATTCAGGTTCAAATGAACACCAATTTGGGACATCACTGAACATACAGTTACCGGGTTCCAGACAGGTTCTAAAGGATTTAAAGTCCTTCTAGAGTATTTTCCATCAGCAGATTCAAATAGGAAATACAGTTCCTTCGAAACTTGATTTCAAAGATCTGAACAAACAAAAACAACAGGGGGAAAAGCAAATTCTATTTTTAAAAAGATTAAAAAACAAATTTAAGATATTTGAAAACAAAAAAAGTATTTTTTTTAACCATCAAGGAAGCAACCTGACAGTTATGGTAGTACTGTTGACAAGGAAGTGTGTTAGAATGAAATTAGTGTTTCCTGTTATTACAGGTTTTCATTAGATCACTTCACAGAGATAAAACATACACAATGTATCTTGCACTAATTGCAAGTGATTGGAACTTCTTTTCTTTCATGTAAATCTTTGATCTCACCACAACAGCTAGAACCAGCATGTTAAATTAATGCTTTGATGTCCAAACATGATTACTCACAAGTTTCATGATAAGTTTCTTAAACTTTGTTCCAGTTTGTGTCATTTTGATGTAAAAAGTTTCAATCAATATGTAAAACAAAATGCTCCTAGGAGTTTGAATGCAGCAGCCTCAAAACAAGCACTGTTGAAATCAAGTCCATAAAACAACTCTATTGACTCCCAATTAAGTTTCCAATTGACTTCCAAAGTCTGTGTACCCTTTATCCCAGAACCAGCACCTCCTTGACCCACCAACTGTCAACCGTTAACAGCCAGCCACCTTTCAAATACACAGAACAGCACCGTGAAACTCTTGCCAGTTGCCATAAAGCTTTCTCCATTGCTAAATGCTTTCAAAAATTCCTAAAGACTCAATTCTTTTAACATTTTGTTTTGATTTTGCAATACTTGCAGTGTATATTTATTATACAAGATGATTCTGATCTAACCTGCTGCATCTTCAGCAGGAACCAGTCAATCCAAATGTCAATCATTATTAACATAGTGATTTGAAGAACAATAAAGCTGAAAGGATTAACGAGACTATTAATGTATCATTTTTGTTTATCAATGACGTTCAGTACTCTCAAGCAAATGATAGGTTATTCTGAAATATTTATAAATAAGACCAAAAGATAAAGTATGACAATAACACAACTTGTAAGTTATTATAAAAAGAATAAAAGACTTCCACAAATTTTCTAAGATTCAAAATTCATAGTTCATAAATGAAATATTCAAAGGAAAAAACGGGAAATAATAAAACATTATTTAACACTTTAACCCTCTAACAATTAAATAATAGGAGCCAATATTGATTTATTTATATTCATATGATTACTGCTTGCTTATGAATTACAAAAACAAAAAAACTACTTTTGTTCAATAAGATCCAAATTGACAACTCTATAGAAGAATTCCACTATGAGAAAAGCATCTAAAACAAGAAAACGAGCGTATTTCAGCAAGCTTTTGTCACTCAAAGCAGTAAAGACAAGACCTATCGCTCTCAGCACGAGATAACAATTCTCACTTTTCATAATCACTGCCAACACTGCATTGATCCCATCGTAAACCTGTCCCAATTCAAAACATCATAACTGACTTCAAAGTCCAGCAGCGCTCAGACCAAAGAACAATTTTAAGAATTCCATGATAAATGTCCAGTGACTGACAATCCAGATAAAAAGGATTACAGAAAATTGATGAATAATTCCAAGTTGAAAGGTTCTAACCCTTCAAATCTTTTTCATTTGCAGATAGTTGAATGATAAGAGATTGAACATTCTTTGATCAAAGGTGGAAGATAGATAAACACAAGGTTTCCTATGGATTAAAAGGGTAACCAGAGCCTCTAAGACCTTTTATATGTGTGTACATTGGATTTAGACAGTGAGTTAACCCATGCTACACCACTGTACACTTCACTATTAATTTCTTTCTCCGTATGACAAAGATTTAGTCCATGTAATATTTATTTCAACGAATGCATCACTTCAAAATGCAAATTTGTTGGTCTTGTTGCTTCATATGTGTATAGCTTAAGTCTAGACTGAGTGAGAACCTAGACTGTGATAAAGGCTCCTATATACAAAAAGTCATAGAGCAAGACTGTATGACACTGTACAAGCTTTAATGCTGCTTAACTACTTCAATGAGACAAAATTATACGAATTAGAACTTGCTTACAAAGTACACCTTCAGCACTGAGCTCGGGGAACACATAAAATAATAAAAATTTCAAGAAGAAGGATTGGTTAATTAAGTCAGTTAGTCACTCATCAGTAGTACAGAGAAGAAATTCTAACATGTCTAAAAAAAACTTCACATAAGATACCAAGGATCACCTGCTTATAATTGAAATCTATGCTTTGAAAAAGATGCAGTGCTGGGGACGGAAGGACAAGACTATAACCAAAAAGAGGCTCAGACCAAAAGGTAAAATGGAGGTAGGGGAACCAGCAAGGGTTAGATAAGCCCAACCTGATGTATCAGCTGTTGGTATGATATTTTTCATAGCTTGTCCTCATGGGTGGCCTGTCAACACATAAAAGAGATCTCCTTGTATTTGAGTACAGCTCTTATCTGTTTTTATTATTCGGTTATATAGCAGGGAAATAAAAACTGGAAGATTATGATCTCTTCACACAATGAAGTGTGAAGCTCCCTCAGAACAATGGAAGCATATACACATATAAGTACTCTTATCTTCCCTTGATTTATTCTTCAATAGCTTATCATATTCTTAGTGGCCTTTCAGATCATAAATCATTAACTTAAGTATGTGACCAAAACATCTCTTGCTAAAGTATCTCAAATCGTTTGAAATGCACTTACCATAAAAAATAAATGTTCCTTCTAAGTTCCTGTGATGATTGCCAACTTGCGGTATTTTCCTTCTGATGAAAATGTTTCATTTATTGATGTATACTGGTAACTAGTTTCACTTGCTTTCATCCAATTAAGCTCACATATTGTTTATTAAAACATTGAAACCATTTTCAAGAGGGGTCCTGAAATTGTTTACCAATATAATGAAATTCATACAAGTTAACTAATCTAGTCATCTACGAAGCTGTCCTGAAATAGTCTGATTAAAAGACGGAGGATCTATCCCACTGGGGATACCCTATAACTTGGTGACATTACTTGTGCTCTAGTCATTCAATGAATGCGGGACACAAATTCTTCCTACCCTATAACTTGGTGACATTACTTGTGCTCTAGTCATTCAATGAATGCGGGACACAAATTCTTCCTACCCTATAACTTGGTGACATTACTTGTGCTCTAGTCATTCAATGAATGCGGGACACAAATTCTTCCTACCCTATAACTTGGTGACATTACTTGTGCTCTAGTCATTCAATGAATGCGGGACACAAATTCTTCCTACCCTATAACTTGGTGACATTACTTGTGCTCTAGTCATTCAATGAATGCGGGACACAAATTCTTCCTACCCTATAACTTGGTGACATTACTTGTGCTCTAGTCATTCAATGAATGCGGGACACAAATTCTTCCTACCCTATAACTTGGTGACATTACTTGTGCTCTAGTCATTCAATGAATGCAGGACACAAATTCTTCCTTCGTCAAGATAAGCAAAAGAAAATTCTCTAATTATCATGATATCAATCAGAGGCACCACTTTTACACTTGCCATTACTGCATAAAATTCTTCTCATATACCTGGAAACAAAATGCAAGACTATTTCTGTTACCATGACAACAAGACAATTCTATCAGCACTTAAGAAAGCTCATTGGTCAGAAGATGTCAACAAGACTGCAACAATTTCTAAAACAGTTCCACCTGTTATACTCATTAGTTGACGTAGATCTTGCTCCAAACAAACTACAGGCAAGGAATAAAAGTTTTGTGGTTCTTCTAAATAGTCATCAGAAAACTCTTCTTATCCGAATCTACTGGAGCTGATCCTCACAAAGATAGTGTCAGTGTCTGGATAGTCTCCCGGAACAAATCACCTGAGAGGAAACATGAAACGCGGAGCTTGTTATCAACAAACTTCTTCAAATTAAAACATTCAGGGATTTGCAATATTAAGTTTCTTATGTTTGGCATATATATATGCATTATGTGAGGCATCAACATATGGTTTTAAGCTTATGGACAATCATGCTTCAAAAGGTTAGTGATAAAAATTTAATAACAACACAAGGAAAGTTCAATATAGTAAGTATCCTGCAATAGTACTAACAGTATAAATAGTACTAAATTTCAAAAGAACTGCCTATGATAGGATATAACAGAAGAGAAAAACAGAATTACTTTAGAAACAGTTAAGTGGGTTATCCATAGCTGAACAAGAGTCTGAGTTTAAACCTTGAATCAAATAACATTGTAAATCACGGCTTCAAACGCAAGAACACCATCAAGACAGTAAAAGCAGTCTGCAACAACTACGCCCACTTAACTAATAACACCATTTCCATGGTAACAAGAATAAAATTCAGACCAGTTTACACCTTCCTCTTGCAATGAAGCTCATTACAGCAACAGCAACGTTCAGAGCAGTTAAACGAGCAATATCTCAAGGAATCCCTCCGATTTAGCCCAAATCCATTTAATGGAGCAAACTAGAGCTGTAATATCTCATGCTGGTGTAATTCCTTGCAAAACTAGGTGACAGTCGCAAGAAATGTTAGAACTTTAAGAACAGCTACAAGGAGAAATCCACTATTTAATTCAGTACTACGTCAGAAAAGAAAGGTTTTATAAATTAAGATTATGCCTCAATTTAATCAAATATGACAAATATTCAAAGTAATTTAAAAAGATCCTTATCCTTAAAATTGAGAACGAAATCTGCTTTATATTGATCAAATGAATTTACAAACACACAAAAGACAGTCACTCTGGATAAGCCTTGATTGATGTCTTCATAATTCTTTCTTCTCAACTAAATCTGGATTTTTTTTCCGATTGAAGTTTGTTTTCAAAGATCTCCCTCAGACATGCAGGGTCCCTGAGGTTTAAAGGCATAGAATGGTACATCTTAGGGTTTGAAGCTTGCTTAGCTTGCAGCTCTAAAGAGGTAAACAAGACTGCAACTATCACATGTTTGTCTTTCATCAAATTCAGAAATGTAAACATAATTACTTGGAAAAGAGAACAATTTTAGAATTGCTAAAAAATCAACAAAATCAAACCATAATCTGGCCAAATAGAAATTATTCATCAAAGTCTATAGTATAAAGTTCAATGATGATGAAGTGTTGAAGCTAAATTTGAGAAATAAAAACTGAGCAACATCCACTGCCAAAGGACATCTTCTGATGCCAAAGGTAACTTCTTTCAATTCACTAGTAAGATATAGAGCTCTTGTTGTAGATTAGATCTTTGGAATCATTCCTGGAAGTGGAATGACAGTTATCATTGGATTTCAACCCTGGGTACATACATTAACAATAAAATTGTTACAACTTTATCAACTAATGCTGAAATATCATGATCCTAACTATTTGCCATTCCTGGTTTATCACCTGTAAATTGGACATTCTGAATGGTTTTGTAATAACATTAGCAACAAAAGATTGTGAAAGTTGAAACATGTTCCTAGGTAACTTGTAACACCTAAAATTAATCCAGTGAACCTGGATACACCAGAGGGTACATAATGTGATTATTTCTGTAAAAACTCTGTTCCTGAATATCCTACAATAAGCAGATCTGTAAAAACTCTGTTCTTAAATATCCTACAATAAGCAGATCTGTAAAAACTCTGTTCTTAAATATCCTACAATAAGCAGGTCTGTAAAAACAATTGGCTAAATTAGAATTATTTGAGAATAAGTAATAAATGTGTCTGTCACCTGCAAAATAAAGGCTTCCAATTTGCACATCAGTGCCCATGGGAGCCTAAGACAACAATTTTAACTCCCCTTTACCTTTTCATAATTTGAGAATTTTGCCAAAATTGTCACACCTAGGCTAACAGTTAAATCTTTGCAAAAGGTTATATTAGGTGTTGCATATTGATTGAAGTTAGTTTTGATGTATTAAGACAAGTCTGTCAGTAAAATACAAGCGAAACATGGCAAAACAACATTTAGTCCTGTCAATAGTTCCACCAGTAGGTTAGCATGTATTCACTGTAACTCTGAATCCATCTAGATGCGAAGCTGCTACACTGAACCAGTGTCTACGACCTGGATCAAACAACTATTTGCCACTGCTGGAATGATGTCATGAAGATCTCATGTTCTAAGTGAATTTTTTTCAGGAATCATATCATAGAAAAGCTTTTGTTCTTGCCATGATGCATATTTCATAACACCAATCTGAATTTCTGAACAATGACATCAAGAATTTATATGCTTGTATTGTCTGGTGCAGAAATTGCATCACAGAAATCCTTTGTTCTTATCAATGATAGAAACATGAGAGCAGCTTTTTTTTATTTTGGGATGAGATCTTCTATTACCAGCATTTATATGAGCATCTTACACAGACTACCTTGTTAACAGAGATACTTGTTCCTATCAGCAATGCATTACATTTGCATCGGATACTTGAGACTGCTCATTCGATAGTCTTGTTACCATTTCACATGGGTAGAGAAAATATTCCAAAGGCCTCTATTTCAAGAACACGTGACACATATTCTGTGTGATATCTCTGCCAGTCTCACTAAAATAATGATAATTACAATAATGATTCTCTATAATCTCACTACAAAGTGATTTTGGAAATTCTTTGTGTGCACGTGGCACAGAGCGGCCAAAGTGCAGCACAAATTCATGCAATCAAGTCTTTGGAGGGTATTTATTGCCAGATGCATCTGTTCCATCCTTTTAATGCTTCTGTTCTATCCTTATTTGCTGACATTCCATTCTGACAATGCTACTGCTGAGCAGAAGGCGACGTCTCCCATTTTAAAAAATCTTTAATAAAAGAGGAAAGCTTGATTCTAATGTCAAGATAAAAAAGGGAGTCGATTGCAGAATACCCCTTTAGAAGTTGCTTCACTTATATTACAATATCTCTTACTCAAAAGTTTTTAAGAACCTAGTTTGATGTCACAGACAGTTGCTACAAAGATTAGAACGAGTTTTCAGTCTGTAATTGCTTCATCAGAAGGAAAGGATATGGTCAATTATTCAATAGTTCATTCTTCACTCATAAAGTAAGTTCAATATTCAAACCAACTTGTTCTGGTATCATTTTTATGCAGTGTTTGGAATAATTTTAGTCACTAGCGGCAAGCTAGGCTTATGGTCTGAAAAATAAACCAGCCCTTTTAAAATTCGACAAAAATAATACTAGTCAGACAGGCTCTTTCTCCAACAAGCCCATTCTGAAATTAACCAGCAACTGGCTGGCGGGCAGACAGATATATCGAACACTGGTCTCGTTGGTCACAAGACTTTTGAGGATCGCTACATCTTTCTCTTTTTTAGACAAATGAGCAACTTTGTTGTCATTCATCTCAGCACTCTGAATAATCTACATTTGCTCCTAATCTCACTACATAATAAAAAAATAAACTTCTATAAGGAGTCTTTCTGTAATCCTCTTCATGGACATGTGTCCTGTAATACTTTGCCCAATTAGCAAGACAATACAATGCATATTTCCTACAGCTTTTAAACTATTCTGATCTATTTCCCTCCATTCTCCAGTAATATTTCAGTTGAACCGACTGACAAATGGTTACCTCTTAACTCAATGAAGATATTTGTCTAAGACATCTTGTCCAGTCTAATCTAATCAGGTTGTTTTGTCTAATGTAGACCCTGTGCATTACAAGCTCTATGTCTACTTGTTCTGAAGTTGACCAATTAGCAAGAGACGAACCCTTTATGTGCACAAGACATTTCAAGAAACTCAGTATAGTAACACCCTTTCAAATACAAGCAATTAGCTACAAACATTGTCTGTGTGCATTGTAGTCTGTGTTGAGAGTCACTGCCACCCTTCCTCTCACTAATCTTAAAAATAAGCTACAAGAAGGTTCTTTGTTGGATGTAGACACCCTCCATGTTTTGTATACAGCGTAATGAGTTCCTTTCAACGTGATCCCAGCCTCGTCCACTGTCTGGGAAGCAGGCATGGATAGAAGGTGTAGACAAATGAGATACAGTGGTCTGGACTGGTCTTAGAGAGTTATTAGTCTGCTTGGTAGGTAATCACCTATAACCTCATCCTAAACTGTGTGGAGTTTCTTTTGCCAATTTATAAATTTCCATACAGCTATTGAGAGAACAACTTCTGATTTGTTTTACAACGACTTTTAAGAATATCTCAGCACTTACAACAAATTTGGTTACACAATAATTTCTCAAACTATCAGGGACAAACATCAACACTGGAAACCAGCAACTTACCTATACATTGGACCCGAAAAATTTCTTATACATTATCCAATTACAAGATTAATTAACATGGTGTTTCACCTGATGTCAACATATCAAACATAATAAATACTGAAAGTAAGAGGACGAACACATCTTACAAGGAATCATAAAAATATTTATGTTCATTGGAGACCACTAAAAGTGAGACTTATTTTCAGATGTTATTAGAGATTCCCCAACAAACAAATTTGAAAAGTATTCCTCTAAGTAACCAGACAAGCATCAACAAAGAAACAAGAACTTATCAAATACATTTGAGACCACTAAAAGCAAAATTCATTTTAAGATGTGTGATAAGATGTCATTTGAGAATTACCTTGGGTCTAAAACAAACAAATGATCACCAAAGTAACAGCACAAGCGCCACCATCAAGTATGGAACCAGAACTTACCTCACACAAGAGAGACCACTAAAAGCCTGATTTGTTATCAGACCCACGATCAGATGAAACTAGTAAACTCAAACCGACAAATTCTTTAGCACCTCAACTGACATGGGGGGAAATAGATTTCCGCCTCCCTACAGATGCACAAAAAGTTGCATTGAGTGTTTTGTTTCTGCAATCAGTGATGGCATTACGTTGCGTTCTTATGGCAACAGTTTTTATCCCCCACAGAGTGACAGCTGGCGGGATCATCACCCTCTGCCCAGACCTACAGGGTAGCAGGTACCTCATGTCCTCTGTATAGAAAATCCTCAGCCTCATTACCAACAGGAGTCGTAGAGAAAAACTTAACTGCTGTCTGGGTTTGTCCATCTGTGAATCCGAATGTTGTTGTCTGGGTTTGTACTGTGATCATTGAGCTCCTCATACTGTTGTCAAGGTACTTGATATGCTTGTATACAGTTATAATCTACTTAAGTGAAATGTTCCTTTCGTAGCTATGAAGTTGAGCATCCACAAAGATTCTCTCCATACTAGAATTCTATTGTTTACTAATAATAATGATAATAGTCCATTTGCATTGTGCTATTTTCATGCATATAGACATGCTCAAAGCACATAAATTCTTTCATAACCCTGAAGGAACAGTCGCTTGATCCAGCTTTTATGTGCTTTGCATGATCATTTAGGTCTATATCTGCCCTTGTTAAGGTACCAATTTGCACAGTATGGTAGACTAACTGCAAAGTGTTTTGCTGCATCCTAAAACACACAATGCTATTCTATTATTTGTGTATCCATCGGTGTACTGTATCTTCTGTGTATTGATTTCTGTCTATCTGTTTCTCTATCTTTAGGTCTGTCCATAATTCTGTCTGTCTATCTATCCTAAGTTGATTTCTCTGTTCCGATGTCTGTTGATCTGTAGACACAACAATTAACGGTCCAGTCTATTTTTACATAATCTTCAGATCAAATATGACTCTTATTGTCGTAAATATTTAACAAGATGATAATGTCTTATAACTAAGACAGATATCATAAAAAAAACCTTACAGTGTCAAATTACTCATAAATCTTGATGATGGCTGATAAACTGATGTTATGAAAGGGATGCATAACAATGTTGGCTGTGTACACAAGATGATAAGCTGATGCAGATCCTCCTCCTCACTGGAGCAGGTTGAAGGACGGGCAGGTTCTTGTCTGATCTGGGCCCCCTCTGAAGATCAAACACTTTGTGCACTACTACCACCCCCATCCTCCTCACTAGAGCAGGTTGAAGGACGAGCAGGCTCTTGTCTGATCCCAGCCCCCTCTGAAGATCGAACACTTTGAGCACTATTACCACCCCCATCCTTCTCACTAGAGCAGGTTGAAGGACGAGCAGGCTCTTGTCTGATCCCAGCCCCCTCTGAAGATCGAACACTTTGAGCACTATTACCACCCCCATCCTTCTCACTAGAGCAGGTTGAAGGATGAGCAGGCTCTTGTCTGATCCGGGCCCCCTCTGAAGATCGAACACTTTGTGCACTACTACCACCCCCATCCTTCTCACTAGAGCAGGTTGAAGGATGAGCAGGTTCTTGTCTGATCCGGGCCCCCTCTGAACATAGAACACTTTGAGCACTACTACCACCCCCATCCTTCTCACTAGAGCAGGTTGAAGGACGGGCAGGTTCTTGTCTGATCCCAGCCCCCTCTGAATATTGAACACTTTGAGCACTACTACCACCCCCATCCTTCTCACTAGAGCAGGTTGAAGGACAAGCAGGTTCTTGTCTGATCCGGGCCCCCTCTGAACATAGAACACTTTGAGCACTACTACCACCCCCATCCTTCTCACTAGAGCAGGTTGAAGGACGAGCAGGTTCTTGTCTGATCCGGGCCCCCTCTGAAGATCGAACACTTTGGGCACTACTACCACCCCCATCCTTCTCACTAGAGCAGGTTGAAGGATGAGCAGGTTCTTGTCTGATCCGGGCCCCCTCTGAAGATCGAACACTTTGAGCACTACTACCACCCCCATCCTTCTCACTAGAGCAGGTTGAAGGATGGGCAGGTTCTTGTCTGATCCGGGCCCCCTCTGAAGATCGAACACTTTGAGCACTACTACCATCCCCATCCTCCTCACTAGAGCAGGTTGAAGGATGAGCAGGTTCTTGTCTGATCCAGGCCTCCTCTGAAGATCAAACACTTTGGGCACTACTACCACCCCCATCCTTCTCACTAAAGCAGGTTGAAGGACGGGCAGGTTCTTGTCTGATCCCAGCCCCCTCTGAAGATCAAACACTTTGTGCACTACTACCACCCCCATCCTTCTCACTAGAGCAGGTTGAAGGACGAGCAGGTTCTTGTCTGATCCGGGCCCCCCTCTGAAGATCGAACACTTTGGGCACTACTACCACCCCCATCCTTCTCACTAAAGCAGGTTGAAGGACGGGCAGGTTCTTGTCTGATCCCAGCCCCCTCTGAAGATCGAACACTTTGAGCACTACTACCACCCCCATCCTTCTCACTAGAGCAGGTTGAAGGACAAGCAGGTTCTTGTCTGATCCGGGCCCCTCTGAACATTGAACACTTTGAGCACTTAAATTCTACCACCCCCATCCTTCTCACTAGAGCAGGTTGAAGGACGAGCAGGCTCTTGTCTGATCCCAGCCCCCTCTGAACATTGAACACTTTGAACACTTCTACCATCCCCATCCTTCTCACTAGAGCAGGTTGAAGGACGAGCAGGTTCTTGTCTGATCCCAGCCCCCTCTGAACATTGAACACTTTGAACACTTCTACCATCCCCATCCTTCTCACTAGAGCAGGTTGAAGGACGAACAGGTTCTTGTCTGATCCGGGCCACCTCTGAATATTGAACACTTTGAGCACTTCTACCATCCCCATCCTTCTTCCATTTTATACAACCAATATGACAGAATAAATGAAAACTCACAGTTACTTGTAAGGAAAAGTTGGAATATTAAAGCAGAAATCCTTTCCAAATAAGTGCCCTTCAGTGAGTGCCCATACCACCAATAAAAACAATTATAAAACATTAAATTATTGTGACTATTAAAAATATCAGTATTTTAAGTATCTTCCTTTTTTGGTGTGTTCATCCTGCAATCAGTGCTGAAAGCTGTTTTACTCTATTTGATCTATAGAGATTGTGGCTCTCAACATATGTTTTACTCTATTTGATCTATAGAGATTGTGGCTCTCAACATATGTTTTACTCTATTTGATCTATAGAGATTGTGGCTCTCAACATATGTTTTACTCTATTTGATCTATAGAGATTGTGGCTCCCAACATATGTTTTACTCTATTTGATCTATAGAGATTGTGGCTCTCAACATATGTTTTACTCTATTTGATCTATAGAGATTGTGGCTCTCAACATATGTTTTACTCTATTTGATCTATAGAGATTGTGGCTCCCAACATATGTTTTACTCTATTTGATCTATAGAGATTGTGGCTCCCAACATATGTTTTACTCTATTTGATCTATAGAGATTGTGGCTCCCAACATATGTTTTACTCTATTTGATCTATAGAGATTGTGGCTCCCAACATATGTTTTACTCTATTTGATCTATAGAGATTGTGGCTCTCAACATATGTTTTACTCTATTTGATCTATAGAGATTGTGGCTCTCAACATATGTTTTACTCTATTTGATCTATAGAGATTGTGGCTCTCAACATATGTTTTACTCTATTTGATCTATAGAGATTGTGGCTCTCAACATATGTTTTACTCTATTTGATCTATAGAGATTGTGGCTCTCAACATATGTTTTACTCTATTTGATCTATAGAGATTGATGCTCTCAACATATGTTTTACTCTATTTGATCTATAGAGATTGTGGCTCTCAACATTAGGATAGAAGAAGGTTATCAAAATTCCACAACTGATGCAAATCACCAATCAAGCAATGCCAAATGCCAACACAGTAGAAGAGACAACTTACTGACAATCAATATCCGTTTATAACATTATTTAAGAAATAGAGTAGCCTCAACCATCATGTGTTTTGCAATAAAGTATAGTTTTGCCCTGAACTATTATAGCTAAAGCACGAGGCCAAAGGCCGAGTGGTTTGACGTTAATAATAGTTCAGGGCAAAACTATACTTTATTGCAAAACACATGATGGTTGAGGCTACTCTATTTCGTTTCTAGCATGTCGATTTTAACTCGTGTAAATCATATTTCAGCCAAAATAACTTAAATGAAATTAATCGAATTTGGCAGTTAATTGAAAATGCTAGACCAGGGCCATAACCAGTGACGTCATAACGTTATTGTTGTTGACGTCATGGGTCATCGTTTCATGACGTCATTCAAAAACTATACTTTATCGCGGAATAAAGGATAGGCGGCGCCTTTGATCTTTACCGCAACAATGCTAGAAATCACCATCTAAACAACCTGTTACTAACAAGTTATAATTCAAGGCAATAATTCAAGAAGAATGACATTTGAGATATTTAAAAGACACTATGGTTACCCAAGTTATCTCGAGACTGAAGTATTCATAAAACTAGAATGTCTTCACATGCAATAGATTGCCTATCAGAATCACTGATAAATTTATCATCTTGAAGTGTATCATTTTCAAATCAAACATTCAAGTTTTAAATCTTCCAATACAAAAACATAAAACAGCCATTAGTTATATTTATTCTATAAAAGCAATGTTTTTGGATCATCAAAAGTCAATATCTTGTCAACTTAGAATTTATTTACAATGTTCGAAAAACTAACAAGATTATTTTCCATGTGCACTTTATAAATCAAATCAGAAAAAGTAATCACATCTCTGAGAGTGGAACTGATTTCCAGGACACACAAACCATCTAATCTCCATGTGCAGCAAGGCATGGTGTCTCTGCCCGATAATACATGTGTATTTACACACCGTGCTGAACCCTACTTTTTACATTCAAGTGATAACAAGCTTCTTAAATTCACCATTCCTCCATTTCCTGATGCCTTCAACCTGTGCTATCTCTTACGAAGCGTCACAAGACTAATTATATGCTTCCTGCAATTATAGAAAGAAATATTTCTCGTTATTTGATCAGATATGACTCATAAAATAAATCTGTAAGCTCATGAAAGAAACCTCGTATATCTATATCACTTGCTCCCCATCACACGAGTTACACATCAGAGGTCTCCAGATTGCTATAATGTCAGTCAAAGTCAATTCATCAAATAGAAGTAACAGGTTTTCTTTGGGTTTTTTAATTTCTATATCAATAACAAAAGAAAGTCAAATTTAATGAATATGCATTTAAGTCTTTGAAGTGTATTTAGAAGTAGCACACATACAAATAGCTAGATTTTCTGGCCATTTCAGGTACTTTGACTAAGATTAAGCATATAGTCATGAAACAATGCATATTCTCACAAATTGATTTGTTGTATTGGAAATTTGTACAGGTTAATAAGTTTTTTTCCCTTAAAAAAAATATCATATGAATTTTGGAAAATTATTTTAGGTTACTGAAAGGACTTAATTTGACACAACAAAATTGGATTCTTACATTAACAAACAGCAAATTCATTGCAAAACAATAGAAACATTGATATAACCTTTTTTAACTGCAATCAGAATCAATGAAATAGTTACATAAAACAATTCTACCTAACATTCCGGTAAACAAAGAACATTTCTTCCCAAACGAGTCAAATATATCAATGTTCAGGTTTTTCATGTTAAAAATATACTTCCATCTCAGTTATCAGTATTTTCTTTACAAAACTCCAATTCATGAAAACAACAACACTTTTATTTGAGTCTATCTTTACTGTGCAGAGAGAGATTGCACGATAATCTTTTGTCTTCAAAGTTAAAAATTAGAGCATAATTCATTTTAAAATGCAAAACATGTTTTCTGAATACACAAACAAGTCTATTTACATCAGAAACACTTATGCTATACCTCACAAATCTGTAGATTATCTATAAAAAGTGCACAGAAATAGATATTGTACAAACAATTTAAAGGATTATTAAGGATAGATTTATGAAGGTAAACACTTTTCAAAGAAAATAAAAACAATCTTATCTTTTATTTATTTCAACTAAGATATTCTTTGAAATAAACAAAACCTTAAAAAACATATGTTCATACAAATGTCAACAGGAATTATTCATGCCCAGATTTATTTCTTACCTGAGCACCAAAGTGTGAAAAAATGTACACAACTCTGCTTTGATCAGTATATGAGATAATCTGTGGATTCTGCAAGTAGACTGACCAATGCGCAGACGTTTAGGGTTAACTTCAATGAAATGGTATCAGTTCAGAAATGCTGAAGTCACTCAACTAATTGGAGGCGACAGAAGGTAACAAAACCATCTTTCAAACTTAAACTTTCTTTTAAAAAACAACAAGAATCATGATTTCCACATGTTTTTTATACCCTCAATGTCAATTCCATTCATTCATCAATTTTCTTTCCAAGCTCAAAAACAAAACTGACAAACCATAAAACACTTCAATAAAAATTACGATCTTAATGAGGCCCATATTTCACATGGTTTCCAACAGCAAAGCTCATCAATTGGAAGGTCCCTTCACATGTGTTAGGAAATGAATGCTCTTATTGAAAGTCAATTATTTCTTTAGATCTACAGCCCTGTTGACTGAAATATCCATCATATCAAAGTTATATCATCAATTATTTTTTTTTAATTAACAAAATCTTTTTATCACCAGGTTGAATTATTTTGGGTCCCAATTTGAACAATAAAAGGTATTTTACAGTTTAATTTTTTTATCAAAAAGCACATTATGCAAACAAAACCAGATACAATCAATCAGTATCCAGTAAAAAAGCCAAAAAAGTATGTTTATATCCATGAATAACTATGGACTAAATTTATTCACCGTATACATACCTGAGGTTTAAGAGTCATCATATTGTCAATTTGTTTTTATCTTTGAAATATTTTTCATTTCATAAGTGTATTATGTTCACACAAGTGCAAAAGCTGCGAATCATACATGATGAGAGAAAACTACGTGACATAATCGCACCCAAACAAGTTGGCTGTCAGGTGAGTGTCGAGTTATCTACATGAGCACTCACTGTGAGTGACATGTACGACAACGACCCTTATTCTTACATCAGCCCCATTGACTTGCTAAGATAGGCCTTACTGCATTTCCCATATTTTTCTGCGCTTGTCACCAAGATTGTTGCAATAGATTGTTATAGTCCAATGAGAAATCCTTTGAGAATTGCAACTTTGGGCGGAAGGGTGGACCTCATTCAAAACACAAATTTTCAGTGGTTGGCAGCAAGGTTTAAAGTAGCCAGTGAGAGAGACTGGTGCAATTCAAAGTTATGCAGGGGAATATAGTTAATTAATCTTAATAATAACCTGAAAACTTCTACACTCTACTGCTGCATCATGGAAGTTTAGAACATGCATACAGGAAAATGTAACATAAATTATTTTTCTTTACCAGTGACATGATATATGGATGACTTAGTCATGTATTTTTGGGGTTTCTATGGACACCATATTCTGGCTTCATCTTGCTCAATAAACAGGTTAACCATGATCCCTAGATTTTCACAAAGATAATATATCTAAAAGAAAAACAAACTCTATGAATTATTATGAATTCTAATTTCCTCTTGAAATGGAATTTTGACATAACTATGTACATCGATAACATTAATACACAAATTCATAAATACCTTGCCGCTATACTCCTATGATGAATTTTCATCAACTGAAAGAGTTAAACGAAGGAAAACAATGTTGAAAGTTGCATAAGCATTGCAATCATCACTTACAACAAATCTGGAATCATTTTCTTCTTCATCAAATATGAAACGGCGAATAAATGTTGCCATGTCTGCCGCACCTTGCAAGACAGACAGACAATGTTTGGAAGTAATTTCAGCTTAAGGCAGGGCAACTGGCAGGAAATAACATATTTATCATACACAAACCCCGTCTCTTCCGAAACTTCATTGAGCTAAGGAGCAGACAACAGTAAACATCGGAATGGATGCCATAAATCTCCGAGGGCCAATCTCTTGTCACAGTAAGCTCATATGTAACTAGAATTTTTATTATCTTTCCTTGTGTTCGGCCAGGTTTGAGTCTCCTTGGTGTTTGTACACATCATTGCTATTAATTACCTGTGCTGTTTAACCAAGAGATCAATGAGTGTTTAGACTCCTGTTATGAATGTCAAACTTGGACATTAGCATCACACTTCCAACTCCCTTCACTAGCAAACGAGTGCCAGTGAATCCCAGACAGCATTGTAGCTAGGGTATTAGACTCGGCACAGCATTGATGGGAACTCAGCAGGATTCTATTAGCTATTGTGAAAAATGTATTGTTTTCTAAATTGTTTTGGAAAAATAATAGAAAAGATAATGTTTTAATCTCATTTTCCAATTTATTTTGACTTCAAAACAGTCAAAACCAGATAACAAGACTTTGATCTTGAAATGATGCAAGAAATTTAGGAAAAAACATACATCAACAAGTTGAAGTTTTCTCTGAATTCCAGGAACAAAACATAAACCTTCATAATGACGTAAATGCAACCAGATTCAGTGCAATTACTGTATCCCTGAAAGTTAAAAGGTGCAGTTTTGATAATTAAATTGTGGCATGCTAATTCAGCTAACTGGCTTCATGAAAGTCAACGAAGGTGAAAGAATGTAAGTAGGGTTATCAGTGACAGTGCATATAGTATGATGATCTGGCGTCAGACTCGCAAGGTTATCTTTTATATAACAAGGAACTAATGATTCCCTTTACTGTGGACTTATTAAAGAATATGAATGAAAAGAACAGAGAATCTCACATTTCAATATAAATATTTCTTGACCATTGTGTCATCATGGCAAGTCACAACAAAAGTGCCTCTTTCCACCAGCTGTTCAACTGGGTACCTGGTTAAGGTTGTGTTGCTGCATATACAAGCACCCTTATCAGCCACATGGGTACAGACAGGGTTGAGATGCAGGGAATGACTTCAGCTTACTTTCAAAACCTTATAAGTGCACATAATTAATACATTTACATTCAGTAATATTTCTCTTTGTATCTAATATTGATAACTGGATTAATTAAAGAAATGAAGTCATGATTTGTCACCTCTCCACTTTGTAAATAAGCAGTTTCCCTCTGAAATATCTAGCTGTAAGTTAGGAACAGAACAGTTCTCATAAAATCTTTAATCAGGGGCGGGGAAGAGTAAACGTATTGAAGTGACTTATCTCCACACAAAGATACCACAAGGGGTGATGTTTCTCACTTGAATCATCAATGTCACAAACTCAAGGTTTATTACTCAATTAGAAGAACTTAAAAGTGTCATCAATGATACTACCAAGTTTTCTGAGCATTTAATAAATAATTGACTATTATTGACCATTTCAAAAGTACATAAAATTTATTTTCTAAACTAATGTCAAATAAATCCAGGTTATGAGAAGAAAACTGAAGAAATACAGACAATCATTACTAGAGCATCAAATGCTCAATTATTCAGATAAATCCCTTTTCATTAGCAGTTTAAACAAGACTGTAGTAATGAAGGATTTTTTTTCTCCGATATTTTACTTTCACAATACCAGTTAACATGAGTTGTGGCAATTGCCAGGTAAACACTGCGACAATTATGTAGAAAACCTTGTTCAATAGCTGTACTCAATGTGAATTCATTTCCTCAGGCCAAGATTAGAAAACTAAATATTCAAGCATCAGGAAGAATAGGAATTCTACACAATGAAAATGATTCACTTCTTTAACTCAATTCACCGCTTTATGACACAGAAATATTAGATTAAATATTCACAACGGACGCAATGAACAAACTGAAAGCCCGAACAACGGATTAAACCAAACCAAAGATGCCTGAAGCAAGTTTCAGGGTAAAATCATTTAACTGGAGTGACTTTGAAAACAGTTTGGACCTACATCAATAAACCAATGTTATTTCACTCATAAAAGGCAGGTGTGAAATATCCACATAACTGATCATACACAGAAAATTATAGGGAGTTATGGGAGGTTTTTATATGCCATTCAGCCATAGCCTTTGTCTGACGACAACGGTGAAATTATCAAAGAGGTTATGGCAGACTGGAACACTCCACTTCCTTAACCAAAACCTTTCTCTGACTCAGGCGAAGAGTATAATGCCATGATGCGGGGGTTTTGTCCTGCCAAAATAATTGTTTAACTAACATTATAGATGACAAATAGGGGAAATGAGAATAAAATACAAGATCTATCATTTCTAAATGTAATTGGTCCTTTTTTATATTTCTAGAAAGGGGCTACTGTTAAGATAAATTCAATGAGACAATTATTTCATTGTAAAATCAATGCTGACTTCTGCCATAAATTTTTGTAAAACCATAAAGTTCTGATATTCTGCTAAAACATCAGTTTCTAATGAAAAGTATCCTTCACTTGTTACAGGTTCACAAGATGTAGTTTCTACTTCTATTCCTAATTAAATTCATTACAGGACAGGAGAAGATAATCACCCAAACCACATTTTTACAAATGCTACTTCTGCATCAAAAATACACTCAGATTCACGAGGAGGAAAACAATGAGGGTAAAAGAACCATAAGTACAAACCGCTTACAATGTTTATTTTCGCATGAAGCCTGTAGGCACGGTAGAGTGTTTAAACGACAGTAACTAACGTTAATTTGATCACAAACGTTCTTACTAGACCCTTAACGAGAAGATATAAAAATGATACAGAATCCATTTCAAGCTTGTTAACGAGACAAAAGTTTTCAATTTTAAAGACCAAAGCCTCATTGAAGCCCAGATTTACTCTAATTACTTCTAGATTTTCTCTGTAAGCTACCGTTTCTTGGGTACATTACTCTTAGAGCAATAATTATCTTGTAGATTTATGCTTACTTACATACACCTTTGTCCACCTTGGCAAATAAAGTTACATAATCACTTCCAGACTTATCTCTGCTTAGCTACTGCTTGTTGAGTAAATCACCTTTGTGTAATAATTATCTTGAAGATTTATGTAAATATACACACGTCTATGTCCACCTTTGGGTATAGAGACTTTCCTAATTACTTTTTTGAAATGATCTAGCTTCATGAAATCGGCTGTATTACTAATTTTCAGCCATTTGTTGCATCAATCGCCTCAGAAATAGATGCTCACAAAGCTAGCGTGTACACCCTTGGTTGAGAGAAAGTTTGACAGACTCTGATTGCATCATGTTATAACAAGTTATCGCTCATTTTGATATATTGAGGCGACAGTTTGAGGGGATATTTTTTGTAGGGATAAAATTAAAGGGTGATAATCCTGTTAAAAAATGAATCATTTTACTTAAGATGATACTGTAGATGCTTTAGAGTTAACATCTGACGAAGACTTGTTCAGCCTAAATTATTACACAACACCTGTTACATGTTTGATATTCAAACAACATTTATCTTTTATTAATATCAAGTGTAATCATAAATAAATATTCTGTGTATTTTCATACAGATAGATTCTTGTAGCTTATAAGAGCAGATGCGATACATGCCCCTTGAAAGTAGCCCGTAACCTGATAACTGAATACTGCTGTGTGATATTGCTACCATCAAATCAGACAGCTTCACAATCAATTCAATCTAAAGCCATTATGAAAATAGTCTTCTTTTTATAATAAGTTTTATGCAAACTGACCTACATTAGGAAAATGTCAGGAAAATTAATCATCTACAAATTAATATTCAGTACATATATTAGAAATAAGTTTTAAAAAACAAAACAAAAATAAATTAGCAAAGAAAGATATAACATTATTTTTTGTATAATTATTCTTTGTGTAAAGTGCTCATCTTTTCATCTACATGGGCAGTGACAGCTTCAGCTCCCACAGCAGCAACATCTTGAACAACACTGACAGGAACACAACACTTAGCTACTCTCTGGTATTTTTTTCATTTCATTGTTTCTTAACTCCCATCCTTTTTTCTTCGAAACCTAACATTTAGATCAGGATAATTGTCCTAAAGTAATCTAATTCCTTAAAGTTCAATCCAATGTCCAATGCAATCTCGCTCTAAGTGTACGCTTCTGAAGGTGTAATTCTCCTGAGGTCTGGTAAATGTCTTCTCAGGATTGTCTGATAGTGGCTCTAAATTAGGGTACTGTGACTCTTGAGAAATGAAACTCTAAAGAATTAATTCACCTTACTGAGGCAAAAAAATGTATTTAGTTGTTTTGTAGAATATCCTTACATGATTTTTACTAATTTGGGGTGGGCATGCTACTCAGAATCCTTACATATCCTGTCAAATTTCACCCCAAAACAGGTAGAAAATTATAACATTTTTATCTATTTCTGTACCCTATTTGCTCACCTGAAAACATTTCAGAATTTTTTTATTTTTACTCAATCAAATTTGCTTTTTTCCTTTTGTTTTTTGCATCCTGCCTTCAGACATTTTGCCCCCAAAAATCAATAAATCAACTGATTAATTGTCTGGCCTAACTATTTATTTGGGGTTTTTTTTAAAGTAATTTACCCTGCACAGTTATTAACTTGGGCATCAGTGCCCATTATTCAAAGAAAGCATATATATCTATTTAAAAAGATCACTTATTATTGTTAAAAGATGATAACAGGTGTAAATCAAATCAGTATTACGTCGTTACAAATGACTTAACACTATACTTTTCTTTTGTTTCTGTTTCAGATGAGCATACAAATATACATACATCAATTAATAACTTATACTAAAAAAGCTGTAATTCATAAAATCAAATTGATCAAGAAAAAATTCCATGTAGAAATAAGCTCTATTTCAGGAATTTTAAAGCCACTCAAGAATTGTTAATAACGTAAAACCTTAATAATTGAGTATTGTGTAAAACGTTAATAATTGAGTATTGTGTAAAACGTTAATAATTGAGTATTGTGTAAAACGTTAATAATTGAGTATTGTGTTAACAATCCTATCGTGCCCCAGAGTCAATCATATGTCTGATCTGCTAAGTAAAACATAAAACGATTACCGTTGTAAAATGGATGATCCATCAGAAATGGTAAAAGTCATATCATTGATCAAGCAGAACAAGAAACTAAAAGTTCAAAAGAGAGAGAAAATATGACTTTGAAAATTCTGGAGATAATGACCTTTACATTTTGCAATCTTTTAGTCAAGAGAACAAGGGGCTTGATAATGGAGCCATCCAGCCATCAACTTCATATGTTGAAAAACATAAACTTTGATATTTCGAACGACTGTCTGATTTTCGCCATGTTTTGTTTTAATCCTTCAAACTTATTGGCGTCTCTTCGCGCATCAAAGGTCTGGAGGGGCATTAATCTGATCAGGTCTTGACACCAATTACCACTTTCCATCCAGACCAATAACCCAATTTTTACACCAGTTTGCCTTTGAAGTTCCCTTTCATTGCTGAGGTTTTTAATGAAAACGGCTCTTTCTTCCAAAAGCTTAATTCCTACCAGAAGCCGACAGATTTACACAGAGAGATTTCCTATGTGACAATTACACATAATCAAAACTTTAAAATTCTTTAGACTTTTGTGTTTTTTGGCATAAGTTTAAAAATTGGTTTATTCACCCTAAAGGTAGAAAATATCTGAAAGCTGAAAATATCACATGAACTTTTTCCATTTGAAGTTTGCACTGGAAACTGAAGATAGGAAATTTAACATGCATAAAAAAACACAGGGATATTTCAATTTGTAGTCTTTGAATAGAATTTGGCCCAAGGCAGTTTCTGTATTGAGGATGTATGCAACCTCCAGGTTTATCTAATTTTCCTCTACAAGAAGCAGTCACTTCCTTTACAAGAAAGCAGTTATCCTCAGTTTTCTACTCTCTGAACTGACCATAAATGGCAAAAATACATACAGATATCCTTTATTGACATGGGCTAGCTTGGTCTAAACGAAACCTTAAATTGTAGATTTATAGATTAATAGCTTTTGATAGAAATTATTAAAGGACTAACAAATATGTTCATCCATAAATTATTATCTTTCCATTACTATTACCTTCAACAGACCCTTTTAGGGTTTTTTTGCTTAAATTCCTGGGGTATCTTCGTTGGATTAAGTTATTGTTTTCTCCTGATTGTGCAATATTTCAGCTATTAGTGGCTCATACAATCGAGAAGACAAAACTAAGTAATAAACAAAGTCTTATAAGAAAGCACCAACATGTGGGTGAAAAAAGACAATAACACTCTAATTTCTTTATACAAACCTCCAATCACGGATTGTTTCATTGAATGAAACTATCCAATCTCTGAGTGCATTGGGCGATGCAGATACCTTGTCTGGCAAACCTTGAGACACTTAATACAACTTTAACAAATATTCATGAAAATGGAAATTGGGAAATTACAATTGTTATTTGTACATCACCAAGCAAATTGAATCAGGGGCCAGTATGACTATCACGTTGGTAGTTCTGGCGTCGGACATAGAATACTCAGCACCCAATTTCAAACATCAACCAAATATGCTGATGTCAGAGACATGTTGGAACATTAAACAAATAATTGAATAAAGTAAGTTCTTTTCTTTAAAACAAGTTTCTGGGGTTTTTTATTAAATATAAAATTTAAGAAATACAATTTAAACACACACACACAAAATTCACCTTCGAAATCACAATTGTTTTTTAAAACTTTAAAGAATTTGTTTTAGTCTTCACACAAAAAGTAATTGAATTTAACAAAATCCTTTTCAAAATTCCACTTGGTCAGTTTTTCATTTAACCATTTAATTTATCATTTTCAAACTGTCATTGCCAAAAACATTAATTCAACAAAATAAATAATGAAAATCATTTAAAATAGTATAATTTCTAAACTAACAATAATTGGATAAATGAAATAAGTAAATTTATCTTTATGAAAAACAGTTTTGTTGATTTTCTTGATGATTTGTTTCTGGATTTAAATTAATATAATCACTTGAATAAATGAATCTGATTGATAAATATTTCACTTAAAAGAAGAGGTAATTTTCTAAGATACAAAGGAAATTTACTGAATGGATAAATAATTCCATCAGCTTGAATGGATGAATAGTTTCACTTAAATAGATGAATAGTTTCACTTGAATGGATGAATAATTTCACTTGGATGGATGAATAGTTTCACTTGAATGGATGAATAATTTGAATGAATAATATCACTCGAAAGTATAAGCTAAAATTGGTGAATAATTTCACTTGAATGCATAAGTAATTTCCCTTAAATGGATAAGTAATCTGGAGTGTGTAGGGGAGTGAACCAGTGATCAAATGCCGTCGTTTTAACAGTCCATCATTCGGCCTAATCTGATGAACGAGATCCAGGGATGCAAAATCAATAGAATTAAGTCTTCAGGGCCTCGCCTTCCGGAATCTACACACATTACATATGATATCAATCATCATTTTGTGTTGAATTTCTAATTAGTGATTTTAATAATGTCAAACATCTTGGGTCTAAGAAGAACTGGAATTTATTCACATTACTGTTCTGAATAGTATGGAACTATTGTTAAGTAAGATTCCGAACTGACTGTCGTAGTGACACAAATCATTTCAGTTTTTAATTTGTAACTGAATTCTTCACAAATTTCTGGCACTGAAGACAGTGGACTGTCCATTGATTTTTCATCCCTGGACCTCATACATCAGATTAGGCCGAATGATGGACTGTTGCACTGACAGCACTTGATCACTGCTTCACTCCTCGACACACTCCAGAATACTTACCCGTTTAAGGGAAATTTCTTGCCTAATGAAGTGAAGTTATGAATCCCTTCAAGCTCATACATTCCGGTGAAATATGTTGTCCATCTAAGTGAAGTTACTTATCCACCTATTAAATATTCTCTCTAAATGGAAAATTTGAAAAAGGATAATTTTTATTATTTCTTTCAAAAACAAATAAAAGGTTTAAAAGCTATCTTTAATCTTATGGAAATAAGCAAAAAGAGACAGTTTGTAGTTGTTCCTGAATTTTCTTCACCAAATGTGATTTGGAAAGTATTTCCTCTGCATATTTTCAAGAACAAACATTGACCAATTTGATAGGAGCAAATTAATGAACTTCTAAGCCAGCCATCTCAGTACTTGATCCTAATGTCAACCAGGGTCTTCACCAACCTCTTCCAAATACTATTTGATTTATTCTATCAGTATTTAATGTCACAAACTTGTATACCATCTTAATCTCCAGATCTGCCCTTATTCTTATCCAAACAGAACTTGATCCCAAGTTTAAAAGTTCCTTTCATTGAAACCACTTCAGAGGCACTTGTTCAGACTTTCAAGGATTAACTGACTCTTGGCATCCTGTATGTCGCACATCCACCCCTATTAACTCTGCTACCCCACTATCCACCCTGACTGAGTCAATTACTAGGCAAACAGATCAAGTGGTTGAATAGTCTTGGCTTACAACCATGTTTTCACTGTAAAGAAAATGGTCAAGTTTGTATTCAAAATACATCTGTGGGAACATAAACAACTACTGAATGTTTATAACCCTAGCTCTCAGAAAATCTTTAAACTACTCCAAATCTGTATTTTGAATGAAACAGAATGGTGAACCCTTGAGATATGTCTCTCTCCAAAGCAATGGCAGTGAGTTCTGTTTGGGAAGAGTCTCTACAGCAAGAGGATTTCATGATAAAGGCAGAAAACTTCAGATTACAAGCTGATTAAGATTTCAATGAAAATATGAATCCACAACAAAATTAGATGAAATTGAGATCAAGCTTGTAAACAGATTTAGACATTGTATTCAACAAAACTGTCAAATAGGACTCAATATTTCTGAAGAGAAGACTAAATATAGACTCTGTCAATGCTTGTGGGTGTAATCTCAATCACAGACTGACATTCAATAGCTGAAATATTCATTCTTTTAAAAGATATTTTTATTTAATATATGAAAGGAGCCTCAGAGTAATGCTCATTTTAGAGTCCAAATCTAGACTTGCTTTTCGAGAGGTTATGATTCAGGCTAGGGTGAATTTATAGTTTTAAAATTATCCATAACAGTCTGTGTATTAGACTATCTACATCAAATAAGAGAATATATGTCCATTTAGTGATAAATAAAATCTTTACAGCATCAAGTGTCATGTACATGGACCTATTCAAGCAGCACAGAGACATACACACACATCCAGACAGCATGCTCTCCCATTGTTCTCAACTACAGTGCTCCATTCATCAGCTTGAAAAATACTTTTTAATGTAAAAAATATTTGTGTATTATGTAATGAAAATCATGTCTCTGATCAAGATGTAAGTGAGACTACATGTTTGTCCTGGCATTGATATCAGCATGTACATGAAACTGGAAACAGAAAAGCTGATAAATGCAAGAGGCAATTCAGAGCTTGATAATTAATACATTTACGCATATAAAATACTTGAGGGTTTTGTATCTTGTTACAGCATTTTAACTGAAAGCAGACAGTGTGTCGCCCAAAGTTTTTATAATTCATGATAAAATCTATCACAACATTAAAACATCATTATTTATTCTCTTTATTTATTGTACCTGGGTTTTTATCAGTTGATACAATATGAAATTTTAATTTTAATTTATGTTATGAAAAAAGTGACATTTACACACTTTAATTTAACAAATCAATATCATCATTAAGTACCCATGATATCTAAAGTTGATAAAGTCAAAACTTTTTTTAAAGAAAGAAAAGAACAGATTCACTGCTCAACAATAAGATTCAAATCTTATTTCTTCTGCATAGTTTAACGTCAAGAAACACAAATTCAACAATTTTTTTTTTTAAATTCATAATTTTCTATATAGTTTCAACTTCCTAAAAATACTCTTAAAAATGTTGTCACCTACATTTCATTGTGAGGAGCAGTCCAAAGTATGATATTGCATTGCATCAAAACACTCAATTTAAATTCTTTTTATATTTTAAAAATCGCAATTTCATGTAAAGAATAAAGAGCAATATCTGCTTAAACCAGAGATCATATAGCGTGAATCATTGCCAGTTGCCAGAGTATCAGAGTGTATGTAATCATTCCTGATCAAATCAGTGTTCTAATGCCTTTCCACCAAGCAATGAAAAAGCTACATAATGATGAAGACGCTGTGTCAACACATCAGCAAGAGTTTTGTGAAGTAAGTCGTAAATTACAACATTGTTTTATCAAATAGGCAACTGAATATCAAACAATTCTAAAATGGATATGCCATCTATGAAGCTACAATTTCACATCAGGTGCTCTCATTCCAGTGGCTTCCATACTTGAACCTCCTTACATATCAAATTCTAGAATTAAGAAAAAACTAATGTTGTTTTTGGTAGATGTTATTAATACACATTTGTTACAAAATACAAGGTATGAAAAGGTCAAAGAGGAATAATAAAGCCGATTTGAACACCAATAATTGTTTTTGTGGAAATCAAAGGAAGAAGATATGTTGTTCTGATAATCCAAAAACCAATTTCTTCACCTTACATTTAAACTAGTAAGTTGAAGAAAAAAAAGTGTCTTTTTTTTGTTTTCAATATTTAAGGAAAACTATAGAATTTGAAACCCTGATTTATTTCAGAGAATATTAGTCACCTAGCCTGAGCACAGATTCGATAATCCATTGCCTTTTATACAAGACATAAATTTATCAAAATCATAATTTATTAAATACGATTTTCAAACATCACAGATTAATGTTCAAAAACTATTCTCATTTACCCATACCACTGAAATCAATGAGGCATGCTAGTCTACTCTGAACAAATCTTGTAACCTCTGACTGACAAGGCAACCTTGTGCCAAGTGGACTGCAACTAATAAAACTTTCACAAGGTCCGACTGACAGGCTGGAGAGATTTCTCACCCTGCAGCGCAAACTGACAGAAGTGGAGAGGAAGCCATTATTACAGCTCCAAATTGAAGAACTGTAACAAACATCCTGACACCTCTGCCAGACTCTGATTGGAATGGCTGAATCTCAGTGTTGGTCCTCAACAAGCAAGGACTGAACTGCTCCATGAACTCACAGAAAGAATAGGACATTGTGTACCAATCGGGGGAATCTCTTTAAACAAATGTCATGTCTGAATTGGAAGTTAAACCTCATTTCTTATGATTCATTAACCAGAACTTGTGGATGTGTAATGAAGGATGAACACATTACATTGACTGAATGATAGGTAAGATGTTTACTGTTTCAAAAAAATATCCCTTAGCTAACAGGAGAAATTGATCCGTCTAGTAAAGTCTCAATGTAAGCCAGAATCTGTGGAATGAAATACACGGTGAAGGATTTTATTAAATCGAATCAGTATATGTCATCAAATGTGAAAGATCAATTTCATTATTGATCCAAATCTCTTTTTTTTCAAAAACTTATTTATTATCAACAATAATATAATATAATTATATAATAATATAATGCCAATGATTTGAGGGACGAGATTGCCATCTCCATTGACCTTAATTGAACTTGGTCAAGGACCCTTATTGATATAGAAGAAGGGAACAAAGAGAAAGTAAAAGCTTCCATTTGAACCACAACACATGACTAACAAAGTCTGATACCTCGGCCATTGATCTTAAAAATCTCCCTTTGAGAACATCTTATTTGAAAAGAAACAATTTTCTAAATGATAGAGACTAAAAACCTGGGGAGTAAAGGTCTTGACTTCCATTATCTGACTTAAATTGTCTGTAGAGGACTACAACACTCGCCTTTAGAATTGAAAAAGTAGAACCCATACGACACGGTGTCTCCATCAACAAAAAGCCTTTAACTGCAACACTGACACCATGACCTTCAGTTGATATGTAAGAAACATCTCTTTAACTTCCTGACAAACAGAAAATCACAATGTGACATGCATTTGCTCATGGCAGTAAACAGTTTAACAGTGTTACTCTTGTCAGGATAGATCAACTATTTTTTTTATCTGTGCTAGTAAAGTGGCAATATTTTGTGACTGTGTAATTTTCTATTCAAATTAAAAATAATAACTTTTTGTCCTTGCTCAATACTCCTATTAAGTTGTAACTCTAACGAATAACTTCTCTAAGGCAACAGTTTAAGAAAAAAGTGAAAAGTGTAGGTATTTTTTTGGGTTTGAGCCCATGACTCTGGTGAATTAACAATCACCAAAGTCTTTATATAATAAGAAAACTTGGTTTATTTCCAGGCTTACTTCTCTTCAGGCTCACATAAAAACCTGAGGTTAACATGGTACAGAGACTGATTCAGAGCAAGTTAAGGTCATGCCAGATGAACAGCTAAACTGGGCGACAGGTCAACTCCACACGGCAATCATTCATCATCTATCAAGAGTTTGGAAACATCAATTCTTTTTCATCAATAAAACTTGTTATTTTTGTTAGTTTTTCCCCTACAGACCAATCAACAGCTAAAATAGCTTTTCAGAGGATCAGGCTACAAAGAGAAGGAGGTTAGAAAATACACTTTCAGTGACAGCTATTGGTCAGATCCGAGATTCGTTCCTCCTTCAAATAACCTCCCAAATTGCCATTTACAAAAATAGTCCTTAAACCAACACTGATCTGACATTTCAAAAGTGATTTTGTCCATCACTAGCTCAAAAACAATTTAAAAGCTCATGTAGATAAACTCCCATTAAACCATACCAGTGATAGTGCAACATAAAAATATTTGTGAATTATTTTAATACTTTAAATCAAATATGTAATCAGCATTATTTACAATCAAAACCTAAAGTTTGTTTCTCCTGCCGTTAAGAACAGTCAAAATACATCATTTCAAACTTATCACAAAATTATTCCAATTTGACCAAGAAAAATATTTTCTTGCGAAATCCTCTAAAATATAGAGAATCCTACCATGCATCAGGTTGCAACTCTAAGAGGAAAGATACCGGTGACCTCAGATTCATTCTCAATAGACCGGTGATGTTGAATGTCGCAGTAAATGGGTTCCAAAGCTTACAACATCCCCCCGATTAATTTCCTTTCACATCAACACACAGAAAGTGTTGTCTAGACCTACTTATTTCCATGATAAAATGAATGCAAAGTACAACCCAATGTTGACATGGAATGCGGCAAATGAAGAGGAAAATCTTTTATGTAGAAAAAATAAAATTGAATTTCATTCGAACATGCAAAATGGTTTAAATCTTGTACCTTCTCAAAAATCAATTACCAGATTGACCTGCTTGTTGTCAAGCTAATTAGGTTCTTTTAGCAGTCACTGCCTTAAACAATAGTATATTTGGGTCAAAATTAACCCCTTAACATGCACATTCTGTAATAATAAAGTTTTATTATCATCTTTTGGAAAATGTGAATGTTTTGAAAGTGAGTACTACAATGATTGTGGTTGTGTTTTTCAATTGTAGGGAAGTAATAGGTCTGCATTATATAATCTTTTGTAAGAGGACACAAGTATCTACAAGCAGGGTTTTCATAATCTTTACGTTGCTGAAATCAGTAATGCTTTAGCCTGGGTAGAAATACCATGGACGGAATGCTTCGTTTAAGAAATAATCAGAAATCCTTCCATGAAAAAGCATCAAATCAAAAATAATATCAAGGAACAATACCATTTATTCTCTTGAGTACATAGACATGGATTAATTTTTATGCTTTTGTCATCTGAAATATAGACATGAGAAGTTATACATTCTAAGCCTCTTCATTGATACATGATTCAAACTTAAACTGATAGATGTTTAACAAAAATAACAACAACTAATATACACACAAACCAATAAAGAAGATCATTTCAAATATATTATAATCAGACAAAACAAAATTTTTTTTCACCCGCTCAATCAAGGCATACTACAAGTCGCCTACAAGCACAGAAAATTGGATTACAAAAAAAGGTCAAGAAACAAATAACCTTTTTAAAACGAATTAGAGACACCTAAAGGATGCGGAACCTAGACAGTCCAATCAACATTTCTTCACCCACTAAAACACAGCTTACACAAGAAGAACATTTCAGATTGACTGCATAACCATGGGGTCTTCGTGATATTGGAAATAAGATACCATACTTACACATTTAATAAGTTTACAAGAAATTCAGATTTGATCTGGTGAAATCATAAAATAACTACTACTTTAAACACTCGTTTAACAAAAACATGAGATGTTGCAAATAAAGTTTTGCAAACTAATTTCATTTCGTCATATATGAATGATCAATTTGATTGAAATTTGATTCTCAAGCTTTCTTCACTTTCTGTGAATTTCTAAACATAACCTTATAAGATTGAGTGAAATGAATAATGGGCCTAACAATCATCAGCGGACAAATTGAATAGTTTCATTGGATGTATGACAATATCATAAGAATACCTTTTAAACAAGGGTCTATAGCTTGATTAAAGCACAACATTTACCACTTGTTTCCTGAACCTACACGTATGTGAGAATACATCTGAAACAAACACCTACTGATTTTGCATGACCTTGTACAATCAGGATTATGTCCAGTTTATCAGCAAAAGAAATAGTTTAGAATATTTGCTAACATAAGTTGCTTGTAAGACTTTTACTTGCTCATGGTCCATCTTTGATGAAATGCAACAATGATCAGCACAATTAGAACCCTTTTCAATTATCAATAGTAAGAGCAACCCATCTCCCTTCTCTCTCAAATAAGCCTTCAGGTTGCCTCTTCTTTCTTCAAAACAAGGTTTTTAACAACATAATGATGCACATTATGGCAACTAATTGATAAACTTAGTCAAATAAAGACTGACCCCTTTTCACACAATTTAGCCTAAAACAAAGAAAAACAAAACTAAGTATACAACATTTCTAGGGTCTTGCAATATTGCAAAGATTTGAAACTAAAAATGAAATATAAAAATAAATTAAGTATCATAATGCACACACATAGAAAAATATGAGATGAGGCATGAAGAGCGGGTCATATTGAACATGAATTCCAACCAGTAATTTAAGGTGTACACAACACATAAGCCACAATTTTTATGTGTGTTAAAGTGACTTTCTAGCTCCTAATTTGTGAGCACTTAATGCTTATACACAGCAGGAAAAGGCAATTTCTGATAGATTATTTGATCGGAGCAATTACATCCTGAAATACGAGAAGAGAAGTAGTTGGTAGGAAATGTGTTTCTTATCAAATAGCTTTCAGCGATGTTGACTTGTGGATTACTTAGCAAGATATATTAAACCACAAATATTTTTGCAACAGGATAAAGCTTGACCAACTTGATCATAAAGACTGTGATCACAGAGATGTCAGCTATACACAATTTCCTTTGCAGAAATAAATCTTGAACCATTTTATATTCAAATACATCATGTTTCTTTGGCAATAAGTTGACTTTCCAAATAAATCATTTTACAACCTAAAACCATGCTGCATACAATCCAACGAGAATGTGTTTATGAAATACGAAAAAAAAGTTATTGCTGAATACAAATTTACCGAACGCACCATGTGCAACCAAACACATTAACTTTCTTTATTGATAACACATCTATCAAAATTTCTATAAGGAAATAGTTTGTTACCAAAAAACATTTTTGAACCTTAAATTTATCATCGAAGAGAAGTTGTCAAATTGAAGCAGAAAACATTTCACCGTTTCTTCTGTCTATAGTTCACCAGTTCTTCAGGTTGTACAGAGCTCATTTAAAAGAATGAAATATTTAGGAGAGGAGATGCTGCCATATTATTTGCAGCTTGATTAAATCTCCAAGTGCGGAGCCATGATGAATGCACTGAGAGGTGACCAGGACCAAGCTAATGGTGGGACTGCTTCCAGCAGATTGAGCGGGGCAGAAGGGCTGTTTCGCATGGGTCACAACAGGTGCTAGGTAACACTGTATCTTAAAAAAACCACTTCTCCTTAATTGCTTAGTTTATCAATCATCATAAAATGTCAATCACAACTCACTTAATCATCATTTTATCAAGATATTTTTTCTCATAAATATTTTTGATATGGTTACTTTACAGCTGGGAAAACAAGAGTTGTGATATATGTCTCTGGTTCACTGGCTGGCATTACATCGGAAACTGAGGACGAGAACCTCTGCGAGCTGGGTTCAATTGTTGACAAATATCAAGATAGATCTTTCACTTGGGTTTGACTTAATTTATATAACATATATATATATATCTCATGCAATTCTATCAGGGGACAGTAATTATTCCTGAAACATATCTTTATATTTCTGTTCAAATGTCTGTAATATCAAATGATGAGCAAGCTTTTGTTTTCATTCCTGAAACTTTACTCCTATTAAAGAAACTAACAAATACATCGTACACATTCAATTCACTTCAGTTTTCACAACCATAACCTGAGATCACATCTCCACCTGGTTGAGGAGTCAGATGGATATTCACTAATGTTTCTGTTGCAAAATAAGAATATTTCAAACAAAAATGTACTCTTTTTTCTACTTTTACTTCTTTTTAACCCACGATTTCAATGCAGATTATATTGATATTTCTGCTCCATCATTTCTGATCCTAAATGCCAGTAGAGCCTATGAATCAACTCAGTAGTTGACTTGTGCTCGTTGACTGCTGTACAGTATATATTGACTGATCCTGTGTGTCAGGGTGGATGGATGGCCTCGTGTCAGGTGACAAGCCCAATAAGCTAAGTGCTATCATATGACTGTATTGAGGATATATTCCTGTATCTCGATCTGCAAGGATTTCTCTTGGCGCTCTCTATGTATGTATGGATGTGAGGATATTTCCCTGGTCAGCCACCAGGGTTACTTCTGTCTGTCCATAGGCTTGATCTCCAGGTCAGATATATGCTGACCAATGGTTGTAGGATCACATTAGGACAGCCTACATGCTATTGATACCTATACGTAATCTCATAATTACATTAGGGTTCTGTGTACAAATCAATCTGCTGTTTAGATTTCTTGTTATAGGTTTCCCCAACATTATGAAATTGTAATACTAACTAAGAATTTGATTAGGCCTTCATTTTCAGATATTAATTTCTTAGAGTCTGAGACCTTTGACATTAAGAATAAACATGAAGGAAATTTTAATAAACTGAAAACATTATTTATATTTTTTGATCTTTTTGAAATTATTCATGTGATATAATTTCATCAAAAAATACTTTTAAAAAAACAAGTTGAATTATTTTTCAATTTCCCCAACTGTACCCCTTTGATACTACAACACACAGAAAAACTGGAGATTGCATCACAATTCATGTAGCATTTCCTTTTCTGTAATGGCAACCTGTTTTCCTTTAGAGAAATATAAAAAACTGAGGAATTAACTAAAGACATCATTGCACCTCATAAAAACTAACTCAATATGTTTCAACACGAAAACAGTTTTTCCTTGGAACAACTATCAATCTCATATCCACAGTCATAAATCAATAACCATCAAAATTTGCGTTACTAAGATATATTCCCCGAGAATTAAAGAGAATAAATGAATTCATTGTAGCAGCTATTATCTCTGATACCTAATACCACATAACCTCTCCGGTGGACAATTAATCTTCATAGAGCAAGAGATTGGAGAGGATAGATCTAGAAACTGACAGTATGATGAACAGCGAGAGAAGAATTTCAATATAATAGCAGGATTAACAATGTAGAAAAAATAATTGGACTATTTATAATGCTCAAATTGCTGAACGTCCTTCAGCGGACGATTATAACTTCTGAATATAAGCTTTGTCACCTTGTGCCAACACGTAGGCTGCTAGACTTATGCAATAAACCTATAAACATGAAGTCACGTTTGTCTCCATCTTTGATCACCGAAAAACATAAGTGTGCAATTCAAACTTGAATGTTATTTTCACTTATTTGTAATGAGTTGATAAATGCAGTCTGATTTTTTGTCAAAATCAAAAAGTTTAAAAACTACTGAGAAATAAATGTACATATTAAATTTTCTTGATAGGTTGTATTATGAGCATTTCTTTGTGATTGGAATTAATTCTTATAAATTTGTTGATAGGATTATCATTAGAAGCACAAGAGGGATTTTACATTATTCATGTTTTTGTTAATTCTCACATCCCCAAAGCCCAAGTTTTATCTTAAGATGTTGAGATTTGGTACAAAAAATTAAATCTGTTCAGAAATTAAAAATGAGAAAGATATATATCATCCTGCAAAACGAGAACGAAAGCAATAACAATCTACAGACGAAGGCAAGAGAATATCTTAACTCAAAAAGACATAACCATCATCAACTTGTTTAACATTTCAAAAATCTAGATAAATCTAGATTGTTCTGTAGGAAAAAGGGAGAACATTATCAATTAGATACTTCAAGCATGTGGACTCAGCCAGATGATTACACAGTTGAATCCAATGCTTTTCATTAATAGACATATTACAATCCCATTTTCTCTGCTTTTGCAACATAATCTCCTTTACTTGAATGCATAAATACCGGAGGGACCAAACTAAAAACATGTTCTATACACCTGACTGCTTTTCTAACTTATATCATCTCTTGAGATCATCTATTCCACTTTTCTAACTTATATCATCTCTTGAGATCATCTATTCCACTTTTTTGACGACAAGACTAGTGTCATATTTCCAGCCGTTGGCACTAGAACAAGACGACAGGCTGGAAGCTAGGGGCCAGATTTACCCGTAAAACATTCACAAAACCCACTTCTTCTTACCTGTGTCTCACTAATGATCATTGTCAAAACCTTAATAACACAAATCTTCTTGATTAAAAACTCCACTTTAAGCAATACTTCATCAGTTGACTCGACTTTTGGACCCAGCTAGGAATCAAATTCTCGCTGGTCATGAGGATTAATTGACCACTGGACTAGGGTTGATGACAAATATGTGGGAAATGATCACTGCAAGACTTCAATCAATCTACCATCCTACGAAGCAACTTCAAATATGAATTGGGACTTATATGAGTACTCCGCCTACACAAGCTAAGGTTAGTAATTAGTTGGTGCAGAGTCATTAATTATGCAGGCTTGCTATCTTCACATGACTAAATATCAAACAATGTAATTTGTTTCCCTTTATCATAAAAGAAGAAATTGAGTTTGAAAATCAAACAACAGCAAAATAAAATAAACTATTTTTTCTATATCAATATCTTAGCCTCAGTGTTATCTATATTGACTTCCTAATAAACCATAATTCTATACTTTTTTTTATTATTCTATACAGTGGTGTAGTGGTTAGCATGCTAGCTCCTCATGCTCCTTAAGGCCCAGGTTTGAATCCAGGTGGAAATATGTCCTTACCGATTCAAATGTTTTGGTTTAAGAGAAATGTAATTATGTTTATATGGACTTTTCAATGGTAATCTGCACTAATCTGTGATGAGTTCCTCCAAGGTACATCAACAATCTTGCACTCAGTCCATCACACTGTACAACTGGGTACCTGAATACCTGGATGTAGACACCTACATGGTTGCAATAAGCACTAAGTGTAATAATTGCGAGTAGCACCCTGAGTACGCTTTAGATGTGGAAATCCTCCCAATGGTTTCACTCAAATTAACAAGAGATTTATCAACAAGTGAATATAGTGTTTAAAGTGTCCAATCGTATTCTGATTGAAAACAGTTTTCAGAAAATAGAAAAGTTGGACCTTGCTCCACTACAGCAGACTTTTGCATAGACTAAAATTTAGTCTATGAAATATTTTGATAATTGACTGTTCCTTCATATTCTTTTCTTCGGGCTCCTAATTTCATATGTATGTGTATTCAGTCAATCTAGACTTGCTTAATGTGGACCTAGACTGTACTAAAGGTTTTTATTTAAATAAACACTTTTGCAATGTAACAGCAAATGACCAATGCTCCAGGAGCTGTATCCAGCCTAACTCATGTAACTTTAATTCCACTATGGCACTGATAAATACAACATGTTCCTCCTACACACCAGAGCCTAACGTGTTTTACAAATGTCAGAGAGTTGTAAGTCTCATCTGCCATGCACGTGACATCATCCAATGTCTGACTTCATTTCCTCTGGTTTGTTTCTTGCTAGATCTACATCTTATCTATCAATTTATTTACATTTATTTATCTGATAATTAATGTCCCTAAAATTATGAAACTATACATTTGGTTTGTTTTTCTATTTACGAAGATCTGAAACTGTATCATAAATCCCTTTCATAGCATTAAATCTGATAAGAAATTTTAATGTGACTTGAATTGCATATAAGATTGGGACTTGTTAGTTTCACAGTATATTTAAACTTAATTCATACTCATACTTTTTTATATGTACATGAATAACTGAGGTATTCCTAAATCACATGTTACTCTGCACCCTGTTTCCAGAGGTATTTACATCAGAATTTACAGCACCATTGTCAGAACTAAATAAGAATTTCTGGTGCCATTGTCTACAATTTAAATCCCTATACAATTTGAAGTATTTGCAAATTACATTTTCGCTGGGGGCTGGTGAGTTTCATTGTGTATACATCAGAATATGTGCAACATGTTATCCTTATCTGTTATAATTATATTCTACAAACACTTTCTAGGTCTAAAGCACAGGTGGTTTGTCAATTCAGAATATTCTTTTACTCTCTTAAATGTTTTGGGGAATACATTTAGGGAAACATTAGATTGATAATTAAACTGAAAATTATAACCCCCTCTTTCTCCCGCCCTCTTTTTAATGACCCAAAGTGACAAAAAGCTATGGATTGTCTTTGGAGCAATAAATGAGACTCTAACAACCAAAATGGATACAGCAGACCTAACAAATCTATGCATCTTATAAATAAGGCCGTTGATGTTTAAACCCGACATTGAAACTGCCTGGTCAAGGTCAACAATAGCGCCACCTGCCCAATATTGACATCATGAGAAGCACATCATTTGCTTCAGTGAGTTTAGTTTTGAAGAATTTAGTCTCCATTCCTGAGACTGTTACAACTCGTTGAGCAAGTTCTGGGCAGGAACGCTTCCACTGGCAGGATCTTTGATAAGGTCCCTGATGCATGTGCAACGTGTTGTTATCTTAGCAGAATCTGAGAACTTGAATGGCAGCCATTTAGCTCACAGAGAGAAGAACACTGCCACAAGTTTGTTTGCCTTCAGTGCAAGGAGTTGCACAAAGACTTATCACCCAGAATGCTTATCACCAATGGAGGGATCCCAGACACAGGTTTATAAACAAGAGAAATTGCGTTATCACACACATCATGGTGGCACGTTATCTGGAATCTGACATTACGTTAAAAACAGATGCTTTTAAAAGACTCACACAATTTGTGTTTACATTTAAAACAAACTGATAGAAAGTGTCATTTGTGAGAAGCAATAGGTGCAAAAGTAGAATGAAATTTTTTTTTTTTTGTATGCCAACTTATAACTTGCCTGATAACTAAGAGGCTGTTATGCAAAACAGCTAAATGCTTGTCTTAACCGAAAGTTTGTAGCTAGCAAACTTAGATCAATGTCATGACATTATGAAACATGTTTGGAGAAACTTGACTCAGAATTATTTTCTTCTCTCGGTCTGACATCACTGTTATTACAAAGAGCACAACTTACTACCACTTTTTTTTAACTTCAAAGCAACATTTAGCATCAACATAAATCATTAACAGCTTACTTAACATAATTTTGGAAATATCTATTTTTATAAAGCTGACTGCAATAAACAAAACGACCTTTGTTAGCTTAACTTGATTCCAACTTTATTGAAAATAAGTGATTGATTATTTACTGGTGAATCACTATTTACTTAATTTCAGAGAAAGACTTTACAATCTCTCCTGTAGAGTCAAAATCAAAACTTTTCCGCATTTTCATTAAATTAAGAAGATTCTCAAAGTAAGTTCTAAGAAACGACCAGTTAAAAAAAAGAATTTTCAAAACAAGTAATTCTTTGTCAAAACATATGACAAACTTGAAACTCTGCCGCACCCTTATGTAAACATCTCTTTAGGGCATTCGCATAGACTGAGATAACTTGAGTAAAGCAAATATTCATCAACTTTGAACTGATAAAATTTCATCTTACGTAAATAAATAATTTGATAAATCTTTTTAATTTGACCTCTTCCGTGAGATCATTTTGTCCAAATGACTGGAAAGTAATCATTTGGAAACACTGTGATAGACAAATGCCATCATATTGTTCAGAATTTGGCTTTGAAGATGAAAAGTTCTATAAGTCATACTTAAATCTATCATATTTAAAAACATCAACACCAACAAAAGATACAAGAAGTGAATCAAATAAGTTAGAAAAGTTAACACTCAAACCAGTCAAAAAGTATTATCTTGTCAATTATGAGGCAAAAACCTCTACAAGTCACCAGCCAGTCCCATAAGTAGTTACAGGCCTTATTCGATACAACACAGTCAAGTTCTTCTTATATACTTATATCGCGGCTGCTAGTATTATTGCAGAGAGAAAGCCCGCAACACCATTGTGGCTATGCATTGCGGTGAAACCTGCGAGCATCGGCTGGAACTAGCGAACCATAGGTGGTACTGCGCTGAATTTCAGTGTAGCATTGCACCCAAACCTGACTGCGTGTAGAACAGTTCTCTACTGCAGACAAAGTTGCCGAGCCCCTGGCGGGATTCGAACCACAGACCTTCTGATACGAAGCCGAACGCGCTAACAACTGCGCTATCCCGCCCCCCCCTTATTCGATAAAACACAGTCAAGTTCTTATTTCATCCCCAATATCTGCCATACAGAAACACAAACTTCAAATTTCTATAATGTTCAATCAAATTCACTTTTGTAATGGATGACACTTGTCATGGTAATATATCAACACCTTCATCAACACATTAACGCCATTATCAAGCAAACAAGCCACAAGCATCACTTGCTTCATAATGATGAATACAAGCAGAAGAAGAAGAAGAAGAAATTTATTTTTTTTATGTCATGCCTCAATCAAACATATACAAAAACATCATATAAAATCATGTTTTTTAAGATTGAGGGCCCAGCCAGTAAATGGCATATGAGATACATCTTATACATATCAAAACACTAAACAATATGAGGAATAAGAGTGAATATCTAAATACATTCAATGGAATTGTATACAATCTGCATTACATTGTCAGCTTTTGTCATATACAGGATTTCAGACTTAAAAGTTTAATCATACAATGAATCACAATCATTTGAGCATCTGATATCCTTAAACAATATCTGTTTCTAGACATGTTGAACAAACAGGAATACCAACTTAAAGGTTATAGATTCCCTAAATTACAATCATTTGAAGATCAGATTCCTTAAACAATATCAGTTCCCACGGATTTTGCACAAACAGAAATACCAACTTAAAAGTAATAGATTCCTTGAATTACAATCATTTAAACATCTGAACTCCTAAAACCATATTGTTTCCCCACAAACCCTGTTGAAAGAGCAACAAAGACACGGTTCTGTGTGTTGGGTAATAACTGTGGATAGCTCCTAGGGCAAGACAACAAAGTATCTGTGACAGTGCTACAGTGGATGAGGAGGAAGGGACATGATTCGCTGACGACCACTGCGTTGTGAACATGCTTGTCTTCCTGGCCCACACACACTACATCAACATCCATATCTCACCTCCGCACTTTGCTTGACATGCTTATTAATTCAAAACTCAAACACAATGCACCCTTCTTTTCAAGTCCTCATTGCTACTCTTTTGCAAAGCAATTATTTTGTTGTACAAAGGAAACCACTTTTAAATGTTAAATTAACTGTAGATATCAAACTTTTCTTTTTTAACCTTATTTAAAAAAAATCAATATTACGATTCCATTTTAGGGTGATTAAAACATTTTTCATGTTTCATAACTCAAGTTTTAAATGGAAACTTAGTATTCAAATTTCTTTTGCAAAAATTGAACCATAGTTATTTTGAAAACAATTGCTTTAACCTTTAACTTCAAGCCATGAACAAATTACATTAAGAAAAGCTAGTAAAACTGTCTGTAAAACTAGAAAATGAATTAATCTTCAACTGCATGATTGCCTTCAATAGATGATTCAATTCTTCTTATTCCTACCGCAATACAAGAAATTGTGTCATGGCTTAATCTTGTAATCATTACATAACCTTACATTCCTACTCTGATTATATGCCAAATGAACCATGGTTATCTTTTCTAACAATACAGTTAATTCGTCCATGAAACATTTCTGTCTCAAACTTGACTCCACAAAAACTGATTGCCTCTGAGAGATTAAGTGATAATGAGCAGATGTAAATCAAAGGAGCCAGTCCACAAACAATCACACCACTATCATCTATTGTTACCTCATTTCTCAACCCTGATTACATCTAAAAGTACGTTTGTTTCAGGAATTGGTCCTTGTTGCCAAAATATTTGGAGTATAGTGATTGATATGAAGTACTGATTACGAAGGATTTGAAAACTGGATTGTGAACTGTAAACGCGATAACTTTCACATTAAACTCATCATCATATATTTCCAAATCATTTCATCCTATTCTCATATTGAACACGTCGCCAATAACGTGTCACTCAAATGACAGTGTTTAAGTGTTTAACCTTTAGCTTGCTGGATTGTCTGAGGCTAACACCCGCTGTCATCTGGATTAATTTCAGCAGAAGCGCCGTAAAATCAACGTCACGGAAATTGGAAGTACTCAAAAACTACAAAAGAATTCTGAACAGAATTTCACACACTTATTGAGAAATTGATAGGCCTCATAATCATTTATTTTTTATGTCATAACTCACAATAGTAATAAAGAAAGGATTATTGTAACTGTAAAATATTTATTTTCATAAGAAATCGCATTATTTGAAATTGGAACGTGTACATAAATAACTATGAAACGGAATAAAGCAATCAAAACATCCACATAAAAATGTATTTAACGAATGCAAGGATGTCAATAAATATTCAATAAGAGTTTTAGTTTAATCTGATAGGTATATTAGTCACACCGGTAAATTATGTTTCATCGTTGGAAGTCCGGGATGAACAAAATGGTGTTTTTTTTCATGAAATATATTGAATTAAATCGCAACTCTTATCAAGTCCTCATAACCCGTAAGGTTATATACTTCAGATTCTAGATAATCCTGTCAGTCCTGTCACGATGCTCATATCATTGATGACTCATCAGAGTAAAGATCAAAAATTAATTTTCTTCATCAATATTTTATATGAACTCATATTGCCAACGAAAGATAAACAAAAAACACTCTGTCATTATCCTACTACACCCAATACAAAACTCCAGACATTTGATGACATTGAAAATTTTTTTTGGAATCATAAAATTTTTCAAAACCACAAACAAACATACAAAGATGATTTTGTATAAGCATATAAGGAGATGTGCTCTATAAATTTTTCCAATAATGAAGTATATGGATATTCAACATTTGTGTTAAAGGTTAAACAGCTTCAGATAGGAACATTTCATTTCTTTAAATCTTCATAATAGACTGAGAAGGATGGCTATTTTGTCGCTTCCCACATTGCTACCCAGCTCAGCCAAGACCCATCCATCCATTATAAAGTGACTAGTTAGAAGATAACTGGACATTCAATATTTATTTATCAAAAAAAGGTTCATGCTTTCCATCCCTAAGAAACGAGGTACGTTTACAGGCTCTTGCATAGACCTATAGGAGTGAAAAGGTTACATAAAACGTTATGGTTCATACAGTAACTGGCAATCAGAAGAAAGACTGCATATCGGACCCCCAAAAATCAAATAAACTTTTCAAAACCTAACACTGTGAAAAAAGCTTACATCACTACTATAATTGTATGACAAGTAAAACTTCTGACAACACCACCCAGCTCAAGTGGGCCGGCCATCAATCAGGGTAATACTGTACATTATTTTCCTATTTGGGGGATTACGGCTTCCTTCCTTGCTGGTGATGTTTCCTGAACACCAGGCTCTGTCAACCCACACATGGCTAGAAACCTTCATGATGTCGGACATCTGCAGGTCATATCCCTCAACACATAAATTGCTCCGGAAAAACAAATCTTTAGTAGAATTCTGGAGCAATTAGCTGCTTAAATAGGAAAAAGCCTAAATGTTTCTCAGAATGCGGAAGTTAAAACTTTTAAATTTCATTACCCACTTTCCAAAGGGAAGGAGCAATTTTGCAAATAGCTTTTAACGCTTTGATATCATATTTAACATCAAAGATTAAGATATTTAGAAACTTACATGTGGGCAACAACCTAGTCAGAGAATTTTACACCCAAACCTCATAGACGTGTTGGATAAAGAGGGAAATGTTTAAGGCATATATCAAAGCCTACAGAACTTTTTACTACAGTTCAAGAGAGAGATAAAGAATGTGTATTTGAGTTCACTTTCTGTACATGTTCTTCACAATAAAAAGGCATTTTGAGTGAGTACACAACCTACTAAAGAATATGGATATGGCAATGTTATGAACTACTTACACTACTTAAACTACTGCTTAAATGACCAAAGAAATTATATCTATGTGTCTTCCAATTCAATGTTGGCTATAATCAAAATAAAAACTTCCCTGAATTGATCAGTCTTAAAATCAAGCATATTGTGTATTAATGTTTGATCAGTCTTAAAATCAAACATATTGTGTATTAATGTTTGATCAGTCTTAAAATCAAACATATTGTGTATTAATGTTTGATCAGTCTTAAAATCAAACATATTGTGTATTAATGTTTGATCAGTCTTAAAATCAAACATATTGTGTATTAATGTTTGATCAGTCTTAAAATCAAACATATTGTGTATTAATGCTCATACTGTGATTGCTGTTGCTTCCTCCTGATGAATGTAGACTGTACCAAAGTCCCCTTGTATCTTCAATATTCCTCATTTATAGCTGATTATCTTAAATAAAAATCATAATAAATCCAAATCCATAATTCTCGATTCTGAAAATCTAAATACATATGCACATCCAACTCCTAAATCAACAAATCAAGCTCCAGGCTCACCACAGTACTGTGATATGATATTAGCTATAAATCAACAAATCAAGCTCCAGGCTCACCACAGTACTGTGATATGATATTAGCTATAAATCAACAAATCAAGCTCCAGGCTCACCACAGTACTGTGATATGATATTAGCTATAAATCAACAAATCAAGCTCCAGGCTCACCACAGTACTGTGATATGATATTAGCTATAAATCAACAAATCAAGCTCCAGGCTCACCACAGTACTGTGATATGATATTAGCTATAAATCAACAAATCAAGCTCCAGGCTCACCACAGTACTGTGATATGATATTAGCTATAAATCAACAAATCAAGCTCCAGGCTCACCACAGTACTGTGATATGATATTAGCTATAAATCAACAAATCAAGCTCCAGGCTCACCACAGTACTGTGATATGATATTAGCTATAAATCAACAAATCAAGCTCCAGGCTCACCACAGTACTGTGATATGATATTAGCTATAAATCAACAAATCAAGCTCCAGGCTCACCACAGTACTGTGATATGATATTAGCTATAAATCAACAAATCAAGCTCCAGGCTCACCACAGTACTGTGATATGATATTAGCTATAAATCAACAAATCAAGCTCCAGGCTCACCACAGTACTGTGATATGATATTAGCTATAAATCAACAAATCAAGCTCCAGGCTCACCACAGTACTGTGATATGATATTAGCTATAAATCAACAAATCAAGCTCCAGGCTCACTACAGTACTGTGATATGATATTAGCTATAAATCAACAAATCAAGCTCCAGGCTCACCACAGTACTGTGATATGATATTAGCTATAAATCAACAAATCAAGCTCCAGGCTCACCACAGTACTGTGATATGATATTAGCTATAAATCAACAAATCAAGCTCCAGGCTCACTACAGTACTGTGATATGATATTAGCTATAAATCAACAAATCAAGCTCCAGGCTCACTACAGTACTGTGATATGATATTAGCTATAAATCAACAAATCAAGCTCCAGGCTCACCACAGTACTGTGATATGATATTAGCTATAAATCAACAAATCAAGCTCCAGGCTCACCACAGTACTGTGATATGATATTAGCTATAAATCAACAAATCAAGCTCCAGGCTCACTACAGTACTGTGATATGATATTAGCTATAAATCAGTACAGAAACAGAGTGGAGCGACTGAAAACAAGTCTATAGTGGAAAGTGACTCATGACAGGGAATAGATTAGTTAGAATCCACCATGATGTGACTCCCGCGATTAGTCCAACAAATTGTACAACTGGGTCGCTATCAACCAATCAAAGTCAGCCTGACACCGGTCACTTGACCACCGACCTTGCCGCCATGAAGTCCGCTCCTCTCCAATTATACAATCCTTGAACGGATAATTAGAACAAGTGTCTGCTTCCTATTGACCTTGACGAACTTGTAGGTCTTGAAACTGTTATTGAAATTATTTTTTTGGCAGAGATTTTGGAAATATAGAAATTATCTTTTAGAAATGTTCACATTCCGGTAAAAAATTGCAAGAAAATTTTGTTTTGCTTCTAAAATAGTAACATTGTAACAATCTGAGAAGTTTGTTCACTCAAACATTTATTGTTCAATTAAGGGAAATGACTTTCATGATGACATAAAATATCAATAAAAATGCTTCAAATATCACGAAGGAAGTGCCATCTAATTCCTGTTACAAGAAGTATTCATAAAATCCCAAGATCTGCCTCAAAGATAACAAAAAAGTTGTAGCTTGGATTGTTATATTTGCTTAATACAAAGCATCTTCATTTAAAAATTTCATTACAGACTCTGTTTGAAATATTTTTTGGGCAGAGAAGATAATTATTGACAAGCATATCTACCAAATTCCAGCAAAGAATGAAAACTAAATTAAGTAAAGCAGAACCATTTGTGAATAAGGCTGAAAGAGTTGTCCCCCTTATCTTAGATCTTAGCTTTTGAAACATTGTCAGGATATAGATCAAATATTAAACCCCAATGGTCCTTCGAAAATCTTGTTGTCATAAACCTGCGATGATTTGATTTGACATATTTAAAGAAAGGATTGGGTGATCAAACATCAAACTAGATGAAACCCTCTCCTACCCTGTTATGAATCATGTTCATACAAACAATTCCTATAAACAATCACATGGGAGATAATTACACAAAGTATATTCTTACCTTTGGTTTCTTTGAGAGACTTCTCTACTTTGATGCTGCAAATCCTTATCAAACTCTTCTTTATCACATTTTCATAATTAGAGCTCTCTTCTTGATATCAGTAGTTTTCTCTTCTTCGTTAATATGAATGTCCTTCCTCAAGAGTGTTCTTCTTTCTCATATTCCCTCTTCTTGGTTTTCTTCTCCTTGGCTTCATATCCTTGATGAGACACTGACTTTGTCTCTTTCACAGTGGTCACATACATAAGCATGGAGACGTATGTTTGATGTTTGTGTGAATTTTATTGAATTGTAATTCTGTGATATTAATTGTGAACATTTACGAAATTTGTGACTTTAGGATAACTTCATTACACATCTATCAATTTTCAAATTTGCACAAATATCTTAAAAAAGTAACACAGATTTATCTTTTTTTTCAAAATATTTAAGTTTGTACTATAAAAATAAGTGCACGTGAAATAAATGAAGTATACCTCTAGTTTGACTTTCGATAAAGATACCATGAATATCAAATATGTAACGGTATTATATGTTGTGTTATGTGATTCCCAAAATGGCTGCCCATGCATGCAAACTCACCACACTGTCGTCAGTTCAGAACTGCTTGCACCAACATCTACTTCATTCAATGGTACTTGCTGTAGACTCGCTGACAGTCTCTGCTATGTGTGCTGTCTCCAGAAAATCATCTCAATCTGAAATGGCAAGGAGCTTCATAAATATCAACCATTAGGTATTTATTGGGGTTTTTTTGCACTTACTACTTTACTAATAATTAATAATAAACTGTCCTCCCTTGAAATTATGCCACCATTGTTGTATACAACTTTCGAGAGCATGTTGACATTCACTGTAAATTCCTCTCAACACGATAACATTGTTCTTGTGTTGATGTGATGACATAATTGGGGAAGCATGCAGGACATGATTAGATAATGACAGCATTAACGAACCACTCTATGACAGCAGGATGTTCACTAAAGCAATCTTTTCTTCAAGAAAAGTGCAATCCATGTCTGAATTTGTCACCAAACTCTTGGCAATCACAAACCAAGGTTTGGTCAATAAATCAATCTTCCTCTGCCATGAATGGATCGTCTTTCCAACAATAACATTGCCTTTCTGCACATTCAAATAGATTATTGACAAATTACGACATAGATTTTTTTTCGAAAATGAGTCAACATAACCCTGCAAATGGGTTTTCTATTCCTGATGCTTAATGCAAATAATTATTTCTATTTTCTATTTTCAAGGACATATTTTCCCCAATGTGTGACATGATTAAAATCACAAAAACAATTTTTTTTAAAAAGCCTGCAACACTCATTAAAGAGCCACTCCGTGAGTTGTTGGAGTCATATATGCCAAACTTAATCAATGGTGTCATTTGATCACAAAGTATCGACTGTTACCAAAAAGACACATCTTAAAGCTTATTGGTTTTTTTACAGTGACAATATGAAGGTTGAACGTCTCAATTATATACAAGTAATATATAGTACGGGTACAAGAATAAAGAAAAAACTTTACCTTTCTCTATGTGACAGACATAATCCTAGCTACACAAGATACATCTACATGAGAATATCAAAACATTTAAAAGCGATATTCGAACATACATGAACTGATTCCAGTTTGTGCTGCATATATGTAGGAAAATTCAAAGGCAGAAGAGATTTCTTTATTGATTGATTTTTTTTATATATATGGTCCTTGACATTTGAATTGAAATGCATGTCTGTTTGTATATTCACTGACATTCTTTGTGCGGTCCAGTTCAATGACATTGGTATAAGACATACCAAGAAAGTGCCAAATTGTTTTACTTCTTAACAGTTACATAAGTGTTGTACATGTCTAGAATTATGAATATGACCGAGACTCTACAGTCTACTAGCTTTGACAAACACACATTAACAAGAAATATGGAACATATGCATCAATTGTGATAATGAAATAAATCAAAATAAGATGCAGAAAAGACTTGAAAAGTAAGTTATTTTGTCAACAACTTGAAGAAAAACCTAGGAAAAATTGGCAATTGGCTCTGTAGCTCATCAGACCCTCTCTGATTTATTCTATATATGGTCACAGTGTCACCTAATGAGCTGCCACAGGATCAAGAAAATATATGGGGTCACAGGGTCACCAAATCTATAAATCAGAATCCCCTTCAGCTAATAAGCCTGTACACAATGTATCAGCTTTCCAGGACATTTCCTTATGGAGAAGAAGATGAAAATAGGTTTATAAGGTGTGGCCTCAGTGGCCCAGAGTAGGGCTAACAGGATCACCAAATCTACAAATTAGAAATCTCATTAGTCCACGAGTCTGTACAAAAGATTTAAGAATTCCTGAGCCAATGGTTCTGAAGAAGATGGAATAGTGAAAAGTTTACAGACGGACAGACGGACGCCGGACGCCATGCCATAACCCCATCAACCCTTTCAGGCCACATGAGCTAAAACTGCAAGCCTGTACTAAATGATACCAGATTAGAGGCTGAGGGATTAGTCTTATTTCTAACACTGATGCATTTGAGGACACATGTTTTTCAGAAATTCCAAGGGATTATACATAAGATCCCCTGAGCGTCAAAAGCTGACACTCAAACATTTATAATTTTCATGTAAAACACAAAAATATCAACATTGTATTCTCTGAAACTCCTGGAGAATTGAATGACATTTTGTTGATGAATAAAAGCGCTTTACAGAAGGAAACAGAGCAGGAACCTTATCAATAATGTACAGACCTGTCAGTTATAAATACTAAAAACCATTAGGAAAATGACAGTCCCCTTAATCCTGCTTGTTTTTTACATTAGTAAATGAAGCTCTACCTGGAGAAAATAAACAAAAGTGACAGTTATTGGCTGTTATGTAAACCGCTATAATGCTATCAATGGTCACAAGTAGATTAAGTTGGACTAAGTGAAAAGTTTTGATGGGTCATTTACTTAACAAGCTGTCAATTATTTTGATTAAAATAAACAGAGGTTTATATTAGCAAGCATTATATTAATGAATTATGTCTTTGTTAAGTAGCATTGTGATTAAAGGGTGCATACTCAATGATTTTGATCAATGAATCAACAATTGTTGCTACATCATATCATGCAAACAGATACGTACGAGCTGTTTATTTTCCATCGAGATGACTCGTAGTGCTGTTTAACTGGTATCATTGTTGCTGAATGGACATTTTCCAAAATTTTCATAAAATATTTTGACTCTAATGACATGAAATAGTCTAAGTTGGTAAGTATTTGAGCAGTTAGTAAATGTAACAAGAGGTTTTATGCAACTCTGACATAATTCATTTTCCATTGCAAACAAACAAACTTACATTCAATTCTTAAACAGTTAACAAATTGAAAGGGAAGTCATTCCAAAAAAATATCCTAAATTTCAAGTACAGTTGGGAACAGATTTCAATCCACTCTCTTTTGTTTTGAAGTCTACTGAGACAAGACTCAACCTCCCACCTCTAACAACTCAATGCACAGCACAATTGCATGTAAATCAGATCCAGGTTGGGTTGTTTCTCCACGGCCAGCCCATAAAGCAAGAGGTGATTGAGGTTGGGCGGGGCTTCGATTCAACAACATACCGCTCCTGCATCACAGATCTTCTACTTTCTCAATTTCCGACTCAAATACCAAGCATATATAAATCGTTTCATGTTGCTGGACCTGTAAAGGTTGTGTCTGTGGATGAACAAGTCTCAACAACTCATATAAACAGGGAAACATATACATATCATTTCAGCAAAGGATAATAAACTAGACACTAGGAAAACTGGAGCGGGGGAGAAAATAAACATCCCATGAGAAGCATGGAATGTATCTGGGAAGAGAATCTACAGGTTCTCACTTTGCTTCTAGAGTTGGGAAGATACAGGCATTTGATCTTACGCTACATATCACAATATCTCATTATGATACCATTCCATACAATTCAATACGATGCAGACACGATACACGATTCCTATTTTAAGGGAAATTCTAAAAAAACAGAGATTAACTTTTGACAAGCACCTTGATTTTAAGGCAAAATGACAATATTATATCAACGATAGGTATCAAGATAAAGGAACCGTATCATGATCCTAGATACCATGCATGACATATTGTGACAGCTCTATGAGCAATATTTACCTGAAAACCCAGTCATGCAGAACAATGGTAACATCAAACCTTGGAAACACCTCTCACATCAAAAATCTTAAAATCAATAATTTGGTATAAAAATGTTCTTGGTGCCATGGAAACCATGACAACATTTATAACTACAAATTTATGATTATTCAACAGCGGCATCATGTCAAATACCTTTCAAAATCAACAGAGCAACTTGGCATGGAGTAGATTAACAATCCTGTAAAAAAACATAAATCAGTTGATGAGAGTTAGCGGGACACTGCAAAAGCAGAGCATCCCCTAAACTGAGGGTTTCGCCTTCCCGGTCCCCTGTTCTGCCGTCTTCACAGCCACGATAAATGGACAATTGACCATTAAAGTCAAGAACTTGCACATACAACTAGTAGCATTTAGATGTCATTACTTCATTTGAAGTGAATTAAGAGCATCATAGCACCACAATTTTTTCAAGTTAACATGTTTACAAGGACTTTATTATGGATTTCGTAACTTGCAACCCTCACCTTTGACTTTGAATAGGAACTTACTGCTAATAATGTATGAGCATATGGAAAGACAACATCAACTCATGACCATATCTACTTTCATAACATCACCTCAACTCCGAGGTTCCAACTCATCATGACATCTCCTTTCAAAGCCTCACAACTCTACACCGAGGTTCCAATTGAAAGTGTCAGAATCTAATTCATAGACTTTTCGAAATCTCCTGAGACGTAAGCTCATTAGGGGGGGGGGGGGGGGCGCGGCTGGTTTAACCCCTTCCATCTGGTGGGAGGAATCAAGGTTTACCTGTACGGTCCGGAGTAGCCTTGGCCGATATAACAGTAATGAATATACCGGATATACAACAGATGCTACTAGCCTAGTGCTGGGCTGTATCTACAGTAGTGTTTATCAGGTGTGGAATGCCCCTCTGATCAGTATGCTATTGTGCAGTCTGCTTTAGAAAATTGCCGACAGAGAATAGAGTGACCTACACCACTATCAAATGTATCAAGTTATGCAGGTGTTCTCTTCTTCTCTATTGTAATTATTCTGTTTAAAGGCTGTCAGCGTTCATTAAAGACAGGGAGGGGTGCAAGCAGTGTTTTCTAATTTAGAATGTTACAGTTTTTAACATATTTCAGGAACTTAGTCTCCCATTTGTTTTATTCAACCACATCTAGTTCATTTTTTTTTTAAATTTAACGACCATTCACGTTGGAACACATATCATTCATACATTATGTGAAATGCCATCACTTGAATTTGTGCAACGATACATGTTGCCATACCACAACTCCCTTCCACTTAGTTAAGCTTAATTAACTTTTGTAGAATATTCTCAAAAGTGGGCCACAGAAGTGACTTGAAACTAAAATATCATATATCATAGTAACAAAGCTACAGTGGAAGGAAGCCCAATTTCAATGCACAACACCATGCAAAAAAAAACAGGAAAGAGATCTTTGAACATATTCTTCACTAATGGGTCATACAAAAAAATACTTCCCATGTCCACAAACAATGGCAGACAGACTAGTTTAACCACCTTTCTATGACATTACAACAGACTAGCTTTTGACGGACATAGGAGATAAATATCTTCCTAAAAAATCAAGTTTTTCTCAGCTTTTCAGCTCATTATCTCCAAAGGCTGTCTGAAATATTTAGTCAGTTTAGCACTGACTAATTATATCTAAATGAAACGTTATCGAATCTTAGCAAATATTTATATAAATTTTCTGCTTATAAAAAGAGACAGACTTTGCTTAACTCTTCATGATGTATCCAATATATGTCCTTTGTATATATTTTACATGTTTCATGTCTATGTATATGGGCCTGTGGCCTTCATGCATAAGAATAAAGATTGATTGATTGATTGATCTAATAATTGAAATGGTTCCTGATTGTCACAATAAATCATCAATATATATATGCTTCCAAGGGTACTCTAGTACTTGAAGCCGAGTCGGGGCCAGATGGAACGCCAGTCCATTTTCTCAGACTCAAGGACTCAAAAAGAGGAGACCATTGTTGCTTATTATCAAAGTTTAAATTGTTTGTTTTTGATGTGTGACATTAGATGAGAACCCTGATCATGTTAGGAGTGAGTGAGTGAGTTGGGGTTTAACACTGCTTTCAAGAATATTTCACTTATATCGCAGCTGCTAGTATTATTGCAGGGAGAAAGCCCGCAACACCATTGTGGCTATGCATTGCGGTGAAACCTGCGAGCATCGGCTGGAACTAGCGAACCATGGGTGGTACTGCACTGAAACTCAGTGTAGCATTACACCCAAACCTTACTGCCTGTAGAATTGATCATGTTAGGACATCAATGTCAAAATACATGACCATATTTAAGTCGACATATTTCTGTATCATTATATTTTGGCTGAAGAACAATTACATGACCTTTTGTGTAAAGATAATAATTTTGGGTACTCGGGTCCAGGTCGAGACTTACCCCTCAAGTACATGGAGCCTTTTGGACCCTTTGCAGCCTTAGGATTGGCAATGACAAAAAGATATGGCTCTCTTTAGAATCGTCTGGCTTCCAAGAAATTGTCTAACCTCTCTGTACATCACCAACTGATTTCTAATTATTTACTTAACCATGCTTACCAACCGCATTTGTTTTATAAACACCCCATGTTCAATTCATTGTAAGAACACTAGTTTTAATATATTCTCTCCAAGTCCTTCTCATGGATCACATACTGAAAACTACAATAGCATCTATGTTGAAACATTTAACTCCAAGAATAAAGAAGTTGTATATCCATAAAATTGCCTTCATCCTCCTTCTCAATGGAATATCTAAATAGTTCAAGGGATAAACCTTGAAGACAACGTTACTGTTAATCACCGGTCTGCGATATCAAAGAAATTTAAAAAAGGGAGGTTATTCCCAGCTATGTCCGGTTATCAAATCATTGATTCTGAATTTCAGTAAATTTGAATGGCATGTAATTAATTCAGCAGTACAAGGGTTAATTTTAGAGTATCAGATTCTAAAACTTTACAACAATCAAAATAAAAATGCTACAGCCTTTCACAAACATGCTTTTAGCTCAACACAGATGAAAATGTCATCTATGGCTTTGAGTAAAGCAAAGTTTACATCCACAAAGAATTATTCGACAGGAAACAGTATTATTCATTTGAGTGCTCCCAGAGGAGGAAAAGACTACTTTCCTACGACTACTAATGATAATAGCAGCTGGAGGCATGAAATTATGCTGTCGACTATGACAAATATTGTATGAAAATAACTATGATTTTTTATCATTAATAAACCATTCCTTGGAGGGCAACAAAGAAAGTTCTAAAGCCAGAGTCATGAAGACAGCCAAGCCAGAAGTTCTCCATGACTCTGATACAGTCTAGGTCCTCAGTGGGCAAGTCAAGACTTAAATATTAAAAAGCGTATTGCATCTTTTTGGAGAAAGCACTTAATCAGAGAATAACCAACTCGGTACAAGAGAATACAGAAAATATGCTCGAGTTGAAATAATGTTCACAGTCACAAGTGTTGGCAAGTGACTGAACATTATTTCTACGAGTGCATATTTCTTCTTATCACTCGTACCAAGTTAGTTATTCTATGTATTGCCCATATGTAAATAAAAAAGCCAATTACGACTGAAAACCTTATCAAATAGAGACTGTTATACTGCTGTATTGACAACTATCAGATGTTCTGAATTCATACGCGTGTAAAAACCAAACATCTCAGAAAGTTAATTAGTCACCAACAGTACACAATGTAGTTCTGTTACAAAATGCCATGAAACTGATGATAGGGTTGTCCTAAATAATATATATTGATTATCATATTTGAGATACATTTAGATCATAACCACAAATACTCTTAAATGCTTTTGCTTAAATATGCATATTGATTATTAATATATCATTTATATTCATATGTTTTAATGTTTTCATGAATATTTAGATGGCAGCCAAGTTTGTTAACAAACAATAACTTCACCTCTTTTGCGCAGGAAAATCTAGAAAATTACAGTGACACTGAATCACTTGGGTAAATTTTCAAATAATATGTTAGAATTTAGTTATTAATCTATGAGAATGTTCATCAATCTAAGCTTTTCTTTGAATTGTTATGCATAAGTTCGGCACATTCTATTTATCAATGAAATGTGAAGACAGTCCCGTCAACCAATTGTATTTCATTCTCTGGGAAACCGACAAATCAACATCAAGAATCACCTAAGAGGATATGTGCTATGTATATATATAAAAAAATATCCACCTCTGTATCCTGGCCCATATGGGTAATATTTGACTAAATAATATGCAACATTGTTATTTTTGGAAGTTAATAGTCTAGCAATCCTCATTTGCATGGTTTAGATAGACAGGATGCTTCCCAAACAGTTCATAAGGAAGTAGTGCCATGTAATTTTTTATTTGATTCTAAGCATAAAGAATGGATTATTTTTTGTCTGTATGCAGCAAATGAGACAGGATTCAACATATCTTGGAGAAATGGTCCAATTGCCCTCCTACATCACTTGCTTTTAATTCTGTCGTAGAATCGACCATTACACGCCATTGGGCTTAAATTTGCATTACAGATTAAATATTTGCTTATAACTTCACTGGATTATAATTTAGAATATTTGGTACGAAAATACATCCTAGTACCAATATTATCCAATAGCATTAGCAGTTAAAATACAACATACATATGTCAGGGATTGGGAAAAGTAGGTGCCATTGGCCATTTCGCACATTTGATGAAAAATGACCCGTTGAAATTAAAAACATTACTATTGCTACAATAGAAAATGGCCCATTCAAAATTCCATAAATGATTAAAAGCACTAAAAATGGGTCGTTGTCAAGGGTGCCATTCCCAATCCCTGCATATGTATATGTCAATTATAAATTGCCATGAGAATTTTGCATCTAACAGCCTTATAACTTCATTTTATAATTTACTTACTCAAAACCTCTTGTGAGTAGCCAGTTAAGAGGCATCCTTATGTATTCTGTATGTGAATTAGCCAGGATTGGCTACAGCCTAAAGACTGAATATCCAGAAAGATTTCAGTATCAACAGCTAGAGAGTTAATTTCAAAAGAAAAGGATTTTAACGATTTTTGCCTTTTTTCTGCTCGCAGCAAGATAAGATAAAAAAAAAATTTAATCTCATAATCTTACAAATGTTCTCCTTAAAGTTATTTTCTTAAGATATTTCCTGCTAGCAAGATAAGTAAAAACATCCTGTTCTTGACACCCAAGTCCACTGATAGATGGCATACCCTGTCTGAGAGCTGCTAATAAGATCCTAACACAGCCAACTTCTGACTCAAAGAATCCTTATCAGTGAGAGGAACATCTTCTTACCTTCACCTCCAGAGTTCGGCCTCCTTTCAGGAAACCTAGCGCCAATAAAACTTCATTATGCCCAATATCTCCCAGCCATGGCTAGCCACAAGTGTCTTATATCCTAAACCATGCAATAAACCATGTACACATCAACTTGAAGAGAAAATTCAAACTGAAAAAGTATGCCTGTTTATGTCATGATCGTAAATCCAAATTTGAAAAACAAGCGCAGGAACGTCACAATGTTTGATAGATATTCGATAAGCCAATCATCCAATTTCCATCTGACGCTCTCGGATTTTAGTCTGGTCATGCCAAATAAGGTCTGACATAAAAAACTTCCTGTGAGTGTGAAAGCTGTTTAAACTAGGCCAGAGAGGAGATTTCTTCATATTCTGTTAACAGACTCAAATTCAAAGCAATGGAAAAATTTGTGCCCGGAAATAAGTTTTGGAAAAACATTTGATATGCTTTTATCTTTTCATACGTACTTTCCTGAATAAAGCAATAAGAAAACTTCACAAGACTCCGAGAATCAACTTATTCAACAAGAAATGTTGATGTGAGGTTAACATGAAACAAGGATAAGGAAATCACATGGGAAATAAAAAAATTGTATGGTTTGATTGTGTTTATTCTCTGTACTTTCTTACAGATTTTTCTCTATTGGTATTACAACTTTAGTTCTTTGAGACAGGATTGATAGATGATGAATTTACACTTATTCTAGCGTTGATTGTTTGTACTGTGCTCGATTTCTACGTTATCCATTTAATTGAAGAAGCTGGGGTTCATTCTTCTATATCAAATTGTAAATAATTAATCTACATTAATAAGTACATAAAACTCAAATTGCAAAAGAAGGGGTACATTCTCCTTAATTAAAATGTAAATAACAAATCTAGGTTAATTGCTACATGTTGACAGAGTAGATTTCAAATAACATGCAAAAGTAGTTATTCAGTCATTGCTACTTTCTATACTTTTGTACAATTTGACAGAATTATTTCACGATTTCTTGCCTCAGCACATCTGAGAAATGACGAATGGCGACTACTAGGGGTAAATAAACCTCGTTTAAATGCAGAATACAGTTAAAAGGTTTCCAGTCGTAAAAAGTTTGAAAGATAAATGAATTAGTCCAGGCTAACCGCTCATATTGAATTGTTCACAACAACCAATCAAAAGCCATGAAAATGTGTACCTCCTATGTGACTCACCATCTCCCCCCTCCCCCCTCCCCCTCCCCTCCCCCCCCCCCCCCCCTTTACTTTAATTTGTAACAATATCTATTACTGGCTAATTCAAACCTTACTGCCAACCTAGTCGCAATTCGTGTTTTGAGTGCAGCGCCCTCTTCATCGAAAAGTTTCAATTCTGATATGATTCTCAATGGACTACTGCAATCCTTCGGAGCAGTCTTGGCGATAAGCATATAAAAGTATGGGAAATGTAGCAAGGCCTAACATGGGAAGTACCGTATTCGACTTAATAACCGCCCACTTCCCTATAAGCGCCCACCCACAACGTTTTTGACTGAACAATATGCGTCCTGATTTAGCGCCCACATCTCAACATTGCTTACCTTGCATGCTGATTCATTGAGGAAGGTTTTTCAGTCTTGCAAAAAGTCTTTTACTTCCACTAAAGTGAAGAATATAGGGTTTTCAAGACCCCCAGCCACCATCAAAATGATAAAAGTTATAAAACCATATTTATCGTATCGTAAGAAAACACTTTCAAGACTAAACTTGAGGACAATTTTTAACGTTTTAATTAGCGCCCCCTTTTACCAATTTTTTAAGCGCCCCAGGCGCTTATCACGTCGAATACGGTATTTGGGGTTGGCGTAAGAATAGGGAAGATGGCGACTTACGGGGAAAATATTACCCAGTGTCCATCTTCCCATATTGGTAATATTTTGTCATATGTAACTCAATAAAGCTTAGAGTCATCAAAGGCACTTGTATTAGCAATTACCAGTTAATTCAAATCTTTCTGTGGGAATATCACAAGAAACATGTTAAAACCTACCAAATTCAGAGATTAAGTGTGTGATACAGTGATAAAAAAATGTTACACTGAAATTCTAGCTTCCTATATTCAGTGGCTTTTGAAAATAAATCTTTCAAGGGCTCAAATTTATGGCTGCCATTTTCTTATATGAATCGTTGACGGACATTGTGAGTATCTATAATCTTAAAAATATACTCCTCACCTGCAAGGTACCTCCAAACCAAATTTCAGTTTGGGGGGGCAACAGTTTTATAAGCCAAGTCAAAAGCACATAAACTCTACAGAAGATGGGCAATACCATTAGCCCATCTGGCATATAGCCCTGAACGTATTGTTAAATATTGCACGGACAGAACTTGATCACATTTGTTGTTAACTTTAAATGTTCAGTTATTCTTCTTAATTTTCAAAATGCACAGACAAACCATAAAGCGCAAACCCTTTATGAGAAGAAGGAAGGAAATCTGGCCTTTCACGTTAAAATGGGAACACGTCCTTGGTAGACCACCAAAACTTTAATGACATAAATGTTGGCCAAAACAAAGTCTATGTGTAGTATCAGGGTCAGAGTAACTGTAAAACCGTAATGAAGTGTAAAGTATTGCTTCATGGTAAGACATTCTTCCTCTAGCCACTGCCATGTTTCCAAGCTGATCTTCCCAGATGGTCCAGCCATTAGCCTAAATAAGTGGCCCTTTGCTGCTCCACTAGATGTGTTATACTGCCTGTGTACAAGGAGGTTTCCCCACTAAATACAGGAAATGTTAAAGCCTCTCTGGAGTAATGACAAATCCATTGCCAGACTGCAGTCTTCTTACACCATACCATCAACTGTCTTTTCCTGGGCCTTAAAAGGACAGTCCTATCAGGGTATTATTTTGTGGAAACGAAATTCAAGGGGACATTCCTGTTAATGCAAGTATGTTATCAGTATATGATTTTAACATAACCCAGTTGAAACATGGTACTGAGGATAACATTTGGTGGATTTAGATTTTACAACCAAATCAATGAGAGCGCACACTTGGTAAAATAAAACAAGAATGAGAAGTGAAGCCATTCATCGGCGCTACTGGCTTCATCACTACAAGGCATTGTTGATATGTCTTATCATAAATCATGTATCATTTGTTAATTTGTGGACACTTTATCCATATATGTATATATAGTTTATTTTCATAATGTTTCAAAGACAGTAAAAGTACAGCCCCTTTTTTTATGTCACCTTCCCTCAAAGCAACATGCCGCGTAGCCGATAGATACGCCTCTTTAAGTTAACTGGGCTAGGAACAAATGCTCCTTTTTCAAAACAAGGTCATTCAGTGGATGATTAAATTAGGTGACAGGATCTGGGGCTGATGACTGCCCATATCAATGGGGTGTCAGGACCAAAATAACACACTTTGACCCCCGGGTGCAAGGCACTTCCCTCACAAATTACTGCAGTTCTAGGGGTGGAAGTTGAATTTTTTTTTACAGACACGGATGACAGATGACAAACAACAGGCTATGCAGAAAATTTATATATGCCAAAATATTAATATTAATTTGATCATCCAATTTTTTAAAGATTTTGTTAAAGGATTAATCTAAGACCATCTATTATAAATTTTTGATTATGGTTAAATTAATGTTTCATCAAATAACAATAAATTTATGGTGTGTTCCAGTCTGTTACTTTCAGATATTTTGACATGGTAGATGAAAGTAGATTTTATCTACATAACCATATATACAAACAAAACAGACATCATTCATCATGCTGGTATTTAATAAAGAGATAGCTTTTATGCGGAATTTGTGATATATCTATCTCGTTATACATTTCATAATTTCCCTTTCTTGGTCCATTTCATTAGAAAAATAAACGTATGATACAAAAAAACATCATAAGCTAAGAGCCTTAAAAAATATCTACAAACGGATGCAGGCGCACAAACAATTAAAAAGGCTTTTCTCTTGGCTGCCTAAAACAGACCACACAAATATCTATTGACCATATCCAGTATTCTGTAGTTTACACAAGAATGCGAATACAGCTAATTAGTAATTACAGGGCTGTGTTTCAGTAGTATAACTTGTCAGCTCTTTACTGCAGCACATGACTAGAATACCAGAGCGAGGACTGCCTCGTATCACGTGCCAAGTGTAACCTATCATGTCCCACTATTGTCTCATAGAGTCAGCTTCTTGTCTAAGTCAGTAACAGGAAGTGACAATCTAAATAAATACAACTATTGGCTCTGTAGTTCATTGGTCTTCGCATGATTTATTATAAATGTTATAAAGAATTATATTCTGCAATTGGCAACTAACATGGATTCTTCTCCCCTTGTTAAATCATCTAAATCTATTCAAGATTTCAGAATTGAAATGTTTTTCATTTCGTAAAAGAAATGAAATACAGTCTATAGACACAATCATGATGTATTGCACACGATGAACTGGTCGAGCTATATCCCCCGCAAATGGCACAATGCGTTTGGGTATTATTATCATATATTTTACTACTTTAGGACTTTTCTATGACTTTAGTAGAAGTAAAAATTCCTTATATAATGTAAATAAAAAAATAATGAAACTGATCAATCCAAAACAAAATTAAATCAACATATAAAATACAAAGGGAGTCATCACCTTTGTTAGTCATAATTTTACAAAAGTATCTTCAAAACTGTTTATCACGACACATTTTCACGCAATCATGTATCAAAATCTGATGATTAGTTCAGAAGTTATAAGCTGGATAGGATTTGAAACATTTTTTTTCAACACTCTCCAATTTTTACCAAATAATGCAAACTTTTTCAAAATTATTAATCATGACCCACTTTCATGTAGTTAAAAGCATGTTCATACGGTCATACCACATTTGATCATCACTTTTTCAAAAAAGGCCCTTTTTTCTGATAATCTCAAAATAGTTAACAATGACATGTCATTACATACATCTGAATTTCCATGACAAATTAGAATTGAAACGGTTGATTAGTTACAAAGTTATAAGCTGGACACAATGTGTAACTGATGGACAGACTGTGCCCATATTGATACACTCTGCAACATTGTTGCTGTGGGGGATAAAAAGAATTATAGTGATTTGATTGGTGCAATATCTATAATTATCTCACACCAACAATATCTACAGTGGAAGCCAGGTTTAGATAACAAAATGAGATCCCAAATGTATCATTCAATGATACATTTGTTCACTATTGTCATGACACACATTTTTAACTCATTCATGTAGTAAATACATTTCATAAACATTTAATGGCATTCATATAGTTAAAACTTGCATGAGAAGAATGATGACAATTTTATGGATAAACAACTTAGGCATTCTGTTTAGGCAACATTTCAACATATATTCTAATGTCGGTGTGAAGCATGTGAAACATGAGGGATTCATGCAGGACTAAAGGCAAAATATCATTTTTATACCACTATCCTTCCTTCCTGATTTATCAGCATTTTGTCCACCATTTAGTTTTTTGAGGAAATGACATGCAATAAGGTGATGTACTTTTACTAATTTTACAACATTAAAGAAATAAACTAAATGAATGGATAAATTATCCTCACACTTAAAAATGATTAAAAGTAGTTTGTAGTTAAAATTCTAGTTGTCAAATGTAAATCAACCGAAATGTTACCCTCAGTAACATGTTTTAACTGTGTTATGGTATAATCAGTTACTAATAACATACATGTATAAACTAGAATGCCCCTCGAATTTTGCTTCCACAAAAATAACCCGTTAGGACTCTCCTTTTCAGAAATCAAAAACCAGTCGGCGTGTCCTATCGTCAATCGCAACTAACAATTGATAACTTCCCCTTGATCCGTTCAACTAACACAAAATGAAGACCCCACTGAATCTTACATGCTTGTTAAGTCCTGGTGCTCAACTCCAGATAGTAGTCTGACTAGATCTCAGTATCTGCAGTACAGTATCTGAAGTGAACATGTTGACTCAAATATCTGTCACAGCCCTAAATTCACTGACCGATTGCAGAGTGCTCTTTGAATTACCCATCGGTTGAGTGCATACCAGCATGCTGCAAGTTTTATGTTAATGTGATCTATAAAATTTAAACTCTTGCCACGCCCCCTTCTATTCCTGTGTGAAGCTTGCATTGCCCCGGGCTAGAGCCTGTCTTGTTCCAGTGTGAGTGGGTGTCTTCACACCTAACAATAGACACCCGGTGGATAGATTATATGATCAGTCAATTAAACAATTCAAAGATTAAAACCTTGCATTAAAGCAGTTACCTTCAATTCATGTTGAGAACATTATAACAGTATAATGCTAAGACACATAGCACAAATTCAATGAAATTTTAACCTATACAATCGGTAAAACTAATCAATATGAATTGTTCCCTCTCTGTTGCTACTTCATTTAGTACTTGCAACCTAGTATATTTAGTAAATATTGTTTTATTAGATGGATTGTTTTGTACTCTATTTGAATAAGGTGTTTATGTTATAACTGATCTGAATAGCAGATTTGACTTGAATTTTCAATTTCTTCAGAACTGTTAAAAAGGCCAAAGACATTGATATTTGAAAACAGAGTAATTGAATATAATCACAATCATTTCATTTGATTCTATGGTACTTGTACATCCTGAACAAACCATGTGGCCACATTGAATCTGTTGCTGGGAAATTTACAAAACCCTTAAATGAATTAAAGAAGCAATATCATCAAAAAGGAAGTTTTTAAACTACAATGATAATATCCTGAGTTGAATATAAAAGATTCAGAATAATAGTAACCGAAGGCATTTAGTTACTTTTCAATTCAAAGCAACGGTGATGTTCATCAACAAAAATTATATTTTCTGAAAATGTAGATTCAAAGCAAACAACTTACTTTCAGGAAATTCTCAAACAGCCTTTACATACACATGCACTTCACCCCCTCCTAGCCTGTCACTCAACATCTCACACTGAGCCGAAAATAGTTGGACCATCTATACACTGACATGGGAAGTGTCTCACCTATTGAAACCAACTGATCAATAGAGAGTCAAACTATGAAGACTTATTTCTAATCTGTATTTCTTTGATGAGCTGACTTTACTGGCAGTGATTTCTAGTATTGATCAAAATTTGTCTGCAGAACACAATCATCATACAAAAAGCAAGTGAGTTCAAAAGAAGCTGAATATAAACTTGTGACATTTTGGAAATGACTTAACAGTGTCTCTTAATCAATTCAGTGTTAAAATCAAGTAAAAACCAGACAACAAATTATCTGAAAGACATGAACATTACGAGGCTCTAACATTTAAGTTATGAAATACTGACGCTCTCAGGGTTCCTACTGACGCCGAAAACCTGCATTTATAACTCACTGGAAAATGAAAATATACATTTAAAAATCACACCGCATCGCTCCTGACGCACTAAAATCACCAGTAAAGATTTCAAAAGTTCATGCTACAACCTTAGAATGCTTTGACATAACTTGTGCAGATCGACGATCGTAAATATTCCACAAGCTCATTGATGTAGTGAATCAGATTTACTCCTTACATGGAATATAGAACTCACTTCTGTGATTATATGACAAAAAATGTTGTGATGAGCTTTGATAACAATTTTATTATCCATTTTGGGCCCGCCTTGTATCAGGGCTTTCGCAAAAGCAACATAGTAATAAGTTGTCTGAAAGGGTGTTTCAGCAATTTCAATGTAATTTGCTCAGAAGAGGCTAAAATGACCCCTTCAGCTGATCACCTAGGGACAACTCTGAATCTATTTGAACTTGATATCACAGAGCATGTTTCATAATTTTGCATATGGTTTAAATGATAGCAAAAAATACCTTATGTACTGAGAAAGGTTCAAATCGCCTTTCTGAAGTTAAAAAATTCAGACGTCTCGTTGTTTTCAATTGTATTCGAAGAACAATCACATAAATGTTTAGAAGTAAAAATTCTGCGTCTCGCTTACATGTAAATTAGCTAAATGACAACTACTGGTAACCACTACCAATATTTACTTGCTGTTTGGTCTGCTGTAAGAAAGCCATTGTCCTTTTTGTTTTGTTTTTATTACAAAGCTCAACCTTGACCTGTTTATAGTCACTATACTGAACTCATAAGGATTATGATGTTAATTTTTAGAAACAGCGACTACTCCTCGATCAAATGACATGATTAATGAAGTTTGACCAAAACAAATACTAAGCACCCTTTTGAAAATCAATAGCATTTCAAAAATCCTTATCTTTTTTAATCACGCTCTGTGTTATATTTAATATTTGTTTGTTCAAAACAATATCAACATTTGTAAATAAACACTCAAAATAATTATTTGTAATTTAATTTACATACTGAATTATCATTTTGGTGACCTTGGTATAGATAAGGTATATATGGGTTTGTTATCAAAACATATAGAATATATGACGGGCAAACGAAATAATTGTTTAATTCCTGCCTGTTTATACGACCAAAACATCGATTTGGTTCTTCTACATTACAATAAATATTCACGTTCTGTACACTTGGAAAATCTCAATAAACACACAATTTCATCAATTAACAGTTGCATTGTTGATATCAATAGATTAAATAGTTATTTGGGAAAGTATTCAAAACATCACTCTTTCAAGTGTTTTACCATCTTGGACGATTCCTGCGTGGTTCCATACTCGGTATCATATGTCAGACGGGATCACTACCTCATTTCATCATATAACTTCTCTTTTACTAGCGATACCGCATATACTTGTACTTAATACAACGTCGAACAGTTTTTAATGACAACTGCATGCTAAATATGTTTCAAAATAAACAACAATTTGTAAAATACTCACAGTCAAACTTCAGCGCACCTGCTTCCAAACAAACAAGAGCCGGATGTCACTTCCGGGTTAAATATAACAGATACTATTTTCCCTTCAACATCTAACATATCTTATTACCGCTAAACCTTCTGTTGACTCACTTCGTATGGAATCTTAATCACCTTGTATTGTTGTTGTTGTTCGAATCTTAAAATTCAGCCGAAATGTAAATTTGATTAAAAAATTATATTCGTATGTGTCATTGCTATCATTTCAGGGATTTATTACCCTGAAAAAGCCTAACGTAGAGACTTCATATGAATTGTAAATTTTTCATTGAAACGAAGTGATTTTTTTGCATGATAAATAATAAGTATCCTCGTGTTTTCAGAAGATTAAATTGATTTCAGAAGATGCCTTAGTGAGATTATCTATATCAATAGACATTTCAATAAGTTTTTAATTTTTTACACGAATTTTTTTATCCGACCTACACTGGCTCAAAAACATGGCTAATCGTTTACGTGCCTGTTCTTTAAATATTAAGGGAGGATGTCGTTATCATTTACACATATCTAAATTACTTCAGTAGGTAAATCGTGTAAATTTGTCGTATGAACTACATCATTTTTGTGAGGAACTTTATGTCATTCATAAATCAAATGTTTGCGATTGGTAATTCCGTTTACCATGTTTTACTGAATAACCTTTAATTCATAAAGAAAAGCTTTCAGCAGCTACGACAGAGCAGAAAACAAGGATGATGTTGCATAATGATTATCATCTTCCCACGCGTGACCGATATTTACGCCAGCGCAAAGGGCCTTCAGAGTATGCTGTTGGTGTCAAAAAAGTCAAATGTTATAAATGATGCTATTTTATCGGGAAATAGGTGTTGTATGTACGAAAGTAAGTTTTTAAGTGCTTATGAGTTGAGTGTAGTGAAAATAAACAGGTTAAAGTCGTGATTTGTGATCGAAAACCAGACAATTGGGCGCGCCAATGTCTTAAACGTAAATCTAGAGGGGCGATTTGGCCTTTACCCAGGATATATGGTATTTTGACTCTTATTTAAGCCACATAAAAATCTTAAAACATACTCTGTGTCACTTTAATGTGTAAAGATTCTCTTTTCTTTTCATTTAACCTCTTGGTTGGATTTGATTTGTAAATCACTGAACTTTTTTATGCATGAATTTCAAATACCTTTTTTGGTGTGTGTTTGTGTTTTTTACGATCCACGTATTTACAAAATTAGTTTTGGGGATGTTTTGCAGGCAATAAGTACATATACCTTTTAAGAGTATGTATTTTCAGGTTTGTATTTTGAACATTATACAAAGTATCTCATAAACTTTTACAAGTTAGCTAATCATTTCATTATTTTAATTATTTAATCAAGTGCTCTTGTTTTATGAAATGCTCTGAGGAGAGACTCAAATAAGATCTGCATGTCTGTCTGCCTTAGAGAAATTAGACGAAAAAGGAAACTTACATGTTTCTCGGTAATCAGAAAAAATATACAGACTTTATACGCGACACAAAATTTATATTCTCTGATGCCAATAATTAGAAATGTTTTCTTATGTATATTTCGTATTTCAATGCTGCAAGATAACCATTGTAACAATAGCATTTGTAAGCTATAATAACAACACGTATGTTTCAACGCCAAAGTATAAAATCACACAGGAAATACGTCTAAAGTGTTTGCAAATACATTGTCACTTTTGAAAAAAAAAATTACTTTTAAATTAAGTTTCAGGTAACGTTCTATACTTATAAAATAAGTTGTGAGGAATGACGTATGAAAAATTACCCATAAGGCTAACGGGCCTCGTCAACTTCCTTTTTCACGAAGACTTGCTTTAACGGATATCATTGTAAGAGGCTCGTTTCAATCTAGCCAATATCATCTGCTAAGATGATGCATCAATTAATAAACTGTTATATTTTAATAAAAGAATCATGTTATTTCATTACTGAACGTTTATTTTCCATTGTTTTACAGAAGGACGTCCGCTTTCACTATGTCGGATGCGGAAGGGTACGTTACATATTGCCATGTGGAAATGAGAAACACTTTGAAGTTAATGTTACAAATGAGATAACTTTAGAAGTACCAATTTGTAGAACACGAGACAAGTGTATAAACAGATACTTGAAAATTATATCAAATATCATTCAGGTAATTCTAATTAAGGTATGGTCACCGGTGATGAAAACTTTTCCCGAGTTGAATGTGGGGACTTTGCTTATCAAATCTGAGGTGAACCAAATAAAGGTCCAAATATTATCAAACTTCAGGCCTTGCAGTCACTACAGAAATTCATCATTTTCTCCAATAATTCCCAGATTGCAACTTTACCAAAAAGATATTATCGAAACAAAACAAAATACTCTCGGCCTGAACACTTATCCCCAGGATAAGTTGTTTTCCCCACTCACTGTGAAGAGAACACCAACAGACCATTGTTTTAGTGTATACTTGCTGTGTATGTTACCAATAATTTTGTCATGTGCATACCTAGGTTGCGTGCAACCCCACTGGATATTCGTGCTTCCCCCTGCAATAATACCAGCAGCTGTAATGGAAGTGTATTAATTTTAAAATCAGTGTATTAATTTTAAAATCAGCGTTAAACCCAAATTCACCTCGCCTCAACGCTTTGCATTATCACAACGATTTTGCGGGCTTTTTCCCCTGCAATGATAGATTGATTGATGTACTACTATCAAGCAAAACATTCAAGTTTTTTTCTGTTTTCCCCACAAGTGATTAGTCAATTTGCTCTTAATTTGTTTGAGCTTTTCCTTATGTATAGAGAAGTGATTATTGCTGCAAATACATTTTAAAGGGGCAGAAATTGAAAATTCTTGTGGTAGATCCAGTGATGAAGAAGCATGCTCCCTCTTCTGAATGAATGTGAGGATCAGCATTGTCAGCGTCTGAGGATTAAGATTTTAGAACAAAAACGTGGGTTAGAAACTGCTTCAACATGTCATTTTCATTTACTACTAGTCAATTATCATTTGCAACATCATTAAAGAGTTGAAGTACAAACATCAAATTTATAGCTGTAGATTTTTTTTTTCAAATAAATTTGTCCTTGATTTATGGAATTGTGATTCAAATTATAGAAGAAATTGCTTTTGATTCAAGCTCTGGCAAAATGTTGACATTCCTAAATTTTGCCCAAATGTGTTATCAGTTTTTTAGACCAATCTGAATAAATATTCACTCATTAAACATGATTTGTAAAATTGTTTGATGAAAACTTGTCTATTTATGTGTACAGAGATGATGTCCAGGCACCTGCCGCCGTTGGGGGTCCCATGGACCTGTTCACTGCTCTTCAGGAAGTTCTGAAGACATCCCTCATCCATGACGGGCTCGCCAGAGGTCTCCATGAGTGCGCCAAGGCTCTTGACAAGTAAGGCCGCCTAAGCTTTCTTTTAATAGGTTGAGAAGTTACATGAATTTAACCCTATATCACCTAACCTCAGTGGAAAAATGAAGTTTACAGGCCCAAAAACAAAATGCTCCACCTTCCATATCTTGGAGATATCTCCTACGATTAATGAGAAAAAATATATGTCCCAGCCAATATTTAACAGGCTTAAAGAAAAAACTTCTTTGAACTTTTAAATTTGAACACCAATTATCAACTGCTTCATTTTTTTCTCCCAAAGACGTCAAGCCTTCATGTGCGTACTGGCCAACAACTGTGACGAGCCAATGTATGTGAAGCTGGTCGAGGCTCTCTGTGCTGAACACGGAATCAACCTCCTCAAGGTGAGTAGAATAGGGGAGACAATTGACCTTCAAGCAATAGTCTATTGTGCCTAACTATTGCGATGTCGGCAGTCTATTTCAACCTACTATTGCAATAGTTCATCAACAAATGAAATAACACAAGTCAAGAATGAACAGTGTTTCAGTGTCTTTATGAATGTAAAGTCATTCCCTTCTTCCCAATATTGGTTTGAATCCCGCCACAGGCTCGGCAACTTTTTCTGCAGTAGAGAACTGTTCTACACGCAGTCAGGTTTGGGTGCAATGCTACACTGAATTTCAGCGCAGTACCACCCATGGTTTGCTAATTCCAGCAGATGCTTGCACCGCAATGCACAGCCACTATGGTGTTGCAGGCTTTCCCCAGCAATAATACTAGCAGCTGCGATATAAGTGAAATAATCTTGAAAGTTGCATTGAACACCAGCTCACCTCACCTCTTCCCATCATATATCAAAAAGAGTAATCCTTGCATTTGCTGGTTGATTCATCTATCAGGGATCTGTCCCAGCTTATTTTCAAAGCTAAAAGCTGTTATTTGTTGGAGAATATCACTTATAGATTCATTCAAGATCCTAATTGACTCAACTATCAAAACTATCGATAGTTGGCAATGATGTCGTTACTGTCATTAATTTTTAAAAAAATTACTATCGATTAAGTAATGTTGGCACTGTCGCTATAAGTCTAGAAGTAGCCTCAAGCAGACATTCATGCAATTTAGGTGGTGAACACTTGTAGCTTTGTTTATGAGGATTATGGGTGAAATGGTTCAATACTTATTTCTGTACAGGAGCATGAATCGGACTAAAATTGCAACAAGATTTTTTCCTTGAAATGAAGGTATGAAAAATGTAAACTTATGTAGTTATGAACCCTTTCACCCCTATTGTTGATCACACATCTGCAATAGTGTAAATGTTTTTCTGGGGAAAGGCAATATCTTAAACTAAAGTTGGATTTGAACCCTCGCCCTCTCTGGCAACAACCAGCACAGAACCCTCCAATAGGCCAGGTGAAGTTTTTGGGTAAGCTGTTATGCAGTCAGTGCTGATATTGCCTGACTAACCCAGGATAGGAGTTTGTGCTATTACAAATAACAAGTTTGATTACAAAAAGTGGTACTGTTAAAGAATTGGCTTTTCAGGCAAGATATGCTTCCATAATGCTGGAAAAATAACTTCTTTTAGTCTTCCCGCCATATTCTGTGCACTATTGATAACCATCAAATGAAATCATTAAGCAAATATTGGCAGTACCTTGATGGGAAATGTTGAGTAACCTATATTGTTTCCGTCTTGCATCAGGACATTTAATTTGCTAACATAAGACAAGGGGCTGATTTATAGCGATTAACTTGTGGTTAAATAATGTTAAAAGCAGGAAAGTCTATATAAGTACGGGCTTTAGATTGCAATATACTCATTAATTGAGCAGTTGAACTTGAATTTGCCTGAATTACTTCTCCTTAGCACATGGGAGACAACTTCATTCAATTAAGTGTTTGCCAGCCAGCGCCAATGATGAAAACTTATCCCGAGTTACTGTGGGGACTTTGCTTATCAAATCTGAGGTGCTGAGGAAATTTATTTGAGTAAATAAGCAGGAGGGTGTTGTTGACTAACGAATCCTGTGGAAACGAGTTTTTGGAAATTAAATAACAAGTGACGGGTTTGAAGTGGGTTAATTAACATGTACACATCATTTAGATTAGTACCAAGTAAATGAGGTAAGAGGTCTATATAATAAGAGTATATTATCTTGGCAAACACATAGGTGTATTGAAGGCCATGTAATTTACCTAAGAATTTATGAAAATTTAGTAGTTAACAAAATATCTGCAATTTATCTTTGTATTCAAAAGTTTCAAACTGAGTCAAATGATTTACAGGTTTAAGAGTGAAATACTTTAATATGTATATAATGTTCCATCAAGGATTTGGTTTTGTTGAAATGTTTTATTTCTAGTATGGCATTAACTTCAATAAGGGTGAACCACTCCTAATACCTATTATCAATATCAAATCCTGTGATGAAGAAACATGCTCCCTCTTCTGAATGAATGTGAGGATCAGCATTGTCAGTGTCTGAGGATTTCTTCAAATCTCAGCAGTTTTTGTTTGCTTAAACTTTTGACTGTAGAAAACTTCCTTTTTTATATAATTTTTTATTTTTGATGCATTTTACAGAGTTGCGCATACATCAAAAGATTATTTTATCTTATAGAAAACATTGAAATATGAGAATAGATAAGTATTTGAAAAATCAGATTTACTGATTAATCTACTTTAAGAAAACACCTTATTTTAAACGCCTTGTGTAATGAGATAAAAAGTAAGAAAAACTGTATCATGTGTACCAATCTGATTACGATGGACAGTGTTCTGAGAAGTAAGTTAAAAAAATGTTGACTTTATCAAGATTTGAACCCACTCTGTCCAGCACACATTCTGACGTAAACTCTGCCATCAAATTACAATGCCTCAAGCAAAAGCATTCTGTGTCAGTAGCCAGGGGAGAGTAACTCTCCCGAATCTTGGAAACGTGGTTGATTATAATCGGACTGTGTACAGAGATGATATCCAGGCTTCTGCCACCATTTGAAAAATCAGCTTGTATTTAATTGAAAACAAGACTGGATTTTAAACTTCTTTAAAATTGAGGCCATCACCCACAAGGCACTAACTTGCAACAGCTCACTGGTAAATTCAAAGTTTCTAAGTTTCTAATTTCATTGTTTGAGTTCAGTGTAATGTTCGGTGAAAAGTTACATGATACATGGTTTGAGTTAGCTAATCATTGGGAACCGGCGCGAGTCGCGCAATGGCGCAATGCAGGTTAAGTTGACAATATGTCTGATTGAAGAACGTTATGAAATAATGCTGCAAGGCTTTAATTAGCCAGTTAAGGAGACTGGCACTTTTTGTCTTTAGGGAAATTGGATATGACCGTTTCTGATGTTTCACAACAAGTTCAGTAAATCACACGTGTATCTGTTGCAGGTTGACGACAGCAAGAAGCTGGGAGAATGGGCCGGTCTGTGCAAGATCGACAAGGAGGGGAAGGCTAGGAAGGTGGTCGGCTGCAGTTGTGTCGTGGTCAGAGACTTTGGCAAAGATTCCCAGGCCCTAGATGTTATCAATGAATACTTCAAGAACAAGTAAACAAACCAAGAGAAACATGTAAAAAAAAAAGGGAAATAAAAGCAGTGAAACACACTTGTTGTTTTTTTGGATTTGAGGTTAGAGTACTCTGGTATGATTATTAGAAACCCTAAGACAGGGCTGCTATCAGATTTCTTTTCCCCACTAAGGTTTTCAGAACTCATAGACATAACTTAATACCTATGACCGAGGAGAAATGTTTTGATGTGCTCGCATTGAAGTCCAAGGCCAAGGTTGTGAGTTAAGGAAATTTGGGATTTTTAAAAAAAAATCCTGTATACACAATAACATAGATTTTGTTTGGTTTTGTTTTTTTTTATTTTTTATAACTAAAATGTGATAATTGATTGTGTTACCTTGAATGTCAAGGTCATAAGAGATGGGTTATGGCCGTGTTCACCCTTGAATCCAGTTTTGAAAAAAAAGTGTTATTTATTAATTATGCCTTTTTATTATTCCTGCTCAAAATTCTCAAGACATGGTCATATTCAAGGTCGCTACTTACAAAATCCATATTTTAAAAAAAATTTGTAAAGACAATGACTTGAAACGCCAAAAGCCCTATTTTCAAGGAGCAAGAGGCCTACAAAGCAGAAACTTCTGTACAGACTCCATAGCTAAAGGGATTCAACTTTTTAGATTTGGTTACCCTTATAAGGTCCTTAGAGACCACTCCAAAAAGACCGTTGATTAAAAAACAGCACACATTTTCCTACATGTTTCGATTTGCTCTTCAGCGAAAATGACAATTATTGTCCCATGAAGACTGTACATTTGATTAAACTTTCACCTTAAATATATATCGTATAATATACTTGACAAATTTAGGGATACATGCCAATTTTCTCGATTATCCATGGTGATCCAATACTTCATTTACACAATAATATTTCAATCATAAATATCCAAATATCCTAACTATTTTTCTAGTATATTTGGGTATATGAAATAATTCATTTAGTACTATAATGATGGAAATAAAATTCAAAGCCTGATTTTTAATGATATGGCAAGCGATCCATTCATTCAGTTTAACTTTCCATCTTCTCCAGAACCATCGACTCTGAGGTCTGAAATCTTGTGTATAGACTCATTTAATTTATAGATTTGGTGACGCTATGACCCCTAATAAAGGCAACAGGGACCAGGCCTTAAAACCTATTTTCATCTTCAGCTCCAGATTCAAAAGGTCTGGAAAGCTGAAACTTTTCTACGGACTCCTTAGTTGATGGGTATTCTAATTTTTAGATTGGTGACCCTGTGACTCCTAATAAGGAACACAGGAGCCTCGTCCTATGAAAGCAATTTTCATCTTCAAGTACAAAAGACCTAGAAGTTGAAACCGAAGTTGAAGGAGATTTTGATAATAGGTTTCATGATCCTCTGACCCCCCAATAAAGGCTGGGACAGGATAGCACAGTGGGTAGCATGTTCAGCTACGGGCTAAACCTTTTTCCCTGATTTATACTCTTTTAGATTATTTTCATCCACGTGTTTCATAATTGAAATACTATTTAAAACACGTTAAAGGCACTAGTACACGCTTTTACGGTTTAAATTAGCCATTTTAAGGTTTACGAAGACTTATCTTAAACATTTTAGGACATTCACTTAAACATTCTATCGATGCAATGAAATACTAAACATTCTTTACAATTTACCTGCAATCAACAATGAAAACGTTAAGACAGACGTTGTCGGCTTGGACATATATCAATCTATGGTTAGCTGTGCACAAAACGGATAAATCATTGACACTTGAAAACGGCTGAACTAGTACTGTGTGCAGCTATTTAATTTACCTAAACTCGGAACTGAGAACAAATAATGAAATATGTTTTATGAAAGCAATGTTGTAAATTAACCGATTTAATAACACAGTATTAGCATTGTTATTAGATAGATTTTCTGGGCAAAATTTTATTATTTCCGACATCGTAGTTCATGCGGATTTAATGTAACGTAACATTAAATACTTCCGGCCTTTAAAAATCCACTTTGCTACCTGAATACGTAAATATTTGTTAAATAACTTATGAGGTAGATTACTTGAGTGAGGATAGTGAGTAACATCGAAAGATATGCAGTATATGTGCATTCGTTGTGTTTACGAAATAATGGCGTGCACTAGTGCGTTTAAACCCAAACTCGCTCACTCACTCCGATGCTCTGATAGCTTACATAATTAGAATAAGTGCGTGACCAATTTTACAGTGCAACAATGTTGAACTTGTAGACAATCACATCCCCGTAACGGATACTTCTCATAAAAATTCAAAACCAGCGGTATAAGAAAAAAAAAACCCAAAGAGACAGTTAAAGGTGTACCAAGAGACAAACAAGACACTGACTAAATTGCACATGAATGTTACTTCATATTGAATTGTCCGTTATATGCTGTTTGCAGGATAATTTCATTTCAAAACAATTCAATCAGTATCTTACCAAGGGAGAACCATGCAGCTTGCCTCTTAACAAATATCATTTTCTGAAGGACTTGTTTGAATGTGTGGTAGATAGCTAAATTCAATTTAATTTACAATTCAAATGTTCTACATAAAACGTTGCAGTTATGATTTCTATGCATTCACATAGACACATATGGTACTTCAACACTATTGTTCCAAAGGTTTTCAGTAGCCTACTTAATAAAGGCTTTGGCTTCGACTGTTACTAACCAATCCCTTGGATTATCCCGTATCAACATGTGAATGTTCTACTGAATAATACAGTTTCATAACGAGACCTGAGTTTAAACTTGATATACACGCGTTAATTTGAATGTAGGCTAATTAAAAGAAAATCTGCAATAGTGCAAATTGATCAAGATTATTATTACCTAATGAGATTTTCCAAATGCGGACGATTGTTGTTAATGACGTGGTGAAAAGTTTCTGAAGAGGGTGAATAGATTGTAATGTAAGTTTTTGTGGGACGTAGAACATACACGGGATTCAAGGGAATGTATCGATAACGACAATAATCCAAGCAGAAGTCAATCCAAGCGCAATCATGCCTGAACATTGCCGAATCCGTTTCAGGATTAGATACCAGCTTGAGCAAAAGAAGCAATTCCTAGCCATTCTCGGCAGCGATCCTAAGTTCGGAAATTGGAAAGAATCGCAAGCTTTGATCAGTCGATGCATCAGAGGGGGCGAATGGGAAGTGTCGGTGGTCTGTCCGAAAGGTTCTCTGCTGGAGTGGAAGTGGGTCCTTATGGAGGAAGGGATGAATGTTGTGAGATGGGAAGATGGTAACAACAGAATAACGGAGGTCAAACATAGCGGCGTTATGTACTGTGTGTGGAACGAGAGGCGTGCGAGTGAAATGATGAAAGCCCAGGAGGACCATCTCAAACTGACCACAGAATACCGCACGGAGTCTGAGCAGAGTCTTCGTCTGGTCGGATCCACCCCAGAGCTTGGAGCCTGGGAGCCAGAACGGGGAGTCCAGGCGATGCAGACTCGTCCTGGGTCGGGGGTTTGGGTGGTGCACGTGAGAATGGACAGATATCAGCCAGTGGAGTACAAGTGGGTTGTGGTGGACGCAGATTTGAAGGCTGTGAGGTGGGAGGAGCGAGACAACAGGCTGATGGTTCCCAGTGAGGGCAGAAAGCGGCTTGTAGCTCTCTGGAACCAGGACTGTGTTGATTATGAAAGCGAAGGTAAGGAGAATAAACACACGTTTGTTCCAAGTATACAAAGCAGAGAATTATGAGATGCGTAATTGATTTAATCTATCAGGGGTAAAAAGTGTGTAAGGCCCAAGACAATGACTTTTTAATATAAAAACACTGAAAGGTCAATGAGTTGCCTATTTTTCTACACAATAAACTACTACAGTCGCTTGACTTTCTGACAAAATTATGTGACTTAATGCAAAAAGTTACTGTAAGTCTGTGACTTATTGATTACAAAAAGATTTGTTTACCTTTGTATTTTTAACATACTATGAAATATCTATACGAACAACAAGATGCGAAATGTGTTTTATGTTTTGATGTTATTCCCTTGTCATGGTGAGAAACAACGAATGACATTGTGTAGCTTCCATTATCATGCAGGCCATGATTTTGGATGTAACATATTATAATTTGTATCATTAATGTCCTTGATTGGTTTCTTTCAGATGAAGAGTTGGTAGCTGCAAATGAAGGCGCTGTTGGTGAAACAGAAGGTAGGGCGTGAGTTGAAAAGAAAAGTAACATTTATACATGCAAAATTCGATAACGATATATAATTTATGATTTATTTGTAGGTATGTTTTATTATAATTCATATGTTTGAATCGGGGAATATCGTGTGTATCCATTTAAAAATATTATTATTCCTTCATCTATTTTCAGATGGTGAACATTCAAGCCACTCGAAGACAGTCCCACATAAACCCTATCTGCAAAGTACAACAGACTATATTCGCCGAACAGCCGGAACTGTATTCAATGTTATCGCTCTACCATTCCGTCTAACCACTGGCACCATCATTTTGATTGGTCAATCTCTCTCAAGACACTTTACTTACCCTGAACGTGGCATAAAAGTGCGTTAACTATTTATTAGGTTTCTTTGACGATTGTACTGTAAATCTGTACTATATTTACAATGATCTTAAATCGGATACTGTAATAAATCGTTATTGAATCCAAATTTAAACTTATTGTCTTTTTATTGCTCTTTTTGTAAACGTATGGTATTAATGAAAAGAAGTTGTGTTTAAGTTCATGTCATCATAGTCGTGGTTAGTCATAAAGATTAAAAGCAAACTGCAAAACAGTTTTTCAAGATGCCATGACAATTTGTGAAGCGTCAGTAAAATATCGGAGAATCTGGACTAGACCTTTTCTTTTCCTCGCGTGATTGGAATCAGCTGACAGAGTGTGTAGAAACGTGTGAAGGAAACTTTTGTCACCGATCAGTTTTTTTTAAGTCTAAACACAGATGTAATACTCTGATCTCCTTACACCTGGAGTTTTAAAATATCTCATGATTACCAACATCATCGAAAGATTGTTACTTTTTGGTCATTTGTTGTGGTAGCAAACCTTTATATATACTCTTCTTAAATTGATTTCCAAACATGTATGCCAAAAGCTTGAATGAATTAATGTTAGCACAGGAACGTATATTGTCGTTTGCTTGACTCCGGCTTTTAGACCTTTACTCTCGCTTTTTACTTTGATTGTAATAGTCTGCACTATAGTTCATGCAGTTTTTAAAATAAAACAGTTGACAAGCCATAGAAATTGTTGTCCTTTAAGTTCTCTAAAATCTTGATCCCTGATATAAGGAAATATTATAAAGGTCACGTTTTCCTCGTCTTGAAAGTAAACTGTGTAACAGTTCCCTGTGTGACTTCTTCGCAACGTGACACAGTGTTGTCGTCACATACTATACCACCATACTTTGATCAGGAATATCATCGAAGAACGAACAGGGGCGTAGGAACAGGGGGGGCTTAGCCCCCCCCCCCCCCCACTTTTTTTCGAAATGTTTTTTTTCAAAATGACTATTTCCCCCTTTCTACTACATATTTCCCAATAACTGGTCTAGTATTGTTACAAAACAGTTACTATGCACTACTTTGAGGGTAGTCCTAAAACTACTCTGAGGGTAGAACTAAAACATCCAATCAAACAAGGAATTAAACTGACTTCAATATGATGTCCTAATTGATGATAAGATGGGATAAGCGGCCAGCAAGTTTCCTTTTCTTTTTTTTTTTTGGTTACAAATATTCAATTCAAGCCCCCCCCCCCCCCCCCCCCCCCCCCCCCCACTTTCAAATTCGCTCCCACGCCCCTGCCGAATACGATCATAACTTAATAAACCTAAGAACTGGTAAGAAGCAGGACATTCACTAAACCATTAAAGGAAACAAAAGAGTTTTATATCCTCGTTAACTGTCGAGTTTTGGGGTACTCATTGTTCTAAACCTGACAGTGAGTCTACGTGGCCAGTGTTCCCGCTCCTTCCGTGTACACATCGAAGCCTCGTCAATCCATACACCTGTCCAGGTGTCGGCAAATTGAGATCACGTGACCTGCTGACCTCGGGCATGACCAACTTTCTGACAGTGACATGGGGAGTTTACGTGAGGTACAGACATAGTTGAATGAATCAAGTGGAGGGATTCGGTAACGTTCGGTAATCTCCGGTAATACTATACTTTCCCTCGAGCCATAATACAGGAACAATTTGTCGTTATATATCCTTCTCTAATTCCCCAAGAGCATTACTATATAAATCGTTATAGATTTTGAATTATCTCCTCAAAGAAGAATAAATATTAGTTTACACATTAATTATTGTCTGGATGTTAGAAACTCTACACCTCTGCATACAGAGTTTCATGATTTTTACTGTACCATAAGAAAGATTCAAAATACTATATGACCCGAGTTATGTTAAATATCCTCCCTAATCTCGTATCATTATCTCTAAAATGCCAAAATGATGATATTTTCTTGTTTTCTAATATAATCGGAATACGGCCCTTTAAATGTTATAAGTTCGAAATTCTGTGTTCAATTAACGGGCATATTAGTGAAATGACCTATTTAACACTATCAACCTATGTTTGTCTTTGTGTCTGCTTTAAATAAGTTTTCAAAATTCCGTTTGAGTCATTGGCGCGCGCCATTGTCCGGTTTTCGATCTCTAATGACGACTTTATTGTCACTAAATTGAACTATTAATCATTAGGATTCTGATTTTCGGAAACAACCACTATTTCGATGAAATAACAGCATTTTTTAAGTTTGACATATTTGACTCCGACAACATACTCTGTGCCCCTTTAAAAGTGGCTTTTCTCTCTGGAAATTGCTACGGAAAAAATTTTGGCGGATCCAACTCCACGACTATCTCTTATGAACTATCTCTTTGATAATGAAAGGAAACGTTCGACGAATTAAACACCCCGTTTTTTTAAAAAAACTGTATTTGTCATTCAAAAAGAAATTATTTTATACACGTATGGTGTAAAGTATGTCCAGCTCCTAAACTAGTATGGAAATACGTAAAAAAAAATTGCAAAATGTACTCGCATGTGAAAAATTAAAAAATATTTCGCACAGCAAACATACTTGAAGAAGCATTTCTTATAAGAGAGGCCATGTTTGGACAAACATGTTCAAGTTTATGTAGGCTTTATCTCTATCTGCAACTTCCGCGTGCAATATCTGCATTAACAACACTAAATATTAGTAAATCACTCACTCGCAGTCGGGAAATACGCATTTAAGGCCCTCGTGTCGTAAACATAATATGTTATGGAAACGCATATAATATTCTCTCTATCTTATCTTAAGACTATCACCTCAATTGACTTAAAACATATTGGTTCAAGCCTAGTTTAAGCTACTCAAAATGTTTTCTCAATTGACTTAGAACATGTTGGTTGAAACTAAGATGAATCTAGTTTGAAATGAGAGGACACATAAAGCGGATGTCAGTTCAAACACGAGGTCAGAATGATTTAGAACTTGACCCTTTTGTTTGGTTCAGCGTGTCATAATATGTCGTAACAAACCAGGCTATCAGTGCATTCTTTACTATCCATTTCAAGTCTACTCGACGTCAAGTTATACAAAACCTTTACCATTTCCTCTGTCCAGGAAACCCTTCAAGCATTATTTTGGTAACATATTATGTTCATCATGTTTTCCATTATATGATAGTTGATTGACTGACATTTTGTGCACTCGTGAAAGTATTAGTAGCTCAACTAAACCATGTATTTAGAAGAAAATCATTTGTGTGTGAATGCCTTTTAATCATTTGAGGTAGGGGAATCGACTCGCAGCTAAACCGTTCATGCTACATTCGTTTTACAACTTCTCCGTTTGATTGAAAAATATTGCCTTGCATATTGGAAACATATATTCGTTTTCATGAGATCAATTTTAAATCTACAAAAAACGTGCTACTGCCCCTTTATGTTTTAAACCACACTTAAAATGATTATTTAAGAGCCTTTTAACCGTCTAGTGATAGCCTATCTCAACAAGAAAAGCCTTTAAAAAGGCTAAGTTGGAGGCACCCTTGTTAGGCTAGGAAATACTGCGAAATCATAGGGTACAAATAGGATAGGATTTTCATTACAGCAAATAAGTAGATTAAGGCCATCAATAGAACAAAAGATCTTCATTTTATCTTTTATTTAGAAGAAGTTATACAATTATTTGTTCATAGCATCAGGCAAACTTGCAGTTATAAATAGATCTATACAGTTCTGTTTTAAACAACAGTCACCGATTTATCCCTTGGAAATAGATCTATTTTTAGAATATAGGTCAATGATAGCGTCCAGCACCGCACAAAGTGATCGACTCTTTTGCAAATTCATTAATCCATATGTATCACTAATTGTTTCTCAACTCTCAAAGATTGCCAGTACAAGATATATTAAATCAAAGTCTAAAACATAGTTCACTACCTCTATCTTTGTCTGTCACGAAGCGATATCCCACAAATTGACTCGCCTTTATGACATTCTCTACTTATCGACTTGTAGCCGCTTGTTCCTCGCGTGTGCCGTTGAAAAGGAGGGTTTTTTACTATCATGGAATAGAGTTTTCTAACCTTTCATGCGACATTTACGCGTCTAATTTAGTACACGTGCGGTCATGAAGAATTGTACTGTCTTTTTTATTCTTAAACACCACTGTTCCCTTTAAGTTTTGAGATTTGCAGAGACAATCGTTTTCCGTATTAAAGGTTGCCAATTATTTCGGAATACCCACATGATCACGTGGTTCTAAATTTGATACAGATGTGTTCATTGGTTTACGATATTGCCGAAATACAAAGAGGCTAAATATGATTGGTTGAAAGTTCCTTTGAAAATTCCAACTGTAATATAGAGAGAATTTCAGCTGTAAGATGGTTGGAGGCCGGTGGGGCCTCCAACCAATAAGCAAGACATTTCAAAGAAGAAAGCGACGCTTTGTGTAAATAAACGGAAAACTATCTCAAATTAGGTTTAGTGTTTTCGCTCACAATCGGACACGACATTTATCTTACAGAAGAAGTCATCTTGTTAACCATACTCGGTTGCCTAACACCTTCCTGCAACATTCCGACTTTGTAGCAGGGCACAGTGTGGTCCTCGGCTATAAGCAACCTTCAGAAAACTTCGGAAATAATCCGGACCGTATTAACAGGTCTGACATTATTATTCTCCCCGCCTTAACCCAGCTCAACATAAACAATCAACAAACCCCGATATCGCATTATTGAAAACACCCCGGTATTACGCTAGACGTTTTATAGAGTTCTGAAACAAATGGAAGTTTTATCATTTCAATTAAATTCTAATACGAATCACATCTATTCCAATTCGGATAACATTTCAATTAATGATATGACATGTAATAAAGTATTTGCGTTAAAACGGGGTGATAGCTACCCGAACAGAGACCATATCTCCCCAATTAGTTTTTAGTCGAACAACACCAGAAACTGAGATTGATCGACTGGTCGGGTATTCGATGATCGATAGGGTGGAATCTGTCAGTTGCTGGCAGGTTTAGCTGTTCTTCTGTAATAAGGACACCCCTAGACATAATATTCTGTCGACATTGGACAGGTAACAAAGGATCTATCTGAGGGCATTTATTGTGTGGACGGGTAAGTGTTATTTGATGAAGTTTATTTCTTTCACTGGACTGTTCGTCTGTGACATATACACAAACCGATTTATAGGTTGACGATATAAAGGTGAACCCACGTTTAGTACTTGCTTGATACGGTATGTCAAGTGTTCAGGTGTGATTTTTCGTTTATGACAATGCCGGGTAATACGTAAGACGTGAAAGGTTTGAGGCCATGTTATGGGTTAGCCAAATCTATAGTGATTTCTTTGTTCAAAATCTAAGCCATGCTTAATATATAATCACCCCATATGCCGAGTGCTGATAGAATCTGTAATCAAACGTTCCATTCTCAAAAATCAATTCAGATCAAATTTGCAACTGTATACCTTCATATGGGGTTGCATTTTTACAGAACCGATAAGCTTTAAAATGATACATTTATTTGACAACCAGCATTTCTCGATAAAATGAAACCTTTGATAACGTTTAACGTTAAGCTTTTCTTGAACAAATGGATCACTAAATGTCCGTCTAACCTGAAATTCTATGCTTTAATCATTTAAGAACTTTATTAATATAAGGGATTTTGAAAATAAGTTGCTTTAATACTAAGTGTATATTTCATTTTATAATTGTTTTATTAAAAACTCAAGATAGCTGTAATGAAATTTCTACGAATTCCATGAGAGATAATAACATTGAACCATATCATGCATTCACCTTAAGGCAACCCTTAAAGGGCCCCTTTGACTAATTGACATCGGCAGTTTCCGGGCGAGTCGGTTACCGGTTTGATAGATATGAAAGGAAGGCAGTTGCTATAGTTTATAAATGCCACACAGTGGACACATTCATTCATGACGTAAACACATATAACAGAGATAAACTTTCTCTTGGTGGCTTTTATGTACATGTCTAATGATAAATGTCGGTGAAAAAAAATAGAGGGCGAAAACTGCATTCACTTAACTGTTTTGAATGTGAAAGATGAGAATTAAAACATTACGATGCTAATGACAACGAGACAATGTCATGACGTCATAGACGAATGGCGATGTTCTCTGAGGGACGAAGTACGTTTCATGCAGGTACCTTCATAAATTCTACTTATATTTAAAGGGGCAGTACGCGTCTATCTTCAAATTTTCTCCCAATAAACTTTAGCATAATTATCAAGCTAAAACCAATGGCGGCCAGTTTTGTGTAATACCTTTTAATCATCTCAGGTCAGTAAATGTATTTGCCTAGCTCAACCGATCATGGTACGTTCGTTTAAAAACTACTTCTTGTAGAAAAAAATTTGTCTTGCTATTGAAATTTATAGATATACAATACTCAAAGTTTATTTCTTTTCCACGTATATATTTTTTTTATTACAATAACATGGTCTTGACAGGCTATCGTAATGTTATGATAACATACGTAAACATAATAATAAAGATAATTTCCAAGCACTTCATATTGGTCATCATGATATAAATGTAATGTACGTACAATCGACTTACAATCCAAAATAAAGGCTTTAAAGTCATAGGCTCATTTTTGCAAGGCACATCAGAAAAACAGTTCATCACTAAAACCAATCTTTGCCCCTGACGTTTGCAATAATTTTCAGGTCTTTGCGTGCATTTTAGACCTCAATATTGAAATTCAAAACGTCACATCCCTCCACGTTGTCTTATGAGTTCGACAGGGCTTTATTTACCACGACGTTTCGCAAAAGCCGCGACGTAGTACACATGACGTGACATTTCCCAGCTGAAAAAGCAATTAAAATAGCTCATGCTTACCTTCTTCAAATACAGAAAGAACATCTAAAGGCGAGAAATGCAATGAGAAATCCTACAAGTCATAAGTATTTGAACATATCACTCGCTACGCGACTCTAATGGGGTGCACTTGATGTCTTTGCTCAATCGACAAGTGCCAATTGGCGGCGTTAATTAGATTGTAAAACGGGCAATAAAATGAAAAATATTGAAAACGCGACAGGACAGATTGGTGTAGGTGATCATCTTTTTGCTCGGCAAGAATAATTAGTTCAATTCATTTGCTTTACTACTAAGAGAGTCTAGAGAGGAAAATGACCGTTGTGGTCGAGTGTTTTAAAAAAAGAAGTTTACTGCAATTAAAATTAAAGCCTCGTTATCTTTCAGATAGTACACAATCCCTATCGAGACGTGATAGTACAGAGACTAGCCTCCTCAGGACACCGTGGACCTGCGATGAGGTCATGGTGGACTCTAAGAGCAGGTACGAAGAGTCCCGAGTGTTTATGAATACACTTCCTCCCATCAAAGAAGAGTCTTTTCTGTCCACCTCTTCTGGAGGCACACCTCGCAATGTCCAGAGAGTGTCCCTCAAAAACACTCAGTTCCTTGTTCAGACTCTTCCGCCAGAACTTTCACAGAGTGCACCACCTACTCCCATAGAGGAAGTGACGTCACCAATACCAGATGAAGAACAAGACAGTGTGGACCAGATAGTGGAGGACTATCTCCACTACGCAAGGTACAGCGCCACCGTGCCAGTGAGGACAGAGCAATGGGACAGCAACGAGGCTCTCTACTGCAGTTGCTGTACAAATCGGAACAAACAGAACATCCGTCGACAACATGGCCTCCCAGTTGAGCCAAAAGAGGACAGGGAAGCAGACGACATTGAGGGAAGGTCAAAATCAAGGTCGCCAAGGGTTGACCACTCCCCAAGAGAAAGTTGGATGAGATACCAGCCACTGCCCTATGCTAAAACCTACTTAAATCCGGAGTTCAACCGCCCGTCGGTCATCGAGCAGTACCAGCAAGAGATGAAAGTAGACAAGAAATCTGCCAAAACCAGAGCTCAGATATTGGAGTCTAACACAAAGTTCGAGCAAGCTATGAAAAAGTTAAAATTTACTACTCAAAAGCTTGATCCTGACTTTGATGAAAGCAAAATGTCATTTTTTTAAAGAATCTGTTCGCACTTATCTCATCTTATTTTTTGTATAATTTAAAGCGAGGTCTTCATGAAGCATGATGCCAACAACATGAATGCTCACATAATATTGATTGCTTTTCATTTATTTAATTATATTTGATTCCATTGATTGTATTATTGTCGTTGCCATGCCGCCCATTGCCTTTTCTGTGATAACAAATGATGAAATAGTCAGTTTTTGTTTGACTTTTGATTCATAAGTCGTCAATTTTGACATGTTTATGAAATTAAATCAATCTTGTCTATTTAAGTGTAAACATTTGTGTGTCGCTCTTCTTGTATAAATACAGAATGCCTCTGCAGAAGAGAAGAAATAACGTTTGTCTCAAACATAATTTCCAGCAAATTTTCATTTTAAATAGACCTTTATATGAACGAATAGAACGTAACAAACGCGATTTTTGCACAACTTTAGTAGTTTCATTCTCGCACAATATATTATTTCTAACTCATAACGGTACACAAGATGTAATCTCTCCAGCCTTCAAACGTGCATCGTGGACTCGGGAACAAACCTTGCTGGTGCTTTTGTTTTATCCAATGTTGTAATTACTAAACCAGGAAAAACGTCACTCTTTAATTGTGATAAACTTTATGTGAATAGTGTTCTTCCTACATGGTATATACATTATGTAGTTTATTTACCACTTATCTTTTCTCAGGGGCATTTGGGGGGGAGCTTCGTTTGAAACTAACCGACTTTTAAATATGTTGCCTATTTTATCCCCGGGTAAATAATGTGCAGGTGTTTATGACATAGCCATTTTATTCGTCGTCTGATCGTGATCACGTTGTTTCCGGTGCAGAGTTCGAAAACTGTTAGGTCTAGCTTATCCATTGATAAGCGTTCAGCGCCTCTCTCGGGCCTTACCATATTTTGTAGCGTTTCTCCCTACGTCCGCTCGTAGGAACAAGTTCGAATTTAGGGAGAATTCTAATGACGGAATCCTTTTTATAAACTTCGGATAATACGGCGCGTTGCAGAAATATGGTTTTCAGCATATTTTCTAAGTTCATGAGGGCCCTTTGGCAAATTTGTTTCATATGGGTACTTTTACACTCGTCTTGACTGACAAATGGCGTCCGGTGTCCATCCGTAAACAATACACTATTTCAACCATCGACTCAAGAAATCTGAAATATTTTGTGCACACTCCTTAGCTGATGGAGATTCTAATTTATACTTTCGTCTTGACCCTCTTCAAATATGGGTGTTGCAGGGTGTCCACCCTCATATCTTCTTTGGTCTATTTTCAAGAAAGCATCAATGCTAGCCATCTTAAAACAATTTAAAATGTCGTAATTGTAAGATTGAGATTTAGATGTGTAAATTTCATTGACCTTCCCCCAAGACTACGGTGTGGCAAGCCTGCTTATTCATGGTTTGTAGATTTGGTCTTGACCGACTTCAAAAGTTGGGTACAAATCTTCAAATATTCTTTCATGTATTTTTAAGACCCTAATCATGCTAAGGATATAAAATTGTGCAATCAAAAAGTATCTTTTATTTGCTCCCGAGTTATTTCTTGGAACACTTCATAAAGGTTTAGGGTCTTCTTCACGTTTGTGTGTATCATGCAAGAAGAAACTTGTACATGAAGAGACTTTACATGGACGTGGAACAACCCCTGTGGGGAGAGACTGGACCATAAAGAGCCCAATGTTATTTATTAGGTCACATTAATGCATTTCAAAAATAACAAAGAGACATTGATAAGCAAATGTTTTAATTAGTAAATATAAATTGATAATATAAGAAATACCACATGATATTAACAATTCTGTTTTGATCAGAAAACAGGTCCCTATAAATGGTCCCAAGCAGTGCTTGAATCAGTAGCTACAGTCGTGTAGCACATGTTCCCAAAACCAGTCAACAACTTATCAAATCAATGCTCAGAAAAATTGCAGCACTTAAATAGATGTGACAATTGGTCATAACAATATGTCTTCAAAACATGGAATGTACATAACAAAATATGAATTAAAATTTCCAAATGAACAACCAAACGATTTGGAACACTTGAGTATTAAAGCTTTAGTGGAGACATTGGGGAATTAACCAATGGGGATAATCTAAAGGGGTGCTAGTGACTGGCTATTTGGGTTCACAATAAAACTGATGTGTCAGCAAATTTTGTACCATATTGAAGTGAAGTTCTGAGGAAAGAAAGGGGTCACATAAATGTTGAAAGGCGACATATAGATAAACGAGTCTCAACTCATCACTATTTGATATGATTAAACAAAACAAATCGAGTTAGAAATCAAACATCATGATGGCCACTTTAGAAAGGCGAATATATATCAAGCTTAGACATTTTGAATTTCTCTTCAAGTTCTTTACCCTATTAAGCCTAGCGATTGATCAACAGTTATCTAAACCAGGAGATTGACACTAAACAGGCTGAGACTTGATCTTGCTACATGACAGATCTAAATAGAGACAAATAGTGCACATGGATAGGTGAACACAAATATGACATGCCCTCTGAGGAAGTTAAGCACAAAAACTTATTTCCTTGGCAGTTTACTGGGTAATAAAGCTCAGATATTGCTGATAATGTTTAATTTCATCAGAGGAAGAGTGTTCAGTTAGAACAAACTTGAGACGAGGCTTGTTTAACCTGCCATGTCTTAAGACGGAACTAATTAGCAACACTGCCATTATATTATGTACAGGTAATAGACACAGGGTAGAGTTTGATTGAAGTCATCCGTTTGGATCTTGTATAGGTCTTCTACAGTATATAAGTACTACATAGACAAATATTTATAGTGGAATATAAGGTCAATCAATGGTAACTCTTGACAAGTGAGAGTTATCTCCCTGTAGCCCACCTAGGTGAAGGTGACCAAGAGCTGTTTGGGATGTAAATGGTTGGTATTCAAGTCACATGTAGCACCAAAGTTCATTCATCGTCTTTCTCCTTCTTCCCGTACTTCAAAATCCGTGTGAATTCTACATAGTCGAAATTTCCCTTCTTGATTGGTGCATCACGGAACATTTCATCTACCTGTAGGCAATAATGATTTTTCTATATGAACATATTTTTTAGGTATGTATTGTGGTACATGGCCCTCTCTTTGGTGAATATTTATATTTGGTACAGTACATTGAATATACAGCACTAGTTATACAAAAATCATTTTTATCCAAAAAGGAAGTTTAATGAATGTAAATATAAAAATTTAACAGGTCAAAAAAACATAAGATTACTTATGAAAACAAATACAAACAAAACTGAAAAAGGGAATGCATTACGATTTATTTTCATTTTCTTTGATATGAATTGTACATACAGTGTTACTAAAGAAGGGACAAGTCTCTTGGATTCGAACGTCCTCATTGCTTGAGAGGTGATGATTCAGTATTGATTCTAATGCCGTTGTAAATAATAACGGTAGATGAATCTACAGTGAAAAGTTGCCAGTCTAATAATGAAGTTGGAACCCAAATGACTTGCCCCATGTCTGCTATCTGCAGGGATTGGGAAAGACACCTATGACAATGGGCCATTTTCAGGGTCATTTTCAGAATTTTGAATGGGCCATTCCCCTTTGAAACAATGGTAAAATTTCTTATTTGAATGGGCCATTTTTTCATTCAATGTGCAAAATGACCCATGGTCCCTGCCTTTCCAAATCCCTGTATCTGTGTTTACCAACATTTCCTATTAGCAGTTCCCTGCTTGTATTTGTTTTCAAAATTCATCTTTTCAGTTAGAAGTGTTTATGACATGTTAATTTTAAACAATGCCACTCAGAGAAAAAGAAAACCACTGTGATGCATGGTGCACTAAACCAAAACCAATGTACAAGGGCCCGACAACAGGGGAACCCTTTCTTTCTCTTCTCTGATAATATTAATAAAACTAAAAGTTTTTCAACATTATTTTTACCTCTTCATCTGTGAATCTATCTCCCATTGTTGTGAGCAATTCCCTTAACCTATCTTCATGGATCAGACCTGAAACATACAAAGACTATTTATTTTCATTTATGTAATTTGTTAAAACACACTGAGCTTCATATGCAAAACATTTATTAAATTTGAAATAAGTTTTAAGATATTTTGAATTAAAACATGGTAGGGCTAAAAAAAGGCTCAGAACAATTTGCATTCTAAATACAGTTTAACCATCCAGTAAGATTACCCTTAAAAAATGTAACTGATGCTTGATTCTCAAACTAGAAAACTGTGATAAATGGAATATATGATGAACACCAACCCCTGCCGTCCTCATCGAAACAAGCAAATGCATTCTTGATGACATCTTCAGGGTCTGTTCCATTCAACTTTTCTCCAAACATGGTAAGGAACATGGTGAAGTTGATAGGTCCAGGGGCGGCATTCATCATCTCATCCAGGTAGGGCTCAGTCGGGTTCTTTCCTGCAAAAGCATTGAGTGGTCCCTACAGTATTCTTTTACTCAAGTGACAAATATACAAATTAATACCTTTTTACATGACATTCTTAAATAGTCTTTTTAATCTTCAACATTTAGGTCATTTTTTAAAAATCCTAATACATAGTTGTGTACTATCTAATTTTGGACATCACATCTTTTTTTAATCATCTATGGTCTCAAACAATCTTAACTTGAAAAGATTTATGAAAAGACATTAATTTACAAATGCATATAAAAATAAGTCCTCAATCAAAAAAAAAAACAAGGAAAATATTCAGTCTTAATCTCATGTTTTAACAAATAGCAATGAGTGTAAACCTCTCCTCAATACATAAACAGCTAAAGGCAACTAATAGCTCTGAACCCTTTTTTCACAGACATGACAGTGACATAAGACATTAGATGATGTCGACTGGCAGCCAAACAACAGGTGTTATATGAAGAGACACTGGTGAGTCAAGTGCTTAAAATAGCCGGGTTTACAATGTGCAGCCAACCATGACATTTCCATTAATTATCCTCCAAAACTAATTTGTGCATGTTGCACAGACTTTATGTTGAAACGATATTCACAGATGCACAAGACAGGTTTATAGCTAACTAATGGGAAATATTAAACCTGAAACCTGTGATTAGATGAGCTAGAGCCACTTCCTTGACAGTATTATTAACTGTAACATTTTCTCTTCTTTACGTTTATATTTTATTGATCTAAATAAAATCATGTTAATTTCAATGCAACATGGAGAAATAATTAAAATTTTTATCTTAAATTATGAACTAGAGAATTAAATCTTACCCATAGATGCAAGCATATCATGAAGATCCTCCTTGTCAATAAAGCCATCTCTGTTTTGATCAATCATATTAAATGCTTCCTTAAACTCCTGTATCTGTGCTTGATCAAACATAGCAAAGACATTAGAAGTGGCACGCTGGGCCCTCTTCTTGGTTCCCTTTGCTTTTGTTTTTCTGCTAGACATCTTGATTTTGTATTTGATCAATACAGTAAAAAAATATTCTGAAACAAAATAAGGAAAATATTAAGCATATAATTATTACAACCTATAACACTGGTTACCTCAACATCTGAATCACTTAAGTAAGCCCCATACCTCATAAAGGCAAATCTTACTCAAACAATGAATCATTAAGGCCTTTCCCTCTCCCATTATAAATACTATGTATATTTTTTTATTTGACTTTAGAAATAACACTTCTTTGAAAAGCATGACATATCATAAAACAATAATTAAGGCCAGTGTATTTCCAAAAAATGATGGTTGTCTAAATCTCTAAGCAAAATCAATTATTAAGTCTACGCTAATCACTACAATAGCAAATCAGAAAAAATAGTCAACGAATAAATTACACAAAGTAAAATGTAGATCAATTCTGTCTGTGGGAATGGACTTCACTGGTTCAATCTAATGTCAAACTGCGCTCGAGGCACAAGGGGCTTATTGTGACCCTGTCAAACTTGACTGACCACCTGCCTAGGGTTTAGGACACAGGTTGTTGACATTGATGATCTCACAACATAAAGCTATATTAGTATATTTTCAATTTCTCTGATAAAGATAATAATAAAGCACCAGAGACTCCCTTATAAGGATGCAAAACAACCCCACTTTAGGGAACGTCACATCCGAATGATTCATATCTTGCATTCAATGAATGACAAACATGCAGACGGAAGCTAAAGTAGGTCAAGTTTCAAGCAAATCGCACGAATGACATCAGTGTAAATCAATTAAGATAAACGTATTTACATGTACATCAGATAATTTAGTTTATACATGAGCCGTTTTTGAAAACCTGAAAATATATTCAACATCAAAAATGGATAATTTTGATCACAATGTCGCACCCACCTGCCGCCTGGCGATTCAGTTGAACGGGAAGTTGTTTCTACACATGCGCAACTACAGAGCGTGATGTCCTCCGCAAATACTTCATTGCAAATGACATAACAACATTCCAAGGATTGGCATGACGTCATCCTAAACGCGCTTACCTGATGATAAGGGAATGTGATAACTAGGCTACTATTTGGCATTATACGTGTAGCTTTTCCCCTTTTTATCTATTGATTTCGATGCAAGAATGAAGAAAGAAGTAATATCTCTGAATAAAGAAGTTACTATCAATTTTCCTTTTCTACCTCTACAAAGATGCCGTTTTCGAAACTTATCAAGCCATGATAACGATTATTCAAATCAATATTTTCTTTGTTCGTACCACTGAAATTTTGGGTAACTTATTACAAATGCGGCTATTACATATACGGTTCTGACGACTTTTTGTGATTTTTTTTTCAAACAAAAATCGATAGGTCATACTTATACATTCGTGTTATCAATACATAACTTGATCACAAACCAGTGGAAAAATGTTTCCGAGGGTGATAGTTTGTATGCATGGTTGCTTAAGATTTGACAGTTTACAAAAATAAGGATAATTTTTTTATATAGAAAAACAATGAACTTTGAAGCCAATCATGAAATGACCAGTCGAGATTAGAAAGTGGAAATTAGGCCTAATTATTCCTTAGGAATGGGAATTAAGGTATTGTTAATCACTCCAATCATTTATTATTCGTAATCTTCTGTTTTTCTTTATAAGTGGTAGATGTAAAATAATCTGTATTTAAAATAATTTATGACGTTGTGAATATCATTATCATAGGTCAGTGGTGGATCCAAGGGCGAGGGGGGGGGGGGGGGGGGGGGGGGAAATCCTGGATCCGCCACTGATACGTATTGAAAAGCCTATCTTAACCGATTGAACTGTCCCTTTCAAAGTACTCCTTTGCAGGGAGAAAATAAGAATGAAAATTGGTACGTAATAAAAAGGTGAGTTAATTCATAATTTTCCGCAGCATAACTATCACATACACGTCACACGTACATTAACAACGTATCTAACAACAAAAAACACAAAAAAGAAGCGTCCATAAAATATATTAAATAACGTACTTTATCTTAAAAATTATGTGCTCGGCCAAGACGTGAGACGTGTACAAAATTACGACATTTTCTTCTTTTCGATTGTAAGTTGAAAACGGCCATATAAATGTTGTGAAGTCGAAATTCTGCGTCCCATTGACATTTATAGTAATTAAATGACCAACTTGCCAATACCAACCTAAATTTTTCGGTCTGTCTTCCATAAGTAAGTTTCCAAAATTACTTTTGAGTCATTGGCGCGCGCCATTGTCTGGTTTTCGATAATGAATATTGATTTTTTTATCGGGCCCTGGACAATGGGCCATTTTTAGGGCTGTTAATCATTTCCAGAATTTTGAATGGGCCATTCCTCATAGTAGCAATGGTAAAATTTCTGATTTGAATCGGCCATTTTTTCATCCAATGTGCAAAATGGCCCATGGCCCCTGCCTTTCCCAATCCCTGGATTTCAAATTTCAACAAAACTTCACATCGTCACATTAGCTATGCTTGATTGGTTAACCGGCGCACTATGCGGCGTACGCCGACGGAAATGACGAAAGCATGCTCGTGAAATAGAAAATCATATATTTACATTCGTGGCTACGCCACTCGTGAAAATATGAAGTTCTACTTCACTCGATGAGATATCCATGGTATCCGACGAGAAATGTCAAATATCCTCTATGTAATATTTATACGGTGTTAAACTAGTGTAATACCACTGCATGTATGACGTCATAATATTGTGCGGTTGTGACATCACAATGGCGGCAAAGTCGCCGAAATGTTTCGTTCAGTACACTTTCGGCAATCATGATTGATTACTGAGGTCAAGTAATAAACAGAAAACTAAACTTCCTTCAATTTAATACTATTTTTATTAAACACATCAATGATTTGGTATCATTTGATTCGACTTGATCTTGTTATAGACATGGCGTACGCCGGTCACACTTCCGGCGTATACGCCGCTTAAACGAATCAAGCATAGCCATAAAGTTTTGTATAGTTTATGACTCATAAAGCCTCTATTCAAAAAAATTTAGTCATGTTAAAGCTATCATCTATTTTTTCTCTCGATGTTATAGAATTTTCTCAGTATTCTGTTTGTAATTTACGTATTTTGTGTGAAGTTTTGCTGGAGAGCATTAAGTACCGGAACCGGAAATAAGTTCAAAAGCCGGAAATATGGCGCCGAAACAAAAGACGAGCGATTCTGTAAAATCAGTCAATGCAATTTAATAAATCCCCCAAATATGCAATTACATATTACAGTGAAATATTTATGTAATTGTTCGTGAGCTATTTTTTTCTCTCTCAGTAAAATGAGTGGAAACTCAGTAGAGGAACGTGTAAATGATGTGATATCTGCCTTGCTGGTGAGTAAACAAGACTTAGGTTCTGACAGGTTTGGGAAACTTGTGAATGTAATTAGCCAAAGCGATATCATGAGGCGAACTCTCTTATTTGGGATAAGCTGCTTATGTTATAATCTTTAAAGAATAAATTCAAACCAATGCTTTCCAACATTAGAGTTATTTTTTTTATTCTGAAAAACTTTATAATCATTGATAAAACCTATGGCTTAGAATAAATAGATTCCAATGTCATCATTTAGTGTTATCTTTCTTGAATATTAAACTTATATTATGTCGCATTGTTATTGATCAATGTATTAATCATTGCTTGCATAAAGCTAAATCAAATGCACTAATTTATGAAACCTGTTATTGTGCAGGGGAGTCATCAGAGCTTTGAGCATTACAATAGCATAAAAGACAAGATGTGGTTTCTTCAAACATTTCTTCTCTACTTTCCTTATTCTACATACTGTTTTTAATGCTGTCAATTTGGTGTTTACATGTGCTTGTGTTTGAAGGGAGGTAATTCTAAATTATACATTTCAAGAAATAAAAAACACGTTAAACAAAAAATGGATCAAGTTTGAAGTTATTTGCTCGAATAATTAACAAAACCAGGAAAACAAACCATGTTACGTACAATTTTTAATATGTTATCTGAAACTACATCATTGGCTCCTGAATATTAGTCTGCCTTAGAACCCTTTTCAACCTGCAATAAGGTTTGAGCATAATTTTTGGTATTGAAATTTAGTGAAGTGCAACCCATAGAACACTTCAGTTTATTTTACTTAAAACTTCAAGGTTTCATCATGATACACGCGTTTATGCCTTGTTGTCACTGATGTAACTTTATCTTTATCATATTTGCAGAGAAGTCATGCCGTGGAAGAAGCCTTTTGTAACATCATTGTTCATAACGAGGAAACAGATGCTTGGAACAGCAAATATAACGGTGAAAAGTTGAGGAAAGTTTGGCAAACAATTCCACAGGTACAGGTACTTTGATTCTCCAATACTGAAGATGTTTCATACCAAATTTCTTTACAGATCAGCAAGATTAAATTTAATATAATCCGGGGTAATGCTTTATGGCACTTATTCTGTAAATTTATATGTCTTAGTTTGAGAGCATGTACATGACAAACATCACCTCATTAAGAGTCTGTAAACAAATATTTAAAAAGTGTGAAAAACCTTTTTTTAAACACATCTGTGTGATGTACCTGTAGTGTTATTATGATGAGGATGAACAGATTGTAACTACCTTGTAATAATCTATAGAATCTCACCCAAGTGTCCTATAATGTAGAATTATCACCATGGAGCATTTTGGTTAATGTAAGGCTTTATCTAAGATATTTGTACATTCATTAGTGATTGTTGGTATCAAGATATCAGAGGATATGAGGTTTAAATTCTATTTATCAGCCTAAGTCTTTTGGTAAAAGAAAGGGCATGTCTTGCATTTTAACTGCAAGAAGGCTTTTTGACCAGTGATTTGTGTCAGATCATAGCTTTTTGATGTTATAATTACTGTTTTTGAATGATAAAACAAATAAAGAAATTGAATAACATATGTATTTTGTCAAAACAGGATGCCCAGGATATAGGTCTGCGGATATTTGTGGATGTGTTGCATCGACAATGTAATGCAAGCCGGGTGACCCTTCTCTGTGACCTTCTGGAGTCAATGGTGGAGAACGGGGTCATCGCTCCTCGGTAAATCACAGACATATATATTTTAATATGTTCATGAGAGTTAATCTTGGTTGGTAGTATTGTGATGAAATGTGTGTTCAATCTTGTGTAGTAATGCCCATGTCAGCTGATCATAATTGCATGTTTAGTAATGAAACAAGGCATTGAAATAAATCTGTTACTGCATGTGCTGCATAATTACAGAAAATGGTTCTCTTTAGTGTAGATCAGATATTTTGCACATCAAATTTTTATCGTGAAGAATGAAATACACTCAAGTCTAAAATTATCTTAAATTACTATATTGAAAAAACTATTTTCAGATCAATATGCGATGCACTGCTCTCCCATGATGGATTAAGCTACAACAAACCATTGCTGTGGAATGCTACTTTCAAACTCATCAGGAAGATTGTGGGAGGGGTCGACTATAAGGTGAGTTAAAAAGTTGAGCTGTTGAATCAGTTGCTTCCAAATCATTCAGACTCACCAACTAACAGGATCACACCTTACATCTAAAGAGAATACTCAGGGAGTTACATCTCGATAAATATAGGCTGCTCGCTTACGGTATGTGGCTATTTGGGACTAGAAAGTGTTAAACTTTGTGTATTTCCTTTAAAAATATTCTTTTCTTTTTACATTTGATTGATAGTTTCTAATGTAAATATTGTATTTTTCAGGGAGTGCGGGACCTACTGCGAGTAATACTTGACAAGTTACAGAACTCCATTCCGTCTGATAATGTTGCAGTGTTACCTGAAGTTGAAGTTGTCACAGAGGTAAGTTTTAGATAAATTTTCTGGTATACTTAGTTTTTTCCTGATCAAAGTTTGTCATGATTTAACTCTCTCTTATTCGTAATTAATAAAAAATGTTTTTAAGCATAATACGAAAATATTTTTCTGTTTTTATGAGCAATTCCTTTTGTTCACACAGGTGGTGACGTATATTTTGGACCGAAATGCCTGTCTTCTACCAGCCTATCTTGCCATTAATGAGATTACAAAAGTGTCTGCAGATACAAGTTCATGGCCACAATGGGTGAGAAAGCGTTGAGGGTTGACTATGATAATCTTTCAGCGTCCCTGCAATTGTATTGTTCCTCCCATTCTTAACACATGAGAAGGTCATAAGATATTGTTACAAATGAATGAGTCCAGCCAAAATTTCAGGTTTTAGAAGCTAGAATTTGACTTTAATATCAATATTGAGTTAGTGTTTAGTAGAATGTCATGTGAAAATTATTTGTTTTCTTAATGCAATTTATTTTGCGTAATTTCAGAGTATGGGCCGGATGCTCTCCAGTTTTGTAGACAGTTTCAGACCAGCTGCACAGATGGTTTCTATAGCAGGTGGGAAGTGATTGATTGATAGTTACCAAATTCTTAATGGAAGGGTTTTTATTGGTCTTTCCAGAGCTTGGAACAACTTTAAGTCGCCACTGACAGAGATCTAAAGTCAGAATGTACCAGCTCTTCAGTTTTAGTTTTTTTAAGGGTCCAACAGGTCAGGCACTTAAATGACTTTGTGAGTGGACCCATATTGTATTAAGTTAACCAGCAATTCGCCAACTTCCCCCACAAGTCATGATATACCCCATGTGAACATTGCTGTGCCAACGTCAGCAAGACTTTCAAATGAGGTTTTAAAAGTTCAGCGGAATTATGCAAACGAGCAGAAACAGAAAAGGTGATTATATGAAGCAAGGCTTAAGTGTACCACTAATTGAACTTTGCATGAGTTATGCCTTGCGAGAGAAATGGGCAGTTGGTTGGTTGGTAGGTAGTTATTGCTATCCCAAGTAATTTGTACTCAAATGAATAAACTTCAAAGAATGCATTTGTGTATTGTGTGAAATGAATTATAGTAAAACATTCATGTGATGTTTACAGGGAGAAGTCATCTGCTACCAGTGGTGGGACACTCTATGTCAATGAACAATGTGTGGAGACTCAACACAACCACTCTACGCTTCCACCTCAGTGGTCCACTTCCTTATGATAAGGCAAGTCCATCTCGCTACCTGTACACTGTCACATTGATGGGATTACTGCTTAATTAATGTACCAAATGTATTTAGACTTCATTCAATGCATTCCATGATTATTCTTTCAAACATATAATGAATTCAACTTGTTTCTTTTATTTATCCTACTTCACAGAATCCCCTGATGTGCTTCAAACGTATTTACATCAATCCCATATAATCTTCACAACCAGTGAAGTAGATTAAAACCTGGTGATCTTCATGTTTCTGTAGTAAAATTATTACCACTATACTAAGTCAGTGCTGCAGTCTCATTCACGCGCACACAAGAAAATTTGAATAAAAGCGAGAAAATAGATATGTATATATATATTTCATAATTTAAGTCACCAATGTGGGTTTCTTACATGTTTCTACATATTATATGACTGCTGTAAGTGTGCAATGCTGACCCTGTCTCATGTTTCTACACACTAAGTGATTAATGTGGGCGTGGCATGCTGACCCTGTCTCATGTTTCTACACACTAAGTGATTGATGTGGGCGTGGCATGCTGACCCTGTCTCATGTTTCTACATACATAATGATTAATGTGGGCGTGACATGCTGACCATGTATCATGTTTCTACACACTAAGTGATTGATGTGGGCGTGGCATGCTGACCCTGTCTCATGTTTCTACATACATAGTGATTAATGTGGGCGTGGCATGCTGACCATGTATCATGTTTCTACATACTTAGTGATTAATGTGGGCGTGGCATGCTGACCCTGTCTCATGTTTCTACATACTTAGTGATTAATGTGGGCGTGGCATGCTGACCCTGTCTCATGTTTCTACATACTTAGTGATTAATGTGGGCGTGGCATGCTGACCCTGTCTCATGTTTCTACATACTTAGTGAGTAATGTGGGCATGGCATGCTGACCATGTATCATGTTTCTACATACTTAGTGATTAATGTGGGCGTGGCATGCTGACCCTGTCTCATGTTTCTACATACTTAGTGATTAATGTGGGCGTGGCATGCTGACCCTGTCTCATGTTTCTACATACTTAGTGATTAATGTGGGCGTGGCATGCTGACCCTGTCTCATGTTTCTACATACTTAGTGATTGATGTGGGCGTGGCATGCTGATACTGTCTCATGTTTCTACATACTTAGTGATTAATGTGGGCGTGGCATGCTGACCCTGTCTCATGTTTCTACACACTAAGTGATTGATGTGGGCGTGGCATGCTGACCCTGTCTCATGTTTCTACATACTTAGTGAGTAATGTGGGCATGGCATGCTGACCCTGTCTCATGTTTCTACATACTTAGTGAGTAATGTGGGCATGGCATGCTGACCATGTATCATGTTTCTACACACTAAGTGATTGATGTGGGCGTGGCATGCTGACCCTGTCTCATGTTTCTACATACTTAGTGAGTAATGTGGGCATGGCATGCTGACCCTGTCTCATGTTTCTACATACTTAGTGAGTAATGTGGGCATGGCATGCTGACCATGTATCATGTTTCTACACACTAAGTGATTGATGTGGGTGTGGCATGCTGACCCTGTCTCATGTTTCTGCAGGCTATCCAGGACCCTCAGACAGGACTGCTACGCTACGTGCTGGAACAACCCTATTCCCGCGAGATGGTTTGCAACATGCTAGGGCTCAACAAACAGGTGAGAAGTATTTCTTTTAGTAGCTTTGTGTGTAAATGTTTAAGTGAATTCAAGAGTAGAGTCAGTAATTTTGGGGCTCAAGATATCCCATGATGTTCAGGCTAAAGGTGAAAGCAGTTATGTTATAAAAATTTCTTTAAGACATTTACTCTTATTACTTATCTCATCATGTTAAGTTAATAAAAAAAAATTGGTCCTTATTATGAGCAACGCTGTTTTTAAAAAAAGTAATTAAACTCCTGTTCATGTTGTGATGAATTACATCAATATTTCCAACGCATTCACCAAATCAAGTATTTGTTGACAGGCAAAGCAGCGTTGTGAAGTGTTGGAGGACCAGCTTGTTGACTTGGTTGTCGTGGCGATGGAGAGGTCAGAGAGTGAAGCCGTGGACGACCCCGGGTTGAGTCAGTTGCTATGGCAGCACTTATCCAGTCAACTCATCTACTTTGTGCTCTTTCAGTTTGCCAGTTTTCCCCACATGGTTATGTCTCTGTATGAAAAGGTGAATAGCGTTATCAAAGATTTGTCTTTTATGACAATTTGTTTTTCATTTCCAAACATCTTGTTAATGTATCATCCAACACCGACATGTCCGCCAGGTTTATCTTGGAATCCGGCCACATGACCAATGATACAAATGTGTGATATTAAAAAGGGGAATAGTTTTCAACCTTATGCAGGTGTCAAACAAAGTGTATTTCCTGTTAACATCATTTGTGTTAAATGATTGCTTTAAGTTGTCAAAAATGTTTGATCTAGTTGGAGTCATGAATATGATTATTACAAATCTAACAAATTTATGTTTCTGTGAAAAAAGATTCAATTGCTGTTCTTGCTTTTTAAGTTTTAGTTATTTATAAGTAAATATAGCTAGAATGATAATAATTCATTATGGTGTTTCAGTTACAAGGCAAAAACCTGAAGAAAGGCCGAGACCACCTTATGTGGGTCTTGCTGCAGTTTATCTCGGGAAGTATTCAGAAAAATCCAGTAAGTTTACAAGTGTTTTCATACGTCATTCCCCATTTTCTTAATGATCATATGAGTTGATGGATCTTGATAGTCTACTCATGACATTACCATTTAGTCGTAGAAACAGCTAGACTTCTATCATCCTCATATACCTCGGGTTTGATCTTCTGGATTTTATTGTCATTTGGTGATTTCAGGATGTGTGTCATAGTTGAAAAAATGTTACAAATTGTCTACCAGGATATATGAACTAGTTATACATATGTTGCCACACGTTGCCTCAAAGTTGGTGAAATGGAAAACTAATTCACCCTAGGATGGTCCCAGCATGACATTTGAAAAAACAGTAGTTATTTTAATCCATTTCTTACAAGTTCTGGATGTTATGGAAATAAACAAAAAAATGCTTCTTAGGTGTTGCATGCCTCAAGCTTCTCATCCATGTTTTGCTTGGAACCTTGTGATTGCCTGAGTAATCTCCAATCAAAACATGCAATGATATCATTCATGAAGGAAGCTTCCATCACATTATAGGCAATAATTTCCTCAAAACAAGGTTGATTCAATGAAACTGTTTATATCAGTAGAATTGTATATTGAAGTAAGTACGTATGTTTAACTTGTGCGTCATTGCAGGGGAACCGACAACAAGACATGGTAAGAGCACATGTCTTTCACACTTGTATACTAATGGCATCATTATTCAACTGAAGTTAGAGGGTTTAACTTCAGATTTTAGTTTCCATTTCATTCAATTGTATCACAATAGAAGTGCTGTTAAAACTGAAGCTTCAAGAATGAACTTCAGATTTTATTTTATTGCTACCATTATGATAGAGTTGTTATTAAAACCAGAGTTTTATGGATCTCAAATGTTACAAATCTACCACCAATTTGATTTTTGCGCTAAGTTTAAAGTTATATTTCAGATATATGCTGTTATTATGTGCAACCATGTCACAGAGAGCGGTGCTTAGATAATGACGTTACGGTTCTTTTACCCATAAGAACCTTTTTGTTTGATACCAAAATTGCATAATGTTCCTTCATTTCTTTACTACTCTTTTGTAAAGATGATAATAGGATTTTATCATCTATTTTTGTTTGTTCACTAACATTATGCTGCACAAACATTATGCAAAAACTTTTCATTTACATGTTTGTGTTATGAGGACCATAACATTATATTATCCCCTGTCATCAATTATTATTGTCCATCCATCACCTCTTGTTCATGGATTATGAATAATGTTTGATATTACAATCAAATTTTGTACACATTTAAAAGAAAAAATAATTAACAATTGCCTAATGCAACTGCAACTATTGAAATTTATATTATGATATTTTCATTATCTGCATTAAACTATATTATAATAGCTGGTCTTGAGTCAAAGTCAAAGCTGTATATTCATAGCTGTACTCATTTCAAGCAAGTGATGGACTGAGGCCTTTTGCTTAAGAAATAATGAAATATTAAATTACATAGTTAATTGGATAAAGAAAGATAACTTCTCATATTGCCCTTTATCGACTGTTAACTCTTGAATTACTCAGAGGATACCTGCATGCAAATTATATGTACATAGCCTTGCCATAGTTCAAGAAAAACCTATGCCTCCACCCTCCACTTTCATAACCCCTGGTGGCAAATATTCTCTCAAAAACATCAGCCATCAGGAATATAATCAAGTCTGACCAATGAAACACTTTGTTTGTGGAGCACAGTGGTGCAGTGGTTGGCATGCTGGCCTCATGTCGAAGGAATTCTGGTTGGGACAGCAAGTAATTTAAGACCTTGGTTTCAAACTGTGTTACGCCCTTGTCAAGGCATGTCATCCATATTGTGCTCAGGTCATTCATCTCTTTTAATGGGTACCTGAAAACAGGAGGTGCAGTCCTGCAAAAAAAAACCCAGTTTAATCATGATAATCCTAATTATAATTAGTATGAATAAAAGGTTTGTGATCAATTTTACAGTTTGAAATCTTTACATCATGAAGCAAATCATTTTGTTAGTGATGATACAAGGCCAATGGGGATTATTTATCTGTAGATTTTCTCATTGTGGCCCTGCCAGGGGACCAATTGTAATATGTGAACCCTGCCAGGGGAGGCATTGTTATATGTAAATACATAAATGTTTGTTGATGCAGTTCAAATCTTCATCATCCTCTCTGCTAGTTGTGACCTGTCAGGAGAGGACACTGCTATGTTCAATATAACCACCGGATCTATGTACTCCTCAGCTGGCCGACTTCCTCCCGGTGATGCGTCTGTACGACCTGCTGTACTCGGACGACCAGGTGATCCCCATGCCGGAGGTGAGCAAACCACAGTCGACCCACGCCCTGGCAAGCACCTGCATCTGGATTCACCTGAACAAGAAGGCCGAGAGTGACAAGCAACGCCTGCAGAGACCCATACCTTACGGACTGCGCCAACACCTCGAGTTAGTTTATGATTCAATTTGAAGTGTAGATTCCTAGACATCTACAGCTTGAGCAAACATCTAGATTATATATATATATTGCCTGCAAATAATGTTATAGACATATAGATAGATCTAAATGGATACCCCAACATCTCAAGTGCTTTATTGCCACAGAAATCTAACTTGCCAAATCATCAAGAGTTGATACAAACACTTCAAATGCTACAGCCATATGAAAACTTATTAATTTACACTGTTACAGACACCTTGTGGGCTATGTACAAACCTAAATAAAGTTAGTGGTGTAAATGGCAACATTATAAAGACAAAACTAAGAGTAAGTAATTGTTGAATCCTGTCAAAAGATAGACCAAAATAAACACATATATTTCTACCAAATTGCTTCTTTATGTTATTGATGTAGGACATTGCCTTGAAGCCAAAATAAGATAATGTCTATTCTTGCCAAATCTTGCAGGTTTTTGAGACAGACATTCAATAACAACAGTAACCTGAGTCTGAGTGACTACAAGATAGCCTTGCTGTGTAATGCTTGTAAGTACCCTTTATGTAATGACTCTCTTCACATGAACAGTTCTATCTCAAAAGAGCTCCCCCCACAAGGCATTACACTTGCCGGTCTCCATCACTGGCAAGTTTTGGCCTTGCTGCATTGCCACATAATTCATGTGCCTCTTTGGCATAGAGTAGTAGTCTCTGGATGATTCTATGACGACTGTCAATTTCTGCTGAAGAAGTTTAAGAGTCTTGTACAGAGGTTAGGGAAGGCCAGCAAGATTGAGGCTAGCCAGTGATTGAAACTGGTGCAAGTTATGACGTGCAGGGGATGTTAGTTTCAAGACAGCTTTTGAGTGAGTGATCTCTTTCTCTCATAGTAACTATAATCTCCAAGAAAAGTCTTTATCACTGGTTGCAGACAGCACAAACACAGAGTACTTCAGCCTGCCGATGGGTAAACTCCTGGAGAGTGTCTACGGAAACAACAAGAACACAACCCTGTTGCCTGGCAACATCGTCTCATCGGCGCCGACTCAGCCCCTCTCCATGAGCCTCCTGGACTCTCTCACCGTTCATGCAAAGATGAGGTAAGCCTTTCTGAAAGAAATGTCCACATTCCCATTCTCACTGATCAGAGATTGGAAACTTGTTGATAGGGCACTCTTCCATCTGATGCAAGAGATGTGTTAAGTCTCCTGTAATCACCATAGACAGGATGGAAGTCCTGCCTAATGTCTTCAAGTGAATGTTCACTCTTCATTGATGTAAATGACAGGGCACAGGATACACATGAAGATTTCCCTTTGTTACATTTCTGATCTTTGATACCTAAGTGTAAGAATAGGTAAAAGGATTAGCAAAGGTACAAAAGTATTTAAACATCTGAAATATTTAACTCCTGATAAAATAGGTTGTTTTCCCTGTTATGTCCTTCGTGTGTAAAGATTGTGATTGTCAAAGCGTCTTCATCTTTCTCCTTTATTTCCCAGTCTGATCCACAGTATTGTGACAAGAGTGATCCGCCTGGCGAAGAACAAGTCCAACATATCGCTGGCGCCGGCGCTGGTGGAGACGTACAGTCGCCTGCTGGTATACATGGAGATAGAGTCTCTCGGCATCAAGGGATTCATCAGTGAGTGGCACCTTGTTCAACGGAAATGTTTCTGTTTGTAAAAATTTCATCAGCGACATAGTGTATAAGTCTAAAAGACAATTTCAACTATAGTGGTAGTACAATTATAACAGGCTTTCTCACAGTGCATAGCAATAACTGGGTTCTCCAAATGATATCACCCATGGCATTAATACCCCACTCCGCTAGTGGCTGAACTATTGTCGAAGTGGCACTACGCAAAACAATATTAAATAAGAGTAATAAAAATTAATGTAAAATAACCCCAAATCTTCTGACTTAGTCAAACCTTTTTTTAACCCCCTGCAGGCCAGCTGCTGCCAACAGTGTTCAACAGTCACGCACTGGGTATCCTACACACCCTGCTGGAGATGTTCAGCTACAGACTGCACCACACCCAGATCCACTACCGCATCCAGCTGCTGGGCCACCTCCACACCCTCGCCACCATCCAGCAGACCAATCAGAACCAGCTACACCTCTGGTGAGAATTGTTCAAACAAAAAAGTTCACATAGGCACATCCCTTTCAAGAGTGTGCTTAATAGTTACGGTTTCTTTTTTTAATTATGTAGATTATTATTGCTAAATCTAACATCCATTTGTCAATAAAAATGTTTTAAAGATTGAAGTAAGTGCTTTGTCAAGTTTAATAAGGTTCCATGATAGTTATTTTCCTGATGAAAAATTAATCTATTTTCTCCTGCAGGTCTGAAATCAGGCTTATAAACATATATGTTTCTGGATTCTTAGGAATAAAAGGTTTAAATGTTTTTTTCTTTTCATTGTTTAGTTCATCATGTGTTTCTCGGGTGTTGAATTTTGAGAACTGTATAGATTAGCCACACTCTTGTTTCATGATTGCTCATATACTGTCCATGTGGATCTCAACCATTAGTCACTCTAAATTGAAGTTTTTATTTTTTCAGGTGGTTTTTCAACTTTAATTGTTACATGAAGTTTATGTGATAGAACTACAGACAGTTATCAACAGATCTATGCATGTATTAAAGAAGTAAATATTGCTTGTCGTTCTTTTTCACCTTTGTTCTCTCCTTTACTCAGTGTTGAGAGCACGGCGCTGCGCCTCATCATAAGTCTGGGAAGCTACGAGGTCCAGCCCCAGTTGACCCGGATATCCAACGAGTCCAAGAGTCAGTCGTTCCTGGCGGGGGAGTCGGAGGAGTTGAACAGAGCTCTTGTACTCACTTTGGCTCGGTCCGTACACATCACTGGTCAGTGGCTCAGTGACTTTTTTAACCATTTGATATTTACATTTGTACTACATACTATAACAAAACCATTTTGTGAACACACTTTAATAGGTTTAACTTTGTTAACAGTTTAATTTAAGTTCAATACTAAGTCGCAAAATCCCCGATGCAGACGAGTTCATGTTTGTCTCCGGAAGTCGGAACATTTTACACTGTGCATTTCGCTATGAAAAAGAGTTCAGCATTAAAATCGTCATGGTAGAATGGAGATAAACCTAGTGTGTTTGAAAATCAGAGACATGTTATACTGGATTGATAGTGAGTAAATTTTAAATTGAAACCGAACGCGCAGCCTGAGCAGCGTTCGGTTTCAATTTAAAATTTACTCGCTATCAATCCAGTATAACATGTCTCTGATTTTCAAACACACTAGGTTTATCTCCTAAATCTGTGAAACCTGTCTGCTCCAGGCCTGGACAACTACTCCAACAGCTGGTGCAAGGAGATCCTCATGTCCATCAAACAGAACACGCCGCTGAGCTGGCCCAGCTACACGATGCAGTACTTCCCCCCTGTCCTGGAGGACTTCTTCAACCAGAACCCCATACCCAAGGAAGACAAGAGTCAACTCAAGCGCAATGTCGAGACAGAGTACAAGAAGTGGAAGAGTGAGACCATGTTTTGTATAAGAGTATAAACCTTCATCATATGCAATTGGTTTACAAAACTTTGATCAATGTCAACAGTAAAGCACAACTTGCAGACAGATTACAAGAAGATTAAGAGTGATATCTTGTTTTTACCCGTGTAAACTTAGGATAGATACAAGCATGCAATACAGAGTAATTTTCATGGTGAATTCTATAATGCATGGCTGCTGCCTTGTCTACTTTCCCTCAGCTTTGGCACTTCCTTGAACTTTTCACACCAAAAAATCATTTTTGTTATGCAAGTTTTTGAATTATTGCTTTTCATAGCAAATAAATCAAACCGATATGTTATATGTGCAGTCTTATGAGTAGTAGTGAAGCTGCAAATCACCATGTATAAGCAATACAATTTCAAGCTTGAACTTTCATGCTGTGCAAATAGAATATTTTTTCTTTGCATAACTGTCACTCAAAGTCACAAGTTGAGCATTATATGGAGAGAAGTACAAGAAGTTTAGGAGTGACATCTTGTTTGTTGTAAAGTTTGCACTTTCATCGTGTGTGGTTTACCTTGCTTCTTATCCAGTTTCATGAGTAACATACACTGTCAAGTACATGGAGTTGAAACCTTTGATTTTTTTAAAGTGTGGTTACAGTGGTAGGTGCATTTTTGTTAAAATAGGGGTCCTTTTCACAAAATTATTTTAACCACAGTTTATCATATTCACATTGTTTAACATTACAGTAATTTCCTTTAATGACCCATTATCATGTTTGTACATCATGAGAGGAGGCCATGTCCTTGTCATTCAAGCTGAATTGGGAGAGTCTCTTTTCTAATTTTTCTAATTGAATACTTATCCTTAATCTGGAGCATGCTGTTCAAGAATGTCACAGTATCACTGTCTCAATATTAAAATAATTATACTTTTCTGTTATAGAATATCCAAAAAAATCAGAGTGAAATATTTTAATCATGATATTATTTTCTGTTGCCAGGCATGGTGAATGAGAACGATCTGATAGCTCATTTCTCAATGCAGGGAAATGCTCCGCTATTCTTGTGGTGAGTTCAAACTTGATGTGTTACCTCTCTTACCAAACATTTATTCACAAGACTTTATACTTATCTTATACTAATCTTGTAGGTAGAAAAATTTGTTTCCAAAAGAAATGATAAAAATTTAAAAGATAAATGAAGGGGACACATCCCAAAATTCAACAACTAACAACAATTCATTTGTAAGAAACATTTCTAAGTTTTGTGTATCCTATGTCTGTGTCTTCTATGATTTTTATTCAATGTTTATTGGCTCTGTAACTATTTGGAACAAACTGTAACTATTTGGAACAAATTGTAACTATTTGGAACAAACTGTAACTATTTGGAACAAATAATAACAAATACATGACATGACCAAATTAAAAGTTACACTCAGAAGAAATTTACTGATAAACTTTAGACTAATGTTTTTTTTAAAATTTCAGCATCATATGGAAGAGTTTATTAGATGAGAACAGAGTCTCGCCCACAGCCTACAAGTAAGCATAATCTTTCCATAATTAACAAAATAAATTAATTAATGATATCATAATCAAGACTAATTTTCACACGAAGGCAGATATTTTAATTGTGAATTTTGATATGCAATATGTAAATTCCATCAAATTTATTCCTGAAAGAGTTTTAAAAAAATTCTTACATTTTATGATAATTGTTTTTATTCATATTTCTTCAGAGTGTTGGATCGTCTAGGTCCGAGGGCATTGTCAGCCCATCTGAGAGCCTTTGCTGATTACTTGGTCTTCGAGTTCACGACAGTCACAAACCCGAACATTAATAGGGTGAGTCCTATATTCTTAAGTATTCTCTACTGGCTGATGAGTTACAAGCTTTAAAATGTAATTTATCATCTAGTTGTTTATAATCAAAACCTTAGTGTCATCAGAACCAATGCTGCATTTTATACATGATCAGTATTTTAGCTGACTGAAAAGGTGTAAATGATAGGGTGAAATCCGCAAGTTATTTAGATGCTGGTACGGTCACTGCCGGCAGTGTTGCCTGACTCAGAGGGTGGGGGTTCTAGACCCTTCAAAGTACAAGAATTTGTGCTTATAATTTTCCTGATAGCGTTTTCCCAAATTTGACAATGGCAAACAGTGAAATTGTGTATGTTATTTAATAACCACAATTAATCTTTCATCTTATTAAAATTTTAGAAAGTAATTATAGAAAGTTCTTTATGATTCCCACATTCAGCACTTTTTTATTTTTGCACATAAGATGAATTAAACATAGAGGTTTTGGTCAAATTCTACTGTCTCTGTTTCTTCATGATTGAATTGCTATGAGTATGATGTCACCTCGCATTGTATGTTTACTGTAGAAGATATGACATGTCTCTATGAATGCTGGTTGCAGTACATGGACGCTCTGAATGAGATGATCTGGAGGAGTAACATCATCACCATCGACCGACTCATCCTCTGTCTGGTCAGTTTACATCTGCAGTTTAAGGTCTTAATTTGATATGACAACTCGAAATAAAAATCTGAAATAAGTGTTTTCGTACAGAAGTTAAACAATTATTGACGTTAGTGAGGTGGATTCAATGAGGTTTTTATTCTTGACATGTGATATTCACAGAGACAAATATCAATCATGTGTGCGGTTGATAAGACTAAAGCAGTAGCTGCAAGCATCATGTGGTTTGCTTTAAAGTACAGTTTTGTCCTGAACAATTATAGTTTTAAATATAATAGTTTTTAAGTATTTTATAAGACAAATCTGGATAATTATCTATGTCTACTCTATTTCTATTCTATCATGACAGTTTTAACTTTAACTATTTTTTAAATCACTCATTTGATTTCAACCTCATAAGAAGTTAATTAAGTGGATTGAATTGGGCTAGCATTTTGAAAATTCTTTGGCCATGGCCATCTCTAGTGACTTTGTTACACTATTGAAGTTGACTCAAAAACGGCACTTTATGATATGATAAATGGCGGTTGGAGGGTTTGTTCAATGGGGAACTAATGCTAGAATGTAGAATTTGGTTGATAATGATATGTTGACTTGTGGCAGATCCTGCGGAACCTGGAGGGGAACGAGGCCCAGATGAGGTGTCTCATTGTGCAGCTCCTTCTTGTCCACCTCACAGACTTCAAGAATCGCGTCCATGATTTTGTCAAAGACGTAAGTGGTAACAATCATACTAATGGCTATCTACATCCAGCTAGGATCTTTTTATCCAGAACATGCTAGGGGAATGTGTCAAGATGTCACTTCACGAGTCATGTAAAAAATTTATATGAGATAGAAAATAATTCTAGATAATTTTGCTTTCATATGATATTCTCAAGTGGTTAAATTTGAGTAAGATAAGTTGAGACTTTCTGCACTTATGATTTATGATGTGTGATATGCGCCCCAAATTCAAGTCTGTCAACTGCTTTGGAGAAATTATTTCCCTAAGATATAGAATATCTTTTCGGTTATCAATTATCTCTCATTGGTTGAGAGAGTAAAGGGAGAGACTTGACGTGCCCAGTCATGAGATAAAGGGTAAATGGTACAACAATGGGAACAATGGGTATCCTGCGCTTTTTTTGAAGAATATAGCATGTAAGAACATCATCATACCTAATATTTACTTGTATTATGTGTCTTTTTTCTGTGTTTTTTTCTGAATATTTTAGAATATCACATATTTTGAAGCTTCATATTTACTATAGAATGAACATTTTAATGTGATATGATAATATGATATATCACAGAAGAAAATTAATTCCTTTGTCTTGATTTTTTTTATATAGAACACACCGGAACACTGGCAGCAAGCAAACTGGCATGAAAAACACATGGCGTTCCACAAGGTAGGTCTTATCTTTGTTACTCCGAGCTAAGTACATTTTATCTCACTGATTAAAAATGTTTTAAGAAACATAATGTTAAATTTGTGCAAGCTGTGATAATTTGATTACTCCTGCTTATTACAAAGTTTTTCAGAGAAGTTTTACAAGGCACTGTGATATTTTAAGCATTTCTTGTTTTTTTACAGAAATACCCGGAGAAGTTTTACTACGAGGGAATCCAGGACATGAGTAACCCCATCCACCATCAACATCTCCCCGTCTACTTCGGCAACGTCTGTCTCCGATTCCTCCCCGTACGAACAGTTTGTAATCTCTTCTCTTAATGAAATTTTACATTATATATTTATATTTATTTTACTTTATTGGGAGCTGAATTTCATCCTGTGAGCATGTATCAAACAGTATATATACTCTCCTTCACTCTTAGACATTTCTATACTGTCCCCTGACAGGTGCTTGATGTGACGATCCACCGCCTGCTCGAGTTCCAGAAGGTACAGAAGATCCTCGAGAGTATCCTGGAACAGATCGGCTGTCTCTACAAGTTCCACGGTACGTCCTGCTTGTAGTTTTTTTATGCTAACAAAACATCCAGAAGTTTTATACCGGAGTGCAAGCATCCTACCGATATATTTTGTAGAGAAGTTCAGGCTAATTACCTACTTTAGGATGCAACGAATAATACAAACATAAGTTGATACATTGCCGTTTATAATTTGGAAGGTAATACGACAAAGGAAGCTATTGCTGTACAACTTCTTTATTGTAGTTACATATAGTTTTTCAAGGCAAATTTAGATGGAGATTTCTCTTGAAACACCATAATTATGTAAATACAATAAAGAAGTTGTACATGATAACATACATACCTTACTTTGTCATACAAACGAAAGGTGGTGAAAGAAAGCTGCAATATCTAATGAACAACAAAGAAAATATTTCTCAATATATATCTCAATTTTTTCTTTTAAACACAAGAGTGCAACAAATGAATACATGTTCTGGTCTATACTAACTTTTAGCAATGTATTGATAAGCAGCAGCTATTTCACAAACATGACAATGAATCTGTTTATTTCAGACCGCCCAGTGACCTATCTGTACAACACCCTGTTCTACTACGAGAAGCGGCTTGCTGGCAAGTCAGGACTCAAGAGAAGATTGGTTCACGGCATCATCGGTACGGACATAAACATTGCTCAACATAAACAATGTCAAGAAAATCAATCTAAACTTAACCCATAACCAGGAAGTAATTAGATACTGAGTTAGAAAATTTCAAAATGAATGACAATAGACAGGTTTTTTTTCAACATTTATAAGAACATAAAGAAGTCAGATATATTTAAGAAATGATCTAAAGAGATAGTTTTATAATGATGAAATAACATTATGATAAAGGTTTTTAATTTTTGATTAAGATTATTATTTCATGAAAAGAAGCAACTGTTGTGATAATATAAAAAACCAGTAACTGAACTTTCCTTTCCTACTGCAAAGTAACCTCCTTCGGATGCAAAGACTAATTTCATATAGTCTAACTGACATTCAAGAGTTATCTCCCCTGTTGCAGGAGCTTTCAAGGACATCAGACCACCCAACTGGTGTCTGTCGGAGGACTACACGCGACTACTCCAGATGTCAGCGGACGATATGAGCTGGACACCGGATCAAGACTACTATGTGAGACTTATTGGACGACTTGTGGACAGTATCCTTTCAACGAAGCTTGTATATGGGACTAATCATCCATTAATCCAGTACTGAGTTCAATTCTTTATTATGCTGATAGTCAGCAGAGGCTCAGGACTATAAACATGTTATCTTATGAGTGTCAATATCATGTTTATACTCTTCCAGAACAAAGTTAGTCATCAAAGGGTTAATACTATAAAAATTATATGTTATGAGTGGTTGTATATATATATCCCCTACCAAAACAAAGTTTACAGGGGATATTAAAATAACCTTTGTCTGTACTTTTGTATGTGTTCCAGACCAGAACTCTAAAACTTAACGCTTAGATAAGTATTTTTCAAATGAGCTTAAGTAATGTGTAGATTATAATGACAGGTGGTTTTAGACATGACTAGTTTTAGGTTTGATTATGAGATTTTATGTATGAAAAAAGTATGGTTTTCTGAAGAAAAACTGTTTTGTTGTGAAAATCCGTTCAGTGTATATGCTTCCTCCCTCATCAGGTGAAATGTGGACAGTAAGAAAGTCGGATGTATACGTTACTTCTATAATTCTTTCTGACGTTTTTCAGTTGAGGAAACTCGTAATTATACTTTCATACATAGACAGAGAAGTTGTTTGTTATTGCCCTGTTCAGAAGAAATGTGATTTCAAGGAAAAATGTACATAGTGAATGTAGTTGAATAGAAAAGTATGAAATTTTGTTGATAACCATTTCGATGATATCCAACATCCATCTCAAAGTAAATTTTACCCTCCTTAACAAGCCTAAGCAATAGGAGGTAAGATCCCTCCGCCCTTCCCGAACTGTGACTGGCGCTTCAACGAGTTCCCAAACCCTGCAGCCCACGCCCTGCACGCGACGTGTGTGGAGCTGATGGCTCTCCCCGTGGGCAGCACCATCGTCGGCAACGCGCTCCTCGACGTGGCTCTGAAGAGGTACAAAGATGATCTTTGGTGAGACCTGGCAGATCTAGTCGTTGTTGTGTGTCCCGTGTAGTCCACCTGTAGTGCCCTCCATCAGCCCATCCATCGAGGGGCGGTAGATGGGCGGTTCTGTGGGGACAGTCGGTAGTGTAGAGGGTTACAAGTTGGTTTGATAAGCTGAAGGATTGTACATGGGGTAACAAAAAAATGAGGAGTTTGTAGATTGTAACCCTTTGAATAAAGCTGCCGAACTGAACAGTTCCAAAGTATTGTGTGTGCACAGGTATTTACAGGTATTTACAGGTATATCAGTCCAATAACTTAGATACTTTCTGATATTCCTGAATCCAAGAGATTCCTGGAGCCCTTGTCACGTAGAAGACTTTCACAGTGTTTCATGTTCAGATTGTTTTGTCACTTGTCAGTGAAGAACAGAATCATTCAATAAATAGATTCTAAAAAGTCATACATAAACCCTAGCTTAAGAGATTAGAAAAGAAAGACTGCAATGTATTCGGATGTTTCTATTCTATATATATTTATATATTTGCATGCCAGTAGACATGAAATGAAAGCATGATGTCCTTTGATTGATTGCTTGATATTTCTTTGGTAAGTGGCTGTGCGCAAACTGTGACGTAATTGGGTTTTTTTTCAATAATTTCATAATGATAATTTTACTTTTTTTGGTTTTCTGGACAGTACTTTTCTTTTTAGACTTTTGTGAATTGTTGCCTTTTCAAACCAGCTTGTAACTGCTAGATCTGCATGTGTGTCTAACAAATTTGTACTGCATTTTGCTTGTTTCTAAGATATTTATATTATACACCAATTTATTTATCAATGTTACCCATTGTACATATTTAAGTTTGTGGTTATATTTTGTTGTTTGTATATATTCATGTACCATGTTATTTTCACCATGACAATATTGCATGTGTGGTATGTTCAATAGTTGAACCATCTGGACAAAGAATATAGAAACATTTTATTATTTTGTCATATATCGTAATGTCAAAACTGATAAACTAAAAGCTGCAATTCATTCCGTATGAAATACAAAATCTCTTTTTATGAAATGCTTTTTATCTTCTTATATGCTGGATTATAAAAACCAGGAGTGAAGAATCTATAATACTAGTATTGGTAGAGTTCATTGAATTTCTGTATTCTTTGTCCTTGGTAGTGCCAATGTCTTGTTGTACTTGGCTGTTTAGTGTGTGTGTGTGTCACTAGCTTTAGGTGGTGCTGTCTCCAACAGTCAGTGTGAGTATAAACAACTACCATATTCTTCCTTTGATTACTACTCAACTTCTCTCCTCACTTTGTTTTTATATTTCCTTATTTCCTTAATAGATTATCTCCCTTTAATCAACTCCATGGGGTCTTATTTTCAGCTTTTGTTGTTGTAAATTCTGTATCAATGGATTGATGTAAGGTGAAAAGTTTTCAATGTAAATGATAATGTGCCTCCTTTGGCTGTAATATAATTGTGAAGATGTTTTGTGACACAACGTATAGTATATGGGTACATTCCTTCATGAGGTAGTGAGACATTTAAATAAACTGATTATAGTTCAGGGGCAATGTTGCTACACATGGCAAAATTTTCTCATGTTGCTTGTAGAATGAAAGTTTACCTTGCGCTAAGGTTATCTTTACCATCGCATAGAGATAAAGCTTTGTGCAAGAGACATATAGGTCCTGGATCCCTGAATTAAACACAGGATCTGAAAAGCTTATTCATGTCTTGTTATATTTGTTATTAATTGTTTTAAGATATAAATTTGAAGCTTGCTACTCTTGACATGTTGTAAGGTAACTAGTACAAGAACTGCGAGCATGTGACTGTTGACCAATGAAAACATCCCAAGCTCAGTCTTTTTGATGGATTCTTATTACATACCATTTTTAGGAAGGTCCAGAATTTTCTTTTGCCCAGTAATAGGGTGAGCCCCCTTTCAAAATCCCAAATCTGTCACAAGAAATGAAGAAAACAACTGGAGATACAAGCATCTGTTTTCAGACAACCAATGAAGTTGTCACTTTTCGAGACTTATTATAGCCAGAGTCCAGATTTTTTAATTGCTCTTAGCCCTTAGTCATAGATAATCAGTACCATTTATGATCATTGAGAGCTTCGAATGTCTAGACCATGACCTTGAGATCTCAGACTTGTAAAATGACAGTGAGCTTCATGCAGTATGTTCAGTTGTTGCATATACACATTGGACCATTAAAGAAATGTGCTTAGCTGAGATATATCTATGACATTGGGGTCAAATGTAAAGAGTAGAACTTGTTCGATCCATGTGCAGATGTGTGTACTTGAAATTTCGGACTCAGTGATACATTTTTTGATGACTTTGTTTAATCTGGAAGTCCCATTTGCATCTTGTGTATGGAATGGGATTTTCAGCCACTTATAACTGACGGATAGTTTTGTGTTTTTTTCAGCTGTTTTCAGTTGCCTAGAGACAAGATCATGTCTTGGATGAACGCTGTGGGTCTTGTTCTTACAGCATTGCCGGTGAGTCAGGACTTGTGTACACACAGCTTCTAACCTAACATCCAAGGAAACAGGCACACATTAAAGGGACATTAGCATTTTTTTGCAAGAGCTCTTTCTTCATATTTTCCCCAGTAAACATAACTTAATGCCAAATGTATTTCTTCAGAGGATCAAAACATCTCATTACTCAGTAATTGTCCATAATCTTGAAAAGAAGATAATCAAATATCAAGCAAAAACTACATGTCACCATTTTTGTGTGAACACCTGTTGATTATTTGAGGTAGGGAAATGGATTAGCATAGCTTAACCAATCATGGTACGTTTGGTTTAAGCTGCTCCTTTGACTTAAAAACTTTGTCTTGCAATTGCAAACTTTCATTTTGCTTTTTTGAGATCACTTTATTTATTTACAAAAACCCAAGTGTCTTGTAAACTCTGATGTTAATTTCAGGATAATCAAGCTATGCATTATAAACTAAAATTTTGATTTGCCTTTCACACACCAGGGCATGACTGGTAGAAAAGTAATAAAAAGAATTTATTTTGTAAATGTTGACCTCTTGTTATTTTCAGTTTATAATCTATGTCTACAATGCAGAAACCATTCTGAGCTTATCTTTGAATGATCAAAACCTGCTTTTAACTTCCTTCCTGCAGGAGCCGTTCTGGGTAGTTCTGAATGACAGGGTGGTTGATGCTTTCAACAGCTCCAGCCTAGCAACAGCAAGCTACAAGTATCCCTTCCAGATGTTCAACTTCCACTCCAGTCACATCGTCTTCGCTGAGCAGCACTGCAGTTACTTACTAGGACTCTGTCACGCTATCTGGCACCATGCCGGCATCGGTCAGCTTTGTCAGCTTCCTCAGTATGTCATACTTATATCTTACCTCTACTGAATGATATATATCAGTTTATAACTCCCGCAGCCCTGCAGATAAATGCTATGACACCAGTACTGTATAACTCTACAAGATATCTCTGATTTCATTTCTGTGGAGTCCATGAGTGTTTCAAATCAGTTGTATAACTATTGAGATGGTAGCCGTGGCTTTTATCTCAGAAAGACAGATGTCATTTCATGTGACTCCAGAATACACATATCTCTTGATTCCAGATTTCTGAAGGAGAGGTTAAAGCCACTCATCAGGACGGAGGAGCAGTATCTATATCTCTGTCACCTGATTGGTCCATTCCTGCAGAGACTTCACGTGGAAAGGACGCGATGCTTACTGGAGGTGAGGGGGAACAGTTTATTAGAATCGTGTGTTCTTGTTTTCTCCTGCTATCTACCATTGAGACATTCAGAGGATGCACGTTCAAAAACAGTTTATTTTTATCAGTCAATTATCAAATTTTTAATTGTTATAACATTTCATTGACATTATTTTACCATATTATAAAACACTAAACATGTGACCCACACCCAAGTTTTCTCTTACTTATGGAATCTTGTTCTTTGTCGCATATTGTTATCTTTTCTTTAAAAAGCAATTTAATTGGAAGGTTTTCCTCGTTGCTAATGTCTGAAATATTACCCAAGTGGTGTTTAACAATAACTCACTCTGCTGTTTGAAACTTTCATGAAAATTTGATTTTATGATCTAAAAATAATGATTACAAGTAGATTATTGTTATTAATATTATAAACCTCTATTACTCAGCTATTCACAAGGTCATCAAATAATCTATTGTATCATTTTGTGGGAAATCTGCATAAAAAATCCTAGAGAGTTCTGTCCTACTCATCCTTCTATCATTGAAGATGTTCTGTTTGTTCACAGCTGACGGTGGAGCTGTACGAGATCCTGATGACGGTGGACAAGTCGTGTGAACATCTCAACTTCATGGACCCCATCTGTGACTTCCTGTATCCTTCCTGCTTGGTCTTGATATATATTATTAGTTATAATAGTTGCAAACAATGCATAGAGGATATCTGTCTTTTCTTTATCTTAATCCGTTTATCAAATTGAGTGAGGTTGAAAGTTTATATTGTTACAAGTTACACAGCCATAATGAAAATACCCAAAATCTACATTATGTTTATTAAAGGTCAACATTGATATTATGCTAAAATGGAAACATTTTCACTTTTAATCTTAACCCTTAAGATGCGGGTCCCGGAATATTCCGGGATGAAATTAGCTTTGCCCGCAAGTCCCCTTAGCGGGATGCGAGTAGCACACTCTATTTTTCTCACGCTAACTAATTATGACCGCGGGTCTCGGTAGCGGAGCCCGGAAATTTATTGCCTAGCAGTAGTCTCAGTTCAACGCTTGTATTTTCGTTCCGGCTGTCGCTAAGGTACCGTGTTTTGTTTCGTTGGTGTTCTAAATAATGCGCAACATGCTCCGAAAGTTATGAGAACATTGATAATGTTTATCGTACCGAAAATAAGCGTTACAATCACTCAATTTTCCCCCACTCCCCGCCGCATGTGCTAATAGCCTGTGGGCACTTTCTACCCTCTCGCACGAGCTTACCGACCCGCGCATGCTATCGTTTGCTTACAAGCGTGCACTCACACCAAACTTACAACCCTCTATCGCACGCCCTATGCTCTGAACCCTTTGGCGTATTACAATACCGGTTGGATCATTTGAAAGAGCAGAAAATTGTCTTCAATTCAATATAAAATACATAACTACGCCACCTGAAATGAAGATACAGCATGTGCCGCAAAAAAGGTGATTTTTTACATATTTTTAGTTTTACACCATTTTGTCACACCAATTTTCACATGATGTGCTCAACTTATGTTGACAATTTTTATATTATAAGATAGAGAGAAAGATTGTCTTTCATTCCATGTAAAATTTGTACATGCGCAAAAATAAATAAAGACACAGCAAGCGCCGCACAAAAAGCTAATTTCTCGATTCAAATCATGTGAACTGAACGGCGATTTTGACACGTGCCTTTCTTTCGCTCATATCTTCTCAACATCTAGGCGTATTTTGAAATTGATTACCTCGTGATAAAGAAGGAATATTGTCTTCGATTTGATATAAAAAAATTATATACACAATATAGATTAAAGATATTATTCTTTACGTTTTTACCATTTTCTCGCACTTTATATCACATAAACTTCTCGGTAAATTTTGCAATTTCATATATCAAAATATAGAGAAAAGGATGATCTTTATTGCCATATAAAATTGGTATGTACAAGAAAATCAGAAAGGACCCGGCGCACATCGCACAAACAGGCAATTTCTCTATTCATATTTTGTTTACCGAGAAGCGATTTTTTTTCAACTGCTTTTTACAGTTCCTATCCATTTAACGGCAGAGCGCATTATCATCTTTTTTATATCACAATAAAGAGGAAAGGATCGTCTTCAATTCTATATAAAATTTGCAAATTACAATTAGACAATAAAGGAGCGGTTAGTGATGTCGCAATTATCAAAATCTGTTCTAAAATACCCGAGGGTACCATCTTTGCAAACTTTATATATTCCAAACCAAGTGGTACATATTTATTATTTACATATCATCGTAAAGCAGAAATAAATACCTTCATTTTCATGTGAAATTTGCCCATATTTGCATCAAAATAAAACGTGTGGAAACGATGCGACATATGTTGCGGTAAGGCGATTATCAAAGACTTTATTACTAGCTATACCCACGTTTCGTTGGTAATAACTTCTAATTACAGTGCAAAAGATTGTTATGATTTATTTCTTCGTAAAGAAGAATAAATTGCCTTCAATTCCATATATAATTTGCATGTATACAAAGCGAATAACATGATTTATAAAGTTGGAAATAAAGACAATTTATATTGTGTGTGAGTGTATGTTTCAACGGGGATAGCCCGCCTGCACGCGCTGAGCGCGTGCGTTTGCCCGGGGCTATTAGCTTAGTAATATTACTGTGGGGGTCAGAACGTTATCGGGATTTATCATTACCCTGTTTTCGTAATTAATGTCTTTCGTTTAGGATGGCGTATCGTAATAAAATTTATCGTGAAATATAGAGCAAGAAATTAGCTTCAATTCCGTATATAATTTGCATGTGTGCACTCAGTGATTAAATGATTTTATAATGTTTGAAATGAAGACAATTTTTAAAATTTAGTAAAATTCGTTCCAGACATATTATAAAAATAATTTTTATATCAATGTGAAGAGGAACAATTCATCTTTAGTTTCGTTTTGATTTCGCGCATGCGCTCTTGGAATTTATTGAGTTATGGCGCCTGAATTGAAAACAAGTTTACTTCAGTTGTAGAAACCGTTCCAGGGGTGATAGAAATTTCATTCAAAGTGTCAAGTAAGTATCATCCATCTATAACACGGGATTCGCCGACTAGCTTTGTATAAAACGACGATAACGTCCGTATTCCGCCATGTAAACACGCCATATGTTGTCAAAACGGTCGCATCTGGCGGCGCTGGAAAATTCGGCCACAGGGGCTAATTGCGTTATTACCGTAGCGAGGCGAGTGCTGGAAAATTCAGCCACGGGGGCAAAACTGGTCAAAATAATATTCAGCAACGGAAGGGTTAAAATTTCTTTTTTATGATCATTTGGCTTTGAACAATATCATAACACAGGCAAGTAGGATATTCTGTTGTCAAGGTAAACCTGTAGTATTTTCTGAAAGAAAGCAAAGGGCTATCTAAAAATGATGAAGATGCCAGCAGAAAATAAAGCATTTAGAACAATTAAAACATTATCATCATGCATCAAAATGTTCATGTTTAAGAGTCAAGTGTTAAGCATCATTAGGTTGAAAAAAATAACCATTGTAATACCTAAATACATAAAAGCCATTCAACGTTTTTAAGGTATGACAAATATTGTTCCTCTAAACATTCATTCAAAAGTGATTACAAGCTAGTGATGTAAGATGTATATATTCGTTTGAAGGTGATGACAAGCTATTAATGTATATATTCATTCAAAGATGATGACAAGCTATTAATGTATATATTCATTCAAAGATAATGACAAGCTGTTAATGTATATATTCAAAGGTGATAACAAGCTATTAATGTATATATTCATTCAAAGATGATGACAAGCTATTAATGTATATATTCAAAGGTGATGACAAGCTGTTAATGTATATATTCATTCAAAGGTGATAACAAGCTATTAATGTATATATTCATTCAAAGATAATGACGAGCTGTTAATGTATATATTCATTCAAAGATGATGACAAGCTGTTAATGTATATATTCATTCAAAGATGATGACAAGCTGTTAATGTATATATTCAAAGGTGATGACAAGCTGTTAATGTATATATTCATTCAAAGGTGATGACAAGCTGTTAATGTATATATTCATTCAAAGGTGATGACAAGCTGTTTATGTAGGAAGTATATATAGTTCCTCCAAACATAGTATACTATTTTGTAGGTGATGACAGGCTATTGATAAAAGATGTATATAGTTTTGCCAAAAATATTATATATTCTTTCGAAAGAGATTACAAGGTATTACTTTAATTAAAAAGTATATATTTCCTCCATCCCACCCTGAATATAAGATCCTTAACCCTCTACAGTTACCACATCAAGTACATGTTTATCGGAGATGGAGTGAAGCATGACGTAGAGAAGGTGATCCGCAACCTGCGCCCCGCCCTCCAGCTCCGTCTGAGGTTCATCTCCCACATCAACGTTGAGGAACCTGTCTCTGCGTAGAGATACTTGTGTCTGCCTAGATGTAAATTTTTACTTTAATCAATCTACTGTCCTCATCAAACTTCATTGGGCTATAAAAAAACCTCAATCAAATAGTGCTTATTTTCATCTGTGACTTGATGTACTCTCTTAAGTTAAACTGCTTTATTCCTACAATGAGGGGCCTTGAAAACTCATCAAATTTAAGAATTAGTATTTTCATCACGGGATAGATTTATTTATCAAAGAATCAGTGTCTACATAGAGAAATCAGTGTCCAAATAATTGTGTTCAATCTTAGGGCAGTATTTACGACACCCTCATAGAGGGCGATTATTTGATTGAATTTACCCGTCTTGCTTATGAGAAAACTCTGTCAACATATTTTTATGTGACCACTTAGACATTTAAGGGTTCATTTAACCTAAACTCTGGACCAGATCTTCAGAATCCAATTTCCAGGAGTTGGTGAAGCTTAATCAATCAAAGACTCACAGCTTATCTTTCACGTTCATCCAGGTACACCGATGGGTTTAAGTTTGGATACCTTAGAAAAAATAAAAAATGGGAAATGCGAGCCTCTCAAAAGTTGTTTCACAACAATTTTAGTCATGCTTTGAGGACATTGGCTTGCAGTTCCAGATGTTAGCTCATACTTTCATGTTTTCAGCCAACCAGACGGGAAGGTTTTTTATATTTCAAACTTGTATTTCTAACCAAGAGCTAAAAAGGGACTGTTTCTAGTGTTTTCATACACATATTTCATCAACCTATATCATGCGATTTCATTTGATTATCATTTCATATCAAGACTCAAGGGTGGGTAATTTGGCTTATGTAGGATGTTTAACACTGATCCACTTGAGAATCTTTGAGAATTGCAAGGCTTTGTCACTTCATTTACACAAGTGATGAATTGCTTGGCATTTGCTTATTAAAAGCTGTTAAATGATGAAATAATATAAAGGTTTTTTATTGCCTTTTTTTCACAAAAACTCCTAACATCATGTATAAAATGCAATGACTATGTCGTTCCTGTTGTATAATGATCATTTTTTAATTGAACTGATGTCTATTGCATATAAATGTCTCATGTTGTAAAAAAAAATTGTAGATGGAGATCTATTGGTTATGGATGTTAATGTTATAACCAACACATCATGAATGTTATCAAGTCATACGCGCTTTGCCAAAGTGTTCTGTTCTTGCTGTTTACAAGTTCTTTTGAACCTATTTTTTATTCTAAATATTTGGTTCAGAATATTGAACTAATATTGAAATGAGGGAGGTAACTCTATTGATATATTCACAGGCATAGTGAACACCAAAAGAATCCGCAAATCTTCAACTTATTAATTAGCAAAGGAAATGGTCGTTAAAATGGATAGCTGCTATGCTTTGATTGTTAAAATGGATGGCTGCTGTGCTTTGATTGTATTATTTTAAAATGACCCAAACCAGAATCAAGGGGAAGGAGACTTTTGGTTTAACAAATACGTTGTGTTTCCTTTTGGTGTTCAGATACGATGTACATTACTTCTATCATATAAATGATTCTGTGTTGAAGATCTCCCTCGCTTTCACAATGAAACATTATTGTATGCTGCCAATAAATGTTCAAGTTTCAAGATCTGCATTTTCATATGGTGGTGATGCAGATTAACTTTGTTTGCTGATATCTGACAGCTAGGCTTCTTCTTGCGTACAAAGTTGTGTATATGTCTCAACTGAAAAATGAAACAATGAATAAAACAATTGAATATGTTTCAAGTTTTTGCTATGTGTCTTTCCAGTTTAGGAGCAAAATTTTCCTATCAACATTATGAACATACTCTTTTTCAAAATCATTCAAATTTAACTATATACTTTTTTTAAAAATAAATTGCAGTACATTTTTTTGAACACTTGTTTCTGAATAAGCTCTTTGAGATTGAGTATGGCTGGATATTGTTTTCTTAACCCTCTGAATGCCCGGCAGTTGATGATATGCACTCGCTCAGTGCCCCAAAATTTTGTGCAAACACAAGATACATGTATAGGTTAAGGTTGTACAAAAATGTCCCCGAGGCGTTATTAATGTTCGGAAATTAATGCAATTTTCACTGTAGAATGCCGATATGTTTATAATTGGGTGAATCACTTTATTGTGTGAAAAATGTCAAATTTAAAATGAAAATGCGTTGATTATAAATGGCAGAGGCGTTTATCAGCTAAAGTTCAATCTACGTGAACTGTTACTCCTTTGTTTCAAGATTGTAATCAAATTGTTGTTCTTTAAATGAAAATAGATTATTAGTTTCAAGAGATATATATGACAATGATCATGACAGTTTTTTTACTTCCTTCCTGCGACCGATTGTAATCATTTTGTTGAACATTGTCGCGCGTGACGTCACTAACAATCAAGTGCGGAAAATAGACTGTGCAATGAAATACCTACTAATTCTTCAAAATAAAAGCAAAGTGTCTGAACTTTCATCCACTGAAAGTTATTGCTTCTATCTTGAAAATAATGTAACTTTCGGTAACTAAATTTACAGTACCAGTTTTCGGTAAGTAAAATCTTAGTTTGAAAATTCATACAAAACTGAAGGAAAATATTTGTCTTATACATTATATGAATATGAATGAAAATAGAATGCAAAACCTATCAGATTGAATAGTTTAACTCTATTTTTTAGGTGACAACCCAACAAGTTCGTGTACACAAAATCGGGATAAATAATCTCATGAACATATATCGGTAGTTTTAGAAATGCGGTTTGGTTGCATTCCTGCGGCAAATGAATAATGTAATTAGCGTGAATATTTACTCCTGAACACAGTTTGAAGTATGAACAACATTTAGAGAGTATATCCTTCAATGAAATAGTTATCTATCAGGCGAAAGCGTTCAATTGCCGATGTGTATTTGAAAGAACTGGAAGATTAAAATGAAAATTTAACATATGTCCTGCTCGTAAATTCAAATTCAGAATGATCTTACTATATCTGTTAAAGGCGAAAACTAATCAAAGACGTTCATTATTTTAGCTATCATGCGGATATAAAGTTCTTGCTTCACGCGAATGGTTTATTTTCTCACGGAACTTTCACGGTGTAATTCGCGCTAAACAAAACCAGGGCAAAGCTACTCGCCTGAGTAACGCGTAGAGACGACACAATCACTTCTTTCATTACATACAACGTGACTATACATGCGCTACTTCACGTGCAAAACATGCATGCGCGGTAGCCGGCTTAAGATACCGTATTTTATTCTAGATAAATTTATATTTTGTATGGGTGTTTTCATATATAGAGATTATTACCCGAAAAATGTGTCATATGACTTTTACGAAACGAGTGTGAAATTTTATGTTACCCGAGCGATAGCGAAGGTTTTAGACAATTTCTCACGAGTTTCGTAAAAGTCATGACACGCTTGCGAGGGTAATAATTTCTTAATCACCTACACTATTTCATTTAAAAAACGCAAGGAAATATTTAGAAAACGGTTTGCTTCCTTTCATAATCAAAGTAAAAGACGTTTGTGTAGTTTGAAATTAGTACTTTGATATTTACAAATTCTTTGTAGCAGAATTTACAATTCAGATATCAATTTGTCTCTTAAGATAACAGCGTTTTCTAACTAAGAGTGTTGGAAGCGATAAAGGCAGTTGCCGGGTACTTTGGAAGATAATAATGTGAAACATATGTTTTTCGGCCAAGGTGTAGGCAAACGAAAACCAAATGGACTTCATCTTCCACAGCGGTTTAACATAACGGACATATTCGTAAGAGTCTTTCTATCAAAAATTCTTTCCTTTATTTACAGCGTAATCTAACAGGCCCAACCGGAAAATCTTAAACGTGAGTCCGATATTTCTTGATGTCAGCATGGAAATATATAATTCTGGTTGGATTAAACTCTTCTGGCATCTATTTGATTATTATCTTATGTTCTTGTCCAGATTGAAATCCCAATCTTGATGAAACATACTAATAGATTGTTCTTGATATTGTTAAAGGAATAGGTTAATCATACCAACTGTTTGATTTAGCTAAAGAAATCCAAACCCATGTGAAAATAAAAGATTTCTTGTGAAAGACACATGTTATCTTACCCATATTATTTAAGTGAACACGCATGTTTTAAGCTACAGGATTCTACTATGAAAAGTCAATATTTGTGTTCGAACAAGTAGATATTCATCACTGGGAAAATAATTGTCAGCAAAAAGAGTTAATGACCAATTCATTATATACACGCACGCACACACTCACGCACAGACACCCACGCACTCACGCACGCACACACACTCACACACACACACGCACGCACTCACGCACACACACAAAGGAGACTAGTACAATGAGAACGGTATTTCATCTTCAGTGCACATTTCGTCTTGTTGCAGCAAGTATCAGTACTTATTGGAGTCTTACAAAATGACGAATTGTCCGGTAAGATTGAATTTCATCATCATAGATAACTCCTAATCATCCTACTTTTACCTTTGTTAATATATTCAAACGCAGTGGAAATAACCACATCCAGTGTTTGTTTACATCTTCATCATCTAACATATTCATCCTTTAGTTCACAGACTCCTTGCTTTTATCGATACACTAAACGATGCTGCTGACTGCAGGTTCACACTATGAGGAGATACAGGGACTTGGTGAACGGAAACTATCATTGGACAGAACGACCTTCCCTATCAGGCATTTACGTCATCAAAGAAAGAGGGTATGTCATCTACGTTGGACGATCTGACAATATAAGTGCCCGTTTAAGTCAACATTTCAGTAACAGCGGTACTGATGCCATCGACCAATACCTGCAGAGTATAACGGAGAGTCATAAAAACAACTACATTAGTGTTCATTGGATACCTGATCCCAACAATCAATGCACTGAGAATTGTTACCTCAATGGGGTCGGAAATGTGCAGGGAATTAGGCCAGAGTATAACTAAACTCTTCAAAAAAAAGAAACTTGACACTGACTTTCAAAGTTCAATATAAAGACCACAGATGTAGGTTAAACATTGAAATGAAAACTAAACCGCTGTTTGAAGATCTCTGTTCAGTAAATTTTATTCAGAATAAGCATGATCTTGAAATGCACAGGTGCACAAGTGTTTCAACATTACAGGGGTGCACAAATGTCAGTATCGGCTATGGCCACCATTGGCATTGATTATTGCTTGGAACCGACGACCCATGGATGCAATCAAGTTGTCAATCACAGCCTGTGGAATGTTCTGCCATTCGTGCTGAAGTGCTACAAGAAGTCCTGGAAGTGTTTGGGGTGGTGGATTCCTACTGCGCACGCGTCGATCCAGTTCGTCCCAGAGATGCTCAATTGGTGACAAATCTGGTGACCATGGCAATGTCTGGACATTGTTACGCTGTAAAGAGTCTTGACAAACACGTGCAACATGTGGTCAAGCATTGTCCTGCTGAAAGAGACCACCATGGACGTTGACGTGAGGAATAACGTAAGGCTGTAGGATCAAGTCCCTGTACCGTACTCCTGTGAGGTTACCAACAACATGCACAAGGGGTGTCCTAACACTGTGACGAATCCCGGTCCACACCATGACACTCCCACCTCCAAATGGGACAACCTCCTGAACACATTTGGCAGCATAACGTTCTCCACGACGTCGGTATACACGTGCTCGCCCATCACTTCGTCGAAGCAGAAAACGGGACTCATCAGTGAAGAGAACGGTTCTCCACCTTGCACGTGCCCATCTCATCCTCTGTTGACACCACTGGAGACGTTCCGCCAGATGACGTTGCGTTAAAACGGGACGTCGAACCGGTCGTCGTGGAAAAAGTCCAGCCTCTCTCAGCCTGTTGCGTACCGTTTGGTCGGAAATTCGACGCAGGCTTGGTATCTGCGTTGTTGACGTTGCTGTCCTGGTGCGTTCCCGAAGGTGGAGCAGTCGGATGTACCGATCTTGGGCCCGAGTTGTCACCCTTGGTCTGCCTGACCTTGGCCTATCATCAACGCTGTTTCGGGTGTTGAAACGGGTCCACAATGAAGAGATGGTCTGTCTGGACACGCCAAAGTGTGTTGCAACATCTCGCTGCGTCGCTCCTGCTTGCAGTCTTCCAAAAGCGTTGTTGCGTTGTGCTCTGTTCAGTCTTGGCATTCTTCAGGTCGCTGTACCGATGTTGTGTAGTCTGAATGAACAGCGGCTGATATGGCTATTTATACCCCTAAAGCAGACGTGTCTACATGTAAACCTTCATGATCCCATGCTGCACGTGCTTTGGCAGAAAATGCATCGCTCGTTTTCATCCCTGAACACAACTTAAACTTTTTGGGCCATTGTTTTTGGTAAATTTACACTTTTGAGCAAGCCTTTCTTTTGATTACAGGTATGTATCATGAAAACAATTGACCCATTTCGAAAAAAATCGATTTTGGTTGAATGTCAAGTTTCTTTTTTTGAAGAGTTTAGATGAGTTGAAATGCATGTACGTAAATAAGACAGAAAAGTAAAGATGCTATACTGACATTTCAACATTCGGTAAAAGTGTCGTTTGATCTGTCAATTCGTTAACAAAACGTTATAACTGTAATGCACATCCAGTTATATCGTGTCATTTATCTAAATTTAGCTTAAGTATGTATATATGATAAGCATATTGTTATCTAAATTTGATAAATGTGTTCAGAGTTAAAGAAATGTTAAACTTATGCAAGATGTGAACGTTCTGTGATGTAAATAAAGCAAAAGCCAATAAGTAGCAAAATGTGTCAAGAAAACGTCAGTTCACTATCATCATTCATTTTACTAGAACCTACGGACACTGCAATCATCCAAATCATGGTTCTGCTTTGCTGCAAACGTTTCTCATAATTTCCATAAAGTTAGTAAAGAGAAACATTGTGTAAATTAGAGATGATGCTAATAGCAATGCTCTGTCGTTGTTGGTTCAGAATAAATGTGGGGCTAACTGCACCATGTCACAAGTGTATTTGACCATCAAGTGCTGTATCTACCTGATGATTACATGACAAAATACTGACAGTTAATTAAATAATTAAACTCGTCAATTTCAGATGGGAACATATCAGACCAATTAACTTGACTAAGTAATCACGATATTATGTTAAGGGCTAAGTTTTACTAACTTGTCATTTCTGTCAGTATTTAATGATAATGATAATGTCAGGCTATCTTACAAATTAAAAATCAAACGAGTCAAATTCCTTGGTTGACCTAACAGTTGTCTTAATTTGAGTCAGTGTATGGAGTCTTAAAAGTAGCTGATATATGAATTCAGTTTGTAAATAGGTATCCAAAATCTGAAGAACAATGGCGCAGCAGATAGGCTACTTGTAAAGTCAAATGATAGAACCAGGAATGCTAAAGTGTTTTTCAGCCAGCTCTAAAAACTTTTAATTATCATCTTCCAGTTTCCAGCAGAATCTCAAAGCAGTAAAGACCTGTTTTAGGTTTTCAAGAAAGAGATGGAATGTCCATTATGGGTGTGACAATTTAAACGATGCAACATTGTTATACAATGTTAAACTTATGAAAAATAACATGCTTATAACACTCAAATATTCTTGAAAGATAATTCGTGTCCATCGTTACATTGGAAACAGAAAGGATGAATAAGGGTTTAATTGGTTTTGCTCCATACTGGAACGTGCCTAAGAGTAATAACAGAATAGGGAACATCAATTTATTTTTTAACATGAGAGAGTTATTCACAGCAAGAATGCGAGAAAGTCAGCACTCCTCCCACTGGACTGAATGCTTGAGAGTCAAGATTGAGAGATTGAGAAGCAACCCTTTCTCATTTAGCGCATAAGGGAATTTAACTAAACATAAGAACATTCCTCCCACTGGACTGAATGCTGGAGAGTCGCAGATTCAGAGATTGAGAAGACAATCCTTTCTCATTTAGCGCATAAGGGAATTTAACTAAACATAAGAACATTCCTCCCACTGGACTGAATGCTGGAGAGTCGCAAATTGAGAGATTGAGAAGACAACCCTTTCTCACTTAGGGCATAAGGGAATTTAACTAAACATAAGAAGAACATTTCTGCCAATGGACTTCTAGATATATATGACACACTAGTGGTAAGCATATCCCATAACTAGTAAACATTTCTGTCCCGTAACATAGATATGGCAATTTCTCGGTTATTAATGAAAACAATTTAAATAATAGATAAATCATATTTTTGGTAATTAAAGTAAAATATATGTAATTTTTTGTCGGCATGATTAGAACTTTACGCAGGACATAAGGTCGATATTCGTTAATGATTAAGCATCATAATAATTTTTTTGAAAACAACAATAGTAACACAGTAACAATAACAATGACATGATACGACCTGATATGATGACCATGTAGAGAAGTGACAATGATTGGTTGATATTATAGGATATGATGACAAACAAACATAAATATGCAATGAATGTCATAGTAATTTTTTCTAAATCAATAATAATGTTATCACATCGTGTTTTGAAAGCAGTTTCAAAGATACAACGCTGTTCTTAGTGATTTTCAATGTGCTTTTCCTAGTCGCTGTAGAGAAATTGTCGTATGAGGCGCTATTTAATCAATTTCAGCTCGGTATAATCTTCAAGTTGAATTCATTATTTCACTTTGTATAAACTTATCAGATAACTTTAAGTCACAACCTTATTTAAGTTGTTGATCGGCCGAATTTAGAAATTTAAAGTTAAGTAACTGTCAAAGTTGAGTACATTTTAATGAATTACGAAAGTTGCCATGTGTCATTTCAGTAGATCTTTTATAACGTTATATTAATTGTTAACACAAACAACAATTACATTATGACTGGTATTATACAACACTTTATAAATACTGAGAGCATTACAATACATGTTAGATCCATCAATAGCATACATTATGAAATGCGTAGCGCATACAGATACATGTCGCATACAAATAGATAACATATAAATACATTGCAAAAGCTCCCTTTTCTCGTCTAAGGGACGCAGGCATACACAGACAATTCAGAGATTGTCACACCACACAGTCAGATAAATGCATGGTAAAAAACAATGATATGTACAATAGTGTAATGATACTGTGCTTTTATCACATATGTATATAGAGATAAGATAAAAGCGGTTGGGTATAACTACAAATATGGTAAACTATGATGCACTTTAGATTCTATTAATTCATGTCCAGTTACATGACATGAGTTATACACATTTACCAGCAGCAAAGTAGTGGTTTGAATATCACAAATACACCAGGACCTCCTTTCACAAAGCCCTAAGGTAATCGTAAGTCCTTAAGGTAACCTTAGTGCAATGTTAAAGAATGGGAGTTAAGGTTAACCTTAGTTAAGGTTGCTTTGTGAAAGGAGGCCCAGATACATAAACTACTTATGCAGAGAGATGAATAAAATTAGACATAAGTTAAACTATTCCATGAAACAAACATGTATACAACATGAGGCTAAAAATATATCTTTCCCCAATAAAGATTCCTTCCCGTGCGGACTGTGCCAGAATATGTGCAGATAGAGAAATGTAGCCACTTTTATAAATAAAAGTGCTATGAGAAAAGAGTGAAAAGAAGAGAGATGGTTTATTTGAGTCTCACCTCAAATAAAATACATATAAATGTACAATGTATACGGCATAAAAGTGGGCCACCCTCTAAGGGTTATGAGAGACTAGATTAAGAGCAGTATAAATATAAATATCGAAAGTAAATACAAAATATGTAAGTTATGTACACAGAGATAAAAGTATGTATAAGCATGGCCAAGCAACGAAGCTGACCAGCCAAGAGCAATAGCCGGGGCTTAGACCAGAGTGGCGTAAGCACAAGACAATGAAGCCTATTGCATACCTCATAGGGAGAGAGAGAATTTGTTAATTAATGTCTCATCTTGTACATACAAAGAGGTCATACACATTTTATTTTGGTACAATATGAAATAAAATGTACAGGCCGCCAAAAGGCTATAAGAGGCAATACAATAAAATCACATATAATGTTGCAATATTCATGTAAAGATTACATAAATTGGTACAATTTAAAAGTTTTTCGCCAATTTTAGAAAAAAAAAATTAAAAAAACAAATGTAAATATGAATATTTCAAAAACGCTTTTTCATACACTCGCTCGCCCTTACTTCCATATTTATCCCCATCCAAACCCACCAAACCCCAACCCCACCATCACATTTATCCATACATTCGCTTATAGCAACATGTATTTATTCAAGATCGTATAAACACATGTACTCATAAATTCATACACGCCTAATACACCTACACGCCTACATACACCTACTCGCACACATCACTCACACACATGCATACATACATACATACATACATACAGACATACATACATACATACATACATACATACATACATACATACGGCACCTATACGAACATGTATACAAAGTACATGCATAAATGCATACATATATTAAGACATAAATTCCATTTAACTCAATTCATTCATTTCTCATAATCAATTAACTTCATACATATATATTCTACATTACATACTAATACAAAAAGAAATACTTACATAAATGCATAAACACATTGATATATACATTAATACACATATAAAATTTCTCACATATAAAATTCACAACGTTCACAAGATTAGTAAAGTTATATTTACATAATACTGATAAACCCATCGTAAAAGAAAAACAATCCATTTTCATTAAAAAATAATATCTTCAGTTAATAAAATGTTTACTTCTCTGGAACATCATGTCAATACAGCTAGCTAGGATCTGCTGAATTTCGGGACACTGCATCAGGTTTATCAGGTTTTTGGTAGAGTTGAAGTTTATGAAATTGTCAGGTAAAAGGTCACTGTTATAAAGTTCATTTCTTATATCGGCATACATCGAGTAGTCTATCGGGAAATGTTTTTCATCTTCTATCATATTTCCACAGAATGAACAGTGTTAGTAAGGGTTAGTGTAAATAAGTGTGCATTTAGTACAGTGAACGTTGGGTTTATAAGCCTTAAATAAAGGTTTAAGTAGATTTATAATATACTAAATATATACTACTCAAAAGAAGTTAAGGGTCAACCAATTATTTTTGTTTGACATTTTATAAGACACAGGGAACATGTAAATCAAAACTTTTAAGCACACTTTTGGTCAGAATGAGTTCAATAATGTCTCAATGTTGAGTCTGTTATGCAAAGCATATGCACTTTTTATACACAACTTTTCTGAGGATCTGATGTAAATTCGCCATTTTGAGCATAATGAGGTCCAACAAAACTTTCTTTGTTAATAACGAGTGAAACCACCACGTGCTCGTAAGCAGTCGACACAACGACGAGGCATGCTGTTGATCAGACGTCGAAAATACATCTGGGGAATGGCCTGCCACTCTGCCTGAAGGAATTGCACCAACTCTTGAAGATTATCAGGTTGCCTATGATTGTCTCTCACACGTCTGCCCAACTCATCCCGTGCATATCCAATTGGTGCCAAGTCAGGAGAGTATTCAGACCAATCCATTCGTTCAAAACCCTTTTGGGTGAGAAAATCATCAACAACTCGTGCTCTATGCGGTCCAGCATTGTCATCTTGAAGAACAGAACCTGCTCCAGATTGACGAAGACTTGGGATGAAAAAAGGCTGTAAAATTTCGTCTCTGTACCTGACACCCGTCAAATTTCCTACCAGACAGTGCATTGAATTGGTTGCTTGGAAACGCTGCCATAGTCTCCCAATCACACTCTGGCTACAACCGATTCTCTGTGCCACATTCCTCTGTGTAAAACCCTGTTGAAGCCACGCAATTGCTCTTCCGCTGTCAAGTTCACTCAGCTGACCTCTGACCATGCTGAAATCAGCACGGTCATGGAAGGTTATTTTATTCCGAAACTGTTCATGGAAAATCCATAGTGCGCGTGCAAGGACATAATCAACTCCAAAAAGTCGTTTTGGCGATGCAAACAGTTTTGTGGAGCCTTGTTTTGAGCTTTAGTTTATGGTTTCTAAGGAGACTGTAAAACTCGTTTCGTTTAAAAATCACATATGCTTTGTACACAGGTTTTTTCGTCAGGATATCGTGAACCAATTTTGACACGATTTCCGCCAATAATTTCATATATATATCTGAAATGTGCATAGACAATTACCTGGTAGAAAAAAAGTTTGACCCTTAACTTCTTTTGAGCTGTATATTTTTAACATAGATCTTTCGTATCTATGACTATCTTTATCAGCTACCTGAAGATTGTACAATTAGGTATTTCGATTCATTTGGTATAAATATCTGTACCACAGTCATAACTTTAAGTATGTGAAATATTGTTACTATGACTATCCTTATCAGCTACCTGAAGATTGTACAATTAGGCTTTTCAATTCATTTGCTATAAACATATGTACCACACTCATTACTTTAAGTATGTGAAATGTTGTTACTTAAGTACTATAGATATAAACTTTTTATTTCAAGAATATCTCAGCCGTTTCAGCTGCTTGAATATTGTTTTTAAACTGTTGAATAAATACTTATATTTTGGGAAATAAAACCTTTAAAAAATTAATAATAATATTCTAAATATAATTTCTGAAATACATTAAGGATGGTATGAAGAATATGTTAAAACTAACATAATAAATATATTAGTCTAAGTTAAATAATAATATCCTGTCACAAACGGGGGTTAAAACAGCGATATTTGCTGTTATTTTTTAAATAAGGAGGTTATAGGAGCGCCTGCTATCACGTGAGGACTCACACTTCAGTGGACAAGGGCCCTTTAGTTCAGCTCACTGGTGCTTATTGATTGGTAATTTTTAAGAAAGGGCGCATTTATAAGTTGTTTATGGATTGATTTAGGAAATTGAACGTTAAATCACTGTAAAATTCGATTGCATTTTATGAAATCCAGAAAGTTGCCATACGGCATGTCAGTCCATCTTTAAGCCAAGTGTGTGTCTCTGTGATTTAAAATCATCTGATAAGTTTATACAAATGAATCATAGAATTCAACTTGAAGATTATACCGAGCTGAACTGAGTTAATATGACTTCATACGACGAGTTATCTACAGCGACTAGGAAAAGCACATTAAACAACACTAAGAACAGCGTTGTATCTTTGAAACTGTTTTCCCAACACGATTTGTTAGAAGTATTATTGATGTAGAAACATTACGATGCCATTTATTGAATATTGAATGTATATTGGTGAATTTGCCCTATGATATCAACTAATCATTGTCACTTCTCTACATGGTACTTGTATATGTGCTTAATCAATACGTTTCAAATTTAACTCGATGTTCTTTCAACATAGTGTAAAATAAAATGACAAGTTTTAAACGTAATTTTGTTCAGTTAATCAAACAAAGGAACGTGTTTATACGTTAAATATATATCGTTTACACGTTAGATAGATATTGTCAAGGAACGCCATACAATGTAAAGGAAAAATGTATCAAACTAGAGCGGTGTTATAAATCTATTCGATGTTAATGATACAAATCGTACACTCATTTACCGCCGCTCTCTTCTCTGGTCACACAAGCACAACAATATATTGTCAAACATTGTTTAATCCTCACAACTAGTACTTATAGAGAAGTCAAGAACGAAAAACTTCAGTGCATGTAACACCAGGTTCTCTCAGTAAGATGACTTCCTTCTTGAAACACTTTTAATGTCATGTTTTTATGGAGAAAATATTATCGTCAATTACAAACTGAAGATAATATCACAAAATGACCATCAACAAAAGATGCCAATCCATCCTACTTTAGTTGATATGCCTCTTAAAGGACATTTTTTTAAACTTAATTTGAGGGCTTTTAATTCTTCATCGCTCAGTTAAAGTTAATGCACCAAAGGTAATAATGTACAAGATGGCCCTTTAAAGGAAGCTTTGTTTCTAGAAAAAACATGTTCTACCCTCAACTCTCTATCTATTTAAATCTCAGCTGTAACATCATATCCCTAAAAGATTCAACAGAAAAAAATAAAGTACAGAGACGCCCCATGAAATTATACGAATTGTGAGTAAGATATGTTTGTAGTTGGGTCTGGCCACACGCCTTTGACTGACTGACACACTTTTCCTGCTCATCGTGAGAATTAGTATTCGTTCCCTTTCGTGAACATGCTATGGCTGAAACGTTTCTGACTATAACTTTGGTAGCTGTACCTGAATCAGAACCTTTTTTCTTTTGATGTCGCGATCGTTTAACCTAGCACAGATTGTCAAAGTAGCGTCCGACATGTTTCTTACTTTGAATTTTAGATAGGGAACTCTCTACATTCCATGGCAGTAGTTGTAATTAAAAAAAAACGTGAAACATACTTTGTGTATATATCACCTGTATACCGTTTCTGGTAAACCATTAGACACCTGGCCTTTGTCAAAATGGACAATCTGTTGATGTACCCATTATGTATGAAATTTAGAGAGTATCAATATACAGAATACCTAAGTGAATACCTAAACATGAATTTATGTACGTAAACAAACAATATCGGGAAGCCATACACCATCATAGGACATCCGGTTGATCCCATTGTGTCAATAGACCAATTAGGTAGAATATCAAAATAGAGACTACCCATACATAGATTACATAACTTAAATTCCATGAAATATATTTATACTACCTAAAACATGTGAACATGTCATGTTTTGAGGCTATGACAATGTACACTAGAAATAAGATAAATTATAATCAACTATCCATTGTTACCATTATTTGAGTAAATATTTTCATTGACTGAACTGAAAAAATAAGATTTTTTTAAAAACTTTGGCATTGAGCTTCAATTTGCATTACTAACGTTTATACCTGGACTATCATTAATATATCATGCTAGTTACAAACATTGGAGCAGACAAAATCAATAAATGTAAACGTACATTACAGTATGATAGATAGTTTAACATGATAATTAGATTCGCGAATGTTCGAGTTTGTAGTAACATATGAACAATGGTGAATGTACTACAACTGCATACCAAAGTTCTTTTTAACATACCTGGTGTCTTAGTGAAACTATTTTGTAATTTTGAATGTCTTCGAGGCAATTTCAATTTTCAATACTGAAGTGAGAATCCATTGTACTTAACGCAATTGTATATCATACTCAACAATTAACGGTAACTGTTTTGGCAGGTCATTAAAAAGACCAGGGATCAAAATTTCAAAAACACTTATTTGTAGTTATCTCTGCAAAATCCTTTGTATCGGAATTTAAAGCTTTAAACGAGAGTCATGCTTGTTCCTTTGCACTAAGTCAATGTGATTGTGCTGATTTTTTCTTGAAGAGTTAATTTGGAATTTATGTCTTTGATTTCAACCAGAAAGGCATTGCATTCAATTTGCCTCCTCTGATCTGAAATGATCACTTAAGCTCTAGCCATTGGTTTGTTTGTGAACCACTTGCACGGACGAGTTACCTAGCAATATCCTTACTTGGACAGAATGATAATTGACCACAACAGTTACTTACTTTAATATTATAATTAGTATTCTTTTTCTTACATATAACGAAATATTCACTTACATAAGTTATTTTTGAGAAAAGGGTACTGGGTACTATAGTTCTCTGTCCTCTCTTCCGTCGCTTACCTACTTCCGCCTCAATCTATTTGCTGATGAGGTGTAGGTCATATTATTTTTTCTTTCCAGGTGTGGTGTTCATCTGCCTTTTGACTCTTAAATTCTCTTTTATAAGGTGCAGAATGTTTTCTAACTGATACTTATCAATTACTAAAGATGATATTTCAATTTCTACCATATAATTTCAAGTTTGTAAAGCAATATTCTGATAATCTCAGTTAATCAAACATAGCCGTGTAATATGCTTTTTTTAAAACTATAATGACCGAGTGCAATAGGTATATCAAATCTATATACATTCTATATACATAAATGGTATTTTATACTATATTATATACATTGTTGATATTATTATTTAAGTGATTGTTGATTTATATCACTCAATTTATTAATGTTGATTTGAAAATATCATTTTCCCTTTCCCAATTGTATGTAGGCCATTGCAAAACAACTACACAACCAGCCATACATTGACGTTCATATACGCATATACTAAAGGATAAGAAATTTTCAACAAGATGGTTTTCCTTATAATTAGTGTTTCAATCAATTGCTAATACAATTACTTATCAAAGATAATAAATCTATCTTATGAAAAAGAATAAATTTGTCTGGATATGGATTGAGTATTACTAAGATCCTCTATTCGATCGAAATATCAAGGAGTAGAAAAAATGATTACAGTTTATGATTTTAGAATTGTATGTATAAAAGTATGGCAGTTTTGTTGACTTTTCAAAGTTGTTTGTATTTGTGCAGTATATGGCTGAGATCAGTATTCTCCTTATGCTCAAGTTATTGTATTATATTGTATTTGACTTTTGTAACTTCCTTTTCTTTTAAAGATTAAGTTGTTGCTGGTAACGGCAAACTTATATCTAAAGTGTGTTATATGATATTGCTGCAAAATGAAGCACATGCTGTGGAAATCAATGACATGCAGGACTACATTATGTATGTTGATATTGATTGATATTTCTTAGACGATGAAATGAAACCGAAAGTGCACACATCCTACACACACAAACATGCGATTGTTAAGAGTATGTTGCCTAAAAGGTAACCCTACTGTCTTAATTCTCCCAATAAGTGACATGCACCTTGCATATCCGTGCAGTTGACATATACTACCTTGAACCTTGTTCATTGTATTTTTTTCTCATGATGAAGGTCGTACACCTGATTCAAAATGATGCGCTGTTATCCCACGTTTTGACATACAAATGTATCCATACTTTCAGATCAATACATTAATAAACTACTGCAGGTTATAAATCAGGCAAGGGGTATGTTGTTGTTGTCAACCAGTTGAGTAATTAATGATGTTTTTGAGTGTCATATAAGGTGTGATTAATGATTTCAATGTTCGGTTGAAACATTTAACATTATTATTTTAATGTTTTCAATGCGTGCAATGGTGAGAGCAATATTCATTTTCTTCTAGAAGGTGAACACAACCTTCAATTCACTACTAGCAGCTTACCGAACTATCTTTCTTTCCTTTTAAAAAAAATTACCTTTCAAAACTTTTAGAAAGTCTCTGACTTCTTATCTTTTATAGGTAGAACAAAAGCAAACGAGGGATTGAAGCATACCTATGCAAACGCCATATTTAGGTGACGAAAAATATGAATCAACAAGAATTAAAGTGGCACAGACTATGTGTAAGAGCCAAAATACTTCATGAACTGAGTTAAGTTAAAATAGCATTCCTAAACTTGCATCTTTATCGTCAAAATACCAAAATTATGATATTTTTTGTTTTCAACGATGATCGAAAATACGGCCCTATGAATGTTAAGAGATCAAAAGTATGCGTCCAATCAACGTTTATTTTATTTTATTATACAGGACCTTCTAAACACTATCAACCAATGCTTGTCTTTGCGTCTGCTGTAGGTTTCCGAAATTACGTTGTAATCATTGGCGCGCGCCATTGCCCAGTTTTCGATCACAAATCACGACACTAACCCTTTCATTGTCACCATACTGAACTGATAAGCACAAGTCTTCTGATTTTCTGAAACAGCCGCTCCTTGGCAATAAATTAACACCAATTATGAAGTTTGACATGTTTGACTCAGTGCTCCTTTAAAACACTCTAAATATTTGTAACCAGAACTAAATAGTTTAGAACTTTGACAATGACACAAACCATTGATCACATAACATAAAATACCCACATGTTCCATAAGTTAGATATGAATGAAACATATTGTCTACTGTATCGTAACTGAAAATTCATTTTTTGTTGCAGCTAGCTTACTAAAGTACTTACTGAAGTATTTTTCAACATGGCACGTTGTCCAGTGAGTATAGTAATAAATACAATATTCTTTTATCATTCTGTTTTCAAATCTTTGACACGAGCTGATGTCATTTCAAAATCGAACCTATTAAAAAAGGGAAGGTTGTTGTTGTGATTAAATTTGTGTACAGCATTACACTTAAGAAAGGCTTTACTTTAATCGACGAACTTAAAATTTATGCTTCCGATTGCAGCCAGACACTTTGGCGAGATGCGAGACCTTGGTGACGGGGGAGTTTCCTTGGACAGAACGACCTGGCCCCTACCTACCAGGCATTTACGTCATCAAATGCAATGGGGAAGTTATCTATGTTGGTCACTCAGGCGATATAAGAGAGCGTTTAAATCAACATTTTAGTAACAGTGGTACTCAGGCCATTGACCAATACCTGCAAGGTCTTTAGGATGTGGCTAAAAATTTTGCCATTGCTGTTAATTGGATATATGATCCATATCATCAAAACACAGAAAATTTTTATGTACAGGGCGTTGCAAACGTGCAGAGAAAATGGCCGATGTATAACATGAACTAAGGAAATGCTTGTCCAAAAAGTAACTGACAGTAAAACTTAAATGTCAATCTGAATTTCAACAGTCTGCAGGTTCTTTATAGGTAATTGTATCAAGGACATTTAACTGTTGTACAAGTCTTGTCTTGCTGTTTATTCCCTGTTCTTCAGCTTGATCTGAACCACAGTTGATATTTTTTGTTCTGAAGTAAAGTAATGTAGATGTTTAGCTATCTGATTAAACAATATACTGCTTATGTTAAATATGTTAAAAGCTTGTAAGTACAGTTTTCAATAATTTCTTTTTAACATTCGAATAGTAGAGTCGTCAAAATCTTGCATGTGGTAATGTAGCACTGTGTTTGTGAAATGTTTCCCTTGATTGCCACTAAAGTTATTAACAGAATATGTTTGTAAATTAGAGATGATATATATCATTTATCCTGTGCAATTGTTCGCCAAGAAATGATGCCTACTTTACTAAGAATAATGTGCATCATGTCACAAGTGTATTTGACCATCAAGTGTATACACATCAAATGTTTGACATGATGGATGAAATATAAAATGACTGTTCATCATCAAGAAACTTTCAATTTAATATTGAAAGATGTCAAATCAGTAAACTTGACTATGTTATTATTTAAAGCGTCGTTAACATACCATTCTGTGATAGTATTCATACAAGATTTTATACAGTTGTTGGAAAATACCCATTATCATTGCCTCCAATTTTTAATTTTGATAACTATTCATTGATAGCTGTATTGTGATGAATCTACAAAGGTTTATTTTATAGACTCGCTTGTATTTTATACTGTGAACATTGAGCTCAATATCAACATCTACATTCAAGTAATAAATTATTCTTCCTTACTTTATATAATTTTTTCTGTTGTTTTTACCAACTCAACTTTGTTGTGCAGAATATAATATGACGATATACATGTATCAATTGGTGTTCGTAATTGTGCTTTTACTGCTGAATCTTATTTTCAATCTTCGATCAACCGGGACACATGCTTTAATCATTTCATGTCAAGATTTTGTATTTGTTCATTGTCTCATGAAAAGATGCCCATTGATGCTATCATATTTTTGATCATCTATTGGTGTAAGATAGCAGCCAAAATACCTAATGTATCAAAGTTCATCAACATTTTCCAAATTGTTGTAAGTAGAATTAGGAATGAGAAAATTCCTTTCTCGAAACCAGTAAAATTTAACAAACATTTGTATATTATTATAACAAATGAGTCATTGTTATGCTTACCAAGAGTATAAGGTTGCATTATAAGGCTATGTTACGAATTCAGGTGAAAAGCTCGGATGAGTTATGATAAAAAAATCTAGCTAAATATATAAAAAACAATATCCAACTTCGTTACAGTAGAAAGAGAATTATTGAGGTGTGTTTGGTTTTGCAATATACTTGAATAAATACAAAACGTTGATAAAAGTTATAACAAATAAGGGAAGAGTAACTTACGCCGACGACCAACAACTGTATATAGCAGTTAAACCTTCCAGGGTCAGTACAGGAATCAACAACATACAAAACTGCATCAGCGATATTCACAATTGGATGTCTGCTAACTACCTGCAACTAAACAAGGACAAAACAGAATTAATAATATTTGGCACTCATCAACAACTTGCCAAAGTTCCCATCACCATCAACTTATCAGTAGACGAGAGCTGTATTTTCCCAGCTACTAAAGTCAAGAATCTTGGCGTGTTCATGGACAGAACAATGTCAGGTAGATGTCAGGTACTCAACACAGCCAAAGTTGCAAACTTCCAAATCTCTAACATTGGCAAGATTCGCAAGTTCTTGGATATTGAAACCTGTAAGGTCCTGATTCAATCCCAGGTAACAAGCAGGCTTGACTACTGCAACTCTCTGGTATCTGGTTCTGGTCTGATCACCCATCTACAAAGGGTTCAAAACAAGGCCGCTCGTGTTGTCTCCCGAACCAGACAGGGCTCTCACATAACACCAATACTTAGGGACTTACACTGGTTGCCTATCCGAAACCGGATCAGTTATAAATTGCTGGTCTTGACGTACAGTGCTCTCTATGTCGAGTCATCGCCAGCATACATCAGAGATCTACTTTCTGTCTACCAGCCAACAAGAACTCTCCGTTCTGCACAGAAGGAGCAACTGGTTGTTCCATCAACATCCACTAAATTAGGAGAGCGAGCTTTCTCTGTAGCAGCTCCTGCTCTGTGGAACGCTGTTCCAAACTATATCAGAAACAGTGACTCCCTTGAAACTTTCAAGAGAAAGCTTAAAACATTCCTGTTCTCATCTTAGACTCTTGCCTATTCCACCCTCTGAGACTACGTATCTGTGTAAAGCACCATTGAGCAGCTCATCATAGCTGGAATTAGGGGCTATACAAAGCAATTATTATTATTATTTGTGAACTCATATAGAAGTTTTAAAAGCTTTAAGGAGAGACAGACAACAGAAAACTCGACTGAATGCTTGAGACTCGCACCCAGTGATTGCAAAGCCAAGTCCCTCTCGATTAGAGCATAGAAATAGGAAACAAAACATTAAGAGAAAATATCTACATATCTACTTTCTCTAAAAGGTTTGAGAACGTTTTTGGAAGATAATCAAGGAGTAATAATATTCGTAATGGCTGAATAGTTATACCAACGTCCGAAAGCTGCCCATTGTTCTCTTTCATAACTATTTAAACAGTTTGCATAAGCTTTTACCAGCCAATCACTTTGAACAATATTACTGTTCATGACAAAATAGGGATCATCGTTCGATTGCCAAAGAAAACAATGTTATCCAACTATTGTAAACAAAATATGAGAATCCATTGTAGCGCCTCTAAAGGGGCAATTATAATCCCCATTTGTATTTCTTCACTGCCAAGATAATTGAAATGATCCAATAGTTATGTCATTATAGATATCCGTTGAAAAAACTTTTGTCTCTGGTAATTTGCCTATCTACTTAAATCGGTGGTGTAGCCTTAAAACCCGAAATAATTTATTTCAAATGTCAACAAACATTCCATGAAATCATATCAATTATATCATTGAAATGTTTGTACCCTTGACAAATCCACACCTTCTATTCCATGCAGCTTGATAGTTTGTCAACAACAGATGCTGATGGTTAGCTAAGGTGATTGCTCTGCCATCAGTTAGCAGCTTCTCATAACACAACACAGTTTTCGACCGCCACACTCATCCTTGTTTTTTTTAAGAAGGTACAGTATACTTAACTTTTTCCTCTCATGCTGACTGACATCTTCTTTGGCTAACGACTTTGGTAGGTTTACCTGGCTAAGTCAGATCTAAAGTCATGAACGGCCATCAAAACTTTCATCGCATACAAGATTCGTCCGATCAGCACAAAGGTTTGTCAAAGAAGAGTCTTGACACTTTTCGTATTGATCTCTGGAGAACTGGATAAATCACAAACCAATATGGGACACCTGGCCAATGCCAGTATGGACAATAACACAAAAGGAATATGACCGTTGATATTTGCTCCAACAATTCAGCTGCATACCGAAAGTTTGTTCACTTATCACTGAATGGTAATGCAAATATCTTGTAATTTGGGGTTCGTTTCAACGTCAATAGAATAACTTCAGCAAAACTGACAATGCATCATCCACTGTCCATGTGTGAAATAGCCAATCTTTAACTCATTTTGGGATCGTCTGGTCTCTCGTGCAAAAATTCGGATTTTGGCATATTGATATAGTCAGAAGGGGTCACATTTTTTAAATTTCGATTTCTGTGATTGTCAAATAAATTGTTCCATATCGTTTTTCTGAGATTAAAACCAACATTATGACATTGACTTTGTGCTAAGGGACAAACGTGACGTATTTTTAAAGAAGTTGATAACTTATATAGGATTTTATGGCGGGAAAAAAAGAATTAGTGTTTTCGAAGTTTTGACCCCTTTTTCACTTCAATGACCTGCCAAAACTGTTACGGGTACTGAATTGTGGGGTACTTTAAACACTTGCCTTAAAGAAGAATGAATCTGGATATGTATATTGAAACTTCAATCTTATACTTTTTATATATTATAAGAAAATAATATTAAAAATGAAATATTTCATTTTCAGTTTACTATCTGGGATGAAGAAAAAACGCGAAATTGTATTCAGCTCAATGGATTTACTTCGTTTTTGAAAGAAATGACCCCTTAACTTATATATTATAGCCTTAGCTTTCTTTTCTTTTCATGCATTGTTGTGGGTGTGTGGTTGTTTGTGAGTTTGACATTGTATAACATTGTTGTATTGTTTGGTGGGTCACGCTTGCTCTTGTTTTGGTGGTCCAGACTGGCGGTGTCTCGGGTCGTCTGTTCTGGAGTGTTCTGTCTGTTTTTTGGATGCGTGGGTTGGACACTTCTGGTTGGAGTTTGTCGTGGAGCTTTGGGGAACATTCTGGAAGGTGTCTGGCCTATGTATGTGGGCTGGCATTAGAACTCTTACTCATCTTGCTTCTTACAATCAACGTTGCGATCATCTGCCGTGCCACTGTTTTTGGATACCTTTACAAGCCGGATTCATCTATCTCCTATCAAGACCCACTGACTGTTTTCTACACTCATCAACTGTGTGATTCTTAAGGACTGGTGAATATATTTATTTATTTCATTAGTGTGACTCATTTGATATTGTATTATAGCTTGTGTTAGCTTGATATTGTAACCTTAAACACTTTTTTTATTATTTGATTGATTAAATTGTAATTAATATACACTTGTCTTGTTATATTTTGCTGGTTTGACTGGGGACATTTTCCTATTCCAAATTCATTCGTAACAGCATGCCCATGCTTTCTTAAACTTGAAACCAATTAATGGTAATATATATCTCAATTATGTTAATAAGAAATCTTAAATAAATAAATTACAATGAAATTTATTCTTTAGAAATAGTCACACATCCTAAATGTGTTCCTGTAAAAAACGTCGAAACCCGTATGTGGACATGGACAATGGGTGATCCTTTGTCAGTTCTGGTGAAATTGTTTTTATCAGTGTCCAAATTAATCTAAAATAACATGACATTTGCACTGAGATAAGTAGTTTGTGAAGTAACTTTTGGTATGTAGCTGACACACATAAGCTATTTTTTTAGAAATAAAAATCCCCGGATAAAAACGAAAGTACCTGTCTTCTAAATGGCTACTGTAGTTCTCTGTCCTCACTACCTGTACCTACCTACTCCTGCCTCACTCCATTTGCTGTTGCTGTGGTGAACACATTATTTTTCCTTTCCAGGTATGGTGATTTTCTCAAATGTTTCCATCTACCTCTTGACTTTTGAATTCACATTAATAAGGTGTTTTCTAAACGATAGTTATTAAATACTCAAGATGCCATTGTTCATTTTAATAGACTATAGATTTCCTGTGCAGTAATCATTTGATCTATATCTGTCGCTTTACTACCTCTTTGTTTCAACATTCTTCATCCTTGTTTTGAACAACTTAAACTTTTTCTTGATTAAAGATTCGAGATGTCGCGTCAGATAGCGGTGAAAACCAATAAAATGTGTGAAGTTTAGTCTTATTTTAATTAGTCTTAATGAAACCAGAATGAATCCAAGGCAATTGTTTGCCACTAATATAACAATCAATTGTCGCAAGTTATGAAACGGATGAGATACATTAACTGGTTTTCATCATTTGGTTGGTTACATGCCCTTCATATATTAATTCAAATTGAATAAAAGAGTTTTGTTCACAATAACTATGTCTGTTGTCACAGATGAGCACAATAGGCTTGTTTCCGATTAGATGTAGCACATTTCAAAATTGGTTTCGCTGTCTCAGTTATCCCCATGTGAACTGGCATAACATTTCAAAACATTTGGTGCAGGGGTTCATGAGATATGATATTAACAAGAGTTTGAAAAGCAAAGTGTTAGATGACCTTGACATCTAAAGGTTATCATAATCGACTGGCTTTTTCGTAATCTACGAACTGTGACCGAATTTGGAGTGCAAGGGTTTAGGAGGTATCACGTTTAACAGGCATGATATGAATTTAAGAAGTGTCGTGATGACCTTATTAATATCATATATCAATGCAGTGTGTGTCTCATAATACTTGATGATTGAAGAGCGGATTGACTGTTAAAGTACATGACAAATATTTATACTAAAAGTAGGTTAGGTAAACTAAACTAAACAGGAAGTAAGGAATACTACAAAAACTTTTAATCTTAAGATGCAATAATATTTGACAATATATCATCCCATTTGTTTTATAAATCAAAATTTCTACTAAATTTTTTGTACTAAATAGTAGGCATTTAGAATATTAAATCTTAATTCCTTTGACAAGATAACGTTACAACAAAAACTTTTTAACTGAAAGTCTTTGATGAGTCAACTTGAGTATCCAGAAAATCAATGTCAAGATTTGAACAAAGTGACCACTTGATGTGTAGCCAGTGGGTTTTACCTCACAGGACTCGATAGATGTGGTTTTTGCATTGCGGGTTTCTGCGAAATGTGCTGGTTTCGAATCATTCTAAGTTTCAGTCAGTGACTGCCGTGAAACTTTGTACTTTTAATGTCACACCTTTTTTTCGTGTATTCTATGGGTCAATCAGCCTTTTGTGTGATAATGGCTGGAACCCACTCATTTGCCATTTATTGACGTACCTTGTCTTTTTGCAGCGCATAACGATCAGTGTCCAGGTTGATAGATTTTGAAAAAGACCCTCATGTCACGGTTGATTGGTCTTCAGCCTACAGCTCTTAAGGGTTTGCTGGGTTATTAAAGTTCCCAGTTCTTTATTTGATTGTGAAGTTATCATACTTTTGAATAAGGAACTCATGCTTACTTTACAATTCAGATAAGGAACAGGAACTGTATGCCAACTGTGCTGGAGTTGCAAGATTACACACCGGAGTAGTCTAATATGCTAACAGAGACAGATAAGAGTCTCCATGACTGTCCTTTGCTTTCAGAAGCATTCACTTAACTGTCAACATAGACATTTCGGCAAGTCCATTACCCTAGGGTTAAGGACAAGATGAGATGTCTAACTTCGCAAAAGTATCTGATATGACCATACAGTTCCCAGTTCTTTATTGGATTGTGAATTTAGCATACATGAAGGCTCGGTCATGACTAGGAGTCCAATCACATTGTGATTTTTTCTTAGTGAGTTCACAAAGACTGTGTGTCTTCTCTGCAGAGTGCAGGTTCATATTGAGCTAGGTATGTAAACATTCAGGTAACCTTCCAGCTCTTCCTTCCCGGTGGAAGTCTTCATCTGACGTCAGGCTTCCCCAAAGAATTTCCCCTCAGTTTGACACAATTGCAGTTTCTCTTCGTTAAGTCGTATTCATATTCTACTTTCAGTCTACAGTGTGCATATCAAGTTATCATTGTGTTCCTTGATTGTTCTATTTAAGAGAAGAATATCAAACACAAATTTGTGGATGTGTATTTGTCAGTGCCTCGAATGCTTTGTAAATAAGCTTTTGGAATAATTCACCAGCACCTTTGATTCCAAATGACAATCTTAAGAACCGATATTGCCCAAATATGGTGTTGAACATAGTCAGCAGTGACGATCCGTCATCCAGATGAACTTGCCGGTATGATGTCTTGGCATCTAGTAATGTATTAGTATGCTTCTAACATCATCTATTGGTGGTATTTTGTAGTGTTCCTAATAGCCTTATATCACATGAAGGTTTCATCATATCCACCATTGAGTAACCCATCTGTCGGTCCATCCACTTTGTTTATGACTTCTATATATTCTATATAAGTTTTATCTTAATTTACTTTTGTATGGCAAAACAAAATGTTCTTGATGTATGTACAACTGGCGTTACACTGTCATCAACTCGTATGACATATGCATCATCTATATGAACACGTCCCTTGAAATGGTGTTTATACCCACCAACTTTTTCTTCAGCATGACTTTCATCTGCTTCTTCTTACAGACTTAGACGGGTTCCATGTCCTTACATGTCCAACTCAAGATTGATGTCCCTATATCATGGTTTGTCTTTTCAAGTGGTCGTAGAGAATTTGCAAAGGTTTAATAGTTATTAATGGAGAGAGAGTTTACTTATGCACTAGTGTTAAGGTTCATACTTATTGTATGTTTACCTTAATGTCGGCAAAAACTTTACTTCTGTCAACTGGTGTATATGTAATTCCTGAATGTTATCAAATTTGAAGACTTTGAGTGCAATTGTTAATAAAATACCACGTTGATAAGAATGCACAACCAATCAACTGAAAAACCCTGTTTATTGCACAGTCGTTTTAAAAATAATTTTCTGATAGTTAATATCAATTGCCTTCATAAATAAATGTCTTGCAAGTTTTAGATTTACACTTGTATGAGTGTCAAGATTATCCATTAGCTTTCATGCATGAATTAGTTAGGTCTTTGGTGCATTAAATATTGTGTCTTTGATGGTTAAGACATTAAGTGTTCGAGTTATGAGCAGAAGATACAACGTGAAAATATACATTGATTAATAAATTAGGCACTGACATATACTAAATGCAAATCCACTCATCATATTATGTGTGAATTTTTATTACAAGTATCTAGTCAAAAAGACGTAAAATTGCACAGCTCCCAACACGAGATACATGTCATTTAGATAGTGAACAAATGTAACATAGTTAGGGTGAAATATCTTGTGTTCAAGTTTGATAAATCGATCACATTTCATCTATTCATCTGTTGGAATATGAAGACTTGAGTCACTGTTTGAGTCATATTTCCATAGTAAGTGCAAAAACATTAACATGCATGTTCAACCCATCTCGGGCACATCTAAGGATCATTCAAAATACATGTGTATCAAATTTGGTGAAGCTAGCATATACCGATTAAAGTAACGATTAAATGCACTCGTGCAGCTTTCAACGTTTCACAAATTTAGAAATGAAGATTGAATAAATGTAAATATATGTGAAAGGTGAAGGTTATGTGATGTGAGTAATGAATATGTAATTTAGTAGCAAAATGTGTCTAGAATACGTCAGTTCACTTTAATCATTCATTTTACTAGAACCAACGATCATCCTTATTGTGTTTGTGGTCATGAAGTTTATGTGACAAACATGAAGTGAAAGGTTATCATACTCTCTATAGAGCTTGCAAAGGGGAAATGTTTGAAAATCAGAGAAGATATTATTCTTTGCCTCTGTCATTGTTTGTCTAGAATAAATGCAGACCTTACTGCACCATGTCACAAGTGTATTTGACCATCAAGTACTATAAAAATGAAATGATCTAAATGATGAATAAATTCCAAAATACTGACAGTTAATGAACTAATCAAACTTATCAATTTCAGGTTAGAACATAATGTACCGATAAACTTGACTATGTGATCATGTAAAGGGCAAATAAGATATTATGTTTAGGACTGTTTTTTACTATCTTAACATTTCTGTGAAAGTAATTACACAATGATTTATAAATATTTTAGAACAGTGCCCTGTTCATTACCATAATTGCTTGCAATGTTAAAGTTTAATAATTATTAATATCCAACTGTATTCTATTGAATCTTTCAATTTTAAGTGTATAGATTTAATTGTTATTCATGCCATTAATATTAGATTTAGCTCAATATGATAAAATCAACATTTAGACTCAAATTATAAATTATTCTTGAACACCATCATTTATGTGTTTTTTTTCTCTATCTAAACTTTTATTTTTCTCAAGTTATGACATTTTTTCTGCTGCAAATCATATGACAATGCAATAATTAATGATTGTGTCCTTACATAATATATGTGGAAGAATTATTTATCAAAATTCCTTGAATAATCACCTGGTGATCATTAATTTCAAACCGTGGTTATTCAGGGAAGGCAATGAATGCCCTCGGTATACAACTCAGAAACCTTCGTCATATCTATTCTGATTCTGTACACTATATATCCCTTGGACTTCCTATCAGTGAAATTTAACTTTTGAACTCCCAAATTCAAGTCTCTGAGCACGTGCTGAATGAAATGGTTAAATATCCGAGCTACAAGGGCAAATTCTTCCCTCATCCCATGTCAAGATTTTGTATTTGTTCTATATCTCATGACAAGATTCAAGGATGCTATAACCTGGCATGTTCTCCCATTAGCAAATGATAAATAATGTTAATTAGTAGCCAGAAGATCATCAACATAAAGAAACATTTTCTACATTATTAAGTGTAGAATTTTAGAATAGAGAAAATCTCCTATGAACAAAGAACTATATATAAGAATTACAATTTAATTATTCTTTTGATAAATTAAGTTTAAGGGTTTCAATATCAGGCTATCTTACAAATGAAAAAAACAAAAGAGTCAAAATGCTTGGTTAACATAACAGTCGTCTATAATTGAGTCAGTGGATGGAGTTTTAAAAGGAGCTGATATATGAATCCGGCTTGTGAACATCTGAAGGACAATGGTGCAACATATATTCAAATGATAGAACAAGGAATGCAAAAGTGTTTGTCAGCCAGCTCTTTAACTAAACATTAGGCAAAAAATTTCTACAGATGGATTTCTTAATTCGATTTTCTTAAAATCGAAAAGAAAAATTGAAATGAAATGAAGTGCATAAAAGCATGGAGGTCGCTGTGAAGAAGAAAACATATTGTGTGTAATTCAACTTGTATTACCCACTGTAGTTCACCATAAGTTAACCTTCAATTCACTGTACCCAGAAAACAAAACTGTTATGTTCTTAACATGGCAGAACAACTTGGATAGCAATAACAGACAAATGGCGTCTGCTAAAAGCATGTGCTAGACTGTTTATTGCCTCTCATACAGAAGAGTAGCAAAGGGGAGTAACTCGCATCATTCCGACACAGCGGTAGAGCGCCTGGTATGTATATTAAGGTCAATACGCTACAAAAACCTCTTGAAAACAGTCTTGTTTATGGATTGCATGGCATCCTTTATTTTACCTAAACAAAATAATGATATTTAGAATTTATTTTTTCACAGGCTGACAAACTACTACCACAGATAATAGGGCCATACTTGTTGGAATGCTTCTTAAGAAGAAATTTGTATTGGCGAGCTTATCAAACTCACATGTGAAAATCCGAACATACATGTAGTTCACCTCTAGAGCCTTTCTCAATAGTTTACAGAGTCAGTTCACTCTATCAACAAAATTCTCTCAACATTATTTCTGAGAAAAATCAAAAAGGAAGATTACATTATCCCCAAATAATTCACACAGAAAAAATTAAATAAACAAACATTCCATGAAATTATATGAATTGTGAGTAAGATATGTTCGTAGCTGGGCCGGGATTTTGACTGAGTGCCACACACTCCTATGGATCATCTTGAGATTAAGTATCCCTCACTTTTCCTAAGTTACAATTTTTTTGCTGATTGAAACCTTTTTGACTAAGATTTTGGTAGCTGTACCTGGCAAGATGAATGAAATCAGGGAGTCATGTGTGGAGGCTTTGTGAGAAAAAATAACTCCAAACTAGAAATAAGATATTATCACATAGTATTTGGCATGGTTTATAACTTGACTCTCAATTAATATCTTATGCTAGTTGCCAACATTGAATCCAGGAAACAAAAGCATTAAATGTTTATATACATGACAGTAGGACAGAATAGTTTAAATAAAAATAAAAAATATTTTAGGTGAAAGTTCCAATTCGTAGTAACATATGAATAATGGTGCATATACTACAGCTGCATATCAAAAGTTAGTCAACATATCTGCGTATAGCTAGTGCAAGTAATTTGGGATGTCTTCGAGGCATCGTAGCAATAGGAAAAACCCCGGATAATATGGTATTTTCAATACTGAAGTGCGAATCCATTGTACCTAAACGCAATTGTATATGATTCACAGCAGTTAAACGTAACAGTTTTGGCAGGTCATTAAAAAGACCAGGGGTCAAAAAGTGATTACCACTTGAAAACAAGAGTAAGATGATCCCTAATGAAATATAATTTACGAATGGCTACTTTACACGTGGACATTTGGTTATCCTTTGTCAGTTCTGCTGAAATTGTTTTATTGGCGTCAAAATTAATCCAGAATTACATGATATTTGCACTTTCATACAGTAGCATGTGAACTTACTTTCGGTACGCAGCTGTACGTCGGATTTCATCACTTGAAATTTCAGGTAGGAAGGCAAATGAAAAGTTGCTTTTAATTTCCTTCCTCAGATCTGAAATGGTTACACTATCTTTAACCATTGGTTTGTTTGGAATAAATTGTAAGGACCAGCAATAACTTCACATTACAGAATAATAATACACCACAACAGCTACCTCCCTAGGCGTATTCTAATTTGTATTTGTTCATCTATATAAGAAATGTTCAATTTCACTCTCATAACCTATTTTTGATAAATCGAAATTCTTAGAATGGATTAAAACGAAAGTACATGTCTTCACCACCTGTGCCTACCTACTTCCGTCTCACTGCATTTAGTCACAGACCACTGTTATTTTCAAGTAGTTCTGTCATCATCGCTTTCTGAAATAGCCACTTATCTGGTTGGCCATTCAAGATTTTGCACACTGATTTGCCTGCCAGTCAAAACATGACAACACGTTTTGTGGTTCAGGTAGCTGGGTAAAAAAATATCAAACTCATGTCAAGGTCGTTCAGTCAGACTCGGCCTTCAACTTGGGGTCAGATTGCCCGCCGACACCAGTCACCATAAACTTTGATAAAAAAAAAGTCCAGAAAAATATATACACTCACTACAGTATCAGACCTTTTATTTGCGCCGTCACGTGTTACAAAATAATTTTTACAAGTAAAAAAAAATCCTTCAGTACGGACTACATTTTCTTTGAATTGCTTCCGGGTTGTGATCATTTGCTGTCGCTTTGGTTGACAAATTATTTTGCCTTTACAGGTAAGGGTTTTTTAAAATTGTTTCCCTCTGCTTTTGACTCTTGAATTCTTTTTTATGAGGGGTAAACTGTTTTTGATTGATACTAATTCATCACTTAAAATAATATTTTAATTTATACCATATAAATTTAATTGAGTAAAACAGTATTCTGATAACCTCAATGAATTAAACATGGCCGTGCGATGTGTGCAATAGGTTTATCCAATCTAAAACAATCAATGTGATATTTTCTGCTATATAAATGATACTTTTTACTTTAAAATTAATCATTGTTAATTGTATTATCCAAGTGACTCTTGGATAATTATATTTGCTATTGTTGAGGTGAAAATATAATGAAGTATGTTAATTAACCCCACTTCCTGATTCTCCTAGCTGACTTCTAGAGCGTAATCAAACTAGTTCTGCATTGTATGTCAAGGGAGAGTGAAACAATTTAAGTAGAATTGTAAAACGATGATATTAAGAGTATACTTACAAAGTTAAGACCAGGTGTCTCCATGAATGGAACTTTAAGATATATATTTACATAAATAATGTGGTTAAACATATCACTGAATGATATGAAGATTGCTTACTAAATTCTCTTTTTATTGTGCATCAACGACGACTAATGTCCCTCTATTATTCACTGCTTCCATTTGATTTTCTTGTCCCTTGCCAAGTCTCCATGTGACTTTTGTTCAAATTCACTACCTCAATATTTTGAAGAAGGTAACCAGTGTATAACGCTCCAAGGTCTTGCCTGTGTGTTTTCTAGAATATTAAATCTTAAATATTGAATACATATTTACGGCACTCAATGCATTCCTCTAAAAAACCGAAACCAAGTTCATTTTCCTTTGTGTTCAAAGCCCTCTTTCATATTTCATAAAATAAAATATACCTTCAGTAAAGATTATCTGGGCTTTATTCAATTTGTTAGCTGGCATTCATTATTTACAAAACTCATTACTCAAAACTAAAACTAAGCATGAAATACATTTAACAATAAGTACTCGAATTCTTTTCAATCCATAATAATGAGGTTTGTTCATTTTGATAGAATAAGAAAATTTCCCGGTGTAGACACCATTTGCTCTTGTTTTACTAGTTCTATGCTTCAACCTTGATACAAGACAATGCTATGGATGACAACTTCTTTATTCATTTTCAAGACGTTTCTGGGCTTCTTCTTGTCCCTTCATCAGATGGATAATGAACAAAATAAGTTGGTACACTATATACATGTATACAGAAAGTCATTGATTCAATTATTATATACACATACAATAAGTGAGGTAAAAGTAATAAGTAATGATACAAAGGATGGGTGTTGATACATCATTATCATTACCGAATTAACAACTTGACAACAATCTGACCAAAAGTGTGATCTTTAATTTTTTTTTATTAACTTGGAATAAAAACAACATTGGTCCATCTCAGGCAGCTCGTTCAAACGCTCGTCCAAATAACTTCAGACACTCAAGACATCAAGAACTATTGTTTCTTTTAAAATGTTCCATTTTAATAATCCTTTTTAGTTATATCCTGATTGACCATCTAAGGATAGCTTGTAATATTTTAAAAATAACCTTCGCGCGGAGGTAGATTAAACGAGTTGAAGACAAAATTTGACAAAATATTTTGATATCATAAATGTAAATTTTCATACATAGAATAAACAATACCGAACGCGCCAAGACAGCTTTTTATCAAAACTTTGGTAAATATTGGCACTTTCAAGGTTTGATAAAAATTAGATAAATGTTTCTCTGTCGTCTGCCCAACACTTTTAAATATCTGCATGAAACAGTCAGTTTCATTATTTGTAAAGTATTACAGATGTATATATCGAGATAATGTAAATACGTCAAAATGGTCTTGGTTTTGACATTTTGGATCGTTTTTCGAACACAGATTAGATTCAAATATTTAGATTCGTTATTTTCAGTTAATGTTCAAACTATTTTTCTCATGTTGATGAAAATTGTACTACATGTATTTAAAAGTTTTGTTTGCAGAATGTCAACTTTTATGATTATATGTTTAATCTTTTTTCATAAATTTATATAATTAAATATATTTACCTAACATCACCGTGCCTAAAGTACACTTGTAGTGCTACGGTAAGCTTCTGTCACAATTATTTTTTTACTTTATAAATAAGTCTTAACACTTGAAATATTTTGATTTTATGATCCACTGATTATGTTACTTATTATCTGTTGGGAACTTGTAACTTGTCGGTAAAATATTATAAATCGGAATCGTTAGTGCACTGTGTCACTGCTGTAGACAACGATACGCCGCTATGTCGATAGCTCTGTCTGCGTTTCTACCCTCGTTCTCGTTACCAAAATGGTGACATGTGGATAACGTCTATAGTCAATAACAAGTACGTTGTCATATCATGAAGTAGAACAGGTTTGAAGTTCCACATTCAAGGAGAATTGGTTCAAAAGTTGGAATGATTGGTGGCATATACCTTGTAGAAATGGATGTGGAATAAAGTCAACAGCTCTCATCATCGGAAAAAACCTCCTGATTCCAAACTAGCAGGAATTTACGTCATTAAAAACAACGGGAATGTAATCTGCGTTAGACGGACACCTTCCAGTGACATACATTACATTTTGCGAACATTTTTGCAATGTCAACCGATATGTTTGGCCAGTCGAAAATGTTTCAAGCTCTGTCATATCACTCCTGAATATCCATTTGACCTTGTGGTCCATGATTCATTGGTGTTTTGAACACATTCTTTCACACTCAAGGGGACACTATGGACATACCTATCAACTTCCTGTAGTGATTCATATTCCTTTGTTGCTAAGCGAATTTCCAACATTTTCTTTACTGAGAATTGGCAGGTTGGATGTGATCATTTGTACATAGCTTTCCATATCATCATTTAATTAGTTTAGGTTTGTCTGTCTCTTAAAACCGCCCTGAGTGTCAGCAAGTGGAAAAATCTACCCAGGAGAAAATTACACAGTCAATTTGTAAGTCTTAAGACAAATTCTCATTCTTTGAAGACTCAGTGGAACTGTATGGAGAGGTTTCTTTAATATTTATTTCAAAAGGTGTGTGATACAACACAATCACAAAACGCTTGTCAAAGAGATAATGTTGAAACTTTTCTTAGCCGAAGACTATTGCCAATATAACTTTCTCCAGTTGCCTGTTGTTACGTTGAGAATTTGTCACAACCTCCAAGGTATAGGTTACTGGTCCAATTTCCTGCAGCAACACTGCTCCCACACTATTCTGTGGATCATGGTTGACATGTGTATCAGGTTCAGTAAAGCTAGCATCTATAGTTTATAATATATGTATTTGCCAACAGAGGTTAAATCTTACATAATGGAAAATTAGCAAAAATCATTCTAATCAGGGAAAAATTTACACAAAAATAACATCTGTTCTTAATCTATGATAATATGTGTCAAGTTTTCTACAGCAAATATTCTAGCTAAACAATTACATGACAAAAAATTACTTTTGTAATGGAAAATTAACATAGATTATGCAAATAAGCTATTGAAACATACAAAAGGCACATCATCACATCATTGTTATAACCTGTGTCAAGTTTCATGACATTCAAAAGACATTTTGATGTTATTAAATAAATTATGCAAATCAGGTACGGAAACATACCAAAGCCACATCTACAGATCAATGTGAATTAAAGTTTCTTTAAATTCCAACAATTGGTGTACGACTTATGAGCTGAACAAAATGTCGATAAAAAAAATTGAGAAATTGTCAAATGTAATGCAAATTGGGGACTGAAAATTGCAAAAGCCACAGCAAAACCTCATGGTGATTAAATGTCTAAAGTTTTGTTACTTAATGATATTAAGGGTCAGAGTTACGTTCCGAACAAAAAACGTGACGGACGGAGGGACAGACAAAATTTTATTCTATGACATTAAAAGCATTAATTTCTGAAATGTCTATTTAAGAGATTCCCTGCTGGTCCAACAAGTTGCTAATACCCCGGACACGATTCACTTCACACTCTCTGTTATACCACAAGTTTGTTATGCGAAATACGTTGTCTTGACTCAAAGGCCTATTCAGAGTTTTGTGATCTAAAAATATCAGACAGGTTTTTAGAAAACTAATGATTGAAATTTTACGAGAATGAATAAGACTAGTTCTCCACCATAACTCTGTGTTTTCAAGGAGCGGTATGAATTATTTCTTATACAATGATATTTAAAGAATATCCATATAAACCCAGACCACGTTTCACCATATTTAAACTTAGAATATATACTTCTACTAATACGCAGCTCCCATTTTCGATCTAGATCTAGATCCCCCACAAACGGCAAAATATTTTCAGGTTATATATTTTATCATTTCAAGATTTTTCTTTGACTGTTTTTAAAATTAATGATTCCTTTATGATTTATTAAATTATATGCTATTTGTATGTATACAATGTTGTAAAGAATAAAGAAAGGAAACCATACAATAAAAAACAAATGAAATCAACATACTTTTGACAAACTCACATGATATAAAGGAAATATTTTTATGATTGTGATCATAATACATTCAATCCCAATAGACAAAATAGCATAGGTGGTGAAAACTCGATCATTTCAGTCTTCTTGTTTTCATGTTATTACCCCCCCCCCCCCCCCCTTACTTTTACTTTTTTACTAAATTATTTCATGAACTGGAATGTTAAAACGTACTAGAGTTTGTATTTGATCTCGATCTTGCAAGTAAGCTCCATTCTTTTGTAGGCATCACATTGTAATCAATTCGTAATCCGTTTTGGCTGAACACAATGTTATAACTCCGATATACTTATCTTGTTGCAGTAAAATTACTTAAGTACTTACTGAAGAAGTTGTTCAACATGGCACGTTGTCCAGTGAGTATAAATCCTACTTTATTCTTTTATCACCCTTTTCATAAATTTGACATGTAATATTTTATTTCAAAATTAAAAGTAATGAAAAAAAACTAATGTTTCTCTTTGAGTTTACAATTTATCAAATAAAAGTATCTGGTGCACAGCTGTATAAATACTTTGCCTTCAATTATGCTACTGATTGCAGGTTGGCACTAAGAGGAAATGTAGAATTTTAGTCAACAAGTCTCGTCATTGGAAAAAACGTCCTGCTTCCAAACTAGAAGGCATTTACGTCATTAAAAACAACGGGGTTGTAATCTACGTCGGGCGTTCAGGCGATGTGAGACGCCGTTTAAATGAACATTTTAGTGACAGTGGTTCTCAAAAGATCGATCGTTACCTGCAGAGAAAGTCGAAGACGTATAAAGACAAAAAAATTACTGTTAATTGGATTTCCGTTCCCAACAGTCAATGTACTGAGCATTGTTACGTTAAAGGGGTCGCAAAAGTGGAAGAGAAATGGCCAAAGTATAACAAACAGAGAGGGGATTCATGTAAATAAATCAGACCAGAAACGTAAAGATGCTATGCTGACATTTCAATATTCTGTGTGTTTGTTATTGTCATTTCTTATATTAAAGACGTTACAACTGTAATACACATCAAGTTATATCTTGGTATTTAGGCATAAGCATGATGTAGGATAAACATAAAATTATCTATAATTGATACGTCTGATGTGAGTTAAAGAAATGTCAATTTTAGCTTATTTGTTTACAATTTAGAAGCAAAATGTGTCAAGAAAACTGTCAGGTCAATTTTGTCACTCATTTAACAATAACCTACAAATACTGTGATCATACTTGTGGTCAACGTTTCTCATAATTTCCATAAAGTTTGAAAAGGGATAATGTTTGTAAATCAGAGAAGATATTATTCTTTATCCTCTGTCATTGTTTATCTAGATTAAATGCAGGCATAACTTCACCATATCACAAGTGAATTTTACCATCAAGTACTGTAACAATGAAATGTTCTACCTGATGACAAATATCTCAAAATACTGACAGTTAATGAACTAATTAAACTCGTCAAATTTTAGATTGGAACATATCAGACCAATAAACTTGACTTTGTGATCAAGATATTATGCTAAGGGCTAAGTCTTACTAACTTGTCATTTCTGTCAGTATTTATAGAATAATCAATAGAAATTTTAGAGCATTGTCCTGTTTATTACCATAGATGCTTGCCATGATAAAGTTTGATAATTATTTGTATTCAACTGTATTTAATTTTTTAATGTTCAGTGCATAGATTTACTTGTAATTCATGACATTATTATTACATTGAGCTCAATATAATAAAATTAATTTAGAATCAAGTAATAAATTATTCTCGAACACAATATCATTTATGTGTTGTTTTTGTGTCTATCTCAAAGTTTTTTCTTTCTCAAGTTATGACATTTGTTTTGCTGCAATTTTATGACAATGCAGTAATAAATGTTAGTAATAGTGTCCTTATGTGGAAGAATTGTTTATCAAAAGTCCTTGAATAATTACGATGGCGATGGATGCCCTCGGTATAAAACTCCTTACATAATATATGTGGAAGAATTATTTATCAAAATTCCTTGAATAATCACCTGGTGATCATTAATTTCAAACCGTGGTTATTCAGGGAAGGCAATGAATGCCCTGGGTATACAACTCCCAAACCTTCGTCACCCAGGGATATCTATTCCGATTCTGTACACTATTTATCCCTTTGACTTTCCACCAGTGAAATTTATTATTCGAACTTCCAAATTCAAGTCTCTGAGCATGCGCTGAACGAAATGACTAGTTATCCAAGTTACGAGTACAATCACTTCCCTTAGCTCATGTCAAGATTTTGTATTTGTTCTTTATCTCATAACAAGATTCAAGTATCCTGTAACCTTGCATATTCTCTTATGAGCAAATGCAAATAATAAATAATGTATTGTGTTGGATAGCAGCCAGGATATCATCAAGGTAAATAAACCTTTTTATCATATACTTGCTTATAAATACAGAGATTTTGAATGTACGATAGACCCTCCGTCAAGCACCCTGTATCGGCCCGCAGGGCAGATAACCTGTATCAGCCCGTCGTCAAGGACAAAAACCTGTATCAGCCCGTCGTCAAGGGACTTGAACCTGGAACCCTGGGCAACGAACGGGGAAAAAAGATCGAAGTCGCGAGATATTTAGAGTTGTCTCCCTTTGTACAGCTGACGTTACAACATGGCCGATATCGCTGACAGAACGCTGCAGTCTCTTGCTGATCGGATATTTCAGCTTGATACGATCATGGAAGCGGCAGTTGACGAAGAAAACGAAAATCAAGTGATCATAGGAGCTAATGGCATGGACACAGAAGCATTTGTAAAGAGAATGAGAAACCCTAACACTGTAAGGAAGACGATAGGTGACATGACTTTCATGTTAATGTTATTAATTAAAGTTTAATGTTTTTATTGTTACTTTTGTTTTTTTGTTTTGTAAGTATATATATATGATAAAAATAGTATGATATGGGTATTTTCATATCACATCAGTATCAGCCCTCGACCAATAAAGCTAAAGCTCTCGGGCTGATATTGGGGTCTCGGGCTGATACAGAATGTGATATGAAAATACCCATATAATACTATCTATTTCACGTGTATAATTTTCAATGTGATTATGTCTTTTGTTGAATCAGCAAAATACAACAAACAACTGAATATAACAATGACAATTAAATCATCCTTATTATAAACAAAGAGTTTAGAGTTACAATCCCAGGCCATCTTACAAATTAATAAATCTAAAGAGTCAAATTCCTTGCTGACTTTCTCTACTTCATGCTGTGAATACCTTTCTTATGTTAAAAAATGAATTAATGTTATTCTGATATCACTCTAAAGAACGTTGTGTATTGAGCAAAGCCATCCAAACCCTTATTCATCCTTTCTGTTTCCACTGTAACGATGTACGAATTATCTTCCAAGAATATTTTAGCGTGTTGTACGCATGTTATTATTCATAAGTTTAACGTTGTATAACAATGTTGCATCTTTTAGATGGTCACATCCTTGTTTTGGTTGTGTAACCAATTGGGGTCTAGGACATTCCATCTGTCTCTTGAATACCTGAAACAGGCCTTTACTGCTTTGAGACTCTGCTGGAAACTTCTAGATGATAGTTAACCTATGTTAGAACTGACTGAAAAACAATTTGGCGTTCCTGGTTCTATCATTTGACTTGTTGGCTACATTGATAAATGTAAGCTCATATTTCTTGGACGTCTATGCAAACTTTCTTGTAATAACTTTGCAAAAAGCATATTTTGTGCCAAAATAACAACCTCTTCAAAATCCTCAATTTGCGATGATCTACTTTCAATACTCTCTAAATATAATTTGAATGTACATATCGAAAAATATATATCAGAAGGTCTATTTCCTTCCAAACTTAAATGGCGTAAAATTGTAAATACATCCATACATAACTATGAAGAACATCTATGGCAAATGCAAACCTCTTTTAATGCAAACATGAGTCTTTATGTACATGCTCACAATAAACTTAAATGTCACATTCTTTGGCAATTATCTTACTTGCACCCTAGTTATAAATCTGCTTTACAATTATGCATTAAAGTCTCATCACGAGCAAAAATATCTAAAGAATGCAATCTATGTAATAATTACTAACGACTATGATTTTCATTCTCCTACATTGTGAACACTTAAATCCTGACCGAAATGCATTCTTTGTTTTTATGATAGATCTTCTTGAAGTTGACGCTTATGTGGCCTTTGAACTACAAGATGAAATTAACATGTTAGCCTTTTTTTTTGGAGGAGTTACTGACTTCAATAAATATATTGAACACAGCACCTGGGAAACCATTATTTTAAAATTTTCACTATAAGTTTACGCCTTAAAACGTCATCTATTACAATGTTACCCGGTATACCCAACTGCCTGTTCATAATACATTGATAAAATTACTGACTACACTGTTAACTATTCTATAATACTGGTCCATCTACTTAATAGAAATTCCTATATTTGCTTAATGTCTTAACATTTATATTCAATCTTTTAATTCATTGTGTTTGTATAAATGAATGTAACATTGTATTTGTATAAATTGATGTATTTGTATATATGTTTTTGATCTTCGGTTTGAACTGGAGGAAATAAAGAATCTCTCTCTCTCTCTCTCTCTCTCTCTCTCTCTCTCTCTCTCTCTCTCTCTCTCTCTCTCTCTCTCTCTCTCTCTCTCTCTCTCTCTCTCTCTCTCTCATAAAAGGGTTTAAGATCTTCACGCTATTCTGAATATATCATGCTAAAATGGCAAAATCGTTTTGTCTATACATTTTCGCGTGAAAAATTTAGTTTTTAAAACTTGAATAGATCGTATCGGGAAATAGTGTATTCTATTGTAAAATTAATAATAAAAGTTGTAAACCAATGTTGATTTTTGATAAGGTACTGAATGTTTGATCATGAGAGTCGCGTTTAGAGATTGATAAGACAACCCTTTCTCGCTTAGAGAATAGGAGAAATTTAACTGAACATATAGGGAGAATTTTTCTACAAATGGTTTTCTAAAACTCTAAAGGTTGAAATGCACTAAAGCATGGAGGTAGCTGTGTATAATGGAATAAGGATTTACCTTAACTTGGATAACCCACTATAGTTAATATCCATTTAACCTTGAATTCACTGTAACAAAACCAAAACCTCTTGAAAATAAAGTCTTGTTTAGGGATGAAGCATGCATAGAAATCTCATATCTCTGAAGACCTTTTCTTATGTCTGATACAATAGTGACATTTTAATTAGTTCTGAGGTTTAGTATAAGTCTAGTACCTTAGCGTGTAAAATGAACACAGCCAGAAATGGCGATATATCGGATAAATTGTTTGGAGGCTTATAAAGAAGAAATTTGTCTTGGCGGGCTTACCAAACTCACATATGAAAATCAGCACATATACATGTAATTCACCTCTAGAACATTTCTTAGTAGTTCACAGAGGCTTTTAACAGTAAATTAAGTTAAAATAAATGCTCCAAAGTTAGTGTTGTACAAGACAGCCTTTTTTCTGGAAAACTTTTCTACCCTTCACTCTGCATCTATTCAAATCTCAGCTGTGACCTCAAATGCATAAATGACTCACTAAGAAAAAAGTACACACTTTTTTTAAATCTGACTTGTGAGTAAGATATGTTGGTGACTGGACCGGGCCACCCGCTTTTGACTGAGTGCTGCACACTTCTTTGGCTCATCTGGAGACTGAGCATTCGTCGCCTTTCCTGAACTTGCTGACTGAACCTTTTTGACTCTGACTTTGGTAGCTGTACATGTCTTTGTTTTCTTTTGAAGTCGCGAAAGCGTGGGAAACTTTCAGTTTATGTTTCAATTGTTCAACTAAGCACAGATTGTCCAAATTGTGTCAACTACGTTTCTTACTATGAATATTGATCGCCAGATAGGGAACTGTCTGTTGCATTAGCTGTAACATAAAATGGGATAGATATACTTTATATACGTTTATAAACAAACACTTCTATACCGATTTTGGGTAAAACACAAAACCATTATTGGAACCTGGCCTTGCCAAAATGGAAAATTTGTTGATGCACCCATTGCCTATGAAATTTAGAGGGTATCCATACACAGAAAACCAAAGTGAAGTGGATATATGTATATAAGCGAAGATGTATGACTGCTTAAACTCATTATCGTCATTGGGAATTATAAACCATTACAAGACACCTGGTCAACCCCAATGTGGACAATAAAGATAAAAGTATTTTCCCCTTGAGGCTTGCTCCAAGAATATGTTCATTCACCCATTTGACAAAATATCAAAATATAAACTACCCATATACAGAGTAATCAACTTCAACTCAGTGAAGTCTATTCAAACTAAAACAATAAGATTTCACACGATCAAATTTTACAAATGGTGTAGGTAAAGGGCAGGGGCAATAAGAATGACACAAATGGTTCACAGCTACTTCCAATTTGGGGTCAACTTGTCATGTTTGGAGGCTTTGACAGAGGAATCACTCTTTACTAGAAATATTATATATTCAACTATCCACTGCTACCAGTAATTGAGCAAATATTTTCACTGACTGAATTAATACATTTAGAAAAAATGTATTTTATCCTATCATTGAGCTACATAGGATTTGGCACTGCCGAGGTTTATAAATTAACCAGCAATTAATATCTTATACTTGTTGCCAACATGGAATGCTGCAAACAAAAGCGTTAAATGTAAATATACATGACAGTTTGATACAATAGAATGAATTAATAATAAGATACGTGAAAGTTCCAGTTTGTGGTAACATGTGAACAATGGTGAATATACTACAGCTCCATACAAAACGTTTGTTAAGATACCTGCGTATCCTAGAGCAAATATCATATAATTTGGGATTCTTCGAGACATCAATACGAAAAGAGATGGTGAGTGTTGAATTTTCAATACTGAAGTGAGAATCCATTGTACCGTAATGCAATTGTATGTCATACCCAAAATTGAAACGTAACAGTTTTGGGAGGTCATTAAAAATACCAGGGGTCAAAGTTTACAAAACGCTAATATTTATTTTTCTCTGCAAAATCGTCTATAAGAGATTTACAACTTTTCAAAATAATTATGTTTGTCCCTTTGCACTAAGTCAGTGTGATTGTGCTGATTTGCTCAGAGTCAAAGAGTTAATTTCGGAAATAGGAAATTTTGAAAATATGACCCCTTGTGTCTATTTCATCATACCAAAATTTGGGACCAGACGATACTACATTTGCACTGTTATATAATTATATGTGAACTAACTTTCGGAATGCAGCTTTACATCGGATTTCATGCCTTGAATATTCACGCAGGAAGGTAAACGAACAGATGCTTTCAATTCCCCGCCTCTGAATTGAAATGGTGACATTATCGAACGACTTGTACAGATCAATTTACCAAGCAATACCCTTATTCGGACAGATTAATAATTGACCACCTTCTTTAGAGTATTCTAATCAGTATTCGATTTCATCGATCTAAGGTAATGTTCAGTTTCACTCACATAAGCTATATTTGAGAAATCGAAATTCCTAGAATGGATAAAAACGAAAGTACCTGTCTTTTAATTGGCTACTGTAGTTACTACGTGTACCTACCTACTCCTGCCTCACTCCATTTGCTGTTGCCGTGGTGAACACATCATTTTTCCTTTCAAGGTATGATGATTTTTTAATCTGTTTCCATCTCTCTCTCGACTTTTGAATTCTCTTGAATGAGGTGCATTAAGTTTTCTAAATGACATTATTAATTACTAAAGGTAATAATTAAATTTCTTCCATATAATTTTGATTGAATGAAGCAGTTTTCAGATAACCTCAGTGAATTGAACATGACCGTGATATGTGCTTTTTAAAACTATAATGATCAAGTACTATAGGTATATCCAATCTAAATACATTCAATAAGATATTTCCTGCTATTTAAATTATGTTTCTTACTTTATGATATAAATTATAAATATTATCATTTACATTTTTGTTGAATTACATCACTCAATCTCTTATTGCTGAGGATAACATATTATTTTCCCTTTCCCGAATTAATATTTTAGTCACAGCCTCTTAACTCGAGGCGCGTGTTTAACAACTAGACACATAGGCACCTATAGACGTCCATATACGCATGCACTAAAGGACCATGGGATGTTACCTATAAGATGGTTTTCTAATAAGTAATCTTTTGTATTAAATTGCTTATACGATAAGTGTTATTTGAAAACTTACATTTTACTGAAACCGATCAATTAGCAAATATAGCCCCCTACACTAGTGACTGTGTAGTTCAAACCCGTGTAAACCCTGACACTGGGCACAATGCATTTGGTAGCAAACTGTTAATGCTGTGCAAATTATCTGGGATTAGAATAATGAATGGAATGAAGACACCCTGACAACATGGCAAATGATTTTACATTAAACTGTCACTGAGGTTTGACCGTAATTGATTACCTGATAAGTGACCCGCTCTTATTCGAAATGTTCCGTACATTTATTGTAAACAACTTCACCGCGTATTCGGACCACGCCCCCCTGCACGTCGAAATGTCAACAAAACACCGACCTACATCTGAAATGGACAACACCGGCAAAGTTCAAGGTCAACCTCACGTCAATCATGTGACACCAATCAATCACGTGCAGCATGTACATGACACAAGAAAGCCACGCCCCGGGCCCGGATCGATGACAAACCGTGGTTTGATGAATCTCTGAAAACCTGCTACATGGACTACGTTCGTTCATTGAATAAATTTAATAGATGCAAAACATATGATAATCACTCTGATTTACATACGAAGAAGAAGAATTATAAAATATTAGAAAAACGATGTAAAAGACGATACTTAAGATCTGAGGGTAATAGACTTGAGCAGCTGAAGAAAACAAACTCTAAACAATTTCATGTAAAGTTCTCACAGCGAAAGAAAACGAACATTGACGTTTCTCTGTTTGAAATGTATATGCATTTTGAACACATTGCAGGTAATGGTGAACATAACCCTGCCACTGACACTATCATTGATGAATCGGTGGTACCCGAACTTGATATTGAAATAACACTGACTGATATAAAACAAGCAATAAACTGTTTGAAACGTGATAAATCCCATGGACTTGATTGCATTATTAATGAGTACTTTATTACATATTTATTATTATATCTTCTGCCAATCTTATATAGAATATTTAATTGTGTTTTATGTACAAGCTTCTTTCAAAAAAGTTGGGCCTCGGCCGTGATAATACTAGTTTTCAAGAAGGTTGATACTACAGATCCAAGTAATTCCAGAGGTAGAAGTCTCTTTAGCTGTTTTGGGAAGTTGTTGACCAGGATTCTCAATCAGAGGCTTATTAATTGGGCCGTGGAACATAAAACTATTTCTGTTGCACAGTTTGGTTTTTGTCCTAATCTTAGCTCAGATGATGCTTTATTTGCCCTCCATTATTTGATTAGTCGTACTGTAAATAGTAATAAGCCATTGAATTGTGAATTTTTGGATTTTAAACGTGCTTTTGATTCATTGATAGGTGTAAATTATGGCATAAATTGGCAAAACTGAGTGTCAGAGGGAAGTTATTATTGGTTATTCGTTCTTTTCATCTCATGTAAATGATTGTAATCATTATGAATTCATAAAATTAGAAAAATTGAATTCAATTTAGCAGTGAGCTGCACACGATTTCGCATTGCTAATATTTATAACTGAACCGTGAATCAATATCTTGTGCTTATTGTCAATGGTGAATGCAGCAGAAAAAAGCATTTAATGTAAATATACATGACAGTTTGATAGAATAGTATGAAATAATAATATGATACGTGAAAGTTCCAATTTGTAGCAACATATGAATAACGGTAATATACTACAGCTGCAAAACAAAAGTTTGTTAACATACTTGCATATCCAAGTGAAAATATTACGTAATGTGGAATGTCTTTGAGGCACGAAAAAGAAACGACTAACGTTAAATTTTTAATACTGAATTGAGAAACCATTGTACCTTAACGCAATTGTATATCATACCCAGCAGTTAACCATAACAGTTTTGGCAAGTCATTAAAAAGGGGAGGGGTCAAAATTTCGAAAATGTTAATTTTTAATATTCTCTGCCTTTTCTGTCTATTTCATCTTGACTAAAATTTAATTTATTCACGAGAGACCAGACGATCCCTAAATAAGCTGGTGAATGGCTATTTTCCAAATGGACAATGGGTGATCCTTTGTCACTTCTGCTGATCTTTTTATATTGGGGACATCTGCACTAAGATACAGTAATATGTGAACTAACCTTCACTATGCAGCTGTGCTGAGGATTTTAAACCTTGGTTTTCCAGGCAGGAAGCAATAATAAAGTTGCTTTAAATATCCCTGCTCTGATCTTAAATGGTTACAAAATCTCCATTGCTTGTTGGTTTTTTTGGAACCACTTGTACAAGCAAGTTACCAATCAATGGCCTTTCTCGTAAAGAATAATAATTGAATACAACAGTTACCTCCCTTTTCTAATTACTATTCGTTTTCATCCAAGTATGGAATTGATGAGTTTCACTCACATAAGCTATTTTTGATAAATCAAAATTCCTAGAATGGTTTAGAACGAAATTATCTGTCTTTCAATTGGGTAATGTAGTTCTCTTTCCTCACTACCTGCACATATCTACTTCCGCCTCACTCCATTTGTTGTTGCTGTGGTGGACGCATTATTTATCTTTTCCAGGTATGGTGATTTTCTAATATGTTTCCATCTTCCTCTTGAGTCTTTGATAATGTACAGCATGTTTTCTAAATGATGTTTATTAATAACGTACGATAATATTTCAATTTTACCATATAATTTAAATGAATAAAGCAGAATTCTGATAAACTCAGTGAATTGAACAAGGTCGAGCCATGTCCTTTTTTAAAACTACCAAAGTTTAAACCAAATTTCAAAAGGTATATCCAATCTAAATAGATTCAATGTGATATTTCTTGCTATATAAATGATATTTTATGCTATATTATATGATTTTGTTATTTAAGTGATTGTTGAATTATATCATTTCCGGCATTTTGCTATTGTTGAGGTAAAACTATAATTTTCCCTTTCCCTATTTTTATCTTATTTCAGGAAATCAGAATTTCGAAAATTTTACCCGTTCTGTCTATTTCATTATGCCTAAATTCAAATTATTGCAAGAGAGACTAGATGATCCCAAAATATGTTAAAAGAATGGCTATATTACCCACTGCCAATAGGTCAGTTTTGTGAAAGTTATTTTATTGACGTCAAAACAAGTCCATTACGATAGATTGGTATGTGAAAAAACGTTTGGTATGCAGCAATAATAAATGATAAAATTATGTTTTTCTTGGTCTTAACAAAGAAGGCCAGTCCTAAACAACTACACCCAGGCACATATAGACTTAAATTCTATACAATAAATTCTGTGTCATATGACATAGAATTGATTTCATCTACGCATGAACTAAAGGACAAAGAGATGTTATCAGTAAGCTGGTTTTCCTGATACCTAGCATTTTGTGTTAACCAGCTGATACAATAATTTCTGTATCATATGACATAGAATTGATTTGTATGGATACTAGTATGAGGAAAAACAGCCATAGATTTTAGTTTCATGATGTCAGACTGTTGAATAAGATCCTCTGTTCGAATTTCAAAGATTCAAAATGATGATTACAGATTATCCTTTTAGAATTGTTAAGAAAGCCAGTTTCGTTTTGTACATTGTTCTCCTTAAGCTCGAATTCTTGTATTTCACTTTTGTAACTTCCTTTTCTTTTAAGATTGTCGTTGTGGTAAATACAAAATAATATGTGATTTATAAGACATAAGGTTGAAAAGTGCCGTGATGACCTTGTTAATATTATATGTCAATGGGGTTTGTATAGCACACCACTTGATGACTGAAGAGCGTATCATGCTGACTTTGTTTGACGGTTTAAGTACATGACAGAAATTTATACTCAAAGTTGGTTAGGTAAACTAATTTAGAAGTAAGGGTTACTACAAAAACTTTGAATCTTAAGGTTTCATATTATTTGACAATCCATCGTTCCCTTTGTTTTAAAAGTTACACTTTCAACAAAATAATTGAATATACAATACATTAGGCATTCAGCATCTTTAATCTAAATTCATTTTACAAGATAAACGTATCAACAATTTTTGTTAATTGACTTGTCATTAGTAAAACTAATATAATATCTTTAATCAAAATATTTGGAACTAGAAAACTAACAAGTCTTTGATGAGTCAAATGGAGGTGCAAAGTCAAGGCTTGTACACAGCATGGCCACTTTACATCACAGGACTGGATAGAGGTGGTGTTTGTATTGCTCGCTTCTTTGGTAACTGATGTAGGAATAGAGCTGGTGTCGAATCAGTCTCAGAGTCAGTTAATGTGTGCCATGAACATCTTTAGACGGGAAACCTTTGAACTTCTTATGTCAAGCCTATCTTTTTATATATTCTCTGCAACTGGTTCTTCGGAGAGAGTTCTACCTGGTTTGCATCGGCCTTTGTTGTATTTGTGGCGCATTAGTCATCTTTACAGACATCTTGTCATCTTGTTGCAGTGGTTACCTGCTCTTAGCAATAAGAGCATAGTGCACACTGTCCGGGTTGATAGACTTTGGAGAAGACCTTCGTGGCATATGAATTGTGTGTTCAAGAATTTACATTTTTAAACACATTCTTTCAAAAGCATTTGTACATAGCTTGCCAGATCTTCCTTTATTGAATTCAACTTTGACAGGTTTTCTGTCTTTTAAAAGGACCTAGACAGGATGTACGCAACTGGAATATCTTTCCCAGGAGAATAGCACATAGGCAAATTGTATATCTGAAGATGAAGTTTCATTCTTTGAAGTATCAAAGGATCTGCATGGAAAGGTTTCTTTAGAATTGTTTCAAAAGGTTTGTGGTCTATCAGAATAATTAACATCTGCCATCGAGATAATGGTAAAAATTTCCAAAGCCGAAGACTATTGCCATTATCTCTTTCTCTATGTGCACTTAGTTACTTTGACAATCGGTCATAGACTCAGAGATATGGGCTACAGGTCCATTTTAGTTCAACAACACTGTTCCCAAACCGTTCTTGGAGATATCTACTTTCATAAACACCCTCTGCATATCAAAATGAAGAACTGGTCCAGGCGGCTTCCTGTAATTCTTTGATCTCGATGAAGGCTTGGTCATGATTAGGAGTCCAGTCCCATTGTGATTCTTTTATAGTAAGTTCACGAAGACCGTGTGTCTTGTCTGTGTAAACATTCCCAGGTAACCTTCTGATAACCAGATTTCTCTTTTATGTTACGAACTGTTTACACTTTGTTTTGGTCAGCTTTCCCCAAAGAACTTCACCTAAGTTTGACACAATTGCAGGTTCTCTTCATTTACTCGTATTTAAATTGTACTTGCATTCTCCATTGTCCTTGTCTATTGTTATTACTAGGAATGTGTGGAGGTCTCTATATTACATTTCATAGGGTTAAGATAATCATGAAATGGTGAAGTATGCTGTTATATGCAAAATATGATGACTTTGAGTGCAACGGCTAATGAGATATCTCATTAAAAAATTTAATAGCGGTCAGACTTACCTTAAAATGAGGTCAAGGTCGCCATAATCAACTAGTGTTTATGTAATTCCCGAATATAATCTGTCATCAAATTTTGAGTGCAAAGGTTCATAAGTTAACATGTTAACATAATAAGAAGAAATTACAACCAATCAACTGGGGTAATTCCTTGCCGTTGTGCAGCTGAATTTTATTGCACGGTAATGTTTTGACGGATTTTTTTTATGGTTAAAATTATTTGCCATCACAATAAAATGTTTTTCAAGTGTTAGATTTACACATAGACACATAGATAGTGAACAAATAACATTGTTATATTTGAGATTATTTCGTGTTCAAAGTTGAAAGCTGACATCTATTCATCTGCGGGAAGATTAAGACCTCATTGTTGAGTCACTGTTTGAAACATTTTCATAGTTACTGATATAACATTAAGATGCAGGTTCAACACACCTTGGGTGTTATCAAATCCACATTTTGGGAGCTATAAACTTAACAAAACAACTTCCTTATAGAGTGGGAGATGAGCTAAAGCAATTATATTGAGAATGTTTTAGGTAACATGACCATGAAAATATAGACTCATTGATTTATTACTGGTTTGATAATACATGTGTCAAGAATTATTAGCAGAAAAACGTGAAAAAAATAGAATTTATCAAACAAACGAAGGACTGAAGCCTACAAACGAGTCATCAGGGTGCCTACTATGAATAAACGATCCTTAAAACATCATAAGCATTCAAAATATTAAAGCCACACAACCACAAAATACTTTTAAAACTTTTAATCCAGCTTTATCATCTTATTGCCACTTATACAAGAAACAATTTATACCAAACATATACTTAAAAGGTTAATTTATTAGCATCACTGAACTTAACATAATAATGACTCGTGAAATATACAAGTTCAATGGTGCATAAGGAAGAGTAATATATATTTGTCAACTTCCTTATTGTAGGGAATGTGACATTTGATACTCACACAGTCATGAAGTATTATAATTAGTATTTACAGCCCCCAATAGGCACTAAGTTCAAATTGTTTCCATAGAAAATAAGTAAAATGAAAAAGTAAGGATAACCATAGTAGCAAAAGGCACCACCCAAGCACTAGGTCTAACCACATACCAGGTTTATTAGAATAATACTAATATAATAAGACAAATATTTAAAAAATGATTAACCAAAATAGCAAAAGGCACCACTCCATCATTAGATTTAACCACATACCAAGTTTCAAAAAAATATTGAATATGGCCCGGAAAAGAAGCATGCTCACTGTGAACTGGAATATTGAAACGCCAGTCTGATTAAAATCGACCGTGTTCCAAGGAATAAAAGTTTCAAAATATTGACTCTTCCGAGATTCGAACTATATCTGTTATATGTTGGTAAAGCACGTGCTATTTAGTAGCAAAATATGTCAAGCAAACGTCAGTTCACTATCATCATTCATTTTACTAGATCCTATGAACAATGTAATCATATAAATCGTAGTTGTGGTCCTGAAGTTCTGCGTTGCTACAAATGTTTCTCATAATTTCCATTACGTATGTTGTGGGAAAATGATTGTAAATCAGAGATGATACTATTCTTTATCTTCTGCCAATCTGCTAATTGCACCATGCCACAAGGGTATTTGACCATTATGTACAATGAAATGTTCTACTTGATGAATAAATGTCAAAATACAGACAGTAATTGAACTAATTAAACTTGTCAATTTTAGATTGGAAAATATCAGACTAATAGGTTTGACTATGTGATCAAGATATTATGTTTAGGGCTTAATTTTACTAACTCGTCATTTCTGTAAGTATTTATGAAATTATTCATAATTTTTTTAAAACAATGCCCTGTTTTTTACCAAAATTGCTTGCATTGTTGGTAATTATTTTTTATCCAACTGTAATCTACTGAATTTTTTTATGTTCAGTGTATAGATTTAATTGTAATACATGCCATTGATATCAAATTTAGCACTTTAACCTCAGTCCATATTGCAATTAATATGTAATTAAAGGAAAAGAATACAAAAAAATCTTAATAAACTTGGCAAACTTCATTACACAGAGTTGAGCAATATATATGTGTCAATGGTCAACATGCGGGACCGCATAAAATAAGACGCATAATAACTCCCCCGCTTTACAAATCGGGTGTTTTTCCTCAAACCAATAATTACTACTGGGTGGGTGTGGAAGGGATTTTATAACGTCTGCGCCATGCTTGCGAGCATGTGTGAACAAAGGGAGATAACTCTTAGTTACCTCGCCGTGACTAGAAGAAGCGCACATAAAACCTATAAGACACGTAATAACTCCCCAGCCCCAGTGTAACAAAGTTTGAAGAAGTAAAAAGTGTAAAGTTAAAGTTAATTTTTTTTTTTTTTTTTTTTTTTATAAAGGACAAATCGAACATTTCAAAATATGGGGAAATTGTCATCCTCAAACATGACACTTGACCATACAAGAAATTAATACATAGGATGCATTATTACTGTTCAATGCCACATGCCATGTCAGAAAGAGCTCTGAATTTCTTTTCTGACCTCAGTTCGATATACCTCAGGTAGGCATTGCTCTTCCAAAAACCAATGTCTTGAATAAGTTCACCTGGTATACCGATTTCAAAAGCACAGCTGGCTCCACCTCTTCTAAACGAGTGTCCTGTCAGTGACCCAGGCTTTCCAGCCAGGTCCAACACATAGTTAACAAGGTCAATAAACATGGAATACCCTAATTGTTTACCATCATTACCGCATATCAATGGGGAAATACTCTTGTCGCTATCAAGGGCACTATGCAATGTCAGTAATTGCTCTATTCCATCAGCGGGGTTGATTGAATTTCTAGGCAGAGATGGCATAAATACTTCAAGTGTTTTCTCGCGATACTGTAATGTTTTGGTCCACTTAAGATAAACTGTGTAACCCAAGGGTTTAAGAATAACGTCACTCACAGTTATGTGCTTCACTGGGTCAAACTCTGTTCCACAGAGAAAATTCCCTCTAAAGCCTAACAGACAGGAAACCCATACCGATGCACCGAACAGATTTGTGATATCAAGTCTGTTCCTCAAACGCAATAAATGCTCCGGCGTAACAGGATTAGCACCTATTTGAGAATCACCCAATTCTCTTTTCACTCCTTTCAGAATATGCATCACTTTCCAGTCACAAATAGGATCATGTAACTTGTTTGCTTTGTGAAGATTAGTAATTACACACAAATACTGCCTGACACTGGCAAACTTAAGCTTCCTAACGTCAACAAGATATGCAATGTACAGTGCCACTTCATCTGGAGACACCGGCACAGGATCTATACGCACCATGTCACAAAATTTCAGGTAACACTTCATATGCACACTGTAAGTTTTCTTTGTAGTCTGAGCCCAACCTTGGCTCTGCAGGCGAGAGACTGTCGACTGTAGCATCTGTCGAAAGTTGGAGTCCCTATCTGTAATTTATAAACTTATTTGATATGTGGTAGCAAAGATTTGCAGTTTCAAATGCGGTCAACTGGAGACTACTCATCATATCATATACTAAACTCAATATTCCTATGTCCTGGCACATATTCAACTGTTAAAGCAAAGTTATAGTTTAGATAAAGTTTAGATAAAACAAATAACGCAGATAACCCATCACAAATGGATTATGACAGCTTCCCTTATTAATGAAAGCCTTAGCTGATCGGTTATCACTGTACACGATAACCCTTCTGTTTCTCCATTCACTACTCCATCTACTTGCAGCTAACACAATTGCTAAAGTTTCTTTAACATTAATGTGCATGTCAGCTACCATATCCATGTCAAGTCGCCAGTTAACATAAAAGAAGTCACCCGCAAAATATCCCCCACATCCAAGATCACAGGCGTCTGTTCCGACAGACACAATTGGCCGCTGATCCAAGAAGGCTTTCTCACCATTAAAGGACTTCAAAATGTGTAGCCACCAGTCAATGTCAGCTTTAAATTCAACATCAAGCTTACATTTAGCATGTGATGATAACAATGAGTTCTTGAGGTCCAATACCCTGCGGAAAAATGTTCTTCCACCTTGGATGACCATACTAGCCCAGTTCAGTCTTCCCACCAGACTTTCCAGCTGCTTCTTACTAGCCCGGGACCTCATAGAGAATTCCTGGAGAATGCCATAAAGTTCCACGAGTTTGCCTGTTGGCAGTGCAAGCGTACAATTACTTGAGTCAATAACTATGCCAAGAAACTGGAGTTTTTGGGATGGACCATCGACCTTTTGCCAGTTTATTGAGAATCCTAAGTGGCGAAGCGTTCTGATGAGATTGAGCTGTTGAGCACTGCATTCATCTAGAGTGTCACAAATTATCAAGAAGTCATCAATGTAAGCAATTACAGTTGCACCATAGCGTTCCTTCATTATCCTGCAAACTGCAGCACTGAGTGTCTGAAAAATTTTACAACTTTTAGAAGCACCGAAGGGGAGTTTCCTGTCATATAAGAATTGCCCTGACTCTTGCCCCCGAAACTTCCAATACAAACCAGTTAAGGAATAATTGCTTGGGTGGATATCAACAGTTCGATAAGCTGCCTTTAGGTCAACCTTAGAAAGAAAAGAGCCTGGCTTGATTAATTTTACAGCATATCTTAAGTCCATATATTGACATCCACAGTTCACCATATAACTGTTCATATTACCTCCAACAGGCATGCTGCCATCATGTATTAACCGAACCTTTTTACTATCCCCATCTTTCGGAATTGCTGCAAAAGGACTAACAATAGTAGGTTTAGTGTCTGTCAAAATATAGTTTCCAAGTTCAATTTCACTATTAATAACTATTTCTACTGCTTCTCTATTATCATTTGCTGACCTATGATTTGGTGTATACACGTCATTAATATCCAAATTATCTACATTTTCAACTAATTTAAAACCATGTTCAACACCTGATAATATATAGTCTCGATCTATGTCGTCATTCGGCATCAGGTCCCTCCATGCTCCAAGGTTCAAAGAATTGGAGTCCGAAACTACTCGTTTTTTGACTCATCAAAGGACTTTCTATAACCCGCGCTTAACCTCTGATTATTACCAAGGTCAGGATGATGCCAGTTGTGTTGTTGACCAGTATGGCCGGCTTTATGACAGGTGATGCACACGTGGGAAAGCCTGCAGTATTCCTCCCGACAGTTGCCGTAATTAAAGCGACGGCAGATCTCAGCACCATACTCGTCAAACGGGCCTCGTCGACGACGTCGTCCGTTTTTCTGGTTATTCTGCTGACCGGAAGTAAAGCGATTTTGGTCCTGGAGATGATGTAGGGCTCGAGCAGTGCTTGAGTCCGGCTTTGGGACTAACTGAAACTCTCTTATATCTTGGAGAGGTGTACCCCATCTTAATCCTTCTGCTAATTGCTTCAGTCGATATTCCTGGTCGTACAGGAGCACACTCGGCCAAAGATACTTTGAGGAAAGCCGGCTTATGTCCTGGATATATTTAAGATAGTCTTGTGTACCTTGTTGGTCAATTTCACCTTCTGAAATCATTTCTTTGCGGATGCCAACACTTGCATACGTCCACCTCTCTGGGGACACTTTACATAAATTGTTTTTAGACCGCCCGATATCTAAAACAAACCCATCTCCGAGTTCAATACTTTTCTTGTTGTCGCCGATCATGTCGAGATTATCCACCCATAAGTAATCAGTTTTCTGGCGATTTCTCTTACCTCGGGTAGGGGACGGTAAAGTTGCACTGCTTGAACTTGAACTTGCCGGTACAGATGCACTGAAAGATTGCTCAAGTTCCGATACATGTCTCCGGAGTTTTTCCCGCCTACTGATCAACTCCATATGTTTGAGTTTCTCTTCCAGTACTGCACATTCCGCCTCAATGTCCGAAGTTTGTTCAGTCAACGTGTCTGTGACGTCAAGTCTCAATGGCGTGTTTAGCGCGGAAACAGGCGCTGACCTAGGTGAGGTGATTTTTGGAGCCGGTTTCAAAGCATGAAGCATCTCATTCATCTTGGCCCCCGCGCCCGTTCGTTTAGGCCTTACGTCAGGCTTCTGGTCATGTGCCATTTCGCAATAACAATTAATTCGATGCTAATGTTCTGAAAAACGTCGACGTTTTCTGAGCGGAAGTTTTATAATGTCTGCTCCATGCTTGCGAGCATGTGTGAACAAAGGGAGATAACTCTTAGTTACCTCGCCGTGACTAGAAGAAGCGCACATAAAACCTATCAGTCAAAATATATTTTACATATAAAATAACACAATATCATAAAATCAACATTTAGAGTCGAGAAATAAATTATTCTTGACTACCATATCATTTAAGTGTTGTTTTATTTCCCTATCTCAACTTTTTTCTTTCTCAAATTATGAACTTTGTTTTGCTGCAAATTATTTGACAATGCAATAATTAATTGTTAGTAATAGTGTCCATACAACAAAATATATGTGGAAGATTTGTTTATCAAAAGTCATACGGCAATCAATAATTTCAAACAGTAGTTATTCAGGGATGGCAATGGCTGCCCTGGGTATACAACTCCCAAACCTTCGTCACCCAGGGATATCTATTCTGATTATGTACATATAGATAGATAGATAGAAGTTTATTCAGTATAAAGGCCACAGGCCCTTGTACAAAAGTTACAAGACAAATTTATAAACGTACAGGTTTGGTGCTCACAAATGAAACATAACATATTTACAGGCTTTGGAAATATATGCATGGAATCAAAGTAGAGAACATCGTAACAAAAAAGGTTCTCTGACATACTTTGCACACAAATATAAGCGATTACCATTTCCAGTTTGCAAAAGAGCAGTGAGAGTTGCATTATTTTTACATTTAAAATTGAGCATATATTTTATTCTTAATTCATTATATAATGGACATAAGAACATAAAATGTAATTCATCTTCTAAGACATTTTTGCAAAAAGGGCAAAATCTTAATTCTCTGGGGATATCAATTCTTCTCCCGTTTTTTTTCAGTATTTTCAATTCACCTATTCGTAAAAGTGTTAGAAATCTTCTTATATCTTTATTTCGAACAGTTAACAAATACGATTCCATTTTAAATGATGTTTTCACAGATGAGTAGAAATCTAAATTAGAATGTTCATGTAACAGAGAAAGAATATTTTGAGTGTTACAATCTTTAACCCTCTGGGCGAATTGATTAACAAATGTATCAATGTTGATAATATTTTGAAACTCCCATGCATAACTGAAACCATATGTACAAATTATGTTTTTGATATTACTAACCCATGATTTACGATCATGTTCGTCAAGTCTTTTTAACAACAAGTAACATTGTTTTGGGTACCTATTTTCATTCATACATAATAGTTTACACCAGAATTTTATACATCTACAAATTGTAATACAAAAAATATTCTGAACACCACAATCAGATAAAACAGCTGCATTTGTTGAGTAAACACTAACACCAAGAACATATTTACAAAATTTTACATGAAAACTTTCCAGTATTTTCCATTCTTGAAGACCCCATATTTCGGAACAATAAAGAATTATAGGCATTATTTGCGTGTCAAACAGTTGAAACAGAACAGTTGGAGGGAGATTTCTACATTGACAATTGAGTTGTTTTATAGGAATAAGAGCTTTATTAGCTTTATGAATAAGGGTTTGGACAGCTTTCGACCAAGAAAGTCTGTTTGAGAAAAGAATCCCTAAATAACTATAATAAGTTGAAGTTGAAAGTCTAATGTTATCAAATAATCATTTTTCAGTTTTCTTCAAAACGCCCCCATTACGAAACACAAGTATCTCTGTTTTGGAAAAGTTAACCCTTAAACCCCATTTTGTACAGAATTTGGATAAAACATCTATTTTCCTTTGCAAGCCTAAAACAGTATCTGAAAATAAGCAAAGATCATCAGCATAAAGCAGTAAAAAGAGTTCTAAAAAGTCTGGTCCAACAAAAATACCTCTGTCGTCATTCATCAATAGATTTCCCTCAAGTTGGTTTACAAACATACTGAAAAGTAAGGGACTCAGTATACAACCTTGTCGAACCCCGCTCATGGAGTTGAAATATTCTGTGACACTTAAATTTGATATTTTTACAGCAGACATTGATTTTTTGTACATATCACGCACTATAAACAACAGTTTACCTCGTACATCATTATGAGCAAGAACATACCATAAGAGCTCTCGATTAACACAATCAAAGTCTTTGTGGAAATCCACAAATAAACAGTAAAATCGACCCTTTGATTTAGATAAGTATTTTTGAACTAAAGCTTGCAAGGTAAAAACATTATCAATAGTAGAATAACCGGAGCGGAAACCGGCTTGACATTCTGGATTTAAATGATGTAAATCTACAAACAGTTTAAGTCTCTCATTTAAAATGTAAGTAAATATTTTCCCACATATGTCCATTAACGAAATCCCCCTATAGTTATTTACATCATTTCTATTTCCTTTCTTGTGAAGAGGGAATATGATACTTCGTGATATGAATCCCTTGGACTTCCCTTCGGTGAAACTTATTATTCGAGCTTCCAAATTCAGGTCTCTGAGCATGCACAAAATGAAATGGTTAAATCTACGAGCTACCAGGACAAAAACTCCATCTCATACCTCATCTCATGTCAAGATTTTGTATTTGTTATATATCATAACAAGATTCAAGGATGATTTAACCTTGCATATACCCTCATGAGCAAATGCTAATAATGAATAAGGTATTGATGTTAATTAGCAGTCACAACATCATCAAGGTAAATAAACATTTTTCACGTTGTTATACAGTATAGAATTTTGAATGAGAAAATGTCCTATTTCGAATAAGCAAAATATAACTAAAAAATGAATATTATTTCTACAATTTAATTATTCAAATGATAAAGGGATAAATCCCCAGGTAGAGAGCTGATCCCAGTGGACTGAATGATTGAGGGATTGAGAAGTTATCCCTTTCTTATATTATAGCACAGGTAAATTTTAATTATACGTTGAGAGAAAATTTCTACAAATGTATTTCTTGATTAAATTATCTTAAAGATTGGGTTGAAATGAAAATGATATGAAATGCACAAACGCATGGAGGTAGCTTTGTATTATAGAAAAAGTTTTTGCATATCTCAACTTTTATAAAACACAGTGTTCATCATAATTTAATCTTCAATTCACCTGTCAATTCACTCACATTGAAAATATGCACAAACATGTAATTCATTACTAGAACCTCTGTCAGTAGTTCTTTAATAATTTTTTTAAACAATAAACCCCTTTAAAAAGTTACTTTGCGCGAGTCAAACGGATACAGATCGCCAAACCTTAACCATCTTGTCACAAAAGACCAAGTTAACATAATGAAAACAATTCAATTGATTAATTCCAAATTGATATGCACCAATGGAAAGACCAATAATTTCATGACATTTTGAACATAAAATTAACTAAGACCTTGACGTAAGTTCAGTCTATCAACAATTTATCTGAGAAACATCAAAATTAAGATTTCATTTTTTAAGAATATCATAATAATAAAAAGTGAGGATAATAATACAAAAGTGACTAGCAACAAAATATGCGAATCCATTCATTTTCCCCGTTTTTAAAACTTCATTTGGAGAGTTTTTGATATTTCAATGCTCAGTTTAAGAAAATTCTAAAAAGCTACCGTTTTAAAAGAGGGCCTTTTAAGGGATGCTTTTGTTTCTGGCAACTTTTCTACCCAACTCTCCATTCTATCTCAGTTGTAACAGCATATCCCTAAATGATTCCATAGAAAAAAGTAAGTACACAAACTTTCCATGAAATCATATGAATTGTGAGTAAGATATTTTTGTAGCTGGGCCGGGCCACACACTTTGGCTGAGTGTCATGCACTCCTCTGGCCGGCTCATCTGGTAACTAACTATTCATCACCTTTTCTGAAGTTGCTGACTGAAACCTCTTTGACTGTTACTTTTGTAGCTGTACGCTACGTATCGTTGAACAAGAAATGGGAAACATTGTGTATATGTGTATAAACACAATACTTGAATACCGATATTGGATAAACCGTAAATCATTAGACACTGGCAAAAATGGACAATCTTTGTTGTACCCATTTTATATGAAATTTAGAGATAATCCATGAACAGAATACTGAAGTGAAATGAATCAAGTTATATGAACAAACAATATCATCATTGGGAACTATAAACCATTTGAAGTCATGTGGTCGATCCCATTATGGACAATAACAAAGATGGGATATGACAATTTCCCATTGAAACTTGCTCCAACAATATGGCAATACACCCATTGGTAGAATATCAGGATATAGAATACTCATATACAGATATACTGAAATATAATTAAACACATAATTAGGTATGAAACGATCAAATTTTACTGAAGGTGAAGATAAATGGCAGGGAGAATTCTGAATGAAACAAATGGCCCACAGCTACTTCAAATCAGGGGGAGAACATGAACACAGGTGTGGAGGCTTTAACAGAGGAATCACTCTACTCTAGAAGTAAGATATGATTAACTATCTATTGATACCAGTAATTGAGTCAATATATTATGATTGAAGATTGAATTCAGAAAAAAAAATTGAATTTTACATAGCAATTAGATACACAGGATTTGGTATTGCTATGGTTTACAACTTGATCAGCAATTACTAAATTTATATTATGTTAGTTGACAACATTGAATGCAGCAGATTTAATGCAGCATTAAATTTAAAAGACAGTATGATATAATTGCATTAAATAATAATTAGATACGTGAAAGTTCCAATTTGTTCTATGAACAATAAACAATGGTGAATATACTACAGCTGCAAACCCAAAGTTTGTCAAGATACATGCGCATCCTGGTGCAAATATTATATAATTTGGAATGTCTTCAAGCCATCTGGGCAAAACAAAATAGAAACAGATAATGTGGAATAATGAAAAAATGTACCTTAATGCAATCGTTAATTTTTTTCTCATTGGCCCAGAAATGGGAAACCCTATTAAATTTTCTCATCGGTCTAGTAATGAAGTGTATTTTAAATGGGAAATCACGCTAAAAATTTCACGTTGGTCCAGAAATGCAGTGTAAATTTTTAATGAGAAATCATGCTTCTTTTCTCCCTGTCCCATAAATGTAGGTAGTGTCAGTTTTTAAATGTATTTTCTCATTTTTTTCCCCTTGGTCCAGAAATGCAGTGTACATTTTTAATGAGAAATCATGCTTCTTTTCTCCCTGTCCCATAAATGTAGGTAGTGTCAGTTTTTAAATGTATTTTCTCATTTTTTCCCCCTTGGTCCAGAAATGCAGTGTACATTTTTAAATGTGAAAAATGGAAGTTTTATACCAGTTTTCTTATGAAGTCAAAACTATACAAATGGCTATTGAAGGAGTCCCAAATCAATTGTACAGTCAACATAAGCATAAGCAAAATTCATGGGATGAAATTAAGATACTTCCCAGTATAAAACGTTATCCAATAACAAATATGGTCATTAAAGATTTATGTCTGTCTGATATGAGTATAAGTAAGTTTTTAACTTTTAAAAAATATTTCATATGGCTAGACCACAGAACAACCGATGATTATCAGCTTCAAAGCTCTGGTAGGAGAATTGGAAATGGTTGTGTGAAGGAATGACAGTTTCAATCACCACAATAGTAGAAACTGCCGGACTAGTACACATTTACTTATATGTAATTATAGATGCCTATTTCAATATTGATGGTGGGATAATACCTAGATCTATTACCTATCAAAATAACATTAAATAAATTTACGTTGCATTTCTGGACCAAAGGAAAAATTAAATGAGAAAATACCTTTAAAAATTTACACTGCATTTCTCGACCAACGGGAAATTTCTAGTGTAATTTCTCATTAAAAAACCCACATTTGTGGTACGATGAGAAAATATGATAGGTTACACTATATTTCTTGGCCAATGAGAAAAAATAGCGTGATTTCTAATTTAAAAAATTTACACTGCATTACTGGCCCAACAAGAAAATAATTTAAAAACTTACGCTGCATTTGTGGACCAATGGGAAAAATTAAATGAGAAAAAACATCTAAAAATTTACACTGCCTTTCTTGACCAACAAGAATTTTCTAGCATGATTACTCATTAAAAAAAACTATATTTGTTGAACTATAAAAAATTTAAAAAGGTTCCCCATTCAAAAATTTACACTACATTTCTGGGCCAATGAGAAAATATTGATGGGACTTGCCATTAAAAATTAACATAATGATTTTTCTTTATGAATATAGAGATAATTATAGCGTGGCATGCATAGATATCGAGAGTTGATGGAAAAGTAAATGATACTTTAGTAGGTTATAATGGGGGTTCTTATAAATAGTAATCACGTTTTAAATGACAATATGACGAGTAAGCTATGCTAAAATCATGTTGGTCAGGAACCCCCATTAAAACCTACACACTTACTTACCTGCCATAGAACACTTTTCAGTCAAAAAAGAACAACACATTGTGTGTTTCCAAAGACCAGTAACAAATATCAACAATAGTCAGACTCGACCTTCAACTAAGGGGCAGATTACATTCTCACAGCAGCACCATAACAGTAAATCCAATGTCCAGGAAAATTCATACACACACACTACAATATCAGAACTTTCATTTACACCATCACATGTTACAAAGTAATAGTTTACAAGTCAACGAATAAATGCCCCACTAGGGACTACTTTGCCTCGGAATTGCTTCCGGGTCGTGGCATAAATTAGAATAAATTAGCGCATGGAACTGTGGGTTGTCATTTCCTGTTCCTGCCGTGGGCTGATGATTTTTCCTTTCGAGGTTTGGTGATTTTCTTATCTGTTTCCATCTGCTTTTTGACTCTTGAATTCTCTTTTAGTGCAGAATGTTTTCTAAATGATTTTTTTTAATCACTTATCACAGGATAATATTTCAATTACTACCATATGAATTTGATTGAGTAAAGCAGTATTCTTATAACCATGTGCTTTTTTAAAACTATGATGATCAAGTGCAATAGGTATATCAAATCTATATACACGCAATGTGATATTTCCTGCTATGTAAATGCTTTTCATGCTATATAAGATAGATTGCTAATTTTGTTATTTAAGTGAATTATTGATGAGGTGAACATATAAATTTCCCTTTCCCGATTGTGTGTCTTAGCGACAGCCTCATAACTGTTTTAATAAATGATCAAATTATGTTTTTCTCGGTCTGAACAAGATAGGCCAGTGCTCTGTGGCCAAGACACACATCCACATTCCTTTTCAAATTCATACTGAAGAAATTTGCGGGCAAGTTACCAAGCAATAGCCTGACTAGGACAGAATAATGATTTACCACATTTACCACATCAAAGTATTCTAAAAGGTTTTTGTTTTTATCGAAATTAGCAAATAATCAGTTTTACTAACATAAGCTATTGTTTATAATAATAATAATAATGATAATAATAATAATAATAATAATAATTATAATAATTATAACATTAATAGTAATAATAATAATAATAATAATAATAATAATAATAATAATAATAATAATAATAATAGTGCATTTATATTGCGCTGTTTCCATCTTTTTTGAGAAATCAAAATTCCTTGAACAGATTAAAACGAAAGTGCCTGTCTTCTGATTGGCCACTGTAGTTCTCTTTATTTCCTCCAGTGGTAACCTAAGATTACATATAAACATCACATTACATTATTTTACAGCAGAACATAGATATAACAAAATATTTACATATTTATATACAGTATTGTTTCACATCAAACATGAAGTGTATAATTCATCGTATTTGTAAACAAGGTGAGGTTTTATTTCATGTACATATAGTGAAAAGCGCAACAAAATGCGTTCCCATATTATGGGATCTATACAATAATAAAAGTTATTTTCTGCCCCAAAGAGAAATGATAGCATATTTTGTTCATCTTGCATTTCAAACATTACATAGATTTCAACATTGAGCTGGTCAATTAAGTATGCAAAGAATTCATTTCGTTGTTGCAATAATTTTTCGCAGTGGAGAAGTATATGAAAATCATGATCAAATGTTTGTTTTTTAGTGAAGCAGTATTCTGATCACCTCGGATCTACTATTGTTGAGGTGAAAATATTAATGTCCCTTCCCCTAATGAATATCTTAGCCACAGTCTCATAACTCTATCAATAAACGATCAGTTCTTATTTCTATCTGAACAAAGTAGGCGAGTGCTTAACACTCAAGACGTTCATATTCACATTCACTGAAGGACAATGAAATGTTACCAATAAGCTGGATTTCCTAATGAGTAGGGGTGTTTTTTATTTATCAAAATGCTTATACAATAAATTCATAAAGATAATAACTCTTTCATATGAAAACAAAAAATTGTGTGTGTATAATAGCATGAGGAAAAATCAGGTAAAAATTTGGGTATCATGATGTCAAATTATTGAATAAAATACGCTTTTGGATGAAATTTTGATGGATTCAAAATAATGTTTACAGATTATCAGTTTAGAATTGTTATGTATGCATGTTTCATTTTATTTTCAAAGTTGTTTGTATTTGTGCAGCATATGGCAGAGCTCAGGGTTTCTCCTTATGCTCAAATTCTAGTATTTGACTATTGTAACTTGCTTTCTTTAAAGATTAAGTAGTTGGGTAAAGGCTACTTAATTTGTAAAGTGATTTTTTTAAATATAGCTACAAAATAAAGAACGTGTTGTGAGAAGTTATGACATGCTGGACTACATTGTGTATGTTGATACAATGATTCATATTTCTTGGAAGAAGAAATGAAACCGAAAGTGCACACAAAGTAACCCTACTGCCTCATTCTCCTTACTGCCGCTAACATATGCAGAGCTGAAATTGACCCCTAAAGATTCACAACACTTGTTTTGCATTGGAAGCGTAAAGCAAATATAATTAGACTATTAAATCGATTATATTTAAAGTACATTTTCAACTGTTGATATCATGTGTCTCTATATCTGGAACTTTATTATCCATTCACATACATAACATTGTTAAATGACATACTGCCTGATAATATGCCGATAGTGTACTAAGACCTCGTATTTTTGGGCATCCACTAAGACTAGTGTAATCCACTGCTTCAATTTGTCTTTCTCGTCCCTCGCCAAGACTCCCTTTGACTCTGGTTGAATGAAAAATTTAGTCTAGATTCATTACGTCTATATTAGGAGAAAATAGCCTGTATACACGTTTAACACTCAATGGTCTACCCTCTGTGTTTTCTAGCATATGAAATCTTCAATATTGAATACAGATACCATACTCTCTGTGACTCTTGTCTAAATTCAAAACGTCATTATTTGGAAGAAGGAAACCAGTGTTTAGCTTAGTAAAGTTTTTGCCTGTGTGTTTTCTAGTGTATGAATTTTAAGTTATTGAATACGGATTTACATGACTCAATGTATTCTCTTAAAAGAACGAAACCTTTAATTCTTGAAGTTCATTTTACTTGGTCTTCAAAGCTTTATATTATATATTACCTAGAGTAAAGAATATCCTCGGCCTTGAAGGCTATTATGGTCAAGCCATTTGTTCATTCAATATGTTAGCTGTCATTTATTATTTACACAACTCATTTGTCAAACTAAGTAAAACTATAAGCACAATAGGCTTGTTCCCTTTGAGATGTAGCACATTTAAAAACTTGGTTTCACCATTTTTATTACCCAGCTAAAAAATTTCAAGACATTTTGTGCATGGGTTCATGAGATATGACATTGAAAAGAGAACAAAAACAAAATGTCATGGTAACCTTGACACCTAAAGGTTACCATTATCGACTTGTTTCTCCATAATCTGTCAAATGTATACTGTCGCTAGATTTGGAGATATTAGGTGCAAAGGTTTAGAAGGTAGTGCTGTAAAAAGTTCTGTGGTGACCTTGTTAATGGGTTGTGGATGGTGGACGTGAAACCTCTGTACTATTAATGTCACATGTATTTCTTATGAATTCTCCGCCACTGAGTGTTCAGAGATGGTTCGACCTTGGTTTTTTGACCTTTTGTGTGAAAATGACTGGATAACTCATAAGCCATCTTTACCTGAGTGATCCTGTTTCAGTGGTCACCTTCTCTTCGCATTACGATCATATAGTCAGGGTTTTTAGACTTTGATTGGAGAAGGCCCATGTGTAGATTGTTCTGCAGCCTCCTGCTTATTGGATTGAGGAGACAACCCATAATTTAAATAAGAAACTGGGAGCTGGAACTGTATGCTAACTTCACAAGCCCAGATGTGATTTGCATCCTAGATTACACATTCAGACAGGCAAGGGTCTCAATGGGGAGAAGATGTAACATGTTTAACGTCAAAAAATTTGGATCAGTTACCTGATTTGATCACACTTGTTATCCGATAACATGCAAATATTGTGTCATCAAAGCAATCTCCATGTATCTGATGTCAACAACAAGTACATTGTAATGTCCTTTGAAGTTGAACATTTTGTAATTTCACATTCCAGGAAAGAGTTTGCGCATCAGTTGGAATAATTAGTGACTTGCACCTTACAGTGACATATATTACATTTCTCAAACATTTTTTTAAATGTTGACTCCATCTTTGGCAAGTCGAGGATGTCTCAAGCTCTGCCATAGCATTTCTGCATACCATGTTAGCTTATGGTCCAGAATTCACGAGTATTTTGAACACATTCTTTCAAGGGCGACTCACTATGGATATACCTATAGATTATATGATAAACTGTCTGCTAAAGCGTAATAGTTAAACTTTCCTCATTCTAATCAAGGAAAGAAGGATACAAAGAAACAACTGTACATCAATATGATTATATGTGCCAAGCTTCCTACAGCCACTATTCGAGCGAAACAAATATATGAAAGAAGAAAACTATCTTATGTAGTGAGAAATTGACAGATAATGCAAATGAGGGATTGAAAAATTCAAAAGGCAAATCAACATGGTGTTAACCTGTTTCATGACATTCCAAAGACGGTTTGATGTCGTTGCAAACATTATGCAGTATACTGACTGAAACATACAAAAGAAACAACTACACATCAAAACCATTTTTTTTTTACTTTTCTGAATTATGAGAAAACCAAAATTTGACGGAAAATTGCTACTACAGGCACAGCATAACATCATAGTGATTACGTCTATAAAGTTTTGTTACTTTCTAATAATTAGTGTCAGAGTTATGTGCTAAATAACAAGTCTCTTTTTCATTTTATTTATTTTATGACATTACAAGCATTATTTCTGAAATGTCTATTTTAGAAACTCCCTGATAGTGCAACAGTTTGCTAATACCCCTGATACAAGTTACCTTTCATAATTCTTATACCACAAGTTTTTTTATACGAAATACTTTGCATTGCCTCATAGGCCTATTCAGAGTTTTGAGATCTAAAAATATCAGACAGGTTTATGGAAAACTAGTGAATGGCATACAACTTGAAGTGTATACAGAGCTGAAAGTAATTTTCCACCATAACTGTATGTAACATGTATTTTTAAGTGGTATAAGTTATGTATGATGCAATGATATCGAAAGCATATTAATATAAATCCATACCACGTTTCAAAATATTTAGAAAATAAAATCAATTCTGATAATGATATTTATTAACAAACATTTCATATTCACATGTTTATATATTTATTATTTTATTGTGTTGCTTTATTCATTATCATTATAACAGTATGAAAGTTTAAATTGACATTACATTTTTTATTTGGACATTATAACCGTATAAACTATGTTGTTCATTAAAAATGTCATTAATGTAATTATAAAGTACTTTTTAATTAAGATGAACATATTCATTCAAACATTTAGGTTCCTACCGGCTTCTACATTTGACTGATCATTCTGCTGCGCAATTGTTGTCAACCTGTTTTAGATTTACCAACCCACACTTATCAACTGCTGTTTGTTCGACGTCTTTGGTGAGTATACCCTGAGGCTATTGTGATTCATTTGATATTGTATTACCTATTTCTATTTGTATATATTGTAACATCAAACTATTTGTTCATCATTAATCAAATTTTTATTACTATATTCAAATGTCGTCATAATTTACTTGTTTGACTGGGGTTATTTTCCTTTCCAAATTCACCAGTAAGAAAATTTGGGGCCAGTTACCCAGCAATAGCCTTACTCGGACAGAATAATGATTGACCACATTAGTTGCCTCCATCAAAGTGTTCTTAATTTGTTTTCATCAAAATAAGCACATCTTCAGTTTAACTCACATAAGCTATTTTTGAAAATTGAAAAATCGAAATTCCTTGAACAGATTAAAACGAAAGTACCTGTCTTCTGATTGGCTACTGTATTTCTCTGTCCTTATTACCTGTACCTACCTTCTCCCGCCTCACTCAATTTGCTGTTGTTTTGGTGAACACATTAATTTTGCTTTCCATTAATCTGTTTTAATCTGCTCTGGACTAATGAATTCTCTTTAATGAGGTGCTTAAGTTTTCTGAATGATATTTATTAATTACTAAAGGTAATTTGAAATTTCTTCCAAATAATTTTTATTGAGTGATGCAGCAGTTTTCAGATAAACTGAGTGAATTAAACATGGCGGTGCCATGTGCTTTTCTAAAACTATACTGATATATGCAAAAGGTATATCCAATTTAAATTAATTCATTGTGATATTTCCTGCTATTTAAATGATATTTATTTCATATTTTATAATATACATTATTGATATTATCATTCATTGTTGAATTACTCAATCTGCTATTGTTAAGTTGAAAATAGTATTTCCCCTTTCCCGAATATATATCTTACTCACAGCCTCATAACTCGAGGCGAATACTTAACAACCAGACACCTAGTCACATATAGACGTTCATATATGCATGCACTAAAGGACCATGAAATGTTACCCATAAGATGGTTTTCCTAATAAGTAGTCTTTTGTATTGAATTGCTTATACAATAATTTCATAAAGATAATATCTCAATCATATGAAAAGTAATAAATTTGTTAGGATAATCACACGAGGAAAAATCAGGTAAAAGTTTGGGTATCATGATGGACTATTGAGTAAAATCCGCTATTTGATCAAATTTTAAAGGAAACAATATAATGTTTACAGATTATCACGTTAGAATTGCTAATTATGCAAGTTTTGTTTAATTTTCATAGTCGTTTGTATTTGTGCATCATTTGGCAGAGATCAGTGTTCTCCTTTTACTCAAATTCTTGTATTCGACTTTTGTAACTTCACTTTCTTTAAAGATTAAGTTGTTGAGGTAAAGGCAAACTAATATGTTAAGTGATTTATAGATATTGCTGCAAAATAAAGAACGTGCTGTGACAAGTTATGACATTTAGGACTACGTTAATTATGTTTATACAATGATTCTTATTACGTGGAAGATGAAATGAAACCGAAAGTGCACATTTTGTACAAACACAGTAATGACAATTTTGAGAGTATGTTGCCAAAGAAGTAACCCAGTATTCAATACAGATACAAGATTCCCTGTGACTGTCGTGTATGTTTTTACAATGATTCATAATTCTTGGAAGAAGAAATTAAAGCGAAGGTGCACACTTTCTAAAAACACATCAATGACCATTTATAAGAGTATCTTGCCTAAGAAATAACCCTACTGCCTCATTCTCCTTATTGCGCTAACATATGCATAGCTAAAATTGACCTCATAAAACTAGTGTAAAAATAGGTGTAAAACAAATTAATTAAACTATTAGAACGATTATATTTAGAGCATATTTTAAAATTTCCCCAATCTTATTTTCAATATTTTTAAATGATCTTGAAGACTCTCTAGCTGCTGATTCATGTTGTGGTCTACAACTTAAACCTGGCGATTTTCACAACCGCCTAGACTCAATTATTTCACTTTTTGCATTGTTATGATGATACCGTGCTTATGTCCTCAAATGCTAATGATTTGCAAAATATGTTAGACTCTTTTAGTAGTTACTGCAATAAATGGAAACTCAAGATCAATACATCCAAATCAAAAATCCTTATTTTCGGCGGATCTAAAAAGGAATACAAAAGAAGTTTTAATATCGGGGACACCATCCTTGAAAATGTAGATAATTATCCATATCTTGGTGTAACATTACAGAAAAATAGAAAATTTACTAAAACCAAACGGCTATTGGTTGAAAAAGCAACGAAAGCTATGTTTTTTATATTAAACCAAGGTAGAAAATTGAACCTTTCCATCGAGTGTCACTTAAAAATGTTTGATTCTATGGTTACCCCAATTCTTTTATATGGTTGTGAAATTTGGGGTTTTGAAAACACTTTATGTTTTGAAAATGTCCATCTTCGTTTTCTTAAATATTTAACCTCACTGCGGAAATGTACACCTAACTATATGGTATATGGGGAATTTGGGAGATTCCCTCTTATAAACGTTATCAAAAGCAGGATGGTATGTTTTTGGGCTAAACTTATATCTGGAATATCTTCCAAATTGTGCTCCTTGGTCTATAAATTGATATTCAATGATTTCATATTTGGCAAATATGTACATAAATGGACGAAGTATCTTCAGACAATTTTCGATGATCTTGGATTGAGTTTTATTTGGAAATTTCAAAATTTTAAAAACATCTTCTGGCTAAAATCAGTTGTTAAAAGTAAATTAAAAGATACCTTTCAGCAAACATGGATATCAACAATTGAAACTTCTTCAAAAGCAACAACTTATAGTGTTGAACTTACAGTATTTTGAACAATACCTAAACTCCCTGCACTACAAAAACTTGTTGAAATTCCGAACTTCTAATCATTATCTCCCAATTGAAACAGGTAGATGGCGTCGAATCCCTGTTACTGACAGGCTATGTACTCCTTGTGATTTAGACGATATTGGTGATGAATTTCATTTTTTATTTTTATGTCCGAAATTAGAACTAGAAGGAAAAAGTATATTCACAAATATTTTTATATCAGACCAAATATGCACAAAATGAAAATTCTGTTTAATACCAAAAAGCTAGGAACTTTAAGAAAATTATCATTATTTTGTAAAATCATCATGTCGCATTTTAAGAGATAACATATTTAACCTTAGAATAGCATGTCAGCCTTTTATTGTATTGTAATGTATCATGTATCATTGTATATATATCCATGTACCTCTTATGCTGCAGTTTGCAGTCTGAGTGTAATAAAGTTCAGTTTAGTTCAGTTCAGTTGATACCACGTGTCTTAATATCTGGGATTTACATACATAATATGAATAAACGACATATTGACTGACAATATGACGATTGTATACAAATATCTCGTATTTTTGTGCATCCACTGAGACTAATTTACTGTTATATACTATTATCTGTACATTGGTTGTAAATTACAAAATATTGGCGTGCGCTAGTGCCTTTAAGGTTTTTCATGTTGGTACAAATGTATATGCTCCGTTTGCCTCGTTGTTATGGTGAGGTTGCTCACCAAAGATATTGTTCCCCTTAGGATTGCTATAGTCAAGATAGCTGGGGATAGCTGTTTGGCTTAGGCATCCTTTTGTCTTCTTAAAATATGTCTTACACCATATATATTTATGGTGCCCTAAGAGGCGCATCTTTGGACTGTCTACGGTTTTCAATGCTTTTTTCCCATAAGAATGTTTTGTTCTCCTAGGAATGCTTTTGTTCTCCTAGGGATATTTTTGTTCTCTTAGGGATGTTTTTGTTCTCCTAGGAATGCTTTTGTTCTCCAAGGAATACTATTTTCTGTCTGGAACTGTGGAATTTCTCCTTCAAACGTTATTCAACGTTATACAAATTGGATTATTTCCATAAGAGATTTCTATCCTCAAATTATTTTGAATTTTGTACAAATTTAAGAGAATTTGGACTAAACCAATTAATTTATTTTGAGAATGACCAAGGCGATAATTCAGACACTATTTGTTATCAGAGACAATCGGATTTAACAAATAACAGGCGAATCGACGGGTTATATTGACTGTGTATAAAGTTTTGGGAAGCTACCATGTTTGATAGTTTGGGAGATAGGATATTAGTAAAACTACTTCCTCATCGAGTCGGACATGATACGTTATGTGTTGAAAAACTGAGAAAATGCAAGAAAATAACTGATTAGGTAACATGGCCAAAGATAAAAAGGGCACACCAACATGACTGTTTAATAATACATGTGTAAAGATCGAACGTTAGAAAGAAAGTGCTAGAGTTATGGGCAGAAAAAAACGTGAGAACTTCGCATAGATTAAACAAACGAGGGAGTGGAACATAAAAACGACATCGAGGTGACTAAAAATGTGAATCAACAAGACTTAAAAAGACCCAGAGTATGTTTCATGATTTTTAATGCGAGCAAAATAATACCTTATGATCCGAGTTAAGTTTAAACGCCTTCCTTAACTTTAATCTTAATCTCTAAATTGCAGAACTAATGACCTTTTCTTGTTTTCAATAATAATCGGAATAGGCCGTATAAATGTTAAGAATTTGAAATCATGTGTCCAATTTACGTTTATTTTAGTTAAATAGTTAAATGACCTACTTAACACTATCAACCAATGTATGTCTTTGTGTCTGCTGTAAATAATTTTTTAATAACGTTTGAATCATTGGCGCGCGCCACTGTCCAGTTTTCGAACACGAATCATGACACTAGCCCATTTATTGTCACTATACTGAACTGAGAAGCATTAGGATTCTGATTTTCCTGTATCATAACTTAATTTATTCATCTTTTGTTGCAGCTAGCTTACTAAAGTATTTTTCAACATGACATGTTGTCCAGTGAGTATAATAATAATTACAATTTTATTTAATTTTATCATCATATTCACAAATCTTTGACACGAACTGTTTTAAAAACGGGATCCTTCTTCTTGTGTACATTGCAGTTAAAAAAGGCCTTACTTTAATCGACGAACTAAACAGTTAAGCTTCCGATTGCAGCTAGACATTAATCAGAGATGTTCGACCTTGAAGACGGGATACTTTCGTTGGTCAGAACGACCTGGAACTTCCCTAGCAGGCATTTACGTCATCAAACACATTGGGGAAGTCATCTACGTTGGTCACTCAGGCGATATAAGCACCCGTCTTAATCAACATTTTAGTAACAGTGGTAGTCAAGCCATTGATAAATACCTGCAAGGACTAGATGCTTGGTATAAAAACGCTTTCATTACTGTTAATTGGATACCTGATCCAAATCATCAAACCACTGAAAATTGTTATGTACAGGGCGTTGCAAACGTGCAGGGAAAATGGCCGATGTATAACATGAACAAAGGAAATGCATGTCCAAAAATTAATCGGTAGTAAAACTTAAAATGTCAATCTGAATTTCAACAGTCTGCAGGTTCTTTATAGTTATTTGTATCAAGGATATGTAACTGTTGTACAAGTCTTGTCTTGCTGTTTAATCCCTGTTCTTCAGCTTGATATGAATTACAGTTGATAATTTTTGTTCTGAAGTAACGTAATGTATATGTTTAGCTATCTGATTCAACAATATGTTGCTGATGTTAAATATGTAGAAAATTTTTCAGTACAGTAATCAATAAATAAATAGCAACCTTCGTATAGTGGAATCATCCAAATCTTGGATGTTGGACTGCAGCACTGTGTTTGTGAAATGTTTCCCTTGATTTCCACTAAAGTTAAAGACAGAAGATATTTGTAAATCAGAGATGATATTATTATTACTTGTCCTGTGCCATTGTTTGTCAAGAAATGATGCCTAATTTTCTAAGAATAATGTACACTTTGTCACAAGTATACTTGACCATCAAGTATATAAACATTAAATGTTTTATATGATGGATGAAATACCAAAAGACTGTACATCATCAAGAAACTTTCAATTTAATATTGAAAGATGTCAAAGCAGTAAACTTGACTATGTTATCATTTTAAGCGTCGTTAAGATACCATTCTGTGATAGAATTCATACAAGATTTTATACAAATGTTGGAAAATACTCTGTTAACTGTTAATATTGCCTCCAATCTTTAAGTTTGATAATTATTCATTGATAGCTGTATTTTGATGAATCTACTGAGGTTTATTTGATAAACTCGCTTGTATTTTATGCTGTGAACTTTTAGCACATAATCAACATCTAAATTTGAGTAATAAATTATTCTTGCTTACTTCATATAATTCTTTCTGTTGTTTTTCTCAACGTATGCCTTTTGTTTCTGCAGAATCTGATATGACGATAGATTAATTGGTTTTCGTAATTGTGCTTTTACTGCTGAAATTTTTTCAATCTTCGAACAACCGGGACACATGCTTCAATCATTGCATGTGACGAGTTTCTATTTGTTCTTTGTCTCCTGGAAAGATTCCGGTGGATGCATAATATTTTTGATAATCTACTGGTGTAAGATAACAGTGTATCAAAGTTCATCAACATTTTCCGAATATTATGAGTAGAATTTGGAATGAGAAATTCCTTTGTCGAAACAGGAAAAATATATCAAACATGTGTATATGAATGAATCCTTGTTATGCTTAACAAGAGTTTAAGGTTACTATTTCAGGCTATGTTACGAATCACTCGAATTACGAATCAAGAGCCACTCCGTGAGTTGTTGGAGTCGTATATGCCAAATTTAATCAATGCTTCATCGTGAAGTATCGACTGTTACCAAAAAGACACATTTTTAAGCTTATTGACTTTCTACAGAAACGATCTGAAGGTACAACGTCGCAATTATGATCGAAAACCGTATAGTGGCGAGCGTCAAATAGCCATACGTAATTTTGGAGATTTATCTAAAACAGCGGGGAGGGCAGTTGGGAGTTGATAGCGTTTGTTAGGTTATATGACCAGTATCCATGTATCTTGGATGTGATATCTACACCTCTGTGCCTTTATAAGGCTGTTTTTAGATTTACATGGAAAAGGAGAGACAAAAAACGGAAAAGTCGACTGAATGCTTGAGACTCGTACCTAGTGATTCCGACGCGAAGCTCTTCTCGATTAGTGCATGGAGCATTAAGAAAAAATATCTACATGTCAATTTCTAAATTAGACGTTCTCTAAATGTTTGTGAACGTTTTGGGGAAACATCAAAGAATAATAGGATTCGTAATGGCGAGATAGTTATACTAACTTCTGATATCTGCCCGTTCTACATATCTGCTTTTTCTTAAAGTTTGAGAACGTTTTTGGAAGATAATCAAGGAGTAATAATATTCGTAATGGCTGAATAGTTATACCAACGTCCGAAAGCTGCCCATTGCTCTCTTTTCTAATTATTTTAAACAGTTCGCATAAGCTTTTACAAGCCAATCACTTTGAACAATATTACTGTTCATGACAAAATAGGGATCATCGTTCGATTGCCCTAAACAACAATGTTAACCAACTATTGTAAACAAAATATGCGAAACCATTGAATTTCAGATGTAAAGCCTCTAAAGAGGCAATTTTGATCCTTGTTTTTATTTCTTCACTACTCAGATAATAGAAATGATCAAAAAGTTATTGCACTATGGAGACCCGTTGAAAAAACGTTTGTTTGTCTATCTACTTAAATCGGTGGTGTAGCCTCATATCCCGGAATAATTTATATCGAATCTTTAAATTCCACAAACGTTCAACGAAATTACATAAGCTATATCATAGAAATGTTTGTACCCTTGGTCAAACCACACCTATATTCCATCCAGCTTGATAGTTTGTTAACAACAGATGCGGATGGTTAGCTATGGTGATTGCTCTGCTATCAGTTAGCAACTTCTCACAACACTGTTTTCGACCGCCACGCTCATCCTTGTTTTTTTCCTTAAGAAGATACAGCAAACTTAACTTTTTCCTCTCATGCTGACTGACAACTTCTTTGGCTCACCACTTTGGTAGGTTTATCAAATCTTAAGTCATGAACGGCCATCAAAACTTTCATCTCATATTAGATTCGGCCGAACTGCACAAAGGTTTATGAAAAAAGAGTTTCACACTTTTCGTATTGATCGCTGGAGAACTGATTAAATCATAAACCAATGTGGGACACCTGGTCAATGCCAGTATGGACAATAACACAAACGGAATATGATTGTTGATGTTGGCTCAAACAATTCAGCTCCATACCGAAAGTTTGTTCACTTACCACTGAATGGTAATACAAATATCTTGTAATTTGGGGTTCGTTTTAACGTCAATAGAATAACTTCAGCAAAACTGACAATGGATCACATGTGTGAAATAGCCATTCTTTAACTCATTTTGGTCTGGTCTCTCGTGCAAAAATTCGGATTTTGGCATATTGATATAGTCAGAAGGGGTCACATTTTTTAAATTTTTATTTCTTTGATTGTCAAATAAAATGTTTCATATCGTTTTTCTGAGACTAAAACTAACATTATGACGTTGACTTTGTGCTAAGGAACATACGTGACGTATTTGTAAAGAAGTTGATAACTTTTAAAAGATTTTATGGAGAAAAAAAAGAATTATTGCTTTCGAAATTTTGACCCCTTTTTCACTTCAATGACCTGCCAAAACTGTTACGGGTAATTGTGGGGTGCGATAAACATTTGCCTTAAAGAAGAATGGATCTTGATATGTGTATTGAAACTTCAATCTTATACTTTTCTTTTTCGCAAAGGTATCTCAGTAACAATAACAGTTACAATATATTTGCACTAGTATATTCAGGTATGTGAACGAACTTTTGGCATGCAGATGTATGTCAATAGACCAAATAAGTACTACACACGAACATTTTATTTGAATTAAGTAAGAAAATAATATTAAAAATGAAATATTTCATTTTCATGTAAGATTTGCTGAAATTGCCTTTTAATTAGCCAAGTTTCTGTCTCAGGATAAAGGGACGGGCAAGTGTGCTAGCACGAGTACTTCGATAAAAGACAACACAACACAAGAATTAGATTAATGATGATATGTATTCTCAGAGTGACCGATATGATAATGCTGGTCTTGATAGTGCATCCAAGGGGTACCTATCAGTAATTATAAGAACAGGGTACAGTAGATGTTCACAGCTTGGATGCAGAATCTAGAGAGCTTTATAAAATAATGAAAATATTATTTTAATTTAATTGAGGTGGTATGTTACGGATGTGATGATAACTACTTACAGGATAGAGAGGTAATATAATGTTTGCATCAATATGTGCATTTACCCACCCAAATAAAGAATTGTATGAAATTATAATTATTTTGTTACTTCACCCCTAAAGTTTCATCACACCCAACCACAGGGAATAAAGTTGCCACCTGATGTAGAGTATAAGTCACTTAGTTACCACTAGGCCAAAAGTATACACTGTAACAATTTAATGAGATATCATTATCTCCAAACTGTATAATATGCATAAAGTTTAAAACCTAACAATAATGGTATTGTGTAATTAAAATGAATTATTAACCATGAAGGGCACCTGGCCTATTCTGATATGGAAAATAATAAAGATGTGGTATGACTGTCTGTTGGTTGTACGTACCAATCTATTTGAGACTGGCACCAACAAATTGTACATACACCCATTTGGTAGAATAACAAGAAACTACCCAAAATATGAATACCTAACTTTAGTAAAATGAAATATATTAAAATGCAATAATAAAATATTACATAATTAAATTTAACTTAAAAGTTGAAGGTAAAAATAGAAAGTGCCTAGAAGTGATACATAATGTATCATTTAGATAACAGTGACTTCACATCAAGTGGAACCTAGAAGTTAACAATAATGTTAATAATGGCTAAATCATTGTGAAAAAACCTCACACTGTATAAATAAATATTGTTAACAATAATTAGATGGATGAGGAAAAACAATGATGGCATTAATCAAGACATTGTGAAAAAAACATCGCATGGTTATATTGTGACAATATATTGCAACCGATATGATTACAAACCTTATGTATTGTGATGAAAAAACAATGAGTGTTAATGCTTAGCCAATGAAATGATGATGATGCATGAGCGCCGATGATATGAGTAATGCCTATTGGAGAGATGATTGAAATTACTTCTATCAAAGTAATTTCTAACATGAGACAGTATGGTAACTTAAACATGATTAAGATGCATTTGTACCAATCATAAAATAATGTAAACCCAATAATGTATGGGATTGAAAATAAGGATTTCCCTAGTAAAGTTAGACAACATAAGCCAATCTAGATGTATTGATCCGTAATAACGGACTTAAGGGCGTATTATATTACAGCTAGTTTTAACTAGATTGAACTTTAGCAGACGACGGTTTGTTTACCTATAGGGCGCAACCATGTTTACTATCCATAACCCCTGAAGAAGGTAATCTAAAAATAGAGTTGGGTTAGCCCAACAGGGAATCCCTAATGGAGCTGCAGTGTTGATTACATGGCTTGAGGACTTAATTAGTACCACGTGTTGCTGAGACAAAGGAATCGATTACGATTTCTTTATTTCGGTTGATATTTAGGCCATCAGCCTATAACAACATAGAATACATAAATATTAACAAACATAATGCACATGCGTATACATCAAGACATATAAGATGTTTATGTTATAACTGATTTTCGAAATTCCATAGCATGGTAAATATACATTGCAATTTTTCTAATACATTCTTCATTTTTATCTGACATTAATTCAATAAAGTGGTGTCTTGTCCTTATTGCAGCATTAATGTATTGCTTTCTAATGTGTGCAAGTGTTTCACAATAGAGTAGAAAATGATACTCATCTTCGATCTCTCCTGATCTACACAATCTGCATATTCAATTTGAGCGTTCTACGCCATTAATTCTACCAGTTTCTATTTCAAGTGGGAGAACTCCACAACGGAAATTTGCCAAAGCACTTCTAAATTTATTTATTTGAAGTGAATTTATGTAATCTTCGGATTCAAATCTGAGTTTAAAAGTTTTGTAAATTTGAAGTTTGGATATCTTGTCTATTGTTGTATACCAATCTGATATGAATACATCTTTCATCCTTTGTCTGAATTCATTAATGAATAAATTTACGTTTTGTACCCCCTGATTTGCCCAAACATACATAAATCCGTTTAAGCACAAAATTTTCCTAACTCTAGTTACCCAGTTTTCTTTACCATTTGTGTCATACAGGAGTGACATTTTGTAGGATTTCTTGGCATATCTATGGTCAGGCATTCTGCTTATCTTGAGCCAAAATTTTACCACTCTGACCATGGTATTAACAAATATTGGGAAACGGCCACATTCACCAAGAACAGCATAATTTGGTGCTTTAATTGCTAGTTTAAGATATCTCTTGCAAGCTGTTATTTGAATTCTCTCTAGTTCATCGTAATTTTTATATCCCCAGATTTCACAGCCATACGTTAGGATCGGTAATATTTTACAATCAAAGATTTTGAAAAATGTTTGACTTTTTGTAAAGCAATTCATGTTTAGCGTATTGAGTATACAATTCAAAGCTCGTTTACCTTCCATAGCTCTTTTGTTTATTGCATACTTCCATGATAACTGAGGGGTGAAATATAAACCTAAGTACTTGTAAGTATTCACAATTTTCAATTCTTCCCCATCAAAATTCCATTTCTCATTTTTACTTAAAACGCCTCCCTTTCTGAATACCATTATATTTGATTTAGCCATATTTACCTTAAGTCCATATTCAATAGAAAATGAAGACAGAATGTTCAGCTGTTTTTGCAGATCCCTGCACACATTAGAAAACAACACAATGTCATCAGCAAACAAAAGTAAATATATATGAACAAGATCCGGCATAAGTTGTATCCCATAGCAATCTGAACATTCAATACCGGTAGCTAATTCATTAATATAAATTGAAAATATAAGAGGGCTCATTATGCAGCCTTGTTTTAAACCTATGGGACATTTGAAGAATTCTGAATATATGTTATTGTTTCTTACACAGGCAGTTACATTGTTATAAAGATTTTGTATAATCTTACATAGCTTGCCTTTCATTCCAATACGGTTTAATAGATTCCATAACTTAGGACGCCTTACTGTATCAAAAGCTTTTCTAAAATCTATAAACGCAGCATATAATTTACCTCTTTTCCTTGATATTTGTTTCTCTATTAAAGCATTTAAAACAAAAATATTATCAATCGTGGAATATTCCTGCCTAAAGCCAGCTTGCGATTCAGCAATCTTATCAAATATGTCTGTCCACATTCTCAATCTTTTACATATGATCGACGTAAATATTTTACCGAATATACTTAAAAGAGATATTCCTCTGTAATTATTTGGATCATCTGCTGGTCCACTTTTATGCAATGGTATAATGATAGCCTTAGACCATTCATCCGGTATACAGCCGGAGTCAAACATTTTATTAAATAACTTATGGAGAGTTGGAATTAAAACATCAACCCCATATATAAAGAATTCCGCAATTAATTTATCAAGACCGGCGGACTTTTTCCTTTTCAGACCGTTTATAGCGTCTATAATTTCGGTTTCAGTTATGCCACTGTTTAAAATCATATTAGATATTTCATCGACATCATTATCATCATCAAAAATATCAGAGGACGTATCTTCATTCCCCTCATTAAACAGATTACAAAAGTGTTCCTTCCATACATCGATTGAAATGTTATTTTTACCATTGGATGTTTTACGAGAATTCAAAATGCGGTTAACCGTTTTCCAAAAGAGATTAGGCTCATTAATATTTTTCATTAAACTGTCAATAGATGCTTCATCGTACTCTTTTTGTTTTTGTTGACAAATATATCTAAACGTCTGCTTACTGTCTAGATAAACATTTAAATCATTATCATCATGTGTGTTTCTAAACTTCCTAAGGTTCACATATTTTTTCCTTTTCGACGTCTGACACTCCCTGTCAAACCAGACAGGTTGTTTTCTTACTCTATTACATACTCGCCTTTTCATTAAATGAGCAGAATTAAGAATTAAATCGTTCAGCGCACCCACAGCTTGGTCTATATTATCATCTCTTATGTAATCTACAATGCGACTTCCATATAACTCAACATTATCGCTAAGCGATTTCGTAAAAACCTCCATAGCTGATACATTCCATTTATATCTATACAATTCTGCGGCCCCATAGGGGTTATTTATGTCAGTGACACAATCTTCTGCTTTTAATAATAGCGATAAGGGTTGGTGGTCAGATTCTGTTCGTTCACATATAGTGAAATCTACGATACTTTTGAATAAATTTGGAGAAACAATAAAGTAGTCAATAACACTTTTTCCAATATGTGATATAAAAGTATAGCCTCCGGTTGTTTTGTCGCTACCGGCTCTACCGTTTACAACATGTATGTTATTACTAATGCACAGCTTTGCAAGTTTACGCCCATAGTTATTCAATGTCTCATCAGCGGTAACCCTTGGTATATCGAATACATCTTCATTATAACTAGGTATATGTCTGGCATCATCTGATTCGTCAAAAACAATGTAATCATTTTCCTTTCCCAAACGGGCATTGAAGTCCCCACATAGTATAATTTCACAACTTTGATACCGATTTTTGAGTTCAAACACTTCTTGATCAAGTTCCTCGAACCCACCATGCCGTGTATCCGGTATATCAAATACAGGTGATGACTTGGGAGGTATATATATACCCCCTACAATAACATCACTATCTAATAACCCAGCCTCCTTAGATATTTTAAGGAACATAAAATTGGAATAGTTACACTTCAGTTTCTTCACATGCTTGATAATATTGGTTTTTATTATCGAACAGATGCCACCCATGTACCTTCCAAAATGTGAAATTCTATAGCCTATATTATTAAATTGTGTATAATCACTGAGATCAATATCAAAATCGTCGTTACCAATCCATGTTTCTAGCAAAAACAAGACATCAAATGTACATAAAAACGATTTGAAGTCGGCAAAGTTCAGTTTAGACAAAAGTACAGAAACGTTCCATGTTCCTATATTTATGTTGGAGGTCAACACATCTAAAATAGCATGGCCGTGGCCTTCCCGTTATTTTCTTGTAAGAGAAGTTTGTCGGAGAGATTTGCGTCTTCCCCTTATCGAGTCAAAGGAATCAACACTGGTCAAAATTGAAATGGATTTGTTGTTATCAACAACTTTTTAGCATTTATTAAAAAGGAAGGATTTGGAAAAAAGGTACTTTGAATTTTGTAATGTGCAAAATGAAATTTGACTGGCTGATCAAATTGTTGAATTATTTCCAAAAGAAAGTAACAGTTACATAAATACAATTTCCAGAATGGAAACATGTTTTTTTTAATTACTCAATACCATTATTCTTGCCTTTGGGTGCATAAGGGATTGTGCAACTGAGCAACATCTCCGCACGGCAAGAATATCTTTACAATTTGGAATTAAGCAAAACCCTTTACGCCAGTAAGTAACTAAATATTAACAATGCCATATTATATGGGTGCATGAACTAAAAGCAGCACGAGCATATATGAAGAATAGCCATTGGTCAGTCTTAGTATTACCCTGTAAGGGTCAGCCTGACAGTCAGACTGGCGGTGTCTGGGGTCGTCTGTTCTGGAGTGTTCTGTTTGTTTCTTGGCTGCGTGGGTTGGATACTTTTGGTTGGAGCTTGTCGTGGAGCTTTGGAGAACAATCTGGAAGGTGTCTGGGCTGGCATTGGAACCCTTACTCGTCTTGCTTGTTGCAATCAACTTTGCGATCATCTGCCGTGCCACTGTTTTTGGAAGCCGGATTCATTTATCTCCAATCAAGACCCACTGACTGTTTTCTATACTCATCAACTGTGTGATTCATAAGGACTGGTGAATATATTTATTTAGCTCAATATTAGCTCGCTCCCGCCACTCTCTCTCTCTCTTCGTTATCAAACCTCGCCTTGAATGGCTGAAATAATGCCCAAGCGGCGGTAAACATTAACTCACTCACTCACTCGATATCAAACGCAAAATATATAAGATTAATTTTGGTTTACTAGTTTTGGTTGAAATCACGTTAACATCTCGTCAAACGTGGTATCCTTAGTATCGCTATCAGCCAGGATTCATCAAAGCAACTTTGTGCACGCATTCCACGCATTCGTCGAAGATGACAGACGGTCATTGCCTTTGTATCTCACTTGTCCTATATATTATTTCTTGAATTACTTTGATAACAAATCACAAAATAATTCTACCTTTTCTTAAAGATCATTTGCAATTGTTTTTTTTCTCCCAATATTTGGTTTTAAACTTGTCGGTTGCAATTGAAATTATCATTCATAACAAATATGAATTTAAAACCGTTTCATGATAAAATTTAGAAAATAACTTTATATTCAAAGACATATGATTCTCTATGCTAAAAGGTTTGACGTTTCAACTAAAGTTTTTCAAATCTTTATGAATATCAACTTTCCAAACGACAGATTTTTCTAAGAGATTTATATACAAACATAATTGCAAATACTTGCAAAACATCTATTCAAATTATATAGAAAATAAATATTTAATTTCATAAACTGTTTTATTTGAAAATATTCACTAGCCACGAGAAAATTAATGAAAGGATGAATTTTTTTCTTCTAGGCCGATTGTGATTCGAAATTCCCCAAGTTAATTAAAAGTTAACTTTTGATATAGTTTAGGTTCTCTTTACCAATATAAACACAGTAAATGCCAATCTGCACACCTATGTGATTTTTCCATTTGTATTAACTTCAAAGGCGCTTGTCGAGCGAGGTTTAGCAAATATAGTAGCCTGAATAACATACACAATATTGGCGCCTTCACATAGCTATGTTTCAAAATACTATTACTAATATACTCCTCCTCACCTATCCAATCATTATGCGCTTGTGCCCGCCAAGTTTGCCTTTTTAAACGCTTTTCTTGTTGTGACTCAATTGATATTGTATTATAGCTTGTATTAGCTTGATATTGTAACCTTAAACACTTTGTTTATTATTTGAATGATTAAGTTGTAATCAATATACACTTGTTTTGTTATATTTTGCTGGTTTGACTGGGGACATTTTCCTATTCCAAAATTCATTTCTTAAATTTGAAACCAATTAATGGTTTCATAAAATAAATCTAAATTATGTTAATAAGAAATCTAACTAAATAAATTACAATGACATTTATTCCTTTGAAATCGTCACACATCACCTGTAAAAAAAACGTCGGACATGGACAATGGGTGATCCTTTGTCAGTTCTGCTGAATTTTTTTTTTTATTAGTGTCCAAATTAATCCAAAATAACATGATATTTGCACAGAGATAAGTACTTTGTGAACTAACTTTTGGTATGCACCTCACACACATTAGATATTTTTTGAGAAATAAAAATCCATGGATTAAAACGAAAGTACCTGTCTTCTAATTGGCTACTGTAGTTCTCTGTCCTCACTACCTGTACCTACCGCCTCACTCAATTTTGCTGTTTTTGTGGTGAACACATTATTTTTCCCTTCTAGGTATTGTGATTTTCTAAAACAATTTCTATCTTCCTATTGACTTTTGAATTCACTTTAATAAGGTGCATTTAGTTCTCTAATAAGGTGCATTAAGCTTTCTAATAGTTATTAATTACTCAAGATGTCATTGTTCATTTTAATAGACTATAGATTTCCTGTGCAGTATTCATTTGATCTATATCTGTCGCTTTATTACCTTTGTTTCAACATTCTTCATCCTTGTTTTGAACAACTTAAACTTTTTCTTGATTAAAGATTCGAGCTGTCGCGTCAAACAGCGGTTTAAAACAATAAAATATGTGAATTTTAGTCTTATTTTGATTAATCTTAATGAAACCAGAATGAATCCAAGGCAATTGTTTGCCACTAATATAACAATCAACTGTCGCAAGTTATGAAACGAATGAGATAAATTAACTGGTTTTCATCATTTGGTTGGTTACATGCCCTTCATATATTAATTCAAATTGATTAAAAGATCTTTGTTCACAATAACTATGTCTGTTGTCACAGATGAGCACAATAGGCTTGTTTCCGATTAGATGTAGCACATTTAAAAATTGGTTTCGCTGTCTCAGTTATCCCCATGCGAACTGGCATAACATTTCAAAACATTTGGTGCAGGGGTTCATGAGATATGATATTAACAGAGTTTGAAAAGCAAAGTGTCAGATGACCTTGACATATAAAAGTTATCAAAATCGACTGGCTTTTTCGTAATCTACGAACTGTGACCGAATTTGGAGTGCAAGGGTTTAGGAGGTATCACGTTTAACAGGCATGAAATGAATTTTAAAAGTGTCGTGATAACATAATGACTGAAGAGCGGATTGGCTGTTAAAGTACATGATAAATATTTATACTAAAAGTTGGTTAGGTAAACAAAACTAAACAGGAAGTAAGGAATACTACAAAAACTTTGAATCTTAAGATGCAATAATATTTGACACTATATCATCCCATTTGTTTTATAAATCATAATTTCTACTAAATCTTTTATAATAAATAGTAGGCATTAAGCATATTAAATCTTAATTCTTTTGACAAAATAACGTTAAAACAAAAACTTTTTAACTGAAAGTCTTTGACCGAGTCTTTGAGTGCAACCACAACGAGATATCTCATTAGGTTGTATAGCGGTCAAACTGACCACATAAATAAGGTCAACATAACCATAATCAACTGGTGTATATGTAATTCCTGAATGAAATCAATTTTGAAGACTTTGAGTGTAATGGTTAATAAGATAACATGTTGATAAGAATGCACAGTAAATCAACTCAACAAAACCTTGCTGTTGTAGAGCTTAAATTTATTGAACAGTAATTTTAAAATAATATCAATTGCCTACATAATTAAATATCTTGAACATTTTAGATTTACACATGTAAGAGTGTCAAGATTAACCATTAGCTTTCATGCATGAGTCAGTTATTTTAGGCCTGTGTCGCATAAAATCTTAGATGGTTAAGAAATTACTTGTTCGAGTTATTAGCAGAAGAAACAACGTGAAAATATACATTGATTAATAGATGAGGCACTGACATATACTAAAGGCAAATCCACACATCATATCATGTGTGAAGTTTATTACAAGTATCAAGTCAAAAAGACGTGATCTTGCACAGCTTCCAACGCGAGATACACACCATTTAGATAGTGAAGAATGTAAAATAGTTGTAGTTACAATAGTTATAATAGAGATATCTTATGTTCAAGTGTGACAAGTCGATCAAGTTTCATAAAGCTGACATCTAGAGTCATAGTATTGAGTCATTTTTTGAGCTTTTGGGGAGCTATAAACATAACAATACAATAGTCCACCGGCCACTAGGGGTCCCCATGCATCTTAGGGCCATAACCTTGGTATGTAAATGTATGTTTAGAAGGTCACTGAATCGAATCCATTGACAGACATTTCAGATAGCTACCATGAGCCATTTGTACCAAATTTTAGGTTTCCGTTACAAAAACTCCTCATTCATGACTTCGATCGGTAACATTTATCTATCCCTTTTAATCCCCAATTTTTTTAGAAGTAAAACAACAAATTTAAAATACAAAATTGTGATTTTTTTTCCAAGGTTGAGTTGGTGTATTTCAATGATAGTAGATTAACGGTAAGTCCCTTGGTTTGCTTTTGGACACTATATCATTATGTTTTAAGTACACATAAGTACACAAAAGATTTACAAATACTCATCATTCTCATCTTACTGCAAATAATGAAAAATAAAATGATATACATTCACTGTAGAGAAGAGAAAACACATAAAATTTTAAAACCACACACCACAAAATAAAATCAATGTGCTTATAAAATGTAGCCTACTTGTCCAGCTTTCAACTTTTCACAAATGAAGAAATAAAATTTATGAAAATAAAAAAAGTACTAAACATATTCATACATGATCATTTTAACCTTTTTATTTCATAAAGTGTTCATAGTTTTAGAGTCCGTTGAAGAATATAAAACCCAATTGAGTAACAAGCATTTGACTAATCTATGATGCAATGTTGAAATGTACTATCGTTTGTATTTTGTCAAAGATCTTACATCTTGCAAGCAACCTCAATTCATTGTAATCAATTCGTACGAAACAATGAAAGGAGTTCATTGAAATGAGATGATTGTAAATAAAGCTTTAAGTATCTGTTCAAAGGGTATCATAAAATTAAACATATGATATATATGATATGATAGGATGATATGGAAAGTTAGTCCAAAATAAAATAACAGTCATAAGGGGGTAGGACAGGCATGAGTTTTCTAAACTGGTAAATACATTAAGAGTTAGAACATAATATGACAGAAATAAATGACCACATAGCATCAGGTATATACGTGTAGGCATAAGATATAGATATGATGCTAATTAGTTTGACTGAACACACTATTTCAACTTAGATATACTTATCTTGTTGCAGTAAAATTACTCAAGTACTTACTGCCACTCAGACAGTTCTTGCTGAAGTAGTTTTCCATCATGTCATGTCCAGTGAGTATAAACCTTTTTACTTTTATCATTCTCTCCTTAGATATTTGACATGTACTGATTTTATTTCAAAACCAAAAGTGTTGAACAAAATGTTTCTCAATGTTTCTCTTTATTCGTAACAATTTAAAAAGTATATAGCGTTTATAGTTGTCTAAATACTCAACCCAATGACCTTGCTTTATCGATGTAGGAAACAATAATGCTACTGATTGCAGGTTGACACCAGGAGGAGATGCAGAACCTTGGTGAACGGGAACTATCATTGGACAGAACGACCTGACCCCACCCTACCAGGCATTTACGTCATAAAAGACAAAGAAACAGTCATCTACGTTGGACGATCTGTGGATATAAGAAGCCGTTTAAATCAACATTTTAGTAACAGTAGTAATCAAGCCATTGACCAATACCTGCAGGGTAGATCAGATAGGTATTTAGACAAAAACATTTCTGTTAACTGGATAGAAGATCCCAACCATCAATGCACTGAGCATTGTTACGTTAATGCAGTTGGAGAAGTACAAAGAGAATGGCCAGTGTATAACATGCAGAGAGGAAATTCATGCACATAAATGAGGAAAAAAATTCTGCTGACATTTCAACAATTTGCAAATTAATTATTGTCATATTGTTATAAATAAATAGCAATTGCTTTGCGTCAATCTGATTCGCTGAGCACGGTAATAGAAGTTCAGTTCATACCTCCATAAACTTAATTTCGTGACGTCACATCATTTTAAGCCACGCCCATCGACGGAACTATTTGTAAACAAGTTACGTTTTTCTAAAAATAGCAACACTTTGTGCAATGCCACTTCTTGAAAGTAGGTAAATAAAAAATTAACATAATTCAGTATGAAATAATTATTGTTGTCAAAGGTTCTAAAGGTAGTCCTTTTCATAATAAACAAGAGAGCTCAATCAGAAATTACAACCGATCGTGTTCCACCCCACAGAAGGCAAATGTCATTGATCAATGCTCTCGCGGCCGTTGCAGGGAGGTTGGCAAAGTAATGTCGTTAAGTTCATGAACAGAGTTAAGCTTGGCTCCTCAACAAGTTTAAGAACTGTGTACTGTTTAATCAGATTCCGTTAGATCGAGATCATAACACTACCAGTATATGGCATCTACGAGGGTAAATTCGGCTGGTTTCCTCTCCGAGTTCTACGTTCGCGATTTGTGTTTACAACTGTGAGAACTACCAATGTCAAGGCCACGTGTGACGGACGTCCGATAAGTTCATGGCCACATGCGTTGTAGATTTTCATTGGCTGATGAACGTTTTGTAGGCGGGGCTAGGGATCCGATGACGTTTTGATTGACATTTTATCTCTTTCATGCTGTTGAGCGTTGAATTCATTCGCGTATATAGTGCAGCTCTATTTGGTGCAAATATGTATATTTAGAGCAATAAAATGTTTTAAAAACAACTAGTATGTATATATTTATTTATAAGAATTGATTTCAACATTTATTAAGTTCATGGAGGTATAAACTTAAAAACCGATGTGCAAACTCGGCGTAAATCCGCTACGCGGATTCACACAGTTTGCACATCGGTTTTTAAGTTTATACCTCCATGAACTTAATAAATGTTGAAGTCAATTCTTAAATATATCAAAGACAGTACAATTGAAATACAAATCAAGTTTCCTCTAAATGGTTTTATTTGGGTTGGATTAATTTTACTTGAGCTGAAACAAATCCGGATGTTATACGATCTGATTAAAAGATAAGTCACTTATGAAGGAGCAAAACGTGTCTGGAGGATTGTCAATACACTGACCACTCAATTAAAAAAATTGTTTATATTTTGTACATTTCATAACGGTTTAATAGGTTTTGTCCTTTTTTACATCTGATTCATCTATATTCCTAAACATGACGTGATATACATTTACTGGAATTGTTATTGAATAAAAGAATGTTGAATTGTTTGCTGAACTTCACTGATAGCGGTCAACCGAGCTACGCACATTTAAAGCGTCAAGTAAATCTTATTTTACGGGCTGTGTTTTACTATATCATCCAATCTGTATTAGTATTGATAAAAAAATTATACAAATGTTTGAAAATTCTCGGTTGATAATCATCATTACTTGCAATGTTTAAGTTTTATGATTATTCATTGTTAGATATATTGTAATAAATATACAAAGGTTTAATGTATAACCTCGCTTGCATCAACATCTGAATTTTTGTAATAAATTGTTCTGCCTAATGTCAAATCATTTTATGCTGGATTTTTTTCAAACCCAACTTATGTCATTTGTTCTGCAGAATATAATATGGCGATACATTAAGTAGCGTTCCTACAGTTAATAGTGCCTTTACCACACAATATATACATATATATGGGCGGGACAGCGCAGTGGTTGGCGCGTTCGGCTTCGGATCAGGAAGTCCGTGGTTCGAATCCCGCCAGGGGCTCGGTGACTTTGTCTGTTCTACACGCAGTCAGGTTTGGGTGCAATGCTACATTGAATTTCAGCGCAGTACCATCCATGGTTCGCTAGTTCCAGCCAATGCTCGCCCGTTTCAACGCAATGCATAACCACAATGGTGTTGCGGGTTTTCTCCCTGCATTAAAACTAGCAGCCGCGATATAAGTGAAATAATCTTGATAAGATATTAATCTTATATAATAAATTATACAATATACATTATTATTAGATACCAGTTTATATAATTAATACCGATTAACTGTTACAATAACCTATGCTTAAAAAATATTATACATTTACAATTTATTTAAGTCTTGCTAAAAACTTATATTTTTTAACATGGCATTACATGCAGCATGAGTTTATGGTTTATGCGAAAAGCAGAACAGACCATGTACATGTAGTTATTTTACACTATACACATTTTCTTCTTCAGTATGAGCGTCGGTATTAATCTAAATTTGCGGGTGTTGAATAAAATTTTACAAACGCCACTATTTATATTCTAAGTATTTTTACCTTTGGTTACAATTGCTGGTTCTACTTGTGCACCTTTCTTTTAAGATACGTTTCCCGAATCGTCTCAATCCCATTCACTGATTCTCTGCGGATACCCCTGGGTCAATCCTTCAGATGAAGATTTAGGGTTGAAGTGTTCCAGTTTCACACTGAACTCTGTGACATTCTGCTCAACGTTGTAGATAGGTTCAAGGTCGAGAAGTTCGATATAACACGGGGGGCAAAGCTTTGGGCCAGGTTTAACCCTCTTACAGGCAAGATCATTAATGATAAGTGCTTTATCAGGCAATCTGTTTTGGTTAAGTAACAAATGGAAGATCTCCTTTATTCTTTTCCTTAACAAGTTTTCTTAGGAATGTGGTACATTGAATTTTAATTCTCACTATTAATAATTCTGTTAAAAAGGTTTATATTATACTAGAACAAAATGATCAACTTAAAACAACTCAGTTTTGAAATATGAACAACTTCTTAATCAATGAAGTAAACTTTGCTACTCAGTTTCACTGACGGCTTTATTCAAATATCAATTACTAATTGACCAGCCAAACAAACTAGTTAATCAATCAAAGAAACTATCAATTACTAGCGATTGAAATGAAAAGAAAATGAAGATAATTTCTGACGATCTCTGTCAGAGCAAAATAGAAGAAACACTTGACACTTCTTCTTACCATCCTGCTAATAACTTGGCTATCGCTCCTTCCAAATACCCTGATCTCTTTCAAGCCAAAAGCCTCATATCGCTAGCTATCTAAACAGCCAATGAGACGACTCGAGTTAATCAACAGCGGCACAACCTTGGTGGAAAATCCGTTGAGTTCAAGATAGTAGCTTCACGCTCTATTCATAAAGACATTACATTGGCTGAAATAATATCAGGTGAACTAAGCCACGAATATCAAGCCGCCAGCAATACGAGACTTTTGGCTTGAAAGAGATCAGGGTATTAGGAAGGGGCAAGAGCGGATTCATATACGCTGATTTAGCAGGGTGCTTCTTACATATGCATCTTTCTGCTGTGCAGTTTTGTTCTCCCCGAAGCATGCCGCTAACGGCCGAAATATTGCTCAAGCGGCGCTTGAAAATAACTCTCACTCACTCACCCTCCCTGAAAGAGGGTTGAATTTTGGCATACGAATTTGATTTAACAAAGATACATCAGACGAAGTGTATGTGGAAAATACATAGTTGACGAAAAAACCGGAAATGGGGGGTAGGGGAGAAATATTTCGTTTCTGTACCATTTTATAAATGTATCTTTCGATCGGGTATCAAGATAATCTGATGAATGAGAAATATCAAAAGATTGACAAGTAAAAACTTGTCAATTTAAGATTGGAACATATCAGTCAAATAAAGTCGACTTTGTGATCATTTAAAGCGCTCATAAAATATAACATTGAGGGCAGTGTTTTATGATACTCGATTGTGATAGTATCTAAACATAATTTTATGTATATGTTTATTTCTTGCAATGTTTTTTTATACTTATTCTGTTTAAAACCAACATATGGAATCAAGTTATTCAAGATACTGATATAGCAAAGTATAGTATTATTATATAGCGAGGTCTTCGACCCAGCGATTATTCAAGTCAACAATTAAACAAGGCGAGTCTTTATTCAAGGCAAACCCATTTATTGTACACTATCAAAGCCCAACCTTCCCTCACCCAAGAGACATTCAGCTGGAAGCAAATCTCGAATTGCAAAATTCAAATGTTAAACTGGATAGTTTAGTTATAACATTCCCTTCATAAAAATCCTTCATTTGAATGATTTTAAAGCGAGACTGCGTCTATAAGAGAAATGATACTCATCGTTATTAACTTCGGCTAACGTCAGGCTAACTAGCCCGGGTCGACATCGATGAGTCTCATTTCTAGTGTGGGCGCAGTCTCGCTTTAGTACAAATATCGACGGTATAGAACTTTTAAATTCACAACAACTGTGAACTTCGTGCTGAAACTTTACGAAAATATTCATATAAAAAGTGAACAAGCTTATTTTTGTGAGAAATTGATTTTAGACAAAGGTAGAAGTAAGTTTGCTTACAGAGGAATGTTTTCTTTCCATGTTATTTAGTTTTGATTACGACTTAAACGTTCTCGACTTTATTGTATAACATTTATTCATTACATGGTATCCATATATGATGGCTTCCTGCGAAAGTTAAAGTTGTTTTTCTTGAACAGAACCATTAACTTATACAAGGAGGCAGGGATGCAGTTTCCATTGCTGTCTCTGTGACTGTATCTCGTTCTTTCCAACCTTTTTAAGTGTGTTTGGTTTAAATTAATACTTAAATAAATACACAACGTTCGTTAAGAGTCATAACAAATTAGGGAAGAGTAATTTATTTTGGAACACGTGGATAAGTATTCACAGCTTGAAGGAGAGAAGGGGTAACAGTCCTCCCAGCCTGACGCCTTCAGTTGCTTCCACTTGACTGACTACTTCAGACTCGCGCTCAGTGTCTGAGAAGTCAGGACCTTAATTCTTTATGAGACAAAGGTGGGTTTACCACGGTAAAGAACATTTCTACAGTGGGATATCTAGATCAAAAAATGTTTCAAGTTTTATGAAATACAATAAAGAAAAATCAGGAAGGCAGCTGTTAGACTAGGATTAGCAAGTATAGCGACTAGAAAACTGAACTTGAATTAGTTAGTAACATCTAGATTGAACATAACCATCAGAAAATAAACTCTATATTTGAGATGATTAATAAAAAATCCATATCTCTGATACTTCTTTCCTGGCTTTGATATAATATTCATTTGTAGAATAATTGATTCAGAGCCTGAGCCTAAGCCTAAGTGTCGGTGTAGTTCTCTAGCTTGTATACTGTACATGGACGGTGGAACCATCACAATTGGGAACGTGTTTGGAAACATACTGAGGAGAAATGGGATTTGCATTGGCTAGATAATCAAACTTATGTGTGAAATCTTTAACAATCTGCCTCACTTCTATAATCATTCACAACAGAGGCATAACAATTTATAGAGGGTTTCAAAGGCATTTATCAATTTATTTTAGTTTCACAATTTTTATTCAGTATATGACGCATCTAGATCATCGTTAAAAAACTAATACTTTATTTTATTTCTTATGATGAACAAAACAGAATGCATTGTAAACCATTGGATTTCAATACATTAATCGATTCTGTGCCAATATAGCCCGATCGTCACCCATTAACCTTGTTGGATTACAACGTGTGAAGAACACCATTGCCAAAATGTCGATTGCGACCTAAGACGATAATGTAAAACAACAAAACAATGATTACAATTCTATTTTACCGCTAAAGACCAAAGTCTGGATTACAAATAGTTTGACAATCAAATTACTCAACAATACATCGTTATACATTCGCGGCAATAAAACATTTATCAGAAATACCAAGTTATTAACTTGCCTTTTAAAGAAAACTTTCGCAATATTTAAAAATTCTTTTTCAGTTTTCAGTTTTCAAGTCTACATTACTCAGTTAAATCAAATGATCTAGAAAATGATCTCTTATCCAAAGAAGTTTACTACAAGGTTTGAAAAAATTGACAAAACTTTCTGTTACAGCATTTTTGGCAGATTCGATTCAGACATTTTCTCCAAGAAAGTTTGGATCCTTCTTCTGTTTGATCCTGATTGAGATTGAGCCATCACTCATGGAGATGTTTTAAAGGCCCACGAACATTATGAGCAAGAACAAGCTGAAAGGGCCTTAACCCTTAACCTTCCTGAACTGACTCCCTGACAGTAAACAACAAGGCACACGCTGTAGGCAATATGCCTACCTCTCAAAGAAATAAGTCTTGGTCATGTTCTTCAAAGTCTAATGAAAGCTCACCAAAGTTCCCTGTGAGTGATGACAAGCATCACACAGGAACAACAATCCTACGAAAACGAATTATCTCGGGAACTCTGTTAGAAGTACATAGGACAGTGAGAAGACACTGGTTACCAGACCTAGTCTTAGGCAGCGGACCAACACAATGAGTTATAACTCTGCTGAAGGGTTCCTCAAAAACTTTTTATGGGTTTTAAGGAAGCTGGAGGAATTTTCTGATTATGTTTACCAACAATTTGACACTGCAATATTCAGTGTTCACCTTTCTCAAACTAAGCGTAAAGAAAAATACCAAAATTTTCTCTCAAAGTTCCCACCATTTGACCATTTGCAAATTAAAGTACGTGATTTCAAAATAATTTTGGGACCACAATTTGGTGATGTAATTTTCATTCATTATCGGCAGGAAATTTCCGCGACCTATCTACCTCATTTATGAACAGCATCCTCAAAGACATAACTAATTGGAAACTTGCTAGCCTCAAAAAGAGCATTACTAAGTACTTCTGCAACTCTACATCTTCACCCAATGTACTGATAGCTACTTTCTACAAAGTATGTGATCAGAACTTATCAGACTTATCATGAAATCCTAAAGAGCTGTTACCATTTGAAGATAAGTCATCAGTCATCTTCCTCGTGGAAAGAATGAGGCAAATCATTGATGAAATCGTTCGACAAAGAATTTTTGAGAGAAAAGTGCTTTGACATCGAACGAGTTAAATATACCTGGGAAATAATACTTGATCTTTTCCACTTAAACTGCACCTAATTGAGAAACAGTAGCAATAGGATGAGCACCAACTTTACCCCCATTAAATCATCCCCGTTCTTCATATCAATACCACGAACTTGGAGAGTCAAGAGTCAACCTTCATCTCACCAGAAATCAGATCCAAAATCAAATTTGCAAAAATGGAGAGGAGCCTTTGAACTGATATTCATACCCTGAACTAAAACATCTTAGTAAGCTAAAGTCTCCACAGAAAAAGGAAAAAAATCCTTAAAATCAAAGAATGAAGAGTTTCGGTACCCCTCAAAATAATAACGAGCCTTTGGGTAAATATATTTAAATATATTTACGAAATAATGGCGAAAACTCCTCCAGAAGTACACAATCTGAATTCTTACTCTAAAAGAAGTTCCCGGGATCAACATCTATCCTTTGTCTCGCCATGTGATCTATAGAGGATCAAGTTACAGATACCTGTTCAAGTTACAGATACCTGTCTATATCGTTAGTCATCAATACTCTGTGAATAATTTATACATTTCTTTTAAACAGTCTGTGTTATTTTCCAATGTGACGAGTTTTTTTATCTATTATTTTGGTAGACCCCCAACGTAATCTATATGCAAACGTAGCTGATTAATCTAAACCTATTTTCGTATGTAACATCAGCCTTTTATTCAGCTTTTTTAAAAATCCAAACGCTTGTTAATATTCAAAATATAAAGCTACATCTTAACACCAGTGGCAGTATGGACACAATGACAGTTACGATGCCATTGACACGTTGTATGGGAAAACTAACACTCTTGTATATCTTTGATATGTATTTTTTGGGGAAATTGATATAATATGAAAAGAAATTTCATTTAGTTGTGTTCAATATAGGCTAAGTGTCAAATAGGAAATAGGTATCATTGATTTATCATTGATTTACTAATCAAGTTTTAGCTAGTCCCATACAATCTGAGTTTGAAGACATCCATATAAAATAATAGGCAAATAATGTGAAATTTCCCTTTTTACAAAATTCTATTCCGTTTACTTTCATAAAATGATTATGTTCTCTCTCTAGCAAATCTTTAATATTGATAACGGTAAAGGATCTCTACCGAAACGTCGCCTCTCCTTGACAATAAAGAACTTGGAATCCATAAAATTTTACCTGGTCTTTGTAAACAACTTCTGGAATGCCTATTTTAAAGAATTGAGAGTCAACACTGTCCCAATTATTCACCAATAAAAAGCTCCACGGTGATTTAATGGCAAATTGTGGAGTGACTGCTTCTTGAAGAGCTCCTCCTGTGACTGAATCTGAGGGAACTCGGTGCCCATACTCAACACATCCATATCTTCCACTCTTGCAGCAAACTAATGTAAATTGTCATACAGGTTGTGCAAGCCCACGGAAGCTAAAGCAGGCACTGGTGCAATCTCCACATCTACATCAATGTATTTTGAGAAACATCTCCATCACCTCTTGAGGCGGCCACCTGTATTTTCAATAGTCATGGCAGCACAGCTCAGTCCGCAGTTTAACTAGGATTGTTCCTCTGTCAGAGCTTCTATGTTGCTTTACGGTTTCCTGCTCCATGGTACACGGGGTACGATGTAATGATACGAGGTATTTCAGGTTTATGGTCAGAAGGCCTACTCTGTGTGTGACAATACCGCACAAGCATCAACCAAGACCATCAAAGTTTGAAAACATCCTTACCAGCCTATGTCAGACATATGTGTACATGTATTTACAATCGCAAATAGCTTGCATGATAATGGAATTTTCATATTCATGTAACAAATGGAATTGAATGGAATTGCTTTGAGGGTAAAATGTTAATGTATACATTGCATCTGTAGAGTTAAAGTTACATAAAGCATTTTATTTTCAAACCTTCTTTTCCCTTCATAGTACTCGACGACAGTGGGGAATATATCTCATTATTCTGTATTAAAGATGGCATTCAATATCTCATTATCGGCTGATAGTGCAGTTTTTGCAATAAATTTGGAGCATATCATTTTGTAGCATATATATATATAGTGTTACTCCAAACCAAGAGATTTGAGAATTCTGGAACGTTTATAAACGTTCGTACGTCTGAAAGATTTCTCCCAATCTAGCACCGTTAAATGCATGTACTGTTACTTCCAACCAGTGTCTACTTTTTTCGCCCAAACACTTGGCTTGCTGGGTATTGTAGATTGTATTGTCAAGAGTAAATCCCCATAAAGTTGAGCTTGTTAAGATCTTTTCCTCCCTCTTTTGCTCGATAGAGACCCCTTATCCCTGGTCAGATAGACATTCACAATAATAATGTTTTAAAACCGATGTACACCCAAACTGATTTGACATTGCTCCTAGGGTTATCTTCCCCCATGGACAAATAGTTGTCATATAAACGCAGCTTAGACATTGAAATGTATTTCTGTCTCAATTTCACGAATATGGATACTAATCTCAATATCACGAATATTGATACTATTCTTACATTTTGAGCTTCCTATGCCCAATTGTTTTGGTCTTATAGGAGTCGCCCTGATGAGGTAAATAGATAATCTCACGAGAAAAAGAAGCGTATCAATATTTACAACATGGAAGTAATAAACAAAAATTCTGCTGCCAGAGGAAGACGACTTTGAATGTCTTCAAACTATTTTCTGACCAGAATGTTGGGCATTCAAGTTCAAAATTTATAAAATGTAGAATTTTTATTGATTAAAAATGTTATCGACAATTATAACTTTTTTGGACATTATGATTTGATAACGCGTCACTACTGTAGGGCGCAATAAACAAGCAAAAGAGCCCATTTTACTCCTCTTTCTCGTCCAGGTGAGGAGATTCCAAATGACAATTAAAAAGCGTGTTTTTCAGAAACGTGATGAGATATATTTTGAAAATTTTTAATGTAGTAAAGTTGACTTCTGAAATCATGCTCAGCTGTACGTAACTCTGTTTCAGTCGTAATAATCATTTTTGGATTGGAATATCTCATATTTTGTATGGCAACGTTTATAAAGCTCGTGGGAGGGATTTAACAGCAACCTCTAGTGCTAAACCATCAGTTCTACTTAATGTTATTGAAAGGGTCTGGTTAGAAAGAATATATCACAAGAAAACGAGGATTCACACGAGGATTAACCCTGGCGGTCAGTGCGACCCAATGACAGAAGTGCGGTTGCATCATCACCTAGCGTTATTCTCACATACAGACGAACTGAGTCAGTGGGGCACTCTCCAGAAGGAAATTAACACACGTGTGATCAGACCCACTGCTCTATTTCAAGGGTAATTAAATCGATGTAGATTTGTCTTTCCATTGACATCATCACGTACGTAAGCAAGCGAGTAAAAATAGGCTTCCCTCGCCCCGTCATTGATTATGCATGGCATGGGGATGCATATGACAGTGTACAAGAAACCGTCAGCTCGGTTCGGCTAAATTTTCATCTTTTTCTGTTTTTCAACGGTTACTAGTAGAAGTCACGTGATCGAATGACGTCAATGGATGCTCCGGAGACAATGGAAATGCATCATGAAAGGCCTAATGAATATCACATGATGTCGACCCTCGAACCTATTCGGATCGAGATGAACTTATTACAGGATGACAATCATTTATTGATGGGATACGTGCAAGGTTTATTTAGTCACTTCAATTATTCAGGACAAACTTTGAAGTGCGGGCACCTTCCCCGCGCCCGTTACATCGGCCCAAGAGCCGTATTTTGCTGGTTTCTCAAACTCAACATGACTTGTTTCTATTGATTAAATACCTTCCTCATTGATTGAAAGCATTTTAACATAGAAAGGTTTGATGTTCATACCCTAAATTTGCTGGTGATTCAGATCTTATTTTGCGTTCAAATAGTTTGGAATAAAAGTCTACTTTTGATTTGCGTTCCTGCAGACTTACCACGTCGCATAATCTACATTATTATACAATATGTCATAATGCATTATTATTATGTTTAGGTAAGGTGTCTGAAATAATAATTTCTGTAATTTGAACTTGAGAAATACGCCACATGTGGAACCGATATTTATACTGCCGCTTCTTATTCAAATGTCCAGAAAATGTGCCCATTGTTTGGCTTTCTTGTTTAATTGTTCAAAATGACATTGTTTCATACCCCAATTCACCTCACCGCATATATATGTTACTCGCCAAGATTCTAGTTCGTCAGCAACATTTATCATACACTACAAGAATAACAGTAGAGCTGCGTGTATGGGTGAACATATCTATGTATAGGCAGCGATTTGAATAAGGAACTTGAATAATTTGCTGACTTTACGGTCCCGCCCTTTATACATGCCATAGGCTTATGAATGAATGAATGATCTTTAATTCCCCCATCATAATGAAAGGTTCAGCAAATATCTCAGAACACATGATTGTCAGTATTTACATGAACATATTGAAATGAAATCTCACTAATAGGGTTTTAGATACAAAAGCGCTTGTAGGTTCCAGGAGTTGACACATTTAGCTATAATCTCAACGAAGACAGCCCACTCATGCAGCGTCAGGTTTTCTAGTGGTGTGATTCCACTTAGCTTTTTTAAGAGTAAAAAGTTTTGTTTTACAATAATAAAATTTATTTTTTGCACGTCAACAGTATGATTCGACGCAGACGTACCATATTTTATGTACTTTCTTCTTTAATCAGTGTATATTATTATACTAAGTCCTGATCGCCTTTTTTATGAAGAAACCTCATGTCATTTGTGACGTCACATAATCACTTGTTTTGCTAAAAAGGACCCATAAGTTACCTTTATAGATTTTGTAATGGTTAATGAAAGGCTACTTCTAAATGACTTACGAAGGTGTGTTATTCACATCGGCTTCCGTGTCTACTTCTTTCTCCTAAACCAGGTAAGTTCAAGACCGAAATATATTTCTGGGATTTATTTATATAAAAATAATTAAATATGATACATTTCAGCTTAAAAAATATTCGAAAAAACCGTTACGAGTTTTCGGAAAGTGCTTGAACATCGGTTTTCACCAATGAACGATTCCTATCCTTTAAAAAATTTTCAAACGTCATTTTAAACTTTGGTGCCAAATTTCGTATTGCAATCTGTGTAGATTCATAAAACTATGAAACTTTTAACATTTCTATTATAATGGGTAAAGCGAACCCAGTGAGAAGTGCCCGATTGATTTGCGCTGAACAGTTATATTGTTTTACCGGTCAATATGCAGCATCAATAATGTCAACACAGTTAATATTCATATGTCAGTCTTGTTGGTATAGAACGGGAATACAAATAATATCGCCGGTGACACGACACGCAACCTCGAGTCGCCTTCATTGTATTGCATTGTGTGAAAACAATATCAATCAGTGCAATTAGGTCACGTGACATGTGATATTGATTGCGCTTCACTATAGGAAATAACAGACATGTCTCTTGTGGCTGGTCCTGTAGTATGTTTCATATCCGGGGTCAAAAGTTCATCGTATCTCACAACATATAACCATTCATCATTAATGAATATAATTATCAAAGATTCTAAGTCTTTAGCTAGTATTTATTGACATAGTTGCATATCGTTTAAGAATTTAGTTAGTGTTTTATTAGTTCTGACTCATTTAACTTTTTTTTATTAAATAGATTTCGAAATGGTTGGGTTCATTGATGTATATATGGTTTCAAGTATACACGTTAAATTTTATAGATTCCTCATCATGAAAAGAAATAATATACAAGAGTTTGATAAGCCATTCAATAAACAAGTTGTCTTTTAAATTTATTAATTTGATTATATAAACTATCAATAAATTTCATCATATAAATTAAAATTTTACTGGAACCTCTTTAGAAAAGATTGTCTTAAGACCTTACACAATGATTGAAATGATGGGACTCTTCATACGTCTTTTGAAAATCCTCATATAAATTCTACCATCAGCAACTGTAAACTTGTTTGTTGCTCCCCTAATTTAAACATGTATAACAACACCCAACACACCATTAGTGTAACTGAACGGCTGGATAACACTCACAGGAATTTTATCAGTTGGCGCTTCCCTGTCTGCTTCTAAAGGCTTCCGACACCCGTGAATCTCTCTTTACCGACAGAAGGAATCAACAGTCCCAAAGTTTCGATTTTACTTATTTATTTAATTTTCCTCAAAAGTTTATAGAAAATTATGTTTTGATTTCATTTTATCTTTTAATTTATGGTGTTGGGTCACAAGTTGGTAGTTATAGTTGACTTTCAGCGTCAACACTGTATCAAGTCCACCTCCATACAATAACTGCTCGTCTCTCTACGTCAAAAAGGCCCTACTCTTGACGTTGTTATCAGTTTCACTTTTTAGTGAATAAAGTGAATTTATTAAAAAAATGGGCCCCATTGCATCTGTAGTTTGACTCAAAGCAAACCAATATATTATTTGATATGTTTTTACCTCTTAAAATTTACAAACTATCTCCCACTCCCTCCCTCTCTCTTTATTTCTTGCTCCCTCTCCGTCTATCTCCTCTCTTCATATAATTTATACTATGACTCTATAATTTTGTTGAATTAGTATATAATCCATCTAGTCGTATTGTTGATTATGTCTTTCTGAAAATGTATTGATTATTTATTGGAATAAATTATAAAAAAGGAAAAAAAAAGAAAAAAAAGTTTCACTTTTTAGAGTTCCATGCTTGTTTTGTGCATGATTAAAAAAGAATTTACTTGAACCTAACAACAACTTCACTTAAAGATAGCGCTGTGTTATAATCGTGAGTAAGTATTATATCTTACACCATGAGTACATATACCTACACGCTGTTGCGAGGCAATGGCCAACAGGTTGTAAATCACTTCTATAGGTATGGATCGAGCACTTCCTAGTTTGAATCCGTGTAAATCTCTTCATCTATACATTCTGTGACAGGAATTCAGAAAGGATACACTAAAGTGGAGGAGTAAGGTGAGGTGATTATATCGCTGTTTTAAAATATTTCACTTTGGAATGGACTTTTTACAGGTGGAGCGAACAGACTGAACTTAGATTAAATTTTAAGAGTATTCAAGTGTTTTTCGATGACTTTGACATTGAAATGTATGGGTAAGTTTTCTGTACAGTTCGTGTAGTTTGGACTGTGACTGTGGTTTTTTTTTGCTTCGGTAATGGAAAATGAGACATAAAAGTATGAAAATGGCACACTAAAAGAACTGCGGACCAAGATCTACCTTGCATAGTCGCAAAACACTGAAGACGCCCAGGGTTGATAATCACAGTGCAATGTTAGGACATGTCGCCCTGTTTGGGTAACTTTATGAATGATAAGAAGAGTCATTGTTTCCTACGATGGCAATCATTTCGCGGTTCTCATGCATTGCAAGAGTATCAGAGTCTATTTTAGATGAAGTTTGAATGAAAATATACCTGATCTCTCTGAAAAAAACAATAATGAAATTAAATAATATCCTTCTTTTATGGTATTTTACTACACAAAATGGTTAATCTTCAAATTTAATATAAACGTACCGTTCCTGTATTTGTTGAAAGAACACTATAGCGTTAAAAGGACAAAGGTTGTGGATAACGGTTTGCATACAAGACAACCCTGTGTTCGAATCCCCTTAACTCCTGCTCACCGTGGTGCACGTCGAGAGTGGGCTGCTGAGCATGTCGATTGGACTGTTCACGACTACGCGATATGGCTTGTGTTGTTCGCGGTTGAGTTGAGTATCCACTTTACTGATAGACGGGCGAGAGTTTGGAGAAGAGAAGACAGGGGCAATTTTTGGCAGATTGGTAACAATGATGAACATGGCAGATATGGAGGAGGTTAAGTCATGGAATAGGGTGAGAATCAGCTGGGGTGGAGAGGCTGCTCTGCATGTTATTGAGAATGGCTGGTATTCGCTACAGGGACGAGATCTTGGATGTCTACGTCAAACCTTGCGTTGTAGCTATAGGTGATAACTTCATCATTATTGTCGACAATGTCCGTCTTCAACGAACAAGGTTGGAGGAAAAGTACCTTCAAATTGAAACAAGTGATCGGATGGAGTGACCTGCTCGTTCGCCGGATCTTAATCCAATAAAACAAGTATGGATCCTTCTACAAAAAGCACTGCAAGACCGTGTGGTTCAACTTGGACTACCTCGGTAGTTTATTCAGGTGAAATGACAGCGAACTCTCCCTGAATAGTATAAAATCAAATGAGTCCTGTTAAAAATGAACATGTTTTGTACATTCTGTCCAAATGTGATATTCAAACCATTTGAACCATTCCACCATTACTGTAGAGTAAGGCCGAGTCTACAAAAAGCTCAGACCGAAGGTGCCCCACTACTGGGATAAATTCAGCCATTCATGTTAATTTACTAAAGTTCCTATGAGATGCCTAAATTGTACGTCACTGTGAAATCAAAAGTATTAATTGAATAGCCTCATGCATGAACTATAGACCGATATAATGCCGATATTGAGATACATAAGACAACTATTGTCCAAAATACGAGAATTAATTTCAAATGAAAAGAGGACCTTTGTTTACTTTTGAGGTGGAATTTTGGTTTCCAAACAGCACTGGTTTTTGATTAAATCATTTCGTATTATATACGTATTCGTATTACATGGTCTGACGTATATCATTATAGAGAGGACATAGAGAGACATAATGTGTCGAGTCCTCATAGTTATGGCCACGTGGACAGGATGAGGTTGGGAATATGAATCGTTCATACTTGTGTGCGTGGATTGACCAAAATCTGCTACCGCTGTTCAATTCAAAATGACTGCAGATGTTTGTATAGTTTTGAATGTCTTTTTTAAATCTTGATAGGGGCTGTGTTTCTCTTATCTCAACTGACAAAGATTTCAATAATTTAACTGATTCTGGAAGAAACGAGTTTGCATAATCCAGAGTTTTACAGTGTCTGGTTTGAAAATTTAAGTCAGAACGTAAATTATAAACAGTGACATCTGACAATCTAGTAGGTACAAGGTTACCGAGATAATTCGGCGTTACATTACTGACCATTTTATAAAACATAGTCATTTTCTGGACGTATCTTCTTTAACGGAGTGGTTGACAATTATAGTTTCTTTATAGATCATATGATGACTTGTACCGCGAACAGCTGATAAGACATATAAGATCCATTTCCCATTCAAATTGTGTACCTTGAAGATTAGCATGGGTGGCTTTTCCATGGAGGGTGCAGTCCGACATAGATCACACGTGTCCTACTACTATAAGATACAACTGACTCGTGGTGAAACAACTTCAGCCCTAACCAGTTAGTTATATGTTATTCAAATATTAGCTAGTTAGTTATTCGTTATTCGAATGTTATGCTTGTAAGTTATTCGTTACCTTATTAAAACAGTGTTACACTATTGTACTGTTTCCTATGATATAACACCGTCCGTCATTACTCTAGCTGTGAAAACATATATAACCGGTGCCAAGATGTTTACACACGTCAGTGTATGATTATGTGGCGAATCTTTCTCGTCCATATAACATACTATATGGTTAGGGTTAATAATGCCCATTGCGTTTATATATGCCATCTAATGCCGTTTAAAACATTCTGTTTAGAGTTATTGATGACTGTCTGTTTTGTATATTTGGTGTTGATGACATCTTCCACTTTTGTCTTGATATTAACATAATATTATTTAAAGGATTTTGGGTAGGATTTTTTGATAGAGTGAGTTTCAAATGAGTGATATATTGTTACTTTCAGTTGAATCAGTGTTTTACTGCACGACGTTTCAATTATGTAATCTTCAAAATAAACTGATGATACCATTGTGTATCATCGTATACCGGATGTAGAGAGATGTACATTGATGATATTTTTATAGAGAGGAAGGGGAAACAAACAAAACGAAAATGTCGATTTGGTACACAATGACGAATTCTTGAGGAAATGATTACATTTTGTATATACTGAAGGCTGTACTGAGGCATATAGAAATTCACAAAACCTTTCTTTGCTCGTGGACCCTGTCAAAATTGATAATGTGATTGTGTTGTTTACAATAACATGGCAAAGATATGAATGAAAAATTAAAAATGACTGATATACATAAACTTACTTATGAAGGGGGAAAACCGATACCTTGGAAATGGTTTAAGATAGTTTTCTAGAGCTAAATACTGTTGTTACGTGTCGTAGCCGGTCAACCGTTGTTTTTATCATAATTTACAACATATAAATACCCACATTATCTACAAACCGGACGCAAAAAAGCATTTTAAATGTTTCTAGACTAAGATAACAAACGTGTTTAAAACTAAGGCTATGTTCAGTAAACGTGATGTTTAAAAAAGAGGTTTCTCGTGTGAATGAATCAGAATTCTACATGCATATTTAATAAATGAATGAAATATGATGAACACATCCGACCCCGCACTGACCAACGCGAACTTGCATTGATATACGTTACCATAAACGTCTAATTGAAATACTGTTCTCTATCTATCTGCACAAGGTACACAAGCAGTGCACATATACTTGTGATAAGTGTCTCTTCTTAATGTAATTAAGAAGAAAAAACTCACAAAACATAACCATTTTACTCTTTTTTACAAACATATCATCGATGTACACCTCTCTAAGTACGGTGTACGATGACACAGTGTTTACAACGTTATTTGTATGTAAGACTTGATGAATCTTCTTGTGCTCTTTCAAAAACACGAAGTTTTCTTTCTATCCGATAAGTTAATAATTTGGGGGAATTTTAAGCGTCATTTCAATTTTTTTTAATAAGTGCAGTGAAAAAGGAAAAATATTACCTTAATTCCTTTTTAGTTTAAAACAACAGAACGTCTGAACTAATATTGATGGCAGAATGAAGGAGCGATGGAATGTTTCTCTCTTTTGATTTGGAGAATTTATGAATGGACTCGAGGACATCTTCTCTTAACTCATATATATATGTTTGAATGTAATCTCATAGGTTTGATAAGACTCGATAAGTTGGTTATATTAACTCTCATATATAGTAAGACGACGTGACAAATATATAAAATCTTACTTCGAGACTATATAAACTTTGAGAATTTAATCATTCTAGTTCCTTAATCAACAAGTCTAGATTTTACGAAGACACCAACTTCTCTGCAAGTCAAGACCTCGAGACAGTCTCCGCCAACATTTTAGTCCATTACCGACACTGCTTAAAATATGTGACAAATAATAAGATGAAATCGACCACAAAATCATGCTCACACATAAAGTCTCGAAGTTGAATGTATCGCGGGCGCACGTGATCAACTTCTTATGCAATGTGAAAAAGATCTTGTTTTATATGAAGGTAGTATGAGAAAACACTATGTTTGGCTATTTTCCGTGCAATAGTAGCAGGTAACTTTTCCATTAAACCGAAACTATTACTGCCTGACTGCATCGGAATTGTTTGTCAAAGTCTATTCAAGCCTTCTTCTATGAAAAGCTCAAAAGATCGTGTCTATTTTTCACTAACAGTGTTGGATCAAAATTATAACATTCAAATGTGTTTGTTTCTAATAAAAGATAATGATTGTGTTACAATTGAGTACATTAGTGTTCCTTTTATGATCAAAATGCATTTTACTCCTTAACTTTAAAAGCTTTTGAAAACATAATATGAAAGTGATTTGAAGATGCACGAGTTATCTCCCATGGATGTCTATATATCTGCTGTCTTTTGATAATATATCATTTTTTAAAACATTATTTTAGTGAAAATTTACTACAAAATGGTCAATTTTTTAAAAGAAACTTACTTATTAAAAAAAAAAATTCTGAAAGCTAATTTATGTGTGTTAGACCTCATACAGCCTTGAATTGCCTTTTCTGCATTAGTATTTATCAGTGCCGCAATACCTCAATTAAAATACAACATAAAGTGAATGATGACATTTAAACTTTAAATGCGAGTTTTTTTTACGCGAAATGTACGTCATTCGGTGCACTAAGGGGAGGTAACATGCTATTTTTTTTTACACAATCTAAATCAGGACATATTTTTCAACAAAATAAGACCAAATTTAGCTATTTCTCAATATTTCGATATTTGATATCAAACCTCCTCACTAGCCTATTAAATCTGTGTTATTGTCAACCCAAACATTAAAATATCTATAGATGTATGGTGTATAGATCGTTGTGACGATTGCACGTTTTTCGACTTCAAATGAAAAACCCCTCATCATCATTGATGGTTGCCAGTGTATCCAATTGATCGCGGTACATCGACACTGACTCTCATTCGTGTATTTTATTTCAGAAAGATAATTATTACCTCGTTGCCATGGAAACTCAACACAAAGTATTTACCCAATGCAGTCATACATTACCATGGAAACATACAAGTTAAATGAAAATCGATAAAACGTGAACGAAGTGGTGTGTTAACTCAATAACGATATAGACCGTTTTATTAACAATGGTGACGATGTAATTTATTGTCATTTGTGGCACAATTATCTTTTGCTACTTAATTTATTACTTATCACATAACTACTTACAATGCGTTGATAAGAATCTGCAATCGTTTTTCCGGCATTCGACATAATGAGTGTTTGACTTTCAACACATAAAACTCTAAACACGTCCATATATTTACTTTTTAAAAGTATATGACATAGACAAAGTGTATGATAAATTGACAACTCAGCTGATGAGATACATTCACAAAACTTTAATATTTTGTTGGGAGATGTCACAAACTCTTCATACAAATAATGAATTATGTGTATTTTGATAGTACTTGTACTAATAAACCAAATGGAAATCAATTTGTTAATTGTCACTAATAACTTAAGCCACGGGCATTGCTCTGATTAAAAAATAATAATAGGTCCGGATACGAGCGTCTAAACTTCCGTAGTAGGGAGCAATATTTATTTCCTTTAGCAAGACGCACACTCCATCTTAACGAGAGAGGTACGAAGGTTTGTCAAGCGTCACTACTCGTACTTGAAATACACGGTGCCTATACCATTGGGGATTATCGAATAGACTGGCAAACGGCACAGCACACAATTGTGACGTCAATCTCGAGATTAGCGCGAGACGTGTGGCACGGGAGGCGAGGAGCTGGCGAATTCGGGACCTTTCACCCCTACAATGAAAGTAGGTCAGGCCCAGTGGTCGCGCTGCACGGCGGCTTGAAGGAAGGAAGCGAGTGGGGTCGCTGTTATGTGATGGCAGCCCACCCGGATAGTACCGTGTACCCCATCCCTCTGTCACTGGACCAGGTCATCCCCCCTCACGTGTTGGGACGCCGGGATGCGGTCTCCTTCCCATCCAGTAGCAGTTACTTCACTGTACCGCGCTTTGAGGTGAGTGTGTCGTGCATGGAACTTCTTTGTATTCAATCGTGACCGATATATTTACACACTCTCTCACGCTCTCCCTCTCACTGGGTAGGCCGTGTGTCGGTAGCGCACCCGTCCTGCAGTGATGCAATTGAGACTGGCAGGAACCCGATAATCTTACAACACTGTCATTCATTGATTTTTGTTCTTGGAGTCCAATTCAAGACGTGGTCTCTAGCAAAGAAAGCATACATACATACATATACACAAGACAGTAATTTAACATAAATCTACTTTTATTAATTCTAACTACCCTAGATTTGGAGTGGCACTTGTTAGCATGGTATCTTGGGAACACCTAACAAGATTAAACTTATAGATATTCTTATCAGTGTAGTCATGTTTCTCACTGCTTAGTGATTGAAGGCAATGGATATACCTACACTAGTAATTTACTTATATATCTGACATTTTAGGCTGCAATATGTACACAGGTATAGGTTATAAAATAGCTAATGTTTTAATGACAGAAATACCATTTCCAGCCAGATTTTTTTGTCAGAAAAAAATATTAAACCTTTATTTGAATATCAATTGAAGCAACATAATTTTCACTTAACAAATAAATTGTAATTTGAGAAAATTAAGTAAGTTAGATGTAATGGTAATTGTTAAATACTTTTGGTCATGTTAAATATTGTCTTTGCATTAAATAAGGAAGAGTCTTGAGTTTATTATTACATTTTATTTCAGATACATATATGTATATATAGATTTCACTGTCTCAATATTTTCAATGATTCATCCATTAATGTCATTCAATATTTCGTAGTTGACAAGTTTGTATAATTGATCGGTAGAAAGAGGTCACCAACTACAATGTATTAAAGGGACTGAAGGGTTAGCAGAGGGTAATTACATTAACAATCTCATATTTATTGTCAAAAATGTTTTGTTTGATGAAAAAACTTTTAATCCAAAATAATATCTTAGTAGTGGAAAAGACAACATTATAGATGAATGGATGAGATGCAGGCCATTCTGAATTGCATATTGACAGTAATTGTAATGATGTTATTGATTAAATATTACCTTATTTTGTAATTGGGAAAAATCAACAAATACAACATTATTTAATTGGTGACAATTTAAATTTTTGACTTCTTAATCTTACTTGCACCATTGTAAGTAGTTCAATTATGACTAAGTTTTGTGATCTGACATTACTGATGCAAGTTTTAAAGCAATACTTTCGGTCTTGCTCGAGTTATAGTCCTTGTATGGTAAGAGTCATATTGGCCAACTTTGTCTCTTTTGGCCCTTTTTTTCCCCTGTATTTGATTATATTTCCCTTGTTGTATGTTCAAGGCTGTACAAACTAAATAAATTCCATTTAATAGTTACTTGATAAAACTTGTTAATTTTGGAAAAAATCTGAACTAAAGACAGGCTATCAAATAATAATCCAGAACTTGACATGGCGAGTGAAGGGTTAATAATGTATTATATGATGAATAATCATCCAGAACCTGGCATGGCAAGTGAAGGGTTAATCATGAATTATATGATGAATAATCATCCAGAAAATGGCATGGCAAGTGAAGGGTTAATTATGTATTCTATGATGAAAGTGCTGAAACATTTTTCAGACATGCCGATTTCTAGCAACCAGGGTTTGATTTTTTTGAGATAAATGACTCACTGAATCAGAGACTTACAGAACTTATTTAAAATACTTTGTCCCAATGTTGGTTCCTGATTGTTCTTGAAAAGGTGAATTTTGCAGGTGACCAGCCCTCCAGATTTTTAAATCTTATGGTTACTATAACTATCAAGGAAGGAATTGATCCAGTCTTTCCAGATTTAGAACCATGGGCATATTCATAATATTGTGGTGAACCCTAGCTATCAACTTAAGTAACGAGCTATATTTTCTTTAATCCAGCTGACCAAAACTGATTTAACTTTGATAAACAGTATCTTAGCATTAACAAAAATGTAAAATCAAAGAATTTGATTATATTCAATTTTTATGATCCAGTCTTCTAGAAATGATTTGAAATTGATTTGATAACTTTGCCATGAAAACCATCCAAAGCATTTAGAAACATGTTAAATCTATTTCATTAAGTTTTGAAATGAAAGTTATTCCCCAGTCTTCCAAATTTTTTTTGACAATGATCAATTTACTAGGTAGAGCATTAACACACATTAAACTAAAATTTTTGAGATGTAAACCGGTTTTGAAAAAACTGCCTATGAGCAGTGACTTGTCACACAAGAGCAAACAATTTCACGCGACAGGTGCTCTTGTTCAGCTCTCATATCCTGGATGAAATAACTAGTTCTACATACAATATCAGGTGTTGTCGTCTTAAATCAATCATGGGTCAGCAATACATTATTATTGCGGGAAGATAATGATTTGTGGGTTTTTATATGAAATATGCATTATTGAGGTTTATGCTTCTATTAGATTTGTTATGCTATAAGATAATATTTTTTGATGGGAATAAATAGGATTAAAATGTTAATGACAAGTGACTATATTAAAAATAATTCATTGGAGATAGTGCTATTAAAATATACTGAACAACAAAAGAAACTTAATCAGGAACATAAAGGAAACATGATCTATTTTTTGTTAAATCAACAAATTTCTACTGTTTATTCTTGTTATGGTAATTTTAAAACAATTAATGCCATTTATGTTTAACTACAGCAGCCAGCCATTTTATCATCCAAAACTATGTTCCACAGGAGAGAGATATCAAGAGATATATCCTAGGAGATTTTGAACAATGCCCTGTTACACTCAAGTTCATGACATCACAATTGTTTTTAATCATCAAGTAAACAAATCACAATGCTATGACGTAATAAACATGACAAGGTCACAATGCTATGACATCACCGCACTGATCGTCTTAGAGTAGTGTTCAGAAATATACATTTTTCACGGAATCGAAATGAAAAATGATTTTTGATGATAAATAGAATCTCAGCCTCATGTCTTCTGATATCAATATCGGCACAGCTTGGATATTTGTTACTTTTATCAACTCGTGTTGATATATTTGATATCAGAAGACACTAAGGCGAGATTCTCTATTTAGCTACCATTTACCATAGTAAATTGGAAGGTGAAAATTCTGTTTTTCTCTTGGTGTTTTTTCTATCTCACTTTCCTGGGATAGAAGATTTCGTTTGATTCTGCCTGTGCTCATTATTTTCTGTTTGTGAAATGAACATTAACTTCATTTACTAAAATGAGGTTATCTTGTTTTCATCTGGAAAATAAAGAAAAATGAAAAAAGTGTAACAATAAAGTTTTATTTCAATTTGGAAGGTTTGATTCTATTTGATCTCAGATCTTGTTTCAAGACTTACAACAAACTTCTTGTCTTTGATTACAGACTCATGATAGCTCAGAAAATTTTGAAAGTTATTTGAATCATTTAAAAGAATGCAAAAACCTGTAAAGCTTAAAATGGAAAAATATGAAAAAATATATAAATCTTTGAAAACTTATTTGAATCATTAGAAAAACTTTTTAACATATTAAATTGGAAAAATATTAATATATCTAAAAACAAATAGATTGGAAAAAAATAATGATTAACAAATTTGATATGATAAAGAACAGCATTGCTAACAATATTTGAACTTATGAGTTCAGAGTGTACTTAACTTAAATGTTTAATGAAGTTTCACACGGTATCAAGATTTTCTCTTGTTTTGTTAGTGGTGTTTTAACACATTTGATTAAAGGTGAATCAATCTATGGTATATTTAAGTTGACCTCCATTATTAAGTTAGGGTATATTTGGTAGTTAGAACACAAGTGTTATCTTCGTAGAGTCATCTCCCACGTGCAAGAATCTTTGATCTTTTAATACCCACTCGTTATTAATTTGTCATGAGTATGTGAAATGCTCTATGTATTTCGTCTAGGGAGGATCTTAGATTGTTTGTCGAAAGATTTATGAAATATTTACGGATGAAAAGCTTTCTAAGTTTCTATTCAAAGTTTAGATAGTGAGAGGAATATTTAACACATATACAAATTATTCCTCATGAAGGTGTTTCATTATTCATAATGAAGGAATTTTTATTGGGTGGTAACTTATTTCAACAGGATTGAGTTATAATCATGTATCAATAACATATTTGCATAAGATAAAATCTCCCCTCAAAATAAGTGTATCCAATAAAAACACAGTACTGCATTTAGACTTGGTAAGTGAGAAGATTAGATTTATTTCATTCAATGAAGTGACGGAGGTGTCTGTGTCATACAGTTTTAATTTGGCTTTAACTGTAGAATTATTTGGCTAAAGTTTTGTTTCATAGACTTAACAATAGTCTATTGTGGACTCTGTAGATGTAGATAATACCTCCCATACCTTTCTGTCACTGAGACTTTGAAAAATGACTTTATTTACACGGATTCACCTTGTTGTTTTAGTCACTGCTGATAATGAACATTAAAGATCTACACTTATGCATTTGTTAGGACATGTGAGAAGTAAACGACTTTCACAATCTTCCCACTTTGTTTGTATCTTGGCTATAAAGTTATCTCTGAAAGTATAAGCCATCTGTACCTGATGACTTCATTCTTAGGAAGGGCGCTGGGACAGTCCTGAAATGATGAGATAAATATCAAATCTTTATGACCATTTATGGGCTTAGAGAGATCAGTTGTTTGATTTCCTAGACTTTAGTCTTGTCTCTTTTAAAAATAATATCAGGAAAAATTACAATTACAATCTGAGTTTTTAGAAAAGATATCATGATTTTCAAAACTTATAGATTAATATACACTTTTTGATACATTTGCATCCTTTTAATAATCTGAAGTTACAGAAGAAGATAAATAAAAGTTTCTTGCAATATGTTGATATCTGACTTTCTTCTGTTATAGTGATATGGCTGTAATGGCACATGCAGTTTTAAATCCCCCCCTGTGTTGCCTTTGTTTCCCAGATTAATCTGAGAACAAGTTCAAGCACTCGAAAACATGTCAAATTAGCAGATCACTAGAGAAGAATTAAAAGACATGACAGTATTGCCTATTGGCTCAGATTACCCTCTTCAATCCTTTGCTTGAAGTTAAATGAAATCTGGTAATAAAATATTCGTCATGTTCATTTAAAGCAAGCAATACAAAGGTTACTCGAGATCCTGCAGTCCTGCTAGGCAATAACCCTCTCTCGCAAGTCTCATCTCCAGCTAATTATCCCCCCTCCCCCTTAAGGATTTGGTATACTGTAATTTCTGACAATTATAGATGTGCCACTTTAGATTTGACTTTTCTGCAATCTTTTTATCTGATACATGGCAATAATTTTGTTTCTGACTGTTTAGAAGTAAAGGTTAGTTTCCTGAGCAAAACTACTTATTTTCATGACTCATTATCACCAAATATCACTTGATTAGCTATTAGTAATTAAATCAAATTGAATGTAAAAATATATTCAAAGAAAGTTCATAATGTCTTATAGTAATTTTGTTCAGAGGTTTAGAAAATTTTGGAAAGGGGGAGACATCTGTCTGTTTTCACGAGTAAAGACACTCTAGTTTAAACCTTGCTGCTAAGCACATTAATTTGTGGGTTGAGTGTCGGGCTCTCTCTGGCAAAATGTTGCATTTCACATAAGGTTTCTCACTGGACTTCTGAGATCTGTCACAGCAGCCTATAGGTCATGCACAGAATAGTTGGGGAAATGCTGCAAGTCTTAAACTAGCCAGTCAGTTGGTTGGCCTATGTTATAACATGCCAGGGAAGTTGGCAACTCACTGACAGTCTAAGTATTTGATAGGTGACAATTCAGTTGTCACTGGCCATGTGGAGTAGATCACCTTGTTGTCTGTGAAAACAGAATCAGTCGTCACTTGTCCGTTTGATAATTAATTCCATATTTACGGGTTGTCAACGCTGATCTCGTTGACAACATGAAAACCTTACCAATTGTGTCATGGATGACCCCAAGTTCTATAGGTATCTGATGGTGATGGTGGGATAGCTTATAAAGGCCAGAAATCAATTCTGTGAATGACTGACATCACACTGACGTCAGCTTGTAATTTAGGGAAATTATATCCTTATTATAGCCAAAATATCTCCCACATTTCTTTTATCATGTTTCCTTTGAAAACATCCTTCGAGGTCATCAGAGATCTGCTAAGCTGATATGGCTGAATGGTCTCTGTACTGGTGAAGTTTTCTAGGCCAGGGAATCTATGGAAATCTGATTTTTTTCTTGATAGTTATTTTACTGATTAATAAGGATGTTCGCTCCTCAGTCACAGTGACAAAACTCAAATAACCTTAAATCATAATGTTTTTATATAATAAAACAAAATGAAGCGGCAATTTCTCAATCTTGATGATTTCTGATTAAATATTCATCAAAATTAAGAAATGTAGAATTTTTCTTTTTGAAATAATTCACAATTTAGCTGACTCAGCAATTTAATTGTAACTACCATTTGAGCAAGTTCTATAATCTGTTTTCTCAGAAAGTAGATGTTGTTGAATGAGTATCATTTGTACGTATGCGTTCAGGTATATTTTTAGATAATGAGCGGGAGAAAGCATGTTTTTAGTACAAAAATAGCTTGAATGTTGATAATTTAATTGAAATGTTTGTATACATGTTGTGCCGTAGCGGCTAAAAACCAACACTACCATATATATTTTATGCTTTTTTCTGGAAGAAAATTATGTTAACTCAAACATGTTTTCATATTAAGAAAAGTTTAATACAGGAACTAATTTAATTTTAAGATTTCTCAAAAAAAGGTAATCATTTCTCCATGGACTCCCATGTTAAATCTCTGACTGACATAGGGATCTTTGTCTTAAAATATCTCGAAAAACCCCACACTAACCCCCATTTTTTTGGGTTGATATTTAAAGTAAATACATTAAACTTTTGAAAAAAAACTAGTTAGAAAAAAAGTTTAATACTTTAAATTTGAGGAACGGACATCCTTAAGTGTCTTCATTTGTTCTCAATTTGCAAATTTTAACCTAAAAATCAGTGTTGTGGTGATCTACATGTAGTTTTCTGTTTCAAGTCTATGTACAATTTAGAGCTTGAATCAAGGACTGAGTGTAGTTTTGTAATTATTCAATATTCTTGAAATAACTTAGGCATTTTCTTTCTTCTCTGCATAAAGCATAAAAACCAGTTTAACTTTACTGCCATGGTTAGTTTGTATTTTTGTCACTGTAATATTTGCCAGTCGATATTTTATTATCAAATACTCTCTGACTCATTGATTTTTCAAGGCAAGCAATTATTCTAAGTTTGCAATTAGTTTTTGGATGCCATTTAATGTGTATGCAATTTTGTTTTTATGCTCCCACTGCATAAACCTTTTAAAAAATAACTGATTTCTATTTTATGGATTTCACATTAGCACAACGCTACTTATCAGAAACATAGCTACCAGTAAAGTACGTCACCTCGGTTTGCCACTAATCCTTGTCAAGGATGACATATTTGACTCTATCATTGCCCCTGTCCAATTTTAGGGCTAATTCTAACCCATAAATACCCGACTCCTGGGTTTGTTTGTTCAGGCTCTCACTCCCCTGGCAGTGACTTGTTTTGTATTGCAGGAGGTGTGTAGGTATCTACACCTTGATAAACTCTCTCAGATACTGCTCACAGACTCGTGTGTTTAAACTTAACTTTGACTAACACTTCCCAACCAACTGTACATGTTAATGAGATTACTTGTTCTCAACATTGAAATAATAAGCATTGTTACTTTTTTCAGCTTTACTGAATTGATCAGAGCTTCATCTATTGATATGTTTTATTACATAGTCACGGCAGTCGTGTGAGGTCCAGGGTCTATATTCTTTAATCTACCGGCTTTGATGTTGGCCATTATTCTTATACATCTGACTTTTTTTTCAAATTTTTTTTTTTTTGCTTTCTCTCTTTCAGAAATGTGGTTAACATTCATCAAGACAAAATATACAAAATTGGATATGGAATTTGGAAGACTGAGATAGTGTAATTTTTGTGTGTCTTTTTTCATTTCTATACAATGTTTTGACTGAAAAATTCAAAGTGTCTCAGAAAGGTTATGGAAAGGGTCTTACAATTTTATTACATGTCTCCAACACAATTGTGTTAATGTTTTCAATCTAAACATACGCAAATCTAATGAAAATTGAATATTTAATCTTGCCCCTCCCTATTAGTTTATGCATCAGATGATATCAACAATGGTCTGCTGTCGCTTTGAACGTAAATATACCTTATTTTGCATTTATAAATATGATCACTGAAAGCTTGATTACATGAGTCTTTTATCTATTCTGGTGTGTAGAAACATCTCACAGCTGTCTGTCTTTACTGTATTGGAGTCCCATAGAGTCCGGATCTAGTTTTATTAAGTTGATAGTCTTCAGTAATTGCTTATTTTCCCTAACAGCTTTCCCCAGCTTGATATAGACTTATTCCCTTCTTTACACCTTCCAATCAATAACAAAAAAACAATGTGTAAAACTGGTGAAACTTTATTGAGCTGGATGCTAAGTCCCTGCTGATCAACATGCGGTGATCTTACAAACAGTAAATTTAAAAATAAACTCCCATAACAATGTATCATAATGTTTACATATCAAGTTAAACATAGATAATAAGATGAAAACTGCTGCATAGTATTGTTATACACCTCATGCCAATAATACTACTGGGTGGGTGGGAGTGGTATGCTGAAGAACATGCGTGTTCATCTGCCGTCTGCTGCCAACTGCCAAGTGCCGACGCTAACGTTAAAGGGGGGTAACTCTGTTAAAGCTTATACCCAAAGAAATGTGGTGAAAGGGAAGCTACTCTGTACTTACTATTTACAGGTACAAAAACAATTTTACAAATAAAATAATACTTTACACCTTCCAATCAATAACAAAAAAACAATGTGTAAAACTGGTGAAACTTTATTGAGCTGGATGCTAAGTCCCTGCTGATCAACATGCGGTGATCTTACAAACAGTAAATTTAAAAATAAACTCCCAGCCCAAGTATGAAAGAATTTGGATTGAAATACTAAAATGTGAAGAAAATGACCCCCCCCCCCCCCCCCCCCCCCCCCCTCTGAAAATTACTTGCAGGGGAAAAAGGAGAAAAATATTACTGATGGATGGAGCAACTCAATTGAATATACTAGCTGCACGGAAGGGACAGTCCAAAATGCTTCAGCGCTTTCATAGTGCGGTTATTGCTTATTTCAAGGTAACGCAAATACGCGTTACTTTTCCAGAAACCTATGTCCTGTATTACTTCCCCTGGTAAACCTACTTCAAAGGCCCAAGATGCGCCACCTCTTCTAAAGGAATGCCCTGTAATTTTTTCTCTAAAACCTTCAAAGGTTAAAACATGTTGCACAACATCAATGAACAACTTGTAAGACAATGCATTAAAACTATTATCACACAACAATGTGTTCTCTTGTCTGCTATGAAATCGCAACAATGTAAACAAAGCCGCTGCAGGGTCCAGTGCGTGACCCTCTAGAGATGGGAGATAAACTTTCAGGACTCTCTCCCGAAACTGTAATGTTTTGGCCCACCTTAAAGATACACAATATCCAATGTCACAATGGCTAACATCACACACTTTTATACATTTTGAGTCATTAAACTCTTTCATGCACAGAAAGTTACCAGGTCGCAACATGCAAAAAAAACCTAGCAAACATGCCGCCCAGATGGATGCTCCTAACGGGCACTCGGTATTAACATGTCTCCTAATTGCTAATAAATGTTGTGGAGTAATAGGTGATGTTGCGGCTTGAGCGTCACCAAGTTCCCTTTTTACACCTTTTAACAAGTGTGATATCTGCCAACTGTCTTTTACCGGGTCTGAGAACTTGTTAGCTTTATGAATGTTTGAAACCACACACAAGTATTGCCTCACTGTTTGGTACTTAAAGTTCTTAACATCTACCATATAGGCAATGAACAAAGCGACGTGATCACAACTCAAAGGCATCGGATCAATACCAATACTGTCACAGAAATTCAGCAGGCACTTGAGTTGACACTTGTAAGTTGCTGATGTTGACTCTGCCCAGCCTTGAGACTCCAGTCGCTTGACGGTGTGAGACAGGCGCTGCTGTAGACTTGTTCCACCTAAACGAGATGAAGTCATAGGACATATGATGCGATAATGTATGCACAGAAAAGGGGGCTAATTGCATACTAGGTATCAAGTTGAAAAGTTCTGTCAGTCTATCTTTCTCGTGTAGTCTAGATATACAGTCTGCTAACCTGTTGTTTTCACCCTCCACATACTGGGCCTCTAATGAGAAATTATAAACAGCTTTCAACCAAAATAAATATCTCATAAAGTACATGATATAAGGGATTTTGCAGGAACCCTTGTTGATTATAGATTTGGCAGTTATATTATCTGTTTTAACAATAACTCGTTTGTTCTTCCAGAACCGACACCACCGCAACACTGCTAACACAATGGCCATAGTTTCTTTTATGTTAATATGCATATCAAATACCGGGTTCATATCTATGGCCCAGTTGACATAGAACAGGTCACCATCAAAGTAACCACCTGCCCCTTGATTGCAGGCGTCAGTCTGTACTGTGCACACAGGTTTTGCATCTAGAAAACTCTTTACACCGTTGAAACCCTTCATAAAACTTAGCCACCATGAAATGTCATCCATAAAAGATGCGTCGAGGATAACCCTGTCACTGGAACACTTCAGCTTGTTTTTAATGTCAATAACACGACGCATGAAGGTTCTACCTCCTTGAATAACATTGCACGCCCAGTTTAAGCTACCAATAAGACTCTCCAATTGTCTTTTATTAGCTCTCTTTTTCGAAGAAAATTCTGATAAAACAGTCTGTATGTCTAGCAGTTTCTTGTCAGGTAAAGCAAGGGTACAGTCAGTTGTATTTACAACTATGCCTAGGAAAGTGATTATTTGAGATGGTCCATCTACCTTATTCCAATTGATACTAAAACCGAGGAAGCGTAAAACGCGTATTAACTGAGATAGGGCCCTAGCACACTCCTCTGCTGAATTAGATACAATGAGAAAATCGTCGATATATGCTACCACAGTCACGCCATAGCGCTGCTTCATGATTCGACAAACGCTTGCACTCAGCGTTTGAAAGATTTTAGGGCTCTTCGATGCCCCAAATGGTAATTTCCTGTCAAACATATAAGTACATTCTGATTGGCCCTCAAACCACCAGCACAGTCCCGTCAATGCATAATTTGAAGGATGTATGTTTACCGATCTGTACGCACTTTTGAGGTCGACCTTTGCCAAATAACTCCCTGAATGTATATGTTTGATTGCATGTCTAAGATCCATGTACGTGCACTCACAATCTTTCATGGCACTGTTCATACCCTTACCTAGGGGCAAGCTTCCATCATGTATAAGTCGTACAGATGAATCATCTTTAGGAATTGCCCCAATAGCACTTACAATCACAGGCACCTTTTCACTCACAACATAATTCCCTAAACTTATCTCTTTCCTAATTTGATTCTCAGTAACAGACTTTTGCAAATAAGCAGAACGATGATTTGTGACACAGACACTGTCGATTTTACGAATATCTTCAACTTCAGCTAGCTTGAAGCCTTCACGCACTCCTTCCAATATGAAATCCCTGTCAGGGTCATCATGACCTAACAAAGTTTCCCAAGCAGCTATGTTTAATGTTGCTGTAGAGTACTCCCTGATCCCCAGTTTTTTGCGTCGATGCCCTGCTGTATTTGGTTGCTATCAGGCTGGTGGCTGATGTGTTGTTTCTTGGTATGCCCTGGTCTGTAACACTGTGAACAAACGTGGGCCATTTTACAACCATTAAAGTCACAGTTACCAAAGTTAAATCGGCGGCAAATTTCAAAGCCATCGGGCGTGAAAGGCCCCCTCTGTGACTGGGGAGGTTGGCGCTGACTGTACCCCTGGGTTCTTTTGTTCACCGTGCTTTCCATTTGCCGCAACACTCTGGCCGTCTCTGTGTGTGGTTTGGGGATAAGCTGAAAATCTCGTATCTCCTGTATTGGGGTACCCCAACGGAAACCTTCCTTTAACTGACGCTCTCGGTATTCTGCATCATAGAGGAGTACACTCTGCCAAATGTACTTCGCTGATAGGCGATTAATGTCTTGCACATACTTCAGGAAATCCTGAATACCCTGTACTGTGAGCTCATTATTTTCTATCATGTCCTTTAGCATCCCTACACATGCAAAATTCCACATTTCGAGGCTCAATTTCAACGGTGATCTTCCACGCTGCTTGTTAAATTCTATAGTAATCCCCGAACCCAATTCAACAAACTCATGGCCAACATCTAAAGAATCTTTCCAAATAAAGTCTTTAAGGTTGCGTCTCTTGTTACCTCGTGTTTCTTGAACATGGGGGCCGCCATCTTGAATGGAGGTGCTTGGCAGGCTGTTGACGGTTGGATCTGCACATTCTTCCTCGCGTCGTAGATCTGCAATTTCGGCCTGCAATTGTCTTTTCCGAGCGTTGAGTTTAAGTCGCTGCACCTCCGCCTCTAGGACCTCAACTTCTGTTTTAGTCTGTCCAATGTCGATGAGTGATGTCCGCCGGCCGCCACTAGCAGTGTGGCGGGAGCTCGGACTTGCCTTCGCTTCACCTTCGAATATTTCACCGAGGCTCGCTTGTGCCTGTCCCCGGAGTGCCTCAATGATCTCGGGCATCTTTTTTCCAGCCGATTGCCTTTTAGGCCTAACATCCTTCGGACCTTCAATAATTTCCGTCATAGCTCATATAGTACCGTATGCTGAAGAACATGCGTGTTCATCTGCCGTCTGCTGCCAACTGCCAAGTGCCGACGCTAACGTTAAAGGGGGGTAACTCTGTTAAAGCTTATACCCAAAGAAATGTGGTGAAAGGGAAGCTACTCTGTACTTACTATTTACAGGTACAAAAACAATTTTACAAATAAAATAATACTTGTGGAACATGTAGCTACATTGTGTGACAATGTCAACAGCTGACTCCACCAAGCTGTGAATGAAACATTGTAGCTTTATTGTTATTGGTAACATCATACAGATGTATATAAGCTTTTTATCACACCCCTGCTATGAAAAATAATCTCACTGATTTCTGGGCTGTTTGTTTATCACACATAAACGTTTGTTGAAAAATGAAGTAATGCTGGAAACAACTGGTGTGTTTTATTGTTATGTATCGGTATGTACAATATGAAAACTTCAATAGTTGATGTTAGTGCTTTCTGTTCTTTTGGTGCAATAACATTTTTAATCAAGACCAAAATTAATAATTTTGAAATTATATAGTCAATATACATGGAAGGTAAAGATGACAAGACAGATCAGTATACAGATCAGCTCAGGGATGATGACAGTTATGGGATAATGGGATGAGGTACCACCATTATACCTGTGTATCAGAGCTGAGACGATATATCCTGTTCTTTTTTTATTAGATGAGAAATATATATAATGGAAGTTTTGCGAGGCAATTATCAACATTTCCTTAAGGGGCATTTTAGGAGCTGGATTGATGAAGAAGAACAAATAATTTCTTATGGATAGTCAACTTCTTTATTGCATGAATTGCGACGTTTCGGTGTTTCTTCAATTATCAACATGATACCATGTTTGTGATACAAAACATATGCCGATTCTCCTGAGTTTATGAGAGAAGTATAGAAAAAAGTAATGTTATTTCTTAGCTTCCAACCAGTCAAAAATAATACATGAATGTTAATCACAAACTGAGAGAGACTAAAATTGCAGATAAAATATCAGAAATATGATATTGATTTTTGTTTGTCTCTTCACTGTCATTTCTAAAATAAAATTAAAACTTTGTAAGCTTATATAGTTATTTGTTTGAAACAGATTATTTTTATAGTATAGCGATATATCGTCTTTTATGGTGATACATTGATGTATCATTGATCCTCACGATGTCTTAATCTGTTTTGTATCAATGCAAATGCAATGTCTGATGAAGGAGTCAGGCTTTTTTGCGGATAACTGCCTGGGTTGATGGAGGCTCTTTCCTCTTTTTAATTTCTATTCTTCAGTGGATCCCCATGTTGCTATCCTTAAACTAAACTTAATTTAGACAGGTCATCAAGCGCCGCCTTCTAATATCATCAGGCCTATAAGGCTCAATAGGTTTATGGCATATCGTCTGTCAGTCTCTCAATTCATAAACTTCTTCTCATGAACCACTCGCTTTAAGAAGTTGAAATGTTGTGCATGTGTACAGGTGCTTTCAGCAATGGGAATTATGAATTGTATATTGTGTTATTGTGGGCCACACCCAAAAACCTTCTCAAGAATCAAAAGGCCTAGAAAGCTGAAATCTTGTGTTCAGACTCCTTATACAATTATAAATATAAGCTGCAGTTTTGGTGACCCAGTGACTCCTTATAAGAGCCACAACCTAAGATGCTACATTCATCTTCATGAAAGAAAAAGAATGCAGAGCTGAAATATTGCATATAGATTCCTTATGTCATAAGAATTATATATTGTAGATTTGGTAACCCTGTGACCTCTTATAAGGGTCACAAGAGACACAACCTAAAAAGCTACCTTCATCTTCTTTTCATGGATGAAAAGGAAATAGAAAATGAAGTATTGTGTATAGACTTATTACGTCATAAGGATGATTTAGTGACCCTGTGACCCCTAATAAGGCCCACATGAGCAACCCCCTAAAAAGCGACTTTCATCTCCTTTTCACAAATTAAAAGTGCTGAAATATTGTGAATAGACCCCTTGCCTCCTGAGGGTTACTCTAAAAACCTACTTCAATCTTGTTTCATTTGCATTTTAGAAGTTAGAGGTAAAATAATAACAAATATTTAGGATAGCAAGTTATATATTCCATGATACATCTCTTAGGAACTAAAGGTCAAAGAGAGTTAACATGTGAAAGACTCCTTAGCAGAACAATAAAAACAATTATTTTGATGTATATTTTTATCATATCCTGATGAGCCACACTACCAATGGCTCTAGTTTTCATTTTCATTATTTATTTTTGAAATAAATCTTTCTACCAGAAATACTGATTTTAATGATTTTTTTAAATTAAAAGAAATTGGAATAAAAATTCTAATATTACATGGACAGAGATAATGACATGTTATTAACCTCTTCTTTCATAAATGATAAAGTGGCATTGAACAATAACTCACTCACTCGCTAAATTCTTACATCAAATTGATAAAAAGAGTTCTGAAATTCCTAGCAATTAATTATTTACGAATTTCAGTGATCAAAGCCCAATTAGGGGTGCAAGATTACAGAATTAACAAATCTCATGCAGTATTAGATTTACCGATGTATCTTTATTGCCACGTCTCCTTAATGCAATCAATTGTATGAATAATACTGAACAAAAATCAATCAAATCCCCACAAGTAAAAGTCTGGTGGGTGTAAACCTCCTGGTTTGACAAGAGAAATACCCATTTCGATCGAACATTCAGAGTTAGAATTGAATACCAAAATCATTGAACATTCTGGGCAGTAGAAGATTGTTTAGCTGCTGATTTTATCACTATTGTGGAATAAATGATAAAACTTTCTCCCTCTAATTCTGCCTGGTCCTGTCTGAAAGTGGACCGTGCAAATCATTTCTACATACCCACAATACTCTAAGCAATACACCACTTGTCCCTGTGTATCATAAAAGAGCTATAGTGCTTGCAGAAGAATACACCATTCATTTGATGTGAAATGCTTACAGCTAATTGAAAAGAATTCCATCGTGACAATTCACTTTCAAAGAAGTATCGATGACATTGAATTTGACAATTGAACGATTGCTTTGTTGATTTGAGGTACATGTGACAATATACGACAATGTGTACGCGCTTGACGTCAGAGACTGTATGCCACAAATCGGTAATCTACTCCAGTGTGTGTGAATACACAGGTCGCCCAGATAGATAAACACACATACGTCATACACAGCGACTTGTAGTACGCACACACAGGCCGTCAGAGATACAGGTCGTGTGAGGAACGTCTCTTCACATGCTTTGGGTCAAGGATTGTTGATATAAGTATAAAGGTAGATTATGGTCACAGGTAGCTTCTTTATCACTCAAGTGTTTATATTGCATAAGTATGACATATGGAAGGGAGTCAGTTCGTGCTTACGTTAAAAGACTCTGATAAGGTAGTAAACAATCTTTTTTTTCAAATTCGTGTTTATTATGTATAACTTTGCTTAAACTATAACACTAATGGATGTATTATTTAACTGTGTTGACTTGATTGTACAGAAGGGGAGAGTACATCTAGATATTTTATTGATTCAATGAAACAAATCTATATATGATGAGATATCAATACTATTGCATTTTTCATACTATACAGGCACCATACATTATTTCTAAGCAAACACATGATTTCATTAATGAATTAATATGAACTCAAATTTGTTTGAATGTTCACTAAAAAATATCTAAATAACGATTCATCTCTAAATTTAAATTTTTGTGAAATATTGATTATAAGATTCTAAGATAATCATCTTGTGAAACTTCATTCATTATTCATTGTTACCCAATCAATAAGGGAGATAACTCCTGGAACACTAATTTGCATTGGTGGCAGAGTTTAGTGAAGCCAAACTCGGAAACAGTACACTGTCTTGAGTCATTGAACTCATTATCTATTGAACTCGTTATTCATTGAACTCATTATCTATTGAACTCGTTATTCAGTGAACTCATTATCTGGATATGTCTCTGTAGATGATAAGCTGCCCTTATGTTCTTTTATTACTTGAAGATGTAGAATTTCTGTGAAGATGTAGAATTTCTGCCAATTGAACTATGTGTGAGCTACTTAAAATTCATTATGCCATATATCTTTCTGTTATATGTTTACTCATGTCATATATATCAGACCTGTACTAGTGCTTTACATATTTCATTGTCTTCCGCTAAAGTTTTACCATCACAAACATTTCAGTTCTTGCGCAAAATGTTTACAATTTTTTTTCGCAGTATCAAGTTCTGAACTGTTTATTTATTTATTTATCAATTTTAAAATTTATTTTTTAGAAATTTATATTTGACGGACTTAAGCTTTTAAACTTAAAGTAGTTTAGTTTCTAGTTATGCTAAGGGGTCACACTCTTTTATGAACTAAGTAATTAAAAAAATGTGAAAAATATTCTAGTATATGCAAGATGATTGCTATACAATGATAAGACCCAAAGCTAGAAAAGGATGATTTGAGAAATGTTATGGTTTGTCCATATTTCAAACCGAGTTAAGCTCCAATATAAAAAACGATGCTAGCGAACATGGTTAGCAGAAGCCATCAGTGACAATCATAAAGTCAATACTGAAAAATGTTTTATTAATCCTGGAAGTGTTAATTTGATTGCCATCTGATTGGAGTGGTATCGATTGTTGAAGAATGATGATTGGTCCAGGGGGCAGGGGCAATCAATAGAGGAGCAAGCGGCTATTCCATTGTCATTTGGTGGGTATTAACGTTCATGTTTGCTTGGATGTCCAATACACACCGAGACCGTTCTAACCTAATCAGTGTCAATCTGTACTTAGTTCTGTTGACAAACTTGTGCGTCATTTTGTTGAATATAAATTTTCATGAAGACTAATTTTAGTTTTCACTATGGACAGTAATGCTATATGGTGCTGGCTAACTCTGCAGTAGAGAACTGGTCTACATGCAGTAAGGTTTGGGTGTATTGCTACACTGAATTTCAGTGCAGTACCACCCATGGTTTGATACTTCCAGCCGATGCTTGAAGGTTTCACTGTATTGCATAGCCACAATGATGTTGCAGGCCTTCTCCCTGCAGTAATACTAGCAGCTGTGATATAAATGAAATAGTATTTCATATTCTGACAGATTTTATCCTTGGAGAATTTGAAAGATGAAGAGGGATTTATTGTTTTATCTATTCTATCAAGGAAATTCAATGAAATGATGTTTAACAGAGGTGCTTGTTTATATATAAGAATGTAAAAAATAGCAGTACACACTTGTAGACTTTCATTATTCAATTTGATAAGAAGTTTAACTAAATAAGAAAACACTTTTGTTAAGAAATCAAAGACTTAAAATAATGTTAACTTTTTGTTGAAAAAGGCTATTGAACTCAAAGGCCTAGCTCTTGCTAAATAAACTGGATAAAAAAATGGTAAATACTGAAATGGTTAAATTGAAATTTAAAAGAGAGAGAGAGAGTGATCATATTTTCAAAGTGTATTTGTTGCTAGAAAACAAGTTTCCACAATGGAAGGTAGAGGGGACCCACATGAAGCAATCTCATGCTACTTCATGCTTCGTTGTCATGGTTTTGGGAAACTGAATAAGAAAAGTAGTAAGGTGTTACTTTTGAAATTGTTTTCAAAATACCAAAACAATGTAATTGTTCCAATTCAGATCGCTGGCTTGATTAGTTCTCACAGCTTCAGCTTCAAACAATTTGTGTTTGTCAAGTTAAACTTAAAAGTGACATAGTTGTAGTGCTAATTAAGTTTAGTAGCACTTTTTGATGAATTAGATTGGACAAATTGTCTATTTTAAAAGTAAAGTAAAAATTCAAAGTCTAAAACAGTTACATTGCCAGTAAAGTTTTACAGTTAAAGAGAAGTATTTGTCGAATGAGGCATGGGGGGCTCCAAAGATGTGTATCAACAAACCCTGTTACGTTGTGTATGTGTGTGTGTGTTGGACAAGCGGACGGTTTTAAATATTGACCCTGTGTTCTGAGACAGCTGTAATGAAGTTACGGGGTGATTGAATCCTGCCAGTCCTTGATGAAATTAACGATGAGCTGTGTCAGGAATGTGAGAGAGCCGTGGCAGTCATCAGTGCATGTCTAGACTGACACTACGGCACTGTTTTCTTTGTGTTTCATCAAGTGCTTGAAGGTTAACCACCTTGCTGCCGTCTTCCATAACTTTGATACGTTTTGGATATCTGTAATCTCGTGGATATATTCTGATGTTTGTCATTTTGGATAACAGTTTACAATTGCCCTTTCTGGATAAGTTTTGATATTTTAGGGTTCATTGTGAAAGTCTGATGTCAGTTTGGTTGTATGTGATAACTGTTACATCACACGGGTCGCCTCTGAATAACCTTTTGAAAAAATGTATGGGATACTGAAAGCCTGTTGTGTTACAAGCAAACCTTTTTTCATATTGTTTTTTCATAATTGAGAGAGACATTTTCATTTAATCTGTCATTTATTTGGAAACAGATAATCTCTGCTTTTCCTGAAAATTGAGTGAGATAGTCTGTCCGGGAGCGCAGATGTGAAGTTGACGTAGCTGACATACATAATGATTCCGTCTGTCATTCTATGAAATCAGACTGAGCTGTTTCACTGACATAGTTAACTGATGGCAAATAAATATGACAGCGTACTGAAGTAAAATTGATATTGCTTATGTAATTGAGGAAGACTTTCTTGCACAATTTGTCATTTATATAAAACAGATTTGATCTCGAAGAACTGTCATCTGGTGGGTAGTTTTGAAAATACCAAATGCTAGGTCAAATTGGTATCCATGTTCCTTAAGGGAGAAAAATTCTTCTCAAATTTCAATAAAAGCATATATGGTCTGGTCTTTTAAAGACATAATTGCTAATCTATATTATCAGTGAAAACATATGGTCTAACACATCCATTAGATATTGGTACTAAACTTGAAGTCAAACTGATATTCTACTATTTCTACATAATCCCCCAGTCTGTAATTTCAGTAAAAGCATTTATTCTCTTGCAGATTCAGTAGAGGATTAGTGTGGAGCCAAACTGCTATTCCTTTAAAGGGACACAGAGTATGTTGTTGGAGTCAAATATGTCAAACAATATGAGTGTTTAGTAGATCAATTAACTTATGTTCATGTGAATTAGATGCACAATTCTGACTAATTAAAACATTTATGGTGGTTTCTCCATTATCATTGAAAACAAGAGAATATCCTGATATTGGCATTTAGAGCTTAAGGTGCAAGCTTAGGGACGATATTTGAAATAAGCTTAAGACAGATGGCATTTTGGCTCTTATTTCAGCCAAATAAAAATTTATAAAAGATACTCTGTGTCACTTTAAGTTGAGGAAAAATGATTGCTAATCTATGATTTCAGTGCAAGAACACATAGACTAGGTGTTGATATTCTATAAATTTTAAGATTAACATATTACCCCTATGTGTAATTTCAGTCATATACTCTTGCAGATCCAGTGGGGTATTAGGTTTGAAGTCAAACTGATACCCCTGTAACTTAGGGGAGACGTAACCCCTTAGTCTGTACTTCCAGTGAAAGCATATACTATCTGGCAGAACTGGATATTGGAGTACTAAGTGTGAAATTAAGTGAAACTGATATTGCTGATGGGTGAAGTGTGAGGTGGGATGAGGTAATATGGACTGGCATGTGTTGTGTGGCCGGTACTGTAGTGTTTGCTCCAATGTAACCAACCCAGAGGTGTTTGATTGCCGGTCCGATCGGTCACGCTGAAAACCGATGTTACACAGACGGCTGGAGAAGCAGGCTACCAGTAACGATGATCGGTGTGACTGTCCTGTGGCTTGCCACTTCACCACGGCAACGGACTTGTGGTCAGTATTGACGAGTTCCAGTTTACGCGAGATTATCAGACAAGCATCGTCTCCAATGTTTGATACGCGTTGCATGTGTGTGTGCGTCTTGACATGAGGATGGTGAAGTGGTTAGATTAATGGAACAATCCACTGTCTTGGACTATCCCTATTCTGTGAGAACGTATCATGCATGTTGGATGCATGTCCAGATGCGTTGTTGCAGGCACTGTTAGGAGCTGTGGTGGTGTAAGGAGCTGCTAGGAGTCCCCGAGGTGTCAACGTGACTGTTACAGAATGCTGAGGTCCACAAACGAGTTTGTTTGTGCCTTGCATGACAATCAGAAGCCTGCTCAGAGTTCCCTTCTCTCTACAGAAGACCTAGTGAGTCAGGCTCATGCTTGATTAGCCTAATTCTGCGCTTTTTGTGTCAAGGTTTGAGAAGGCTGAACTTTGACAGGTTTCTTGACTCAGTCGTAACGAACAAGCTGCAGTTGTCAAAAAACAAAGGAATTGTTAGTTACTGATATATTGATTCTGAGTGCAAGCTTCTTCTGGTTATCTTCCTCTGCTTTGAATTGTGTCTTTTTACTTGGACTTTAACTTTCATTGTTGCCGTTAGCTTTGGAAAAAACTCGAGTACAGCGGCTGAAGAGGAATTGATTTTCAAGTGTGAAAAAGAGATACTTTGAGAAAATGAGAAATGTTTGGATGACATTTGGGTGATTGACAGTGCCAGAGAGGAGTAGTGAGACAGAGGAAAGACCATCAATGGGAGAGCATTGTGTCATAGGAACTCCTGCTCACATTCATCGACACTTCATATTGATGGACATAATTATTCTTTTCTTCGGACGCCTTCACAGTAATATAAACTATTCTGTTAAATTGTCAAACAAACCTTGTTAAATTGATGGTTTGCCTTCTCTACCATTAGTTAGCTCTGACGTCAATTCTTAACGACAGTCAGTGGGCTTTAAAAGTCTATTAAATCGGTTGGACTGTCGGAACCTGCTGCAGGCAGGGACCGTGATCATTGGCTCTCTCCGTCTCAGTTTCTTTATTTGTAAATCTTGCGCAAACTTTATGCAGCTTTTAGTTTGAAAGACGGATTTCTGAACATTATACTTAAAAGGAAGTGCAATCTTGCAGTGACAAGCAAGAACGAAGCTGTCTTCATCAGCCTCTACCATGAGTGATTGTCATGTACGTCAGAGATGTGAAAAGAATCGGTGATTTTATATTCCGGTATTCTTGAAATATAACTAAGACTAATCCGGCTTTCACTTGAACTGGAACAATGGTGCCGTTCACATCATGTGTGTGTTTCTCTAGAAGTCGAGGTGCAAGGAGATGGAAGTTTGTCCGAGGTTCTGTGACCCTTGACCTGACGGAACATGAGTCAAGCGAAGATGAGGTAATAGTTTGAATTTCCTGAGGGCTTATCCTCTCCCTTGCTCTTTAGAGTGGCCTGCCGCCTAACGATCGCCAAGATCAGGCCGCTCTGTTGTGCTAGCAATTGGGCCACGTTCTTTCATGTAAATTGAAAATTTGGGGGGAAATTGATGTTTGTAGAAGCGTAGGAATTTGTTTTCGGGACATTTTCAGAGTGAATTGATAGTTTATTGAAATTTTATGTTTTTGGCTATTCATATTGTTGAATGGTGTTTGTGATTTTGTACATTTGTTGTAGTCAATTGCAAATGAGTTTTTTCTTGTTTCTGTCAAATTTCAAATAAATTTTTTACATTCTATTTCATTGATAATAATTAATTTTAACATTTAACAAGATTTGCCTATTTTGAAGGGTGTTGTCTGTTGAAAGTATTCATTAAAGTTTTGACATTTTGGTCTTCATCTTATACATTAAGAAATTTAGAATAGCTTCCTTCTTACTTTGTACATTTATAAATTTTGTTGTGATTTCATTATGAAGCAATAGGCTGTCTATCCCAACTATATCTTCTTCAAGATCTCTTCAGAAAGCAGGTATGCTAGGAATTGTAAAACTGTTTGTAAATTGTAAACTTTTGACATACCAGAAGAATTGAATTGTATTGAACAAGAGAATTTATTGTATCAACAAACAAATTATTTTGTACGTCTCTAAGGTAAGTTAATGAATCATGCGGAGACTGATAAGCTGCAGAGGCAATGGATTTCATTTGATATTTGAGAAGGATATCAATTCTAGATCATCAGTTGAAAAATTTGAATGATTTTTCCATGTGTTCAATGTAATATTTCGGACTTCAAAATCTTTGTAACTAAATAATTACACTTTTATATTAACAAAATTCAACTTTGTTGAAGTAATGATTTCCATTTGAGAAATTTTTCTTTTTGATGATATTTTTTTTTATTTTGAAAGAATTTATTGATTTCTCGGAAATAATATTTCAAGTTTATGAGAAATTATTGATTCTTAATTTTGAAAACTTAAATATTTGCATTAGGGGTGTAACCATGGAGAACATCATTTTTATTCTTGTTTAATGATTCCAACATCATTTTAATGTCAATACCTAAACACATTTTTATGCAATAATTATTTTATTTTTATGCTTCTTATTTTAAAAACTTTATTAATAACAAAATTTTTAGTCTTATGCCATATACTGTTGTTCTTAAACTTTTAGCTCGACAATATGTTTTCAAAATTCATGCTGCTTAAATAATATCATTCCTAATATTTTGGAACTTACAGTTTGCAAAATAAATCAACAAACATCATGATCGATGAGTTCTGAAACAATGAAATCAAAATCATTGTTTTATGATGTATATCAACCACCGAAATCCATTTCCTATTCATGAGAATGGTGATTATTTCTTCATTATCTCCTGAATCCATTTAAAAAACAAATCCAATATCAATCATCTAAGAAAAGCTGGTGGGCCAGTGGTGGCTTTCAGAATTTTCAAATTTATAATAACATTTGGTAAAAATAGGAGCTAATAGATACCGAACTTCAATATGGGAAATTACGATCGTCCTTTACTGCTTTTGCAAGGCTGTTTTTGTTAAATTGAACTGTTGGTACACAAATAAACTAACCTGTTAACAGGATTAGAAATCAAAGGACCAACTATTGATTATACAGGTGCCAATGTATCTTTTGATCACAAGACGTTGAAAACAGCTTTTTTAAAGATGATGTTTTTTTTATGATATTTGTTTTTGCTTCAACTCATTGATTGAGATCAGTAAAGGAGCTTTTCTCAAGTTGAGTTGTCTTTGTTGAAGCAGGTATTTCATTTTTGTGTAAATAGATCATTGAATTTGGTTTGGAAATCTCACCATATGAATAACATTGTAATTGCAATAGAATCAAATTGAACTTGGAACATTGTTTATCAAAAATCAGACGGTGACAGCAAGTTCCTGTTCTGTATGCATGAAACTTAATGTTGCAGCTTTTAGGAAAATTTTCAATGTGTGACATTCGATATGAAATGGTTTGCATGTTCCTCTTGAGAAATCATAACATTGCCTACATGGCCATTGAATTTGGGAGTAAGTTCTTGATTGATGTACATGTTGATCCTTCAGGGCAATGATCATCTCTGGTTAGTCTAAAATGTTCCTTCGTGTGAGATACTAATGACCACGGAGAGTCATGTTGACTATACAAATTGTTAATCCTAGTTTTACAATGGGTTTACCAGACTGATCTCCTGGTTCAAAGTCTTTAAAATTGACCCTTTCCTCCATACAGTGTAACTGAGAGGTGTGACAGACTTTTCACGGAACAATACATATCCAATAATGCATCTCAATAGGATACATATCATGGGGAGAGGAATTATAGCTAAAATTAACTTTTGACAAATACCTCGATTTTAGGCAAAATAAACAATTTTAATGTTATATTTAATATATACAAGACGTATGTTGTCAGATTAGCTATCACAATTCCCGATACTACAATATATCATCACCTTTCTGCTGATGTCCATCATCCGAACCAGAATATTAAAGTGATAGTATGTTCATTGTATATTTCTTGAAAACTAGATTTCAGTGAAAATTCTGTTTTATCATTCAAGCCGTTTCTATTAATGCTTTTTGCTCTCAATGAGCAGAACATTGTAAAAGTTTTATGTCAGCTTATGTTCTCAAAGTTCTTTCCATTGTCTTTGGTATTGAATATTTTTCGAAGACAACTGTTAAGAATCCTTGAACTGTCAAATCTTATTTTTAGAAATAAATGTTGGACTTCAAAGAAATAATTTCAAGACACAATGGTGTTCTAGACGGCTTTTAGGTCTGATTGAAATCAGAATATAAAACTTGCTTGAGATTGTACAGTATTGCTTGATTCCTGTGAGGGGTCGGTCAAGAGCAGAGATGAAAGAACAAAATTCTGATTTAGGCAATTTAGAAAAGTTGAAAAGAGATCCGTTTTTCTTTAAACCAAATTGTCACCATCGACATCAAAGAGGTTTGATCATTTGGCAATAATTTCTTGTTCTGGCCTGACTTCAGTATTTTAAGATCAGGAACTGAAAATTTCTTCATAAAGGCTGTTTGATGGCTAGCACTGGGGTAGGTCTTGACAGGGAACTGTTTAATGGCAAAATGTTGTGAGGAAAATGGGTTCCGATTTGCAAACGCTAAGATATTCACCAATTGGACGATGATTCCATGACCACTAAGGGCCGTAGAGTCTTTTCATCAAAACCCTTCTCCCCACAGTTTCCCTCCTCCTGGTCAGCCCTTCGTAACCTCTGCAGTGACAGAGTGGTGTAGTGGTTAGTGTGCTAGCCTCTTTGCCGCTCGGGTTGAATCCCGGTGGAGACACCAAAAATTAGTTGACCTGGGTCCAAAACTGTGCAAGGCTCTTCATCCACATTGCGTTCAGTCCACCAAGCTGTTAAAATGGGTACCTGAATATAGGGATGTATGACCTATACGGTCGCACTTACCGATAAGTAGCTGCCTAGAAAGTACGCTTCCCTCAGGGTAATGATGTAGGTAGCACTTTGAGGATGGTTTAGAACATGGAAAAGGTGCCATATCTACATTATTATTATTACTGACCATCAAACCGACATACTGCTACTACTGACCAACTGCCCTGTACTATCTTTGCTGTCTAGCTGGATATTAGACCTACAAAACATCTGTCCCATTGCACAGTGAAATCTCCAATAGGAGTTCCAGACTCCATTGTCCCTTGCCACAATGGAATGACTAACACTCAGGTCTTAAAAAATTTGATCTTAAAAATAGAAGATTTCATGTAATGTATTAAAAGAGCCTTTGAGAAATAACCCTTGTCAATTCAAATATGAAATAGCTTTTCAAGGGGATATGTTTAAATCAAGAGGAAATTCACAACCATTATACAAAAATACCAAAAAAATGTTAAGATTCCCAAATTATCTGCCTACATGATTGGTCTTTCAAATCAATAAGAATTCCAAAAATTGATTATGGTTATGATGATTTCTGGTTATTTGATAGATATTTGTCAGGTGAACACCGACTGGGGTTGTTGACTGGTATAGAAATTGATTACTGACTGACAAACATGCTTGTATAGTAATTGATCTGGCCATGTCCAGATTGTGTGGAGACACCACCTCAAGCTGTGTAACAGGTTGCATACTATTCTCTAGCATCTACTGTCGGTCTCTGTCAACCATCTGCACTAAGTTCGTTAACATGTTCATTAATTATTTGTTTTTTGTTGATTAATTTTTTTATTTTCAAAATTGTTCTTTCTCTCCTTGTTCCTTGTGTGAATGTTTTTATGTTTTACCAATTTTTAAAAAAAAAACTACAGACACAACAACAGGTTTTTTTTTCATATAAGTCTTTTTCCAATTTAAAAAAACAATTTCATCATTCCATACATATTTCAATATCCAATGACAAGTTCCTTTATTTTTTTTAAAAAGTAAGTTTTTTGACCATCTCTTCTGGTTCCTATGTGATAAACAACATTGCATGTTAATCCAATCAGTTTGAAATCACACTTTGATAACATTCTTTTAGATAAATGAGCAATTTGATTAAAATAATTTTTCTGAAAATAATCAGTAACACTTGACACTAAGCATACTGTTTTGATAGTAAATCATATGGTTGATAGAGTGCAGCTATCACTGAAATAATCAGTATTTTCAATTTAGTATTATTCAGTGAAGAAAGGTAGGTAATGTAAGCTAATCTCAGGTATTGTCTGCAGGAGAAACAAGCTATCCTTCAAATCTACTTGCTCACCATTAGTGTTCAGACTATTCCAATTATCATCTACTCTCTGTATTATAAACTCGCAGCAGGGTCAGTCTTGATTATTATCACTCATAGACTTTATATCAGTCTCTTCTAAAGCCCAAATTGAAAATCGGGAGATTCAGTGAAACTCAAGAGGATTTATATATTGCAGTGTCGGTCTTCATATGCAATTATTCTTATAGACTTAGCCTCCTCTCTGTCAAATGGACATAGCTACACTGGATTTCAGTGCAGTGACACCAATAGTTCGCTAGTTCTAGCCGATGCTCGCAGGTCTCACTGCAATACATAACCACAATGGTGTTGAAGGCTTGCTCTCTGCAATAATATAAGCAGCTGTGATAGGGATGAAATACTTTTGAAAGTGGATTTAAACCCAAAATCACCTCATCTAAAATAGACAAAGTAGTCCTGAGATATATGAATGCCGCTAATGGCTGAAATATTGCCTAATTGGCATTAAACAATAACTCACTGACTCTGAGATATTGGATATGCTTCAGGTATTGCAGAGTGAGTTTAATCTCTGTGTACTGGAACCATTGGGCTTGTTTTAATTATCTGTGTTTTGGACAAGCTATGTAGAGTTGAAATCATTGAGATGGTCAGCTGACTTATAAAGGAAGATGTCAGTGGAGTGAGACAAACTGTTAGTTCACACTGGAGAGATGGTGAAAATCTTTGTAATTTTATGAGCTATGTATGGTAACTGCCAACTTGTGAAACTAGCTCCAACTGAATTTCACCAGAATCGGCAGGCCACTATTTCATACACTTACACAATGGTAATATTAGAAACTGTCAGTTCTAGATGGCCAACAGCTGATGTCCAATTCGACTGAAAAGGAAATCGGAACATTTGATTAGGTCAAGGATAAACTTCTACTAAGTAATTCTATGGTCAGTGTCAAATTCTACATCTCACTAGTAAGGGGACAAACTAACCTACATTTCCTGTTTGTTCCAGCTGTCGATCAGCTGATGTGACTTAATTGTGTATATATCATATATAACAGAAGATGGTTATAGTTATGGATGGCAATTACAAAGTCCAATTGTGTAGAGAAAGTCTACTTTAATCATGGTTAATGGGTGGGTGATGAAGCTGAGTTTTAGAACTGGGACATCGTGGCTTACTTAAGATCTCGTAATAAAGGTGCTAGTTTGGCTAGGTTTTTGTAGTAGAAATGAATAACAGCGTATTCCACTAAAGTTCTTGAAATAAGATAAATGATATTTCAAATGGACTCCCTGTCATTGATATCATATATGACTCATAAAAATGCTTCTGCAAATTATTTTATAATCAAGGGTGAAGAAATAAATCAAATCTTGATCTTTCTGCTGCGAACGAACTTAAAACAACTATAATTTGAGTTTTATTGTATGTGCGAAATCTAACAACAAATCCTGGTTTGGACATGATGACAATGCAGTCAAGCTTAGGTTCTTATACTTTGTCATTTTAAATGTTAGTCCTTTGATTGGCTATTCCTCAACACTATCGGACCATGCCTGAGTCTAGGCTGACAGGGACACACAAGCTCACTGGACCCCTGTCAGGACCAGATCCAATCAGCTGATGTCCAAATCCCTGTCCACTCTTGCTGACCGACATGTCTAGTTTCTTTCACCCAGTGACATGATGAGAGAGTTTTATAACACTGACCGAATTATATCCACGGCTCACCTTAGTAATGAGTTATTTTTTCTTTCTACTCTTATTCAATTCATTAGTCTAGTTATTACTATTGAAAGAAAACCATGATATTTTTGATAACAGAAATTTAATTTGTAAAAATTATTGAAAACTGAACAGAACTCTACTTTTGGAAACATGCATGTTTTTTGGCAATAACCTTACAAAAATATGTTCAAGCCCACAATGAATTATTTATTAAGAATTATACACATTGATGTCTTAAATCTCCAACTACCTCTGTTAAGATCTTTTTTATTGAAAGCATACCGATGAATTGTACTTAAAAGATCAAAATATAAATAATATAAGTAATAAAGTGAAATCTGGATTCAAGGTTCTCATCATTTTACTTTGCCAATTCAACATTGAGGGTTCAGAATTTGGTCAACTTAGGAAAAGGTTATTTAACAAACGATCATAGTTTTAAACACCTGTAATAATTTTTATTACAAGGGGGTATACATGGCAGTTTGAATAGTGTGACAAATGGTTTTTGAGCGGTGACATGAGCTATTTTCTCTTTGTTACTTACATTTTGTTGTTTATGTTGACTTTCATGGGTACATTTTCAATACAGGCAGACTCTAGAATATTTACACACAAACTAAAAACCTGATCCAATTAAGGTTTTGACCTTGTAAGATAATAATTCAATTACCAACATAATAAGATCTCAGCTGACAAATGACTCTGTTATAGGTATATTAAATATCCTTCAGTTGATGAAAAAATATATCTAAATATCACATTGACCTTGGAGAAATATTCAATTACCTGTAAAAAGTACTTTTTCTACTAGTAGATAATGGAATTGTTGATGCATATAGCCTAAAGAGATTCTGTTGGTTTTCTTCCCATCAGGTTTTTTGATGAAATAAGATTTGATCCAGTTCACTGATGGGAAGAAAAAAAAAGTTTATATATGCCTTTGGGATTCAATTAAATTCTCTCTGTTATTGAGCATCATCTCTGCTTGAAGCTGTAAAAGACCCAGAAATGTATAACAATGTCTAAACGAGTGTGATCTAGAAATGCAATAGAATAATGAGCTGGCGCCATCTCAGAATATAATGTTTCATAATTAATTTTTTCCCCTTTATGGAAGTGAACTTTATGTTCTATGTTGTTGACAAATTTTCCTTGACATGAATTTTTTTTAAATACAAGGTTTGCATCGATGTCACCAGATCATCAAATGGCAGCTAAAGAGTAAATTATGTTAACGAGGTTTCTTCAAGACAAGTCTTATTTAAATTATCACAAGTCTTACGTATGAATATGTTAGTTTCTTGTTCTTGCATGCGGTTTCTATCAGAGGAATATACTCTCTATCAGTCCAATACTTGGATCATATTAATTTGCGAAAGTAACATTGTATCACTACTCAAAGGTTAAAAGTGTGACATTGTGAGACAGGACAAGTTTTCATATGAGGTCAAGCTGTTATGGAGTCAATCAACATGCTGTCTCTAAATGAAAATCATACATTTACCAATTCTTGATGAATACCATCATTTACCAAACATTTATGTAGTTTTACTCATGGCAGTGCCATTCTTGAAATTATTTTTTGTACCTCACTCAATGAGATAAAAATGGTATTCGTCAAGAAGAGTTAGATATCTTCGCGAGATAAGTTATCATATACCGTTGTCAAGAATGTTTAGTTAAACTTTCGGCATCCCTTTTTCTTAGTGCCGATAATAAAGATAGTAATGATAAATTTTTAAAGCACTTTAAAATCAGATTATAACCCTGGTCTAACCCTGGTCAAGCTGACATATAATTTTGTTGCTAGGAGGTCACCACCATCACACTGCTTTACCAGGTACCCACTTCCTGCTGGGTAAACAGAGGCACATATTGAACTAAGTCTCTTGCCCAGGTAGACACCTTAAGTCTCTTAACTTGTGGCTTAGTTTGGGGCAGGGAATCAACCCTTCAAACTCCCAGCTTGTCCAGCAATGACGGGTTAACCCACCCATCTGGAGAGCCATGCCAAATGTTGCTGAACTTCACTAATAGCGGTCAACTGAGCTATGTAGTGTAGTGTATTCAGCTAATATTCCATTTTATTGAATTTTGCACATGAATCATCAGAAGATGATAACAGAAAAAAAAGATTAATAATCAAAGATCTTGATTAGTTTTATTGTTTTTCATACTTCAATACATCAATAATATTTTTATGATGCATTGTGTTTGCAACATATGTTATGTACACATACTAAAGCCTTGTGCGAATTCTTTTCTTGCAAAGCTTTTAGTCCATGAACTTGTTTTAGATGATAAAAAGACATTGTTAAAGATTATAATTCAATATATCAGCATAAAAGTTTGATGTAAATACGAGTACAAAATGTGTAAATTCATGAATTTTTATGACATAAATTTCAAATTCTTTTACAAAGTATGTTGTATATCTTCTGAAGAATTATGTTCTACCAAAAGTCAGATCAAATAGTTCACTCAAGTTGTTCAAATGGGTACCTAAATACAGGATGTACAGTTCTAAACAGTTGGGCGAAGTGTAAGTATAATTCCTTAAGGATGATAACTGAGTAAGATTTGTCAATCATCATCTCTAAGACAATGCCTGTGATAGGATAATTAATGAACGTCACTGGTCTTTCACTAGGACAGTTTTAATCTCTGTACCTCCTGACCCTGTGACAGTCTTGTGACCCATATCTTGTCTGCTGCCTGTTGATCACAAAATGTCAAGTGATATACAATGTTTGGGAACACGCTTTACAACTTTGAGTTTCATGACATGATTGTTGGACATTTATATTAAATTTTTAACATCATCATCTTCATGTCAAGAACTATATACTTTCCAGCCGATGCTTGCAGGTTTCACCCGATGCATAGCCACAATGGTATTGCGGCCTTTCTCCCTGCAATAATACTAGCAGCCGCGATAAAAGTGAAAGAATCTTGAAAGCGGCGTTAAACACCAACTCACCTCACCTCACCTTTAGTATATATACTGTTATTCCACCATTGTCGGGTGACTGTTGAATGTCAAAATTACAGATCTTATATCTTCAACCTTGTGAATACCTTATAGAGGCTTTTGATTATAGTTCATCATGTCCTAAAGGCATATACACAACTCTTTGATAGTGAAGATTCAGTTTGAAATTCATGGATTACACAAGTTTTCTTATATTATTTCATGTTTGATTTAAAAATATAGAATTTTGCATTAAGTCTTCATTTAATAAAATCGGTGCGTACTATTTGATCTTCATTTCTGAAAATGAAAATTTTGAACTAATGGTAATAAAATCAACTTGAATTTGTCACGTGTTAACACATATGAAAGAAAACAGAGGTTTACTCATGTTATGAAAGAAAACAGAGGATTAGAGTAATCTCCCATGTAAGACCATTTCAAACAAGCTGTGTTTCACTAGTTCATTAAATATAAAACAGGGATATCGCGATGAGCTTCATTTTCACTTTGATCATGTTTTGATAATGATTCTTTAACATTTCAAAGTTTTCAACAGTATAATTGTAACGATGTCAAGCTTCATGACATAACTGCTAACAGTTCTGACTTAGTTTTAATCCTTGCACTTTTTATGTTAAATGAATCCAAATTGTGTTGTAAAGTTAACAATATTAAGTTGATTCAATAATCTACAACCTGGATATGTTTTGTCATTATCCGTATTGTTATAACTTAAAAATATTCTTTTAATCATATGTCATCAAGGTGATGAACAACTGTGATATTAGGGATTAGAATTGCTTATGTGTACCAATTCAAATGTGTACACTGAAAATATACAGGCAAGACATAAAGCACATCATGAGAGATGTTGATTCCTGCTGGAGAGACAGGGTCTCGAGTCCAATGACAGATATCAGAAGTTCTTGACGCTGTCACAACAAGACAAGCTTCCTGATTGGTCGACAGTGCTAAGCGGCTGAGACAGGTTATAGTTGGAGTGCTTCTTACTTTGTGATGACCATCATCGGATGTGTTTGATCTGGGGATGAGTATCCAGGTCTAGACTGACCATCAAGCTGGACAGCAGTAGATTGTATCCGTGTCATGTGTCAAACAAAGCCTTTCTTGTGAGAAGGTAAACAGGATATTTGATCTGTCTGTGATCTGCCATCAACCAACGTTCAACGGTATCTCACACACCTGTCAAGTTGAAACTGACATCTCATGTATTCCTTCATGTGCTTACTACCTTGAATAAGAGCTTCCGTGGCTCTTGGAGGAGTTCCTCCTACGAGGGTAGTCTTTAGATTATTATGATCATTAGTTACTTTGTCCATTTCTGAAGGGCGGGATAACGCAGTGGTTAGCACATTTGGCTTCAGATCCAGAAGTCCATGGTTCAAATCCTGCCAGATGCTCAGCAACTTTGTCTGCAGTAGAGAACTGTTCTACACGCGGTAAGGTTTGCAATACTGAATTTCAGCATAGTTTGCTAGTTCCAGCTGATACTTGCAGGTTTCACCGCAGCAGATAGCCACATTAGTATTGTGGGCTTTCTCACTGCAATAATATTAGCGGCTGTGATAAATGAAAACAGCGTTAGACCCCAAATCACCTCACTTCACCTACATTTCTGATGTACCATCACCTGACTTTCAACAGTATTTCAACACCATGTCACTGTCAATTTGCTACTACCTCTTGAATAAAACCTTTGGCAGCTCTTGTAGGAGTTCGTTGTGGGAGGGTAGACTCTATATTGGAATGGTCTTTTGTAACTTCATCTATTTCTGATCTACCACCAACTGACAGTCAAGAGCGTTGTGCACACCTGTCAATGTGGAACTGAACATTAGCATTGTCTTGTCATTCATTACCCTCCAACTACCCTGTCACTTGTCATTCATTACCCTCCAACTACCCTGTCACTTGTCATTCATTACCCTCCAACTACCCTGTCACTTGTCATTCATTACCCTACAACTACCCTGTCACTTGTCATTCATTACCCTACAACTACCCTGTCACTTGTCATTCATTACCCTACAACTACCCTGTCACTTGTCATTCATTACCCTACAACTACCCTGTCACTTGTCAAGAAGGAATTTGACATCTTTCATACAATTAAAAATGCTTATCTCCCTTTGAATGGAACAATGTGGATCTTAACTCTCAAGAAAATAGCTGTTAACTGTTTTAATGGTGTGTCTCCTAATAAGTTCTTGCTTCGACTTGCCGCTTGATAGAGGCACTTTTTGGAGAAGTGACACTTAAATAACAACTGAAGTAATCAAGAGTGTCCCATGTTTTAAGATAAAAGCAAAAAGATTTTGTTGTTTCCTAGTCTAAACCACAAACTCTTGTTCTTCAAGTTTTAGTTCCTCAAGTGAACTGTATGAAACTTAGCCACAGGTCTAGCTTATGATTGAACAAGGAATTGTAGTTTCTGTGAAGCTCTTTTCATGTATTTACAAAAAATATATCTTTTTTTCAAACAATTGATTTTTTAAAGATTGAGCGATGGTCTATAAATTCCAACAAAGTGTTGTTTCTGTGACCTGCAACAAAAGGCTGGAGTATTATCTTGTATTTCTCTGTCAACTTCAGATGAGATCCATATCTTATGCCACTGAGGCTTGAAACCTTAACTTTTATTTTGTGTAACTGCAAACTTAAAATTGGAATAATTCATTTACTGCCATTCACAGACCAAACATTTTATGAAAACGGTGTTCGTGTTTTTCCAGATCAGACCAACTGTTTTCTGTTAAGGCAACTTCCAGTTCAATCAGTGTTTTATGAAAACATTTTGCAGCCTTAACTTCCAAAAATAATTACATGATATTGTTATGGATGACAATTCTTTATTTCACTCAATGTTTCTTGGCTTCTTCTTGCCCTTCCTTCGTGAGGCCAATGGGCAATAAATTTTTTAATAAAGTTAAGCACCCCCCTATTTTCAAAATTGCAAAATGCATCTGTGGAGAAAAACATGACAATAAGACTAATTGAATCCCCTTGACATAGAAACTAAAGTTTTTCGTGACTTTGTATCTTAAAATCATCATACATGATGACATTTTGAGAACTTAAGATAAAAAACGTAATGGTACTGATTTTTCACCAAAAATAACTATTGTCCGTTTGTCAAAAGTATGCGATGGATTCTGATGTTAATTGTCATGAACAACAATTTTGTTATAGGGTACAAATTTATACTTTAAAAAAACACGTATCCTTCACAATAAGGACATAATTGGGTTTTGAAATTTGATAAGAATTTTCGATAATTTTTAGAAAATGGCCATAACCAGACGATTTTGGAATAAAGGTGATCTTCTTTCACTTTGACTCAGTAACCCTATACTTCTTTTTGCTTTATAGTCGTTGTTACGGTTAAAACTGCCCCATTTAGTCCCCTTTTATGAATGGGTCATTTTCCAAAAAATGAGATTTTGGAGGTCCATACTGCTGTAACTAGTGACTTTTGCTTAAGAGATCTGTAATAAAGTTTGATCAGTGGAATAGGAATAATGGAATAATACACATTAAAACAAAACATATTGACTTTCTGAACATATTCACCTTTTGATCTCAAAATTACCAATTTGTATAACTGCAATTATTCAAAATATCCGAACTGATATTTTAATGAAATTATGTTCTTAAATTGCAAAATTATGTTTCTATCATATCATACAATTACTTTTACTGCAATGTGGTCCTCTTTATTCTCAGACAAAACTTACTGGTGAAAAACTTGGGGGTGCTTAACTTTTTTCCTTATGTATATATGTGTGTACAGGAAGCCAGAAGTAAAAAAAAGTTGTTGTCATCCACAACATTGTTTTGTAAGACTACACCAGCTTTGAAGAATTAATCGGAACAAAAGGTATTTATTTGAGTAAGCTGCCAGTCCTATATAGGTACATTGTCAACATCATTTTCTTTCATCTGTCCAATTTTGGTTGTAAGAGTGTCTTTTGTACCCTGTCACTTGATCACAAGTGTCAGCTTTGCTCGGATAACCCTTGTATCTGTTCTGCCATTACTGCCATGCTGTGATCAAGGGGGAGAGGAGGAAAGAGACAGTTTGTTTAAAGTTAAATGTGTCTGTTTTTCTTGTGAAAGAGTGTTTAAAAATTTGTAGTAAAATGGATGACTTATTTTCCTTAGAAATTTTTATGAGAATTTTCGTTTTTTCTTGCATGTCAGAATGTATAACGATAGCTCAAGTATATGTTCATTTTGTTTATGAAAATATTTCCTTTGCTGTATGTATATAGCCACTTTTCTAGGCATTATCAACATGTCCTTGATAATTGCAGATTGCCCAAATGGTCAGTTCATATTGGCTGTGGTGTAGCATGCCAGTTCATATTGGCTATGTGGTTCCAAGTTGGTCAGTCACATTATACAGGCTATGTGGCCTGTAACAGCTGGACATTGTATATGGTCCGCTGACTTATCAAGAGTAATCGGGTCCATCTGGCTGCCAGAGAAACTAGACTTGCTTCTCATTGTGTATCTTCAGTTCCATTCCAGTACCATCATTGCCGCTTAAAAGCATTTAGTTGTTTATTTGAAAAAAACTTCCTTAGGTGTCGTGAACATGAAATCATGTTTCATTATTTTCATTATTATATTCATTATTCATTTTGAAAAGGACATTCCAAACAAAAGGCATAATCATTGCCAATCGGTTTAATACAAAGTAGGGAAAGGAAATCCTACCTTTATGGACCTATATATCTACCATGTTCGACCCTCAAATCGTGTTTAGGGAAGGGAAACCTTATAAGAAGAAAACAAAACTATCTAACACTGAGAATCTTTATATAAGATTCAAAATCAACACATGTTTTTACCTTGCAATTTCAATAGTGGTCTCTAAGTAGATTCTGGAGAGAAACCTCTAAAAATGTTAATTTCATTTCTCTCTTCACTGGGGATTAAATGTAGAACATGGAAATGAAGCAACAAACATTTTTTGAATTTTTCAAAAATGATTTTAGTTTTGTAAGATTAATTTATGTGAATGATAATAATCTTGCAAATATCTACTGATGACCGACAATGTGAGATGTGTTTTTGTTCTCATATGTTAAAGTAAAACAATATTCAAGAAAACTTTGATAAATTTGGGTCTTCGATGTTAGCTTCTACTTCATTGTTATTCTCTGCTGTAAAAGCAAAAATTTATTTTTTTTAAAATTGTAATAAGTCATGCAAATTTTGTTTCCATTCAAATTATTATTTGAGATCTTAAAACTTCAAATTTTAAGGACATTTAAAAATGGTGTGCAGAAGGAATGTTTTTAATGTTAACATACAAAACATTTGAGAATATGTAGTCCTTCATCAATTACATGTAGTAGACACTATTCATGGATGTATATTTATGTATATACATATAGGTATGAAAGGTGACCAGGAGCTAGTCTAGTGGTCATGTGCTGATTGACCAAGACAACCTGGCACCACTGACCAGTACTGAGTAGTTCTGACCATGTGGCTGGTCTAGTGAGGGGAGAGACTGCTGAATATTAATTCAAATTACAGGAGACTTAGGGTTCTATATGTGCCCTGAATTGTTAAGTAGGTCTGGGATAACATGATTGATGAAACACCATCACTGCTCTGTCCACTGGCACCTGCAAACTGTCCAGTCAGCACTTTCTAACTGGGTGAATTGTAAAGTGAACAGTGTTTCTTTTGAAATTGTTCTTCGAATTAATTAACTTTCTCTCTTGTTTAAGTAGATTGAATGTGCACACTGCCCTTTCCACTGCAACTTGTGAACTTGCCAGTCAGCACTTTCTAATTGGGTAAATTGTGAGTCAAACAGTTCTCTTTGGAAAATATTTCTCAGTTTGAATATATTTTACTTGATTTCTGATGAATGTATTTCTTTAGTGAACCATGTGTCAGCTTCCAGCTTCATCAAGGCATGCAGCAAGTATCAAAAAAGCTTGCCTGTCACATCTATTGGAAGCACAAATAGAGCATACTTGTTTTTTGACAGGTCAAATAGATCCCATGATAGTTATTTTGATGTTAATTAACTGTCATACACCTGAAGGTATATACATCTATAATCGAGACTTGTTTATTGCACCTTTGTCTGTGAGAGACAGGTGTTAAGCCTGTATTGTTCACACCTGTGGTACCCCAAGGGATATGGGCGTGGCGTGGGGCATATTTATGGTGATTTACCAAAACTTAAACTTTAGATTGTACTTTCGAGGTACCTGTATGTAGTTTTATTTACTGATACATGTTCTGTGTTATTCTACTTTTGTTGAGACAGTTGTTTTTCTGTACCAATTTCGGGTAGTTCTATATCATATACATAAGAATAATAGGAATTTCTTGAGAATACTAAACAACGACCCTTTTAGTAACATATTTATGAAACAAGCGTTCATGGAATTTCATGAGTGAAAGAGAGATACTGATATCATTTACTAGAGTCATAAAAATGTAATTAAACAGGAGTGAGTTTAGTATACTGTTTCTTATTCGGTTAATTATATCAAAGACAAGAGCATGAAAATCAATGACATTACCATTGCTGTCGTGCCACTTTCACTGTGACATCATAATATATTAATAATAATAATTGAAATTCTGAATAGTACTCCAATGATAAATCTGCAATTAAGACCTGCTGAGTACAGGGAGTCGCCACCACAATATCATGTGAGTCCCTCATATAGAAGAATAGTACTTAATTAAAACGTTACATCATGGAGATCAACAACTTATATTTTCAAGGAAATCTTTCGAATTTTTGAGCATTTGAGTATTTGATGCAGGAACCCTAGGTTAATTTATCATTGGTGATTTATTAGATAAATGACACATAGATGCAATATCAATTATAAAAATTCCAGTAACGAGAATGTAGTCTCCAAACATACATTCCCATGGCTGCTGGTGTTGTTGCAAGACGAAGCATGTTTTTAGTGGCTCTGCATGATAGACGAAGATAAGAAGGATATACTGCAGTTCTTCTACCATTCATTTCAAGTAGTTTTGCAACAGCCTTTTTGACACAAATAGGAAAGTTGTTGTAAAGTCTGATTGTAATCACAATGAATTCTTTTAAAGGCTGCTTTCAACAGAAGAAAGAATTGTCTAAGACTATGTACAAGAAAATAATGGACTTTTGAAATAAGCATGAAATGAAAATAAGAGTTGTTTAAAAATCTGTTTGTGTGAAAATGAAGAGAGTAGTTGCTTCCTTGATTAAAGCCTTTTAGAAGACAGTGGAAATGTTTTCGCCTTTCTTTGAAGTTTGAGCTGCCATTAGCCTCAGGTAACAGCTGTAGAGTCTCTTTGTTAGTGCTTCAACAGGATTCCGATTCCTCATTTATAGATCGTGTGACGCAACCTATAGTCTCAAAATTGTGTTTTGGATATGTAAGTATTTTGTTTATCTGGATTAAGTGAAGAAGAAATAATTTAACAGAAAAATGTGAAAGCAGTAGCCATTCCAAGAAGGGTTAGGGGGGTTCAACCCACCCCTTTCACCCCTTAAATCCTCTGTATAAGACCATACCCCTTTCAACGCTACTGGATCTGCCACTGTAAATGATAACCTTTAGAACAAATTTTAATTCTAATTTTTATCTCATTCTTTTCAGAACTTAAGTTTAATTTAAAATATTTACTTTTTATGAGGACTATAAAAATTAATTTGTGTATGACATTTCACAAAATTAAAACATCTAAACTTAAAGATCAATTGTTTGACTGCCATTTGCTTGCTGTTCATTTTTAAGAAAGTTTTTATGAAATAGAAGATCAAAGGTTTGGATTGAAATTGTTAATCTTTCTTTTGAATTGGAATACCGCTATGACGTCAGTAGTGTGATTTTGGTGAGGATTATGTTTGTATGACATTTTGTATATTCTTTTACATATTCAGCACTTTGTTTATGAATTTATATATATATATTGATAAGAGGATTCAGCCTTCATAGGAGTTTATGTGCCCTCATGTAGTGACTTGTGCATGACTTAAAGTAAAAATTACATTTAGATATTGGGTTTGTGGACGATGTAGCACCAACTGGCGCTGGATTTCAGTACTTTCAGTACATTAAAGTTGGGGAAAATCATCGTTCAAATCTACATCAGCATAGTCTTTATGAAGGTCTCGCACATATGAATGATAGTGCAGATAGTGCATCTCGCCATGCATGTGGATTTTTTGGAGGGTTGGACTTTGGTTTAATACTTTGCTTTTTTTTCTTATATTCTTTTACATATTCAGCACTTTGTTTATGAATTTATATATTTAATAAGAGAATTCAGCCTTCATAGGAGTTTGTGCATGACTTAAATTAAAAACTATCTTTAGATATTGGGTTTGTGGAGGATGTAGCACCCATTGGTGCTGGATTTCAGTAATTTCAGTACATCAATAAATAATGGTGCATCTCGACTGGCAGGTGGCTTTTTTGGAGGGTTGGACTTTTGTTTGGTTTGTTTTTCTTGTTTTCCATTTGCATTATTTTCTTCAAATTGATTTCTCTGCCCTCTTTCCACCTTTCATTTTAATATCTTTTCTCGATATTGGTGATCATGATTTTGTTGGATCGACTTTCTGGAAATGATTTAAGTTGAATAATGTGACATAAACGTTTAAAAACATATGATATTATTTCTGGGCAATGTTTCAGTACAAACTTGTTGTCACGAAAAGACAATTTTAACAGTCTGGTATTTTCAAGATTTTAATAATGACAGAATGTGAAACATTTGGATAAAAATAGATTTTAACACTTCAAACTGATACTTTAGGATAGTAGAGAAAACAGAGATGTAGATGAGTAGGCATATACATGAAGATATATAGATAAATTATTCCTTCATTGACTTTTACCTGTCCATCCAGGTATTTAATTAAACTCAGAAATGTGCATTTTTAGTTCATCTGGCCTTTAGGCATGTGTAAGTGTTAGTTTTATTTTTTGAGACATTACGCATGGAATACCTAACGAGCCACAGGGCTGAGGGAACTTTATTTACCAACTCATTGGTGTACATGTATGTAGACATCAGTTAATAAAAGTTCTCCTAAGTTGTGCAAAAAGATAAAGATGTTTTCACTACTTGATTATGAGTAAAAATTGTTCCATGTTATATTTCTCTGGGAAGTTTCCCTTCAAAAGGCTGATTGATCATTGTATCTAAATTACTGGTACGTAGGAATACATTGGTAGAGATACTGTTTTTAAAATATGATATTTGGCCTTTTTAGTTATTATCACTTTGATGCGTCTTTTCATTATCAAAATTTATTTACTTGCATTTCAGTTAATACGGCTCAAAACATTAACCACTTTCCTGTTGTCTTATTTCTTACTCTCTAAGATCAGTTGATGGTAGTATCAAAATTACACCTGTGTGTAAAATATGAATGAACTGTAGATATCAGTTGACCTGTACAGGTATGACGAGGAGAAATATAAGAAAGCTACCTACCTGTAAATGATATCTCTACATCTATGTAAGTAACTGTTATCACTTGATGCGAGTTGACCTACGTCATTTAGGCAGGTAGAGTACAAGCATGTGACCATCAAGTCATATTTCTGGAGTGAATGCTTTGGTAGGTATTTCATAAGTTTATCTTTGAAAAATGGAATGATAGTGAAAATCCGAAACTAGACAAAATAATGATTGAATTTGCAATTGTTGTTAACATGCACAGGTGATAAATCTCACTTCAAAAGTTGAATCTTGTATGTGCTATTTCAGTTTAGAGCTCCTTGAATGAGGCTTAAAGATCAAACTATTATAGGTAATCACAAGTTATTACACATATACCTCCCTAGGGTAAAGGGGTAGGAAGAGGTTTTACCAAATAACCCAAGAACTGGTTTTGCCTAAGTTATAACTCGGAGAATGTTACATTATATAACACATTATAGGTAATGATATATCAAAAGGCACTACAAATGTATAACATTTTTGGGTGAAGTACATCAGCTGTAGAAAGAACGAAAAAAGAACTCAAGTTTTAGCCAAATTAGCACAGGTAATATTGCATAATTTGGCGTTTCATAAGTAATATTGATTTATCAAAAGTTTTAATGCACTACAAATACATATACAATAACCTGATAACTGTTTTGTAAGTTTTTCCAAAGCTTACTCAGATATAAAGTTCCCACTTGATGTTGAAATGTAGTTGCCAGTAAATCTGAAATATTTCCTTATGCGGTATTGCATATGAATAGCCTCACTATGTCATAGCTATAGTGTGTGCGACTTCCTGAACTGTTCTATTGTATCACCAACAACACCTCCCTAGGGTACCATCTCCTGTCTGTCTACACAGAGGAAAGTGGTCTACTAATTAAAGGTTAATTCAATTGCTTTTCATGACAATGAGTATTATTTTACATGTTTCTGTAACACTGTCACAATAGTGTACCAGAGTTTGAATATAAGATATAATGTGGACCCAAATGTAACTATGTGTAACTAACTGTTGTAAAGAGCACTGTTAAAAACATGATTGACTCTACAAGATTTTGTGATACATAGACTTTATGAGCATGTCTAGATTGCATGAACTATCCGGTTCTCCTAGTGATAGACATAGAGAATACTTAATGACATTCCGTTTAATAACATTTTTATGAAACTCATGAATGGTTTGGTGTTAATGAGCGAAAGCGATACCAATACCATTCATGAGTTTCATAAAAATGTAATTAACCGTATTTAACTGAGTTTAGTATTTTATTTATTACTCGCAGAATTCTATGAAATAAAAAGCATGAAATTTGCAAAGATTACCATTGCCACCGCTCCACTAATATTGTGACATCTTATTAAAGATTATGACGTCATGTGACATCAATCAGCAAGCGATGTTATGACACAGTGTGTAAAAAACGATGGTATCTTCAACCGGAGAGTAATAATGACACTTAGTTGATGAAAAACCTGAGTTACTAATTAAAGAAAATTAGTGTTATATTTAACAGAATATAAGTGTTATAAGGAACAGGATATGAGACAGAATGTAGTACAATGTATCTACCTGTTAGTCAGTCCCCTGACTCAGGTAGAGAGACGAGGCTGTATTGAAGGGATTGTTTCTCTCTGTTAAAATTAACATGTTTCTGAAATCTTTACAAACACTTGTCAATTCCGCAAAGTTGTCCCATGCCAACTTGATTGATAGATTTAATTGTCTTGTGTTTAATTGATTCTTTACAATCCATAATTGTTTGATAATTGCATGTTTTAAAAGTATTAGTGCCTGACAGTATATGAATATATTAGATATTAATGCATTATTATTTTCTAAGATACCAGCATTTCTTATTAGGTATTTAATGCAAGGATATATGATATGCTTTCTGCATCCATTCAAAGCATTCAACAAGTATAACACTATATATGTATATGTACTAGTATGTTAATATGTAAATATATGTTTTAAAAATTCATATTTGCCAAAACTTATGCAGGATTTTGTCATGCATTCACCCTTTACATACTTGAATTTTCATATCTGTAAAGGTAATCTGTCATTTGGGATTGCTCTTCCACAGCAGAATTGTATAGATTAATTATCTTTCAGCCTCTGTAAGGTCATACATGGAGCATTTCTTTGATTATGGCAAAGCATGATATAGATCTACTTTCAAAGTAAAATGAATGTTAGTTCTATCCAAACATATTTTTAAAAATAGTTGAATAAACATTGTGTGAAAGGTACAGTCAGAGCACTTGACATCATGTACTAGACCTCTCACTGTATATGAGGATGAATATGAAATAACACACCTCTAAAAGAGCTCTGTTTGAAAACTTGGTTGACGATGTAAGATTTTGTGATACGCAGACTGTATAAGCACAAAGCAGGTAGGTGATATCTACGTGTTTACCTGACAAGTGAGATACAGTTGACAGGTATGCCGGCCTACACTACTACCCTATATATGTGAGAAATTAGTTTAGGGGGTCACCCGATAGGTTTCACTCGCTCACAAACACGGTGATCTTTGTTGTGGCTTGTTCAAGCGAAGTCCATTTAAATGTATATAGTTTCTCTCAGGATGCATGTGATGTACAGAGACAGCCGGATGGGATCATCTTACAATGTTTGTCAACACCCATGTTCAACTGAAGATTGTCATTATATTTGAAGTGTCTCTTGATGCTGAATTTTGGTAAAGTTTGCCTATTCTTTACTATAAATATTCGTAGAAATTATCATTTACTGGGATAATTTTATGGATGTGTTATTGGTATTTATGCATTTATGCTTTATTTATGAATAATGTTACCCCTCTTGGTAAAAAATATTTTATTTATATGTTAATGTCTCTTTGTTATCTACTTTTGTGTAATTTTGTGTAATCTTATGCATATTTATAAACAGTTCACTATCAACAACTAAAGATTGCCACTTAGGTAAAGTATCCAATAATGTTGCCCAAAAAAATTATCGATAGGCATGGATACATCACAATTGCATTGCCAGGACTTATCTTCTGTGATAGGTAAGTGGAGAGAAGAAGGTTGTTGCACTGTGATTGGTTGCTGGTTTTCAAAATAATCGCTGACCAATCAAATATTCCTTGAGGGTTAACTTGATAACTGTTTCAAAGCAAAGTCAGTTATTGATGATTTTTATATTTTGGCTACAAATCATTTATGTTTTCAATATGAACCAACATTCCTTTGGCAATCAGAAATTGCAACTCTATTGCTTCATTTAAATCAAATATCAATGTGGATAAAAAATCTTGCACCAGTATACTACTCATATTGAACTCGGAAATTTAAAGTTTTGCACACTTGATTAAGAATAAATGTCAGAAATGATGCATGTTGTCAATGTGGTTATAGTTGTGAAAATGTTTATCACTACTTCCTTGAATGCCCCTTGTTTATTACACAAAGAGAAAAAATGTTTACATCTTTAGAAAATATTGTTAGAAACAGCGTTACAATTGATGTTGATCTTATTTTACATGGCAATTCAGGTCTCACTATTTGAGAAAATCAGTATGTTTTTAAATTTGTAAAAAAATTTATCGCCCCAACTAAACACTTTCAATAATTTCTCTTGTACATATCCTTGTCGGTCTCTTGTTGTACAATGTTGTTAGATAAATGCTGTAAATATCTGGAGAGGGCTTTTCTAAGTTGGATAACTTGTGCCCAATCCATTTCTTGAATGAATAAGATATTATTCAATCAAACAAGCTAAAACATTGCCTCAGTGATTGTGTCGGAATCTTTTTGTTTCATTTCTGATAAAATTGTGCTCTTCTCATTTGTAAAACTTTTTTTTCCAAAACACTGTTTTGAATTTCAAATTTGTAAACCTGATTCTGAAAGGATATTCTTTTAAGATTTCTAATAGGATAACAAAAATATTTGTCAAGTCTTCTTCATGGGAATAGCAATATGCTTTGGAATTATCTGTCAAGAGATAGAAGTTTTTTGATGGATTTATCTGAAATCAAGGTTTGAATATTAATGGAGGGGAGATAATGGGTAGAGCAGTGCTTGGAATGATTGGATGATATGATGACGAAAAATGCAATATATTTCCTGTCATAGTTCTGACATAAGATATTATTCCATATCATAACTTCTTACAAAGTGTTAAGTTTAAGCATAATAATGTTGATTTTTCTAAAATTTTCTGTTTTAAAATTCTTAGAAATTCTTGAAATGAAAATGGATAGCAGATCTTCTTTTATCTTTTATTCATTGATGATGCCATGTGTGATTGACCCTTGTTTTGAATCAGATATTCTCCAATTCCTCCACAAAAACATACAATTTTCAGATTTTCAGTGATTTGTAATTTTTTGTAATCTATACTTTTGAGTTTGATAACTATAGTCACCAATGTATTTTGCTAAGAAGTTATCTGAAATGATTATTTAGAATGTTCAGTATTTGAATTATTTATATATGACTGTTATTTTTGTTATTTTTTCAATAACATTCATTTGCTGTATTGTTTTAAGTGATTGTCAATATGACATTGAAAGTAAATCAAGATTTCCAACCATGATGTGCTGTAAGAAAAGAACACTTAGAGAAAGAACTTGAAGAGAACCAAGTGATATCTGAAAGTTTTGATTACACTTAAAAATAAAATGATGCAACATTCATTTCCTTGGAAGTGTATGTCCCTGGCTTTAGGGTAATTCATGACACATACCTTATGACATGACCTGGCCGTTTTGTATCTCACTTCACACCGATTGAAAACGAATCTTAACTTTTGGCTTTCCTCATGTAGCAATAGAAGATGGTATGAATGAAATATTCCTCACACACCTGTTAATTAGAGTTATCGTAATGTTCAGGTGCAAATACTTATTCTTTATAATCTTATACCACAGCTGACCTGGATCTGGATAAGCCTCCTTAATTAACCTTTGCCTACCTCGATGATCCTGCTCGTTAGCATGTACCTTGGTTACCTGTACTTCTGTAATCAGGCCTTTTTGTTTGAGGTCTTGTCAAATTAACACCTTTTATATTTTTACATCAAGTGCTTGGCAGTTCATTGCCTTCAAGTGTTGGGAGTTTTTGGCCTCTAAATTATTTTCATTGACTGAACAAATTTTAAACATACTTTGATACTTTCAATTACTTCGAAGATTTCTGGCCTTGAAGTGATTGAGTAGACATGCACCAGCTTACAGGTAACAGGGCAGTGATACTTTATCTTTAGTAAATCCAAGTTGTCAGTGAAATCAAGACCTAACTATGGTGATAAACTTACCATATTAAGATTAATAAACTCTCCTTGAAAATATTATTCTCTTGTTACAGCTTAGGAAGTAAATCCTTATCATGTTTGTGTAATCAGATCAAAACAGGTCAATATTTTATTAGTTACATGTCGTGGCTGTTAAATAATAAGAAACATATATGTATATATGTATGTATATATATATATGTTTCTTTCAGAAGAAACCAATAAACCCTGCGCCTGTAGTTATGACTAGTAGCGAGTTTTAAGCACTGAATTAGTATAAGTTGGGTATTAGGCTGGCAGGACTACAATAAACATGGCTTTGATAAGATTAATACCCATGGAACATTGACTTTCACCTCTCCCCTCTCTCTGCCTGCTTGCTTTCTGACTGAGTGAACATGCACTGTGAGTGTGGACATACATCAACAACCAGGCACTTCTACATGGCCTGTCACCCTGGCTTTACATGGACAAATAGGAACTTCTGATATGGGCAGGACTCTTGTGTTTACATAGACATCAAGGACCTGTAAAATGGACGGGTGACCCTTGGTTTATATAGACATCATGGACCTCAAATAAGGGAAAAGCAACCCTTGGATTACATCAAATTGTTGACCTCCAATAACGGCTTGATACCCTTGGATTACATCAAATTGTTGACCTCCAATAAGGGCTTGATACCCCTGGATTACATAAAATTGTTGACCTCCAATAAGGGCTTGATACCCTTGGATTACATAAAACATTTTACCTCCAAAGGCTTTCTAACCGGGGTTTACATAGACATTTTGGATCTCGAATAAGGGCTTGCTAACCTGATTTTATGTAGACATTGTGGATTTTGAATAAGGGCTTGCAATCCCGGGTTTACATAGACATTGTGGATCTTGAATAAGGGCTTGCAACCCCGGGTTTACATAGACATTGTGGATCTTGAATAAGGGCTTGCAACCCCGGGTTTACATAGACATTGTGGATCTTGAATAAGGGCTTGCAATCCCGGGTTTACATAGACACCTATGGACCTCTAATATGGGCTGTTCTCCTGTGTTTACATGAACACCTACGGACTATCACACTGTGAACTCATCTGTGGGTGTTCCAGTGAGTTTGTTCTTTGTTTGGGGGTAGATTGACAGCAATGACCCAGCTGTATGGATGTTAATCTGCATTGTGTGTGGGATGGACAGCCGGCTGTGACATTGTGGTGAGGAGAGGGGTCCCCACACACCAAACTTACCTGTACATAGAGAGTGGAGGTGTACATTCATTGAAGGGGAAGTAGGGCATTCATTGAAGATATGCTCACAGTGAACGGAGGATAGACCTGGGAATTTAGTCAGGTATATGCTGCATTGTTTTGACATTATGTTGAGGAATTTGGATCCCCATACACGTACGATATCTGTACCTCAGAGGCTCTGGAAGTGGGACTTTCATTGATGGTAGTCCATCGTAGAGGGAGGACACCAGGAGATTCAGTGAGGTATATGTCGGATGTTTTGACATTGTGATTGTGAAGATATACCCACAAGCAGTCAACTCTTAACATGAGAGAGGGAAGTAGGACATTCACTGAAGTAAGAGAAAGACTTTCATTGAAGGTACACCCATTCATAGTAACGCAACGTCATACCTAAAAGTTCAGTAGGGAATGTTCAGTGTTTTGACATGTTCTATCAAAGGGTTGTCAGCCATACAAAGCTGAAGATTTACAGAAAAAGTAAGTGACATTCAATGAAGGGATCCCTATTTATATTGAAGACAAAGATTATAGTCCTGGGAGCTCAATGATAGGGACAGAGATTAAGATTCAGGGAGGGAAGTGGAAAGTTTGAAACCAGACATCGTGTTGCATACCTCAGATGTTGTGTACTGGAGGAAGAACCATACACTGAGAGAAAAGATATGGTTTATGGTTTAGATTGGATTTTGTATTTGGAGAAAAAACCTATTCAAAGTGAAGGAAAGAGCTTACATTCATTAAGAAATACACTGATATAGTGCATGATCTAGCCTGGGCATGATAGTTTGAGAGAGAAATGCTACCTACTGAAACAGTCATTGTGGTGATATGGTCTTAATGTTGTGTTTATTTGAGGTTGATCATTCATAAAGAAGACAGCAATCTCGGAGTTCAGGGAAAAACATGTTGAGTGATAGTTTGACACACGTCTATTCAGATATGTGATGTTTTGAAACAGGAGTGAGCACCTACCTCAGTTTGGGGAGAGATAGAAGGGAAAGGATTAAGTCCTAGCAAAATGGTGAATTGATAAATTGGATGCTACAGATTTGACAAGGCATTTGAACGGAAACCTTTTCAATGTGGAAGGAAACAGATTGTCACTTCCATGAAGAAATTATCTAAATGTAATTTGATCACTTGCCAATTGATGAGACAAAAAGATACGCTTTCAAATTCATTATACTAAAGACTTAATTGTCATAGCAACACATAAAGGTGAACTTTATTCTAGCGAGCAGACAACACACATGCTGTTTAAGAAGCTATGTTGTGTCTATGCTTGGGTTGAGTTTTCAGAGAAGATTTATGCAATTGACATTGTGGTGCAGAGGAACGTACTGGATGTTATGAAGGACAACAGAATCTGTGTTGACAAAAAAATTGTGAAGTTACATTTTTCTGACCATTGGACGGTGTTTCTTTGAATTTAGAGACATTATATTATTTTGAATGAGAAATCCTGCATGGTTTCATGTATTAAGTGAGAAAACAATTTTCATTGTGTTTTTGACATCTTCAGATGTGTTTTTGACACCTTCAGATGTGTTTTGACATCTTCAAGTTTTGGTCTCAAGCTCCTGTTAAGTTTCAAACCTCCAGTGACCTCAGGTCCTCTTGAAGATGTTTTGAAACATCCTTTATATTTTTTCAAACCCTTGTTTCTTACGACACTGGCTCAGGTGAAGGAACGTTTTGAAATTTGAAAATCCCTGATTTACTATGGAAGTCTGATTATAAAACTGCTAGTAGCAACAAAATATCACTGAATGTCGTTACTGAGAGCTGGCTTGCTGGCTGTTGTTGTTGTTGTTGTTGTTGTTGTTTACAGTTAGAGAACTGAGACTTGCACATGTTACACAAACAATGTGTTGTCAGCTGTTGTTTACTGTGTGAAACTTCTCATGTGTGAACACAATTATCTGGGAAATACGTTTGACCCACACCTTGCATGCTGTACCAGAGCATGGGTGTACAGTTTAAACTGTATCTCTCCTCAAGAATCTTGACATAGATTGTTGATGTTAATGTTTCTATACTCAGTTGATGTATGAGTTCAAGGACATCTGACTGAACATTGAATCCACATCTTGCATGTTGGACCAAAGTACAGACAAAAGTTAAAAGCATATGGCTTGTGGAAGAATCTTGATGTAGACTGTTGATGCTCGATGTTGTTATAGTCAGTGTGTTTAAGAACTACAGACTGTACATGTGAGTCCACCTTGCATGATGGACCGAAGCACAGACAAGATGTTTAAACTATTTCTCTGCCAGACCAAGCTTGATGAAGACTGTTGATGTTGAATGTTTCTATACTCAGTTGATGTGTGTGTTGGGTGAGGATTGCTGTATGGGGTGGATTACATTGCTAAGCTAGTAAACAGTCGCATACAGAGGTCAATGTATACCAGGTATAAGGCGGAGATTGAGGCGGTATGTACTTTGTGGTAATTAATTTTGTTGATACCCATCTGACCTCATAATTTATTTAAACATTTGACATATTCTAACCCTTTACAGGCAGAGGTTATTTTACCTATATGTGTTTATGTAAATTGGTTAGAAAACAGTGCCAGAGACCAAAAATATCCTAGTATAGTTCCAATTTAATCTAAATATTTAAACATTTTAACCCCTTTTTAACATCTAGTTATCAAATGAATGATATGGGTTTGACATAGAGCTTTTGCTTTTTATCATCTGAAAAAACATGATTTTATTATGAAACACAAATGCATTACAATTATAACTAGTACGAGGTTAAGGATTAAGCTGACATGTACCTTGGTGGATATTGTAAGATCTGTTTTATGTCTTGTAATGATCTTGCTGATTCAGCGAATTCGATTCTGTCATTAGATTTAGCAGAAAATGTGTCGACGGTAGTAACATGTTTATTACCTATAAAGATTAATTTCATTGTTATTACTGAATGTTTTGTCTCTTTGATGTGGGTTACTGGAGACATTATACATTTTTGCAAAGATTAAGCCTCAGTTTGAATATCTAGCACTTAATTGTTAAGCAATAACGCGAAGCTATACAAATATCATCGACATTCAAAGAAGAGAACCAAATAGCTAAGATACGAGTAAGTTAAAGAAATATTCTATTTGTTACATGCTATTGTGTCCATTCCATGAATAGATTTTAATCCTTGTTAAATCTGATTAAGATTATAAATAGGAAAGATGCTTATTGAGAATGGGTTGCTAATTCATGAGTGGTAGCTAGACTTACAATTCACACTTTTAATTTAACTCCATTGTCCTTTAATAATTAATTGACTTGATCTTTGATTTCACTTTGAAGATTAAGTAGATTTGCTAAAATTCAAACTTAATAGGCCATGTTGTATCTTCTTCATTTGTTTTGTGGAGGCCAAGTTAATGATAATGATTAAGGCAGTGCTGTATTTCTGCAGTAAGTAGTCCCTCCTCCTATTCGATCACGAAGTGAAATGTTTGATGCTTGAGTCATGCAAAGACGTAAGTGTAATCATTCCAGTGGTGAGTCAAAAGAACTTTGCCTAGTCTAGTCGAGTGTATCCTTAACCACCAGTTTGAGTTCGTCAGTGATTATTCAAACGTTTTATTGACATCAATTGTCAGAAGTAATTCATATGGTCTACTTCCAGCTTGAGAAGAAGTATCTCAATGAGCTTTTCATATTTTAGTGGTATTGTGTTTTTCATGCCTGAGTTGCCTCCCCTGTTATTATATATCATTAAAGGAATAGATATACAAAGTGTAATACATGATTGATAACTGTGTCTTTTTGTTGCAGAGGCGCGGTGGTATATCCTTTGAGAAAACGGACAAAAATGCAATATATGTGCGGACCCTTGGTGAGTTAATGCAATTATATTGAATTCCTTCAACTTGAAAATTTTTCATTGGTCATTTTTTTTTCAAGTTGTAAACACAATGCTATTGTTTTTTCTTTCAGGTGTTTTAGTAATTCATTCAGTTGCTTGAGGTATATTTTGTGATTGACAAAATAGATTCAATTCACAAATTACTATAAAGTTTACTAATAGTTTGAGTTTGATGTTTCATGATGCACAAGAATGTCTACAATGTGTAGATTTTTATTAAAATGTCCGCTTATAGGCCTGACCGAGGTATGACCTGATAGTAGTCTACATGAGCATGGAATCACTGTGTGAGCTGGCCATATGCACTGGTGCACCAATCAGCTTAGTGATATAACCTTACCCTCCACCCAGCCAGGATATATATGTGTTAGCTCATAGCATTAATCCACACTCGTGATTGCTCTGGTTTATATCAGTCATTCACACTGACAAGTAAGCATTTATTTAAGTTTCATGAGGGAAATTTATTTCAGTGGCTCATTTATAGAAGTTTTTGTAGCTGTAAACATGGTATTGTCTAAGTGTGTTCATCCATTTCATCCAAGTCTTGTGAATATATTAATTTGTTTTTTTCTGTAGATGAGGTAGGTGTCCAATCCATCCTTTGCTTACAATAACACTTAGTCTCTGGAAAATTACGTATTCCTAAAAAAGAATTCTTTTTTTTAATGTACGAAAGAGGCCTTAACAATTGATATTGTAATATGGTATTGTCCCAAATGTTGACCTACTTTTATAAAGTTATGTTTCAGGCGGTTTTATGGTAAAAATTAAATTAACAAGTGGCAACCCCCCCCCCCCCCCCCCCACTTTCGATTAATATGTCTTTTTTAAGCTGTCTGAGATGAAAGGAATAAATGAATATAGACAGATTGAACAGAAAATTTACCAAATATGGAATCGTATTGCTTTTGAACATCTTTTATGAAAATAAAATATGAAATATTCTTAAAGTTACAATATTTGATGAGAAGAAGAACGTCAATATCAAGAGTAAAGCTGTCTTATGTGTCATACAATTCATTTCATTCAGGACACAATGGTGTATTTGATGTTTTATTCATGTATCTGTATTGGTTTTATCTTTTATTTTATCCATGATGTAATGCATTATTTGTTGGAAAGATTGATATCAAAGCTTCCTGATGACATTTTCTAAGAGGTTAGACATAATTCTATCGACCTAAGATACCAAATTTGCTGGTATATATTATTCATGTAGGCTATCCTTAAATGCTCTTGAAAAAGTTACAACTTTCATGACAATGAAATATTCTTTTGATGTTTTTTAATAGGAGCTATAAAATCAATATACCAACAGTATGAATAATGCCTGGTCTTTGCCGATAATCTGGAAACTTTAATGTGCCATTTATAACAACAATGTATTACACTCAGCAACACACTTTTAAAGCTAGTTCAGTGCTATGGTCAAAGATTGTTCTTATCTATCAGATAGTTTTATAAAATTCATATCCATACTGTGTCATACTGGGTTCTTTCCCATATAACACTGCTAATGGCTGAAATATTGCCCAAGCGGCCTTAAACGATAACTCATTCACTCTTTCCCATATTATGTAATTCAGAAATTTGTTATGTAATTCAGAAATTATCAGAGATGATCAATGTATGTCCTCGTATCCTTTCTAATGCTTCACATTATCCAATTATCTATGCGAGAAATTGAGTTTCTAAAAACTGAGGCCTTTTTTGCCTAACATGCCATGTCGTCTATAGATGATGTAATATTTAATCTTGAAGTAAACAACCACGGAATAGAAAAACTCGCCTCATACACTTCTTATTTGCAAAAATGTTTGTTAAGTGTAAAAAGTTAAATTTTCTTTCCCTCATGACGCTAAACAATTTGCAAGAAAGTCGACTTTGTATTGGAGCAATTGTTTGTAGTAATGTTTGTAAAACTTTTTGTCGATTTTTCAGTGCAGTTGCAATATGTGCCAACGTCTTCTCAACAGGAAAAAGTTTAACTGATGCTTAAGGTCTTTGTTTGTGATTGGGGAAGATTTAGCATGCATTACGTGGATCACCCTGTCAGCACCATGTGTCTGCCTCTCCTTAGCATGGCCTTAGCATTCCGTCTAGACTTTCTCCCACCCTCTGTAAGGCATTTCATGAGCAAGTTTGAAACTTCACTGGTTAGATTTCCATGTGTCCGTGTAGATTGTTATAAGCCTTGTGAAACATTGTTTATAGAGGCTTATATTTCATACAAACCATAAAATCATTGGATCTTCATTTGCCTATTAAATTTTTTATGAAATATTAGATATTCCAAAAAATATTAAACCATTTTACCTCACAATTTTATCCTCAGCATTTGATCTGGATTTGTTGTGATTTGATCAATTATACTTGTATAACACAATTATTGTTTCTAATTAATTTTTAAAAATTCTGTTTTATTACTGTTTTTGAAAACTTGGTGTTTGCCCAGACTATGGAGTTGTTTTGAAAACATTTTCTTTATAGGTTGATTTAACCAGTGTTTATAAACTTGAAAGCTAAGATCCTGAAAGTAAGGATTGTCTATTTCATTAGGAAATCAAATAAAAAAGTTTTTTAAAAAGACAAAACTATTATCTCTTTGACTGTTGGATTGCTATAGTTAAGACACTTCCACAGTACTGGGCATAGAAGGGTTATGATCGATTCTGAGAAATAGGTTACATTTAGATAAAAACAAGAAAGGGGGTAATGAAGGCACTTAGTTTTTCATCCACTAGATGAGGAATGTTGGTCTGTAGGGAATATCAAATATGTCTGGAGCGTTCTTTCGAGGATGATGTTATATCAGATATGTTGATGCAATTTTTGTAGATGTTCTTTTTTGCAAGGAAAAGGAGTGTAATTGCTGAGTTTGCTATTTCTCCTCTTTACAAAAATCTTATTTTACTTGTTCATTATATGTGTGACTCTTTAAAAATTAATTTTTGTATCTTATATCAAGAGATTACATGACACAGCTAAGTTTGTCAGAGAGAAATTATTTCTGTTGAATAAGTCACTTGGACTTGAGCTTATTTAGTTGATGGATAAGCATGTATACAACCCATGGACTTAGAGTGAAAAAACTTATGCAGTCCTTTACAAGGTTAATGAATAAGTTTATATTTCAGACCTGTTATAAAATATATCTTCATCGACTGTAAAAGATGTATACAAAAGATTTAGAAATGGGAGAACAATTACGAGACTTGCATCATGCAATGTAGGTATTATTGCCGGAATGTGAAAGAGATGTTAATAAGCAAACGGTTATGCATTCTTCACTGTAAACAGCCATGTTTGTCTCCAAGCCAACAAGTTCAAAGGCAGGAAAAGGGGACCATATGTACAATGACTGTTGAGGTAATCTCACAGAACTAAGCTCGTTAGTGGTTTGGGTAACTTTTTCAGGGGTAGTTAATTAACTTTGTCCATGCTGTTTCAATTAGCCGAGAATTTGATCCCTCTGTCTAGTTCTCCTACGTGAAATACAGATGTTGAGAGAGTTAGCTGGAAGAAAGGTGAAACAGTCTGATTTTCTTGGGCTGTGATGTCGGCGCAATGTTTGACATCTTAAGCCTTCCTCGTGGGCAAAAGTCCTTGTTTGATCTGACAGAGCCAACATTTGTTTATCGTTTATCAGTTATTAGTTTTTCGGGTGTTTAAACTGGCAGAGGCATCATTGATGACACTTGAAAAAGACAAGTTCACACTTGAGGGTTGTTTGTAGCGAGAGAGCGCCTCTCCATGTTGAATTAACCACTGCCTCATCAAGGTATGATTATCTGGAGATCGAACGATCATCCAACTTTGTTTTGACTTCTTTCATCAGCCTAATTTGTTCTACTTTGTTGCGTCAGTAAGTAGCCATTCCAGAACTTATGCAGTAGCAATGTAAGTAGGTTCTTGATTAATTTAGGATTGTTTCTTTGATATTTTTCATGTGTTCTTTTTCATCATGTTTAGTTATGAGGGAAAAAATATTTTCAGTATGTAAAGGGTTAAACTCTGATTCTGTGATGTTGATGCAAATTGGGTAATGGATTATTAAGGATGATTAAGAATTTGCTAATTCTGTTTACTGTGGCTTTCTGGTTATTAAGACATATTGAAGACCTCTTTTAGAAGAAAAGTATTTTAATTCATAGATTAGTGTGTACTTGTTTCAATGGTAAACTCAGAAAACCGATTATTTACAGCAGAGAATAGAGTCGATCTCAACACATCCGCCACACAGAGAGTGGTTTTACACAATGAGGATTGTATGATGTCTCTATAATTTACTTCTATTTGAGAAGGATCATTTAGTTCTTTCTCGAATTATTATAGATTTAGCCACACAATTCATAGATGGAAGATAGACATTTTGTTTCGTTTATCATGTTTGTCTGGTCAGTGTTATTGCTGTTGAACAATAGTTTAAATGAAACCTATGGTGATAGGTCCATCGAAACTGCCGGACCTTATCTCTGGAACAATCTTCCATATAACATCAGAACAATCCTTCAAATCTAATTTAAAACTTGTCTCTTCTCTGAAGCCTTTGAACGTTTACTGTCAGCAACATCTTAGAGCTCAAGCGCCTTTGAGCATATTATGGATATATTGGCGCTATACAAGTATTTGGATGATGATGATGATGATGATGATGATGATGATGAAATAAGAAACTGTCTGATATGCAACCAACAAAAGTTTATTCTTAATCATTCAGATACATGAAAACCCCTAGATTGTTGAAATCTTGATGAGACCTACACTGATCAGAAGATTATGATTGCATATTTAACAATTCATTGAATGATATAATGTTTTATTTCTTATTCATATAGTCCATATCAAATTATATATTATGCAAAGACTGTTGAGCTACAGAGCCAGTGGATATATTTTACAATCATCAGAAGTGATAAGGATCGAACTAGGAAAGAAAGAATTCTGGTACTAGTATCTGTTACTGTATTATTTATAACTTTGTTTCAGAAATTACAGCTTAGATCTAGCCTTTCATGTCTAGACATATGAATATTTGGTACTTTGTGTTTCATAATTTGAATAACTTGAAAACTAGAGTTAAGTTTCAGTTCTGTTTCTGTTTCTGTTTCTGTTCTATATATCCTTGACCAGCAGTGAGTTCCATTGATAATAAATTCTTTTTGAGACAAGAATGTATGTCTTATGCCAGTGATTCTTTTTAAAAATATTTTGTCCATTTTTATATTAACATCAAATAAATCCGTAGTTTTTGGTTTTTTTAACTGTTTGACCAATTATTAATTGACAATTTCGGTTATTATTCATACCTTTAATTGTTCATATTTCAGCTGATGTTAAGATGAGGATGAAACCAGAGCCAACTTCACCACCAGGGGGCACTAGGTCCTCTATCCTGGAGTCGGAGCGACGAGTTCTGGAGAGTAAGTGTCAGAATCTTGTCATTAAGACTGATTTGTTAAGTACTCCACCTATCTCTTACTTGAGCTTGGGGACGTGTAAAGAGTCAGTAGCAAATTGCTAATGGTAGATTTCACATGCTTATTTCAAGTATTTTATTCAAGCTTTTATACTTAATAAGAGAAATCCGGAAGAAATGTTTCTCCTGTAATGTTGTGCTGGACGTGGGAGTGGGGGACATATAGAATCCAGCTCAGTAGGTACACGTCTAGTTTTTGTAAGCGCGATATCTCTTGAACCTCTGCACCTAGAGTCTTAAATTTCATGAGGAATATGCAGACACCAATCAGATAGAGTGACTATGACCTCATTTTCAAGGCCACTACAAGACTCTAACCAGTTTTTCAAATGTTATTCACGTGACATTTCATGAACTTCCTCTTTAGAGTCTTCAAACTTGGTATCAGACTTCAGTGAAGAAGTACTCAGATCCCATATGATTTGGACAAACTTGACCTAATTTTTTAGGTCACAATGTGACTTTGACCACTTTTTTGGATGATTATGGTCACATTTGTGACAAATACTTGTTTGAACCGTGTATCCTTGTCTAGCATAAGCATTGGTGACATCTTGCAGTTGTTCTTCACTAGATTCCAGATGGATTTATTACCTACGGGGGCTATCATATTGAGGTTCATATTTTTCATATAATGCCCTAGGGCAACATATCACTTTTTCATTGTGACGTCACGTCGTATACAATGCTTTGACGTCACAGTTCGCCTATGACGTTGTGTTCTATGTGAAGGCGGTGGGTAAACCGCCCATGCTTGGAGGTTGATTTTGGTAATTTCCTTTGTTTTCGCGACTTCGGTAATAAACAGAATATCATATTCGTGCCCATGACATACTATGTTCACGACACTCGTGCCTAAATATCAGTATATCCCTCGCTCTCGCTGGGGAAATACTAATATTTAGACACTCGTGTCATAAACATAGTATGTCATGGACACTCATATAATATCCTCTATATATGTTATTAAAAGATTCAGTGTATTTCATAAACCATGTTTGTGACAAATGGCCTTATCTAGAATGTTCATCATACTGCAGGCTGCTGTTAGAAAGTTTGATGGACCTCTGTTGATCGTGTTCCTAACAGTTATACTTGTTCATTGGTATGTAACTGATGATGATTGGGGCGGGATAGCGCAGTGGCTAGCACGTTAGGCTTCGGATCATGAGGTCTGTGGTTCGAATCCCGCCAGGGGCTCGGCAACTTTGTCTGCAGTAGAGAACTGTTCTACACGCAGTCAGATTTGGGTGCAATGCTACACTGAATTTCAGCGCAGTACTACCCATGGCTCGCTAGTTCCAGCCGATGCTGACAAGTTTCACCGCAATGTGTAGCCACAATGGTGCTGCGGGCTTTCTCCCTGCAATATACTAGCATCCGCAATATAAGTGAAATAATCTTGAAAGCGGCGTTAAACACAAACCAACTGATGATGATATATACATTACCAAACAGATACAATTATCAACCAAAGTTTGGTAATCAAGTAAACTGTTTTACAATCACAGCCAACGGCTGCCTTGGAAAATATTATGAAACTGTGAGAAAGTTATTTACTTGCATTTTCATGCTAAATCAACTGGCAGCCATGTTTTGGATACAAGAAAATAAAAAAATGAAAGGTAATGAAACTGGAGAAATTTTATGTATTCATTTTTTCATGCATAAGTATTATGTTTATGTTTGAGACATATATATTTTTTTAAAGCACAAGTCAGTCTTGTAACTATGTTTGACATATATTGCAGCTTATAGTAAGAAAAAGTTGTTTTGAGGCTCTTGTAACTCTAATAGAAGTAATGACATGGGGGATGTTGCTTACATGTGTTGAGAACTCTCATCTGATAATCAAGTTAGCAGGCTGCTGTACACGTTACAGACTACAGATACTGTACAGGTCTTGTATGAAACACCGGAAACTGTATTTTCTCCAAGAAATGTATTCAAATTGCATTTCTGTGCTGCCAGTTAGTAATTTGTAATCTTTGATGTACTTGATACAGACCTTTTAAGTGCAATATAATACTTATAGCATATTGTAGGGCCTCATAGTATTTTCTTTTCATTGTCAAATCCATGAAATTTTCACAGAATCTATATTTAACCCTTTTCTGCTTTGTCTCATTGCATTTGGAGTGGCAGAATGAAGCGAGTGAGAAATAATGTTCTTGATTAATCTACATTTGTCCATCTATTTATTTACAAAGGCAGTACATCATATGTGACAATTAAAGTAACTCCTGTTTTTATCTTTATTAGTGGCTACAGAAATACAATCCTTTTTTTAATTCTTTGCCTGTCACCTGATCTTTCATTTAAGCAATCTGTTAAACAAAATCTGACATTTTCAGTCATTGCAATATATATAAAAAGTTTGAATTGTTTCTGCAGAGCTGACCCTACCGGACTACAAGCTCCGCTTCCGCTCTCGCTTCCTGAGTCTCCACAAGGTCCATCGGCGGCGGCGGCCCGTCTTGAAGGTCGTTGGGCAGAATAAATGTCTGCTTGATGCTCACTATGGGAACCAAACTCAGGTAAGGAAGAGAGGGAAATAGACTGGGTTAATTTGGTTTTGAACTTTTACCATTTTTAGAGCAAGCGTTCAAAATATGCACGTTTAGTGAAAAAAATTTGAAAAACCAAAGATGTTTAATGTTGTCAACATTAGTCAGTCAGTTTCTATGGCATGACAAGGCCTTTCTGATTTGTCTTGTCATTAATTGGCTGAGAATTTGTTTATATTCTATCAATGTATATATATTAATTCTTATTTGGTATGAATAAGTTAAACCACAACAGGCTTTATTTCACCTAATGCCACAAAATAAAAGCAAGATGGACAGAAGTCAATCTCTTTTAAAGGTGAAAATTTGAGCTCCATCTTTCAATTCGCATGGCCCAACGACATGATATCAATGTCAATGACAACTAAATCCTTTTTCTCTGTTGCCCTGCGTTATTAGAGCTTTACCATTCCTGATTACAGGAAGTGCGTGATGGTGGCCCAGGAATGGCTTGAGACTTTAATTACTAGAGCTTTTCTTTTTTCACGTTTGCAAACACATACATTTGTTTCAAATTGAAAAAAGCAAAATCCACATTCACATGAAGAATTAATGAGTGTAACAGTACCTGTGTTGCTGATTTTCAGTGATAACAATTTAACAAAGGCTTTTATGTAGGACTGACAAAGGGCTACATTGCATACATTCAGAATTAACATAAGACACAACTTTGCCATTTTTGTCAGGTACTTATTGCTTTTTTAAAGCCATCTTTTAACAGTTCAACAAGTATGATTGACATTTACGTTATAAGACAAAATAAAAATTTCAAGTCAGGTAAATTAACCTCATCATTGAAGCTAGTGTTCTTTTCTATACAGTCACCGCTCAATAAGTAAACCTATAGAGGTGAATACACTGCATATGTAAACCTGCATTTACAATCCCGTCATTATTTTTGTAACAGTATTTGTTAGATAAGCGAATATCGTATTTGATGAAATAAGCACCCTCTCCCCATAAGCTCCCTCGCCGCTAATGGCTGAAATATTGCCCAAGCGGCGTTAAACAATAACTCACTCACTCACCTGTAAGCTCCCAATACAAGTTTGTAACTCGCAAAATAGTAAGTGCCACTTCTTTCCCTGTGTGATAAAGCTTGACAGTGACATGACGTACATGACTGTCTTTTTATTCCCTAAGTTGGCAATCCAAAATGTAAATATCAAACACAAATTTGAACATATTCAGGTACCAGAATTTTTTCATTCATAATCTTCTGAATTTTATGGAAAGCCATTTTAATAAGCGCCCCCTTGCTTCACCTTTCTAAGCTCCCTGGAATTTCAATACTAGTAAGCCCAATATGGTATGTCAATTATCTTTTCATTGTACATAAGAATTTCACTCAAAAAGTTGTGACTATATATACTATTTTGTCTAATGTTGTATTAGACAGTTTTACAGGGTTATTGATTTGTTGTGTCTTTGTCACACAATGTTAAACAACAGAAGTGCCTTAATGTGTTAATCTTGAGCTAGATGTGAGGAAATGGTAATATGATCAAGGTTGATCACTGATAATGTGTCTGGCTTTTATATAACCCTTATCTATATTTCTATTTCTATTTATCTATATATACTAGTGTTTCAAGAATATCGAGAGGGGAAAGGAGAAATGTTCAGATGAAGGCTCTGATCATGTACATATGGTTGAACTTATAAATCTTGGTTTTCAAATAAATTCTCAATGAATAAAGATAGTTTATCCAAGAAAGCAATCAAGATTAAAAGATAAATATAATGAGTAAGAAGGTAATAATTCTTACAAAATTAATTAACTTTTGAGATTAGAAAAAGTTAAGTGCTTAACATTTCAAAATATCAATATCAATTTGATCCAAAGCATCTAATTAGTTTGAAATGTATCTGATGTCAATGCAGCAAATCTATTTCCTTGAATAAGTTAATGAATTTGTAATTAAAGATTGAAGTCATTATCTATCCCTATTGTTATGTTATGTAGGTGTTGCCATGTTACTGGTGATGTCAATTGTTTGAGGAATGAGGTTTCCAGGAAAGCTGACACTCATTTGATTATCGTGATGTTCGCCGTCATGGCGTCCAGATTCCTTGATGGAATAGCAAGTGATTATTGTATCCAAGAAGAGCAATTCTTCATCCTCTTGTTTAAATACTATTGAGTGTAATGAGGTGAACTACAAACAAGAAAACAGACACATTGCAAAGCAAGGCGCATTAAATTTGATCTCTTTTCACCTTTGACCTGTGTGTACAGATTATTTCAACATAGCCTCTTCCATAAGTATTATAATCATAAAAGCTGTAAAAAGAGCATGTTTCAAAAGTGCGTTTACTCAGCATCACTAAATGAAGTGCCATTTCTGGAAAATTTACCTTGAGTGAAAATGATGTTTTTAGGGTTTGAGATAAAAGTTAATGTTTCTTCATCCTGTTTTTCATATGCCGTAATTTTGATCAAAATTAATTTTCATTTTTAGCTCATCAGGTCTGAAAGACCCGATGGGCTTATGGCATGGCAAGGCGTTCGGCGTCCGTCCATCCGTCCGTCCATCCGTCCGTCCGTCCATCCGTAAACTTTTCACTTTTTCGACTTCTTCTCCAGAACCAATGACTCTAGAGAGCTGAAAATTTATGTGCATACTCCTTGGCAAATGGGGATTCTAAATTGTAGATTTCGTGACCCCATGACCCCAAATGAGGTCACAAGGGTCAAAACCTTAAAAATCTATTTTAATCTTCTTCTCCAGTTCCAAAAGGTCCAGAGAGCTGAAAAGTTGTGTGTAGACTCCTTGGGCACTGGAGATTCTAAATTGTAGATTTTGTGACCCCATGACCCCAAATGAGGTCACAGGGGTCAAAACATGAAAAACCTATTTTCATCTTCTTCTCCAGTTCCAAAAGGTCCAGAGAGCTGAATAGTTGTGTGTAGACTCCTTGGGCACTGGAGATTCTAAATTGTAGGTTTGGTGACCCCATGACTCTAAATGGGGTCACAGGGGTCAAAACCTGAAAAACCTATTTTCATCTTCTTCTCCAGTTCAAAAAGGTCTAGAGAGCTGAAAAGGTGTGTGTAGACTCCTTGGCCAACGGGGATTCTAAATTGTAGGTTTGGTGACCCTATGACCACAAATGGGGTCACAGGGGTCAAAACCTAAAAAACCTAATTTCATCTTTTTCCCTAGTTTCAAAAGGTCTAGAGAGCTGAAAAGGTGTGTGTAGACTCCTTGGCCAATGGGGATTCTAAATTGTAGGTTTGGTGACCCCATGACCCCAAATGGGGTCACAGGGGTCAAAACCTAAAAAACCTAATTTAATCTTTTTTCCTAGTTCCAAAAGGTCTAGAGAGCTGAAAAGGTGTGTGTAGACTCCTTGGCCAACAGGGATTCTAAATTGTAGGTTTGGTGACCCCATGACCCCAAATGGGGTCACAGGGGTCAAAACCTAAAAAACCTAATTTCATCTTTTTTCCTAGTTCCAAAAGGTCTAGAGAGCTGAAAAGGTGTGTGTAGACTCCTTGGCCAACAGGGATTCTAAATTGTAGGTTTGGTGACCCCATGACCCCAAATGGGGTCACAGGGGTCAAAACCTAAAAAACCTAATTTCATCTTTTTTCCTAGTTCCAAAAGGTCTAGAGAGCTGAAAAGGTGTGTGTAGACTCCTTGGCCAATGGGGATTCTAAATTGTAGGTTTGGTGACCCCATGACCCCAAATGGGGTCACAGGGGTCAAAACCTAAAAAACCTAATTTCATCTTTTTTCCTAGTTCCAAAAGGTCTAGAGAGCTGAAAAATTGTGTGAAGACTCCTTGGACACTTGGGATTCTAAATTGTAGGTTTGGTGACCACTTGACCCCAAACGGGGGTCACAGGGGTCAAAACCTTAAAATCCTACTTTCATCTTCTTCTCCAGTTCCAAAAGGTCTTGATAGCTTAATAGTTGTGTGTAGATTCCTTGGACAATGGGGATTCTGAATTGTAGGTTCGGTGACCCCTTGACCCCAAATGGGCAATGGGCCTTTTTTATTTGTGAATAACTCGGACGTTGGGACAGGCTATCTTTCCTACACTGCCCATGACCTCATGGTCTAAACCCAAACACCTATTTCCATCTGTCTGATGAGCTACAGAGCCCATGGCTCTATTTTTTATTTCTTAAATGTTATGTCATAAAATCGAAACAATGTATTAATTATCTTTTCGAAAATTACTTGTAATCTCATTTGGACATTAAATCATTTTCCTTACAAGAAAAGTAAATAAGATAATTGCAAATCAACAGATGTAATGTCATTTCACTAATGGAAGATCTTAAATAAAGACCGGATTATTTGTTAAGGCTGTACCATGACCCTTACTCGCTTCATGCAACAGGGAAACTAGAATACTGGTTGGTCCCATCATTTAGTAACTCATCTTCATTGAAATAATTATAATTGACCTATAAGCAGGTGTATATATCTTGATTAAAGAAATAAAAGTTCTGAGAGATGATGTTCTCCTTAACAAGTTGATTTAAACACTTGTAACCCTATACAGCATAAACATGATTCTTTTAAGGGAGATTGTTAGGGGCGACAAGAGAATTGTTTTTTCTGCTCATGATACCTACAGGAAATTAAGTCAAGTTTGCATGAGGTAGAGAAGATCTTGAATAATTTGGAACATTATCTATTACGCAGAGCAAATATAAAATCTACAAGTGTGTTTTTAGACACTAATTAATAAGTCAGTTATTATGCATCAGCGAAAGCGAAGTTTGGTATTTAGTTTATTACTTGACCTCAGTAATCAAGCATGGTTGCCGAAAGTGTTCTGAACGAAACATTTTTTTGCGACTTGGCCGCCATTGTGACGCCAGTGCCAACATTGTGTCATCACAACCACACAATATTATGACGTCATACGTGCAGCGGTATTACACTAGTTTAATATCGCCGTATAAATTTAACACTGCATTATCTTATATGGCCCAACTGGGAATAGTGCCCCACTGGGAATATGGTAATGTTTCCCCACTGGGAATATGGTAATGTTGCCCAATTGAGAATATGGTAATGTTCCCCCACTAGAAATATAGTAAAAACCAGCAAAGACATGTTAATGCCTAACTGGGAAGATAATATTGGTTTCCGACATCAAAGACCATAATATTGACCTTTGACAAACATGATTTGGGTATGCCAATGTATGGTTGTCCATCCTTGAAGACCTGCTCCACGGAAGTAAACATATTGTTTACTACATAACTATGTACATCTGGGGACAATCATTTGCACTATTGTAAAATATTTTTAGTCTCGTCATTCAAAGATTAACCCTTCAGTTGCTGTTCAAGAATATTCAAGTAAACAACGCCTGTACAACTTTTAGCTTCAAAAACCTGTGGTTTTGTGCCTTGTATGTTGATAGCTATAATTTCTTACATTCATCCTCTCAAAATGTGTTTGCTGTTATGAGTTCAGCAGGAAAATGTTTACATCAAATTGGATATGATGCGAAAGGGCGATACTAAAATGTTGTTCTGTATATACAACAAAGAATGTGCCCAAAAGTTTTGTTGACTAATTGACTGATGGCGCTTGCTAACATGGGTGGCTGAACCCCAGCCAGTAACAGTCCAATTGATACTAAACAGAACGGTTAAACCATCATGGCCTGCAGTTCCTCAAAGGACGTCAAAACAGGGAACCCAACAGAAGTTGATTGAACTGCTGTGATTGAAGCCATTGATCTCTATAAGGCCTGATTATGTGTAGAGAAAGGCCATAAACTGGAAGGACCAGAACACAAGGATTTACAAGGTATTACAGTTGACTCGCTGGTGACACTTGCAGTCCATGTGGGGCCTTCGTATGTACATGTCAACGTCCCACAATCTCTGAGTTTCTTGTCGCCCGTTGGGTTTAGCAATAGCTCTGTGGGCTAACAGTGTCACAAATTATTATCGCCTTATGCTTTATTGTTTCCATTATGAAGACTCAAGAACAGACTTCTCTACCTGATTGTTATAAGACAATAACGGTACATGTAAGAGTCCAGGATACGATGTCCTGGGGTCTTATTGGTCTTAATAAAATGACATTCGGACTGGCCAGGCAGCTTTAGGGTGAATCTTATACATGCGGACACGGTTAACCTTTACACAACAGCAGGACACACAAACTCACTGAATGACTGACAGACGCACCTGCAGCTATATAGCAAATTGAGACAAGTTAGTGGGCGAATTGTCATCAGTTAGTATCCATTCAGGGTAGTCGGTCTTCATTTCCAGGGGATGGCCAGAGGCAGGAAATTATGGTGCAAGATTTGTCATGTCCGCACTTGTCTGCTGGTCAGTGAGGTGTACCAGATTAAGGCTAACAGGCTCATGGCTTTCACAGTTGTCAGCACCTTGTGCAGCTCACAGTCTTCTGAAGGTTTTTCAGTTAAAGGCTTACAGTCGTAAATCGGAGATGCTGTTTTGAGTGATCTAATCTAGTATTTTTTTTCTTTTTAATGATGATTAGATTAATTATTTATGGGCAGATATATTTTAAGAGCCAGAAACAGTATTATAGCGGAAACAACATAAAGGGTTTCCTAACATTCATGAAGGTTAAGTATCTACAATGAAAAACGGGAAAAGCTTAAGTTGAAAATTATGGCTATGCATTTACCATCACTCTCATTTTTTTTTCAGCGTTTTAATTCTGTTGTTTCATCAAGTTAAAAGTAATATTAACAAAATCTTGTATTTGACACTTGTAAATTGTAAAACAGGTTGTCAAGTATGGATTATCATTACATTTTGTTAAGTATCAGGTCAGTGTGTTCAGTAAAGGGATAGATTTGAAAACCATTCTACATTATATTTTGTTATGTTTTAATGGTGAAAAGTTTGATATCTCAAATCTTTATCAAAGATAATAATGATTTTATTGTTAAAACCCTAAACTTTATTGTTAGCGGCTTAATTGTTCAAGTTTCAATATTGAGCATATTGATCACAGTGCGTGTATGATGAGAGACCAACTCACATGGACTTTCCATTAGCGTCAAGGGGCACATGAGAGCTTGAAAAGTAAGTCCTTGTGGCCTTCATGAAATATCAAGCGGTAATTTGGTCCTTTTTTTGCATCTGTTCATCCATTGTGTGATTGTGCCATGATTGTCAATCAATCCTCCAAAGTCTCGTTACTTTCCGTGCTAAGCTCGTGCTGACGTAGGTTTGACGCACGTGAAGACAATGGATAGACAGAGCTCCTTGCAGGGTAATAGTCCAGACAAGGCGAGGAGCTCAGAGAACACCGGCAATAATTACGCGATGGCATTCTTTGCTACATCCTCCCAATAATCAAGGGATGTAATTGCATTACGACAAGTTTCTTAACAGACTTGTGCAATAGCTTGGTGTGTATCTTGCCCGACTCTGGTGTGTGTGGATGAGTGGAGTAACCCAGGGCACGTAATCTTCCCAATTGTTTTCCAATCAAATTTGACACATGGAGGGGTTTGCCTGATCTTTAAAAAGAAATCAATACAAGTGGAGAGGTTTTAAAAATGGCAGTTGTCAAATTAGGATATTTAGATGCATGAAAGGAAAGTAATATATTTTTTGGTCATAAAAGGTAAAAGTTTCCGTGTCTAACAAGACTTTTCTTCACAAGTTCACAAGCATTAGAGATAACTCAACTAAGATGGTCGATAAAATATCATAAAATACTTTCTGATTGTATCTTGAATGCAAGTTTTCATGTGCATTAAGCTCACTTCAACTGTTTCAAACTTGCATGTTCATTATAACAACTTGAGACTGCCATTTTGTTGAAAAGGCTTCTTGAAAAGTGGAACTAGGATTAAATTTTCAAGACATAATTCTGTTAATGAGTATTTTCAATTCATAAATGATGCAAGTTTGTCACATAAGGAATAAAAGTTTTGTAAGTTCTTAATTGTATCATATGTTTGATATTTTTGACATCATATAAGATTTATTTAAAATTTATTAAACATTTTGATGAATTTTCATATAATTTTCATGACTTATAAAGATCAATAATAGCACATTATATATCTTTTTGCTAGCATTTCAACTTATATTGGTCAAAGAGATAACTAGTTTAATTCTGGTCAAAGAGATAACTACTTGAATTCTGGTCAAAGAGATAACTCCTTTTAAATTCTGGTCAAAGAGATGTAACTAGTTTGAATTCTGGTCAAAGAGATAACTCCTTTTAAATTCTGGTCAAAGAGATGTAACTAGTTTGAATTCTGATCAAAGAGATAACTAGTTTGAATTCTGGTCAAAGAGATAACTAGTTTAAATTCTGGTCAAAGAGATAACTAGTTTGAATTCTGGTCAAAGAGATATCTAGTTTAAAGTCTGGTCAAAGAGATGTAACTATTTTAATTCTGGTCAAAGAGATAACTAGTTTGAATTCTGGTCAAAAAGATATCTAGTTTAAAGTCTGGTCAAAGAGATGTAACTATTTTAATTCTTGTCAAAGAGATAACTAGTTTAAACTCCTTTGCAGAAAAGCAATTTTGAATCTATTTTGTAAAACTATAGTGAACTTTTGGCCGATAAATAATGTGAAGAATTTCATCGAATAAAATTTCAGGATAATAAGAAGCTATTAAATGTTCCTCTGGAGAACGATACCAACAACTCTTCATTTATTGACAGTTGTGAAACTCTAATGGCGCTCAGGGTAATTTGTCTGATTAAAGCGATATTTGAACGACACTTCCACTGGCGCGGTTTCTCCATGAAAAGGTTAGAAATATAATTGGAAAACATTTCCAATTCTCAAGAGATACATTCCCCGGAGGAAGAGAACGAAGACTGAAGAGCAATTGCGTCATTGTGCTGAGGTCAGCAATATTGCGCTGAGGGTGTTGAATGGTGTTAATGTGTTTCCTGCTCATCAATATGTTATGACATTTATGAGTTTCTCTGACACCCAACATAGTAAGAGCTAAATTAAATACATGTATTCTCATATCTGTCTGGCAGATCATGTATTTCCACTTCTCACCTCCCCTACTGCTCTGCTATTGTGAGAGATGTTTTCAAGGAGCATCTATTTTCAATAAGTATACGAAAGTTCTCCTCTCATTTGTTTTATTTTTGCTGCAACAAAAACTGCTTAATAGACATTTTACAAAGGTTGATGACACAACAAGTGCTGTAGTAATTTATCTCATTATGTTTGGTTTATGAATAGCATTTTTAGACATAAGTGAGACAAAGTTTATTGGGTTCTTTTGCTGAAATGAAAACTGCGAAATTGGCGTGATCCTTTAGAGAATAATCATGATGTAATAAGTCAAGTCTTATATAATTATTTCTATATGTTTGCTTTTGAATGTTTTTCGGCTTATTATGCTGTCAATGACATGAACTAGTATAAAATAATCTTTCTCTTAAATTCTACATGTTTTGATTTTAAAAAAACCAAACAAGCAGGAAGTCTTTGCAAGACCTAAGACTATTTCTTCAATCAGTCGTTGATGTTAAAATTGTAATATAAAAACGACAATGTAAGCAGTTAGAAACTGTGCCTTAAGAGATTTACTTTGTAGTTGCTATTGGTAGATTCTACTTTAAGATTTTACAGTCAGGTAAGAACATATAAGAGCTCTTCACAGATAACTTTGTTGATATTTTTGGATGGACGACGAATATCTCTGTTAATCGGAATCCTCAAACATGCAAAAGATACTTCAACAAAGGGCAGATGTGTATACATACAGCATCTCTGAAGTTCTCACAAGTAATTGAAAATCTCAAATACAAAAAGAAATAAGTGAATGCAAATTGTAGGCTTGCACATGTGTTCAGATTGTGTTCACAAAGTTTTATCTGGCCTAAGAAGCACGAACTTCATCAGGACAAGACTGTGAGTTATTTATCGGGAAGGGGTATGAATTTTGAAGACTTTCAGTTAGATAATCATGTTTGTGTGAATCATTGACAAAGTAGTTGATCAGTCAAAATATTTCTAATCTGTAGCTATACGTAATGTGATGAATGCCTTTCATAAAAGTCAGAGGTCTGAAGAGTTGCCATGGTCGCATCAGAATTTGTGCATTGAGGACAATTGCATATCATCAAGTATAATTCAAATATTTGATTTTGCTTAGCTGTTGATTTTCAGGGCTTGAGGTCCAACACAGCAACCAAGGTATTTATTTAATGAAGAATTTAGAAGTCACTTGACACTAGTTTCTTTAAAGTGTGAGCTCTTGGCCTATTACTACAATGAAGTGAACAATGCCCGATACATGAAGGATTGCGTTTGTGAGATGTTGACTTTTTAACTTTGTTGTGGGGGTGGTAAAACATTATGTTGAAATTGGTGCGAATTGCGTCTGAATTGAACCTGGGATTAAGGAAGGATATGGAGAATTTTTCAGAGTAATCCCCTCCTATCCCCCCATATGATGGTACATTCTGGCTATTAGGCATGGTCTGTTGTCTGTCTGTGGTCCATCCATCAGGGTCTGTAAATTCCTTCATCCCCATAGCTTTTTTGGAGCTTCCTTGTATCTAAATGCTAAAAGTGAATGTTTGAACCATTGAAAATTGTTTGCAGACCATGCCTTATACTATCATGTTTGTTTTCAACCTAAGAGATGATAAATACTGAATTACTTAAAGAGATATTCAGACAATGGCACCTTCATAAATATCACAACTCTGCTTAATTGAGAGGATAGTTGCGTCATGTAGAATTTGTGAAATAGCCATTACTTCAGAAATTTGTGGAAAGTAGAGAAACTCATTAGAAAAGCAGTAAGCTGCTCTCTTCAAATTTCTCAAGATTTAACCTATTAGTTATGATAAAACTTAATTGAGGTTGTTTATTTCCAGTGCATGTTGACTGATCTGGCCAACTGGGACTTCAACATATTCACTCTGGACACACTATCAGGGGGTGAGTATATTTCTGAGGTTAAACCAGAACATAGGTTCACACTCACACTCAGTGGGTGAGTATACCGGTATGTCAAAAGGGGTGGTTGGAGGGGTGGGTATAGTTAGTGATTTCACAAAAGGGTAGGTCCAGATCCTAAATGAGTTCACTGTTGACACTGTCTATAGGTTTCAGTATACCGTATTTCCTCTTATAGGCGCCCTGGAGGTTATTTTTTTCAGCACCCCGTGACCCCGGGCACTTCTTAGATGCCTGGCACTAATTAGAAAACATTTAATGCTTTAGACCCGGCACTTATTTGTTCAACTACCCTTTATCCCCCACCTCTGATTATTTATTAGTGTGCTGCATGCTTTGACAAAAACATTTCATTAACATGCAGTATTAAGTTAAATTTGTTTTAAACAGTTTAACTTTTTTCAATGCTAAGACGCAAAATCCCCAAAGAAGACAAGCTCATTTTGGTGGAGAAGTCAAAACCTTTCACAAAGTGCATTTTGCTTAGACAAAAAATTCAAGATTAAAATTGTCATGGTAGAATGGAGATAAACATAGTGCGTTTGAAAATCAGACATGTTATACTTGATTGGTAGCGACTAAATCTTAGATTGAACCATCACGCTACTCATTCTGTTTTGATAAAAAGTGTACTCGCTATCAATCCAGTATAACATGTCTCTGATTTTCAAACACACTAGGTTTATCTCCTAAGTAACAATAGAGAAGGTTGATTTTACTCTTGGTATGAATGAGACACATAAAAGACTGTACTAATACATTTAATTTCAATATAAACAATTGGTAAGAAAATAACAAACATATAAATTACAATTAAAACTTAGTTGAAGTCTGATATAGAAAGTGCTCTATTATTTTATAAACTTAAAATGTAACCTATGAGAAGTCATTTGACATTTGAAAGATAAAACTCTCTGCGCATCAATCAAAGATCAATCGGTATTCTTTATTGCACATTGTTCCAGAATTAAACCTACTATTGTTAATGATCCAAATGTGTCTCTGTATTGTTCTGTCAGGGCAAAGCCGATTATACTCCTAAATATTTCTTCCTATCCATTACGGTCCAGGATAGATACATTACACCATACAGAGACAGGGTAATATTTCACATATCGGCACACTACAATAGGCTGTGTTACAATGTTACAGTGTTACAATGTTCAGAAGGGCACCTGCTACTCCAGATCGATAGGCTGGTCAGGCATGGTGTAATGCTATTGTGTGAGGGGTGAAACTCTTGCGTCATCACTCTCCAGCCCTGCCCCTCCTTTGCTCCCCCCCCCCACTCTACCCCCCTCCTCCTTCTCACCTTACTGACAAGAGTGAAGTAGCTATATTCCCTATGACGTCAGTTCCTGAGATCTTGCACACAAAATCAATACCATTTTCAGAATTTAAATATTTGCAATCTGTTCAAGGGGTATTAATTGTAATATGACTCTCTGCTATTTGAACAATTTCTATCCTTTCAGTTGGTTGAATTTTTAATTATTTTAAAACTAATTTCAATTTTAGTTTGATGTGTCACTGTATTTGACATCAGTTTAGAGTGATTAAAGTGATACTATGCAGAGAGATATTGATTAATGGGAAGATATAAGGTTGATTGGAAATATTCTTTTTCATGTTGACTACAAACATACATTATAAGTTGGATGATGAATTTTGGTGTAAATAATTGTAAAAAAAATTAAGGCATTCAAAGAAATCTTCTGCATATCAATTATCTAACGAAGAAGAGTTTTTACATGCTTTTACTTCAAATGTCACATTTTTTTCTATTCATTTTTTTGTTAAAATAGATAAGCATTGTCGTGAAGTTTGAACATTGCTGAAAGTCATTTTGTTTCTGTGAAAGTCTTAGTTTTTTTTAGTCAATTACATACATTAAACCTTACTTTAATGTTTACATTTTTGTCTTATAGGATTATAAAAATATTTTCAATGTTATAATCATTGCTTTTGTTTTCAGGGCGAGCTCTTTTTCACGTTGGTTTTCGACTTTTCCAAGAATATGATCTCATCACAGTCTTCCATTTAGATGTTCTTAAACTTGTACGCTGTATCAGTGAGTAACATTTTACTCTGTATTTTATTTTTAAAAAATACAAAAGCAAAGTAAGAAGATATTTTCAAAACAAATTATAAAATGATGTTTTTACTCCTTTATTTCAGTAACTTTCAAGGATGTTGTCAGAAGTTTGAGTGTTGTTTATCCTTCTTCGTTTTATGATCTTCCCATTCTGAAATGATCTATAGAAGCATCATGTTAAACTATCCTTTAAAAGTTGCTTTAAAAGTATAGGCCATAACTTAGTTTCTTTAAGACATGGACCTTTTTTTTCAAAGTTGAAGGAAAGTGTTTTCTTTCAGCCTTACTGGAGAGTGGTTACCACGACAACAACTCGTACCATAATGCGGTCCACGCTGCTGACGTTACACAAGCTATGCACTGCTTCCTCCGCGAGGCCACTGTGAGTCTAGACTTAACATACTTAATGTTACATACTTATGAAAGGTTACATTTTTTTATTTATCAGAAAAGTAGCTTGGAAGTTAAACCTTTTACCACTGCAGGCCTGAAATAAGGCTCTAAAACATATTTGCTACTGGTTTAATTCGTAGGATGAAAGAGCTCCAGTTGAAAAGACTATAACATACTCTTTCTTACAGACACATATTTTTGATTGACAAGTGGATGATTTGGTTTGCACTAATGACACAGATTATTCCTACTGTATCATTTATCAACTTACATGAAAAAAGTTATGTATTCCAAAAATGGAAAAGCACTCATGCCCTATGAATTAATCATTACACAATTTATAATACATTTGTATCTGTTATCAAAGAAGATAAAAATTTGATTAAAAAATTTAATCCACAGTTGAAATATATTTAATTTTTTCCCACATTTACTATTGTTCCAAAACATTTTCTGCATGAACAGAAATACAAAAATGAACTTTCTATTTTTCAGCTTCGAAGTTGTGTGACACCTTTAGAGCTGATGGCTACATTCATAGGTGCAATGTCTCATGACCTGGACCACCCAGGGGTCAACAACGCATTCCTTATTGCAACAGCAAACCACCTTGCAGCTTTGTATCATGTACGTCTTTACTGCAGTAACAACCTTGCAACATTGTTTGAAGCAATCATTCTTGCAACATGTGTCACTCAGATTCCTTTTGGAGCCTATAGAAGCTCATTGCAAATACAAACAATCTTGCAATATCATGACATTTTTGCAATATCATGACATTCTTGCAACCACAAACAACGTTGCAACACTGTTGTATTTATGTGTTCTCACTTCAATAACAAAAACTTTGTTACATGCAAGTCCTAATGTGGCAGAGTAACATTGTGTTACATAGACTTCCTATTGCTACATTGTGTTACATAGACTTCCTATTGCTACATTGTGTTACATAGACTTCCTGTTGCTACATTGTGTTACTTTGTGTTACCTGTATAGACTTCCTATTGCAAATTTGTTTTACATAGACATCTTATGGCAACATTTTATTACATAGACACTATTGTAACATGGTTTTACAGACACTCCTCTTGCAACATTGTGTTACATAGACTTCCTGTTGCTACATTGTGTTACATAGACTTCCTGTTGCTACATTGTGTTACATAGACTCCCTAATGCAACATTGTTTAACGTAACCCCCTTTGCAGCCGGTTTAAGTCTTTCAAGTGACTATAAGAAACCAACTTGCACACTTTGTCTTCCTTTGTTACGGATGGAAGGTGAATGATGAAGGTTTGCTGTTGCAGAACACGTCGGTGCTAGAGAACCACCACTGGAGGTCAGCTGTTGGGGTCATGCAGGAAACAAGAGTGTTCGACCACCTCCCTCGAGATCAGTGGTCAGTATATGACAATAAAACATCAAGAGTTACTGTAACACACCTCTGTCACTAACAATCACTGCATGTTGAGTCATTCATTCGGGTTAAACGATAGATTTGGGTTTTACACGAATTATTCGGGCAGAGACTCCTTTGTTTAATACTTCAGCATTTAGATACAGTACAAAGTATGCAAACAAAAAATGAAGTTTAATAAATGTAAAACTCCAAAAACAGACGATATGATTTCAATTCAATAATGGAAATCACATATTATGGTATCTATTATAAAACCTAAATAACACTTTGATGGAAAATAAAGCTAACCGAAATCATAATACTGCGATTCAAATTAGTTGTTTACCATTTCAGCCTTCACCATTTAGCCTCTTTGGTCCATTTGTTCTCTGAAGGAACACCTCTCTCTCAGTGGTGGGAAACTTGTCTTATTGTCAGTCTCTCACCACTTACATCATCGTGAATTAACTTTATAGAATCATTTGTAAGCGTATCTATTTTTTGTAAGGGTATCTATTTTTTGTAAGCATATCTATTTTTTGTAAGCAAATCTTTTTTCTCAAGGCTCATTGCAATTCTTTTTTAAGGGAGTCACTTGTGAGCCAGGTGAAATCATTAATTCTAGCGACAGACATCGCCCGGCAGCAGGAGTTTCTCCTAAAATTCAGAGTGAGTGATTATACAAATGTAAGATTATATGTTAAAAAAGTAAATCCTTTAAATAGGGAACTTAAATGATATTTTTCATAACGAAAAGTGGAAAAATATGATTTCCATGTTCTTGAATAATATGTGGTATCATGTAAATAGTTGTGTTATGATATGGTCAAAGGTTTTAAAGAAACACTATGATGTTTGTCTTCTTGCAATAGTTTTTGAAAGAAAATAACAACCTCTTACTTCTTCTTTACAGCGGCATCTTGACAATGATGATTTTGACTTTGTCGGCTCACATGAAAATAGACATTTTATTTTACAAGTGAGTATTTATCCAACCTTGTAAAACCTGAATGACATTGATCAAATTCATCTTATTGAATTAATATAAAGTTTTATCTATTTGGAGCATTAATCAGAGAAACACATACATTTTGAAATAAAGAATACCTTGTTATCTGTGCATATCAACTGAGTTGGTTTGTCATGGTTTACCTGATTATATGCAGATTGCTCTCAAATGTGCGGACATATGCAACCCGTGTCGGATGTGGTCGCTGAGCAAAATGTGGAGTGAAAAAGTGGTTGAAGAGTTTTTCAATCAAGGTAAACAAAATGTATTGATGTTTCGTCAACATTCATGTTGTAGGGTAATTGAATAATTTCAATTTTTCCATGTAATTCAGCAAATAAATAAATGAAGGTGCAAAGAAAATAGCTTTAGCAACCAAACTGCTATGACCCTAAAAATCCATTTTCTATAAAAAGATTGTATTAATGTAACATTGTTATATGTGGCATCACACTATCTTCAATAGTAGAAATTGTTGTACTTATCAAGTGGATTTGAACCCAGCCCCTAGAGTCAGGCAGCACTGCAGCCACTGACGATATGTTCCACTAACCAACTGGTCCTCTAGGCCTTGGCATATTTTATGGCTGCTTCAAGTAATTTTATGGTAAAGCAACTTTGCCCGTCCTATGATGATCCTTATTTCTTACAGTGCTTTGTCAGTATTTATCTATATTGATACTTATATCTTATATCATATATATTTCTAATACCTGTACATGTATTTCAGGTGACACAGAGAGAGCACTACATATCCCAGTCACACCCTTGTGTGACAAAAAATCAAATACTTGTGCAAAGATACAAGCAGGTAATAAATTGATTAATGTTTATTGCTTATAACAGTGAGCTCTGCTAATGGCTGAAATGTTGCCCGAGTGGCCGTAAAAATGACTCAATTACTTATACCAGTAAGTAAAAGTAGAACTTTATATTGAAGGTTTAACTTTTTAACAAATATTGTGTCATTTAATATTTAAGGCTCAAATATCATTTAACTCTAAATAATTTGTAGGGTAATTGAATAATTTCAATGTTTCCATATAATTCAGCAAATTAGATAAATGAAGGTGAATAGAAATAGCTGTATTAACCAAAATGCTTCATGGAGTACATAGCCTATCCCCTGTTATAAACCAATCAATGTACTATAAAGGTTCATGAATTACAAAGCTATAAATCATTCAACTCACTATTGCAGGTTTCATGGAGTACGTGGCTCACCCTCTGTTCATGGAGTGGCACCGCTTCCTGATGTCGGGGCTGAGTCGGCGCATGCTGGAGAACATCGCCATCAACCAGAACAACTGGAAGAAGATCATTGAGGAGGAGGGCCAGGCTGTTCATGAGTCCGACAGCTCATCCTCGAAGAATGAGGAACAGTCGGCTGATGATCGGGATCAGAGTAATGACGAGGATGAGGATGTGGAGGACGGAAAGAGTGAAGAAGATGATGTTGTGGAGGACAACATAAATCTGGCCTATCACTACGACTCGGAACAGATGAGTGAGAGTGGGCGGAGTCTCTCCCCGGTGTCCGAGGATGTTGCTGTTCTACCTGGCAGTCGGAGACACAGCATGCCTCCAGTGTTTATTAGGAGGGATCTTAATTTCTATCTAGGAATGAGGAAAGACAGTGGTCCTCGATTACCCCTTCTTCGGCGTCAGAGTCTGCCGACAACCACACTTTTCAAATCTACCTCAGCTGACGTGAGCAGCTCGCCTGCTACTGTCAAAGAAGTCCGCAGTCTTTCCATGGAGGCGCTAATGTCTCGGCCAAAACTCTCAAACTTAAGTCCAAGTATTGAGGCCAGTAGACTTGCAAGTGGTTTAGAATATTTGAATTTTGTTCCACTGAAGAATCAGACATTGGTGCTGCAGAGAGGGAGTATTACAAAGTTTACAACTTCCCAACGAACAATCAACTCACTTTCCGATATTACATTCCAATCAAACCGCCCTCAGGAAAGGGATGACCTAAGATTAAACTCGAGTTCCCTCAAAAATGACAAAAACCTTCCTAATGTGGGCCTAGCATCAAGTTGGCCAACAATTTCACCAAAGTCTAAAATAATCACCAATGGTATTCCAGGGGTGAAAATACAAGCTAATATTTCTTTACTTGCTCAAAAGGAGAATAAACCAAGGGGGGATAACTCTGAACTGAGTATTGAACAGAATGCACCCATATGTCTTTCAGAGAGTGGAGAGTCTGCCCCTGGCCGACCCCACTGATATGTTTGTGTCTACACAGGATATATATATATGTATATGTACATATATATATATGTGTGTGTGTGTGTGATCTCAAGGGACTACACGTATATTTACAAACAGTATGTAATGTCAGCGTTCTAAAGTAAAGTATTCCTCCTAACTATGCTGGATACCTGTTTGTCATTAGTAAATCACTGCCTGTATCTAGGGCTGTGTTGGAGGAAAAAGGTAATCATATACTGAAATGTATCTTCCAAAATCCTCATCAGGTATGAGAAATATGTTCAGAAAACACATTAGAGAACTTCAAAGCATATTTGACAGAGTAATAAAATGTTGTAAGCGAAATCAGGGTTTCAAAGAAGCTTGAAATGAAGCAAATCCCCATGTGTTAATTCTTCAATTTAATGGCTAGATTTAAAAAAAACTTCAAATATGCCAGTCTGTACTGTCCTGTTGGATGGGCCATACATTGACAGAAGACATTTCAATCAATGTAAAGATTTTGTAGAATATATTCTGTTGGTCATATATGTATGAAATTCCTTATAACAGCCATCTTATGATAATTTTGCTATGAAATGAATATAGCAACAATGTTTAAAAGGTTCAGTAGTATGTTTATTTAGGTTAAAGTGATATCATGAAAAAAAGAAAATGTTACAAATTGCAAGGCATTGTTTTTAAATCGAAATATAGAGTTCTCAAATTAATGAAACATGTTTAGTTAAGCCAGTTCAGTTAATCTAGTTCCTACCTTTAATGATTAAAAAGTGTGCAATCTATAATTGACCGCCAGTAGTTCACACTTATTGTTCATACTTTCTCCTACCACTACGGATAATAGAGTTCTCTGAAGATTGGCACATAAATATATTATTTAGAAACAATTTTAAGAAACATAGTTTCCCAAAAATGTGTAAATACCCCTTTGATATTGCATTTTCTCCTATTTAAGTATTGCATTTCTATCATGTACAAGAGTGTTAAAATGTTCTGTGTATTCAGTGTCAAGCAGGTGTTACCTATATCAATGCCAGCCTCCTCAGCTCAACTTACAGTGGACTCTTCACCCTTCCCGTCCAGAATAACTTCTGTTCTCGTGCTAGCAACAGGGAATTCTAATTAGTTGCAATCAAAGTTATGCTGTGATTATGGTCACGCCACACCAAACAATAAACCATTCACTCACTTACTTAAACTTTTGATTGTGCATCTGGTGGCTTAGAGAGTGCCCAAGCAACATTAAATAATAATTCACTCAAACAGTTGATGCAACTGTTGAAAAGCAAGAAAGATTAAAGTTACTTGTGAAATTGTGCTTACTTCATGCTAGACAGATGTCTGAGAACCCATTAATATGGTCAAACTATTGGAGATTAGAGTTAAATAGCTTCTGTAGGGAGAGAATACTACACAGCTTGTGTGGGAAATATGACAGGAGTTACAAAGTAATATCTGTAGGGAGAGAATATAACACAGCTTATGTGGGAAATATGATAGGAGTTAAAGAGTATTATCTGTAGGGAGAGAATATAACAGGTTACTTTGGAAGATATTATGGGAGTTAAAAGAGTATTATCTGTAGGGAGAGAATATAACAGGTTACTTTGGAAGATATTATGGGAGTTAAAAGAGTATTATCTGTAGGGAGAGAATATAACAGGTTACTTTGGAAGATATTATAGGAGTTAAAGAGTATTATCTGTAGGGAGAGAATATGACAGAGGTCACCTTTGCTTGGAGAGAACCATGGAGAAATGTGCCTATCTCAATTGCAAGAAGGAAAACTAGCGGGATGAAATGATAGGAAACATGGTTATTAATACACATGCATGTGGATATATGGTAAACCTCTATTGATATAATTATTATATATACTTCAATATTTACAATAAATATTGCGACAGCACTCAGGCTGAAACAAGACCAAGAGCCTAGTTCACTTGAAACATAATACACGTCAATTTGATAAACAGAGCATTTGCAATTGTGCCATTAGATTGATATCATTACACATTTGTGTTATAAAGTGTTTGTTTATTTACTGATTTTAAGCCTATGTACCATGTAATAGGGTTGATGCTTTATCATCATCTTTTTTCATAAAAAGATGATGAAAATTTATGTATTTTGGTCTTGATGTTAAGATTGTCGTTGTGTTTTGTTTCTTTGTTTGTAGTGTTGTTTAACCATACACCTGTAATTAACCATACACCTGTAATTAACCATACACCTGTAATTGATCAATCACCCGCAGACCTCTCAGTGCTGTTTGCAATTTGAGATTATACATGTTACATGATTAAATGTGATTTGCACAAGTTTCCTGGAAATCATACATTTCTAACAGATATTTATTTTGTATATTCTAAAAGAAAACTTCACAAGTTTGAATAGTTTGATGTTTATGAAGTCATAATAAGTTCTGCTTATTGTATTAATTTATGTAATTGATTACCCGAATATAAGCATTTGAATTAGGTGTATTCAATTTTTTTATTTATTTCATCATTGTGACATCAAATTGAAATGAAATGATAGATTTATGACAATTTAACCATTATTTTTTTCTTGTTTATTATTTACTGATGTTTCTTGTCGGGGAAAAAATTGTATTAAAGTTATTAAATTCAAATCAAGATTTACATCATATCAACTAATTTAATCCTGATCATTGTAAAGCACATGTGAAAGGGTAAGATATATGGTTATATGACAATCATAAATGCGACATCAACTGTCAACTAGAAAGATTGCTTACAGAGGGATATTGCTGCTATGAAAACAAAGTTAATGGGATGGAGAGCTAAACACAAGCAAAGCTTCCACCAGGATGAGTCCAAATTATTTCATGACAAGAAGTTTGGTTGTGCAATCAGTCTCCCTTGCAAGTCATTACTTGTGACAGTCTCTCAGACGCTCTCCCAGACAGTCTCCCAGACAGTCTCTCAGACGCTCTCCCAGACAGTCTCTCAGACAGTCTTCTAGTCAGTCTTCTAGACAGTCTCTTTCATAGTCTCTTTGTCAGTCTGTTAGAGTCTCTTTGACAGTCTGTTAGACAGTCTCTTTGACAGTCTCCTAGATGCTCTGCCATATGCTCTCCTAGACAGTCTCTTAAACAGTCTCCTAGGCGGCCCATCAAGCCTTGCTGCATTGTGCCAAGATTTTAGTTTGACTGCAGCAGCCTAATTCAGATTAATAAGGATCTCTTTGATTAGAGTATTTATTTCAGGCGTAGATGCTTAAAATATATCAAGGCAGGGCAAATGAGGCATTTCACAAGTAAGCAGGGATTGAAACTGCCGCAAGAGGTATCTTGAATGGAAAGGTTGTTTGGAATTTGCTTTATGTTTTTAAAATTATTGATTAGTTGGAATCTCAATAATATTTGAACAGTTGTTTATTGTTGTTTTTATTGTCAACCATTGTTACATGATATGCTTTAGAATTTCAGGAGTATCTTTAACCCTCTTTATGCCTTTTGCCATCATAATGTCCCGTGCTGAGTTTCGATATGAAGAAGGAACAGACAGATTTCACTTTGTTCCACCAGCTTTGTATTTTTTGTATTGTCTCCCACTAACTCAGGTTGTCTGTCAATGGCTGTAATCAAGTAACCAATCATTGACAGTTCTTCCCACCCCTGCCCATTCCAGCATCCTCATTGGTGCTTCATACTCCACTCCCATGATGCATTGTGTCACTTCAGTCTAGTGTATACTGGCCAGATAGATTATGACATTTATATACTCATGTGTTCAGAAATCAACATGACCTTTTTGATGTAACATTCATTTGAAAAGATTCATTTATTTCAAAGTATTTATGTATACATATAAAATTGTTTAATTTGTTCTTCTTATATATGTACATAATTTATATCAAGAATGCAAAGTTGTTCCGAGTTAAATGTTTGATACTGCCCAGAGCTTGTTCACTGTTCAGTGAATATCTTAATGTGGTTGTTTCTTTCTTACTGTACTGCGTCAAATTGTAGGTTGTAATATTTGACATGTATGTATGTCACTTGTTATATTTGACATGTAAGTTGGGTCGCTCAGTCATGAATACATCAATGACATAATTTGACCTCTCCTCCAGACATTTTATCTTTTCATACTTTCATATTTATATTTATGAACCATTTCACTCTGTAACAAGACCATTGTTGTTAAGTAAATTGTTGTCCATGTTAAACAGTGTTAAATGTTGTGAAGTAGCTGTGTATGAATGTAGAGTAGCTGTGTATGAATGTAGAGTAGCTGTGTATGAATGTAGAGTAGCTGTGTATGAATGTGAAGTAGATGTGTATGAATGTGAAGTAGATGTGTATGAATGTGAAGTAGCTGTGTATGAATGTGAAGTAGATGTGTATGAATGTGAAGTAGATGTGTATGAATGTGAAGTAGATGTGTATGAATGTGAAACAATGTGAGAGAAAGCAGCAAGATTGATGTTGATCAATTAAGATGTTTATTGTGTTGCATTCTGTTTGAGTGCTAGGATATTTCTTCATGTTAGAGAGGCAACGTGAAGGTACAGTACTGCTAAATGATTATTTGGTTTGTACATATAAAACTAAATGCATAATGATACCTATTTCACTGCAAGCATACTTAACAACAAAGACAATTTGAATGCCTCATATCCATTGCAACCCACGTTGGCGTGAGAGGCAAGCATGATAGCCACTACGACACTCTGCTTCACTCCAGTTTTCAATATTTTTAAGGGGCAGTAGCAAGTTTTTTTAAAGAATTTTTTTCTGAAAATTTTCCACAGTACAGATAATTTTATGCCAACTGGAGTATCTCCAGAGGATCAGAACATCTAGTTACTCAACCTGATCATTCAAAGATGTTATCAAATTATCAAGCAAAAAACACTGGCGGCCATTTTGTGTTCATTTGAGATAGGGAAATGGATTCGCATAGCTTGACTGATAGCTTGTTAATTCAAACTACCGTTTTCATTAAGAAAACATTGTCCTGCGATTGCAAACATTTAGTTTCGTTTTTATGAGATTGTATTATTCATCTGGGAAAAAATGGGACTACTGCCCCTTTAAGTATAGTAGGGATAATAAAATGAACTATCAATTACATCAATATTGAATATGGAGTGTGCCTTAAGTTTCTAGTGTTAAGTATATTTCTCAGGATTTCTCTGGAGTATTAAAATCTTATTTGCACAATAAGGATTTTGAATTTGGAAACAAATAACATGGCCTAGTGGTACCGTGCCTTTCAGTGTCTACAGCTGGGGATGAATATCGACTGTTGAGGTTACTCTTCATCTCTCTCTCATACACTTTTATTGCACAAGGTGTTTTAAAAAGAGGAAACACAATCATAATCACCTACATGAAGACAAAGCTTTTTTTATCAAGGGAAAAAAATAGTTAAGTTTTATAGCTCATCAGGCAATTAAGGTTAGATGAGCTAATAGCATGACTCGTCTGTAAACTTTTAAAACTTTGTGTTCTCCTCCAGCACTGCTTTGTACCCAAAAGCTGAAATCTTTTTGAGGGAAACTTGCGCCTAGGGATTAAAAGTTGTGAAGCAATCAACCATACACATAATGAACATTGAAATAACTGATGAGCTGCAGAGCACATGGCTCTGTGATTAAGCGAAGGGTTCGTTTTTGGCAAGATGTAAAACAAATTTGTTATGATTTGTGTTATTTTAATCACTGAGAATCATTGTTTTATTCCAATGTATGTAAATAAATCATTGTTAGTCATGTGTCAATTTCAGTTTTATATTTAAGGCACAAACTAAATAGTCTTACTTTGTGATAAATGTTAATGATTATTTTCATTTATGGGCTGACTGCATCGAATGTGAATGTTATTTATATTGTTCAAAGGAATGCATGTTTAAAGGTATACATTGCACCACAAAAGCTTTGAAAGCATGGACTGTCAAACTTAAAGATGTGCTAAGATTTAGGCCTGTAAATAAAATTGTCATGAAATCCAATCCCTACCTAAGGAAATCCTGTGATGTATCAATGTATTTCATTGAATTTTGACATGTCAAGATTTTCCACTGTCATTTTTACAAATTTCATACTTGTGAGTACTATTAAATTAGATTTAGCTTTTATTTTTCAAGACCTTACAAGTTCCTAGATTAAATGATCTCATTTGACTTTGTTTTGTTGTTGTTGAATATATGTCTGATGTCACAGTTTGGCTTGAGATTGAAGGATGTTGATTCCAAACAGCTTGGTGTAAACAAGGACTGTCACAGTAGCAATTCAGCACTTCAACTCAATGCAAATGAAAGGAAAGTTGAACAAGGAATGATTTTATGAATGCTTCTTTACTCTTGTAATAAACAAACTTGTAACTAGACTGGGAGTAGAAAACCATCAAGTTAGTATGGACTTCCTTCTGCCCTCGCAATTCAAGAAGGGCGCAACCTTAAGTACATTCAGATAAAGTTTGAAAAAATGTCATTTTAACATACCGGGAACATTACAGAAAATATTTCATCTACACTAGAGCAAGTTTGCTTTTTTCTTTTATTTGCTGCCTGCTCTTAGACACGTTGGCCCAAAAACTCTGTAAATCAACTTATTAGTTTGTCTGGCCTGAGAAATACAGCAAAATCATGAAGTTAACAAAGGCCTTCGGTGTCTTCGATTTTTTTAAGAATAATAAAAGTATTAATAAAAGAGGTTGCTGCACTTTCACAAAATACAGAAAGAGGGTAGCTATAGCTACGCAATTTTCTGAAGCGAAACTGAAATATCTGATACAAAAGAATTAAGGGGGCATCACAAAACCAAGAAAGGTTGATAAGCTGGAAAGTTTTCAAGGAATTGGTATTGAAAGAAGTTTTTTTTACAAATAATCATTTTTTATCCTTACGACTTCCTAATAAATACATTCACTAATAGTGACTAAACATTCTCTTTGGAAAATACTTCAATCCTTTCAGATACAGATACAAGTACAAACACTAATGTGGAGAAAATAGACATGTTTTATGTGAAAGGAAAGATATTATTCAAAGGTAAATGGTTTCGCAGTTGAATTTTAAGAAAGAAGTGTGAGGAGGGATTTGAGTTAATATACCTAGATTAGACGTGGGTAAATAAAAGTCAAACAGCACAACAGCAATGGATATTGTCAGATGTGAAAGGTATTTCTTCTTTAAGATCACATGGACCTGAGGTTCTGAGGTTACCCCCATATCTCTGTGATCTGAACCCTATTGAAATGTGACCGGTGTGGTTAAAGTCATAGTCTCATTTTTGCAAGGCAAATTGTAATGCATGCTGGACAAATAGTTCACCACTCACAGAAATCTTTCCCCTGACGTTTGCAACAATTTTCAGAACTCTGCAGGCATTCTAGCCCTCACTAATGAAGTTCATACTACTCTACCCTACCCTAATATTATGTCTTTGGTGAGCGTAAATCCTTACCACGTCATTTTGCTAAGGCCGTGACAAAGAACACATAAAATTTACCAGCTGAATATCCAATGAAAATAGCTAATAGCTTACGCTTTTTCAAATATAGAAATAACAAAAAGGTGGTAAACTCAATGAAGAATGCGTCTGTTATAAGTATCGACGCTGCGATGACTAGATTGTTTCGCTATCGCGATGGGATTGCACTTGATTCGGTACCTCATCTGTACGAAACGGCATAAGCCAATAAGCTGCTTCATCCAAAACTGTAAAACGGGCATAAAAATGAAAATCTTTGCAAACGCGACAGGAAATATTTCTGTTAGTGATCAGATTTTGTTAGTGAAGAATAATTAGTTCAGTTGAGTTGCCTTACAAAAATGAGACTATGACTTTAAGAATGAGGTTGGTAGACCAAACAATACTTATAAGTTGTCAATGTGTCGACTTTGTCATGGAATGTTCAGATCAAGTGTCCATTGCAACAAGGGAGGAGAGTGTTTAGAAGGTGAAAGGTATAGTCGAACATTCTTAAATAAACGGAGAAAGTGAAATCTGTCATCATTTATGTGGCCAGCGATATCCGTTACAGTGGCACTGAGATTAATATATCCAGCTCGGGCAGCTGATAAGGTAACATACAGGTTTCAGTGCTGTGACCTTGAAAATAATATAAAGGTCTCAATAATGGACTGGGCCTTGCATGTTCCTAATATGGAGCTGTATCTAAGTTATTTAGTCGTAGTGCAGTCCACTAATTGTGTCTTGAGAAATCGTGCTGACAAAGCTAAAATGTCAAAGTCCTGTGGTGACCTTGCTTCAGACTTAACACACAGGGAGATAAATTTGGGTTATTGAGAAAAAAATTAATATTACAGTACATATGTTTTTAATTTAACTTTTTTAATTAATATCCAGTGTTCTGCCATTTTTTAAGGGTTAAATGGTTGTAGATTTGATTAAAGAATCAAACCATTGCAATGCTTTTGTGATACTTATAACATATAACTGTTTCAGGGGTATGCATATCAAATTGAGATAAAAACAACAAATGAATGCTGATAACATTTTATTGCACATGTGTATGAAGTACACAAGTATAAGATTTTCTTACCAAGGTCAGTGAACAATACTTGAGCAGTTCTTGTTACACATCTTAAAGGGCCAGAAGCAAATTTTTAGAAATTTCTTAAACTTTTCTCCAATTGATTTTATGTTTATGCCAAACGTATTATCTTCAGTGAGTCAAACTTCTCCACTTGGTCATCTCTGACATTGAAGAAATAATCAAGTTTTAAGCAAAAACCAATAGAGGCCATTTTTGTTTGAACACCTTTTAATCATTTGAGGTAGGAAATAGATTACCTGAATGAAAATTGCTGATCGTTTTCACAACTGCTTCTTTCCTTTAAAAAAATGTTCTCTTGCAATTGGTAGCTTTTATCTTAGAAAACGTGCTCCTGTTCCTTTAAACGAAACCTCTTAATAATATTTTGAAACCTTTCACCTTAAACCTGGCTACTAAAGCAAATTTAACCTAAGAAAATGAAACAGGTTATGTTACTTGAACAGACTTTCTACCTTTCAAATTCCTTATGTATCTACTGACAGAATAGATAATGAAAAAATCACATCAAACGCAGTCAAATTTTTCATAAATGATGGTAACCATATTAAAACCATATGATAGATGAGAAAATTGAATGATGCAGTAATTCCCTAATGACAGAAGTCCTGTCAATAACTGCAAAGACAACATCAGAGAGAGAGAGAGAACATATATCTTACATACTGAAATAAAGGATCACTCTCATATTCAATATTATCTATATCATAGTATAAACTATTAGATAAATAGAGGATATTTGACATTTCTCATCAAAATGCCATGTAAATAGAGTGAAGGAGAAATCTATACTTTATATATACTTTTCTACTTCATGAGATGAGATAGATAAACTTGGTATTTGACAAGATATTTCCCAAAACGTTGATTTTATGAATGGATTAACCAGATCGCTTTGCTTATCTGTCATCTCCTGTGGCTTCCTGTGATTTCATCATGTCATTCGATTGAAAGTTATTTCACTCAGCAAAAATAGGGTATCCATTTCCACGGTTGATATTGTACTTAACCATTCAAAATATGAAAAGATACAATTCTAAAGATTTTAGTTATTCATAACTTGTTTCCTTGAGCATAAAATGACTTCATGATAAATGTTTTTAGTGAAATGATAATGAGATACAAACAGTCCTTTTCAACAAAGTTGAATATGAATTCCAAATATTTAAATCCCGGGTACACTTCTACAGCAAGGAGCGTGTGAGTCATTGTTTCATGCAAATTGGGCAATACATAACCCATTAACTGCATGAAGAAAGAAGACATCCGTTACAAGACAGATGTCGATAACCAAAACACATGATATTTATTACTCACTACAAATATGGGGCAGTAACATGTTTTTCGATTCACTTCTCTGTGTGCATGGACTCAAGATATTTTGCTACCTAACTTAGAAATTGGCGAAACAGTAGCAAAATTCGAGTTCATAGATATTGTCTATTAGTCTATTAGACTTCTATTGTTATACAAACACTTCAAAATATTTTTTCAAATATTTATGTATCTTATATTTCCAAACAGAGAAATAAAACATCTACATACATGTTTTAAAATGGGTGAATTTAAACAATATGGTATGCAACTAAAAATAAAACTATCAACACCCAAAGTTTACAAATTACATTGAATGTAATTCCATACTCAGGTTCAAATAGACTAAAGGCAAGAACATCAAGCGTGAATTTGAGCATCATTCCCCTCAAGACATCACGTTCACAAGTCTCAACTTAGTTAGAGTTAGAGCCTTGCTGCATCTCATCAACTTCTCTGTACCATCCTGCACCACAAATTAACATACAATGTAAGAAGGTTTAAGATTAAGGTTTAAGAAAATTGATTAAACAACCAAACTTCTTTGTTATGAGACTGTCGCTATTCATGCCTCGAGGTGGAGTTCGAATATGAGTCGAGTCAGCATTGCAAAAATTCTTTTTATAACAATACTTTTTTAGTACCTTTACAAAATTACAAACATATATCACAATTTGTTCGATGCACTAAAATGTAAAAACCATGGGAGACAACTAAGAGTTTCTCACAGTCAACACAGAGGGTGAGCAGGCAGTGGGGGTTGTCCCTTCAAATACAGAGGATGTATTTTTAGGTGTCAAACTTCCAACAGAGGAAGTGTTATTTGGCGTGGCACTTCCGACACTTGATGTATTCTTGGGTGTGTTATCTCTAGAGAGAGAGAGTCTGGCCACAGGCGGGGTACTCTTAGACGACCTTCTCCGGGGGGTGCCGTCTCGAGATGATGATCGTCTTTTAGGGGTTGTGTCCTTTACAAGCGATGAGCGTCGCTTCGTCTTCTTTAGAATATGTTGACCAAACTGTAAACAGAGATGATGGGAAAATGAAAAAAGATAAACTCTTTCGACTAATATCATTGATCTCTGTAAAAGCTATAGCAGAATACAGAGTTTCAAACACATACTCTAGTCTATGTGTATATTTTGTCCCCGGAAAAATCAATATTTTATTAACTAAAAGTCACCTCACCATAACAATATACCTTAACAAATCCATCTCTCTTTGAGAAAGTAATTCTGACATCGCTTGTACCAAATGATTCTAGTCATTAATGACCTCAACAGTACTCACGGGCATCTTAGGACTGGCATCTGGTGAACTGAAGTCGGGGTCGTTCTCCTTGTCCAGCTCCGGGCTGTACACTTTGCGATGAGCAAACTTCTTCTTCAGGGCTTGAGCAATGATGGAAGCTGGGTCCATTCCATCCCCGTTAGGTTTGTTGCGGAGAGGTGTGCCCCCTGGTGATCTGAGAGAAGCAAAGATCATTAACATATTGTAGTGTTTACGGATTGGCACAATCTGATAGATGCAAAATCAGTTTTCATGTGATGATAAGTACAATCTAAAATCTGAATCAAAATTTTTTATAAACTTTAGACAGAGTTTTAAACCTCCCTGTGTTACACATATACAATATCCTATCAAAGCAGGACACACATAGCACAGAGAAATTAACACCATCACACCAACAGAGATTATGCTACAGATTACTGCCTCACCTCTTGACTGATCGTAGTTTGACCTTGCCGAGACCCTTCAGTATTTGAGACATGTCGGGTACACCACCCGAGGTGGTAGCATCGTCTCTCTCCACCTGCTCAGCGGTCTGTAGCCCCGACTTCTTCTGCAATCCATCATAAGTAGTGTAGCTGTTACTAAACATTCCGCTATATGCTTACTATTAGGTGGTCCTGATTATACAAGCAAATCACCGTAAATTATCGTTGATGCTGCACAAATTATCCAAGTAGGGCATGCCATCTAGGATAGCCCAAGCAGAAGCTAGCCAAGAAAGAGTCAACGATGAAATAATATATATATCTCATATCACAACAGAACATAACACACAACCATTTATTGATACTGATTTATCAAATAATTAAAATGATAAAAACAGTCAATATCAAAGCTTTTCAGGAGAACTAAATTTAAACTTAATTGATCCTATCATAAAGTAAATAAATATTTATGCAAGAAATCTTGCTTGAATACAGAGATTCCTCTACCAACCTGTTGAAGCATCTCGGCTAGAGACGGCCCACTTGAATTTTTCTTCACCCCAAAGATGTTGGCAGCCGGTGTGGGGGGAGGGGGAGGAGGGGGTGGTGGTGGTGGTGGGGGAGGGGGACAGGAAGGGGGAGGTGGAGGTGGGTTTGTCGGGGTTGAGCCCTGACAAATAGCAGGGAGGGTGATACATGCTCCATCAGGGTCAGCTGAAAGAAGGATGCATTATTTAGTTGCCACCACATAGATTTATAACGAATGTCGAGTAATGTAGAAATTTATATTTTCACAGCAGCCACAAGTGAGAATATATCATTTTCTACTTCACAACATGATATAAATGGTATTTGAAATCATTCAATTGTTTCTTCACGTCAAAGATGATGTCGGAATTAGAGGCATCATTATTATCAATTACTCCTGATCACATGAAAACTAGAGATTGGAGATAACTACCATGCATAACTGCCTCAATGTTGTTTTAAATTTTATTAATCGTCTTACTTACTCTGCCAAAAACTTTAAAGCTATGCATTCCTGCAATGCTTTGACATTGTCAGGGACATGACCACTTTATTTACTATGTAACCAATTAGTGACTCAAAATTCTATATGGACAATTTACAACACACAGCCCACTAACAGACAGAATTATCCGTCAATGATTGGCAACTGGCAAGACGAGGCTTTTACTATAACATCCCAGACTGCAGGTAATGGTCAAATTATTCCCGTCATGGATCAGTGGAACAAACCCACGGCACTGCCAGCACTCACCCCTGGTGGACTTATTCTCCTGGGTGAGGACCAGCATGGCGATCTGTTTGCGTAACGTGACCAGCTCCTCCTCCATAGCTGTCAGCTTGAGCACTGTGCTCATGTCCTGGGTCATGTTGGAGCACATGGACAGTGACCGGTTTAGTGGTGTAGACGTCATCTCTTTGCTCTGGATCAGGAATGTTGCGTCGTCTGTGGTGTTCATGTCCATCTCATCGCCATTTTCTTTCCGCTCAACTCTGGCAAAATATCAGAAGGATACGTGTGAATCTAAGTGGCAACATTATCCACTATATGCAGTGAGTAGAAGCATGGTCATATATACCACAAGCAGATTTTTTAAGGTCAATAATGGAAACTTGCAAATGTCAATGTTTTTCTAATAGTTCAACCATTGCCCCAAACAAGAGAAAAAAAATGGAAAAAAGCTTCAAAAAATCTTTTGGGGGTCAAATGAAGAGAAATCATGGTATAACCATATAATTCCCCAAAAAAAATGCTAGTAGTGTCTGGGGAAAATGCATTTAACCTGTAGTGTATGCAGTTCTCGCCAAAGTCCTCCTCAACAAACTGGAGATCCTCGGAACCATAGGACGTGGAGGAGAAGCAAGTGTTGATACTCTCTGTGCTGCCGAAACGACATCCCAGCTTACTGGCACCAATCAGGTGGCTCTGTACACAGAGGAAATATGAAGAAATTACATTCATTAGACAGTTCTTAATTCTTTCATAGAGCGTGTGCTGCTTGGGTATCATTTCAGCAAATAGGGGCATCCTTTTACAGAAACCGATTCAAATATATCAGATATGAATCATAAAGGGATTCTGAAATCATAAATAATTAATTATTTATTTGAAAATCCAATGTCATTAATTAGCTTCTTACAAGTTTGTTACAACAAGTATTCAATCCTTATATTGGATCATTTAACCTGATTTCATAATACATTAAAAATTCATAAAATACTGCTTAATTGCATTCAGTGACCATTGTCTTTTATCGTAAGTGAGTTTTTTTAATAAACACGCACCTGAATTTTGATTCTGCGTGCAGGTTGTCTCGGTAGATAGGATGCAAAATGACGTACCAGACTTCTTCTTCTAGCACGTCTTAGCCTCGCAAGCCATGCTTGTACCTGCTAGTAAAAACTTTGTACTATAGCAAATGAAAACAAACAGTCTATCATGAACATATGACATTAACAAAAGTACATCTTAGATCTAAAAATAGGGAGAAAAAAAATTTCATTTCATTACCCATGGTGAGGTGAGGTGACCTTGAGGTTAACGCTGCTTTTAAGAGTATTTCACTTATATCAAGGCTGCTGGTATTATAAAAGGGAGACCTTCACATTCACCATTTGTTCACTTAGATGTTTACTGTCGCTGCTTTGAGTCTTGGACTAAGTACTTTCTGTCACCGTTTAGTCTAATTTGGCACTATTTTGTCTCAATGTAAACCTGCTTACCACATTTTGAAGAAGTTCTTCTACATCAAGGCCCAAGTAATCCAAAACAACCAAGAGAATATTTTGCAAATCTTCTATGACATCCATCGCTGTAAGAAATAAAAGAGAACGGAATTACAAACTACTCTTTGATGCTTACAAGTAAAGTATATAGCCCATGTTTAGGAATGAACAGATCTTTCTATTTGACATGTTTGACATTTGACCAATAAGTAGTACCCCAGCAGGCATCTAACGTCATGTCGACGTGGAAATTTAGTTACTAACAGGTCAGGACGTCAATCAACCAATTTTCTATGTCGGAACGTTAGTTTCCTGACTTTGAAATTTGGTTGGTGTTTTAACGTTGTTTTAACATCATCAGAACAACTTAAAACTGACAGGTGACTACTTCAATAACATTTATTATCATTGATAACATCAAATAAGTTACAGATTGTTTTAAAGAATGAAATAAAAAATGCAAAAACGAACAGCTCTCATTGAAATTAAAAGTGTTATTGATATTGGATTTAGATAAATAAAAGTTCAATTCTTTAAATTTCACAAAAAAAGGAAGAAACTCTGTCCCTATGTCTAATTAGAATAAACAAAGTATACGGTATTATACAACAGTTTTTATTTTTTCAGTTATATTCACAACTTACAACATAACTTGAATAAAGTTAGTAGTTCTTACAGAATAATTGCGCATTTGTAACAAACATTTTTTTGGTGACACTTTGGTCTAAATTGTTCCAGTGTCATATAAATATTAATACTCTCAAGAGTTAATTTAATTCCATCACATGGATAACTCCACATGAGCACCCCATCTATGTCTTGTACCGAGGCATATGAAAGAGCTGAAGTTAAGAGTATAGCCTTACAGATGATGCATTGCTTCAAATAAAATAACGAAACAAAGCTATCACATACTGAATGATCAACAAGTCTTGACGTCACAAAGACGTCTTTTCAACATCAATACAACTTCTTGGCTTCAACGTTGAACCAACGTCGCCGCAAAATTTCAAATATCAGATTTCAACTTTGCTAAACGACCTCGTTTCAACTTTGATACAACGTCAGATTGCCTGCTGGGACGCAGTTAATTTTTTGATAGATACAAAGTAAAAGATTGGGAATACTGCACTTTACCAGTCCTGTCTCAGGGTAAAACGTATACATTCTCTCCACTCATATACCCTGGGTTAGAACCCAACATTTTGAGTATTGCCCAATAAACATGTAAAAATAGTGAACCAACAAACAGCACTTGATATGGGAGTCCACAATATCAAAGATTGCATTGCCTTTTTCTAAACAATCTGACAGCATTCTTTTTTGGTGGATCACTGCAAAACTCCTACATGTTCTCAAATATTTACCACTACTTCAATTTAAAAAGAATATCATTTGGCATTATCTTGCTCATGTGAAGACGTAACCATGTTGCAGAAGAGCAAAACAGACGGAGCAACTTCAGAATAGGTTAGCCACCTAGAATACATATCTTAAATCTAATGCAAACCCTAACCCTAACAGTAACCCTTACCCTAAACCTAAACCCTATAAGTGAAAGGGGAATAATATTGAAGATGTTATATCAAAGAATTCTTAAGAAATAGAGTAGCCTAAACCATAATGTGTTTTGCAAGAAAGTATAGTTCTGAACTATTATAGTTAAAGTATGAGGCCGCAAGCCAAGTGGTTTGACGTTGATAATAGTTAAGAGCAAAACTATACTTTATTGCAAAACACATGATTTTGAGGTTACTCTATTTCTTTTCCAGCATGTTGATTTTCACTCGTGTAAATTATATTTCAGCCAAAATAAACTCAAATGAAATTGGTCGAATTTGGCAGCACGACTAGAACATGCTTTTGGATCGTCGACAGTGATCCAAGGGCTAAAAAATATTACATGAACACATTCGATGTGTGCCCGATGTACCCTATATTATAATTGGTAGTATGTTGCTATATTCACTATGATATGTAAGCTAAATGTGAACATTCCGTTCAATATTCAATAGGGGCTGCAGCTAGCCATTCGCCCTTGTCCACAACGTGACCACACAATCACATTCCAAAACAAATCATCAATCTCATCAATAATAAAAAAAACTTTTTTTGACGTATCGCCCCTTGAGCAGTAACCGACTCATACCTGATTCATACTGCGGCTGTTCTTGTGAGATAAATATTATTAAGAAGCATTTCACATGTGTTCACTTCGTTGATTCTTTCAAAATCCCCACTATTTGGATATCGAGCCAATGAAAAGAGTTTCCGGTTGGGTTATTAAAAGTTTGCAAATTAATATAAAACGAGATACAAACTAATTGTTTATACTTGCATACATTAACTTTGGTAATGTTAGCTTATGAATATTGTATATTAATACTTAATATTGATATTAAAACTCAATTAAATGAAGAAGACTTATTTTTCCTGTACACATGCTATTTTTTTGGTTATTCATATTTCAGTTTGGAGTCCGAAACTTGTTAATCAAAATAGAATGTACAAACCAATAGAAAAGCACTTCCTTTATTTTTTGACCAATGAAATGATTCATTTCACAGAGGCAAATTTGACTATCTTATTTTTGTCTTCTTCAAACGAACGGTAAGAATTCGTTTATAATGTTTGAAAGATGTGGTATTTAGACTATCAGCTATTACTAATTTATACAGTTAATACACACTGTTCAAAGGAGATCCTGTTAATTCTTATAAATACAGAACAAGTTTGGACGATATTAAACATTGAAAAAAGGTCATTCCTATCAAAATCAGAGAGAGCAATCAATATAAATTCTCCGTTCCAATATTTATTCTCAGCTCAAAGATTCAGAGAAAGAGAAACAGATTTATTTTTACTTATGGCGTGTATTGCCAGGAGTTTCAGACGGATTCTATGACGAAGTTCTATCAAGATATAAATCATAAGTTACATAACTCCATGACTAAGCTCCTACAGCTCCTAGTAAATTGTTTAAAAATTAGCCTATTTATTTAAGATTCTGTAAAATATTTTTTCCATTCATTGATTGCATTCAGATTTCTGTTATTTATAATCCAGAGATGAATACCATAATTCCTCTAATAAGCACCAGGTCTCCAAGAAGCTAAGGGCCACTAATAAATAAGCCGAAGGTGCTTAATTATTATTGGAAATGCTATTATTCTATACTCTGAAACTGCTATATCTTATTATAATTCAGTTGTATCAAGACGATTCCAAAATGGTTACAACAGATGCAATAGCTGCAATGAAGACCATGGCAACGGATCCGAAAAAAAGGGCTGCTCTTGCTAAAGTGAGTGTAAAAATCTTCTGAATCATGGAAATTCAAATCTTTGATACTATATTATGAAAAAACAATGAGTAATAATTAACTTAAAAGTAATTAAATAATCTACTTAATTATTACTTATCAACCACTACACTTAGTAGAAAAACTAACCCTAAAGGAACTTTGATAGAGATGAATGGGATAAAAGATAATCTGAAAATATTTTTGGGCTAGAAAAGACAGCCAAAAGGGAATCCAAACTATGTAACATAAAACAATTGTGACACCACTGAAGAAGATGAAAATTATTACAGTGTGACATAAGTCATATGGCAGAATTTCATTTGTAATAGCCTTGGTATGTTACAGGATGCAACTTGTGTTGGAGGTCTCGTGGTTGTTCTGTCAAATCCAGACACAAAGATTGTTACCTTGGCACTAGAAGTAAGTCTGAATTATGCCTTATTCATTTCATTGTTATGACTTAACATTCACATAATCATTAGCTTAATCACAAATTTTGACAATTATTAATCATACATAACAGAATTTTAGGTTTTTGTAGATTCTTTGCTTTTTGTTGCATTATCTCTTCAGTGCTGCATTTTATACATTAATTTTCAAAGTGTATTTTTGCAATATATATTTCAGACCCTTCTACTGTTGACGGAAAAGGGAGAGAATGTGACAACACTGCGTGACTTTATTGGAATGTTGGACCAACTAGAAGCACTGATGAATAGGTGATGTGGTCTACGATATATTTTTTAAGAGATTATAATGAGGATCAGTAATCATTTTGTTCTATTTAAATGTGATTGCGTATGAAGGGGTAGATGCAAATGATGTTAGGCAAAGTAATTAATTATCAGTGAATTGACCATGAATCTGTTTTCATCTTGTATTCTTGTCTTGTATGTCTAGCGATTGTTGTGTATCATAGGTGTGAGGACAAACCAGTGCTGCGTTCACTGGCTGAGAAGCTGTACCTTGTACTCACAGAGACGGATCAACAAACTCCACTGAAGGACACCAGCAACTTACATTCTTCAAGGTACCAAAATACTTAAAGCAGGCATGTTTTTTTAAAGAGACTGTCTCAAACTTTGATTTCTTGATATGCATGGTTACTTAAAGGCACTAAGGCACGCTTTTTTTCTTCAAAGTAATATTTTTAGGCAAATGAGAACGTAGGCACTCACTTAGCTTTCTATCGATGCAGTAAAGAACTTATCATTCTTTACAGTTGGCCTGTAATCAATAATGAAAAAGTAAAGATGGTTAAAGCCGGCCTAGAGATAAAATCTATGGTCAGCTTTACAGAAAATGAAATAAATATGGACTAGTAATGGGTGCAACTTTTGACTTCACAAAAAGCGTGAACTGAGAGTAATTGATTTAATATTGTATATTGAACCAACCTGTATCTTAAAAGATTTTATTAACATAGTATTATGTTAGGATTGTTATTGGATTAATCAATGTGGCTGTCGTTTTTGCTTTTCTGACTGTAAACAAAATTTGAATATTTACAATGTCATAGTTCATACAGATTCATTTTGACATTGCATGGAATACTTCCCGTCTTTAAGAATAAGCTTTTAACCTGAATATGTACATATATGCCAAATAACAAACAAGGTACTTTACCTGAGTGCGATAGTTAGTTATATTGGGACATATGCATTATCTGAGCATTTGTTGTATTTACAAAAAATAGGTGTGCGCTAATGCCTTTAAATTATCTATTTCTGTCAGTAATGGCATATTTATTCATGATAAAATGAATGTTACAGTGACATCTTTATCAAAGCTGATATTGCAGTGTTGTTCAAAGAGAGATTCCTACTGAAATATGGACACCTTTTTTAGCTTGGTGAACCATGACATATTTATTTTAGGAGAAGGATATCTTCACCATTTGAAAGGGTCCTATTTGTTCAGAATTGGTCCAAAATAATAACCATTATCTATCACCTAAGAGTAACACTGCATTGATTTTATTTTTACTTTGTTTATCCAGGAGAACAAGTGGTTGTACAAAGAAAGGGAACCGGAGCCTGCTTGGTCACAAACACAAGTCCATCATCCTGCAGCTGCGTGGAATCACAGATAGGGTACATGGATATCTTTGTTAGATAACATGATTGCTGTGTTATACATAAAACTATCTTGATTCAGTAAATGGAACAATGGTTCTTCTGTTCATACTCATTGAGGGTTTAATAGTGATATTTCAGTGCACTTACTTTCAAATTTCAATCTTGCACATTGCAACAAGTCTTGAATGAGCCAATAATGGAGACAAGTGCAAGTTATGCCTTGTGGATATCGAGTCACTTTTAAAACTGCTGTGTACGTGTCCCCATGTTTCTCTGTTCGGAGATGAAGTCGCTGTATCCATGTTGCAGAGTGACCGGGAGCTGTGTATGAAGCTGCTTCTGCAGGTCAAGGGGGTCATCTCCATCACCTTCGACACCCGGAAGAAGCGCTGCATTCTACGAGTCAAGAGTGAGGTCAAGCCAGAGGTCAGTTGTAGAACTTGACTCATCACTTCCCTAAATGCTTTTATTCATGATTTACATAAGTCAGTTTACTTTTTCTATTCACTGATTTAATGGATTGTTTGGTATAATATTAGATTATGCACAGTCTGATTTTAATTGCAAGGAACAAACATATTGTTTTTACCACGATACAAACCTATGTAGTGGTTTCCTCTCCACATAGTCTGACAACAGCTAGTACTTGTGCTTTTTCTATTACCAGTTATGTTCATTCTTCATTGTAAATGTAAATGTGTCAAACCTTCAAGTGTAAGAATAACATAGATGATTTCAAGAATGCATGTTTTCAACCATGATCAGATTACCTGAACTCTTGTTCTTAAAAGCAATCATGTTTACGTTTTACTGATGATATTAAACCCTTGTTTCAGTCTCTAGTTCAAGCAGTAGCGAGATCACAGACAATGGCTGCCCAACAGGTCGTGCGTGATGACAGTGGGGAAGAGGTGTGTTATCTTGCAGATCTGTTGAACTGCTCATTGAAATCAGCTTTATATACATACTGAATGTCCTTAAACCTTCTAAAATCCCTGAGTATACAGAACATTGTTTTTCTGAAACATTACCAATTTACACTATTATGTGTTGCTTTAAGACTTTTAAGAACCTAACATTCCTTGACTTATTATTTAACTATGTTATATCATGTAGCTACTGCTGTCATTCCGGAGCCATGGATTGGACGACACAGAGAAGGAGAACTCTGACATGCCGAGCTACCTCCCGGACGATGCGGACAGTCCTGTTATAGACGACAAAGCGGTGGCACGCACCACACAGGAGAAGAAGGGGAGCGGATGGCTGAGCACTGCGGCGAGCTTCATCACTAACTCCTTCTACTGGTGATCAGCCCCGATCTCAGGAAGTCTCCTGTGTGTGTGAAGGTGCTTGGGGATCCACAAGTGGTCCACACTTTGTATGCTTGATAGATAGTGGACCGAATGATTCTGTGCGAGTGGTGGTGAATGAATGTGAGTGGAGATTGAAGAATTATATCCTGAGAACATCATTTGTGAATATTTTTTGTCAAGCTTTGAGCTCTTGTGGATTTTTTTATTTCTTCCAACTTTGATCATCTTTGAAGGCATTGTTGGCCTGGATGAACTAAATGAAAATGTGGAAAAGTTTTGATTTTGAAAGGTGATTTCAGTTTCAACTTAAATGTAATGTCTGCAATGTAATATAATAAATGATGTTATATTTGGCATTAAGTCTTAATGTGTACATATTAAAATGATTTATTTAGAAACTGCAGTTGATCAAAATGAAATGGTTTTAGACTTTGTTTGCATTTGATAATTACATCAAATTGTAAATTTACTGTTCATGTTACTTCAAATCTGTAACTTTTATGTTACCATAACTTGTAATTATTTCTTAATTTGAAAATATCATCTTTTGTGTTGGAAATGATAGAACTAAGTAAAATGAATATAAGACATTACATTATTTCCAACATTTCAAATTAAATTCATTGCGACTGATACTATACTACTTTGTCTGTATATGAAGTCAAGATTGCATCGTAGTGCTTTGAACATTTATTATGAAAAATCATTAATTGCCAAAGTGTAGACATATTAGTTTTTAAATATTGGAAATTGTTGCTAATTATTTGTAAATATAAAAAGCTTGGTGTTGATTTGTTCCCAGATATCAACTCTTAACATTTTAGCATTCATGACCCCGACACAATACAACACATGCACAGCATAACACTACCAACATGGGAACTTTATCAATAAACTTAACTGGAAATAAATTTGCTATTTTGTTGTTTGTTCGTTTGTTTGTTTAGAAACTTTGAGCAGAATTTTGAGTCAGCTTTATTATGTGTGGAGATTAACATGCCTTAATAACAATATAGTATGGACATTTACTCGCTAGTTCACATTGAGAATCTCCTTCTGATATTGAAGATAGCAACACAAGTTGCACGTTATAAATTATGAATATGCAAAGCTTGTAAATATTTGTTTGTGCATTTGAAATCCATAAAGGTAGGACAGTTTGTACTTCTCTAAAAAATGTATAAGATAATGGCAACAACTTTTTGTTTTAAATATTCAATGAAATATTCTCTGTCTGTGAATAGACAATTGTTGTTTTGAACTTGAATTAACTCTGATAGCTTCTAAGCCTGTTTTGGTATTTATATTATGGATATATATCAAATAACGTTTTGGAAAATTTACTTATGAATAAACACAATGTCTTTTCAAATTTCAATCTGAGAAAGCACAAGTAAACCTTTTGTTGAATGCTAGGAAATTCTTTATTGTCCTAATTCATTAAACTTTCTTAGGCCAGAGTAGTCTCTATCTGCCAGGAATGACCTGACCAGTGAGACCATGCTGTGTGATGAGCCACTGAGGGGCGGACAGGGCGTAGAAGGTATAGCCCCGTCCACACTCGATGAGGCCATGCAGCAGTTCGTCTGGCAGGTAGGAGGCACCAGCATGGTCTCGAGCCCAGTCCACCCAGTTGGTCTTCCCGTTCACACTTGTGTCATGGGTCGGCTCTAATACTGGGTAGTTGTCTCGCACATAGCTGGAACGTTAGTTGTATACTTACAGTCTTGATATTTCATTTCTCAAGTCTATACCTATGAATTTCCTTTAAACCCTGATCTCTTTCGGGCTAAATCCCTTTTATGGCTAGCGGCTTGATATTTGTAGCTATGCTCACCTGTTATAACTTCAATATAAGACCAGTTGCAAATTATTTTAAACACACTTACTTGGTATTTCAATATGATCCCAAATTTGATGTTTTATAGAAATATCAGTCCTCTTATCATCAATTTTATGTTTAGAGTGTAATATTTTATCCCGAAAAGGAGCTGAGATATGTCTCAAGTGGCACTTAATTAAGAACTCTTTCCCTCCACTTACTCTACATCTGCCACTAACCCAAATTTGCAGATATTTGCCTGACACATGCCAAAAGTCCACACACCTTGAAGTTGAAATTCTGTGAAAGGCTTATTCAGATACATTTGTCGGTCAGTTAAAAACTAAACGAATCCATCACCAAACTAGAATACTTGTAGTCAAGAGCCTCCTTCCCCAGACACCATTTTTATTAATCATGAAGTGTTTGTCTTTTCAAATTGCCATGAAACGTGTCTCTGTTCTGTTGTGATTCGTCACTACAGCCAAAGGGTGACATTTTTTTTCATGTTGCAAAACTTTCCACCCCTCGTATACAGACAAACCCTGTAAACTACTCACTGTGACATATACAGACAACCTTTGTGCACGATGTAAGACAAAGCTCCTCTTCTCATGCCATCATATCTGGGAGCAAAGTTCAAACTTCTTTAGTTGACACACTAAATGAATAGTGAAATGTCAATTTGTTGCTTTTGTGTCATAGCAAATTAGAGCAATATCGTGAAGACTTTCTGAAGTATGCTTGCATTAATATAAACCAATTATGACCACCATTCAATGCTTTCGTTTAAAGCATTTGAAATTATTATAAACACCTTGGTTGAATAGCTGAATTATTGCTGACAGCACGTTAAACCGTATTCACTCCCACATTTACAAAACAGGTACATTGATAGTTTTATGACACAATTCATTTAAAATGAAAGTAGTTTGTTAAAACTGTTTATTGAATCATTTTCACATGACATCCATTTAAGGTTTAACTCATTTACCATAATCATTTATAGCACCCGCTTAAAGCATTCACCATTCGTAATTTATATATATTTATTCATTTAAAAAGTTAAAGCAGTCACATAAAACATTCACCTAAAGTATGCATTCACGGCATTCAACTCTACCATACATTTAAGGTATGAACATTTTAGCCATCAATTTAAAGTAATTTTTTACTTCTAGCGTACATCTACATCATTCGCTTCCTATACTTCTAAACCATTCACTTCTAGCATACATCTAAACCATTCACTCATATCATACATCTAAACCATTCACTTATATCATACATCTAAACCATTCACTTCTAGCATACATCTAAACCATTCACTCATATCATACATCTAAACCATTCACTTATATCATACATCTAAACCATTCACTTCTAGCATACATCTAAACCATTCACTTCTAGCATACATCTAAACCATTCACTTCTAGCATACATCTAAACTATTCACTTCTAGCATACATCTAAACCATTCACTCATATCATACATCTAAACCATTCACTTATATCATACATCTAAACCATTCACTTCTAGCATACATCTAAACCATTCACTTATATCATACATCTAAACCATTCACTTCTAGCATACATCTAAACCATTCACTTCTAGCATACATCTAAACCATTCACTCATATCATACATCTAAACCATTCACTTATATCATACATCTAAACCATTCACTTCTAGCATACATCTAAACCATTCACTTATATCATACATCTAAACCATTCACTTCTAGCATACATCTAAACCATTCACTTCTAGCATACATCTAAACCATTCACTCATATCATACATCTAAACCATTCACTTATATCATACATCTAAACCATTCACTTCTAGCATACATCTAAACCATTCACTCATATCATACATCTAAACCATTCACTTCTAGCATACATCTAAACCATTCACTTCTAGCATACATCTAAACCATTCACTTCTAGCATACATCTAAACCATTCACTTCTAGCATACATCTAAACCATTCACTCATATCATACATCTAAACCATTCACTTATATCATACATCTAAACCATTCACTTCTAGCATACATCTAAACCATTCACTTATATCATACATCTAAACCATTCACTTCTAGCATACATCTAAACCATTCACTTCTAGCATACATCTAAACCATTCACTTCTAGCATACATCTAAACTATTCACTTATAGCATACATCTAAACCATTCACTTATAGCGTACATCTAAACCATTCACTTCTAGCTTACATCTAAACCATTCACTTATATCATACATCTAAACCATATATGCTTATAGCATACATCTAAACCGGTCACTTCCAACTTCATCTAAGCCATTCACTTATAGCATACATTTAAACCATTCACTTCCAACTTACATCAGCAAAAGATTTTTTTCACTCAGAACAAAAATCATAAATCATAGTGTCATTATTCTAGTTCCTAGCTAATCAAAAACACCATTTCGATTGTTCAACTTACCCCTGCACAGAACTCAAGACGAGAACAAGAACTATAACGTATATGGTCGTCATTGTCAACACCTGTTCTTGCATGTGATAAGAATGGTCCCGTTGTATGTAATATGTTATGTTGTATGTTATAGCTCAGACAAGATTGGGTCATCTTATCTGGTTCAAATCTGCCTTAGTTCCTTAAGAAAAAATATTATCATGGCATGTGTTATAACAGAAAAGTCTTTACTATATATAGTGTAATTGAATAAAGATGATGATAAGTAATATACACAGATTTACGGTTATTGACGACACAAGGTTACGAGACTTTATCTGTTTGAAATCTACGTTATTGGTGCATGTTAAAAATCATCGTGCGTCCTAGAATGTATATAACAGATAATTATATTATGTATAAAATGTCTACAGTCTGAAATCGATTCATACACACTATTTCCTGGTGAAGCAATTACTAAGTGTTTTTATTTGCTTGAAATGAACCATAATGCTTCATGATGATGAGGAATCATTTCTTCTATAGCAAGTCAATTGAAAATATACTCATGGAAAAAAGTTAAGCACCCCCACGATGTTTGATAAGATTAAAGACAATGTGTCAGTAAAAGTAAACGTATCATATGATAGAATCATGATCTAGCCGTGTTGGAAAGATAATTTCATTCAGATAACGTTTCGTTTCTTTTGGATATTTGCATTTGAAAAAAATTGGGTAAAAATGTTCCGGAAAAACCCAACTCAGTGAAAGACAAAATCTGGTCAGTGTTCATTTTAATGACCCCGCCGAATCAAGATAAGCATTTGATTAACTGGCTGAATTCCAAGATTCCAAACGAATTAAAATTTCGCATTAGGAGAGCCTTTTTTATAATTTCCTTTCTTCCTTTTTTACCTAATTAATATCAGTTAATGCAAAATGCTTTATCTTTGGAAAGTAAAAAATCTCATTAATCAATCTAATGATCCTCAGTCGTAGAAGACATCATCTGACTTCTGCACACCTAAAAATCCCGTTGAGTACCGCAAATCGTAACCGAATTTGGTAGGAAATCCTTGTACTCATTAAATAGGTAGTCGTGCAATTTGTACAATTGATTTCCTCTTTGTAAGATAACTATCCTTACCTGAGAAAATGTGCTTTAAAGCCTTTAAATAATATGTTGAGTGAGTTACATTAAAAACATTATCTATGAAAGGTTTACTTCCCTATAAATCTTAGAGCAAACTTCTTTCTCGACGCCGTTTTTAGAAACCGGAATCGAGTTTAATTAATTTTCAGATTTGATCTGTGAAGTTAACAATTTCAGATGGCCGCAGACCAGATGACGGTTTATCTCCAAGATGATGTTTCCTCATCGCGTCATGGTACATAGCGAACGGAAACGTATTATTCAAATCACCACTTATCATAATTGCTCACTTGTTGTCGGCATGTCTATGTCCTACATGATAGACAATGGGAAGAAGAGTGCGTGTGTAGTGGATGCCATGGCACTCATCTGAAGCCAGGTCTTGTACCATACGACACTATGGCTCCGTCGGGAGAGGGACGGGCCCGGGGTGTTGTTGGGACTAAATTTTTCTGTCTCATTCTCATCGGAATCGTCCAATCATGTTCAGGACTATATACAATAGGTACGATTTGCGTTTTGTTTTGTTAATGTTAGTATGTATTCATATAGATATTGGTGTGATAGATTTAGGTGCAGTAATATATCATGATTTTATTAACAGTTTGCCTTCAAAATAATCTCCCAGTTGTAATTCCGTGTCTAGATGCACTGACCGACATCAGTACTTCGAAGTTAAAAACAGTACACAGATAATGTATCTCTTCAAAAATGAATTAGGATGCGTACTTAAGTAATGTGTCATAGAAGTTATTTGGAAAATATTCAGGTGAAAAAGTTCATTTCTAAAGACTGGAAGGAATTAGTGCAACGTTGTACGAATTTTTGAAATTTAAATATTTAAATATTTAAATGTTGTAAACATGCTTGCTTGGTTCACAAAAGTAGCATTCACATTGCTCAATTTCCATTGCAAACACATAAACTTACATTCAATTCCTTTATAATCTACCGATATACATTTGTGTCTGTTTATCATAGCATGGGTTGGTACATGGATTGAAATATACAACGATATTGTTTTCGTATCATGTAGTACACAAGTCACTACTCTGACGAAGTATAGGATATCCCAATATCAGTCTGTGGCATAACCTTTTCTTTATTCGTGAGTTATCTCCCCGTCTAATCAAAACTTCACCCCTCAATATTTTGAAAACTAGAGACGACGTTTCTCTCATTAAAGGCAACACCATTCCCAATCGACGAAATCTTGCAAACGAGGCGATTATATCTCGCTTAAGTTGAAATATTTGAAAATCTCATTTAAGAAAATACAACCAACTATGCATTTACGGTCTTCAACTTGAGATTTCTCCTTTCATTGTATGGAATGCTTAAGATGATTTCCATCGATTAATAACTCGTATGTGGATGGTCATTTTTGTCAAGATATGATCCCCGAGTTCGCCGAGACTGAGTTAGATAAGATCCTACCTTGACAGTTTTGGTTGGTTTCCCCTTAATAGGGCCTCCTCTAATTAGCCAATCCACTGCATAAAACCTTTCAAATCAAAGAAATGTTTCTATTAGTTTACAAATAGCCTCCCTTTCTAAAAATAAGTTCTACATTTAGTTGATACTTTCTAAAATCAAGATCTCAAGTCTTTTTACAGAGCTGAGACTTTGGACTTGATTCTATATCACCACAGATAATCTCTTTAAATCATGAACAAGTATGTTTATTGAAACGTAAACACCTAAAGTATCGTTTCCTAGACGGGCCCCGAGTCAAAGTGTCACCGGACCCGATCACAGTCACCAGATCGGGGGTTGCTGTGTTGGTATGTGAGGCCGAGGGCAACCCGACCCCCATCTTGTACTGGAGGAAGACGAAGGGGGGCAGGATTGGACCCCGGCGGTACCGATACCACATCAGAGATGTGCCGGGCAGGTCCGTGTTGAGTATAGACCCGGCCAGGAACCGGAAGGATGAGGACGTCTTTACCTGTGTGGCCAAGAACCGCCAGAGGGCCGAGGCGGGGGTCACTCTCAGTGTGCTTCGTGGCCCGCGTGAGTATCTGTGTAGGCTTAATAACTGAGGTCAGTGATTAATGGAATCTCCTAGTCAAAGCGGATTCTGTCCACTTCTTTGTAAAGCATAATTACAGATAGATCATTATATCCTGGCTTATGATTTATGGTGTTGATTATATCATAAAACATGTCTTTTTCATGAAAAATATTCTGAAGACAATTATTTTGTCAATGTTTTGCTAAGAATATGATACACATGCTTTTCTGATATTACGATTATTGTAATTAATTCCAGTCTTGTAGTTTTAGTCTAAAGATTTGTCTGCACATTGTCATTCTGCAAAACAAAACCAATTTAAATCTACGAAAAGTCGTCTAAGATTTTCAAAAGGAAATATGGTTTTATTTACTTGTGATGACGTTTGATTCAGCTCTATCTAAGGTAAATTTCAATCTTTTACATCATTTGCTTTACCAATAATAAGATTAATGTCAAGTTATCTCAGAGGTAGTTTCTGATAATATTCTGATGTCTGGATCATCCTTCTGACATCTCCAGATAGATGAAGCATACCACCCGATTCAAAAGGATGCTTTCACGATGCCCTAATGCGTTGTTTGGATAGTCTTTCTTGACCCAAAAGCAGATAAAAAAATGTCTTCATGACAGGACAAGGCCAACGTTCAGTGTGTTGATACATCGTTGTGTTATGCTCTCTAGATCTGCTGCAGCAGCAGGGGCTTCTTATATCAAATGTTATCTAGGGTTTATGTTACCAAATGAACATGGACGGACATAGAATTGAGTTTTGAATCGATACCAAACGTTTAGTTCACCTCACCAAACGCCTGACTTAAGTCAAACGCATATCCTGTCACACAAAAATCGGATATTCGACTTTGAATTTTGTAATGTTTCTAGGTAGGCGTATAATGTCCACGTTTAAAGAGCATACATGTCTAATGCGATTAGTGATTATTGTTTTAGATTATGTACAGTAAACATGATAAAAGTCTTGATTTTTCAGTTACCCATGTTTCAGGATCCAGGATCCAAGATAATGATACCAAAATGGTTTTAAAAGTTTTGATAAATGTTTCCCTCTTCCTCGAGATATCCCTCCTCCTTCTAGAATTCTAATCTACGAAATTTCGGAAACGTTTTGACCCTAAAGGAATGAATGCACATCTCAAATACTCGATTATTTTCCAGCTGAACGAGACTCGTTCCCCAGGTTCTCAACCCGCCCCGCTCACACCGAGGGTTGGGTGGGGGAGAGTGTTTACTTCCAGTGCGAGACGACTGGGGACCCGGTACCGCAGGTGACCTGGATTAAGGATCATCTCCCGCTCAACTCCAGCGACTCCAGGATAACCGTCACAGAGTCTGGTAGGGTCAACTTCTCCCACAAGGCTGAACTCATGCGTCTAAGTCACTGGCTAATATGAGCCTTACTGTATGTTGTCACCTTGTTCTATGCCAGCTCCTGCATGTGGACTTGAAAGTCAAACCTTCTCAGGTTCACACTTATCTTCGATGAGGACGCTGCAATTAAACCACGATTTGACGAACAATTAAGCAAGGCTTTACTTAACTAATGACTGAGAAAAGCGCTAGTTTAGTCTGTTCTAAAGTTCAGTAGGACTGGTAGTACGTGCATGTCTTTTCCTCTTAATCCATTCAACTGTGATAAGGTATCGCGATTATGAATAAAGTAAACTTATATGTTATGCCTTACTGATACAATTGCTAACAAATGGCTGAAATTTAAAGCTGGTGTCACTAACCATTTCATATGCTGTAGTAACTAAGCTTTAAAACTTTGTAACACTATCTCTTACAGGTTCCTCATTTACTTAACTTTATATTAACTCAATGATCTATACTGCATCTTGAAGAAGACAGAGAGAACGTACAGTATAAAATGAGACCTTTTGCTTGAATTAAAGAATTTTTTTCTCGGCATCTTTTTCTCATTATCAAACTTCCTTCAGGCACTCTGCACATCAGCCGGGTGTCTGTCTGGGACCAGGGACGATACCAGTGTCTAGCACGTAACTCTGTGGGCTTCAGGGCGTCTCCAGCTGCTTTCCTCAGTGTGCTAGGTGAGCTGGGATACTCGTATTAATGAAAAAATGAATATCAGGATGTTTATAAAATAGAGTAGATTATCAAGAAGTGATGACATTTAAAGCTGTAGTCACTGACTATATCATATGCTGTAGTAACTTGCCAAAACCGTTTTCATATGAAACATAAGGTTTTTGTTCGGTTAAATAAATATCATATTCAAACTATAACAACATAGGCATTGATGTTCGACCTTTAGAGAAGTTTCAAGTATTTCAAACGGTTCTTCAGTTCTGGAGAATCCAGATATCAAGTTGAGAATACACCCAGCACATCAGTCGGTTGCCACGAACAAAAGAGCGGACATATTCTGCATCAACGGTGGCACTCAACCCACTTTCTTCAGATGGATGTCACCAGATGGTACCGAGATCAACAGGAGAACAAACCGGTACCGGATCATCGACTCTCCATTCATGTCTGTTCTGAGTATCGACCCCACAAAGCCCAAGAGGGATAATATGAACGTTACCTGTAAAGCAGAGAGCGGATCAAAGAGCGCCCAGCTTACAAGCCAACTTGTGGTCACGGGTGGGTGTGCCCCCTCTCCCACTTTCAGAGTCCTAAATACGCCACTATCAATGTAGACTTGTATTTCTTATATACGGTAGATTAGCCTGCTTCACATTATTGTCATCATAGTTGTTTTGTTGACATCATGAAACCAATGTATCGAATGCTCCTAGACACAAAAGCAACTTATGATTTTAAAAAAATATTGAAATTTGTTCAGAATAAATGTTACCAAGACAGTCAACAAATTAAAATTGTAACCATATCATGTTCAAATACGCAATTTTAGACAGTTTTAAAAAATATGAGATTATGTACCATTGGATAAAGTACTTATCTCAAATAACATAACGCTTATTGAAAGGTAATTTCGCGTTATATTTCTCTTCTTCAAAATCAAGTAATTGTGTTTTTAAAAAAATGGCATTTCTTCAAACTTATATCAAAAGGCACTTTCTATTATCAGTAACTTCTGAAGTTATGTGTGTAAATATCTTCTAGTAGAAATTTATCGGAACTTTGAGGCAGAAGTAAATAGAATATTCATACCCGTTATTCCGATTTCTCAAGGGACAGGGTTACCGAGGGGTTACCCCGAGTTCGAGAGCGGTTTTCACTACCCTTTCGTCGTAGAGGAAGGATCGACGGCAGAAATACGCTGTGACGCATCTGGTGATCCTGAACCAAGCATTGATTGGTTGAGAAACGATATGCTTCTAGACGTGGACAATCCACGTTATTCCATTGTTAAGTCAGGTGGGTAACTTATTAAAGTTTTACATTTACTTGTATTTTTCTAGAGGCATCCAACAACACAACTGAATGAAATGTGAAACACCATGGTCATTTGTGTTTTAGAAGGGCTACATGTTTCTTAAGAAGGAGAATATCATTTTTTAAAGGCTACATTGGAAACTAATATAGGGCTGAGTTTTAAAGTAGAAGCTGATATTTTGAATATACTGTGGCATTGGTCACTGATTCTCTAATACGCTACGGATTTCTTTTGAAAACTAGTATTTTGAATAGAGCTGTGTTTTGTAAGAGGAATCTGACATTTATAATAAGGCTTCGTATGTGTACTACAACAACAAACTGCTATTTTAGATTGAATACGTAGAGATAAGCCCCCAGGTCGAGAATGGTCCACCACATACGTATCGCAAAAGAAAACTGGCATGTTGAAATGTGTGGCACGTTGAAGAGGGCAGCAATCAACAGGAAAGTGGCAATTTGAATTAGGCTTCGGTGTGTCAAAGGACTGGCATTTCAAAAAGGCCTCAGAAAGCGGGCAACTTGGAAAATGTGTTTCGCTTAAGAAAAACTGGCATTTTGAAATGGTGACATGTCGTAATAGGAAGCGTATATCAATAAGATACGACATTTTAGACTACTAGTATATCATACAACTCGTCAATTAACTATTTGAAAAGGACAAAAACTTTCAAATTAAAAAAAATTGAAAGAAACTCAGACTGTTGAAATAGTTTTTGTAGACATATTGGTTTATGACTTGAAATTTGTTAAATTGAAACTATTGCAATTACCGATTTGGTTTGTACCAGAAATTATTAGATTAATGTACCAATTATGATAATGATAATTATTTTCCCAGTCCTAAGTTTGAGTGCTTGATAGGATAACGATACCCACATTCTTTGCTTTCTTAGTTTTAGAATGGAGTTTTCAAAACTGATTAAACTGTAATTCTAGAAACCTGGGGCTAAATATAAAGGACGAGTAATTTTGCTAGTATGCAGAGTTAATTTAGGTTTAATAAAAAAGAACGTTGATAGGAGCGCTATAGATCGTCAGTCTGAAGGTCTGAACCACCGAATTTTCCATGGAATTTTAATCTATTGGACGTTTAACTGTGTGTTTGTACGGATGCTAGATCAGATATGATAGATCAGAACGTTGACAGGAGCGCTGAAGATCACGGACGCTAAGCCCGAAGACGCTGGACGGTACGAGTGTATGGCAAGGAACCGGGTTGGAGTGTCTTTCTCGCCTACGACTCAAATCTTCGTTCGTAGGGTTGATCATCAACACGTTACCAGTGAGAAATTTCACTTTGTCAAACATAAACTCGTCTTTAATGTCCGTTGATAATGACATACATAAGAAAGCAAGATGTTCTAGGTAACAACGGCGATTTAGCTAGTGCAGTGGCGAATCCAGGATTTTTGAAAGGGGGTGGTCGCTCGGGTTCAGAATTTGTCGGGGGGGAAGGGGGGGGGGGGCTATTGTTACGTTATATATGATTTTCAAATTATTTTTATTGACTTGAATCCCCCCCTTGGATCCGCCACTGCAGTGTATATTAGTTGCCAAGCTATTTATGTCCCTAATCAGGGAAAACTGCTGTTTTTTTCTGATGTGAGCAGTTTCTAGCGATCTATTCCATAAGGATCTTGGCCAACATTGGTTATCAGCAGTCACTTTACCTCTCTATCACATGATTTTGTACAAGAAGTTGAGGACAGATATACTACAACATGACATCTTAATTATCATTTGCTATTTGTACATTTGCGGATATTCTTTCAATACACATTTCTTATCTTTAATTATTATGTTGTAAAATTAGAAAAAAGTACAGCAGGATGTTTTTTTGAACAAAATTCAAAAAGATGTACCGAAAGCTGACAGATCACTATCTTTAAAGGGACCATTCGAGCGGCTTTCATCCGCCATCTTGAAATGTTAGTGTTGCGAGAAATCTGCATTGCGAGAAAATGCTGTATTAAGCTAAATCATTGACAAAATTAAGAAATAACAAATAGATTGATAGAAGAGCGGCATATTTACAAATAATTCATAATAAAATTTGTCAGTTACGACAATGTTTTGTCGTAGTAATGCATTCCACATTCGTAGCTCCGATGATTGGCTTCATTTCACGAAGTTTTTCTTTTTTGATCGATACACTTGATTCTTTGTCAAATTGTTAAATCTTGAACAACTGAAAGGTTTACCTCGTGTACATATTTGAAATTAAGTGTGAAAAGAATCATGTAAAAATCATATATATTTGTTAACAGGAAAGTCCTCCTGAATTTCGTTTCCACAAAAAATACCCCGCTCGAATGGTCCCTTTAACAGATGAACCTACTCAACCGAAACTAACAATAATTGGGGATCGGTTTCCAACCGTAGGCAAACGTTTTGAACTTTTGTGCAAGTTTAATACAACGGCGGAAGACGCCATACCCGTCGACTGGTTCAAAGACGGGGAGATGGTTGCCCCTACAGCCAGGTATTCTTTCTCCAACTCCTTGCGATCTGCAGAGGGGGTCCAAACCAGTACCCTGATTATCAAGGAACCTCGACTTGTCGACGCCGGAACGTACGTGTGTCGAACACCTCTCGACACACTCAACAGTGTGAAAGTCTACATCGTGACCGGTAAGAATCGAAATTCCTCCAATATACGTCATTTTTTCAGCATCCCCGGGTACTTGATGTTTTAGGCCCTTCGCTTATATTCTCAGTTACCCTTGAGTCCACCTGCGCCTATTTGAGTCGAGGTAAGATATGAGGTAAGATTGCATGAATGTTAATGCACAATGTCCAGAGCAATTAAAGAGCCAATCCGTGAGTTGTTGGAGTCATATATGCAAAATTTAATCAATGGTGTCATTTGATCGCGAAGTATAGCCTGTTACCAAAAAAGCACATTTTAAAGCTTATTGTTTTTTTAAAGTGACAATTTGAAGGTAGAACGTCGCAATTATGATCGAAAACTGGACAGTGGCGCGCGTCAAATAGTCAAACGTAATTTTGGAAACTTATCTAAAACAGCCAGGAGGGCAGTTAGGAGTTGATAGCGTTTGTTAGGTTATATCACTAGTATCCATGTATGTTGGACGTGATATCTACACCTCTGTGCATTAATAAGGTTGTTTTTAATTTTGATGGAAAACCAGTGTTTGTCATAATTATATACTTCTTTTGGACATAAAAAGTTAAGATGTTTGGTTTTATATCACCACATATGACAATTAGGTTCGTATCAAAGGTAAATAATATGTTATGAAAATCACGGAGTGGCTCTTTAATCAAACGTTTTAAAATAAAGCTTTTGGCTCTGTAACTCACCAGTCTTTGCATTATCTGTCATCTGATATGAAAGACAAAAATAAAGGTAAAAGACTGTATGATGTGTATTAAATCATTGTCAAACATACGATCATAATGAGATGGCCAGTGAATATATATATTATTAATTAAAACAATTTCAATGTTCTAGTGATTTTAGTTTATTTGAAGAAGCAAGATTTACCTTTTGGAGAGAATGCTACCTTGCATAAATCATTTTAATCTAAAAACTTTCTAAAATATTACAAGTGATTAAGATTATTTACAACCGTGAACAATCATGAAATTTCCAAAGGGCTAATCGATCCAAATAACCAACTACTGGTAACAGGTCACTGCATTCCTTTGAAGTCAGCTGACAAAATTAAATTCCACTGGTGTTAAATTGTTGAACAAATGATCTTGACATGCTCTGGAATTTATACCAGCTTGCTATCTGTGACTGTGACATTTACAGATATTTTTTTAAACCCTTCATATGTTGGGAAAAGTGGAAAGTTGTTGCATATACATTACATGTGAATCTTTCTTTCTACTTGTTAGGTACTAGAGCAAAACTTGGTTTATAAATTGCTGTAGGTAAACTTTTCTCGCCATTTCTGGTTTACGAAAACGAATGAAGAGTTTTGTGCTATTCAATTTAGGTTGAAGACAATCCTTTTTTACTTTATCACCAATCTCTGTATTTGTTTTAAATATTTGGCCACTATTCCACAGATTCATCCACGGATCTAACAATAGATGGGAGTGCGCGCTTCGAAGGCGAGGACATGAAGATAACTTGTAATATGACGGGTGAGCCAGAGAGAAACTGGAACATTGTTTGGTTCAAAGATGGGGAGCAAGTTGACATATCTCTGCCAAGAATTGCAGTTTCAAGATTTGAAGATTTGTTTGAGAAGAAGATGTCTTCAACACTCCAAATAAGAAAGAGTAGAATCTCTGACAGCGGAAATTACACATGTCGCACCAACAAAAACCATATGAAAACTGTCCACATTCAAGTGAGAGAAGGTAGGTGCTATATGACCATGCTGATGTAGAATCACAAAATCAGACAAAATTCTGGAAATTGTGACTAACTCAAGCCTTCATGGGTATATGCACAGTTACAATCAGACATACATCAGAGAGAGTTTCCTTTTTTTTTAAAGACAAAAAGAAGAATTACCTTTTTTCATAAGATATGTAACAAGACACTTCATAGTGTTTCATGGGAGGGTTCAAAGGTCAGCCGTAAAAGGGCCATGATGTTTATCAAATGGCAAAATTAAAGAATACATATAAAAGTTACCGATTCTAGAAAAAAAGTACCCGGGTAAGGCACGTCAGGCAGGCATTAACGTACACTACTTTCAGGAATCATACTTTACAAGATAGAATTGGTGGTATAATGACTGTCTTACCTGATATCTCACTGTATCATTTAAAGCTTGTTAATTTTCAAAAAGTTAAATGATGTTTCTAAACCTGTTTCTACAGCTGAGTCATCACAAAGAGACCTTATGCTACCACAAGACAAGAAGGTGTTTGAAGGCGGCAGCGTGATATTCTTCTGTGAGGCGCCGGACACTGCCACTTCCATCACCTGGAAACACAGTAGCGGCAGGATGCCAGTAAACTCGTCTGTGTACGATTGGTTCGGCACAAAGTCTGCGTTGAAGGTTCCGGCTGTCAGCATGGCTGACGCAGGTGTGGTCACATGTATTGTTGATGAGCCAGGCTGGCGTAGAGTGGTTAGTGCTGATCTTCACGTGTACGAAGCTTCCTACTGGCGTGAGCAGTTACGAGGTAAGCAAATAGGGTGCTGTGTCATGTTCTCGCTTTTGAAGCATATGCCAGTTAACAAACACATGGAATCTATATTATTAAATATATATATATATATATATATATATATATATATATATTAAATCTATATCTTTGATATGAAACTGCATTTCATTGATAAAAACTTCATGTGTTTAGGTATTTTAATTTCAAATCAACTAAACATGCTAATTTTGAGATATCCAGAATAAAGATAGGAAAGATAAAAAATTCACATAATATACCACTGGACAAGATTTTAGACTAGTTGCTTAATGTGATGTCAAAGCTTCTAGCAAATTTAACATGAGTACTAATGGCTCTTAGATGCATACGGGAGAATAAATTAAGGAACCATGATCTAAGAATCGCTAAAACCTTCTGTTTGACCACATCAATGTAAGATTGTCCCTCTTCAACACATATTCAGGTCGTCTTAATGACGCGAAAGAGGCAAATTTTCAGTGATGTACAAGGACTTTCTCTACATATTTGCACATGTATTTCAAGATTCATCAATGTGAAATGCATGACTCAAGGGTTTAAGGATGGGTCTGGTTCAACCCATGATTCAGTTTTACAATCATGCGTTGAAGGAGATTTTGAATTTTCACTTAAAAATAATTAATCTAGTATAAAAAGAAGAGATTTTGATTCAGACTTGACCTTATCTGTAGCAATTACCTTTTTTATCCAAAGAAAATCTTTTGAAACATTATATTTATAATCTGTATTCGTAAAAAATGATGTATGACCTCAAATTTCAATTATCACCTAAATAAAGAAGTCAACCATCTATAAATCGGATGAATAATTGTCCTTGAAACTGAATTGAATGTATATTATAGACTTACAATGTATCAGTTTACTTTTGATATAGATAGAAATGTAATTAAATATGGAAATAATACTTTTTCCATGAGATACCTCATTCATATTTTTATTCCTCCAGGCAAAGGGTACCCGGTGATAGAGCTGGAGTCCGAGAGGGACGTAGTTCAGAGAGGGACATCAGTGCAGCTGAAATGTTCTTCTTATGGACAACCAAAACCTAGCATTCTGTGGCTCAAGGACCATTTCCCAGTTGATACAACAAACAAGAGGTTTTCACTTTTATCTTCAGGTAGGTTCTGAAAGTAAAACTACAAATTTTAATTCAAAGATATATTTCCTGTCTATTTTTAAGAAGTCAGTAATATCATCTTTACCCAAAAATATAATGTGCTAAAAATATTTTTCTTAATTTTGATGTTAAAATAAAGTGAATGTTATGACATTTGTCAACTTTGTTATAATAAAATCGAATTATGAAACTTTTAACACATAGTCTTACTTAGTTATTTTTTACTGTGAATTTCTTTGTTTAGACAATTGCTCCTTTGTTGTGAACCAACAGCATTTTCAGTTAAACCACAGACGTAACTACTTTTTATGATTTTTATATTAAAAAACAACCCTTCAATTTGAACATTTTATTACATAAGGAATGTTTATACAAATTGAGCAACCTATCGGGTTACATATAGCAGTATATCATATACTATACACTATCATCAAAAGTTAATTTTTATCAACTTGGCTGTAGTTGTGTATAGGTAAGTCACCAAACCACCACGTGCAGAGTTGGAAAAGTGAAAAGTAACTTGTATAAATACTAGGAGTGGTCAATATTATCCTTATCGCAGTATATTTGAGAAATAGATTTCATAAATTGTATTTCACCAATTTATCTTTGAAATCTAAAATTTTTGGAATTATGTTTTTCATATTAAAAGCCTTAAAAGAAATTTTATTTAAGGGGCTACACTCAAAACTGAATAGAAAGCATAAAAACTTTATTGAAAATATCAGTGCAATGGAGAAAACAACTATTGCAGAATAATGCTATACAAAATTAATTAAAAAAATCAAGCCTTTATGCCTTAATGTATTTGTTTGGACATGATTTTAATCCCTTGCCAAGGTTTCAAAAATTAAAAATCAACTACCATCTGTCCAACCATCTGTCCGTACTGTGCTAACTCTTTTCCAGTCCAGAACTCAAAAACCATAAGGCATGGCTTATTGAAACTTGGTATGTAGAACAATTATCATGTAAAGTAGTGCCATTTGGGATTTTCATTGTCTTCCAACATTTATTTTGGTCTTATCAATGGACATACACCTTAAAATCTTGTTTCTGCTCCAGAACACAAAAACAATAACAACTTCATTTGTAATGGTTCCTGTTAGGGTTTTCAACTTATTTCTACTTTTCTTTTGTTTCTAGACCAGTAATCTATAACCCTGTTGGTTCCATTTTCAATAACACTTTCAGTGCTAGCACGTAAAAATAAATATATCTAAAAATCACAGAATAGAACATAAAATCAAAATTCATTAAAAATGATGATTGTTCAAGTGTTGCCATTTTAACTCTTAAGTTGCTGAATATTATTTTGACCAGTTTTGCCCCCGTGGCTGAATTTTCCAGCACTCGCCTCGCTACCGTTATAGCGCAATTAGCCCCTGTGGCTGAATTATTTAGCACCGCGAGACACGACCGTTTTTACAATATATGGTGTATTCACATGGCGAATTACGGATGAAAATGGCCGTTCGATACAAAACTAGCCCGCCCATCCCGTACACAAATGAACGATCTTTATCCGACAATTTGAATGAAATTTTTATCTTACCTAGAACGATTTCTATTACAATATGAAGATTGTCTTTATTTAGAGTTACGGAAAATCCTTAAATATAATCGCACAATTAATTTTTTTATATTGAATTGAAGATACATAATTCCTCTTTACGATGATATATATCCTTTTACAATGCGACCTCTAGTTAGATTTCTCCAATTATCTAAAGATTGTCTTTATTTCCGACTGAATAAAATCCCTAATACTGAGCGCGCATACATGTATTATATATCGAATTGTAGACAATTTATTCTTCTTTATGATGATAAAAAATTGTTAGAATATGTCACCCAGTTCAAAAGATATACGCCGCGAAAGATGGTTGGGGGTACCCCGAGGATGCTCCGACATAACGGGATTTTTAGCCAGAACTAATTCTCCCTAGGGCAGTCTGGCACCGGTACGCTAATTAGTGCCGTTATACCCCCGGGGTACCCCCGAGGCACCAGCATGCGAGAGCCAGTGTTCTAGGCACCAGCGTTGGTTCCTGGCATACCGATCCTCTCGGCGCGTGCAGTCACTCGCGGCCGAACATTCCGAGATAATAAAACCAATCATTCTATACGCACGCCGTATCGTTATCTCCTGCTGCGCATGTACAAATTATACATGGAATTAAAGATAAATCTTTCGTGCTTACGACTGTGAAAAAATAATGAAAAGGTGCCAACTGATTCAAAAGATATGAAAAGCGAAAGAGGGATACCCTCAACTACTTGAAAACAAATTTTGATAAGCGTTCTATTTGCGACACCAGTCGCATCATTCACCGCATCGTTATTATTGACTGCGCATATGCATATTATACATGGAATTAAAGACAATTCTATTCTCTTGAAATAGGTGAAAAAAATATAAAAAAGTATACAATAGTTCGGGAGATATGAACCGCGAAAGAGCAACACCCTCAACTACTTGAAAACAGATTTTGACAATCGTTTTATTTGCGACATTTGTCGCTTCACTCGCCGCACCATTTTTATTATCTGCGCACATGCATATTATACATGGAATTAAAGATCAATCTTTCCGCTTGAGAAAGGTGAAAAAAAAATTTAAAAGTGCCAAATAGTTCGGGAGATATGAACCGTTAAAGAGGGGGACCCTCAGACATTTTGGGGAAAAAATTGATAATTGCGACATTTTTCGCAATATTTGCCGCTTCTTTATTATGTGTTGCGCACATACACATTTCATATTGAATCAAAGCCAGTTCTTTTTCCTTTACGATGATGTAAAAAGTATGAAGTTTCGCCACCCGATTCTAAGAATACAAATTGCGAAAGATCGGGGGTATGTTCTTGATGCGGCTCGTATCGAACGTCCAGTGACAGCTCACATTGACTTTCTCTGTCTCTTTTACGACTTAAAAAAAAGATTATTTTATTGACAATCAGTATTTTATATTACACTTATTCACCTTATTGATGTGAAGAATAAACTTTATAAGGAGAGTAACGCTCGTCCACACTTCTGCTTCTTTCTTCTTTCTTCAATCTTCTTGATTATCCCCCTCATTTTCCTTCTCTGACATCAAACTGATATAAGCTTTAGTGCAATCTTGTGACGTGTGATAAATTCTGAAACATGGTGCTGCACATAGAGCCACATTACACTCGCTACATTCGTAAGAAGATTCTTTGCCTACCCTTTTCTTCTTTCGAACTGGCTCATTGCTTTCTTCCACTGCCCTTCGAAAGAGTTCTCTTTTCGCTTTGGAGCAAACAACACACATACGGGAAAGCCTCTTCTTCTTTCCAACAGGCTGAATCTTTGATGGAAAGTGTCGACCATGAAGACGTAACACACTTTCGTCGCTTGTGCTTGGCCTGCCACGAGGACGTCTACGCAGGGAAGGTACTTTTTCCGTGTCGGCGAAGGTGATCATATGCTGCACTAAATCTTTTCTGAATTGACGGCTTGTTTTCAAGGTTTTGTCTTTTGAGAATTCTTTATAGAGAATGTAAGAGTTCAACATGGCAACGTTTAACACATGAAACCACACTCGCTTCCACCATTTAAGAGTTTTCATTTTGAACGGGGTGTACGACAGCATCTGGTCGGCCCGATCCACACCTCCCATATATTTGTTGTACTCGTGCACAATACGTGGTCTCGTATTTGCTTCCCCAGTCACTCGGTTCTTCTTCCCTGTCTCTACAATTTCAGTGTCTTCTACGGTTGACATGAGCAGCACTGACTTCCTGTCCTCATACCTCACAACGAGTAGGTCTTGATTGTGATAGATCATCATATCCCCTTTCTTCTGTTTTTTCTGTGCCTTCTTTACCTTCTCAGGAATGCCTTTGCGATTGCCTCTCAACGTCCCAGTCGCACCAGTTCCCGTTTCCCACAAGTTTATATACAATGCAACAGAGGAATAGAAATTGTCCATGAACACATGATATCCTTTCCCAGCATAATCCTTCACCAAGTCCATGACGAGATCATACGTTTTCCCACCGACAGAAACAGATTCATTTGTTTTTCCAGTGTAGAGTTCAAACTTGCAAACATAACCATTGGTTGAGTCACACAGCATGTAGGCCTTTATCCCATACTTCTTCGGCTTGTCGGGATTGTATACTTTGAAACTCAGATGGCCTTTCCAAGGCACCAACCCTTCGTCAACACAAATAGTTTGATGCGGCTTGTAAATTCTGGAAAAACGATGCACGATGCGCTTGTACAAATAGCCAAGTTTATTGATTGGTGAAAACTGGGGTGTGTTTCGTCCCGGCATTTGGTTATTATCATTCAAATGTAGGTACGTTAGTAATAACCAGAACCTATCACGAGGCATACATTTGGCAAAGAAAGGCGTCGACGTCACATCACTCGATGACCAATACTCAGAAAAGTTTCTCTGTACAACCAAAGACATTGCTATAGTCATTGCTACGAATACTTTCATTTCTTCAGCATTCGTATCATACCATTGCCTCAACCTTGAACAGGGCTTTAGAACCTTATCGTCAACCTGTTGGTGGAAGTATCTGTTGGTTTCTGCTGCCATTGATCCATAATCATCTTCATGAAAAAACAACCCGAAATAGTCTACAGGATGCAGATTATCAGGCAATTCTAGGAAGCGTCCTAATCCCGTGTTGCCAGTAAATTGGAGATCAACACGTCCACGTGGCCTCGGACCCTCTGTCCAGCGTTCCATAAAGTTGTCATGGTCATCAAAATGTGTGTCCATTTCATTATATTGCTCATCAAAGCCACTGAACTCTTCTTCTGTGGAAGTACCAGTCGTAGCAGTTTCACCCGTAGCTGCTAATATGTGTCTTGCAATGTTTCTTATTTCTACATCACTATCAATGTCACTTTCACCATCACTGTCACTGTCACTATCGCTCTCATCAGTTGATTCCATATCAGAAGCTTCATCGGCATGGACCTCGTTGATGAAGTCGTCGTCGCTAGACGTTGACGGACCTTCCCAACTCCTGGTTCGCGGCCTCCTGGCCTTAGTGTTAATAACCTACAAGATATGTGTTCACTTCTCATCAAGCACACAACAGAAAACACGTGTGATCCAGAATAATGGCGGCATCCATCGCGCATGTTTATTACACATCCGGTGGGTATATCCAAAGGCGAAATTCCACAAGCGGAACACAGAAACGAAATATAAATTGTTCATCAGTCTTACATATTAACACCCCCACTTGAACATTACATATTTCCGATGTACATTTGCCATAGCATGAGTTTAACGCAATATTAAAATATAAAACTCTCAACTCCAGAGATTTTACAACATTCTTAACTTCAAAATTGACAAAATAAACTTCAGGACACATGTACTCTATAATCATCATGAAGAATCTAAATGTTTAACAAACATTTAAAATACAGTTCAAACTCTTTCTTTATCTCTCAATCTAGCCCATGATAATATTGAGAAACTGCTTCAACTTGGTTTTGCTGACTGACTTGGTGAACATATCAGCAATGTTCTCTTGTGATGGAACGTACAAAAGTCTAACCCGACCCTTGACAACCTCAGATCTAATAAAATGATATCTTATATCTATGTGCTTAGATCTACTGTGATTAACTGGATTCTTAGCAAGAGCTAATGCACCCTGGTTATCCCCATTGAGAGAGAAACACTGATAATCTATCCTTGTGTCAAGATCTCTAAGTAACTGTATCAAGAAGAGTCCCTCCTGTGTGGCTGATGAGAGTGCCATATACTCGGCTTCACAAGAAGAAAGTGCAACAGTCTGCTGTCGCTTACTCCGCCATGAAATAGCAGCAGTCTCACTACCTCCTAAACTGAAACAATAGCCTGTTGTACTTCTTCTATCCTCACTTGATCCCCAATCTGCATCCACATAACCAACTAACATAAGGTCATTCTTTGACTTTCTGAAACATAATCCACATTCTAGTGTACCCTTAACATACCTCAAAGCATGTTTCACAGCAATGTGATGTTCACTAGTTGGTTTAGACAGATATTGAGATAATTTAGTCACAACCCAACAAAGATCTGGTCTTGTACAAGTCACAGCATAAACAAGACTGCCAACCATCTGTCTATACTTTCTGACATCAACAATTTCTCCATCTTCAGAAAAGCTTAACTTAAACTCACTAGGAGTACCTCTTGGTTTACAATCTTCCAAGCCATACTGTGCTAACAACTTCCTCATATAATGAGATTGATCCATCTTCACCTCACCATTTTCAAATGAAAACTGTACACCTAGGAACCATGAAAGTTGACCTAAATCTGTCATTTTGAACTTTGAATTAAACATGTTTTTCACATCAGACAAAACATTTTCATTGTTTGTTGCAATAATAATATCATCAACCCAAACAAGTACAATGAGAATATTGGCTTCAACATTTTTAGTGAATACACATGGGTCAGCCAGGGATTGGGTGAAACCTTCATCAAGAAGATGATCATGTAAAACATTGTTCCAATTTCGTCCACTTTGTTTAAGCCCATAAAGAGATTTGTTTAACCGCCAAACAAAATTTCCATTTTTGAACCCCTCTGGCTGCTCCATATACAGCTGACAATCAATAGGTGCATTTAGATATGCAGTTTTAACATCCATCTGATGTACAAACAAATCATATTGAACAGCCATTTGCATAATAGCCCTAACTGATGTCATTCGTGCAGTCGGTGCAAAAGTTTCACCATAATCTATACCCTCTCTCTGACTGTAACCTTTAGCTACATATCTGGCTTTGTGTCTGACTGTCCCATCCGGGTTGTCCTTCAGCGCAAACACCCAACGCCCCCCCACTGCTTCTCTATTCTCTGGTAAAGTTGTGGCTGAGAAAGTGTCATTGTCAATCAATGAGTCCATTTCGTCCTTCATAGCTTTCTCCCATTTACTAGCATCAGGGGTTGACATAGCTTCGTCATACGAATTAGGAATCCCTAATACTACTCTACAACAATAGTCAATGTTCTGATTCACTGAATCTATGTCCTCGTCATTCATCACATAGTCATCAAAATGTTTTGGTAATTTGCTCTGTCTACGTGAGAACCCTCGCTTTCTGTCAGTTACCCTAGTATCATCATCGTCACCTCTACATACAGTCTCAACTTCAACTTCATCATGAGGTGCGTCATCAGCTGCGTCCTGAACTACGTCACCAGTCGCGTCATCAGCTGCGTTATGACCTACCACTGAAGTATCGTCACCAACATTTGTGAACTGTCTAGGCTTTGGAACGGTCTCTCGTCTGTCGTCAGTGAATTCAACCAGTCTACATTTCTTGATAGCTTTTGTCTCAGGAAAATACACACAATATGCAGGACTATTTTTGTCATACCCTACAAAAACACCCTTTATGCTACGAGAATCAAGCTTCTGTTTTGGCATATTGTCATACACATAACATTCAGTACCAAACACATGCATGTTGCTAACATTTGGCAGTTTACCCGTCAACAAATAGAATGGGGTCTGACCAGTATGTTGACTAAAACACCTATTTCTAATGTAAGCTGAAGTAAACACTGCATATGTCCACAATTCTTTTGGCAATTTTGAATCAACTAACATACATCTGGCCATATCAAACAAAGTTCGCCAGCCTCGTTCGGCTACACCATTCTGATGTGGGGAATATGGTGCAGTCTTCTCGTGTCTGATTTTATTGTCAATCAAAACTTCCTGAAACTCTCTGCATGTAAACTCAGTTCCATTGTCACTCCTAACAGTCTTAACCTTCCCATAAGGGGCAGAATCAGCTAAAAACTTCTTTAAAGCTTTTACAGCATCATTTTTGGACTTCAGAAAGTAGACAAACTTTACACCTGAATAGGAATCTGTAAATGTTATTGCATACTTGAAACCTTCCCTAGCTGTAGGAGTTATTGGACCTGCTAGGTCTGTGTACACTAATTCTAATGGCTCCTCAGCTTTTTCAACACAATTTACATTCCTACTTCTGGTGTGTTTTGCTTCAATACATGTCTGACATTTGAAATCATCTCTATCAGTAATCTTCATGCCTTTAACAACTTTCTCTAACTTTAACACATCTTGTTGATTGCAATGTCCAAGTACTTTGTGCCATGTCTGCACATCACATGTTTTAACACCTTTAACATTGTCATTACAGTCACAATCAAAGAAATAAAGTCTCCCTTTCTTCACAATGTTAAATTTTGTGTTGTCTTTTGTTGTCATGTAGGAACTGTCTGGTCCAAACACAATTGTCACCCCTTTTTCAGTCGCAGCTCTGACTGAAAAAATGTTGTGTGGGAAAGATGGGATGTATAAGGCTCTCTGCAGGGTAGCTGTCACATGTCTGCCGTTGGAGTCACATAGCGTTACATTAGCAACACCCCTTGCTTGAGCTGCTCCTGTTGACCTATTCCCATCAGCGAGTTCGATGACATGTTCATCTGAACGGAAGGACTCATCATAAGATGTAAACAAAGATTTGTCATTAATAATGTGTGTTGTGGCACCACAGTCTACCAAAATACTTTCCTTGATAGAGGCTTTCAAAACTTGATCCATATCAACTTTGAATACAAAAGAATGTTCCGAATCACTGACGACCTTCACATCCTCACCCTTTTGTTTCTTCCTACAAGACGCATCTGTGTGTCCATACATCTTACAAAACTTGCAATATCGCTGACTCGATTGTTCTTTGGAATTACCACAGTTCCTCGCAATGTGACCATACTTGTTACATTTGTAACACTGTCCTCTAAATGTGCCCTTCACACCCATATTCTTTGATTTGTAGTTCATTATGCTCTCTGTTTCAGTCTGTCTCTGTTTTTCAGTATCTTCAAAACTTCTCAGCTTCATCTTGAAGTCTTTAAAAGACAAGTCATCACTTTGAGTGACGACAACAGAAAATGGTTTATAACTTTCAGGTAACCCTTTCAAACACATTGCCACTGTGAGTCCATCACTAATATGTTCATTTGCATTTCTGAGTGCGGTAACAATTTTCTCCGTTTTTATAATGTAATCAGTTACACTTTCTTCATTTGATTTCGTCAAAGACGTCAGTTCAGTGTATAATGAAATTATCCTTGGTTTACCCGTTCCGGCATAATGCTCTCTCAGAATAGTTAATGCCTTCCTCCCATCGTCTGCCGCTTCTCTCATGATAAGAGCGAGGCTCTTATCGTCAATGTATTGGATAAGTTCGGCATACGCCTCTTCATTTTTGGCATCAAAGCCCTGGGGCAGCGGATCGGTGTCACGCGGCAACGTGATGATGTCCTTCAGTTTCCGGAGTTTCATGTGTCCGAGAAATTTGACTTCCCATTGTTCGTATTTGTGTTCGTCACCATCAAATACGAGTCGTTCATATTTTGAACACATTCTTAAGCTTCAACCCTCTACGTCCTGGGCCCATAACCTGTTAATAACCTACAAGATATGTGTTCACTTCTCATCAAGCACACAACAGAAAACACGTGTGATCCAGAATAATGGCGGCATCCATCGCGCATGTTTATTACACATCCGGTGGGTATATCCAAAGGCGAAATTCCACAAGCGGAACACAGAAACGAAATATAAATTGTTCATCAGTCTTACATATTAACACTTAGGCATCTTTCACATCAATCTGTAAATGATTGAAAATAATTTAGGCACACGCAAGATATAATAACATCAACACATGACCTGTTGTACAGAGAAATTCAATGTGAGCTTCATGGACATTCAATTGCCACATTTTGTAAGTGTTTGAAACAAATTTGCCGTTGCGCGCCTTTGGCGCCTGCGGCCATCAATAATCCGGACTTTTTCTAATTGTCCTGGCGAAAGCCGGACATTTTTTTCACGATTTGCAAAAATAACAAATCAGGACAAATTCTAACATTGCTGGACAAATTCTAACTTTCAGACAACTTTTCACAATCCTGCCGAACAAGTTCTAATGTCGCCGGACACTTTCTAACTTTCGGACGACTTTTCACAATCCCGCCGAAGGTGCCGATGGCACCGACGGACGCCGACGTTGTATCAACATTATCAACCCTGATGCCGCCTTCTGACTCCTATGCAACGAGCCGGCGAGTCGCGAACAACTGCCTTCTACGTCAGGAAAGTTCTGATTGTCAGTTGTGGATTACAAAAGTTTTTCAACTTTTGACTTCTCTTCCGAGAATGATAGGTTCCACGGGCCTGTCCGTCGGGACGGCCGTAGTCAACGAGCACCCGGCCCCTTGTCTTTAGTTCACTGGAAGGAACTCATGCCATCCCGACATATATAGCAAATTATTTAAAACATTGGAATGCTACCAAACTTTTTTTTCAAAAATGAGTTTCCTCGACCAACAAAAATTTGGCAGAAAAAAACACATACCTGCTGGCGGTGCCCGACGAAAGTCCGCTGAAATTTTTTTTCTCGAACACGAACATTTTCGTTGGACACATTTTCTCATGACCTGATGGCGGTGCCCGGCGAAAGATCCCCGACATATTGTGTCTCAACCACAAACATTTTCGTTGGACAACTTTGCCTTGACCTGATGGCGGTTCCCGACGGCATCCCCGACATACTGTGTCTCAACCACAACATTTTCGTTGGACAATTTTCCCATGAACTGATGGCGGTGCCCGACGCAAAAATCCCCTAACTCAAAAAAGACATCAATAACGCTATGAATGTAAATCCAAAAGTTTTTTTTCCTTCAACTTTCATGGTTTATAAAACTCTATAATTGAACACTAAAGAAACAGGGTTTCCTTCATAATTTTTTTTACTTATTACATTTATTTATAACATTTTAGCGGCGCTTGTTGAGTCTTTATTTCTATGAGCGCATAAACAAATTGTATATCAAATTGAAGAGAATTTTCTGCTCTTTACGCTGATACCAAACGTTGTTGAGCGCGCCACTTGGTTACAGAAATACGAAATGCGAAACTTGCCAAATTTGTGGCACTTCTTGTGCCTTTATTTTTGTGTGCGCATGTATGATCAATATATTGAAATGAAGAACAACGTTCCGTCTTTATTTAGACGTAATATTTATCAAAATCCGCCAAGTGGTATAGAAAATATCGAGTGCCAAAGAAAGGTACATGAAAATCGAACTTCAGATCACATGAAAAGGACCCTTTGTGCGGCGCTTGCTGCATCGTCGTTTGTTTTAGCGCATGTACATTTTATATATCACTTTGTAGACAATTTATTCCTCTTGATAATGATATAAATGGTTTTGAAATGTGTCATTTGTACACGGGGATATGAAGTGCCAAGGTTTCCCTATTTGCGTCACTAACGGAATTGCGAAGTGCGAAAGTTGTTCTTTTTACGGCACTTGTTGAGTCTTTATTTATTTGCGCGCATAATAATTGATATAGGGAATCAAAGACAATTCATTTGTCTTTATAGTGATGTAAAATTCAACAAAATCTTTTTCACGGTGTAAAAGAAATTCATTGTGAAAGAAAGGCACATGAAAATCGCGCTTCAGATCACATGATAAGAAAGTCGGCAAAATTACCTTTTTGTGCGGCGCTTGCTGTATCTTTATGAATTGTTGCGCATGTACACATTTTACATGGAATTAAAGACAATCTTTTTCTCTATCTTGTGATATAAAAAATGTCAAAATATGTTGAGCACATCATGAGAAAATTGGTGTGACAAAACAGTGTAAAACTAAAAATATATAAAAATCACCTTTTTTGCGGCACATGCGGTATCTTTATTTCACAAGGCGCACATATGTTTTTTACATCGAATTAAAGACATTTTTTTTCTCTTTCAAATGATCCCACCTATATTGAAATCCGCCCAAGGGTTCAGAACATAGGGCGTGCGATAGGAAGGCGTGCATAGGGTCAAAATGCACGCGTCTCAGTAAACGATAGCATGCGCGGGTCGGTAAGCTCGTGCGAGAGGGTAGAAAGTGCCCACAGGCTATTAGCACGTGCGGCGGGGAGTGGGGGAAAATTGAGTGATTTTAAAGCTTATTATCGGTACGATAAACGTTATCAATCGTTGCATAATTTTCGGAACATGTACGCGCATTATTTAGAACACCAACGAAACAAAATTCGGTAGCTTAGCGACACACGGACGGAAAGTACTAGCGTTAAACTGACACTACTGCCGTGCAACAATTGCCCGTCCTTCGCTACTGTGAACCTCGGCGTTAATGAGCTAGCGTGAGAAAAATAGAGTTTGGATGTCGCATCTCGCCCAGAGGACATGCGGTCAAAGCAAATTTCAACCCGGACAGGCCCGGGACCCGCATCTTAAGGGTTAAGATAGTCGCCTGAGAAATTATTAGTGTTCCTTTCGAAAAACTGTTGTTCTCATATTGACATGTTTTCTTCCACTATGGGAGCTGGTCCTTCAATTAGGCACTGTTTTCCTTAAAACATAATGCCTGTAGGTTTATGTAAGAATAGCTTCTTGACTTTTGTGCAATATGTTTCACTCTTCCTCCACTCGGTAGTGGATGTAACTGACCCTGTCTGCTTGTTACATCTTGTGAGTGTCTAGGGTAGGTGAGTTACTCACTGATGTAGAATCATATCCATTTGATTTGAATCTCCTCTGATCGTTATCTCATCCAACTGTTCTGAAGGTACTCTGGAGATCAGGAACGTCACCCAGCGGGATGAGGGAGTTTACGAGTGTGAGGCTGAGAATGAAGTGGGCGTGGCCTACTCGGCGCCAGCGGTCTTGGAAACTGTTGGTAGGCCGTCAGTATGATTGTCTATATGCAATATATCGGTGTTTGAAATAGCTGCCTGCCCGTCTATTGCAGGTTAATTTTAGTTAGGGCTTGTTGGAAAAAAGGGCAGCAAGCCATTCTGGCTTGGGTGATTTTATAATTTTAAATGGCTACACAGTGCTGGGCTCGTCAAATATTAAGGTGGGCTGGTTGATTAGTCAAAACACAAGCCCTGTTTGCAAGGAAGGACTGAAAGCTATTTAGAACACTGAATACAATCATTGAATTTTCCACCTGTTTCTTATGTCTGTAAAAAAGCAATTGTTAAATTTATTGCTAACTATACTGGGTATAGGATCACCATTTTTATAAGTCTTTAGACTTGATCACATCAGGATATCAATACTTTCTAGGCTATATATCATAACATTGTTTTACCTCTCAAAACAATGGAGCTCAGACTAGAATCTTTATACATGTGGATGTTTGAAGTAAGTTTTACATTTCTTCTGGCTTTCCCTTTTGAGTTTTCTGTTTGACACTATTAGTAGAGTCATGGTAGAAACCCTGGTTTGACGTGACCACACAATCAGCTCTGTTTCATGCATTCATTTTTGGCATGTTGTAAACTATATTTTAATAGGAACTTGTTTAACAACAGATATAAGAGACTTATAGCATATAAACATCACCATGAACATGTAAGAGACCAGAGCCACTCCGTGATTTTCATAACATATTATTCAACTTTGATACGAACCAAAATGACATATGTTATGATATAAAATCAAAACACCTTCATTTTTCATGTCCAAAAGACATATATATTGGAAATACTGGTTTTCAATGAAAATCTAGAAATAGCCTTATAAATGCACAGAGGCAGAGATCACACGTTCAGTTTACATGGATACTAGTTATATAACCTAACCAAACACTATCAACTCCAAATTGACCTCCTGGCGGCATTACTTAAGTCTCCAAAATTACGTTTGGCTGTTAGACGCGCAAAACTGTCCTTCGATCGTAATTGCAACTTTCTCCCTTCGTATTGTCACTGTACAAAACCAATTATCTTTAAAATGATTCTTTTTGGTAACAGTCGATACTTCGCGATCGAATGACACCATTGATATTTTTGGCATAAAAATGACTCCAACAACTCACGGAATGGCTCTTCAAGGAACTGTAAGGAAATGAACATCACCACATTAGGAAGGACATCACAGTGTTTGTCATGACAACAATTTTAACACATCACATCACACATATATGATGTCAAAACTTTTTAGAAATATGAAATAGAATGTGCCAAAAGACTTTTTTATTAGGCTATTAAAGGTTGTAATAGCATTTCAGTGTTTATTTTCCATAATCATCTCTTTTAATTAATTCTAATGTAGGAGTCTTAATATTATGATAATAATATTCTGTTTGAGTAATCAGCTGGTAGCATCATAATAATGATAATAATCCAGTGAAAGCAATCAGGTGAATGTAGGATGCTTGTTGATTAATATATGAGCTACTGACAGAGATAAACACACAGAGTAAATAGTTATGAGAAACCATTCAGCTGTTAGCAATTGGAGGAAAATCCAGTGAAAGCAATCAGGTGAATGTAGGATGCTTGTAAATTTATATATGAGCTACTGACAGAGATAAATAAACAGAGTAAATAGTTATGAGAAACCATTCAGCTGTTAGCACTTGGAGGAAAATCCAGTGAAAGCAATCAGGTGAATGTAGGATGCTTGTTGATTAATATATGAGCTACTGACAGAGATAAACACACAGAGTAAATAGTTGTGAGAAACCATTCAGCTGTTAGCAATTGGAGGAAAATCCAGTGAAGGCAATCATGGTATTGTATGAGCATTGTTGATTGATATACATTTCTTTCTCCTAGATACTTCCTCTCCCTCTCCCGGAGTGACAATAACTGGCAACTTCAGACCGGAGTATGGAAGTAACGCTACGATCACCTGTGAAGCTATCGGCGATGTACGCCCACCAGCTGGTATCGAGTGGTTCAAAGACGGATTTAGAATAAGGGGAAATTCTGAAAAATATTCAGAAACAATTGATCGGAAAATCAAATATTTAAAAAGCATCCTTACGATTGTTAATATACAAGTCACAGACAATGGGGTATACGTTTGCCGCAGCACAGACATGCACATAGCCGCCACAAGATTAATAGCGCATGAAGGTTGGTTGACATAATTTCTTTGGATTTTCAATTTGGATTCAAGATTATAAGAACAGTAGGGCAAATTGTCATACCGGGGCACCACCGGAGGTCGACCGAACTTTTGATTAGGAGCTGTAGAAATAATAATTGCAATGTTGGCTAATTTTTGTTTTAGAATAAACTAAACACCACAATAAATGTTACACCTACTTAAAGTGGAATATCATAAAAAGTTAATTGCTCAGTGAAACGTGGTTAGTTGTGCTCAACCTTCCTTTTAATATATTTTGGCTAAATTATAGTCTTCAACATTTACTAATGATCATGTCAAAGCCATATTCTTAGGGTTAGTGTCAATCTTGAGATTGTAATCAAAATTGTTCTAGCTGAGATGAAAAAATGATTCAAAGTATAAGATATGTATCGTCTTTGATTATAATATTTGAATTGATACAGTCAGTTTGCCCCATATAATTGACTACTGTTTTAACATTAATTAATATCACAGTAATTGTGGTTATTCTGTAAAATGAAATTTATTTGTTTTTATAAGGTATTTTGTCTTAAATTAAAATGTGTGCACAATGTACTTAATCATATTGTGAATTTTGTATCATTTATGATATGTTCTTGGTTGTTGTAGCGCTGCTGACTGAAAAAGACAGAGAGAGACGTAAGTGGACATGGATAATTATGGGGAAAATTATTGCATGTCACAGCTAATGTGTAAGATTTTTTTTTACATAATCTGTTGAGAGTGGTTTCATCCTCCACACCTGCAAAGCAGAAGATGAAATATGGAAGCCATCTTTTTCCTGAATAATAAAAGTCCATTAAATACCAATTATAATTCTTTGTAAGAACTGTTCTCTGAAATGTTTTCATCTCAGTTGGAATAAGGTTTATTGAGAATTGAGATATTAACTTTGAATTATTCTTGTGTTGTTGGAAGAAATGACTTCTGTAATCTATGTGAGGAGAGAATATTATGTTGTCTCACACTATGGTTGATATATTCATTAAATGCTTCATCAGAGTCTAATACAATGAGTCTTAAAGAGTTGATATCATTGTTAACACTCTAGTTGATGTTACTTGAAATCAATATTGACAATCAAGCTGGTGCTACAAGAAATCAATATTGACAACGCTCCATGTTTACATTACAGCCCCAGCGATCCCTCAGAACTTGACGGTGAGAAGTGTGAGTGAAACGCAACTGGTTCTCACCTGGGACCTCCCTCTGAGATCTCTGATTAACAAGGAGATCATCATGTACCAGATCAAGTACCACCAACTTGATGACCCAATCAGTGACGAGGTTCTCAATGTGACCACTAATAAAACCCATGTTGACATCTCAGATCTGGAGATGAACACAGATTACCAGTTGAAGATCAGAGCCTACACCAGCAAAGGAACAGGACCTTGGAGTAACTGGCTGAGTTTTCATACTTTCGGACAGAGTATGTAGTATCAACCATCATTAAGTGCACTTACATGTTCTTGGACATGCTCAAAGAATTTCCCAACAAAGCAAGAGCTTTAAATTATAAACAGACATCAAAGTGGAATAAAACATAACTATAACATCATTTAAAATTATATGCCCATTATTCCTATATCTATTTGCTGTATATACAGAAGTGCCTTTTTGACCACAGAATGAGAGAACGCTATTTTGCTGATGTTTCTCAAACATAAGGGGACAAATGACACTTTGTGTTGAGTTGTTATTCCTTGATTCTGGTGTTGTTAAATTGATGATTTTTTTCAAGGATTTATTTCTCCATCTCTGCCCGCAGTCCCCCCTGCTCCTAAGAACGTGAAGCTCCGGAATACATCAAGAACTAGCATTGAGGTCACATGGGATGCACCCAGTGTACAAGTGGCAGGTTACAAGATCTATTACAACATGCTTGCCAGCCCGGAAATGGAAGATTCATCCACTCTGGAAATTGGCCCCTACACTGTCGCTGAGATCACTGGTCTGGATCCGCTTACGACCTATGGGGTCAGGGTTCAGGCCAAATCTTTTGATGGTTACTATGGAACCCTCTCAGAGATGGTCAACATTGACTTGAATCAAGAATGTTAGTTGTGAACACATTTTAATTGCAACACTTTTGTTTGGGTTTTTTCCGCTATCAATTCCCCAAGAGTTTAGAAACCAAATCTTAGCCATATAGGATATGAAAAGACATGTATTGAAATTCTTTTGTTTGAAAATAATTTCCTTTGAATAACAATTTTGTCAAATATATTGACACAATACTCTTGAGACACTACAGCTAAAATCACATCATCACTGAAAGATATGTTGCATGCTAAATAATACTAGTATCCTTATATTCATTTTGTAGATGGAACTGATGAAGAAACAAAATCTGTCAGTAAGTACACTACCTTGTTATTTAATTAATTGGGAAAAGTAACACTTCTGTTTTTCCTGAACAACGTTAAAGCTATTTGTAATTAACATCAAAGTGGAATAAAACATAACTATAGCATCATTTAAAATTATATGCCCATACTCCTATATCTATTAGCTGTATATACATAAGTGCTTTGATCATAGAATGAGAGGAGAACGCTATTTTGCTGATATTTCTCAAACATAAGGGGACAAATGACACTTTGTGTTGAGTTGTTATTCCTTGATTTTGGTGTTCTTAAACTGATGATTTTTTTCAAGGATTTATTTCTCCATCTCTGCCCGCAGTCCCCCCTGCTCCTAAGAACGTGAAGCTCCGGAATACATCAAGAACTAGCATTGAGGTCACATGGGATGCACCCAGTGTACAAGTGGCAGGTTACAAGATCTATTACAACATGCTTGCCAGCCCGGAAATGGAAGATTCATCCACTCTGGAAATTGGCCCCTACACTGTTGCTGAGATCACTGGTCTGGATCCGCACACGACCTATGGGGTCAGGGTTCAGGCCAAATCTGTTGATGGTTACTATGGAACCCTCTCAGAGATGGTCAACATTGACTTGAATCAAGAATGTTAGTTGTGAACACATTTTAATTGCAACACTTTTGTTTGGGTTTTTTCCGCTATCAATTCCCCAAGAGTTTAGAAACCAAATCTTAGCCATATAGGATATGAAAAGACATGTATTGAAATTCTTTTGTTTGAAAATAATTTCCTTTGAATAACAATTTTGTCAAATATATTGACAAAATACTCTCGAGACACTACAGCTAAAATCACATCATCACTGAAAGATATGTTGCATGCTAGATAATCCTAGTGTGTTTCAAAAATTTTTTTTATATATTTTAATATTTTGTAGATGAAACTGATAAAGAACCAAAATCCTTTTTTCGGGGGGGGGAAAGTAACACTTCTGTTTTTCCTGATCAACGGTAAAGTTATTTGTAAACAAACATCAAAGTGGAATAAAACATAATATGAACAACTTTTAAAGTTATTGGTTAAGGTCATGATGTTTTCAAGGATTTAGATCTTAAATCTGATACTTGTCCATCTCCACCCCCATCCCCCATGCTTCGAAGAACGTGACGTAACGACAATAATGGACACAATTGTCAGTATTCATCAGTTTGCTATTTTGCTGCTGTTGTATCAAAAGCTAAATTAAAATTTTAAAAACCATTTATGTTGACATGTCATCTATTATCGATCGGACAATTTTTTCCATATTGTCCTATTCTATCAGATAAAATTATCAGCAAGTTTTCTATAGTCCCAAATGAAAGATTTCGAATATGCAAGTTTTAGCAAGCCAATGAATATTACTTGAAATAAAGGAACAAAATGAGAAGCACCTGGATGAGAGCACTGATAAGCATATTAATGCTAATGATGATTATGAGTATCAGGGTCTCTTGGATTGATATACATTTCTCCCTTGATGGAGCAGATTGTGTCCACTTCTCATATGTCTCATTCTTTCATCTAGACACTTCTTCCCTCGCTCCTGGAGTGACAATAACTGGCAACTGGACACCTGAATATGGAAGCAACGCTACGATCACCTGTGAAGCTATCGGCGCTGAACACACACCTGATGATATTGACTGGTTCCATCATGGAAATAGAATAAGAGCAGATTCTGAAAAATATTCAGTAACAAAATTGATCAGGAGAAAGATCAAATCTTTAAAAAGTATCCTGACGATTGGCAATATCCAAGTTAGTGACAGTGGTGTATATGTTTGCCGCAGTACAGACGATTACATAACCTCTATGAGACTGACGGTACTCAAAGGTTTGTTGACTTACATTCTTTATTTCTGTAATCTTACAAATTTATGAATGAGCTCAATGTATGACATTTAATTCATCATTCATTGATTACCCAGGTTTATTGGGACACAGGGTATGGTGTTGGAGTGAAATATGGCAAACTTTATAGCTATTTTTTTTTAGAAGTAATGATTGTCTCTGAAAATCACCATATTATTGCTAATCAGTTTAGTATTGAGAAAATATACAGGTTCAAGTTGTTAAAACGGACAATGGCGCTTATTCTGGAAACTTCTATAGAGCAGATACAAGGGGAATTATATAGACAATAACTAACGAGTGACGGGGAATGACAGATTATCTTTCCCGAGTTATATTAATTTCGTAATTCTCGAGCCTTGGCGAGAGAATTACACAATTAATATAACGAGGGAAAGATAATCTGTCATTCCCGTCACGAGTTGGTTATTGTTTATATTACCTATATGTTTTTTAAAATGTCAAAACTAGAATATGATAGAAATAATCGCTCTTCTATATAGGATTAGGGTTGCGAATTTCCAAATTCATACGCGTGTGCTGTGGTACGTTTTGCTTGACACTTACCTACGCACGGTTAAATTGTAATTTGTGAAAAAAAGTTTCAAAATAATAGCTAATTGTAGTTGTTGTCGAACGTTTAATCCTGTTTTCGTAACCGTCAATCAAACTAATTACATTTAACAGTTTTGTGTTAATTTGAAGAGGTCAGCGACGCCCTTTGGTTATACTACAAGAGGGCTGAACTTGTGACGTAACTGATGACACTATGACGTCATAGCCGCTCGTGTCTATGACGTCATTACGATAGAACGGAGCCAGGCGCTTTTGCGCGACTGTTTGCTTAACGTGTTGAAGAACTAATTAAAAAATCGCTTATTTCTATGCTCTTGTGCAATGGGGCAGGTTTATTTCACGTTGTTTGATGCGGCACATCTGGGAAATGACGACTTGCAACTACATGGAATAAATAAACATTGTTAAAATATATTCTAAGAGTGAACAAATTACCAGTCGGGACAAGTTTGAAAGATGAATGAAATAGTCCCGGCACTACGTTCTTTTTCATTGGTTCACAACAACCAATCAAATGCTTAGAAAATGTGTAACTCCCGTGTGACTTACAGGAAAAATATTACCCTGTGTCCATCTTACCATATGGGTAATATATGTTGATAGTGATTAGTAGATCAATTAACTAATATTCATGTAAATTAGATACACAATTCTTACTTATTAACACCTTAATAGTAAAAAACATTAAAGCTTTTATTGCTTCCAATAATCTAAGAGATCCACTGATACATATATGCATGACTTGAAATAAAGATACAGCTGGTGCTGCAAAGAGTTCAATTTCTCATATTTTTAGTTATGAACCATTATTTCACCTCTAATTTCTTATTTAGTGCTTAGGGCATTTTAACACATTTAATATCAAAAGGGTAAGAGAAATTTTTTATTCAATTCTGTATTGAAATTGTACATGCACAAAAATAAGACACAGCAAACGTCACATAAAAACATAATTTCTCTATTGACATTTTGTGAACAAAGAACCTTTACCACCTCATATCTTTATATCTTATCACTTTATTTCTTATCACTTGAGCCTGGTTGGGTCCCCATTTTGTTCTTTGCAGCAAGATAGGTCACTAGAGAGTTTCTCATAAAAATCCTAAAATGCCTCACAGTAAGTGAAATAGTCGTTTTTGAATTCATAGAAAAGAACATTCTCTCCAAACAAAGGTAGTCCTGTCATAAGTTCCTATCAAACCTCTGTCCAATATGAAGGTTATTTGTTTAATGTTACATACTGATTGGATGCAGTCACCGTCAGTTGTGTAATCAGTGATGCCGTTTAAAAAGTAATCATCGAAATCGTCGTAGTTATTTGTGTAAGTTTTCCAAAAGCTAACCTTTTATACTATGCACCTTGCACTTTGAGTCATTTTTACAGACCAGTAAAGTCTAATTTTGGGACAACAGATTTGCCATTCATGCATTCATTGTTTTCATTGGCTAAAATATTGCGAGGGGTTTAAATTGCAATATTGTGCCGTCATAGGGGAAACTGCCAGAAGCCTGAGAAACCTTGTATTACGACAGAGGTTTTATAGAAATTTATTATTCCTCTGTGAATGAGAAAAGACGGAAAGTTTCAATGATAGCGAACACCACCCTCGTGGCGTAACTTCAAATGGCGAAGCTGCAAATAATGCAACAACTGTGTTAACTATCATACTTGTTCACTTTCCTCTATAACAATTCATCTCTCCCGAAATATGACTTTCAGTTGCGCAATAAGAATTTATGATTTTATGTGACCTAAATTGAACACAATCTTTATATATTGGAATAAAAATCATTTTGGTGGGATAAAAAAGATAATTCGTAGTGTCCGATAAGTATCATTCATCTATATATGGAATTAGTGAACTAGATTTGTATAAAACAATGGTTTTGTTAAGGAATTCTCCAGGTAAACATATAATGGTAAAAACGGTTGCGTCGCATAGCACTGAAAAATTAAGCCAATGGTTCCAATTAGAAATTAACGTTAGTGAGGTGGGTGCTGGAAAATTCAGCCATTTGGGCAAAAATGGTTGTTATGATATCAAACAACTTGAGGGTTTAATGGTAATTGTAGATACCAGTTTATCATTTTGTTTATTTCACCTTAAATAAAATATTATATAAAAGCTTGATGAAATACAGAGCCTAAGGATCAATTATTTATTATCTTAAAAAAGGAAATACTATAGGAAATAGTAATTCAACAACAATAATTGCTTTTAATACAATATCAGTGACTGTCAAGGGAATCTTTGCTGACAAAAATTTGGTTCTAACATGTGACAAGCAAAACATGTTGGTTTAAAAAATGATAGCATCAGTATCTGAGAAGACCAATGAACTTTCTTTACATTTCAGAATTAAAAGCTCCAATTGGAATAAACATAACTGAGACAGCTGAGAATGGATCTCTTAGTTTACAGCTGAAGTGGGTGGACCCCAACACCAGGGTCTCTGACCTACTGGAAGGTGAGTGAGGTTAGATATGAATATGAGGAAGAGATGGGATTGGATGAAGTGGGATGGGATAAGCTGACATTGGTTGAGTTAGATATATATATTTATTACTCGCCCGTGTAAGATACCGCAGTGTAATATTTATACGGCGGTATTAAACTAGTGTAATACCGCTCCCCGTATGACGTCATAATATTGTGTGGTTGTGACGTCACAATCTTGGCACCGTCGGCTCAATTGCGGCCTAGTCGCGGAAATGCTTCGTTCAGTACACTTTCGGTAATAATGCTTGATAACTGAGGTCAAGTAATAAACAGAATACTAAACTTCCTTCCATTTAATACTATTTTTATTAAACTCGTTAATGATTTGGTATCAAACTCGCTTTCGCTCGTTTTATACTTAATCATTAACTCGTTTAATAAAAATAGTATTAAATGGAAGGTCGTTTAGTATCCTCTATATATATGATGAGATGAGATTGGATGAAGTTTGATGAGATAAGCTGACATTGGTTGAGATTAGATATATATATATTAATGATGAGATGAGATTGGATGAAGTGGGATGGGATAAGCTGACATTGGTTGAAATTAGATATATATATAAATGATGAGATGAGATTGGATGAAGTGGGATGAGATAAGCTGACATTGGTTGAGTTAGATATATATATAAATGATGAGATATGAGATTGGATGAAGTGGGATGGGATAAGCTGACATTGGTTGAGTTAGATATATATATAAATGATGAGATGAGATTGGATGAAGTGGGATGGGATAAGGTGACATTGGTTGAGTTATATATATATATATATGATGAGATGAGATTGGATAAAGTTGGAATGGGATGAGGTGACATTGGTTGACTGGAATATATATTGATGAGATGAAATGATGAAATAGGATGATATGGGAGCTGACATTGGTTGAGATTAGATATGAAGGGAAGAGATTGGATGAAGTAGGAATGGATTGGGGCTTACATTGGTTTAGATTAGGTACATATAGATGATGAGATAAGATTTGATTATATGGGGATGGGTTGGAATTAGATAGGATAAGATGATATTTTTTTGGATAAGATTAAGAATAAGATGAGATGGGTTGAGATAAGATTTGATGAAATATGAATATGTTAACAACATTATGATTTGAGTTGTGGCGAGATATGATTTGATGAGATACTTTCGAATAAGATGAGATATTGTAGGATATGATGATATGAAAAACTTAAGGCTGATATGAGTTGATTGAGATTGGTAAGATTTGATAAGATATGATAGGTTGAGATTAGATGAACCTATATGTGCTATAAGATGAAGTGTTGGATGAGATACGGGTGAGAAGGGTGGGATGGGATTGCATGATGAGAGATGGGTCAAGATGTGAAGGACAAGATGAGATGAGATATGAAATGGGATGAGATGAGATATGAAATGGGATGAGATGAGATATGAAATGGGATGAGAGGAGATTTGATAGAATTAGGTGGGGTTAAAAGGTATAATAGATGAACTATTAGATAATATTTAGATATATTTTATGGGATTGGATTGAATATTAAGAGATAAGAAGGATTAGATGAGATAAGATCGGAGGGAATGAGATGAGAAGAGATATTGGCCTTTCTACTGTTTATCCTTTCATAGAAGCATACGTTGTCACAAAAATATTTGTTTATGACAGCTATAACTCTTTCATGGACACAAGACCTGTTCTTGTTTGTATCTGTAAAATCTAAATCTTTAATTTGTGGAATTATCATAATCTGAACAGTAAAAATAGCACAAAAACACTAGAAATCTTTTTTTATCTGTGAATTTGTCCATCATTTTGAAGGCGTGCACAGACTGTACACAGTGTTGATGTGGGATGGGAGAGAACAGGAGACCACGAGGGTAGACCAGCCAGAGCTGCTCATGTCGGGGTTTGATTGGAACGTAACGTACAACTTCTCTGTGAGGGTGGAGGAGGGCAACTACTTCAGTGCCTGGACTAACATCAGCTTCCTGTCAACCTCAAAGAACGGTAGGGGACTGACTAGTCATTAAAATGATCGGTTCTCCGTGTATACATTAATATCAACATACCCTTATCATTCATTGAAACAGCCTGGAAGAACGGTAGGAGACTGACTAGTCATTAAAATGATCGGTCCTCCGTGCACACATTGATATCAACATACCCTTATCATTCACTGAACCAGCCTGGAAGAACGGTAGGAGATTGACTAGTCGTTAAAATGATAGGTCCTCTGTGCACCATTGATATCAACATACCGTTATCGTTCACTGAACCAGCCTCGAAGAACGGTAGGAGACTGACTAGTCATTAAAATGATCGGTCCTCAGTGCACACATTGATATCAACATACCGTTATTGTTCACTGAACCAGCCTCGAAGAACGGTAGGAGACTGACTAGTCATTAAAATGATTGGTCCTCCGTGCACACATTGATATCAACATACCCTTATCGTTCACTGAAACAGCCTGGAACAACGGTAGGAGACTGACTAGTCGTTAAAATGATCGGTCCTCTGTGTACACATTGATATCAACATACCCTTATCGTTCACTGAAACAGCCTGGAAGAACGGTAGGCGACTGACTAGTCGTTAAAATGATTGGTCCTCCGTGCACACATTGATATCAACATACCCTTATCATTCACTGAACCAGCCTGGAAGAACGGTAGGCGACTGACTAGTCATTAAAATGATCGGTCCTCTGTGCACACATTGATAGCAACATACCGTTATCGTTCACTGAACCAGCCTGGAAGAACGGTAGGCGACTGACTAGTCGTTAAAATGATCGATCCTCCTTGCACACATTGATGTCAACATACCCTTATCATTCACTGAACCAGCCTGGAAGAACGGTAGGAGATTGACTAGTCATTAAAATGATCGGTCCTCTGTGCACCATTGATATCAACATACCGTTATCGTTCACTGAACCAGCCTCGAAGAACGGTAGGCGACTGACTAGTCGTTAAAATGATCGATCCTCCTTGCACACATTGATGTCAACATACCCTTATCATTCACTGAACCAGCCTGGAAGAACGGTAGGAGATTGACTAGTCATTAAAATGATCGGTCCTCTGTGCACCATTGATATCAACATACCGTTATCGTTCACTGAACCAGCCTCGAAGAACGGTAGGAGACTGACTAGTCATTAAAATGATCGGTCCTCAGTGCACACATTGATATCAACATACCGTTATCGTTCACTGAACCAGCCTGGAAGAACGGTAGGAGACTGACTAGTCATTAAAATGATCGGTCCTTTGTGCACACATTGATATCAACATACCGTTATCGTTCACTGAACCAGCCTCGAAGAACGGTAGGAGACTGACTAGTCATTAAAATGATTGGTCCTCCGTGCACACATTGATATCAACATACCCTTATCGTTCACTGAAACAGCCTGGAAGAACGGTAGGAGACTGACTAGTCGTTAAAATGATCGGTCCTCTGTGTACACATTGATATCAACATACCCTTATCGTTCACTGAAACAGCCTGGAAGAACGGTAGGCAACTGACTAGTCGTTAAAATGATTGGTCCTCCGTGCACACATTGATATCAACATACCGTTATCATTCACTGAACCAGCCTGGAAGAAGGGTAGGCGACTGACTAGTCGTTAAAATGATCGGTCCTCTGTGCACACATTGATATCAACATACCCTTATCATTCACTGAACCAGCCTGGAAGAACGGTAGGCAACTGACTAGTCGTTAAAATGATCGGTCCTCCGTGCACACATTGATATCAACATACCCTTATCATTCACTGAAACAGCCTGGAAGAATGGTAGGAGACTGACTAGTCGTTAAAATGATCGGTCCTCCGTGCACACATTGATATCAACATACCCTTATCATTCACTGAAACAGCCTGGAAGAACGGTAGGCGACTGACTAGTCGTTAAAATGATCGGTTCTCCGTGCACATATTGATATCAACATACCGTTATCATTCACTGAACCAGCCTCGAAGAATGGTAGGAGACTGACTAGTCGTTAAAATGATAGGTCCTCATTGTACACATTGATATCAACATACCCTTATCGTTCACTGAAACAGCCTGGAACAACGGTAGGAGACTGACTAGTCGTTAAAATGATAGGTCCTCATTGTACACATTGATATCAACATACCCTTATCATTCGCTGAAACAGATTAACTGCTGATTAATTTATATTAACTAATGATTTCTGGAATTACATCAAAAAACAATTCTTAAAACATGAATTTGTTCATTCGTCTTTTCAATCAATATCTATTCAACAACATCATCACACCCGATACACAATACATCTCAATCTGTACATCTAAAACATTTTAGAACAATTTAAAGATAACATGTTGAAAATAAAACAATTTAAATTGGACGAAGTTCATTTCCGGAAAATTTTCCAATCATCTCCAAGAATTGTATCCTTCCTCTCTATTTCATTAAACTGTACCTTTTGGCCAAGAATTATCTGTTACCATGGCAACATTTTGGACTTTAAAGCATAAGTCTGAAACTATTAGACCTATCACCAACAGACTTGTTATATTGCCTCTCCATATCATGTAGATGTGCCTTCTTATCATTGTATCTGTTTCTATGTTTACAAATTTTCTTTTAAAAGAATATGTCAGATTTAGGATCATTATTCTATAACAACTTTAACAATTTGGGGAAGGGAGAAACACCCTTTATGAGTAAAACACTCTCTAGTCTGTTTTATGATAGATATGTATCATATATATAACACATCTTGAATAAGTATAACATATCGAAAAAAATACAATCATGAATACAAAACATCTTGAATATGAAACATTTTGTATGTAAAAACCTTTGGTATGAAGCCTCTTGTATGTGCACCTCTGGAATGTAAAGCATCTTTAATAACTGTACAGTTGGCCCTGTTGGTCCCGTCCTAGAGGTCCGAGTTCGAGCCGTCAGCAAGTCAATGGTTGTGGTCTGGTGGAAGGAACCAGAAGTGGTTATTGAACCAATTCAGGTTTGATCTTCATTTCTCAACTATTTCATGGAAGATTTTAATTTTTCTTATAATTTTCTCGAAGCAAATCACGAGAGTCCATTTTGAAAAACACTCAAAGCAAGATGGCTCATCTTCTTAAAGTGACACAGTGTATGTTTCATAACTTTTTATGTGACAACATACGTCCATGCGGCCTTGGCAAAGTTAGAAAAACATGTATCTTTAAAATTCAATAATTTTAAAATTTAATCTTTATCTTCAGTGTTTCATTTAAAGGAATATTAGTTAAATGAACTACTAATTATTTGTCTCTGTGTCTGCTGTAAATAAGTTTCCATTATTGACCTGTTAATGGTCACTAATGTGCACTTATTACTTCTGAATAGAATTGCATAACTTATTAAGTATGACATATTTAAGCCAACAACTCTGTGCCCCTTTAATATACCATGTATATGTATATTCCATTTGACAAAATCATTGATATTCTTTATGTATATTGTTCATGGAAGACCATTTTCAGAACTAGCAGTGTTATAGCATATGTTGTATCATCGTTCAAAACTACAGATCATGATGGCAATTTGTACCATTTGTATCATTTTCTTCCTGAACAGATGAGAAGGTGTTGGTTTTATTCAAGTTGATTCAATTCCTCTCATGACAGACTTAAAAATGACAAATGATTTGTACTTTATATTTTCTTAAATAATTTTGTCATGCTTTCTTCATATCCAATGATTTTAATCTCATAAGGTCATAGAGTGTGAATTTGTTAACCTTCAAAATTTTATCAGAGTAACATCTTGGATGACAAATATAGAATCACTATTATGTTATCATTGAGTATTTATTTTTTCTTAAAATTTTTACCTTCAGCCGCTAAAATTTTAATTTTGTTGTTATTATTCCATTTTGTTTCATTTTATTCCAATCATTTTTTATTTTGTTCCATTTAATTGAATTTTACATTTGAATTTGTATAAATATTTTTACATCTACCAGGGCTACAGGGTATTTTACACGGACCATCCCGAGATGCCACTGCACATGTGGAGAGTGCATGAAGTGATCAAAAGCAACCTGGCTGTGCTCTCCAGCCTGGAACCAGACACTGTCTACACGTTTGGTGTGCAAGCCTACACCGAGAATGGACAGGGACCCTTGTCAGACCTGGTGCAGGCTCCCTCTGATGGTGAGAGCACTTCATGTCATTGTAGATGGACATTTGTAGAAGTTAGCCTTGGGTCCTTGTAAGTTGAAGTCATTTGTAGACAGAGTTCCATTAGGAATTAGCCTTGGATTGTTGGATGTTGGTGTCACTTGTAGATAGAGTTCCAGTAGTCATTAGCGATGGATTGTTGGATGTTGGTGTCACTTGTAGATAGAGTTCCAGTAGTCATTAGCGGTGGATTGTTGGATGTTGGTGTCACTTGTAGATAGAGTTCCAGAATGCATTAGCGATGGATTGTTGGATGTTGGTGTCACTTGTAGATACAGTTCCAGTAGTCATTAGCGATGGATTGTTGGATTTTGGTGTCACTTGTAGACAGAGTTCCAGTAGTCATTAGCGATGGATTGTTGGATGTTGGTGTCACTTGTAGATAGAGATCCAGTAGGCATTAGCGGTGGATTGTTGGATGTTGGTGTCACTTGTAGATACAGTTCCAGTAGTCATTAGCGATGGATTGTTGGATGTTGGTGTCACTTGTAGATAGAGTTCCAGTAGTCATTTGCGATGGATTGTTGGATGTTGGTGTCACTTGTAGATAGAGTTCCAGTAGTCATTAGCGGTGGATTGTTGGATGTTGGTGTCACTTGTAGATAGAGTTCCAGTAGTCATTAGCGGTGGATTGTTGGATGTTGGTGTCACTTGTAGACAGAGTTCCAGTAGTCATTAGCGATGGATTGTTGGATGTTGGTGTCACTTGTAGATACAGTTCCAGTAGTCATTAGCGGTGGATTGTTGGATGTTGGTGTCACTTGTAGATACAGTTCCAGTAGTCATTAGCGGTGGATTGTTGGATGTTGGTGTCACTTGTAGATAGAGTTCCAGTAGTCATTAGCGATGGATTGTTGGATGTTGGTGTCACTTGTAGATAGAGTTCCAGTAGTCATTAGCGATGGATTGTTGGATGTTGGTGTCACTTGTAGATACAGTTCCAGTAGTCATTAGCGGTGGATTGTTGGATGTTGGTGTCACTTGTAGATAGAGATCCAGTAGTCATCAGCGATGGATTGTTGGATGTTGGTGTCACTTGTAGATAGAGTTCCAGTAGTCATTAGCGATGGATTGTTGGATGTTGGTGTCACTTGTAGACAGAGTTCCAGTAGGCATTAGCGATGGATTGTTGGATGTTGGTGTCACTAGAGATCTGTAGGAATTTTGCCTCAGTTGGTTGGATTTTTTAGTCATTTGTAGATTATATGTATCATTATGAACTTCTTAATTGTCAGATCATTATCATGTCAACGGTCATTGAGATTCACACTGAATGCTCTAGTGAGATATATGTATTTAGTGAGATATTTAGATGTTATTGTGGCTGGGGTTCTATAATGATCTTGTAAGCTGTAAGACCTTGATCAAGTCTGATACTGATCAGACTGAAAGTTGATGCTCTTGTTTCTCTTGTAGGCGGTTTACTATCATAAGGTAGTTACATGCTACAATAAAACCATGATAGACCTTTTGCAAATGGAATGAGGATCAATATTGACTGAGATTTCCACAGGTTCATTTGCTGTGGTTTGAATCCCATCAGGGGCTCAGCAACTTTGTCTGCAGTAGAGAACTGTTCTACATGCAGTCAGGTTTGGGTGAAATGCTACACTGAAATTCAGCCCAGTACCACCCATGGTTTGCTAGATCTAGCCAATGCTCGGAGCTTTCACCGCAATGCATAACCACATAACCACAATAGTGTTGCGGGCTTTCTCCCTTCAATAATACTAGCAGCCGCGATATAAGTGAAATAATCTTTAAAGCCGCGTAAAACACCAACTCACCTCACCTCACCTTACAGGTTCATTTGATAAGATACATTTTGTTAGATCCATCGATCTGTCAGTTAATGTTGGCATAGTGTAGGAAATATCTTGTCAGTGATTCAATATCAACATCTCCTTTAACTGTATTCGAATCAGAATGTTTTAGATGTTTTAATTTGGTTCATGACAAAACCAAAATTAGCATCTTACTCCCCCCTGATAACAAAATTTTGTCATGTTTTGTTAAGTCAAAATATGTCTTAAGTACATGATTTTCTTTAATTTTCTTCCTTTGATGTACAACTCAGGAGAGAAGCAGAAAGTTGAATCTCAACTCCCTTCTATCCCAACTGATTTACAACTGAAGGTGTACAGGGGCATCAAACCCTCCATGATGGTGACGTGGAACTCAACTGACAGCGCTATTCAGACGTACAATATTGAATGGGGTGCACACATGCTGCCCTCTACCACTGCTAGCCTTCCCTGGAATAAGACAAGATACCTGATAACTGGACTTGAGTACAATACCACCTACACTGTGTCCGTGTCAGCATCTAATAGTGTGGGCAAGGGAGACGCGGTGACTGAGAGCATTACGACTCTACCAGAAGTGGGTATGTGGTCAACTTTGGTTTCCAAGTCATTTTGTACCTCATTGAAGAAGATGAGTATGAACTAAACTGTGTTTGATGCAAAACCTTGATGTACTGCCTGTTAATGATTATCATGTATTCAAGTTCTTTGTTGTTGTTGTTGTTGTTGTTGTACAGTGCCTGGTTAAATGTAAATCACCACTTGTGGAATTCCCATATACTTGCATGTTAATTAACTGTTGTTTTCATTAAGTGAGTAAAAATCCTGTTATTTTCACTTTATACACACAGGATTCATCTAGGCATCACCGCGGATACATGCTATAATTACCTGTGGTATTTCAGTTGTTTTTAAATAAAATCTGATGCAACCCACATCCCACATATACAACACTTTTCTGCAATTGTCCAATAAACCCAAATATTGAATCTGACAACTTTGTAGTAACTTACATTACATGTAAAATAAAGACAGTTGCTGATTTTTAATGAACTATGTAATTATTAAGTGGAAGTTATTAATTTGTATCTGACACGATTTTAATTCTATAAATGACTTTTTTAGCAAAACCCAAATTAGTGAAAGTCATTCATTAAACATTCATTCAACATGTAAGTCAATGTGATTTTCACAAATGATGATTCACTTTTGTCAGGAGCTTTACTCAAGCATCCAATATATAAATTGTCACAAAAGTTTTGACTAATTTTCTGTCTGATGTCAACAGTAATGAGTGTCAAGCCGGTTTTTGTTTTGATATTTCTATCACTTTTATCAATGTACCCATTAATTTTTTTAACTGTTCAAAGAAACAGGTATTTGGCCATCTGATTTGAGTCTTTCAGAATCTCTAAGCGCAATGACATGATAATCTTTTTTCAGAAGCAAAGACTGTAAATGAATCTGATTCCACAAATGGCTCGATAGAAGGTAGGTGTTTTTTCAGAGAGATTTTTCTTTATGTGTGTTCTTTCAGTGCTTATTATCCTTTGTGTATTATGCCATAATATAAGCTATAATATTCATTTTATTTGACGAAGACACTACAGATGGTACAAAATGCTACTTTCCCTAATCCTTTCCATTCTGGTTTGACTACAGTGCTTAACACTTCCAAGAATAGATTACAAAATCCTCTACCTAACAAACAAAATCCTCTTCATAGCATACAAAATCCTCAATCTAAAAAAACCAAATGTTTTACCTTACATACAAAATCTTCTAACTAACACACAAAATCCTCTACCTAAGATTAAAAATCCGCTATCTAACATACAAATTCCTCTATCTAACATACAAAATCATCTAACATACAAAATCCTCTAACAAAGAAAATGCTCTACCTAACATACAAAATCCCTCTCTTTTTATGAGTTTTAGTGCCACTGAGCATCTTGAGGTGGATATAAGCCACTTTGCAAATGCATTATTATTATTATTATTATAACCTAACATACAAAATTCTTTATCTGAAATACAAAATCCTCTATCTGAAATACAAAATCCTCTAACTAACAAACACTTTTCTTAAAGGTTCACTGTAATTTTCCTTGGTAAGCTTGGGATTCATTAACAGGGGGTTAATATTTGACATTGATTCGGCTTAGTGGAATAGAGCTTTTTGAAAATTAAGGCTAATTATGCAGAAATTCCCTGCTATAATTTAATACCATAAATTAACGATTGAGATACTGATTTCTTTTTAAAGTAACTCAAATTAATGCATGTCAAATTATATATTTTTTTCTTATTTTTACAGGTGTTTGCCGTTAATTTTGTGACAATCTTTTATTTCTAACCTATCTATTTGTCCTTTTTTCCTGTTTACGAACAGTGTTTAATTTTTTATTGATTTCACATATGAATAAGGTAATCTTACAAAATATTGCTTAAATAACATATAACCTTCCATTATTACCAATCGTCCATTATTACCGAATGAAATTATAGAAATTAAACAATGTATAAGGATTTTGTGCGTAATCTGTTAAACAGTTGCTGTATTAACTATCTCCCTTTTACTAGCCCCTCAAGGTGCACCTGAAGATTTGAGAGTGCGACCTGTCAGCCCTACTGCTATGCTGGTGTCCTGGAGCTACCTGGACAAGGAGTACGTCATTATTCAGGTAATAATAATAATCGCATTCTTATAACGCGCATATATACATGACAAAGCATGCTCAAAGCGCCATGAGTATTATTGCCCTGGAGGGATACTACTTTCGCCGCTGCCGATTAACAAGCGCTCCGCGCGATTGTTAGATCCGTACTTCCCCCTTGTTCAGGTACCCATTTGTACAGCAGGTAGATGGAAATCACACATCATAATATGACTAACATTTCACCCTATCATATCTGTGAGTACAGATGCATGGACAGACTTAATCCATAAACTTTTGACATAACCCCTAGCTGTGCAGTCGCTACACTGGCTTCCAGTAAAGAGAAGAATACAGTAAAAGATTCTCTGCATCCTCTACTTGACCCTGTATGACAATTACTAGCCAGTTTATCTGAAAAACTGACTAGAAATTTGCCATCAAACTCACATCTTGAGGTCTGAAAACAGAGGCAACCACAAAAACTTCCATCGGAGATAGAGCTTTGAAATTATTTTTTTAAAACCAGCAGCTGGTTTGACATGAGGCGCTGACATAAATAATTATGATTATTATAATTTCAGAAATCAAAATCAAGGGTCTGAAATACAACACCCCAGCAGTCAAGGTTTAAGCAATAGGCCCATATTGTCATAGTGGGGGTTTCCGTTAAAGCCTTTTTGGACTTCTTCCGGGAAGCTTTATCTTTTAAGACAGTTACATTTGAAAATTCTGTTGTAATTATCAAGTAATGCTACGGCAAAAGTGCACTTTCATCAGATTAGTAACATAGATTATAATGTTATTCTTTTAGGGATATGATTATGAACCAAATTTAGAAATCTAATTAATTTTTTTTTTTTTTTTTTTGGGCATTCCTAGGGCTACAGGATTCTGTTTACCTCACGGCCAGAGCATCCCTTCTTCATGTGGAATGTTAAGGATGTTGGATTGGATAATACTATCGTCGTGGACGGACTTACCCCAAGGACAACGTACTACTTCACCGTGCAGGCTTACACGTTGTTGGAGGAAGGACCATTTTCTAACCCAGTGCAGGTTTTGGGTAAGGGGTGTTATTACCTAACAGATTAGGAAAATAAAGATCTCTCTCACCGTGTGAAATGGATATTGGCATGGTGCTCTAGATAGTTGCCTGATATTAGTTTAGAATATATACATGCAAGGGATTTGGCCTAATGAATTACAATAATTAGCATCGAGAGTCGGATCTCAAAGTAAACTATGTTACAATCAACAGCATTGAAAATCAAAGTCTTGGTTGTAGAGTAGGTAAGTTTTTGGTACAGTCTGTGCTGACAAGTGCTGCCTGACTCTTACTCCCATAGATATACAAGAATTGGTATAGGTAGAGTGATATCAAATGTAATAATATCACTATCAACAGAAAGTCATAAGAGAAAATGAAAAGTTACTTGGAAATTTGTTTCAGTGCAAATAGAAACTAACCTTGGACCACTTGGTGCTGTTTTCAGGTTCTCCACAGGTCATCTTTGAGCCTGAAATTCAGCATGTTCAAGAGGGAGGCGTGGCAAGCTTTTTCTGCAAGTCTTCAGATGGCTACACCCTCAAGTTTGAGTGGATGAGAAACTCTAAAGTTGTAAGTGTTCGTAGCCCAATCTACGAGATCGTCACCAAACACTGGTTCTCCGTCTTGAGGGTGCTCCGTGCTGACCCAGATCGAGACTCTGGCGCCTTTACCTGTGTTGCTAGCAACAAGAATGGGACCACTAATGCTACGGGGACACTAAAAGTATACGAAGGTAAATTTGAACTGCTCAACTGCTGAGGAATTACAACTTTTTACAAATATATTGCACATGTTGTTATCAGATGTTGTCCCTGGCCGGATTTGAACTACGGAGCTCTTGATCAAAAGTCAAATGTGCTAAACCACTGTGCTATCCTTCCTCCCTACAACACAATAGGGGATAATATGAAACCTTGTTTTATGAAGCAAGGTACCAAAAATCCACCCTCAAACTTAAGGTTTCCAGGCAGGATATCCCCAGATCACTGTGCAGCTTTAGCTATTCCCAACAACTCAATCAGAAGTATTATGAAACCTCTCTGTATTGCAGTGCCTGATGTTCCGGCAGGATATCCCCAGATCACTGTGCAGCCCAGGGTAAAGGCTGTGGTGAGAGGAGGAACTGTGACCTTGTCCTGTGAGGCCACAGGGGACCCAAAGCCCACCATCAAATGGCTCAAGGATTCCTTCCCTGTCCATGTTGAATATACAAGAATAACAAGTCTTCAATCAGGTCAGTAACATGGGTCATTATTATAAACTAATCAGAGGGTTGAGAAATGAGAAATGGGCAGTGTTTTGGATATGTCCTTGCGATTCAGGTGCAATAGAATTGGTAATAAAGAAATAATTACAATTGGAAGTAGCCCTTATGACTGTATGATACTCATGCCCTCCCTCAGGCAATAAAAAAATTGACACTCGTTACGTGAAATCTTATTGACGGACTACTATATAAATAATATGCATCAATATTCTGCAGATTGCGGATTAGCTATTGAGGTTCAAGTTCAAAAGTAGTTAAGTTCATTTAAATTGATTAAATTGATTTTGTGAATTATTTTACTTGTCATATGTGTTGATTGTTGAATGTTCAGGAGTACTAGTGGTCACGGAAGCCAGGGAGTCTGACGTCGGTCAGTACGAGTGTGTCGCGGAGAATCAAGTGGGCGTGGCATATTCTAAGGGTGCCAATCTGTATGTCAGAGGTACATGCCTTTGATTATCTAGATTCCATTTGTGATATGGTTATTATGAATAAATAAAAAATTACAATAATATTTACTGATGATAATATGTACTTTTTATCCTTACAAGAAATGTTACATTTTATATTTGACATGATGCCATAATACTACTTTATTCTTGTCATGCAGCACAAAGAGTTCCCCCAAGATTTACGATTGTACCCAGCAATATGCTAGTGAAACATGGCGCCGACGTCAATCTGACATGTGCTGCATTTGGCACGCCCATGCCGTTTGTGAAGTGGCTGGAGGGAAAACGACAGTTGACAGACGAATCAAGTGTGCCGATGGGTCAAAATGTTCTACAACTTAAGAATGTGAGGCTGTCAAGGAATTACACGTGTATAGCAACAACCAATCAGCATAAGATTGAAATGACAATTGAGGTTGTAGTAGGAGGTAAGTTGTTGACTTGTCAAGGTCTGAGCAAATGGTAACTGTGGTACAAAGTAAACTGTTGTTTTTTTCAATCAGTCATTCCATGAATATTTCTGCCAAAATTATATTCATTGTAGGTATCCCTCTTATTTTATCTCTGACACATGCACTCAACATTTTTGGTTATACAACGAATAATTTTGGATACTCTTAACATCTGTTTTAATGAAAGATATTTGTTATTGTAAATCATAAATCTACAATGGTTTTAAAATAATGGGGAAAAAATCCAATACTTAATATGTTTGGGGACCCCAGGTTGTTATGTCTGGGGTCAAACATGACCCTACGTTGTTATTCACAATTTTGGTAAGAGTGATATCTTGTGATATTCTCTGTTGCTCTCAACTCATGGAGTGTTTCTTTAACAGGATGTAACTGTGCCTTGTCCCACTTCCACATGTATTTCAAGTCCCAATCTCCCACGTTCAACCACTTCAATATTCAATGATTCTGCTTCCCCAGAAACACCTACCATAACTGAAGGACCAAAAGACAGGTTGACAGTGGATGGGGAGCCCTTGAGTTTCTTCTGCCATGGTACTGGATATCCTCTTCCCAGCTTCAATTGGATGAAAAACTTCAGAGTGATAATCCCGAGATGGAGCAAGTACGTGATCATCACACGGTTCAATGTGTCCACACTGAGAATAAAGGAAGTGACAAGTGCTGACTCTGGGTTATATTCCTGCAGAGTCAGCAATAAACATGGCACAGCAAGGGCCAGAGCTTCTTTGGAAGTGCACCAAGGTCATTTTGGTTGTTTTTATTTCATTGATAACATAAGTACTGTATTCGATGCAATAAGTGACCTATCCCCAGAACTGCCTGCTCAAGATTCCCTTCTGCAAACATACCCTGCTTTATAAACGAAACAGTTTCACTAAAGTTCATTATCATTCTAGTCTTGTCTGTTTCAGTCAGTCAGGAACTACATAACATGTCTTTATAAGAATGTCCTGTTTTCATTTCACATGCCTGCCAGCAAAATCGCTACATGAAAATTGATTTTGAATATATTATATGAAATTGTTTGGTTTAATAAGCACCCTCTTTTTTCAATTTTCTAAGTGCCAAGAGCACTTAATATCTCAAATAGGATACATGAACATTTCAAAAAAGTGAATTCTTGAACCCTGTTTTGTGTTTGATTTTGCATTCAAAATGAAATAAATGAACTGAGATTTTGTTTGAACATCTTTAGACATTTATGAAGTCAATTCTTTTAGACACTCCACATTTGAAATGATTATCCCCAAAATCAAAAATTGAAAATTGGGGCCCCCTTTATACTTCTAGTATTGGTGCTATGGATCTGTAAATTTATTTGTTCATACAGAGTTTCCAAGTGGCTACCCACAGTTAGTTCGCCAACCATCATCCAGGGCTGTGGATACTGACAAACCAGCCCTGATGCAGTGTAAAGCAACGGGTGACCCACAACCTTCCATACACTGGCTGAAGGACTTCTTCCCTGTCAATATCAACGATTCTAACATCAAGCTATTGGACTCTGGTATGTCCCTCTGACAAGCAGATAAATTGAACATGTCTTAAACCGAGACAAGAATGTAACAAGTCTTTGAGGTCCATTCAAAATTGATATAGCTACATGAGGAAAAGAAGATTTTCTGGATAACAACTTATTTATTGTGAGATTTAAATATTAGTACTGTATTCGATGTGATAAAAATTTGTCAAAGGGGATAATTAAAACGATAAAAATTGTCTTGAAATACCCTGTATTCTTTACTTAAGTGGAAGTAAAAGACTTATTGCAAGACTGAAAAACCTTCTTCAATGAATCGGCATGCAAGGTAAGCGATGTTGAATGGTGGGCGCTAAATCAGGACGCATATTGTTCAGTCAAAAACGTGGTGGGTGGGTGCTTATAGGGGAGTAGGCGGTTATTAAGTCGAATACGGTATACATGTATGCTACTCCTTCATCTGGTAAGCAAGTATTCTAACACATTGTGCATCACAGTTGTTATTCTGTTTTTTTACAATGAAGAAGCTACCATGTGTTTTGAATACAGGGAAAACAACAACAAACCGACTATTTCAAGAATAACTTCTTCATTCTTTTTCTTTTCTAATCCAATGTCAATTTCTTTTGACCTTAATTGGCCTCAAAGCAAAGGTTGAATATTCCTGGATATTGATAGAATAGTTTGTGTCAATTAGTGACAGTTTCCATTTGATACACATATCTGTGACTAAGAAATTAAAGTTTCATAAGATCTCCATTCACTCACATTACTGGTGACCTTGATTGTCTCCAGGGAGTCTTGAGATACTGTACACGCGGACATCCGATGATGGTAAATACGAGTGTGTGGCTGAGAACATCAAGGGGTCTGCTTACTCTCAAGCTGCAACTCTACTTGTAAGGGGTAGGTAACTCTTCTGAAATTTCCTGCATACCATTAAAATATTTCATATTTTAATGTATTTCTTCATGGTGTGTTAAAAAAATGTATAATAGTTTTGGGTTGAATGTTGCAAAAATACCAAAACATACATTTATACATTATTTTTCACATAGCAAAGAAAATATGTCCACAATTTTTTTACAAAATTTGTAACAGGTATCTATAGAAGCCTTGTAAGGTTGAATTTGGTACAATGTATCATCATGTATAATAAAAAGATTTCATTGAACAAAGTGTGAGTCTCTAATGATTGTTTATAGAACATCATTAAATTCCATTTTACTAGCCTTGTCACCATTGAATTGAAGATTTATAACTTGTGATACAGTGCGAAGAGTGCCCCCGCGGTTCACCATTCACCCAGTTGATAGTGTAGTGACACCAGGATCTAACGTTAATCTGAGCTGTGCCGCGGAGGGCTCACCAATGCCGTCAGTGAAATGGCTTCAGGGTACAGAAGAGCTGACAGATGAAGCAAGCGGACCGATTGGACGAAATGATCTTCTGCTCAAGGATGTCAGAGAGACCAAATTGTACACCTGCATAGCTACCTCAAGTTTGGGACAGGAAGAAACAATAGCAAGAGTCACAGTTGCAGGTACTTGGTGGTGATGGCAGTATTAGTTTATAAGGAGAGGAGGCAGGTTCACTCGGTGAATGTGTTGCATGAGTTCATTCTTTTAAGGATTACTAAGTTTTAAATCTGAAGAGGAGGGAGTAGTTGATCCCCTGAACATAAATCTAGCACTGTACTTTGAGTGAGTAAATCTAAACATGAATTATGGAGTCCATGGAGTCAACTAACTTACTAACATTGGTAGTGGCCAGACTCAAAACTAAACTAAAATAATCTGAAATCTGAATTTTAATAATTTCAATCTGTTCATAACATCATAATCATTCAGAATTTGATGTTTAGAACAACCAGCGATAACTCAACCACCCAAAGACCAGCTTTCAGTCAACAACGAAACTGTGAGTTTCATCTGCCGAGCTTCAGGACTTCCAGCGCCAAGGTTTGAGTGGAAGAGAGGCTCCGATGTTTTGCACCAGTACGCCCTGCACCATGAGATCATCAACCAGGGGGACACTTCTTTATTTAGGGTTCACAGAGTGAGAAGTTCCAGTGACAATGGCACCTACACTTGCATCGCTCACAACCAGTACGGGGAGGCACGTGTCTCAGCCTCATTGACTGTACACGATGGTAACCAGAATCGTTGTTCAAATTTATATTTGTATATATATTAGAAGGTTGGTATATATGAATGAAGGATAGTCCAAGTAGGGCCTAGAGATTTTATTAGCAATTTGGTATTTTGTTCCTCAATTATTTTTGAAAATCTTCACAATAATTTGACAAGTTACAATACTTTGATTCAATATTTCAGTGAAACCGAACGGGTACCCCAGGATAGTTCTGAACCCATCACTGAAAGCAGTTGAGTTGGGCAGAGTAGCATTGATGCAGTGTGAAGCTAGAGGCAACCCACGACCCACCATACGCTGGCTCAAAGATTACTTCCCAGTCAATATGAGTGACCCTAGGATTAAGTTGTGGCACTCAGGTAAATGGTATATTTAAATCCATTAACAGTGTACGAAAAGGGTAACTGACATTTTAAAGGCAGTGAACCTTTCTTGGCATTTATTGTAGAAACAAGGGACATTTCTGCATATCTATGTCTGTTATCGATGCAAGATTTATCCCAAGTCCAGTTGAAAGATGAATTGGTTATGTTCCACTTGGTCTGGGTTAGAGAATGGTACAATAACTGTTATGATGTCAAGTTTGTATCCATTAATATTATCCAAAAAAATAAAAATGACGAAGCCATCTCAGCTAATACCTTGGAGCCCTTTGACCTGGACCAAAATGATGTTACACTACAACAAGGAAATAATGATTGTCTGTATGTTCCTTCAGGATATCTTGAAATACGGAGCAGTCGAGATTCAGATGCCGGTAAATATGAGTGTGTAGCTGAGAACATCAAAGGTTCAGCATACTCATGGGATGCAGCCTTGCATGTCAGGGGTAGGTAACTCTAGTTCAAAACTCGCTTGGCCTTTGTGGTTGCTTCTGGTATCAACTAAAGTGTTGAATGGACGTATGGAATGTCATGTTTCATTTCGGTTGACCTAGTACCCAGACCAAAATCTAACTTACTTTGGGTAAAGTTTTACAACAATAATTTATTGTTGTAAATAGGTCTCAACATAAATTATATATATAACTTATGTTAGAGTAATATTCTCACTGAAATCAAATAATTGATTTCTCCCTAGCCTTATGGTGGGTTGTTACTTGTAACTCATCTATGATTTGAGAGAATCATGAAAAGATCTGTTTCCATGGGGAGTTGTAATATTATTGAGCACTATTGTGCTTTCAAATTTCTTTATCGGAGATAAGAAGCAAACCATTATGAGACTAGGGAACATTTCAATAATTTGATTTGAATCATATTGGTTGGAGTATAGACTTTCCTATTCAATGGCATTAAACACTAGTATTTGTTGTAATTACCTTTTTACTGTCATGTTACAACATGCTGTATGATATGTGTGCCACCCATATACAAGTAAACATGTTACTGCGTTTGTATCACAAATAACAGTCAGTTATCTTCAATGAATGATAACTTTCAGCAGCCTTGTATAATCAACTGATAGTTGCTCTTATATTCTGCTGGTCTTATATTTAGCTGGTTTGATGGTGTTGCTATATATAATTACAAAGTAGGCTGTCAGAGTTGAACTTGAATTTGTAAATGCTGATATTCACATTTCTAAAATTGAAGTAGGTATAAAAAAATGACATTAAAGGCCATAGTCCATACAGGCAGCATGCAAGCAGCACTGCGAGTGTCATTGCATTGATGTGATGTGTGTCGTTTAATACAAAAACTCGTTTATCCAGTTACATACATGATCAAGGGGCGTAACTCCAAACCCTCACACCTGCTGCATGCCACAAGTTATACCTTAACGTGATACATTTCTTTAGTACAATTTGCTTTATTGACCATTTATGCATCTCCATAGTGCCGGCTGTCAATGCCATATAGGCATGGGTGATTTTGCACCTCAGTTATCAATAATTCTTCACTGATTTGTGTTTTTGGCATTGTTTTTTGGAGATATGAAAGAGAAATAGCCAAATCCTAAGGTCAAGCGGGAAAAGGGGGTTTCCCTGAGCCCCTGAGTGTCAGAGCGTCAAGGAGCAAATATCGCTGTTTTTTGTCATTAAAAAATTTTAACGCTGACGCTCTGCTTGAATTGACGTACACAAACTCGAATTCACTTGAGCGTTAGTTTCAGAAATGACACGACGCCCACACTGGAGTGACGAGCGTTCATTCCAAAAGCTTAAAGGCGTCCTTTCCAAGAGGAAAGAGGCACCCTTCCACACCTTTCCATAAAGGAAAGAGGCACCCTTCCACACCTTTCCAAAGGCTTAAAGAACGCCCTTTTGCCTCTTTGGAAAGAACGCACGGCAAGGTGACCTTTCCACAGCCTTTAAAACTAATTAGCACCTTACCTGTCTGACCAAGAGTTATGTCCCTTTATTCTGTTTGTCAAATTCGTCATGTTATTGAATACCTTAAGAAGTTTTTGATTGAGTTAACCTATAGTTATTTTTACATTTTGAAAATCTTTATTTTGTTTGAAAGATTGATTCTTAAAATACATCAAATTTAATTTACCTTTGAAAAAAAATGAAAACGTTTTTCATCGCAATTTTTTAACAAAAGACTTTGTTTTTATAATCATGAATCAAATCCTGCATATTAGTTTATTGCAGAAATTAAATAAATCATTTTACTATTTAAGGATTGGCTTAAACACATGAAATGACATATAGAGTTTGAAAATTGCATCATTTAAAATTAAAAGATATTTAGAAAATTGTATGAATTTAATCATGGAAAATGTTAATAAAAAATTTTTGGCAATGATTATCATTTGTTTGCAATAATTTGTTTGATTTCAAAGGTAAATGGTGACCTTTTTGAAAGTGAAGTTTGAAAGATTATCAATGACAACGTACATACCCGTTTCAATCGTCAGAAAAAGTAATCCATGAATTGTTTGCAACTTGATCGACTTCCTGAATAATCCTATTAAATTTGGGTACCTTTCCAAATGATCTACTTTTTCAAGTGACTGTAAGCATCGATAGCATTGCAGAAGATTTTCTTCTCATTGGTTGAACGTATTTTCTACAAGTTCATTGGTTTATAATGTTTGTCGTTGTTAAGATGTACTAATTAGCTGTGTAATGCCAAGAGTTATGTCAGTATTAACGGATGTTGACATAAGCCGCCATTTACCAAAGGGTCCATAGCACAGGTGTGGGCCTACTATTTGAGACAAATAATCTAACAATGAAATTTGACAGGAAATAGATTACATAATAGGCACCTGTTAATTATGACAACATTAGGACCCAGCTATGGACAGTATGCATTGAATCTGAGCAGTGTCTTGTGATGTGCAATTGTGTCGCCACATTCTAAACTCAGCATGAAGTACATAGTTGACAAAACCAGTTTCATAAATAAATATCAAAACTAAAAACGTGTTTTTATTTGTTTTTTTTTAAATTCCAAGCTTCATAGGTTCAAAATTTAATTGGATTAGGTAAAAACTATTATGCATACAAGAATGTATGAATGAGTTTTTAAAAAGAATATAGAATGTTGATGTAATAAGAGCATTGTGAAGATGACAATATCCCTTGTCAATTGTTAAATTTTATATAAAACAACTAAATACAGGATCATATAACGAATATTTGTACTTAAATGTATGACTATTTTAATAATGCATGCTTGCACGCTGGCTGTATGGACTACAGCCTTTAAATTGAGATAAATTCATGGTGACCTCTTACTTCATAACTCTTGCACTTCTTTATCAAACTGTGAGTACATCATATTCTATTTTGATACCTAAATATGTATTCCAACAATATCTAAGATATTAAATCATAAAACAATACTATGATATGAAATTGCTGTTAACCCTCAAAAAGGGATTATTTTTATTTGTTTCTTCAATCTCTGTCCTTCATTTTCAATAAAAAGACATGCCATACATCCCTGGATGGAATGAAAATTTATGTTAAACAACTGTGAGTTTATTCATGGAGCGAGCATGCTTTATCAAATTAGATGGAGTACTATACAGCAAATAAAGCTCCTGTTTCCAACATGTAATGCTTGCAAAATCTGGATTTATTTACAACAGTGCGGAGAGTGCCACCAAAGTTCACCATTGTTCCAACGGACATGTTTGTAAAACCCGGCTCAGACGTAAACCTGACCTGCGTCGCAGTAGGCTCTCCTACGCCGTTCGTAATGTGGCACGAGGGTTCACGACAGTTGACAGATGAATCAAATGTACCGATTGGTCGAAATCAGCTACTACTTAAAAATGTCAGTGAGTCCAAAACTTACACCTGCGTCGCATCATCTGTATTAGGACGTGAAGAAACTGAAGCACGTGTTGTTGTAGAAGGTAATATATTACAGTTTTTATATTCGTAGGATTGATTTTAATCTTAAAGTATCCTAATCTTATGTTTCGCATGTTCTTTTCTATATGCTATGGACACTTCAATTTGATCAATATAAGTCCAGTTATGTTCAAACAAATCTTCAGAATTCAAGAACTTTTTCTTCTCAAGAAGAAGAAACACATAGGTTTGTCGTCGTTAGCTTTTACAGGAAACTTGAACAATTGATCTCAATAAACCACCTTAATGCTTGTAATGATTCAAGCTAAACTATGTCAGTAACCATAGTCTAAAGGCGTGTTCACATGGTACAATTTGTGGCATAAAACTTGTGGCATGCAACAAATTTCAACATGTGAACCCCAAAGTCTGTCCATTTTTTGTTGCATACAATATGTGGGAAGTGAGTTGCAAGGAATAGGACTTGCTCTATTTCCATACAACAAGTTGCATGAACGTATGAATGCAATTGTTGTAACGTGTGAACGGCAAATTTCATGCAACAACATTTATGCAATCTGATTTGGAGGAATCTATATTCCAGAACCAGTCCCCCCTGGTTTCCCCCCCAGGGAAGTGCAAGCAAGAGCAGCGAGCTCATCCACCATTGTTGTGGGTTGGGAGGAACCCGAATATCTTGTTGACAGCAGCTTTCAGGTATTATTAGCTAACCTAATGGATGATAATGATCTTTTATGTGTCTATCTTCATATATTCTTATTAAATAATTATTCTTTAACCTGTGTAGATATTGTATATAATGATTGACTCAAGGTTGAAGTTTCAGTTTCCCATATTTATTTTAAACATCATGTTATATCTACCACGGGAATTGCCACGCAATAATAGATCACCAATGTGAGGTTCATTATGAGTTGCTCCCCTTAGCAGACAATGCGAAATGAAACTGATGTCAACGGTGACAAAGTAATGTGATAAATCAAAATCCTATAATAGAATAATTATCGATTTCATTTATCAGTGATTCCAATGGTTTTTAGACCTTGGAAAGTTATGCTCTGAAGTTATTTAACCATTTGATTCAACGATAAATGAAATCAATAACTTATTTTTTTTTTTTTGATTTATCTTATAACCATTGAAGTCAATAGTTGTATGATATAATGTAATATGCTGTTGAAGGGGTACCGAGTATACTACACAAGACGACCTGGCGAGGCTTTAAAAAACTGGAATATGAAAGATGTGGATAGAGATTCAACAGTCACATCCATCAGTGGACTGAACTCAAAAGCGCTTTACACAATAACTGTAACAGCACGATCACGCTATGGAGAAGGACCGACATCCTTACCTGTACAGGTGGTCACTGTGACAGGTGAGCAAAATTAGAGAACTAGCTAAGTAACTGTCACAGGTGAGATTAAGGAAGAACTCGCCAAATCACTGTCACAGAGAAGAAAAAAGTGTAGAATTAGCCCAGTCACTGTCACAGGTAAGAAAAAAGTGTAGAATTAGCCCAGTCACTGTCACAGGTAAGAAAAGGTGCAGAATTAGCCAATTAGTCACTAGCTAGCTGTCAAAGGTAAAATAAAGTGAATAACTAGCCAAGTCAATGTCATACACAGCGTTGAAATAGCTTTCAGGCATTTGCTAATCTAATTTCAACTACGGTATAGGCTTCCTACCCCTATCAATATTGAAGAGCCTTCAGTAGCCATATACAATCGTTGACATTTTGTTAGCATTATATCTCAAGAACAATTCACTTGATTCTCTCCATAACTTATCTGTACTCATAGCTTCTGTAAAGAAAAACACCAGCCCCCGAGGTTATAAAACAAACTAGTACTCCTACCCAACTCAACTTAGTGCTCAACTAACCGAGTCTTTATACAGCTGAGATCAACTCAGATTTTGAGGTTATAATTTGTCTTGAGTCCATTCGTAACTGAGTACAAAACCAAACACAACTGAATGTGCTTATCAATTCTCTTCTTTCTGTGGATAGTGACAATTTTAAAGTAATTTTGCAAGTAATAATGTAATAATTGGATAAAAGTGTTGCAATAAACATACATTATCTTTCTTTTGACGCAACCAGTACAATTATAACGTATCCATAGAATAATGACCCTTTTCAATCACAATTTTGCTCTCTGTGAGATTGCTGTCGTTTGTCAAGTCAAGGCCAAATTGCTGATAGAAGTAACTCATGAAAAATGTTGGACATATTCATGATTATTTTAAGCAACTTTGTGGTTATCAACAAATTGATTGGATTTTCCCCAAAACATTTAAACACTATTAAATTTTTCATATGAATAAAAATATATATAATTTATCTTGACCATATTTCTTACGGGAAAGCTATAAAACAGATATTGCATTTAAGAATGTTTGAGCATGGATGAATGTTTATGATAAAAAATTTAAGAATAAAACCTAACCGTTACTAAAAGAGCAAGCACCTGCAACTAAGGAGGGTAGCAGCTGTTAAGTAGTGAGGACTTGCAGGTCCAAAACAACCAAAAGTATTAAAATCATCACAAATATGTTAACAATTCTGTCAATGAAAATCCTGCCCATGCACATACAGTCTTATTTCACAGAAGTGTAATTTCGATTCATGCTGTTTTTTAAGTTGAGTACGGTGTTAAGGAAGCTTTGGACCTTTCTTGAGTTAAGTATGGTTTTAGACACAAAATCAAACTCAAAGAATTTTATTTTTAAAAGTTGACTATCAGTAGAAATTGTTCTCATTATCTCTAATTCTATCAATTCTTGTACTTTTTTGGCAAAGGCAGGTGCCAGTTAAAATTTAGTACACTCACGTACAATCAGCTCTTGACCTTACACAATCCTTACCTACTCAACCACCAACTCTTGACCTTACACACACCTTACCTACTCAACCACCAGCTCTTGACCTTAAACACACCTTACCTACTCAACCACCAGCTGTTGCCCTTTCACACAGCTTACCTACTCAACCACCAGCTCTTGACCTTTCAAACACCTTACCTACTCAACCACCAGCTCTTGACCTCACACACACCTTACCTACTCAACCACCAGCTCTTGACCTTACACACACCTTACCTACTCAACCACCAGCTCTTGACCTCACACACACCTTACCTACTCAACCACCAGCTCTTGACCTTACACACACCTCACCTACTCAACCACCAGCTGTTGACCTTTCAAACACCTTACCTACTCAACCACCAGCTCTTGACCTCACACACACCTTACCTACTCAACCACCAGCTCTTGACCTTACACACACCTTACCTACTCAACCACCAGCTGTTGACCTTACACACACCTTACCTACTCAACCACCAGCTGTTGACCTTTCACACACCTTACCTACTCAACCACCAGCTCTTGCCCTTTACCACACCTTACCTACTCAACCACCAGCTCTTGACCTTACACACACCTTACCTACTCAAACACCAGCTCTTGACCTCACACACACCTTACTTACTCAACCACCAGCTCTTGACCTCACACACACCTTACTTACTCAACCACCAGCTCTTGACCTTACACACACCTTATCTTCTCAACCACCAGCTCTTGTTCTCATAATCTCTAATTCTATCAATTCTTGTACTTTTTTGGCAAAGGCAGGTGCCAGTTAAAATTTAGTACACTCACGTACAATCAGCTCTTGACCTTACACAATCCTTACCTACTCAACCACCAACTCTTGACCTTACACACACCTTACCTACTCAACCACCAGCTCTTGACCTTAAACACACCTTACCTACTCAACCACCAGCTGTTGCCCTTTCACACAGCTTACCTACTCAACCACCAGCTCTTGACCTTTCAAACACCTTACCTACTCAACCACCAGCTCTTGACCTCACACACACCTTACCTACTCAACCACCAGCTCTTGACCTTACACACACCTTACCTACTCAACCACCAGCTCTTGACCTCACACACACCTTACCTACTCAACCACCAGCTCTTGACCTTACACACACCTCACCTACTCAACCACCAGCTGTTGACCTTTCAAACACCTTACCTACTCAACCACCAGCTCTTGACCTCACACACACCTTACCTACTCAACCACCAGCTCTTGACCTTACACACACCTTACCTACTCAACCACCAGCTGTTGACCTTACACACACCTTACCTACTCAACCACCAGCTGTTGACCTTTCACACAGCTTACCTACTCAACCACCAGCTCTTGACCTTTCACACACCTTACCTACTCAACCACCAGCTCTTGCCCTTTACCACACCTTACCTACTCAACCACCAGCTCTTGACCTTACACACACCTTAACTACTCAACCACCAGCCCTTGACCTTACACACACCTTACCTACTCAACCACCAGCTCATGCCCTTTCACACACCTTACCTACTCAACCACCAGCTCTTGACCTCACACACAGCTTACCTACTCAACCACCAGCTCTTGATCTTACACACAGCTTACCTACTCAACCACCAGCTCTTGACCTTTCACACACCTTACCTACTCAACCACCAGCTCTTGCCCTTTCACACACCTTACCTACTCAACCACCAGCTCTTGCCCTTTCACACACCCCACCTACTCAACCACCAGCTCTTGCACTTTCACACACCTTACCTACTCAACCACCAGCTCTTGACCTCACACACAGCTTACCTACTCAACCACCAGCTCTTGACCTTACACACACCTTACCTACTCAACCACCAGCTCTTGACCTTACACACACCTTACCTACTCAACCACCGACTCGGACAAGGGAATTTGTACCACTGCTTTCTCTCTGTACAAACGAGAAGCTGCAAATATCGAGGATAGCGTGATCCAAAAGATGATATTGTTACACTTGTTCACCATCTTTTTAACTCTTCCCCTTCATTGTCACCTAAAGACGGCATCTTGATGACAACTTCTTTCTAGTGAACTACAGTTGAGAAGTAGCTGCTGCTTGGACCTGTGGAATCATATGGAATAAAAGATGTCATGGTCTTAGGTCTACAGCCAACCACCTGGCGCTTTCTTTTTAACCATCCTCTGTACAAACTGATGCAATCATAAATGAACTTCTTTTTTTTCAGGCTATTCAAGTCACAGTCAACGTAAGTTACTGTTTTGTCAATCAAATCTACATTTTAACCATGACATGTATTTAACTTTGCATCACCCAGTTTTTAACACTAACTAAAAGTGGATAGCCAACCTCATAAAAATCAGCAATATGTAACAGAAGTGATTGTCACATCCAGCTTTCTTCGAACCCCGGAACCTGCAGGGGAAAGTCAAACACTCAGCCATTTCAACCATTGAAATATTCCATTAGCCAAAGCTAATAGGAATGTTTTTACTTCACCCTGCCACATTTATAGCCTCATTGAATGTTCAGTCAGAAAAATGTCAACAATGGCGGTAGCAATAGTAATCTTGGTGATTTCATGATTTTTGTTTGATATTATTCTGCGAGTAATAAGTTCAGTCTCGTTTAATTATATTTGTATGAAACTTGTGAATGGTTATGGTAAAGGTATCCAACTCACTTTTGCATGTATTAAAAAGGAAAGTTTGAAGAAATAAAATTTCTAAAAACCGATGACTGCCCTTTTATTAAAAATATGGTAGGGTTTTATCTCTTAATATTCTCATGCCCTATCACACAGCTCCGTCTCCGCCACAAGGCCTCGAAGCCCGACCACTGTCAGCCAATGAGATCTTAGTGACCTGGGAGTCTCCTCTACTGGGCAGTATCCTCGGTTATGAACTGTACCTTCGTAACGCTGACACCAATGATGTTCATTTTGTACTATCTTTTGAGCTTTATTCCTTAGCCCTTTATTTTTTTTATCAGCTTTGTCCACACTTGAAATTCATCACTTAGAAGAATTTATCAAAAATCAAAAGGCGTCTGCCTCTGCTGTATGTTTTACAGTTGTAATTTTTGCGCAAAGCTTTTCATTCAGTTCATGTAAATTGAAATGAAGTCAGCTTTGGGCAATCAAATTTCAGGTAATCAAGATCCTGAAAAGCTTATCTCAATTACAGTAAATATATATCGGTCGGAAATAGTCCGAGTTATATACAGATGTTGATATATATACGTTTATTGATATTATTTGATTGTTTGCCAGGATGTAACCCTGCGAAACCCTTTTTAAAATCTCTGAAATGACAATCAGAACAATTTGTCTTGCGTGTTTGACTTTGAGAAGGCTGCAAATGGTGTTGGTGGAGACCGACTGCTATTCATATATCTTTTGTTTCTTTTCAAGTATGGAGATCGAAATGTTCTCTGTCCTGTCACAAACCCCTTATCCGCCCTCGCGTTAACCGTAACCCCAATCCACCTTATCGAGCTGTTGCGATAACGTAGGTGGCGTGAGGTTAAAGCTTGCGAGAAAAACATGGTGCGGGGGTTGACTCTATTCTACCTATCACGTTCTGGCTGATGCGCATTCATTCATTCATTCAACAACAACTCACTCACTCAGATGTAATGTCAATTTAATGTTAAATTGATGTTGGCCAATGCCAAAGTAACAAAATCCTGACATATATCTATATTCACATCCGGCATCTCCACAAGAAAATGATAGAAAACTAGAAAGAAACTTTAAGAAAATGCATGTCACGTCACACACGAAGATGTAACCAATCCACAAGGCATGTAAATCTTGAATTTCACCTTTGTCAGACTAGAATCAGAATACTCCTCTTTGTCAGAAAAACTGTAAAATTAATAAACTGCATGCCTCTTGAAAACAGAATTTCTAATATCCTTCCAAGAAACAAAGCTGTCCTTTTATAAAGAAAAATACTGTACATCAAGTTGATAACCATGCATGTCTCTTGCTAAAAGTTAGAGAAGTCCTAATATCCTATTACAACAACAATAATACTGCATGCAAGTAAGGAAAGTGTTGGAACTTTCTTCAACATCTTGTTTTTTAAATGAGAACACAATTTTGAATTTTATTCACTTATCTTATGAATATTTATAAAGTATGATAATGACTCCAGTTGGTTATATATTTAGATGTGTCTATTACCTGAGTCTGATGCCCATGTTTGATATAGTAACGAGTTTCCTGATTAATTAGAACATGGATCAATTAAGTCGATTACAAGACCAGAGAACAAACTTGAGGTGGTATGGTCTGAAAATATTGTCATATTGTAATATAAAAGTATATCTAAAAAAATGTACAGTTTCTGGAAATTTTTTTGGTATGCGCCTCCAAAAACTTGTCAAAATCTGACAGAATTTTGTTGATCCCCGTCGCGCCATGTCCAACTGTGCGCAGTGGCGTACATGCTTAGTTGCTTCACTAGTTGTGTGTGCACAAGCGCAATGCACTGGTCGATAGGTCCAAATTCAGATATGGGCATTTCAAGGCTGAAATTACTATCTGATAAGCGCTGACTCATCAAAATGGCTGTTTTGCTGCAAAGCTTAAAGCAACGCAAATTATGTTAGCATATTGGAATAATGAAATTGTATTACAGATTTTTTATAATCTGTGACCAACTATAAACATGTTTTTTGTGTTTATTTCAGTGCCTTATCAACCTTTGAACCTTCACGCTGATCTGATCTCAGCCAATGAGATTGAAGTTATGTGGGACGCACCGACTGAAGCAGAGACCATCAAAAGTTATGAACTGTATTATAATGACTCGCATTTCCGACAAAATATTCGCGTCAGTATCAAACCCCCGATTGAACGGTACAAGCTCACTGACCTGACGCCAGATACAGTATACCACATACAGGTGTCCGCAAAGTCAAGACAAGGGGAGGGACCCAAAACACCGACGATTCAAGCCAAAACGAAGATGTTCGGTGAGTTGACTGTACATGAACCCAGTTATAGCTGCAGTATTGTCAAGACGTATTGTGCCAAGTAATTTATTTATATATATATTCATTATCCATATTGTGCGTGCAGTGGTCCTGGTGTAATTGTTTTAGCGTGTTCGTTTAAGTTAGCGTATTGTACGTAAAGTGACAGAATCCAGAAATTTGGTTTAATTTTCAAGATAAATCACAAGGGAATCAGACACATGGTAAGTACTTGATATGCTTGTCAAGAATTTCTTATAATTTTTAGTCTCGGTCACTGTCTTCATGAAAATATTTTCTGATCATGTTTGACACCTTTTTGTATCAACTCTGGATACATTTAGATCATCAGAGGTTTATGATTAGAATTGAGCATTGACAATTGACTGAAAGAACAGAAGCTCTTCCATGAAAGACTCATAAGGTAAGATCAAAATGATTTAAAACAAAACACAAAATGGAGCATAATTCTAGAAATTTGATCATAAACGTGAAAAAATGGAATTGATATTTTTAAAGAATTGCCGATTTTGTTGTAATTTCCTTTTTATTACACAAATGCTGTCATCATTGTGATCTTTCAAATGATGCAACGCAAACCATATTCATCACTGATGGCGCCTCTAGCCACTTATATCAGACACAGCTTTGTTCCTTGTCCCTTGATATCTCGGCCATTTGGCATATGATATACGACACTCAATTACGTTCCCGATTCAAGGTAAGTGAGATGTTACCTCAGCAAGAATCGTCTCCCAATTCACACAATGGGCCCTGTTATGCACAACCAATTCAATTTATTTCTTAAAAATTTCATTCCATTTTGTGCAACAGCACATACGTCTTATTTTTCATTTATTCAACTGCACACAATTCAATTTTCACAATTTTTGAATATTTTATCCCATATGATCCGCATGCAGAACAATCAGTTGAATATATCAATTTCAAGTAGGATATTTTCACTTGTTGCATTTGTACATTAGTCACAAGACCCTCCAAACTCTCTTCAAAATTCTCTGAGTTTTGTCTAAAGTACTCATTTATATTCTTGGTTTTCTACAAATATCAAAAACCTTAATAACTTAGTCATCATTGACAATGTTTGAAAAAGAAATATAAAATTTAGGCAATAAAACTTCAGGATAAAATGTTTCAGAAGATTGGACGCAGCTAATGGCTAATTGCCCATGCGGTGCTAACAAACTGACTCAAAAGATTGGAAGGTCTTGATTATAGCTTAAATTATTTCTTCTTGGTCTCAAAAATTTCTTAAATTCCAATAAGAATTTCTTCATTCTTTTCAAACATCTACTATTTGAGTGTAAACTTATTGTAATCTAACATTTTATACAAAAGAATGGAGACTGTAGAAAAGTATTGAATCCTGTTATTTTCCTTTTAAGTTAAACAGTAACATTGAGATAATCATTTCTATTGATTTGAATTTGTTTCAGTTGTTTTAGTATCATTTATGACCAGAATTAAGATTATGCATGGAACTACTATCACAGAAGAGGGATCAATCAAACCCTCGGATGCTGATTGTCAGAGAATTCAAGATGGCTGCCATTGTCTTCTGCTCGCAGATCCAATAACTTGAGTGTAGTTAGTAACATCAGCCCAAGTATGATCAGGCTGCATGTCAGATTGCCATCTTGAAAAACACTGCATGATCATCTTTTGTTTCTGTTCTATCTATTTCATTTTCTTTTCATCCCCTTTGCCTAATCACACAGTCCCCGAAGCGCCTCCACAAGCAGTTAGAGGCCAATTCGTTGATGCACACAGTATCATCGTATTGTGGGATCAAGCCAGACCTGACAAACAAAATGCTGACCTTTGTGGATATAAGATATATTATATGGGATATGGCGATGGCAAAGGTTGCAATAGTTAAGGCTGACGTTCAGAGTTACACCTTGAAGAAGTTGAAAACTTGGACCAAATACAAAATTTGCATACTGCCCTACACATCAGTCGGAGATGGCCCTGTCTTGCAGCCAATCTTTGTGGAGACAGACGAGGAGATTATGTACAACAGAGTCGCCTCCCTTTAATTCTCTCTATTGACAAGTTACTAGTTTCTTGTTTGGGTGGCTGGCAGTTTGTTTTTGTCAATGAGCTAGGAGGTGTTTGGCATTAGTGGGTGATCCTTGTTAACTCACAGGATAGTGGCTACGTCATCATCATCATTCTACTGACTCCGGAGCAGGCCTCCACAATAGAGAATACTACCAGATCGACTCGATTTTCACATTATAAGAGTTGTCTCCCTTACCCTACAGTTTAACCCTCATCTGGTACTAACTCCAATGTGACAACTAACAAGACAAAGTGTTCACCCTAACGCTGAAACTAACATCAAAACAAGAAATTAATTGATATGAATACAAGGGTGCAATCTTACTAAACAAGAGCACTAAGACTGATCTTAACCTCATCTTAATCCTTGGTTCTGATTGATCATAATGCCACGACACTTAGTGAAACTGTACCCAAAGGTCAAGTTGCACAAAGATGATCTTAGCTAAGCTTTCAATGGCGCAAAGGAAAATATGGTGCAAAGTTGCTAAGTTTTGTCATCTAGTGCAACGACCCAGTTTGTTAGATTAATTCACAGAATTAACGGTTGAGGTTGATAAGTTGTTAAGATTGTAAGCCTGTGCTGGACCTGTGTTGGTTATACAAACATCGTCAGTATACTAACTGTAAGTATCGGTGAACTCGGTGTTGTTCTGTGCTCTTGTTGCATGTTGCTTTCTGCTCGTCCTGGTCTAGACACTGGATGTTTCACTCAACTCATTCCTTTCAGATACATGTGTAAATCAATTATGTATTGTTTGTAACATGGTCAAATTCAAAATTTAATGGTTGTTGTACCATGGAATTGTCTTACTATACATGATGATAACTAGCATCGAGAGCAGGACGAGACATTCCATAGAATACTGTAGATTTTCCTCTCTCCTCAGTATTATTTGACTTCTTGAAACATCTCATGTTTATATGTCCCTTCATCTCCTGGAGATGAAGACGCTGTTGACTTTTCTCTTTCCATATATTAACATTATCCAGAATACTTCTTTGACCTTTCGAAAGGCATGTGGTTTGTTCTGTTTAGACCTTTTCATTCAATTTCCGCCTATCATCTGACAGTTCTAAAGTTCAGTACAGAAGCATGCTCTATGTTTCAGTTTGTCTCTTTATTTCCCAAAGACATACATGGAGTCAGGACATTGCCTGTATGTCCTGGGACAATTCTGTAAATTCTAAATGTCAATAACTCTAAAACAGGCCCCAGATCTGATAACTATCTGTATTCATGTAACAATAAGACCAACTGAGGTTTAACCTAGATGTGTTCTTCTAGTTCCCGGCGAACCAAGAAAGGTCCGAACCGAAGCAATCAACTCTACTGCAATCTTTGTGGGATGGCGACCTCCTACGGAAAGCGACCGCAATGGAATCATCCGAGGCTACCAAGTCTACTTCTATGAAGTGGATTCAAACGATGAACTCGTTATTGGAACTCAACCTCGGTTTTATGACACGTTCGATGGCACTAAACACACAGCTATGATCACTGGGTTGGAGCCAGATACTCGCTACAACGTGAGGGTAGCGGCCTACACCAGAAAGGATGACGGCATCAGATCCAAACCCAGAGTCATCACAACCAAGGGTGCAGGTATGTCCAAAGTTCTTGAATGGCTACTCAGTTTGATCTCATTTGCTTCCAGTAAACAAAGTTTAAAAAAATCTTCAATTCCAATGTCACTGACTCACCAATTTTAATTTAAGAAAAGCTAATATTTACCTAAAAGTTACTGAATTGCCTCTTTTAAAAATTTGTAACCAGAAAAAAATATAGCAGGACTTAAAGTCAGTGACTTAAGCAAGAAACTACTCCATAAGTTACTGACACATAAGAACGATGTTGACTACGGTGAACGTGCTGTGGAGAACCTCAAGACTCCTGATGGAGGTGAGTTCTTCTTTGAGGAGAAAGTTTCGTCAAACATTATCCCAGCAATATAAGATTTGAGGCCCTTTAACCTTATACATGTCGTTAGAAATGAAAAGGCAGGACAGGATAAAGAAAAGACAATTTATTGTGAAAATACACAACATTTGGTAGTATATGCTTATTCTTTCATTAGAGGGAATTTAAGAAATAACAAAATTTAATCACATAACACTCTTAATTTAGATTTCAAATAGTATTTTCTTGTATTACTAGAATTGTTCATTCTTTTTAACAGTGAGAAGCATCACCCAATTTTTACACTAACTAAAAGTGGATATCCACCTCATAAAAATCAGGAATATGTAACAGAAGTGATTGTCACATCCAGCTGTCTTCGAACCTCAGAACCTGCAGGGGAAAGTCAAACACTCAGCCATTTCAACCATAGAAATATTCCATTAGCCAAAGCTAATAGGAATGTTTTTACTTCACCCTGCCACATAGATGGCCTCATTGAATGTTCAGGCATAAAAATGCCACAGTGGCGGCAGCAATGGTAATCTTGGCGATTTCATGATTTTTGTTTGTTTCTGCGAGTAATAAGTTCAGTCCCGTTAAGTTATATTTGTATGAAACTTGTGAATGGTAAAGGTATCTAACTCATATATTACCACATCAAGGTGGCTGCTACCTCACACCGTGGCAAAGGACCGACATCACCGCAATTACTGTCACAACACATTGGCTTGGTATCTTCTTTATCCCCTTTCCTTTAATACCAGTCGGCAATATGATTAGCTGGTTGATTTACTTTAGAGAGACATTGTGTCAGGAACTAAATTTTGCCCATTTTTTATTAGTAAGACAGGATTGGCCTTACTACGGCAAAGGGGTAAGTGGTTATTGCTTAGAGTTACTAGTTTCGTCCATTGATCTGGACTCGTCAGACTAAAGAAGCAATGATTCTGTCTCTCCTTATATATTCTTTTGGTAAGTCATGTTACCTGAAGGTTCTTCCGGTGGCGGCGGTCCGGTGGGATTTGAGGTTCCGGTTGGATGGCCGACGATTTGCCGGCGGTAACTTCTGGTTTCAATTCCAGTTCCGACGGGACTTCCGTACGGTTATAAACTACCAGTAATTCTGATGGTTAAATGGATGTTTTGAACGTGTATTACTGATTTGTGATACTGATAAGTAACTTTTCTTGTCAAATGTTTTTATAGATGATGCACTAAGTAGATATTGTTGCATTTTCATTTTTGATTGTTGATTGTTGTTGACAATGCATTTGACTTGTTAGTTTTTTGTTTTAAATTAGTTAAGATTGAATTACACTAAACTAATCAATAACTAGAAACATTTTATTTTTGATTGACAAACTTACTATCATGTAAATCTTAACTGACCAACTTAGATATTCATTTAGAATAATGAAAGATTTTACATAAATATATTGATGAAAATTAATATTGAGTTCAATATGAAGAATGGATAAAAAGCAATTTTGCCTGTGCATGATACATGTGCATTTGTTAATGTTGTTGACCCATGTTAAATCTTGCCAAACTCTTGTTGTCCATTTTCATGCATGAACTCAACTCAAACTTTCAGGCCCAGCAAACATGCAACATTAGGTTTCGACTTTATCAATTCCCCTGCTCCTTTGGTGTATCATGATAATTATAGATTTTATAGAAATTGTATATTAATTTTATATTTATGACTTGTGTTTATATTCACAGCTCCTGGAAGCCCTCCAAGAAATGTGCTAGCTCGGGCGGCAAGTTCGACAACTATCATCGTATCATGGAATGAACCAGAGATACCCAACGGCATTATTCAGGTACCATAACCACCTGTAACTGATAGATATCATTATTCAGGTACCATAACAACCTGTAACTGTTAAATATCATTATTCATGTACCATAACCACCTGTAACTGATAAATATCATTATTCAGTTACCGTGACCATTTCTAACTGATAGATATCATTATTCAGGTACTGTAACCACCTGTAACTGTTAAATATCATTATTCAGTTACCGTGACCATTTCTAACTGATAGATATCATTATTCAGGTACTGTAACCACCTGTAACTGTTAAATATCATTATTCAGTTACCGTAACCATTTTTAACGGATAGATATCATTATTCAGGTACTGTAACCACCTGTAACTGTTAAATATCATTATTCAGTTACCGTAACCATTTTTAACTGATAGATATCATTATTCAGGTACTGTAACCACCTGTAACTGTTAAATATCATTATTCAGTTACCGTAACCATTTTTAACTGATAGATATCAACCACCTGTAACTGTTAAATATCATTATTCAGGTACTGTAACCACCTGTAACTGTTAAATATCATTATTCAGTACCGTAACCACCTGTAACTTTTAGATCATAAATTCTCATTGTTTTGTCAATCATAAAAGCCAGCTTGGTAGAAAAAGGAAAAATAGAAAGAAAAACATTCTTTAACTCATGGACGCCGAGAGCCGCGTATATGCGTCAAAATAATGAGATCCTCACAGCGAGAGCCGCATATAAGCATCCGTTGATTAGCAGTTTCTCACAGCGAGAGACGCTTATGTGCGTTAATTGAATCACCTCTTATTCAGCGAGAGCCGCGTATGTGCGTCCGTCGTATAGTATAACAATGAACTTATTTTGAAAATCAGTTTATCATCCATTAATGTAGATAACAGTTTCGTAAATAAAATGCTATCCTCAGTAAAGCAATAAGAAATAAAAATCGTCACTCTTTGTGCAAAATATACTACGTTTGGTAAATGAAAACATTTTGAATTGTTGATCTTGGAAGGGAAAAATAAATACTTTAAAAAGAAGGTTTTCTTATTCATATGAAACGATTGGAGTCTTTGTGAAGTTACCAATTTTGAAACATTGATGGATATATTGTATTTGTAAAACGCTTTGAATTCATATATCTAAGACGAAACGAGAGGAAGCGTTATTATAAACATTTATGTACATGTATTCATAAATACTTTGTTAAGAATTTGAGGCTATTGAAAGTGACACTTTGATTTTACCTTTACTTCTTGAATGCATCACTTTGGGGATGTCATGTCAAGAACTATCAATTTGATAATTGCATGTAATTAATATTTTGAACACCAGTGATGTTCTACTTTGAATACTATTATTGATATAAGAGTTGGTTCGAATATAACTTTACTGAACTAGCTGAGCGCATCCTATATCATGCACGGTCAGTAGCGGTCCTGTAACAATAATAGTTTTAGCCTGTACATGTTTTTCTAAAATTGACAACATTCTTCATAGATCTACGACCCTGTCTGTCACTGAATGGATACATACACATGTTATATTATAATTAGAGTTGACAACGGAATAGATAATAATAATAATAATAATAATAATAATAATAATAATAATAATAATAATAATAATAATTGACTTTTAAAGTGCCTAGTATCCATCCAGATGGTTGCTCACTGGCGCTAACATATATTAGAGTGTCTGGGTTATAAAGTATGATATAATCAAAAATGAGCTTTAGAGAAGAGAAGTGTTTTCAGCTGTTTCTTGAAGGAGTCTTTGGACTCAGTGTTGCGGATCTGAGGTGGGAGAGAGTTCCAAACTGAGGGTCCAGATCTAGAGAAAGCCTGATGCCCCATTGCTGTTTTAGTGCGCTGTTGTTGTAGAAGCACCTCACTTGAAGAACGTAGACTGCGAATAGGAGAATAGGCGGGGATAAGGTCTCGAAGGTATGCAGGAAAGTTAGTGTTGTAAATACATGAGTGGACGATGGAGGCAAGTTTGAAAGTGATCCGCTCTGGTACTGGGAGCCAGTGAAGAGACTTGAGGACGGGGCTGATATGGCTTGACTTGGGGGTTTTGGTGATGCATCTGGCGGCGGAGTTCTGTATTTTCTTCAGTCTGTTTAGTGAGTTCTTTGGAAGATTAGCATAAAGGGAATTACAGTAATCTATTCTGGAGGTTACTAGGCTCTGCATTAGTAGTTTGATCGTGTCAATGTCAAGTAGGTGGCGAATCTTGATGATGTTGTAGATAGACAAAAAACAGGATTTGCTAACTGCTGTGATTTGAGGAGCCATACACATCGTGGAATCAAAGATAACTCCGAGATTTCTGGCTGCAGTGGATGTGGAGACTTCCGTGCCATCTAATTTGAGGATTGCAGAATTTGGAATTTTGCTGAGCTGCTGCTTTGATCCGAAAATGAGAAATTCTGTTTTGTCTGTGTTAAGTTTGAGGTAATTAGCTGTCATCCATTCAGCAATGTCATGTACACAGTCTTGAAGACAGAGCAGACTAGAGCTGACCTCTGCAGGTTTTATTGAAATATACAGCTGGTTGTCATCAGCATAGAGGTGGAACTTCAAGTGATGATTTCGGATGATGTCACCGATCGGCAGTATGTAGATTGTGAACAGTGAACAGAGCCTTGTGGTACTCCGTAATGAAGTGGATATTCGTCAGAGGCAGTGTTAAGAATATTAACTGTTTGAGTGCGTCCAGAGAGATAAGATTTTATCCAAGCAAGAGCTTGTCCTGTGATGCCAATTCTGTTTTGAAGCCTGTGGAGCATGATGGAGTGGTCGATCGTGTCGAAGGCCGCCGATAAATCTAAGAGGACAAGCAGAGTAACTGCTTGGTTATCCATGGCAACCAGAATGTCGTTTTGGACACGTAGTAGTGCAGTTTCAGTGCTATGGTTTTGCCGGTAGGCAGATTGGAATGACTCTGCTAGGTTGTTAGTATGCAGATGTTCCTTCAGCTGCTCGGCAACTATCTTCTCCAGGATTTTTGATGTAAAAGACAAGTTGGATATGGGTCGAAAATTCTTCAAGGTGTTGACATCCGAGCCAGCTTTCTAGAGCACCGGTGTGATCTGAGCCTCTTTGAATCGACTTGGTACCACTGAAGATGACAATGAGGTGTTAATGATATCCAGCATTGGTGCTGCAGCTGCATGAATAATGCTCTTCAGTAGCCAAGTAGGCACAGGGTCGAGTCCTGATGATTTTGACGCTGCATTCAGAACGAGCTTAGTCAGTTGTTCTGGGTTAAGACACTTAAATGAGGAAAGTGTTTCACCACAGAATTTCACTTCAGAAGAGATTGAAGTTTGATCACTCCTTTGGTTGTCATTGAGGGAATGCCGAATAGCCTCAATTTTGTTTCGAAAGAAGGAGGCAAAGTCATTAGCCAATGTTGTTTGGTCACTTTTGTCAGGAAGTGTATTTTGTGATGGTCTCTTGAGGAGGCTGTTTATGAGCTTGTAGAGTTCTTTAAAGTTGTGTCTATTTTTGTCAATGTTGACCAATATGTATTCCCGTTTAGCCTTCTTTAGTCAATATTAACTCTTACGTTGCTGAATATTATTTTGACCATGCAGTTTTGCCCCTGTGGCTGAATTTTCCAGCACTCGCCTCACTACCGTTATAGCGCAATTAGCCCCTGTGGCCGAATTTTCCAGCGCCGCCAGATGCGACCGGTTTAACAACATATGGCGTGTTTACATGGCGAAATACGGACATTATCGTCGTTGTATACAAAGCTAGTTGGCGAATCCCGTGTTACAAATGGATGATACTTACTTGACACTTTGAATGAAATTTCTATCACCCCTGGAACGGTTTCTACAACTGAAGTAAACTTGTTTTCAATTCGGGCGCCGTAACTCAATAAATTCCAAGAGCGCATGCGCGAAATCAAAACGAAACTAAAGATGAATAGTTCCTCTTCACATCGATATAAAAATTATTTTTATAATATGTTTAGAACGAATTTTACAAAATTTAAAAAATTGTCTTCATTTCAAACATTATAAAATCATTTAATCACTGAGTGCACACATGCAAATTATATACGGAATTGAAGCTAATTTTTTGCTCTATATTTCACGATAAATTTTATTATGATACGCCATCCTAAACGAAAGATATAAATTACGAAAACAGGGTAGTGATAAATCCCGATAACGTTCTGACCCCCACAGTAATATTACTAAGCTAATAGCCCCGGGCAAACGCACGCGCTCAGCGCGTGCAGGCGGGGTATCCCCGTTGAAACATACACTCACACACAATATAAATTGTCTTTATTTCCAACTTTATAAATCATGTTATTCGCTTTGTATACATGCAAATTATATATGGAATTGAAGGCAATTTATTCTTCTTTACGAAGAAATAAATCATAACAATCTTTTGCACTGTAATTAGAAGTTATTACCAACGAAATGTGGGTATAGCTAGTAATAAAGTCTTTGATAATCGCCTTACCGCAACATATGTCGCATCGTTTCCACACGTTTTATTTTGATGCAAATATGGGCAAATTACACATGAAAATGAAGGTATTTCTCTCTGCTTTACGATGATATGAAAATAATAAATATGTACCACTTGGTTTGGAATATATAAAGTTTGCAAAGATGGTACCCTCGGGTATTTGTAGAACAGATTTTGATAATTGCGACATCACTAACCGCTCCTTTATTGTCTAATTGTAATTTGCAAATTTTATATAGAATTGAAGACGATCCTTTCCTCTTTATTGTGATATAAAAATGTCGATAATGCGCTCTGCCGTTAAATGGATAGGAAGTGTAAAAAGCAGTTGAAAATAAATCGCTTCTCGGTAAACAAAATATGAATAGAGAAATTGCCTGTTTGTGCGATGCGCGCCGGGTCCTTTCTGATTTTCTTGTACATACCAATTTTACATGGCAATAAAGATTATCCTTTTCTCTATATTTTGATATATGAAATTGCAAAATTTACCAAGAGGTTTATGTGATATAAAGTGCGAGAAAATGGTAAAAACGTAAAGAATAAACAAAAGTCACAATTTTGCGGAACTTGCTGTATCTTTATTCTATATGGTGTATATAATTTTTTTTTATATCAAATCGAAGACAATTATTCCTTCTTTATCACGATGTAATCAATTTCAAAATACGCCTAGCTGTTGAGAAGATATGAGCGAAAGAAAGGCACATGTCAAAATCGCCGTTCAGTTTACATGATTTGAATCGAGAAATTAGCTTTTTGTGCGGCGCTTGCTGTGTCTTTATTTATTATCGCGCATGTACACATTTTACATGGAAAGAAAGACAATCTTTCTCTCTGTTTTATGATATACAAATTGTCAAAATACGTTGAGCACATCATGTAAAAAATGGTGTGACAAAATGGTGTAAAACTAAAAATATGTAAAAATCACCTTTTTTGCGGCACATGCTGTATCTTCAATTCAGGTAGCGTAGTTACATATTTTATATTGAATTGAAGACAATTTTCTGCTCTTTCAAATGATCCAACCGGTATTGAAATCCCAAGGGTTCAGAGCATAGGGCGTGCGATATAAGGTTGTGCGTTTGGTGTGAGTGCAGGCTTGTAAGCAAACGATAGCACGCGCGGGACGGTAAGCTCGTGCGAGCGGGGAGAAAGTGCCCACAGGCTATTAGCACGTGCGGCGGGGAGTGGGGGAAAATTGAGTGATTTTAACGCTTATTTTCGGTACGATAAACGGTATCAATGTTTGCATAATTTTCGGGACATGTACACGCATTATTTAGAACACCAACGAAACAAAATTCGGTAGCTTAGCGACAGACGGACGGAAAGTACTAGCGTTGAACTGACACTACTGCCGTGCAACAATTGCCCGTCCTTCGCTACTGTGAACCTCGGCGTTAATGAGCTAGCGTGAGAAAAATAGAGTTTGGATGTCGCATCTCGCCCAGAGGACATGCGGTCAAAGCAAATTTCAACCCAGACAGGCCCGGGACCCGCATCTTAAGGGTTAATAATCATTACATTCGTTGATGTTACGTGCTATCTCTTAAATCGGGATATCATTTCCAGATGGTTGAGATACCGACACACTGTATCTACTCAACATGGTGTGTAATTATGCAGTATTTGTATTTACAAATAGAAATGCATGTAAATCAACATATGTGAAAATATTCGCTACGTTACGTGTTTATGTGTTGGTACTTGCAAAGGTGTGTACAATATGCTGCCATCAAATCACGGTAGTGGTAGATTGAGAAAGACATTCTAACATGAAGATTGACAAATGCTTATAAGTGATATTTGGTTATGTATATACTAAATATATACTATTATATGTAAGTGTGTGTCTGTGTTTATTATTTGCTGTTAAGTTTGCTGTTTAAGTACTGTTGTTTAGGTATAAGTAAGATGAATTGTCACTCATAACATTTTGACGAATTTAAAAGGTGCGATATCAAACCAGTCTACCTGTCAATTTTATTTGGTGAGACAATGAAAACAATCTCTCTCTCTCTCTCTCTCTCTCTCTCTCTCTCTCTCTCTCTCTCTCTCTCTCTCTCTCTCTCTCTCTCTCTCTCTCTCTCTCTCTCTCTCTCTCTCTCTCTCTCTCTCTCTCTCTCTCTCTCTCTCTCTCTCTCTCTCTCTCTCTCTCTCTCTCTCTCTCTCTCTCTCTCTCTCTCTCTCTCTCTCTTTCTCTTTCTCTTTGAGTATGTTTATGAATTGAAATGAGACAAACCGCAAAACATAAACTCATTGGTGAAATATCACATGTTATATTCCTGTAAAGTATCAATATCCAGCACCTGCATCTATCTACATGAAACTATAAAACAATCAAGACTTTATGGCACAAGGCTAGACAGTTTCCGTTCAAAGGCTGTCGCGAAAAGAGCGGTGTTTGAGGTAATTGGTCTCGCTACAGCGAGCAGCGTCTGTGGTCAGTGGCCCAGGCGTTGAGCCGTGAAGCTGCCTCGACGTTAATGAGTTAAGCATAATAATTTTTTGAACTGACCTCCAGTAAAGTCCTTATTGTTCATAACCATGACATCCAAAGTTTGAAGGGAAATTTAATCACATTTAAGTCTTTCAACCCTACAGGCCTATATAGCTATATAGTTACTTGTTAAGTATGCAGCTAATTGCTGAAATATTGCCCAAGCAGCATAAAACAATAACTTGTTTAGTATGTATATGTGTAGTAGGTACGTTCAGATGTAAATGAACATTTTGAAGGTATTTGTCTTTAGGCTATTGTCTGTTAATCATTTAAGATTTAACCTCAATGTAATGGATTTTATGCTGCTTGAACGTCTACGAAGGAATTTTTATTTGAGACTTGAAACTTAATAATCCCTGGTGCAAGCAAGACATCTCCATGAATAAAATTATCAGTTTCTATTGTTAAATTGATATGTTAGCACGTTTCGGATTTTTGATTAAGAGGTCTGGGGTTCAGCAACTTTGTGTTCAGTAGAGAACTGTTCTGTGTAGTGTAAGGTTTGGGTGCAATGCTGCACTGAATTCCAGCGCAATACCATCCATGTTTCGCTAGTTCCAATAAATGCTCGTAGGTTTCGCCTCAATGCATTACCACAACTGAATATAAGTGAAAAACTTAGGAAAGTGGTGTTAAAGCCCATATCACCTCCTCTCATCACCGATTGATTAGTTAATTATCCAAGAGGTCAAAAAGGTCTTCAAGTAAGGAAGCAGGTGCCCATTAGGATCTCCACCTTATACTTGTTCTGCCTGGTCCGACTCTTCCTATCAATTGTCATGGAAACCTTGATGTGATTATGGTCGGCCATCTCACTTCCGTTTAGCTGGACTTGCTTCCTTAAGATGTAAATTGCTGTAAAATGAAATCACGGGACTCTTAGAATGAAGTTAAAGAAGAGACAGGAAGAGAATCAGGTTGAAATGATTTCGTTGGAAATTCAACAGTAGTATAATCAAGAGTTTCTACCAAATTTAGATCTTGTCCTTTGAGAAAAATAGTTCAACCTTTAGTACAATTAGCATCCTCTTTGCATTGTTCTATGAGGTTGTCTGTCTTCAAACAATGGTTTCGATACAAGGTGCTGACTCGAGAAAAGCAAATGATGGACAGAATTAACAATTCTCTTTTCAAATTACCAAATTTAATATTCATTTAAATGGTTTTCCGTAGTTAATTTGTTTGAACTGTACATATAAAGATCTTGGTCAACAATTAATTTGTTTTAAATTTCCCAATTAATCAGATTCATAAGTAACAATATTATGTTTCCTAAATTTACGCCGCTAATGACTGAAATATTTCCCAAGCAGCGTTAAACAATAACTCACTCACTCAATCCTGACTCAGTTTCTGAAATCTGTATGACTGTTGTCATCACCATTTATGAGAAGTTCAAAGTAATTAGATTTCAAAATATTTAAATACGAAAAGTTCATCTTATGGCTTATGGCATGGCATCAGACTCAAACCTTGTGTACAAACTCCTTAGCTGATTAGGGTTCTGATTTTTAGATTTGACCATTTGTATAATGAATTATAGATAGCCTGATGAGCTACAGAGCTCTATTTGGCTGTATCCAATTTTGTTATTGTAATCTTACGCCTCCCAGGGTTACACTGAGGTCTTCTATGCTCTGCAAGAGAAAAAAGCAATTATAATCCTGGAAGTGCAAGATCTCCCCTCTTAAATTAACGTCACCGTTGTCATCCCCCTTTTCTAAGAATATTTACAAATAAATAAAATTTAAATAAAATAAAATTAAAATAAATTTTGAACATGTTTGGTTCTGAAAGTATCATGTTGTCCTACAGGGATACAAGGTCTTTTACACTCTGCAACCTGAAAAGCCGATATTCTTCTGGGACGTGCAAGATGTTACAAACGACAACGAAGTGACGGTGATCAGCGGACTGGATCCAAATCAAACCTACACTATAAGTGCTTTAGCGTACACTAGGATTGGCCAGGGACCAATGTCACACCCTATACAAGTGCTGACAACACAAGGAGGTAAGAGTTGTCTCCCTTTGCCCGCCTGCAAGGCATGGATGATGGTCTGCTTATTTTCTTTTTAATTTCAGGTCGCTAAGGTCAACAAGATGAAATTGTGACCTACTGTGAGCTGACTGAGCAAGTTCATATTTGTGTATTTTAGTTTTAGTATCCCGAGCCCAGCATGACAACAACAGTCCTGTGCATGATTTATATGTACACATATATATATATACATATGTTACTTAGAGCTCAGTCGTAAATTCTTAATACACTAACATCCTTGTAACCTGTAACAGACTGAATGGTTATACTTGTGTAGTCTCTGTCTGTTTTCAAGTTTCTGCCGTTGATATAGCTTTTTCAACTTTTTTACCCTTAAGTAACATTCAATTTTTGACTAAGAAGTGTAACTATCTTACATACAGCTTGCATTGTACGTAACAGATTTTATGCACAATTGCAGCAAACTAAAATGGCAGCAACTAAGATGCGCATATTTGATCTTTAACTGCTAAAAAAGCGACAGAACTAACAATAAAGAAATCATATGCATGCATATTTTAGTCAAGCACAAGCAAAGAACTGATCTGTAGGCTTCTAAGCGCCAACTGCAAGCGTGCTCAAGATTTAGATTTTAATGTCCATATCCTAACTGTCGCAATCATTATAATGTGTTCCATTATTACCATCCTTCCTGCAACTAATAATCCAATTTAATGTTTCTTTTCTTCCAGCCTGGTCAGCTGGTCACCAAGGTGAGGGTTTTACCCATTCGTTCACTCCTAAGTTTCTCTCCACCAACCAAGCCCCCTTCGTCCTCAAGTACACCGGTTTTGAACTTGCTCTGAAAAATGGTCTATGGAACCTTCAGAGGCTTGCCTAGTTCAGTGACATTTAAGATTTTGGTTACAGTTTTAAATCAAAGCTTTTCAGTTCGGAAATGTTTCAAAGGCTTATCTTTGTAACTTCATTTAACAGTTTGGTTTCAATTTTTACACAAAGCTTTTCATTCAGTTCAAGTGAACTAAAGTGGATTCAGCTTTGTCCAAACTTGAAATTCCTTACGTAGTAGAATTTTTCCGACCAAAATCTAAAAGTGTTTGCCTCTGCTGTATGTTTTGCAGTTGTAGGTTTGCGCAAAGCTTTTCATTCACCTTATGTAAATTGAAATGAAGTCAGCTTTGGGCAGTCAAATTTCAGGCAATCAAGATCCTTAAAGATCCATTTTCATCTTTGCATAATGTTCTAAGTAATTTAAACGTATTCATTGCAAAATTAGAAAACGTTTAATTCAAACAAAACGACAATCGGACCAAAATTCATTTAAAAAATTACAATACAAAAGGGCATTCCCGAATCGACTTGGTACTATAAATAGAAGGGGCGTATTATTTGCAAGATCGCGCAAAGGATTGTGGGACGTAAACAGAGGATGTAAACAAAGATGGCCGAATCAAGACGTTCGCGGAGACCGAGTCGAAAACTCTTAGAAAGTTTGGAGGTTCAGGAAACGTTTTCATTTATTGGAACAGCATTTAGTTCGATTGAATATAAGTTTATCTGCTCGAAATAATCAAAATAAATATCCATAATCGTGATCGGAAGCCATAACAATGAGATCGCGATAAACAGGAAGTATGGTAAATCCTACACATAAAACTGTGACGTCTACGGCAAGTTTTGGAGGTAGGTATACTTTGAAATTAAAATCGAATACCTTCTCGTTGATTATAAATTCTTTTTATGGTCTCAAAAAATTGTTGAAAGATTTTTCTACAGAACTGTATAGTCGGATGTGCGATATATGAAAACGGAGTTAATACGAATGCAAAGTTGAAATTGATCTTTAATAGCTTATCTCAAATTCAGTAAATATGTATCGGGCAGAAATAGTCAGAGTTATATATGTTTGTTGATATTATTTGATTGTTTGTCACCCTGCGAAACCATTTTTATCATCTCTGAAATGACAACCTGAAAAATTTGTCTTGCGTGTTTGACCTTGAGAAGGATGCAAATGGTGTTGGTGGAGACTGACTGCTATTCATATATCTTTTGTTTCTTTTCAAGTATGGAGATCGAAATGTTCTCTGTCCTGTCACAAACGCCTTATCCGCCCTCGCGTTAACCTTAACCCCAATCCACCTGATCGAGCTGTTGCGATAACGTAGGTGGCGTGAGGTTAAAGCTTGCGAGCGAACATGGTGCGGGGGTTGACTCTATTCTACCTGTCACGTTCTGGCTGATGTGCATTCATTCATTCATTCATTCATTCATTCAATTGTAGCCACTTGAGTCTCACTCACATGGAATGATGTACACATCAAACTCACAATCCAGTGTATTTCACATCCAAGAAGACTCCAGATTGTACTATAACAGAGATATCTTTCACATAGGGTACTTCACAGTCCACCCAGTTAGTCACGATACAATCACATGACATACTTTTCACCTTGGTCAGATGTTAACACTGCTAATGGCTGAAATATTACCCAAACAACAACTTGCTCAGATTTAATGTTAATTAATGTCAAATCAATGTTGGCAAATGCCAAATCGATGTTGGCAAATGCCAAAGTCACAAATCCTGACATATATTAACATTCACATCCGTCATCTCCACATGGCAATGATAGAAAACTAGAAAGAAACCTTGTGAAAATGCATGTCACGTCACACACAAAGATGTAACCAATCCACAAGGCATGCAAATCTTGAATTTCACCTTTGTCAGACTAGAATCAGAATACTCCTCTTTGTCAGAAAAACTGTAAAATTAATAAAATGCATGTCTCTTGAACACAGAATTTCTAATATCCTTACTAGAAACAAAGCTGTTCTTTTATAAAGAAAAATACTGTACATCAAGTTGATAACCGTGCATGACTCTTGCTGAAAGTTAGAGAAGTCCTAATATCCTATGCATGACAACAACAAAAATACTGCATGCAAGTAAGGAAAGTATTGAAACTTTCTTCAACATCCTGTTTTTTAAATGAGAACACATTTTTGAATTTTATTCACTTATTTTATGAATGTTTATAAAGTATGATAATGACTCCAGTTGGTTAAATATCTAAATGTGTCTATAACCTGAGTCTGATGCCCATGTTTGATATAGTAACGAGTTTCCTGATTAATTAGAACATGGATCAATTAAGTCGATTACAAGACCAGAGAACAAACTTGAGGTGGTATGGTCTGAAAATATTGTCATATTGTAATATAAAAGTATATCTAAAAAAATGTACAGTTTCTGGAAATTTTTTTGGTATGCGCCTCCAAAAACTTGTCAAAATCTGACAGAATTTTGTTGATCCCCGTCGCGCCATGTCCAACTGTGCGCAGTGGCGTACATGCTTAGTTGCTTCACTAGTTGTGTGTGCACAAGCGCAATGCACTGGTCGATAGGTCCAAATTCAGATATGGGCATTTCAAGGCTGAAATTTCTATCTGATAAGCGCTGACTCATCAAAATGGCTGTTTTGCTGCAAAGCTTAAAGCAACGCAAATTATGTTAGCATATTGGAATAATGAAATTGTATTACAGATTTTTTATAATCTGTGACCAACTATAAACATGTTTTTTGTGTTTATTTCAGTGCCTTATCAACCTTTGAACCTTCACGCTGATCTGATCTCAGCCAATGAGATTGAAGTTATGTGGGACGCACCGACTGAAGCAGAGACCATCAAAAGTTATGAACTGTATTATAATGACTCGCATTTCCGACAAAATATTCGCGTCAGTATCAAACCCCCGATTGAACGGTACAAGCTCACTGACCTGACGCCAGATACAGTATACCACATACAGGTGTCCGCAAAGTCAAGACAAGGGGAGGGACCCAAAACACCGACGATTCAAGCCAAAACGAAGATGTTCGGTGAGTTGACTGTACATGAACCCAGTTATAGCTGCAGTATTGTCAAGACGTATTGTGCCAAGTAATTTATTTATATATATATTCATTATCCATATTGTGCGTGCAGTGGTCCTGGTGTAATTGTTTTAGCGTGTTCGTTTAAGTTAGCGTATTGTACGTAAAGTGACAGAATCCAGAAATTTGGTTTAATTTTCAAGATAAATCACAAGGGAATCGGACACATGGTAAGTACTTGATATGCTTGTCAAGAATTTCTTATAATTTTTAGTCTCGGTCACTGTCTTCATGAAAATATTTTCTGATCATGTTTGACACCTTTTTGTATCAACTCTGGATACATTTAGATCATCAGAGGTTTATGATTAGAATTGAGCATTGACAATTGACTGAAAGAACAGAAGCTCTTCCATGAAAGACTCATAAGGTAAGATCAAAATGATTTAAAACAAAACACAAAATGGAGCATAATTCTAGAAATTTGATCATAAACGTGAAAAAATGGAATTGATATTTTTAAAGAATTGCCGATTTTGTTGTAATTTCCTTTTTATTACACAAATGCTGTCATCATTGTGATCTTTCAAATAATGCAACGCAACCATATTCATCACTGATGGCGCCTCTAGCCACTTATATCAGACACAGCTTTGTTCCTTGTCCCTTGATATCTCGGCCATTTGGCATATGATATACGACACTCAATTACGTTCCCGATTCAAGGTAAGTGAGATGTTACCTCAGCAAGAATCGTCTCCCAATTCACACAATGGGCCCTGTTATGCACAACCAATTCAATTTATTTCTTAAAAATTTCATTCCATTTTGTGCAACAGCACATACGTCTTATTTTTCATTTATTCAACTGCACACAATTCAATTTTCACAATTTTTGAATATTTTATCCCATATGATCCGCATGCAGAACAATCAGTTGAATATATCAATTTCAAGTAGGATATTTTCACTTGTTGCATTTGTACATTAGTCACAAGACCCTCCAAACTCTCTTCAAAATTCTCTGAGTTTTGTCTAAAGTACTCATTTATATTCTTGGTTTTCTACAAATATCAAAAACCTTAATAACTTAGTCATCATTGACAATGTTTGAAAAAGAAATATAAAATTTAGGCAATAAAACTTCAGGATAAAATGTTTCAGAAGATTGGACGCAGCTAATGGCTAATTGCCCATGCGGTGCTAACAAACTGACTCAAAAGATTGGAAGGTCTTGATTATAGCTTAAATTATTTCTTCTTGGTCTCAAAAATTTCTTAAATTCCAATAAGAATTTCTTCATTCTTTTCAAACATCTACTATTTGAGTGTAAACTTATTGTAATCTAACATTTTATACAAAAGAATGGAGACTGTAGAAAAGTATTGAATCCTGTTATTTTCCTTTTAAGTTAAACAGTAACATTGAGATAATCATTTCTATTGATTTGAATTTGTTTCAGTTGTTTTAGTATCATTTATGACCAGAATTAAGATTATGCATGGAACTACTATCACAGAAGAGGGATCAATCAAACCCTCGGATGCTGATTGTCAGAGAATTCAAGATGGCTGCCATTGTCTTCTGCTCGCAGATCCAATAACTTGAGTGTAGTTAGTAACATCAGCCCAAGTATGATCAGGCTGCATGTCAGATTGCCATCTTGAAAAACACTGCATGATCATCTTTTGTTTCTGTTCTATTTATTGAATTTTCTTTTCACCCCCTTTGCCTAATCACACAGTCCCCGAAGCGCCTCCGCAAGCAGTTAGAGGCCAATTCGTTGACACAATAGTGAATACTACCAGATCGACTCGATTTTCACATTATAAGAGTTGTCTCCCTTACCCTACAGTTTAACCCTCATCTGGTACTAACTCCAATGTGACAACTAACAAGACAAAGTGTTCACCCTAACGCTGAAACTAACATCAAAACAAGAAATTAATTGATATGAATACAAGGGTGCAATCTTACTAAACAAGAGCACTAAGACTGATCTTAACCTCATCTTAATCCTTGGTTCTGATTGATCATAATGCCACGACACTTAGTGAAACTGTACCCAAAGGTCAAGTTGCACAAAGATGATCTTAGCTAAGCTTTCAATGGCGCAAAGGAAAATATGGTGCAAAGTTGCTAAGTTTTGTCATCTAGTGCAACGACCCAGTTTGTTAGATTAATTCACAGAATTAACGGTTGAGGTTGATTAGTTGTTAAGATTGTAAGCCTGTGCTGGACCTGTGTTGGTTACAAACATCGTCAGTATACTAACTGTAAGTATCGGTGAACTCGGTGTTGTTCTGTGCTCTTGTTGCATGTTGCTTTCTGCTCGTCCTGGTCTTGACACTGGATGTTTCACTCAACTCATTCCTTTCAGATACATGTGTAAATCAATTATGTATTGTTTGTAACATGGTCAAATTCCAAATTTAATGGTTGTTGTACCATGGAAATGTCTGACTATACATGATGATAACTAGCATCGAGAGCAGGATGAGACATTCCATGGAATACTGTAGATTTTCCTCTCTCCTCAGTATTATTTGACTTCTTGAAACATCTCAAGTTTATATGTCCCTTCATCTCCTGGAGATGAAGACGCTGTTGACTTTTCTCTTTCCATATATTAACATTATCCAGAATACTTCTTTGACCTTTCGAAAGGCATGTGGTTTGTTCTGTTTAGACCTTTTCATTCAATTTCCGCCTATCATCTGACAGTTCTAAAGTTCAGTACAGAAGCATGCTCTATGTTTCAGTTTGTCTCTTTATTTCCCAAAGACATACATGGAGTCAGGACATTGCCTGTATGTCCTGGGACAATTCTGTAAATTCTAAATGTCAATAACTCTAAAACAGGCCCCAGATCTGATAACTATCTGTATTCATGTAACAATAAGACCAACTGAGGTTTAACCTAGATGTGTTCTTCTAGTTCCCGGCGAACCAAGAAAGGTCCGAACCGAAGCAATCAACTCTACTGCAATCTTTGTGGGATGGCGACCTCCTACGGAAAGCAACCGCAATGGAATCATCCGAGGCTACCAAGTCTACTTCTATGAAGTGGATTCAAACGATGAACTCGTTATTGGAACTCAACCTCGGTTTTATGACACGTTCGATGGCACTAAACACACAGCTATGATCACTGGGTTGGAGCCAGATACTCGCTACAACGTGAGGGTAGCGGCCTACACCAGAAAGGATGACGGCATCAGATCCAAACCCAGAGTCATCACAACCAAGGGTGCAGGTATGTCCAAAGTTCTTGAATGGCTACTCAGTTTGATCTGATTTGCTTCCAGTAAACAAAATTTTAAAAAATCTTCAATTCCAATGTCACTGACTCACCAATTTTAATTTAAGAAAAGCTAATATTTACCTAAAAGTTACTGAATTGCCTCTTTTAAAAATTTGTAACCAGAAAAAAATATAGCAGGACTTAAAGTCAGTGACTTAAGCAAGAAACTACTCCATAAGTTACTGACACATAAGAACGATGTTGACTACGGTGAACGTGCTGTGGAGAACCTCAAGACTCCTGATCGAGGTGAGTTCTTCTTTGAGGAGAAAGTTTCGTCAAACATTATCCCAGCAATATAAGATTTGAGGCCCTTTAACCTTATACATGTCGTTAGAAATGAAAAGGCAGGACAGGATAAAGAAAAGACAATTTATTGTGAAAATACACAACATTTGGTAGTATATGCTTATTCTTTCATTAGAGGGAATTTAAGAAATAACAAAATTTAATCACATAACACTCTTAATTTAGATTTCAAATAGTATTTTCTTGTATTACTAGAATTGTTCATTCTTTTTAACAGTGAGAAGCATCACCCAATTTTTACACTAACTAAAAGTGGATATCCACCTCATAAAAATCAGGAATATGTAACAGAAGTGATTGTCACATCCAGCTGTCTTCGAACCTCAGAACCTGCAGGGGAAAGTCAAACACTCAGCCATTTCAACCATAGAAATATTCCATTAGCTGAAGCCAATAGGAATGTTTTTTACTTCACCCTGCCACATAGATGGCTTCATAGAATGTTCAGTCAGAAAATGTTGAAATATTCTTCTTATGGGTGCAACGTCATAAAATGGCTCAAAACTGCTTCATCAATCAGATGTGCCTTAAATCTTTAGATACCACAATAGAAATGCATTTTTTCTGATCCAAAACTATTTTAAACGCAATAGTGGGTCAAAACACTGTGTTGCTATTGAAATAGTAGCTTGCAATAGACTATCCCTACTGCAATAGTAAAGAATTTGGTAAAGAAACACCCATTATATTTCTTTATAATTATGTGATACAGTGCCTTTAAATAAGGAGGATGCAGTTTTTAAACATGGTACGTGAAGGAAGTATGCCTAACTTAATCCTACATCACCCTTACTCTAGTCACCTAATGTTACCCATAGACTGTAGTCCATATTATCTTACCATCACCTTAACACTAGTCACCTAATGTTACCCATAGACTGTAGTCCATATCATCTTACCATCACCCTTACTCTAGTCACCTAATGTTACCCATAGACTGTGGTCCATATCATCTTACCATCACCCTTACTCTAGTCACCTAATGTTACCCATAGACTGTAGTCCATATCATCTTACCATCACCCTTACTCTAGTCACCTAATGTTACCCATAGACTGTGGTCCATATCATCTTACCATCACCCTTACTCTAGTCACCTAATGTTACCCATAGACTGTAGTCCATATTATCTTACCATCACCTTAACTCTAGTCACCTAATGTTACCCATAGACTGTAGTCCATATCATCTTACTATCACCCTTACTCTAGTCACCTAATGTTACCCATAGACTGTAGTCCATATTATCTTACCATCACCCTTAATCTAGTCACCTAATGTTACCCATAGACTGTAGTCCATATCATCTTACCATCACCCTTACTCTAGTCACCTAATGTTACCCATAGACTGTGGTCCATATTATCTTACCATCACCTCTACTCTAGTCACCTAATGTCACCCATGTTGAGCATGATGATAGGTTCTGTAGCCAGAAATGCTTTATTCTGCAAGCATCGATTCAGAAGCATAAACATACAGTAAGTTAATTATTAAAACTCTAAAATCAATAAGAACACAATTAAGAGATGTGTTTATTGAAATCATTAACAGACAACAAAGCTTGGCTCCAATTCCAGTTAATGTTATTTTGTACAAATATCATCATTAATTAACTCCCTTGGTTATTTCCATAGATTAATGTTCGTTAAATCAACACGGGTAACTACTAAAAGTTGAGCATCAAATGCATGCATTATTATATCTTTGAATAAAGGATGTTTTTAGTAATAAGTAAATGTTGAAAAACTACATGACTGGCATTTTACATAGGAATGAAATATGAAACACATAAACAGTCACAATATTCTTTTCTTTTCGACCCATTGTTAACTAATAAACACACTTGCTAGCAATATTTTGATGCTTGAATTTACCTATCATATTCATTTATAGATAAATTATCTGAACAGCAAATGAGTATTCACTTATGCTCTTGTTGTTTCAGATTTTGAAAATACTGTTCTTACTTGATCATTTGAAAGTAATATGGTTTAGATTTAAATCTGAACAAGATTCTGATGTTGGAGTCCAAATAAATGGGAAATATCTTATATAACGTCTTTTCTTGTATATCTGGGTTTGAATCCAATTCTGATAACTTAATTGGTATACTTTGTTTACATAATCCATCGAGCAGGAGGACTTGTGTTTGTCTCCAGGTGCATCTTTAGCTCAGTCGGAGAGCGTCAGATCTTCTAACATGTCCTTGGTTCGAATCCCCGTTTGATGATTACACGATTGTTTGAAGCATATGCATGAACCATTGGGTAAGAGGGATAGAGCAATAGAGCTGTTTTGGTCAGGGGTAGATCAGTTGGGTCATTCTCCAAACACATTTGGACCATGGAAAATACAGAAATATTAAGTATCTAAATGTATGATTTCTTTATTGTTTGCAATGATCAATCAGTTGGGAAATCTATTTATGATTATTTGCACACACGAAGGTGGTGAAATATCTTAGAAATAAAGTTGACAATTTATCAATTTGAGAAAAACGTCAATGTTGTAACAAGCTTAAATGTGAATATTTTCTCAATTTGATGTCGAATAAGGAATATTTTAACTGTTGTCATAATCAGAAAAAAACATATTTTATCACATGTGAGTTGACTTATTTGTTTATTTTAAAACCTTGATAATAATTTTGGCAAAAACGATCTTGACATAAGGAAAATGTGAAATGCTAGCATTTCATTGATCCCATCTAATATATAAACGTTAACACTAAAGACGTTTTTGACATCAATACAAAAGTTTCCTTCAGTAAGCATAAGATAGGATGGTCAAACTATCAAATTAATTTAAGGAAATATCCAAATGTTCAAAAACTTGCATGTTACACCACTGATAATTCTGTTACACCACTGACAACATCTGTTACACCACTGAACTTCCTGCAAAATTACTGAAGAAAAAAACCAAACCAAAAATCATATATAATGATTTAATTTACCTACTTACTATTGTCAAGGAACCAGTTTCTGTCATTTGGCATAAAAAAACAAATACTATCAAAATGAAACAATTTAATCTAAAATGTCAATGAATACTGTTACACCAATAACACGTTTTGTTACACCACTGACATTTCTTAATATAAGTATAAGTGAAGTACCTCTTGTTCCTAATTATGAAATTTGAAAACCTCAATAGCAAATTCTGAACAGTAAGATTTTTTGAGGTATGAAAAAGATATTGAAATGTATAAAATTGACATTTTGTAGTATTGTTGTAACACCACTGACATATTTTGTTACACCAATTACTTGTTTGACCTAACTCTATGACAAAGCCAAATTATATGCACTTTAGTGCTAACTGACAAATTCAAAGGGTTCAATAGAACATTCTTAACACTTAGATTTTTTAAGTTTTTATGAAAATAAGCCTAGCATGAATTTATTGAACATATTGTTGTAATAGTGTTACACCTATGACATTTTTGTTACACCACTGATTTTTAAAAACCCAACTCTTAGATACAGTCAAATTAAGTGCATTTATTTGCCAATTGAAAAATTAAAGGATTCCATAGTACAGTATTAAAATGTAAACTAAAAGACTTTTCAGAAAAACTCATCATATCATAGAAACGAACAAGTTGTCATAATAATTAATGTAACACCAATGACATATTTTCTTATACAACTAGGGTTGCTGGATCTTACTCAACGATTTATAAAAAATCATTGCCTTTTTATGTTACCAAACTGGTCTTACAGAAAGTTATAAACACTTGGATGTTGAAAGTTTACACCCAAATAATAGTATAATAGAATGAATATTTTGTTAAACCTTTGAAATTAGTCTTCATATCCTAATATACCATATGTAATTATCTGAAGGGACTTTTAATGAGTAAATGGAAATTTGTGAAGATATTTAATTCAATTCATTCAAACAATGATATGTCAACATGTTTTGTAAATGTACATACTCCAAGAACATTGTTATACTAATGACATACACGTTTGCTTAACCTGGATGACTGGATGAATCCACTAATAATGAAAAATGGAATCACCCGTTGACCAGAATGAAAAGATTCTTAAAGCACTTTAAAAACTACTGAAAAAAATAACTTCTCTAGCCCAATGTAACATACAAACACCCAACCTAAGAAATCAAATCAAACCTGAAATCATTTTCAACTAACAAGTAACATATTTCAAAAATCAACTTAGAATATACAAGTATTATAAAAAAGAAACTTCCCTTCTTTAAAGTCTTAACTATTTTCTTCCAAATTTCTTTTTGGATTATCTTTTCCCCCCATTGTGTTGGTTCACGTTTAACTCCCAAAATCTATTTAAAGCTTTACCAATCAACATAAACTATTTTCTTACCAAAAATACTACAACATGCATTTATCTTTTTCAAATCACCCCCCTTCAGTCTTTTACATCCCCTGTCAGTTTCAAACAATCATGTCTTTTTGTGTTTGAACCTTTCCCTTTTTCTTTTTATGCAAAATGCACGCCTTGATCTAAATACTTTCTTTGGCAATCAGTAACTGTCATGGTGTTCATACTCAGGATTAAAAATGTTCCTACTAAGCCAATATACCAATGTCAGTGGCATAACAAAGTAGACCCAGATTGAGATGTACTCATACATGTAAACAGCTTTTGTAATGTTATACATCTATATCTATTTATGATACATATTTAATTTAATCAATTTTTAAACAAGTACATGTTATTGCTTACCTTATTTAATGAATGTACCTTATGAATGTCAATGGTGTAACATATTTTAAGCAATGAAAAATATCTTGATGGCCACATATCTATTTGATATTGGAATTCTTTTTAATTCCTACTGTTGCAAATTAGATGGCATTTTGTTCATTATTTCATTTGTCATATGGTGGTCATTTGAAAAATTCAAATCAATTGATGCTGAAAAAGTGAATGTCATTTATATTCATTTGAATATTTTACCACAAAGCACAAAATCTGTAGAAAGAGACCATTTTTTATATAATTGAGACCAGTAAGAAGATGCAAATAGGGAAACAAGCATCAAAATATAGAATTTATTATCATTTATAAGTTTTATCATAAAAGCAGCAAAATTGTCATTGGTGCTACAAATTTGTCAATGGTCTAGCAAACCTTGAGAAACAAAATGTAGCAATTTTACCTTTCGCTATAACTCTTCAGTAAAAGATTTTAATAAACATAAAAAAAAGAAAATAACTTGGATGAATGTAATGCAAGAAAGTTCATTTTTGTGAAAAATTGTGTTAAAGGAAATCTTTGTCAGTGGTGTAACAACACCTGTCAATGGTGTAACATTTCCCAATGTTACACCACTGACTGTTACACCACTGACCCATTTACTCTTTCAAGACCTTTAAAGCAATAAATGCACCTTACCTAATGATCACATAACATCAATGAAGCTGTATCATTAGTTTTGACTGACTTAAAATATCAGATGTTCTGAATTAGTTCAGATTAATGAATAATCACTGTTACACCACTGACGCAAGAAAAAATTATGGATCATAGTTGACTTACAAATTTACATAAGACTTCAACAGCAATTCAAATGTGACCTCCATAAAACTTCAGCCATGAACAGTATGTAATCAGCAAAGGGAGCACTCAGTATTTTATGTTTAATTCAAGGGAGATAATCATTTAATGTCACAGTTTTATGATTTGTTACACCACTGACTGTGACATTTTGGACGGTCATTGAATTGGTCGTAATTCATAAAAATAAAATTCAAAGAATTTATTTCTTGCAGGGAAGTGTTTATTCTATTGGTAATTTATTTGAGGTGCTGAAAAAAAAATTAAAACTATATTGGAATTGACATTATTTGGTTCTGCAAATTCGCCTCGATGTCCTCTGACGGACGTTTTTCTCAAAAAACGACATTAAAAACCCTAAATTATCCCCCAAAATACTATCTTATACAACATTTTACATATGAATCAGGAAAAAAGCATCCTTTTCTTTGATTAAATGACTTTTGAAAATATGTTGAAATCACATTTTCTGAATAATGTGCTACTGACTGAAATTTGGGCAAATTTTGAGAATGATTCAGTTTGTTTCAGAGTTTCAGTCCTACAATAATGTATAAATCCCACTCCAATACATCCAAATAATCCCATGCCGTTACACCTAGTGGACATCTTCCATTGGGTAGGAGGAATGAAGGAGGGAGCTGGTTTTGGTTAGGGGTAGATCAGTTGGATTCTGAGTTTCAGTCCTCAGTCCGGAAATCTAGTAACTGTAGCGCCGTTACTTATGACAAACGCATTCTTCATTGAGTTAACCACCTTTTTGTTATTTCAGTATTTGAAAAAGGGTAAGCTATTAGCTCTTTAAATTGGATATTCAGCTGGGAAATTTTATGTGTTCTTGTCACGGCCTTAGCAAAATAAGTGGTGGTAAGGACTAATGCTCGCAAAACATGTAATAGTAGGATAGGTTAGGGTAGGTTGAACTTAATTATTGAGGGCTAGAATGCCTGCATAGTTCTGAAAATTGTTGCAAACGTCAGGGGAAAGATATCTGTGAGTGGTGAACTATTTGTCCGGCATGCATTACAATTTGCCTTGCGAAAATGAGACAATGACTTTAAGTAGTGAGGACTTGCAGGTCCAAAACAACCAAAAGTATGAATATCATCACAAATATGTTAACAATTCTGTCAATGAAAATCCTGCCCATGCACATACAGTCTTATTTCACAGAAGTGTAATCTCAATTCATGCTGTTTTTAAGTTGAGTACGGTGTTAAGGAAGCTTTGGACCTTTCTTGAGTTAAATACGGTTTTAGACTCAAAATCAAACTCAAAGAATTTTATTTTTAAAAGTTGACTATTGTTTTCATTATCTGTAATTCTATCAATTCTTGTACTTTCTTTGCAAAGGCAGGTGCCAGTTACGATTTAATACACTCACGTACAACCTGCTCTTGACCTTACACACAGCTTACCTACTCAACCACCAGCTCTTGACCTTACACACACCTTGCCTACTAAACCACCAGCGCTTGACCGTACACACAGCTTACCTATTCAACCACCAGCTCTTGACCTTACACACAGCTTACCTACTCAACCACCAGCTCTTGGCTGTACACACAGCTTACCTACTCAACCACCAGCTCTTGACCGTAATAATAATAGGACACTTGTACCGTGCATATTTCCATGCACATTACATGGTCAAAGCGCCAAGCATAAAAATTCTATTTAATGGAAAGCAGTCCGGTAGAGAAAAGTCTTTAGTTTAGTTTTAAAACAATCAAGATTTTCGCAGTCTCTGAGGTGTTGAGGAAGACTGTTCCAAAGAGAAGCTGCGGCAAAGGTGAAAGTTCTCTCCCCATAGCGTGTTGTTCTGACTCTTGGAACAACCAGGAGATTGCGGCTCTGAGAACGAAGAGTTCTTGATGGAGAGTAGGTGGTGAGAAGGTCTGTAAGGTAGGCGGGTCATGAGTGGTAAGACAGCGGAAGACGATACAGAGGAGCTTGAAGTCAATCCGGTACTTGATAGGAAGCCAATGAAGGTTCTGTAAGATAGGAGTGATGTGACTAGATCTGCCAGAGAGACTAACAATTCTGGCGGCCATATTATGAACACGTTGCAATCTGTTGAGTTGACAGGTAGTACACCTGGTGGTTGAGTAGGTAAGCCGTACACACAGCTTACCTACTCAACCACCAGCTATTGACCTTACACACAGCTTACCTACTCAACCACCAGCTCTTGACCTTACACACACCTTGCCTACTAAACCACCAACTCTTGACCGTACACACAGCTTACCTATTCAACCACCAGCTCTTGACCTTACACACACCTTACCTACTCAACCACCAGCTCTTGACCTTACACACACCTAGCTGACCTACTCAACCACCAGCTCTTGACCGTACACACAGCTTACCTACTCAACCACCAGCTATTGACCTTACACACAGCTTACCTACTCAACCACCAGCTCGGGAAAAAGAATTTGTACCACTGCTTTCAAACAAAGAAACTGAAAACATCGAAAATAGTGTGATCCAAAAAATGATATTGTTACACCTTTTCACCATCTGTTTAACTCCTTCATTGTCACTTAAAGACAGCATCTTGATGACAACTTCTTTTTAGTTAACTTGCAGTTTAAGAATATCTGCTGCTCCTTCATCATGTGGAATAAAAGATGTCAGGGTCTTAGGTCTACAGCCAACCCCTGGAGCTTACATTTTTAACCATCCTCTGTACAAACTGATTCAATCATAAATGAACTTCTTTTTTTTCAGGCTATTCAAGTCACAGTCAACGTAAGTTACTGTTTTGTCAATCAAATCTACATTTTAACCATGACGTGTATTTAACTCTACATCACCCAATATTTAACACTAACTAAAAGTGGATAGCCACACTCATAAAAATCAGGAAAATGTAACAGAAGTGATTGTCACATCCAGCTGTATTCGAACCCCGGAACATGCAGGGGAAAGTCAAACACTCAGCCATTTCAACCATAGAAATATTCCATTAGCCAAAGCTAATAGGAATGTTTTTACTTCACCCTGCCACATAGATGGCCTCATTGAATGTTCAGTCATAAAAATGCCACAGTGGCGGCAGCAATGGTAATCTTGGCGATTTCATGATTTTTGTTTGTTTCTGCGAGTAATAAGTTCAGTCCCGTTAAGTTATATTTGTATGAAACTTGTGAATGGTAAAGGTATCTAACTCATATATTACCACATCAAGGTGGCTGCTACCTCACACCGTGGCAAAGGACCGACATCACCGCAATTACTGTCACAACACATTGGCTTGGTATCTTCTTTATCCCCTTTCCTTTAATACCAGTCGGCAATATGATTAGCTGGTTGATTTACTTTAGAGAGACATTGTGTCAGGAACTAAATTTTGCCCATTTTTTATTAGTAAGACAGGATTGGCCTTACTACGGCGAAGGGGTAAGTGGTTATTGCTTAGAGTTACTAGTTTCGTCCATTGATCTGGACTCGTCAGACTAAAGAAGCAATGATTCTGTCTCTCCTTATATATTCTTTTGGTAAGTCATGTTACCTGAAGGTTCTTCCGGTGGCGGCGGTCCGGTGGGATTTGAGGTTCCGGTTGGATGGCCGACGATTTGCCGGCAGTAACTTCTGGTTTCAATTCCAGTTCCGACGGGACTTCCGTACGGTTATAAACTACCAGTAATTCTGATGGTTAAATGGATGTTTTGAACGTGTATTACTGATTTGTGATACTGATAAGTAACTTTTCTTGTCAAATGTTTTTATAGATGATGCACTAAGTAGATATTGTTGCATTTTCATTTTTGATTGTTGATTGTTGTTGACAATGCATTTGACTTGTTAGTTTTTTGTTTTAAATTAGTTAAGATTGAATTACACTAAACTAATCAATAACTAGAAACATTTTATTTTTGATTGACAAACTTACTATCATGTAAATCTTAACTGACCAACTTAGATATTCATTTAGAATAATGAAAGATTTTACATAAATATATTGATGAAAATTAATATTGAGTTCAATATGAAGAATAGATAAAAAGCAATTTTGCCTGTGCATGATACATGTGCATTTGTTAATGTTGTTGACCCATGTTGAATCTTGCCAAACTCTTGTTGTCCATTTTCATGCATGAACTCAACTCAAACTTTCAGGCCCAGCAAACATGCAACATTAGGTTTCGACTTTATCAATTCCCCTGCTCCTTTGGTGTATCATGATAATTATAGATTTTATAGAAATTGTATATTAATTTTATATTTATGACTTGTGTTTATATTCACAGCTCCTGGAAGCCCTCCAAGAAATGTGCTAGCTCGGGCGGCAAGTTCGACAACTATCATCGTATCATGGAATGAACCAGAGATACCCAACGGCATTATTCAGGTACCATAACCACCTGTAACTGATAGATATCATTATTCAGGTACCATAACAACCTGTAACTGTTAAATATCATTATTCAGGTACCATAACCACCTGTAACTGATAAATATCATTATTCAGTTACCGTGACCATTTCTAACTGATAGATATCATTATTCAGGTTCTGTAACCACCTGTAACTGTTAAATATCATTATTCAGTTACCGTGACCATTTCTAACTGATAGATATCATTTTTCAGGTACTGTAACCACCTGTAACTGTTAAATATCATTATTCAGTTACCGTGACCATTTCTAACTGTTAAATATCATTATTCAGGTACCATAACCACCTGTAACTGATAAATATCATTATTCAGTTACCGTGACCATTTCTAACTGATAGATATCATTATTCAGGTTCTGTAACCACCTGTAACTGTTAAATATCATTATTCAGTTACCGTGACCATTTCTAACTGATAGATATTATTTTTCAGGTACTGTAACCACCTGTAACTGTTAAATATCATTGTTCAGTTACCGTGACCATTTCTAACTGATAGATATCATTATTCAGGTACTGTAACCACCTGTAACTGTTAAATATCATTATTCAGTTACCGTAACCATTTTTAACTGATAGATATCATTATTCAGGTACTGTAACCACCTGTAACTGTTAAATATCATTATTCAGTTACCGTGACCATTTCTAACTGATAGATATCATTATTCAGGTACTGTAACCACCTGTAACTGTTAAATATCATTATTCAGTTACCGTAACCATTTCTAACTGATAGATATCATTATTCAGTTACCGTAACCATTTTTAACTGATAGATATCAACCACCTGTAACTGTTAAATATCATTATTCAGGTACTGTAACCACCTGTAACTGTTAAATATCATTATTCAGTACCGTAACCACCTGTAACTTTTAGATCATAAATTCTCATTGTTTTGTCAATCATAAAAGCCAGCTTGGTAGAAAAAGGAAAAATAGAAAGAAAAACATTCTTTAACTCATTGACGCCGAGAGCCGCGTATATGCGTCAAAATAATGAGATCCTCACAGCGAGAGCCGCATATAAGCATCCGTTGATTAGCAGTTTCTCACAGCGAGAGACGCTTATGTGCGTTAATTGAATCACCTCTTATTCAGCGAGAGCCGCGTATGTGCGTCCGTCGTATAGTATAACAATGAACTTATTTTGAAAATCAGTTTATCATCCATTAATGTAGATAACAGTTTCGTAAATAAAATGCTATCCTCAGTAAAGCAATAAGAAATAAAAATTGTCACTCTTTGTGCAAAATATACTACGTTTGGTAAATGAAAACATTTTGAATTGTTGATCTTGGAAGGGAAAAATAAATACTTTAAAAAGAAGGTTTTCTTATTCATATGAAACGATTGGAGTCTTTGTGAAGTTACCAATTTTGAAACATTGATGGATATATTGTATTTGTAAAACGCTTTGAATTCATATATCTAAGACGAAACGAGAGGAAGCGTTATTATAAACATTTATGTACATGTATTCATAAATACTTTGTTAAGAATTTGAGGCTATTGAAAGTGACACTTTGATTTTACCTTTACTTCTTGAATGCATCACTTTGGGGATGTCATGTCAAGAACTATCAATTTGATAATTGCATGTAATTCGAACAAACCTGTAGAGGTTTCAGATTCTTTGAAGAGGATCCTCCTTGGGGTACTTACTGCATAAAAATCTGTATTTTTTGCTATATGACAGGTTGTGACTATTTTTTAAAATAAAAAATATACAAAAAACCACTAAAACGTGTTTTTGTACATTTCACCACCCTAACAGGGCCCCCTACCCTGGCGATAACCGTTCCGCCAGGGCCGGTAACTCTATTAGCAAACCACTTATCAATCCAGCATAGCCAGACAGAATAAGGGGAGGTGGGTGGCCGTACCCCAAGGAGGATCCTCTTCAAAGAATCTGAAACCTCTACAGGTTTGTTCGATTCTTTTTCAGAAGGGATCCTCCTTGGGGTACTTACTGCATAAAACAGACTCCCAAAGAAGAGTCCTTGGGAGTGGAATTCTGTCTTAACTAAGAGCTAAAGAAGCTCTAAACTCATGTACTCACCAGAGACTTGTTCGCCGTACCAACAGGACCGGCGTCTCGCTCACCCCTGGGGTACTTACGTCAGGGCTAAAACGCCTTGTTGTAAGCCAAACTACCCTCCCCCCCCCCTTTTTTGCAAAGGAAGATAGGAAGGTCTTAGGCAAAAATTAATCGTTATCCCACACAGAGAAGTCACCCCCCCGGTTGACTTCAGCTAGGGTCCGATAAAACAGTGAGTTAGTGGGTTAGTGTGTGCTCCCGCTAACTTTAACATAAAATCAGTGACACCTCGATCAAAAAGCTCAATCAGCTAGAGGGTATCTGACTCTGTCCACTGGAGAGAACCGACTGACCGAACCGAGCGCGCTCGCTAGAGTGCTTGTCTAGTTGGTAGTGTCTGATGAACGTGCTCGGCCGGCTCCAAATAGCGGCGGAGCAGATCTCTTCAATGGGCAGAGCCGCAGCATAAGCCTTAGAGGTTGCTACCGCCCTAACCGAATGAGCTTTCAAACCTTCTGTGGGCTGCAGCCCCTTATGAACATAGCTCAAATATATTGCGGATACTATCCATCGAGATATGGTCTGCTTAGATGCTGGAAGGCCGGCCTTATTGCCGCCGTAACAGCAAAACAATTGCTTATCCTTACGGATCTCTTTAGTACGCTTGACGTACATTTTGAGGGTGCGACGCACATCAAGGATGTGGGGTTGCGTCGACCTCGCCCCTGACGTCGCCGCCTGCGTCAATGCAGGCAGCTCGATCGGAGCTGAGACATGAAAAGAATGATCGACTTTTGGTCGGTATGAGTCCGGCAGTCTGATGCTGACTCTGTCCGTATGAAAGACAGTCAGCTCGGGATCGGCCGACATCGCATGGATATCGCCTACCCGCCTGCCAGACGTGACCGCCACCAAAAAAGCCGTCTTCCATGTCAAAAGTTGCATCGACAAGGTCTTCAGGTCCCGAAACGTCGGGCCTGACAACCAGTCTAGAACGAACTTAAGTTCCCATGAAGGGCTGATCCTCCGCAAAGGCGGACGGATCCTGTCCACACCTGCTAAGAAACGCTGAACCAATGGATGACTACCCAGCAGGGCGCCATCCACAGGCACGTGGAAAGCCGAAATGGCCGTAGAGTAACCCCTCACCGTAGATGCGGCCAAGCCGTCATCCAATCGGGACTGAAGGAACTCAAGGACTGGTACTAGACCCGCAGAAAAGGGATCGAGTAACCCCCTATTTCCACACCAGCGCGCATAACAGGCCCATCTATCCTCGTACTGAGTGTTCGTGGAATCCCTCCGCGAAGCCAGTATTGTGTCTGCAACTCGTGCAGGAATACCGCTCTCCTGGAGGCGACTCCTGACAGAGGCCAAACCACCCACTGAATTCTGGGATTCGGGTGTGGCGCTCCCTCCTGCATGAGAAGGTCCGGCCTCCCCGACAATAGTACAGGAGGTCGAACGAGAAATCTGAGCAGTAACGGAAACCAACTCTGCGCTGTCCACAGAGGTGCCATGAGCACCAATAGGACAGGCTGTTGGCTGGCTACCTGCGACAGAACCCTGGGTATCAAAGGTATCGGTGGGAATGCCCACAGCACCCTTCCCCCCCAGTCTATCGCGAAGGCATCGTGAGCCAGAGCTGCTAGATCTGGGATCCTGGAGCAATACACAGGCGTCTGTTTGTTCACTGACGACGCAAACAGATCCACCTGGAACGACCCGTACAACTGGGAGATAGTTTCGAATATCCCCCGGTGGAGCATCCACTCGTGTGGAGCCAGCATGCGACGTGACAATGCATCGGCTCGGATATTGTCCACGCCCGGGAGATACACCGGTATCACCTGAATGCTGCACCGGTCGCACCAGAGTAGGAACTGCCACGCCTCCTCTAGGAGAGTAGGTGACACTGTTCCTCCCTGCTTCAGGATGTATGACATGGCGGTCTGGTTGTCCATCTCTAGGCGGACCACCTGACCCCGAAGGTACGGCAGGAACCGGCTGAAGACATTCCTGACCGCCCTCAGTTCCAACACATTTATGTGCCATTGGGATTCGTCCAGAGACCACAGGCCCGAGGCTGAGTGATCTCCCAGGACTCCCCCCCAGCCTGAGAGAGAAGCGTCTGTTTGCACTGTGGCTGTCACACGAGGCTTTTCCAAGGGAAGACCCCTGGCCAAGTTGTCCTCGGACTGCCACCATTCCAGATGAGTGGGAAGCCACTCTGGAATAGTCACCGGCTTCTCTAGACTCTCGGCATGCGACCACAGCCCCGCTAGAGCCTGCTGTATCGGTCGCATCCTCAACCGAGCCCTCCAGACCACATCGACTGTAGCTGCCATGTGCCCCAGCAGCCTTAGCCACATACGTGCCGGGTGCGTCGGGGTTTGGAGAAAAAACGTCGTGGTCTGGCAGACTTTGGCCACACGGTTTGGAGCCAGGGAAACCACCCCTGCTCCCGTGTTGAACCTGGCCCCCAAAAAAACCAGGTCCTGCACTGCTGTGAGGTCCGATTTCCTGAGGTTGATTATCCACCCCAGCCTTTCCAGAATCCTGCGAATGGCTTGTGTGGCTTCCTGATTCTCCTGGCAACTCAAGGCCCTGATCAACCAGTCGTCCAGGTACGGGTGACAGACCCTGCCCTGCGACCTGGCCACCTGTGCCGGAATCAGCATCAGTTTGGTGAACACCCTTGGCGCCGTAGCGATGCCGAAGGGGAGCACACGAAACTGGTAACAAACCCCGTCGAAAGCAAACCTGAGGTATTGCCTGAACTGGGGGTGCATGGGTACGTGGAGATAGGCATCTTTGAGGTCGATAGACGAGAGCCAATCCCCCACTTCTACCGATGATATCACAGATCTCAGAGTTTCCATCTTGAACGACGGTATCTCCAACATCTTGTTGAGACCTTTCAAGTTCAGTATGGGCCGGAAGCCTCCGTCCTTCTTGGTTACCAGGAAGTATGTCGAGTAAAACCCGCTTTCTTCCTGGCCCTCCGGAACAATCTCTACGGCCGCTTTGTCGAGCAGAGCTACGACTTCGGCGCGAAGAACTTCCGCCTTCTCCGGGGAGGATGGCACCGGGGTGCGCCTCACTCCGGTAAAAGAAGGTGGCCCAATCTTCCAGCGAGGCAAATGTCCGTCCCTGAGCGTGGACAGGACCCAGGGGTTGGACGTGGCCTCTTCCCATTCCGAGAGGAACCGGGACAGCCTGCCTCCTACTGGTACCTGCGGGAGAAGGCAAGAGACGTTCGACTCTGGCGGCACTCCGGCCCCCTGTCGAGACGTCAGCAAGATAGGAACATGGGGGATTAGGTGCCCTGGTTGGGGCCCCTGCTCCCCCGAAAAGGCTGCTGCTGGCCCTTGGCCTGCAGCTTGCCCTTGGCCTTGCCCTTCTTGCCTTTCCCCTTCCCCTGGTACTGACCCCCACCACCTCCGCCAAGCGGCAGCTGCCACTTGGCAAAGGTCTTGGCAGGCGGTCCAGTGTGGAGGTCAGCCAGAGGGGAGGACTTTCGCTTCCCAGCGTTGCCAAGGCCGCCTTTGACGCCCTTGACCCGTGCCAGCTGGTCAGCGGTGTCCTTAATGACCGTCGCAGCCCCCGGGAACAAGGTGGAACCGAGTTCATAAGGGAGTGCGAGCAGTACATTCTGTGTTGACTGCGGCAGCTCCGAATGGTGCAACCACAGTCTGCGCAGCCCCATCACTGCACACATCACCTGGCTGGCCGCGCTCCTAATAGCGTCGCCAGACAGATGACTACCTACCTCCGCCAATTGCCTATGGAGCATAGCTGGAACGCTACGCTCCTTCACTTCCCCAAGAGACTTAGCCTGGAGAGACCCCAGGTAAGCCCCATGGACAGCCACGCGCAACTGCTGACAGCCGTTCCTGTAGCTCTCCTCAAAAGAGCCTTACCTTTAACCTTTTGTTTAGAGGGAGGGGTGCAAGCACGAATATTGCCGCCTGACTCCAAGACCCTTCTCAAGAAGGCGGCATCTAGGGAACGGCGACGTCTGGTCCTAGAGGAGAACCCCGAACAGGTGCTACACTCCGAGTCATCATGGCCGTCCTCCACCAGGCAAGTCAGGCAAAGTTCGTGTGCGTCCGCCTGGGGAATATTCCCCCCGCAGTTAAAGCACCGCTTGAATGACTGCAAGAATCATACAAGGTGTTTTAACCGTAAGTAGACTAATATGTACCTATGTGTATACATATGTGATGCGCCTACACTAATATAAGAAGCCGCGATATTTTATAGTAATAAAATGCTAAGGCATCTTAATCAGCAAGCCCATACAACATTCCTGCAATAAAAAGAGCATGAAAAAAACACTGGCTTGCCCGTCAGAAAACGAAAGTTTTGGCCAAGTTAAAAAACCAGGCACAAACGATCGTCCCAACGTAATAAGATGTATTTATCAAAAAATAACATCAAGTGCCAAACAACATACGAATTCCATACCAAAGATTGAGCATTTCCCTCTAGTCGGGAAAAAATCTTTCGAGAATTCGTCATGTTTGTCCATTTTCCAACCCATACCGCGAGCACGTGGCCACGACAGGTTTGAAAAATCCCTAAGTCACAACGCGAGAATGCGAAAATGCGAACCTATTCTATTCTAGATAGAATAAAAGTTACCACACATACAGTCTCTTTGTCCATGTCAGTTTTCTTAAAGTGGAACTCAGTTCAAAACTTAGCAAAATCTTCAGCTCGAAAGCACGTCTTCACTGTGTGATGACAGATTGATAAGTGGTTTGCTAATAGAGTTACCGGCCCTGGCGGAACGGTTATCGCCAGGGTAGGGGGCCCTGTTAGGGTGGTGAAATGTACAAAAACACGTTTTAGTGGTTTTTTGTATATTTTTTATTTTAAAAAATAGTCACAACCTGTCATATAGCAAAAAATACAGATTTTTATGCAGTAAGTACCCCAAGGAGGATCCCTTCTGAAAAAGAATGATATTTTGAACACCAGTGATGTTCTACTTTGAATACTATTATTGATATAAGAGTTGGTTCGAATATAACTTTACTGAACTAGCTGAGCGCATCCTATATCATGCACGGTCAGTAGCGGTCCTGTAACAATAATAGTTTTAGCCTGTACATGTTTTTCTAAAATCGACAACATTCTTCATAGATCTACGACCCTGTCTGTCACTGAATGGATACATACACATGTTATATTATAATTAGAGTTGACAACGGAATAGATAATAATAATAATAATAATGATAATGATAATGATAATGATAATAATAATAATAATAATAATAATAATAATAATAATAATAATAATTGACTTTTAAAGTGCCTAGTATCCATCCAGATGGTTGCTCACTGGCGCTAACATATATTAGAGTGTCTGGGTTATAAAGTATGATATAATCAAAAATGAGCTTTAGAGAAGAGAAGCGTTTTCAGCTGTTTCTTGAAGGAGTCTTTGGACTCAGTGTTGCGGATCTGAGGTGGGAGAGAGTTCCAAACTGAGGGTCCAGATCTAGAGAAAGCCCGATGCCCCATTGCTGTTTTAGTGCGCTGTTGTTGTAGAAGCACCTCACTTGAAGAACGTAGACTGCGAATAGGAGAATAGGCGGGGATAAGGTCTCGAAGGTATGCAGGAAAGTTAGTGTTGTAAATACATGAGTGGACGATGGAGGCAAGTTTGAAAGTGATCCGCTCTGGTACTGGGAGCCAGTGAAGAGACTTGAGGACGGGGCTGATATGGCTTGACTTGGGGGTTTTGGTGATGCATCTGGCGGCGGAGTTCTGTATTTTCTTCAGTCTGTTTAGTGAGTTCTTTGGAAGATTAGCATAAAGGGAATTACAGTAATCTATTCTGGAGGTTACTAGGCTCTGCATTAGTAGTTTGATCGTGTCAATGTCAAGTAGGTGGCGAATCTTGATGATGTTGTAGATAGACAAAAAACAGGATTTGCTAACTGCTGTGATTTGAGGAGCCATACACATCGTGGAATCAAAGATAACTCCGAGATTTCTGGCTGCAGTGGATGTGGAGACTTCCGTGCCATCTAATTTGAGAATTGCAGAATTTGGAATTTTGCTGAGCTGCTGCTTTGATCCGAAAATGAGAAATTCTGTTTTGTCTGTGTTAAGTTTGAGGTAATTAGCTGTCATCCATTCAGCAATGTCATGTACACAGTCTTGAAGACAGAGCAGACTAGAGCTGACCTCTGCAGGTTTTATTGAAATATACAGCTGGTTGTCATCAGCATAGAGGTGGAACTTCAAGTGATGATTTCGGATGATGTCACCGATCGGCAGTATGTAGATTGTGAACAGTGAACAGAGCCTTGTGGTACTCCGTAATGAAGTGGATATTCGTCAGAGGCAGTGTTAAGAATATTAACTGTTTGAGTGCGTCCAGAGAGATAAGATTTTATCCAAGCAAGAGCTTGTCCTGTGATGCCAATTCTGTTTTGAAGCCTGTGGAGCATGATGGAGTGGTCGATCGTGTCGAAGGCCGCCGATAAATCTAAGAGGACAAGCAGAGTAACTGCTTGGTTATCCATGGCAACCAGAATGTCGTTTTGGACACGTAGTAGTGCAGTTTCAGTGCTATGGTTTTGCCGGTAGGCAGATTGGAATGACTCTGCTAGGTTGTTAGTATGCAGATGTTCCTTCAGCTGCTCGGCAACTATCTTCTCCAGGATTTTTGATGTAAAAGACAAGTTGGATATGGGTCGAAAATTCTTCAAGGTGTTGACATCCGAGCCAGCTTTCTAGAGCACCGGTGTGATCTGAGCCTCTTTGAATCGACTTGGTACCACTGAAGATGACAATGAGGTGTTAATGATATCCAGCATTGGTGCTGCAGCTGCATGAATAATGCTCTTCAGTAGCCAAGTAGGCACAGGGTCGAGTCCTGATGATTTTGACGCTGCATTCAGAACGAGCTTAGTCAGTTGTTCTGGGTTAAGACACTTAAATGAGGAAAGTGTTTCACCACAGAATTTCACTTCAGAAGAGATTGAAATTTGATCACTCCTTTGGTTGTCATTGAGGGAATGCCGAATAGCCTCAATTTTGTTTCGAAAGAAGGAGGCAAAGTCATTAGCCAATGTTGTTTGGTCACTTTTGTCAGGAAGTGTATTTTGTGATGGTCTCTTGAGGAGGCTGTTTATGAGCTTGTAGAGTTCTTTAAAGTTGTGTCTATTTTTGTCAATGTTGACCAATATGTATTCCCGTTTAGCCTTCTTTAGTCAATATTAACTCTTACGTTGCTGAATATTATTTTGACCAGTTTTGCCCCTGTGGCTGAATTTTCCAGCACTCGCCTCACTACCGTTATAGCGCAATTAGCCCCTGTGGCCGAATTTTCCAGCGCCGCCAGATGCGACCGGTTTAACAACATATGGCGTGTTTACATGGCGAAATACGGACATTATCGTCGTTGTATACAAAGCTAGTCGGCGAATCCCGTGTTACAAATGGATGATACTTACTTGACACTTTGAATGAAATTTCTATCACCCCTGGAACGGTTTCTACAACTGAAGTAAACTTGTTTTCAATTCGGGCGCCGTAACTCAATAAATTCCAAGAGCGCATGCGCGAAATCAAAACGAAACTAAAGATGAATAGTTCCTCTTCACATCGATATAAAAATTATTTTTATAATATGTTTAGAACGAATTTTACAAAATTTTAAAAATTGTCTTCATTTCAAACATTATAAAATCATTTAATCACTGAGTGCACACATGCAAATTATATACGGAATTGAAGCTAATTTTTTGCTCTATATTTCACGATAAATTTTATTATGATACGCCATCCTAAACGAAAGATATAAATTACGAAAACAGGGTAGTGATAAATCCCGATAACGTTCTGACCCCCACAGTAATATTACTAAGCTAATAGCCCCGGGCAAACGCACGCGCTCAGCGCGTACAGGCGGGGTATCCCCGTTGATACATACACTCACACACAATATAAATTGTCTTTATTTCCAACTTTATAAATCATGTTATTCGCTTTGTATACATGCAAATTATATATGGAATTGAAGGCAATTTATTCTTCTTTACGAAGAAATAAATCATAACAATCTTTTGCACTGTAATTAGAAGTTATTACCAACGAAATGTGGGTATAGCTAGTAATAAAGTCTTTGATAATCGCCTTACCGCAACATATGTCGCATCGTTTCCACACGTTTTATTTTGATGCAAATATGGGCAAATTAAACATGAAAATGAAGGTATTTCTCTCTGCTTTACGATGATATGAAAATAATAAATATGTACCACTGGGTTTGGAATATATAAAGTTTGCAAAGATGGTACCCTCGGGTATTTGTAGAACAGATTTTGATAATTGCGACATCACTAACCGCTCCTTTATTGTCTAATTGTAATTTGCAAATTTTATATAGAATTGAAGACGATCCTTTCCTCTTTATTGTGATATAAAAATGTCGATAATGCGCTCTGCCGTTAAATGGATAGGAAGTGTAAAAAGCAGTTGAAAATAAATCGCTTCTCGGTAAACAAAATATGAATAGAGAAATTGCCTGTTTGTGCGATGCGCGCCGGGTCCTTTCTGATTTTCTTGTACATACCAATTTTACATGGCAATAAAGATTATCCTTTTCTCTATATTTTGATATATGAAATTGCAAAATTTACCGAGAGGTTTATGTGATATAAAGTGCGAGAAAATGGTAAAAACGTAAAGAATAAACAAAAGTCACAATTTTGCGGAACTTGCTGTATCTTTATTCTATATGGTGTATATAATTTGTTTTTATATCAAATCGAAGACAATTATTCCTTCTTTATCACGATGTAATCAATTTCAAAATACGCCTAGCTGTTGAGAAGATATGAGCGAAAGAAAGGCACATGTCAAAATCGCCGTTCAGTTTACATGATTTGAATCGAGAAATTAGCTTTTTGTGCGGCGCTTGCTGTGTCTTTATTTATTGTCGCGCATGTACACATTTTACATGGAAAGAAAGACAATCTTTCTCTCTGTTTTATGATATAAAAATTGTCAAAATACGTTGAGCACATCATGTAAAAATTGGTGTGACAAAATGGTGTAAAACTAAAAATATGTAAAAATCACCTTTTTTGCGGCACATGCTGTATCTTCAATTCAGGTAGCGTAGTTACATATTTTATATTGAATTGAAGACAATTTTCTGCTCTTTCAAATGATCCAACCGGTATTGAAATCCGCCCAAGGGTTCAGAGCATAGGGCGTGCGATATAAGGTTGTGCGTTTGGTGTGAGTGCAGGCTTGTAAGCAAACGATAGCACGCGCGGGACGGTAAGCTCGTGCGAGCGGGGAGAAAGTGCCCACAGGCTATTAGCACGTGCGGCGGGGAGTGGGGGAAAATTGAGTGATTTTAACGCTTATTTTCGGTACGATAAACGGTATCAATGTTTGCATAATTTTCGGGACATGTACACGCATTATTTAGAACACCAACGAAACAAAATTCGGTAGCTTAGCGACAGACGGACGGAAAGTACTAGCGTTGAACTGAACTACTGCCGTGCAACAATTGCCCGTCCTTTGCTACTGTGAACCTCGGCGTTAATGAGCTAGCGTGAGAAAAATAGAGTTTGGATGTCGCATCTCGCCCAGAGGACATGCGGTCAAAGCAAATTTCAACCCAGACAGGCCCGGGACCCGCATCTTAAGGGTTAATAATCATTACATTCGTTGATGTTACGTGCTATCTCTTAAATCGGGATATCATTTCCAGATGGTTGAGATACCGACACACTGTATCTACTCAACATGGTGTGTAATTATGCAGTATTTGTATTTACAAATAGAAATGCATGTAAATCAACATATGTGAAAATATTCGCTACGTTACGTGTTTATGTGTTAGTACTTGCAAAGGTGTGTACAATATGCTGCCATCAAATCTCTCTCTCTCTCTCTCTCTCTCTCTCTCTCTCTCTCTCTCTCTCTCTCTTTCTCTTTCTCTTTCTCTTTCTCTTTGAGTATGTTTATGAATTGAAATGAGACAAACCGCAAAACATAAACTCATTGGTGAAATATCACATGTTATATTCCTGTAAAGTATCAATATCCAGCACCTGCATCTATCTACATGAAACTATAAAACAATCAAGACTTTATGGCACAAGGCTAGACAGTTTCCGTTCAAAGGCTGTCGCGAAAAGAGCGGTGTTTGAGGTAATTGGTCTCGCTACAGCGAGCAGCGTCTGTGGTCAGTGGCCCAGGCGTTGAGCCGTGAAGCTGCCTCGGCGTTAATGAGTTAAGCATAATAATTTTTTGAACTGACCTCCAGTAAAGTCCTTATTGTTCATAACCATGACATCCAAAGTTTGAAGGGAAATTTAATCACATTTAAGTCTTTCAACCCTACAGGCCTATATAGCTATATAGTTACTTGTTAAGTATGCAGCTAATTGCTGAAATATTGCCCAAGCAGCATAAAACAATAACTTGTTTAGTATGTATATGTGTAGTAGGTACGTTCAGATGTAAATGAACTTTTTGAAGGTATTTGTCTTTAGGCTATTGTCTGTTAATCATTTAAGATTTAACCTCAATGTAATGGATTTTATGCTGCTTGAACGTCTACGAAGGAATTTTTATTTGAGACTTGAAACTTAATAATCCCTGGTGCAAGCAAGACATCTCCGTGAATAAAATTATCAGTTTCTATTGTTAAATTGATATGTTAGCACGTTTCGGATTTTGATTAAGAGGTCTTGGGTTCAGCAACTTTGTGTTCAGTAGAGAACTGTTCTGTGTAGTGTAAGGTTTGGGTGCAATGCTGCACTGAATTCCAGCGCAATACCATCCATGTTTCGCTAGTTCCAATAAATGCTCGTAGGTTTCGCCTCAATGCATTACCACAACTGAATATAAGTGAAAAACTTAGGAAAGTGGTGTTAAAGCCCATATCACCTCCTCTCATCACCGATTGATTAGTTAATTATCCAAGAGGTCAAAAAGGTCTTCAAGTAAGGAAGCAGGTGCCCATTAGGATCTCCACCTTATACTTGTTCTGCCTGGTCCGACTCTTCCTATCAATTGTCATGGAAACCTTGATGTGATTATGGTCGGCCATCTCACTTCCGTTTAGCTGGACTTGCTTCCTTAAGATGTAAATTGCTGTAAAATGAAATCACGGGACTCTTAGAATGAAGTTAAAGAAGAGACAGGAAGAGAATCAGGTTGAAATGATTTCGTTGGAAATTCAACAGTAGTATAATCAAGAGTTTCTACCAAATTTAGATCTTGTCCTTTGAGAAAAATAGTTCAACCTTTAGTACAATTAGCATCCTCTTTGCATTGTTCTATGAGGTTGTCTGTCTTCAAACAATGGTTTCGATACAAGGTGCTGACTCGAGAAAAGCAAATGATGGACAGAATTAACAATTCTCTTTTCAAATTACCAAATTTAATATTCATTTAAATGGTTTTCCGTAGTTAATTTGTTTGAACTGTACATATAAAGATCTTGGTCAACAATTAATTTGTTTTAAATTTCCCAATTAATCAGATTCATAAGTAACAATATTATGTTTCCTAAATTTACGCCGCTAATGACTGAAATATTTCCCAAGCAGCGTTAAACAATAACTCACTCACTCAATCCTGACTCAGTTTCTGAAATCTGTATGACTGTTGTCATCACCATTTATGAGAAGTTCAAAGTAATTAGATTTCAAAATATTTAAATACGAAAAGTTCATCTTATGGCTTATGGCATGGCATCAGACTCAAACCTTGTGTACAAACTCCTTAGCTGATTAGGGTTCTGATTTTTAGATTTGACCATTTGTATAATGAATTATAGATAGCCTGATGAGCTACAGAGCTCTATTTGGCTGTATCCAATTTTGTTATTGTAATCTTATGCCTCCCAGGGTTACACTGAGGTCTTCTATGCTCTGCAAGAGAAAAAAGCAATTATAATCCTGGAAGTGCAAGATCTCCCCTCTTAAATTAACGTCACCGTTGTCATCCCCCTTTTCTAAGAATATTTACAAATAAATAAAATTTAAATAAAATAAAATTAAAATAAATTTTGAACATGTTTGGTTCTGAAAGTATCATGTTGTCCTACAGGGATACAAGGTCTTTTACACTCTGCAACCTGAAAAGCCGATATTCTTCTGGGACGTGCAAGATGTTACAAACGACAACGAAGTGACGGTGATCAGCGGACTGGATCCAAATCAAACCTACACTATAAGTGCTTTAGCGTACACTAGGATTGGCCAGGGACCAATGTCACACCCTATACAAGTGCTGACAACACAAGGAGGTAAGAGTTGTCTCCCTTTGCCCGCCTGCAAGGCATGGATGATGGTCTGCTTATTTTCTTTTTAATTTCAGGTCGCTAAGGTCAACAAGATGAAATTGTGACCTACTGTGAGCTGACTGAGCAAGTTCATATTTGTGTATTTTAGTTTTAGTATCCCAAGCCCAGCATGACAACAACAGTCCTGTGCATGATTTATATGTACACATATATATATATACATATGTTACTTAGAGCTCAGTCGTAAATTCTTAATACACTAACATCCTTGTAACCTGTAACAGACTGAATGGTTATACTTGTGTAGTCTCTGTCTGTTTTCAAGTTTCTGCCGTTGATATAGCTTTTTCAACTTTTTTACCCTTAAGTAACATTCAATTTTTGACTAAGAAGTGTAACTATCTTACATACAGCTTGCATTGTACGTAACAGATTTTATGCACAATTGCAGCAAACTAAAATGGCAGCAACTAAGATGCGCATATTTGATCTTTAACTGCTAAAAAAGCGACAGAACTAACAATAAAGAAATCATATGCATGCATATTTTAGTCAAGCACAAGCAAAGAACTGATCTGTAGGCTTCTAAGCGCCAACTGCAAGCGTGCTCAAGATTTAGATTTTAATGTCCATATCCTAACTGTCACAATCATTATAATGTGTTCCATTATTACCATCCTTCCTGCAACTAATAATCCAATTTAATGTTTCTTTTCTTCCAGCCTGGTCAGCTGGTCACCAAGGTGAGGGTTTTACCCATTCGTTCACTCCTAAGTTTCTCTCCACCAACCAAGCCCCCTTCGTCCTCAAGTACACCGGTTTTGAACTTGCTCTGAAAAATGGTCTATGGAACCTTCAGAGGCTTGCCTAGTTCAGTGACATTTAAGATTTTGGTTACAGTTTTAAATCAAAGCTTTTCAGTTCGGAAATGTTTCAAAGGCTTATCTTTGTAACTTCATTTAACAGTTTGGTTTCAATTTTTACACAAAGCTTTTCATTCAGTTCAAGTGAACTAAAGTGGATTCAGCTTTGTCCAAACTTGAAATTCCTTACGTAGTAGAATTTTTTCGACCAAAATCTAAAAGTGTTTGCCTCTGCTGTATGTTTTGCAGTTGTAGGTTTGCGCAAAGCTTTTCATTCACCTTATGTAAATTGAAATGAAGTCAGCTTTGGGCAGTCAAATTTCAGGCAATCAAGATCCTTAAAGATCCATTTTCATCTTTGCATAATGTTCTAAGTAATTTAAACGTATTCATTGCAAAATTAGAAAACGTTTAATTCAAACAAAACGACAATCGGACCAAAATTCATTTAAAAAATTACAATACAAAAGGGCATTCCCGAATCGACTTGGTACTATAAATAGAAGGGGCGTATTATTTGCAAGATCGCGCAAAGGATTGTGGGACGTAAACAGAGGATGTAAACAAAGATGGCCGAATCAAGACGTTCGCGGAGACCGAGTCGAAAACTCTTAGAAAGTTTGGAGGTTCACGAAACGTTTTCATTTATTGGAACAGCATTTAGTTCGATTGAATATAAGTTTATCTGCTCGAAATAATCAAAATAAATATCCATAATCGTGATCGGAAGCCATAACAATGAGATCGCGATAAACAGGAAGTATGGTAAATCCTACACATAAAACTGTGACGTCTACGGCAAGTTTTGGAGGTAGGTATATACTTTGAAATTAAAATCGAATACCTTCTCGTTGATTATAAATTCTTTTTATGGTCTCAAAAAATTGTTGAAAGATTTTTCTACAGAACTGTATAGTCGGATGTGCGATATATGAAAACGGAGTTAATACGAATGCAAAGTTGAAAATGGATCTTTAATAGCTTATCTCAAATTTAGTAAATATGTATCGGGCAGAAATAGTCAGAGTTATATATGTTTGTTGATATTATTTGATTGTTTGTCACCCTGCGAAACCATTTTTATCATCTCTGAAATGACAACCTGAAAAATTTGTCTTGCGTGTTTGACCTTGAGAAGGATGCAAATGGTGTTGGTGGAGACTGACTGCTATTCATATATCTTTTGTTTCTTTTCAAGTATGGAGATCGAAATGTTCTCTGTCCTGTCACAAACGCCTTATCCGCCCTCGCGTTAACCTTAACCCCAATCCACCTGATCGAGCTGTTGCGATAACGTAGGTGGCGTGAGGTTAAAGCTTGCGAGCGAACATGGTGCGGGGGTTGACTCTATTCTACCTGTCACGTTCTGGCTGATGTGCATTCATTCATTCATTCATTCATTCATTCAATTGTAGCCACTTGAGTCTCACTCACATGGAATGATGTACACATCAAACTCACAATCCAGTGTATTTCACATCCAAGAAGACTCCAGATTGTACTATAACAGAGATATCTTTCACATAGGGTACTTCACAGTCCACCCAGTTAGTCACGATACAATCACATGACATACTTTTCACCTTGGTCAGATGTTAACACTGCTAATGGCTGAAATATTACCCAAACAACAACTTGCTCAGATTTAATGTTAATTAATGTCAAATCAATGTTGGCAAATGCCAAATCGATGTTGGCAAATGCCAAAGTCACAAATCCTGACATATATTAACATTCACATCCGTCATCTCCACATGGCAATGATAGAAAACTAGAAAGAAACCTTGTGAAAATGCATGTCACGTCACACACAAAGATGTAACCAATCCACAAGGCATGCAAATCTTGAATTTCACCTTTGTCAGACTAGAATCAGAATACTCCTCTTTGTCAGAAAAACTGTAAAATTAATAAAATGCATGTCTCTTGAACACAGAATTTCTAATATCCTTACTAGAAACAAAGCTGTCATTTTATAAAGAAAAATACTGTACATCAAGTTGATAACCGTGCATGACTCTTGCTGAAAGTTAGAGAAGTCCTAAGATCCTATGCATGACAACAACAAAAATACTGCATGCAAGTAAGGAAAGTATTGAAACTTTCTTCAACATCCTGTTTTTTAAATGAGAACACAATTTTGAATTTTATTCACTTATTTTATGAATGTTTATAAAGTATGATAATGACTCCAGTTGGTTAAATATCTAAATGTGTCTATAACCTGAGTCTGATGCCCATGTTTGATATAGTAACTAGTTTCCTGATTAATTAGAACATGGATCAATTAAGTTGATTACGAGACCAGAAAACAAACTTGAGGTGGTATGGTCTGGAAATATTGTCATATTGTAATATAAAAGAACATTTTAAAAAATGTACAGTTTCTGGAAATATTTTTTGTATGCGCCTCCGAAAACTTGTCAAAATCTGACAGAATTTTGTTTATCCCTGTCGCGCCATGTCCAATTGTGCGCAGTGGCGTACATGCTTAGTTGCTTCACTAGTTGTGTGTGCACAAGCGCAATGCACTGGTCGATAGGTCCAAATTCAGATATGGGCATTTCAAGGCTGAAATTACTATCTGATAAGCGCTGACTCATCAAAATTGCTGTTTTGCTGCAAAGCTTAAAGAAACACAAATTATGTTAGCATATTGGAATGATGAAATTGTATTACAGATTTTTTATATCTGTGACCAACCATGAACTTGTTTTTTGTGTTTATTTCAGTGCCTTATCAACCTTTGAACCTTCACGCTGATCTGATCTCAGCCAATGAGATTGAAGTTATGTGGGAAGCACCTAAAGAAGCAGAGACCATCAAAAGTTATGAACTGTATTATAATGACTCGCATTTCCTCCAAAATATTCGCATCAGTATCAAACCCCCGATTGAACGGTACAAGCTCACTGACCTGACGCCAGACACAGTATACCACATACAGGTGTCCGCAAAGTCTGAACGAGGGGAGGGACCCAAAACTCCAACGATTCAAGCCAAAACGAAGATGTTCGGTGAGTTGACTGTACATGAACCCAGTTATAGCTGCAGTATTGTCAAGACGTATTGTGACAAGAAATTTATGTATATATATTCATTATCCATATTGTGCGTGCAGTGGTCCTGGTGTAATTGTTTTAGCGTGTTCGTTTAAGTTAGCGTACTACACGTAAATTGATCATAATTCTAGATTTTTTTGAAAAAATGGAATTGATATTTTGAAAGAATTGCTGTTTTTGATTTAATTTCCTTGTTATAACACATATACTGTCATCATTGTGGTCTTTCAAATAAAGCAACTGAAACCACATTTGTCACCTTTAAAAACATCACTGATGACTCCTCTAGCCACTTATACCAGACCCAGCTTTGTTCCTTGTCCCTTGATATCTCAGCCATTTTGTGTATAAAATACAACGGAAACCACATTCATCACTGATGACTCCTCTAGCCACTTATACCAGACCCAGCTTTGTTCCTTGTCCCTTGATATCTCAGCCATTTGGCGTATAAAATACAACGGAAACCACATTCATCACTGATGACTCCTCTAGCCACTTATACCAGACCCAGCTTTGTTCCTTGTCCCTTGATATCTCAGCCATTTGGTGTATAAAATACAACGGAAACCACATTCATCACTGATGACTCCTCTAGCCACTTATACCAGACCCAGCTTTGTTCCTTGTCCCTTGATATCTCAGCCATTTGGCGTATAAAATACAACGGAAACCACATTCATCACTGATGACTCCTCTAGCCACTTATACCAGACCCAGCTTTGTTCCTTGTCCCTTGATATCTCAGCCATTTGGCGTATAATATACGACACTCAATTAGGTTCCTGATGCAAGGTAAGTGAGATGTCACCTCAGCAAGAATCGACTCCCAATTCACACAATGGGCCCTGTTATGCACAACCAATCCAATTTATTTCTTAAAATTTTTATTCCATTTCGTGCAGCAGCACATACGTCTTATTTTTCATTTATTCAACTGCACATAATTCAATTTTCACAAGTTTTGAATATTATATCCCACATGATCTGCATGCAGAACAATCAGTTGAATATGTCAATTTCAAGTAGGATATTTTTATTATGCACTTGTTGCATTTGTCCATTAGTCACAAGACCCTCCAAACTCTTGTCAAATTGTCTGAGTTACCCTACATTTTGTCTAAAGTACTCATTTATATTTATGGTTTTCTACAAATATCAAAAACCTTAGTAACTATGTCATCATTGACAATATTTGAGAAAGAAATATAAAATTTGGGCAATAAAACTTCAGGTTAAAATGTTTCAGAAGATTGGACGCAGCTAATGGCTTATTGCCCATGATGTGCTAACGTACTCACTCAAAAGATTGGAAGAATACATACATACATGATGATAACTAGCGTCGAGAGCAGGACGAGACATTCCATGAAATGCTGTAGATTTTCCTCTCTCCTCAGTTTTATTTGAATTCTTGAAACATGTCATGTTTATATGTCCCTTCAACTCCTGGAGATGAAGACGCTGTTGACTCTTCTCTTTCCATATATTAACATTCTCAAAATACTTCTATGACCTTTCGAAAGGCATGTGGTTTGTTCTGTTTAGAGCTTTTCATTCAATTTCCGCCTATCAACTGACAATTCTATAATTCAGTACAGAAGCATGTTCTATGTTTCAGTTTGTCTCTTTATTTCTTAAAGACATGCATGGAGTCAGGACATTGCCTGTATGTCCTGGGACAATTCTGTAAATTCTAAATGTCAATAACTCTTAAACAGGCCGCAGATCAGATAACTATCTGTATTCATGTAACAATAAGACCAACTGAGGTTTGAACTAGATGTGTTTTTCTAGTTCCTGGCAAACCAAGAAAAGTCCGAACCGAAGCAATCAACTCTACTGCGATCTTTGTGGAATGGCGACCTCCTACTGAAAGCGACCGCAACAGAATTATCCGAGGCTACCAAGTCTACTTCTATGAAGTGAATTCAAACGATGAACTCATTAATGGAACTCAAACTCGGTTTTACGACACGTTCGATGGCACTAAACATGAAGCTGTGATCACTGGGTTGGAGCCAGATACTCGGTACAACGTGCGGGTAGCGGCCTTCACCAGGAAGGGTGACGGAATCAGATCCAAACCCAGAGTCATCACAACCAAGGGTGCAGGTATGTCCAAAGTTCTTGAATGGCTTTTCAGTTTGATTTGATTTGCTTACATTAAGTAATGTTTGTAACAAAAATCGTCAATTCTGATGTAACCAACTTACCAAGTTTAATTTTAGAATAGCAAAAGATCACCTTAAAGTTACTGAATTGCCTCTTTTCAAAATTTTTAACTGGACAAAATTGCAGGACTTTAAGTCAGTGACTTAAGCAAGACACTGCTCCGTTAGTTAAGTACTGACACATAAAGATTTCAACCCAAGGCCTTTTTCCCTTGTGTCCAGTCTGCATAGTGACGTTGCATCTCGCCTTTCAGTGCCCTCGCCACCACGGAACCTCCATGTGGATCTGCTGCAGGAAGACCCACCCAGGATCAAGGTGACCTGGCAGAGACCGAGGGAGACCCACGGTACGCTAGAGAATTACAAGATCATCTGGGGCCGCATTGGGGAACGCTACGAGGAGAAGATTCTTCCTTCGGAGAAGTACTCCTTTCTTACTTATTCCCTCGACAAGGGCAAAACGTACGAGTTCCGGGTCTCCGCCAAGAACGATGTTGACTACAGTGAACAAGCTGTGGAGAACCTCAAGACTCCTGATCGAGGTAATTTTTTTTTAGGAGAAAGTTTGCTTTTCGTCAAACATTATCCTAGCAATATAAGATTTGAGGCCCCTTAACCTTATTATACATGTCATTAGAAATGAAAAGGCAGGACAGGATCAAGCAAGGACTTGGTATTGTGAAAATACACAAAAATTAGTTGTAAATGCTTATTCTGTCATCAGGGAGAATTCAGGAAATAAAAAAATTGAATCTCTCTTCATTTTGACTTCAAACAGTATTTTCTTGAAATACCTGAATTTTTCATTCTTTTATACAGTGAAAAGCATTAAAGCAATTTGTACCTTTTTCAAATAAAATTAAATGATCATCTATATAAGCTCTTCTTCACATTATTCTAGTTTCCTCTTCTTTTGTTATTCAACAGGCCCAGCAGGTGCCCCCCAGAACTTCACCGCCACAGGGATCAGCGAGACGAGTGTGCGCCTCACCTGGGACCTCCCAGCTCTACCCCTGCGGAACAGACACATCGCCATGTACCAGATCACATACCACAAACTCTCAGACACAATCAACGAGGAGGATCTCAATGTGACCGATACTTACGTCGACATCTCTGGCCTCGAGATGAAAATGTATTATAGGTTTAAGATCAAAGCCTACACCAGCAAAGGGTCAGGGCCATGGAGCAACAACCTGCATTTCCGTACCTTTGGACACAGTATGTATTATTTATCTGTAGTTAGCCTAATGTGTTTATAAAAGTTTTTATACAAATGGTAAATGCAAGCAATTATCACAGTTGTCTGACTACCGTGTCCAAAATACAAGGATGACTGTTGTTGTGGAGCATCCTGTGGTATATACTGATGTAAGACACGAGTGTCCCTGACATTGGGCTTTCATAACCTCCTAAAAGTCATACAGAACAAACTTTAAGAGATTCAGTTTTCCTCCTGATTCACTTCTTGATCTCTGATGAATGAAAAGATTTAACTTTTTAAAACAATTTTTTATTTCTTGATAAGATTAAACAATCCCAAATTTCCACCCTCAGTGCCTCCTGCTCCAAAGAACGTGAAGATCCGCCGCACCTCAAGTTCAATCATTGAGGTCACATGGGACGAGCCTGATTTCCCTGTGGCTGGTTACAAGATTTACTACAACCAGTTCGCGACGCCCGAGATGGATGTGTGGCAGTCCCTGGAAACAGGGCCATACACCGTCGCCGAGATCACTGGTCTCGAGTCGCACACGGTCTATGCTGTCAGGGTACAGGCCAAATCTGTTGACGACCGCTATGGAAACTTTTCTGAGATGGTCACCACTGACTTCATCCCCAAATGTGAGTTTGAGATTTGTTGGTTTCAACAGTATACTAGACAAAGATGTGCTACTGTTTTAGTTGGGAATCTCAGTTCATAGTGTCATACCAGTCTACAGACTGTGAAGAGACGACAGCCCTAGACAGAATGAGTTCAAATCTCGATAAAGTCAATATTTTAAAACTCTTTTTCCTTGGAGCACTGTTCATTTTAAGCAGGCTGAGTGTCGTACATTCTGAAATATTTTACAAATCATTTAAGACCTTGACTCTTGAAAAAATCTTGTCCTCAAGAACTGATATTTTATGTTTTTGCACTCCATACTTAAAAGATTTTCTGCCTGAATCCATACTTATGGCTATAGAATTATAAGTTAGTTTCATTGGTGCTAGAATTCTCGATTTTGCAGGAAAATTGACTTTCTGGATTTCATTTTACAGTCCGGAAGGATGTTGTTCAGAATTTCCGTGTGACCTTACGGACATCCAACATGGTTAGGTTATCCTGGGACCCCCCTCAGAAGCCTGGAGTCAACTCCTATCAGGTCAGCATTTCACTGTCTGATCCACCTGTGGACAAAATATATGAAATGATGTATTCTTAGACCTGGGTAGAACTTATTCTGACGTTACATTTACATTTACTTGTCTGTTTATTACATTACTCGTAGTGAAAGTGAACAAGGGGATGTAACTCCATTTATGATGTCTCTTTCTGAAATAGCAGAGAGCACCTGACCTGATGATATTGTCAATAACTACAAGAAATAGATGATTACTTTATAATAACAGACAAACCTGCACTTATGTGTGGGGTTCTTGGGGTTTTGACTCTCTCTCTCCTTTATATAAATTCCATGCAATTTTAACCCCCTCTCCCTTTCCCCTTACAAAATTGAACCAATCCTTTTCTTTGAAAATCAATTACCCTTGTTGGTTTTTTAGGAAATGTCATTTTTTATTCTTTTTATTTTACAGCTGAAATATGAGGGTGTGAAGAACTACTGGGAGAACGGGGTCATCAAGCAGATCTACCAGGCAAAGGAGGAAGTGAGGATCGCGGGTCAGATGACCACGTTGACCCTCCTCAACCTCCAGCCCAAGATGAAGTTTGAATTCAACATCAGTGCCATCTTCCAAGATAGCACTGCCGGTGAAGATCAACACATCATCGTGGAGACTCTCATCGAAGGTACCTTTTTACACGTCATTTAAGTAAGCCTTTTAAACGTTTTTTGTTTGTTTTTGGGAACAGTTATTCCACGGGGAATGGTTTTTTTTTTTGGTTTTTTTTTTTTCCATATTTGTGTTACAGGCAAAAATAATTAATATTTTTAAACAAAAAATCGTCACATAAATAAAGTAACAAGAAATCCACAGTTGGCTATTACATTTTAAAAAAAAAGAAATCTAAATAACATTATTTTCCAAGTAATAAGTGTAAACTTGACCAATATTGAATAAACTTTGCTTCAGTTTCGGTTGACAGAAAAATATATCTAGATAGGTCATAATATCGTACAATTTCATCTTGAAGATGTTCTAACTTTGGTTGTAACCATTAATGCTACATCTATGAATATACTTTTTGACTAGTAAAATGATTGCATTTACAGGATTATTGTTCTTTCCGTTCATTCGCAGTATAACAATTTTACTAGTAAATTCTAATTTCAGTTGAACAGAGTTTAACCATAATTCTATTTCCTTCCATAATCTGAGGATAGGTTCACATTCCCAAAGCATATGGTTTAAGGTTTCTATTTCACTTTTGCAAAACGCACAAAGTGGTGATGATATATATCCTATTTTATAAAGAAATTGTCTTGTTGGGAGAATATTATGAATACTTCTAATGTCCCTGACAATGGGCTTTCATAACCTCCTATAAGTCATACAGAACAAACTTTAAGAGATTCAGTTTTCCTCCTGATTCACTTCTTGATCTCTGATGAATGAAAAGATTTAACTTTTTAAAACAATTTTGAAGTCTTGATAAGATTAAACAATCCCAAATTTCCACCCTCAGTGCCTCCTGCTCCAAAGAACGTGAAGATCCGCCGCACCTCAAGTTCAATCATTGAGGTCACATGGGACGAGCCTGATTTCCCTGTGGCTGGTTACAAGATTTACTACAACCAGTTCGTGATGCCCGAGTTGGATGTGTGGCAGTCCCTGGAAACAGGGCCATACACCGTCGCTGAGATCACTGGTCTCGAGTCGCACACTGTCTATGCTGTCAGGGTACAGGCCAAATCTGTTGACGACCGCTATGGAAACTTTTCTGAGATAGTCACCACTGACTTCATCCCCAAATGTGAGTTTGAGATTTGTTGGTTTCAAGGCAGTGTGAAGTTGGTTACTTATTCCTTATTCCTTATTCGATATTCAACTTTTCCATTTACTTATTCGAAACAGTCTTCTAAGGGTACCAAGGAATGTTTGTACCACTCTGTATTTATACTCAAATGAAAGATAATTCAATTACCTATCCAATAACGTATACTACGTTTTAATAAATAGAGGCATTCGTACCGTAAAGTAACAATAGATGTTACTGTGTGCAAATGACGATAAACCACTTCAAAGAGTATCATGGAATATTTTTACTTATATTCAAATGAAAGATATTTCGTTACCTATCCAATGCAGTATAAAACGTTATAATACATAGAGGCGGTCATACCGTAATATCACAAAAAAGGTTACTATTTACTCAAAATGATAAACAACAACTTCTTAGAGTATCAAGGAATATTTGTACCACCTTGTTCCAAAACTCAAATGAAAGATAATTAGAATACCTTTCAAATTATTGGCGTAAACATTCCCTCTGGGATGAGCTGTGCCCCTTCTCTCTGTTCCCTGAACCTACCTACAGAAGACTGAAAGTATTTTAAAAATAACTAAGTTATAGTTACCATTAGAGGTCTGCATCTCCCTCCTTAGTCTGGAGTTATCTCCCCTTGGCCCGGTAGGTGGCAGCTTCACATCTCTTCTGTAGCCCATGTGTTCAGCAGCTGCTTACAGGAGACTGAATTCTTCATCTGCTTCTACATGTGCTACTTGGATATTCTTGAATTCTTAAGGGTATGTGAGATCGCATTGGTCTTAGGACAACCGCATTGTGTTTTTGTGTGTGACTTCATTCGTGTTTTGTGACTTGTGACTTCGTTTTTGTGTGTGACATCGTGTGTTCCGCGAAGTAACTTGTAAAATGTCTCAACGTAAATGTGTGACGTGTCAACGTTTTATGTCGGATAGGGATCCTCATTCTTTGTGTTTTGCGTGTGATAAGGAATCTATTTGTGACATGACTTCGCGCTGTCTAGGAGTGGATCAAGATGTTTGAAGTTAGGTCAAAAAAGCCCCGCGTAACTTCTTCCCAAACTAAGTCTTCGGCTGTTGTTTCTGAAGAGATAAAATTTTCTCCTAAAATTCCTCCGTCAGGGACCGTAGTGAGCAACGCTAATCCCCTCGATCTGAGTGCCATTTTATCCTCTTTTAAGCAAGAGATAGTAGAGTCATTTTCTCAAACTGTCAAGGATTTAGAGCGGCGAAATGAGGCTAAGATTAAGGATTTAAAGAAATCTCTGGGCAGATCTAAGTCCCGTTCGGTTGGGTCGTGTAACTCCGCTTCCCCCCGTGGGAATGAGTCCGTATCCGTTACTAAGCAGTCCTCTAATGTTATGACTACAGCTGTTAAGCGAGCTGCCGACCCCAACGGTGGGAGTACGGAGGTTAGGGAAAATGATCTCACTACCAAGCGGCAGTGTTTACCCCCTGGGGGCCTGCCGGCCTTGACAGGTCATGGCGACCTAATGAGTATCGAGGCCCGTGAGAAACCATGCACCGCCAGTGGCGCTGGACCGGTAGTGACACCGCTAACCTTCACCTTCCCTCCACTGGGTCGGTAAAGGCCGGGTCGCACGTGCTGGGCATGAAGCCCGTAGACGGTAGCCGTGGTACGGAAAGTGGGTCAGACCTGTTACTTACCGGCCCGGCTGGCACGTGCGGCAGGCGGCCGGGTGACAGCTACTCAGTTCACGAACGGCACGATTTTCCCGCCGGGGCCAGGTCACAGTGACACTCAAGGCTATCAACAACAACAACAAGAGCTCTCGGAGTTTGTTGACGTGTTCAATCCGCCAATATTACCCATAATTACGGAGGATAATTCAGGGGGTGACTTATCCAGGGAAGCCAAGTTAGATTCTCATGAGGGAACTTTTATTATTCCGCCGGCGGATTCTTCGGTACCCGACCTAATTCCTGAATGGACTTTTGTTGACAAACTGGAGATGATTTATAAACTAAAGCCGTGTACTGTTCCGTCCAACTTGGATCAGGAGGATTCCCAAGCTCTACCAGAGGAGTTAGGTATCTCGGGATCTTTGCCAGCCTCTCGACCTTCCAAACGTTCCTTACCGCATTCATCAGTCGTGAAGACGGGATTAGACTTGGTGAACAAGAATTTGTCAAAAGCCAAAGAAATTATTGGCGTAAACATTCCCTCTGGGATGAGCTGTGCCCCTTCTCTCTGTTCCCTGAACCTACCTACAGAAGACTGAAAGTCCCTATTAAAAATAAAAAACCTAAGGTATATTTACCTCTAGTGGTATGCACCTGTCCTTCTTCTATCTGGAGTTAACTCCCCTTGACCAGGTAGGTGGCAGCTTCACATTCTCTTCTGTAGCCCATGTGTTCAGCAGCTACTTCAGGAGACTGAATTTCTTTTGTGCTTCTACATGTGCTACTTGGAATTCCTGTGAATTTAAAGGGTACGTGACATCGACATTTGGTCTTTGGACAATCGCATTGTGTTTATTTGTGATTTTTTGTGACTTGAAATTTTTTTCCTGTGACATCAGCGTTTTCCGCGAAGTAACCACTATGTCTCAACGTAAGTGTGTCAATTGCCAACGTTTTATGTCAGATAGGGATCCCCACTCCTTGTGTTTTCTCTGTGACAAGGATTCTATTTGTTCCATGGCAGCACGCTGTCTTATGTGTAAGGATTTACCTGACGATGAGTGGATTAAGATGTTTGAGATTAGATCTAAGAAATCCCGATCTACCCCTTCCAAATCAAAGGATTCAGTTGGATCGTCTCAGATTTTGCCAGCTACTTCGGTAGTTTCCCAAGCTATACCTCTTGATTTGAGTGCTCTCCTTTCCACGTTCAGGCAGGACCTAGTTGATTCCTTTGCTAAGTCTGTCAAGGATCTTGAGGAACGTAATGAGGCAAAAATTAAAGACTTAAAGAAATCTCTCGGTAGATCTAAGCCCCGTTCGGGTACCTCGGGTAATTCCGCTTCCCCCCATGGGAATGAATCCCGTTCTGGTGCTAAGCAGTCCTCTGTTAGTAAGACTACGGCTGGTAAACGAGCTGCCGACCCCAACGGCGGGAGTTTGGAGGTTAGGGTGAATGATATCCCCCCCAAGCGGCAGTGTTTACCCCCTGGGGGCCTGCCGGTCTTGACAGGTCATGGCGACCTAGGGAACATCAGTGTCCGCTCTCTTCCCAGCGCCGCAAGTGGGGCTGGGTTGATCGGGCCGCATGGTTGTGACACCGATAACCTTCTCCTTCCCTACGCTGGGTCGGTAAAGGCCGGGTCGCACGTGCTGGGCAATCAGCCCGTGGTTCATAACCGTGGTACGTCCGTGTTCCGTCAAGTTGATGAGTCTGATGTCAGTAAGTTATCCTATCCTCCAAAACAACATCATGCCAAATTGATCCTGTACCTACAGAATTCCTCTTGAAAAACCTCGACACTGTACTTCCAACAATCACTCAGATTGTTAACCTAAGCATTGGATCTGGAGAGTTTCCGCTAGCATACAAAAGGGCAGTTATTAAACCCCTTTTGAAAAAACCTTCCCTCGACACCGAAGTGTATGGAAACTACCGTCCAGTATCTAATCTCTCATTCGTCTCCAAGATTATTGAGAAAGTTGTAAAGTCTCAGCTGATTGATCATTTGCAGGTCTATAACTTGATTGAAGAGCACCAGTCAGCCTACCGAGCTGGTCACAGCACCGAGACAGCCCTCAACTGTGTCTTGAACTATTTGTTAGAAGCTGTGGACTCAGGAGAACTTAGCCTGTTAGTGATGCTCGACCTCTCTGCAGCTTTTGACACTGTAGACCATGCAAAATTACTGCACACTCTGGCATTTGAATGCGGTCTCAATAACACAGTCCTCAAGTGGTGCACATCATATCTCTCCGACAGATCTCAGTGTGTTCAGGTTGGTAATGAACTATCAACAAACAGTTTACTTCAATACGGAGTCCCACAGGGATCTGTGTTAGGCCCACTGTTCTTTGTCATATACACACGATCTCTTGGCTCACTGATATCCGAACAACAAGTGTCGAGACATTTTTATGCTGATGATTCCCAGCTGATGGATAGCTTTAAACTCTTGCCAGCAAGTCAAACACAAGCAAAAGCGAAACTGGAAACATGCCTCATTTCAATCAAATCTTGGATGACGGAAAATAAATTAAAACTTAATGATGAGAAGACAGAAGTTCTACTATTTGGCCCTAAACTGCGACTACAAAAGAGTCAAATCAAAAGCTTATCTGTGGGAAACTCAGAAGTTCCCATTTCTTCAAATGCAAAGAATCTTGGTGTTTTTCTCGACTCAGGTCTTACAATGGAATCCCATATTAATAATCTTTGTAAAATCTGTCACTTCCACCTCAGAAACATTGGCAACATTCGACATCTCATCAATCAAGACACTGCAGCTCTCCTCGTAAGATCACTTATATTTTCTAGAATTGACTATTGCAATAGCCTTCTCTGCGGAGTATCCAGACAACAGATTGACCGACTTCAGAAAATTCAAAATCATGCAGCACGAATAGTAACACGTACCCCCAAAGCATTTCACATCACTCCAGTTTTAAACTCACTTCATTGGCTCAGGATTCAAGAAAGGATTGACTTCAAGGTTCTCTCTCTTGCCTATCAATCCATCCACAAACTCTCTCCCCGGTATCTGCAGGACTTAATCACAGTGTATGCTCCATCTCGATCTCTACGTTCTTCCACTCAGCTTCTACTACAGGTTCCCCGATACAAACTTCAGTCCTTTGGTGCCCGCTCCTTCAGATACAACGCTGCCTTTCTTTGGAACTCACTGCCTCATGAACTGAAATCTGCATCATCCCTAACTGCATTCAAATCCCAGCTCAAAACACACCTTTTCAACCGCTATTATTCAACCTAGTGCTATGTATATATGTGTGTGTACATATTATTTAACATTCTGCAAATATGTATGCGCATTGAGCATAAACCTTGTTTATGGAGGTGTGCGCTTTATAAGTACTCTTATTATTATTAATGTGGGCCAGACCCATCAATTACCAGCCCGGTTAGCACGTGCGGCAGGCGGCCGGGCGAGTTGACAGCTACTCAGCGCACGGACGGCACGGGCTTCCCGCTGGGCATAGGTCACGATGACTCTCAAGTGCCAGGTCAACAACAACAAAGGCAATCCGAGTTTGTTGACGTTTTCAACCCGCCGATTTTACCGATCATTACGGATGACAATTCGGGAAATGACTTGTCCATGGATGCTAAGTTGGACACTCATGAGGGAATGATCATTATTCCGCCGGCGGATGTGGCCGGTCTGGATCTTGTACCGGAGTGGACTTTTGTGGAGAAACTTGAGAAATTATACAAGCTGAAGCCATGTACGGTTCCGTCTTCGTTTGAGCAGGACGATTCTCAAGATCTTCCGGAGGAATTGGGAACAACAGGGTTTCTTCCAACGGCTCGACCCCCCAAGAGATCGTTACCTCATTCTTCAGTGGTCAAGACAGGTTTGGACTTGGTTAATAACACCTTAGCTAAAACCAAAGATGTTGCTAGTTTGCCTAAGACACAGCTAAAACAGGCTTATGTGATCCACGATCGGATGTTTCCCGCTGCCGCCCCCGATCATGACAGGGATTTTGGACGGTGGGATGCTAGGGCACTTCAGAGAAAAGCTATGGCGAAGTTAGTTCTCACACGTAAGGATGTTAAGGACATCGATTCATCGGCCAGGAGTTCTGTGGACATCTTATCCTATATCAACTGGTTTGAGGCAGGAGTCAGACAGCTTTTGCCCCCTACATTCCAGGATTACAAGGGTGTGAAGCCGCAATCGCTGGTGGTTATGAGCGCGGAGGAGGTGGCCCTAGCCCATTCATTCTTGGATGTAATTTATCTGGCCGTTAGCGACGCTACCCAGGCTCAACTTGGTACTATAGGACGGTTGACGGCTCTGGAACAGTCCCATATGTTGGAAGGAGTGAGGAACTTGCCCCAAGATTCGAAGGAGGATCTCTCACAGCAACCCGTGAATTCAGAATCCATGTTTAATGGGAAATGCGACCAGGCCATATCTTCCCAGGAGGCTCAGACGTCACGCAATCTTAACTCCAGATTGACGGCGGCTCTCTTGGCCCAGACCAGGGGTCGCGGCGCCCCCAGAGGCAGAAGAGGTAGTGCCAGTATTCAGACCCGTTCCCCCCTCCATCGTTCAGCCTTCGAGAGAGCTGAGGCTCAGACCAGAGGTCGTCAGGCAACGAACCAGTATCAACAGCCAAGAAACAATCCTCCGTCGGCTAATTTTCGTGGCAGAGGTGGTAGAAGATCGAGGGGATCTTCAGCTCCCCCCAGACATCGTTGACTCTACACAAGCCGATTTGACACTATCAGACCCTTTCGACAATTGCATGCCCACGGACTTGAATCTAGATTTTGTCTTTCAACTTCCAGTCGTATCCTCTCCCGTAGGGGGTCGGCTACAGTGCTTCACCAAGAATTGGAAACAGATCACGCGGGATCCCTGGATAAACTCTGTAGTTTCGGAGGGTTATCAACTGCAGTTTCAAGTGCGCCCACCCCTAGCGGTATATCCGATGGGAAGGAGATATCATCTACAGGGGCCACAGCTGGAGGTAGCGATGCTCGCGATAGATCAACTACTGCTGAAGGAGGCAGTTGTGGAGTTGTCCCCCCTAGACTCGTCTCGGGGATTTTATTCTCCAGTGTTCCTGGTACCCAAGCGCGATTCAGGAGAGATGAGAATGATTATAGATCTGAAGATATTGAACAAGAATTTTTTGTTAAAACCTCCAAAGTTCACGATGGAATCGCTAGCAAATGTCAGGAAGCTAATTCATTCCCATTCCAAGTTTGTCAGCATGGACTTGAAGGACGCATATCTTCATATTCCTATTCATCCTCATTCCAGGAAGTATCTTCGCTACGCGGTGAACGGCAGGCGATTCCAATTTCGAGTACTTCCGTTCGGAGTATCAATCGCTCCATGGCTATTCACGAAGGTTCTAAAGCCAGTACTACAGTTTCTCCATATTCGAGGCGTGGCAATCCATGGTTATCTCGAAGATTTTCTGAGCAGACATGTTCAGACGGACGTTCTCTTGCAACAGACAAAGTTTATCATCCACGTATTTATGCATCTAGGCTGAATAGTTCACCCAGAGAAGTCAGAACTAACTCCCACTACCAGGATCAAGTTTCTGGGAGCGGTGCTGGATGCAGATCGAGGTCTCATCATGCCCATTTTGGATCGTTGGCTTGTTGTCAAGGAATCGATATTCAAACTAGTACAGCAAGGTTCGGCGCCTGTGAGGAGATGGATGTCACTGCTGGGATCACTCACGTCGATCCAGGCGTTTACTTACAGGGGTCGTCTAAACCTACGCCATTTCCAGGTTTGGATAAACGACAACAGACATTATCCATTGGAAGAACGCATAACGTGTCCTCTTGTAGTGCGTCACGAGTTGACGTGGTGGACCAAGGAGTGCAATGTGATGGGAAGATCGAAATTCAGGGAGCCTCCGCCGGAAGTCACGATATTTACAGACGCTTCCCAAGAAGGTTGGGGAGCTCATCTCGATCAACTTCAGGTCCAAGGGTCTTGGTCTCAACAGGAGTCGACTTTACACATAAACGGACTAGAGATGTTAGCAGTGATAAAGGCACTACGCCAGTGGTGGCGACGTCTTTACGGATTGAATGTGATGATAGCCACAGACAATTCAACGGTGGTATCTTACGTGAACAAGCAAGGGGGAACTCGTTCGAAGAAATTGATGGATCTCACTCGCTTGCTGTTTGGGATTGTGGATCAAGCCAGGATGGCCTTAAGGGCAAGGCATATTCCGGGCAGACTAAATGTGTTAGCCGATTCACTGTCGCGCAGGGGCCAAGTAATTTCCACAGAATGGACACTTCATCAGGAAGCTGTGCAACTCATAAGTCAGACTTGGGAACATCCAACAGTAGATCTCTTTGCAACAAGCAGGAACTTTCGGATCACAACTTTCGTCAGCCCGATTCCCGACCCTTTAGCCTGGGCAGTGGATGCGCTGTCGATCTCATGGGAAGGAATGATAGCATATGCCTTTCCACCAATAAAGATTATTCCAGATGTTCTGGCCAAGATTGTGCGGCACAAGTGTCGAGTTTACCTAGTGGCGCTAGCGTGGCCCACGAGAACTTGGTTCCCAAATTTATTGGATCTACTGACAGATGTCCCTCTCCAGCTACCGCAGTGGCACAATCTGCTTACCCAACCTCACTCAGGCGCGACTCACAAGAACCTAGCGGCCCTGAATCTACACATGTGGAGGTTGTCAGGAGATCACTCAGAGAGAAGGGATTCAGCGAGGGTCCCTCTGATGCAATCATTAACGCGATCAGACCTTCTACCGCTAAGTTGTATGACGCAAAGTGGAACGCGTTTCATAGATGGAGAGTCCAGCGACAGCTGTTAGGCCAGGACATTTCGATACCTATGGTAGCAGATTTTTTTATTATACTTACGATTGGAGAAAGGACTAAAGCATGGTACGATCGAAGGTTATCGTTCAGCCATTGCTTCAGTGTGTGACATTCAAGGATTAACAGTAGGGTCAAATGTCTCCTTACATAAACTACTCAGATCGTTCCAAATCAAGGACTTATCAGCACCTTCAGTTTTTCCGAAATGGGATTTGTGTATTGTGTTGCAATCCTTGTTGAAACCTCCATACGAGCCTATGCAGGCTGCAAGTTTAAAGTTTCTAGCATTTAAAACAGCGTTTCTTCTTGCATTTGCCTCAACGGCTAGAATATCCGAACTTCATGCCATTGATAATTCCTCAATAAGATTTTCTGAAGGATACAGGGAGGTGTCTTGTCGTGCGCTACCTGAATTCGTGGCTAAGAATCAGTCAACTTCTTTAGGTCCTTTGGGATCGAGAGTGTATAGGATTCCTGCTCTGCCAAGTTCATCATCTCGTTCTGACAAGTCAAGATTATTGTGTCCAGTTAGAGCTCTTCGCTGGTACTTACAAAGGACAGCATCATTTAGGCGTTCAAGGAGGAGACTGTTTTTATCTTGCAAAACTGCAGTCGACACAGAGATATAAAAAAATACTATAGCTTCATGGCTAAGGAAGACGATCGTATTTGCCTACCAATCTATAGATCAGGATACAGTAAATCAGAAGTTTTCTCCTCACGAGATTCGTGCTCTAGCTACCTCATTAGCGGCATGGAAGTCTGTCTCTATTGATCACCTAGTGGCAGCTTGCCAATGGAAAGGTTCCAATACGTTTATATCATTGTATCTGCGGGACATAGCTTCATCGATGGAAGGTCTACATGAACTAGGACCATTGATAGCTGCCCAACAGTTAGCACAAGCTTAACCCCTTTTGCAAGTAAAGCAAAAAGAAAGGGGGGGGGGACGGGTCGTCAAGGACGAAGGACGGATTGACCTGGATACCTGCAAGAACTGTTTATTGGGAAGGTGAGGCTTCTCCATTATAGAGAATGGTTGAGGACTCTAACGCGGGGTAAAGGAATGTCATGATCAATCACGTGTTGTGGAGTGGTAAACCACTGTTTATGCACCTGACTAGTTTCATCTCAGGATATGACGTTTGAGAGCCTTTAGATGCGGTTAACGTACCGGAAGTGACGTAATAAAACCGGAAGTGACGTCATGTCGCCGGGGATAAAAGGCGTGAAATTATGTAGATGTTAACCATCAGAACACAATTGTGGGAGGAAAATACCACTGTTAGGGTGTTGATCGAATATAGGTGGTTTTGAACCAACAATTGTAAGGTCATAACGTCATATGCTGATTTCATACTAATAAAGTACTAAGTGGTGGTGTGTTTGTCTTACTGATCTGCCTTGACCGGTGGTGGAAATTGATGCATTCTATAAGTATAGGATTAGAGGTAGAAATGCATAATGGTAAAGAGAAGATAATATGGTATCATAAGGATCAATAGTCAATCAACTAAGTATCCTGAGATTGAGCAGTGAGTTAACGGGTTATTGGTGTGAATATTCCCTCAACATTAAGCTGGATATCCTCCTTTATGTGGAATTCGGGACACAGCTCATCCCAGGGGGAATGTTTACGCCAATAATTAGGAACAATTACTTGTATTGTTAGTAATTATTAGTAAACTTACCTCTGGGATGAGCGAATTACACCCGCCCGAGTAAAGTTTTACTAATGCCTCCCCGCATGATACCAGGTGATGTTTCGGGTTGGATGGCGAGAATGTGAAGCTGCCACCTACCTGGTCAAGGGGAGTTAACTCCAGATAGAAGAAGGACAGGTGCATACCACTAAAGGTAAATATAACTTAGGTTTTTTATTTTTAATAGGGACTTTCAGTCTTCTGTAGGTAGGTTCAGGGAACAGAGAGAAGGGGCACAGCTCATCCCAGAAGTAAGTTTACTAATAATTACTAGGGGGCGGGATAGCGCTGTGGTTAGCGCGTTCGGCTTCGGATCAGGAGGTCCGTGGTTCGAATCCCGCCAGGGGCTCGGCAACTTTGTCTGCAGTAGAGAACTGTTCTACACGCAGTCAGGTTTGGGTGCAATGCTACACTGAAATTCAGCGCAGTACCACCCATGGTTCGCTAGTTCCAGCCGATGCTCGCAGGTTTCACCGCAATGCATAACCACTATAGTGTTGCGGGCTTTCTCCCTGCAATAATACTAGCAGCCGCGATATAAGTGAAATAATCTTGAAAGCGGCGTTAAACCCCAACTCACCTCACCTCACCTCACACTAATAATTACTAACAATACAAGTAATTGTTCCTTATTTCAACTTTGCCCAGGATTCCAGCGAGACAGGCATATGTTATTCACGACCGGATGTTTCCGGCTTCCGCTCCCGATCTCGACAAGGATTTTGGCCGTTTAGACTCGAAGGGTTTTCTCAGGAAAGCGGCAGGTAGATTGTCGATGGCACGTAAGGACATTAAGGACATCGATTCGTCGGCAAGGAATTCGGTGGACATATTGTCTTACATTAACTGGTTTGCAGCAGGTGTTAGGCAGCTTTTACCACCTACCTTCCAGGATTATAAAGGGATTAAACTCCAGTCGTTAGTGATGATGAGCGCTGAGGAAGTGGCCCTAGCCCACTCTTTCTTGGATGTGATCTATCTAGCAGTTGGTGATGCCACTCAGGCACAGCTGGGGACCATAGGTCGTTTGACAGCGTTGGAATGGGCTCATATTCTGGTAGGCATTAGGAATCTTCCCCAGGATTCAAGGGAGGATCTGCTTCAACAGCCAGTGAACTCGGAGTCGATGTTTAATGGACAGTGTTCTCAGGCAATAAACTCTCAGGAAGCTCAAACCACTAAGAATCTGAATTCTCGGCTCACAGCAGCGCTCATCGCTCAGACCAAGACTCGAGGCGCCCCTCGGGGTAGGAGAGGAAATCCCAACCCTCAGACCCGACCCCCCATTCATCGATCAGCGGTGGAGAGAGCCAACTATCAGTACAGAGGTGGTCAGTTTCAGCAACCTAGGAATAACCCTCCGTCATCCAATTTTCGTACCAGAGGAGGTAGAGGTGGTAGGAGGGGATCTACCGCCCTAAGACGTCGTTTCAACACGATCAGACCCTTTCGACTTACGCATGTCCATGGACTTAGATCTAGATTTCAAATTTCATCTACCAGTTGTGCCTTCCCCTGTGGGGGGCCGACTGCAACGCTTCGCTCCGAACTGGGAACAGTTAACTCCAGATCCCTGGATAAAGTCAGTGATTTCGGAGGGATATCAACTGCAATTTCAAGTTCGTCCACCCTTAGCAGTATTTCCGATGGGAAGGAGGTATTGTTTACAAGGCCAGCGATTGGACACAGCGATGCTTGCAATAAATCAACTTTTGCTGAAGGAGGCAATTGTAGAGTTGTCCCCCCTGGACACATCTCGGGGGTTTTATTCTCCAGTATTTCTAGTACCCAAGAGAGACACGGCAGAGATGAGTATGATCATAGACCTGAAAATATTGAACAAGGAATTTCTGACAAGGCCGCCCAAGTTTACGATGGAATCTTTGTCAAATGTCAGGAAGTTTATACATCCACAATCAAAATTTGTCAGCATGGACCTGAAGGACGCTTACTTGCATATTCCCATCCATCCTCATTCTCAGAAGTACCTTCGGTTCGCAGTAAATGGCAGACGTTTCCAGTTTTGAGTGCTTCCGTTCGGCGTTTCAATAGCTCCATGGTTGTTCACGATGGTGTTAAAACCGGTACTACACTTCTTACACGTATGAGGCATAGCTATTCACGGATACCTAGACGATTTTTTGGGAAGACATATCAGGACAGATATCCTTCGACAACAGACCAGGGTGGTATTACACGTGTTCACTCATCTAGGCTGGCTGGTTCATCCAGAGAAATCAGAACTGAATCCCACGTCCAGGATCAAGTTTCTAGGAGCGGTTTTGGATGCGAATCAAGGGCTCATTCTACCTATCCGGGATCGTTGGTTGATAATCAAGGATATGATTCTGTCTCTAACGCAACAAGGATCAGCGCCGGTGAGGAAATGGATGTCGTTACTAGGGTCGCTTACATCAATCCAAGCATTCACGTACAGAGGTCGGCTGAACCTCCGACATTTCCAGGTATGGATAAACACCAACAGAGTTTACCCCTTAGAGACTCTCATAACTTGTCTTCAAATAGTGCGACACAAACTGACATGGTGGACCAAGGAGTTCAATGTCATGGAGGGAACGGTGTTCAGAGATCCTCCAGCGGAATTCACGATCTTTACAGATGCGTCTCTCGAGGGTTGGGGAGCTCACCTCGAACATCGTCAGATTCAAGGGACATGGTCCCACCAGGAGTCGTCCCTGCATATAAACGCCCTGGAGATGTTGGCGGTGATAAAGGCATTACATCGGTGGTGGCTTAACATTTACAAGACGAGCGTGATGATAGCCACGGACAATTCAACAGTGGTGGCATATATCAACAAGCAAGGGGGTACTCGTTCCAAGGAGCTTATGGATCTCACACGTTTTTGGCAGATTCACTATCCCGAAGGAACCAGGTGATTTCCACGGAATGGATGCTACACAAGGAAGCTGTGCAGATAATTACTCAAACTTGGGAGTACCCAACGATAGATCTTTTCGCGACAAGCAAAAATTTTTGGATACCAACATACGTCAGTCCAATTCCGGATCCGTCAGCCTGGGCGGTGGATGCTCTCTCGATTTCATGGGAAGGAATGACAGCATATGCGTTTCCGCCAATGAAAATAATTCCGGAGGTGTTGGCCAAGATCGCGATACACAAGTGTCTGGTTTATCTAGTGGCACCAGCATGGCCCACAAGACCTTGGTTTCCAAATCTATTGGATCTATTGACAGACGTGCCCCTTCAGTTGCCACAGTGGCACAACCTCTTGACTCAGCCGCTGACAGGAGTAACGCACAAGAATTTAGGGGTTCTAAATCTACACGTGTGGAGGCTATCAGGGGATCGCTCAGAGACAAGTTATTCGGAAAGGAGGCGTCTGATGCGATCATTACAGCAATCAGACCTTCTACCTCAAAACTGTACGATGCCAAGTGGAACATTTTTCTTAGATGGAGAGAACAGCGACAGCTGTTAGACCAAGATATAACTATTCCAATGGTGGCGGATTTTTTGTTGTATCTTCGCTCTGAGAGAAAGCTAAAGCACGGAACTATTGAAGGGTATAGATCAGCCATCGCCTCGGTGTGTGATATACGAGGGTTATCAATAGGGTCGGATATTTCCTTACATAAGCTTCTTAGGTCATTTCAACTGAAGGACGTATCGACACCATCAGTATTCCAAAAATGGGATTTATGTATAGTGCTTCAATCGTTTCTAAAAGCTCCATACGAACCCATGCAATCAACAAATCTTAAGTTTTTATCATTCAAAACAGCCTTTCTACTTGCCTTTGCCTCGGCAGCAAGAGTGTCAGAACTGCATGCCATCGATAATTCATCTATAAGGTTTTCAGAAGGGTATAAAGAGGTATCATGTCGGGCATTACCTGAATTCGTGGCCAAAAATCAGTCAACATCTTTAGGACCGTTGGGATCCAGAGTCTATAAGATTCCTGCACTTCCAAACTCTACTTCTCGTTCCGACAAGTCTAGATTGTTATGCCCGGTCAGAGCACTCCGTTGGTACTTGCAGAGAACAGCACCCTTTAGGCGTTCTAGGAATAGACTTTTCTTATCTTGCAAGATTGGAGTAGACACAGAGATTTTGAAGAATACCTTGGCTTAATGGTTAAGGAAAACCATCACCTTTGCCTATCAAGCTATTGACCAGGACGCCGTGGATAAAAAGTTTTCTCCTCATGAGATTCGAGCTCTGGCCAGCTCTTTAGCGGCATGGAAGTCAGTTTCTATCGATCAACTAGTGGCTGCTTGTCAGTGGAAGGATCAAATACATTCGTATCCTCTTATCTGCAGGACATAGCTCCAGCGCTGGATGGACTACATGAGTTGGGACCATTGGTAGCGGCTCAACATCTAGCGTCTGCTTAAACCTCTTATTTGAAGAGAAAAAAAGAGGGGGGGGGTCGGGTCATCAAGGATGGACGACAACAAGCTAAAAGGTGAGCCACTCCACGGTTAAGTACGAAGGTGGAGGGCAAACTAATGGGTAGAGGTCTGAACATCACTTGTTGTGGCTTGGTATAACCACTAGTTATGCACCTCGATAATTCATCACAGGATATGACGTTAGGAGTCCTCCAGAAGCAACCAAGTAACCGGAAGTGACGTCACAGAACCGGAAGTGCCGTACCGTAATATCGCAAAAAGCGTAACCATCTACCGACTACTTTAGTTATGTTATTCTTGTTCGAATACCAACTCCTTTGAGTATCAAGGAATATTTGTACCACCTTGTACCTATACGTAAATGAAAAATATTTTAATTACCTATCCAATAAGGTCTAATACGTTTAAATACATGGAGGCGGTCGTACCGTAAGATCACAAAAAGGGTAACTGTGTACCAACTATTTTAGTTGTGTTATTCTTGTTCGAACACCAACATTTTAGAGTATCAAGGAATATTTGTACCACCTTGTATCTATTCTCAAATGAAGGTTTTTTAATTACCTATCTAATGAGGTATAATACGTTATAATACATAAAGGCGGTCGTACCGTAAAGTCACAATAAGCGTTACTATTTACTCAAAATGATAAACAACAACTTCTTAGATTATCAAGGAATATTTGTACCACCTTGTACCAATATTCAAATGAAAGATAATTAAAATACCTTTCAAATGAGGTATAAAACGTTATATTACATAGAGGCGGTCATACCGCAAAGTCACAATAAGCGTTACTATTTACCCAAAATGATAAACAACAACTTCTCAGAGTTTCAAGGAATATTTGTACCACCGTGTACCCATACTCAAATGAAAGATTATTTAATTACCTATCTAATGAGCTATAATACGTTATAATACATAGAGGCGGTCATACCGCAAAGTCACAAAAAGCGTAACTGTGTACCAACTATTTTAGTTGTGTTATTCTTGTTCGAACACTAACATTTTAGAGTATCAAGGAATATTTGTACCACCTTGTATCTATTCTCAAATGAAGGTTTTTTAATTACCTATCTAATGAGGTATAATACGTTATAATACATAGAGGCGGTCATACCGCAAAGTCACAAAAAGCGTAACTGTGTACCAACTATTTTAGTTGTGTTATTCTTGTTCGAACACTAACATTTTAGAGTATCAAGGAATATTTGTACCACCTTGTATATATGCTAAAATGAAAGATAATTTATTAACGTATCCAATGAGGTATAAAACGTTATAATACATAGAGGCGGTCGTACCGTAATATCACAAAAAGCGTAACTGTGTACCAACTATTTTAGTTGTGTTATTTTCAGGATATTTCAATAATTATGCTACATGGTTATTAATGAAATAACAAGATCTTGAGTAAAGTTAAGCTAGTTGTATAAAGATATGCAATCTTGAAGTGTATATACATATACACGCATATAGTTAAGCTTGTTGTCAAATTTACATTACGACTAGTATGATTTCATTGAATTATAGTTGCATTTGTGTTATGACATTATGCATATATATACATATTTACATGAATATATTTACATACATATATCGCATCACATCATACAGAAATATAGACGTTCGTATGTTCATACACATATGAGTACATATTCACAACATGTCTATATTCAAATACATGCATTTGTACAAACATACACATGTACATATTCAACATACATACACAACCATAGTACAACCATGTTCACATATTTATCCGTATAAAGCATCTTGTCACATTGAATATTGTTGGTACGCTGATGGTACAAGGGTGCAGGTAGGTCCAAAGTTCTTGAATGGCTACTCAGTTTGATTTGATTTGCTACCAGTAAGCAAAGTTTTAAAAAATCTTCAATTCCAATGTCACTGACTTACCAATTTTAATTTTAAAATATCTAATAATTACCTAAAAGTTACTGAATTGCCTTTTTTTAAAATTTTTAATTAAAGAAATAACAAAATTTAATCACATAACACTCTTAATTTAGACTTCAAATAGTATTTTCTTGCATTACTAGAATTGTTCATTCTTTTTAACAGTGAGAAGCATCAACCAATTTTAAACACTAACTAAAAGTGGATAGCCAACCTCATAAAATCAGGAATATGTAACAGAAGTGATTGTCACATACAGCTGTATTCGAACCCCAGAACCTGCAGGGGAAAGTCAAACACTCTGCCATTTCAACCATTGAAGTGTTCCATTAGCCGAAGCCAATAGGAATGTTTTTTACTTCACCCTGCCACATAGATAGCCTCATAGAATGTTATGTATGTTATGTAGCAATAGTAATCTTGGCGATTTCATGATTTTTGTTTGATATTATTCTGCGAGTAATAAGTTCAGTCCCGTTTAATTATATTTTTATGAAACTTGTACTTTGAATACTTCTAACTTGTTTCAGCTGTTTTTTACATTGTTTAGGGCTCTAGCTTGGGATATCTCTTTGGCTGAATCGGTAGAGTGTAGGAGGTCCCGGGTTCAAATCCCGCTGGAGGTGATCTCACAATCACTTCTGTTACATTTGGCGCCCAACGTGGGGCCGGGGCAACTCCCTAGTGCTCACTACACCTGAGTATGTCAAACTGAGGTGCTTGAAAACTCCAAATTGCTCGACTCGAGGACAAGTCACTTTGTGGAGGGGGTGTATGTGGCAGGGTGAAGTAAAAGCATTCCTACTGGCTTTGGCCAGAGGGATATCTCTTTGGCTGAATCGGTAGAGTATAGGACTCTCACCCGGAGGTCCCGGGTTCAAATCCCGCTGGAGGTGATCTCACAATCACTTCTGTTACAATGTGGGGCCGGGGCAACTCCCTAGTGCTCACTACACCCTGAGTACGTCGAACTGAGGTGCTTGAAAACTCCAAATTGCTCGACTCAAGGACGGGTCACTTTGTGGAGAGGGTGTATGTGGCAGGGTGAAGTAAAAGCATTCCTACTGGCTTTGGCCAGAGGGATATCTCTTTGGTTGAATCGGTAGAGTGTAGGACTCTCACCCGGAGGTCCCAGGTTCGAATCCCGCTGGAAGTGATCTCACAATCACTTCTGTTACATTATTCTGCGAGTAATAAGTTCTGTCCCATTTAATTACATTTGTATGAAACTTGTACTTTGAATACTTCTAACTTGTTTCAACTGTTTTTGACATTGTTTAGGGCTTTAGCAATGCATTAATCATTTTCGAAAGATGTCTGAGAGATAATATATAAAAAATTTAAAATATTGAATGACAATTACTTAATGTAATATCAAAAGTGTCAGTTTTCCTTGATGTAATTATATTTAGGATCACTTGCACAAGCATTTCAAGCAAATTTTAAACTGGTTCACTTACTAATATCTCAAGATGAGAAATATTCTTCTTATGGATGCAACGTCATAAAATGGCTCAAAACTGCTTCATCAATCAGATGTGCCTTAAATCTTTAGATACCACAACTGAAATGCAGTTTTTCTGATCCAAAACTATATTAAACGCAATAGTGGGTCAAAACACTCTGTTGCTATAGAAATAGAAGCTTGCAATAGACTATCCCTACTGCAATAGTTAAAAATTTGGTAAAGAAACACCCATTATATTTCTATAAGATTATGTGATACAGAGCCTTTAAATAAGGAGGATGCAGTTTTTAAACATGGTACGTGAAGGAAGTATGCCTAACTTAATCCTACATCAGCCTTAATCTAGTCACCTAATGTTACCCATGTTCAGCATGATGATAGGTTCTGTAGCCAGAAATGCTTTATTCTGCAAACATCGATTCAGAAGCATAAACATACAGTAAGTTAATTATTAAAACTCTAAAATCAATAAGAACACAAGAGATGTGTTTATTGAAATCATTAACAGACAACAAAGCTTGGCTCCAATTCCAGTTAAAGTTATTTTGTACAAATATAATCATTGATTAACTCCCTTGGTCATTTCCATAGCTTAAAGCTTGTTAAATCAACACGGGTAACTACTTAAAAGTTGAGCATCAAATACATGCAATATAATATCTTTGAATAATGGATGTTTTAGTGATAAGTAAATGTTGAAAAACTACATGACTGACGTTTTACACAGGAATGAAATATGAAACACATAAACAGTCACAATAGTCTTTTCTTTTCTACCGATTGCTAACTAATAAACACACTTGCTAGCAATATTTTGATGCTTGAATTTACCTATCATAATCATTTATAGATAAACTATCTGAACAGCAAATTAGTATTCACTTATGCTCTTGTTGTTTTAGATTATGAAAATACTGTTCTTACTTAATCATTTGAAAGTAATATGGTTTAGATTTAAATTTGAACAAGATTCTGATGTTGGAGTCCAAATAAATGGGAAATATCTTCTATAACGTTCTTTACTTGTATATCTGGGTTTGAATCCAATTCTGATAACTTGGTATACTTTGTTTACATAATCCATTGAGTAGGAGGAATTGTGCTTGTCTACAGGTGCATCTTTAGCTCAGTTGGAGAGCATCAGATCTTCTTACATGTCCTTGGTTCGAATCCCCGTTTGATGATTACATGATTGTTTGAAGCATATATATGAACCCTTTGGGCAGGAGGGATAGAGCAATAGAGCTGTATTGGTCAAGGGTAGATCAGTTGGTTTCAGAGTTTCAGTCCTCCAATAATATATGTCATGGGTTTAAATCCCGCTCCAATAAATCCAAATAATCCCATTCCGTTACACTTTGTGGACATCTTCCTTTGGGTCGGAGGAATTAAGAAGGGAGCTGGTTTTGGTAAGGGGTAGACCATTAACACAGATGGAAGAGCATTGACTCTTGGCTAATATATGTCTTGGGTTAAATTGCCACTCTAAATACTGTATACATTTTGTGGACATCTTCCATTGAGAAAGTGAAATTGAGTGAAAGAGCTTGTCTTTTGTTTGGGGTAGATTTGTAAATTAGTTGGTCTTAGGTTCAATCAACCTGATGCTTAACGGTTCCTTGTAATACCTAATGTCTACTCATTATTTTTGACAGTAATTGATGTAGACATTCCATGATTAAATTGAAGGAAATGATAATTAAATTCAATTCAAAGCAATGTTTTTGTTTTTATGTTTTTTTAATATATAGATGATGTACTAAGTAGATATTGTTGCATTTTCATTTTTGATTGTTGATTGTTGTTGACATTGCATTTGACTTGTTAGTTTTGTGTTTTGAATTAGTTTAAATTGAATTACACTAAACTAATCAATAACTAGAAACATTTTATCTTTTGATTGACATACTTACTATCATGTAAATCTTAACTGACCAACTTAGATATTCATTTAAAATAATTAAAGATTTTACATAAATATTTCGATGAACAAAATATTGAGTTCAATATGAAGAATAGGTAAAAAGCAATTTTGCCTGTGCATGATACATGCGCATTTGTTAATGTTGTTGACCCATATGGAATCTTGCCCAACTCTTGTTGTCAATTTTCATGCATGAACTCAACTCAAACTTTCAGGCCCAGCAAACATGCAAAATTAGGTTTCGACTTTATCAATTTCTCTGCTCCTTTGGTGTGTCATGATAATTATAGATTTTATGGAAATTGTATATCAATTTTATATTTATGACTTGTGTTTATATTCACAGCTCCTGGAAGCCCTCCAAGAAATGTGCGAGCTCGGGCGGCAAGTTCGACAACCATCATCGTATCATGGAATGAACCAGAGATACCCAACGGCATTATTCAGGTACCATAACCACCTGTAACTGATAGATATCATTATTCAGGTACCATAACCATTTCTAACTGATAGATATCATTATTCAGGTACTGTAACCACCTGTAACTGATAGATATCATTATTCAGTTACCGTAACCATTTCTAACTGTTAGATATCATTATTCAGGTACCATAACCACCTGTAACTGATAGATATCATTATTCAGGTACTGTAACCACCTGTAACTGATAGATATCATTATTCAGGTACCGTAACCATTTCTAACTGATAGATATCATTATTCAGGTACCATAACCACCTGTAACTGATAAATATCATTATTCAGGTACTGTAACCATTTCTAACTGATAAATATCATTATTCAGGTACCGTAACCACCTGTAACTGATAAATATCATTATTCAGTTACCGTAACCACCTGTAACTGTTAAATGTCATTATTCAGGTACCATAACCACCTGTAACTTTTAGATGATAAATTATCATTGTTTTGTCAATCATAAAAGCCAGCTTGGTAGAAAAAGGAAAAATAGAAAGAAAAACATTGTTTAACCATAATAATTTTTTGAACTGACCTCCAGTAAAGTCCTTTTGTTCATAACCATGACATCCAAAGTTTGAAGGGAAATTTAATCACGTTTAAGTTTTTCAACCCTACAGGCCTATATAGTTACTTGTTGAGTATGCCACTAATGGCTGAAATATTGCCCAAGCAGCGTAAAACAATAACTTGTTTAGTATGTATATGTGTAGTAGGTAAGTCCAGATGTAAATGAACTTTTTGAAGGTATTTGTCTTTATAAAGATCTTGGTCAACAATTAATTTGTTTTAAATTTCCCAATTAACACAGTGTCAATGTATCAGATTCATAAGTAACTATATTATGTTTCCTGATTTAACGCCGCTAATGACTGAAATATTTCCAGAGCGGCATTAAACAATAACTCACTCACTCAATCCTGACTTTGTTTCTGTAATCTGTATGACTGTTGTCATCACCATTTATGAGAAGTTCAAAGTATTTAAATTTCAAAATATTCAAATACAATAAGTTCATCTTATGGTTTATGGCATGGCATCAGACTCAAACCTAGTGTACAAACTCCTTAGCTGATTAGGGTTCTGATTTTTAGATTTGACCATTTGTATAATGAATTATACATAGCCTGATGAGCTACAGAGCTCTATTTGGCTGTATCCAATTTTGTTGTTGTAATCTTACGCCTCCCAGGGTTACATGTCTTCTACAGTCTGCAAGAGGAAAGAGCAATTATAATCCTGGGAGTGCAAGATCTCCCCTCATAAATTAACGTCACCATTGTCATCCCCCTTTTCTAAGAATATATACAAATTAAATAAATTTTGAACATGTTTGGTTCTGAAAGTATCATGTTGTCCTACAGGGATACAAGGTCTTTTACACTCTGCAACCTGAAAAGCCGATATTCTTCTGGGACGTGCAAGATGTTACAAACGACAACGAACTGACGACGATCAGCGGACTGGATCCAAATCAATCCTACACTATAAGTGCTTTAGCATACTCTAGGATTGGCCAGGGACCAATGTCACACCCTATACAAGTGCTGACATCACAAGGAGGTAAGAGTTGTCTCCCTTTGTCCGCCTGCAAGGCATGGATGATGGTCTGCTTATTTTCTTTTTAATTTCAGGTCGCTAAGGTCAACAAGATGAAATTGTGACCTACTGTGAGCTGACTGAGCAAGTTCATATTTGTGTATTTTAGTTTTAGTATCCCGAGCCCAGCATGACAACAACAGTCCTCTGCATGATTTATATGTACACATATATATATATATAATATATATAATATGTACACTATATATATATATATATATATATATATATATATATATATATATATATATATATATATATGTTACTTAGAGCTCAGTCGTAAATTCTCTTACACTAACATCCTTGTAACCTGTAACAGACTGAATGGTTATACTTGTGTAGTCTCTGTCTGTTTTCAAGTTTCTGCCGTTGATATAGCTTTTTCAACTTTTTTACCCTTAAGTAACATTCAATTTTTGACTAAGAAGTGTAACTATCTTACATACAGCTTGCATTGTACGTAACAGATTTTATGCACAATTGCAGCAAACTAAAATGGCAGCAACTAAGATGCGCATATTTGATCTTTAACTGCTAAAAAAGCGACAGAACTAACAATAAAGAAATCATATGCATGCATATTTTAGTCAAGCACAAGCAAAGAACTGATCTGTAGGCTTCTAAGCGCCAACTGCAAGCGTGCTCAAGATTTAGATTTTAATGTCCATATCCTAACTGTCGCAATCATTATAATGTGTTCCATTATTACCATCCTTCCTGCAACTAATAATCCAATTTAATGTTTCTTTTCTTCCAGCCTGGTCAGCTGGTCACCAAGGTGAGGGTTTTACCCATTCGTTCACTCCTAAGTCTCTCTCCACCAACCAAGCCCCCTTCGTCCTCAAGTACACCGGTTTTGAACTTGCTCTGAAAAATGGTCTATGGAACCTTCAGAGGCTTGCCTAGTTCAGTGACATTTAAGATTTTGGTTGGTTGGTTGGTTGTTTTGGGGGTTGACTCTATTCTACCTATCACGTTCTGGCTGATGCGCATTCATTCATTCATTCATTCATTCATTCATTCATTCATTCATTCATTCAATTGTAGCCACTTGAGTCTCAGTCACATGGAATGATGTATACATCAAACTCACAATCCAGTGTATTTCACATCCAAGAAGACTCCAGATTGTACTATAACAAAGATATCTTTCACATAGGGTACTTCACAGTCCACCGTCTTAGTCACGATACAATCACATGACATACTTTTCACCATGGTCAGATGTTAATGTGAGATAAATCTTTTTCTTACCCGCCCCAGGAATGCAAGTTCCTGCTCTCACATAAAGGTTTAACCTTAAACTTGTGTGTGTGAGTACCAAGGAGCTATTACCTCCAGACAAACCTTCGCATGCAAAATAAAGTAACAACACAAGAAAAATCTGCTCTACATATTTATTCAATACATGCCATATATTTCAAGAGTCAAAGTTTCATTGGCCACTTCAAGTGGTTCAAACGGTCTCAACAGTGTAAACAATGCTCTGCACGTATACTCAATATCTGAATCAGACCCGGAATAGGGCTATAGATACTTCAGGCTTACATAGAAAAATATAGCCAGTCGACAAACTAAATGTATCTCAGCAAACTTACACAAAGGTAATGATTATCAACGAGACGTGTCTCATGTCACAAAGGGTACTGTCAAACTGTAAGTGTGTGTCTCAATAAACTTATTCAAAGTTACAGTTTCTACAAGGCGTGTTACAGGCTTCACAACGTACCTTCAAAGTGTAAGTGTCTTGACAAGCTGATACAAGATGATGATGATTATAACCCAAACGTGTTACAGGTCTCAAAACATACCCTCAAGACATAAGTGCACCTCGGCACAATCGTACAAAATCATGTTTCAGAACGTAGTCTTATCTTGACAAACTTATACAAAGTTTTAGGGTTTTCAACGAAACATGTTACATGTCTCACGAGGTGCTATAAAGAATGGAAAAAGGATGCCAACAAATGAGGAATGGGAAAAGGATGCCAACAGACTGATACGAAGTTATGACCATGTGATGTGAAATGTGATACAAGCTGATACAGAGCTGTAGTTATCGGTACAACGTGCTATATGTGTCAAGTTGCTATGAAGACGTGGGATTTGATACAATGTTGTAAATATTATTACGACGTTTTATGCATCTCGAAAAGTGCTAGGGAAATGGGAAAGGCGAATTGGGAGATGAAAACATACTATTCTTGTCAAAAGGCAAGAGCGTTCAGCTCAAAATGGTTTACACAGACAAGTTAAGTCAAACACTAGAATGCGAAAACAATTCGGGTCAAAACAAAATGGCGGACCAAAAACGCACGCGGTCCGAAATATAGTCATGGCTAACACAAAGTTACACGACTAACGCACATTCGAAATCATACTACCTAGCAAAAAAGTACATGTCTAATGCTAGCAAATGATAGACTAGAATATGTGACTGACAGAACTAAATTACCTGACCAGTAAATGAGTGCAATATACGGAGTAACCGGAGTAACGACTTCATGGTGGCCCCATCTCAAACACGTGTCCCAGTCCAAAAACAGTGCCTGCCTTATATAGACGGGCCAGCCCCTTCACACCTTTCCTACGCTGGCATGATAAAGTCCATCCAAGCATAACGGCAGACTCGACCCATTCAGAGCGTTTTTTTAGTCCAGAACTTATCCGAAGCATTCCAATTGTCCTCTGTTTTACATGCGTTGCGCATGTGCAACAGGAAGCAACACGACTGTCAACAAACCAGACACTTCCGTACCGGAGGCAACACACAAGCATCAGCCTACCGCGAGTACACAGGTAAAAACGCTGTTCGTTACATTAACACTGCTAATGGCTAAAATATTACCCAAACAACAACTTACTCAGATTGAATGTCAAATTAATTGATGTTGGCCAATGCCAAAGTCACAAATCCTGACATATATTAACATTCACATCCGTCATCTCCACATGGCAATGATAGAAAACTTGAAAGAAACCTTGTGCAAGTCACGTCACACACGAAGATGTAACCAATCCACAAGGCATGCAAATCTTGAATTTCACCTTTGTCAGACTAGAATCAGAATACTCCTCTACTGTAAAATAATAAAATGCATGTCTCTTGAACACAGAATTTCTAATATCCTTCCTAGAAACAAAGCTGTCCTTTTATAAAGAAAAATACTGTACATCAAGTTGATAACCGTGCATGACTCTTGCTGAAAGTTAGAGGAGTCCTGATATCCTATGACAACAACAAAATTACTGCATGCAAGTAAGGAAAGTATTGAAACTTTCTTCAACATCCTGTTTTTTAGATGAGAACACAATTTTGAATTTTATTCACTTATTTTATGAATATTTATTAAGTATGATAATGACTCCAGTTGGTTAAATATTTAAATGTGTCTATAACCTGAGTCTGATGCCCATGTTTGATATAGTAACTAGTTTCCTGATTACTACTAATTAGAACATGGATCAATAAAGTTGATTACAAGACCAGAAAACAAACATAAGGTGGTATGGTCTGAAAATACTGTCATATTGTAATATAAAAGAACATGTACAGTTCCTGGAAATAGTTTTTGTATGCGCCTCCAAAAACTTGTCAAAATCTGACAGAATTTTGTTGATCCCTGTCGCGCCATGTCCAATTTTGCGGAGTGGCGTACATGCTTAGTTGCTTCACTAGTATGTGTGCACAAGCGCAATGCACTGGTCGATAGGTCCAAATTCAGATATGGGCATTTCAAGGCTGAAATTTCTATCTGATAAGCGCTGACTCATCAAAATTGCTGTTTTGCTGCAAAGCTTAAAGAAACACAAATTATGTTAGCACATTGAAATGATGAAATTGTATTACAGATTTTTTATATCTATGACCAACCATGAACATGTTTTTTGTGTTTATTTCAGTGCCTTATCAACCTTTGAACCTTCACGCTGATCTGATCTCAGCCAATGAGATTGAAGTTATGTGGGAAGCACCTAAAGAAGCAGAGACCATCAAAAGTTATGAACTGCATTATAATGACTCGCATTTCCGCCAAAATATTCGCATCAGTATCAAACCCCCGATTGAACAGTACAAGCTCACTGACCTGACGCCAGACACAGTATACCACATACAGGTGTCCGCAAAGTCTGAACGAGGGGAGGGACCCAAAACTCCAACGATTCAAGCCAAAACGAAGATGTTCGGTGAGTTGACTGTACATGAACCCAGTTATAGCTGCAGTATTGTCAAGACGTATTGTGCCAAGTAATTTATTTATATATATTCATTATCCATATTGTGCATGCAGTGGTCCTGGTGTAATTGTTTTAGCTTGTTCATTTAAGTTAGTGTACTGTATGTAAATTATTCATAATTCTAGATTTTTAGCTCATCCATAATTCTAGATTTTTAGGTCATCAGGTCTGAAAGACCCGATGGGCTTCTGGCATGGCAAGGCGTCCGGCGTCCGTCCGTCCATCCGTCCGTCCGTCCATCCGTAAACTTTTCCCTTTTTCGACTTCTTCTCCAGAACCAATGACTCTAGAGAGCTGAAATTTTATGTGCATACTCCTTGGCAAATGGGGATTCTAAATTGTAGATTTCGTGACCCCATGACCCCAAATGGGGTCACAGGGGTCAAAACATGAAAAACCTATTTTCATCTTCATCTCCAGTTCCAAAAGGTACAGAGAGCTGAATAGTTGTGTGTGGACTCCTTTAGGCACTGGAGATTATAAATTGTAGATTTTGTGACCCCATGACCCCAAATGAGGTCACAGGGGTCAAAACATGAAAAACCTATTTTCATCTTCTTCTCCAGTTCCAAAAGGTCTAGAGAGCTGAAAAATTGTGTGAAGACTCCTTGGACACTGGGGATTCTAAATTGTAGGTTTGGTGACCACTTGACCCCAAATGGGGTCACAGGGGTCAAAACCTTAAAATCCTACTTTCATCTTCTTCTCCAGTTCCAAAAGGTCTTGATAGCTTAATAGTTGTGTGTAGACTTCTTGGACAATGGGGATTCTGAATTGTAGGTTCGGTGACCCCTTGACCCCAAATGGGCAATGAGTTTTTTTATTTGATTGTGAATAACTCGGACGTTGGGACAGGCTATCTTTCCTACACTGCCCATGACCCCATGGTTTAAACCACAACACCTATTTCTATCAAAAGTCTGATGAGCTACAGAGCCCATGGCTCTATTTTTTATCTTAAATGTGAAAAAGTGGAATTGATATTTTGAAGGAATCGCAGTTTTTGATTTGATTTCCTTGTTATTACACAAATACTGTCATCATTGTGGTCTTTCAAATAAAGCAACGGAAACCACATTTGTCACCTATAAAAACATCACTGATGTATCCTCTAGCCACTTATACCAGACCCAGCTTTGTTCCTTGTCCCTTGATATCTCAGCCATTTGGCGTATAATATACCACACTCAATTAGGTTCCTGATTCAAGGTAAGTGAGATGTCACCTCAGCAAGAATCGACTCCCAATTCACACAATGGGCCCTGTTATGCACAACCAATTCAATTTATTTCTTTAAAATTTCATTCCATTTTGTGCAGCAGCACATACGTCTTATTTTTCATTTATTCAACTGCACATAATTCAATTTTCACAAGTTTTGAATATTATATCCCACATGATCTGCATGCAGAACAATCAGTTGAATATGTCAATTTCAAGTAGGATATTTTTATCATGCACTTGTTGCATTTGTGTCACAAGACCCTCCAAACTCTCGTCAAAATTGTCTGAGTTACCCTACATTTTGTCTAAAGTACTCATTTATGTTTATGGTTTTCTACAAATATCAAAAACCTTAGTAACTATGTCATCATTGACAATATTTGAGAAAGAAATATAGAATTTGGGCAATAAAACTTCAGGATAAAATATTTCAGAAGATTGGACGCAGCTAATTGCTAATTGCCCATGCGGTGCCAACGAACTCACTCAAAAGATTGGAAGGTCTTGATTAAAGCTTAAATTATTTCTTCTTGGTCTCCAGAATTTCTTTAATTCCAATAAGATTTTCTTCATTTTTTTCAAACATCTACTATTTGAGTGTAAACTTATTGTAATCTAACATTTTATGAAAAAATAATGGAGACTGTTAAGAAAAGTATTGAATCCTGTTATTTTCCTTTTAAGTTAAACAGTAACAATGAGATAATCATTTCTATTGATTTGAATTTGTTTCAGTTGTTTTAGTATCATTTATGACCAGAATTAACATTATAATGCATGGAACTACTATCGCAGAAGAGGGATCAATCAAACCCTCCGATGCTGATTGTCAGAGAATTCAAGGTGGCTGCCATTGTCTTCTGCTCGCAGTTCCAATAACTTGAGTGTAGTGAGTAACATCAGCCCAAGTATGATCAGGCTGCATGTCAGATTGCCATCTTGAAAAACACTGCATGATCATCTTTTGTTTCTGTTCTATCTATTTCATTTTCTTTTCATCCCCTTTGCCTAATCACACAGTCCCCGAAGCGCCTCCACAAGCAGTTAGAGGCCAATTCGTTGATGCACACAGTATCATCGTATTGTGGGATCAAGCCAGACCTGACAAACAAAATGCTGACCTTTGTGGATATAAGATATATTATATGGGATATGGCGATGGCAAAGGTTGCAATAGTTAAGGCTGACGTTCAGAGTTACACCTTGAAGAAGTTGAAAACTTGGACCAAATACAAAATTTGCATACTGCCCTACACATCAGTCGGAGATGGCCCTGTCTTGCAGCCAATCTTTGTGGAGACAGACGAGGAGATTATGTACAACAGAGTCGCCTCCCTTTAATTCTCTCTATTGACAAGTTACTAGTTTCTTGTTTGGGTGGCTGGCAGTTTGTTTTTGTCAATGAGCTAGGAGGTGTTTGGCATTAGTGGGTGATCCTTGTTAACTCACAGGATAGTGGCTACGTCATCATCATCATTCTACTGACTCCGGAGCAGGCCTCCACAATAGAGAATACTACCAGATCGACTTGATTTTCACATAAGAGTTGTCTCCCTTACCCTACAGTTTAACCCTCATCTGGTACTAACTCCAATGTGACAACTTACAAGACAAAGTGTTCACCCTAACGCTGAAACTAACATCAAAACAAGAAATTAATTGATCTGAATACAAGGGTGCAATCTTACTAAACAAGAGCACTTTAAGACTGATCTTAACCTCATCTTAATCCTTGGTTCTGATTAATCAACCGAGGGTCAAGTTGCACAAAGATGATCTTAGCTAAGCTATCAATAGCGCAAAGGAAAATATGGTGCAAAGTTGCTAAGTTTTCTCATCTAGTGCAACGACCCAGTTTGTTAGATTAATTCATAGAATTAACGGTTGAGGTTGATTAGTTGTTAAGATTGTAAGCCTGTGCTGGACCTGTGTTGGTTACAAACTAACATCGTCAGTATACTAACTGTGAATGGAATGCTGTAGATTTTCCTCTCGCCTCAGTTTCATTTGAATTCTTGAAACATCTCATGTTTATATGTCCCTTCAACTCCTGGAGATGAAGACGCTATTGACTTTTCTCTTTCCATATATTAACATTCTCCAGAATACTTCTATGACCTTTCGAAAGGCATGTGGTTTGTTCTGTTTAGACCTTTTCATTCAATTTCCGCCTATCACCTGACAGTTCTAAAATTCAGTACAGAAGCATGTTCTATGTTTCAGTTTGTCTCTTTATTTCTTAAAGACATGCATGGAGTCAGGACATTGCCTGTATGTCCTGGGACAAATCTGTAAATTCTAAATGTCCATAACTCTAAAACAGGTCGCAGATCTGATAACTATCTGTATTCATGTAACAATAAGACCAACCGAGGTTTGAACTAGATGTGTTTTTCTAGTTCCCGGCGAACCAAGAAAGGTCCGAACCGAAGCAATCAACTCTACTGCGATCTTTGTGGAATGGCGACCTCCTACGGAAAGCGACCGCAACGGAATCATCCGAGGCTACCAAGTCTACTTCTATGAAGTGGATTCAAACGATGAACTCATTATTGGAACTCAACCTCGGTTTTACGACACGTTTGATGGCACTAAACACGAAGCTGTGATCACTGGGTTGGAGCCAGATACTCGGTATAACGTGCGGGTAGCGGCCTACACCAGGAAGGGTGACGGAATCAGATCCAAACCCAGAGTCATCACAACCAAGGGTGCAGGTAGGTCCAAAGTTCTTGAATGGCTCTTCAGTTTTATTTGATTTGCTTACATTAAGTCATGTTTGTAACAAAAATCTTCAATTCCGATGTCACTGACCAATTTTGATTTTAGAATAGCTAACATGAAGTCTAAAAGTTACTGAATTGCCTCTTTTAAAAAAATTTAACCGGAAAAAAATAGCAGGACTTTAAGTCAGTGACTTAAGCAAGTATCTGCTCCATTAGTTACTGACACATAAAGATTTCTACCCAAGGCCTTTCTTCCCATGTGTCCAGTCTGCATAGTGACGTTGCATCTCGCCTTTCAGTGCCCTCACCACCACGGAGGCTCCATGTGGATCTGCTGCAGGAAGACCCTCCCAGGATCAAGGTGACATGGCAGAGACCGAGGGAGACCCACGGTACGCTAGAGAATTACAAGATCATCTGGGGCCGCATTGGGGAACGCTACGAGGAGAAGATTCTTCATTCGGAGAAGTACTCCTTTCTTACGTATTCCCTAGACAAGGGCACAACGTACGAGTTCCGGGTCTCTGCCAAGAACGATGTTGACTACGGTGAACACGCTGTGGAGAACCTCAAGATTCCTGATGGAGGTGAGTTCTTCTTCGAGGAAAGAATTTTGTCAAACATTATCCCAGCAATATAAAATTTGAGGCCCCTTAACCTTATACATGTCATTAGAAATAAAAAGGCAGGACAGGATCAAGCAAAGACTTTGTATTGTGAAAATACACAACATTTGGTAGTATATGCTTATTCTCTCATCAGGGGGAATTTAAGAAATAAATAAATTTAATCACACAACACTCTTAACCCTTCCGTTGCTGAATATTATTTTGACCAGTTTTGCCCCCGTGGCTGAATTTTCCAGCACTCGCCTCGCTACGGTAATAACGCAATTAGCCCCTGTGGCCGAATTTTCCAGCGCCGCCAGATGCGACCGTTTTAACAACATATGGCGTGTTTACATGGCGGAATACGGACGTTATCGTCGTTTTATACAAAGCTAGTCGGCGAATCCCGTGTTATAAATGGATGATACTTACTTGACACTTTGAATGAAATTTCTATCACCCCTGGAACGGTTTCTACAACCAAAGTAAACTTGTTTTCAATTCGGGCGCCATAACTCAATAAATTCCAAGAGCGCATGCGCGAAATCAAAACGAAACTAAAGATGAATTGTTCCTTTTCACATCGATATAAAAATTATTTTTATAATATGTCTGGAACGAATTTTACTAAATTTTAAAAATTGTCTTCATTTCAAACATTATAAAATCATTTAATCACTGAGTGCACACATGCAAATTATATACGGAATTGAAGCTAATTTCTTGCTCTATATTTCACGATAAATTTTATTACGATACGCCATCCTAAACGAAAGATATAAATAATGAAAGCAGGGTAGTGATAAATCCCGATAACGTTCTGACCCCCACAGTAATATTACTAAGCTGGTAGCCCCGGGCAAACGCACGCGCTCAGCGCGTGCAGGCGGGGTATCCCCGCTGAAAAATACTCACACTTAACAGAAATTGTCTTTATTTCCAATTTTATAATTCAAGTTATTCGCTTTGTATGTACATGCAAATTATATATGGAATTGAAGGCAATTTATTCTTCTTTACGAAAAAATAAATCATAACAATCTTTTGAACTGTAATTAGAAGTTATTACCAACGTAACGTGGGTATAGCTAGTGAATAAAGTCTTTGATAATCGCCTTACCGCGACATTTGTCGCATAATTTCCACACGTTTTATTTTGATGCAAATATGGGCAAATTACACATGAAAATGAAGGTATTTATTTCCTCTTTACGTTGAAATGAAAATGATAAATATGTACCGCTTGGTTTGGAATATATATAGTTTGCAAAGATTGTACCCTCAGGTATTTGAAAACAGATTTTGATAATTGCGACATCACTTACCGCTCCTTTATTGTTTCATTGTAATTTGCAAATTTTACATAGAATTGGAGACGATCCTTTTCTCTTTATTGTGATATAAAAATGTTGATAATGCGCTCTGCCGTTAAATGGATAGGAAGTGTAAAAAGCAGTTGAAAAAATCGCTTCTCGGTTAACAAGATATGAATAGAGAAATTGCCTGTTTGCGCAATGCTCGTCGGGTCTTTACTGATTTTCGTTTACATACAAATTTTATATGGAAATAAAGATCATCCTTTTCTCTATATTTTGATATATGAAATTTCAAAATGTCCCGAGAACTTTATGTGATATAAAGTGCGAGAAAATGGTAAAAACACAAAGAATAAAGAAAAGTCTCAATTTTGCGGCACTTGCTGTATCTTTATTTTATATACTGCATATAACTTTTTTACATCAAATCGAAGACAATTATTTCCTCTTTATCACGAGGTAATCAATTTCAAAATACGCCTAGCTGTTGAGAAGATATTAACGAAATAAAGGCACATGTCAAAATCGCCGTTCAGTTTACATGATTTGAATAGAGAAATTAGCTTTTTGTGCGGCGCTTGCTGTGTCTTTATTTATTTTTGCGCATGTACAAATCTTACATGGAATGAAAGACAATCTTTCTCTCTATCTTATAATATAAAAATTGTCAAAATAAGTTGACCACATCATGTGAAGATTGGTGTGACAAAATGGTGTAAAACTAAAAATATGTAAAAATCACCTTTTTTGAGGCACATGCTGTATCTTCATTTCAGGTGGCATAGTTATGTATTTTATATTGAATTGAAGACAATTTTCTGCTCTTTCAAAAGATCCAACCGGTATTGTAATACGCCCAAGGGTTCAGAGCATAGGGCGTGCATAGGGTCAAAATGCACGCGTCTCAGTAAACGATAGCATGCGCGGGTCGGTAAGCTCGTGCGAGAGGGTAGAAAGTGCCCACAGGCTATTAGCACGTGCGGCGGGGAGTGGGGAAAAATTGAGTGATTTTAACGTTTACTTTCGGTACGATAAACATTATCAATACTCTCTTAACTTTCGGAGCATGTTTGCGCATTATTTAGAACACCAACGAAACAAAACACGGTTGGTTAGCGACAGCCGGAACGAAAATACAAGCGTTGAACTGAGACTACTGCTAGGCAATAAATTTCCGGGCCCCGCTACCGAGACCCGCGGTCATAATTAGTTAGCGTGAGAAAAATAGAGTGTGCTACTCGCATCCCGCTAAGGGGACTTGCGGGCAAAACTAATTTCATCCCGAAATATTCCGGGACCCGCATCTTAAGGGTTAATTTAGACTTCAAATAGTATTTTCTTGTATTACTAGAATTGTTCATTCTTTTTAACAGTGAGAAGCATCAACCAATTTTAAACACTAACTAAAAGTGGATAGCCAACCTCATAAAATCAGGAATATGTAACAGAAGTGATTGTCACATCCAGCTGTCTTTGAACCCCAGAACCTGCAGAGGAAAGTCAAACACTTTGCCATTTCAACCAATGAAATATTCCATTAGCCGAAGCCAATAGGAATGTTTTTTACTTCACCCTACCACATAGATAGCTTCATAGAATGTTACGTCAGAAAAATGTCAACAATGGCGGCAGCAATAGTAATCTTGGAGATTTCATGATTTTTGTTTGATATTATTCTGCGAGTAATAAGTTCAGTCCCGTTTAATTATATTTGTATGAAACTTGTGAATGATTATGGTAAAGGTATCCAACTCACTTTTGCATATATAAAAAGAAAAGCTTGAAGAAATAAGATTTCTAAAAACCAATGACTGCCCTTTTATTTAACTCATTAACGCCGAGGCAGCTTCACGGCTCAACGCCTGGGCCACTGACCACAGACGCTGCTGGCTGCAGTGAGACTAATCAGCTCAAGCACCGCTCTTTTCGCGACAGCTTTTGAACGGAAACTGTCTAGCCTTGTGCCATAAAGTCTTGATTGTTTTATAGTTTCATGAAGATAGATGCAGGTGCTGTTTATTGATACTTTACAGGAATATAACATGTGATATTTCACCATTGAGTTTATGCTTTGCGGTTTGTCCGATTTCAATTCATCAACATACTCAAAGAGAGAGAGTTAGTGAAATTGTTTTCATTGTCTCACCAAATAAAATTGACATGTAAAACTGCATTAGATATCGCACCTTTTATATTGGTTAAAATGTTATGAGAGACAATTTATCTTACTTGTACCTAAACAACTGTACTTAAACAGCAAGCTTAACCGCAAATGATATACACAGACACACACTTACATATTATGATATATATTTAGTATACACATAACCAAATATCACTTATAAGCATTTGTCAATCTGCATGTTAGATTGTCTTTCTCAATCTACCACTACAGTGATTTGATGGCGGCATATTGTACACACCTTTGCAAGTACTAACACATAATCACGTAACGTACCTAATTTATTTCACATATGTTGATTTACATGCATTTTTTATTTGTAAATACAAATACTGCATATCTACACACCATGTTGAGTAGATACAGTGTGTCGGTCTCTCAACCATCTGAATAATAATTAAGAATTTATGGAAATGATATCCCGATTTAAGAGATAGCACGTAACATCAACGAATGTATTGATTATTAATATTGACCAAGTGATCTATTCCGTTGTCAACTCTAATTATAATTTAACATGTGCATGTATCCATTCAATGGCAGACAGGGTCGTGGATCTATGAAGGATATTGTAGAAGTTTAAAAAAAACCCATGTACATGCTAAAACTATTATTGTTACAGGACAGCTTCTGACCCTGCTTGATATAGGATGCGCTCAGCTAGTTCAGTAAAGTAAATTCGAACAAACTGTCATATTAATAATAGTATTCAAAGTACAACAACACTGGCGTTCAAAATATTAATTACATGCAATTATCAAATTGATAATTCATGACGTGACATTCCCAAAGTGATGCATTCAAGAAGTAAAGTTAAAATCAAAGTGTAACTTTAAATAGCCTCAAATTCTTAACAAATGTTTTATGAATACATGTACATAAATGTTTATAATAACGCTTCCTCTCGTTTCGTCTTAGATATATGAATTCAATGCCTTTAACAAATAAAATGTATCTAACAATGTTTCAAAGTTGGTAACTTCACAAAGACTACAACCGTTTCATCTGATTTAATAAACCTTCTTTTTAGTGTTTATTTTTCCCTTCCAAGACCAACATATGCAGAATGTTTTCATTTACCGAAGGTAGCATATTTTTGCACAAAGAGCAACGATTTTCATTTCTTATTGCTTTCCTGAGGATAGCATCTTATTTACGAAACTGTTATCTACACTAATGGATGCTAAACTGATTTTAAAATAAGTTCATTGTTATACTAAACGACTGACGCACATACGCGGCTCTCGCTGAATAAGAGGTTCTTTCTATTACGCACATAAGCGTCTCTCGCTGTGAGAAACTGCTAATTAGCTGACGCTTATATGCGGCTCTCACTGTGAGGATCCCATTATTTTGACGCATATACGCGGCTCTCGGCGTTAATGAGTTAAAATATGGTAGGGTTTTTTCTGTAAATATTGTCATGCCCTATCACACAGCTCCATCTCCGCCACAAGGCCTCGAAGCCCGACCACTGTCAGCCAATGAGATCTTAGTGACCTGGGAGTCTCCTTTACTGGAACTAAATTTTGCCCAATTTTTGTTGTAGTATCTGTACCACAATTATAGATCCTGTGAAACTGGTGCTTCGAATACTTTTAACTTGTTTCAGCTGTTTTTGACATTGTTTAGGGCTCTAGCAAGGCATTTTGCATTTTCCACATATGTCTGAGAGAAAATGTATGAAAAATGAAAAATATTGAATGAGAATTTCTCAATTAAAGAGTTAACTCTCTATGTTTGTTACACCTTGTAATGAACCAAAAGCACAAGAAAGGGCTAGACTTTCTGGGGCCCTGATATCAATGATGTTCATTTTGTACTATCTTTTGAGCTGTATTCCTTAGCCCTATATTTGTAGATTCTCATTTTATCTCTTAATCCCTTTTGGCAATCTTTTGGACTGTTTTGAGAAGAATCAATATATTTTGTTAAACCTATTATTTCCTCATTCCTGATAATCCAGAGTAATCCAGGCATCTGTTTACCAAGAACACTAAAAATTATAATAAAATTTTGTTAGTCCCTTGATTATCCAACACCTATTTGGAAATAAAACCAACACAAGTTATAGCCTATCTTGGCGGAGCACTTTTTTGTTTTCCTTTGTTGTTTAGTCTAGATTGCAAATGTTTATATTATATTAGCACCTGAAATTAAGATAGGTTGGATCATGATGTAGAAGTCTATCTTATGTATAAGTATCAAGGTGTATTTGATTCGGTAAAAGGAAAAACAAAAGTCAGGCCTATGATGGGTCTGGATTATCTAATATAAACTGTATGGCCAATTTCAGAAGATATAGCATGGATATCATAATTTTTTCAAATCTTGCATGTCAGTAACATATGAAATAATTAATTCATTTTTTCAGTGTACTAATCCTTTATTACAAATGTTCAATGATTGCTTTCTTCAGTTCCTGGGGCACCGACCATTACTTACGTGGAAGAATACTCGACTGAAATCTATCTCAGATGGAAACCCCCAATAACCGGGAATGAGGCTATTATGGGCTACAAGGTCTGGTATCAGATAACTAACAGGAAGTACAGCTATAGTTACTACATCTTCACCGTCAAAAAGCCTGAAGCAGTGATCGGGGGTCTAGAGCCGGACACGCGGTACAATGTTCAGGTAGCTGCCCAAACACACAAAGGCAACGGGAACAAGACCAGAGACTGGACCTATAAAACTAAGCCGGCAGGTTCGGAAATATACTGTTATTTTTGCTCTTTCAAATTAAATCTGTGCTGCTTTTTATAAAACATCAAATTTGATGTTTGATTGAATTTGCCCACTTTGATAAGAGTTATAGGAATTATATTTTCAGAAGGGAAAACATCTCATATCTGATTATCTGTAATTGTGAAAAATATGTCAATTATAAAGCAAAAACTTTGTGCGGCCTTGAGAAAAGAAAAAGAAAGCCAACTTTGTATGTTTCTTTTTAAAACTCCTTTCATCAATTCAAAGTGAATATTTTTCTTTTTTTTTTCTTTTTTTTATATCCTTTTATTTCTTGTATGGTTTTTATCATACAACAAACTTTTGCTAATAGTCATCTTGCACTAGTAATCTATCTATAGGGAACATGAAGACACAAGCGATGAATCAACAGTTAAATGAACTATCAATGATATCAACAGTGTCATTTTTCCTTGATCAAATTATATTTAGGATCACTTGCACAAGCATTTCAAGCAAATTTTGAAATTGGTTCACCTACTTATGTCTCAAGATGAGAAATATTCTTCTTATGGATGCAACCTCATAAAATGGCTGAAAACTGCTTCATCAACCACAACTGAAATGCATTTTTTCTGATCCAAAACTATATTAAACGCAATAGTGGGTCAAAACACTCTGTTGCTATAGAAATAGTAGCTTGCAAAAGACTATACCTACTGCAATAGTTTGAAATTAGGTAAAGAAACACCCATTTTATTTCTATAAGATTATGTGATACAGTGCCTTTAAATAAGGAGGATGCAGTTTTTAAACATGGTGCGTATTAGATATACCCACACTTCCCTTGGTGTATCGCTCAATACACCTCCTGTTTGAATCTTGGGTCTCCGAGGCGTAGCGTAGCGACTCATTGATAGATGATAGTGCTAGTAAAAATGAGGAGGATGATGATGATGACGGATTATTGTTGGATTGATACATGATAGTGCTAGTAAGAATGAGGATGATGATGATGATGATGATGATGGATTAGTGTTGGATTTATACATGACAGTGCTAGTAAGAATGAGGATGATGATGATGATGACGGATTAGTGTTGGATTGATACATGACAGTGCTAGTAAGAATGCGGATGATGATGATGATGGATTATTGTTGGATTGATACATGACAGTGCTAGTAAGAATGAGGATGATGATGATGATGATGACGGATTATTGTTGGATTTATACATGATAGTGCCAGTAAGAATGAGGATGATGATGATGGTGGTGATGATAATGATAATGATGTTGATAGATTATTGTTGGATTGATAGATGATAGTGCTAGTAAGAATGAGAATGACGATTATGATGATGTTTTTGGGTTTACAGCTGTACCGGATGCCCCCCAGAACCTCGCCGCAACGATGCTCGGAACAGGTGGTGTCCGTGTCCATTGGGATCCTCCAAGCTCCATACCTAACCAAGACGTCCTGCACTATAAACTTGTCTTCTACCCACAGGGGGAGGAGGGTAATGCGTCAAGTCTGCAAACAAACACGACCATTATCGACGTTGGACCTTTTCCTTATGATTTCATCTACCTATTTAAAGTCAGGGTTTATACAGCAAATGGAGCGGGTCCTTATGCCAAGATGATATTCAAAACCTTCTAGAGGATCAAAAGGAAAATTGATATATCTTTACAATGTATTTCATACGCTTGTTTTCCTGTAAATAAACCCCACTTTTTCCCTTTCAATGCTTTTTTATTTTGCACACACAAATAAAGTGAAAATGTTTCAGAGATGCTTCTGACTAGAAAGACGTGCCAAAACAGGACAAGCTGTCAAGCTTTGTGTATCGGACTATTTCAATAGCTTACATGATATGATTTTGTAATTTATAATTAATTAAGTGCGAAATGATTTATTATTATTCTACCTTAACAAATGAACTGATTATTAAGAGATTAATGCAATATTCTTTTAATGAGTGGATTCTATTCTAAATTAAACTTCACAGTGGTAAGATAACAATTTTGTCAGGTGAAGAAAAAATTATATTCTTGATTTACGGAATGTCCTCACATGATTTTGACTAATTTGGAAAAGAAATGCTACTCAAAATACCTCGTATAAAAAAATTCTTATTTTACCCCCAAACTATTTGGAAATGTTTTATATTTTGATAATTTTATTAACCTCTTTTTCATACTTCAAAGACTTCAGAAAACTTTTCATCTACATTTCATTTGCCTTTTTTTGTTGGCTCTTGCCCTTAGATATTTTGCCCAAAAAATCTGTACATCAACTAATTGATTTTGTCTGGCCAAATTGGGTTATTTTCAACTGATTTCCTAAACTAAACAAAAATTTACTTAAACAACAAATTACACAATTTTACATTGAAACTATCTTTTTTCACAAAGTTTTTTTTTTGTGAACGAAATAATTCAAAGATAATTTTAACATATCTTAAAGAATACTAAAAAGCACTGTTAAGCTTTATAATTTGTTTAAGTCTTTGTGCAATGTTTAATATTCACAAGAACATATTTGCTGCTATTTACTGACACATCTCTTAAAAAGTAAAAATTCTGGTGGTACTGAATTATGTTGATCACTGTCACGTAAACCATCCTCAGGGTAAAGTTGAAACCTGTAAAATTTAATATATATCCTATAACATTAGAAATAGTTGTGTTATCAATCAATCAGAAAGAGTCATGGTCTCTGTAGCTCATCAGACTATAAAATTTATAATAACTATGCTGGGGCACAATATAATTATGGCTATGGACACATTGCACATTTTTGCTATCTTAGTTTCTTCCTTCTGAAGAAAAGATGAAATAATCATTTTAGTGCATGACCCCTGGGACCATCATGGGGACCTGCTAATTTTACATCCCAATTAGCCAAGCAGCCAGTACACAGGTTTCGGAATTCTAGGCCTTTTGCTTCAGGGGAGTAAGATAGAAATAGGTTTTGAGGGAGTCTTCCTTTAGCCAGATGGCACCAAATCTATAAATTACAATCCCATTTAGCCAAGGAGTCTAAACTCAACATTTGAGCTTTCCAGACTTGTCTTCTGAAAGAAAAGATAATAGGTTTTTAGGGTGTGGCCCTTAGGGCTAGCAGGATCACTAAATCAATGTATTATAACCTCACAGGTCAAGGCATCTCCGAACAGAGGTAGCTCTGTCATAAATTTCTATACAACCTCTGTCTTAATTCGAAGGTTTCTTGTTCATGAAATGTAGAACGCAGATTGGATGCAATCAAAGTTAGTTGTGCAATCAGCGACGCCGTTTCAAAAGTTATCATTCAAATCGCCTAATTATATAAGTTATTTCCCTAAGCTTCCTAAAAGCTAAACTTTATTCGAATATGCACCTTGCATTTTGAGTCGTCATTACAGAGCACAAACGCCTCATTTTACGACTGTTTCTTTGCACAGGCCTGTGTGACATCAAATATGTTATTCATGCTTTCGTTGTTTTCATTGGCTTAAATATAGCCAGGTAGTTTAAGTCGCAATATTGTCCCGCTAGGGAAAACTGCCTGATGCCCAAAAACCTTCATATTAAGACAGAGGTTGTATAGAAATTTATGACGGAGCTACCTCTGTTGGGAGAGAATGAGGTCAAGCAGTCTGTACACAAGTTTTAAGCTTCTGTGTGATGTGCTAAAGATATTTGGTTGTCTGTAGGAGGCAAGCATCATTGTAAATCATTTAACACTCATTGAATCTACTTCTATTTATGTGTGATTGGTTTATATTTTGCACAGATAAGCTTTTGACAGGTTTTAAATGCCTTTATAATTTATATATCCTGGATATAGAAGGTTATCTTCAGATAATAGCTGTAGTTAGGAAAGCAGAATAAATCAACATGATTATTTTGAATGACCGAAGTGTAGTTGACATTTATCATGTTGAAATTGCCTGAACCTTAACACAAGGCACTGACACAGATGTCACTCTTTTTTTCTGATAATAGGTGACCTACAGCCAAATCTGTAAAGAGAGACAGAATGTCATTATTTCAATTAGCAGAGGAATCATTAAATTCCTTCAGACAGACAAATAAACTGGTTGATTCAGTCAGCTTAAAGCCATTATTTGAAGTCAGCTCAGAGGATAGTTGATTCGTCATATATTCACCTCTCAAATTTCACTTTTAACTTGCAAATACATAAAGAGAACATCTGAAATATCCAAGATTACTGGCAACCATTTTGAGACGATGAGAGCAAGTTGTTTGACACTGTGTGGAGTTCTTAGCCTACTGAATGGCTGCTTGTCAATGCATAGGTCGGCAGGTAAGGGTTATTTTGATTTCATAACAATATGGTGGATATTTATATGTACTACTACTTATTTGCTCAAAGCGCTGCCTACATCGTTACTCTGAAACAAGTGTACTTTAAAAGCAGCTACTTATCACTTTGGTCAACCATGTAGGACTGTACATCACTATTTTCAGGTACCTATGTTTAACAGCTGGGTGAACTGAGTGCAATGTGGATGAAGTGCCTTGCCAAAGGGCACATCGGATCAAATCAATGGGATCAAATGGGATCACAAGGTCACACATGCTTGGTATTTCCCCTGGGATTCAAACCAGGGGCTTTGGAGTGAAAATATTTTTTTCTTCATTTCCATGGAAATGTGTTGATTGTGACTCTATACAGGGGTAGCTATATTTCCTGAACAAAACTCCCAAACAACTCGTCAAATCTTTCTGAAACATGGAAATTATCCAGCTACTGAAGAGGTACCTTTTAATATCTCAGGTTTCTGAAATTTTGTACATGTTTCATTTTCATGTCTTTTAGCTAACTTCGGACTCTGTACATATATAGAACTCCAAACTGCTCATTAAATATTCATTTTCACTTTGTGTGTGTTTGCCCATCTGTTGAAGATTTCAGAAAAATTAATTTTGTTCCTAATTTGAAGTGAGCTGAAGCTGGACAGGGACAGCTTCATTTCCAGAGCAGAGCTCCATGCTCAAATTTTTCAGCTCTCTGATGTGGTGCCTTTTGTTATATATGTCTCCCGCAAAAGTAATTTTTTCCGTCTCGTCTGTAATTCCGTAATTCCATAATTCCATAATTCCGTTTTTCCATAATTCATAACTACTTTCGTTTCTGGACCATATCTAAAAAAAACCAATCAATTTTTTTTTTATGAAACTCGGTAAGTGGTAGGTCTAGTGGTGGCATGGTGTTATTTAGGTTATTCTGAATTCTTTTTTTCTGGTTTCCATGGAAAAAATTTGAACTTAGTGCAAAATCTCAAAACCATTCAATTCTTTTTACAAGACTTGGTTTGTGGTTAGGACTAGTGGTGGACTGGTGCCTTTTGCAATTTTTTTTTCTGGTTTCAATGGAAACAATTTGAACTTTTCAATTTTCATTATTCATTAGTTTGCTATCTTGCTTTTGTTCCTGTAAGGGTTTCGAAAAAGGTTCATGCTGACATGTCTTTAATCATTACTCTGACATTTCTGTCATTTTGTCTTATATCATGGTATGTTTATCCTGGAGGTTCCTACTAATACCTTAACGGCACTAGTGCACGCTTTTACGGTTTAAATTGGCTATTTTAAGGTTTAAGAGGACTTATGCAATCACTTAAGCTTTCTATCGATGCAATGAAATACTTAAAATTCTTTACAATTGACCTGCAATCAACAATGAAAAAATTTAGACAGCCGCTGTCGGCTTGGACATATAAAAATCTAAGGTTAGCTGTGCACAAAACGGATAAATTATAGACAGTTGAAAGCGGCTGAACTATTATTATGTGCAGCTGTTGAATTTACCTAAACTCTGAACATAGACCAAAGAATGAATTATGTTTGATGAAAGCAATGTTGTAAATTAACCGATTTAATAACACAGCATTAGCATTGCTATTAGATTGACCAAAGCGGCTGCCGTTTCCGCTTTTTTGGTTATAAGCAAAATCTTAATATTTCCGATATCGAAGTTCATGCGGATTTATTGTAACGTAACATTAAATACTTCCGGTCTTTAAAAATCAACTTTACTACCTAAATACGTAAATATTCGTTAAATAACTTACGAGGTAGATTACTTCAGTGGGGATCTTGAATAATATCGAGATATATGCAGTATCTGTGCATTCGTTGTGTTAAAGAAATATTGGTGTGCACTAGTGCGTTTAAATATGTTGTATTAAAGGTTGATTCAAAATTGTGGAAAACCATTCATGTTGAAATGTCATTTACCGGTATTATTCAGACAAATTGTTCCATATTGTCCTATCCAACCATGGTATGTTCATCCTTGAGATTCCTACAATCCCAATGAAAGATTTCCAACATGAAAGTTACAGCAAGGCAATTGAATGACTTGAAATAAAGGAACATTAAGTTCAGCATCAGATTGAAAGCACTGCGATAAGCATATGAATGCTAATGATAGTTATGAGTATCAGTGCCTTGATGATTGATATACATGTCTCCCTTGTTGGAGCAGATTGTGTCCACTTCTCTTGTTTCATTCTTTCTCCTAGACACTTCTTTCCTCTCTCCTGGAGTGACAATAACTGGAAACTTGACACCGGAGTATGGAAGCAATGCTACGATCACCTGTGAAGCTATCAGCACTGAACATGTACCTGATGATATCGAATGGTTTAAAAATGGAAAAAGAATAAGAAAAGATTCTAATAAATATTCAATAAACAAATTTTTCAGCATGAAAAACAAATCTGTAAAAAGTATCCTTCTGATTGCCAATATCCAAGTTACTGACGGTGGTGTATATGTTTGCCGCAGTACAGACAGGCAGATAACCTCTTCGAAACTGACAGTGCTCAAAGGTTTGTTGACTTTTATTGCTCTTCATTACTGTAATCTTACAAGTTTATAAATGTACTCAATGTATGATGTATAATAAGTTATCATGTGTCCATGAGTTTGATATGGAGATATATCATGTGTTTGAGTTAAATATCAAATGAGAGCAAGGTATAATTAAACATCCATTGATTACCCAGGTTTTATGTCATGGAGAAAAACCTAATAAAATACCAAAATTGAAACCTCCTGAGAAAAACAATGAAGTGGAAATTTGTGAACACAGATTTTGGCTTTATTTTATATTGCAAGTAAACAATTCTTGAAATTTACTTTATTGAACTTTAACTAGTTAACTGCCCTTAACTAAGCCTAAAAAAACTGCTGAGTAAAAATCTTTTTATGCAAGCTCAAACCCAGGTTTGAAAAGGATGATTTTTTAACTATAGAATTTGCAGAAACAAATATTTTAGAAAAAACTAATAACTAAAACTGAATTGAAAATCTAATTAACCAATTCTAAGGGACCGGTCATTTATTACAGGGGGGGGGTGGGCCGGGGGTTTTCAGGGGAGGGTCAGAAAAAATATACAGCCACCAGGGGAGGGTCATGAAAAAAATACGAAAGGTTGGGGAGGGTCATTTTGAAATAGACAGTTAGAAAATCATCCTTCTTTAGCAATGGAAATTGGGGCTGAAACATTATTATAAAGCCTTATCAAATGAAAAACAATTCCAGAATATGAGCAAGACTGGTTTATATTCTTAAAAACACATGCTTATATTAAAAAAAATCACCATGAATTCACTGCTCAATTCATTGTTCTTGATTCTTGTAGAACAAAAAGTAGAAAAGTAGTTCTGTTGGACTGAGAGTTTATACAAGCAGTTAACAGGTGTTTGCTATATTTTTATACAACAAAGATGCATATTTGATAACTAATAAACTCATAAAGTTAAAACAGCTGGCCATACTTTTTGGGTTTTACACTTTATTGTTTAAATATTATGTAACATGTAGCAAATGTAACATATGTAATTTCTGTGAAACCTAGATATGCTTTTATTATCCTTATGTTATGTACCTTCAAAATTCTATAAATTTCTTGTGCTACAAACATAATGTAGACGGTTAAATTTGTTTTAATCGAACTCATACACAAACAGTTTGAATGTTATGAAATTCGATAATTTAATTCCTATAAAGTAAAGATTTGACATTTTACATTATACTCTGAAAATGTTTGTAGATAGATTTTAAATTTTTGTTGCTTTAAAAGAAATTGTTTTGTCAAGAGATTATCTCCCAACCTGTTCCTTCCATGGTTTTATCAATTTATGAATTCATTGTTTCAAGTTTTCAGTGGAATACTGTCGGCAAGATATGTATTTTGATGGAAATTATAACTAGTGCAATATCTTAGCTCTTTTTATCTCGTTGAAAGTAAATTCAATAAAGAAGTTGATCATCCATAAAAAAAAAAAATTCCTTCTCTCCCTCAGTGCTAACCTATTTTGTTATTCAAAGATAAAAAAGACATTGTGATTTGAATTTTAAAAATAAATAGAAAATGAGCCTTAAAAGTAAGATAAAATTAATAATAGAATTTACACTATGTTAAACATATGTGTGTACTATAAGCAATAGTATTCAAAACCTATTTTGATATACAGTTGATGTGAAAAACAATTATAATAAAACTGATTTTAAAACACTATAGACCATTATCAGATATCATGTTAAACCCATCAATGGAAGGGTAAATCTGTTGTTTTTTTCAACATTATTTTAAGCGTTACTTAAAGAAGTTTCTCTTTAGGAAATATCAACAAAAAGAATTGAATGTAGAACCGACCATAATACTTAAAAGACCAATTTCAAGAACTTTCGTAGATATGATTTGGGGGAGGGTCATGAAAAAGAATACGCTTAAATTGGAAGGGCCATGAAAAAATTGCGACGAATTGGGGAGGGCCACATTTTTATAGACAATCCAAAGAGAAAAACCCCCGGCCCACCCCCCCCCCCTGTAATAAATGACCGGTCCCTAAAAGAGTAACTTTTGACAATATATCAATGATGACACGAATGATCTGCATATACAAGGGCATCGACAGTACTGTTATCGCTCCATGTTTACATTACAGCCCCAGCGATCCCTCAGAACTTGAAGTTGAGAAGTGTGAGTGAGACAAAAGTGGTTTTATCCTGGTACATCCCGTTGACATCTCTGATTGACAAGAAAATCATCATGTACCAGATCACGTACCACCAGCTTGATGACCCAATCAGCGAGGAGGTTCTCAATGTGACCACTAATAAAACCCATGTTGACATCTCAGATCTGGAGATGAACACAGATTACAAGTTGAAGATCAGAGCCTACACCAGCAAAGGAATAGCACCTTGGAGCAACTGGCTGAATTTTCGTACTTCTGGTCAGAGTATGTAGTATAAATTGCTTGAACTTTTAGCAACGAACATGACAAAGATGAGGGTAGACTGATATGTTAGACTACGCTTAGGTTAGAGTAATATGTTAGACTAAAATTAGCTCTATTCTAAATCTTACACAGTACTGATTTTCAGTAGTTTTCTGTCAGCATTTATAAAATCAACCATTATTTTGTGTTTAAATGTTATGGGACAAGCTCAAAGCATTTCCTGAAAAACGAAAAAGCCTTTTTGAAACAAACATCAAAGTGAAATAAAACATAACTGTAACAATTTTATAAGTTATATGCTGATTATTCCTATCTTCCACATAAACTTATCTTCTTATATTTTGTCAAATATATTGATACAATACTCTTGAGACTTTACAGCTAACATCACATCATCACTTAAAGATAAGTTGCATGCTAAATAATCCTATTAAAGTGTGTTTAAAATCTTTTCTTACATATATATATTTGTTGATTTTTGCAGATGAACTTGAGGAAGGAACAAAAGCCATCAGTAAGTATACTATTTTGTTTATGAATTGATGGGGAAAGGTAACACTTCTCTTTCCTGAGGTGAACACACAATACTTTCCTCTGAAATAGAAGAATATTTTTTCTCTCAAACATAAAATGTATTTGTTACTCTAACTTAGTGTATGCTTTTTTGTAATTTTATTTTAACTTTTCCTGATTAAGTGACAATGCAAAAGACAGGTAACATTAATCGATTTGGGCCAAGTTAATTAACCTTCCAAAAAAATACATACAGTAAGAACTCATTATGGTTAACAAACAATATAAACAGTGACAAAAAAGACCCCCTACAGAGCAATAGCCTCATACATGACACTTGTAAATGCTGTCTGCAATACACATGAAGAATGTATATAGGAGATTAAACACATATAAATAAAATTCTTGATGCTTTTAAGGTAAAATGGTGAAAAATGCAAAAGATTATGCAACCACTGACCAGAAAAGCTACTGGAAATGGTGTGAGGGAAATATCATTGCTGCAAATGCATCCATGGCTGGATCCATGAGAAGAATAATAATTGAATTAGAGATAAACGTCATTTGAGAAAATGCTGAAACGAAGATTTGTCCACAAAATTTGTAATATTGGTGAGATGATCTCCAGAGGAAGGTTTCTCAGGCACAATGATGGAGCACAGAATTTCAATTTTTATTATTCATCAGTTTGCTTTCTTGCGTTTGTTCATTTAAAATTTATTAAAACCATTCATGTTGACATGTCATTAATCATTACTCTGACACCTTTGTCAGTTTGTCTTATATCATGGTATGTTTATCCTTGAGGTTCCTACTAATACCATAAATATGTTGTATTAAAGGTTCATTTCAAGTTTGTGATAAGCATATTAAAGAGCCACTCCGTGAGTTGTTGGAGTCATATATGCCAAACTTAATCAGTGGTGTCATTTGATCGCGAAGTATCGACTGTTACAATAAAGACATATTTTAAAGCTTATTGGTTTTTTTAAAAGTGACAATATAAGGTAGAACGTCGCAATTTTGATCGAAAACCGGACAGGGGTGCGCGTCAAATAGTCAAACGTAATTTTGGAGGCTTATCTAAAACAGCCAGAAGGGCAGTTAGGACTTAGTAGTACTTGTTAGGTTATATAACTAGTATCCATGTATATTGGACGAGATATCTACAATCTGTGAATTGATTATGCGATTTTTCAATTTTCATGGAAAACCAGTATTTGCCATAGATATGTTGTTTGGACATGAAAATTTAAGATGTTTTGTTTTTATATCACCACATATGGCATTTAGGTTCCTATCAATGGTAAAAAATATATTATGAAAATCACGAAGTGGCTCTTTAATGCTAATGATGATTATGAGTATCAGGGCCTCGTGGATTGAATATACATTTCTCCCTTGATGGAGCAGATTGTGTCCACTTCTCATATGTCTCATTCTTTCATCTAGACACTTCTTCCCTCTCTCCCGGAGTGACAATAACTGGAAACTTGACACCGGAATATGGAAACAACGCTACAATCACCTGTGAAGCTATCGGCGCTGAACATGTACCTGATGATATCGAATGGTTCCATCATGGAAACAGAATAAGAGTAGATCCTGATAGATATTCAATAACAAAATTGATCAGGAGAGAGATCAAATCTTTAAAAAGTATCCTGACGATTGCCAATATCCAAGTTACTGACAGCGGTGTATATGTTTGCCGCAGTACAGACAAGCAGATAACCTCTTCGAGACTGAGCGTGCTCAAAGGTTTGTTGGCTGACATTCTTTATTACTGTTAACTTACAAATCTATAAATGAGCTTGATGGATGTTGATTAATTGAATGTATTGGATGTATAATATGTTTGTTTCACCTAATATAGAGTATTATATGAAAAGCTTGATGAGCTACATGGTCAAAAGGATCTATTCTTTATTATCTTAGGAAAAGGAATAGGTTGAAGATAATGCTACAAGAAATCAGTATTAATAATCAGTCAATGCTACAAGAAATCAATATTGATAATCAGTCAATGCTACAAGAAATCAATATTGATAATCAGTCAATGCTACAAGAAATCAATATTGAAAATCAGTCGATGCTACAAGAAATCAATATTGACAATCCTGTTGATGTTACAATCCTAGGAGATTTCGTTTTGACAGAAGATTTTGATCAATGCCCTACAGGCAAGTTCATGACATCACAATTGTTTTTCATAATCAAGTAATGACATCACAATGGTATGACGTCATAAACATGACAACATGTATCGCTAAATATATCAAGCCAATGAAATGACTCTCATTCAGCAATAGTGGCACAAACCCGGATGAGAATTCAAACAAATGTCAATGTAGGCTTTAAATAGCCATGAGTAACCAGCCGTAAGCGATACGAGAGTTTTACGCCAAAGGATATCAGGGTATATGATGGAGCTAGGCGGAGACAAATACGCTGATGTAGCAGGATGCTCACCGTCATGTCTTCTGATATCAAATATATCAACACTCGTTGATAAAAGTAATGCTGTTTTTGGAAACCATTCATGTTGAAATGTCATTAATCATGACTCTGACACTTCTAACATTTGATCTTTTATCATGTTATGTTTATCCTTGAGGTTCCTACTGATACCTTAAATATATTGTATTAAAGGTTCATTAAAAAACTTTGATAAGCATATGAATGCTAATGATGATTATGAGTATCAGGGTCTCTTGGATTGATATACATTTCTCCCTTGATGGAGCAGATTGTGTCCACTTCTCATATGTCTCATTCTTTCATCTAGACACTTCTTCCCTCTCTCCCGGAGTGACAATAACTGGAAACTTGACACCGGAATATGGAAACAACGCTACAATCACCTGTGAAGCTATCGGCGCTGAACATGTACCTGATGATATCGAATGGTTCCATCATGGAAACAGAATAAGAGTAGATCCTGATAGATATTCAATAACAAAATTGATCAGGAGAGAGATCAAATCTTTAAAAAGTATCCTGACGATTGCCAATATCCAAGTTACTGACAGCGGTGTATATGTTTGCCGCAGTACAGACAAGCAGATAACCTCTTCGAGACTGAGCGTGCTCAAAGGTTTGTTGGCTGACATTCTTTATTACTGTTAACTTACAAATCTATAAATGAGCTTGATGGATGTTGATTAATTGAATGTATTGGATGTATAATATGTTTGTTTCACCTAATATAGAGTATTATATGAAAAGCTTGATGAGCTACAGGGTCAAAAGGATCTATTCTTTATTATCTTAGGAAAAGGAATAGGTTGAAGATAATGCTACAAGAAATCAGTATTAATAATCAGTCAATGCTACAAGAAATCAATATTGATAATCAGTCAATGCTACAAGAAATCAATATTGATAATCAGTCAATGCTACAAGAAATCAATATTGAAAATCAGTCGATGCTACAAGAAATCAATATTGACAATCCTGTTGATGTTACAATCCTAGGAGATTTCGTTTTGACAGAAGATTTTGATCAATGCCCTACAGGCAAGTTCATGACATCACAATTGTTTTTCATCATCAAGTAATGACATCACAATGGTATGACGTCATAAACATGACAACATGTATCGCTAAATATATCATGCCAATGAAATGACTCTCATTCAGCAATAGTGGCACAAACCCGGATGAGAATTCAAACAAATGTCAATGTAGGCTTTAAATAGCCATGAGTAACCAGCCGTAAGCGATACGAGAGTTTTACGCCAAAGGATATCAGGGTATATGATGGAGCTAGGCGGAGACAAATACGCTGATGTAGCAGGATGCTCACCGTCATGTCTTCTGATATCAAATATATCAACACTCGTTGATAAAAGTAATGCTGTTTTTGGAAACCATTCTAGTTGAAATGTCATTAATCATGACTCTGACACTTCTAACATTTGATCTTTTATCATGTTATGTTTATCCTTGAGGTTCCTACTGCTACCTTAAATATATTGTATTAAAGGTTCATTAAAAAACTTTGATAAGCATATGAATGCTAATAATGATTATGAGTATCAGGGTATCTTGGATTGATGTACATTTCTCCCTTGATGGAGCAGATTGTGTCCACTTCTCATATGTCTCATTCTTTCATCTAGACACTTCTTCCCTCTCTCCTGGAGTGACAATAACTGGAAACTTGACACCGGAATATGGAAACAACGCTACAATCACCTGTGAAGCTATCGGCGCTGAACATGTACCTGATGATATCGAATGGTTCCATCATGGAAACAGAATAAGAGTAGATCCTGATAGATATTCAATAACAAAATTGATCAGGAGAGAGATCAAATCTTTAAAAAGTATCCTGACGATTGCCAATATCCAAGTTACTGACAGCGGTGTATATGTTTGCCGCAGTACAGACAAGCAGATAACCTCTTCGAGACTGAGCGTGCTCAAAGGTTTGTTGGCTGACATTCTTTATTACTGTTAACTTACAAATCTATAAATGAGCTTGATGGATGTTGATTAATTGAATGTATTGGATGTATAATATGTTTGTTTCACCTAATATAGAGTATTATATGAAAAGCTTGATGAGCTACAGGGTCAAAAGGATCTATTCTTTATTATCTTAGGAAAAGGAATAGGTTGAAGATAATGCTACAAGAAATCAGTATTAATAATCAGTCAATGCTACAAGAAATCAATATTGATAATCAGTCAATGCTACAAGAAATCAATATTGATAATCAGTCAATGCTACAAGAAATCAATATTGAAAATCAGTCGATGCTACAAGAAATCAATATTGACAATCCTGTTGATGTTACAATCCTAGGAGATTTCGTTTTGACAGAAGATTTTGATCAATGCCCTACAGGCAAGTTCATGACATCACAATTGTTTTTCATCATCAAGTAATGACATCACAATGGTATGACGTCATAAACATGACAACATGTATCGCTAAATATATCAAGCCAATGAAACGACTCTCATTCAGCAATAGCGGCACAAACCCGGATGAGAATTCAAACAAATGTCAATGTAGGCTTTAAATAGACATGAGTAACCAGCCGTAAGCGATACAAGAGTTTTACGCCAAAGGATATCAGGGTATATGATGGAGCTAGGCGGAGACAAATACGCTGATGTAGCAGGATGCTCACCATCATGTCTTCTGATATCAAATATATCAACAACCGTTGATAAAAGTAATGCTGTTTTTGGAAACCATTCATGTTGAAATGTCATTAATCATGACTCTGACACTTCTAACATTTGATCTTTTATCATGTTATGTTTATCCTTGAGGTTCCTACTGCTACCTTAAATATATTGTATTAAAGGTTCATTAAAAAACTTTGATAAGCATATGAATGCTAATGATGATTATGAGTATCAGGGTATCTTGGATTGATGTACATTTCTCCCTTGATGGAGCAGATTGTGTCCACTTCTCATATGTCTCATTCTTTCATCTAGACACTTCTTCCCTCTCTCCCGGAGTGACAATAACTGGAAACTTGACACCGGAATATGGAAACAACGCTACAATCACCTGTGAAGCTATCGGCGCTGAACATGTACCTGATGATATCGAATGGTTCCATCATGGAAACAGAATAAGAGTAGATCCTGATAGATATTCAATAACAAAATTGATCAGGAGAGAGATCAAATCTTTAAAAAGTATCCTGACGATTGCCAATATCCAAGTTACTGACAGCGGTGTATATGTTTGCCGCAGTACAGACAAGCAGATAACCTCTTCGAGACTGAGCGTGCTCAAAGGTTTGTTGGCTGACATTCTTTATTACTGTTAACTTACAAATCTATAAATGAGCTTGATGGATGTTGATTAATTGAATGTATTGGATGTATAATATGTTTGTTTCACCTAATATAGAGTATTATATGAAAAGCTTGATGAGCTACATGGTCAAAAGGATCTATTCTTTATTATCTTAGGAAAAGGAATAGGTTGAAGATAATGCTACAAGAAATCAGTATTAATAATCAGTCAATGCTACAAGAAATCAATATTGATAATCAGTCAATGCTACAAGAAATCAATATTGATAATCAGTCAATGCTACAAGAAATCAATATTGAAAATCAGTCGATGCTACAAGAAATCAATATTGACAATCCTGTTGATGTTACAATCCTAGGAGATTTCGTTTTGACAGAAGATTTTGATCAATGCCCTACAGGCAAGTTCATGACATCACAATTGTTTTTCATAATCAAGTAATGACATCACAATGGTATGACGTCATAAACATGACAACATGTATCGCTAAATATATCAAGCCAATGAAATGACTCTCATTCAGCAATAGTGGCACAAACCCGGATGAGAATTCAAACAAATGTCAATGTAGGCTTTAAATAGCCATGAGTAACCAGCCGTAAGCGATACGAGAGTTTTACGCCAAAGGATATCAGGGTATATGATGGAGCTAGGCGGAGACAAATACGCTGATGTAGCAGGATGCTCACCGTCATGTCTTCTGATATCAAATATATCAACACTCGTTGATAAAAGTAATGCTGTTTTTGGAAACCATTCATGTTGAAATGTCATTAATCATGACTCTGACACTTCTAACATTTGATCTTTTATCATGTTATGTTTATCCTTGAGGTTCCTACTGATACCTTAAATATATTGTATTAAAGGTTCATTAAAAAACTTTGATAAGCATATGAATGCTAATGATGATTATGAGTATCAGGGTCTCTTGGATTGATATACATTTCTCCCTTGATGGAGCAGATTGTGTCCACTTCTCATATGTCTCATTCTTTCATCTAGACACTTCTTCCCTCTCTCCTGGAGTGACAATAACTGGAAACTTGACACCGGAATATGGAAACAACGCTACAATCACCTGTGAAGCTATCGGCGCTGAACATGTACCTGATGATATCGAATGGTTCCATCATGGAAACAGAATAAGAGTAGATCCTGATAGATATTCAATAACAAAATTGATCAGGAGAGAGATCAAATCTTTAAAAAGTATCCTGACGATTGCCAATATCCAAGTTACTGACAGCGGTGTATATGTTTGCCGCAGTACAGACAAGCAGATAACCTCTTCGAGACTGAGCGTGCTCAAAGGTTTGTTGGCTGACATTCTTTATTACTGTTAACTTACAAATCTATAAATGAGCTTGATGGATGTTGATTAATTGAATGTATTGGATGTATAATATGTTTGTTTCACCTAATATAGAGTATTATATGAAAAGCTTGATGAGCTACATGGTCAAAAGGATCTATTCTTTATTATCTTAGGAAAAGGAATAGGTTGAAGATAATGCTACAAGAAATCAGTATTAATAATCAGTCAATGCTACAAGAAATCAATATTGATAATCAGTCAATGCTACAAGAAATCAATATTGATAATCAGTCAATGCTACAAGAAATCAATATTGAAAATCAGTCGATGCTACAAGAAATCAATATTGACAATCCTGTTGATGTTACAATCCTAGGAGATTTCGTTTTGACAGAAGATTTTGATCAATGCCCTACAGGCAAGTTCATGACATCACAATTGTTTTTCATAATCAAGTAATGACATCACAATGGTATGACGTCATAAACATGACAACATGTATCGCTAAATATATCAAGCCAATGAAATGACTCTCATTCAGCAATAGTGGCACAAACCCGGATGAGAATTCAAACAAATGTCAATGTAGGCTTTAAATAGCCATGAGTAACCAGCCGTAAGCGATACGAGAGTTTTACGCCAAAGGATATCAGGGTATATGATGGAGCTAGGCGGAGACAAATACGCTGATGTAGCAGGATGCTCACCGTCATGTCTTCTGATATCAAATATATCAACACTCGTTGATAAAAGTAATGCTGTTTTTGGAAACCATTCATATTGAAATGTCATTAATCATGACTCTGACACTTCTAACATTTGATCTTTTATCATGTTATGTTTATCCTTGAGGTTCCTACTGATACCTTAAATATATTGTATTAAAGGTTCATTAAAAAACTTTGATAAGCATATGAATGCTAATGATGATTATGAGTATCAGGGTCTCTTGGATTGATATACATTTCTCCCTTGATGGAGCAGATTGTGTCCACTTCTCATATGTCTCATTCTTTCATCTAGACACTTCTTCCCTCTCTCCTGGAGTGACAATAACTGGCAACTTGACACCAGTATATGGAAGCAACGCTACAATCACCTGTGAAGCTATCGGCGCTGAACATGTACCTGATGATATCTACTGGTTCCATCATGGAAAAAGAATAAGAGCAGATTCTGAAAAATATTCAATAACTAAATTGATCAGCAGGAAAAACAATTCTTTGAAGAGTGTCCTTACAATTTCAAATATCCAAGTTTCAGATAGAGGGAGTTACATTTGCCGCAGTACGGACATGGTCATAAACTCTGTAGCACTGATACCCCATCACGGTTGGTGAAATTATTTGCTTAGCTTTTCTAATCATATTAGATTATGAATTAGTCTGGGCTGCTATCAGTAATTTTGGAAGCAACACATTGTGTTTGACTATAACATTTAGCAGCGAGGTTTTCAGAACTCATATATATACATTACTTCTAGCTTATATTCGTTTTAACATGTTAACGTCGACAGACAAGGGTCAAGGTCATAAGTTATGAAATCCATAGAAATATCCTTGTAAACAGATTTTTAAAGTTATGTTGCTATGTCAGATGCTCTTATTTTGATATATTGAGAAGTGCCAAGATTTGAAAAGTTTGTTGCTGCAAAGTCACAAAAAGGTCACGACTGAAGCATAGTTTTGCAAAGATGCTTCATTTTAACTATTAATGCTTTTAAACATTACATGATTGTTCTAATCAACGAAAGTAATCATAGAATGTGTGACGTTAAATGTCAAAGGTCAAGGTCACAAGAAATGGGTCATGGCCACTTTAACCCTTTTTAACAAATTTTGAAATCAAAAAGAGGTATGGAGAACTCATATTCTCATATAGTGTTATTCAAAGGTCAATTTCAACAAATGAATTGGTTTCTAAAAATGCTTTTTTAAACTATATGCCCTTTTTATCATCACATTGATAAAGGTAAAAATTTGTACCTTGACCCTTGAATTTAATTTCATGAATGTCAAAACAATTCCCCAGGGGTAAAGTTTGGAAGTTATGAAATAGAAAAGTATTATAGCCAAGACAATGCTTGTGGTGGCGGCAATGGAAACTGCACAAGAACTGACAGCAGCCCTGACCAAGTAGCTAATGTTCACAATACATGAACTGTTTATGTTTACATTCAACAACAACACATTTACTGTTTGTGTATACAGTTCACAATCAACACAGACTGTTTGTGTTTACAGTTCACAACCAACACCTTACTGTTTATGTGCACAGTTCACAATCAACATATTTACTATTTGTGTTTACAGTTCACAATCAACATATTAACTATTTGTGTCTAAAGTCAACAACCAACACCTAAGTGTTTATGTGTACAGTTCACAATCAACAAATGAACTATATGTCTTTACAGTTCACAATCAACATATTAACTATTTGTGTTTACAGTTAACATCAGACACCTAACTGTTTATGTGTACAGTTCACAATCAACAAATGAACTATTTGTGTTTACAGTTCACAATCAACATATTAACTAATTGTGTTTACAGTTTACAATCTACATATTAACTATTTGAATCTACAATTAACAACCAAGACCTAACCATCTAGTTTACAATTCACAATCAACACATGAACTTTTTGTGTCTAAAGTCAACAACCAACACATGAACTGTTTGTATTTACAGTTGACAACCAACACATGAACTGTTTGTATTTACAGTTGACAACCAACACATGAACTGTTTTTGTTTACAGTTGACAACCAACACATGAACTGTTTGTATTTACAGTTGACAACCAACATATGATTGTTTGTGTTCACAGATGAGGCAGGTGCCCCCCAGGAATTGACGGCAACTACACTCTCCATGACAAGTGTTCATCTGTCCTGGAGTTCTCCGCTGTCTGTACCAGAACAAGATGTCCGCCATTATGAGGTGTTTTTTCACTCCCGAGGGGATAGTGCGAGGTCTAGCTACCTAACCAGTTCAACCAACATGGTCATTGGATCCCTTCTCCCGGATACCACCTACATATTTAAAGTCAGCGCCTACACAGATATTGGAGCGAGTCCCTATGCATCCATCATGCAATAAGTACCATATTCAGTGGGCCAACTAAGGATTTAGTACCTTTTTAATAACAACGATTGAATCAAACATGATAATTTCAATACTATATAGAAACTCTGCTGTACCTGGACTCTGTGGCCCCTCAAAGGGTGACTGTGTGACCATTTGTATATTTAATTAAAGATGGCCTGATGAGCTCTTTTTTTATCTGTTCCCTTTAAATCAAATGCCCTACAGTGCTAAGTTAATTAATATATTAAAGGAGAGAAATAATTAATCTTTTGAATAGTCACAGATTATCATCTCATTGAAAAATATGTATCAGAATTTAATTACCAACATTTCGATATAATATATACTTTCATTCTACTGTTATTTAGCCCCAGTTTCAAAAAATCATTTTGAAAAATCATTGAAGCGTGACTTCTGCATAACACAACATATACAAGAGGTTGATGAGTAAGGATATTAAAGTAGTTATATTAGTTGATTCAATTTAAATTTTCTTGTTATTGCATGTTTTTATTATCTACGAGGAGTGTCATATTAGAGTTAATATCTTTTATACAATATCATAGGGCAAATATCTTTTCATTGTAACCTCACATCATAAACATTGCTTGGACATCGCAGTTTGACTATGACGTTGCTTTCAAATGTGAAGACGGCAGGTAATCTGCTTGGAGATTAATTTGATTATTTTCTTTTTTGTGAGATCAGTAATAAACAGAATAACAAATTTGTGCCCTTGGAATGCTGTGTTCACAACACTAGTGCCATGTATAGAGATTATTACCCGAGGTAGTGTGTCATATTACTTTTACGAAACGAGTGTGATTTTTTGTATTACCCGAGCGAGAGCGAGGGTTATACACAAATTCGCACGAGTTTCGTAAAAGTCATATGACACACTGCCAAGGGTAATAATTTCTTTATTACCGATTCTATTCAATTAACAATGCACTGAAATATTAAGAAGACGGCCTGCTTTCTTTGCGGCGGCCCGCATTCAGATCATTCTAATTATCACCAGAAGTGTTCACTCGGAATTTTCGAGACGTTGGATAGAGCACATACACTTCAGTGACCACAAGAGCCTGTTACTGATTAGCCCGCTCTGAATATAATGCCTTGCAGGAAGTTTGACTGGTCGTAGGACAAAATCCCCAGTGGACAGAATCCCCTATTACAAAATCCCCAACAGGATGGGACAAAATCCCCAAGATGTGAAAAAAAAGAACAGATTAAAGGAGTATATAACGATTTATTCTATTCATATAAGAATCACTCACAATCGTTTCCCACCGCTGGGGATTTTGTCCGTTCACCGTTTGACTGAGGCGGTACATCTATCAAAAGGTAGCGCAGTTGTCCAAAGGCTAGCTCAGGCGAGGACTGAAACCTCACTTTGAGCGCATAAGTGTTAAAGCTCGCTTGACAATGAATATCAGTATGATTTCAGACCATGAAAGCATGGGCTTACGATCCTTTTGAGACCATATAGCAATTTATTTTAATGTGCTTTGTTTTTTGATAGTAGAAATATACTACAAAATGTAATTCATTGGTTAATTACAAAAACCAAAGCTCGAGGAACTATTGATTTGTAATGTCTTCCATGAAATGTGAAAGTGTCCAGGGACTCCAACAGTCAACCAACAGATCCCCAACGCAATGTTAAATCTCTGCAAAGGTAACATTTCTTTTGTTTAAAAGCATTTCTTTTTATTCCCCCTGAAAAAGAAACATGACCTCATCCAATGCTTTAAAGATGAAAGAAGTTTAGGATAAAGACTTTGCTTTTCAAAGTGTTTTAACTTTAAAATCTGTATTTTTTCCTAACTTTATTTTGCACAGTATAATTATGTCATAAACAAGTAATTTATTTATATCTGACACAGGAAGCATCAATTGTATAATTTACTTATTTAATATCCAGGATATTAAATGGACGTAGAAGGTTTTATTCACATAACAGCTGTAGTTGGGGTATAAGTATATGTATAATTTGGACTAATTTCAAAGCAGTTGACATTAAGTCAGGTTGAAATTACACTTTACACGATTGGCCAACATAGATAGTATAAAGGTTGTTTCTGCTAATTGCAATATAACTGTAAAATGGGAGGCATCATTATTTCGAGTAACAGAAATTAGGTGACCTCAGGCTGATTCAGTAAGTTTGAAAGCAGTGTACCAAGACAGTGGCGATTCCAAGGGGGGGGTTCAGGAACCCCAAACATAGTAAATCATACAAAACGTAACACTAGCCCCCAACCACCAACCATCCCCCCCCCCATAAGTTCCTACACAACCTATGTTTCATTCTCTCCCAACAGAGGTAGCTCCGTCATAAGTTCCTATACAACCTATGTTTCATTCTCTCCCAACAGAGGTAGCTCCGCCATAAGTTCCTATACAACCTCTCTCTCCTTCTCTCCCATTAGAGGTAGCTCCGTCATAAGTTCTTATACAACCTATGTCTCATTCTCTCCCCACAGAGGTAGCTCCGTCATAAGTTCTTATACAACCTATGTCTCATTCTCTCTCAACAGAGGTAGCTCCGCCATAAGTTCCTATACAACCTCTCTCTCCTTCTCTCCCATTAGAGGTAGCTCCGTCATAAGTTCTTATACAACCTATGTCTCATTCTCTCCCCACAGAGGTAGCTCCGTCATAAGTTCCTATACAACCTATGTTTCATTCTCTCCCAACAGAGGTAGCTCCGTCATAAGTTCTTATACAACCTATGTTTCATTCTCTCCCAACAGAGGTAGCTCCGTCATAAGTTCTTATACAACCTATGTCTCATTCTCTCCCCACAGAGGTAGCTCCGTCATAAGTTCCTATACAACCTATGTTTCATTCTCTCCCAACAGAGGTAGCTCCGTCATAAGTTCTTATACAACCTATGTCTCATTCTCTCCCCACAGAGGTAGCTCCGTCATAAGTTCTTATACAACCTATGTCTCATTCTCTCCCCACAGAGGTAGCTCCGTCATAAGTTCTTATACAACCTATGTCTCATTCTCTCCCCACAGAGGTAGCTCCATCATACATTCCTATACAATCTCTGTCTTAATACGAAGGTTTCTCGGGCTACCAGCAGTTGCCCCTACCGGGACGATATTGCAACTTAAACTACCTGGCAATATTTGAGCCAATGAAAACACCAATTGCATGAATAATATATTTGTTGACACACAGGCCTAGCAGTGATGCAGTCGCAAAATGAGGCATATATGTTCTGTAAAGAAGACTCAAAGTGCAAGGTGCATATTCAAATAAAGTTTTGCTTTTGGAAAGCTTACGGAAATAATTTAGACGATTTAAATGATACCATTTGAAACGGCATCACTGATTGCACAACTAACTTTGATTGCATCCAATCAGATTTCTACATTTCATGCTCAAGGAACCTTCGTATTAGGACAGAGGTAGTAAAGGAATTTATGACGGAGCTACCTCTGTTGGGAGAGAATGTATTGGAATATCATGGTTGGTTGATATACTGAATTAGGTGGTATAGGTATATGGAAAAGCTCCAGTTTTAACCCTTGAAGGGTGCAATACACTAGTCAAGTTGATGTCACATGCCCATCTCAGCTTATTGTATTTTAAGCATACAACATAAAGAAGTCAGTTGTTGACATAAACATGTCTTTTCTAAATGAATTTATATCAACAAATCTAGAACATCAATATTACAATCCATAAATAAATACCACCACTTGACTAAGCACCTCACTGGGGTGTGTTTTTTTCTGTGCTTCAGAGACCCCGAGAACTATACCAGCCAGAATTTACAAGCACATGGCAGAGGTGCCTAAGTTGGACAGGCCAGACCAAATTTGAGACATTTTAAAACCTGCCCTCTATCTCTCACTTTGCCTTTCTTTCTGAATTTTCCCTTATATTTTTGTTTCCAAATCCCTTTGATCTGTCAAATCTTTTTTTGATAATTTTCATCATCGAGTTTAGGAAATATTGTTGAAAACATGTTAAACCCGAACTCACTCACTTATAAATAGATAAAAAAAATATATTAAATTTTTCCTCTATCTAATGCCACTTAAGGCTGAAATACTGCGGCGATAGACACCACCTTACTCAATCTTTCTCAATCTCAAACACAAAACTTTCTAAATCTCAGCATTTATTTAGTCGGATCTGCCTGTTTCTAGTTGAAACCTCCTTATGAAATGGGCGGGGGGTGCGGGATAGCGCAGTGATTAGTGCATTTGGCTTGGGAAATAGAGCTCCGGGGTTCGAATCCTGCCAGAAGCTTGGCAACTCTGTCTGTAGTAGAAAACTGTCATACATGCAGTAAGGTTTAGGTGCAATTCTACACTGAATTTCAGCGCAGTACCACCTATGGTTTTCTAGTTCATGCTTGCAGGTTTCACCACAATGTATTAACACACTGTTTTTGCAGGTTTTCTCCCTGCAATAATACCAGCAGCTGTGATATTACTATAATACTCTTAAAAACTGCTTTATACCCCAAATCACCTCGCTTCATCTTTTGAAATGTAACAACTGTTTAATATGAAAATGCATCTCATCCCAGAGCTCCTTAATTGAGAGTTGTTTCAAACAATTGTAACACCCCTACAAGTGAGAATAGAATATTCCAGTGGACTGCCATGCTTCAGTGAATGTCAGTTTTTAGTTGATCTAGCACTCTACACTGATAATGAGACAGTGTGCTTTATAATCATACATAAAATTGGGCAATTTGGGTTACTACTTGTACAAACCAGAGGAAAATAATTTGAAATACTGAGGTTTACTGGCAACAGTTGCACGAGGATGGCGAGAGTGAGTTGTTGGATCCTGTGTGGAGTTTTGACTCTACTGAATGGCTGCTCAGGTAGGAGTCATTTAATTTCATTGTTGCAAATTGTATCTTTCAGGAGAATAGTAAATGCACTGTTTGGGAATGGATTATTGTTGTAGTTGTAGTTGTGATGTCACAATGTAAGTGCGCCGTCACAATGGCAGCCAAAAAGCCAGTTGTGGAAATATAACTTTCAGCACACTATCAGCAATAATACTTGATTTATGTTGGCAAGTAATAAACAGAATTCTAAACTTCCCTCCATTTAGTACTATTTTTATTAAACTCATGAATTTTTAAAAATTTGTTGCTTTTGCTCGTTTTATATTAAATCATTTAACTAGCTTAATTAATAAGTATTAACTGGGAGTTTGTTTAGTATCCTCTAGTGATTGCAAGGAATAAGAAATCAGTGTTTATCTCACAGAAATGCAACTACATGAAACAGAGGTTACTAAAGAAGAAAAGACTTGAGCGCCCCCTGTAGGGAGAATTATTGCTTCAGAAAACTTGAAAATGAGGCAGCATAGGAGTCTGCACACAGTTCTCGTCATGTCCTATCCTCTGATTCAGGAAATGTAGAAGCAAGAACACAAGAACAGAAACTTGAGCACAGATTTTAATCCATTTTTCTTAAATGTTGTACAGGAGTACAATATTTGCATTTCATGTTTAACAGCATGGCGTTGAACAGTTCATGCTTTATGGTGTGGCAAGGTTCAAAAACAAAAATGAAGACAAAAAAGAACCTTAGAGGTGGAAACAAAAAGAACAAAGCAATAAAGATAAAGAGAAACCTTCTTTTAGATTTTTAGTAATTTTAACCCTTAAACTGCCAAAGAATTATTAATGGTTTCTGTAAACATAATGGTTAAGTTTTAATCCATTTAAAAACATTTTGAACTGGTATATTTCATTTAGATTCAAAGTCATAAAACAATAATGAAATTGCCTAAAAAACAATGAAAACGTAAGTTAAATTACACATTTCCTACAAAAAATACAATAATTGACTATCAAAGGCAAATATTTAGAGCAGAATTTACTAAGAAAGTTATATGATTGGAAAGCAATAGGTGGTAGATGATGAAAAAGAAATAAAATATTCTGCCTTTACAGGAGAGGTACCATCAGACTTTGCCGAACTCCCCTCCACTCCAATTAATTTGCGACTTGAATACACGCCTCCAACGCCCTCAGTGATGGTGACCTGGGACCCTCCTGTCTTCGGCGGCAGCACCCTCCAGACATACGACATCAAGTGGGGTGATAGTGGGCAGCTGTTTAACGTTGCTACTGTTTCCTCAGCTACAACAAGATACCTGATACCAGGACTTGAGTACAATACCACCTACACTGTGTCCGTGTCTGCATCTAGTTTTGTTGGCAGAGGAGAAGCAGCGACTCAGAGCATTACGACTCCAACAGGAGTGGGTATGTGGTCCTCATCTTCACTTTTAGCTCAACAGGCTTGTAAGGTCAAAGGGGCTATGGCATGGTGTCCGGCATCAGTCCATTAATCTGTCTTTCCATTCAAAAACATTTTATACAATTTGCTTTTACTGCATCATAGACATATGACCAAAGAGAGATGAAATCTGTGACCAGGTACCTTTCGAATTTGTAGATATAGTTTTATATAATATGATTTCTTGGTACCTATCATACAGGGGGTCAACAGGGGCCAAATTAAAATCATGTTCTATGAATCATTTACTGTAGTATATATTTGTTAATGCCCCTTTAGGGTCATAAAGAACATGGTCTTATTTTCTGTTACCTTTGAAGAATCTGTAACCAAAGCCTACATCTTATGAACAGTTTCTCGGGGCAAATGAAAATTATAAAATGTTGTTAAGATAACCCAATAACCCAGAAGAAGGGCCATAGGGGCAAAACCTCAATAACATTTTTGTTCTCATTCAGAAGTAAACAGCTTAAAAAGATTATACGTTTTGTACATATTCACTAGATTCACCCTAGGAGGCTGACTTTTGTATGCACAAACTCCCCGACAGATTGTGATTACAGATTATAGACTTAGTAAATCTTGGTCTCTTGAAGTCCACTTGGACTACTACACCCAAACAAGATATTTATCTTCCCCTTCAAAAACAAAACACTTAAAAAGTTATGATTTTTTGTATAGACTCATAAGATAATCAGGATTAACGGTAAGCCATAAAAATCCATATGGGATAACCATTATGATCCTCAATGTGCTCTGCGCTGAGAGGCAGCATGCATTATTGCTCTCACATTTTGACAGTTTTCTACTGTTTATTCTCATCACAGACTTCTGAATTTTGTCACATGACTTTGTGATACTCATTGGAACATATTGGTGTTATTTGACAAAACAAATAATATCCTGAAATGTTGATTTTGTGGACAGTTTTGTGTATATTTCATATCACTATTGGACATACTGTGATCACAACCCAAGCAGTCAGTCCCCTTGCCCAGGTCAGTGTGACCACTTGCACAATGGTGACCAATCAAGCCAGCAAGCGGTCTATTGTTTTCACTCGACACCAACTGCTGGATATGAACAACTCTGACTACAGTGATATAACACAATCTAAAACTCAAATCCAGAGACTACCCAAATCTACTTACAACCTATTATGTGAGCTTGGTATAGCACGGCGCAAAAAGATAACTAGAGGAACAAAAGCAGGCAAGAAGAAACAACTTTTTAAGAAAAACATAGAAAAACAGAAACTCAAAGTGATGTGTTGGAATATCCGATCATGTCGCCAAAAAGCTATTGAAATTCATGAACTAATATTAGAGCTAGAAATTGACATTGTAGTGTTGACTGAAACATGGCTTTACAATCAAGGTGATGAGGCTTTTGTTGAAGCAATGACGCCCGCTGGATATGTGACTAAGTCTTTTCCCCGGGTTGGTTCAAGAGGTGGTGGTATAGGCTTCATCACAAGGGCATCCTTGTCTGGTTGCATTTCATACAAGGCTCTGAACTTTACCTCGTTCGAGAGTGTTGAACTAAAACTAACAACAGTTCAATCAAATGCTGTGTGTATATGCATTTATAGACCACCCCCGAGCAAGAAAAATGGATTACTGAACTCAACATTTTATGAAGAATTCTCCAACTTGCTGAGCGGCTATACGAATATCCAAAGTGATGTCTCGTACCTAGGCGACTTTAATGTGCACTATGACAATGCATCTGACCCACAAGTCCGCAAGATCAAATGTCTCCTGGACGACCACAGTCTAACACAACTGGTAAACTCCCCGACACATCGTCATGGACACATTCTGGACTGGGCCATTGCTAGCATTGAAGGTAGTCTCTTGTCTGTTGAGTCTGTGTATGACAGTGCAGGACTTTCGGATCACCATGCGATTATTTGTGTTTTGGATGTCTCTAAACAAGCCCCTTCTACTCGACTCATTACATCAAGGAATACCAGAGCAATGTGTGTAATTGACTTTCGAGCTGATATCAGAGAATTGTGTGAATCGATTAATCTGAATCCATGCGCTGAATCCTGCACGACAAGTTCAGTAGTCAATGCATACAATGATGGCCTGACAAACATTCTTGATTGACATGCTCCGCAAGTAACGAGAAGAGTAAGGGATCGTCCTTCGGCACCATGGCTGTCAGATGATATCCGAAAGCTACGTCGCAAGAAAAGAAAAGCAGAACACCTCTGGCGGACAACGAAGCTGACAATCCACAGAGAGATATTCATATACGAACGGAACACTGTAAGATCAGCCATCGAATCTGCCAAACAAGACCACTTCTCGGTAAAGATAGACTCGTGTAACTCTTCCAAACAACTCTTCTCAGTCTGCGAGGAGCTGACAGGAAAGGGCAAACCAACAACTCTCCCAACCAACATTCCTGCTGAACAGCTTCCTCAACGTTTCAGTGAGTATTTTGCCGACAAAATAAAGCGGATTCGCCTGGATCTTGATTCAAGTCCATGTCAACCTCCAACTTTCTCTGAGTATCAAGGCCCACTCCTCTGCTCATTTGAATGTGTTACAGAGAAACAGATCTTCGAACTTGTCTGTCAATCGCCAAACAAATCATGCATCCTTGATCCCATACCGACATCTCTTGTTAAGGAGTGTATCCCAGATCTTGTCCACCTGATCACCACTATCATCAACAAGTCACTACTGACGGGAGAAGTTCCACATCAGTTCAAGGAGGCAATCGTGGTCCCGCGCCTTAAAAAATCTAGCCTTGATCCAAACGAATTGAAGAATTATCGACCTGTCTCGAACCTTCCCTTCATATCAAAGATCCTGGAGAAAACAGTCCTCGCTCAACTTATGAAGCATTTATCAGAACACAACCTACTAGAGACAAACCAATCGGCTTACAGGAAAGGCCATAGTACGGAGACTGCAGTATTGAGTGTGATGAACAACCTTCTGACCAAAGCAGACAAGAAGCAAGTATCCCTGATGACTCTTCTCGATCTCAGTGCAGCCTTCGACACTATTGACCACTCATTCTTCTTCGTCGTCTGGAAACAAGTTTTGGAATACGCAAAACAGCTCTGAACTGGTTCAGATCATATGTCACCAGCAGATCCCAGTCCATTATCATCGCTGATAAGAGGTCTTCCCCACTTCCACTCCTGTATGGTGTTCCGCAGGGCTCGGTGTTGGGACCAGTACTCTTCACACTGTACTCACAACCACTCTCTGATGTCATCACATCGCATGCATGCGATTTCCACAAATACGCTGATGATACTGAATTATCACAAAGTGCGAACCCTAGCGACTTTCGCTCCATAAGATCAAACGTACAGACATGTGTCGACGATGTACTGCAATGGATGACAAGCAACAAGCTTAAATTGAACACTGAGAAAACTGAACTCATACCAGTTGGTGCACCATACCGTCTTAAACAAATCTGTGACAGTTCAGCAAACATCGGGGGCACTGATATTCCTTTCAAGCGATGCGTAAAATATCTTGGCGTCCACATTGACCAGCATCTGAGTCTGCAGGATCAGATCAGCAGTACGTGCAGAGCAGCATTCCTTGAGATTAGGCGACTTTCATCAATTCGCCAGTACCTGACCCAGGAGACATGTGAAAGACTCGTCAACGCCTTTGTGATATCAAGGCTGGATTATTGCAATGGCCTCTTAATAAGTCTACCATCTGAGCAACTGTCACGTCTGCAGCGTGTCCAGAACAATGCTGCCCGTCTGGTACTAAGAAAGAGGAAATTCGACCATGTCACCCCCTTCCTTTTCGATCTCCACTGGCTTCCCGTAAAGTTTCGCTGTCAATACAAGATACCAACCCTTGCTTATCGCCATTTTGACAAGTCCCTACCCAGCTACCTCTCAGACACCCTGTCATCCTACCAGCCTCAACGTTCCCTCCGTTCATCAAATGAAAAGATCCTCACTCTACCAAGATATCACATGAAATCTACCGGAGAACGTTCCTTCAGTTTCTCCGCCCCCTCTATTTGGAACTCTCTGCCTTCCTCTATTCGGAATGCGCCTTCCCTACCCAAGTTCAAGAAAGATCTAAAGACACATCTCTTTAAACTAGCTTTCCAGTAATACTTTCAAAGTGTGGAGCAAATAGCACACTGAGTCCTGCTGGAGATTTTGCGCTATATAAGAACAATTCATTATTATTATTATCCTGTGGCTCCAAATAAGGTTCTGATGGGTAAAGCCCTGAAATGCTTGCATGCCACCAATATATATATTCTTTTATTTTGCCTAACAAACACCTGAACCTTTTGTGTGAACAACACCTTTATTTATGTCATTTCCCCACAACAAGATGGCGGACCATATATACATATATATATATATACCGATAGGTCAGACTCTTTAACTGTTACTGTCAACATTTGCCCAACCAACCAATGATCTGTTTGTCTTTACAGTTGTAGAAGGTGCTCCCAAGGACTTGACGGCAACTACGCTGTCCACGACGAGTGTTCGCCTCTCTTGGAGTCCGCCATTGTCCATACCAGAACAAGATGTCCAAAACTATGAGGTTGTCTACTCCCCACAAGGGATGTATACTCGCGTATCTAAAATAACCAGATCAACCAACATCGTAATTGAGTCTCTTCTCCCTGATACAATCTACGTATTCAAAGTCAGAGCTAATACAGCAATTCAATCTGGTCCTTATGCGATGATCACTCAATAAACCTTTTGGAAGTATAAAGGAAAAGATGTATTATCAACAAGTTTCTTATATGCTTATTTTCCTTTAAATAAATATTATTTCTGCATTTAATTGATTTTGAGTTAGTCATGTAAAGAACAACTGACAACTCTGTCCTCTCTGTCAAGTGATGAAAAGCTCCAAAATCTGTGTTGAACAATTTGTTTCACAACAGGTGTCAAGTTTAGCTTCCTTTTTTATATAATGAAGAGCATAACCTGTTTTCTTACTAACACTGAATTCCAAGAACAGAAATTGAAACAAAACAGTTCTTTTTCACTCTTCATGACTTGCTTGGTTGTATCAAATGCTGCTTAGATGCAAAAAGTAATTTCTTTTGGTACTTTGTGGTGGAATGTTTGATATGTATTTGTTTTTGCAAAGGTAACATATGTTTTCCTTTTTTTGAGTTCCCTCTCTGAAAACATTACCTTGCTAAGTTATTTATTGTTTGAAAATCCCTGTACCATGCAAAGTTAAAGTTCAGCAAGAGCAACTGAGCTCCCATGTACAAGCATTTAAATTGTTATTCATTGCCCCCTGAAAATAAAATGTGACTCGCCCAAACAATTATCATGTATAGTTACATATTTCAATTGACTCAATACACACCAAGCCATGATCAAAGCGCAACTTGCACAATGATCTGAGGACAAACATCAATCATTTCTTATTCTTAACTTCCTAAGCGTGTACAATCCAGCAGCACTTTATGGGTTTCTTTCATATCGCCACTAAACCAGGTACCCAGTTGTACTGCTAGATGAACAGAGACACTATTAATCTCTTGCCCAGGGTGATACTACAATTCTCGCAATTTGCGTCCTGATGGGGGACTGGGAATCACCCTTCAAACTCTCAGTTTATACAGCAATGAATTGGGTTATCTCACCCATCCAGCTATAGCCACGCCTGATGTTGCTGAACTTCACTGATAGTGGTCACCTGGTCAATGCAAAGTACCTTGTGACACCACCAAAGGATATGAGAAGTGTAAGATAAAGACATCTCCTGGTGTTTTAACTTCACATTATGTATTTTAGTGTTTCCCCTAGGTTGCAAAAAGGGCAGGGCAAATTGATTTTAAAAAGGGCACAACTCCTTTTAAAAGGGCACTTACATACAATTTCATTTGAAATTATGTTTTGAAAAAAAAAACAGCGCTACTTTCTGTAAATGAAACAGTTTCTTGACACTTGTGTCAATTCTAGCATTATAACATATATTTGATAACTTTCTGAATCTTATAAATGAATTCAGAAAAACATAACATTTATTCTAACCAATTTTAAATGACTTACGGATTTCAAACATGTTCATTTCACTCGTTACATCAAGTAAGATTATTCTGCTGTGTTACCCAGTAATCCCCCTATTGTTTCTGTATCTAGTTAAACATGTGGTCAGCAGGTGTGTCCCAGGGAAACAAAGGATGGATCATTAGTTTGTATTATAATCATTCTCTTCTTTAGGTTTATTCACTGTTTCTTTTGTCAAATGTTTGTAGTTCTAATATCATAGCAATGACGAGCTCTTCATACATTAGGATAAGTATCTTATGTAAAATACAATTGCGACATTATAGATAAGTGCGTACTTGTAATTCTGTAAACGGCCTACATGAAGATTTGGGCTAGCAACAAGGCAGGGCGCTCAGGAAAAAGGGCAGGGCGCATGTTCAAAAGGGCAGGGCGTTGCGCCCTGCTAAAAATGGCTAGGGGAAACACTATATTTTATCTGGAAAAATTAAAACCTATATAAACAAGGCTTTTTAGAGTGATAGAGTATTTTCATAAAATATTCTTTAGATCTAATGTGGCAAAATAGAATATGTAATTTTAGAACTTCTTGTTGAAACAATTGTTTTGACTTTACAATAACATCCACGTACATCATACAGGCACTTGGTAACTTGGACATCGGATATAAAATGTACCAAATGCCCTACTTTTATACAAATGGTTTTAAGCAAATAGATAAGTATTTCTGTCTAGCTAAAATCAAGTTATTTTTAACTTTACATATTACACAATTACAGATGTCCATAATGTACAATAATCATTTGAAACGCTTATTAAAATTCATTGGTACAAGTGAAATGCCTTGGTATTTCATATCCCCCCCAGCCCCCCAAAAAAAACAAAATCTACCATTTAAATATATCAAAAACTCATTTACATCTACAGTTCTCCCGGAATAGTGGAAGAAGACAAAGACTAAAAATATTTTCAACAAAACTGTTTTTTTGGTAATGGGAAGGGGACTTAATTATTTAATGAGTTTAAAACATGGTAAGGGGGTGCATATAGGAGGAAGCTTACTGCATCAAATACAGTATATTGGATGTGACTTGTTGTATAGATATCAATTGATAGGTTACTTCCAGGATATAGAAGGTTACCTATATACAGCTCTAATAGCTGTTGTTAGGATATCGGTATCTGCGTACTTCCCTTATTGTAATGACCTCACAGGATGACCTTTAATGCATTTGGGGTTCAAATTGGCGGAACTTTCACACATATATCAGCTGAAGGCTGGACTCCATGATTGGTGATTTCCTCTACCAAGGGACCTTCATATATAAATTGAGAGTTGTTTGGGCATTATTTCCATTAACAGGAGAGAAGTCGTCAAATGCCATCATACAGATCCAGGTGTCAACTGGTTCCTTCCACAGGTCAAAATTACTTGACACAGGGACAAGCATTTCGGAGAAGTGTTGACTTCCAAAAGCTGAGACATATTTAAATATCACATCTACAAAAACTCTTGCATCTACAAGGAGAAACTGTTGCAACCATTCTTTAAATTTGTCTACACCAGTAGAGAATATTTAAAATATCAAGGATTACTTACAATTCCGAGAGGATGCTGAGAGTGATTTGTCTGACCCTGTGTGGAGTTCTGATGCTACTGAGTGGCAGCTCATCAATGTATATGAGGGGCGCAGGTAAGATAACATTTCACTTCATCATAACAAACATTCCTAGAAGAATAGGATGCTTCTAATTGAAGCAGATCAAGAGTCTAGTCATGTTTAATGTTCCGATGCCCTTCACAATCACCCCTGGGATACTTATCAGAAAAATCTGTACTGTTACCCTAGGATTGAATACTATTTAATTATGGGTGGCTGTAACAAGTACAATCAGACATGATCTTTGAGTTATCAAGGGACAGTTAAACTAACTACCTTTTTCTGAGGAAGTCCTCTAATTCAAGCTGCTTAATCTTGATTGTAAATATAAAATCCTAAAATCCTATTAGGTACTTCAAAACCTAATATCACAAAATGAAATGAGAATTTTTATCTTCCAGGCCCACCAGCACCAGAAAATGTGGAAGTTATCATCCAATCAGAAAACAGTATTTTGGTCACATGGGACAAGCCAGACTATCCAGTGGCCAGGTACAGGGTTTATTACAGCATGTTTGGCCCAGATGATATTAACTTGTGGCCACACGTGGAAGTAGGCGATGTTACCTCTACACTCATAGGTGACCTTGAACCATGGACCGTGTACTATGCCAGGGTTCAAGCTGTCTCCCAGGATGAGGAGTACGGCCAGGTATCTGCAGAAGCACGTCCGAAAGTACTGCCAAATTTCAGGTACAGTTTTCATGATATATTTATATTCAATGAATAATATTTGATAGACGAGGTGTTATCATAATGAGTTACAACATCACCGCTAATATTGCTCAATTCACATTCAAAACCAAATAAATTGTTCTTTATCTTATCAATCAAAAAAGATTTAAAATAAGTTAGAAAAAGTATAAATTCAAGTACAAATTTGTACAAATTTAGTAGATCAAGGAACCAGTTTAGCCAATCCGATTTATGCAGAAATGCCTGTGTTGCCCTGTTTATACGTATATAGATAAGAATGTATAATTATACCTATATTAAACAGTCTGGTGACGAGGAGATAAGCTAGATAAGCTAGAGTTGGTAGCCAGCAGGATGAACTGTTTCCTTCACTGTTGATCTGATGAGGTCACATTGAACCAAACAGCAAACCACAATGGCTGCTACTTCTAGCAATCTCCATCTACAGTGTAGCCCATTCTCTTACTTAATTTGCATTATCAGTTCTTACTTATTAAAAGAAGTAAAGGATGAAAATTCTATTTCTACTTATTTTCTTGCTCCTCTTCAAGGTGAGGAGATGACGAAGTAAACGTCGGCGCCGTCACTTGCTTCATCCTCTAGAGGATCACATCATCATTTAATCCAACTGAAGTGAACAATCTGGGTCAAACTGCACATAAACATCAAACAAATTTGTAGAGATGTCCTTCCATTTCCTTATCAATGAACACTTAGAACTAGGGAAACAAAGTTCATTTGTAAACTTTGCACGGATTGGATGATTGAAAAACTAATTTTCTTTTCAAGATCATCTGCCTAATTAGGCTTTGGTCTCTCAATAATCAGATTGAAAATGGTTATGAAAACTTGAATAATGTATAAAAGAGTACAATATTGAATATGTGCAATAAAAACGTATATATTTATATCATACTTTATCTGTTTGTTATCAATATCAAACTGGATGGCATCGAATTAGTGTTTCACAAAAGTAAATGAATGATGCTAGTAAAACAAGTGCTCCTGTGGCTACGATAAAATAAATAAGATACATTTAACTGTTTTTTATTACCCTGTTGGCAAAACCGAAGGATATTACCATGGTACCATCTGTCTGCCCTAAAAAGCACATGCATCTTACAAAGTCAACTCCTCCCACAGTTTTTTAAAATAATCTTTCTTTAATTCTATACAAATGAATTTCAAATGAATTATCCGTTCGTAATAATACTTCATCCACTGCACATTCATTTTAAATGCTTCTTTGGAAGTTAAAGTTTGCAGCTGGTGGGGGATATGGTGCTTTCAGAGCACTCTTGGTCAAAATCATTTACTTTTGAAATCATGCACTTTAAATAACATGAAAATGTTTTCTGTCACACATTTGAATAAACAAATTTTTTAACATAAGGATAGTTAATTGATGTCTGTGATCCGCCTATGTAGGCTGTCACTAAATCTGACAACTGAGGGCAAGGGTTCATGAGATATCGTGTACAAGAACCCGGATGTATGGTGATAAGGAGGCAGGATTTAGGCAGGAGGCAACCAAATCCAAGTTCAATGATTTGTTCAGATAAAAACTCTAACCATGACTTCTTATCATCATATTTTCAATGCAAGAGAAATGGTAAAATAATTTTTGTGACAAAATTGATGTAAAAGTGGCAGAAATCTTGCATGGTGAATTTTGTCTTTCCACCTCCAATCCATCGTCGCTAATCCATCTACTGGCTCTTGAAGGGAGTTACTTTCTCCCCATGGTGGTAAAAAAATCTTATCTTCCGATATTACCATTATATAATTCAGATTTTCTCTTGCATCAGTAATTGAGGTTTCTGATAGGTTGCCATCAGCAAGAATTGTGATGTTTCCAATATGAGTATCTGCCTGTTCTGCTAACCATGGAGAAGACTAGAGTTTCTCTTATGTGCAACAATATACTTATATTTTGTACAAGACGAGACAAACATTATAAAAAAATGTAAGACAGTTTTTATTGAAAATAAATATGGACATTAAACACATTCCCATTTTTCCCTGCAAGGGGGTTTAAAATGTTCAAATACGACTGAATAGATATTTAAACATACATTGTCTCATATTTTTAACTGTTTCATTTTATTTGAAAATGATTCTTTATTCAAATGATTCTAAATATATCCCAAGATTATGCAAGTTGTAATATGCAATAGACTTTGTTAGCTGGATTTACTTGGCTCAAGAGCTACGATATTCTAATTTCAATTGCTTCATCTTACCAGTCAATATATAACTGGTGTTTTATTTACACTTGTGAACATATAATTATATACAGGCCGAATAAGTTATCACATTTGGATATCATACATATTGTCTATTCGTCAGAAAACACATTGCAATAAAGTACTTTCATACTCTGAAATATTAAGGTAATTTGTTTCCGATTTCAGTGTTATTTAGTATGAAAGACAAAAATAATGTATATAAGCACATGATAATAATTATGATAATATAACCCAAAACCACCCAAAAGTCCTTGAAAATAAAAATTCAACCATTCAATTTCTCTTTCACAGATCCATTTACAAAATTTACTCGAAGAAGATCTTGTAAATACAATTTTATTCAAAATTGATAGGAAGTTGATTAAATCTTAAACAATTAACTTATTCAATTGTTCAACAGTGATAAAGTGATAAATTGAAATATGAAATGGTGAAAAAATCGAAAGGTGATAAAATCTTACATTATCCAATTTTCTGGCTTTACTGTGTAAGACTTATATTGTAAAAAGGAAAATAGACACTCTTAAACATTGTATAAAAACAATATATGATCAATGTCCTATATAAAATCTGATTCAACAACGGCAGTGAATGATAAACATGAATAACAACATATTATTTCGAATGTGGTTTGAAAAATAAACACTGAGCATTAAGATCATGGAGGATCCCTGCTGATAAGGCACTTCACTCACGGTCCAGGGGTAAATTACACATCATACGTGAGCCACTTTTTGGGGTTGTGAATCAACATTTTATCAATATCTTCCTGTGATATTCCCCTATCCAGCATCTTTGGAACGATGTTCACCAGGAGATGAGAAAATCCATGACCTCCAAATTTTGTCTGAAAGAAGAGTTTCATTTAGATTTCTTCTTTGATGTGAACATGTAAGAATTTGTTCCAAACTTAGCTACTCTCAGTATACTTCTATGCATATAACCATTTGAAGTATCAGCAGAAACTCACCAATGAATTGTTTGCTGGTTTGGCATTTGGAGTAAATCATCATTGGTCAGTTAAAATTTACTTTAAGGTCAACTAGATCCGACACAGATGGCAAATTCCCAGGACAAAATGTACCAATGAATAATGCTAACCGACTTGAATTATCACGTCTGGATTAATACAGAAATGAAAATAGAAATAGAAATTCCTCTGAAACAAAATAAAGCAATATTTCACATCTCCTCTCACATTTCAGAAAGCAAAACAATGCAACAATTGCTTGTGCCTCTATCAATATCTGTCCCACAATATACATATTAATACTTATAAAAACCCTTGTGCATCAAGGAATATTCTGCAGCCTATCATTACCTTATCATCAAACCAATATTATTTTTGATGTGTAACAGAAGAGATTGCTGTGAATTAACTGTTCTGGATTGATTGTCGCTAAATTATACAACAGCTAAAGTGTAAATGGTGCTAGCAACTGACCAGCCTGTGTTTCGTGTGAATGTCCTGAGAGAGCAGCACGTAGTCCTTGTAACCATTGTCCAGCAAGGACTTGACCATCTGAATACGCTGTGCGTCGCTGGGCATGTCGATGGAAGGTACACACTGGTAGTGAGATTTCTCTATCCCGAACAGATCATACTCACAGTAGCACCCCATGTCGGCGAAGTCAAACAGTCGTTCGGTGTCCAGGATTGTTCCTAAAGGTTTCACATCCATTAAACTTGCAAATTGTCCTTTTTTTGGAGTTATATATAGAGCAACTTTCTCAAAAAAAACTACTGCCAGTTAATATCAAAGCACCTTGCTGTAAATGATTGTTTTCCTTTCTTTACAAGCTCTTTAGCTCACTGCACCTATAGTTCCTAAAGGATTTAGATCCTCTAAATTTGTTTAACATTCAACTTGCAAATTGTCCCTTAATCATGAGTAATAAATAGAAGAACTTTACCCAACTGCATCACAAGCTCCAGTTCAAGTCACTGTCTTATCAAAACCTTGCTGTATTTTGATCACCTTGTTATCTTGACAAGGTCTTTGGTTTACTGCACCAGAACTTAATATTCAAATCAGAAATTTTCCAAAGGTTGATAAATTATTCGTTTATTAATCCCTGATGAGGGTGCTGCAGTCAAATCAAAGAATTGCTGCTGCCAACAGTGTTCAAAGAAGCTTCAGAAAAAGATTTGCAATATGGTTTTTTTTGTTAATCATTTGTTTATTAATCCCTGATGAGGGCGCTGCAGTCAAATCAAAATGTTGTTGTTAACGTAACTAAAAACTTAAATTAGCCCATGAGGGAGTCTGGTATGAGTTGAGACTTGTTGAGGAAGTTGGAACAATGAATGTTAAGAGTTGAAAACTTCTGTCAAATAATTCATATTTGTAACACAAGAGAATTGTTACTGCCAACAGTGTTCAAAGAAGCTTCAGAAAAAGATTTACAATATGTTTTTTTTCATAAAACACCAATTCATAATTCATATTGGTGTGACCAACACGCATCTAGGGAATACCTATCAAATTGAATCTAACATCTATTTATTTTTAGGAATACAAATGACCTCATCATTAAACAAAAGGACTCACTGTCCAAATGGGACATGACCACTTGGTCAGCTTTGCCACCAGCTTCCAGAAATATCCTCATGATATCAAATGGAGACTCTGTGTTGCGACCTGGGTGGATGATAGCTGGAGTGCCAAGTTCTGATTGGACGATACCTGCAGCTTGCAGAGACTTTTTCTCAAACGCTGTATGAAAAAGAATCCAAACTGAAGACACATTTTACAAAAAGTATTCCATGTTCTTTCTCAATGAATTGCAATGTAACTCTTTACAAGCATGATTCACTATCAATATGGGTGTAATGAGACTTGCAAATGACAATGAAGTCATAAGGTTTTGCAGTCATTATGCAGGCTTTTGCATGTTAATCAGAATGTACAAGAGTTTCTGCTCTTGCAGATAGAGACATCCCCAATACAACAATGTTACAAGTTTTGTGAGTAACTAATTATCATAGAGCAGAACTCACGTTCGAGGGGCCAGGCACATCCAACCTCCCCGATAACTCCACACTTGATGCCCGAGTCCCTAACACCCTCCACAATGTCGTGTCTGATCTGCTCACACATGGACTCTACACTCATCGCCTTCACTGACTCGGTTTGGAATGATGCTACATAGTAACCTGGAAGGAAAGTTAGGGTTTAGCACGGACACAATTGTGAATGACAATATTTTACGAGTGCTTCATTATTCATTATTACTTTGTTTAAATAACTTCTATTTTAGATAAGAGATCTTAGACGAAGATTTGCTGTGTTATAAATGTTTGAAGACTATCAAGTGTAATTGAGTACATCCTGCTACATCAGGATATCTATCTTTATCAAAATAGCCCCTTCAATTTTCAATCAGGGAATTTGGAATACATCGTATTTGAATATAAAGTACACAGTCTAAATCCATACTTTGAAATTAATAAAATCTATAATACACGGACCAGCTCCTGCCACAATGTTGACCCCGGTCTGTTGAGAGATGTCCTTGAGGAACTCCACATTAGGGTCCAGACCAATAGTCGTGTTGTCTACTACAGTACATCCTCCATTCTCCTGTAAAACACTGTTTTTACTCAGGGTTTGTAATTACATTTTAGTATGATGATTCATCAGCGTTTATATACATCCTGGGTAAAACTGAGTGAAATCAAAGAATGTTTGTCTAGTTTGTCCAAATCTTGGATATGTCATGTTGCCTTATCTTGGTTTGATGCAGAACCAACAGGTTTCTTACCCATGCTTTTAACATATTTATTTTTCCAAATTTCTCACGAACCAATGAGACTGTTGCTTGCACTTATTTTGCCACACTTCATGATTCCTACAAGGACAATCATACTAGGGTTTATATTTGCAAAATGTCTCTTTTTCATTGTGATGTCAAGTCATAAACAATGATTTGACGTCAAAGTGTGCCTATGAAGTTAATTTCCAAATGTGTCGTAAGTGGTTTATCCGCCTATGCTTAGATGTACATTTTGATCATTTTCTTGAATCGCTTGACTTTGGTGATAAACAAAATATTGTATTCATGCCCATGACATACCATGTTTACAAAAAGAGTGCAACAATATTAGTTAAGATAATTTACCTGAACATAAATTGTCTCACCATTTACTTTGAAGAAGAAATTGGAACAAGTTATTCTATACAGTATTGGTCAATGTTAGAAAAAAATTTTTAACAAGCATATTAGAAACATTTAATTAGATTTTAATCACATATTTCAACTAGATATTTCAAACAGGTACCTTAAAGAAGTTCATCTCCTCTGTAATTGTGTCCTTTTCGTCTTTACCATAGATGAGGTTAGGCTTGTGACTATATCTGCAAGAAATATTTGAACAAAGTCATATAAAATATATAATAAAACATTTTACTTTTACTTACAGAGTTTATGATGATGAAAAAAAGAATACAAGGAACATTTGGGTTTCAATATAACAACCGTGGTAATCTTTTTATATGGTCTGCCTGCCCATAAACACTTAGAAATCTGAAAACATATTGGTCAATCTTATCAATAATGATTATCTTGTTCAAAGGACACAGATAAAGTTATATATTTGGAAATTACACACAGAAAACATCCAATCAGATTGGTAGTTAAGAACTCACAAAGTTTTTAAGTTATACTCCCAAAATGGAAAACAGAGTAAAAAAATGTAGCCCTTTTGACTCAAATTTTTAAAGAAAGGAACATTTTTGGTACTTTGGAGGTGTGGCCTTATGCCACCACATAGGGAAAATGCATAATAAATTTGAAGTTACAACATCATTTAATTTTTCAAGTTATCCTCCAGAGAAATATAAAAATCATGAAATTTTTTTTGTTTTGTTCAAACTATCAAATATATTTTTGAATCCTTGAGACTAGTTTGTAGAAAGGCACTCAGGACTATTAAAATTAACAAATACTGTACTGCACACTCACTGCTTACTGAACATGCTTACGGATTTTGCAGGATCCATCCAAAGTTTGGAAGTGACAACGGAGCATTTATTTTCCCTTTGTTCTTTGATTCAGGAGCAATAAAGAAATCCCCTGCGTCGATCCACAGATGTTCATGCGTCAAGGTCACTCCGAGAGAGTTGGGGTTCATCAGCCCTGTCACTGTAAAACAGATTCAAATGATAGATAATTCAAATGAAAATTTACATTAAAAGTTTGTTTTTCTTTCATTGCATTAGCAGGGCAATGACAAAGTTAGTATGACAAAATATAATATGTTAATCAATAAATAGAAACTATAAGTCGAACTGCAATTTACATAAAAATGATCAGGAATATTTTGATGGTAGCGACTTTGTCAAAAAATAATACCAGACATAAAAATTATGATTGATTTAAAGAAAAAAATTCCTCTTTTCAAAATATTCAATTAATTTTTTTCTTATTTTTTACTTGATTTCTTACCGGTTTGTACCTTTCCCATACTTGATTTTGTTGCCATAATGAAGTAGAACCATAAGTCAAAGTACACCTGGAAAAATTATTAATAAACTGTAACAATAGCTTAAATCATTACAAGCTTGATGAAGAAGTGTGATCGTACATATTCATAGCAGCCCAGACTTGCTGTAACACATCAAATATACCTTCATTACTGAAACGTGACCTATTTTAGCAGGTTAATTGAATCCTTTGTTTTGGCTGTCTTCTAATTCATATAAACATGTAATACAAACAAAACTTTATACTTTAATGTTCCTTTTTAGAGTATATAAGGTAAATTTGAAAATTAGCAATTACTGAAGTGTAACTTAGTCAATATGGTGATCCCGTGACCCTTAATAAGAAGCCCAAGAAACCTTCCTACTGAGACAGAGGTTGTATGAGAAATTTCTGACAGAGCTATACCTCTGTTGGGAGAGAATGGTATATTTTTAAGGTAAATTTATAATAAAGTGTCCAGTAGTCTGATATCATTTTTAATGAAAAAAATTTCTAACACAATTGCACTATGACCTAAGCTTATTAAAAACACTGTTCAAGGATTCATTTGATCATCACTAATTATTATTATACTGACTTCAAATCTACACGCATGCAGGAGTATATACAATTTTTTTGTAAATATTTCTGACTCATGTAGGATAGGACAAAAACCTAGTGACTCTGGTGACTCATTAATCTGTGAAGGTAATCAACAAAGTTTTATCTTTTGTCTTGATTGAGTACATTTGGGTAAACAAAGGATATACAATACCCATAACAAAGATATTTTACTCAGCTTCCAAAAGCAGCTAAAATCAGTACTGTTTAATAGTAGACTTTTGATTGAAATATGACACTATAGTGCACCAAATTATTTGCATTTCAAGCGAAATGTATGGGCGTTCATTTCAACCCATGTTCTGAATGTCCTCATCACCACTTGCCACAAAATACCTTCAATGTTTACCTCCGGGCTGTTCTTACAAACTCTTCTCGCGGAGCAATCGGGTGATTACCTCCCTTATCTCTCTTCTGATTGGTTTATAATTCGTGCGCAGAAACAGGTGCCCGTTTGAAAACAACAACACAGCTGAAGAAGGTCATTTGTGAGTTTTTTCCTCCATTACTACACAAATACCACGTAGTTCATGAATTAAAATGTCATGGGAATCTATCATTTTGGGAAAGAAAGGTTTAATGTAGCGTTCTTAACGATTGATAATCACGATTCTCTGAGTAATACCGGCCTTTGCGTATGACTTTCAACTTTTTGTCACGCTTTGATTTTTCATCATCATTATGTTTGTTTTGATTTTTCAATCTTTGTTTTCATTTGGAATTTTTTAGGTCCGGACTGAAATATGGCACACAACGTTTATATTTGCCAACAAAGTGAATGCGAACCAGCTAGCGTTGAAGAATTCGTCAAACAACTAAACAAGGAATTTGATGGTAATGCTAGCGCTTATAGCTAGGTTGTATGAGTTAGGCAATATTTTATTTTGATTAATTTTTGATATGATGGCAATGGCCAACATGCTAGACATCTTCCTTCATCGTCGTCTAGTATCCGAAGCCTATTTTATCTGTTGCAACAAATTTGTTCGCAAAGGATTTTATTATTAGATATCGAATCAAATTGAGCCTTTAAAGATTTTAGAAATAATTTATCCATTATAATGTGAATTAACTTTTCTTTCAAAACATTTCAATCATAATGTTCAAGTATACCATCAGCCACTTTGTTAGATGATCATGTGTAATAAAGACTGACTTCTTTGTTATGTTGGATAAGTGATAATCACTCTCGAGAATGTGCTATATAGTTCCTAGGCATACAATGTTGTTGGAAAAATTAACTTGAATAATATGGAACATTATTTTCACCAGGAAACCAAAGGAAGATTCAATTAATCTCGCCTATGTGTGAAGGTACTGAGAGTACTGACACCTCACTGTACCCAAGTCTTGGAGAGTATGTCATAGCACTCTGTAGGGACCACAGTTTGCTGCCGAACTCCCGCGTCACTGTTCTCTCGCAGCAGGAAAGTGTGCAAGCATTGCAGTTATGTCTAGCACAAAAGAACAAGGAGGTAGCTAATTAAAATATTTCAATTCAATTCTCTTTTGCCATTTACCCATATTCAGTATTCTTCTTTCCATCTTCGAAATGCTTCTCAAAGAAGTCATCTTAAGTATCAACAACCTTGAACAAGAAATACAAATATGCCCTAATCACACTTTGTACCAGGTTGAACATTTTGCAGCAAATATATTGAAAATTAAGTGTATTGTATAAGGATATTTAATTTATGTATTTGGCAGAAAGGTGATGTGTTTGATGTAGAAGACAGCAAGGTGTTTGAGTATCAACAGAAGATTATGGCTACCAAGTTGCGCCCTGATGATATAACATCGTCCCAAAACAGCGTGGAGCTGCTTCATCAGTACAACGCCTTCCTCACGACCTGTTTGCATGTTGATATGGCCGACATTGTTGCCACCTTCCTTAAAGAACTACAGAAACCAGCGGAGGAATCTGAGCTTCAGAGAGAGTTGTGTGAGACCTTATTGGTGCTGCTTGGATCCCCTTCAGGACAAGTCGAGGTTGGTTGTGCTCATTTGTGATATTTCTATTAGGAAACTTAATCTAATAAATTTCTGGGGATTTAAACTGAGTATCTAAAAAGTGTTTCTCTTCAAACGCTGTTTAAAATTAGGTACAAGCAATTAAGTCATCTTATCAAGACCTGTCACTACCATCTTAGGAATATTGACAGCATCCACAATCTACTGACGAAAAAAGCCACTGAAATTCTTGTTCGAACATTGATTCTGTCCCGCCTGAACTACTGCAACAGTTTACTTTTTGGCATCTCTTCATCTCAACTTTATCGTCTACAGAAGATCCAGAATAAATCTGCACGAGTCATCACTCTCACCAGTCCACGCTGTCATATCTCTCCTATATTAAAATCTCTCCACTGGCTCTGAATTCGTGAAAGGATCGATTTCAAGATACTCTGCCTAACCTACCAGTCGTTCTACAACTCAGGACCTTCCTACCGTCAAGATTTACTAACTCACTATGCTCCAGAAAGAACGCTACGTTCATCGCAGCAACTTCTACTTGCCACTCCCAGCTACAACTTAAAATCTTTTGGCCAGCGAACTTTCTCATATGCAACATCTTCTCTATGGAACTCTCTCCCATTCGAGCTTAAATCTTGTCCATCCCTTTGCATGTTCAAAAAACAAATGAAGACCCATCTATTCCTTCGATATTGAAAACCACCTACCATCTGTATATAGTTTTTTAAATTGAGCTCAGAAAGCGCTTTGAGCATATCCAAGTGACGTGGAAAGGCTCTCTATAAATGGCCTATTATTATTATTACAAATAGAAAGATCTGTCTCTTTCAAGACATGCATTTAACAAAATGTTTGTTATTAGTGTATTTGTCATCAAGTTATTTAAAGGGAATTTTGTATATTTTGCTTCTTTATTTAATTTGGCTTTAAACGAAGCATTCTTACTACTATTATTATAACTGCATTATGTAAGATAAGTAATATTTATTGCGCCTCCTTGTTCTTTAAATTATCAAAATTCAGTTTTCATACAACAAGAGAGGCATTGCTCTAAAAATTAACACAGTTATAAGTAACAACCATATGAAACAAGATAACGTTCCATTGTATTTCACAGAAGGAGTTGCTTGGTGGATTATGTGGAGACAAACAGGTGACTGAACTGATCAACACCAACTTGTCAGGGGATTCCCCTAGCTTCACTCAACACATGCGATCTATCAGTGAGATTCAGCCCCTTGTCACTCAGACTCCGACCAAGATATCCTCTCAGGACCATCACTCAATACAACAGGTAAGGTCACTTGTAGACCTAAATTGCTCTCTTACAGGACTCACTCACAAGTCTTTAAAAGTGTAAAGCTATCATAGACAAATGGTGTCAATCATATGATAACACTTGTGCATGTCAGCCCCTGAAGACATAGATTTCAGGGCACCTCATACAAGCACAGCCTGAAGTTTGATCAAATTAGATGTTCCATTGTTTATCATAGTGCTGTTGTACGAGGTAAAATATCATTGCTCAATTGTATCATCATGGCATGGAATTTCTTTTTTCTGGCGGATCATGCTATATTCATCAGTGTCAATGCACAAGTCCATAGGACTTCACCGTCAGTCAAGGATTAGGTTGATACAGTACAGTGCTTATCGCTGAGGCAATTTTACAAAACAAACTTACTAGCCAGTTAGTTGACGCTTCTGAAATGTACAACTTGGTCATGTTTCATAGGCAAATAAGAACTGTTTTGATATCATGAGTTCAATGGTTGAATAGTCGTGTATGCATCCCTATATTTGCAGCTTTTCTCGTCCCAAGTGTTGCTGTCCTACCTGCACATCTTAGTGAACTCCCGCAGTGAGCTGGCCCTCGGTAAGATCTTCAACGTGCCACACAGGGAGCTTCACCGCCACGCCTTCACCGCGCTCAAGCACATGGCTCAGGGCAAGAACATGTCCATGTTCCAGGTTTGAATACATAGCTTGTTCCTGTGTTTGTACCGGTGCAACCATACACAAAACTGTTGATGTATCTCTATGAGACAGCCAGTTTGATAAAAATATGTTTACATAAAGATACAGAATAAAAGACAATGATCAAACATTGTAAATTGATGATAAACACGCGATCTATTAAATACCTCAGTAACTTTTAATACTTTTAGATATAACAACATTATATAATTTATTTATTCACTTCACTTCCCCATATTTTGTGTGACCTTACTTTACATTGTTTTTTTTATCAATAGATCAAAATATGTATCTTATGTGAGTCTGGTGTGTCTATGTGAATGTGACGATTGTTTTTTTCTCAATCACTGTGAGTTTCAAAGATAGTGTGTTTGCATTTAAACTTTTTTGACGACCCCACAATTAACCAGCATTTCTGTAACTGTTAAATATAATGAGTCCCCGGTGAGTATAAAGGTGTGGATATTTAAAAGAAGAATAACTGAATCCCTTTTTAAAGTAAGTCAACTCTGCTTGGTGTTATTTAAGAGATGGAAAAGATTTCAGAACACCTTAGGACACTTTGAGATTTATTATTTTAGATCTATTATTTGTAGTACCCTCCTGCACATTTGTTAAGGCACTTGAAATGAGAAGTTGTATGGTGCTGGCTCTACAAAAGATAACTAACTCTGTCTACAGACAGCAACTTCATTCTTGATGAGGATCCGACTGGGAGGGAAGAGTTACCGCCCAGACATGTCCTGTCCTCTCAACATCCACACCAAGGGGGTGGGGGAACTAGTTGACCTCATCCACAACCTGCAGACAGTAGCGGAGGAACAGCCTGATGTCAGGTTGGGACTTCAAGATTGTTGTTTTGAGATGTTTTTGAATGTTTATTTAGCACTTATACAATAAATTTAAATATATTGAGGATATATCACTAATCTCTAATCGAGTGACAGAGGAAAGCCAATATTTTAACTAATTGCGCAGCCACAAGTGAAAATATGCTTTATCTCTTAAAGGTATCACACTGAATACCAAAAATATTCTGTTAATCATATACACCTGTGGCCGAAAATGTGACAATTTACGTCAAAAATGCTTTAGGGATGTCATACAAGCATTGGATTTATCACTTACTAACATAATTTATGTTGCATTGATTGTAGAAGTAATGTCATACCATCGTTCATATGAGCTCATCCCGTCTGAGACATTTTCACTGTGATAGAATGTGATTTACCATCCCAAAATGTGTTTCACAGGAAATACCTTGTGTGAAAGATCAAGCAATATTTCCTATTAGATATCGTTTTGACAGTAGATTTTAAACAATACCCTGTGTTCGACAAGAACATGACAACAATTGTTTCACATAATTAAGTACTGACATCACAATGCTATGATGTCATAAATGTAGTGACGTCACAATGCTATGACATCATCGCTTTGGGAGTCATAAGATAAATGAAGTCTTCATAGCTTCATATTTTTCACTTTGTTGAGAATCTATATCTATCTGCATTGAAAAGAACACTTTTCCCTAACTGAGAAATGTCAGTCTCTAACTGCCTAGCATTAAATGAATAAGACTAGCCAGCAGTAAATGAAAGTGATATCAAAATCCAATTCACTCATCAAACATTGGCAAAGTTTGATCATTGATCTATCATCTGTTTTAAATTGTCACCCACAAAATATGTCTAATGAGCAAACTAGTCAAAGCTGAAATTTGGATTTTTGTGTTTATTAGATAATTTAAATGTTCCAGAGTGGCATGTCGGCGAGTGTTGAACATCGTGAAGAACCGACTGATCAAGTGTCCGATCTTAAAGCTAGGCCGCGAGGACGTGGAGGAGGCCACAACTCGACTGTACAACTCTGCTCTCCGGATTGTGGAGTCCCTTGAGGCCAACAACAAGGCTAGTCCTGATAAGGTAACACAGGATATAAAAATCTAATCTCTTTTGTAAAACCATTCCTAGCAATATTCTGAGTCACACATAGTGAGTGAAGCTGTCATAAAATCTCCTGTGGTGTGCTGAAAGTGGAGAAATCATGAAGGGTGTTTTGAGGATATTTTGAAAAAAGCTTTTGAGGGTTTACAACATAAATTGGACAGACATCAGTTAACAGTGTAGCCCAAGTGTTAAGTCCATTTATTGTGAGTGAAGCACCTGATTGGTCTGTTTTGGGGCTTTGATGGTTAACCAGGTACCAAGAACAGGTTAAAACTGAATATGGGAGGGTATGAATCACTTAAAAAGAGTGAATATTGAACAAAATATATCATGAATAATAGTTTTACTTGACTGTTTGCTTAGGTTATGTTTATTCGAGATGCAATTTTTGTATGACATCTACTCGTATGTTTAATTTTGCTACTTTAAATGTTTTTTTGAAACTGATAAGTAAATTTTATTTTTCAGCCTGCTGCAGAGGGCGGGTCTCTGATTGGTCGCAGAACTCTCCGTATTTTCCGTCTCCTCTTGGACAAGATGGCCGCCAGTCAAGGGGGAGACAACTCTCAGTACTTCCTGAATGATCTGTCTCTTAACCCAACCACACCTACCAGGATACCAAGCTTGCTGTCTCAGTTCAGGTGGTACTAGCAAATTTTTAAATGAATTAAAAAAACTCTATGTTCGATTTTACCACCCTCTGGTGAAATACTGTAAAAAAATAAATGAACAATTACCTAGTATAGTAATGTTACATTATCATCACCTGGTCATGTCCACATTACTCCCCTTGAAAAGAGCTAGGATTCCATTACTTGATAAGAGTTAGGATTCCTGTACTTGACAAGAGCTAGGATTTCTTTACTTGACAAGAGCTAGGTTTTCTTTACTTGACAAGAGCTAGGATTTCTTTACTTGACAAGAGCTAGGATTTCTTCGCTTGACAAGAGCTAGGGTTTTCTTTACTTGCCATGAGCGAGGATTCCTTTACTTGATAAGAGCTAGGATTCCCGTATTTGATAAGATCTAGGATTCCGCTTTAAAAATAAATACAAGATATCTTAATAAATGTTTACAGATCGCCTGAAATAGGTGAAATGGAAGAGAAGAGCCCAGACAAAGAGGAAAGTAAAGGGCTAGCAGACAGGACCAATATACAAGTATATGTGAGTTGTGAATGTTGTGAGTCTCATGTTATCTTCAACTTGACCAGCAGCAGTTGATGAAATTAGAATCTTTTTCCAAATAGCCTTCCATTTCAGGAGGAAATGGTGTATTTCTCATTGCAATGACGTGTAGAATGCCTATCAAATAAAATGAGTTTGGAACCTACATATTTAGATTTTAATAGCAATCTATAATTCATGAAAAGGAACAGTTGATCCCCTTTCAGTCACCCACTTTCAAATCAAGTCATCATAATGATTTTCTAGCCAAAACACTGGAGCAACACATGACCCTGCAGACATTCTTTTGTATGTGTGGCAGGTCTGAGATTGGTCTCAAGGATTATGCACCCTTACCTCATATCTGATTATCCTGTCTCAGGGTAAAACCTTTGCGCTCTAGCTTCACTCATATACCCTGGGTTATAACCCCACTATAACTTATGTGCTCTGACCTTAACCTATGAAAATATAGTCAACCGATAGCAGTGCTTGAAATGCGAGTTGGCAAGATGTAAGGAGCGAAAGCAATCTGTGGTATAGGAGGTAGTTCGCTGAAATTTTATCGTGAGCCATCGCAATAAAACTGTTTGATTAGCTGGATGATAGGTCAAAGCTTGTAAGTTTTAGTGGGGTTATGAACCTGGGTATAGGAGTGGAGCGAGAGCGTATATGTTTTACCCGAGACAGGATGATTTCTGATATCTATATGTCCACCATTTGACTGGTATGACCTTTCTATGTGTTGTTCGATATTTAGGAAAACTCTGAAGTCGTTCTTCCATGTGGCGAGAAAATCACAAGAAAGCAGCTCAACTCAGTCATTGTGTTTCCCAGGTAAGTATTGCTGTTTCTTTTTCAAAATACAGCAAAACCAATAACAAGTTGTGTGGTAACTAGTATCTCTAAGGAGATTATGTCTGAATTGTTTGTCTTTTTATAGCTGAAGTTATTGCATTGAATATTGGAATAACTCTGCAAATTATGTTAAGTAAAGCAGTTGCCCTCACCCTCAATTAGAAAATGAAAGGCCTTCTTTTACCTAGCAGTCATTAAAATTTATCAAGTTCTTCTTCTTCCAGTAAAACGGTAGCTCACCCTGCCCCAGAGACAGCAAAAATGATGCTTGGCTTGAAACCAGACAAAAAAAGAACAACTTGTGCTGCTTTGGACAAGGAAAATATTCGCGCCAAACCTGTTTTAGACTCGGATCAACCAGCTAAGAAAAGGAGAATTACTCAAAAAGCTGTCAAAGAAGTTGTGCATGAAGTTCAAAATGAACCGGAACAAACCAAGAATCACGTTGAACTTTCTTCCTCCCAGCCATCACAATTAAAAAAGAAAGCACCAGCGAAAAAAGGATGTCGTCGTCGTTTAATGCCACAGGTCAAAGGTCAACAAAAGCTCACTGGCTTTTTCAGAGTGTAAGACTAATGCGTGTTTTGGAAGACTGTCTCATATTCAAAAGATTCGTCAAATTGTACAGAAAATAGTTTTTGAGTGAATTTTGAAATTTCAATGCTTTTCCATTATCATCTTGGTAGAAATATTTTTCTGTGTGAAGGGTAATGTCAGAATGTATTTATTTATTTATATCAAGTATATCAGCCAGTAAGAATGTGTAATTGCAAATTTTTATCTGTTAGAAATGATACTTTTCCTTGGTTATGTTAGAACGTTTATATCAAGGGTGTCTCAAATATGTATGTGTTTGAATTAATTTGAAAATACAATTCTAGTACAATATTATTTCTTTAGTAGCAGTATATTTATTCTGGTAAGGATTTCCGAATTAATTCAAATTCATAAATCAGAGCAAAATGTGCAATATCTTCTTTATTTAAGTTTTATTTTTCCAAGCACCTCTGTACAAATGTTGTTTTTTGTTTTCTTATTTTATGAAACTTTTATTGAATAAATGTTGAACATGTAACTATTCTTGTATTTGCATTTATTTCAAAATATCATTGAGACAAAAAAAACCCAACTTACTCAATGACATTTTGAAATGGTTAAAGTTTATCAAATGGAAATGAAAGTATCAACAGTTTGTAAAGTATACAAGTGATTACCTCAACTCCTGGTTAACTTTCAACTACCTTCATCCAAGTGTTACATGCCTGTTGATTCTTTTCTAGGAATAACCTCTTGTGTGGCTTTTCTTTGAGAATAACCCACTATGAAGTTTTACTTTAAACTGAGACCTGGTAGGAGGGTTAGAGAAGGACCTCAAATGAGACTTAGAATAATTTGTCCAATTTGACCAATGGACCAAAGTTTGTGATGTGCGAATTGTTTACATAATTAAAATTTGCTTATTCAGATTAGGCTAGATTCAAACCTGCAACTGTGTACTCTGTAAACAGAACGCTTAACCTCTAGACCACTGAGCACTACCTGAAGGATTAGCTTTCTTCTATTTATAGTCACATCTTCTCTGGGAGGGAGGCATATTTTCTTTAAATGACGGATCAGAGAATCACAATTTAAAAAATCTTAATTTGACATTTAACAGTTTATGAATTGGAGAAAAAACTACTCAAGAGTCTTTTGGTTTAGAAAAGGTTGGGTCTTTTAGAAGAGAAGAAAACCTTGGAGGCGTGTTTTCTACTTCACATCAAGCAAGGTTATGGCATAGTATTTTGCTTTTTCATCATCTTTTTAAAGTAGCTCTAGACCTATTAGGGAATGTAGCTATAACTCACTATATATATATCTCACTTTAACCAGGGAATAACTTTGGAAGCCACACACCAAGTTTGGTTATTCTACTATTCCACTTTGTGGCTGGGGATAAGGATAATAGATAAAAGATAAGGGCACTAAAAATCCTTCAATACATTATTACCTATCAGACTATGTATATTAGTAGCCAATTGTGGCACTACTGAAATTTAAAAAAAATGTAATGGATTATTAGAAAGACTTTTCATGTAAAACAAAGGCGTTAATGACATGCTGTCAGCAGTATGAGGCAGTTGGCCAGATAGATATAGGGTACTGATTGAGTTCAGCAGATACAAATACGCTGATGTAACAGTATCTTCCCCAGTGGAACTTTTCCGGAAACCATGTTTTCTTTTCTCTAAAACTAAATTATTGTGTAAACACTCCTTAGCTAATTGGTAACATCAATTGTAGAGTTTTTGATTCGATGACCCCTCATGATTCATGCCAAATTGGACCATTTCCCTCATTTTCTCCAGAAAGAAAATCCAGAGAGCTGATGTACTTGTTCACATTTAATTGATTTGAAATCTGAACCTACCACAAATTGTTTCCAGGGACAGAGTTTGTTGCAAATAGTGTCCTGTAGGAGAAACTGACAGATTTTATACAATGGGATATTGTGGGGATAGCCATCTTTATCGATATACCGAAGTGTCCGAGAGAGCTATATCTTATTGGTCAGCCCAACCATTTGAACAGAAAATGACCCTGAAATCGTCAGCAAAAGTTTATGTAGACACAGCTCTCTATGGGATTCCATTAGATCATAGGCTAGTGAATAAGAATCTATGATTTGATTTTAGGCAGATTGGGTTACACCAGAAGCAAAAGGTCAAGAAAGCTAAAATCTTATGTACAGTCTCTTCAGCCTTCTAAGGATTTTAATGAATGGATTTGTCATGGCATGTGACCATTTGTAAAATGGGACTAAAGATGGCTCTGTAGCTCATGCTATTTCTGATTGTGGGCACTCTGAATAAAGAAATCATCTTTGTTGATTGACAATAGATAGCTTTCTTCCAAAACAGGCGACATTGCGAAAGTGGGAATTTCTCATCTTTACATGAGAGACCATGTTATTGTTCAGCCTTGATACACTTAAATGTTGTATACGTTATATTTTGCCATTAATGTCTTGACATGATAATGTTTATTATCCGACTTTCCACATCACAGACAACAGTCAAAATTATTTGAACGATAGACTATAAGTAACAGCAAGTGACCTCCTCTTTTCCAATCTCAGATGTGAGGTGAGCATAGCGAAAAATTAATTGGGATGATAAATAGAATCTAACTTTTGGATATTTGGACCTTTCATCAACTCATGTTCATTTATTTGTGTCAGAGGGGTGAGATTATCTTTTATGTCTATGTTTTGATGAATTCATGTTTTGAAACCAGACTTCTGGAAATGTTCAAATGAATGACTCGGTGATATCGCGTCACACTTGACCAAAATCAGCATCTCAATTTAAGTTGTTTCTCTATTCATATCTAGTATCCGTATTTCTTTGTTCGAGAATTTCTTTGAGACTTGACTTGACAAACTTGGCACATTTCACAGGGCAAAAAGAACACAATTCACGGAGTGAGCATTATTCTTTATTTGACTTTACTGGCTGAAATATTGATAAATTTTCCTGATGATTCCATAGCATACAAAATACCAGTTAGGATGCACACAGTGTGACCTGTTGGGACCGAATCTTAGCAGCACAAACTGATTGTTCACATGCGGTGCAGCAGGTGGCCATTGATGCCTTCCGATAAGTTGGCTGGCGACACCCACGCATTTCAGCTCTATCTACAGCTTCAGCTCTATCTACATTATGCAAATTGTACATATACGTTACCCAGAAAGAATTGAGATATCTGCATGTTCCTCTGAAAGTTACACTTGATGTGGCGTTTGAGGTACTTGAAAAAAGTTCTTGAGATCGGCTTTGGAATGATAAGTTACGCTGTGGTATGTTTGTGTGGCCTTGCGGGGAGTGGGCTGATTTACTGCTGATTTTGAGGATGAGTTCAAAAGAATATATATCACAATGTGTTATGGCAAGAAGGTGCTGGGAAAGTCACTCCATCTATTGTAACTTTCAGAGGAATTCCTGTTAATTTGATGAACCAGCAAAGAGAACCAAAGAAAGAAATATCCAAAATGTAAAGTTTCTTTGGTTTTGGGGAAAATAATGGAAATAAAATGTTTTTCTATGAAACACAGAAAAGCTATCAAGTTCTGAATAAAATATTAGCAATTAGTTTTGGCAGATCAAGTGGCACTGAAAGTGCTTGAAAATGTGTTGCAAACTAAAGTGTTGAAATTTTGCATAAGTTAATCACAGACAAGGGGATTTTAAACTTTCAAAATAGCGTACAAGAATGTACGTAATATTGTTGAATTACTGAAAGGTTGTAAGTGCGTAAGATAAAGATATTTCATTACATAGGATAGTACTCATCACACAGAGGTACATGCGTCAAAAACATGGCCTTTCTACAGGTCTAGCACAAGGAAGTTAACCAGAGTGGCCTCCCTTGGAGAGTTCAGCACAAGATGGAGCTCACGTCTACAGGTGGGAGAAAAGCCAGAGAAGAATGAATGTTTGGCCCCTATGAATTCATTAGAAATATCCATTGCACAAGTTGAACACCTCCAAAATAAAGATAATACACTTCTTGTTGACAATACACTGTTTAATAGTGAATACAGATCAGCCTCACATTGTTGCAAGACCGATAAACACAAATACGTCCATAATGCTCCTTACTGGTGAGATTCTACAACGATTGATGGTCCATATTAAATCTAACTACGATGACATAATGATCCTCCTTGATATTTGCTCAGCAAGTTTTCTTATATTAAAACATGATCACCTGCAACAGGACATGCATGACTGCTGGTTGATTTCAGCTCAAAATTTATACAACTCTCCTCTCAGTGTCGTCTTAATGGCTTCTTTATTCTACTCTATGTAACTGTCAACATAAGTTAATTCAAATGTGAAATCTCTTCAATACAAAATGTATAACCATAAACTCTTATCAGATCTCCAGGCTTTCACTTCATAAACTTCAGAAATAACAATGAACAATTTGAAATTTGAACTAGTGGAACTCAACACGAACAGAGCTCACAGACACTTAATAAATACATACATCTTCCACAAAATGCTGTTGAGTTCTACATATACGTACGTAGGTCGGTACATCTGCCAGGTGAAGATTACACATTACAGTAGCTCAGGATTGTAAGCGTATGTCTTGAGACCTTACACACCGTGGCAGTGGGTGTTTAGAAGTAACCAGCACAACCTTTTAACGATGTGACTATGAGACTACTAGTTGATCTACCGATCAGTCGTTCGCCGCTCGGTGGGCATTCACACAGAAGACTAGATGAGTAACAAGTCATCGTCTTTAAAAAAACTGACTCACTTTTTGGTAAAAATGGTCGTTATGACAACATACGAACCTACATATCGTGCCATTAATAATGGCCCACTACAATGTTGACACCGAATGGAAATGTAATGAACTCAATGACATACGATACACTGACAATGTACATATGTAGCAAATTGAAAAAACATAATGCAACATGAAAAATAGGACACGTGAATGACATTAATGAGTACAGTCTATAATACAATTGAAAATGGCTAAAGTGTTCTCATATGTCGTCGTCTTCGTTCACACCAGTAACTTCCTGTATCAGACGCTCAGTCCACAATTTGTGGCACTCGCACCACGTGGCACGAAGGAGACACACGCAGGTGTCTCCATCTGCCAGACACTGTCAGTCAATACCCAGTAGCTACACAGGAGAACACAACTATTTATATTGCTCAGTCCAGTTGAAATATTGGCTAGTATGACACAACAGTGAGCGGTCGGGCCCAGCGCCAGAATACCATGATGCTGTAGGAGAAGCGACGTAAGTGACATGGTGTCACGTGACTTTCCACCAGCGGACAGCAAGCAACGTGTGAAGGATGATGGGATACACAGCTTCCTGTCAGCCGCGAGATGACAATCAAAGGATCACAAGATGATCAAACATGGAAGCAGCTTGGTCAATGGCGTTGGCACAACCCTCATGCAGTCCATTCGTCACTTTCAACCACTTTAACAAATATATTCCATGCCTTTTCACAAATAGCCCTGGTGATGAAGTCGTGCACAACTCTCTGCCATGCAGAATACACGTCACACCAAGTTATTGTCCGAGAAAGCCACACTCGCTGACTGAATCACATTTAATGTTCTCCATTACAGTCCCGAGTTTGACTCTCCCAACTTGGTCCTAATACTCCGCCCATCACCAGGTGACCGACGGCACCATAGCTTCATCACGCTCTGCAACCCCCGGTCAATTTGCATAGTGGTCGAAAGATCCCAAATATTCCAATGCCGCTCGATAGTTGAACTGGTACTGATCCTGCAAAGAAAAACATGCTCAGAATCAGTCAAAAGGCTTGCATCATTTGCATAGTTAGTTGCTTCATGACAAGACAATATCTAAACCGTTTTCTTTAATGTTTCTGCAGCACCAAAGATTCATTTAAAATCATTTGAAAACCATCAAATGCATGTTGCAATCACCTGAATTGAAAGTATAAAGCAAATTTATGCCACTAAGTTACAAGAACAAAATTCTTTTTTACACTACAAACTATAAAAGAGAAAGTTAGTGAAGGCTGGTTACCTCTGTCTGGACCATGGCCGGTCTCTGTGTGCGGAGCATCTTCACTGTCTGGAACATGTCGACCACGCCCTCATACCTCATCCTCTCCAGCACAATACTCAGGGTGATGAACACACCTGTACGACCCACACCAGCACTGCAAGGGGAAGATGAGAGACTCGTTAGTCATTAGCACAGGTGAAACAGGTGGAGAAATTAGCTTAATCTTTTGATGCATTAAGAGCATTTTACCATGTCAGGATCTAAATTGAAATAATCAAAAGGTAAATTTTTCAATACTGAAATTATTACAATACACATTACAAGAGAAGAAAATGTTTTCATTGGCACAGTAAAGTATTCAATGGCAGTATTGGCACTGGTGAGATTGTTAAATTGACAGCAAGAAACATTTGATTATCAGAAACAGTAATTTTGAATTTCTTAACAAAACCTATAGATACATTTTAGAGCATTTTCTAAACATATAAAATTCTGAATTTAACCAAGCACAAGCATCAAATATTCGTTATCATACTGTTCATTTCAAGATGAAATACAATGCATCCAATGAGCTGCAATTTAAGGGAACACATTAAACCCTTGGAAAAATATCAAATAGAAATAACAAGAATATTCTTCTGACCTGCAGTGGACAGTGATTGGTCCTTCCTGTCCGAACTGTTCCTTTGTTTTGTGAACCTGACCAATGAAATCAATGAATCCCTCGCCTGATTTTGGCACACCTTGTTCCGGCCAGTCTGTGAACTGGAATTGCCGTATTGTCCGGGACTGTCCATCCTGGGATGTAAATATTTATCCATGTAAAATTCATGAGAATATAATCTATGAAAATTAACCTAAAACTATTTATTTATAGAGATTTTTACCCGAGGAAGTGTATCATATGACTTTCACGAAACAAGTGTGAATTTTTGTATTACCCAAGCAAAATGAGGATTATACACAAATTCCCACAAGTTTCGTAAAGTTACACTTCCTACTGAAATAATGTATTTATTACAGATTCTACTCAATCTAAAACGCATGAAAATATTCTGAAAACAGCCTACTTTGCTTGCGACAGGCTGATACATAGTGTATATCACATTAACTAACTAAATAATCAGTACTAAACTGCTCTGAGTGGGCAGTAACTGTTATCAATACACATGACTCATCAATATCCCAGTTTTTTTAGCCTAGACCAGCTATTCCAGATTATTCCCTTAGAAAACTAAGGAAGAAAGAAAGACCTACCCGAGCATCTGTGACCTTGAACTCTCGGAGAATGTACTGTGGCATGTTGTACTCAGTCATGGGGTCGACCACAAAATACTGATATCGGGCTGACCTCTCACTGGGCCAGTATTGGTGACACTTCTCCTGCAAATCAAAAGGATATTTTAAATTTACATGTTCTGGAATTTCATGCAAGGCATTTCAGTGTTTAAATAGCCTTCCGTAGTGGTCTGATGACTGTATACCTAATGAGCAATATGAGCTATCAAACAAAACTGAAAAAAGTTTTCTATATAAATTAGACCTGTAGTCATACAAGAGGAACTTTTTCAGAGCTCATTTCAAGATGATATTCTAGTGAAAGTTTGAACCTACCCTGCCCATTTCCCTTAGTTTAGTCAACATAACAATGATAGTTGAGTTATGCTCCCACAACATCCGCCAGAAGTCTTCCGTTGTTTCTGCCAGGGGACCCTGTGTTGCAATGTATGCCTTCTTGTAGCGATAACCCTGCAAACAATGAACACATGATTCTTAGTTTCACAAAAAAAAGTGATCAACAGAACAACAGAGTTCTCTCTAAGACATGTTCATCAACTGCCCTGAAATAAAGTAGCTTCCTTCTGTACAGTGGAAGGTACAGGATATTACAATGATGTTTTTCATCAAAACTGAATTTATTTTAGCTTATCATGCACCAGTGGGATTTCATGGTAGATCAAGAGGGGGTGTTGGATTGCCAACTCCACCCAAGATAGTTCCAAATTTAAATAAAATTTTGAGGCTTCTATTTCTAATAAATTGAGTAACGGGAACTAAAACTCAGTGAACATTCAAATAAATAAGAATCTGCATGATAGTTATCAAAACTGTAACTTGTGAGACTATTGGGGCACACCCCTCCCAAACAAAAATCCTGTATCTGCCTTGGATTATAAAGGAGGTCCTAACTCTCATTGTGTGAAATGCTTACATTTACATTTTGGCTGAGGAATAAGTGTCTTAATAAATAGACAAAATTTAGGAACCACAAATCTTTAATGACAAGATGCTTACATCGATAAAGCTTGCATTGATGTAGTCTGATCCATCCACTCCTCTGATTGGCTGTAAACACACTCGCGTAGACTCATCTGCAACAAACCAGCCAATCACAGGTCACTTACAATCATAGGCAATGTATATCTGGGGTTACATTTGAATTACATTTTATTGAAATACCAACGATTAATTGTTAAATGTCATTACAAAATGGGAATTGATCAATTCTCTGTTTTCAACAAGTAACATACATTTCTTGTTCATTTGTATTATCATTGATGTAAACAAATTTGAATATATAGAAGTCTTAACTAAGGTTGTATATGTATACTTACAAGGCAGTATGTTGACAAGTCTATTTTTAAATTTGTTAACAGGGAGATTTGCACTAACAAATCTATTGGGACTGGCCTTCACATTGGCTAATCTCTGCAATGAGAAATACATACATCTTTATAAATATTAAAAACGTGGTCAATCATAACTTCAACAATTTCAATGAACAATAAATTTTCGAAAAATTCTCACTCTTAAAGTTTGGATCATCATAAATGTGATGCATAAATTGTCAGGAACAAATATAGAAATGTGAAAAAATATGTCATCAAAAGTAACTTAATAAAAATGAAATCCCTTATGGATCAACATGATTGATGTAAAGAATGTTTTACTTGACAAGATCTGGAGACATAACACAATCTGATTTCATTATAAGGTAAAAGTTTTGGTTTTTTCCTGGAAGATCCTACAATATATGTAAGGCAGTTCAAGGTTGGTTTCATCACAGAAAAAGTAAATTTTACTTTTCACAAATCAAACGATCTCCTGCTAAAATGTTTTTCACTTCACTCAAATCCAACAGTTGTCTGCCTTACCTTAAACTCGAGCTCCATGCCAGTGACAGTTTCGCCAGGTTCCGGGGAGGTGAGCTTCTGTATATGTGCCGTGAGGTTACGCGCAGGCACCTCCGTGTTACCGCACTGAACTGCCTCCAAGAGAGCGTCGTGGATAAAGATGTATTGGTCCTCTGTCTGTACCATGTAGTTTCGTTGAGCACGCAGGCACGTCACGTGACCGTAGATGTCCACCGTCTTCTCGTGCTTAATCCTCTCCAGCATGGCGTCTACCACTATGAATGCTCCTGTTCTTCCCACTCCAGCACTACAATACAATAGTGGAAACTCATTTCATGATCTGGAAAATTTCTTAGATTAATTTTCAGATAACCAACTTTTTATCCTTGCTCGGTGGGAAATTCCTCTTTAAATCACTTTCTCCATACAAGTTACATACAAGACAACAACCTTTTCGGGAGAAAGCATTATTTTTGTTGTTTTCACAAGATTGAATTTCTGAACATTATGTTGATAATCCAATAAACTAATTATGATCCATGAAATGTCAGTCTCTATGATCAAAACGTAACTTCAACCAGTGGATGATTTGAGCTTTACAAAGGAGCCTGGGAAAATTAAAGGAAAGCCTCAAAGTGTTTCTCCTGGACCAATCACTACACTCTCAAGAGCCTGTCTACTAACCTGCAGTGCACGACCATGGGTCCTGCGTCGGCTGGGTTGCTGGATTTGACTCTGCGCATGAACATGAGGAGAGGTGTCGGGTGGTCGGGGACACCATGGTCTGGCCAGGCTGTGAACTGGAACTGTCGAACCTCACGCTTCTCTGGGCAGCCATACTGTAATGTCATAAAAATAAAATATTTTAATGAATAATAATGTTACTTCTTCTCATTTCATTATTTCACGCTCACAAATTATTCAATGATTATTTGAGAACAAGATTGTGTCAAAATGTATGTACCCTGGCAATCTGGAATGTTCTGACGGTGTAGGTGGCGAGCTCTGTCACGTCAACCAGATGGATGTGCATGATGCCGTAAGTCTCAGCTCCGCGGGACGGCCAGTATTGGTCACATTTTATCTGAAATAGCGGTGAGAGGGTCAGATGCAAAAATTTCAAAATTTGTTAATTCAATTTGATAAATACCAATCAATCAGATATTGAATATGTCAATGATTATAGATATCAGTTCTTTATTTCAGCAATTTAATCATTTGGGTATTGATCCTTAGACTGTTTTTCAAGCATGTAAAATAAAGTAAGTTGATCGTCCATAAATTCCTTCATCTCACTATAAATTAAAAAGTGTTCAGTTATAGAACACTGACAACTCTCAGGAATCTACAGGAATAAGTAAATGCAACCTTTTGTTGACATGGACACCACTGAAGATTGTGATGAAATGACAAGTTAATGCAACCTTTTGTTGACATGGACACCACTGAAGATTGTGATGAAATGACAAGTTAATGCAACCTTTTGTTGACATGGACACCACTCAAGATTGTGATGAAATGACAAGATAATGCATCCTTTTGTTGACATGGACACCACTCAAGATTGTGATGAAATGACAAATATTGTGGCAGCTAACATTTAACAACATGATTTGACACTTACCCTTGACCTCTCCTCAAGTTTGGTCATCATGACAATGGTGGTTGACCGTTGTTCCCAGACCATTCTCCAGAAGTCTCCGAATGTCTCCGGCAGTGGACCCTGTAATTGAGCAGATATTCAGGTGAGTCTCATATTGACCTTTCATCTATTGACACAAAATTAGCCCCACACATGGACGCCAATGTAATAAAGACAGGTTAGTTACAAGACTTGGAAGCAAAACAAGCCCAATTAAGACTCCAAAACTACTATTACTTAGGGATATCTTTGAAATCTTATATCGTATTGCCATCTTCATTAAATTTTATATCAACATTATAGATGAGTATAAATCAATGACTGAAGCTAAAGCCTACCTGAGTGGCTATGTAAGCGTTCTGCTTGCGGTAACCATCCATGTAGTTGGCATTGATATAGTCGCTGCCTGGGACGCCGTCTATTGGCTGGAGGATGACGCGGGAGTGGTCGTACGCGATGACATTAGCGTAGCGGTTCTTGGGTTTGTTGACCTCCAGGTTGGAGTTGTCCCAGGTGAACTGTTGACCAGGCTCTATGCTCTCGTATTCCTGCGAGAACTTCAGGTTATCGTTGGCTTTCAAGTTTTCAATGTGTTCTCCAAGTCTCTCAATCGGTATGGGCGGGTGGGAGATCATTGCTGTAAGGGAGAATTTTATTTAGCTGGAGAACTTCACAGCATCATGATTGAATAATGATTCTCAAAAGTCTCTTATCATTTCTTGTTTTTAATGATTTAAATTTTCATAAAGGTTTACGAAGATGCCACTATAAAAATGTACGTATGAAAGAACTAGTGTTAAATTAAAAGTTTAAGAGTAACTTCAAGTGAACAGTGTCCTATTCCAAGTGAATGCCTCGACTGCTGTGAGCCGAGAGGCGAGGGCCCTACCAGGGGTTTGGTAGTGCTGTCGTCGCATTTCCACAGGATCCACCAGGTAGGGCGGTATGTCTACCGTTACCTTAGACTCTGGTTCGAGGATGGCCCCTTTGGAATTGGACTTTTTGCTGTGGAAGGAGAAAAAAATATTTATCAATCATACTTTAAGATCATGCTTTTCAATGATACCAGATGTAAAGAGAGTAATTCTTAAGCGCCACTTTCGCAATATTCCAGCAATTAGCGGTGAATGTAAAGAGAGAAAATTAAAAGTCCTATACGACTTGTTTCGAAAAGATTGTACATTTAACAGTTTCAATGTGATGCTATGAAAACTACACATTCATACTTCAAACCTGTATGATAATATATAACGTGTAGAAATGGTGAAGAGGTCAAAGATTGTCACCTTTTATTCATAATTTATTAATATTTCTAAATAGTAGATAAAATTTTACATAACACCATTAAACAATAGAAATTGTAGTTGAGCTAAAGGACTGATAACTGTATAGTTCATCTAAGCAATTATTAAAATTGATAAAAAATTCCTATTTACACTTACCGGAACATTAAAAAAGCAATGACTGCACAAACTAAAATAAGGAAAACGCCTCCCCCGCAGGCGGGCGCTACGATCAAAAGCAACTTGTTTGTTTCATCACTGTTCCTGGGTTCTTCGGGAGGCGATTCGGTATATAGTGGAGGTACTGGTCTATACGGAGTGTCTGGCGGGTATGGGTCCGAGGACAACGCCAGAATCTCTGAATAGTCACTGGAGGTGTACAGTCGCTGGAAGAGGAAGCAGATAATGTTTGACTTGTGTGAAAATATCCATCATCATGCCACATGTATCACACAGAAACACTGCATTTCATGCAAAAAAGAAGATGACTATTTGAGAACTTGTTCGTCTTATGAAAATAAGACATGAATGCAACAGAGCTCCTTCCAGACAAACCAGCTTGTTTGAATTTCTTGCAGACTCTGGCAGCATCTCAAGAGGTTAAGACCATGTAGTAAAGTAAATAGGACCTACTGGATCTACAGAGTATGCCCGCAGGAACACCCTGTATTGATCATCTGGGTCGAGGATACGGTTGAAGAATGCTCCGTACTCCTGACCATTGCCGAGGTCGAACTCTGGAGGGAGGTTCCGAGAGTCAAACCGGGCCGCGATGTAGGGATACGAAGCAGGGCTGTCCACGCTCGTCATATCCTTAGAAATCTGCAGAAGAATGAGAACAATACATAGCAAACTTTTGCTTCTAGGAAAGGTTAATTTGAGATCTGTCTGAGAATTAGAAATAAAGTAATTTCTGTTAAAAATTTAATGAATAGGTGAAGGATTTGTTGTTAGGATCATACCTGAACACATACATTTGAAAAAAGAATTTTTGCAATTAATTTGTGAGAGATAATTGTGTTATTGTAATCCACACACTTTACATTGCTTCAACTACATAACAGAACTATGAGTAAAGCTTCCTTCAGCTACCTCCTCATACACCATTAAACAATTCCTGGAGTTTCTGCTGAGATGAAGCTATCATGTAAATTGCAGGGAGCACATTTTAGATTAGGATCAAGGTTCCTATTGAGAATAGGCAGCATTAGTTTGTAGTCTAATATAGATGGCTCTAAAGCACTTCTCAGCTTACCATCTCCATTGTGAAGTCTTGAGGAAGCTTGTCAATGAAGTGATTCTTGTTTTCCCGCTGGGGCACCACAATCAGATGGTAGTAGCTGATTGGTCCGTTCCTCTCAGAGGCGCGGAAGAGACGTAAAGTTATCTTCCCATGGGAAATACGCTGGACTTCAGGTGCTCTGACACTAGGTGGGGCTGTTGAATAGAAACTCATTAGTAATGATCGAAACATATACCAATGATAAGATCTAACTTTCGATGTTGATGCTACTGGATATCTTTATATGATTCCCCGTGGAATAACTGTTCCCAAAGAATAAAAAAACAACTCAAAAGGCTTTCTAAAATGACGTGTAAAAAGGTACCTTCGATGAGAGTCTCCACGATGATGTGTTGATCTTCACCGGCAGTGCTATCTTGGAAGATGGCGCTGATGTTGAAGTCAAACTTCATCTTGGGCTGGAGGTTGGGGAGGGACCACGTGGTCATCTGACCCGCGATCCTCACTTCCTCCTTTGCCTGGTAGATCTGCTTGATGACGCCGTTCTCCCAGTAGTTCTTCACACCCTCATATTTCAGCTGTAAAATAAAAAGAATAAAAAATGACATTCCCAAAAATACCAACAAGAGTAATTGGAAGGGCCAGGGATTTTCAAAGAAAAGGATTGGTTCAATTTTATAAGGGGAAAGGGAGAGGGGGTTAAAATTGCATGGAATTTATATATAGGGGAGAGGGAGTCAAAACCCCAAGAACCCCACACATAAGTGCAGGTTTGTCTGTTATTATAAAGTAATCATCTATTTCTTGTAGTTATTGACAATATCATAAGGTCAGGTGCTTTGTGCTATTTCAGAAAGAGACATCATAATTCGAGTTACATCTCCTTGTTCACATTCACTACGAGTAATGTAATAAACAGACAAGTAAATGTAAATGTAACGTTAGAATAAGTTCTACCCGGGTCTAAGAATACATCATTTCATATATTTTGTCCACAGTTGGTTCAGACAGTGAAATGCAGACCTGATAGGAGTTGACTCCAGGCTTCTGAGGGGGGTCCCAGGATAACTTCACCATGTTGGATGTCCGTAAGGTCACACGGAAATTCTGAACAACATCCTTCCGGACTGAAAAATGAAATCCAGAAATTTAATTTTCCTGCAAAATCTAGATTTCTAGCAGCAATGAAACTAATTTATAATTCTATAGCCATAAGTATGGATTCAGGCAGAAAATCCTTTTTATATGGAGTGCAAAAACGTAAAATATCAGTTCTTGAGGACAAGATTTTTTCAAGAGTCAAGGTCTTAAACGATTTGTAAAGTATTTAAGAAGGTATGACACTCAGACTGCTTAAAATGTACAGTGCTCCGAGGAAAAAGAGTTTTAAAATATTGACTTTATCGAGATTTGAACTCATTCTGTCTAGGGCTGTCCTCTCTTCACAGACTGTAGACTGGTATGACACTATGAACTGAGGTTGCCAACTAAAACATAAGCACCTCTTTGTTTGGTATACTGCTGAAACCAACAAATCTCAAACTCACATTTGGGGATGAAGTCAGTGGTGACCATCTCAGAAAGGTTTCCATAGCGGTCGTCAACAGATTTGGCCTGTACCCTGACAGCATAGACCGTGTGCGACTCGAGACCAGTGATCTCGGCGACGGTGTATGGCCCTGTTTCCAGGGACTGCCACACATCCATCTCGGGCGTCGCGAACTGGTTGTAGTAAATCTTGTAGCCAGCCACAGGGAAATCAGGCTCGTCCCACGTGACCTCAATGATTGAGCTTGAGGTGCGGCGGATCTTAACGTTCTTTGGAGCAGGAGGCACTGAGGGTGGAAATATGGGAATGTTTAATCATATCAAGACTTCAAAATTGTTTTAAAAAGTTAAATCTTTTCATTCATCAGAGATCAAGAAGTGAATCAGGAGGAAAACTGAATCTCCTAAAGTTTGTTCTGTATGACTTTTAGGAGGTTATGAAAGCCGAATGTCAGGGACACTCGTGTCTTACATCATTATATACCACAGGATGCTCCACAACAGTGATCCTTGTCTTTTGGACACGTCAGACAACTGCGATAAATGCTTGCTTATACCATTTGTATAAAAACTTTTGTAAATACATTAAGCTAACTACAGATGAATAATACATACTGTGTCCAAAGGTACGGAAATGCAGGTTGTTGCTCCATGGTCCTGACCCTTTGCTGGTGTAGGCTTTGATCTTAAACCTGTAATCAGTGTTCATCTCAAGGCCTGAGATGTCGACGTAGGTATCGGTCACATTGAGGTCCTCCTCGTTGATTGGGTCCGAGAGCTTGTGGTACGTGATCTGGTACATGGCGATGTCTCCGTTCCGCAGGGGGCGAGCTGGGAGGTCCCAGGTGAGGCGCACACTCGTCTCGCTGATCCCTGTGGCGGTGAAGTTCTGGGGGGCACCTGCTGGGGCTGTTGAATAATAAAGGAAATGGAAACTGGAATAATATGAAGAAGAGCTTAGGTATATAATCTTGGATGGCAACACTAAAGAAAGGAATATATTCATTTATAATTTTAGAAAGGTACAAATTGCTCTTGATGTTACTCACTGTTAAAAAGAATGAAAAATTCTAGTAATACAAGAAAATACTATTTGAAGTCTAAATTAAGAGTGTTATGTGATTCAATTTTTTTATTTCTTAAATTCCCCCTGATGAAGGAATAAATCATAAACTACCAAATGTTGTGTATTTTCACAATAAGAAGTCTTTGCTTTATCCTGTCCTGCCTTTTCATTTCTAATGACATGTATAAGGTTAAAGGGCCTCAAATTTTATATTGCTGGGATAATGTTTGACGAAACTTTCTCCTCAAAGAAAAACTCACCTCCATCAGGAGTCTTGAGGTTCTCCACAGCTCGTTCACCGTAGTCAACATCGTTCTTGGCGGAGACCCGGAACTCGTAAGTTGTGCCCTTGTCGAGGGAATACGTAACAAAGGAGTACTTCTCCGAAGGAAGAATCTTTTCCTCGTAGCGTTCCCCGATGCGGCCCCAGATGATCTTGTAGTTCTCTAGCGTACCGTGGGTCTCCCTCGGTCTCTGCCAGGTCACCTTGATCCTGGGTGGGTCTTCCTGCTGCAGATCCACATGGAGGTTCCTTGGTGGTGAGGGCACTGAAAGGCGAGATGCATCATCAGTAAGCAGACTGGATACAAGGGAAGAAATGCCTCGGGTTGAAACCTTTATGTGTCAGTAACTAATGGAGCAGTTTCTTGCTTAAGTCACTGACTTAAAGTCCAGCTATATATTTCTGGTTACAAATTTTGAAAACAGGCAATTCAGTAACTTTAAGGTGATTTTTTGCTATTCTAAAATTATACTTGGTAAGTTGGTGACATCGGAATTGACGATTTTTGTTACAACATTACTTAATGTAAGCAAATCAAATCAAACTGAAGAGCCATTCAAGAACTTTGGACCTACCTGCACCCTTGGTTGTGATGACTCTGGGTTTGGATCTGATTCCGTCACCCTTCCTGGTGTAGGCCGCTACCCGCACGTTGTACCGAGTATCTGGCTCCAAACCAGTGATCACAGCTTCGTGTTTAGTGCCATCGAACGTGTCGTAAAACCGAGGTTGAGTTCCAATAACGAGTTCATCGTTTGAATCCACTTCATAGAAGTAGACTTGGTAGCCTCGGATAATTCCGTTGCGGTCGCTTTCCGTAGGAGGTCGCCATTCCACAAAGATCGCAGTAGAGTTGATTGCTTCGGTTCGGACCTTTCTTGGTTCGCCAGGAACTAGAAAAACACATCTAGTTCAAACCTCAGTTGGTCTTATTGTTACATGAATACAGATAGTTATCAGATCTGCGGCCTGTTTTAGAGTTATTGACATTTAGAATTTACAGATTTGTCCCAGGACATACAGGCAATGTCCTGACTCCATGCATATCTTTAGGAAATAAAGAGACAAACTGAAACATAGAGCATGCTTCTGTACTGAACTTTAGAACTGTCAGGTGATAGGCGGAAATTGAATGAAAAGGTCTAAACAGAACAAACCACATGCCTTTCGAAAGGTCATAGAAGTATTCTCGAGAATGTTAATATATGGAAAGAGAAGAGTCAACAACGTCTTCATCTCCAGGAGATGAAGGGACATATAAACATGAGATGTTTCAAGAATTCAAATAAAACTGATTCGAGAGGAAAATCTACAGCATTCCATGGAATGTCTCGTCCTGCTCTCGATGCTAGTTATCATTATGTATATATAGTCAGACATTTCCATTGTACAACAACCATTAAATTTTGAATTTAACCATGTTACAAACAATACATAATGGATTTACACATCTGAAAGGAATTAGTTGAGTGAAACATCCAGTGACAAACACATCAAGATCAGGACGAGCAGAAAGCAGCATGCAACAAGAGCACAGAACAACACCGAGTTCACCGATACTTACAGTTAGTTTACTGACGATGTTAGTTTGTAACCAACACAGGTCCAGCACAGGCTTACAATCTTAACAACTAATCAACCTCAACCGTTAATTCTGTGAATTAATCTAACAAACTGGGTTGTTGCACTAGATGAGAAAACTTAGCAGCTTTGCACCATATTTCCTTTGGGCCATTGAAAGCTTAGCTAAGATCATCTTTGTGCAACTTGACCCTCGGGTACAGTTTCACTAAGTGTCGTGGCATTATGATCAATCAGAACCAAGGATTAAGATGAGGTTAAGATCAGTCTTAGTGCTCTTGTTTAGTAAGATTGCACCCTTATATTCAGATCAATTAATTTATTGTTTTGATGTTAGTTTCAGCGTTAGGGTGAACACTTTGTCTTGTTAGTTGTCACATTGGAGTTAGTACCAGATGAGGGTTAAACTGTAGGGTAAGGGAGACAACTCTTATAATGTGAAAATCGAGTCGATCTGGTAGTATTCACTATTGTGGAGCCCTGCTCCGGAGTCAGTAGGATGATGATGATGACATAGCCACTATCCTGTGAGTTAACAAGGATCCCCCACTAATGCCAAACACCTCCTAGCTCATTGACAAAAACAAACTGCCAGCCACCCAAACAAGAAACTAGTAATTTGTCAATAGACAGAATTAAAGGGAGGCGACTCTGTTGTACATACCCTCCTCGTCTGTCTCCACAAAGATTGGCTGCGAGACAGGGCCATCTCCGACTGACGTGTAGGACAGTATCCAAATTTTGTATTTGGTCCAAGTTTTCAACTTCTTCAAGGTGTAACTCTGAACGTCACCCTTAACTATTGCAACCTTTGCCCTGCTCTCTGGCTTGTCATCGCCATATTCCATATAATATATCTTATATCCAGCAAGGTCACCATTTTGTTTGTCAGGTCTGGGTGGATCCCAAGATACGATGATACTGTGTGCATCAACGAATTGGCCTCTAACTGCTTGCGGAGGCGCTTCAGGGACTGTGTGATTAGGCAAAGGGGGTGAAAAGAAAATTAAATAAATAGAACAGAAACAAAAGATGATCATGCAGTGTTTTTCAAGATGGCAATCTGACATGCAGCCTGATCATACTTGGGCTGATGTTACTAACTACACTCAAGTTATTGGATCTGCGAGCAGAAGACAATGGCAGCCATCTTGAATTCTGTGACAATCAGCATCCGAGGGTTTGATTGATCCCTCTTCTGTGATAGTAGTTCCATGCATAATCTTAATTCTGGTCATAAATGATACTAAAACAACTGAAACAAATTCAAATGAATTGAAATGATTATCTCATCGTTACTGGTTAACTTAAAAGGAAAATAACAGGATTCAATACTTTTCTACAGTCTCCATTATTTTGTATAAAATGTTAGATTACAATAAGTTTACACTCAAATAGAAGATGTTTGGAAAGAATGAAGAAATTCTTATTGGAATTTAAGAAATTCTGGAGACTAAGAAGAAATAATTTAAGCTAAAATCAAGACCTTCCAATCTTTCTGAAACATTTTATCCTGAAGTTTTATGGCCCAAATTTTATATTTCTTTCTCAAATATTGTCAATGAAGACATAGCTACTAAGGTTTTTGATATTTGTAGATATATGAACATAAATGAGTACTTTAGACAAAACTCAAGAGAATTTTGACGAGATTTTGGAGGGTCTTGTGACACAAATGCAACAAGTGCATAATAAAAATATTCTACTTGAAATTGAAATATTCAACTGATTGTTCTGCATGCGGATCATATGGGATAAAATATTCAAAACTTGTGAAAATTGAATTATGTGCAGTTGAATAAATGAAAATAAGACGTATGTGCTGCTGCACAAAATGGAATGAAATTTTTAAGAAATGAATTGAATTGGTTGTGCATAACAGGGCCCATTGTGTGAATTGGGAGTCGATTCTTGCTGAGGTGACATCTCACTTACCTTGAATCAGGAACCAAATTGAGTGTCATAAATTATACGCCAAATGGCTGAGATATCAAGGGACAAGGAACAAAGCTGGGTCTGATATAAGTGGCTAGCGGCGCCATCAGTGATGAATGTGGTTTGCGTTGCATTATTTGAAAGACCACAATGATGACAGTATTTGTGTAATAACAAGGAAATTAAATCAAAAACAGCGATTCTTTCAAAATATCAATTCCATTTTTTCACGTTTAAGATCAAATTTCTAGAATTATGATCAATTTTTGTGTGTGTAAATCATTTTGATCTTACCTTAAGAGTCTTCCATGAAAGAGCTCCTGTTCTTAGATAATTTGTTAATGCTTAATTCTAATAATAAACCTCCATTGATTTAAATGTATCCAGAGTTGATACAAAAAGGTGTCAAACATGATCAGAAAATATTTTCATGAAGACGGTGACCGAGACTATAAAATTGTAAGAAATTCTTGACAAGCATATCAAGTACTTACCATGTGTCCGATTCCCTTGTGATTTATCTTGAAAATTAAACCAAATTTCTGGATTCTGTCACTTTACGTACAGTACGCTAACTTAAACGAACACGCTAAAACAATTACACCAGGACCACTGCACGCACAATATGGATAATGAATATATATAAATAAATTACTTGGCACAATACGTCTTGACAATACTGCAGCTATAACTGGGTTCATGTACAGTCAACTCACCGAACATCTTCGTTTTGGCTTGAATCGTTGGAGTTTTGGGTCCCTCCCCTCGTTCAGACTTTGCAGACACCTGTATGTGGTATACTGTGTCTGGCGTCAGGTCAGTGAGCTTGTACCGTTCAATCGGGGGTTTGATACTGATGCGAATATTTTGGCGGAAATGCGAGTCATTATAATACAGTTCATAACTTTTGATGGTCTCTGCTTCAGTCGGTGCGTCCCACATAACTTCAATCTCATTGGCTGAGATCGGATCAGCGTGAAGGTTCAAAGGTTGATAAGGCACTGAAATAAACACAAAAAACATGTTCATGGTTGGTCACAGATATCAAAAATCTGTAATACAATTTCATCATTCCAATATGCTAACATAATTTGCGTTGCTTTGAGCTTTGCAGCAAAACAGCAATTTTGATGAGTCAGCGCTTATCAGATAGAAATTTCAGCCTTGAAATGCCCATATCTGAATTTGGACCTATCGACCAGTGCATTGCGCTTGTGCACACACAACTAGTGAAGCAACTAAGCATGTACGCCACTGCGCACAATTGGACATGGCGCGACGGGGATCAACAAAATTCTGTCAGATTTTGACAAGTTTTTGGAGGCGCATACAAAAAATATTTCCAGAAACTGTAAATTTTTTTGGATGTTCTTTTATATTACAATATGACAATATTTTCAGATCATACCACCTCAAGTTTGTTTTCTGGTCTAGTAATCAACTTAATTGATCCATGTTCTAATTAATCAGGAAACTCGTTACTATATCAAACATGGGCATCAGACTCAGGTAATAGACACATTTAAATATTTGACCAACTGGAGTCATTATCATACTTTATAAATATTCATAAAATAAGTGAATAAAATTCAAAATTGTGTTCTCATTTAAAAAACAGGATGTTGAAGAAAGTTTCAATACTTTCCTTACTTGCATGCAGTATTTTTGTTGTTGTCATAGGATATTAGGACTTCTCTAACTTTTAGCAAGAGTCATGCATGGTTATCAACTTGATATATAATATTTTTCTTTATAAAAGGACAGCTTTGTTTCTAGGAAGGATGTTAGAAATTCTGTTGTCAAGAGACATGCATTTTATTAATTTTACAGTTTTTCTGACAAAGAGGAGTATTCTGATTCTAGTCTGACAAAGGTGAAATTCAAGATTTGCATGCCTTGTGGATTGGTTACATCTTCGTTTGTGACGTGACTTGCATTTTCTTAAGGTTTCTTTCTAGTTTTCTATCATTGCCATGTGGAGATGACAGATGTGAATGTAAATATGTCAGGATTTTGTGACTTTAGCATTGGCCAACAACAATTAATTTGACATTAATTTGATATTAAATCTGAGTAAGTTGTTGTTTGGGTAATATTTCAGCCATTAGCAGTGTTAACATCTGACCATGGTGAAAAGTATGTCATGTGATTGTATCGTGACTAACACAGTGGACTGTGAAGTACCCTATGTGAAAGATATCTCTGTTACAGTACAATCTGGAGTCTTCTTGAATGTGAAATACACTGGATTGTGAGTTTGATGTATACATCATTCCATGTGACTGAGACTTAAGTGGCTACAATTGAATGAATGAATGAATGAATGAATGCGCATCAGCCAGAACGTGATAGGTAGAATAGAGTCAACCCCCGCACCATGTTCGCTCGCAAGCTTTAACCTCACGCCACCTACGTTATCGCAACAGCTCGATCAGGTGGATTGGGGTTAAGGTTAACGCGAGGGCGGATAAGGGGTTTGTGACAGGACAGAGAACATTTCGATCTCCATACTTGAAAAGAAACAAAAGATATATGAATAGCAGTCGGTCTCCACCAACACCATTTGCAGCCTTCTCAAGGTCAAACACGCAAGACAATTGTTCTGGTTGTCATTTTAGAGATTTTAAAAAGGGTTTTGTTGTGTTACATACTGGCAAACAATCAAATAATATCAGCAACTGCATAAACCCAGACTATTTCTGCCCGATATATATTTACTGAACTTGAATAATCTTTTGAGGATCTTGATTGCCTGAAATTTGATTGCCCAAAGCTGACTTCATTTCAATTTACATGAACATGACCGTAAAACATACAGCAGAGGCAGACGCCTTTTGATTTTTTATAAATTCTTCTAAGTGATGAATTTCAAGCGTGGACAAAGCTGAATCCACTTCAGTTCACTTGAACTGAATGAAAAGCTTTGTGTAAAAGTTGAAACCAAAATGTTTAATGACATTACAAAGATAAGTCTCTGAAACATTTCTGAACTGAAAAGCTTTGAGTAAAAAGTATAACCAAAATCTTAAATGACACTGTAGAGGCAAGTCTGTAACAGTTCTATTGAACATTTTTCAGGGCAAGTTCAAAACAAGTGTACTTGACGACTAAGGTGGCTTGGTTGGTGGAGAGAGACTTAGGAGTGAACGAATGGGTTAAACCCTCACCTGGGCGGCCAGCTGTACAGGTTGGAAGAAAAGAAACATTAAATTGGATTATTAGTTGCAGGAAGGATGGTAATAATGGAACACATGTTAATGATTGCGACAGTTAGGATATGGACATTAATATCTAAATCTTGAGCACGCTTGCAGTTGGCGCTTAGAAGCCTACAGATCAGTTCTTTGCTTGTGCTTGAGTAAAATATGCATGCATATGATTTCTTTATTGTTAGTTCTGTCGCTTATTTAGCAGTTAAAGATCAAATATGCGCATCTTAGTTGCTGCCATTTTTAGTTTGCTGCAATTGTGCATAAAATCTGTTACAAACAATGCAAGCTGTATATAAGGCAGTTACACTTCTTAGTCAAAAATTGAATGTTACTTAAGGGTAAAAAAGATGAAAAAGCTATGAACGGCAGAAACTTGAAAACAGACAGAGACTACACAAGTATAACCATTCAGTCTGTAACAAGTGCAGTTTAACAGTGAAGAGGAGAGAAAACGACTGACGTCAAACTGGGTGTTGTTCTCCTAGTCATTCAGTTGCAAGTGCGCACCCTACCTTCTTGGACAAGAACTGACGGACAACCAACGCAGACATGATAACACTACATATATACGCAGCACAGAATCGCGCTAACATGGATGTAGAGTAGCAGAGACACGACGACAGACGGAGACGACAGTGAGAGACAGATTAGAGCATTCAGCATGCGAGTCGTTCAGCGCGGGCGTGGGCAGCGCTTAGGCACTTCAGAGGTCAGAGGTCACGAGTAAAAGGGAGAAAAAACGTCAAGCGTGGTCTCTGTATGTACACAGACCATACAGAGGTCATTGTTGATGCATCTGATAGATAACTAGACATCGATAAGAAAAAATACTCGGATAGTTCGCTGGCATGCACTCCAAGTTGTACAGACGGAGTTTTCAAAACTGTAGAAGACGCATGGGAGTAATTGCCTACTTAGGTACGTTAGAATACCTCGACCTTCCTTCTTCTCCAAACTTACCATCAAATACGGGCGCTGCTGCAATGATACGAACAGTCAACCAAACAATTCAAAGCTTTCTCATAAACTTATATCTCTTTGGAAAATAACTTTGCTGGGAAAATCCTCTGAATGAATTGGGGCCACAATTACACAGAAAATATCAACCGAAAGAAAACCAAAAAGAAAAAAACAAGGTCGTGTTGAAGTTGAAATGAATGGAACTGAAGCGATCAAGTCGTGATGATTGTTAATGTTTGTGAAAAATGCAAATCTTGCTTGATTAAAGACCAGTTTCAAGAAAACAAGGGTGAGTCAAAAGAGTCAAACAATTAGAAAGGCATAAAACATTTGATTTAAAATCATATAATCGAGATTCAAATTGAGATAAATAAATTCAACTTTATTGTCATCAGAAAAATGAGATAAAAAGATCAAGAAGAAAATGTATAAAAGTTGAAAAAAGGAAAGGGGAGATAACTGAGGAGCGCAGATGCAGGGTCACTTAGTCTGAGGGTAGCCAGAACTTAAACCGGAAGGGGATCATCGCTCGCATGGAAACATTCCAACTCGACTAAACATGGCCGAGGCCATGGGACTAACGCATGCGTCACTACTACAAAATGCACTGTGAGTGAATATATAGGACAGATTATCACTGTCCAGTAGATTTCATGATAACAAAAACAAAAATGATAAAAGCATGCATTTTTAAAAAGATTTACTTTTAAATGTTATTGCTTGTTAGTATAAGAGAAGTTACGACTGAGCTCTAAGTAACATATGTATATATATATATGTACATATAAATCATGCACAGGACTGTTGTTGTCATGCTGGGCTGGGGATACTAAAACACACAAATATGAACTTGCTCAGTCAGCTCACAGTAGGTCACAATTTCATCTTGTTGACCTAAGCGACCTGAAATTAAAAAGAAAATAAGCGGACCATGCCTTGCAGGCGGGCAAAGGGAGACAACTCTTACCTCCTTGTGTTGTCAGCACCTGTATAGGGTGCGACATTGGTCCCTGGCCAATCCCAGAGTACGCTAAAGCACTTATAGTGTAGGTTTGATTTGGATCCAGTCCGCTGATCGTCGTCAGTTTGTTGTCGTTGGTAACATCTTGCACGTCCCAGAAGAATATCGGCTTTTCAGGTTGCAGAGTGTAAAAGACCTTGTATCCCTGTAGGACAACATGATACTTTCAGAACCAAACATGTTCAAAATTTATTTAATTTGTAAATATTCTTAGAAAAGGGGGATGACAACAGTGACGTTAATTTAAGAGGGGAGATCTTGCACTCCCAGGATTATAATTGCTTTTTTTCTCTTGCAGAGCATAGAAGACCTCAGTGTAACCCTGGGAGGCGTAAGATTACAATAACAAAATTGGATACAGCCAAATAGAGCTCTGTATAATTCATTATACAAATGGTCAAATCTAAAAATCAGAACCCTAATCAGCTAAGGAGTTTGTACACAAGGTTTGAGTCTGATGCCATGCCATAAACCATAAGATGAACTTTTCGTATTTAAATATTTTGAAATTTAATTACATTTAACTTCTCATAAATGGTGATGACAACAGTCATACAGATTTCAGAAACTGAGTCAGGATTGAGTGAGTGAGTTATTGTTTAACGCTGCTTGGGAAAAATTTCAGTCATTAGTGGCGTAAATTCAGGAAACATAATATTGTTACTTATGAATCTGATACGTTGACATGGTGTTGATTGGAAATTTAAAACAAATTAATTGTTGATCAAGATCTTCATATGTATAATTCAAACAAATTAACTACGCAAAACCATTTAAATGAATATCAAATTTGGTAATTTGAAGAGAGAATTGGTAATATTGTCCATCATTTGCTTTTCTCGAGTCAGCACCTTGAATCGAAACCATTGTTTGAAGACAGACAACCTCATAGAACAATGCAAAGAGGATGCTAATTGTACTAAAGGTTGGACTTTTTTTCTCAAAGGACAAGATCTAAATTTGGTAGAAACTCTTGATTATACTACTGTTGAATTTCCAACGAAATCATTTCAACCTGATCCTCTTCCTGTCTCTTCTTTAACTTCATTCTAAGAGTCCCGTGATTTCATTTTACAGCAATTTACATCTTAAGGAAGCAAGTCCAGCTAAACGGAAGTGAGATGGCCGACCATAATCACATCAAGGTTTCTATGACAATTGATAGGAAGAGTCGGACCAGGCAGAACAAGTATAAGGTGGAGATTCTAATGGGCACCTGCTTCCTTACTTGAAGACCTTTTTGACCCTCTCGGATAATTAACTAATCAATCGGTGATGAGGTGAGGTGATACGGGCTTTAACGCCACTTTCCAAAGTATTTCACTTATATCTTGGCTTCTAGTATAACTGCAGGGAGAAAGCCTGCAACACTGTTGTGGTTATGCATTGAGGTGAAACCTGCGAGCATTTATTGGAACTAGCGAAACATGGGTGGTACCGGCTGGAATTCAGTGCAGCATTGCACCAAAACCTTACACTACACAGAACAGTTCTCTACTAAACAGAAAGTTGCTGAACCCCACACCTCTTAATCAAAATCCGAAACGTGCTAACTGATCAACTGAAACTGATAATTTCATTCATAAGGATGTCTTGCTTGCAGCTTGGAAGTTTCAAGTCTCAAATAAAAATTCCTTCGTAGACGTTCAAGCAGCATAAAATCCATTACATTGAGGTTAAATTTTAAATGATTAACAGACAATAACCTAAAGACAAATACTTTCAAAAATTTAACTTACATCTTGATGTACCAACTTACACACATACATACTAAACAAGTTACTAACAGTTACAGATGGTTACGGTACCTGAATAATGCCGTTGGGTATCTCAGGTTCATTCCATGATACGATAATGGTTGTCGAACTTGCCGCCCGAGCTCGCACATTTCTTGGAGGGCTTCCAGGAGCTGTGAATATAAACACAAGTCATAAATACAAAATTTATAATTATCATGATATACCAAAGGAGAAGGGAAATTGATAAAGTCGAAACCTAATATTGCATGTTTGCTGGGCCTGAAAGTTTGAGTTGAGTTCATGCATGAAAATGGACAACAAGAGCTTAGCAAGATTCAACATGGGTCAACAACATTAACAAATGCACATATATCATGCACAGGCAAAATTGCTTTTTATCTTCTTCATATTGAACTCAATATTTTTTTCATCAAAATATTTATGTAAAATCTTTCATTATTTTAAATGATGTATTTAAATTGGTCAGTTAAGATTTACATAATAGTAGGTATGTCAATCAATAGATAAAATGTTTCTAGTTATTGATTAGTTTAGTGTAATTCAATTTAAACTAATTTAAAACACAAAAATAACAAGTCAAATGCAAAGTCAACAACAATCAACAATCAAAAATGAAAATGCAACAATATCTACTTAGTGCATCATCTATATATTTAAAAAAACATAAAAACATAAACATTGCTTTGAATTGATTTAATCATTTCCTTCAATTTATTCATGGAATGTGATATTATACATCCTGAGTCTACATCAATTACTGTCAAAAATAATGAGTAGACATTAGGTATTACAAGGCACCGTTAAGCATCAGGTTGATTGAACCTAAGACCAACTAATTTACAAATCTACCCCAAACAAAAGACAAGCTCTATCACTCAATTTCTCCTTCTCAATGGAAGAAGTCCACAAAATGTATAGAGTATTTAGAGTGGGATTTGAACCCAAGACATATATTAGCCAAGAACTGACGCTCTACCACCTGTGCTAATGGTCTACCCCTAACCAAAACCAGCTCCCTCCTTCATTCCTCCTACCCAATGGAAGACGTCCACGGGATTAGCATGGGATTATTTGGATTTATTGGAGCAGGATTTAAACCCATGACATACATTATTGGAGGACTGAAACTCTGAAGCCAACTGATCTACCCCTAACTAAAACAGCTCTATTGTTCTATCCCTCCTACCCAATGGTTCATATATGTGCTTCAAACAATCATGTAATCATCAAACGGGGATTCGAACCAAGGACATGTAAGAAGATCTGACGCTCTCCAACTGAGCTAGAGATGCACCTGGAGACAAACACAATTCCTCCTACTCAATGGATTATGTAAACAAAGTATACCAAGTAATCAGAATGGGATTCAAACCCAAACCCAGATATACGAGTAAAGAACGTTAACCCTACCATCTGAGCTAAAGGTCAATACTGATCCCAAACCATCTCTGCTATCTCATGGATTATGTGCACAAAGTGCACAGTGCACAGAGTGTTTACTCCCAGAAGCCTGCAGGGCTTTCTCTAGAGCACACGCTGGTATTTATCCAATTGCAAGTTGTAGAAATACAACCAGCGGAAGTGGCCAGGAAAGCATTTGTTTCTCCAACTACACATGTGTTATGTAAACAGGAAAAGATATTTCCGATTTATTTGGACTCCAACATCAGAATCTTGTTCAGATTTAAATCTAAACCATATTACTTTCAAATGATCAAGTAAGAACAGTATTTTCAAAATCTGAAACAACAAGAGCATAAGTTATCTTTCAACACTGAATACTCCTTTGCTGTTAAGATAATTAATCTTTAAATGATTATGATAGGTAAATTCAAGCATCAAAATATTGCTAGCAAGTGTGTTTATTACTTAACAATTGGTCGAAGAGAAAAGAACATTGTGTCTGTGTGTTTCATGTTTCATTCCTATGTAAAACGTCAGTCATGCAGTTTTTCAACATTTACTTATTACTAAAACATCCATTATTCAAAGATATTATATTGTATGTATTTGATACTGAACTTTTAAGTAGTTACCCGTGTTGATTTAACAAGCTTTAAGCGATGGAAATAACCAAGGGAGTTAATTAATGATGATATTTGTACAAAATAACATTAACTGGAATTGCAGCCAAGCTTTGTTGTCTGTTAATGATTTCAACAAACATATCTCTTGTGTTTTCTATTGATTTTAGAGTTTTAATAATTAACTTACTATATGCTGAAGCCTCTGAATCGATGCTTGCAGAATAAAGCATTTCTGGCTACAGAACCTATCATCATGCTCAACAGTGCTTGGAGCAGGTGGTTCTCTATTTGGCTTCTCTATTTACAAAATATCAACCTAATTAATTTATAAACCTTTTAGCATTAATAACTACTTCAGGCTGAAAGAAAGGTATGCGCATGTGCTTTACGAGTGTTGACTTCAAGAGCAGAAAATAAAACACACTTTTTATTCCCAAAGGTATGATTAATTAGTACAGGTCTACAATTATGATTTGTTATGGTATGGAAAGTTATGGTGCAGGGGTTTCTAAATCATTTTTCTGCCCAAATTGTTCCTTCCATGCACTTTGTTGGCTCAAAACTTTTAAAGAGGGATATTTCATTGTCACTCTTTACAACCAATTTTGATGATTAGATTTCTTGAAATTCGAAATTTTTCAAATAATCACTCATGATGCTAAATTTGAAAGATGGCCGACATTTTCAGATATGGACGCTTACATTACATATGGTTGTCACAGAAACCTATGTTTAAACATGTGGTCTATATTTGCCATAAAGCCTGTGAACTCATTTCACAGTAGACATGACGCTATGAAAATATGTGACACATACGCCGGTAGGGTTTTGGTTTCAAATACAAACACTATCTAAAACAGATGCTACAGAGTTGACATAATTCTGATAAAGATAACAAGTTTTCTATACAAGGCAATAACTGCATCCTTCCATTTATACCATCACTTAGATAAGAGAGGTAATATATGACCTTTTATTGATTACAAATTGTCTCTTGTCATCTTCTTATTTATACATCAAATAGAACAGTCACAAAAACTTCTTGATGAAAATACATACATTTTTCCCTTTCCATTTACAATGCCTTTTTGAAGATTTCAACATCATTCAAAATGAGTGACAAGAAATCTTACTGAGAATTTCAAACTGAATTTCCTTTTGAACGATATTTACTTGAACAATTAAACCGAGCTTCTATAAGAGAAAAACAGGCTGAAGAGAATTTCTCAGACATTTTGCCGACCACGAACTTGCTGATATTTCTCCATTATTTCCAAAATACAAATAAATAAAGAAGCTGAGGTACCAGAAAGTCTCTGTGCCTGTCTATAGAGAGTGAAGGAAAATAGAAATATAAATAAACTGTACACAGAATAAACCTCGGAGCAGAATGGGAACAAAACATATGGCTGCTGGAGTAGACTATAAGCCCCTCCGTATCTAGATTGGGATATGTCAGTCACATAATCCTCATAAACAGAATTATAAAACGCATATGCTCTCATTCCCATTCTCTTGTCTCTTGCAAATCCCATTAAAAAATTGGATTTAACTCTTAAAGTGAATTGAAATTCAAATAGAGAGAATTATCAAGATGACTTGATGAACCTGTATCTATGTTTTAACACACTATCAACAAATATGGGAAACTCTAAATTCAACATTTCAAAAATGTTACATAAATACCATGAACATGACCTTAGAAATGTCAGAATATGCCTGAGTGACACAACTGATTACAAAATTGCTCCCAACCAATAAGCTTTTGACTACATCCATCTTAGACTTTCACAATTTCCTGGTCTGTTGCTAAAACAATAATGGTAATCAGGTAAAGACAGCGCCAATGCAATACTGTCAGTCCTAAATACAATAAAGCCAATCTCCTGGTAGCTGAATGACTGGCATGTCTGCGTTTTGTTTCCTTTTTGCTCAGTCAGGTTTTTTTTTGCTCACTCAAATAAAGTACTCTACCCATATGCCTCAACAAATCTCAGTTTAACATTTTCTGAACTCAAGATGTGATGCTTAATGAATAGGAACCCCGAGTCATACTCTAAAATAAAAAATCAGATTCTTGAACTTGAGTGTTAATAGTTATCTATAATTTACACTGCTCACTCTCTGAAAGCCTGTTATTCTGTATGTGAGTTGCATTTCTGTATCTACATGTCGCATGACATCTTGATCCCCATTTACCTGATCAGCTTGTTAACCTATGACAGGTAAGATAGCAGCTCGTGGCCAGACTGAAGATAGAAGATCTAAAGAAGACCCTTGCTCTCACGTTAGACTTAAACAACTCTTCAACCACAATCCTTTTGCATTGTTCTAAATCATTATCTATTACTCCTTCCCTTCATCATAATATATTACATAGAAATATGAACATTATATGAACACAATTTTACCAACTCATATTTATCCCTTTTTTTCTCAAATTATGATTATCAAATTACATGTTAAATTACTTATTCTAAACTCAAGACATCATGGAAGTAAAAAAACAACAGATACATTTTTTCATCTTTAGCAAAAATATCTGTTATCAACTGCATAAATAACTTTCCTGCACTTCCATAACCTTTTTCTTCATTAAGAATTATCACATTGAAAGAAAAACGTCTTTCTCACTTTTTCTTTCAAGGGAGATAATTCTCCTTTGATAGTTTGAGAGATGAGGGACTTCAGCCAGGGAGGTTCAATCTTACTGCCATATATTATTCATTCAACTCCTGTTTTTACAAAGTGTATGACAGAGCCATTGAAAAAGGCAACACTGTCAGGCCATCCTGGGAGTACAAAACCTTTTTGCTGGACTCGATTTATCAAGGTGTTATTACTCTCATGTTGAACCATAGTCTACTTTGGGTGGACCACAAGCCAGGTTCTACTCACAGGATATTGTAGTCATTATCCCTTTGCCACTCTTGAAAAACAGCCTAAAGCATGGTTTTATGTCAGAGATAGATATCATGATAATTCAAATAAACATACTTGTGCCATAGAGTTCAGCCCATTTCAGTTTTTGTTTTACCTGTAACCTGTAATAGACAGTATCTTAATATCAAATTTCCAGTGTATTATCTACGTGTCCATTTCAGTCAGACTATCAGCATAACTTCAAATGCATTAAGAGCACTGACACAAAATTCTCAATCCACTTAAACTGCCATTCAAAAGTGCCATGCTTATTGTTACAGGTATTTTCAAATGCTGCTTAGAAAACAGCAGAATGGAAGATGTGAGCAGTACATCAAATCAGCCACAAGAAAACAAGGAATTACTCGTTATAGGTAACTAGAAACAACAGAAAATACCCCTTGGTTGAGACAGAAAATTAGATGTTTAAAGTAGGGAGGAATAATCTAAGAACTACATCGTTAGGTTTGAATTTAATTTGATCAAGTCAATGTGGCTTTTGTCAAATTTAGCAATTTTAGTGCAAAGCTTCTAGAATTTTAGCCTTTGTCTATCTGATTGAAGAGGATTAATGGCAGGAACACTTAAATCTCCATTAAATCTCACTTCTAAGACATTCATATTTAAAAATTGAATTATTTTTTAATGATTTCTAGTTAGTGTTGCAAACATTTTAACTTCTTTGTCAACACAGAAATGGTATGAAATATTTTACTGATTTACAGCTTGTCAGAATTTGCTTCATCTAAACGATGCATTCAAACTGTCATGCATAGCTCTAAGTAACAAATCCTTGATGTAATGGATGAATGCATTTATACCTTTGTCTTGCATGTTCAGAATAGTAAAACCAGGACATATCTTTCATGTCATACATGCATTTACACCTGCTTCTTGCACTATCAGAAAGCTCTATAGTAAGATACTCTAAAACTCTTTGAAGTGTCAATATGCTTCAATGCTTCTGAATTCCCTTGCATGTTCAGGACATTCAGCAAGGTTGAACCAAACTATGCTTGAAAGCACCTTGCATATTCAGAATAGTGCTAACAGACATTGCATGTGTTGGTGTGGTACCTCCTATGTTGAGACCACTGTCCACATGCCCCAGGGGAGAGAGCTGACAAGTGGACCAAGAGAAATGTACCAAGGGAAGTGAGGTGGGCCCTGCATTTCCATGCCGATCCACCGCTGACCGACAGTTCTCTTGATCTCCATGTCCAGGTGACTGACCACTAACTAGCCATGGTCTGGCAGATCCATCCCTCGTGGTCTGCTAGATCTATCCCCTGGCTACCAGCGTCCACCTCGATTAGTGTGGGCTGTGTGAGGCTACTTACTATACCTCTCCCCACGGAAAGGCTTTTACTCAAGATTCAAACCATTCCAACTGTGCTTATATTTAGGTTGTGGCTTTCTGCAGAGGAAAAATGGATTATGATATCTTTGTGAGATATATTTGTAGAGAATGTTTTGCACATTGTGGCAATGAAATTAGAATCTTGTTGAGGGACACCATGAATGATGATAAACTTATTATTTATTGTGTTTTGAGTATCTAAGACAGCTTTAGAATAGTAGAAATAATAACAATTTGTAAAATTCCACTGATCAGTAAAATAATCATGCATCCCCAAAATAATCATTTACCACAACATGTTCTGGAAGAATAGATCAGAGTTAGTCCCTCATTATCAATATTTTGAGAGAATTTAATGACCAGGTTCAAAGCGAGAGTTTTGACCTGGGGGTTAAACAGTTTGACCATTAGCAGCTGGGTAGGGGTGTTGATGGAGGCCAGCTGGTTCAAGAGCTGACCAGTGGTCAAGTGAAACTCCAGCCCCATACATCAAAGTGTTCAAATAGTTGAGGAAAGCAGTCTCTGTCAACAGGTAAGTTGGAGAAGCTGCCAGAGTCATTGATACCTAATAAGCATGGATAACTGCATTACTTCAATTTCAAGTGGGACAGACCATTTCCCTGCCATAATATTGAAAATAATTAACTTCATGGTGGGTAGAAGATCAATCAGTAATGGCCTATATTAAGAAAGATGGACATTGTTGGATGAGGCGCTGCTGTAACTGAAGAAGAACAAAGTTCCAAAGGAAACTATCTGAAACCCTTATGAAAAAGTCTTAATTCTCAAACAAAGATACCAATATACTTCAAATGTTTTACAGAAGTGTTCACTGCCAAGGACAAACAGACATTAATGAAGGTGTAGCTGTTAAAGTGTTATCTCCTGCAGTCACTCTTCTTGTTATAGAAAAGATTAACAACACCTTTTATCTGGACTACCTAAACCAAGGACAACTCCTGGGTGTATCCCTGAAAGGACAGACTGACACAAAGAAACATCATTAACCGAGAAATCAAAACTTTCTCCCCTGTCTTCTTACTATTACTGTTATCTTGTCACTTGTAGGAGCAGAAAGACGATACCCTGACAAGAAACTTTCCTCCAAAAGGACCTTGGATTTATTCTCGTCTGACAGTATAAAAGAATGATAAAGAATTGGACAAGAATTTCAATCTTGCACACATCATGTTGATTCCTATCGAAACTAACAGCTGCAGGGTTTGAAAAACATGCCACCTATCTCACTGGAAAAAAGATACTACAGGTACCAAAGCTCTGCCCATCTAAGTCACGTAACACGCTGCTTGGAGTTGAATATCGTCTTGTATCTGCCACCTTAGTATAGTTTATCAAGTTTAATGATAGTCGCCTATCTTCAGAAGCACCGTATTCCTCATTTCTACTTTCAGGTACTCCTATTTACATAGATAACCCAGACCATCTTTACATCCTATGTTATTTTCATAACAGATCAGGTGTAATCACGATCCCTGAAGAAACATCAAGCGGCTGGATGTACGATAGTGATCGGCATGCACTGCAATGTTCCTACACGCCAGCCGCACATTACCTTATCATAACTACTGTATGAATATTCCCATACTGCTCACACCCACATTACCACAACGCAAACATATTTCCTCCACTCTCAGACTGTCTAAAACAACACATTATTATAACTATATACCTGACATCTACAGAATCAATAATACCTTGCCAAAATATGGGAGGTTTGAGAACCATTTCCTTGGGTTTGTTTCAACCTTTAGCTTCCATAAGAAATTTACTCTTATGAAATTAAAATTAAAAAATTATATAATTTCTAAATCCAATCAAGGTGTTTTGGTCATTGCAGTAATCTCATTTTCCACCAAACATTATCACATTCCTTGCATGTGTCCTTTCAATGATAAAAAGTCTTCTATGTTTTGCTTCAAATTTACAAAAACATGTCAACCATTTCCCTGATATACCTCATTTCAGATTGATATGATGATATTCAAAACTTTGATTTTTTATTTTGAGAACATCTTGATAGATGTTTTGTCTGCTCTACGGGTACCAGATGCGTTGAAGACATAGCCTGTATTAACTCATTCAAGCTGGTACAGTTCCAAGCCATACTTCAAACCATGGTATTCCAAGTCACATTTTCTGACTGGGTGTTCTTCCTGAGATGTATTGCCTCGGTGATATGTTCTAAACCCCTTCAAAGAATACCTTCATCATCTTCAAAGAACACTGCAGGAATTCAGAATGAATAATTTCAATTTCAAATGTTGGATCATAAAAATATAAGTTGTTCTATGATATTTCTCTCCTCTTCATCAATTGGCTGATTACAACTAATTAGAACAAGGTTGTGCAGTATATTCTGTATCTACCTGGGTGTTACCACGAGTTATCACCTGAGTGTGTGATATGTGAGGAATCAGCCCGGTGTGAGGGTGATATAGGAGGGAGAAATAGCCACAGCTGAAGAGGATAAGCTTACAATCAGGCCAATACTCTCAGGGTAACTGTATCTAAATGGGAGACATAGAACAACTGTAATGGATACTCTTCTCATGTGGTCAGAGTCAAAGCATAAGGAAACTATCTTCATTTATCCAATTTTAAAATGCTGGGACGGAAGCATCTTATATCCATCATGTTTATCAAACATAACATCTGTTACAACAAAACTCAGATGTTTGAACATGAATACCTTTTCAAATGACTGAAAATTTTACTTTTGGTAAGGTGTCTGATTAGAACCAACCATTAACATCATCTGAAGTGGTAAGTTAACTCTTACAAATAAAAATTCTATATTTCAGACATCAAACAAGAATTTTAGATTTTATGATATACCTGAACGAGCATAGCATTTTCAGATCATTAAAGGAATCCACTATCAGTTGCGATATGTGTGTATGTTGACCACATGTTCTTCTGAAGGGGCTGGAGCCACCTTCCACAACCAATGTCTGTCTACTTGTATTTTGCTAACCTTTTTTAGCAAACGCTTGGCTCCAGGGAATGTTCACAAAGCAGATTATTTATGTTCCCTGCTATCTCTCAGGCAACAACAAACATCTATACAGCCCAACCGTCAGTTCTCAACAAAGACTAAAAGTTTTTATCTAAATACCTTTGTTACTCCTACCTTTAATCCTTTTAAAGAATTGGAAAAACTTAGCAAGAAAGCTTGAAAATTTAATCAGCAATGTACAACAGCATAGTAAATCTTCTTCCATAAAGACCCTAAAGATATTCCGAGGTGTATATTTATGTTGCCATGTGATAGAGAACAATAGCTAGCCAACATTTTTGAACCTTACTCCTGGAGGTAAACCAATCCAATGATACACAAATAGTCACGATGTGATTGCATTGATCAGACAGTAAAACATATGATATCAGTTTCAGTCCCTGGCACACAGCCATCTACCAATCTCAAGATTTCCTCTAATCAAGACTGACTCTTTGATAATTTGAACTTATCTTATCATTTGTACCCAATTTGTCATCAAGGAGAATTTTTTTTATTTACTTCAAAGAAACTGAAGAAAAGTACTTAACCCTGATGGGTACCAGAGAATTCTGATGCTATCTGCTTGATAACTTTAGAAGATGATACAAAACCAAGAGAATTGCTTTTAAATTCTAACTGAAATACCATCATTCAAACTATCATTCAAAACTATGCTGTGAGTCTTTCAAAATACTTATTTCATTTTACGTATTTGAAATACGAAAACATTTGTTTAAAACTGTATGTTTCTGCTTGCATTGTCCCACCTGTGGAGATGGAGGGGAAACTTAATACTTACTTATCTACATACTCAGTCATCATCAGCCTTTTCACATCAATATAGCCTTAGTGGCCAGCAATTTCTGACACAAACCATGCTTATCTCCCCTCTTTGACGTGTTCAGTAAGCAGCCATTTTGAAGTAGATAAAGTTTTGTCTTCATGAATAGAATCTCCCCCAAAATATTTGTATTTTTTATGACTATTTTTATCTTAATTGTTGCCTGTTTACTAACATTTCCTGAATTATGTTATGTTTTGAACATAAGCAAACATCTATAGGGTTATCGGATACATTATGAAGAAAAGCCCTTTTCATAACGGATACCTGAATGACTTGTTTGAATTACCAATGAAGTGTATTTAGAGAAACAAAGATTTGAGGTTTATTTTGGTAAGGTTTTTCTGGGACCTCCTAAGGAGTAGCTGCTGTAAAAGACATCAAGACTTTGAACAAGGTATAAAAAAGATCAGGGAGCCAAGAAACGGGTTGTTCTTGAATCCCAGTAGCCTAGCTTACAGTGCCATCTCTATAATAGTCAACCAAGATTGTTTCTGTTTCAGTGATAAAGCAGTTACACCGGTTGCTTCAATGAACGTTGAATGCGCAACTGCACGTATGAGTGAAGATAAGTAGATGCAAACTGCAAAGCAACACATCCCGATGAGATAACTATGGCTTCCTGTTGCGGAAGGAGGAGCTCAGGTTTTACCTTTGTTGTAAATGCTTTTGGGTGACTGATTTGTGAAGAATTTGCTAGGAACATTTTTAGCACCTTGAGAATCTATTCCTCCACCATGTCCTGGCCAAAGTGTTCTGTCAAGGTATGGCAAGCTCTCGATCTTATCTCTCTGACCCGTTGCCGACCCCTGATAGAAATTCTTTCTGAAATTTGCTCTGGTCATCTCTCTACAATCTCTGAGGAAGATTGTGTTAAGGATGGATGGCGTTGGGGTGAGTAATATCATGCAATGTGCTTCACATTAACTCAGCATCAGATCTAAGGACAGCTAGCACCAGAAAGGGCACCTGCAACGACCCTGCATTCAATGTCACTGGCAGCCAGCCAGCCTCTACATAGTCACATGCCAACAATAATAGACCTCTTTTGAAGTCTAAACCATCTCTGAACTTAAGCTGGTATATTCACATTTCAAAAAGATCTACTGATTAATAGGTTGTCCTAAACAGTTGTTCTTTCACAATGCCTATGAAATAAATACTGGAATATTATCCCATTTTTCAGGAAAACAAAGTAAAGCTGCCAGGTTAACGACACACTTCATTAATAATCAACATATCTGTGCTACCTGAGAAAGTTACAACTACTCATCATGTATGTCGCTGGGCAATAAAAACAGAGCTATAAGTTGCCAAACCCATATTTTCATCAAAATAAATGAAAACATTTAATGTCACAGTATGAACTGATTTGAAAATATTGTTACACATGGATGTTCATTCATAAAATTAGTCAAACTTGACCATATCATTGCTTTTTACAGTAAATTAGCAAATACTGTATAAAATGATTGTAACTCCCACTAAGGTCGAACACCTCGGATGTTATGGAAAACAAATTCATTTGTCAGATGAATAAACGGGGAGAAAATTCAATAAGTGATCACTGCTCATAAATAATCACACAGAAGTAATCTCATCCCAGATTGATGTTGCTTCCTGTATATTCCGAAGCAGCGTGTTTGTCAGTGTATTCTGGAAGCTGCGTGTACGAGCCGCGGCTCTGAATGATTGGCTGATGGCAGTGTACGCTGGAAGCAGCGGAGGACGTGTGTCGGAGCTGATCACTATTCTGAGGATGAGACTCCCCTTATCTTCAGACAGCAACCACTTGACCTGTCATCAGATGTACATTATACCACTACACACAACAAATGCCCAATCTCAATAACAAAATATCTAGTCAATATGCATTTGATCGCAGCGACAGCGTCTTACCAGACCGGATCAGATGGCAAATGATATGTCAGAACTTCTCTAAAATATTTATGTTTTAGGGATAATATCATATTTCTTAACAGAGACATATGATAGTTGGAATTCATATTCGGATTGATTTTGATTTAATCGTGAAGTAAATTGAAGTAATGAAATAAAACAGTACCTAACAATCTTTGTCTAGGTTAGTACATTACAAATATCCTCATACTTGTGTAAATGACAAAGAACCAAAGAACCTATGAGCATGTTGCGATTTCAAACACTCAAGACAATTTAAATTCTAATCATCCCATTTACTTTTCTATAAAGCAATATCTAACAAAAGTGTGGGAGAGCATTAAACTCATCTTAATCATGCACTAATCTGGGTGGTCCTAGAAGACATTTAAGACAGAGAGGAGAAATGATACAGAAGACAAACTTGGTGGGTCGAGCATCTTTTTCTAATGTACAAACTGATTTCAAGCCTTCCCTAACTCGATGGCTATCTGTTCAGGGGACCAATAAGAGCGAAATATCTGTTCATTCTAGATCTTAATTCTCAAATGTCAGGATACACAGCACAAAAAATTTGATTTGAATCTGGAATTCCGTCAGTAAATATGGTTCCCAAACGAAGCGTAAGTTGTTATGAGGGGAACATATGTCTCAGTTTTCTTGCTACAGCGGGGGTGATCTGGGAAAACTGATGCGTGTTGGGACTGGGGACACCACTTGGTGCCCTGACATATGGGCTTCATTTCATTGGCTAGATTCAAAATTGAGTTTTTGTACAAGCATCTATCAAAATATTAGCATTACTGGACTTCACACTTTTCGTTCAAGTGTGTATGAAAATTTTAGCTTTAAATTATCTGGGTTTTTTAAAACGAATTAATTTATACATTGAAGAGGAAGAGTTTTGGAAAGATGCAAAGCACAGGTTTATCCAATTTGATATGTGAATCCAGACTCTTGGCGAGCAGTTGGTCTTGTCTGTCTGCAGGAATCCATCACTGATGGCATTTTGATGCATGTGACCCCCTCCTGCCCTAATCCTCTGCACTGATACCACTGAAAACTTTAATCTGGGGATAGATTAGCTTACCAGCCCTATCTTCACATGTGTCCAATGACATGCTTAGTTCTTTACAGTAAAGTCTGCTCATGAGGTTAATGGACTCAATTTATTTGGATCTGAGGTTCTCATTCTGAATCAACTCACGACCTTGGCCTTTGTTTTGTGAGCAGACGGTCATCTTAGTGTAGCCCCCTGGGGGGAGATTGAAGAAGCACTGATGCTAGGGCTTTCAAAGACCCATACATCACTCCGATAAGCCACACAAAATGAGTTGTTATATCTGTTAAACTGATACACAGAGGGTACAAAAACTGGATGTTAATACACTGAAAAATGGCGAATGTTGATATAGAGTGCATGGACTGAGAGTAGCGCTGATAAATGTCTACATGTGTTGTCTTGCAACTTGGAGCTGTGCCACATCATGTCGGCAATTATCTGTTATGTAAGATTCTAAATCTCATAACCATATGTACAGGTATAATTAGCTTATTACTTCAAAGAACACATTTCAAGATTCTAACATATGCCACAATCTATTATTCAACCTATGTAACTTCTGGGGTTATTTCCAAGCAAACAACAGGTGAATGGTAATAATAAAAGATGGAAGAGATATCAAATATGGATTTATGAAGATTCAGCAGTTTTTCAGACAAAAAACAAATCTTCAAGAATATATCAAAGAAATGACACACCGTTATTAAATATAGTACTATTATACTTTAAAGATTTACCAATTCTTTGAATTAAATAATTTTATAAAAATCACTTTTCATGTATTCTTTTTTTCATTCAACAATTTCTTTGGCATATATCTCAATGAATTGAAATTAATGCAAACTAAAACCAAGATTAACCAGTCCTTGATAAGCAAGTTCAAAAAGATAAATATTAGATAATGACCGGCAGCAGGTGTTGAAAGGTGTCTTCCAAGATGGCTGCCAGCCGAGACACCACACAGGTGTTATGTAAGGAAGTACTGCTGACAGGTATAGACCCTGCTCTCTATCTCTCCACATTCCAGCCCGGCTGGTCAGAATACCTGTGCAGATCATGGGCCGGTTCATATATCAAGACTTATCTCCTCAAAAGAATGTAGTCAGCTAAGAAATACTATCAGGTTCTTCTTCAAATTGATTTCTTTGTGACAATGGTCCAATTTTCAAGCAAATGTTGGTATAACAGAGAACATCATCACTGATAGAACCATGTTTGTTGTGGGTATTTAAATGGAAAGACTCACTACCTGTGTGTATTTTTAACTACCTTTCTACTACACTTTTGTTGCAACTAATTCTCTGGTATTGACTCTAAAGGATGAACTCTGATGTCATGTTTGATTTTGAACATCTAATATCAAATGCTCCATCTGGTTTCATTTAAACAAGAAATATACAATTAACATTTCCAATACTCATATTACTTCTAAATTCAGATATATTAACATTTCAAAGACAATCATTTCTCCATACTCGAACAAGTGTGCAAACAGTGTGTTAGTGTTTCAGCAGCAGAGGTTCTGGCACATGTTCCCTATCACCTGTATCCCCATCACACTCCCCCCTGACCCCTTCCGACCCCGAACTTCATCTCCTCCCCCTCAACCACCCTCCAGATCACCAGCAGACCTCATTCGTTACACAGTCATGACTTAACAGCAGGCTGAGGTAACCCCATAGTTAAACTTGTACACGTGGCTGCCATCACTATCAATGTCTCTCAGTCAAACTGCTTATCTGGCAGATTTGTTTAAGCTCTTGAAAACATTGTGGAACTATAAACATTGCTAATGAAACGCGTGGATTGAATAGGCAATGAGTGATTTGGAGCAAGGTGATTTTTGACAATAATTGCTTTTTTTCAGAGTAAACAACACATGTAGAAAAACGTGCATATCCGCATGCCAATCTTGAAGACTTGCCAGAGCGCATTGCTCACTGTCACAGCTATCTGTGGGCTGGAGCCCTCTCTACCTCCCATCATCGGTATCAGGTCCGACTGTCAACTCATTATCTACAGCACCATATACCGACACTACACATCCACCCAGACATCTCAATGGGTGCAACAAGGTGTACATAGCAAGATGTGTTTTGGTAGTGTAAGATGTATGCAAATTGATTATCTTTATCTGCCTGCTTGAAAGCTGACCCATGCCAATTTTCTTTTAAAAACACTTTGGCAAAGAATACTTAACACCTGTAAGTGTGTGTAAGATATTTTATAAGAACACTTCAAAGCCAAATCACTTCAACTTTCTCTTTAGAAAACTTTGGTAATGATAAAAGAATGCTTAAAATATGTAGATGTATTTCAGCTATTTTTTAGGGACATCAAAAACACTACCCTCGTAACCAAATTTCTAGAAAGTAAAATAAAGAATTTGCATCAACACAATAGATATCCCTACAATTGCCATTATACATATAGGCAAAGAAAAACACCTTTCCAACTCGAAACAAAAAATGTCTCCAGTTGGCACACAAACTACAAGTCAGTACAGACCAACATCTACCCATCTCCACATCAACAAAGAGCCTGAACATGTGGAACAACAGAAAATACACATGCCTGAAACTGGCAGACACCTTGGACATGGAAGCTGGGTAAACCTGGCATTTACCTGCCCCTCTGTGGGGTCAGAGAAGAGGAATCGGACCATGCCACACAAATTAGAAGCAGAGGGCGAGAAGTATATTGCTGGAGAGGTCAGGTCTGTTAGTATGCTCTACGACTTGGGTACCCCTGCCCACACCTTGCAACCAAATAGATTTGTAAATATCAGAGGAACTGGACGCTCCACAGCTTACAGGTGTACATGTCCCACATACTGCTTCAGCAAACTTAGACTCTGCAGCAACTTTCAGCACCTGGTCCATAATTAGATCCAAGGCTCCAGCAACCTTTCCAAACAACTTGGGTCTCTATTTCCTGTACTATTCAATGTTTAATCATGATAGAGTAATAAAAAATGCAAGTGATGCCAACATTGGATTCTCCATAGTAAATTCTGTACACTGCACAAGGGCAACAGACATGTAGATAAATGTCTCCGATAGTGCATTTCTTGTCCTCTCTTGTCTATTTGTCTTTGGTTTTGAGAGACAAAATATGAAACAACGTCTGCATATTAAGATAGAACTGATAGACTTAAACAAAACGATATTTCTGTATTTTGTAATCATCACAATCACAAAAGAATTAAAATTGAATATATTGAGACTGAATGCAAATCTGGGACCAAATCACTATCTGCAGTACCTATGGACAGCTTTTTGCAACGGTAAAGGGCACCGGCTATTTCTACAATTGGCAACAACAAGATACTTTATTTTATCCTTCATAATAACCAGAAATATAAAGCTGGTGAAGACTTGGTCAAAGTCTAGAGCACCTGTCTCTCGACAAGCTCTCAGTATCTTTCTACCTGCTACAAAACAATTGAGATGAAATTCCATCTTTTACACAATAATGCTTAATCAGAAAGCACAGACAGCTAGTGTTCTGGCAAGCAAAACCTTTATACTAAATGTCTACAGCATGGATTATTCATAAAGCAATATGGCTTTATTAGATTATATTGTTTTCAGGCTTCGACATGTTTGCCACCACCAAGCAAGGAAATCAAAGCAGTTTGTGATCATATTTGTCTTACAACTTGTTTTATTCAACTGGCACATGCCCAGGTAACTCTTAAGCAGGAAAAAATGCTTTTAGAGTTTTGTTCATTATTTTAAAACATGAATTTTTTTGTCCTATCAAATTTGTCACACAAAAACTAAAGTACTATTCCCAAGACAACTAACAATAGGCTTAACTTGAATTACTCAATATCACCAAGGTTGTATAGATATAGAATTAAGTGTTAGCACTCAATACAAAACACTTTAATAATTGATGAAAAATGTTTCATTCTATAGATTTTTGAACACTTCCATGAATTAGGAATCAATATAAGGAAAGCATTTCTAGAAGGCAAAAGCAAGAAGCAAGCTTATGAAAACGTCCATCTTTCCTCAAACAGAATACTTCCATTACTGCAACCAGAATCAGAAGCAGCTGTCAGGGAAACAGTTTTTGACTTAAAGCATTGTAAAGCCTGGTAAATAAACATGATTTGAGTGGTCAGGCCCTCTGTTCTAACAGAATGAAAACAATCAATCTGCTCTGCCTATTAGCACTGAGTTGTCCTGGAGGCCATTATAGGAGTCAAGTATGGAGTATCAGTAGGGCCATAATCTCCAAACTAAATGTAATCTGCAGGAGGGGTGAAAACTGGTACAGTATAAATGGAAAATAATGTTTACTTTCCCAAAAAAGACCTATTTTATGGCAAAATAGCACTGAAGGTTAATTGCCGATAAATATCAGATCAAACATAGGAAAGGTAGTTATGACTAACGTAAGCCTCACATGAGAATAAAGTTCGTCCTATGATACACATATCTAAACACCATGATAGCTGTAAATATAATAGTAGTCCTGTCAAGCTTTCATAAACATAAGTACAACTTCCAGGATCTGACAATAATCAATGCATATTTTATGGTAGCTAGTAAACTATTTAGCCCACAACAGCAATAATCCTGAGGATAGATGACCACATAAAACATTCACAGCACCTCTATGTACTCTCAGAATCATCAGAACAAACAAATATGGTTTCTGAGAGTCACACACAGGAAATGAACCTTCCATCGGGAGCGTGACTGGACAAATTACCTGCCTGGACTCTGTGTGGGCTTGGCCAGACCTGGGTACCGTCTATGTAGTTGGTACTAACTACCTTTAGGGATGGTCATCATTCAAACCTTATGGTGAATAAAGCCAGGTCTAGTCTACCAAGTTCAATATGAGAAGAATGACAATATATAACTTCTTTCCATCCTATAGGTATGAGCATAATCACCTATATTTGTATATATCTCATTAAGGCAGACTTCAGTCAAAGAGACCAATTAAGTCTCAAATTAAATCAATTTTAAAAGGGTATTTAAAACATCCATGCTGCTGGATATCTCATTGAGACCACCCCACTGTGTAAGTATTTCGGAACCTTTCAGTGGGCAGCTAGCTAGCCCATAAACCAGGCTTATGGTAGAAACATCACAGTGGTCAGTCTGTTATCATGGTCAGTGGATGGTTTTACCTTCACAGAATCTGTATAGTCACCATATATATTAAAGGAAAAATCGTACAAAACCACCAAGACTCGATAAGGGATGACAAAAAAATTTCTTCGGAGGGGGTTGTGCCCTCCAACTAACATATATGCCAAACACAATTGACACATTCATCCAAAAAAGGCCTGTATTGTTTTGAAGACTCCATTGATTGTTTCAATCCTTTTTTGTTTACCTTATTTATTTTAATGAGCATTCCTCGAAGCCAAATGTCAGCAGAATCTAAGAGGATGATGTAGAAAGTATGATTCATGAAACTGTCCAATATGTCTTTATCCAAGAAAAATTTTCAACTGTGTGAAAACAACAACCTAAAACATCTTAATTGACAAATTGGAACTGTCAGTCTTGAAAACTAACACACTGACCTATGTATAGAGGAGCTCCGAGCTGTGGATTTCGCATATCAATCTATCAATTATGTAAAGCGAACAATGTATACATAATTTAACCAGTGCTGGGTCGGAGGATGAGTCATGGCGCCTACAGCATGCAGTTCCAGACTGCAGCCAATTGAACTCTTCCAGCACACAGGGACTTTTTGCTTTGGAGCAATCTACAGTTGTATACTAAACTGCACTTAGTACTCACCAAACTAGAAGGTGAGAATAGGGGCAAGGTAACCTCTACTATTTTGTTTTGTTTTTCCTTTTAGTGATTAGTTTCGTTCAATAGCAAACTCTTCACATTGGCATCAATGAAACATTTAGAACTGCCCTATTCCCCAAACCAATCCTTTTCAAGGACTCACCATGCATTTTATCTACGTTTATGTTTTGTGTTTATTGTCTGTAGCAAGAAGAAAAGCAAGATTGTGAACAAATTATGTTACTGAAAATATGCTGACGCCATCAAGTGAGATGATTGAGAAAGCGTTCGCTCTGAAAAGTGTATGTTCACAATAAAGAAACTGTTATCCATATTATATATGCCTCTCAAATGACTAATCTCTATGTAAACTGCATGAATTATAATCATACACACATGAAACCAATTTGAAAACAGCTTGCAAATTGATTGAATTGACAATGTATAATTTTGTCGACAAAATAACTATAAATGCCATATATCACCAATAGCCTTATATTAGTCAATGATCTCCAAGATCTTTAGAGAATCTGGAACAGTTGGCAAACCAAGTAACCCAGATTCTTGCTATAAAAATCCATTAAGCGTCATTAAAAAGTTGTGTACAGTTCCAAAGACCATTCCATTATGTGCCACAATGCTGTTTGACAATCTGAATCAATGTAATTGAAAGTAAGTCTCATACTTCCCCGTGTTCTATTGACCAAGAATCTTGTTTACAATATCAAACAATGAAACGCTGATCTTTGCACTGGCTAACCATCAGGACAGCCTAATTCACTCATACAGAAAACATATCCATTCCGACTTTAGAACATCATCATTCATACAGTAAACATATCCATTCCGACTTTAGAACATCATCATTCATACAGTAAACATATCCATTCCGACTTTAGAACATCATCATTCATACAGAAAACATATCCATTCCGACTTTGAGAACATCATCATTCATACAGAAAATAGCCATTTTGACATCAAGAACATCATTATTCATACAGAAAATATATATTCATTTTGATTTCAATCACTCATACAAAAACATTTCCAATTTCACTTTGAAGACAGCTTAGCCCATTCATTCAGAAAACATTTCCAATTTGATTTTGGCTGGGCATCTGTGCTCTTTCATTAGGCTGATGCCGTCACTTAGCTACTGCAGAACACAGAGACAGTACGAATGGACGGATGTCCCTGCAGGGCAATGGAGGAATTAGGAGTGTATATGCACATTAATAAAACTTCATCTGATCCTATTGCTGGTGTGGATTTGTTCCCTGGATGCGGAACTCTCCAGCTTTTGGGCTTACATTACTGCAGTGTCTATACAGGGCTGCTTTGTTGTACACTCTCTATTGACTTAACTCAATTACAGATCATCCTGTGAATGAATCATACACTCAACTAGTAGAAGATATTCAGTTTATATATGCTCTTTGCAAATCTGAAGCTTAACCTATTAAGTGGGTACAAATTAAGACATACAGCAAATGATATAGATCTTGATGGATTATCAAAACTTTTTAAATCCAAAAAGTTCTTTTTATCATCTATAACTAATGTTGAGATAAGTGTTGTAAGTTAAAGACTGACTCAAGCAAATTATGAATGAAAATTAGATCCCTAAGTTTATCAAGTCAATTCAGTACAGATACTAAAATAAAAATTTCAAACTTTAGTCACTGATTACTTTCATTTTTGATTCACAAAAACAAGAATTGTTTCCATCAAAAACGTAACCCTAGTGAACCAGTAAAGAATTTCAAAAGAATTTAATTCCAAAATAAAGCTTGAGTGTGAAGAAAGGAAACATTGCAATTCTGTGTACAAACCATTAGTTTTACTTTGCTAAGATTTACTGCTAATGTTGAAGCAATGAAGTCGGAGAGGGTATTCAGTTGCAGGTTTTATACAGTATTTGCATGGCATGACCCTCTAACCCCATATACTTACATGGGCCAGCGGTAATGGACCTAGCAGAGCACTCATGGAGACAAATAAGTATGTATATAACACGACCCAGACTGCAAATGGAGCTTACTGGCCTCAATGTAGTTTTAAATGTGGCAGAGTTGATATTCACTCGTAGTTAACATTTAGTTTCCTTACAAAACAATATTATTAAGAATATCGATTTAAAGGTTAAAATGTAGATTATCTTGTTTAAACTCTATTTATAATCTTTTTAACAGGTACATCTCAAACTAATTTTAGTAGTTTGACAAAACAAAATGATTGAGGTTTCTGAATTTAGGCCTGGATGTTAATGAGGTTATTCCTCTATTGATAATTGTTTTTAAAAGATACCTCCTCAATATCTTCAAAGGTGGATAAAACATGGAGTAACAATAAAAAGTATTTTAGAGGGTGTATTGATGAGATAAACTTGTTTGTTAACACAGTATAAGTTTTTGTCTATTTCTGGGTAAAGAGAACCTCCCATGTTAAACTCATCATACTAAGTCCTTAAAGCAGAACATAGTTCACCTTATCAGATAATGTTCGAAACACAATAGGATATTTGCTTGCCTAGAAACAGAGCTGCAATTTGAAATTCACAAGGTGTAACTTTCAGCGGTATGTTCGATCAATATTTTAAAAGTAACATAAGCCTAATGATTTCTGTAGGGAAACATCTATATTACTTTGCACTTGGTTTTCAAGTGTTCTCCAAACAAAGAAGTCATAAAACCCACAACCCACAAACCATCTATCCTTCTGTTGGACATGTACATCCAAGATGGCCGATGATAGAAGACATTTTCAACTGCCCCCTTCAAAACGAGCCATTATTCAGGGTAGTTTAGCACCCAATCAGAGAACCTGTAGTCTAAACATCAGCGGCTATCGGAGAAGGTTTACAGCATTAGTCAAACCCCGATGCTTTATTCCCCATTACTGTGTACATCTGTGGAAACTTGAACTCTGCTTCCATACACTTTCCTTCCTCCTTGACAGAAGAATTATAACAGGTGCTTCACTGCATGTAGCAAACAATCTTGCTTTTCAGAATTTCAAACTGCTAAAATTAATTGATACTTAATGCTATCTCCCCTTAGAACTTCCATAAACATGCTCTTATTAAAAATGAACAGCTGATATATTTAAGTGTTTTTAGAATTTGGCACGGCTTGGCAAGAGATTATCAAGCAACACAGTTTTACCAAACATTGAGAATTAAAAAGTTGAATAAAAATTATATACTTTGTATTCTAAAACCTGACATTGACACAATATTTTGTTCTATCACTGTGTGTCAAACTGAAGCTTTTAACCCACATTTCTGACATGACTAAAGGCCAAAAGGTCCATTAACAGTCTCGCTCAGTCCCCATGATACCAACTTTTTGAAAGTGTCACGTACATATATATACATATATATCTGAGGTACACAAACAATATGCAAAAAGAAATACATTATCATAAAAAAGGGGACATTTTTGTAAAGAAATTTGCAGCATCAACCTAAAAAAGAGCCATCAACCCTGCTGGGAGGCAAATATTTATCCAGCATGGTTGCTATGAAAGAGTAGAGTCCATGTATCTTATTGCAGGAAGAAGCTCCTCTAATCTCCTGCTTCCCTCACATACTCTCCTTCCCGATAAGAAAAGCAGAGATTTGGTGTAGCACCCAAAGTAAACCTTATTCTGTGGGTGTGTCCCCTTCAAGCTTCCATACTTTCCACTGCAGGGGGCTCACTGTTTCCCTTTCAAGCACTTCACGAATACTCCACAAAAACAAATCCATTTAAAAGATTATCTCATGCTTATTTTCACAGCTGAGCGGAATATTTAAAGCGATAAGATTTTTCAACATGGGGTAATCACAGTTTCAGAGTAATACATTTTTATTTCACAAAGTTAAGCAGAAGAAAGGAATTGTTTGTAGAAACTCCCTTTGAAGAAATTAAGCTGTGAAAAGAGTTGCATCTGAGCCAATAATTATACTCTTTTTAAAAAAAAATCTCATCTAATGGGGAGTGATGCAAACCATCCAATTTTCACACATTTTAACAAGACTTTGAAATCAGTAATCCATTTATTCAGCTTTGTTTATATCCATTGTTTTAAATCAATAAAATGAAATGAATCATCAACTGTTTTTTCTGTTTCAACAACTGATACTTGTAATGTCATGTTGCTCGTAACACAGAAAAGCTTTCTCTTTCCCTTCATGGCAGAATGATAGCATCATTTCATGCATCACTTGACAACAAAATGATGGTCTATTATCACAATGTAGAACATATGAGTACCAAATCCAATTACTAAACAAAGCTGTCAATATGATAAACTAATAGCTAGTTCTTTCTAATTGTCTCAAACCATATTCCTGTGTGCTTCATTTCTAATTGGTGTTTTTAAAACCAAATTCAGGCGAAAAAATCTCTGGTAAAAGTATTTACACAAACATCTGTCGACTTTTAAAAAAATATTAAGTGTCAAATTTGTTTTCTCAGGCCTCAAGCTGATTAAATAATTTAACAGGATCAGTTACCGAGTAACAATGTACCTTTTGTCATAAAACAGGAAACCATGACATAGTAATCTGAAAGCGATGCCGATCAACCATTAATTCATTATCAATCAAGTAAATATTTTCATTGATCAAGACAAATGACCCATTAGTGTGGTTCAAATTTCACAAGACAAAGGCTTGTTGCATCAGTTTCCTTCATTTAACACTTATTTCAAAATCTCACTTGTGACTTATGTCTGAACCGTGTCAAATCAGATCTGCTGACTCGTCACATGTCAAACTCGTTCTTTGAAAGCGATCTGGTTTCCTTGATGACAAACCTGACAGTTAGGAAACCTGAGACCAGCTTGCTGCATATTACACAAAGACAGCAGCTTTTTCTGTCAAACTAATTGGGTTTTGAGCCAGTGCTGGGTTGAGAACCAGATTATAATGAGGCCAAGTGGAGGAGTTTGCTACTGAACCAGTCTCTTACTAGCTCCCCTGGGATTCCCCTTGTCTGCTCTTATTGGATCTCAGTGAAAGAGCACATATGACAGAATTTAAGGTTTTTGTGACCTTTTCTTACATGGTAAATGTTTAACCTGACAAACTGAGAATGTTAATTTCATCAAAATCACACCTGGTAAAGAGATAGTAGTTTTATGTTCAAAATGTGTAAAATCAAGTAAGAGTTGAGATAGAGGAACAAGAATTTGACAAACATATGCATTTCAGAGAGATAAAAAACTGTTCATCAATCCTATATTTGTTCACCTTGCTTTGCCATTGTTCAAGTTTAAAATAAACTCACAAGAAGAAGTTGACTTATAAATCTAATCTTGAGCTTGAGGAGGACAAGATGGTGTGTAACTCTCACACTATGACTGACTTTGTCTGCTAACATATGGCAGGTGAATTATTTGTAGAAGATGAATGCACGCAACACTTGAGCCATTCTTTAAGAGTTGTTTCCCCAACTGGATCCTGCACAAACAAACCATTAGCTCATCTTGTGGAGGGACGACCCAATGGATGAAGCCCCAAGTGGTACCGGAATAACAGGGCCCACTGCAGTCGGAGATTGAGCAGATACACTAGGAAAGCAAACACAGTAACTTTCAGTAAGGTTCAAAAAGGCAGAGGAACTGTCATCGACAGGTTGGACTTCTCACAGTATCAGAGAGAAGAACAATTAGGTTAAAACACAGCTGAGCTTCCTCAAAGTGGTGGTTCTTGAAACTCCAAGAACCACATGGTGTTCTATGGTAGGTAGCCATAATTGCAACCTAAAAAGATTTAAAGAATGACTATCACAATGAAAATAGTCACAAAAAAACATTTTCCAAAAGAAGAGATGTTAATTGATATCCTCTCAAGATAGATCCTGAATAATCTCAAGTTGTCTTTTATAAGCAAAATGTCAACAATGTCAATTTGAAATAGACCACATTCAAATATCAGAGTCAATTGAACACAATGGAATTCAAGCAAAACCTCACTGGCATATCATAATACTTCCCAGACCAGCAATGCAGACATTGGAGTGAATTAAAGTTCAAGTCAACAAAAGCCTGATCTTCAGAGGCCTGGAATATGCACCAAGCTGAGGTTAGATGTTCTTAAAGACCTGAGAATGATGTTGTCAACTAGGGTGCTGACAGGGTCATCATCACCACAGGGCCAGAAAGCATTAGCCTGTGTGTAGTCTTTGTACTACGGGCATGTCTTATTGGACAAACATCTTCCTGCCTCAACTAACCTCTATCCCATCCTGACATTCATAGCACTAATATAGCCACAATAAGCAGGGGGAAAACATTCCAGCATCCCCAGAGACAAAACTGTTTCACTATACAAGTTCAGGTTGTCATACCAATAACCATAAGGCCCTGAACATGCTGAGGACTAATTCTGATAAGAAGTTAGTCTCTCAAGCAAAAGCCTAAGATGTCAGGTTTCTGGTTTTTAAAGCATGAAAACAAGCTGGTGTATTTTCCCAGACTGGTCTGTCAAAGCCGTGTAAAGGATACAGCAATGTAATTCTGCCTAGGTTGTTGATGCATGCTTTCCCCTACAGTAATCTCACTCCTGCCCGTAGAGCCGCATGTGAACATCAAGCATATCCTCTTTTAACATGTTTTCATTACAAGCCAGCCTTAGCTTGAGTCGCTAATTAGCTGGTTGATGGCCACAGCTTGAAGAGTCTTTGGAACATTACCCCAGCGTCATTATCCTGCCATACCAATTGTCATCGTGTACTGGGTATCTGATCAATCTGGGCAACATCCAAACGGAAACAATTCAGGAGGCCATAAGAACTCAGGAATCATTAGAAGCAGGAAGAAGAAACATGAAATTGTCAAAACAAAGCAAGGACCAAATTTCCTTCATTCTTGCCCTGTGAAGATGGAGAAGATTGCATTCAAGAGATGCGCATCTCCTTTAGCTGGGATGTCTCAAGGAAAGATGAATCACTGCGCTGTCATATGTGTAGTGCTGTGGTGTCATGTTTATGGTTATATAACACTAGGTGTTTTTGTGCTACACTTGAGAATGTCGTACATCAGACATCAAGCTGTACAGAGTCTTCAAGAGGGTATCAATCACATAGGTGCATCAGAACCAACATCAGCAATACACTTACACACCTGGAAAACTTCAAGAATTCTGATCCAGTATTGAGTCTGGCTTAAAGGACCATAATCCATAATTTCAAAGTTTCAAACTGAAAATTATAAAGTCTCAGATATTGATGGAGTCCCCAAATAGTATTTACATGTGTGAAGAGGACTTACGCAAGTGTTGATGAGATGATGACAGCCAGTTGTCATCATTGTTCTTATAGTTACAATATTAAGAATGCATAAAAGTGCATACATATTTTCCATTTGCTGAAATGTTTTAATTATCTTCATTTTCTGCACTTAAGATTCTCATAGTGAAGACACTGAAAGTGGATCTCAACTGGATGTATTTCATACATATATCTATATTATTATAAGAAGGAGAGAACAATTCCCTGTTATCACAGACTCAGCCGGGGACTCCCCTCCAAGATAAAAATGTGAGCTATGTGCTTTTTTACAGTCTCGGAATGCAATGCTGTCATTTTTCTTCATGTTTGGTACACATGCCTGACAAGTGTGTCGTGTGGGCCTGAAGAGGTTTTCATTTCATGATCGACGTTACTCCAGTTTTTAGATCACTGCTTAGATAGTTGTCTAACACTTTATACACCATGCTTGAAGAAGAAACATTGCAGAAAGAAGGTGGCATAAACATCGAATTTCTGAAGAACAGAAACATTTCCTTTGAGAGTATTTCTCTGATGCCAAGTTGTTGAGATAATCATGAATTTGTTCAAAATTCTCAATATATCATTAGTTCATTTAACTTATCATGTGTGCTCTTTCATGCTTTTACTAAATATCAAAACAATACAGTAATGCATATACCATAAGAGATCATCAGCTTAACTGCTACCTACATGACAACTATTATGGATCACAGACAGGACGGTACTGTCGGGGAGACCACATAGTTGGAGACGCTAGCTTTGAGTTTTGCCTCATTGACAGCAAATAGTTTCAGTCTCCTCTCCCGTGAACCAGAAAAAGCTGTTCATTCTGCATTCCTTTCTCAGGAACTTTCATGTAATCTCAGTCATCCTTGATAGGACACCATAAAAAAATACAACTGTGCAAAACCAACATTTCTTTTTCAAAAAATGAAATAAATTGATGTCAAATCTGCACTTGAAGCTTCGTGATATTGATTGGACTCTACAAGCAGCTACAAACCACCAACAAGTTCAGAATGTCATCATGGAATTTTTGAAACATAAATTTTCAAGACTTATTACCTAGTCTTTTCAAACCACTTCATAAAAACTGACTTCCTGTCTTTGTAAAGAGATTGCAAGACAAGAAGACAAGTTAACATTTGTCTTATGAACTGCTTTGCAAGTGGAACAAATTGGGCATTGGGTTGGGGGAGGCACTTAACACTTGTCAAACTGCCAGACACTTCCGCCACGCTTTCTTCTTCCTTCCTTCGTTCCTGAACTCGTTCCATGTATCTGTCACTTCCTCTACACTCTCTAACCACTCCACAGCCTAATCATCCTCAAGACACAACACTAACCCTTGATTGACTGAAATCCATTTCAACAAACTAGAATTTAAGTTTGAACTACAGCCGAGACTGAGCATGTCTTCCTATTAAGTTACAAAATTCCACTAACCATCTTTAGCACATCAGGTTTGGGAGTTATTTAAACAAGAATCACTATTTGATATTCAAAGCTTTACTGAGCATGGGTTACTCATTATGAACGCTGCCATTTTTCCATTTTGCTGAAATTTTCCGTAAGTGACTAAGTCCAAAGCATTATCCAGTACACCCTTGTTTCTCACTGTGCATCCAAGAAAACCCTGACAACAAGACTCAGATTTTGTAATAAAGCCAAGACTATAGAAGGTGTAGCTTCTGCTACAAAAAAAGACAATTTTGGCCTACCTGAATACACTGACAATTTGGCAGAATTGACCAATTTTCTTTTTACAAGCCGTTTTTTTAGATTTTTTTCATAGTTTATCTACCATTCTGATGAAATTCTGCAGTGTTACAAGGTTCTACAAGACAGATTCATTATGATATTTTTCAAGACCACATCTGCAGGAGGTTGGTCTAAACTGGGAACAGGTTAGTTTATAGTGAACATGTATTATAAGAGTATACAGACAAGTCAAAAGTGATATATACAGCTGATAAAATAGTTATAAATAAACTGTACATCCTAGTATGTTTAAAACAAATGGGAAAAGTTTTAAAGGATCTAACACATGTAGTTTTAAATAAAAAAGACATGTCTTGCCAAACTTATGAGAACCAGGCATCACTTTCAAAGAATGTAACATTTGGAATATTAGTTTTGATGGCTAAATACTTCTGTTGATACGATGATGTATAGGTTTGTTTGTCTGATAAGGAAAACTGCTTACTGATTTATTTAGCACTGCATTTTAAGTCAGATAAATGAAAAAGAGCTAAATTCCTTAAAAAACATTTAGTATTTGATGACTTTATGGGTTTCATGCATAATGATTACTTCTTAAGCTAATCACTCCCTGAAGAGAAAACCCAACGAGTACATTGCACAGCACTGCACAGACTTGCGGCATTGACAGTAACTTCTGTATCATCTACTTGGACCAATGCCAGACCAGTCATGAAGAATTTACTATGAGTGTACCCAACACTTCCTTCCCGTGGCAAGGTGCGACTCACTACACATGACTTTGACTAACGAGCTTCCAACAGGTAAGCAACAACCACCTAATTACACAGACTCATTAGGACACACGCTGATAAGACTTTTTCCATCAAGCTCTTGACCTCTCATTCAGGTGGAATTCTCTACAATCAAAATTGATGATTTTGGTTTGCCAAAGAAGACCTTGGCGCTCTGATAAGTTAATAAAACAAGTAAAGTTCTTCTAACATCCGGCTGTGCGTGCAAGCGTAAAACTTGTGTCAAAAACATTTAAGTTGAAATAGAGCTTGAATATAACTTTTACTCACTCGTATGCCCTAAAAGGACCTATTCATATCTATGCGTAATTGTAACTTCAAATAATGTTTTTGGGGAGATCTTAGAAGTAAAGTAATAAATAGAAAGATTTAATTATCTCAAAAGCCCAAAGTTCACAATTGAAATATTACTTCTATATTTTAGCAAGAAGTTAAGGCTACATATAGCAGTGCACGGTGGTCTGCGGATTTTCCCCCATTATCAGACTGGTTGACCCACAATTCCTTGCTTGCGTCTGCTTCCTCTCAGTTGCGTCTGCTCTCAGTGAAAAGTGACTTCTGCCATCTTCCATGTAACAGACAGATGCAGCAGTCTTCTTACATACACACCTTAATCTTATCTTACTCTTTCTGATGAAATTATTAATTTTGTGTCAATTTAACAGCATTCTGTTCACTTTTTGTCTCTTGAAGGCTTTCAGACATTTATTTGCCATCCCTTAATTTTAATATATATAAATATTTAATATAAAAATGTAAATTTAAAAGCTTTTAAATGCATCCAATGTTTTATGGTTTTATTTACTCTTTATCAACCTTGAATTCAAGGTATCTTTGCAGTGCATTCTAACGAAACCTTTTTACAATAAACACATTAGCTAGCAATCTTTCTGAACATTTTTCATTTTCACTATCAGTTTTAAATGTTTCAGACAGGAACTTGTTATTATGCCATCTCGGTTGGCTAAACAAACTTTTAACTGCGGAGGAATGTGGCATCGGTGGTATGCACAAACAGTTCATCAGAACTAATGTCTTTCTCTGTATGGTTAGCAAACACACATTTACATATATCTTCTAGCTGTAAACACAAGGATATTTGTTGAATGTCAACAATTGGTCAGTTAATTAGGAATAAACAACAATGCCCCTAACCAAGGAAAAATAATAGAACTTTTCTGGCACTCTTTTTTCTGATAATTTTCCTAATGAAATTATGATTTCAAATTAACAGTAAATAAAATATTGAAATAACAAGTCAACAAAGGCTATGTATTCAATCTCTATCAAGAGTTCTTAGTGAAAAAAACAAACAAAACAAGAACTTTGTTCTTCCTCTTGAACTTTAACCTTTGACCTCAAGACAGTGTGGTCGTGTCATTGAAACCCTGAATCTCTGATAGTGTCATTAACCCAGTCAATCCCTCAATTAGTTTGTCTGTCACTTTGATCAGGGCCCAATTAACAAATGTGTGCTTGTTGTCTGCCGGAGCCCCAACAGGTTGCAGCTTATACCAGAGATAGATACCCACTTCCTGCTCCTCGGTTCGGAGGTATCCGGTACCTCCTCCCTGATAACTCACCCATTAGACCAACCACAATCTCAGGCTCCTGAAACACTACCATGAGATATCTTAATTACAAGCAACACTATCTCAATAAGGTTAAACCTATGACCTCCAACACGAAATGCACTAAGTGCAATTGATTCGCATGTCCATTCTCATCTTGTAAAGACTTCAACTTAAAAACAAGGAATTGTTAAACCACCTTGTAAAATTCAAATTGATAACAAAGATGTGATTTACATATGAATTTAATGTCCATTTTCATCTTTTAGACATTTTTCAGATGTTCAATTCAATGAAAAGCCAAAAAGTTTGATGAAACTGTCTTAATTAGAGCTTATTTTGGCTATCAGTGGTGCAAGTAGCTGCTTGACCTGCTGGAGCTATCCCTGGCCTCATTATATTGTTTCCTCAAGGCAATTCTAGGACTGAGATGGCTGCCCACTCTGTTAGCTACTCTAGCTGTTTGTAGCTATTTCTGGAGAAGCTCGCCCATACTTCACAAAGACATTCATTTTCACAAACAGCATTTTATGACAAAATATAGAACCATTTTAGATGACCTTGATATAGAATTAACCTCGAACATTTGAGTCCATTCTAAAATAAACAGAATCATTGACATAAAGAAAATTTTAAAATACACATGTTTAATCCTAAACAGACCAAGATATTACAGATACAGATTCATAAATTAGGCAATTACTTTTGACTGACAAGATCCTCTTCAATTCCTATATTGGACAAAAATTTAACTTCAATTCTATTGACGGGACTGCTCCTGAGAAAACCAACTGCTGGCAAGGATATCAACAATTATGTTACATCACTTCAGAATCTGCTACCACAGAGCTATCACTTACACTGTTACATAGTTGTACCCTAGCTAGCATCTGGCTGTTAAATAGTCGTACTCTAGCTACTATCTGACTGTTATATAGTCATACCCTAGCTACCATCTGACTGTAACATAGCCATACCCTAGCCAGTGTATGACCAACTGTTGACCTAACCTTGTAGTCATAATAACCAGCATTACACTGCTAATATTCCCCCAACAACTGCCTATTTACATTTCTCTCAACACCAAATGCCAATTAGTAGAGACAATATTTTCATTACCTTTGAGTTAAAAAATGTGGAGGATGATATATAAAAGTAAAATTGACTATGGATAGTTTGATTTCATTTACTTATCTTCGTATATACTGATATTGATTTTGAAAGTTGTTGCAACTGAGCCAAAATAAAAATGAAGCAACTCTGCTTTATAAGATAGTTATTGATTGAATCTAATTCAACATTCAACAACCATATCACTATGAACTTTTTATGAAATTTAAGCTTATAGATCTAATATTGTCATCTTGAGGTAATGTTATGACAGGAAATTACATGGGTATATTGAACCGAGATCACCTCATGGCTCGATCAATGAGGATCAATCTAACAATGAGAATACCTTGTCAGATGCTGGAGCAAGTCGTCAGGTAAATACAACCAGTACACATTTATAGATCTTCAACTGAATTACGCACCTTCACACTCCTCTCACAGAAATCATTAATTCACATCAGATCATCCTTATTAAAAACACAGACAATTGAGAATCTCTCACTCCTTCAAATATTCATACCATCATTTCTTCGAAAGGTCACCAAGCGAGTGAAAATGAGGTTTAACCACCAGAGAGTCAATAAATCACTCCTCTGGAACTGGGTGCAAAGACAAAGCTGAGTTTAAATGCTTAACATTTGACCATCTTCATAAACATGGTTAGGATTTGTTTACAGATGTCAAGGAAACATTTGGAACCTGTCTTTGGTAAATATTTCATACTGTGAAAGTATAATTGATGACCCTAGCTCCCATACATTAATCTTCCCTAGCATCTGTCACTGTCAACACTGTAATTCACTCCACAAACCTAACCAGAGAGTTTCTCTCAACTATTAAAATTCTTCAATGTAAACCAGGCTTCAGCTGGCAAGGGTCAGGTATTGGAATAAAAGACAAATAGATTGTTGTTTATCAGGGATCTGGCCATGTGTGAACTAATGAAGGGCCTGTGGGTGGAGCATGGACCATTATTCCCGCACCCAAGGGAGAGCTATCTTTGACAGAGGGGCAGCACCATAACTTCAAGAAGTCCTAATCATTTCTTGAAGAGTCTGAGAAAAAGGACACTGGTCTAACAGATCAAAGAAACTGAATGAGATTAAGTTCAGATCTCTCCATGTGGTGGATGAATGGCCTGTTGAGAACCTAAAGATGAGTAAGAACATAATACTAGAAGATTTGAATCTAAATAAGACAAGATCTACCCCTAGCTGGGTGAACATTGACTGGGAGCAGAGGAACTAGGACTGAGAGAATCTGGTCACACCATGGGGGTCCTCGGTCTAATCAGGACCTTGAAGGTCTGTATAGGGATTAGGGAGCATCATATTGGGTATCATATTGAGGTCACCAAGGGCTAAATATCATCTTTCCTCATCAAATTATGTAATGATAATAAGTTCAATCAAAAGGATATACTTATTATGGTGACTACCACTATATATATTGATATTCAATTGGCATTAAAGTTTTCATCAAATGATTATTAGGTTATCATTGGGAAAAAAGTAAAAACAGAAAGAATTATCAAAGATATTGTAGTCACCAAAGCAAGGGCCAGCCATGAAACTGAAGGTTACAGGATCATACCAACATTACTGTAATGGGTAGGTGAGGGGGGTGTGGGTGGTGGCAGTGGCGGAGAGGAATGGAGAATATTGAGGTGGAGAAGGGGTCGGGTTTCCCCAGCAGGGTGGAGCCTGGGAGGAGGGTGTTGAAAGATAAACCAGATTTGATGAGTCTGTCCAGTAGCAGGCACTCCATGTAATCAGCTGTGTCCTTAACAAGGAAATAACATTGTGTAACATCACTCAGAGATTATCACCACATAATCAGACAGGGACCACCAGTACTTCAAACAGATCATATCTCTAGGAATTAATTTGATTCAAAACTTTGACAATTTCTAAACAAAGTGTTAACTCACAGTGGTACTAGTGTTTGGAAAATCAAAGAGTGGCGGTCATTACAGCTCAAATAACAAATAACTTATTTGATATAAAACTGTAATTAGTTGACCTATGTTATGTTGTGATCTGAAATTTTAATGGGCTAACAAAGTCCAAACAAAAGGATATCCTAATAAAAAAAAGCATCTATACCATGAGAGTGTAGAGTACAACATCAGCTACTGAAACATATATAAAGCATACTATGATGTCCAAACCACATATCCTTTGATGCAGGGACTAGCCAGTAATTACTACACAAGATCAGCTGGTGAATCTGCTGTCTGCCATTACCATACATACGGAGAAAAAGACAGTTTCACTTTCATTAATCAACAACATTGCATCCAAACCATAAAAATTCCATTTCCCCAAACCATGTCAAAGATTTCCAAGCTGCAAGTCATTTTCTCCCTCCTCTCATCCAACAAATGGTTTTCTAAAAAGGTCACCCATTACCTTCTTCTCTCAAATGAGGTAACAATGCCAGCTTAACCATTCAATCCAGCCCTGTTTTACTGTGAACAGGGAGGTGATGTCATCAGCCCCGCACACACCCATAAAGAAGACAAACTCTAACAGCCACACTGAAGCTAAAGTGTGTGAATTTGGCAACAATTCTTACTAATGACTCCATCGGGGTTGTAAGGTATGCTCCAAAGCGTTTCTGACTTTGTTATGGAATTGATGTCCAAACAGTCCAGACAGAAAGAGACACGAGGGAGAGTGGGATACATTGAGTGAGTAATGCGTTGCTAGTCTAGTGTTGTAACACATACTTAACACTTCACCCACTAATGAAAATGCTCTTTTCACTGGATAAAAAGCTGAAATTATTTCAAGAATATCCACCAAAGAGATAGTAAAATACCTATTTCATGATAAGTATTTGCTGTGAAAACGGAATTGTCAGTACCTAGATTTGCTGATAACCAGGGGGTCGTTGAACATAGAGACTTAACAGACTTAACACTAAGGTGAACACTAAGGTTAACATTCTTTAACATTGCACTAAGGATACCTGAGTGATTTAAAGTTACCTTAGTGTTTTGAGCAACAGAACCCTGGTACTAGATTTGTTTCCCTGCTAGAGGAAGAAATTTTATCGTACCACTCTGCCATAAAGATGAGTTTATGTTCTGTAGGGCAAGGGTGTAGGTTGAATCTCACTACATCCACCAACTTCATTTACACCAATTAGGTGTCATAATAAGGTTTTAATTGCATACCTCCAACAACCCATCAGAACTTCATTTACACCATGACAGTGAGTGAGTGTTCCAGGGCCAAGGTTTGACTCCACATCTCCTCTCAACCTATAGACTTGATTATATCATGTCAGTGCACAAGTTCCGCTCATAGAGCAACAGCACCACGCATGAAATTACCACCAGACCTTTTTACTAAGTCAACAGTACCATAATGGTGACTCAAGGTTACTGGTTAACATAACCCATATTCCTCATTGAACCATAAATGGAATGACTACATAATTCAACTGCCAAAAAGTGCCATGAAAGTAAGGGTTAATATGACCAGGTATGTCCAGTAACCTACAATGCAATGACCATGGTGATAACACAGTCAACAGTACCTTGAAAGTGAACTGTAGGTCAAAGGTTAACTCATGACAAAATACAAATGCAAGACCATTGACTTGCCGCAGTCAACAGTGCATCATTGCGACTAGACTCTGTACTGTAGGAAGCAGCGATGCGAGTCCAGTTAAATGGTACTGAGGTTGTCCTGATGATACAAATTGCCAATAACTCCGCACCCGTGCAGCATCCACTTAGGAAAACATTGTCGTGCATCAGACTTTGTGTATGATGAGGACATTAATATTGATTTTATCGGTACCATGAGTATCCACACCCTCCTGTAAACATGGAATAGTTGGCATAGTTAATTATACTCTGGCTTTGTGTGCCCATTATCATCATTTCTTCTCACTAGGGGGGCAATAGATCTGTAAAATCTCTAGCAGTGGCCCTGTAGCTGTCACAACAAACTGGCTTAATGATTGACCAATTCCTTTGTTGACATTTCCGATTTGATTGAAATAACTTTTCACAGAGAATCAATTGAATAATATCTAAATTAAATTCACAACTCGGGTTCCTAACAATCTTACAATGAAAAAGAGAACAATTTGAAAATAACATAAAAATAACTGCGCATTTATGTGTGTATTCTTCTTTGAAGAGAAACAACTTCACATCAAGGTAAATTAAAACAATTCAAATAAACAGTAAAATGAAATTAGCAACAGTATCAAAGTAACTATCCTTTGACCAAATTCTGTTCATAAAGTCCATTTGTGATCTCATAATGAAAATCAAAATCATTCAAAAGACATGAATAATGTAAAAGCTTATCTTCAGAACCCACAATAAAAGAGAAATCTTCGATCAAAACCGTAAGACCTAGCAATATTTCTGTGAATAAACATCCATGAGGCAAACTGTAAGGAAATATTACACAATGAGTGTCCCTTAAAGAGGAACCACCTTTGGGCCAATGAAATGACAGCTTTTGGGCATGTCTCGTCCAATGAAATACCAGCTTTGGGCCATGTTTTGACCCTGAAATGCCAAGTCAGCCTGGGTTCTAGGGAATTATTTGACGGAATCTAGGCCATATCAGAACAAGTTTACTAATCCTTGTTGGCCTGCCTTACAGACATTAGGAAGCAGAAAAATCCTCGTGACATTTACATCCATTCAAGGAATTCTGGCCAGAAGCTAGGCTTTGCTCTACACTGTGGTATCCAGTTGAACACTAGACTCGCATTCTTTCCTCATAGCTCTATAATGGCTTGGTAGTTGTCACAGATATCTTCATAATAGAACGTGTTATATAACTATGTATCTTCCATGAAAAATGTTAATGATGAATAATTTATGGTTGGTGATGTCTGCTGTGAAACATATGGTTATTGATTTTATGGAAAATATCCTTCATAATACTTATGTATTTCATGCAATTCATTCCTTATTTATGCAATTACAAATATTCCATTAGTATCGACTTCCACAAACAAACAATTTGGTTATCAAACATGAAACAGGCTATAATGTTTACATTCGCTTACCCTGAAATGAAAATTGTTATTCTAGATATACATGAATATAGAATCTTTGATAAATATGAGGATATATCAAATTTGATTATATGATCAACACAATGAACAAAACAAACAATGTGAAGTACTAGAGTCAAACAGAGCAATATATCCAAACAAGACAAACGATAGCCAAGTGTTGTACGATTTGGTGAGGGCAAGCAAGGGGGATAACCACAACCAAACAAATACACAGGGTGCGGTGACACATGCCAGAGGAAGGTGGAGTTAACTAAACATAACGAAATAAATGATAAAACGTTAACTAAAGAGCGGCCAGCACACATTGGGTAACTAACCTAGCTCTCCTGTGACCTTGACAATCGGATCGCTGGGTCGACTACGACCAATTTTCGTAATGGCGACCACTCGGAATTCGTAAGGGGTATATGGTTTAAGGTGTCGAATGGTGTACGGTGGTATTCCTATACCAGTTTTTTCCTTATAAACGGCGTCGGGATCGTTTTTAGGTTTGAATTCCAAGATGTAATTGTTATATTCAGGTGAGTGGTCCCAGGATAGTTCAGCGGATGTGGCGCTAACCTTGGTTACGTGTAGTCCAGTTGGCTTCTCGGGTAGGGCTGTAGTGGAACACAGTAGCAACACTAAACATACTACAATCCCAGGTAGTAAGTCACACACAATGGTTAAGCTAGACATGTTGTAGCTACGACGACGTAAAGGCGCCAAACTCCACTTTGGAATCTAACTCAGAAGTACTGTTTGTAGAGGTGGTGTTGGCTAGAGCATAGCGAAAGAGTGCGAGCAGTAGACTGATGTATGGACGGACGGACTGACGGAAGATTGACCGACCGCCACGTGTGTGATGAGCAGAGCTTGCCAAGTGTGCGATTCACAACATCAAGTCTTGATATCTAGCATGAGTAGAGGAGCGATGCCGGCTAAATGAAGAAATGTGACAACACAGACAGTGAGTGGTAGGCAGGCAGTCTCCACGCCGACCTTAACTCAGGAGATGGTCTAAGACACACAAGTGCTACTAAGAGCCAAATAATGCACAGCTTGGTGATAGAGGTGAATGAAGATAATCCTAGAGCGTGTGGAATAGTCGGTGGTTGTGAATATGGTGTACAAATTGGCACAGAAAAAAGGCAAAAACTGAAATAATCCCAGATTGAAACAAAGTTATCCAGAGTCAGTGCCAGGGCAGGCAGAGTGAAACCACCGATAGATTTCTATCCAGAAGTTCTTGTGAACAAGTTTTGCACAGAGTGAAATCTCAAACGGTGGTGGCAAAGCGACAGGCTCATAGTGTAATCCAAACCTTGCCAGAGTTTGAGAATGTGTGTGTGCCCACAGAATGGCTTTGCAGTGTATCACACAGATAGTCAGCCTATAACTGCTGTAGAGAAACTGAGTTACATCTAGTATAAGCAAGGCAGGCAGGCAGTCGGTGCTGCTAGCAGTCTGTCAGGCAGATTCACTGCCAGTATTAGAACAACAACAGTCAGTCAGTTACTATGTGTGCCGGGAGGCAATATGCTGTATGGGCAGTGGGAACCATCAACATCTGATGGAAGGGTAGAGTTTCACTAGCAGCCAGCATCATAAAGGTATATCTACAAGTTTCCTTCTCTGCCTTCTCATTGGCTAAGCTCCGGACTGTGGCTTGACAATCAAGTTCTGACTCCGCCCCCCCACCTTTCCCCTGGTTACCTAGGAAACATGCTGCTGTCCAACTTAATACACACATGGCCAACACAAATATAAGCTGGGGGGAGGGAAGATTGGGCCCGAGGGTGGGGGTGGAAAGGGACTGAGGGTCCCAACTAAGAGATAGGGTAAGCCAGGGGTACAGCAACTGATGAGAGACAAGAGAGAACGCAATATGGATTTGTAAACAGTTAGGTACGTTGCACCATGCATCTGATCAAGCAATGACCGAACCAATCAATAAACAGTATGGAAGAACGTGAGAGAGGGATGTTGAGGACACCTCATGCAGCGTTGATGACGACACATCCATACCAGATAAATAACCACCAAAAAGTGGTCAATATTTAAACAGAATCCAAACCACTCTTTCTAGACATTTGGTTCAAAGGCTTTACCATCCAACCTCACAACATAATGATCTCAATTGTTTTATCAGCTTTTTTCTTCACTGAGGGAATGATTCAATTAGAATTTGATATTCATTAGATAAAAATAGTAAATAAAATGGACTTATGACAGAGGTAATTTGGTTGGGTATTAGAATTCGATGGAATTACCACATAGACTAATAATCTAAAATAGTTTAGGAGAACATTAAGTATGAAGTTGGAAAATATACAAAATTCTTGAGATGCGAATATTCTTTAATAAATGCTCAATTAATTGTCAAGATGTTGAATTTATTTAAGCCAAATGAAAGTGTTGGCAATTCAGTTGACAAAAACATCAACAGAAAAAGTACAAAATCAATTTTGAGATCTGTCAATGATTAAAACATTTTTTTAAAATTGTAAACTACATTGAGTGGGAGGATAAAGGGAACCAGACCGGTTTTTTAACAGAAACATTTCTTTAACATGTTTCAGAACCATTCAAAATGAAAAACAGGCGTCACTCAAATTCAAATGTTGAAATCAATTGGAGCAAATGTATTTAGTAAAACACATGTGAGACACAAAGGAAATAGTCTCTATTGGGACAGTGGTGCTATTTCATTAGCAAACCTTGCAAACAGGGTATAGAACATTGAGAAGATGGTTTCAGGAAGACAGTGGAAGAAACATCATGTGTGAGTAGTGCCTTGTATGTTAACTGAGCATTTATGAAATTATCATCAATTAGTTCATCAATCACAGTTAGATGCCTGTTGTGTAACCAAATTCAAGTCACAGAATCTTGTGTCATGTTAAGCACCAATTCAACAACGGCCGAACCTCTGCAGAAGATCTCGAGAAGGAACTGTCTCCACAAAAAAAAAAAGCTAAATAGTTTATCTGCAAGAAATTATCTTTATAAAAACAAAATCTACCATGGGAAAATTACTGAAAGAAAAAGCAGAAAATAATTTTACAAAGCGATCGATTAATTTTACTATCTTCTGCAAATATTCTGCATGCGTTTGGACATTCTACAGATGCACACACAGTTCTCCTACCTTCCACGATGACCTTCGCCATTGACTCGATGTTTCCCAGGTCCGAGGAGGCAATGCACGTGTAGTTCCTGGACTTGCGGACGTCCTTCAGTTGGAGGATGTTACGTCCTACGGGGAGTTCGTCGTCGTCCGTGAGATCTTTGACGCCCTCCCGCCACTTGACGACGGGCATCGGAGATCCAACGGCAACGCAGGTCAGGTTGACATCAGACCCTGGCATCACCTTGATGTCCTCAGGTGGAATTGAGAAGTGCGGCGGCACACGGCGGACTGAAATGAGGATTTAGAAAATCAGAACTTCAAACAATAAAAGCTGCATGTGATGTAAGCTTGCAAAGAAGCAAAAGGGAAAGAGTAATTTTTGTTTGCTATACATATTCAACCTAATTGAAAATGAAAACATTATGAAATCCAAAATTGAATTTTTTTTTGTCAAACAAAATTTTTGTATAATGAATAAAACAAGATCGATAGATTTACCAACATGATATCACAACAAAGTTTAGAAACTTTTAACATGAAACAATTCAATATTTTTAGAGATATCCAAGAACAAAATCAACATGAAGACATTTTTATTGATACCTGAATAAACATAGACACTCCAAGTAGATTTGTGTAAATATATCATTATCTCAGACATCTCAAAATGTAGAGTCTAATTATTATATGGAGTTTAAATTGTTAAATTCTTTTTGGTTCCAAAAGTTTCCATTCCGGTAAATTTCTGATCAAATCAGTTTTGTAGTGTATATTTAGGAAACATTTATCACAATCTGTTTACCAAAATTGCATTTAATCTTTGTAATAAGCCGCTAACAGATACACAAATGGATGTTTCAACATTCTGAGTTAGTGATTAGTGTACAATTACTAAGGTCTAATCCCACACGCAGCATGCAGTCTGTTGAGCTCATGTCAACCCTGAATGGCATTCTTCATGTCCAGGACAGAATATTTACTGTATTTATGTGACCAATTACATATAGAGCCATTCTATGCAGTTATTCACTGAATCCCTGCTTAATTCTCAACACTGCAATAATCATTTCTAATAAAGAAAATATGATTATTATCAAGGTAAATCATAGTAAAGTGTACTGAAGAAAACTATTACAATTTATCTAACACGATGTATTATATTGTATTATTGAATTGATATATAAAAATATCCTTATATTTTGAATTGATCAATTTATCATTCTGTATTTGATAAATCCATTCTTCAAGAATTATTTTAGATAAAACTGTCAAACCCAAATATTTGAATCAGGTAAACTATTGTAATTCAAATCACTATTTCAACTAGGCCATATAAATATCCTTACTTGTTATACAAACTGAGGGGTTGGGAGAAAAATAGAGATTGGGGAAATGATCATATGGAGTAAATTTTTTAGAATTTTTCATTAGTTTCAGACCAACAGCAGTATATGGGGACACGATCATGAATAATTTCTTGAATATCACTCATCTTCCATTGGCAACATTTTATAGGAGCAGTAGTGATTCAAATTAATGTGGTAAAATTGCAAAAACCAAGGAAGAAGGACAAGAAAAAGCCAAGTAATTATCTTTTCATTAATGCCTTCATGACTTTAAAAGCACCTAAATGTTGCCGAGTACAAACAAAAACTTTAAGCACGAAGAACTGATAAAGAAAGGTCGCCATGATGCAGAAGAGGAGCATCAAAGCAGAGACAGAACCATAAATCACTCAATTACTTCATCTCCCTCCCCCTAGATTATCTGATACACACTGTATGCAACATTTACCCGCAGACAGTTTCAAAAGCTTTCTTCAAGTCTTATCACATTATAGCTCACTTGGCAGCGGCCAGATTTCCCAACCGGCCAATGGCTACTCTTCGGACTCGGCCATGATGGAATTTATCAAGGGACTGTTAGATGACTACCAGCTATGCATCGATCCACTTCAATTGGCTTATCTTCGGATATACACAAGACTAATTTAACCATTAGAGAATTAGATGCATTTATTAGATATTGTATCAAAACTTGACTTGGCTCCTGATTGTTATGCTTATAATATTTATTTCAAGCCAATCGTTATTGTAAGAAATGTTCTGGATTTTTTTGTATAAGAATTTAATTCTTAAAATCAACTTTTAAAAAAAAGTTATTGACAAAATTCAAAATAGTTAAACTTATTTATTTGGATAACATATATTGTGACTTTTTACAACTAAGAATTAGTTGGGGTGTTTTAAACTTTCATTGTCTGAACCCCTTTAACTATAACATTTCTCATCGCTATCAAATCATAACAAGTTTTCAGTGAGATGATGTTGGTAACACCTCAAGCCAACATCAAAGATCTGGTCATGAACTTTGTGCAAAGGATTTTCTCATTTACTTATCCAATTTCAAAAGAAGAGGACTTAAAGATAAAGATAGAGAGCAGAGGGGGCTGGCAGTATATCACCAAGGTGTGGAGAGACTAACACAAGTCATTGTACAATGGTGCTCCTAATGAGGGCCAACAACCCATACCATTGAAGGCTTTATGCTGGTACAGATTATCAGTAAGCATTTACAGATAACTTCATCATAATGCAGTTGAGGAAATTATATGCACTGCATTCATGGGTGGTAAATGGGAATCATATATCCTTCTTTCACAAAACTCCTTACACAATGAAGTGAAGTGTTCAAAATAAATTTTATAAAGATTTTTTAAGATCATAAGGGAACCCACAAAATATCATGATACCAAGAATCATTTCATCAATTATTTGACTCTGTGTTTGGAAGTTGGAAATACAGCAAGAGGTTCAAGTCTGTCAAGTCTGAAGTTTCTGGATGTATGTATTGAATAAGATCTTTACTATGATGTATACTGTTCATATCCTAAGTGCACTCAAAATGTTGCTAATCATTAGGTGTCTTTCTCTTTTCTCATATCATGGTTTTGAGATAACAAATACTGTTTCCAAAGTGTGTACCTCTAATTTATATATGAACTTGTTTTTAATACTCATCTTTAAAATCAAATCATTCATGGTCAGTGGTACTGAATACAACGTAAGCATTTCACCAAACTTTACACGAGATTTTTTGAAAGCAGTAAGAGATGCGTTTACCCGTAAAAAGGTTATACTGATGTTGCCATGTAGCACGAATGAACCTATCAGATCTCCCTGAAATACAGATGTAATGATGCCAAAAAGAATTCTGTAAGCATAAACTTCGTTTTTTTAATGCTTAGCGTGCATATTTGCAGCACCTCTGCGACATGGGGTTGTCAGTGGAAGACAGAAGAAGCTGAGATATGCTCATTAGCTGTGCATCATTACTTGCACTTCATAGACTCTCTCAGTCTCCACAAACATTTCTTCATCTTATACGAAAAAAATCAAGAAAGCCTCGTAAGGCACACCTCAGTTCTTTTTACGATAAAATCCTAATTCTCTAGAATTCTCTGAGCAGCGTACATGAAGAAAACAAGCCTTAGAGGGTTATTATGTCAATTAAAATGGCAGAAATTTAGAAACAGCTAAAAAATGTAAAAGCCCGTTCAAAAAGTAAGCAGATGTAAATCTTTAAGACTTCTCTGAGGCTCCAATTCAATATATATAACAATGTACCTTTACCAGCTTGATACTTTGTCAATTAAAATTTTAATTTTAATTTTAACGACTAAATGTAAGTCTAAGCTCATCTTGGAGCTTAAGCGCTGTTATCATTTACACCAAGGATCAGTTAACTACTAGTCATTTCACAGCGGGAGGCTTATAATCTTTCATTTTTAGGCATCTAATAAGCTGTGTTACACATAGCACAGGAGGCATAAAGACATACTCATCTTCGAACAACAAATTCCAGATTAAGAAAAGAAAGATGAGGGATCAAACTTATGGGGGAATTTGAGTCTACTGTTGCAATTTCATACCAAAAATATTATCGATATTTTCAATAACTAGTGTGACAACATACACAGTTGTTTTGATAATTCATGATGTAACTGAAATGCAACGACAGCTATCAGAGAAAACTCTTAAGATGTTCGGAAACAGGATATGACAAAGTGACACTAGGTTGACTGTACAAGCACTGAAGTAACACAATACCAGAAACATTTCACAAAGTTTCAATCTACATGAAAACTGACTGATAAGTGAAATATTTCATACGTTACATGTTGATATTTAAAGCGGTAGTTATCCAAAATATGTATCATATCTTACAGAGTCTGCTAGAATGGTTGATATCACCTGTTGGTATATCTAGTGATATCGCCCAGCTGCCAGGTAGTACCATTTGACTTTGTTCCTGAGATTGTACGTCCATATCAAGCTAGCCAAGCACAATTTGCCACAAACTTCTACAGAATAACTCGTAACAGAATGCACTGATCAGCTATCAATCTGTACATTGGCTAGTGTTAATATCTCTTCTCTGCCCCACCTACACAGACAGAGATCAGACCGTTACAATTCCTATTATTACACTTCAGGCCAGCAAATCTGATGAATATTTTTTTAGGTCTTGACTTAAATTTTTTACTAATCAATGGTTTTGAAGTACTTTTGTCATATGCGAATGTATGCTCTTACTATCCAAATCGCAAACAATAAATCTGAGAATTTTTTTTATGATAAACTGTTATTATTACTAGATTGTTTTGGAAATTGTAAGATTAGAGCTCATTTGAGCTTTCTTAACTGAAATGTTTGTAGATGTTTTTGTTGCTGAATCAGGTAACTACTTGATAAGTAGAATAAATCAAATCCACTTTACTAATATTTTGAATCAAAGACAAAACCCAAAAGAAGCAAGAATCTGGTTCAAATCCTTCAGAGGGACTGCACTTCACCACTCTTATTCAAACTTCAAAACAAAATCTGTTAGCGAGTTGATTTGCCACTAACAGTAACAGTTAGCAAGAAGAAAGGAATGTCCATTTTCGTGTCCTTTACTAGAGCAGGTGACGTTGACCAGCGAGGGTCACTGTCTAGCGCTGTGTTCGGGCATGAATATATTGCAGCTCCCTCTGATGGCAGGCTCTGTCTCAATACCAGGGATTACTCCACTAAGTTGGGACTTGTAGGAATCTTATTGGACACTGTGGACTGAAGTATATTCAGAAGGGGAGAGCCAGAGGAACTAGACAGATAGTGGGAATGAATATTGTCAATTGTTATATAGGTAAGTTGTTCTTGAACAAGAACAAAAGGGGGTTTGTTGTCATAGCAACAATTAAACACATTGATGCAATAATGAAAAGACAATTTTTGATAATGAAGAAGGGAATTTGGGGAGAGAAATTATCCTGTTGTATTTGTCAATGACATAAACTTCAGTTTCTGAACTTGATAAAAAATGAAAAAGATAGACCATTTGTTATCTAAGTAAGCCAAAGTGAGTTAATTAAGAGTGTTTATTCATTTTCAAAAGGATCTTTCATTGTTGGAAATAATTCTTCGTATCGAGAAAGGATATTTCTTTTCAAAACACTAGCTTAATTTCCAAGGCTAACTTCTATCATTGGGTTGTAGAGCTAAAAAGATATGCCACTAACATTCAATATTACACAAAAGGAAAAAAAGAACCCACAGCATGAAAATCATCAATAGATAGGAAACAAATAAACAGAAAGTTCTGCAGACTAAATGAGAAAGCCAGATGGGGTAACTACGCACATCATAAGAAAGTGGTTTGTAGTGTACGGCAAATGTGGTTGTGGGAATAATCTGGCTGTGGTCCAGACCACTCAATCACAACATCAGGTGGGGAAACACACCTCACACACATATAAATCACCAGCGCATCAGATCCATCACCAGGCATAAAACAATACCACCAGATAAACAAGCATTTCTTCAGTAAATTCATAAATAACAAGAGGCAAGGCTATCTAACAGTATTCTCAACTTTTCTTAGAAGATGTCTAACTTCGAAACCATGCTTTCAAAACAGATCTTAGCAGTATTTTTATAATATATGTTTGTTATTCATTGTCTGGTGCCATAAAAAGGGACAATTTGCAAGGCAAAGACAAAATTCACCTATCTATCTCGATTTATTTTCATAAAAGTTTAACATCATTCTAGAGTGTCACATGATTTATTTCAGTTATCACATAAACATTTCAGTGAACATTGCAAAAACATGAGTGCGAAACTTTTATTGACCGACTTCTTACCAAATTACCAAAACGGTACCTGTGATTGGCTGGCATGGTTCTAGTTATCAGCCAATCAAGAGTTGCATAACTGTACATACTGACCACCTCATACAGCTTGTGTACACAAATAGCCCATCTGGTGCTTGGTCTCATAGCATGACCCTGTCAATAACAGTGTGTAAGTTTCAGCGCCAAGATATTGTTGTCATAACTCCCACCCAGGACCTATATCCTATACCTACCTATCTTGATAATTAAAACACCTGTATTGGCATAAATTACATATTCCTTTATCTATCCTTTATCCTTATTACAAAACTTTTCAGCAAACGGCAGAGGTTGCTGATTCCTTGAAGAAAATATTCCATTGGCTACTTCTTAATTTCAATTGGAATATGAAATGCAATGAGCAGGTCATGAAAGATTTTCTTCTAAATTATTTTAAAAAATCAAGATATCATACTATCTACCATCACTACTATCACTTTTCAAGGAAACTTTGATTCCATCCCTGGTTTGTGTTTAGTGCAAACCTTCTCAGTTCTTTAAAACCATGAAGTGTCAGATACTGTGTTGATTGCTACAGAAGCCCAGATCAAGATACCAGCCAATCAGATAAGAACAGGTGCTTTATACACTTTCCATGTTGAACTCCCTCAGTGGCAACAAGAGCATGGCTAGTCTGTCAAATCACTTGTTAGACATCATTAAAATAACATTCAAAATACACTTGACAAATATAGACCCATAATGATCCATCCCTTGCCATTCATGAAGTTTGTTATCAGACCAGCTTGATGTATGAACTGAGAATTCAACTGCATAGACACATTCAAGTTCATCAGGTTGGGTAAGTTTTTTGAGAAATACAAATCTGTATTGAAAATTATTATGACATTAAAAGACCCATTGATTGGAGGATTGACAAACCTTGAACAAAATCCTACAGATCATAGATAGCTTCATTAAGAGAAAGGAAAATCTATCATATCTTATATTAGTATCAAGTACAACATGTTAACAGAAGACAAATGCCATACATCAGATGATAGAACAGCCTGGCTAGAAACAGTTAAGATCAGAATATTTTGTTGATTGAACATTTTCTTTCTCGAGAGCTTGCTCTTCAGTTTTCTAATATTGAAGTTGTGACACGTAAATGTTCCTAAGACCAGACAATAATACCAGGCTAGAAATTTAACATAGAATGTATGGACTACAAGTATAGCAGATTTACTGGAACAGACGACCATATCTCCCAAAGCAGTGCAGATTTCATAATACGTCCCAGGACAGGCTGCTCCTAAACATCCAGTAATTAACTTGTTTATAGTCTACAGACACATAATAAGCTTCCAGAGCTGCCCAAACATAACAACCTCTGACACAACACCTAGGCCTCTGGCACTGAAGGTACCACGGAACTGTTGGTAGATAAAAGTCTACAGAGGAGACAATAATACGGAACTGTAGGTAGATAAAAGTCTATTGAGGAGACAGGACTAGGAAAGGGTGGTAACCCACTGAGATAAAGTAGATATTGTAACTAGTGGTTTGTGTAAGGAATAATTTGGGAGAATGTACTTTCCTGCTGTAAGTAGTGCTTCAAGGAAGTGATGATCACGGAAAGAGTGATAATAACAGTCCAAGAGGGCAGATTTACGATCATGGCGTCTACCTTGTTACCAGGATTCTATGCAAGCCATAATCATGAAAAATGTATACAATAAACAGACAAACCTTTCATAACTGTGAAATTCATAACCATTGAAAAGTGTAAACAAATAACAGATTATTGCTGCAATAAATAGGTGTTTCATGAAAATCATAATCATGAGGTGTGAATAATCCATAGACAAACTATCTTCCTACTATAGTATATTGAAGAAGCAGTAAGTATAAACCTAGACACCCTATAAAGATAACATGGTTGTTTTCATCCAGTGATAAATATGGACGTTGTCTTCTTGACAGACAAGCTGAGGATCTTAGTTAGTATAACTGGTAGTGATTTAGTAGATTAAGATTTAAATGAGAAGCACAAGGTATTTTGTAATAGCTGTGTTGTCTCAATATCAAGGAGGGTGTCAACCTACAACAGATTTTCTTCCATATAAATTGTTTTGTCATAAAGAGTAGATAGAGATCATCTCTTGAAACCAAAAATGAATGAGTTAACTTTTAAACTTCATAACTTGTAAATAGCATACCGATCAAATCTTTCACACAAGGTGTCCTGAGAAGCTGATAACCACTAAAATAGGGGGAAATAGAACATCATTTGAGATATCTTCCAATCTTTCTTCAAATAAAACTTGCTGTAAAATTCCCCTCTAGGCCGAGAAAAACATTCAATGTAGTTCCTCCTCATGCCCAAAATTGAGATTGCTATTTTCCCCTCTATATCTTTACTACCTACATTTTAACTTCAGGTTAAAAGACAATAATTCTTCCAGATATTTATATGCAATAATCTTTTCCACATCTTGTGTTGACCCGTCGCATGATGTCGAAGTAAGCCACTACAAAACAACATTTCGATAAGCGATATCAATTTGATGTATAGTTGCATTTTTCAAAAAATGTCTATAATTCTTTTTTTTCCTGGTAAATCCATTCCTTTGGTAACACAGGTGTGTATGCTAAGTCTGTTTAGCAATTTAGAAGATTAGGATAATTTATTGGAAACTAAAAGGAGGTCATCAGAAGAACGAAAGAGAATCCATGGCAAAATATCCCTGATGTATTGGCTTGCAAGAAACACAAGCTCGCTGCACTGCTTGGGGGATGATAAACACTGCATGGAGTCTCCACTCATATCAAAAAGTGCAGTTTTATCAATATTACACAACCACAGGGCCACAGCAGAGATGAAACCTACCAAATATTCTAGTCATGCCAAATTCAAACTAAACAAATATTCAATTTTATACTGAAAAACAATTTCATAGATAGATAGAATTTAATAGATTGGCTAGAACTTTTAGGTTTTGGATTGAAACAAAACAAGAAAATTCTTTAATACTTTAATCTTTTAATTTTTTTATCTGAAAACTTCAAAAACATTGAAAGTATAATTTTTAAAAATATCAATTCAATAAAACTAATGTGTTAGTTTTCTCTTATACCATCACATCAAGATGCCATCAATTACATCTCATCATTACAAACATTTTGAGCAAAACTTACACAAACATGGTCCAAAACCTTAACAGATCAACATTTTTAGTCACCATGCTGACAAGAACACGGAGTAATTAAAACACCAATGTTATTCAATCAACTTGGCTCTCACCATGCTGTTGAGTAAACAATAAAAATTAATATTCATATTCAAATTTACTCAAACAGGAAATGTGCATGTTTAAAATTTTGAGATGTCTACTTCAATCTATATCCGAGCTGATTCACAATTAAGAAACAATAAAATGTAAATTCCGTTGATGCTATCAAGGTAAATATTCATATTTTGTAATGTTAAATATCAAAGTATATTTGTGTCATAAAAGAAACAAGATACATAACTGATAACAAATCATTTACATGAAAATGCTTTACAATAATTAGAAAATTGATTCAACTTGAAAGAGGAGCATGATAAAGGGAGACAATCTGTGAAAGGGAATCACCGAAGTGCAGTCAGTCAACTTCAAACACAGGACAAGTAAGTACAATGCATGTTTACGCTCCACAAACAGAGAGCAAACACCAAGCAATGATGTGAAACTAACCAACCTCTAATCAATGTAACGAACATCTCAATCAGTGTTATACCGAGGTACAAACAGCTAGCTATGCTTGTTGGACACACGTTCCCTCATGAAGCATGGTTAACTGGAAACTGTCACGATTTAGTAACTTATGTAATGTTAAGTATGTTATTTGGGTCACCAGGCTGTCGTGCATCGATTGAGAACTTACTTGGAGCCCTGGTCACCACTACCAGGTCTGAAAAAGTAGCAATATGTAAACTCTGTCGCTACTTATAATGGGACTGAAAGAGTAGCAATATATCAACACTGTCGCTACTTATAATAGGACTGAAAGAGTAGCAATATGTAAACACTGTCGCTACTTACAATGGGACTGAAAGAGTAGCAATATGTATGGGACTGACAGAGTAGCAATATGTAAACACTGTCGCTACTTACAATGGGACTGAAAGAGTAGCAATATGTCAACACTGTCGCTACTTATAATGGGACTGAAAGAGTAGCAATCTGTAAACACTGTCGCTACTTATAATGGGACTGAAAGAGTAGCAATATGTAAACACAGCCTCAATCAAGATCCTCTAACATGTGATCAAAATGTGGATGTAAATGTTCATCATGAATATTCCAGTAATAGTCCTTCTTATTACTGGCCCGTTCAAGATACCGCCGTATAACAATCTACAATGTTATTATGCAATAACCTTGCTTGCCGACTGATATCTTAATTGTTATACATGATGTCACAATGTAAGCGGCGCAGCAGCAATGACAAAGCCAGCAATAATAATGGATATCATCTCACCCTATCTAAATATCCCCAAACTGTGTATTTAACCCTAAATATTTTACTTGAACGACTTTGTCCAAATATCTAGAAGGGAAACAATACAGCCAATCAATAACAGGTTTTAAGCAAAACATGAATATTTCAAAATCATTTCACCCAGTCTATGAATGCAGGGATGCAAAAAATATTCTTTCAAAATATATAATTAACAAGCTAGTTTATTCATATGTGTACTGTACTATTTTAAATCTCTTTAACAACTATGTAATTTTTTCTGATTTATTCACAGAATTCAACACCGTAACACAGAAAGCCAATTAAGGACACATCCAAATTACAGAGACAAATAATATTTACTAACAGGAAGAAATGAGACTTTGTTAATTACCCTATCCTTATACAGTTTAATTACACATCATTAATTATCAAAACATCGTTAGTGATTGGACTAGGAAAACAATCAGCCAGGCTCATAGGCTTGTCAAGTGTGACTGAGGGCAAAGTTCCTGTCAATTGTTTGGTTCATCCACCTCGGGTAATGGTTGTCCAGTAATTGGTTAAACCTCTTCTGATTGGTTGAATCGGCTGGTATCTACCTCAGAAATGGTCATTACTGCCAATCCATCGGCTAGCAATTTGCTAAGTGTTTTACAAACAATAGAAAACTAATGTTATTTCTCCTAACAGATAACTTATCAATACCCAACTGAATTCAACATAGATTCATTCCCTTAGCCCAGCCCAATTTACTGGGATTAAAAATCGTTAAGCAAGTAATTGGCACATTCTGTTGCAATGATGGACATTTCACATTCACAACAAGGGAAGTGATGAGAACTGCTCCCCTCACTTGGGTGAAGTGGCTGTATGATGAATGTAAACACATTGATTAACTTATAGAGCACTAGGGACAATTATCCTCATTCTAACATAGTGTTTCACACAACAGCAAATTTGAACACTTGATATGAGCATGTTATGTTCTTTTGATTCATGAATATTCTTTACTTGACCTTTGGTTTCATTGAATAATACTTGGACTTTAACACTTAAGTTCTGAGAGTAATCGTCTTCAAATGTATGTTGAAGATGTACACCAAGGTTTGGTTACTGTTTGGTACATGTATGTTGAAGATGTACACCAAGGTTTGGTTACTGTTTTGTACATGTATGTTGAAGATGTACACCAAGGTTTGGTTACTGTTTGGTACATGTATGTTGAAGATGTACACCAAGGTTTGGTTACTGTTTGGTACATGTATGTTGAAGATGTACACCAAGGTTTGGTTACTGGTTGGCACATGTATGTTGAAGATGAACATCAAGGTTTGGTTACTGTTTGGTACATGTATGTTGAAGATGTACACCAAGGTTTGGTTACTGTTTGGTACATGTATGTTGAAGATGTACACCAAGGTTTGGTTACTGTTTGGCACATGTATGTTGAAGATGAACATCAAGGTTTGGTTACTGTTTGATACATGTATGTTGAAGACGTACACAAAGGTTTGGTAACATTTCTGCCAAGGTGAGGCAGTGCTCGCACAGATTCCCAGGTTGATACTGTATCTTAGAGAGATAGTACTGAGACATCAAGAGGAAAAGAGGGGGAGGGGAGGGGTGGGGTTACAGGAGGAAGGGGGGAGGATGAGGGGGAGAGGGATGAGAAGGGGACAACTTAATTAGGAAGATGGAATAAGCAATATGAGACAGTCACAGGGAGGTGCGGTGATGCCATGGGGGACTAACTTTTTAGGAATTTTCTCAATTAGCACATCCTTGGCTAATATTCATTTTTTGAAATGTTAAATAATTTAGGACAGTAACTAAAATAAATTTACTAAAGATTTTGGATGAGTGATATCAAACTTCTATGAGGTTTAAGAAATCTGAGAGCATCTGTTATTTCAAGATGTGAAGGCAATACAATCAAATGAAGTAATAGATTGGAAAAAGGAATAGATAGTAAGATATGTCAGACCGACTTCTGCCTGAGGGAATGGCGTGGCTTGTTTGTTTGTATGTTTGTATTTGACATAACCAGGTTTAATATAGGTACTGTAGCTTTGAAAAAGTAGTTTATCAAGATTTCAGCTTCACCTAAACACCTCTGCTGGCATGGAATCAAAGCTTCCTGTGTCAAAGCCTGATAAATAATCTGAAGATGGAGCTTGTCTTATCTTCAGCCTCAGCTCAATCAGAGTGCACTGTATCAGTCCCGGAGAGGGGCGTTCAGACACCCTGATGATAAGTCTATCTTGTTCAGGGAAGTGTGGGGCCAGCTTCACAAACATTTTCTTAGGTTATGTAGGCTCACAAGTTATGCTCTTGGAAGTGTGGGACCTACTTCACAAAGATTTCTTAGGTTATATAGGCTCACATGTATAGCCTGTATTTGTAAATGTGGGGCCAGCTTCACAAAGCTTTCTTAGGTAATGCATGCTGACAAGTCTAGCTTCCATTTGGAAATGGAGCTAGTGTAGCAAAACTTCCTTAGGTTAGATACAATAAGATTGAATAAGCCACCTAAACCACTTACTCTGAAATAACATTGTAATAGTGTCACGAGTATGGTTTAATATGTTTTTAAACAATCTGCACAATGTCCGAGCTACTGATACTGTACTATAGGAAGAGAGAAGGATGGGTTTGCCTGATGAACCACTATATATTGACTCAGTCTGGTCGCCTCATCAATACAGGCAATGAAAGACAGTTTGAACAGGACAGGGCTTGGGGTGGGGAGGGGACTGAAAATGCTGACAGGGCTATTGGTTGGGGAGTAGAGGTGAGGGCAACTGTAGAGGCTGCACCCATAGCAAGCACCTGTTGGTCTATTACCTCACATTGTTACATTATATCAATCTCTATCAACATGGTATTTGTTATTTACTGAACAGGACAGGTTTTTGAGCTGAGAGGGAACATGACAGGTCTGTTGCTGGGATGTGACTGCGGATGCTGCACCCATAACAAGCACCTGTTTAACTACCACTTTATATCGATACATTTAATCAACACTCATCAATACAGGGGATGTGAGGCAGAACAGGACAGGTTTGTGTGTGGGGAGAGATCTAGAAACAGCTACCTACCAATATTGTTTTGGAACTGAATACATTGTTACATTTACTAATCATTAAAGTGGATGTTGGATGTCAAAATATCAAGAATGTAGACAGGTTTGTGGGGATAGGTTTGTAGGGGTGGCAAAGTCATCTGTATGGGAGTAAAGTAATGCTGATCTGACCTGCTGATTGAGAGACTGGAATGTGGACCCAATACTGCACGACACAGTCTCATGTCAAGGCTAGAATAAATCTTATGGATGCACATAGATTCTCATCACAGGGAGTGGATGTGGGCACATCTCGAAGGTAGAGACAGACAGGTAATCTGTTACAGTAAGTTCTCCATATTGATACATTAACAGACAGCAAGCACCTGTCAAGGATGGGCCGGGAAGTAAGGAAGAGGTTAGGGAAAGTGTTTCCTTTATTAGTTCAACTGTGTCATCATGACTCTCCTCAATTTGATACTGAACCTGCTAACAAGATAAGCGAACTCCGAGTTTCCTCTTCTGCAATTACAGTCACTAGAGTTCCTCTCTTACTTGATGCCACCAGCATATCCAAAGCAAAAAATATTGATAACCATTTCAGTGATGGACTAAATGGTAGACTTTTCTGGTATCACCTGTTTAATTTTGTGTGTGTTAAGTCCTATATTTCAGTATGTGGTTACATGCATGTTCGGGTTAAGGAATCTTTGACAGAGCCTGCCACTGTGCCAGTAAATAAGACACACTCAATAAGTGAAAACTTGGCAAGTGGTTTTCAGATTGATAAGATACATAGTATAACATTACCCAACAGACTTCCCTATTAATTTAAGTGGGAGATGTGAAGAAGATTTCATTGTTTTTATATTTCATCAACAACCATTTGATCTTAAAGGTAGCAGAACAAAAACAGGAATCTGTTCAGCTACAGTTGTTTTTACATCGGAAGACGTGCTAAATGGGAGAGCAGGCACAGATCTAATATTGGGTAGAACATAGCAGGAACAAAAGCCCTTTCTGACATCTGCCCGGGGAGATAAGATTGAGAGATTGGAAGACAACCGTGCAATAAAAACAATGTAAGTGAGGCAATGGTGTGTGTTTAGTGTTGGTTTACTAAGGAAAGTAGGAGATGGCTCAGAGCTTCCTCAAACCAGGTGCAAGCCTTGTATGGGGTACAAGGGTGGATCTCTGTGATGGGCTGCAGGTTTGAAATCTAGCTTTGGACTATCCTGTAGTGGTATGCCAGCTTGGTATGAGGTGGGTGACTGGGTGGTTGCTTTTGAGAGAGGAGAATCCAAGACGGCAGTCAGGTTTTAAATCCAACTTTTCTCTTCTCTGAGGAAAGTAAAGGTTTGCTTTGGATTTCAAAAACCATGTGCAAGCCTTACCAGGGTACATGGGTAGATGAGGAGAAACCTGACATGAAGAGGATGGTGGTTGATGGATCTACCTCAACATTATACTATACAGCCATATGCTGATTGAGGGTAGATAAGTGAATTTGAAAAGAAGGATTGAAATGAAGCATTTGCGTAAAGGCAAGTCTGCTTACAAAAGGGTAAGATATGGAAGGTTTAGGGAGGGGGAAGTGGCGGTCTGGTAAAAGTTTTAATATTCATCTTGGCAGGGTACATAAGTTGATATTATTACCTATTCTTGATGATGCATTGTTGAGTGGTGTAGGAGAGGGTTATTTCAAATGCCTAAAAGAGTAAAAGTGCTAATCTTATTGTATAATTACCACTCAGGAACATGTCGACAACTAGCTGTTTCAAAATTCTCCCAATTAACAATTAAGTTACTTTCTTCATTTTTAAAGTGTTTAGAGAGGCTTAGATGGGAGTGGCATAGACGAATTAAAGAATTTTTAAAGAAAGATTTAAAAGCATTGAAACATTCTTTGTAAAATATTTTATAACATTGAAACTTTCTTAGTAAAATAATGATATTATCTTGGCTGGAATCCTGGGTTGGAATTTGGGTGGTATTCAAGGACAAAAATGGTCATGGAAATTTTGCGGCACAGTTTATAACCTGTCAAGCTACAACCAGAAGAAACGACACAACTACGGTAGCTGCAGAATATACAAGAACAAGGCAGGGACCTATAAAAGACCAATCAACAAGGCAGGCTAAGAGAAACAGAGACAGGAATGGAACCCATCACAAAACAAATGAATGTCGGCCATATACTCTTAGGTACAATTATTTCAAATGTCAGCAAAAAACTCGACAACTTGTTAAGTAACGGAGAGCATCAGCCTGTTTGTTTTATGGAATATTCCGAGTAACAGATTGTTATTTCTCTGCTCGCGCACTCAAACACACGCTCAGGAGCCCTCGGCAACGAACCACTGATGTCATTCAGGGACAAATATATATTCTCTATATATATATATATATTGCAGGAGACCTTTACCTTACAGTGCAGGTGGAAACATGACACCAAACTATTTTCCTGTGTCCAAAATATCTTACTTTCACAAAATCCTAAGCTTACCAATGTGATATTGGATTTCCTAAACAGGCCTCTCAGTACATGGCAATGCAATAAATTTCAATAAGAGTGATAATAAACTTCTTGATCCAGAAGGGGGGAGATAGTTGATGTATTTATTTCCTTGCCTCTGTGGTGCAAGAGTCTACTCACAAAAGCCAACATGGGGAAGCTGAACAAATTGATCCAAAGGTAAAGCAACAACATATGGCATTTCTCCATCAACACTTGCGACCCCAATCTACATCTATATATACCTCCGACAAATGATTTACATTGGTAATCCTTTTATCATAAACACATTTCTGAATGGCATATAAATAATTATTTTGTTCGAGTAGACTTCTGATAGGATATTAATCTAATTTTTGATACAAAATTATTGGACATCAATCTCGATAAGCAACTTGTTTCCAAATTTCAACAAGTTGTCAAGTTTAACAATAATATGCTCCACCATGACACACTTATCTCGGTACAAGGATAACAGTAGAAGGTGTACAGAATTACCTCCCTTGGACTGGCTACTTCAAGGCATTGGATAATCTTGTTATCTACCAAATGCTTAAAAACAAAGGTGCAAGCTGTTTATAATATCAGGATATATCTAACACAATGGCAGAAAGCATATCAAACAGGATGACTATAAACACTTCTTGAGTCTGGGATACTGATAGACTATCAATAGGCAATGTTTATCAGCAATTTATAAACATTTACCAATAAGCCTAGCTACAGGCTGTGGACAAAAGTATTCACAGGGTGATATCATTTCCACAACTTTCATGTTAATTTAGTGTAGTAGAAGTTCTGGTTTGATAAATAATTGTAAAACTTTGTAGGTGAATTGAAATCATCTCAGCTAGAAGAATATGAATTAAGTTACATGCAAGTCTATAAAAAACATTTGATCGGTGTGTAATATTTGTGTCCACAGTCTGTATATACTGATCGTAATGTCGATAAGGGTTTGACTAGGCAGGTTATTCAAAGACACATCAAAGAAACTTTTTAATGTTTAGATTGTTTACAAGTTTTACTATGGAACTAAAACATGAGCTTGGTGATAAAATCTTGACTTTTTAGATGAAGTAGGTTACAGTATTTGATCATGAAATACAACCTGACACAGAAACATTAGAAATGGAATGGCTTTTTATCTACAAAATACTCCCTAAGAAAATATCTTTAAAATCAAAATTTAAATTTTTTATCTTTAAATGTTTTGACACATGTGCAAACTTTGATAGATTAATTTTTAAATCAATCTTTTCATTACCTTTTTGTTGTTTTCCAATTTTGCACTTTAAATTGAATAATTTCAAACTTTGCTTTGCAATTTACGATATCAAAACCAAAGGATGGGTTCATTTGCTTTCCAGATAAAAAAATTTGCAGAATTCAATAACATCTTAAAGACAACCTAACTGAACGTAGAAACACTTATCCAAAAGGAAACTAATTTCTCTTTTGATGTCAAGGAAAGTCTAAATTGACCCCATTTCTAGGCCTTTTTGACTTCACATGCTCACTTCCATAATTATTTCAAAAAAAACAAAAATTTCAGAAAATATGTTTTCACATAAGAAAGTGATGCTCATGTCTTCAAGGATAAACTTGACAATTTTGCAAATCAATGTTTTTGCAGTTTTCTTTTTAGATTAATGTCATTACATATAAAATGTCAGGACTGAGCATAAATCTAGAGTGACCAGTTCCTGAGCCCTCCCCTGCTGTGTAGAGTGGGAGCAGGTGCTTGTATATAATGTGACAGAGTGGGTGTGGTCGCTAATGGCTCCCTTGCCTGATAACCTTCTGTTTCATCCTAGCTAAATAGGCCACGAACTAGCTTCATTCCCTTCTTTATGGAACATTCAGAGGAGTCTAGTCAAATAAAATAGCAATTAACCTCAAATCCTGCCGACAGTAAAAGATTTTGAAGATGGAAGAAATTTTGCTTAAATCTTCTTAATTCTTAATGAATGCATGAATTTATAAAGTAATTATATGCTGTATTTCAAACCTAAACTATAATTTTGAAATCAAAGAAACTTTTATTTCAAAGAGTATTAAGCATGAGTGTTTCCAGGAAGGAAATGTCAACTTAGAAATGTATCATTCAAAATTTCTAAAAAATTATCTTTAACAAAAAGCCTTGAAGGTGTGTCCTGAAAATGGCCAGATGTTTGCAATGCATCTGATACTGTAACCTCAGTGAAAGACCTCCTCAAGAAACTCTATACTTCAAAGTAGCCAAGCTGGTCCCTCCAAATTATCCCCATTTAGTCATTTCCCCCTATTTAATCTCTCTTTAGTGGGGTGATTAGCAACTGCCTGAGTTAAATCTAAGATAAACAGAGCTGCCCAAGAAATTGCTTTAATTATGGACTAAATGGCCAAGGATATTCAATTATCAGCTTTCTCACAATGTTTTATGTTACCATTTTGGAACTTTCTTCAGATTCTTGTATGGACAATTCTGAACACTCCTTTCACACAATGATAAACTTCACACTGATATCCATCCTCAATTTCTATTTAGGAACAATATAATTTATTTGAGTGAGTTAGTTATTGTTTGACGCCCCTTGGGCAATATTTCAGCCATTAGCGCCGAGAATAATTTATTTGAAGATCTAAAATAATTTTACTCTTTTGCCAATATTCTGATCCTGCAATGGCTTCCTAATACTTCAGACCTTAATACATAGAGCCCATACTGCTGAAGTGCTCGTAACCCTGTGTGTAAGATTCAGTTTTAAAAGATCACCTAAGCTTAGTCTAAGGGAGCTTTGTGCAAGAAGACTGTTCTTCTGGGAATGTTCATGTGCAAGTGTGGGTATTTTTTGTTTAGTGGCATGACAAGACAACATGGCACAAGAATTACCTACCTTTGACATACAACATCGCAGCATAGGAGTATGCCACGCCCACCTCATTCTCCGCAACACACTCGTATCTGCCTGCATCAGATTCCTGGCTATTTGTGATCTGAAGATATCCTGAAAATAAAAAACATTTCATCACATACAATGTTTTGCAACATACTATGGTGCATTGTCATATCAAAATAGATTATATGATTTTTTCAATAAATTAAGTGAAGGATAAAAGTGACTTTATTCAAAGTGTTGTCATCGTTAGATCTTATCCATATACAAGTTCAAAAATGTTGGTTAGCTAGGTGAGGTAAAGAGGTTTAGGGTACAGTATGCACTCGGCACTAAGTATCAATAAGTGTCAGATCAACAGGGGGGATGTGGTTAGCCTGTTTGAATCAAGAGGTCTGGGGTTCAATCCAGCTAGGGGTACGGCGACATTGTCAGCAGTAGAGAACTGTTCTACACGCATTAAGGTTTGGATCCAATGTTACACTGAATTTCAGTGCAGTACAACCCATGGTTTGCTAGTTCCAACCAATGCTAGTATGTTTCATAGCAATGCATTGCTGCAATAGTGTGACAGGCTTCCTCCCGGCAATAATGCTAGCAGCAGTGACGTAAGTAAAATACTTTTTAAAGCCGTATTGAACCCCAAAACACCTCACCTCACCTAAAATCAACAGATTTGAGCTGTTGTTTTGTTTCCCTCAGCATTATGACAGAAGATGTTGTTACTGGCACCACACAAGGGTTCCCAGATACAAAACTTCAATTCTACACTTCTTAGAGAGGCAATGGTGAATGAATGAAGACAAGCTGTATAAAAAGTCTATACTTCCTTACCACATGAAAAAGAGTTTACTATCCATAGAACTGATGGAAAAATTTCCATTAGATATTTTTTGTCTTAAAAATTTGTTTAGAAACATATTTGGCGTCAAAAATGTTTCCAACATCAATCTTACTAATATTCTATGTCAAAATAGATACATGTCATTAGCATAAGAGGAAACCTAAAACAGAAAGGGTTATCTCCCTTTTAAACACCTGCTGGGAAAGTTTATTTCGTATTTTAATTACACTGTTTAATCCTTATCTAAATCTTGATAGGCCACAGCAAGAAACCCTTTCAGAAAGCAAACTTAAAAGGCAAAGCCATTAAAACACTACACGCCAGACATTCAAGGGAGAGAACTCCAGACAGATCTGGAAACAACATTAGAATGTCGTCAAGAAACTAATAAAGAAGGCTGGCCTATGGTTTACAACTCTGATTATGACATTTTACCTGCCACTTGCTGAAAAACTATCTGTAGCTCTGTGACTTATGTAAGATATGCTTATATTCACAAGTGTTATCAGTCCTATTCTCATTATTCCGCGGTTATTCTCTACATCAACATTCAAAAGCACTGTTAGACCTATCCAGCCAGCTTTTGTACAATATGTTGACTCCTTCTTGCACTTGTCCTCTCGCCATTAAGAGGCGATAAAACCTATGTAAATATTTTCACTGCTTGATTCAAGTGTAGATGTACATGCCGAGCTGTAGGTCACAGAACATAGATCTATCTATCTAACTTGTTTTAAAATAACAGCTGCTTTAACAGGAGGTTTAACAATTATTGTAAGTATTTCAACATTTTTTTCAAATTCTTTTTCTAAGATTTACCAGGGTTAAAACAGATAGATTTCCCACAACAGAATCATTTGTCCAATATTTACCTATAACTTACAGAAATGTTCAATAGATGTGCTTTCTTTCATTCTTTCAGAACTGCATTCTGATAGTGTTACGCCAGTAACCTTTGTTCTGATATCATAACAATAGTACAATTGTGTTCACATGGGGATACTTTTAATTAAACACTGTTATTGAAAGCACTGGGGCACAATTTTAAAACATTTTATTTGTTAAATTTTCCCTATTAATCATTAATTCATGCAAAATATACTTTCTTCAGAGGGTTAAGCATCTCATTAGTCAACCCAATTTTTGAAGTCATAGAATAAGACGTCACATATAAAGCAAAAAATTCATCGGTCCAGTTAAGAGCAAACACTTTAAAATCATTAGAGTTAAGTGTTGGATTTGAGCAGCTATATTTCCCAAGTATAAACTTGGTATGTAATGTATAAAGTTCCTTGTATTGAATAAATTTATTGCTTTGTAATTGGCGACATTTGTTCTTCTTTTCGTGAGATCCCATCATTCTTGAATTGACATTGATCAAAAGATAATTCCTAATATATCATTGCTCCTAAAGTATAATTTTTTAACAATATTGTTGAGAAGTTATTAACTTACTTCAACAATGTTATGAAGAATAACTTATGAACAACATTGTTGTAAAGCTATAACTTTTGTACAAAATAAAGTGAAGTATTAACTCTTATACAACAATGTTGTACAATTCACAGATATAACATAAATACAGACAATGATACCCGGTCTATGTTGTTTACCTGAGTCTAACAGTGTAATCCTTGGATCGCTCATATCAACGGGTACGTGATCTTTCAACCACAGTATCGTTGGTTCCGCAGTTCCAGCAGCCTCACACTGCATGATGGCATTGTGGCCTTTCTCGACCGACTTCAAACTCGGGTTAACAAGTATCCGGGGGTAACCCGCGGGAAAGTCTGCAAAATCGAGTAATTATTTTTATAGAATTAAGAGACACAAAATCAAATACATTCAACATCTTTAACATAAGTGAACATATATGTATCTGTGAACACATACATATGAACACAGATATGTATCTAAAAACACTGACAGAAATGTGACATTGTTTTTACAATTTCATCTTGAGATGAAATTACACTGTCGTAAACAAGCCGACAGAGACAAGTGACAAGTTTAAGACATGACATTTTAGGATTGATGTTAGTAATTTGATGTTGAACGCTACTGTTACATTAGCAGCTTGCTGGAAACAGACAGTGAGGAGTTAGCTCCCTTGGACTGATTGCCATTGAGTTGTACGAAGCTTCCCACAGATGGTTTGAGGCACACACCGACAGTGAAACGAGGTAGGCAGTGACGCAAAAGGAGTTAGTTGAGGTGCAATTACATTGGGAAAAGTGGAATAAGATTCACAAAATTCAAAACTACAGAGCTATACACATTGAAAATATTTTTCATTAAAAAAATCTAGGGGTGCACCAAAACTATTGAAAGTGTAAAGTATGACAAGTGAATATGGGTGAAATCATAGTTGAGGTGAATATTGATAGAGAAAAAAACCTTGAAGATGCTCAGTTTTAGAAATACAATTTTGAACATATATTTTTCATATTAATACAAATGGTAAAAATTCAATAGAAAATGTCACCAAAAAAGCTTTTTGTATGTTATTAGTTTCAGAGGGAAAAAACACGTTTGAAGCTTTTAAAAGTGGTTCTCTTTAAGAATTAGAATCACATAAATCAAAGACAAAAATTTTCTCACAGCTGTGTCAAGTTTTTACAATAAAAAGTTTTGTAAATTAACAACTTTAAAATAAAAATTGGATCCTAAGATAAGGTACAACTGCTTCAAAGCTAATGCATTTCATATTCTTGACATTAACAGATGTTTATTGTTCCAAGACAATATCTGACAGAAATTGGAAAGGACAGACAAACAGACAGACAGTCACACATCCACATGAAGAACACTTATGAATAACAACTGCAACAATGAACGACCTAAGGATTGAGCAAGAGAACTCCAGGCCCAGGAGACGTAGCACATCGACACAGGGAAGCGGAATACAAAATGTACACTCATAAAGTGGAAAAGTGTGTGACACAGTAACGAGGCGCAGTTTACCTTCATATTTAACTACCCAAGGGTTAGCACCTGGATGTGAAATGAAAAAAACAGTTAGGACATGTACCACGTATCACATTTATTTGCTGATTGTGTGATTTAAGAAATAAGTTTGTTTCGAAAACTGTTTTGTCTATTTCAGTTAAATTACCAAAGTTTTATTTGGAGTTCCCATAAAAAATTTGAAATTTGAAATCTACTGTATGTAGTGAGCAAAATGCAAGCATGCCTTCAGTCCAAAATTAATCCATTTATGTGAGGGATTTCCAAATGGTTACCACTTGAAGCACTAGTAAAATCTCTCGATTACTTCCCTTTAACCACCAACTTTAAACATCTCTGCATTAGTGATAAGACTTCACACAAACAGCTGATAAATGTTCTGAGCACAGTTTACATGCATCCACACTCACTGCACTCTCTCACACACAATAATGTCTGTCAACATCAGACATTGAACACAGTGAGACACTTGTTCGTAACAGGACGTTTTCTGTCAGCTTTACAACATGGTAAAATTGGCACACAATCAGAACATATAACAATATTCAACATTGTTTATTGCATGGAAAAAGAAGAAGATAAATTTTAAGTACAATTTCTGTAAACTTCAAACTTTATGTTCATATTCAATGATTACATGTTATTGTGTATATATAACTAAGAAATGATCAGTTTTTAAAATACACAATTACTAGTTCATTAGATGCAGCTATTTTGTTTCAGTGAATGTTCTTGAACATGACAATTTTGCGTTGGAATCATTGCTCAGACATAACAATAACTGAAGATAAGCTTGACTATGAAATAACTCTCTCATAGAAGCATGACTATTAAATAACTCTCATATAAGCGCTAGGCAAATAATCAATTTAATTGGAATAAAAGGAAAATCATGCCAATCTTCTAGACTTGGTTATTTCTATTTCAGGCAGTGACAAAGCAAATGACTTGGATCACATGGGCAGGCTTAGATTGACTTAGTGAGGTGATAAGCCTATCAAACACCAGCTTTGTTTCTCTCAGAGTCCACATGAAGCGCTGGCCAGATTGACAGGTGACATGTTACGAGGACACGCCCTTCGTTCCTACTATCTACATACATACACTGTAGGTCTATGTGGTGACTTTATCTATGTTACTGGACAATACTGACGTACATGTCCAGCTTCATGTATACATTGATATCACATAGATTGTTTGTAGGGTGTTATAACAGACTGATACTAGATTCTGAGTGCGGTTTATAATTATATATTCCACTTGGCTTTATAAAACTTTTATAGTATGATCATTGTGTTTTATTCATATAAAGACAACACAAATGTCTATGAGAAGCAAGTCTTTAATCTTAAGAATAAGATTGTTGACTTTATGAGATATAAAATTTAGAGTGTTATAAATGAATATTTGAGCACACAGTCAATTTATTAAATAACACTAACTCAGGAAAACTGTTAGAATCAAAACATCAGGTGGTACACCTATATTCTTCTGTTATTTTAGACAGCTGTTTCAAGTACGTATCACAAAAACCTTCGTAAATAAACAAGTTTGAAAATAAAAATGAAGTCAACACAGGTATAATTGCTGTAAATCTATAATCTTAAAGGGACCATTCGAGCGGCTTTCATCCGCCATCTTGAAATGTTAGCATTGCGACAAATCAAATGTGCTATATTATGCTAATTCATTGACAAAATTAAGAAATAACTAATAGATTGATAGAAGAGGGGCATATTTACAAATAATTCATAATAAAAGTTGTCAATTGCGACAATGTTTTGTCGTAGTAATGCATTCCACATTCGTAGCTCCGATGATTGGCTTCATTTCACGAAGTTTTTTCTTTTTTGATCGATACACTTTATTCTTTGACAAATTGTTAAATCTTGAACAACTGAAATGTTAACCTCATGTACATATTTGAAATTGAGTGTGAAAAGAATCATGTAAAAATCATATATATTTGTTAACAGGAAAGTCCTCCTTAATTTCGTTTCCACAAAAATACCCCGCTCGAATGGTCCCTTTAAGTCCAAACAAATCCAGCGTGTTCTGGAAATAAATTTCAAGTGGTGTAACTTAAAGTTTATCTTTGGTTAGTTCATAAATTGAGAACTTCATGATAGTGTAGGTGACGCCAATCAGACATTATACTTTTGTTAAAACAATAAAATTCACAAGCTTTCACCTTATTTAATCATGAAATCTTAAAATAATTTCTAACCATTGTCTGAAATGTCTTTGTTTTGAAAATGCATTAACAGCATAAATTCACAAAAGGAACATCGCCTTCTAATTAATGGTGACCGCTAACTTCCCCTGTAGTATCAGCCCTTCCAACGACACTATTCTGCACAAGTTCATTGCACACAAGTCCCAAGCTATTAGGACATCAAAGCAACCCTTCTCCATGGAACCACATTTCTCCCAACTTGTAGTCCATATAACAGCAGGCTGGGTGTATGTCCCCAATATTACTCTAAGTGGAGCATATGACGCATATTCAGCATCAACTTGGTCTCTTGTAATCCTGCATCAACAGGACCCCAGAAACTTTGTGAGAACCACATTAATCTGATTACTTTACAACATCAAACTACTAGCTTTAATATGACTGTCAACATAGTGTAGCAGTAGGAACGTTCCATATAGAAGTAATCCTAATCAAGAGAACATGACTGACATAGTGCCCTAATCACATAGTGCCCTTACTGAGCAAACACATAAATATATATGAACAAATCTATAGCAGTAAATAGGTGACTCTCTTTTCAAGGAAGTAGAGCAAATATCTGATCAAGTTCATTAAAGGTGAAAAAAGACTGTACAGGATATGAAACTATGTTTAAACTCCTGTTTAAGTTTATTACAAGAGCAAAAGAACACCCATCAAAACTGACAGGCTCCGAGGAAGCCTAAATTGAGCCCAGCATTGAGTAAATAAGACGGTGATGAGAGTTTGAGGTTTAACACTGTTTATATTGTGTATATCCTAACATCACAACAGCTACATAGTGGAAGACTCTGGCTTCCTACATAGTGTTAAGACTCTGGCTTCCTACATAGTGTTAGACTCTGGCTTCCTACATAGTGTTAGACTCGGGCTTCCTACATAGTGTAAAACTCTGGATTCCTTTACTAGCATGTTACTGTATATTATTAAGACCCGCAACATAGGAAATCATCAACGATCTTACATTGAGTAACAATAAAGCATCCCAACCATTCTGTAGATCATTTTGCAGCTCTACAACTTCTCCTGGCAAAACTTAACTTGAAACCAACCAGCTGGCGTGAGCACCATTACTTCAAAATTGTCTTTGAAATGAAGCCAGAATGAGCCAATCTGACATTTAAGTCTACATCCTTGACAAGATCTTTGAACAAAGGTTAAAACTGAACTTGATCTAACTAGCATCAAGGTTTACATCCTTATTTTACACAGACTTTGTATACAAGTTTGAAGAGAACTTGTCGTAACCAAATTCAAGTTCGGCCATCTTGATTTGAACTGCTACTGCAATATACAGAAGTTTAAATAAAACAAGGTTGACATCTCTGGCATGAGCTTTGACTAAACACAGACAACACAATCAAATGACATAACTGGCATCAAAGTTGATGAACTGGACTTTAACCAGGATTTTACAAAGATGTAACAATTTAAAGATCTAAATGACACCAAGGTCAACATCTTTGACTAGAACCAGAACTTGGAAATCAGAATCAAACAATCTGACATACATCAAGGCTGACAACCTTGACCAGCTGACTTTGTGATGAAATTTATTGTTTTTTATGGTATTAACTCCGCTGACCCAAGCAAACAGAGTTGCAGAAAGTATGTTGGAGACCTCTTCAAGAACACATGCATCAGCCCAACGCATGGCTGGACAAATCATCCGAGGACTAAAGGCCGTGATTAATTGTATGTACACGAGATAGCAGCTCTACCAGCTTGCTGTAATCTGCAAGGAATGGAGATTTATTGGTGAAACAAAGCCCAGTGCCCCTGCCAAGCACCTTGTAATAGGGGAACACCAGCACTAGGTGTTGGGACGAGGCTCCACATTCTATAATTGTCTTTCACACAGATAATATTTGTAATCGTTAGTCACAGCGATTCACATATCTCATAGCTGACAGAAATAATCTTCTTACCCAATATCAATATCTGCAAACCATTACTCAACAAAATTACCTGAATTCTGCCTTAGAATACATCATTCACAAAATTCATCCTGTTTTCAAATCAAATATTGAAAGTGAAGTGCAATCAATCTAATCTTGTTTTTATGGAATTTTATTTAGAGGACTAAATCCAAAAATCCAAAATTATGCGTCAACATAATTTTTCTTAGGTTGCAAGCATGTTTATATATCAGCATCATTTTTTCAATAAGCTTTATAGTATCATTATCCAAATTACACAGCTTCCATATATTCCTCTATATCTCTAACATGCAACGCTAACAGAAAACAAACTTCTTGCTTTAATTTGCATTATTAAAAGATCAACAATAGCTTTTGAAAGCTTTTAAATCTGAGGGAGCCCCATGGATACAAACATTAAAAAAATACAGTTTAATGAGAGAGGAAAGCTAGGATTTTGATTGGCCGACGATGACTAATACCAAGATGTCGGCCGGTTGATATAGAGGAAGTCTCAGACTCTGGGCGGCTCTCTGAGTCACAGGCGCCATCGTCCAAGTTGTTCAATCCCCTGATTTAGATGCTTTATTAATACTTTCAGCAAATATAGCAGCACTTCTTCCTACACAAAGTGTTAACTCAGAAGAGGGCTGGTTAGTTTTCCTATCAAAAACATCTGCAGATGAACCATCTAGTTATCTTCAAGGTGACGTATTGATCGCCTGCCATTGCAAACGGTTACCATGGAAACGTGTGGGTATAGTCACTGTATGCACCTTCCCGAATGCGTTTGCCTAGCGCAGCAGAAAGACAACTGTGCAGCAGCGTCAGTAACTGTCTCTGTAAACTTTGACTCAGTCTACTGCAGTGATGGTGCAAACTTCTTCAACCGTAATGATGCCAACATCAACATCAGCAATGATATAAAGCGGAAAAATAAAAAGCATGAAAGACTGTTATTCTTGTTTGATGTCAAAGACCTTTGAGCTTAAAATCCATACAAAAACATTGCATAAAGATTTAAATGTCTTGGTAATGCTTTGTGGTTTTATCGTTAAAAAAAGTGCTTGCATTCTGATATTATAATGTACTGATAAAACCAATCATAAAATATGTTTTCAAACAATGATATTTCATATACAGCAAATCCTAAGTTCAAAACCAGAATCATAAACTAGCACAATGACAAAACCATATTTAACATTCATAGATAATATTCTTTTTTCAACAATGACGTTTAATAATAAGCAAATTTTAACCATGAAGTTGACACCAGAATTATTGATTATCTCAAAAATGAAAAAAACAATAAGGTAACATGGAGGAGTCAGTTCAAAATGAAGGCTTCTTAAAGGCACTGTCAGGCTGTGAAGAGAACTAGTCAATAAATTAAAGCCTAGGATTTATTTATTGCTCATTCAGGTTGGATTTATGCCATTATAGCTTCTGCTTGGCCTTCAATGTGAACAATCTCTCATTTCCAGATAAAATATGATACGTATGCCATACATCGCGACCTTAGGGACTTAGTTTCTCAACTTCTGTGACATTCAACAATTCTGTAACCATCATTCTAAATCTTAAACTCCCTTCAGACATGTGTGAGATGATTTATGACCAAAAAACATCATTGCAATAAAGTAAAATTCTCTTTTACGTGCCTACTTTAAAAACCACTTTAATTGCCTTCAAAAAAAGAAAAAAGTTGATTTAAGCAAGGGATATGAATAATCGAATTATCAAAAAGGTGCGAAAATTGGTACTAAGTGACATTTGAACCACATATCACCGATGCTAGTATTACTGCAGGAAGAAAGCCCACAATACCATTGTGGTTATGCATTACGGTGAAACCTGCAAGCATTGGCTGGAACTAGTGAACAATGGGTGGAACTGTACTGAAATTCAGTGTAGCATTGCACCTAAACCTTACTGCTTGTAGAACAGTTCTCTACTGTAGAATAACTTGCAGAACAACAGACCTCTTCTTGATCAGAGGCCGAATGCATTAGTCACTGAGCTATCCTGCCCCTGATGATAATATTTATATACTTATTCCTGCGTTACGTATTTTTAACATATTTCTCTTGAAAAGCTTTACTTTGTTAAATCAACTTCAAATTTCATTATTTACTTAAAGGATAATTCAAAAACATCTTTCAAAATCCTCTTCTACCTTTAAATTCTTGCAAAAGTCGAATCATTTACAATCACAATTTTGTATTCCCTTTTACTTGTAACAAAAGTAATGGGATATTTTCAAAAAATAATACTACTTGAAAATTCCAAAAAGGAATATCATAAGATAATTCAGGAAAAAACAATAGTCTAAATTCACAAAAATTTTGAAATAACCAACTACCAATTTTGAAGTAAAATATACATTAAGTGTATTATAGAGTCATATATAACTATTGGAAGAATCCAAAGGGAGTTATCACACTATTATGATATAACAAAAGCAATAGCCTACTCTTCATGTCAGTACGACAAGTTTGTTAAATTTTGGTCAAGTTGTCACCACTTGTTCACTTAGTCAATTGTTTTGCCTTTTGTCCATAGAAAAAAAAAATTTAAAAAGACGATACTCAATACAAATTGTACCCTATATCCATCATCCAATATGTAACTATGAATGAACTATGTGAATGAATATTTGTATATGTATGTGCAAAAAAGTGGAATGAAAAAAAAAATTTAAAAAATCCAAATCTGTGGACAGAGAAGCATTTGCATCATGAGAGTAAGTTTCTGTCTACAAGTTGGTAATTTCAGATTCAGATGTAATCCCAAACAGCTGACAGCTTCAACAGACAGCCTGTCCTGCAAAACAGAATCCAACAGACGTCTCGCTTCACTAATATCCTGAAGATTGACATATTACAGTTGCCTAAATTGGATTTGTTCCGCGGATAAAGAGATCTGCAGTCTCCTGGTCACATGACGTAGCTCCTTGCTTGGTGATCAGCCTCGTGGAGCATCACCACACTGTCAGCAACAACTGTATTTCTATCTAAACCTCATTAGCTTATCCAGCCCCGTCAGCCAACTATCAAGCTAAGCAAATAAGCACGAGCTAAGCGCAGTAAACTAAGCTACGCATCCAGGAGGTGCAATATCATCCAATAACTGGACTCTTGCTTCATGTTGAAAATTCCTCTCTGATATTGAGAAAAGCATTTATTTATCAATTTACTAGCATTAGTCAATATCATGTCCAAATTTTGATAAAAACTCATCATTTCTGATAGAGTAGGAACTGCTATCGAAACTTTATGAAACATTCCTAAGCAATATTGTTGAAAAATTTTCCAAGTTGAAAAACTATTCTGCAAACTCAGAAATCAATTTCAGCCGAACTTGAATTGCACAAGATACTCCTAGAAATCATTCCATACTGACCAAAATCAAATTTCAACATGCGTAAACAGTTGAAAATAACTAAATTTGTTCTCTGACCATAACAAGATGCGAAAACATTTAAGACACTCAGGGACCCTAACCTCTGTTATGTACTGAGCAAAGGAAAGAGGAATAGCGTAATAACTACATATAACAGCATCAGTATAAGTAACAAAACAGGCACAGATTAATCTGATAGTTTACCTATTCAATTTGAAACTAGCTAAATGACACAGGTGCTCGAGGAATAAAATGCTACGGTGACCACTGCTATAATACGAGCACTTCTCAGGGTAGCAATGGAACAGACTAATTGGATGAAATCAAAGTTAGTTGTCCAGTCAGCGACGGCATTTCTTAAACAATCATTCAAACTGCCTTAGACATATTCTGTTCTTCAGAATTTCATTCACTTTGCACTTTGAAAAGAGAATTTGGTCCTGTTTCTTGAGACTAATTCATGCATATGCTCTGGACCCATCCTATGAACCCCCTACAACTAGTCCGATCATCACCAGAAAAAGCTTGATACTCCCCCGGAAACCTTAAGTACAGGTACAGGTTCTATTCCAACCCTCCCCCTAAAACCTCCCCTACAATCCCTGGACATTCATCTGGAGGGTGAGGATGTTCCTCCAGACACCTCTATCACCCTCCCGGTAGAGATATAAGCAGCAAGTGCTACACTGGTAATTTTCAAAGAGGACTGTTCTCTCCTCCATCACTGTCCATTCTGATTCATTAGCACCAACATCACAGCATCAGCGGGCAAGCTTACTTGCAGACAGTGGAATATCACTCACAGAAACAGAATCTGTGGTGCCAACATCAACCAAGTCGCTCTTGGTAAAGCCAGTTGAACTATGACATGTCCTTTCATTGAGAAGTTGGTGAGACAGTAACAGATTGTACACTAAGATATACACATTTAATAAAATTTTCTAGGGTTCGCTACTTGTACTTGGTTTATGATTTTGGTAAACAACTAGTCCATCTGAAACTTTGACGGTTGATGCCGATTAAGGAAATTTGCATTGTGTAGAGTAAATCCCAATGTCTAACAAGCCAGATAGGCTTGCTGGCTACTTTGAACTGGCCACATGAGCCGAAATTTGCAATACTGATGAAGGGAGCTAGGGTATACACTTTCAATATATCTGCTTTCAGAAGCACAAATGCTTTTCCACCATAAACATCCATTTTCACCAGTCATCAACTAAAGATAAGGTCCACACTACTTCATTTACATACCTATACTGAGAAAAAATGTCTGAGCAATGATTCTAATTCATTCACTGAAGATTACACTGAAGATATCTTTATCTTTAGAAATAATGTCTATATAAACAACAATTTTCTGAAACAAAAATCTTGTACATTTGACACTTCTTGAGAACCAAATGTCATCAAGACAAGACGTCAACAAGATCAAACAAGACATAAAGGACAAACCACCTACCGTCTACATCGCCGACTTTCTTGTAAACACGAAGCGTGGCGTTAGCCCGAGCTTCGCCCTGTCCGTTGTTGGCCACACAGGTGAACGTTGCATCGTCCCTTTTGGACTTGACGGGGTCGATACGCAACACTGACAGGTGGGGGATGTCGTTGATAAGGTAACGGTTCCGCTTGGGATTAATCCGTTTGTTGCCCCTCTCCCAGTGGAAGTGTGGGGCGGGGTTGCCAGAAGCCTTACAGAAGAAGCTAACCTTAGCCTCCTCCGCAACCTGCTGGCTCTTTGGTGCCAACGTGATTCGTGGTGGGCCTGTAAGAGAGAGAAGAACTCATGAAGTTCAAGGACACAGATATGGACTAGAAATTAAATAAGTAACTGCACGACATCTGGGTATTAAGAGGACAAACTGAAATAAGCAGCAAAGCAAGAACTCAATATCACTGGAAAAGAATATGATAATTACAAAAAGAAATGAATATAACATTAAACCACTGAAACAAAAAAACCTCTGAAATCTGAAGTTTTTGGTTTGAATATGTATTTGTTCAAACTTCAGGTTTCTTGATTAACAATAAATAAATAAAGACAATCTGAAGAAAGCAAACAAAGCAGCTTTGTAATATGAGAAAACAAAGTTCGGGATTGATAAATCTATATAACAATTCCCTGAAGCAATCAAAGCTTCTACCAAATAGTTCTCCTGAATAAGAAGAAAGATGTTCTAATGACGCATGTTTCACTTCACTCTGCAAGGTGCAATAGAGAATAATGGATATGAGAAACTTCAGACAGACTATGCAGTGGATTAAGTTGCATTATGGACTGGCTCTAGAATTTCTTAAGAAGAACTTCAGAAGAACTTTGGTACAACTTGCTGCTTTAAGGACTAGCTAAGCTGTTAAACACGTTTCACAACTGGGATCAAAAATTGAAATGGGGATGAAATGAAATGAAATGTTGGGAAGGGATATTAAGGATAATTCATCTTGATTGATTTCTGTTTGTATCAACTGATAGGCAATCTGTCGCCGGCGTTTCCTTGATTGCAAATCAGAATTATGAAGTCGTAGCGTAACAGTGGGAGTCTAGACAGCGACCTTATCAAACTTCCATGGAAGAGTCAAATGAGTCGATTCACTGCCAGATAATCTGAAATTCATTGCTTCAATCCTACATATTGGTAACTCCTATAATTTTGATATTTTATTTGATTTGACTTTTCCAAAGTTCATTCCCATATCTATTCAAATTTTGACTTTCCAACTTCTCCATATTAAATTTCTTAAGATTAAGGAAGCCAAACAGAATCAAACAACAACTACAAAATTTTCTCTACCTCAAAAAGTACACTTTACAAAAAAATTCTTGAATTTGAATTTTTTTTAAAACTTTGATTTAGGATTATTTCATGTATCCTTGTCCTTGAATTTTTAAAGCTGTTTTAAATCAGCAAGAAAATTGTGTATTTGTAAGGGATGAAACATCAACATTTTATAACGAACATCATGAACACATGTCCTGAACCTGGCAACTACAAACTAGGCTAGCATCATCCTTCCCTTTCAGTTTGGCCTTCCGTCAGAGACACAAAAAAATAACTCTCCATCCTGCATATCGGTAGTTATTCATGAAAGTGCTACCTTAATGGCTGCCAAATTACATTTAAGTCGCGAGGACTGATGTTGTCCTTGCATCACAAGCTGCATGGAGCCACACCAGAAATAGAAAACCTACTTGCGGCCATTGATTTCTGAGGTTCAAGAAGCCTTTTTGATCTGGTTTGTGGATGTTAGAATTAGCATAGTCCATCAAATACACAGCCGGCTATTGTACATGATAGGGGCTTGATGAAGAACAATCAGCTGAGCTGGGGAGGGTGTGCCCTGTCTCTCTGGTTAATTATGAGTGTGAGGTGGTTGAGAAGGCTTCTTAAAGGTTTGGGGTTATTTCTTACATAATAAGACAGACATAAATGACTAGATATATCTAAATTGATTTTAAATCTATATACTTGAAATAGATGTATAATATATGAGTATTCTTGCTTTCCCATATTTTCTATCAGTATTTTAACATATATCTAAATCAGATGTTACTTAATGGATTATGTATGAATTAAGTAGGCATTTAATACAACAAAAGTCACTCTGCAGATGCTCTCAAACTGATTTCAGTGAGTATTTTTATAAGACATAGAATGTGCTCTCTATTTATCAGAGTAAGACAGCATTTCTCAAAAATAACTAAATAAAAGTTCTGAATATAGAGATGTCCAGTAACATATTTCACAAATTGAAACAAGGTTCCATGACCTGAAATAATCTGCTCATATTCTAAAGAAATGATTCTGTGGCTGTGTTTGCACCTAGCGGTAACATTGATTGTATGATGTTGACAACAAGGAGGAAATATAAAAAATTCCCCTCATGAAGGGCTTACTAGAAGAACATTTGCTCTACATATACACTTATCATAATGCAAAATCCAATTCTACGCTATTTAGAAACTGTGCAAGAACTAAAACAAAAAATATTGCTCTGAATGATGCAGAAATTCAGGTAATTTTCCATAAACCAATTTTTGTTGTTGCAATGATTTTAGTTCTAACTTCTTTGACCAAATGTAGTTCGGGACAATGCTGGCCAGTGTTGGATGAACAGTTACCAGGTAGAGGCTACAGCCCCACCCCCTTAGAAAGTCTCTGCCCTGTGTATAGAGACATAGAGTTAGAGACATCCTTGGGGGGAGGGGCTATACTTACTCTGTACAAACTCGATGTAGCGGAATTGGTATGTCATGTTGCCTGTCCAATAAAGTCAGCTTATTAGTTGCTATATCTCACACTCTTATTGCAAGAAGGCCTCAAACATTTGACTGTTTATCACTCATATGCAAAACTCTCGTACTGGTTTACAGTCTTGATATTGGTAACTTCAGAATTGAAATATAACCTCAGGAAGTCTATCAAATCTATTGTGTGTTAAAATCACATCAACTTCCCTCACACTTATCTTGTTGGTGGTTATTTTAAGTAACAAAAACTAGTTTGAAAGTCATTACAGAGTCAAACGGCACGAGTTTAACTCTAATGGGCGTTCTTCCGTTCCAAATTACCTTGTTAAATTCATTTTGTTTCTGATGCACTAGAAATTGGCCTGTTTATGAATTGGCCCATCAAAACATCTCATGTTTGTGACTGGTGTACATTTTGTTTCCTGCTGCGCAGAGGTCATAAGATACATTTCCAGTAAGTCGGACCTCAATCTGACCTCCAGGCAGAATTTGCATCATGAATGAGTTGTAGTCACATGCTTTAGGCCTGGCTTGCTGGGTCCGTTTAGTCATTTGAGGATTTGTAGCTTTGAAAGTTTTACTCTTCCCGGTGACTCAAGTAGGACAAACATTTGACTGTTACTTATGTAAAGGGTCAAATAGTCTAGTTTATCAAATATTGTAGACTGATGGATGTTGTGTCCACTTGTAAATTCATATTTGTTTTCATCCTAATTCAAACTGAGTAATTCTTTTGTTGTTGAATATGGGAATTGTCTAGATGCCTCCAAGAATTTGCTGACAAGTGTTTTATCGTGTTTATGTATACACAAAACTTTCAAAAATATAAATCTTCAAGGCGTAAACCTTAAGCATATTTGTTGAGAGATGGAAAGAATACGACACAAGGACAACACTATATACACCACAGTCTGGCAGAGTTTCTGCAAACACTCTTACACAAGATTTGGCACAAACTGTTTAAAAACTGCTTACAGCTTAAGATAAGTGAATTTCCATCCAAGTAATTGCACGATACACTTCAGAAAGGTATGAAATGTTCCTTCCTTTACATAGATTATAAGGATCTACAAAACACCTTGCAAGTAGTAAGTACATGACAATAGGGCAGTATTAAGTGATTCTACATGTCCACTGGGGAGATATTGCTCATATTCAGTCTGTAGAGGTTACTGGGTGTATCAGGGTGATTTTCACCATCTAGTGGTATTTAGAATTTCTAGTCTCCTTCTTAAGACCGTGTTAAACAAAAGTTTGCTCCAGCCTTATACTTTAACTGTGGCTCCTTAAACAGATTAGTGATAAATCAGATATTTCCCCTGCTGTTAATGACTTGTGATTCATTTAATTGACCTCTCAGAGTGGTTGGATCCTAATGAATACAAAGGCCTAATCTATACATGCTATATGATTTATTATGATTCTCATAAATAATTGATTTTTTAAAAAAGATTTAACTATATCCTCTCTTTTCAGTCCTCCAAACCCACAACTGTACTAGAATGAGTAGTAACAGTAGTAGTGGCACTAACAATAGCTCCAATAACAGTACTAGAATGAGTAGTAACAGTAGTAGTGGCACTAACAATAGCTCCAATAACAGTGGAAGCAGATTCAAAGTAGGACCGGAATTATCTGGAGCTTCCCCGGCACTAACAGTAACATTAATCCATCAGTGTCTGTCCACTGTATTGTTATATTGGATTCACTCTCTCTCATTACCGCAGTGTTCTTCCTCTGAACACAGTCAACATAATAATAGGCAACACGATACCTGACTTAGATTTAATATGGTACTGTACAGGCAGATAACAGGCAATGGAGGCAGGACTGATCTGTTTACAAGAGCACTAGGCGCGATGATGGTTCCAGTACAATAAGGGAGCCCCTAATGAAATCCATGCTTGTGGACTGTGCTGGGTGTCAAGAGTCCAGGGACGGAGTGAGAGGATCTGGAGGGTTTGATTTGTTTAACACTAACCTCTCTGGACTATGGATGAGGGGCACCTGTTCTTAGTAACAGTGTTAGGAGGGATGAGGGAAATAGTATGATCTTCAACTGGGCAGGTTGAGGGACACCTCTTGTTAGTATTTGTGGATGGGAGGCAGAGGAAAATCAATTCAATGAATAAAGCAGGGAGAATAACTTTGAGCAAGTATAATCAGATTTGACATGTGCTTTATCTCAGAGGGTTGTTTGGTTCACACAATACAACATTGCACATTCTGTACTTGTTCATAAATTCAGTTGCAATATGATTGACCAGAAATTACAAAAGGTGTCACAAATGAAAATCAAGCTCCTAGGTTTGTATACCCTGATTTATTGTCTGCTCCGATTATTTAAATAACAAAGGAATCATTCTAGTTGTGATACAAAATATTTACTCTTTTACTACGGCCATTTTCCTGTATGAAGAGTTATAAGCTTGATTAAGATCTTGTAAAATAAGCTACACTTTGAAATAAGAGAACAAAATATCAATTCCTATCAGCACCCACATTCTTGAAATTCCAAATCATAACAAAAATATTCAGTAATCTTATTTCCAAATATGTTCACAGCACGGCCAACTGAGCAGATTCAGAAAATCAAACCCAACACAATGCACTTATATCAATCATAAATCACTGGGCTTAGGATGTTTCCAACATAAGTCTGCCTCAAATCTCTGATCATCTTAAAGCTTCCATTGCCCAATAAATCTCCTATACTTATACTATAGCACCTTGTGTCTGAACAGCAGGCAGCAGCCATTGACTAACACAGCTGATGTGAAGCAGATCAAAGTCACAAAGACATACTAAGAGGACTAAAAAAGCATGGCATTGCTTATTCAGGTAGTTCCAAGCAAGAATGTATGCATAATATTATCATGGTAATCTATAGGCCGTGGTAACATGAGCAGTCCATTGATTGTAGAGGATCAGAGAGTCTAGAGGCACTTGATGCCAAGTCAGCCATGGATTAGGATCTGGTAAGTTCATCAGCATACCTAACTGCCTCACTACACTCATGTGTAATGATAGACTAGGACTGTCGATAGGTTTAGCTTCAGCTTGGGGAGGGCCAGTAATTATATCATAAAGAAAGGATTAGTAACACTTTCCTGAACCTTGTTATTTGGGCTTGAGGAGAGAATGAACTTGCAGCAGAAATAATTGACGTAAACCAGAACATTTGTGTAGATTTCACCAACTTGAACTACACATGAGTTTTCTTTTAAATGTAAGGAAATAGAACTAGAAAGCATTTTTGCAAGATGGGAATTGTGAAATGAAGAAATAATTGGGAAATTGAATAGGAAAATGAAGAAAAATGGGCTAATAACTATCTGTTTTAATAAAAAGTTGTGTAGAATTCATTGGTTTTTTTAATAGATATCCTCTGCTGAAAACGAGTTTTGGATTATGTATGTTGAAATTGAAATGAATAAAATCTGAAGAGACATTTCTCAATCACATGGAGATGATTCACGCCTGCATGACGGTAGCGGTGGAATGTTTCTTTGGCAGGCCAGTGGTCTGGACAGCCAGAATCCATTTGTTATCTATAATCTGTTCTGGTTCCAATCAAACCCTCAATCTGCACCAGATGACTTCACACTTCCCACGTGAGGAACTTCCATTGGTGACGTGCCCCATTACAATATGTTTTAATCTGCATAAATCAGCAATTACAAGTCTAATTTCCATGTTACCGAGGAGTTATCAAACTCTTGCATGTTAATCATACTGATTGCCGACCGGGGTTCGTAAGCGTGAAGGTCGGTGGACGGGTCAGTTATAACTAAGCACATCATGTTGACTAATCACTCACAAAGTGGACAGGCCTAGACTAATGACATATCCTTGCCTCACCAACTGCAAGCCCTTGGATTTAATGGTAGCGGTCATCTTGTTATACCTTGTTCGAGGGCCCACTACACCGACTGGACACATGGTCTTAATGTTATTACTTCCAGCAAGTGACCACTGACCTGTGTCTTGCTTGTAGGTAATTGGTAAAGTAGATCGGGCAGCAATTCAATCTACAAGCTTCGCTTTAAACCGTGATAGAATTATACTTGTACAAACAAGGATATCTCATTTAAGTATTGATCAATATCAAGATAGATCTTATCAACACCACAAAAACTTAACTTAAGGATACGTCATAATTTTTCATGCAAATATTAATTAAAGAGATTTAAATTCTAAAAAAAAACCATTTTATCAAGGTCCCATTAGCTGTAAATTTCATTTTAGTTTTAAAGTTCTTGGTCAAAAAACAAGCACAAATTTGTACTTGTAAGAGTACGTTTTTGAGAACTTTCAGAGACAATAATTAGTTGCTGTCAAGTGTCCATTATTTCCAGGACGACTGAAGCGTCATTGCCTGGATTAGAAGGGCAAAAACAGTTTTATAAGGAGCGCATTGCGACAGCGGCTGACAATTTAACATTCCACATTCACATAACAACTTCTTGTCGGGCTTTCACACTTAATATTTACTGGACATGGCAAGTTTTTAAAACATTTTTTTCTCCTCATTTCCTATGTACTTCTTTTATCATTTTCTTCACTGAAGAGTTCCAACAAGCAGGAAGGAGTCTGGCGGCCATATTGATCGAAGCAATCCAACCAACGCTGCATACAAATTTCATCATTAGGACTCCATGACTTGTCCGTATGGAGGGCATAACTTCCAGCACTAATTCAGTGATGTGGACACAAAAACCAAACAAGGATGATACTATGGGTACCAACAAAGAAGTTGTATTTGAAATTCATAAAGTCATTATGTGAGATAAAGTTCAAAATCGAATTTTTTCTACTCTAGAATCTGAACTGGTTGATGTCAAGCTTCATTATCAAAACATCTCAAATTTAATATCATCATATCAGAATACAAATTTGAAAGCATTCTTCACTTTCAACAATAAGTTGGGAGCTTGCTACAATATTTTCAAATTTAGATATTTTAAGTAGCATTGGTATCAAAAAAGTATAGTTTCATATTCCTTATTCTCCTCATTGCCCGAATCAATAGGCAAGTGACTCCACTGTCGACACTTTTCAATTCCTCCCTGGCCGGAGCTGACATTTCTTGTGGCACTTACCACCACAGGGATACCTGACAGAAATACCCTACCCCTGCTACAGGAAGCCCAGGAAATAACTCACTGATTAAAAAATAAATTCACTACCCTGAAACAGCTGTCTATGAGGGGATACAGAAATCATCTTTTACAATTTTTTTCAAAATGAATTTCCACATTCATTAAATCATGAATTGGCTGCCCAAGATGACATATGGTTTGCATTTCTTCAAAACTTCAAAACACAAGTTTCGCAACAGTGACATGATTTATAATAATAGTATTTGTTCTGTTAATGGCTATTTGATTTTCCACAATAGTTCTGTTATATCAGGTTGAAAATAACCTCATTTTTAGCAACATTGTATCTTTAAAATTAATTGTGATCCATGATGATGATGACTGTAAAAGCTATATCAAGACCAAATAAAGGCAAATATAAGTTGATATTTCCAAACTTTGTAATGTAAAATGTTTAAAAAAAGAAAAGAAAGCATTTTGGCAAAATCATGCATCCAAAAGCAATCAAAGAAAGTAATTCATCATGTGACGCATTCAACAAAGCAAGTAAGGTTAACTCATCAGTTTATTATAGAATAAAACCTGCGGACCAACAATAAACTTAAATGCTGAAAGCTAGCCAAGAGGTTTCTCTTCAAGGGTTTCTTGCCTGGCAACTAAACAAAGTCGTATGCATTTAAAGAATGATCACGGGGTTAAATTCTTTACTGACTTGTTTGATAGTGTGAAGTAATATGTTCTATCAATTCTATGTGATGTTTCCACTATAACATGCCTGGTGTTCTGGTCAATGTAACACCGCCACATCAAAGATCACTACTACTGTCATGCATAAAGCATCGATTGTGCATCTCTCATTAGCCGATAAACCTCTTTCCGCAAGTTTTATCCCAATAAATCTATCTTGTTTTGATCAAGACAGGAAGACATAAGTACTGAATCATTCAGTGCTCTACATAGGGCATTTCGCTCTATATCGCATAAATTCTCATTGGAAAACCGTAATAATGCACAGTGTTTTGGTGGTTAACTGTTATAACCAACACAAGATGGAGGCATTCAGATTGAGATGATGAGGGTTCTGCTCCTTGTATCACCTCATCATGGTGACATTAACAGCAAACTTTCATGACCAGAGTTTAAGTGGATCAGGACCATTCACGATGATCTGTCTAAACCTGACAAGGCAGAAGTGCTTAACAGGATTTTCCACTTTCTCATCACAGGCTTGCAAGCTTTCAGCCAATCACATACCTTGTAACATTCATTCAGCCAATGACTTCTAGGATATAAAGACTTGGATTCTGAGAAAGTGAATAAGGCCTTCACAAGTGTTCACAAAGACAGCATACCATAATAAATTGCTATCAAAATTTCTTGAAAATAAAAGCCGGATTTTTTTTACTAAATGAGTTATAGTTCATGTAGTGTTTTTAACAATTTTACAACATAGCATGGTCAATATGACTGTTTGATTATGGGTCATTTAAATCTGTTACATTAATATAATTACCAACAGATATGTAAAAAGTAATATAGACAATCTTTAGCTATATTTAAGCATTACCAATAGGTAATGTTTTCTCTTCTTTCATGGCAGCTCCACTAAGGTACAGAGAAAGCCTGTAATGCCACTGAGGAATTCAATAGCAGTGAAACCTGCAGTTGTTGCTCACAACAGCCAGACCATTAAAGAGGTAGTACTACACTAAATTCTATGTCCCATTGCACTCAAACTTATTGAATAGAGACAGTTCTCAAGAACTGACAAAATTCAAAAAGGCTTTTTCAGATTCAAACCAAGGACATTTTGGAATAAAACTTGAGGCTTTTTTTAAATCCACACAAACCAATATGCTATCCTGCCCACTAAGAACCTTTCAGAAGATTATTTCTTTCAGAAAATCATCTCATGTACATTGGTCATCACTGAACGTCTTCACTAAGACCGAAGAAAGCAATGCACGCTTTGATCAGGAGATATCAGAGTTGTGAGTCTTGGAGCAAATTACCCAATGAGGAAACTCCCCTGGATACACTAACGTACCTCCAGGGGTGAAGAGCAACCAAAGGGAGACAATTAGGAACCCAGTCTGGAGTTGGTCTAAAGTAGCCAAAGGGGATATATAGTCAAACTTTGGACTCTCTTCCAGCCTAAACATTGACCTACTGAATATGTCATTGAGCAAGATTTGTTTATGTAGTAAGATATTTATTTGGGAAACATCTTAAGATGATTATTTGGTTCAAAGATAAAAAGTTGAACCAAGATATGCTGGCACACATCGGATGGATTGCGAATATATCTACCTGAGGAATCAACAGGCTGTAGCTATATTATTCATAAGTTCATTGGATCTTCAATACTGAAGGAATGTTAATGGAAATTACTTATTCACCAGTTCCTCATTAAGACAATGGAATGCTAAAAATTTCTAATAAAACTTAAGGAAAAAACTTAGAAAGGTTCATTTTTGAAGCAGTTTCTTGACTTAATACCAAGTTTATCTTTTAATTTTAATCTAAATGCATTTACATTAGCAGTCTTCATAATATATAAGGACTATTACAACAGACATACTATCATTTAAGTAGGAGAGAGACAATTCTTGGTTATCAAGAACTCAAAAAGAGATTATAGGAATTCCTAACCAATTTCAGAAGTTTCAAAGTAGAGAGAAAATTAAAATGATTACTTTATGACTAATGAAATAATTCGGTCTTGAAAAGGATAAAAAAATTTTAAAGATAATTGTTATAAATGTTTTAGTAAATAGTAAGGTCAGATTCAATAAAATATATAAATGATTCATATGGGTTAAGCAGATAATCTGTTGTAAGTATAAACCAAAGGAAGAGGAGGGATATCCCCACACACCCCCTCTACTTTGCTAATGTTTAACCACAAGAGCCCAACCTTTGGTATCCTTTATTGGATCTGCGTGTTTGGGACAACTCTCGCCTCCTAATAAAGCATGTAGAAAAGCAGATTACATACATTCTATAAATCGGTACTTAAATGTTTGGTTTAAGCAGAAAATCAGTTGTCAGGATAAACTAAGTTATAAACTTAAAATTCCTCAATGAGTGAGTGAGTTATTGTTTAACGCAGCTTTGGCAATATTTCAGCCATTTGCGGCGTAAAATGTCCTCAACAATGTATACATATTCTTAGGGGTAAAGCAGAAATGTAGTCGTTATGACACCATGTTATCAACATCTCGCAATGTGGTCATTCATGATAAACTCTTGGTGACCAGCAGGGCGGAATGATGAATACACCATTGCTTCCAACTGTAATGTCAACATCCCTGAGCCACAATGTGCAGCCTCATGGAAAGGTCAAACCAGACTGTGGGCTGCCAACTCTGGCTGGGCACTAAATGACCATAAGTTAGTTGCACTTTCTGAATCTGGGCCTAGATTCTCAAAGTTCTCTTAGTGTTTAGACAGTTGTGGGCTTACATTTCTGTATGACACTCTAACTGTTCTGTCCTAAATCCTTGTCCTGCTTTCAAAAGTTTGGCAATATTCAGATTGTGAAAGAATGAGGTAAGGTTCATAAGCTCTATAATGATACAATTGACCATAGGTAAGTTTCAAATTTATGTCATTAAGTGACCATCAACTGACCCTACTTCAAACCAAGAAGTTTAGAGGGAAAACAACTCTGTAACTATTTGGTGATTTTTAGTTCTTGAGTTTCCCAAAATCATTGACCTAGGTTTAATGCTTTCCTTAAAAAGAGAAGTCAACACCAGAAATACTGATAAGGTGAGGTGAGTTGGTGTTTAAAACCGCTGTCAAGATCATTTCATTTATACGCGGCTGCTAGTATTATTGCTGGGAAAAAGCCTGCAACACCATTAGGCTATGCATTGTGGTGAAACCTGCAAGCATCGGCTGGACCTAGAGAACCATGGGAGGTAATTCAGTGTAGCATTGTACCCAAACCTGACTGCGTATAGAACAGTTCTCTACTGCAGACAAAGTTGCCGAGCCCCTAGCAGGAACTACTGATAAAGGATCATAATTTTACTAGGCACTGATTGCAAATTCCTGCACTGTCCAATGTCAGTTAGTTTAGAAGTTACTATCCATATTAAGTTGTTTCCAGAGCTGCCAGTGAGAGAACCAAGAACTCTTAAACCTTGTGTCACCTTCTCCTAAATGTCACCAACAGACATGGAAATGAGTTTCTTGCTGCCATGTTGAATGACCTATGGTTTTCAACCTCTGTGGTCTTGGTCTCCAGGCAAATGCCATTATTCCAGTCTCTTGCTTATGTTAATAATTGATGTGCAATCCAACAGTTTGATTTTGCAAGCAAAGGTCTCAATTTAAACACAATTTGGCCTTTTCAATCATGCCATTTGGCTAACGGGGTGCCACAGTCAAAAATCCAAACATAAATGTTCTCTGTAACTTATTTTAGACCAACTCAGAGACAAATGATGAACCTCTAACAAGGACGGTTATTTTCAAAGAAATCCCAAAATGTCTCTGATAGGTTTTTCCTTCTATGTCCAGGAATGTCTTCACCAGCCTTTGATATAAATTCAAGTCTATTCCTGATTTTTCAAATCAACGAAAATATGAAAGCCATTCAATTTTTTTTAAACCAGCAGGGTAAGATATGACATTTTCAACATGTATTTTTCTACTTTATTTGTCACCAAAGTAATTTTCTTGATAATAACCATAAATGTATAGTGTCTGTTTCAAAAATACTGGAAATGAATTAACACATTCGATATATTTTCTCATATTTTAATGCTATCATTAAATTTTCCTCCAATCAACAAAATTTTTAAGATGGCCATGCAAGGTCAAGACAAAAACATTGCTCCTAACTTTGGAATTTCTTTAACTATCATAATTCAATAAATGCAATTATTTTCTCACAAATGTTTGACTGACCAGGACAAGAGACTAACTGTAAGACCTAGATCTCTGTGCTGTCCTCCTGATGACCTGTGGGTTGGTCTGGTGACACTAAACAGATTATCTGTGATATTCCTCGTCTATTTTTGTGGGCAAACATCAAAAGGGGATGCCAATTATCCTCTTATAACTACAGACCACTTGCCGTTTAGCGCTGCTAGCTCAGCCAAATTAAACTGTTAACTTCTTCAAGAATTTATTGATGCCTCTGAAATTAATCCAATTTTCTCTGCAAAGTGATTGTGGCTGTTTCAGTTTATTACACCTACTAAAAACAAAACTTTTATTTGTTCCCAGACACTCCCTGAATGAAGGTATAATAACAGCAGCACAAAGCAACTTGTTCAACTCTCTGGCCCAATTCAGGCTTAAATGAGAATCTATTGATTCAACTATTGATCTTACCCCCTCGCATATTGAGAACTGTTTAAAATCATCCTGTGTTGGTCGCTAACCAAGACCTTAACATTCTCTTGTGTATAACCTTCTGTAACTGCATAATTTGGTTTTTGCTTTCTCTGCCTACAAGACTCAATCTTGTCATATCTTCTTGAATATCAAGAACTGTTTACAATCAACCAAGGATGGCCTTGCAACAAGACCTTAACCAACTGAGACATCCTGATGTCTCTCGCTGTCACGCTGTCATTCTGGCACTTCGTGAGAAGAAAATATTTGAACATTGTTGTTTTACTTGCAAAACTTAGAGAGAAACATGTATCTATCATTTACATATCTTCTAAAACAACATTAATTCATCATCATTTGTTAACTTAATTCCACTTAAACCCAATGCCTGATGACAAAGAAAATTCTTGTAAAATTATTGTTTTCAGGATATTCGAGCTTTAATCAAGCTTTCAGAATTGACAACGCTCAAACAAACTTGAAACCACTGAAAAGAATATATCAGGAAAAGTTATAAAAATTTGCCTATATTCATTTAAAGTTCACAACTACCAACCATTAAAATGGAAACTGATTGCCCAAACAATGAAGTATACAAATAACTACAAGCTAAAGGAGGAAATGCCAAGAACGCTATCGAGATATATTCACCAGCTAGTGTATCAGGTTATCATTATCTCAATTCATAACTTCCGAACTAATGTTTATTGATCCCATGCATGCTAGGCTAACCTCCTTCTATTATTGTCAGCTAACCCTTTCATTGAAAAGATTATATTCCAAATTGTTATGGTGGAAATGGCATGCCCTGATACATTATAAATAAACATATTGGTCTATTGGTATAAAATCACAAATAAATGCTTATTTCCTGTGTTAGGGAGCGCAGGCAATCGTGTCCTATTTCAATGTCAAATCTGATAAGGGACCCAGTGAATATAGAAACAATCTTGCACATTATAAAGTCATTCATCATATTTAATAAATACCCACATCAGATTGGAACCAGACCCAACATATCGCAGTGTTTACATTTCAATGAGGAAGCCATTATGATTCCTCATTATGGCCAATACTAGAAATTGTAAACATGACACATGAGAGCGAGTGTTGGTTAATCAATTCGGAGGCTATCTCGATTTGGACCTGGCCTGGAGTGCAAGAGACAGCCTATTAAATCATAATAAGCCATTTCCCATGCTAATAGTTGTATTAGTTTGCAGACCCTATTGGTTTATCTGACAATGTCATGGATACGGGCTGTCGGTCACACGCCTGTTATCAACTGATTGCCACGGCGCTTGACCCCCTCACTCAACTTGACCTTCAATACTTTAATTTCATGCACACCATCTTGCATACATTTGTGATCAGGCTGGGCACTTGCTGGAGGTATGATGCATTCAATGTTGATTTGCACTTTATGTGTGAATGGGCTTTAAAGCTGACTGTCCGCCATGTTGCTTTGAGGGGAAAATGACATGAAAAAAAGGGGCTGTACTTTTACTCATTTCATTTTAAAAACAACCTATTTGTATGGATAGAACATCCACACATTTACAAATGATTTATAGTAAGCCGAATCAACAATGCCTTGTAATGCTATAGCAAGGCTTTTCACATTTGTAGAGCCGATGAATTGCTTCACTTGCCATTTCAGTGTGCACTCTTATTTAACTAGTTGTAAAATCTAAATCAACCAAAATGTTACCCTCAGTACCATGTTTCAAATTGGTAATGTTGTAATGATGTACTTATAACATGCTTGTATAAATGCAAAACCCCCCTTAGTTTTGTTTCCACAAAAAACGTCCCAAAAGAACTGTCCTTTTAGATTCATTGGGGCATCCTGTTTTCTTGCAATTTGAATGAAGTTACATTATATCTTTTAATACATAATGCATGTTTATCAGTTGGAGTCAGTGTTAATCGGGAACATACCAAGTTCATTAATACCTATCTTAGACAATTTGAAAGAGTTTTGACTTTGAATTTTTCCTTAACAATGTTTGCATATTGCTTATCAAATCAAAATAACCAACTGAAACAATGATACCATGCTAAATGACAGATGTTCAGCTCTCTTCCAAACAAACGTCAAACTGTCCCCAAACATTCGACTTATTATAGTTTATTATCAATGTTGATCTTCTTCACAGTTGGACCATTTTATCTTGAGGACTCTTCCTAGAGTCAGCCAAGCATCAAGATCAGTGGAGTGTGAGGTGGGAGGTTACACTCAACTAACCACATACCAAAGCTGACACAGGTCCACCTTTCTCCTGACATTGGAGTCCTGTGGTGTCAGACACCTAGACGCTGCTTATTATGACAGTGTCAGCTGGCCCTTCTCCCCGTACTATCTACATGTCCGATATGAGGTAGTCTCGATCCCAGTCCAGGTCTCCCTGATAACTATTCAAAAGCAGTCTGGCTCAAGCAGTCTGGTCCCAGTCTCACACAATAGGTTCACAGTGCATGGGCGTCCTCAGCATTTAGCCAGAGGGAAACATGCACTGACTAAATGTTGTGAAAATTGTCAGCTAGCATTAGTAAAGAGCTGGAAGTGCTATCGCTGCACAAAGCTGCTATCTCAGGTGGGGCAGGGGTCTTTATTCAGGAGAAGATGAGCGAAAATCATATGTACACTTATACAGACAGGAAAACGGGCTCAGTCTCTCAACACATTCAAATATAGATAAAGACATCATAAAGCGATGAGTTGATGTGAACTTAAGCAAAACCGCCATTCATTTCAAATATTCAGAGAATCTCTGTCAAGATGACAGGTAGACATGTCACGTTTTGAAATAAAAGTGCATGACTAATGAATTTATCAATTTCTACAAGAATCATTACAAAACCAAAAACTTTGGAGGAACAAAACAGTTTAGCCCCTGCGATTGTCTTCCAAAATATAAATTTTCACTTATGAATAGGAGTAACTAATTTGAACTTGAGGTGTTGATTGTTTGAAGATGAGAGCATAAATGACTTCATTTGAAAGATATTGATTGAGCGTAAAAGACACTTCAAAGCATGATTAAAACTATATGACAAGCTGATCACATCTAAAGGAAATATTTTGGGTATAATTGTCATCTTCACAACATTATGCCTCTTGATACACAACAGAACACCAATTAAAAGGTCATTTCCATTTTTGTTTATCCCCCTTCTGTCAACGACTTTCCATTTATTTTCATTTTCATCTCAACGATATTGAAAATCAATTTTTAAGAATTAACACCAGTTTAAATTAAAATGATCATTGGCAACACAATTTGTTCATATTGTAACACCAAAACTTATTGAAAACAAGAATATTTAATAAATTTCATTATTTTTTAACTAAGTGATCATTGACAACAGAAAGAACACATTCCCTTCCCCGATTTGCTCATATTGGCACTCTTAGATATGGCTGCAGCAATATTTGGAAGGCAATGTGCCACAATGCATGTGTACGTGGGTGGACAAAGAGGGATGACAGACAGGGTGACATGTGGCGACCTTTTGTTCTGAAAGAGCTCAATTATGTTTTATAGAGTTGTAGCTTCCTTAGTTCACCATCATAACTACATCGCGACATTTACACAACCTCGGCCCACGCCACTAGAGCTGGAGCCAGAGCCTGCTGCCTATACCTATATAATAGAGTGAAAGTAAATGCTTGTCCAGCTATACTAGTTTGTCACTCTTCTTAACTTGTCCACTCGTACAGTGAGGATTTATCATCTTTTGATTTTATGTCTTTGACAAAAATTCAAATTGTTTAATTAAGACCACTTGTTAGTTCAATGATTTAGAGTCATTTATAGAAAAACTGTAGGGTATCTCTTGTCTTGGTTCTTCACAGATAGAATGTGCATTTTGTTGTCATTCTAAAATTATTTGAAGAAGTCAAAGAAAAACAATGGGGACAAACTTTCCTGGATAATTTCTAGGATAATGACCTTCAATATTTTCATCTACATTCAAATACCTTTCTCCAAAACTACAGAAAACTCCAACTTGATTAAATTTCATGTTTGAGTTAGTCAGGAAGTTATTTCTTCTTCAATATTTTCATCTACATTCAAATACCTTCTTCAAAACTACAGAAAACAACAACCTGATTAAATTTTCATGTTTGAGTTAGTCAGGAAGTTGTTTTTCAGTCGAGCTCAATGTGAACCCCTGATCTACCAAGTCCCCTGTGTTAGTCACAACTGGCTTGTAAATGGATCATGTCCTGAACATGCAGTAGTTGTGTTTTGGATTGTTTGCTCTCATTGTTCTGCTACACGGGTCACACAACATGACTTATTTAGAATTCTTATCTAGCTAATATTAGCACAACTGAGTACTTACTGTAGGTATTATTTGCCTGTACTACTTATATATATCTAGAAACAAGATTTCTTAGCAGAGATCATGACAAAAAGTAAGGCAGGGACATTATACCCTGGGCATGGCAAACAGCGTGAAGAGAAACTCATTAGCTAATAACTTCAGGAATAACTTTACATCAAGTTTTTAGTAAAGTGATAGTTGTCCACATATTCTGTATGGCTGAACAATGGCCTTAGGCCTTTCTCGGCAGAGAAGGATCGATAGAAACTATAACTGTAGGTCATAAGATTTGAATTTTGAATTTGAATCACCAGCTGAGCAATAAAAGTATTCTCCTAGAGAAATATCTAGACTATTAGAATTAATTGTAGAGCAATTATATGGAACACATTCACGTAAAAAAAGTAGAATCTGATATACAATAGGAAAGCCCTTAATCATAAGCTCGAGAAGAAGTATGTGAAGATTTCAGTCCTGTCCATGCTATGTGTAGTTTGTACAGGGGATAGTGGCAGAAGTTGATTGACTTCATAACAACAAGGTACACTCCTGAATTCCTAAATCCTGTCTACACACACGTCGAGAATATTTTTATAACTTTCTTGACCCATATTCACGTCCCACTGTCAAACCAGACAATCGTTGTATTGTTGGGATCACACAAGGGTATTCCTTTTCACCTCCATTATTAAATCATGATCAGTTGCCATAGCCCACAAAGGATTACAGACTCCACTCAAGGTGACTTGTAAGAGGAACATGCCACATTTACTTTGATGTCAAGTGCACTTCAAATATTTGATATCTTATTCAAAGTTATTTCCATAGTATATAGATACAGCTGTTAAACATTGACCTTTAAGTCTGGCAGAAACCTGAATTTCCTTTTGATGACTTTGCAAATGTGTCGATTTTGCTGTATATCATTATCAATAAATCAGTTCAGAATTTGGTACAGTTAAGATAAATTTATCTCAATTTATTTATGATTCAAAACGTATGCAAATTCTGAGAAAAACCTTAACATTATAAATTGATTACATATATTAATTTAATTTGGATATTTTTAAAGAGATGAAATTTAAGGTCTAGGATAAGTAAATATGCTATGTCAAGGCCTGTTGGTCCAGTAGGTGAGCTGCTGGGGCATTCAATGAAGACAGTTGTTGCCTGTCTCTGAAGGTGTGGGTTCGAATCTCAAAAGGGACTCAGTTGGAAAAATTCATAATATGACATGATATATTTTTGAAGGTGATCACAACAATCTTAACAAGTTTGAAGTGGGATATAAAGAGCCAGCAAATCTGCCGGACCCAACTGAATGCTCAAAGGTGTGAAGTAACGGTTACAAGATAGGCAGGTGTCACTTGTGACAAATATAAGCGAAATTTGTCACTTGGACATGCTCCCAGCCACCTTCATGGAGGTCAGGGGTCAGGGGTCAGGAGGTGACATACAGGGAAACTCAACTCTCTTCAGGGTGCACATAACATATGATAAGAAAGTATTGAATACTTAACGTAATTTGCTTGACCTTTCAGCTACTGAATGTTTAGCTCCAGGTGTTTTAACAGCTGCATTTAACTTGGTTTTTATTCATTTATATTCATATATATGAATATATATATATATATATATACATATATCTATCACTTAATATATTTCAACTAGATTGAACAAAGTTATAAAACTTCAAATATGAACCTTTCTTTGTATTATCAATCGCTAAATATATAAAAAATACTGCCTTATTATGCACAAGTTTACCAAATACAGCATCCAGTATAGCTAATGTAATACAGCAACCAAGTTATAAATATAATAGATAGTAATTTCAATAAAATAATTCTATGCAGTTATTTGTTTGTTCGCATATCATTTAAGATTTAAACTTGTCATTTGGATGAAATTTCATCATGGATGTAGTATTTTTCACATCATGATACAAAGCTCTTGAATGGTAAATGATATCATGGAAGATTTCACAATATTCTAACTTTAAACAGTGCATAAATTCATTGAGCTATGGAGGTGGAGTATAATGGTTGTCCAGTGTACATATTCTCTCCTCTCTGTGTAAGAAGAAACCTGCATGACTTCAGCTAAAAGACCAACATTAAGCACATAATGGAGGAATATTTGCTCAAATAGTGAGCAATTCCTCCCATATCTTCCACATCTCTTCTCGCTGATTCATGTATACATAAAAACTCATGCAGCTTTCTCACAATGGAGTGAATGTGACTCTTGTCAGCTTCAATTATGAAGAAAATTCAATTTCACTCTAATGCGATATTTTTCCCCAGTAATGGACCATATCACAGAGTTTCCATTAGGAAGAGAACTCAAGGTTCTGTCTAAAGTCACAGTCACTCCATTGTGTCATATGGGTGTCATTTTAAACAAATATTTGAGAAATGACACAGGTTTTATGAAGACACTTCACAAAGGGGAGACACAGTACAAATACTGTTTCCATACAACTGCCTCTCAGACTGTCGGCCACACCTCATTGACTCAACCTCTGAACCGACGACTCGTAACTAACTCTTTATCGTTTATTATCTAGCTGTGATCACAGGGGGGCATTCACATTAATTTTTTACCTTTTTGAAAATTAGTTTTTCTACCTATAAAGTGCAAAGAGAATTTCAACAATTTGAGAATTAAGGTGACATATCGATGATAACTTGTTTGGAAGATGGAGTTGATGGTTGGATTGGTGGAAGTGGGGATAGGTTGAAGGGGAATAGGTGGAAGAGGGGATAAGTTGAAGGGGAAAAGGTAGAAGAGGGGAATGAATGGATGGCTACATTAGTGGATGACGTATGGAATGATTGTTGATGGATGGACGGACAGACAGAATATGATAGATGAAGAAGATGCAATCATGAGCATAAGGTACCGACATAAACATTCAGATATATTCAGTGACAGTGAATGTCAGTTCCTTTAATAAAAGTGCAGCTTTGTATGTATGTGAGTAAGAGACTGATTGACCAACAACTCTGCTGTCATACTTTCTTTAGATTGATAAAATATTGTTAAAGTCACAATAGTATTGTTGTAAAATACCCCTTACTGAGGAAGACAAGACACAGATGGGGAGACACGGTCCCCCAAGCAGCAGCTTCTTCCCCCCTGTATGTATGTAGGTAGGTACAGGTAGGAATGTGAGGCATGTAGACTACAGGTGAGAGGAGTCGGGTCAGGTGTCCCGTCTCACCGAGACGAGACGAGAGCAGGGGAGACCTGTCTCCACCACCGTGCACCTCTGTCTGTCTACATGGGTCACTCTCTGCCTGTACCTACCTATGAAACTGTCTTCTCTCCCTGGGTCATAATTTAAACTGTCTTCTTTATAATTAAAAAATTACAATTTTATTTTAGTGAAGTTTTATCTATTCATATGTGATTATGAACATCCTTGTCTGCTTACAGGTGTCGATCTACATGTGCAACAAACTACTGTCTTTACGTTGTTTTTTTAACTCACTGTCTGGGTTTCAGAAATTGATATTTGTGACTTTCTGTTCAATCAAATATGCAACCAAATATTTCTTTTCTTTTCTTAAACGGTTGAAATTGTGTGCATCTCAGTCCAGACTATGTTCCAGAAATAAAGGTTAAAGTGGGGACAAAAAAAAGCTTTTATAGAAAAATGCATAAACTTAATTATCCAATAAATATTTTTGTTTCCTTTTTCTATCGGTGCATTTTTGTTTGGACTGACAAATAAATAATAAAAAAAAATAAAAAAAGTAAAAAAGCAACTTAAGAATTTTTCATTCATAAAATATCATTCCTGAGTGTGAATATATTGAAATTGTGATACCTAGTTGACTATATTGGCATAGGGTTAATATAAATCCTTAGTTGGCATAAAGTTCTCAATACATAAGCGATACAAGGGTATCATAAAAAACTACCCCATCCATTGATGGGTGAAGAAAAAGAAAAAGAAAAGAGCTTCATAACCTATAATTTATCAGGCCTTTGGAAAGTATTAAAATATCTCTACAACTTTGCATTATATCTAGAGACTTTTTAGATAAAGCACTATATACTCTGTGTTCTTCGTAAAAGCAATAGCAAAATGCTGTCAAAGAATTTGCAGCATTGAAAGACTATCATCATCATTTGGGATCCGGGAAATAATAATATTCATCATTCTAAACTACAGTTGGAAATATACCAATACAAATATATATACTCAAATATACCTCTAATGAATAAGAAACATTTTCTATGAAAGGAGAAGAAGCGAGGGATTTAACGCCACTTGCCTCCGGTTTATGAAAGACTTGTTGCGAAAGCTAGTGAGTGGGTAATGACAGGGGGCTGTTCTGGGTCAGAGACCGTTCCACCTGTCTTATTTATTCACTGAATATCTACATTGCATCATGGTAATAAAGATACCATCGTTCCTACTGCTCCGACATACTGGGAACCCACTCAAGGAAATCGTTCTCACAGTCCTACTTGCTGAGTCAGCTTCTTAAAGGTACAGAAGAAATTATTTTGAATGTTATGTACATAAATTTTTAACCCACAACAAATGCCCATAGGTGGTTTGCTGACACCATTTAGAAATATTTTTCATGATGTGGAATTCAATTAATAATTCTATATAAGAATTTTAAGTAGTAATTTCTATTTATTATTCACATTCAACCTAACTTTATATAAGCTGTATTTCTCAGGACCCAAATGACCCGGATAATTATGTTTCTTTGCTTTGAGAAATAAAAAAAATTAGAAATAACTGAAAGACCCACCTCATGAAAGGGCATGAACAGAAATGTTTGGGTATATTTGAAAAATCACAGTTTGTGAACTATATCTACAGATTTCCAACCTGAGAATCAATTGATAATATGTTGCTTTCTCTGAAGTAAAATTTTGAAATCATATAACTCTTGCTATAGAATTCTTAAAGACTTCATTAAATCATTCAATGAAAAGGTTTCTTAACTTGAGTGAACAAATGAAAGTGTTCTATCAAATATCTCTCCTGTTTAACATAGCTGTCAAGTTCAAATTTAATTCCCTCACATTGTTTTTACATCAAATTCCTCAAATATGCAACTATGGCCACACTGACAGCTGTCTATCCCTAAAGACTCCCATACTTGCTTAGACTGTCACAGTAAGCAAATGATGAAACAAACTGACATTTACGACTAAAAAACGATCTGTCGGAATGGTGTTAATGTGACTTTAAGTCCTCGGGCATTCTACACACTTTTGAAGCAAGGGCTGCACAAAGAGGTAACAATGCATGGGAAGGCAAGACCCACAACCTCTAATCTCTTCATAAAGAGGCTTCCCTGTCTGCAGTGTTGGAGGAAACGACCCCCATACTGAGTGTTTTTCTAGCGCACCCAGGCATGTAATGGGGACAATGATAGTATTATGGTGGAAGATTACATAATCAAGGCGAGCACAGGAGGCAAGCCTAAATCAAACATTATGGCAATTCTTGTGCTGTTTTCACTCCAGATGACATGCAGTGTTAGCGGTTCTGAAGCTGCAGTGTGCCTCTTCACTGGGTACCTTCCTTGTTCTCTATTGTCGGGACAGGGCAAGTTCCTTCCATCCACTGGCCAAACAGCGGCAGATAAAAAACGCTTAATTTCTTGTTTTCAATGCAAGTCTATCAAAGATTGTCAGACCCCTGATTAAAGTGAAGGAGAGCGACTGTAGCTGATTGAAATTAAGTCTGAGTGCTCCCTCGTCGCTTGTCCGCGCTGCGGCACAGACTTGATTGGTTAACCGAGACTCTCTCCAAGGAAATAAGTCACCACCTTGCATTACTGCCTATTCTGTTTACAGCAACTCCAGATATTTACATACAACTTCTACTTGACAGACTTGGTGACAATTATATTCAAATCATTTGTCTGTCATATATTGAATCAGATATTAATCTTATTTTATGATATTGATATATATTTATCTAAGAATTTGAAATACGAAACATTTTTCCTTTATCCAAAGATAAATAAATTAAAATCAATCCATATATTTCAACAGAATTTTTTTTTAAAGGTTGCTAGTTCTTCATTCTATTCTTCCCTAAGTTTTAAAAGAAATAATTCTTTTACAGACAGATAGTTTCATTCTGTTAAAAAAAAAACTGAATAAAAATAAATGAGACGAATGAGAATGAAGAGATTTAACAGGTCATTTTTAAAAATGTTTGAAGAACACTCCATTGTCAATGACATAAAAAAAAATCATTTCACTAATAATGTTTTGAAAAGCGATAATAACATTAAGGCTATAAAAACAAACTCTTTCATTAAAATCTCTCCTTTTTGCAGAAACATGCAATAATTTTTTTATCATATTCAGTTTTTGAATCTAAAATACATCAAAGAAGTCCAAAGCCTGGGGATTGCTTAAAATCAAGAGGACATGTGCCAACAAATACACAAGCTTTTCCTATCTTTAATATCGACCAGTGGATGTTTTTTTACGATGCATTCTGTTTCATCTTGTTTTATTTGTGGGCAGAGATTCAGTTGGTGATTCAATTTGGACTTCATTATATTTAGGGTTTATTGGAAATCTGGCTCTCCAAACACTGCCTGCTACACGGAACTCTTCATCAATGGAGGTAAGGAGATCATCACTGCCAGATTGCCGATGCTTATTACCAATTGAAGGCAGGCTGCAATTACTGATTGGTTGGAGTCGGTTGACCTCCAGAGGTCAAGAGGTGACCACCTGTGAAAAGTGTAAACTAACACCTTACTGTCCTTTGGTCTTTCAACAGTTGCACGTTTGTTCTCTCAGATGTTTGATTGAAAAACTGGTCTCATTCTCATGTGCCCATTTCAATTTTCTGATCTTAATGTGTGAACTTAAGTCCCATTCAGAGAGCTGTTACATTTCATTTGGCTTAAGAGGGTACAAAAGAAGTATTGTAAAAAGTCTCAGTGTCTGAGCTACTGGGATGAATAACATTGCCAGAGGGGTCACCTTACTCTCTTTCTATAGAAACTTACGTGATTTGAATGATGTCTAGAAATATCAATTTCAAATCCTTTCTTTAACATTTCAAGCCATCTGGCCAAAATTGTGGCAATTGCCTTTCTTCCTTCAACACCTCCAACAAACTGCTGACAAATAGTGAGTTCAAAAACATATAACCTTCATGGAAGAATAGCACTCAAACATACTTAGCCTAGAGTCAATAGAGACAGCGGGTAATTACATAATTCAGAGTTTAGCCAGATGTAAGCGCGAGTTGATAAGCTCGCCATGCAACAGTATCTGTGAACCACAAACGTGTTAATCATTAATCAAGCAAGAGTCAACAACAACAGCGAGCCCGCTGACTGAACCAATTAACTAATTGTCCTTGGAGTACTGATTAGCCTATACACAGAGCCAGATGACACACAGATTGCAGAAACTGACACAGTCAAAGCTGGCGATGTGATAGTGGAAGCAATGGGAGAAGGCACATGACAGTTAACTTTCAGGGTTAGTATTGGAGAAAGGTGAACATAGAGAATAAAGATGAAGGACAAATTCAGTTCAAAAGTAAAATTTGATAATTTCAAACGGCAATCCAAAACAGCAGATGAATTTTCCAATCTCAAAGAAATGTACTTGCTGGTCTGATTCTTAAAATTATTTGCTACTTGATGAGTAAATTTACAGTGTATCTATGAACAAGAACAGGAAAGTTCAGATCAGATGATAGAAATACAACATCTGCTTATCTGAGTGATAGAAGCAGAAAACAAGACAGCAATCCTATGATAGATATCCTAACACAAAAATATTCTACAAAGGTACAAATATGGTTATTGGAGTCAACGAAAGTGTGAAAGTGATGGTCAAAACCTAGAAATATAGCATTTAAGCATGAACTCTGATAAAAGCTGACTAAGAGCGTGGACAGACCCAGGGAAGAGGATGTGATAGTGATACAGTGAGATGAGGAGGGAGAATGGATGGAAACCTGGCGTCACATCCCCGACACCACTTCCCTTCATTACAACCCGCCATCCCACTCTAAATACCATCTACCCTCAACCTTTGTCGGCCTGTGTTTTTTGAGCTGGCTCTATTTACTTGAGTTATATTGTGTACTTTGGGTCAGGGGCAGATCGATACCGACTATTGCTTCAGGCTACCGGAGTATTGACACAGCATTACACACCCAACACCGGCAAATTACAGATATTTGTAGCGTATCGTGTTTTAAACCACTTTCTCACTTAATAAACAATTAACTTTGTGATTCAACACTGATGCGATCTCAAAAACTTGTAATGGACATTTGGTATTAAACACTTAGCATAAGAATCAGGTCTAATGAAAACTGTTATTCTTTAAAAATTCAACAATGATGCAATTTTCAAATCTTTTAATAGACATTTTGTATTCAACACTTAGCATTCTAATGAAAACTGATGTTCTTTAAACATTCAGAAAACGAATATCACGAGTGACAAAACACTCTTATTTCTAATTACGTTTCAATTTATTGATTTGAAATGTACAACATAATGACATCTTTGCTGTAACCTGAACGACATTTTTCTGATTACAGTGATCATGAATCAATAAAACGATTGAACTCATTTAGACGGAATGTTTTCATATAATGTGATCAATTAATGGACCCCAGGATACTGGTTAATCAATCAAGTTTTTAAATAACAATGTTTCAACTGTAATGTGAAGCAAATTTCCTCTTCATTAAGGGTTTCATTAAAAGCAAAAGTCTAAAACCAAGCCTGCAACGTATGAATATATTGGCAAGAATTTAAAAACCAAATGAACATTCATTATTACTTCTAATTATGAATGGGTTTCAAGGACTCTAAATGAGATTGAATGAGATTTAAAATACGCATTTGAACTCTGGTAAATGAGCATCGTATTCCAACATTACATGATTGCATCGTGAGGTCGTTTGACAGAACTATTGATTATGTGACATAGCCTGGAGTCAGTGAAGCATGTCAGCACCAAGAAACAAAAGACCCATCAGGTCGACTGACCTCTGACCCCTCAAATAGCTAAGCTGTCTATCTGACCGACGCCTCCACGGTATACATAACTAATGCACCAACTATTTACCTTCATTTGTAAATTTGTCGGAGGCGAATCAACAGAGGTTGAGTCAGGGAGGTGAACATGGCTTGTTGTTGGGGAAACAGTATTTACAAGACATGTATGAAGTACATTCAGCCTCATCCCCCCATCTGATTCTTAGGCAAATACACCTTCTGGCAGTATTTAGATACAAATTTTGAATCTAATCCAATAGACTTGGGGATCTGAGTTCAGCAGACGGGATATCATGCTGATGGAAATTTTGGCATTTCTTAATAATTTCAAATGAGCCGACATATCAGGCAATGATGTCATTCTGGATGATTTTCATAAAGGAATCTGGTCATGTTGAGGAAAAAAATGTGCCTGGCAGCTTGTTTCATGGTGGTGGACACATGGTAATCTGGGAATTTGAAACAAGGAGGTTCAATACATGCTGCCGGCTTCTTTATAATTGATGGGCAGGGGCTTGATCAATAGAAGGGCTCAGCTGAAGTTCTCTTGCAAATTTACTCCAATCTGCTGGATACAAAAACAATTTGAAATCGTGACCCCACAGCCTCCCTGTATTCATCATTTGAACTATGTAGTTGTAAACAATGCATTTTTGAAAGGCTGACAGTTGTAGCCAGGGGCAATACAAGTGAGGACAGATGTTGTATAGGAACCCAGAAGCATGTGGGGAGATGAGGCTGTAATTTATGGATAATTATGTCAAATTGAATGAGAAAGAAAATGACTTACCTGTCGAACTGTAGGCTTGGCGGACCAACAGTGACAGTAGCGTGGCCAGAAAACACACATACATCCTCATAACGCAACCATTAATGCAGGGTAGATCACCTACCTGGAAAAACACCATTGACCATTAGAATACCTGATGGACATTAGGGAAGTGGGGAGGGGGAGGGGAGGGGAGGGGAGAGGGTGAGGGTATGAGGGTCCTCCAGTGAGCTTGGTAGTATCCGCGGATTCAATAACCTGTGGCTAATATCCACCAGTTTTAGAGCCTGTTACTCCGGTAGAGTTAGAGAGAAACATATCCCACATCCAGTAGCTTGTAGTGAAGTATCCGTTGAGTATGTATATATCCACAGCGTGACAGAAGACAGGTGGGTCTCACAGCCACCACACAATCACAGTCCAGTCACGTTGGAATCAGACAAACACTCAGTCATGTACCTATTGTGACTTTCAATAATACATAATATACCCATGTGACTTGAGCAATTATGGCCGAGCCTGTTGACCAATCAGAGATACTGTTACAACATGCCATCCATCCGTCTTGACTCGGTCACCTACGTCCCATTGACAGAGAGAGAGAGAGCAATATGGCTGAGCACACTGCCTGTGAGGCTAGTTCAATTGAGACAGAGACTGCTGTCCTCTGCCTGGTCTGCTTGACCCAGAGTGGACACAGATGACTGACCAGTGGTCGAGCTGGCTACTAGCTCCCTCTAGTGGATTGTCTCACTGCCTACCTGCCTTACCAGGCCTCTGTCCTCCACATTATCACTCAGGCTTTGTGGCAGGCAGGTGAAGAACACAAGGGGCCCTCTTTGGGTGGATCAATTTTGATCCATAGGAGGGTCTGGGCAAATTGTTAAATATTATCAAGGGATAATTGCATGGGATCATAAGGTATTAAGAGAATAATTAGGAAGTAATTGCTGGACCATTAATAATATCATTTATAAAGAGAAGTGATTCTGTGATGAATAAAACATTAATACATGACATTAACATTTTGGCAAATAATGAAGAGATGAATATTGATGATGGAAAGGTAAGATGATATTACTTCAATAAGCGATCATTTAATGGTATAAAGCCTGTTGAACTTGATGTTAAGTCAAATTATCATACAATCAAGATTACATAGATATATATATATATATATATATATATATAATATTTAAAGAGAAAATGGCAAACAGGACAATTTAACTGAAAAGTAGAAATCATATGTAATGTGAAACTTTGAGTTGTAAATTGTTTCATCTTGGCGTTTCATTTCAAATGAAATATAATTTTAAAAATCAACTTCAATTATGTGGAAACGGTTATTTAAAATCTCCAATAAATTTTAACTTCATTTCTCAATATCAAAACTTTTGTAACTTAAGTAATTAAAAAAGCTATTAAACATAAAACTTTAAAACATGAACTTTATATCAGTTTGACTATTACTTTATGTTGTGCAAGGCCTATATAATACTTTTTATTTTGGTTTTCTAAGGACGCCAATAAACCATTTCTTGTTGAAATGTGTTCTTGTTTCATCTTTTGGCAAATTCTATTGAACAATTTGAAACATTCCTTTTTGAAATACTTCAAAACAAGTTCAGCTTTTGCATGATAAGCGAGTCTAACAAGAGAGAAAATCCAGTGAAGTGATAAGTTTTGCTTATTCCCATTGTATATTGTACATTCTACAAACTCTTTTACTAGCACCAAACTTGTTAACTTGATCACCATCTGTCTTCCATACATTGTACATAGACTTATCTGTTGAATAAACTACAAACTCGTGTTTTTCTTGCACATTATCCTGATAGGCTATGTTATCATTGGATGCTGACCCCCGTTAATTGATCTGCTATTTGCATAATACGTCCTGTTCTGATCACTATGCAAATCCTATCAGGAATTGTCTTTGAGTGGCATTTTAGAAGTTGGTATGGTGAGGAAATACCGTGGATTAACAACTTTTATACTACAATGAGGCGACGTTTCAGTGTAGAGTAACAACGTTATCAAGCAGGTGATATTGAACATTACAACATTGACGATAGTTATATATATCTTATCCATCATTTCACATCTAAATGCATAATACCAGGAATTGAACTCTGATAATGGTAATGAATGAGATGTTTGTAACAAAAACTGTTTGTTAACGTCAATTTTTGGGAGAAACAATGATCAATGATTTTGTTTATGAATTTGGTAGTAGATTGAGGTGAGATGATATGCTGTTTAATGCCGCTTTCAAGAGTATTTCACTTATATAGTGGCTGCTAGTAATATTGCAGGGAGAAAGCCTGCAACACCATGGTGGCTATGCATTGCAGTGAAACTTGCAAGCTAGTAGATTCATCTTTCTGCATAAAAGGAAATTAAGTCTCGTTTACATACCCATTTCTGAGGCAAGTCAACCTACACAAGCATGCAGATACTGATATTGCTGATATATAACGATGAGGCATCAATATAAGCTCTTTACATGGATTACTCTACTGCTTCCAGCCATTCTTCACCATTGAGTTATCATGAGTTTTACTTTGAATGCATTACTCTACTGCTTCCAGCCATTCTTCACCATTGAGTTATCATGAGTTTTACTTTGAATGCATTACTCTACTGCTTCCAGCCATTCTTCACCATTGAGTTATCATGAGTTTTACTTTGAATGCATTACTCTACTGCTTCCAGCCATTCTTCACCATTGAGTTATCATGAGTTTTACTTTGAATGCATTACTCTACTCCTTCCAGCCATTCTTCACCATTGAGTTATCATGAGTTTTACTTTGAATGCATTTTACTGTATGAAAAATCATCACAATGCAGCAGTAATTCTGCACATTTCTAAACCCAAACTGGGCCTCTAGTGCATTTTTTAGCATAGAAATGTAAACAAGGGGCGAAGAACGGACAGTTTTGTCGTGTGTTGTAGTTCGGTCAGGCATGGAAACAACAGAGAACCCCTACTGTTGACACCCTGCCACTTCACGCTCATTAGGCTAGCAAAATATATCATCTGCTAACAAAATATGCCCAATTGCCTATTGAAGCACACAATAATGCTCATGGAATATTTACCTTACTATGTGATTCCCATGCAAAATATTTTCATTTCATCCGTAACAATACTTTTGCTTTGGAACTTATCTTTGGTAAAGGTTCCTAATTGCATTTCTATTTATTTTGATTTTTTTTATTACCTTTTAGCTTGATCTTTTTTTTCATTTTCAATGTTTTTCATAATCTAGGTTGTGCATGAAAGATATTAAACAAATCATTTTAAAATATCATTTAAGATTTTTTAAACTATTCCGTCCTTTTTTATGAGGACTTCATTTTAAACTACCTCTTAATTAATATGATAATAAAGAATTCAGTGGAGTCTAAAAGAGATAACAATTCACATTTAAAGTTTCTACAATAAAAATGAGAGACAGTCTAGACCATTCTTAATCTAGAAAAAGGTTGATCTTTTTCTGGAAATAGATTTAAATTTATGTCATACATGATTGCTTTACCAAAAAACATTTATCAAACTAGAAGAATACTTCTCAGGGAGTTGAGAAGGCAAGATAAGTAACTCTGACTGTGAGATGATATCTGGAGGTAATAATTCAAAACAATGAACAAACCTTGAAGTAAGATACATACATGTTTAATGTCTAAATTGAATAATATTGCAGTTTTCGTACACTTTTATTTTCAAACAGCAATAATTCGGGACTGGAGTAGTAAAAAGGTTGTTCTAAATCATTCCTTCTTTTAAAATGCTCTATCTTTTATAAATGTATGTGGTATGCTAATGGCTAATAAATACACCTTCTAAGTTTCATCAAAAACATGTACCAAAAAAGTTTGATATCGTTAAAGGTATGACAGAAAATTTACGATACCATTGAAAACACAATATGTCAGAATATTCTGTTTAGAGCGATGCATACCATATATGCTATTCTTAATTATTTTCTTAAAAGAAGGACAATTTGGAAGTGAAGCAGGGTAATTCTTGACATAACCTTTCATCTTTAAGAAAAATTATCAAAGTCTAGGTCGACTATATATATCAAAAGATAGAAAACGATTGGAACATATCTTGTCAGATGAAATTTAAAAATAAAAAATCTTTTCATCATTCAGAAATATCAATATCATATTTCAAAATTCCACAATGTTAACTTTTTTCAATGCTAAAAGTAATGTATTAAACCTTGAACAGGCATTGCACTGAAAAGGACAGTTCTATCGCAGTACTTTATTTGGAAACGTAATTCAAGGGGACCTTTGTACATGACTGTTAATAATTATTAGTACAGCAGACAAAGGGTTAAGTGAAGGGATATCAGATTGTGAATCCATCTAAATTCTGGTTGAAGAGGGCTAAAGAAAAGGTAACATGCAGACAAAGGGTTAAGTGAGGAGATATCAGATTGTGAATCCATTTATATTCTTGTTGAAGAGGGGTCCAGAGAAGCTAACTAGCAGACAAGGGGTTAAATAAAGAGATATCAGATAGCGAATCATCTATATTCTGGTTGATGAGGGGTCCAGAGAAGCTAACTAGCAGACAAGGGGTTAAATAAAGAGATATCAGATAGCGAATCATCTATATTCTGGTTGATGAGGGGTCCAGAGAAGCTAACTAGCAGACAAGGGGTTAAATAAAGAGATATCAGATTGCGAATCATCTATATTCTGGTAGAAGAGGGGTCCAGAGAAGCTAACTAGCAGACAAGGGGTTAAATAAAGAGATATCAGATAGCGAATCATCTATATTCTGGTTGAAGAGGGGTCCAGAGAAGCTAACTAGCAGACAAGGGGTTAAATAAAGAGATATCAGATAGCGAATCATCTATATTCTGGTTGATGAGGGGTCCAGAGAAGCTAACTAGCAGACAAGGGGTTAAATAAAGAGATATCAGATTGCGAATCATCTATATTCTGGTAGAAGAGGGGTCCAGAGAAGCTAACTAGCAGACAAGGGGTTAAATAAAGAGATATCAGATAGCGAATCATCTATATTCTGGTTGAAGAGGGGTCCAGAGAAGCTAACTAGCAGACAAGGGGTTAAATAAAGAGATATCAGATTGCGAATCACCTATATTCTGGTTGAAGAGGGGTCCAGAGAAGCTAACTAGCAGACAAGGGGTTAAATAAAGAGATATCAGATAGCGAATCATCTATATTCTGGTAGAAGAGGGGTCCAGAGAAGGCAGCAGTTGAGCTAACAGTCCTCCCTACAGAGATGGACTGTAAAGGTCAGCAGCGTATGTTGTCACTTCCACCGGTCATTATCCACACGGTGTTTGTCCAGATCACACAGCTCATGTAGCCTACCTAGTCTGTGTGCACTCGGACATTACATATTGTGATTCCCCCAAGTTGTTATGTCTACTCAATCATTAAGATTTAAAGTTTCTTTCAAAAATGCTGTTGATATTTTTACTGTTGGTCGTTTATCAGAGAAACATTTATAGAAATTTGAAAAGGAAGAATATTTTGGTTGTTTATATACAGCCGATCTTTTATTACATATCAAAATATTTGAATTATTTTCAATAATATTGGAAAATGAAAGAACAATTTGTGGCTATCACTTATTTGAGTCCACAAATGGAGATCTTACCTGTTCGCAATCTCATCTATCCATTATTAGCTAAAAGCTGCTAGACTTATTCTGCAGGTATGCCAAAAATCAGATTTATGCTTTTGTAGGAGACTGATGGCTACCTTTCAGATATCAAATTTCAAATAAATTTCACAAAGTCTTAGAATTAAAAAAAAGAAGAATTTTACGTTCCTTCCCAGCTAGCTTAGAAATAGCTCTAGAATGTCATATTTAGGGAAAAAAAGAATGACTAATTTTAGCTTGTTCTTGTATGGCTGTTGCTCGCTTGTCACTTTATGATTAAGTACGTGTGCACGCTCCGCGCGAGCTTCATGGGTTTTATAGAACTCACAAGATATTCATTACAAAGACAGAGTCTTCAGTTTTCCCTCCTTTTTCTGTTATATGTGGCTTTACTACTTAATATTGGGAACCTCAATATAGGTAACTGATTCTATCTGATGACAATAAATAACACAATTTCAACAAGGTTATTCATAACATGTCATTTTAGATTTATTCAATTTTTTTGTACAAAATTATTAGATGTTCATCAAATGTGGAAAAATTGTGACATATGCACAAATCTCACAACGCCCTATTATATACAAATTAAAATTCTGTGAATTCATTTCTTGGAATCATTCCCCCAGTGGGATACATTATGATATGACAAAGTATTTATTTGAAGTGAAAGTTGTAATGTCCATGTTTATAAAAACACAGAATTTGCCAGGTAGTTAAAAAAACACATTAGAAGGATATCAAACTGCCGAGAATTCATTTTTTTCAATATCCATTATAAATCTTATTATGCAGAGAAATAAATACGTGCCACATCCTGTTCCTGTTATATAAAGGTATACTAAAGCTGTAACAGAGGGGTTGAGAGGGGGTGTGATCTTTGGATTGAAAGGTCCGGGTTTGAGTGCAAAGCTACATTGAATTTGAGTACATTACCACCCTTTTTTCGTTAGTTCCAGCCAATGCTCGCAAACTTCACTGCAATGCATAACAAAAGTGGCTTTTCTCTCCAATAATACTAGCGGCCATGATATAGGTGAAATACTTATGAAAGTAGCATTAAACCCCAAATCACCACACCTAGAACTGGAATTTAAGATCTTCAGAAAGATGAATTCTTCTATTTGAAATGCAGATGCCACAATAATCTCATTCAACACATTCATATCCAAAATATGAACAATTTTTATTACAAGGAAAGATGAACCACTGATATCAAATACTACGATCAAAACCAGGTGTGTATCTATATATCTATATATCATGAACACCTGTTTGAGTGGGAGGCTGATTGCAGGTGGGAATATCAACTCCAATCTACCTGCAATCAACACAGCAACTGACTGACCACACCTCTTCACACCTTTAATTACAATTCCTCTCAGGTGTTCTACCCGAAGGCTATGTGATCACGCTCCAGATCGGAGACATTGTCCATGCCAATGACACGGTGACACACTCATGGAGTAAGACATTGTGCCGCGTGTAACATTACCCATCAGACCTTTCCTCATCCGAGATATCTCATTAGTGCTCTATCGGCCTGTCATACTTATGAGGAAAATATTATTTTGTTGACAGGGTCCTTGTTCGCTACAATGGAGTTAGTTTTCAGGTTAAGTGTGTCTTTTAATCACTGTTTATCCCTCCTTGACCGTCTTTATCAGAATGACAGTAGATGATGGCTTTGAAATTTGAGACTATAAAGGGGTTGAGATACATTGTTATAAAGTGTTATAAAAGACAGAGATTTAAAAAATCATTCCGGAAATTCCATAGCCACACCAAATTCCATTGAAGTAGATGTCTTTTCAATAATTCTAGAGTGGTTTTTACTCTTCTGAGGGTGCCCCCTTCTATCATCAGAAATAAGTTCAGAAATATAGTAAACTAGTTACAATAAGAAAGTTTGAGTTAAAATAGCTTTCCATTTTGACCCTGATCCACAGTCAGTGAAAGTTACCTTATGTTCATTGATCCAGACTGGAAGATCATCCATAAATCAACAAAATCTCAGTTCAAAAAGTCATAAATAAAAATGACTTCCTTACATGAATAAGGAAAAAATTAGCAAAAAACAAAGTGTAAGTAAATATCCATTGTCCTTGAATAAATTGTAGCCAATTTGTGTGGGAAGCTTGACTATCACAACATTTTGCTGCTGTATGTGCTTCCTACGTATCAGCCGTCTTGAAACTCTTTAAAAAGAGATGGAGACGTGTGTAAATTTGCACTTTATTTATAGAAAAGGATAATATGTTGACAACACACAATATGATTCTGTGTAATCAATGACAGGTCTCAGCTGTTGATGTCATCAAACATGGTTGATGTCATCATTCAGCTGGTATCCAACATAAGACACTGGTTAAAGGTGACACCACACGGACATGTTACTCTACTTTCAGCTGTGCTGTGGTAGAGTGGGTGTAATAAAAACAGGATGTATTATATATATAAACATGTAAGCACGACAGTGGTGGGTGTTTTATAATGGTAGATTATACAAATATAATGTAAATATGATTAGAACAGTGGGTGCACCTTTTCAATAATACAATGACTGGTAGAGCTGTGATGATACTGTTGTTTCGAGAATCATGATACTTAATCTGACAAGATTCCTATTATGAAACGGTCTCTGTACAGTGATACCTATCACTGACTTTTGAAATATTTATTCTGCCTAAAAATCAAGGTGTAAGTTGAGATAGTAAATTATCTGTTTTACAGAATAGTGTAACTTGACATGTATCTAATTGCATTGGTATGAGAAATCATGAGTAGTATGCACACCTCTTATCACAGGCATAAGAAGAAAGTTAGTGTTAATATTATTGATAAATTATATGGCATATCATAAAGACTTTGATTACATAAAATCATATCATATTTGTTTCTGTTGATTGAAGGTCTTAATGGAGTCAATGATTTTCCTGTCATGGGAATGTTTTACATATTTATGTATACTTGAGCGGACATTATAAAATTCAACTGAGGTTGTAGACCTAGGTCCTAAAGTCATGTTCTTTTAAAATGTTTAATACATAAATATCTTATTAGCACTGTCGTAGTCAACCATAGGAGAAGAAGGGGTACCATTCTTTCTGGACTGAAAGTTGAGGACGCTTATGATCCAGGGGTACAAGAAAAGGGGGGAATCATACCAACTTCATTTGTAGCGGTGTGCCCTTAGTAGGGTAGTAGAGAAATTACCGTAGAGAGGGCAAGAGCATTGGCATACAATGTGGAAGGATGCACACGAACCAGCAACAGGTGCTGGCTTCAGCTGATAATTAGCTTCTACTAACGAGGCCTGCTCGTTAATTACCGGCATTAAATGGAATTACATAGTCCTGGCAGAATTTCTGTGTATACCTCTTTCACTATGAGAAAGATTTCTCATCTAGTTGAAGATCGGAGCAGCTGCACTAACAAGTTTTAATTGGATAAATATTATAATGACAGGAGTAACTAATGCTACCTGGCTTTCCATGTGGGTCGCAAAGGTTACCAAGTCAAAGTCGTGTCAGTTTTTCAATGTTTGCTGTTTAAGGGTGGGTTCAAAGACATCGAATCAGGTCATTGTGGTCATACATTTGTTTGTTTTGACTTTCGAAGAATGACGTTAAGGAACAAATTTTAAAAGCATTAATTTGATTTCTTGCTCAGGGAAAATGTCTTCCCTAACCAGGCCAAACTAATGCAAGTCTCAGTCAAAGGTCTATTTAAGCCTAGCAGCATTTCCCCAAATGTTGTGTGCCTTGCCTACAGCTCTGCGGAATACCTTGATAGATCCTTCACTAAACCATAAGGTAGATCATTGCAAGCATTGCACTTCAGCCATGGATAGGAGAACTCAGGGGCAAGGCAAGGCTTAAATCACCCAGTGATGGAGACTGGTGCCAGTTATGTCTTACACAGGCAGTTGGGGGTGGGGGAGGATCCTCTCCATACATATAGTTTATTTTATTCATAATTTTGTAAAATCATTAAAAGTACAGTGCATGTCATTTCCCTCAAAACAATATGGCTCTTAAAGTAGTTAAAAGAGGAAGATGCAGTACCTAAGACGTGGAACCTACCATTGGAAAAGAGATGTCAAGCTGTACTCAACATAGCAAGAATATGATTGACTGATGAGCACTACATAACAATTCAATAGAATTTTTTTATCTACTTTATATTTTATTTCTTATTGATTCACCCAAGAATGACAGTTATACATATATTGTAAGAGTTTTGGAATAGTACTGACTGTGAATGAAAGACCTTTATAAGTAATTGCATTTTCACTGCTGACTGGCAACTTGTTTCTATGAGCAATTCAAGCAGTAGGGTCAGTGTCAGTAAAAGATTTTCATCTCCGTCAACCATTAAGGCTGGTCCCAAACAAATTGAACCATTTGACAAATTTCAAAAACAGCTAAATGAAAACAACTGATATGACATAATGTGGTGGGTATTACAAGGCATCCTGTTTACAAATCCAAGATTTGGAATCGTGGGCCACCTATTGAAAAAAAGGGGTAATAATGATATTCTATAAAAATTTCTAAAGGGGGACTGTGAACCCCTGAACCATTCCCCCGTCCGTTTATGACCTAGCAAGAAGAATATATATGATACATCTTGACAAACAGGGCTTTAAACGGAGTTAACAGTTAATGTCTCAGAAAAAAATCACCTGCAGTAAACCAGGTTAAGTATTACCCAATTCCAGGTATCACTGATATAAGTAAGCATGCTAAATGGGAGCACATGTTTGTCATGAGATTGCTCCAATTGGTAACTTGCCATGCTGCTAGTTAATCCCTATAACACATGCAGTAACACAGTTCCCTGAGCTCCCCATACCCTATAATCTCATCACACATGACACAGTGTACAGCTATGTGTGTATCACACTAAGCATCCAGGCTGTTATACTGATCTCCTCTCTCATTGGTGCAGATTAGCAGCTCCTTAGCTGTTGATTGGCGCAAAGGTCATAACATTATCTCCCTGACCTTCAACACCAGCAGGGGATTATGGGATAAGAGGGAGATGAGAACTGGATCACTTTTGGTCCATACAATAAGCACATATTAAACATAGTACAATAAATACTAAGAAATTATGTCGGAAATGTAATAATGTTTATTATTCTAATTTAACTACTTTTTTGGTTGGTCTGAAGCTAATACGAAAAGGCTTTTAAAATTTCAGTTATTTTTTATGTATGTTAGAGAAAACCTTTTATCAAGCATTTTATTTTATCATGCTTTTCAAACTCGCAAAATGTGAACAGGCCTCATTTTTATCTTTTTGCCTAAGAAAAATAAACAAACACAAAGATAAAAACTTGATCCAGCCCTGAAACATGGACAGGCCATATGCTTTCATTTATTAGCACTCTCTTGCTGACACAACTATTAAGTTCTGAAATCTAATCACGCATAATCAGCTAAAATCGTGATAACTGAAATTTCATTAGAGACACCCACTCACACATCATTAATGCTCATCAAAATATCATCTTAAAGTCTCGGTTTCAATTGAACATGCATTCACTCATGCATTGATGGGGATACAAAACTGGAATGTCTGCTGGAATGTTTGATTTTCACCAAAAGATCCCGGATATTGTCTCTTTAAGAAAATTTTTCAAAAGATTCATATGAAAAACTAAAAATTGGTTCACCACCTTGAATACATAGCCTAACCCTTAACCTGACCCTAACCCAAACCATTACCCTTTAGCCAACCCTCACCATAACCTATTAAGTGAAAGAAAAATAATATCTAAGATGTTATCTTTAAGAAAATATCGACATAATAAGTATAGCCTCGTAAAACAATAGATTATGAAAATGGGTGGCAAACCAATTGTCTAGTTATACCAGATTCATAATTCCTTCAATAAAGAAGAGTTCTTGATGGAGAATCATATATATTTACCAGCAAACTCTGAATATCATTCAAGCAACATTTACCCAGCAGCCAACTACAACCGGAATATCATAAATAATCCATGAAATAACTTGACCACAGGGCAATGTTCTGCACCGAATCAGAATGACCACTCCACTAGATGACCTCTGGCTATTTTTTTCAAAGAACATAGACAACATGTTATATGTACAGTTTGCTTGAGAACGCTTAGATCACAAAATGTGCTATGTGTAATGTTAGATAAAGCTTTGGAAGCTATTAGAGAAGAGTCAATTATATAAAGTAACCATGTGTCATGGCAGAGAAATGTTCTAGCTTTGAAGAGACAGACAGCATGCTGACAGAAAACTGGTACCGTAACTCCAGACAATCACAGGAGAGAAATAAACCAATTTACAGCAAATGCGTGACAAGATCAAAAACCATACTTGGACACCTCAAAAACACTGAAATTACACTGGGAAGAATAGAAGATGTACATTAGTCTGTTGCTGAAAGGACTGGAGCAGCCGACTGTCTGGTTATCAGAAACTGTTGACATTCACAGCTCCCTCAAAATGGTCGGATAACTACATGAAAGACAAGAGGGTTGTTGTCAGGAACCTTCAAGGTTGTCAACTGTCACATTCAGACTCAGTTTACACCAAACAGTCCGCGCATGTTTTCAAACTGCTTCTCTTCAGTTACCAAGGTGACATTACATTACAAGAACTGGAGAAGTGGACCTAATGTATGAATCTCCCAGCAAGACTTAATGCAGATTTATGGTTCTTTATTGAGACATTTGTTTCTAATATTTCAACCACACTACACAAAAGCCCTTTATCAGCAATCGGGCCTGTTTTATTGTGCAGCGTGAGAGGAGCAAACAGCCCCTTCAATGTGGCCCTTCGTACAGCTCAGGAAGCAGGGAGCATGTAATGCCAATACAGGCCACCGGGTCTATATCGATCTGCTACACCAGTCAATTCTTCCAATCACTGCCCGTTGATTAACCAATTTCTATGGTTAAAGGGGAAAAATAACAGAACTCTGCAAACCTCCAGTCTGGGGGATTTGCTACCTGCTTGGCTACTCATGGCTGCACAAAGCAACAACTGAGCAGGAAATCCCTCAAAGAAATTGGGGCCATATTTCATGGCACATCAGTCTGAAGGTGTTTGATGTCTGCTTCATAGTGTGTCAGGTGTATGCTTGTCACCTTTATTAGTATGATTGTGTTTATGCTTGATTTGTGTATGCTTGGAAACTTAAGGTTTATAAATGTGCTATCGTGACTGCTTGCAAACTGAATTGGTGTATTCTTGCCAACTGTGTTGGCATGTGCTAGTGAGTATGCATAAAAACTGTTGCTGGGTTTGTATATATGCGATTGTGTATGCTTGTTAATTTTATTGGCTTTGTGTGCATGCTTGCCATACAGTTGTGCTTATGCTTTCTAACTTTTCCATACAGTTGTGCTTATGCTTTCTAACTTTATTGGTTTGTGTGTATGCTTGCAAAAAATGATCAAATAAGGGGGTTATCTTGATCAACTCTAAATAGATCAAACCCCTCTCAATGGTTAAGGTATCCTACTTCTTTAATTCTAAAGGGACAACAACCCAAAAAGGTCGCCAAAATTCCACAGGACCCCTGTAGAAACAACATCAAATTCCTTGAAAGGCAATAAAGTATTATTATTATTATTATTATTAATGAAGCTTCCAGAGTTATTGCAATGGGCAACATTCATATATCAAAACTCGACAGAAATAGTAAATATAGTTTACTTAATTAGCATAAGGCTTATTGGTTTAAGATGTTATTATTAAAATCAAACAGTATCATTATCAGCACACGCATACAATTTCATGTTAGCAATTATCATAATTAAAAGGTGTTTTGGCTGACAGATTGTTTACATCATTTTCCAATATTTTGGCTCATGTTCAGAATATAGATAATATACAATGGAACATAATTCTCATCAATTATTCAGTGCATAGAAGATAATCCAGCCCAAAAGTTTATTTACTTCAATGGAAATGGCACAATTAAGCTTCAAAAAACTTTATAAGGTTACCAGGTAATGGTTTGGCTGATCAGTCTTTACATTCTTACACTGCCACCATCATGAACACATAAACGTTTTGTGTTTTTTGTGGGTCTTTTGGTTTATGTATTTTGTGAATCAGCCTAGACTCCATCTGGCATTGATAGGATTTGATACTAGCATCCATTGAAACTGTTTCTGTCTGAAGCATCAGCAACTTGAAAACCATAAACACCTTTATTTATGACTCTAAAACATGCAAATCCAATTACGAGGTGGTCGATCAGCACTTCATTGAAAAAGCTTTCAAATTATTTCCAAAACATTAACAACTTTGTCAGTTGAGTTTACATAATTACAAATTATCATAAACTTCTTGCGAATTATTTCCAAAACATTAACAGCTTTGTCAATTGAGTTTACATAATGACGAATAAACATAAATTTTCATAATGGAATGGAAGGGGAGAAGACTACATTGGGATTGCCTGGCTATGTCACCCCTGATTTGCCACACACTTCTATCAATAACTCTTCATTCCATCGAGCTGATTGATACGTTGTTACACAGCCTGCGCTAATTGCATGTTGATAGCGATCGATATGGCGTGAATGATGCAGGGATGACGGGCAGAGTACACCGTAGGTTCATAGCGGGTACTTTCTACAAGCCGATATACTCCCGGAGAGCCAGGGTAACAATGACATGCATGTCAACGGGTTCATTGGGAGTAGAAAAATTACTTCACTTTATGAATGTGACCATGCTTCTGCTGACATGTTTGGATTCTTACCAAGTTTGATAAGAATTATTCATATGAAGTCCTACTGTAGAATATGAAAAGTTGGGAGTAGAAAAATGTCTTCGCTTGATGAATTTAATGTGACCGTGCTTCTGACTTTTTTGGTTTCTTACCAAGTTTTATAAGAATAACTCACATGAAGTCCTACTGTATGAGAATCTGTTGCTTAGATTTATTTATTACTATTTTCCTTTCTTAAATATGTCAGCTCGAATTCATTTCCCTTGCAGCAGGTGGTAGTATGGCTAACCCAAACATAAATGTGTTGGTATATTTACTTTGCCTATTAAGGGAATGGGGTGGTATCTCATTCAATGTGTACCATAGTTAAACCAAATTTATAATAATAACAAGAAACAACAAAATATGATTGCCATGATTCTTCAAATCTGATCAAATCATCCCCCTACCTGCTGAATTCAAGTGCACAAATCCATCCTGAGAGTTAGGCCTTTGGGTAATGACAAGAAGCAATGCAACCAAACCAAAGTATACGATTGGAATGAGAAGAAAATAAAACATCTTAACATGATTGAAGGAATGTTGTTCTTAAAGCTGTTCCCACATTAATCCTAAACATTAATGCCTTCCCAACAATTCACATATACATCACTCTCAAAACACTTAAAATTCCCCTTGTATGCTTTGTTCAACACATTTGACGGTCACTTAGTGAAAAACATTTTGCTTTGAAAAGCAAACAGATAATGGGGTAGAATTAATGGCATATGTTCGCCACTCAGCCAGTAAGAGGGTACACGTGTAAACACCCACAACACATGCAAGAGGTGAATGGACAGGCATGATGGGGAATCCATGAGTGGGTTAATTTTGTAGAATTTAACGCCGCTTGAGCAATATTTTAGTCATGTGTAGTGAAGAATCCATGAGAAGCTATTAACACTAGACTTTGAAATATTTAATAATTTACTGCTCCTTCATCCATAATATTTTCTTCAGGCTCTTAATTTTATATGTAAGCAGTCAAATGTAGACTTGCTGAATGAGGAACAAGACTGTATTGAAGGCTCCTATCTAAAAAGTCATTAAAAACACATGTACTATCAAGTATCAGGTCTGAATCAGGATGATGTATTTCTTTTTCTCAATGTTACATAATACCATAGTAATAAAATGTTAGCCCCTCATTTGTATTCAAATTATCAAAGTTGATTATTGATTATATCTTGAATTTCTGATATGACACTAGTAACCCCAATTTAACACATAATATCAGAATATTCTCTTATTCGTAATCTGAAATCTGTATTTTTTCAAAACATGTTTTCATTTCCAACGATCTAACCTCAATAAAAAGAGAAAAAAACAAAAACATTCGGATGGGCTCATAGCTCTTTTGCTTTGCATTTATGCATTGATTTCCCCTAATTTTCATATTAATGCGCTTAACCCTCAAGGGAGATCTAAACATTTCCATACCACACAAACAGCTATATTGGTTGACTATATTGGAGTCTTTGTATATTTCTTGTTTTAGATAGAATTAGTTTTGAATTAAACTGGGGAAAAAAAGATTTATCTTTACCATTTCTTTTTACTGAGCTCATTTTTAAGTTGTTTTTATGTAAAATTCATTAGAAGGTTGATAAACAACACTAAATATGAAAGTTATATAAATTCGACTCGATAATATAAATTAAGTATAAAGTTCTCGTTTCTTATCGAAATTTTATTAGAATATTTAAATCATCCGGTTGCAATGAAATTTTCCCCTCCCAGTTATTTGAGGGTATACTTGAGATTTTATAGCTGTCATTAAAAAGCAGAAATTGTGGCCATTACTCATCAGAGAGACAGGGAGGTATGACACCATTTCTACTTAAAATTGATGTTTTTGCCATTATATTACTTGAAATGTGACAAATATTCCTATATGCAGAGTGGCTAAAGTGGCTGTATCGGCATCTTAGAATATTCTAAATCTTTTCACCATAAATACAAAATTTGTAGACATATGTAACGCCGCTTTCAAGAGTATTTAATTTATATTATGGCTGCTAGTATTATTGCAGGGAGAAAGCCTGGAACACTATTGAACACTAGTATTCAAGAGTATTTAATTTATATCATGGCTGCTAGTATTATTGCAGGGAGAAAGCCTGGAACACCATTGTGGCTATGCATTGCAGTGAAACCTGCGAGAATCAACAGACATATGACAAGGAAGTCTTACTTGAGTTTTGATTTGTAACTTTTGCACAATTAGATCACAGTGACCATTGGTAGATACAACATTATTTACAGTATGCACTGTCTAATCTATATTCACTTTTTTATGTTATACTGTTCGTCTTTTAAACAAAAGCAATTTCTTTCTTCCAACAAACCTTAAGCATTACACTTAACTGGTAAGGGTTGGTATAGCACCACATGAAGACACATCTATACACTGCAAGGAATGATCCTTCCTTGCATCGAGTTATCTGTAAAATATTATGGTGATAATGTCTCTCTCAGTACATCCATCAATCACTATGCACTAAACCAGGGTGTGCTTGGAGTCGAGGGCTAGTGTAAGTGTCGAGGGAGAGAACCTTAAAGTTTTCTATTGTAATTAGTAATTTCACAAAAAGCCATCCTTTATCGATCACTGTATCAAACTACAGTTGGCTTTGAGCAGGGTGCGGCTAAATGATATTCCATGAATTTAGTTCTTCATACATTGCAAGACAGTAAACTCTATCAGAGTATTTCTTAATAAACAATTTCTTCTCACTCTATTAATCAATCTCTATGTACTAAAACAATGTTGGTATCGACTTGGCGCAAGTGTAGGATATCGCGTGAATTCTGCCCTACAAGAACTGCGGGGGAGAGCTTCTCTATAAAACATTAAAATCCTCAATCAATCCTGACACAGGAAAACTATACAAGCTCTTTTTGTGGCTGTTCATCTGACAATCAATGAAACATGTTATCATTTGTTAATGTAGTCTATGTGGATTTCTTTAAATAGAAAAAATTGTTTATGCAGAAAATATTTTTAAAACTGCATATTTTCTCAATGGTAACTGTCATCAATGTGTGTGAGCACTTATTCATGTACATATTTCATGGTACATACTCAACCAGAGATTGGGAAAGATAGGGGCCATGGGCCATTTTGCACATTGGATGAAAAAATGGCCCAATGAAATTAGAAATTGTACTATAGCTACAATAGAAAATGGCTTTTTCAAAATTTAATAAATAATCAAAAGCCAGTAAAATGGCCCATTTTCAAGGTTGCCTTTCCCAATACCTTCTCAAAATTTAGAGTACATTGATGCTGTGATCGTGATTCTGTATTGTAAATGTAAACATATACTATTTACCATTCTTTTGATGGAACATCTAGATTAAATCAAACAATCACTGACAGCTTACCACATCATCCTGTTCTTTTATGACGTCAGTGATGACATTTTGGGTAATCTCGTTTGGCAAAGTGAACTAATTAAGTCTCCCTTGCACTAATCATTACATAATGAAACATGAATCCCTAACCATATCAAGTATTAGCATTATTCAAAATATCTGGCAAGTTCATGACACTAGTATGAGATCAAAGCTGACACTTGAACAAAGCAATGTAATTAATAACAAGTTCAGGTGTAACAGTCTCTGTTGGCTATCAGAGCAAGACAGGAGACATCACTCTCACAGGGGGGCGAGATGAGAGAAAGAGAGAAAAGAAGAAGGGAAGATAGGGGGAGGGAGAAAGAAGGAAAGAGAGAGCAACAGTCAAGACAAACATGGAGAGAGGAATGGATAGAATACAAACAGGAAGATTTATGATGAGAGAGAAAAGGTGAGGTATGGTGTTTTAGGGTTAACGCTGCTTTCAAGAGTATTTCACTTATATCGCGGCTGCTAGTATTATTGCAGGGAGAGAGCCTGCAACACCATTGTGGCCATTGCATTGCGGTGAAACCTAGGAGTATCGGCTTGAACTAGCAAACCATGGGTGAAATTCAACCCAGCATTGCACCCAAACCTTACTGCGTGTATAACAGTTTTCTACTGCAGACAGAGACAGAGAGAGACAGTGAGACAGAAAGAAACAGAGACAAAGAGAGAGAGAGAGGAACAGAGAGAGAGCCTATGTAAACTAACACAATAATAGAATAATAAGGAAGGACAAGAAGGGAAGATGGAGAGAATACCAAGACAAGAAACAATGAAAGTAGTTGAGACGAGGACAAGAAGCGTGTCTGAAGTCTTAATCCTGTTAGAGTCGGAGAACTGTTGTACAAGTCGCCAGTGACATGAACCATCCGTTAGTCTGCCGTCATAACTTGGGTTAATTTGATACGCTAGACAATCTGGGTCCTCTCAGATAACCTTGTGAGAGTCAGCTAATGCTCGTCTTTAAACAATAATGGTCAACGATGTCCCTCACACAAGTAACAATGAAACTGTCTGGATGAAAATATTCTTGTTTTTAGATAAAGTTCATAGAAAAAAATCATTCCCTGAAATTTCTCCTTTTTTCTTTGTTATTCACTAAAAATTAGACAACCTATTGTAGTAACTGCTCAATAAAAGTTTTAATTGCTGCAAATTGCATTTTTATCTATTACATTTACATGTTTTCTACTTTTGTTTTCAAATATTTCACCAAATCGAATATAACATAATATTGGTAATATAATCTTGGTTATCCTTTTACTTGACCTCAAATTAATCAGTAAAACAATTTCTTTAGAGTAAAAATTGATTGAATAAGAAGTGAATAACTAATAACAATGCTGAGCGTATTGAGATATCATATTTCTCCCAAAAATCAACAAAGAAAATTTCTATTAGTTAAAAATGAAAAATGAAATCCCTTTCACTTCAATTAATTTGAGTAAATATTTCCAGTGCACTTAAATCAAGAGCACATCTGGCCAATGACACACTGAGTAGGCGGGTGATAAAACCTTGTTGATAACATTTCTCCCTTCCACGTTTATTAGTTTTATATGTTCTCGACAGACAGCACAGAATGGGAACAGTACTTACAACTTTACTCTATACTTGATACGTCAATTTATAGGTGAAGCGCTGTCTTGATATTTAGATATTGATATGACTGCCATTTGTATTCTCAGAAACCTGAGACTCAACAATCTTGCATATTGCAAAATCTGAATACCTATCCGATTAGATTGCCGACTTGCTTTAGGAAGAAAATATTCAATGCAAAACCTTTCAAAGATAATTTCAAGAATCTAAACTAATGTTAACTATTGTATCAACAGTCACTGATTAAAACATATTGAATCTTATTAAAGTGATCTTAGTACAATGTGCTTCATAGAAAATAGAAAAAAAAAAAAGAAAAAAATAAGTGTAGAAGTGAGCAAAGCTCACATATCTCTACTTCCCACAACGAAAGAATAAAAGGAATAAAAACATAAAAAAAAAATTTAAAATCTATAAATCATAGAATAAGGGCTCATAATTTACTTTTTGGCATGCTTGGTTGAAAATTTGTAGACCTTAAAATTCAATGAGACATGGTGCACAAGATATCGGCACAGACAAGGACTGAGTTAAACAATGGTAAGGGTAGTGAGCTAATAGACACAGAGTCAGTGCGTCAATGTTTATATAATGTGATCAGAGGACAGATAAGGGGTTTGTATTGACCAGGACTATAGTGGTCACTCTATATTTCATCTCCAGCAATCCTCCAGTCATTCCTGGTCACCCCTGGGCACGTTCACAATCTCTACCTTCATCTCCGACACTTGAGTTTTTACCCCTTGTCTCCTGTTAAATCTTAATCCTACATTTTAAATCGGTCATGGTGTTATTCAAGATTTCTACCAACAGTGCTAGGATCTTAACTTGTTACATAAACAATATTGGTGAAATAACATTGGACCACAAAATGAGGAAATCAAAATTTAAATGATAAGGATTGAAAATTTTGTAATATGGAGAGAGAAGATACTCGAACACAAATGACATATTTATGTCTGTGGAGTATACAATGTTGGAAGAAATAAGAAAATTGATTTTTTAGTTAAAAAACATCATTACTTTGAACAGACATAAAACTTTAGGGTTTATGATAACACTCTTTCATCAGCTGAAAATTGGATTATACATCCAACCTTGAGTAAAAGCATGTACACAGAAATTATGTTTATGTTCATGTTTACAATAAAATTTATTATCCAGAAAATCTTTCTCTTCTTGCCATATTCATGTCATTCTCATCCGCTCTGGTCTGCTCTAGGCATTTTTCTATCACCATCACCATCTTAATCCAGAGGTCAGGTTGTGTGCTGGTGATCCAAGAGTTGGACTCCCACCTGCTATCTCCTGCCAAATCTTAATCTTACACTACAGAGCTGGTCAAGGAATTACTCAAGATGTACTACTCCACGCCAGATCTTAATCTCACATAGCTGAAAGAGCCATGTCATTGCTCAAGCATCCTCTTCAATTAAAATCTACATAAGAGATTCTTATATTTGCCAAATTCACTTGAAGAGGCCCAAAGTACAAGTCTAAACATACATAAATCTACAGTGTTCAAGTCATGTTGTTTTATCTGATCAAAATCTCTATTGAGGACTTTAGCAAATCGACTTGAGGAGGCAATAGGTAACTACTATACATAAACCATGCAACTGGTACACACTGAATGTGCCATGACGCACAAGATGTGATGTCAGTATAGAAACTGATGGCATCAATCTGAGGGTTCCATGAACCTTGTGACCTGACATGTCATATCCTGCACTAATATGGACTCTGAAAGCAGATCTACTATGTATATTATCAAAATATGTTGACACATCTGACAAGTCTGTTCTAAATCTAGAGCACACTAATGTTTCACTGATGTTGATCTCCGTTCATAATGCTAATCTGCTGATGTGGAAAATAACATTCCTACACTTATGTCTATAAATTGGATACCTAACACCAAGATAATCAAGGATTTGGTTACCAAATATAAGATAACACTACAACTTAAAACTGACGTGTGGCAAACTATTCCTAATGTCCAACAACTTAAAAATTCGGAACAGTTTTGATGGTCATTTTTTCAGAAAGGCTTTCTAGGAATTAGTCTCAGGTAAAGGGTCAATAATGGTTCTGTCTGGGACGAAATAGCATAATCACCGTTACACTGTGACTTTTCAAATATTGAAATTCAGTCTTATAAAAAGAAAAAATATGCATTACCAGCATATGTAACACCAGACTACCAAACGTAAAACATAACTCAGCTGAAGACATTTACATGGAGCCCAGCCTGGGCATACAGCCAGTCCAGGTAATGTCTTTACTTCAATGACATGCAGAGTACCAATCTGACTTTAAAATATATTCATAGGAAATGTGTCTAAATCCAGAGTTGGATTACCAGCACCATGAAGAATTACCCTGCCCATGAAGAGGAACCTATTTGGGAGAATTCCCTCGACTATTTACCAGCGTCCTGCTGAAACATACCACCCCTAAACTGTCAAACCCTCCCTAATCAGATATAAATCACTAAACAGTGCTAGGAGCAGAAGGAGCACTTGTACACGGCTCGTATGGGCAGATCAATGCCCTAGAGAGAAGTCGAGGAAAAAGTTGGTATTGATGCAAAGGTTCTCGGTAGTAGAATCGGTCGCAGTGAGGCATCATTGGATCAGCCAATCAATAGCCCCCGCTGTCAAAGCATACGCAGATCATATTCTTTGTGTTTACGTGCATGATTCCTGGCGAAAGTATAGAGTTGGTCCAGCACCTCACCAGATACGTTACATGTCCCTAGGTGAGAGGCCACTGAACAGTGATAGATCAGGAGACTTTGATGTTGTCCATTCATTGTTGTTCAGTGATGACGATTTTGATCATGACGAGGCTAATGGTGATGATAGTGATGATGTTGATGATGTTGACAGTGGTGATGATGATGGTAATGACATTGATGAGATGGTGATGATGTGATGATGACAGTGATGATGACTGCATCATAATAATTTTCATCATAATCCACATCGTCATCGTCATTTCATAATTACCACATAGCAGCAACATTGCTTTGTTAATCCAAATAAGTTTTTCAGAGGTACTTAGGTTCCTTTGATAATTGGACATCATTGTTACAACTGACCTTTCATAAATTAATCAAAGGTTCATAATGTCATGTCAAGAAGGTTATGGATAATAGGATTATAACTTGGTCAATTTTAATTCATCAATAATGTCATTTGATCAATGAAAAATATCTTGACAGTAACTCCTCAAGGTAGGAAGATTCGATTAATTAAGCTAAGGATAAGACACCAGAGGTCTTTTAAGAATTGAGTTAGTTCTCTTAACAACTTAAAACTGGATTCTCAAAAGTCAAAGGAAAATGCTTTCAAATTTCTCTCTTCTTTCTATAACATGACTTAAGTGCTGCTTCTAAATTTTGAAAGACTGAGATTTTTTTTATCAACTTCAAGACATGAATCATGACAAAACAATTAACAGTGTGTTATAAGAGTGTTCATGACATACTATGCTTATGACATGAGCGCGTAAATTATTAATATACCCGAGCGGGGGCGAGTGATACGCTGATATTTAAGGACGAATGTTGTAAAGATAGTATGTCTTGGGTATGAATATGATATTCTGTTTAATACAGAACTTGCGAAATCAAAGGAAATAATCCAAATCTGCATCCAAGTACATGCTGATTACCCGCCATCCGCACCATTAGAACACACCGTTATAGGCGAACTGTGATGTCAAAGCCTTGTTATGGATGTGACGTCACATTCAAAAAGTCATATCATGAATTGATGAAATATATGAACCATGATATGATTGTACTCTAAGATAATAATGAAGTTATTTCAAAGCTGGAACCGCACCCTCTGTAATCAGGCCAATTCTGTATATTAAGCTTATAGAGATCCAGTTCCATATATGGTGCAACAGTCATTAGCTTCTACCCCATCAAGCACTGCAACTTAATCCATACCCTCATTAACGACTTCACCTTGTTAATTATAGCAGGTGGGGTGGTTAACTCTCGTCCTGCCGTGTGTGTCATATAGGTCTTATATAGGGTGTTTCATAAGTGTTCCATAGGGTACATGTGTCTTATACTCTCACTTGGGTGACGCTTATTACAGATAAGAAGGAATATGGTATTACTTTCTTTAAGAAGCACTTTTTTGTTTTCGTAAGAGTTGGGGTTTTTTTGAGTCGTAAGAAGATGGCATATGCAACAAAGTCAAAACAGATTTGATTGAATACATTGCATGCCGCTTATGGCTGAAATAGTGCTTAAGTGGCGCCAAATAATAACCCACTTATGTACATTGGCTTAATTTTAAAGATTGTTTTTTTGCTCTACTATTTTTGTCCATCCATGCAATATTAATTCCCTCAGACCCAAGAACACGAGTTAAAATTTGGCATTGGAGACACAATCAAACTATTATTTCTAAAGGAATGAAAACAAAAAGCTGAGGTATTATTCTGGGTTTGTCTTGAATTCAAGACGAAAATTTAATTATTTTTCAAGCACTTTTTAAAGATTGTAAGACCCTTATCATACATTAAACTATGCCATAATCAATAACACCCCAAGCAAATCAAGATTAATGGCCTCAACACTAAAGACCTACATCAGAAATAACACTCAGTAGTGTTGGCGCCATATTTCTGAAAAGACTTCAATATGGAAGTGCCATAGTAGCTGTCTACATCTATACATCTGCACGCGTCATCGATCTTGAGTCTGGGTCGATTCCGTCAGTACAGGGTGGACAAGTGCACCATGGGAAACATCGGGCCATGTGACAATCAAGCACACCTGTACCTCAGGTGAGTCAGTACTCGTTAACTCCTCACCAGCATTTACCTTATTACAACAGGTAATCATTCAGAAAGACAAGCATCGGCTTAATTATTTATATCTCTTTTTCCGGAGGGACTTATATTGACTGGGACTTATTCATAAGAGCAGCATGGAATGTGCACAGAGAGAGCACTGGACCGGGTGATCTCTGACTGATGCTTGTACACCAGTACACGCACACAGCAGCCAGCTTCACCTGATGGAACCTTCTATCAGATCATACAAAGCTTGATTAAAGACTTTTCTGCTTTTTGTTCAATCTTTTCACTTTCCATTACGCTCTTTAAGCAATGTTTGCCAAGTTCCTTGATTACAAACGGGAAATGTTTGTTACGTAAATACAAACACAAGAAGGTGGTCAGGTGCAAAATGAATGTGACAACTCGACTGATGAGATCGTAAAAATATACTGTTCCTTTAAAGAAATGCTACGAAGGAATTGGCTTTCAGAAGTGTACACATTGAACCTGCATGTTATTCAATAATGTAAACATTGTTTCTATTGGGCTCTTATTTCATATTATATTACATTCATTGCATAGCAGACATGAGCATCTCCTTTCCAGTAAAAACCCTTCCTTATATGTTACATTAATACATGAAGATTTGGTTAAAAATGTCTGTGTCATCTTATGAACAGATCAGCTTGGATGACTTCATTAACAGTTATCAATTGCTATTTTTTCGTAACATGAAAATTCAAACTGTTCACTTGCATATATTAACTAAAGTTCTGTACAAACTACTTTATTGTCTCATGTATGAATGTAACTTGTTACATTGCAAATCATTGTTTATTACTTGCCCATAGAATATACTGCCATTTGATAAATCTATAATGTTTTTACACTTTATGTCAAAACATTGCATGCTGACTGACGTCACATGACATCACAGTCGTTAAGCATGACGGCAGCAACAATGGTAGTGTCAGTGATTTCCATGCTTGTTCTTTGATGTAATTTAGTGAGTAATAAATAAAATATCAAACTGGGTTCTTTTTTATAACATACGAAACTTGTGAATAGTATCAGTATCCAACTTGCTTTTGCTTGTTACATACCAGACCACTCACTTGTTTAAATTTTGTTTAAATAATCGGGATGTATTTTAGCATTCTCTTAATAATACACCACTACATAATGTATCAGTGTATCTTGTATCACTGTATTATGACAGAGACAGATAGGGGTGAAACGGTATGCTTGAGCTTCAGTTCGGTGCGTATTGTGGTACAGGATCAACGGTTCCATACATTTTCGGTTCGGTATGAAACCAATAGTCGCCATATTTCTTTGAACCAGATCTCGAAAAGTCACATCATTCAAACACTATAGTTAAAGAGTCAAAGTTCAAACTAAATCAGCAGGATAGCGCAGTGCATGGTTAGGGCGTTCAGCTTCGGATCAAGAGGTCCATGGTTCGAATCTGACCAGGGGCTAGGCAACTTTATCTGCAGTAGAGAACTGTTCTACACGCAGTCAGGTTTGGGTGCAATGCTACCCTGAATTGCAGCGTAGTACCACCCATGGTTCGCTAATTCCAGCCGATGCTCGCAGGTTTCACTGCAATGCATAAGCACAAGCACAATGGTCTTGCGGGCTTTCTCCCTTCAATAATACTAGCAGCCACAATATAAGTGAAATAATCTTGAAAGCGGCGTTAAACACCAATTCACCTCACCTCAAACTAAATCGTTCCGAATGTTTACTTCCAGGAAATAGCGACAGGTATCGTTACCACTTTGAAACTTGAAGACGTTTAATGAAAATAAATTCATAAAATTTACTTTTTTAATAAATATTATTGATTTTTTAAGTTATCAAAATGATATTTTGGACACAAATTAAATATGTGGTATGAACCGAAAATCCATGTTAATGTACGGTGCACGGAACCAAACGTAAAATACCGCGGTTAAACTACTGTAGTAGTGAACCGTTTCACACCTAGAGAGAGAGAGATCTAGAGAGAGATATAGTCCTGGGCATCTTTTCTCAATATCTAAAACACCTTGCACAGTCAAAACTCACTTAAAATTTTATAAATAATTATTTTACTAAAATACATTTCTTTTCATCATTCTAGACCTTTGTAACATGATACCACATCATAAACATATCAGACACCGACAATGTCATTTTACCTATGGTTTAGTCGCATAAACAGGTTTTCTAATTAATCATTTAACTCCTCTAATAACTAGATATGCCACTAGCATAATGCATTACTCATATTGATTTCTATTTCAGAAATTCTATTTAGCAGAACTGAACCAACAGAGCGAACATGATCTTGGCAATATTGACTTGTTATTGTAATTTTATTTTTCGCAAATACATCAGAATGTAAGGAAGACAAATTTTTTGGGATAACAACTTTTTAATTGTGAAATTCACAACGTTTCGGAGTAAATGCTTATCAGATGTTATCCAGAAAATCTTGTCATCCTAATGTACATCATTTCTGAATGCCTTTCAAGGATTTGATAGCAGAAAGTATTTCAACAACATAAAGAATGTTCGTTCTTGTATCACACAATTATTTCAATACAATTAAAGACAACATGCAAGGTTTTGATGCCATGTCCTGTATCCCTGTACCCAATGATGTCATAGCCTGCATGTTGTCATAACACTTACACATGGCTGGTCGACACTCACAAAGACACTTCAGACACACGGTCATATTTTATGTACGACGAAACATCCACACCTTATGGTTCACGTTAACATAATAAATGTCTATCACAGTGTATATCTTTTTGGGGAATTTTCCTAAGAAGCGATGTTAATGGAAGACAAAATGGCTGCTGCATTTTTAATGATGGGGTGCAGAGGCAAAATAGGAAGCTGTGAGAGTGCTCGAGTTGAGGAATAGAGTATCAATTTGATGCATATCTGCCAAAAACACTGGCCTGGCACCGAGCTGCCATAAACATGCTGATCAATGGCAAGGGAGGGGACAGAGAGCTGAGTCATAGTGGGGAGGCTCATTGCTGATACCATCTGAAAATACTTCATCTTAGAAATATTCAACATTTTTTTATATCAAAACTTTAATCTTGTATCTTTTTGAAAATCTTATTAAATTAAGTTAATCAAAGAAATTTGAATTCTGACACTATTCAGTCAGACTTAGGAAACAAATGTATTGGTTCGTTTTGCTCCAAAATGTCACAGATGAATTATTGAGGGCAGGTCTAAGTGACAACATGGCTATAATGGCGCTTTCTTGTTGGTGTTTGTTGGAAGTGGAGGAGGGAGGGAGAAATAAGGCGCAGGACGACAGGGGCCTGTATTAATTAACTACACTACCATGGAAACCGACTCTCAGACCCTCGTCTGCTGCTGCTGCCGTATTCAGAGTCAGAGACAGGCAAATGATGGGTGAGTCATCGCTCCTAATTATAATATTACACAAGGTAAGATATTATGAATATTGTCCCCATTCCACCATGGAAACCAAGACCAACATCATCACAAGAGTTACTTCCCTTTGTCTGTGGTGCCAGTCTGCATGCATTGCATCAATAATGGTATTTTAAACACTGAAGACTCAGAGGCATTTAGGCTTCTCATTTATCTCCTTTTATTATCACGGCATTTTTTCCAAACTGATTTAATATAACCTGATAGAATATAATATAAATGGTATGAATTAATAAATGATTCCTATAACAGATTGCTTGTTCTGAACTTGATGGCTGGTTGGTAAAGCAAGGGATTTTATTATGCTTTGATAAAAATAAGTTCATATATGAAATCTCCCATAGAGGTAAAAAGGTTATATATACATATCACACGCAAATACCAGTGTCATGAAATATTAAAACCAAATCGTACTTCACAGCATGAAACCAAAGCACCTTAAAATACCTCACAATCTTCCGGAACAAAGAGGTAATAGTGTAAGAATTGTCTGTGTTTTCTTACATATACAAATTGAGTCAGATTTCACACAGAGCACCATAAAAATTCTATTATCACCAACCATGAACAAGTTTTTTTTCTTCTTACACCTACATATGAACTCTGATTAAATAGTTCTGCACTAAAATTGGAGGGCCAACTAAATTTCAATGTTTGGATATTACATGCCCAAAAATAAGGTTATAATTCCTTAAATATTGAATGGTTCTTATCTTTTAAACTGAAATCTAAACATTAAGCAAATAACAACAAAAGCAAGGCTAAATCTTTTATCAAAGGAAGCATTATGCAAACTTTAAGAGTTTCATTAGGACATGTGTTCACGTCATGTCATGTCATGTCATGTCATGATACTGTGACATCATAACAAGAGTCGAACATATCCATCAGACCTAAGATCAAACAGACTGTATACCTCCTCCCACACCTACATGTCTATGTATATATATACATACTTATATCAGGCAATCAACCACAGGTGTGGCGGATAAGCCTGGCCACAAGGCAGGTAGGTATATAGATAAATGGCTTCCATAGGTACAATATCATTGGCATTAGGTTTCAATAAGGAGACCTATCACAGCATTCATCACATTTTTGTTTTATCTTTTTAGCATTTCATTTTATTTGAATTCACTGATGTTTCATACAAGGAATCCAAAAGACATTTGCACAATCTTTGATCTTAAAACATAATAAGTTCTTCAATATTGTAATGGAAAGATCTGCCATTGAAATGAATTCTGTTTGTTCAGTGAATTTGAAGAGATTATTACAAAACCTGGACATCAAGGAATGACACTGTGAGCAATTAACACTTTTGATAATCATCATCTATTCAAGATGACGAGGAAGATGAATCTTTTCAAAAGCTTACCCTGATAAGTAACACTCAAGGTAACTTTATGCTGACTTGTGGAAAATTTTAACATTACTTGATATTCACCACATCATCAACCATTAACTAACTTTTTCATTATTTTTATTACTTTTATTTATTGTTTACACTCAAGTGTTACTTACAAAATCTAAAAACCACCACCTTTAGATTTATCGAAAGATTACAAAAATACTTCCTGTCGAGCTTGTATGTAACCAAATTGAACCACTCACCTCATAGTAATATACTGTTATGTAAATAATTATTCTGATGATTTAAAGCTATTAAAATTATACTTATATATATATAAAATTTATATTTGTGTTACAACATCAACACAATTAGGTGAGTCATGTGCTTCATCTTTGCATCAAAAGATAATGAGTACCTCCCTACTCCTCATGATACACTGTGTTCAACTCATCCACGAAATATTTATGTTCATTCTCCGTACCTAAAAATTACTGTACAGTGTGTTAAACAGTTATTCAAAGATATAACATGGTTGTATGGTTAATAATGACATTATGGAAAGGAATTCTGTGTGATACATAAGGGTAATTCCATTAATTGAAATAGGCCATTTATCCTTTATTCACAATAGAGTGGGGAAAGCCTCGAAAGTAAAAACCCTAGATCAGTAATGACTCTTTTCCTGTCCAGTCATTTCCTTTTTAACAAATTTGATGTTGGGTAAGAAAAATTAATTGATAAGTAATGACTATTTCATTGTCCCATAATTTTTACTTAAGGAGTTATGACTGCATAAATACCTCTTAATCTCTTGATATTTCATCAGAGAGTCCATGAATAAAAAGTTTGTCATTTATGATTACATTTTCCCCTTACTTCCTTTGTCTAGTTTAAATTATTATGTAAATGCACCTCATCTAATGCATCTATGTCAACTCTACACAAATTTGATGTATTATGACACTTCTGTCATTTTTTATAGTGGGAATATCTACTGTTGACAGCAATTATTAAAACTTGTGGTACTGAAATCCTGGAATACCAGTAAGTTTACTTCATTATAAGCTCAGTTTATTTAGTACACTTCAGCCCTGGGAGATATGAATCATTCCAACTCTATCATGCGACCAATCACAGCACAGATAGGATGTGGCCTGATTTGAATGTCATAAATCTTTAAAAGTACAAATTAGTTAGAGACTATATGTGCATAACTTCAGATAGTTAATGATTAAACAAACTTACTGACGTGAACATGACCTCTTCTCTTGTTTGTAATGTTTGTACAGTTAAAACAAAAATTAGCATGACATGTTTATATTGCAGGAAAAATAGTTTAAAAATTTGTGTACCGATCTATTGCAAAGTGAATAAAAAAAACAGGATGTGATAAATATATTCAATTCCTTATCTGTGTAATTATGATTAAGATTACAGGTTTAAGAGGAGGATAAATCCGCCACTAACTCAAAGGGCAATCAGCTGGCTAATATGATGGGTTATCTAAATGTATGCAGGGGTAGAGTAAATGTTATCAAGTGAACTGAACTCATGATAATAAAGTCCAAGTTTGCCATTTTCTCTGAATGAAGATGAATAAGTAAAGAGTACTTACCAACCATTATAAATTCATTTTGGAGCCAGGCCAAGCCGGCTAGTATTGTTTAAGGTAATCCGTATGGCAATCTGAAAGAAACAAACAAATATGTAAGACAATGATCATCAGTTAAATTCATGGAATTCTTCTAGATATTTGACAGGATGTACACACAAGATGAAAATGAAAATGCATATTTTTAAAAATATTTTTATTCCATATGAAAGTTGGATTAATACACAAGCCATTTGGCTTATTAACGCCGCTTCAATACAAAATTCATAGACTGGATACAAATCATAATAAAGAAACCAGGAAAAACAAAAGTAATGAAAACATGTTTGTGAATCAATGCATAGTGAAAATTATCATGTGTTGTTTGGTATGCCTAGTCATTGGGTTAACTGCAGCTTATGTTTATAAACGGTAATTAAATTAGATAATGCATTCATGAAAGCAGCTGCATTACCAAATTGAAACTGCAGATAATACACATCCATCTCTTACTTTATCCAATAGGAATAAAAGTTAACTAAAATAGCATTTAAACTGGACCAAATCAACTCAAGTTTGCACAAACATCCTATTTCATCTGCTTGATGCAAGTCAAAAAACAACATGGGCATGAAACAAGACAATAGATAGACAGTAGGTTTCTGAATGAACTTCTCTTGTTAGTTTAAACACAGAACAAATTATTCCAATTGACTATAATTATCATTTGACGTAAGATTCTATATGAACAAATTGATACACAGTAAGTCTATATTAAAAATTTGGACATAGATTTTTAAAGTTCTCTCAGTATTAAGAGAGTCAAAGACAAACATAGCCATACATGAACATCTATTTAGCTATTTACAAGTGACGCTTGAGCAAAGATAATACTGAGAAAAATCATCAGAAGATCGGCAAGATTTACTGGATATCAACTTTTTTATTGTGAAAATCAGAGTTTCTGTTTCTTTCATCATCTGACATGTAAAGATAAAGAGAACACGTATATATACATGCAAAACTTTGATTTGAAAATTAACAGCCTGGCTCACTTTAGGTTAATTACGGTAAGAGTATTTTGTAACCCAATGTGAAGGTAAACTGAACATGGATAAATACTTGCATGAAAATATGCGAGTGGTGTAGAAAATGGGTGAGTGAGTTATTGTTTAATGCCGCTTGGGCAATATTTCAGCCATTATCAGCGATGTAGAAAATGGGATAACAACGTTTAGGTTAATAATAATATGAGTACCTTGTACCCCAATCAGCCTACATGTGAAGATAAACTGAGCTGGACATGTACCTGCATATGATAGGAGATCAGGTAGCAAACACAGTTGACAAGTTGACATTCCTACAGGCTAGAGATCAGAGACAGAGCCTGGGAATGTACTTAGATGATCTGTACCAGATAGTGTTACAAAGTGTAACAACACGCTCTCATCTTTGATATTGTTTATCATAAACCTGTCTATTCACTGCTGTTTTGGGGATCAAACTGGTTGACAAAAAGCATATTAATCCAATGATATGGTACAATGTGATGCATGACACTCTTATGATGGTATGTCATGTTTGAAAACACCCAGTTAATGTGATACCAGCCTTTGAACTTGATACCAGCAAGTGTTAAATTGATAGCACTCCATAACATCCACCAAACACCACAGGGAATACACTCAACAGAGATCATTCACGACTACTATCATTTTCAATATTGAAATAATTCAAAGTTCATATGATGACCAATTTACTAAAAAATAAAGCGAACCTTCATATGGTCTTTAACTTAGTTTTTCCAGTATACTTGTAGCACACAGGTAACACTGTATCACTAATCTGCATCACATATTGTAATGTATACTTCTGTATCAAACATATATCACACACTCATATCCCGCTCCAATACAACACTCTTTATTTCTGGGATGGAATACCACTGTTACTACACATCTCACAGAACACTTGACTTATAGCAGAGTTATTCAATTGTTATGGTGTCAATACAGGTGTAAATATTCATCATAACCTACACTGACTCACAGATAAAACAATCTTGGCAAATATTACCTTTCATGTTCAACAAGCACTCTAAGAAATCAATTTTAGAATACAAACAACTTGAAACACGTACTTGTAATTTTTTCCCTTCCTACTATTGCCACGTGTTGAGCAATCATCAAGTGAAAGTGAAAATATCTGTCTGACAAACAACTTGAAACATGTACTTGTGACAGATATCCCTCACACTATTGCTTAGATGTCAAAAATGAGGTGAGGTGATTTGGGGTTTATCGTCGTTTTCAAGAATATTTCATTTATATCACAGCCACTAGAATAACAGCAGGGAGAAAGCCTGCAACACTATTGTAGCTATATATTGCAGTGAAACCTGCGAGTAACAGCTGGAACTAGATCCGAAGACAAATGCACTAAACACTGCGCTATCCCACCCGGTTTCAAAAGTGAAAAACTGAACTTCAAATGAAATGAATATTGAGTTTTCAGAACTTAAAACTTAAAATATAAACATTAAAAAATGAGCACATGAGTGATTGAACTGGAATACTGTTGAAGTACCAACTTAACATGTTAAAAGTCTCATCATTTAAAGAAAGTTATTCTCTTTTTTTTTAGTTTAAGATTCAAGTTAACTAGAAATTATTTGAATTCAACAACACAAACACGTACCTTGAGATGTATTGGTTTGTAAATAGGAAGAAAAAATGCTATTGACTATTGAAATCTGAAATATTCATATCATAACTTACAGTTAATGCTTAACAAATATAACACTTATCAGTTACTGGAATTGTATGAGAAATTATAAGAAGCTTAAAAACTTAAAAGCAGCAAACTTAAAACTTTTACCTCATTTTTCTTCAACTTGGAAATATTCAAACATCCAAAATATTTAGTATTTCTTTCAAGATGGCACGTAGATAATTATTCAATACCCATCAGTTTGTTGTCTAAGGAGTCTTGAGAGACTGCAGTGTATAATTAAGTCTCCAAAGAAGGCAACAAACTCCTATCTGTCTGTCTCTCTTTCTGCCTACCAGAGATAACAGCAAGTGGTTATATTGTGAACCCTGACCAACATTGGGACGCAATATGACAAGCTGCACGTACAGGCTGACATGCCTACTCCTAGCCTCGCTCAACTTCACTCATACATCTGAACAGAATATATCAGGTGTATATTCAAAAAAACAAAATATTCATGTTCAACAGCTAGAATATCAAGTTGTTAAGGATACTGAGCATATATGAAAAAGAATCACTCATATAATCCTTCCCTGACTACGATAGTCAGCTGCAGGAGTTAATATTTCATGTGGATCTTTATGATTTTCAAAATATGTAAATGAGAGGGATATATTGTATAACAATATCAGATCTTCTACTTAAAATTTTGGAAAAACAAATGAATTCATTATGTAACTTGCAACTTGAAATAATCAAACAGTTCAGTGACAATGATTGTTGGTTTAAAGAGTTGGGTTTTTTTTGGGGTTTTTTTCAAATACTAACAATTCAAAACAATCTGTAACAACTGAAAAAAAGTATCACAAAACAAAAGGGTTTCTTTTTTCCTCTTCACAAACCAAATTTTTGGAAGGAAACATCTAAAAACTCAAACCAATGCATTGTTAGATCACACTTCAAATTAGCTTAACAAATCAACTTCATCTACATACTACAAACTAAATTCAATTTAGTAACCTAAATTTTTATTCTATTTACGCCAGTTCTTTTCAGTTAAAATAGATTACCGTATTTGACGTGATAAGCGCCCGGGGCGCTTAAAAAAATGTCTTTGAAATATGGTTTTGTAACTTTTATCATTTTGATGGTGGCTGGGGGGTCTAAAAATCCCCTGTATTCTTCACTTTAGTGGAAGTAAAAGACTTATTGCAAGACTGAAAACCTTCTTCAATGAATCAGCATGCAAGGTAAGCAATGTTGAGAGGTGGGCGCTAAACAGGACGCATATTGTTCAGTCAAAAACGTGGTGGGTGGGCGCTTATAGGGGAGTGGGCAGTTATTAAATCGAACACGGTAATCATTTGCAGAAGCTGATCGTTGCGATTAAATGCTCGACGAGTCGACAGAGGTTTTATTCCAGTGGTTTATGACATTCTACGAGGGTGACTCACTCACGGGAAGGCGGGTAGAATACCCAGGTTTCCTGGCTACAATCAGTGCTGCATTCTACACCCTGTCTCGCTGCACTCATTGTAACATATTGTCTGGAACCTCTAGATACCTCTACCTTGTATGTTCTAACAGGGTATATATTATTCAGCAATACCTGGCTACTGTCAATGCTGCATTCTACAAACTGTCTCTCACTGCACTCATTGTAGCATATTGTCTGGAACCTCTAGATACCTCTACCTTGTATGTTCTAACAGGGTATATATTATTCAGCAATACCTGGCTACTGTCAGTGCTGCATTCTACACCCGGTCTCGCTGCACTCGTTGTAACATATTCTCTGGAACCTCTAGATACCTCTACCTTGTATGTTCTAACAGAGTATATATTATTCAGCAATATTTGAGGGGACATGTCTGCCATTAATACCTGGCTACAATCAATGCTGTGCAATTGCTCTCAACCCTGTCTCTTGCTGCACTCTGTAATTTTAATGTCTTTCTTTGTAACAAATTCTCTGGAACCTCAATACTTTTCCACCTTATGTAAAAGGAACAGTTCTATAGTTGATCCTAGAGGGGTTATTGGGATATTTACCCACCATTTCGGCTTGGAGTCCCTTTGAATTTTGAGAAGCAAGATACCTTTTATATTGTAAATGGTTAATATTGTCAAGAATTTACCAAAATGACCCCCCGAGTTGATCACCTAGAAGAAATCTGATCCAATTTATTTTCTGGAAACAAAATATGAGGAGACATTTCTGTTGTTTTTTATATAAATCTCCTGACTCTCACTTCATTTCTCCTGTTTAATGCAATTTAATATTAAATATTCTCTTGAACATTCGATGTTGATTCTTCTGTATCACATGGTAAGGAGAGGGAATATGACACTATATGGATTATACACATGTCAGGGAAATGAGGACTGAGATAGTGATATTACCTGAGAGACAAGTTTACCTGTGTTACCTTGACAAGCACAGCAGGTAGGAATGTAGGTAGTGAGTCTATGTACACAACATGTAGGTCAGTGATCGGTCAACCCCCTCTTTACATGTAGCATTAGTGTGACAGTTCCCCCTCTCAAAATGGTAGGGTTGAATGTGGATACAACTCACTACCTACCCTCATCTCCATATATATATATATATATATATATATATATATATATATATATATATATATATATAAGAGTATATATGTACACATTTGGTGATTTGGCCTAAGAGTAATTGAGGGGTCCTCATTACAGTGTCTCTAAAACGACTGTAAAATGCAGTCTGCTACCAAAAAATTCCTCCCCCCTCCCCCCATTCCTTCATCCCCACGGATAGTTCCCCTTCCCATGTTCTTGATTCGTGAGTCACCCAAGGTGAAACTTGGTACACCTTCATTAACGAGCCTGGTTTCACCCGGGTGTGATCAGATATCGTTGTACAGGTAAACTTTACCTACACCAAAGGTAATTGGAGATTTTCACAAATACAGTAATGGGTCCCCCTTTTTTTCCTTTAAATAAATGATGGTGTTCTGCATGTTGTAATATGAGAAAGGGACACTTCACTAGCACATTGTTAGGAAATGTTGATTGGTTATCAATTACTTTACCTGTTTAAGGTGATACATTCTCGTTAAGGTAAGTCAAAACTTTACATACATCCTATTCATCACCAGATATCTGAATTCTTTGCATTTTAATGAGCATTTCTCTTTTAGGTAAAGTTCTCAGGTAATACGTCTATACAAGTACAGTGACAAACTTCAGCATTAAAAACCAACTTGGGATGACGCAACTTTTATGTCACACAGAGAAAGACCCTCTTTCATGGTGAAACATATATCCAAATAAAGTAAAAAATATACAGAAATTGAGACGCCCTAAAACACACAATTAGTGAAGAGAAACTTTGTTTTGCTTTATTTCCCTATATTATTTACCCACATTCTCTAGTAGGGTGGTCCTGTATTATTTGGGTGGAGTCTGGTAGCATTAGATGACACTTCAAATGTGCACAGTTCATTGAAATCTGAATACCTCAATTTTTTAAATTGCAGACTGAGATTCTGTACAGACAGGAGGAATTTGATGAGTATAAACCAAGAAGAAAGCATAAAAAGATTGCAGATTCATTCTCTCACAGAGAATATACTCAAGGCAGATAATCTTAACACTTAAAGAGGCTGAACTATCAGCTACGGTTCTTGATGTTGCTTCACTTCTAATTCTTGTTTCATTTTACCGAGTATGCGCTCTAATTTTTTTAAGTTATCAAATCTAAATCAATTAAAATTTTACCCTCAGTGACATGTTTCAACTGGGTTATGATGTAATCATGTACCAATAACATACCTGTATAAACGGAAACGTCCCTTTGAACTCCTTTCCACAAAAAATACCCCAATAGAACTGTCATTTTAAATGTTATACACTTAAATTCTAATTCTTTAAAATGATAAATGAAACAGCACCAAAGCTATATGTTTTTATTTTGTGTTCAAACAATTATCTTACACTGATGTCAATACTGAGGAATAATTGATATTGATTTTATCAAACAACTTTAATGATTTAAGTACAATTTCTGAACTTGTCGATGTATGTAATATTTCCAGCAATAACTAACACTACTATTTACTATTTTTAGCTTTATTTTCCGCACCACCAAAGTTCTTGACAATGGTTCAGCAATTCGTAAAAAAAAAAAAAATGAAATTTGAAGATTAAAAAAGTCAATAACAGGATATAGAAATCTACTGACGAAAGAATGTGACTATAAGGTAGAAGACTTATACAGTACTCCCACTCTCGGCTAGCCAGAAGGCAGCAACTACAGCCAATGTGTGAAAACACCTCCATTAGTTTGTCCAATCAGTTGACATACATTTATATATAGTCACGGACTAAAACATCCACTATTGGAGATATTTGTAGGTGGGTGACTCATGCTGTTTGTCTCCTCGGGCATTTTCAAATATTTGAAATATTCAGTTTAATCTTAAATGTGAGAAAAAAGGGGGGAAATAAGTTGGGTTTTTTTTATTGATAAGTAATCATGTTGAGTACACTAAGAAAAGGAGTTTCTACTGAATTTCACATATCTGAATTTAAGGTGACAGAGTATGTTTCCAAAATATGCATTTGGTTAAAAAATAATACCATCACCTAAGTTAAGTACAAATTGCCTATCTAAAGATGCATCTTAACCTCTTAAATGCAAAAATTGTGACATTATCCCTTTTTAATTGCATTAAGCATCTTATGATGACCAAAACACAAAGCATTCGATGACCCCATGTGGGGACAAAGCCAGGTGAATCCTAATTGAATGTGAGTCACCTGTGCAGGTAACATAAAGGCAAACAGGTGGGTGAGTCATTCACTGGACAATATTTTACCTGATTTTTGTAATTACCTGACAGGTACATGGTCTTATCGTTTAATCTTTTTAGATTACAATTTTTATTTATGAAATAAGAAAAAAAAACATTTAAAAAAAAAACATAATGAATTTGTAGATGAAATTTCAGAAAAGTAATAGAACATAATACATTGCAAAAAGAATTACCATTCAAAATGTTCTGTCAATCTGAAAATACGAATTATTTCTAAACTTCATAAAAATTATAAACTAATAAACTCTTACAAAAAGAAAAAAGAATACACTTACTGTTTTCAATGTTTCTCAATTCTTTAATCAGTATGAACACGGCAGCCCCAATAGCACTGACTACACTGTACAGTTACTTGATAGTGTATTCAAATCTACCAAGCAGTTGGAACAGATGCCAAGCTGCACAGAGTTACCTCCCTTCTTCCCTTTGTTATTCCCAACTGTAATGTTTACATTGTATTCAATCAATAACATACACTGGCTTAGCTCTCTATGACTGTTTCCATCTTGTAGCTATTTATCTTTGTTCTTTATAAACATACTTGAATTTAGTTTCCATAAACTTCCTTCACCTGTTTTTTTTAATTAATTTAATATCAATAGCAGTATTTACGTTTTTAAATTTTTCAAATATTCTCATGTATTGATATGTATAAAAAAACAGTCCTGCTAAAATTACAAATGTAAAAATTAGGTTATAATAAACATATCTCCCTTTTTCCACCATAAATCTATTCTTGTCATGCCATTTATACTGTAAAGGGTTAATTTAATTAACGGTATCAAACTGAATAATTGATTTCATGCGACAAAAGCTAACAATAAAATGACTCACACATAAAAATATCAGTTTAACTCCCATGCTGCCATAAACCCAACAGAATAGAATGATACATTTCAAACAAAGAAAACTCAATATAAGGTAAACTGCCTCTCTATAACACTGTTGAATATTCATACGAAATACTATACCACAGACAGATATTCCAAAACGGCTTATCAACAGACCTGCCAAAATATTCTATGTATAAATTTTAGTGAAATACTTTTCCAAATGACTCCTTTGATGGGAATTCTAGAAGTTGAGGTGATGAAGGATAAAGAAGGCAATTTTATAGATATACAACTTCCTTCTTTTGAGGTGACATTTCGACAGATGCTAATGTCAAATTCAATAATGACTCCAAGGACTTAAAATTTCTAAAGACAAATACACAACAATAAAAGCCTTGTAATAATATTCCAGTTAAATATTGTACTGATAATCAATTATTCTAATATATTTTAGTATTTGACTCGCCTCACAATAAAACTGATGAAAGTTGCAGTGACATACACTAGTCATAACAAGATTTGTAAATAATAATGTACCATCATACAGTATCAACTGAAATTATTTCATCTAAAATCGTACTATAAAACCATTGAATATTGTAATGAAATATTGAACTACTGGAACATTTCTTTTTTTTCAAAGACCCAAAATACAAGACCACTTCTTCACCATAAACTGTTGAATATTGCCGTGAAAACTAAACTAATGACAAAAGATTTGTAAATTATCTCCATATAAAATATTTGAATATTCAAATGAAATATTGCACTAAAGGAACTTATTTATTCTCAGTGACACCCAATACAAGATAACTTCCTCATTATAGAAGTGTTGAATATTGAAGTGAAATACTGCATTAAAGGAATTTATTTATTCTCAAAGACCCCCAATACAAGACAACCTCCTCATTATAAAACTGTTGAATATTGCAGTGAAATACTATAAGGGTGGCAATGATTCCAGTATGGAACATTACCATAAGAGTACCAAGGGATGTGGAGAGTTTGAGGGAGCCTTGAGTCACATATCCTCTCTTAGTCACGGTGCCAGGGGACACGCCGTCCATTGAGGTGAAGCTCGGAATTACACCAGGGATACTACAAAGGTCTGAAGACAGATGGCTAATTCATGTTCAAACTTTGATCCTATCTTTTAACTTCATGAGAAAAAGGCATATTTTATTTGTCCAAGCTGTGAAAATTTGAATGGTGTGTATTGACTGCTGTGAAGAAGTTTATAATGTTTTCCATAATGACAATATGTTAAACAGAAGCACAATAAACATATAACTATAAATAATCAAATTTCTCAGTTTCTTTAGCATATTGATTGCGAGAATAAATATTTTTTTGTGTTGCACAAGAAATGCCATTGAAATAATCTATAGTTGTCAAGGATGAAAAATGAAGTTCAGAAATACTCAAAGAATGCAATATTGACTATGCAAAGCATAATTTTAATAATTCCCATTGAAATGCATTGTTAACATGACTACAAAGTGGCTTTTTTAAAGCTGTAAATAACAATGATTAATAGACCCCTGTATTGATCAGATATCAAATAACTGCGTATCAGTATCACTGAATGAAGAACAATGATTAATTATGTTCAACATGTCCCAATCATGTTCTACAAAATGATGGCATGAGATGATGGTCTTCAGTATCGACAAAAGGATTAGATATCATTGAGAAATTTAACACACATCATGGTTGAGCAACACGACATCCAGCTAATAATCATGATCAAATACAAGGCGAGATCTGAAGGCTCCCGTCAACAAAGGCTATTTATTCTCCTTACAGAATATCAATCAGCATGAAACTACATGACTAAGGCAACAGCAGCCATTTGTAACACTGAATACGCTATCAATGTCTCTGCACATGCATTTGTTGGTGACTCACTGTGTGCATGCATGCACCTGCATAGTTCTTTGTTAACTACCTGGGGAACAACCCCTCTCCCCATCTATCCCGCCTCCCCATTTCTCCCCCTCGCATTTCATCATTTTCCTTCGTCATTCTAAAGCATCATGCCACCAGTAATATCCCAATGTTGATATTTCCTAAACAATTACATTTCAGTTTGAAGTTATGAAAATATTGAATAAAAAGATATTGTATACCTCGATGAATACAGATAAGGGATCATATTTATATTAAACTTGTCTTTAGAAATTAAAAAAAAATGGTCTCCCACAAAACAAAAAGGAAACTAATTCAAACTAATACTGGTCTTAGCATGAAACAGAGGATGAACTGACATTTGCATACACAAGTAAGTCTCTAACTCTGTCCCATTTCCTAACTGGTGTTATCTCCCTTGTACCATAGAAGTGATATACTATACACAAGCTATGATAGCTTTATGTTTAGATTATAACATCTCTTATGAAATGCTAGCTTCTTCAGAAAATGTTGTAATATCTCTATAAGAATTATCAATTTTGTTAGTGAGTTGAGTAGCGCCTCTTGGACAATATTCCAATAGTTAGCGGTTTAAAAAGTTTGTGTTCATGGATATAAGATTTGGAATTCATGTATGTTCCAAATTCCGATCATGTGAAAAATAAATACATACCAGAATCTTCAAACCAAAACCGTGACCTCAAATACTCCAGACAAATGCAAGCCAACACAGGACAGCTAACTGTGAGATGTCCAGTGTTTCTAATCCTTTGAAAAATACCCACACAATGCTTGCCACCCAAAAGGTAACATCAATATACTGTGAGACTAAACTAACAACGGTTCTTTCCAAGAACAAAACCATAAATTCAAATCACATCCAGAAATGCAATGTATATATGATATTCACATACCTTGCTTTCACAAATTGACCAAATTCAATCAGCTACACTCGAAAATGTGTCCAGGCAATCCACAACCCAGTGACCATTGTCCACTAAGCAGTAACACTACACCTTCCCCCAAGCCCCATCTGTCAGTCTACACTGTCCCGGCCATCTGACAATCAACTAATTAGAGTGTTAATTACCAACACAATGCCATATCCTACACCAAGCCTTTGATGTAAGCCTTCAGTCACCACTCATATCCACTTTAACAATCTATACTTCAATTTCTTCACACCACTGATCAATGGTTGGCAATTATACCATTTAAGTCAAATGCAAGGTGGATGGACAATGTACGCTGCCCTGAAGTTTATGTACAATGGGTTCTCTTTTATCATCTAAAATAAATTCAAAGCAGAGTAAACTTGAATTCCATGTTAATGATGATATTTGATAATCGTTTTTACATGAACTAAATACCTGTTAACTCTTACAAAAGTTTGTTAAAATAATTACGAAATTTCACAAGATCATTATGATTATCCTACCAAGTTGCTCTGTAGGTTAAATTTATTTCCAGACGTGTTAACCACAGAATCCGTGAGAAGATACACGATTAATAGCTCGTTACATGATAAATGACTCATTCAATTTACGACAAATTGACAATAAATCAAATCCATCTATATACACCACGCAGTATATCTTCATACTTTTGCTCAAAACAATTCAGTCGCAGTCCAGTGTTTGATATCATATTGTCACTAACATTACAAGCATAGAAAAAAACAGCTTTCAGAGGTTTTTTTACTGAAACCTAGCATTGGGGTCATCCGGTGATCTTAGGTGAAAGTGTTCCTGCCAATAACTGAATAGATGCAAAGTGCTTAATTTCTTTCATTTAGTCTTCACCAATTTTAAGACAACAAATACTTGTCTTTATTTGTAAATAGAAATACTTCCAGCTCCCTGTTTTAGTTCAACGGTGAAACGTCCGGTTGGAAACAAATTGTATCTGCAACCATAGGCAAAAAGTTATTTTTCAAAAAGATTCTTTCATCTCATCTGAACCAATTTTGTCTGTAAATTGAATTTAAAAGAAAAATAAATCTTGGAATTAGGTGACCAACTTTTCGAATAAAAATTTAAAATCACAATCTATTTAGAATGAAAAAACATCATGTAGATGCAGTACACAACATTACATATCAACACCTTCCATCACACATGAATCAACTCACTGTGAAAGTTATCACATCCACATTGAATAAATTAGCCACTAAACAATGCAATCTACTTAACAAGGCACAATCTTTGCACCAGTAGCTCTCCTAGGCCACTAAACACCTGCCTCCATTGTCTCATCAAAGCCCAAAAGCCCAATCACCACCCCCACACATGATTAATGCAGGATCTGATTGATGTTCAGGTAAAACATGTCAGTCTGCACGCAAAGTTTCACCAGTTTAACACTGCATCTAAACACTCCTTATACTTTACTCTTAGAAAGGTATTCATAATCATGGGATACATGAGAAAAGCAAGAATTTCTTGATAATAACTTAAGTCAACGACTCAAAAAGTTTATACATGTGAAGATAAAGATATTATCCAAAAATATTTTTGCTTATTACACTTATGCTAATCAACGACTAAATTCAACATCAAGATGGAGATGATGATGGAGATCGTCATAGCAACATCCTCCCACCATGAACCAAATGACTTCAGCATACTCTGACACTTTATGTATGTGAGCATTAAGATGTTGTTATCCAAAATGTGTTCTTCTTATATATATAATACACTTCAAAGTGTTAATAAAAAACTAAATTCATCCTCAGAATGAAGAAGATGGGTATCGTCAAGGCAACATCCATCCACAATGTACCTGATGAAGGAGTATAAGCATACTAAGAAATGTGGTGAATATTCACAATAGGGAAGTTTTTATTCCAGAATTCTATCTTTACTCCAAAATGTGTCCAAACTTTTGCCTTCTAAATCAATTAACTTAAAAATTTGAAGGCAAGATACGAGGCCAGATACAGTGTTTTTTTTATTCAATGCCTCATGCAGCATTACTTAAAATTTTTTTATTATTGGCAGCTATCATTGCATGTGTTAAGGTGGAACCTACCAGTATTATCTGGAACTAGCAAACCATGGCTTGTGTTGCACTGAGACTCTATATCCACGAAAAATGTCCTAGCAAATTTTGTAACTCATAAAGTGTGAGAACATCGGCTACATGAAAATGTTAACTTTTTTTGTGTTACCACAGCACAAAACTACTAATTTGTCAGTAACATTGGACACAAATGAAGTTATTCACCTGACCCCCTACAAAAGATTCCAACACTGATAGCTTTGTACCTGTAATAGATGTCCCTTGTGATTAGTTTTGCACCTGTAATAGATGTCCTCTGTGATTATTACACAACAGGCCTATCTCCAGCGATCAAGTTGGCAGGGTGTGGGTGCAGACAAAGACTTACAGGTAATACATTATAATTACCTTGAAATGTCATATAAATTATTTTCAATATTTTCTTTTCATCTTGAAACAAGAGAGAGCAGATTATTTGCCTGGAGTGCAAATTGTATTTGAGAAAACATTTTTCAAAATCAACTATCTTGAAAACTACCTTAAAATTTTAGAAAAAAATTTGTATTTCAATGTCAAAAATACAATTTTGTTTATCATTAATAACAACAAAATGATTAGTGAGATAAAAGGGGGAGATTCATTGAAGGCTCTTATTGCATAAATATAAACATAAAGAAATTACTTCTTTAAAGAAACTATTTCAATTCAACCCTGGAGTGAGTGTTGATATTGACATGCACCCATCATGCTAGAGTAGTTCCCTCCTATATTGGACTACATAGCCTGCAGGAGGGAGCAATATCAATAATTATCTGCCAGCTCAGTGCTGGTTATGGTGCTATAACACCTAGCTACTGGAGAATATTGATGTTATGACTGGCAGGTGAAATCTACATTAGCGGGCGATATGGACCTAACAACATGCTTCCTTATTTTGCAACATTCTCATTGAGTTGTCTACCTTGATGCTGATTGGCTCATAAAACTAAATTACTGATATAAATAGGTCCTCATTAAAATATTTATAGCAGATCACCATTAATTGAATGAACTTAGGAAGGTCATCCAAATATAGGCAAAGGTGGTTCTCTAATGGGGGAACATATGCTTTTTCAGTTTTCAGTTTTGTAAAATTTAGGATGAATTATCCCTATGTACTTACAATAAGACATGCTGTTTATAAGAGGCTTGGTGCTCATTGAGACCTGCGGCTTATTTTCCTATAGAGGCATGCTGCCTGAGGGTGTATTTGGAAAAGAGGATACATCGTAGAAATACCAGAATAAAATATATCATACGAAAGAAAGAAATCTCAATGCATTATAGATGGTCAAACACCTAATGACTCAACTCAAATATTATATTTGGAGAAGAAAGCATGAAGTATCAAGAGAAAACTACTGGCAGCCATATAAGTGTGAACACCTTTTCATCATTCAAAGTTGAGAAATGGATTTGCATAGCTAAATTGGACATGGTAAGTTTGTTTGAGAACTGCTTTTCAGACTGAAGAGATTGCCTTGAAAATGTTAACATTCAATTTCGTTTTTGTGAGATCACTTTGTTTATCTGCAAAAATATGCTACTACCACTCCACATTTGCGTCTTCCATTCTACAGTTGTTACCAACACAGTGTTCCATTCAGCCAAATTCTAGTCCAATCAACACAAAACACGCCATCCTCCGGCTCCATTCACCTGTAATATTGCCAAGCTTTTTCTCAGTTCCTTGTTAGCAGATGCCTTATGTGGATTGGGATGTATTTACAGATGTCAGCCCAACTCAGGTAACAAACAAGTTGCGACACCCCGGCAGGTCACCGATCCGATGTCCTGCAAACACTCCTTTTTTCCCACTTTTTTAGGTGAAGACTCATGTGATACTTTGAAACAAAATATGGTTTATAAGGCTTTGACTGCTGAACTGATACTGCAAAACCATTCTGGGTTGCAGATCTACAGGAATCAATCTCCTTATAATCTAGGACTGCTAAGCTAAAGAACATCTATCCTTTATTTATTCCTGCATGTAACAAGATGTCCAACTGGTGTGTATCAGTATGTTATAACTACTAGAGGAGAATTCTAAATATAAGTACTAAGTTGATGCCTACCCAAAATATTCTTCTGTAAAATGTGTTTCTTTCCAAGAAACTTTACTTTTTATAAAATCCTTAATGCATAATACACATAATCAATGAAAATTTTAACAAAATAGATTTATAGATAACATATTTTTTTCAAGAAGAGATCACAGTGTGTCACTGCAAGATTGCAATGCAAACAAAGCATATTCTTCTAGTTAATTCATGAGGAACCTAGCTGCTGGAGATCGTCTTCTGGGGCAGAGGTTGCATCTCCTACAGAGACAGCTGATAAACAGGTTGCTCAACTCACTGGGAGGGAACAGGCGTTGACCGCCACCTTCAAAGGGCCGTGAGATTCTTATCTCCCCTGTCTATAGTGATGCAATGAGAGCTGATAAGGGGAGACAATCCAAGATTAGGTGGTTGATGGAATCTATCTCACAGTGGGTAGAACTCCTTGCATCTTAGACATAAACAATCACTTGGCCAAGACAGCTTTTCTCTACAGAAATCTGGATTGTAAATCATGTGAAATGTCTAAAAATCTTCCTTGTTTTTATCTTTTTATTACAGTAAAAGATCATCAAAAATACCAAATAATTGAATTTCAACAAATGAAGGACAAAAGGTTTGACAAAAGCATGACTAAATCAGAGTAAGCAATGAAATCACCTGGGACTAGATTTTCAAAGCTCTCTTAGCACCAAGATTGTCGTAAGTACCATCAATTTACATTGGCCTATGATTATCATAGCACTAAGAGAGCTTCGAATATCTAGGCAGAGTTGTTTGGTGAAACTTTAATCATTGCTATTTCAATAAGCACTACATATAAAAGGAAACAGCTTCTAGAGAAATCTTGAAATTTTGAAGGAATATCACACTGATGGATAATCCTAACATCAGACGGATACAGAAATGTCAACTACATTGGAATACATTCGCACTCTTACTACCCAGATAGTCTGAATGACAATCTACACTTGAGGGTGAATATCACTGATAATTCCCCCTGGCATCTACAGTCACATGACGCTTCAGTAGCTGTCACAATGTGCATATCTAGCAGGGAGAGAGGCATTAACTTAATAACACCCTGGATCAGCAGTCAATGATAATCCCTTCTGGCAGCGTGATACAGAACTTAACATGATACTGACTCACAGAGACATGATTATAGTCATCTGTCATATCAATTGTCATCTGACTCCTGGCAAGAAGGTCACACTAGATAAGCTCCAGAATTCTACAAGGGAGAGAGATAGGTATAACCTGGATACATGTTGCATGATACAACATTACATTGTCAAACAATGTCTATATTTTTCAACATCTAACATATTTTGGCAGTTACTGTAGCAGATCCTTGAATATTAAAGGGGGGGGGGGGTGTTCATCCTGAGAGTTCACCCTTTTTTATAGAGTTTTCCTTTTTACAACCCTATACATTATATCTGTTATCCCAAGTTTATCCCTTTTCCCATGTGTTCCTTACCTTTCTCTGCAAAGACGGATATCTGCTTTTGATAATATCGCAGCATCTATTCAAAATCTCACATTTTAAGTCCGCAGAACTCACTGTCATTGAGACAACTTCTATAAGATGGTCTCTTCAGCTTCCAATAGATAATCATATCATTCACTCCTCTCACTACAAGTAGACAAATAAAAGGGTTTTTTCCCCCCTTTGGTCTGTGACACAATAACACACCTTGAAGACAAAGCCGTTAACAGGTGTTTACAGGTAAGCAGGAAGTCACCTTGTGGACATGTGCACACACCTGCACGAGCCTGCAGTTCTACGAGAGATGTCTTCTCATCATCTCACACACATTGCACACAAATCACAAAACACACAGTAAACAAACTTTTTTAAATACAGAACACACATCACACATAAACTTCAAACACACACGTTACACAAAATCACATAAGGTACGAATTTCTCAAAACTGCTCATTACACAACGTATCCCACACAACCAATGACTTTGGAATAACAAACCCAGCAACCAGCAATTTACCATGATCTCAAATTAAGTGTCAAATAAACTATCATGTTTATTTTTTCCTCCTAAAAGTAAAATTTGTAAGAATATATTTTAATCTAAGATCTTCATTTAGATAAAATTAGAAATTTTTCATATTTGTTTTCTGTGAAAGTCAAGTATTTAAAAAAAAGTAATAAAACTGTTTAAGTATTAAATTCTGTCAAACATAGATGTTAACATTCAAATCGAAATCAAACGTCTTATCTTGATTTTTCTTCTATAGAAATTGGAATCAGAACTCTGCTTAATGAGGAGACGCAACATTTATATATTACAGGAAAAAATAAACTATCTACAAGATAGATTAGACACCAGTTTTTAACATTAAATGCTCCAAAAGCTCATCAAGTGTCTCAAAGTCCACATGCCTGACCCGAGATGTGAACCCTGAAATAAACACTTAGTGTGCAGACAGAACTGTGTGTATGAAGGATGCACTACGCCCTAATGAGATAGCGTACATGCTGTATGACGGCCCAGTGCCCTGACACATGCAAAGCGTTAAATCATCGCTGGATTGCAACTTTCTCCCAGACCTCACACCCATAACTTACAGATTTATATTCAATCTATGAGAAATAATTCTCAACAAGAAATATGATTTCAGTCATCCCATATTTAGAGTAGCTTTTCAGAGATCAAATTTAAGCCTAGGGCGAATTTAAGTAAAACTATTAATTACTACAATCTTGGGTGTCTATCTATCTACCAACGTTAACTTCACAAACACAAAAATGATATTAAAAAATTATTTTTAAAAAGATTACCAAAGAGCTACCATCAGTTTAACATTTTGTTTTAAGATATTCACACTAAGAGAGGATATCAATAGGTTCCAAGGAGGATAAAAAAATTGATCTACTGGCCTAACAGGAATTCTTATATTATTAAAGTACTTGCAAGAATGTTAAAGGATATTTTCATAGAATAAGCTGTCCACATTTTAAAGACTGCAAGAAAACAAACCTTCAGCAACAAATCAGAAGATCATGAAGTTCTCACAGCAGAGAAACCTTATAAAATCAAATCGAAAGTTTTTCCTTAGGTAATCAAGAAATGCCAACCGCTGCTATTCCGATCAGCTGCACTTGTTTGGTATGATTCGTCCACAATTTGGAAAATCCTTTCCAATCATATTAAGCACACATTATGCACGTGTACCACAAAACACAATCCAATTCCCATGAATGTTATGGTGTCCTTGTCATAGAACTTAACCATTCTCTTCAGTTTTCCTCTACTTCCCATCAGTAAAACAGAAAGGCTCGCATCAGCATTAACACAACATTCAAGACACTTCTCAAATTCAACCCTCTATTTGAAATCCGACACAGAGTTTGATCACAATTTAATTAATCACCATGGAAACATAGAGATGCAGTAAATTATCCTCACTTCTTTCATATTGTCCTTCTCAGTTTCTATCCCAAAACCATTATTTGTAATCACATTGGTTGAGAGGCGCCCATTTTCCGTCACAGTCCACGTTGAATTGATTTGAAAACATGCAACTCACACTTCTACTGATGCCCATCAACAGCAAGCTTTTTAAGCCATAATCGGCTTGCATGAAACAAGTTGGAAAGATTTAAAGACTTCATTGACATAATTTGTGGTATGCTTCTTGAGTGACGGCACAGCCTGCCCACATAGATGAGTCATAGTTGATAGGATTCTGGCCTTGGCGGCCGTTCCACGATGGAAACTGTTGGTTAATCAATACCCACAAAGATAGAGAACCTATATGCTTTCTTTCCCTCAAGAAGCAGCTATGTCTTCCCTCCCAGTTACTCCATCTTCACCATCAGCTCTGCCAATTTGTAGCCAGCCATCAATATTTTACATGACCATGGTCTTCACAAAACTGACATTTCAGAAGGTCTGAAAGGTTGGTGAACCGCCACTAATTGCATCAGCTCCTGCTGACTGAAGTCTTCATCGGCGGTTTAGAGCATGTCAAAAGCTTTTAACATATCCATCTCTACCTGCATCCAAACAGCTTCCTCAAAATACTTCAGAGATTTCTGTTGCCTTGGTAGTAACTCAATTTGTCATCATATTTTAGTAGTTCTAGAAGATTCTGACATTTAATTCTTAATTCATCTTGACATTATGTGATTTACCAAAAACTTGAGTTGTCATTATATTTTAGTAGTTCTAAAATGTGCTGACATTCAACTCTCAATTCAGTTTGACATTATGTGATTTTATGAATATCGCTCTATGAGACATGAGAACAAAGGATGTCCTTCTTCTAAGGTTTTTCAGAAGAGTTTGAGAGAAGAACACAAATGAAATATGCTATTGGAATGCTATGGTGAAATCATAAAAAAACATCTTATCTTAATTGCATGTTCAAAATGTGAAAATAATCAGAAATTCGATCCAATGATAAAAAGAAATTTTGAAGCTTAGCGTGTGACACTAAATGATATTTAAGACAAGGAAAAATATTGGCAACATAATGACAAAACCCTTCAAAACATTTTTATGCATTTCAAAACCTTTTGGAGAACTTATGAAGAACTATTTCTGTAATTGTTTCGCTGATACATGAATATGAACTCTATACCAATTTTCTATCCCCATTCACAGATTTTACATAACCATCATAGTGCACTGCAAGTTATTTTGTAACAACAATGACTTCAAGCATAAGCCAAATCCTTTTAAGTTTACAAATGCCTTAATTAGATACACTTTGTAAACAAACATCTGTAAAACCTTTTTGAAAACAAATTCTAAACCATTTTGAGCAAGACCAAAATAACAAGTCAAATAAATAAGCAACGCTTTGGCATCACTTGCAGGTTGATAAATCACAAGCCTGAGGCGATCACACCGCCGCTAACATTTATTTATTGCAAATGGAAAGACAACAAACAAGGTGGTGTCCTTCATCAGTCTCCATAAGAATTGTTTGATCACCGTCCGCTCCACGTCTCCTGTACACACACAACACGTGATGCTCCACACCTGCTCATGTGCTGCATGCTGGAGACAATCACAGGCAGTCCGAGACAATCACTGGCCTGACGATTGTCGTCCATCATCCAACTATTACAGGGAATTGCAGCCTTGCATGGAGATTTAACCTGTTTCTTGTTACATGCTTATGAATGTTGAGATGCTAGCTCTCCGTAACCAACCATTTGTACATGCGATATATCATTTATAATACCCCTTGCATTACACTTCGAGATTTTTAAAGGAAAAATAATAAGATATTGCAAAGTTATGAAGACTTTTAAAAAAACCTTTAAATTGGGATAATTTCCACTGAATATGAAATGGGACATCTCTGTTTACTGGGGAAAAAACGATATCCAGCCTAAGTAATTACTACTGTTCTTCTATAAAAAATCGAAATTAGTTTTAAGAGGGCACCATGACATCATGCCATCCGACTCTAATGACAGACTTTGAAGAAAAAGCACAAACAAAACAACTCAAATTCAATGGGATACTGATAGATTAGAATACACATGGTACACATCAAATGAATCACACCTTTCCACATGATACACTTGATTGCCCAGAGTGTACACAAAGAAACTGCAGTACACAGAGCACCATGACATTGTTCCATGTCGTAACGATAGATGACAGAGCCAATAGTACACATACAACCCATGTGTGGCCTACATGCTATATGATACCATTGAGTGTATCGATAGTACACAAAGACTGGAGTGTCCAGGGCACCATGACATCATTCCACATGATGCAAATTGATTACAGCGCCAATAGTACACATACAACCCATGTGTGGCCTTCATGCCATGTGATACCATTGATTGTACCAATAGTACACAAAGACTCGTGTGTCCAGGGCATAATGACATCATTCCACATGATGCAAATTGATTACAGCGCCAATAGTACAAATACAACCAGCATGCACCCTTCATGCCATATGATACCATTGAGTGTATCGATAGTACACAAAGACTCGTGTGTCCAGGGCATAATGACATCATTCCACATGATGCAAATTGATTACAGCACCAATAGTACACATACAACCCATGTGTGGCCTTCATGCCATGTGATACCATTGATTGTACCAATAGTACACAAAGACTGGAGTGTCCAGGGCATAATGACATCATTCCACATGATGCAAATTGATTACAGCACCATTAGTACACATACAACCAGCATGTACCCTTCATGCCATGTGATACCAACAGGAAATTATTGCAAGTGACTCAAGTTCAGGAAATCTACCTCCATGGAATTGCAATGCAATGAACGCGCCATATATACTTCTACATTATTACAGCAAAATAAAACAGATGGATGCATTTTATGACAGTGCGTATTGTAGAGTGATTGCAGCAATAACAATGCCTGTGGATGGCAAGCTGTGACTGTTCGATAATGGTGTTGCATTGCCAATGAATAAACAGTTGTAATCGAGATTGATGGTGATACAATACATACATCAACAGTGTATAGATTACTTATTACTTGTATGTAATGCAGCATGACGGACAACAAACATCCATGATAAAGTAAAACCTCATAGTAAGGTTAATCCAATTATATCACAAATAATTACTTCAATTGCTGATAACTGTGAAGATTTGTTCTCAATAATGTTTTCAGCACAAATGTCATCAGCTCTTTAATATAATGACTTTAAGTGATTGATACGTCTATTTCAATTGTGTGAAAAGGTATGAATACTTTTTTGGGGGATATTTAACACTTAAAACATAAAAAATAAAAAGAACCTTCTTTGATAAAATATTTCATGCTGCAATTCCCTGTACAACAGTTCAATAGTAGATCTAAACAACACTTCAAAACAACATTCAATAATTCTTCAACATTAGAAAACAAGATCGAGCTGTCAGCTTTTCACACCCCAGTGAGACAAACCAATCTATGATGCCAAGATTATGATATCTTCCATTAAGCATGTCCGCAATACCTTTCCCAAACAGTTTGACATGAAGATTACAACTAAATCCCGAACAAAGCCGATTTATCAGAGAAACAAGCATTATGAGCACATAGAGCTAGGCAGTATCAGGCAGCGATGGTAGTTAATTTCAGATATTGCCTGGGAACTGTTTGACGACCTGCGACACCAGCGAGAAACGTACACACGCAACTTCAGCCAATGATCTGTTCAATACACTGGCGTTATTTGACGAGGCCACTCATTGCTTGTTTCCATGATGGGCCATATTTCATGGCAGTAATATGCCGGTCTGGTCCTCTGTACAGGTCCATAGAACTCTCAACCAGAGTTGGCTGCCAAGGAGAGGCAGGTATGTCTGCAGTGGTTGCTGGTCTCGGCTTCAGAGCAAATATTTTAGAGATCCCAGATCATTTTCTGAACTTTAAAACTCAACTTTTCTTCTTATTCAGAATAATTCAAGGAGAGGGAGGGAGTACTGTCAAAACACAGGTAGAACACTTGTATAAATTTCAACATTTTAATTGTGACGTTTCGGGGGTTGTTAAACCCCTTCAACAGAGGTCAGCGCCTCCCCTACACTAGTTTCTTCCTATTTAGAATCTGATTAGGTTTATTTTCTTTAAAACTGTATTCCTTATATCCTGACTTTTCTTGATATCATAGAAACGTATTAATAAATTATTATTATTAGATATTATAATCATATCTTTTCTTGTTATTAATCTCTGTATAGGATGTTCTTCCCTGAGAACCCATGCCTTGTATCCTGACTGTCTGATATATACTTGTAAATATGCCTTATATATCCTTCATTTTTCTTTATTTGAATGTACATGATTACACATATCTAGGAGCATGCATGATATGTAAGTCATGATAATTTGAAGACATGAAATAATTCTCGATCCGAAACCTTTCATATTCAAATCCTATTCTCAACATGACAACCCTGTTCTCTGTTAGCCCAAGCCTTATCAGCTAAACTCAACTAGCCTCTGGCACAGAAGAAGTGCATGAAATATTGAGGGGACTGCTGGAGGCTAGGGAAGGAGTCAACACTGAACAGGAGGATGCTTTCACATCAGCTCCATAATTCATCTCACTTTCCCCTCGTTCACATTTCGAGGGGAATATTATTATCATTGGAATTTATTATTTTTCTTGTTTTCTTTAAACCACTCTGTACCTTTTCTTATTGTAAAATTTCTTAAAACGATATTCATATTTTATTGAAGCAACTCTCCATACACTTTCTGTTTTCCATTCAAATACCAGGTGCAAATTTCTTCTCAATATTTATTCAAGCACTTGTTTGTTTAAGTTATATACCAAACAAGATCAAAATATGACCTTCATTTTCTACCTTCAGTGGCCCTTGAAAGAGGCATAGGGAGGGTGGAAGATTTGGAATCTTAACTCTGTTTGCGAAATTATTTCACATAAAGCGCATTCTAATTGGCTAGTACAATAACAATGAAGAGACCTTTGAAACCTGCAAATGAGCTTTTTAGCTGAAAATGAGCAAACAATGGGTGGTAGTGTGCGAACTTCATTGTGGCAGTTCTCTATAGCAGACAATGTTTTCAAGCCATTGGATGGAATCAAACCTGGACCTTTTTTGTCCAAAGCCCAACAGCAACCCATGCACCAAGCTCCCCACCCTTGAAAAACTTGCTTTGTGAACATCATATAATCAGTCACCTGCTATGATACTGACATGTTATCTCACTCAAGTCTTGGTTTGGTAATGAAATCTTGTGTAATATCCATAATGACATTACCATATTAACTATTGTGTACCCTTTGGTAATGCATATGTGAAAAATAAATGATTTTCTGTAGCAACAAAATGTGATCCATTTCTACACAAAAATCCACTTTCTGAAATAATTTTGGTCAAAAGATCATTTTGAAGAAATAAGTAACATATTAACTATTATTATTATTAGTAATAACAATTAATGGATGATATTCTACATAAATTAGAAACACAAATTATTAACTGACTATACTTATTTCTTTTCTATAATATACTTACAATTTTTGTCTACACATTCTTTTAGTAAATCCTTAGCAAACACATTAACATTAAAAAGCTCCACAAGCACTAATAATTCATAAAAAAATAGGCTATCAGGATGAAAAAATATAAGCTAATAAATATCATATGACCTACTATAGAAACGTACCGCAAGATTGATTTTCCATAAATTTTGAGATGGCATCTTATCAATAGAGATGTGTATTTCAGTCTTTTGCCTTTAAAAACTGAAAATATACATATATTTATCATAATCAGTTTCATGTTCTCTTAAACTCAAATGACTTATGCCTAATGAAGTATTGATGAAAAAGACATAAAGAGTTTTTTCTTTTGTAGTTTCTGATCTCTTTTCTCCATGGGGTGATGTCCATCCATGATGATAAATAGATGAGGAAGTTGAATTTTGTAACATTACTCTTCAAGAACAGAAAAATCTAAAAGAGAATCTCTTTAAAAGAAACAACAATATCCCCTATTCACAGGACAATTAACCATTTTCTTCTGCTGTTATGAGACAGAAAGTGTGATTTTGGGTGGAAAATTCAACCTATTAACTATGTAATAAAGTTCACGATTTTATGGATATTCAACTTATTTATTGACAGATTTGCGATGTTATGGTATAGCTCCTTCTAGAATGCCACTAAAATTTCTATTCACTATGGTTACCATAACTTATCAACTAATAAAGTTTTGTCAAAAATTAAGTAATAAATAAACATGTATATGTAATCAATAGGTCTTAAATATTTAGGGATGTAGGGATTGAATAATTTGAAATATTTTACTTAAAAATATATAGTTGAATAATTTTGATCTGTGTAAGCAAATGATTTTTGTTAGTAGAAAGGAAGTGGTTTATTCTGCCAAAGAACATAAAAAGAAAAGTCTTCAGTAAAAAGAAAACATTTTCTTTCCCACTCTATCTCTCTCTATTCTTATCAGGTGTTTTACAGCCTTCCATCTGAATGGCTGGAGGACATAATGGTTGTGAATGAAGAACAAACAAACATAATAGCCAGGTTCTATGGGACTGTATCACACCGCTGCAGCAGTTTATATCACGCCAGGGCGATACCATTCGATACCACACCACCTGACACACCCACCGGTTATCAGGGCTTTGTTGGATTGTGGTGCTTACCACACAAGCACATGTTCTTTACAAAACATACAAGTTATTCAGATAAATCAATTTGTGATTACAAGTGGCTCTCTATCTCCCAGAGGAACAGCAATTGAAATGTGGATTAAATCTATTACACGCAATTGTATTGATGGTTCATCCAATAAGCTTCTTGCCTTATCTGGGTCTCAGATCAATGACTATTCATCATGAAGAACTGGACACAACTTATCATTGACTTTATGATGTATCTTCCAAGATAAAATGTTTTCATATTTTGTAATATGTAAATATTATCAATTATGTACAATGAAATTATCACAAAATCACATAAATCATATGTGAACATGTTTGTATGATATGTATCTATATTGATAATTCTACTCTAAAAACATTAAGTTAAATGTTTTTTAAAAAAGAGGATAATTGGGCTTAAGAACTTGTGAATTCAAATTGATTAATATGAGGAATTCCTATAAGCTGGATGAAGTGAATGACATTATTATGACAAACCCTAACTTTACTACAGTGCCAGTAACTCTGTGTGTAGAGCCTTACATGCCACAGGCAATTGTGGTGTACACACCCACCTTACAGCAGAGAGCTAAAGCTTCAACCACTCTCACACACCTACCTAGCTAGCTACGGCAGAGTATATCCACAGTTATCCAATATAGCATCCAAACATAGCAAATCCAAGGCACAAGTAACAGTAACACACAAAGCCTTTGTCTTGAGATGGTGACACACTCTCACACACTCCACGACTGGACTGAATTCTCCCAGTCAATACTGTCCTCTGTCCACACACATCCACGGACTCACAGTTGACAGATGTCTGGCTGTCTGCTGGAGACAATAGCCTCACTCCCTCGGTGCCTGCTCGCTAACGGTGAGTCGTGGTCTCGATCAGCCAGTCAGCACCAATTCCACGCCTCAACTCAACTCTGGGCCTCAGCTTGCCTCAACACTCACTTGTGTAACATGGACTGTTAAATTAATTACTTGACTGAGGACTGCATCGTGACCAGGTTGAGTTGAGGTAATTACCCCGGTGCAGTGTGTGCAGAGAGGACAGGTGCTTGGTGCACAGTGCACCGGGCGGTAATCCTCCTCACACTGCATGCACCAGGTTCATACTTAGATACAAGGGAGAGTCACACTTAAGAGACATAGATGACGATACTATAGGCCACAGGATTGTCACATACTTAAAAACACATGCTTATAGTCAAACATGAATATTATCATTTATAATGTGCCATCTTCCTTTTTCAAACGTGAAATAGACTTATAAGTGTCATGTAACTTGAAAGTTTTAGACTTGTACTTTGTAGATTCTTAATCTGTCAACAATTTTTCTTTATTCCTCACGCATTCATAAACACAATATTCAAGTAATGAATGGACCATAACTATATTTAGTTATCAAACAACAATCCTGAAATATGGTGCAAAAACCTCACCTTGAGAAAAATATTTGAATAAGAATTTACAAAGATGCACAACTGAGAAACCCTTTGTCACACCTTAGGCTGTTAAATAGAGAGATTATCACGCTCAGACAAATAGATGCACACACTTATATGACCTGGCGCTAAAACTTGCTACAGTGCACTCTCACAAGGTGTGGCTAAGACAATACTCAGTTTCATCTCACTTCACTTGTTGCCAACTCCTCATTCTGATAAAAATAGAAAAATAAATTTCCACAGAAAATCAACAGACGACCATGTATCAAAATATAATTTAAGAATTTCAGTTGTATGATGCAGGCTATCCTCCTGTGTTAATTCATCAACAGTACCATTTGCAAAACAATGAAATTGTTCTTATTTTGTTTTTTTATAAAACTTATTTACAAGAGAGATATAACGAAGATTTTACCCCCAAACCAATAAAAACACGTTCATACTGCAAAAATTATTTTAAATATGAAGAAATCAATTTCATGAAAATCCTGTACCACAATAACACTGTAAATCATTTTATTAGAGTATTATTAGCATTTTATTTCACTTTACTGCCAATTTTTCTGCCCTTTCCCAACAAAAAGGTTATTAAACTCAAGGGTGACATAAAGTCCTGTACAGCTAGCAATCTGATGAGGTCAGAGAGTGAAGCCACACCATGGTCCGCCAGAGTACCATAGATCTGGAGCCACATATGTCATTAGTTGTAGGAAAGTGTTATGCGAGACAATGGTCTCCTGAGCTTATCACAGAGGTCTCGTAATAACAATATATCCTATTGAAATAATGATTCGGAAAATAATGGATACTAAAAAAGTAACATTGTGATAAACAAAACTATCAGAGAGATTCATAAGTTGAACATAAAATTGTAAATAGTCACTGTAGGTCATGTGGGATATTTCTCTTCAAAAAACTTGGATTGACTTTTTTTTCAAATGAATGAAAGAATCAGAGAAACAACAATGCATAAACGAACATTTTACATATATATATAAATGTTTGAATAATTTTTACCGTGATCTTCAAAATGTAATTTTTTACCTTGATTCACCAAAAATAGGAAATGACAGGTATCTAATTTTACAAATTAAAGAATAAACACTTTAAAAGATTGTTCCATTAATATTGAATGGACATCACACTCAGTTCAATTTTCTCTACAATTTGAACTTCATCCACAAAGGGACTCATCTTCCTGTAAAACATGGCTCAAACCACGGAGGACGTAGTTTCCTGTCACCGATCCACGAGGCATCTTGTAACAACATCACACTATTAATGAAATATGAAATCAGATTGTATCGGCCCTCATTAATATTTCACTGGCTGTCAGTCTGACATCATCAGGCACAATTACCATTCAAGATGTTTTAGCAGGAACTAAACAAAGAATCTTTGAGCAAATGATTCATGCCCTGTGACAGCCAGCGTGGCCAGACCTAGACTGACACTCAGGCTGCATAAGGTTTAGCTAAATTCAGAGAGAGGGATTGATTAATTGAGGTGCAGGATGAATAATGATAAAGGGGACTGTAAGCCAGGCTACAGCTGACCACAACAAAAGAGGGGGGAAACTGGCAACTTCTGACAAAGAGGGAAATTGTTTGAGAACAGAAGTCCAATAAACAACACTTAAAACTTTGGAAACAATCTGTTTTGGTCATAGTGTCAATGAAAGCTGTGAAGCTTGGTTTGGAATACTGCACTGTTTCATGTACGTAGCAATCTTTGTCTTGTTAATGTAAGTGCCCCTCCTGGCTATTCTTCAAACTAAGTTTTGATTTATTTGTAGATGTATGTTTTATTCTTTTCTTATCAACAAACTTTATCAACCTGTATTAATCATTAGAAGACTGTCTGAACTGTAACCAATGGTTCCATGACTATACATGAAATAAGAGTCTTTAAAACAGTCTACGCCATTATTCAATAGGTAAAAACTCAAACAAAATTAGAGTCTAAAGGACTAATTCTGAGCTAAAATTTAAGTATCTTTTTGTCTGAAATAGCTGCTTTGATAATCGTTATTTTTGTCTTTTTTTCCCAATTTTTAAAATATTGAATTTCTGAAGTTTATTAACAGTATTTGTCATTTAAAGATTAAACCCTAACAAAATCTTAATGGGTGTACAGCTCAACCACAACAGCCACAAGAGCTTTCTCAGTACCCATGAATATTCACTCCAATAGAGAACCGTATTTCTTCAAAAACAACCCCTTGGTCCTATTTGAGGCCTAAGTTGTGAACAAAGTTGAATTATATATGTGGTATACAGTTCAAAATTGAGTTTTATATATGCATTTCAAAGGATCTATTTTCCTCACCACCCTGTGACCACAAGGTCGTATCAAACGCTAGCATTATATTCGCGACCGGGGTTGTATTCCGGGCTAGAATTTTATTTGCAACCCCGGTTGTATTCAAGGCTAGAATTTTATTTGCAACCCAGGTGGTATTCGAGAATAGCATCATATTTGCAACCCTGGTTGTATTCGAGGCTAGCATTTTATTTGCACCCAGGTTGTATTCGAGGCTAGCATTATATTTGCACCAAGGTTGTATTCGAGGCTAGCATTATATTTGCACCCAGGTTGTAATCGAGACTAGCATTATATTTGTGACCCCGGTTGTATTCGGGGCAGAACTGTAGTGCAGTTCACTGACAGAGAGAGCAGCTGCTCCCTCTTCAAACAGAATACAAGCTTACTCACTTAAACCTAGACACTTATACACTGATGGGACTTAATTATGAATGATTTCAATGTCATGTAAATCGACACAAGACATGCAGCCTGTTCAATGAGGTAAACATGACGTGCAAACACAGCATTTTAAATCTATGGGAAGCTTTGTATTAATTAACCTTTCTAAGTTAACAGAACAGCCTCTGTGACCAATAGAAGGAAACATAGTGAAACAAATCATGTATGTAAATCTTTCCTTTTTTAGATGGATAGACATCAAACTGACGAGCGTATTGTAGTATACGTTGAGGAGACCGCAGATGGAACGTGGTGCCATTACCAGACATTGTGACAGCAGCCATATTGGATTACTACACAACAGGACTAATGATGGTACTGCTTATCAAGTTTTTTCTTGAAAAGACTGAAGAATTCCTCAATCAAAGAATATTTACCAATCACCATGAGATAAGCTTCAGTTTCTATGGCAACACATCGGTTATATAATTGATACGCTTCTTGAACAGTAAGATGTTTTTTCAACTTAAAGAATGAACTTGTTGTAATGTACAATGATTGGTGAGTTGAGAAGATACATTCTTTGAAACCTTGTAGACCTGACTGAAAAACATTTTTCACAACGAGCTTCACAATGAGTTACTAAAAGAGTCAGATAATGAAGAATTATTTTCCTTGTTAAAGTTATACACATACTTCAGGAACTTACTCTTGAACCACTGACCAGCATGAATACAGAAAGGGTCATTAATCACACTGACACTGTGTACAAAATCTATATCAAACCTCAAAGAGGTATCTTCACAAGCCTCATTTACCGAGTTAAGGACTAGAGAAAAACAAACAGGAGGGTAATCAAATTGGTCTAAGACTATTTCGTGTAACTAAATTATCGAACTGGTCATTTCAAGTTCAAGCCCACACGAATGACCAGTAGCCATTGCCCTGAACAGCCTACTAAATTGGCTCGTTGGTATTCTCAGCACATCTACATTAAGTCAATTTCCTTTGTGAGCAGCTAACAGCAAATTGTTTTACATAGGGAATGAGTTTGGGGTTGACACCTTTGCCTGCAGTGGTGGAAGAGAAAGTAGTTCCACAGACACATACATAGCCGGATAATTAAGTTAGGGAACAATACAACTGGTGCAAGACAGTTCTAGAGAGCAATAACATCATCCGTGTCTCCTTGCAAACACTGGCCGGCCTCGTACATCTGACACTCATTCTGCTCCTACACCTTACTGCTGGGAGTCCTACAGGGTGCTGCTCAGTTTCAGAGCCAAAGCAAAAATACCTCGGCCATATTTAAAAGTGTTTCAACACCTTACTGCTGGGATTTTAAAAGTGCAAAATGTGTTATGAACTTGGCAACAAATACTTTGTACCAAGACTCTGCTCCTGAAGATTCTATCTCATATAATTCTTTTTCCTAATGAAATTGACCCGTACAGTTTAAGTCTCCAAATATGTCACATGTACGGATATCCTTTACTCCCTCCATCAGACTGGAGAAATACAGTATGTTCCATTGTTACCTAGAGAAACAGGTCATGGAGAGCACCTTGCAGTTGTACACTGAAAGCTTAGTCAGGTAAATTGAGTCAACGAGGTCAACACTGACCCTTGTTGTCTTCACAACTTGATATTTACCAGCCTCTGATTACTGTCTCGTATCAGAGACTTTCTTTCATATATATCTATTATTTGTTGTCATTTTTGATCTCTATTGATCTTACATACCCAATCTCCTATAAACATTACTTCTAGACAACAACTCAAAGAATCTCCAATAGTGATCACTTAGATAAAAAATATAATATAAACAAAGTATTTAATCAAGACATATATTTGTAAATTTGTGAGAACATAATCATTAAACAAGAAGAACAGAAAATAATAAAATCCAAAAATATAGAAATTCGTTGTTGAATTTTCCTTTGCATTTACATTGGAACTATATTCAGTACATTGCTATTGATTCTATTTTCGTTATTTTTTTCCTGAATAAATTGCAGGCATTGTCCAATGTTTACAAGTTGCTCCAAATATTGACAACTTAGCAACCTGATGCCTTCACAAGATGTTCTGTGGCATTAAACATTAATCGAAGATGGAACCGTGATTATTTGCCCAGCTATGAAATGCTAGCTTTAATCAATATTCCACATTCCAAGTCCCCAATTTAACATAAACCACAATTCTTTGTATAGTTTTACATGAGCTGGCCATAAAGCATTTAAAGAGATTACTATTTGTGAGGGGAATGATTGCAATATATTTGAATGTGAATTGCTTTCACCATTCATCATTCCAAAGGCCATTTTCAGAATACAAAACAGATGCAAATTGAAGTGAGGAGACCTCGAAAATGCTTGCCTTTCATATTTCATAATTACCTTTGAAGTACTCACAAGAATAGTTGAGAAATGGAGTGTAATTCACTCAAGCTGTTAAAACTTGTTTTTAATGTTGATGAGGACATTTATTTCGCCACATACAAACTGACCAAATTCTGGAGCTAAACAAAAGTGTAGAACTGAACTTACATGTAGGTTTGTTGAGAAGATTTTATTTTTAGAAAGCACTGTCAAAATCAAAAGATGTTTAGTTATTTGGCACAAGTCCGTTAAATTAAAAGGCTAATGGTAACATCATCAATTCAACCATTTTCAGCAATTGAAACCCTGCCAGCATAAATTGTAATGGTTTCCAAATTTTACAAGTGAATTGATGAATTCATTCCTGCCCATTATATTAAAGGATAACCAATGACTTTCTGTCAGAATTGTCAAACCATAATATGTACTGAGCCAAACTGACCTGAAGTTAGCTTATTCGCAAAAACAACCAACTTGCAAAGACAACCAATTTGAGGCCCAAATTCAAATATGCATTACCTGTAAACTTATTCATGAATACTTGTAGCAATCATTTACGCAACAAAATAATCATTTGCAAATGAAAAGAAGAAACTGAATAGACACTTCATATGGAAATTACAAGATGTCGTCACTCTTGTCTGCCCAATTCCAACTGACACTCAATGGCTACCTGTGAGCTCTCTCTTGTCAAGCACCTGCTCATTCCCCAGACCCCAACTGCGGATGATGAAGTTCCATCAATGACCTCAGACAATCAATAAACTGTGAATGTCTTCATTCCTGGCCCTGCGACATGGGACCCCCCAAGACCAGTGCAGTTTACGTCATAATCCCCTCCCTACCTGATTTCTGACGTTTAGCTGATCGGCTCAGGTCTGCCTTGCTTCAAGATGTTGTCCATTGACCTTTTCTTTCTTTCTCTGTTCATAAACAGTGAGTTAATACACAATGACAAAATCAATAGCTGACTGACATATGAGGAGAAAAGCAACATAGAGACCGCTGAGGTCTCACTGGAGGAAGTGAACTAAGATGAGGTTCAAACGCTGCTTCCAAGAGTATTTCACTTATATCACGGCTGCTAGTATCATTGCAGCGAGAGAACTCCCAGTACCGTTGTGGTGAAATCTGCGAGCATCGGCTGGAACTACCAAACCAGAGGTGGTACTGCACTGAATATCAATGTAGAATTGCACTCGGACACATTACTGCATGTAGAACAGTTCTCTACTGCAGACAAAGTTGCTGATCCCCTAGCTGGATTACTGAAATAACTAAACCAAGAATAATCTTACTAGTTGTAATCATAACTCTGTGAATAAACTAGGATTAACATTATCCATTAAAATCATAGATTTCAATAAACTAGGATTAATATTGTCCATTAAAATCATAGATTTCAATAAACTATGATTAATATTAACAATTAAAATCATAACCCTTTGTAAGATGGAATAATCTTTTACAAAAGGATAATCTTATCCATTAAAATCATGGGCCTATGAAAGATTAAAATCAGAACACTTCATAAGTTTGGATAATCTTATCCAGTAAAACCATAACCCTTCATAAGAAGGGATAATTTTATCCATTAAATTCATAACCCTTCATAAGATGAGATAATCTTATCCATTAAAATCATAACCCTTTCGTAAGATGGGCATACAATCATCTGGTAAGTACATCGTCACTAGCCTCATCGAAGCACGGACCCTCTCTCTCTCTCTCTCAGTACAGCCCCATCCTCCCTGTTCACTGATCAATACACTGCCTACCATTAGCCATTTCCGTAACCATTCCTGTCTGATCAAGACAAATGACCTGGCAGATTTTGCAATGAAGTAATGGTATATCGATGCAAGCCACCTGAGAATTGCAACTAGATAATCAGCCCAATTTTGAGTATGAAGGGACCATACCGATGAAGCCTCGGACCAAGTGGTTAGACGGTTGGGCGCGTGTTCTACCAGATACGAGAGAAATTCTCTCTGAATCACGATTCTCACACAATCACCGCCAAGTCGATAACGGCATTCAATGGAACAGAATGTACTCAAACATTGCCAATAGTCATTTGAAGGCAGACAATTTTGCTGAAATACAACAAATATTTTTTTTTTTCTTTCCATATTATTTTTCATTCAACAAGATTGCAACAATTAATCCATCATAATTCAAAACAATTGTGAAAGGTAAAAGAAAAATTCATGTTTCTAAAGAACCTGATGAAAATGAATTTATCTTGATCCCTTTAATTGTAATATTTAAGAAAATTAATGCAGATTATCATAAACACATTAAATTTTATTGTTTTATGTTTCGAGCTTAATAGAATTTGAATAAATGACTGAAATTCAAACCTTTTCTTGGAAGAAAATCAAATAAACTATTCATAATTCATAATTATCATCTTGCAAAAAGTGGTTCAAGGATGCCAACTCTTCATGTTTCCAGAAACAACATTTCCATCTAGATGAAGTTCAACAAAGTGGATAAATTATTAACAAGAAGATACTTTTACCAATTCCACTCTTCCTACTATCGATCCCAAATAATCATTTCAGTATCATACCACAGTACATTATCTTAGAGGCCAGTCTTCTCCTCATGTCAATTCCCTCCCATCCCCATCTTGTTTATCAATTTGAGCACTTACACACAATACATGCCTACAGCCAATGCATCCACTTCAAAGATCATGGCAAGTGTTATAGAATCAATATCACCCCCTGACATCAGCCAATCAGCTGTTCTCCTAGCTGCTCAAATGTAAAGTGCCAGAGGTTTCGGTCTGTCAGTCCCTTCTTGTATAAGGAAACCCTTAACCCTCATACTTAGAACTTCTACAGTGACCTATCCCTGAATATACCCATCAATTTAGTACAAGAATAACACTTTCATTTTTCATCTATTTGGTTCATCTAGAAATTATTTCTACCCATTCCTTTTACAATAAAGTAAGTTCAATATAAGAATAATTTTTAGATGTATTCATTTTGAAAATCCTTATATGATATCAATTAAAAACGTTTTTCATTTATATTCAATAAAAAGATTTGTGGGGGAATGCAATATTGAATGAATTATCTTATTCTATTTTCAAACAAGGTATAAAATCATTGATCTTGGCTGAATGAAAGAGTCCCTTTTTTCAAACCAATTTTCTGTGACATGTGGATGTTCAGTGAGCGTTGGGATGTAACAAATGGAGGCAACTATCTAATCAGGAGTTCTCCATGCCTCTAACAGGGAGATTGTTTGCGGCACAAATAACTGTGCAACTTGGGAGTGACAATCCATTATGGCCGCAGTGTTTGTCTACTTCGTCTTCATGTGACAAATCACCAACATGGCTGCTCCACGCTTACCAGAAGCTCTGACAGTGACAGAGTGGAAAACACTCCACCAAAGTCTTGATAACCAACGGTGCTGATCGGCGCTATTGCATTCTGGGTTGAATCATACCTTGCCCAGTGTCACCATGCTTTCATTGAGCCTTTCCCTGATGGGAAAGATACGGTGTGATCACTGGATCAGGGCCATAGTGCTTCCAGTGAACCTATCATTACAGGAAAAACTAACAAAGAGCCACAAATACACAGGTCTTGCTGCCTTCGAACTCAATCATCAAATTACATAATGTCACAGTACCCCTCTTCAGCCTCATTGCAGGATGAAAGATGACTAATGATAGAACTGTAAAAGATCATATCATGCCCTGTTGAAAATTCACCATGTTCCTACTCGGCTGTACTCCTTTAATGGCGGCTACTTCACCAACATCCTAAAACCTAAATGGCTGACAACTATGACTGTAAGAGAGATTATTAGGTCTAGATATAAACTGGCATAAAGTCCACATACTTCTATTAAGCCTCGTTTCTACACCAAGCCAAGTTGGCCAAGACTATATAGCTATCCGTCACATCCAATACTGCAGAGCCGCCGATATTGGCAGCATTTACATACAGAACTCATCTCCTATCAGAGCTTTTTCATCTCTGCTTTGCTATGAATGTTAACATGGATATTATACACTCCTCTGGATTTAGCCGGGATGAAGAGATTGATATTTTCATCAGCAGGTTCAATCATTTTCTGGTTGAAAACAATAAACAATCTGACAGCCTATTAGAAATCTCATTCACTGAGAAAAGAAGCACTCTTTGATGCTTCGTTGTGCCATTGCTAAGACTTGGAGTTCATGGAAATAAATGATTTGAATTTGGATGGGTTTTTGCTAATGAAGGATGACACAAAGAGAAAGAGCATGTGATGATGAATATTTGATCAAGTCCAGTTAAGCAACATAATTCTCGGGATACAAGAAAGGATCTCATCACTTTGCTTGACTTGCCGGACTAAGCATCCTTGAATGATTGGATTCTTGTAAAGAAAACTGCTGATCTAGCAAAACCACTTGGAAATTAATAAGGATATATGACTCTTCAGTCATGAAAAGAGAGCTACAACATGTTTATAAGTTGATAGTAACCTCAAGGTGGTTTCTCACTTCAATGTTTTTGGAAAATTGAAAATGGATGCAGATTTTCTTATCTTTTTTTTAATTGTGAAGTTTTTTATATTATCAATTTTAACATTGGAAAGTTTAAAATCTTTGATTTTATACAAATTGAGGAATAAAAAACTTTAGTGTGTGATCTTTGTAAAGATACTTGACATATTCCTTTATGTTATGTTAAATCAACAATTATGAATGTGATTTGCTGAAATAAACAATTTTATCATGAAAACTGCATCAAGAGAAAAAGCATCTTGAAAACTAAAAAGTTTCATCATCAATTCCTACTGACAGTTCTTCCTGATACAAAATTGTTGCCGTCATTTTGTGTTTCTCAATTGCTTTGCTATCCTTTACAGATATTTTGTCATGAATAGTCAGTAATCATGTCTAAAACCTTTTTATAAGGATTCAAATGATCCAAAAATCCTGGAAAATATTTTCTAATTTAGACCTATCCTATTGCTTTCATAATGCCAATCACAACTCCACAATGTATGTGTTAACAAAGGTTAAGGTTAGAGGATTCACTGGGTTGTAACAGCACTTAACCTTCTAATTGATTTCACAATTATCATCAAAGCTTGAATCCCTGTTACCAGATGTCCTTAACCTGTATTGCCACCAATTCCAGAACAATTGTTTATTCATTAAAGTCCAGGAATTCAGCCAGGCCGAATGACAATGATGCTAATGGACGCACTGGTCAAAGAAGCAGGATGCCAATCAATATGTATTATCATGCATATTTCACACGTTGAAGCTTCAACGACTTTATGACAGGTAATAAGGAGCCGCTGAAGCAGCACGGAAGGGAGGACATTCAATCAGACAGAAACAGAGAACCCCTTGGGTGGGGCAGTCTATATCCTCCTGGTCCTCAGTCACGTAGACAGGGGATTCAATGGCTGGGACTGAATCAATGAATTCACTCAACAAGCACTGAACATTTTTTATGGTTTAATGTTTGTATATAAAAAAAACCAACTTAGGAATTGGCTCTGAAAAACTTGAGTAATATGGTCAATATTCTTTTCATGACTCTAACAGGGTAGTTCAATACAACTTGGCAATTGAAGGACTCCAAAATTGATTGAAAAAATTTAAAATATTTTTAAAAATAGCACGTAAAAAAAGAAGAAATGGGTAGATCCTCTTGAACCATCCTACATAACTTTGCAGTCCAATTCAATGAACACACAAGCACACCCAATTTTTTAGATGAAGCAAGATAAGCAACTAGGGTGTGACCAATAATATGCTCCTTGTTGATCGACATTATGCGCTTCTTCACGGTTCACAGGAAGTCTCATCGATTTGATAATGCAAAACATGCAGTGTGTACTATCGTAAAGAAGAAATGAATTTATCACTAACAGTCTTGCAATGGAATACTCTGGAGCTGGTAAAGACTTTGATGGCTCTGACAACCATTGTCATAAATAAAGCCAATTAATGAACCAGATGCATAGCAACATGAATATGCAATTGAGGAGCTCCTTGCCAAGGTTTACGCTAATGTATATTCATACTTCATGTCTATACATGAACTTTATCAATTGACATTAAATATTCTATCATCATGTTAAGATTGAAACGTTCAACATAGATAAATCAATAATCTGTACAAACCTAACAATAACTCCACTGAAATTGATTGATACAAGAGACGAGCAGTCTGGTTCTGGGGGTCAATGAATTGGACAAAACCCATTAATCAATAACTGCAACTGAAAGTGACAAATGAAAAAGAGCGTGTAAGGAAGTCTAGATGTAGGTCCCCAATCGATGAAGTGAACAAACCCTTATAATCAAACACTGGACTCCCGCTGACCTACGATGTGCTCTTCAATAGAAGATCGAACATCCTGAAGAACATCAATGAAGTGGGTTTGGTCCAGCTCCGGAGAGGCAGCACAGTGGACCATGATTCATCAACTCAGTACAAGCTCTCCGTGATAAAACTGTGTCCATATTACTATGCACATTTTTCTTTCATAACCTCTGTGCTTTGGCCGCTATCAATTTCAGGAATTGCGTGTCTTTATCAAATAACATACATATATATATATATATTAAATATATGAATAAAGTTCACAATTTTGAGACTGATGTTCAGCTCCTTTTATCAATATACATATACCCACAAAACCATATTTTCTTTTTTGAATAAAATAGCCAAAGGATAGAACAGGACCAATGGTTGGAGTATATTTAGCTTCAAATCCATAAACCCCAAAAAATTACAATTGAAATTCATCCAGTTTCTCCTTTTTTCGGTCACATATTTCTTTCTTAGGTCTGATTTCCCGTCTTTCTTATTTTCTAAACCTGAGCTTAACTTAAACTTTAGAACAACTGTTGCAAATCCCAAAATTTCAATTGCAACATCATTAGGCAAAAACCTTTTTTTTTTGCACCAGTTTACCCTTATCTCTCTGGTACTGATAATTTCAGCAATAGAATGCTCTTATCTCCAAAACTTTTGCTTGCGGTAGGCTCTTCTTAGAATTACCTACATCAACATATATCTACAGAGTTTGCTTGTAAGGTAGACCTGATTTATTTGTCTTTCATACCTTATTTACCTAATCAAACTTAGTCTGCAATGGCCATGTATGATGGTGGAACTGCTTAAATTATCAAAGCTATGGACATAACCTCCGTGATGCTGTATTGAAGATTACCGTAATTGATCTCTTAGGCACCCTTGGTGTTAAGCTGTGAGATCTTCAGCGGGGAGGCTAGATAGGAATATTAGGAAAATGTGAATTTGCTAGTCAGCAATACTGTATATTAAGAGGTTTTGTGTGCTTTGATGTAAAACATTTTCTGTTATAAGGATACAGATTGAGCAAAAGAATCGAGAAAACAACACAAAGTGTTATGATAAATTGTAATTGCCGAGGTTAATGACTGAGAAGCGGCTCAAACTGACAAGTTGTATTAGGAGTTGATACGGGAGTAAGTAGGTTATTGTACTAAGATACCATGACTGGAGACCTTAACACACCAAAGTGAGGCTAACCCTGTTGTTTCTTCCTGTACGTTTGTATCTCCAACATTCTACACCAGGTGGTTCCCTTAACTGTCAAGATGGACACAATTAGTGGCTAGTTCACTACTTAACTCTCAAAACAAATCATTGACCTCAAAGTTGAACCCTTAAAGAGGACCAATGTCAATATAAGTATTTTGACAATAAACAAAAACCCATCCAGAATTTAAAAAATCCAAACTTTTGATTTTAAAGTAGGTATTTGTCTACATATCTTGTCTGATCAAATTGTGCTTCTATTCACCCACCCGTACAGTACTAATTGGGTACCTGGTGTAGATTGTGGTGTAGACCTTTGAGCACTGTAACCAGCAGCTTGAGTTAGACCAGGGTAATAATGCAGGATCCCTTACAGCATATCCCTCAGTGACGTTGATTAGCGCAATATAAATATATCCTTATTATTATGATCATTATTATCTGAAACTCAGTTTTATCAGTTCATGGACCCTAACAGCATCAACACTTCACATGTTCACCATTTATGGTCAACTGGCAATTAATAACTAATGCTGGATACTTATAAAGAGATGAGAAAGATAGATTTCCAGTCTTTTACATCTTTAGCCGATTAACTAAATCTTGTTGAGACAGATTAAAGTGAAGTACAACATTGTCAGTCAGGGTCAGGGAGATAAAGGTTATCTAATTTGCAACCTCTTCTCCTCTGATGTAGTGTTCCAATTAGTCAGACAAAAGTGTATGTTTGTGACTCAAATATTTAACAAGAAACAATTTTTCTTTGTAGCATTTCAGTAACTCTAAAAGGATAATCTGAATTTCTGAAAATACTTCTTTACTTACCTGTTAATTTTCACCATATCTTCCTCTAGGAAGTTCACAAGATCCGAGAGTTGTCTCAGACAATTACTAGGATATAAATATCTCTTCAAAAGTTAAACACTAGCAAAAAGAATTGTTGTCAAACCTCTTACAGGCATTACAGACAATATCACTTCCTTTAAAACTTACACAATGATTTTAAGTGGAATAAGTAATTATGACAATGCGGTTCCGACCTGGCGTGAATGACCTACTTGAAGGAGAACAATGCCACTCTTCCCAACAGGAAGTATCATACCCTCATGACAGGAAAATAGCTCTTCAACAATGCATCCACTTATCTCAGTGTTTCCATCTAATCATAGTGTAATTAAACAGTGAAACTCAAATCATGCTAAGTTGATTTCATGTCATAACAGCTCAATGTATCTTTTACATCAATGTCACATACATGGCATAATCCAACAGAGGCGATGGGGGTTTTTAGGGACTGAAATGGGAGTTTTTCCTTCTCAATGGGGGTTTTTCGGGTCTGAAATGGGGGTTTTCCTTTTTTTGAGGAACATATGATTTATTGTATTTAAAAATAACAACTCATTGTTTAGCAGATAATTATCAAGATAATATCTAATTATTTTTAGATAATATTTCAAACCTCATTGCAGGAATTTTGGTACTAGCTTATTACAAATATTATCCATAAATTACTATATGTTTTATTTGAAAAATAACTTTATATTGTGACATATAAATCTATAAGAATCCAGACAGTTATTTCTAACATAAATCATAATACAAGTCTTTTAAAAAGGATCTCAATAATTAACATGAGAAGTTTGTGACTGTCATGCAAAATTATTTTGGTTATTATTATCTTTATCAACTTAGATTGAATAATCACTTAAATCTGACATCAAATAATTTACAGTTAATTGAAAATATCAATTGAGTGAGACTTCATTTAGAAAAGTCCAACTCTGTGATCGTCACATTGAAATTGAAAAATTACAGATCGTTTATAATTATTTACGGATCGATGAGAGGACGTTGTTTACAAATGCACTTCTTGCAATAATAGAAGTGTTGATGAACGGTGGTTAAATGAATGAGGGCGTTTACTCCACGTAAATTTAACCGAAATTTCAAATAGTTTAATCGTACTTGCCTCATTAAAACATCGATAATATGTTTTGTTTACAAATATTCTTCCTAAAAATATGAATTAGATCGTGTTTCTAAAACTATGTACGAAAATACGACTCCGGACTGCCGAAGTAAAGTTGGTTGAAACACGTGGTCGTGATAATTTCATGGCAACATATTACCGATACAACATACAATGTTTAAATAAACCATAATCTGTTTAGCAGTAATTCGTATTTTATTAAAATAATGAAACATACAATAAATACTTTTATTTATTCATATATTACTCGAAGAAAGACAATCGTAAAGAAAATCATGGACACGAGAGAATAATTTCAATGTTATTTGTCGTTAAGAAAAGGCATTGATTTTCCAAACGGTGTTTTCTTTTTAGAGCTCCTGTAAGATAATGTTCACGACTTCAACGTTCATTTTCGGTAATTTGTGCGATTATTAAATCTTTTGTAGTTGAAGAGGTATGTTGTCGATCTTTAATAGTCTATCATAATGATATTGTAATATCGTATCATTAACTTAAACGTAATTCATCGAGCCTCAGCTATCCTATAGAAATAAAAAAAACTACTCGATAATTAATTCTCGAATCACCGGTGTACAATAACAACGTGCTCTTGCGATCGTATTTCTGACAAATATTTGTTTTAATTTCGACCAAAAACTATTGATATGTTTGAAATTTTATCAAATCGAAGATTTAGAATAGGTCACACAGCCTCAGAAAAATCATTCTTCGCACTTCTCTTAAAATCGGTTTTTTTCCATACCCGGCGGTTTTTTAGGCGGCCTGAAAACGGGTAAACCCGCCGAAATCGGGTAATATGCCATGTATGATGTCAGAAGTTTAAGATTATCAACAAATTTTGTGTGTGATGCAGTTTATGTCTTGAATTTATTTCTTTTGTGCAAAGGCACTATCTTTTAGAATTATTTGTAAATCTACTTAATTCCAAAATTGCAAAACACTGTTTTGGTCAAACTTGTGATATATTTCAAATTAACAAATTAATAAGAAATATCATTAATAATGAAAGAAACTTGCCACAAATTAAATGAAAAACATCCTTTCGGTTAATAAGATTACCAATTCAATTACATACTTCAGATTGAATTTAAGACGCTGTCATCCCTAGAAAAAGCAAGTACCCTTTACAAGAAAATAATTCAAATTAGCATTTATGTCAAAGAGACTTATCCTAATCAGATTATAACAACACTGCTACTTCAATGGATCTTCCTCTGACAGGTCTGTGACAGGGTTACCTTTTCTCACACCCTTTATTTATCCCTAAATTAACTTGAAAGTCAGAGATTTGTCTCTGTGCTCAGACATGCAAGGTTTATTTTTCTAGCACTGGTATTCCAGCTTTAACAGATGTGCATATCAATGTCAAACGTTATCAAATCTTGCCAGATCAACATTTCAGAATTACATTTCCAGAGGCAGTTAATGTGAAAACTATCTCCTTCAAGATTATTTGACATTCATCCATGCCAAAATTCATATCCAAAGTGACATCTATGAATCAAATTTGTCTGATGCAATTAATCGCGATGTATGACTACTGCTAGAAATATGTCTCCTTTGTGTGAGGCTGGCTCCTACAGTGACAAATTGTCTTCATTTCCACATTGACATTGATGACTCAGCCTCTTTTAATTAAATTCTACAATTTGACTTGAAATTCCACTCTTTCAAAAACAAAGAAAAAAAACCTGTGAAATATATTGCATTTGGCAAAAATAATTTCATCCTCTTTAAAATGGAAATTTCAAATTAAGAAAATCCTCTGCCTTTGTCTGCCGAGGGCGATTGTATTGATAAAGTCATTCTGGCAGTGACAAAAATTCATTCGCTCATAGCGAAAGTGAAAAAGTGTTGTTAAGGAGAAAACTATTGGCTCTAATTCAGGAGCTTCTTCAACAAGACTCTGCACTCGAAGGTTATGAGACAGGATCGCTCGAAGATAGATGGTGCTGTCATCCCTAATAGTCACTTTGAACACTCATTTCTACACTGCAGCTACATCAGTTTTTGTCACAAGCTGGCACAAACAATGCCTTCAGATTGCTTGTTTGATGTTGACAAATTATATCATGATCCAGATTCAGCAGCAGTTGACCCTTGATTTCTGATTTCAGCACAATCAAGAAAATAATGTTGACAAAGTTCACAAATTCAGCATTAGTTAAACCCTTTCTATTGAGGTTTCAGAACAATGAAGAAATGGTGAAGGTGACAAAGAGTATTGGGATTTAGGAAATAGCTACTTATCTAGCAGTTTGTAGAATTATGTCGTATAATTTGAACCAGAAGATGAGATAATACTATTTAGTTCAACCTTTTTCCAACTTTGATGCTTATTCATCCAAATCAGAAAGGGAACCAATATTCTACAAATATTGCTGGGTAAGCTTAAAGTATGTCAAGTGAATGAAACAACTTGCCTCATACATATTTTTGAATAATTGATGCATTCTGATCTGTCATCATTCTGCTGTAAATATAAATCTGACAATGTCTATGTATCTTTGAGAACAAAAATATATCAATTATGGTCCAAAAGAGACACAAAACTAGATACATCAGGAACAAGTGCCTGAATACAACAGTTTTATCAACATGTGTTAGTGTTTTATCAAAATATGTCAAACTAAAATCTCAAAAACATTGTTTTAAGAGTTAAGATCTCAACAATATTATGTTAAGAGTTGAGACCACCGGCAACTGTTTACAAGTCAAGTGTTATCTCCCGCTATCTCCACGCAGTCATACCCTTATCACATGGTAACTAATCCTTGTATAACAGGGTCTTTAATTTATTACATGGTTCTCCCCTGTCTGTGAACACCAACATACAGACATAAGCTGGTACCCTTCTCTCATCACTGTACCATTTACTATCAGGCAACCAGATTGTACAGCATGCTGATCTGTATATTATCACTAGTGCAAGATACAAAGTTACACATTATCTTAATGTTCCTAGATAAGCCCCACGACTTTCAACAGTACAACCAGATGGAACTTGTAGCTCATGCACTTAATGGACAGACACTTTTCATCTTGGATTAAAGTGAGCCACTTGCTTTTACAAATTTGACATTTCAAGATAAAATCTTAATAACATATTATTTTTTTTAATCTGTATATTATTTTCAAAGATATCATTCAATACTTTTGTCACTTGTTTAGATATCATAAGAATCAAATTTCAACTTTGCCAAAGACCGGTCATAAAAATCTGCTGTAAAGAGCACTGTTATATCAGCACATACATGGATAAGATAAATGTATGATATCAAGAAAACTAGACATGTAAACATTCTACGGAATGTTATAGGAACCAAAGGTCTTAATGGGGTTGGGTTTAAACTGAAGATTTTTGGTCAGATACTTTATCCATTTTCAGAATTAAATGTCGGCAATTCGGTTCACAGAGGAGATAAAAGTTTGATGGAGTTACAATTAAGAGGAAAGAAGTGTTTGAAGGAATTACTTTGAAGCAGGCAAAAAGGTTTGAAGGAATTACTTTGTAGAAGGCAGAAAGGTTTGAAGGGATTACTTTGTAGCAGGCAAAAAGGTTTGAAGGAATTACTTTGTAGAAGGCAGAAGGGGAAGGCTAAGTATGGTCATAAGGCGAAATAGAGTTGTTCATATCAGGAGGTACTTGTCTCAGTAACTCAAGCAAGTTGACCCCCACTCCCCCTCCAAGCCATCTTCAGCCCAGGGTCTGATTGTTGTGTACTTGTTGCCTCTCATTATCAGCCCAATTAATGACTTAGGACCATCTCTATCTTACAGACCAGATTGTAAACATTCTGATATGTTACTTATATATCATGGAATGAATCTATTTAGATAACTTTTAATACCCAATAAGTTAAGTTATTAGAGATGACAATATAGGCACAACTTATCTACGTAAGCTAGATAAAGAAGAAATATGTTATGCAAGTAAAAAGAAAAATAGTATATAAATTAAGATTTAATATTTCATTGCTGAAAGCCAACATAAATACCTTCTACTTGCTTCTTACGTTGCAATTAAAATCATTTCTGGCAAAGAGACGTAATTTAGGACCTGATAAATGTACAGGCATCACAAAGTCCAAGATTATGCCCAGACCCACATAACTTTAGGATTGGTAAGGAAGATGGCGCTGGTGCCTCTGTACTCATAGATCAAGTTAAAAAGAAATGTTAAATGGACCAAGAAATCACTCAATCCACACAAGGCCTTCCAGATTCCACTGTCTTATCAACAGAAACCAATTACTGCAAATTGTGAGATATAGTGTCAATTGGACCGCAAGGGAAATTGTCCTGAAAATGTTTTTTGTTTATAAATATATCTTTTGACTACATAGTTCATGAGTTGAAGTTTATCAAGCAAATAACTTGATCAGGATGTGCTGGTATTATTTGTGAGTAATACATACTTGGTATTTTCTCAGGGCTAAATATTTCGTATAGGTTTTTACAGAAATGACACCAATTCAAACCACCAACAAATGCAAGTAATTGATATTTGGTATTTTCTTAGGGTACAATATCTGATATAGGTTTCTCCAGAAATAACACCAATTAAAACCACCAGCTAATACTGTGGCACTTATTGTATCAGACAATTACCAATTACTTATCTAAGATTTAGTTGCAGTTGAAATGTGAGACACAAAACAGACCAGGGTGTCACAGAGGGGAGAGATAAAGCAAGAACTCCTGTCTCAACCAATCCAACAATGTGATAGATTTCTAGGGAGGAGTTCTTTGTTCACATAATTTTCAGATAACCCAACAAAGATTGGGGCCAGTGCCAGACAATTACAAAGTTTAGGAGCTTCCTCCTGTCAAGAAATAGAAGACTTTGATCATGTGCTGTTATGGAATATTTTGTTATGTCTTCTTAAGCAAAAAGACCTTAATTAGAGGTTTTTGATTTAGTTAGGTTGAATAGAGAAGACGAAGAAGAAGAAGAATGAGGAGAAGAAGAAGAAGATGAAGAAGACTGAGGAAAAGAAGAAGAAGATGAAGAAGAATGTGTCACACTCTCATTAAAGAACCGTCCAAAATTGGCCTATGAGACAGCAAAATCATTATTGAACAAGTTACACATAAGAGTTATAAAATATAAAATATTATATATAATATAACGCATAAAAGTTAATCATAGTTACACAGTGGTGGATGCAGTAGATTCAGGTTGTTCAAACTGCCCCTTTTTGATTTTTTTTTTTTTCAAAATTGACCATAACGAAAGTGAAATTGAATTTGAAATTGCCTCAACGTCAGTGCTATTAGAGCCTCCTGCTTGACATCATAGTTCCATGACACGGGACAGGGTTTTGTGACAATGAGAATGAATTGGTTCAAATCATATCCTGGAAATCACAGCAAGAAGTCGATATTTTCAATTCTAGCTGGTTGAGAATAATTGTAAAATGAAAAAGTAAGGTTACACACATGTACAGAAGTTAGTCCCAAATATAGCTTTCTTAAAAAGTTCTGATCGTCAGAAGCTCAGAGGTGCTTAACAATCTGACCATTTATTCTCGAGGACTAAAATCACTCACATATTTTCAAAGCTAATTTGCCTCTGAAAACTGGCATAAACAACAGATTCTTATCAATTTAACCGATAACATAGAAGATTCCTCATGATGTCTTATCTTATGACCTTTTTTCTTTTCCAGCCATGAAGGAAAATGCATGATTATTAGCTTATTTGATTAATTACAAATAGTCCAAAACTTGTTTTGCTCAACATTTTCATTGATCCATTACTGTTTTCAAGATCCATCTAACAAATTACCTTTTCTTTTACAAATTATTGACAGAATCATTAAAATCTTCTTAAAAATATTCTTAAATTAACTTGTTTTCAAAGTCGAAAAATTATTTATTTATGAACAAGGTTTATTCTAAATTTGGTCAAAAGGTATTTGCTCATTCCATAGGAAATTACTGTCTTCTGGCCCAAAATAAATCACTTGAATCCAAAACCCAGCAAAACCTCCAAACTTTGGTAAGTAATTTTTTCTAAGAGATTCTGTCTCCATATTGCAAAGCAATGAGGATAACCTTTCTTCATCGTTCCATTGACATGACCTGAATTACACCAGGCCATTCTTCAGGCTTTGTCCAAAGTAGTTCCAACAAAGATGTTTTGAATAAGAAGAACCTAACTCAATGAATCTTTTAGTCAAAGAAAAGTACCAGACTTAACAAATATATTTTAAAAACCAACCTTCAAACATGAACATTTCCATTTTAAAATTGAGAGAAATTGCCTACAATATACAACATTGAATTACACCAACTGATCTTGGTCATGTCCCCAGTATAGTGTACTGACACTGAGTCTTTGCTCCTACCAGTGCGGGGCAGGATCAGAGAGTACGCTTGATGTTCTCACTTCCTGTGCTAATCAATCATCTTGTTAAATAGCTGCAAGAAAGGTCCACTGAAGCAGAACAGTCATCAGGGGGGAGACAGTCAGCATGAGGGGGTAGGGGAAGGAGGGAGACAGTTGACATGAGGGGGTAGGGGAAGGAGGGAGACAGTCAGCATGAGGGGGTAGGGGAAGGAGGGAGACAGTCAGCATGAGGGGGTAGGGGAAGGAGGGAGACAGTCAGCATGAGGGGGTAGGGGAAGGAGGGAGACTGTCAGCATGAGGGGGTAGGGGAAGGAGGGAGACTGTCAGCATGAGGGGGTAAGGGAAGGAGGGAGACTGTCAGCATGAGGGGGTAGGGGAAGGAGGGAGACTGTCAACATGAGGGGGTAAGGAAAGGAGGGAGACTGTCAGCATGAGGGGGTAAGGGAAGGAGGGAGACTGTCAGCATGAGGGGGTAAGGGAAGGAGGGAAACTGTCAGCATGAGGGGGTAAGGGAAGGAGGGAAACTGTCAGCATGAGGGGGTAAGGGAAGGAGGTAGACTGTCAGCATGAAGGGGTAAGGGAAGGAGGGAGACAGTCAGCATGAAGGGGTAAGGGAAGGAGGGAGTCAGTCAGCATGGGGAGGTAGGGGAAGGAGGGAGACAGTCAGCATGAGGGGGTAAGGGAAGGAGGGAGACAGTCGGTACTTAGGGTGACACCTTGGGCTTGATTGGGCCAGTTCTCTAGTCAGATGTCTTCAAAAAACAAATTTGTAAACAAATACAGTATAACCCTCAACTACACCTAAACAAAAACAGTAAAGCCCTCAACTAGATCAATACACATAAAGTAAAACCCTCAACTAGACCAATACACAAACAATAAAACCCTCATATACACCAATACACAAACAGTAAAACCCTCAACTAGACCAACATACAAACAGTAAAACCCTCAACTAGACCAATACACAAGCTGTACAACCCTAAACTTGACAATACACAAAATGTACAACCCTATACTAGACAAAACCCTCAACTGGACCAATACACAAACAATAAAACCCTCATATATACCAATACACAAACAGTAAAACCCTTAACAAGACCTATTCACCAGCTTCATATCAAGTGATTTTCACACCACCACCAATGGGAAGCATGATCACAACCTGTCCGAGAAACCAGCAATTTTCCCTGCAACATTTTGATCAAGATGAGTAATAACCCGTCTCTATCAGGCACAAGAAGTCATTAGTTTTCCCAGAATGCATTACAGAATGGCACCTAAAGGACTAGATTTCATGTCTAGACCGCAATCATCCTATTGCCATGGCCTGTCCACCTGTCAAATGATGCATTTAAGTCAGAGTTAGTGGTTGTGGTGGTAGCTCAAGCCTTGGTCAACTTCTAGATTGAGCTTCTTGCGAGAGGCGGCAAAAGGAACCATGGAGCCCCATGCCAACAATCCGCCCCAACAACTCAGTTATCCAATACAATTGACATCTTAAAACAAACATTTTTTCATTTAATTTATGGCTTATACCTTTAAAGAAATAAATATTGCCAGTTGCCATGACAATTATATCAATGGTTATGAAATATTCAACAAACCAAAAAATCAACAACAGTGAAATTACCATCCTAAAAAGTAGAATTGAAATTTGAATCTAAGCAGTGAATTTGGATGGACTTAATAGAACATTAATTAGGAAATACTCTGAATTCTGTAACTTTTCAAAAACAAAAACACTGAAATATGACTAAAAAGACCAAGCATAGTTGGAAGCTTCAGCACCATAGAAAAGAAGCATGAAGTTATCAAGAGAAGTTTTTTCTCAAATTTTTAAGATTTCTTCACGGGTATGAGCAATATGACCCAATTTCTTGTCAACACCATCAAAATCCTTAGAGGATTTTTGCATCAATTCTCTCTAATCCAATAAAGTTCATTCAAGCACAGTGAAAGTGCCTCAATGCAAACACAGCCTTTCCAAATTGGCTTCAATACAACTAACCGATGCTATCAGTTAAGAAAGGACTTGCAACTTTGCTCGCAGCCATTGTGTTCCTCAGGGCTGCGGTAGCAATAATTAACCACTTTTTGTCTTTCAGTGTGGAAGGAAGAAGAGAACATGTCGAGAAGTTGGGCGAGCAGAAAACTAACAACGCAGATACAGAAGGTGATAATGAAGAGTTAGATACCGACCTGGACGGTCCAGTTGCCTAGAGATGAAGGAGGTAATCCTCTGTCCAAGACGATTCAGTCTATCATGGAAGCAAGATACACAACGATGTGAATCTATTTTGCTCTCATCTTATCACTCTTTCATAGGAATGCTAAAAATCAATAACCCAGACTGTTTGGTATGCTTGGGCATTGATGGCGAGCTGCTTCCTTCGTAGTCTGATTGCCAGCGGAGGCAAGGCGATACATTGATTATGAAAATATAATCGCCACAAAACTTGTCCAGGGTGCCATAAATACCTCTAAGTGGCCCGTCTGGTGGAGTCGGTGTGGCGGAAATCATACAGCTTCATAACGACGATGTCATATCCTTGGTGTGACAGAGCATGGGGGATGTGACTGTGGATGTGTCACTTGGAACCGCTCTTCAACCAATCTAAGACCAGTCTTCCTTCAGCCGCTCTCGTAGTAGTCATACGTATCAAACACTTGCTCAGATACATTATTCAACGGGTTGTAAAAAGCATGGCTCACTCGGGAGCTACCTGAAAGTATTGGCATCACCACCCTCAATAAAAGAAACTTCTCTACCTCTTCCCATCCAACAATAAACTGACACTAAAGATGATCATTTCATTAACAAATGAAAATTGATGCCTTTTGCTAATGTTGAATTGTCTTTTTTTTTGGAGTGGAAATACACATTATAGGGAACTTCCCTTACACTGAAAATTATGTCATTGACACCAAGACAGTGGTGATGTTCTAGTGGTGATTTATTATTTTTGAGTGCAAATTCATAAAAATTTGAAAATTCATGAGTTTACTTTTCGGAAGTACTAGACTAAGAATGACAGACTTGGTTTAGAAAGCTGACATAATCACACCTTCTTGTCACTGAAAGAAAGTACTTGGATAATCTGCATACAAAAAGCACTTGCATTGATAATGTGTATACAGAAAGTACTTGAATAATATGCATACAGAAAGTACTTGGATAATGTGCATACAGAAAGTACTTGGATAATGTGCATACAGAAAGTACTTGGATAATGTGCATACTGAAAGTACTTCGATAATATGCATACTGAAAGTACTTGGATAATGTGCATACAGAAATAGACTAATTGATGTGTACGTGTATACTCTCACAACATGTTTATACTTGAAGACACAAACTTAGATCTTAAGAAATCTATATCAAAGATCATCTTAATAGTTCTCCAAATTGTCATTTTTTACAAAACAAACTCTTTAAGACAAACAAAATTTCTAAGATTTTCATAAACTTCATTTTCTCTATTCATTATCTCAAATGTCCTTTTCTACCTGAAAGATATTATTTTCTGTTCCCTCTGTGAAATTTTTTTTAATGCCTAGTGCTCCTTCTCAGCTCAAGATTCTAGGAAACTTCCACAAAAATCAGTGGTGAAAAACCATCCTTGCTGAAGAGTTCAAAGATTCTTGGAATTAATGTATTCTATCAAAGCATACAGTTGCTGTACCATCCATTATGGATAAAGAAAGTGATAGAAGGCAGTCTTGATGTATCTTTATGAAATGGTGATGCTTTGTGTTCCAGCCCTGCTGGGCAAGATGTTATAATTCACAACCATCAGAACCAACTGTTCTCTCTTGACAGCTCAAAATGATAGATTCCTGTTTTGCAATATTCACATATATCAAACGACACAGTCGAGTCCACCTACTCCCTTTCTTGCTCAGAAGATGAAGTAAATGATAGATTTATGCTGTTTTGTATATCAATATTAAAAAAATGTTTATTTCTCCTACCCCTATACATTAGATTGTATCGACATTAAACCAAAAGAGCTCCAAAACAGCCAATTCACCCTTTCACTATGCACAACAAGAAAATATATCATTTTGTTCGATCTTAGAACAAATATAGTTAGTGGGATATATCCCCCTAAAATATTTAGAGAGAATTATATCACAAAAAGTTTTAAAAAACATGGATTGACGACCAGAATCATTTATGTTTTTACCTGCATTCACATGTCTTCAGGAAAAAGTAGGATTTAATGTATTATTAAAGCTTTTACATGTAGTATAACCCATAAGAAGTAACTATGTCTTTATCAAAGACAACAAAATATATTTGTACACATATTAAGACCAGCTTACATGCACCTTTTTCAAAAGAAATGTAAGAAGTAAGGATCTAGCCATACCTAGACTAAAATTTAGTCTATGAAAAATTTTGATAATTTACTGTTCCTTCATCCATAATATTTTATTTCTTTGGGCTTCTATTCAGTCAATCTAGACTTGCTGAATGTGGACCTAGACTGTATAAAAGGCTCCTTTAGAAACACAGTCATGAAGCAGGACTAAGCCATACCAAGAGAGTAGCGAGGAATCCCTGCAGTTTGATGATGTGCCACCAGAGGGCAGAACTGTTTCTGTCAGCAGATACCATTCACCTTGTAATGGAGTTGTCAGAGGAAAAATTGACAGTGAAATAGAAGTGTTCATACTGGCCCATCTGATACCTTCTGGTGAAAGTCTGACAGCTTTAACTGTGACCCCTGACCTTGACTATTATTCGAGGAGGTGGTTATCGAACTTAGACAATTTTCAAATGGGTGATATGGCACAAGTTCAGATTTCTGACATTTCCATTTCAGAATATCAAGATAGGTTGCAAAAAACTTTCAAAAGCACAATATTGCAGTATTTTATTTCAATTTTGTTATAACCAGTGATCCATGATATTTGTATCAAGTCAGTATTGATAATATTTTGGTAAAAGTTGACAAAAGTATTAACATGTAATTAACCTACATCATTAAAAAAGACTATCTCCACTCAAGTCACCAGTCCGATAGAGTCTGACGAAGAGGAACAGCAGGTAATGATAGACAGAGCTCCTGCTTGGAGTGCCTACCCACAAGGAGCCATTACCTCCATTCTTACAGCAATAATTCATAACTCACTGATTAATGAGTACTATGAAGATGGAGTGGTACTGAATCCTGATTGGCCAACGGCTCTTGATGAGGATGATTAACGAGCTAGTGGCCTCGTCAGTGTTTATTCCTCTAATTACTTTTCCAAGCAGTGCTACACACATTACAGCCACTTTTTCTGCCTGGTTTGAGCTTGGCATGAATGTTCTAAACTCCCAATCTCCCTTATTTAAAACAACAACTTAATTGCCTTCTATGCAGCCTAATCGCGTCCTATCACTTCATCACTGTGACGTACAGTGTTGTCCAGAGAACTAAAAATGAGCAAAATGCTTGATGAACCTGGTTCTAGACCATGGTGAAATTGGGGTATCGGAAGTTGATCAATTTATTCAGTTTATTACTGTGGAGAAAAGAGTGAAATTGTTGAAAGATTAGTTTCTACATGAGAAATATGTCAGCGCGTTCTGGTTTCTTGTTAGAAAGAGAAATGTCACCAATGAGTAAAATATTCATTGAAACAAGGAATCTACTGCAGGATTGTTTCAATGTGTTTTTGTGTTTTTTATACAGGTTTAAAACATTTATTTGAGATCAGGAATTGTAGTTATGAAAGTTTTAATTGGGTTGTTATAGATAGACTTTTATACACTGATCATGAAGACAAGTGAACTTATTCCCTAGCATAATAAACCATTAACATTTCAGGTTCTACTGTGAAGACTTTTATAAACTGATCATGAAGACAAGTGAACTTATTCCCTAGCATAATAAACCATTAACATTTCAGGTTCTACTGTGAAGACTTTTATAAACTGATCATGAAGACAAGTGAACTTATTCCCTAGCATAATAAACCATTAACATTTCAGGTTCTACTGTGAAGACTTTTATAAACTGATCATGAAGACAAGTGAACTTATTCCCCAGCATAATAAACCATTAACATTTCAGGTTCTACTGTGAAGACTTTTATAAACTGATCATGAAGACAAGTGAACTTATTCCCTAGCATAATAAACCATTAACATTTCAGGTTCTACTGTGAAGACTTTTATAAACTGATCATGAAGACAAGTGAACTTATTCCCCAGCATAATAAACTGTTAACATTTCAGGTTCTACTGGGTAGATTATATAATTTTTGTAATATGATTCTGTCTCTGTATTTCAATTGAATGTTATCAAGTCTAACTTACATAACATAGGTTATAATTTGAAGGTTTCTCAAGTGTAATACATGTTACATCTTAAGACTGAACTAACAAATCACCAGCATGCTAACACAACACAGATAAAAAATTACTTTTTTTATCCAGTGATTGCCATGATAAACTACAAATTTTTCATATCATTTTAACCATATTTTCAAATAAAGTTCTTTTCGACACTTCAAGATGAAGCTTCAAGATTTTGACAAGTCAATTCCCAAAAGCACAACAATCCACAAGGCATGAAATTTGATAAGAGAGGGAACTGTTTGGAGTTAAAAGTAAAAGAATGAAAAGGTTGAAAGCTACATTAGGCGACAGTGGGCTGGGCTGATCATAATTAAACAGCCTGATTCCATGTGGCCTAGCCATGTTCTATAATAACAGCTCCCTTGGTGCCAATACCGAAGTATCACAGTCCCCATCCTCTGATAATTCTGTGAATAATTCTGCAAATCGACACTTCAACTGCAGCCTGTTTGCATAGTACCCTGCTCTAATAAATTATAATATTTTGAGAATTTTACATTCTTTAATGTTGCCAAGCAACAACCATGTTAGGAGATGAACATGCTGTAGGAAACACTTAGAGTGGATTAAGAAAGCATTGAAAGACTTAGCGATAACGTACTTTGATTAAAGTCTCAAGCTTTGGAAAACCATGGCAATAGTCCGGTTAATACTCTTGTATCATGACAATACAAACAGTCATTATTTTCTCATTGGGATTTGAAAAAAACTCAAACGAATCCAAGTATTTTACAATAATATTAATTTTCTGAATACCGCTTAAACTTATATTTCTCCTTTGAAAATTATCCATACATACAAAATGTTTTATGTAAACATAACATATTGACAAGAATGATTTAACAACATACCTAGATGAAAAAACATAAATAATGATAAAAACTGAATTTGTTGAACAATAATCAATTGTTCCAAAGCTCTTTCTTAATTTTCAAACAATAGGAGACTCCTTTTCCTCTGATTTCCTTCATTCCAGTCCGTCAGTTTTGAGTATTTCATCGACAGTTTATCTATTTCAATCACCTGTATGCGGAATCTTGCCATGTTAGCGCTTCTCAGAAGCGTCATCCTCCACTGCACATTGGGTCAGGGAGTTCAGTTCTTGAGGCTGCCGCCTATTTACCAATCCCTCATCAATACAGTATTCAGCAGGCAGTTGATAAAGCCATAAACTCGGGATTATTTCCAGTACTTACATTGATTTCTAAAGCTAAGTATCTTGTTCATCAATTATTTAGCAACTTTTTCTGCAAGAGTGAACATACCTTACATTTAAAGAAAGCTATCAATAACTTGTGTAAAGATCTACGACTCTTGAGCTTATATTTGGGATATTTCTTGCATAAGTTCTCGATCGACTAGATGCACTTATGGCAGTGATTTCTCAATCAGTGTGCAGCTATTTCACCACCGGTCCCCAGCTGCCATTATGTGGCAAGACCTGGGTGAACTGGTATTCTGCCTGCAATTATGATGTCTAAGACGATGACAATACCAGCGATACAGCACTTCCCTGGAAAGCTTTTCTTCCACTCCTTTCAATTATTGCGGCAATTCTGAGCCGTAAGAGAGAGAGTCTGACGGTACAACTTTCCTACCCATCCAGGACTCAAGTTGGATACGGGCCAGCGCTCTGACAATGGCGCAGGGCTTGTCTTGTAATCAATCAATACTTCGGTGCAGGAGGGAGAAAAAACTTCTTTGTAAGCTGGTAAGAGAACATTAGCATAATACAACAGCAGCAGAAGAGTAGCAGAGACCAGGAGACAGTATGATCACCAGTGCCCTGTTCCAGAACAAAAACCCTGCCCAATAGGTAGTTGTCTAGAGGGCTGTGATTAGGGTGCGACAAGTTATAGATGGAAGCGTCCCAGTCTGCCCCGCTCCATGAGTCATAGTCTAGCAAAGAGCAAGGCATGATGGGAAAATTTCCTCCCGTCGTGAGTGGTCAATAGAAAGTATTCCACAGTGTACTTTAAGTCTTGTCTTTATAAAAGCGCCATTACTGAAGAAGGTCCTTATATTGATCAATCTCTTGAGAATCATGACCAACCAAAAAGGGACAATAACTGAGACATGCAAAAGTTTCCTTAAATGTATGAGAAAACTTTGCAAGAATGAAAGATATATATAATCATTTTGAAAAAGTGAAAGTCAAATTGATGATAAAGAATTACTCCAGAGAGTGTATAAGCAAGAACCTATTTGTAAGATTTCAACCTTTGTAGTTGGGATTTTAGAAATTATTAAAGAAGTACCCCTGAAGAAAAGGGAGATGTTTGTCCTAGGTGTGTGTGAACCCATAGGACTCCCTTAATGGAACTGCCCCTGCCTGGGATCTATAATGATGGATAAGAAACGGTTTATTGGGCAGAGAAGTTGCCAAAAAACTTGTGATCGAAGCAGCAGATTTGAGATTGCTCACTGGACACAGTGTAGAGATTATGCTCACTGGAGACGGTTGACTACTGGTAGTTGCAGACAACCTCAAGAAACATCTCCTGGGGCCTCACTCGACCAAGACAAGCAGATGGTATGGACATCCCAGGCAACTTGTAGTCACAGTTATAGGCATTGGTCTCGCTCAACATCTCTTGGGTGATGACAGCATGATAAGTTTCACTTGGTCAGAAAGAGGGAAATTGTTTACCATTTTTCACATTCAATTGGGGAGAAAAAAAACTTTGATTCGTAGTCTATGATATTGAATATTTATTATGCTGATTTCCTTTTTCACATGAAAGAAGGAAAGAGTTAATGAGTTGTTGGTAAAAGTCAGTTTTAGAGGTCAACAGCTTGGTATCAATTCTGCACCATTATCAGTCTGCCATTATGCATATTATAGTTAGGTATACTTCTCTATTCAGCAAAGAGAGTAGGTTGATCTCGCATGAAGTTAGTCTCCAGAAAAAGGCCTTATTGATTTTAGAAAAGAGCCAGCAGCAAACAAGCACCTGCTACAGGTCTCTTGGGACAGAATCAGTTCCAGTTCACCTGGGTCAGCATTGGACTGTGACCTCCACAGCATGTTCTACAGGTTCACTTATATTTGCTGCTCACAATGGGTTTAAGACTTGTCAAGTCCAGCTGCTAGCACGTACCGAGGTTACTCCAAAGAGATCACACTGTCTTCTCTAGGATCCCTTGACTTGTTTCTGTACATGTATGACAAATGATAAGACCATAAGTAAGTCTATCAAACACCTGCTCTACTTTTCTCTCAAGAAAAAGAACAGTTCCATTCCCTTAAGAATCAATAGCTTCTTCTACAGGGTCACTTCTTGTCCTTCAAGTTTGAGAAGGCCCTGAGTAAGTCTATCAAGCACCTGCTCTTGTTGGTCTCCACAAAGAGAAACCATTCCATTCACCTGTGATCACCTCAAGCTTTCTGTCATGGGTAACTTGTATGAGACCATTAGTAAGTCTACCAAGCACCTGCTGGAGGTGTCTACAAGGAAGGATCAGTTCAAGTTCACTTGGAAAAGCACTGGGCTACGATCTTCATTGGTGTATGGTCCAGAAAAACATGTATTTCAAAATTATGCAATAATTTTCTTAATGTTAATTCTTGGTATTGTTGATTATGTGTATTGGTAAAATCTTCGACTTGCTGAATGAGGAACTAGACTGTATCAGAAGCTCACAGCTATGGAACAGGATTAATACATAAACTGCACTAACTGATTAAAGCTAAGAATATTTTGTCAAATTTATAAAAACAATTAGCATGGGACTTCAATATTCTTAGCAATTTGTCCAAAGTACTGATGACAATAAAATAGTGATAACATTGTCAACCAATGTAGAGAAATTCTCATATGTCAAATGAATATTTGATATCATTAAGAAACCTTGTTTCTTGCAGAGTAAGCTGTTTTAGAATATATAATCAATAAGAGTAAATGCACTGAAAATAACTCTCATCCCTTTGACATGTTCAAATATTAAGATCATATGATTTCATTAAGAAACGCCAACTTACCAAAAATAGTTCCAAGCAAGCGAATCCAGTTCCAGAAATTCTGCTCCAGTGCACTATTAATAGATAAAATTTCCAAACCAATCAAGACTGGGTCCCCGCGGGCAGTCGCGATGTTGCAAAGGCCAGGGCTAAATGTAAGTACATCTAGACAAACCAGGACCGCAAGAGATTAATAATAAATGTCCAACCTCAGAGAAGCAAAACAAGCAGTTGCCCATCTACACAAGGCTGATAACTCAATAACACTGTGGGACAGAGACTTCTGGAGTTAGACTACAACCCAATACTCCACAACAGCTAATTTCATGAATTTTACTTTAAATGTACACAGTTCTATATTTTTACATGTAAACACATTTGCAAAATTATAATTGTCTCTCCAATTGTAAATCTTGAATTTCAATTGACAAACAGATGACTAATTAAGATTGTTGCTTTACTTTGTATGTCCAGATTTTCTTTTAAAATCTGCTAAGCTGCTTTGCTTGCAAATAAATGCAAAAGGGGTCAATATTCGCAGATTGATTTGTTGAAAAAGGTATTTGTAAACTTGGAAGTGTAGATTGTTCTTTATAGAAATCCTTGATATCAACTTCAGGATAAAATCACTTATATTCATGTGCAAATATACATTCATTGATAATTCTACCCCAGAATTATTCCAATGTGCGAGACTCTAAGAACAAATCTTTACAAAGTCTAAGCTTGATCTTTGTAAATGAATTGTTAATATTTAAAGGACCCAAATCGGTCGAAACTTATCAATTACTGCCTTTCATGTAAATAAAATGTACATTTCGGAAGTATGTAGGCGACTGATAAGGCTGAAACCAATCAGAAATAAATTCAGACTTTGTGATGTAAACGATATGCTGCATTCTGATTGGATCAGACATGGTCATGTGATCGGTATACATTTCAATGAACCCAAAGTTGAGGGTTATACAAAATAACCTTCAGTAAATGCAGGTTATACGATATCGTGCCGGAACTAGCCAAAACACGCTGTACTGTCACCTAGATTCTGGACAGTATAAATACGCGAGTGTTATTTGTTAACTTTGATCTATTTAAATTAAACTTTACATTTTCCACTTTTTTCCAAAAATATAATCATTGTTAGTTTTTTGATACACAAAATGTATTATTTGTAGAATAAAAAAGTGTCATTTTTACCGAGTCTTTGGAACTATTTTGTTTATGCGTCTGAATACGGGTAGAGATCCGTCTTGGTGTAACCGGTACGTAGGTCAGTGCGACAAGCAGCTATAGAATTGCATTTCGAATGCATTTTCGCTTTAAATACAACGTTTGAATTTATAAGAAATGAATTTCATCATATGGTTGTCCACACGGTTATAACCTGTTTGAAACTTGTAAGATAAACTTTTGTATAACCGGCGTCGCAAGCTTGCCGGTTATACAAGTTTATCTTACAAGTTTCAAACAGGTTATAACCGTGTGGACAACCATATGATGAAATTCATTTCTAAAATAAAAAGTCTTCTCTGAAAAGTTGAAGATCAAAAGCAATAATAATTCATATACAAGGGAGGAGACATTTACGTCACGTAGAGAGTGCAAATGTGGTAATCAAACTACTTGGGAGTAGCTCCAAATCTTTATTGTGCTATATAGGCAGTTTTCAGTTCAGGAGGTGTGGTGTTTTCCTAAGGATATCTAACACTTTGCAAATAACTAAAACTGCAAATTCTGCTTCCATGCGGTAATGCCTTGAGCATTTTGATTTTCAAACAAGAAACATCGCCAAGTGTTAATAAATTAAATCATAATAAAAGACAATATCTTAAAAAATGAATCATCTAATTTCCTTTTGATAATCTTTCAATGTCATAATCCTTACAAATAACAAGCCATAATGATAAAAAAAATCACAAATTGCTAAATTCAATTTCATATTTTGACTTGAAAAAACCTTCAAAAATAGTTGATCGTCACAAGTTCTGGAACAAAGCACAATTGGATGCTTATTTCAGATGTTTTTTTCAAGAGGACAAAGCAAGCAGCGTATAATTCAATCAGTTCCACAGGGTCCAAAGCCCAATGACAATTCTCCATAGGATTTATAATTGCCCAAATCAATAAAAGCACCAAGCCTCGATTCCCTTTCCCTTTCCCTCTACAAATCAGCTCTACCTTTTCCCAGCAAGCTTTCCCAGCACCACCCTAAGCCTATCTTTCCGCAAACCATTCTTTAATCTGGACGTTCCTTAGGCAATTTTCAGCATGAGGCCATGCACAAATCTAACATCATTACAGCCATGTAATCCGCAATATTTTATTGATTGTGTGAGTTTTTCCCTACACTAGATTGAGATGACACAGATTTGAGAGTGTTCTTGTAGCTGACACCGCGGACTTGAGTACATGGAAGAACGTAGGATGGAGAACCTGTTTGTCAACATGAGTGTCTTCCAGCAAACAATCTCACTCGCCGCCAGATTAAACTAAGCAAAAACCACTCGTTTGAAGATCTGGTTTGAATTTTCTACTTAATGTCTTCAAATTTAAACATATTTTGTTTCAGACATAAACAACTGCTTATTCCTTGAAAACAAATCTGTTTGAAAGTTATTGCAAATTGTAAAAAATAATTCTTTTTGTTGATACTGTTAATGTTTAACATACCATGGATTAAAACATCTATGATACATACACTGTTTAAATATATATAATAAATTAAGTAAGGATACAGATTTTCAATATAGAGATAAACTGTAATTAATATTATCCAAATGATTATTTAATGTTGAATATTGGGTGGCCCTTTTGTCTTTTTTTAATCTTTATGTCTGCAGCTTCACAATTAACATATATTAGCTTATCATAGACATGATAATATTTCAATTTTTCATAAAGAGACAAAGGAATAAGAACTCAAAATTTCAAGAAATAGTTTCCTCTGGAAATTTTACTTAATGACAGTAATGTAATTAGCAAAACGAAGACATGTTGAAAAGATATTACAAAACCATAAGAAGACATTTCATAACAATAGGCTGCAAAGAAGTTTGGAACACAACTGTCTGACTTTAATTCCAAATGAATGTTCAATTGATTGTCAACTTGATTAACAATGAACAGCTGTGTCCCATCATTTTACAAACTCTCCAAATTAACTTTAAGGAAGATTCTGACCTCATTTGACCACTTTTTCTCCTGAAACAAAGACATTCTTTAAACTTCAGGTCAATGAGTAAGCCCTTTTGGAATTTCTTTTCTTGGAGACAAAGAAATTTGTCATTTTCTTAATGTTGGTTAAGTCGTTAAGGGAAATTGTCTCATTTGACAATGTCTGCCTCTAAAAATTGCTGAACGCTTTTTGACACTAAATTCTTAGATCTGCAAAGCCAGTTTTCATAATTGTTTACATTATCGACCAAACCATTTGATTACACGTAGATAATCAAAGAAAGTGTCCACATCACAAACTTATAATGAATTCCAAACTATCTAATTTCTGATGATTTCCAAACTACCTTCCTTTTTTTTAAAAATGACATTTGACATTTTATTTGGGATGATATGCAGAAAACTGACTTTCATTTGATATACCATATTCTGAATTAGAATTGTTGCACAATTCTAATCAAATATGAAAGGTTATTTGAATTACTTTCATTTTGTACTAGAAATACCATACCTAATTAGTTCTTATTTGCAATCTGAGTCATAATTCTGTTTTGCATTCTGTACAGAAATATCAACTTGGTAATGTCAAGCCTGATGTTTTTCACAACCTGAGCATGTTGTGTAAGGCTTGATTGTCATGGTACTAAATTTGTCTTGCAGTTTCATTCAAATCTGATTTTATTGGAACATATTACATTAATTTAAAAGTTCAAATTCAATTTTATCGTTCCCTCATGTGCATTGCAATATGTTTAGTCTGGGTCAAGCAAATAATGACATTTCTTCTTGTCATCCTGCCTTTCAACCACAATAAAACATAAAATAACTTCAGTTCTCATACACCTTATAATTGTGATTGTGATACAGAGAAAATGAAACTCAAGAACAACATCAACTTGAATTAATTGATTTTGTGAAATTAATTATTTACAGTGATAACTCCACAAACATTTTAATCTTAAGGGCGATCTATAAGGCAGAGAAGCTTTAATGTGAGAAGAGAGAATTTTCCATGTTTCCACAGAAACAGTAGACAGCAGAAAATGTCCTTCGTCTTGATTTCACTCTGTCAATATGTCAAGTGATATCTTTTCGTAAACAACATATAAATGCAGCTCCTTAAAGCATGTGCTTTATCACATTTGCTGGTACAGAAGAACATAACCGCAGCTAAAAAGCAAAAAAATATCATATTTACATATGTAAATGTTTTGTAATTAAACTTTATTTCTTATTTTTGAATGTTACAACACAGAACTCCATGGTGCTTCAATTTAACAATTTTTGCAGAAAATAACCAAAACATATTTCGTAATAAAGACTCATTTCTGTTTCTACATTTTTGTAAGACGTAGCAAAATATCCAAAAATAGTCCTTGCATTTCCTCAAAACCCTGCTACATGAGCATGCCTAAATTTCAGAGCTTCATCAAGTCAAGATACGTCATCGACAAAATTCCTCATGGATGTTTCTTCAACCATGATGTTACATTTCATAGTATATCAACATTGTTTAGAGAGCTCCTGGATACAACTCAAACCCTCCAAGACTACAGAAGAAAGAGTTTAATGAGAGAACAAGTGTGGAGAGGAAGCTGCAGGGTCAAGAAATGCAGTGTAGTGGTTGAAGGTGCTGCTTGTGGATGCGGCAGTTACCTCTGACAAGTGGATTTCTTATCTTCAAGAAGAAAACTATCAGTAACATGAGAATTTCTTGAGTTAACAATTTTATTCATAGCCTAAACAAGGGGAATTCTGGTTTGAAAAAGGTAAATTCTCATAAAATGCAAAATTTTAAAAGTGTTTAGGAGAAAATCAGACTGAACAATGCTACTACAATGGGTAGGGGAAGTCTGATATGAAGAACAGGATTTTGTGACAGAAAAAAAGAATTATATGAAAATAAAAGAATTTCTAAAAGAGTATTCCTGATAAAACAAGTGAATTTCAAAACAAAGGGAATTTTCAACATGAGCAATACAAGCTAATCTTACTGAAAATGTAAGAGATTAGAAGCCCTCTAGTTCTATTCTTGCAAAGTTGACTAAAACATGATTTCTTTGTCATGTCCAAGAGCTGTTGTGAATGAGTTTTGTTGAGCGCCTCCGGAGCAATATTTCAGTCATTAGCAGAGTCCAACAGCTTTTAAGAACACTAAAAATATTTTATTGATGAAAACATTGTCAATAGAATTTAAGACACAAATGGTTGAAATATAATAGTCAACTGAAACTTGAAATTACCACTGAAAAAGATCTACTTCGAAAAGCCTCAAAATAAGTTCCTGCAATTATCAGGTTATTGCTTCCGCTCCTGCTTTGCTGACCTTTCCCCTTCAGCTATCATTATGGATTGTGTAACTAACAACACCTATCTGCCAGAAGCCCCCAGCAAGCACCTGCAAGCTAGAAATCACCAGGGGAAGATATCAACACAACTGGCACCTTGAGCTCACCACTAGGGGGCATCGCTCTATTGACTCTGGCATTTACTACAAGAAGCTTCTTCAGGCCTTCAGGTTAGATGCAATGTTAGTACCCAGTGTTCGCGTTAACGCATAAACCTGCGTTTTTCACGCATAAAAATCATATAAACACGCAAAATATATTGTAACTGCGTGTTTTGCACGCACATATAATTATACACTTAAGTTTATATTTTTCCATAATGTTAAAAATATCGTTCTAAGCTGATTGTCTGATTACGATGTCCTGACAAAAATAAATCGAAACCTGGAAATCCCATTGCTAAAAGCCCTGTCATTGGTTACTTTACCGATGGAATTCCCCGGAAGTCGTTCGTTTCATCCAATCAGAGCGATGTTTACAAGTGATTATTATAAAGTCTCATGCGGTATAATATTACGAAGTTCGGAACGGCAGCTAGTTACTTACACAGGCATGTGGCTGCATGTGTTTTATCATCAAAACTGAACCGTATATGGTAGGTTAAACTTTGATGTCTAAATTTTATGACAATTTATTACCTTTACTAGTAATTATTTTATTGAAATAAAAACTCCATTAACAAAAAACGCGAAATATTTGAATTGAACATTTATTATTTCATTTCTGCACGCACTGTATAAAAACCTACCGCGAACACTGGTACCTGAAAGTATTCAGTATTCTGCACATGGTAGCAAGTACCATCTACAAGCCTGCTACTTGAATCTCTTTGTAAGGAGCTTGCAGCAACTAACCAAACTATGATGTAATGTTGCTTTGTTTGGCCATCAGCCATCAGCCATCACCACTTAATTGGATGAGAGACAACTGAAAGCTCATACAGTGTGATAGTTCTGGTTTCATTTGGTGCCTATAGTCACTTGGATTGGTCTCTGATAAGAATCTTTATGTCATCACATAGATGCAAGAGGAGAGAGGGGATAAAATAGAACGGACAAGACAACATTAACAGTTTTACACTATCAAGGATTAAACATTGATTGTTTTCGATTTAAAACTCTGCCTATCAATAAACCAGGACTCCCTTTCAACTACAACTACAATGCACATTGTAGTTAAACTCATGATTATCCATTGAATAAAAAATATTCCTTAAACTAGAATTTAATCTGACATACAGAGAGAGTTAACCACTCCCGTCCAGACTTAGTCCTGCTTCATGACTGTGTATTTAAATAAAAGCCTCTAATACAGTCTAGGTCCACATTAAGCAAGTCTAGATTGACTGAATACACCAAAAAGAAAAGAATATGTAGATGAAGGAACAGTCAATTATTAAAATATTTCATAGACTAAATTTTAGTCTAGTCCAGACTCTGTTTCTGTTCTGTGGCACTGACCACCATTAATCACATGTGCTCATTAGCTGGACAAGCACCGGATGATTACTAGGTCCAGTCCTACATATGTACCTTCAGCCTTGACCAGCAAGCAACGAGGATGATTTACTGTTACAGCCCTCATGTGCCTGGAATCTTAATGTGATTCTGAATTGGAATTTCGTGGCTCTCTTACCCAAACACAGGACAAGGAATACATTTCTTGCATTGCAACTCTAATCATAAAACAATATTGGATATCTAGCAGTAAGAAATATATTGAATATAATGCATTCCATTCATAGAGAGGGCTAATATAATGAAGATGTCTTACACATATTATCCAAAATGAATTATTCATGACATAGAAATTCAATCATAATTGTGTATGAATACTATATGCTCTTAAATCAGATATCCTGAGAAAAATTTAAAATTCATAGAAATTCTTATCTTTAAATGAAGTCATATACAAAAATAGTTTGATGAAAATATTCAATTATCAAAAAGTGTGAAAAAGGTCAAGAGAACTAATTCCTGTTTTTTGCCGTGCACCGAGTCAGTGCTTTTTGCCGTGCACCAAGTCAGTGCGCACAAGCTAACTACATTAGACAATCCTTCATCAATGTCTACACTGCACTGGAAACAGGAAGTCCCTTTTAACTCTCATGTCTCATTTGATTAAAATAATGGACAGGTAAAGGTGTTATACTAAACTAATTTTATCTTTATTGAGCTAAAGCTAGGTATGTAGGTTTTAAGTGCTTGTATTTATGAATAACATTGTTATATCTAAAAATTCAACTATGGTTCCCATAGCCATGTGTGTATAATTGATAAACTGTATTTCACCTTCAGTCATCATCAAACTTTAACAAATCTCATATATGAATGCTTAAATAAGAAATAAATATTCCAAAAACTAGTGTTTATTCAAATGCTTCAAATAGATAACAATTATCTTTAAAAATTTAAGTATACTCTTTCTGAATTCAAGATCTGAAAAGGAACCCAATACCCTCAAAACAAAAACTTTTATTCCTTTTTTTTCATCTGTGCAACTTTTTGTCAAAACTACATTAGTCAACCGCCAAGTTCTGCACTACATCAATGAAGTCCTCTTGACTGGCAGCCATTCTTTTTCCATAAAAACATTGTCCTCTTGCCGCAAATATCATCCCCTTGAAACTAACATTATCCCCTTGAAGCCAAGTTATTTACATGAGGCAGTCCTCATCCACTTGGTCCCTAGAAGCTAATGTGTCTTTCCAGATTTGAAAATGCTTAGCTGTCCACAGCCAAAAAGTCTTCAGATCAAAGACCTGTCAGATCTCGCTTAAAAAACTCTCTCCCCTATGTCTGTTTTAAGGACCTCTTCATTGAATATCAATTATTCAGGCCACACGCCAGTTACCTCCCTCCCGGCAAGACATCAGACTGATATTTCTCACAATACAACATCAATCACTCAGATTCTGGCACCGATGGCAAAATTCATTCCAAGATGAGAGTTCTCTCCCTTAACTATAAACAATCTATTAAACCTTCTGGCAGTTTTGAAACTTTTACAGGTTTGTCAGTTTTTACCTGAAGGAGTCCTCTAATCAGGGTCATTTATCTTTTGTCATCAGAGGACTTTGATTCAGCTTGCTTCAGAAAGCCTAAAGGCGGGCTAGAATCAAGACACAACATATATCTAGCTATTCAACACAGCCATCTTGAGGGCACAGACTGATGCTCAAAGTGAATCAATCGACAAATGAAATTATCCCTCTTGACACCTACCGGCCTTCCATAGTTTATTTTTGTCCTAGCCCAATCATCTTTGACCATCTCGCAAAGACCAGCAACAAATAAATTATCGATACGACCGCAATCTCCCGGTAAGCCTGCATAGAGCCTCTCATTGATTTCAGAAGCTTTGATTGACAGCTTCATTGACAGATTACTGTGATGGATCACACTGGTATATACCCGCTGTCCACACTCATGAATAAACTCCCAGGTCCGCAACCGCAAATAACAACGTTTGCCATTCAGGGCTCGCTTACCATCCAGAGGTCTTCCATTGATGTCATTTTTTATCTTCAAATATCATGTCATTACAATAGATGGTCTCACTCTATCTCACTTGGTTGCAATATCATCTCGCTGAAAGGCTGATTCTATCCTCAATGCTTCGGATATTATAAAATTACCATTGATTATGAAAAGGTGTTTTTCTTGCTTTACAATTCCATACATTCAATTCATAATTGCATTAACATGTAACATGTAATTTGCATGAACTTCTGAAACCTAATTCATTCAGAAATTAAAGGAATCTGAAGGAATATAATAGCGTTGAAAGTTGAAATAATTGAAGGGCTCTTATCACAAAGCAACCTAAACCAAAAGTTAACCTTTAGTAGAGGTTGCTTTGGGAAAAGAGCCCCGTTTGTGATAATCACACTAAGGTTAACTTAGCAACTTATATAATTGCTGCCTTCAAAGTGATTTGTGAAACATGATTATATTGACTGCTTTAACATCCTGAACATTAACTATTTCTGTCTGTCTTTATCTCAAGGATACAATCAAACATTTCAATACATCTTACATCCCCAAAGAAAACCAAGAATACATGAGCAAAGCAAATTTAATCGCCAACAAATTCTGACAAAACTTGCTGACATCAGCAAATTCTAAAGGTTGAATAAATTAAATAATTTATAATCTGTTACTTGGAACTGATCACATTTCATTGAAAAATATTTATGAAAAAATAAATTGTTCCAACGAACAAAAAAGTGTAACCTTTTACATGATAATACTGCATAAAGAATAAGATATCAGGTATAAAAAGTAAAACGCAATACTTCAGACGAGATATTCTTCTATCCAAATGAAGTGACAGTGCTTATTGATTTAGTTCTTCTGAATGCCCATAAATGTCTTCCCTTCTTCAGAAGATGTTTCATTTTTCATGCCAGATGAAATGTCAAATCGATAGAGAACCTTCACAAATAAAACATTTCCAACCGGTGGAAGCTGGAAACGTTTAATAATCTACAGATATAATCATCATGTCTGTTTGACATTTACAAGTTTATATATATACGTTAATTTTATTTTTATTTGACTTTAGTTTGAATGGAATATTTTGAAAAAATCCCAAAATTTTTTAATCTTAAGTCTATTTAAATCACTCGAAATACCTGTTCTATTAGAAATCGAAAATTAACTATCTATTTTTTTTTTCAAAGTTATCAGACGGATGGACAGACAAAACATTTTCTATCTCCTAATAGATATTTGTAATTACACTTAGAAAATTGTTTATATCACACAGGCAAACTTCATAATTTTTTATTGTGTATATGTATAAGTAAACTTCTTTTAATGTACACAAATAACACTAAATATTTAGTTTCCTTTGAAAAGAAATCTCTAAATTTGCTGACATACACAGTAAGATCAAATTACTGAATCATATGCCTTATCTTAACACATTCAAACATTGCTGAATCAGAGATAAATTCAAAGAAATATGTAAATGATAACGTTGCCTCAAACAATGAATATGTTGTTTGCTTCTTGAGAAAAATACATTACCATAAGCATTTCACACTAAATATCCAATTTAGTACAAGTTCTGACATATCACACATAAAATCTGTTCCCATTGAACACAGAACACTTATCCCTACGAGAAACATTTTAGACATAAACTCAACAAATGATGAATATAAGATTTGACTTAAAACCACATGCTGAAGTTGAAACAAATGTCAAATTTAAAAGAAAAGTCAAGAATTGAATATAAAGTATGACTTTAAACCATATGCTTAAGTGGAAACAAATGTCAAATTTAAAGAAAAGTCAAGAATTGCCTGAGGAACTGTTTTCTTGAAGCAATGCAATCAAATTTGGTAGAAATGTCAAATAAAGAAGTGTGGTCAAGGAGGAGGTTCCGAGAGCCATTAGCCTGACGGAGGAAGCAGATGTGGAAGACAATGGTGTCTACCTGATGAACTGGTCATACTGCCACCTGTCTGAAGCACTTCCATAATGACCCAACCTCAATGGACAGGGGGCAAACAAACACACCAGCACAAACAATTATACCAGACTCCAAGTACCATACCAGATTTATTTGTTTAGAGGGCACGTGTATGTTTGAAGTTTCAGGAATACATAGCATGTTGGATGTGATTTATTCAAATAATTGACTTACTGTATTTCTAATTAAGAAATTTATGAAATGATGTCAGTTAAAGGAAAATATTCAGAGAGAGATTGTTCTCTTTTTAAAATTTTAAATATTCCTTCTCTTGTGCATAATTTCCCACCAATTACACAAAATGCGAGTGACTATTGATAATAAATGTACCGAACACTCAACTATGAAAGTGTTTTTTTCAAAGCTTCATGTTACGTAAACATATTTCTTGTACATTCCAATAAAAAACATTACTTGCAATAAAAAAATTCATTTTTTCCTGTATTCATGTGTCAATATTTAATGTTATTTGTTCAATGTAGCCTTTAGCTGAAGGACATATCTGTCCAAAACGTCACCCAACATATTAGAAAGGCTTGTTTGTTCTGCGAGAGAGAGCCTAATAACATGGCTGGAAGTAAAAAGCATGTCTCAAGGAAATGTGATGGGAATTGATTGACACTGAGCACAAGGTGCTATTTTATTACATAGCCAGAACACTCTGTAAGCATGGATATCGACATCTCTGGAGGCAACTCTCCAGCTTCAACTCCATCTCAGGAGTGTCTGCCAGTATTGATACAACCAAATCTCCCCCTTCACTCCAAGATTGCGCCCTCCACTAAACTGCCTCACAGGTCATCAACCAATCAGAACGCAGAACAACCATCGATGGATAGATGATTCCCCTGTCAGCAAGAGCTCGGACTGCTCGGGAATGTAAACACACTCAACACTGCTCTGTTTTCCTTCCAAATGTAAGGTTTTCCTGGGAGGCACCGGATCCATATTTCATGCACATCTGAAAATCCACACGCCTGCAGAACCATAACCTGACAAGCGATATTGACCTCTGCAAAGGAAACTCACATCTTTTTGACCCTTTGCATGGACCAAGGCAGGCTGAAACAAGACACATTCTAGCTCTGGGTTGTTCCATTGGTCTGCAGTATGTCATTTGATGGACAGAACTTCATGAGACTATGAAACATCGTTTGGATAGAAACTGAACCATTTGTAGGAACTTGAGACGGTCAACTGTATTGCTAGCTTCTATACTATAGTTAGGACTATCCAAGCTGCTGATCTATATGTTTAAACCATTGTTGAAAAATCTCACAAATTAAACCCTAGGATGGAATGAACGTGCTTAAACAAGGCTGTACTGTAACAGATTTTGAATTCATATGTAAAATGATCATGTAAGGAACCATATATGACAGACGGAAGTATCAACTATTTGCAGGGCCTATGTAAATATTGGGACATGGTTAAAACTATGCCTAGTCTTAACCTTGAATTTTGTAACATTCAGGGCCTAGATTTTCAAAGATGTCTTAATGCTAAGATAGTCTCAAGCTCATGCTAAAGAAAGTTCATATTTCAAAAGAGCAGTTTTGGTGCACAAAGTGATGGATAATTCCTCTCAAATAAGCAATTCATAAACATCAAAGTTGACATTTCCTTTCAAGATTAAGCTTTTATGTATCTACTGAATTGACCTTTCAGAAATTGATATTTCACAAAACTTTGTTTCTAAAAAAAAAACAGTCTAAAGACACACAAATATCACGTTTATAGTCCAGTCTGAAGAGACCAATCAAAACCAATTATTTTCTCCTACTTTCTATACATATGTTAACAATCTTCTTATTTTTTTATTTCCTTTAAATATTCAATATTTAACACAAAAGCCTTTAAAATCCCATGAAGATAGATAAATTAAGCCAATTGAGAACAGATTAGCACTAATTCCCCATTTGAAATGCCAGACACTCTGGACAATAAACTTTAATGGCAGTCACAGAGTTGAAAACGTAAATTAGTTCCAATTGACCAAGATAATTGGAAAGTATTCCATTAAAGGTTTTATTGACAATGAAATGACCTATAAGACACGGAAAGGTGATGGCGAGTCGCTACTGAAGAGAGATGTGACCTGTGACATTTACAGTGGGTTGATGGGAACATCTTCACGACTTCACATATGGAAGAATGAAGTACATGTTGTTACACAGCCTAGACTACTTCAGTTGTCCAATACAAGCTTAGAGTGGAGTCTTCAAGATCATTCATGTCTTCATAATAACAATGGACCAAACTCTTTTTTTTTCTGGCGGGGGAGAGGGGGGAGGGGGGTATTTGCTTATCATTTATACAGATATCTTTGAGGCATTCTGATAAAGAATTAACTTCCATTCCAAATATCTTCATAATTTCTTATCTTTTGCTTTTAACTGCAGAAGAAGGATCTTTTTCCAAAAGAGCCGAAATTCATCTTGCAAGAGTACCAGTCTATCCTATAGATGCTTAAGGTATTGTCATGAAAAATGGAACACAGTACCTTCCTTTCCAATTAAAAGAAATGTCTCTGTTACATTGAACATTATATTTAAAGTATATAGATGTTTATACAAAGTGCCAGGCATAGTGGACTGAAAAGTCTTACTGGCTGATACTGGCCTCCAAGAACTTGGACATAAAGTATCCACACTACTGCAGTTAAAGGAAGACTAACCATCAGATAGTTACTTAAAAGTCTGAAAGAGGTAGAGACAAATACATATCTAGAGAGTTTCCAACTGCAGGCGAGAGGTATGTCTATAAAACGCTAGGAATCTTTACACTTTCAGCTCATTTAGAGAGCAAAGAATAGCCAGGCAGGTGACGTTTAGTCATGAAACTGTCAGCATTCTGTTAAACAGTTCTCACTTTCCGGCCAGACAGTTACGGCCTCTAAGAGAGACCAAGCTCGTCATTTATTGCCAGCTTTAAGTGGCCAAGTCTATATTAACATGTATGCTTCTCTGAGTTCAGGTAAAGCTTATCTTTATGGATGGCCTTTATTTCTCTTGCTGATTGCTTTATCAGGTAAAGAAAGCACTTGGCAGGAATATTAATGTACAAGAAATGCTTGGAGGAGAAGGTTATGGTACGAGTCCAACCATATAGCGAAAAGAGATATGGTTGTGTTGATACAAAGGGGAGATCACTCCAGCTGTTGCAGTCTGTTCTCCTTATGCACGCAGGATCCAAACACTGCATCACTTAAACTTCTTATGCACCATTGAGGACCAGTCTACTTGAAGTTACAACAACCCACTCTTGATTTCCAGGAAAATATTTGTACTGTATCTCGGGTAATAACAATAAACACATCTTAAGATGATTCGATGTGTTTGACTAAATATACCACTTACAGCATCATCATCACCTTACAAATTAGTCCTGCTCTTAGGTGCCTTTGATACAGTCTAGGTCCTTATTCAGAAAGTCTAGAAATTAACATTAAGAAAAGTGTTTCATGATTTAAAAAAAAATTCATGAACTAAATTCTTGTCTACTGAAAGACATATGAACAATAATTTTTTATATCAAAAATTACAATCTATCAAATAATTTTAAAATCTCAAATTGAAAATTAAAACAAAAAAAGAGAAACAAAGGTGAAATGAACAAGTCAATGAAGCTATCTGAATCAATACAATGAGAGTCGAGTCAAAATTCATAAAGACAATATTAATGTCTCATCTCTCTTCTTCACATCAGTAGTGGTTCCAATATGAAGATATTATCACCATAACCTATTGCAATAAACTCTATTCATCACATTCCATGAGCTCAATATATCAAATATTTTACAGCTATTAATATTTTTATGATCCACAAAAAAGGCCAAGGTGGTACATGATTAATTCAAACTGATGTAAAGGTCAAATGTGAACCTCACCTATTTCGTATAAACTTCTTATCGTCTACTCAACAACAAGCCGACTGCAAAATGAAATACGGAACACAATAAATCAGCTTGCAGGGACATTTCCCTCCATGAAGACAAGTCCTGCTTTCAATAATGGTTGCCAATAGCATGTCAGCTCCAGCCAATATAATGTCTGCTACAGTTCCGAAACCTTGTTCAATGCTCTAGAGCCAGTGCTACAATGTATTTAAATAATGCTCAGTTGGTGCAAAAGAATCACAAAATACAACAATGAGTTATTATATAATATTAGGTCATAACAATATTACAATAAAGCATAATGAAATAAAAAAATGTTTCAAAATGATACAAATAATTCTTAATTGCTTGCTAAGTTGGCTTGGAACTTCTTCACTGTAAAATTTGTATTAAGTCTTCACAAACATAACAGTCTTTCATTTTTTCATGACAAATTCACTTCCCTACCTGCGGCCATTGATAAATTTAATAGAAACTTAACAATTGGAGTTTGCCAGCCATCTTATTTGAAACTCTTCAGATTATTTTTTTTCTTTAACATTAAAGCAGAATTAATTGAATACAAACAGATTAGTTTGATAGTTAAAAATTTTAAAGCCATCAACTTACCATCATAAACATTTATTCATAATTTCTGATTAGTCCAGACTTTTTCAAGACAAAGCTGGGAGGAACAATCTAAGAAACCTTATAACATTAAGTGTGATTTAACTTTTTAAAGATTGCACATTGATGTAAAGTTTCAGTTTTCAGGAACATACTTCTTGGACTGCTAATGGATGACGAAGGGTATACATGAAATCTGCGCTGAGCAATTTGATCAAGCATCTGGCTTATCATTACAATAAATATTGACAAAGCCCTTGACTAATCCCTGCATCAAGTCAACACACAGGCAGACAGTTGTTTCACGATCCCACTTACTGCATAATGAACGCACGTTTATCAGGCAAAACCTACAGCAATGACATAATTTCAGGCTCGTCCAATAGGAAGCTACTACGAAGGCGTAGTGGCCAACTGTATGCAAACTTGGAATTAATATGAAGTAATCGGCGCCTTGAGAAACTCCAGACAAGCCCTTGTCATCTACAATTGGGAGATCCTTACACTGTAATTGCTTGTTCTACACTCCCTTGCTTCTGGCATAGTAATAAGTAGTAGGTGTGATCACAAGCTTGTAGTTTCCTGCGAAACTTTCACCACAGGGTGTTCTTTTATATAAGTAAATCCATACATATGTTTTATCAAATCAAATTACACTGAAAATAACGGGTGGGTTTGTTATTATAAAATTTTCTGATACTATTTATTCTTGTACTCTATTTGTCTTATCTGGAATTAGATCTTGAACAATAAAAATTCAACAGATTAGAGGTGAGGTGAGTTTCAAGATTATTTCACTTATATCGCGGCTGCTAGTATTATTGCAGGGAGAAAGCCCGCAACACCATTGAGGCTATGCATTGCGGTGAAACCTGCGAGCATCGGCTGGAACTAGCAAACCATGGGTGGTACTGCGCTGAATTTCAGTGTAGCATTGCACCCAAACCTGACTGCGTGTAGAACAGTTCTCTACTGCAGACAAATTTGCCGAGCCCCTGGCGGGATTCGAACCACGGGCCTTCTGATCCGAAGCCGAACACGCTAACCACTGCGCTATCCCGCCCCCTCAACAGATTAGAATTGTGACCAATTGTATACAACTATATAGTGATCATTATCAAACTAAAAGACTGACTACAAAATTCAAACCAAAAAGCAATCAATTACTTCATCATTGGTAGAACAGGTATGCCATTACTACACAAGTTAACAGCAGATATAAATGCAAGCATTCACTATGTATTAGCACATCGCTTTACTCATTATGTTGCTAGTCACTGCTAGTTTCATTCAGACATTCCACCTGCAAGTGCTTGAGAAGACCCCAGTACTAAATCCACAGCTCTGCATCTCATCAGAGCAGGGAAGTAACTAAAAAGGCCTCTCATACATCACAGTTTTTACAGTTTGCCTAAAGGAGTGAATTCCTGTGTAAATGTGCACATGGTGGCACAGTGACGCAATGCGTTCTGCCAGTAAGTAATAGCCTTCTCCTGGAAATAAAGCTCTATACATGAAAAGGTGTATCACTCAACAGAATGTTGTGCATATGGTTGGTTTTTACTTCCCAAACATTTCTGCCATATTGCTGTTACTTTATCATCATGAGATATTAATGGTTGACATTTTGAGATGTGATTGGTGTCGACTGATGAAACATGAATTATTAGCCCTCTTATACTTCATGGTATTCAATATAACTTCACTACAAATACAGTACTTCTGTTGTCTTTGTGACATGGTGAAACTGGCCCTAACCAATCACTTACTTTGATACCAAATAGAATGCTCATTATCACAACAGGTGCTTGGCGTAATCATTACTAAACAAAACATTGTTTTCATTATTCCAAACTACAACCGCACATAGTATGAATTCATAAATGAGATAATTTATGGATTGATATAAATACATTTTTCAAGTGTCTGAAAATTGAGTAGTGAGAAGTGTCTGAAGTTGGCTGATTATTGTCTGTATTTCGAGAGTCATCCGTCAAAAAGAACTTTGTTCCCAGCTGGCCTCCTGTTTTCCTTCATTTGTCTTAGTGCCAGCACATCGGGTAATTAAAACAAATAGTTTCTAATGATGAACACCAGGGCTCCTATCCTCGCTGTTCAACAACACAGACGTTGTGCCAAGAATACATCTTCAAAACATTCATGTCTGTTTAGTCAAGTCAAATTTCACTGTCCCAACAACAACATGATCTGTATAGCCAGCAAGATATAAGCAGTACAGTGGTGTAAATAATCCTAAACCATCTTAAAAACTTGTAAAGCAGTTTAGAAGATTCAAAACATTCCGCCAAATTACAATATCTTCTGAACAGATGGTGTTTTTTAAACATCTCAAAGATGTAATTTAGCGTATTTTTTAAAGGATGTAAACATGCAAAATGCTTATGAATTTCTTCTTAAAAATTCATTTAATGGCCAATATAGGATCTTCAACATGAAGGGTGTTTACACTTCAAACCTGAAAGGATGCTAATTAAAAAGAGTTTTCCTTTGAAATTTGCAAACAACATTTACAAAATGTTCCTCTCAACGCCTGCAAGCCTTCTTTACATTCTACTTTGGTACACAATGAAATACATCTTTTCAAATATTCCAGTTTCATTTTGCTACTTTAAATCTTTGAGCACCCTTGAGCATGTGACCTGAAAATGCAATATTTGTATAGATTGCCATCACTTCTCCTTTGCTCCTCTATAACTTACCTGGATGGAAGAGAATTAATGGCAGTTGAACCTGAAAGAACTTCAAAAGCACAACACCTGCTTTCACAACACAGACAAATTCTCTATCCCCTCCCCCCCCCCCCCCAAAAAAAAAATACCCATAAAAAATCAAACCTTCAGAATCTCTACACTGTGATAAAATTGAATCAACTCTTGTCTACAGTTTGTTTCCCGCATGGAATATTTCAGCCAGCTTAGATAATGAGATATGGAGAGATATGGAGAATAATTAATGAGACATACCTGATATACATGTACTATAAAGACATAAATTCAAGCTTCTACCTCTACCTCAATCCTTGTGACGATAGACCCAAACTTCCAATACTATGAAATAACGTATCCCACTTTGTGAGCTTAGAAGACATCGACACATAAAACAAGACACATAGGTACATATATAAGTAAATCTGTACATACCTGAGTTGGTTGTGACCATCCGCAGCAGGTGATGAAGAATCTGACGAGGAGATGAAGGAAGGAGGGACTTTACTACCCTAAAGCATACTCCATCTCGAGTCTTCACATGGTACCAGCGGGCTGTTATACTTTATAATCCATACCAGCCTCTGCAATACAACACATAAGTATTATTCAAGGGGCTTCACATGGTACCAACCGGCTGTTATACTTTATAATCCATACCTGTCTCTGCAATACAACACTTAGCTTTTAGTCAAGGAGATATGAGGTGAGATGATTTGCGGTAAACACTGCTTTCAACAGTATTTCACTTATATCATGGCTGCTAGTAATATTGTAGGGAGAAAGCCTGCAACATTATTGTGGCTATGTATTATCGTGAAACCTGCGATCTTCAACTGAAGAAGTGAACCATGGGTGTTACTGCGCTTAAATTCAGAGTAGCATTGCACCCAAACCTTACTGCATGTAGAGCAGTTCTCTACTGCAGACAAAGTCGCCGAGTTCTGATGGGATCTTAACCCAGGACCTCTTGATCTAAAGCCGAACACGCTCACCACTGCACTATCCAAGTCCTCAAGGTGATATGAAGAAGTATGGCAAACTGAGCAAGGTTTGGACACTGTAATGATTCATATATTTTGAAGGACTTCTGTAATTTAAGTTACAATCAACTAACCAAACAATACAAAAAATAGAGCCATGGGCTCTGTAGCTCATCAGACTTTGGATGAAATAGGTGTTGTGGTTTAGACCATGGGGTCATGGGCAGTGTAGGAAAGATAGCCTGTCCCAATGTCCGAGTTATTCACAATCAAATAAAAAAGGCCCATTGCCCATTTGGGGTCAAGGGGTCACCGAACCTACACTTCAGAATCCCCATTGTCCAAGGAGTCTACACACAACTATTAAGCTATCAAGCCCTTTTGGAACTGGAGAAGAAGATGAATGTAGGATTTTAAGGTTTTGACCCCTGTGACCCCATTTGGGGTCAAGTGGTCACCAAACCTACAATTTAGAATCCCCATTGGCAAAGGAGTCTTCACACAATTTTTCAGCTCTCTAGACCTTTTGGAACTAGGGAAAAAGATGAAATTAGGTTTTTTAGGTTTTGACCCCTGTGACCCCATTTGGCGTCATGGGGTCACCAAACCTACAATTTAGAATCCCCGTTGGCCAAGGAGTCTACACACACCTTTTCAGCTCTCTAGACCTTTTGGAACTAGGGAAAAAGATTAAATTAGGTTTTGACCCCTGTGACCCCATTTGGGGTCATGGGGTCACCAAACCTACAATTTAGAATCCCCGTTGGCCAAGGAGTCTACACACACCTTCTCAGCTCTCTAGACCTTTTGGAACTAGGGAAAAAGATTAAATTAGGTTTTTTAGGTTTTGACCCCTGTGACCCCATTTGGGGTCATGGGGTCACCAAACCTACAATTTAGAATCCCCGTTGGCCAAGGAGTCTACACACACCTTTTCAGCACTCTAGACCTTTTGGAACTGGAGAAGAAGATGAAATTAGGTTGTTTAGGTTTTGACCCCTGTGACCCCATTTGGGGTCATGGGGTCACCAAACCTACAATTTAGAATCCCCGTTGGCCAAGGAGTCTACACACACCTTTTCAGCTCTCTAGACCTTTTGGAACTGGAGAAGAAGATGAAAATAGGTTTTTCATGTTTTGACCCCTCTGACCTCATTTGGGGTCATGGGGTCACAAAATCTACAATTTAGAATCTCCAGTGCCCAAGGAGTCTACACACACCTTTTCAGCTCTCATCGGGTCTTTCAGACCTGATGAGCTAAAAATTAATATTTTACCTTAATTCTATCTATCTATGATCAAGCTTAAGATAGACATATTTCTGAAACTTTTCTCTTTATTGGTACCACATGCACAAACAAATGGATATTTTGAAATATCAACTGCATTTACAGAGAATTCTGAAAATAATTAACTTGTCTGAAAACCACCAATATTATTCTCTGTCAATTTTTTCATACATTGCATTAACTTCATCAACATTATAACAAAGGGTTGTTTGTGGAGAAGTATAAATGTATTTACATTACTAGAGTCATGAAGATAAAGCACATCGTCAAAATGTATGCGCACCTAGCAACTCCATTTGGAATGATGTTTTAGGAATGATAACTAAACCCCATTGTAGAAAGGCATTAGCAATCTTAGTTTGAGGGTTGGTTGTCAACTTGATACCTCCAACAGACAGCACAAGGTCACCTTCACTTTAATTTGATATTGCAAAGTCAAGTTACAAGAGTTGATGAACTAGCTCACTATTGTTTGTGTAGCTTGTGTACATTTTCAGCTTTCATTTCAAGTGTTTTCCAAAATGTTAGATTTAAGAATAAATATCTAAACGAGAAGGAACATAATATTATTCAAGCTTGTAAAACTCATCATATTCTTGCACTAAATCTTAAGTTTGAACTGACACTTGCTATGGAAGTGACCTAAGAGTTATAATGAGAGGTCGTGAGTCTATTAGTTAACAGATAGTACACCGCTAAACAAGCATTTCATCAACACCAGGCCTGTTCTAGAGGCAGAAAGATGAAACTTACATCTAACATTTCCGCCACATTGATGGGATAACCACCAAAATCAACATGCCAGTTTTTAACAATGGCACCAAGAGCTTTTTCAAATCCCTCATAGCGTTGGAAATGGCAATCATGGTATTTTTGGAAACCAAGAAAAAAATTGATTTAGAAAACATTCAAGTTTTAGAATTTTCTTCCCTTTCCCTTCAACATAAGGCAGCAGGTTGTGGTAAATAATCTCTGTTTAGAATTTTAGTAATTCTGAAGCCAGACACAAATAAGCAAAGCCCAATTAGTGTGTGTTCTCGTAGAAGGAATACACTAACCATTAGAAGACGTGTTGAATAAGTCATTAGTTTTTGCCTACAGAGACAATTAGCTTCGCTCAGCACACAATTATACAACTAAAAGGAGTTGGGTCTGTCTCTTATCTCCCATCTGACGAAGGAGACAAATAGATGGAAACTTGTCACCTAACACTGATATAATTCCACTGGTTGTACTGTGGGAATGTTTGGGGTTAAAATGTTCTTAACATTTAATCAAGGATTTGTCAAAGAGGTAAGACTATGTTATGAACAATTCCAGATTAATGAAATTTAATAACCAGACAATCATCTTCACACTTCAACATGTCTTCTTCCAAAATGGCAACTTCAAGAATTGAGAAAGGGAACATTGGAGAACAGGAAAACCTTTTAAAAAATCCATCATTAATACAACAGTAGGATTGTCGACTTACAAATTTAAAATACTAAATGTATAATTTCCCAGCACAAAATAGCAATTGCTTGAAAACGGTAAAGGAATCTATACCGAAACGTCGCTACCAGTACAATAAAGAAGTTGATTATCCATAAAATTCCTTGTTGTCCTCAAAAAAAGCAATTTAGTGTAAATGACTCTGAAATGAAAGCACATCAAAATTTGAAAAAATATTAGATAAAATCAAAAGGTGACCAAAAACATTCTTCCTTTAAAGCCTGAAATCAAGCTCTTGTGTCTTCTATGTCTTGCTTAGGCTTCTATCTTATTTCAGAGTCTGGGTGAAAGACTAAAAGTGCTCTATCAACATTTTTATATTAGATCTGCAAAGAAAACATATCACCATCATCATGATACATAGCAAATATCAATAAGAATGTCAACCACCATAACCTGTCAACTGCCAACCATTACAAAACCACATAAACGTCAAAAAAGGCGAAAAGCAGGCATAAAAATCAGCTGCACAAATAGAACCGGCTGCAGCACCACAGGATGTTTTGTCAATATGCAAAAACAGGACAAGATTGGAACCAGGCCTACTGTAAGTGTGGCTATTGAATAAACAAGGTAAGTGAAATTGACAGTGTAATTTGAATGCATCCAGTGGAGTTGAAACAACAAAGGTCTCCTGTGTACACATGTGACAGGGGACTGGATTCAGGGGGGATGGTCCGCATCTGGATGCCTGACATGGTTTGCTGTATTATTAGCTTAGGCTTGTGCTTATTGCTCTCTGTTCTTTAAGAACTGGTGCATCTATAACATAATAGCTTTCTGTTCTTTAAGAATTGGTGCATCTATAACATAATAGCTTTCTGTTCTTTAAGAACTGGTGCATCTATAACATAATAGCTTTCTGTTCTTTAAGAACTGGTGCATCTATAACATAATAGCTTTCTGTTCTTTAAGAACTGGTGCATCTATAACATAATAGCTTTCTGTTCTTTAAGAACTGGTGCATCTATAACATAATAGCTTTCTGTTCTTTAAGAACTGGTGCATCTATAACATAATAGCTTTCTGTTCTTTAAGAACTGGTGCATCTATAACATAATAGCTTTCTGTTCTTTAAGAACTGGTGCATCTATAATATAATAGCTTTCTGTTCTTTAAGAACTGGTGCATCTATAATATAATAGCTTTCTGTTCTTTAAGAACTGGTGCATCTATAATATAATAGCTTTCTGTGTTTTCAGCTTAGGTGTACCCTGGTAGAACTATACTTAGTCTCTGTTTTAAACCTGAGCATTAAATATTCATCCATTTTTTTTATCCAATGAATGTTGGAATTAGAATTTTAGTCCCAAGTGTATCTCATTCAGATGTTGAACTGTTGCCCGAGTGACCAATGCAGAATCTACTTTCATGCAACTAACAAAATAGAGTTTATTATCCAAGGAATTATGATTTTATTCTAATTAGTATGATTTTATTTCAACCCAGAGAGACAAGGGTTACACACAAATTGCAACAGTCATATGACACACTTAATATGATAAAATGAAATGAAATAATTACTGCATTATGCTCATTCTTTTCAATTTTGAAACTAGAAAGGGAATGAAGAAAATAGCCTGCTTTCCTTGCAATACACTAAAAGGACATCACAAAATAGTTTTGAAAACAGACAACAAAATACAGGAACTCAAAAAGAAAAAATCATTGCTAAGCAATGTGGTATGTGCACATGTGAAAAGTATGTCACTGCTTATGTTTAAAGCTATGAATATTAAAGGTAATCAAGCCGACTCAGTATTTTTATGAAACTGGTGGCAAAGAGTTAATTTCCTTTTCATGCATTTAAAACTTAAAGCTGAAACTTACATTAACTCCAAAGACATTTTTGTCAGAAACAAAATTGAAACAATTATGAACCATCAAGAGCTTGTTTGCGATCACATGCCTCATAAAGCCAATCTTTCACAGCAAATTACCAGAACCATATTGGTATGGAGTAATACAAGAACCAAGCTGTGATTGTAAATTCTAGATGGGGGCTTATGAATATCATCCTCATGCAAATATTGTTTAATTTCCTGCAAATGGTCCCCTGGGTACTACGACAAACACACCATACATCAACCGTTTACGTCAACTCTCCGAGCTTGCGCACAATTTAAAATCTGTCCCGAAGGAGAATCACTTTCTAATTCATGTGCTTCATCATGTTCCCTCTCTCACTGCTTGAACTTTTTCAGTCATCTCCAATAATTTCATGTCACTGCTCCATAATTTTGAAATTTTGAATCATTCACTTTTCACTTTAGAAACAGTTAATCTCAACTGTGCAGAGGTCTATGGGTTGATGCCGATTCTGTTCATCGCTGATGGGTTAAACCAGCCATGTTATCTCTCTGTAGATGCTATTTGACACACAACTATCTTCATGTTGATAGCTTTTATAGGATATTCATTCATAATAAGCTGTTTTTCTCAAATTTGTTATAAAAAGATATGTGCTGGCATTTCTTATCTTGTATTTCTTTTTAGACATAAAGGGAACAAGAATCAGATTTGCTCTTGAAAGATTAACTTCAAAGGTGGTTGTAAGCAGTTTAACATCAATTATAACAGTTATGTAAAGTTGATAAAATTTGACACTTAAGTTGATTAGTATATATATTCCATTAGATAGAAATAGCAAGCAAATTATGTTTTCTTTTCTTGTTGATTTTACACTTAATTCAAATATGTAAACAAAGATGAAAAAATGTTTTTGACAGACAGGCAGAGAGCAAAAAAAGGAATGTATGTATCCGCATACGAAAGTAAACACATTCAATTTTTTGGGTAATGGCAATGATGTTCAGTTAAGTGAAAACATCAGTTATCTAAACAAGCAACATTCATTATAAACAAAGCCAGACTTAAAAAAGCAAGTAATCTTGAGTCAAAAAACATGTGGACTCGTCATTCGATTAACAAGCTGGTCTCTCTTTTGGTACAAACGGGTGAACATTGTTCCCTATCATATCTCAAGGTAGGCTGTAGACAACGTGTAATTATCTCTGATATTATCAAAAAATCAGGTAGGTATTTATTCCAATAAACAATAACATAAATGAAAAATTTCAAATTGAAGTTTTGAAGATACTGATAGGCAATAAAGACCCAACTTCCATATTAATAATCATGAATGAAAACAAATCTTTATGGAAAAACAACTTCTTCATTCTGTGAAGGCCATGTTTCCCCACAAAACTTTGCTCGAATCAATCGAAAGGAGGTTAAAGACCTTATGAGTTAAAAACTATTGTGAATATATTGGTGTCAAACCATTCTGTATTACTTGTTTAAAGAAATCTCTTACCTTATACACCAAACTAATTAGCAATATACCTTGCACATCTTTGACAAAAAACATTCATTTATTTAAAACTTTCAATTGATTGCCGTGAAGAAAACACATATCACTTGTTAATTTTACACAAAGGCAAATACCTCCAGACATTGTTTAAAAACACCATTTTCTTCCAGCTATAAGTTGCTGCCTTGATGGTTTTTGTTATAGATGCCGTCCCAGAGGACATATTTTTGATGAAGTGTTAATAGTATGAGTCTGACAGCCATCAGTTCTGCATGCGAGCACCAGACTACGTAACAGACCAACCAGGCCTACTTTTATCTATCATGTTCAAGGCTTCTTCTATATATCATATCGGATACTTTTCCTATATCATGTAAGATTCTTTTTCATATCATGTTAGATAATTTTTCTCATATTATGTTAGATAATTTTCCTACATCTTATCAGATGCTTCTTTCATATCATGTTAGATAATTTTCCTACATCTTATCAGATGCTTCTTTCATATCATGTTAGATGATTTTCCTACATCTTATAAGATGCTTCTTTCATATCATGTTAGATAATTTTCCTACATCTTATAAGATGCTTCTTTCATATCATGTTAGATAATTTTCCTACATCTTATAGGATGTTTCTTTCATATCATGTTAGATAATTTTCCTACATCTTATAAGATGCTTCTTTCATATCATGTTAGATGATTTTCCTACATCTTATAAGATGCTTCTTTCATATCATGTTAGATGATTTTCCTACATCTTATAAGATGCTTCTTTCATATCATGTTAGATGATTTTCCTACATCTTATAGGATGCTTCTTTCATATCATGTTAGATAATTTTCCTACATCTTATAGGATGCTTCTTTCATATCATGTTAGATAATTTTCCTACATCGTATAAGATGCTTCTTTCATATCATGTTAGATGATTTTCCTACATCTTATAAGATGCTTCTTTCATATCATGTTAGATAATTTTCCTACATCTTATAAGATGCTTCTTTCATATCATGTTAGATGATTTTCCTACATCTTATAGGATGCTTCTTTCATATCATGTTAGATAATTTTCCTACATCTTATAAGATGCTTCTTTCATATCATGTTAGATGATTTTCCTACATCTTATAGGATGCTTCTTTCATATCATGTTAGATGATTTTCCTACATCTTATAAGATGCTTCTTTCATATCATGTTAGATAATTTTCCTACATCTTATAAGATGCTTCTTTCATATCATGTTAGATAATTTTCCTACATCTTATAGGATGCTTCTTTCATATCATGTTAGATAATTTTCCTACATCTTATAAGATGCTTCTTTCATATCATGTTAGATAATTTTCCTACATCTTATAGGATGCTTCTTTCATATCATGTTAGATAATTTTCCTACATCTTCTTTCATATCATGTTAGATTCTTTTAAGCACTGCCTGCAACATATAAACAAATTCTGCCTCTGAGAGATGTCACCTCCTCACCTTTTCTTTAGTGCATTTCAATGCCACCATGCAGAAATTTAATATCATAGAAATTTAACTATAACCCTGTACTCGTAGTGCACTAGCTGGCAAGCAATACTTAAGAGAAATTGAGAAAATTCTCAATAATGTTAAATTAACTTTCATAACACCTCCACGGTAGTTATCAATATCACCAATAATGCATTGATATGCAGGAAAAAGCATTTTCTTAATATTAACATCCTGTTTCAATTGAAATCTGACCAGGCTCTCCCAACCTTTCCATTCACGAAGAGACCACTTTCCCTCTTTACATGTGCAGAGAATTAAACATTCACCCCAAGACAAACAATCATTGATGCACATAAATCATCAGGAATATTCCCTTTCAAAAACAATACAAGAACATGCTCATGCAAACAGGAGATTCCATTTTATACACCTTTTTGGGATTAGTACAATTACATTAAACCAACAAGCTTTCGCTTCTCACTTTACACAACCACTTAATCTAGAACGAGAGGCAATGTTCCTTGTGGTGAGCAGAACACCTTCTGACATTTGGGCAAGCCTGATATTATACCTGAAAATGCCACATCACTTTGGTGCCATTAACTCAATCTACTGCATCTGCGATCAAGTTCAGCAAATAAGGTTTGCTTTAACAAATATTCAATTGTGCAAATTCTTTCACAAAGTCAGGCACGTAATTCAATTCCATAACCATTGTTGTACGATCAAATAGTACAGTGTCCTTCATCATCCCTGATATATGCATTACCACTGGCGCTGAAGTCTTGGATAAATGATAACACTTAGCACTGATCTGGAACAATGGTCTATCAGCATGAATACAGTGGCTGTTGGTTTGCTAGGTGTGATTGTTATCAATCAGTTGAGCCTTTAAACCAATCTGAAACGCATGGAGCGACAGATATAGACCAGTGCAGATCATATCTACATGCCCGGATCATCATAACAGACCAGCCAGGTGATACAGTGCAAGATATAGACATGGAATATGGATTTTGGGCTGGCATGTGAGGATTGTTCCATGCAAATAGAGGCTATTGTGATTAGCTGATTAGCTTGTTGATAAAAACACCTGGACAACACTAGGAGGAAAAGACAAATATTTATCATTTTATGAATGTAAGGATAATTGTTTCAGAAATATGCATTTTCCTAAATTTAATTTGTCCTAAAACATTTCAAAAATACAAGATGTGAACAAAGCATTTGCTTTCTTTAGCATTGTTGTTGACATGTCCAGGCCTTCATTTGATATTCAGAATTCTTTCAATCCCAAAAGAAATAGTTTTTGTAGGTCAACTTTATTTCCCCAATATTCATCAGTTCAGGGGGTCAAGTGATTTCTTATGGTTTGCAGAGATGGAGTGAATTATCCCCCTTGTTGTGACCTCTCCAGGACTTTGAAGTCACAAATTCCCTGTAATAAAGCTTCAAGGATCATTATCCGCACACATCAAAGCCAAGCAATCTTCACACATCAAAATGAGCGACTGATCTAGCACATTGATGTTCTAGTTTGGCTGCCCGATTCCTCACAAACATTCAGATACTTGAGGATTTCCAGTCTTTCATTTCTTTCAAAGAAAATGTCCTCTGTACGTAGTTATACGAAATTAGCAGTCAATGGCGCTCTTAGGATCCAATTCAAGTCAACTTGCAACACCTCTTGATAACAGTGATTTAAAAAAGATGTCAGCTTTCTCAACAATTGATACTAATCTTTTTTTGCCTCTTGCTCACTTTTGACCTTTGGATGATGGCTGCCATTTTCTTTACAGAAAAGATGGCTTTCACGTAGTTTTCAATCATTGGGTAAGTTGAAGAAGTAGGGGAGTATTTACCTAAATATTCAATATTATACCAAACGTTACCCTACTGACTGGTAATTTGGTAAAAGACTTGAATGCCTTTTTCAATAACTTTGGTTAAACTGGTTTACCTGCTTTACTTGCTGAATGAAATATAACTACATTGGGTCAGTCATTTGGAATATCATATAATTCAGCTAGTTTTCATCAAGTAATCTGAACCTGTGTCTAGTAAATGTTTACCCACTATAGTGAAGCAAGCAGAATATGCATAATAACTCAAGAAGGGGTATTCATATGTTCTCAATTAATAATTGATCTTGAAATCCAGTTTTTCAGAGTTTATTCCTTTAAACTACCAAAGTCAACCATAAACTATACTTTCTTCTTCTCAGCATTTTTTAGTCTATAACAAAGAATTAAGGAATGACAACATCAATATAACCATTAACCAATCCAAATATATTTGTTTATCGACAAGAGACATCTTGTAATGGAAACAATAAGGTTCTAGTAGAGTAATTCAATTTTAGATTTACTCCAGACAAATAAGTTTTTAACTATCCTGAATTGAACTACCTACTTAATTGATTACCTTACTGATGGTCAGCTTACCTATTCAGCAGTCACACAAAGCCACAATGTCGTGACATTTACCTATATGAAGTACCTACTGACTTCTAGTGTATTCATCCCCGCCCGAAGACACCAACCATCGCCACAGACTGCCACTGAAATATCAGCAGCCATCAAAGGTGCCTCCATATTGTGCAACTTAGGCCTAAACTCGGGACCTTTCCACAGTTGCAGTTACTGACACGACCCTCATATAAACATCAATAAATAAACCTGGTTCCTAATAAATATACAACACTAACAACTGTACACTGTTCAAACAGACACACTGAGGAGCGTGGCATAATGGAGCTCCTCCTTGTGAGTTTACGTGTCACTGAGGAAAGAGAGAAACATTCATCTTTCATAATTCATTTGAGAAATTGACATCAAATGAAATCTAAAGCATGATCTGTTCTTTGTCAATTCATGAAGCCTGACTCACAAGAACCATGTAACTGTTTACATGGGAAGACGTCATCCTTTCCAAAAACAGTTCTGGATTATGGAAAGAAAGACTATTTTTTTCATATGCATACTAAGATTGAAAAACAATTACCAAAGCCATTGTTTAATGACAAAGAGAGGACAAATTCTTAAAACACCATAAACTGTTTCTACATCAACATTGAGCATATATATAATACTTATCATAATTCAAACCATAATCATACTATCACACTTAAAACCATATTTGTTTGTATCTATGTGTGAAGGGTTTCAGGTTGATTGTAGATGTCTAGAGCAAATTTGCAAAAAGATACCAGCATCAGTTTGTCTATAAATGAGAGCACATGTTTTCAAAAAAAATGTTAATGTTTTCTTTACAGAAGACATCATCTCTCATACAAATAAAAAAAACCATGATTAAAAACAACAAAAAAACAAATGTTCATCCTGCTCATATTCATGCATATTTGAAAACTAATTACTTTTACTTCCTCTTGCAGAAAAACATAATTTTTTCCTGACATTATTTCTTCGGCAAATGAATTCCTGTCTTCATCTGAGCCACGTGCCGAGATACAGGGCAATAACTCTGTCTCAGAGCTGTATCCCATTACAAACTACTCCGTACACTTTAAATTCCAAACTCGAACTTATGGTTATCCAACAATACATACTGTCTGGGGGATAACCTTAGTGTGGAACTTTTACCATTGAATTATTCTACCAGACAGACTTTCAAACAAGACAAATTCTTCGCTGCAGGGAGAAAAATTAAATATCCTATGGCAAAATATTTTTAATATTTTTAAAAGTTTAACTGCTAACTTAAAACTTTTGATGAAGAGGAATTTAAAACATGTCATGATAAAAGATTTTTCAAATAGTTAAAGCCTAATAGCTTTGATCAAAATTTTATATCTTACATGATTTTAACGAGAATTCTCAAATCCCCTGATATTATTATTTGTGCCAAATTTGTCTTCAGACAGATGGCCAAAATCTTTCTGAAAACAACTAATTAATTTGCATATCCTTTTAATTTACTTTTTGAAAATATGATGACAACAATGATTAGTCTTAAGCTTCTTATGTCCTTATTTTATATATATGAAAACAGTCTACTCCTTCAAACAATTTCTTTCACTTTATTTTTTGACAATTTTTCATAAGAAGATAAGAGTCATAACACAAAATTTCTTTAAAATACATTTCAAATACAGACATTTCATGTAAAAGAGATTATGTAAATCAGATTCAATTAAACCAAAAGAATGAGATTCAAGTATGACATGATTTATTCATATGATAAATTTAAGATTATTAGATGACAATTTATGGATTTCCAAACTTCTCAACCACTCAAACTTATTCCCTCATGGAGACGGAAACCAGAGACCTTTTGGTAAATCTTCAAGGAAACATGAAGAATGTAAAAGACATTTTTCATAGTTGCCTTAGATTTTATCAATTCAAGATAAAAAAAATCAAAATTGAAGCATGATATTTTTTCAATGACTGTATGAATCTCAAGATCATCTCAATAACCGCACCAAAGACAAACTTCTGCCCGCCACTGAAACCCTGCACTGCGGTCTCCTAAGACAAGCATTTGCATAATCTCATTCTCCGATAAGCATTAGCTAGTGGTAATGTCCACATGGGTTTGGCATTACCCGTGATTAACATTTCATTGCGTCGAGACAATAACTGCCTCCGTATCTTGTCTCCGTACACCATACGTTTATGGTTTCAGCAGACAAAATGAATACATACATCAGAATTATGCTTATTCTTTCGTAAACATCTTATGACTCATCTGATTCCATGTTGTGACATTATACTCATTTAAGCCCTTTATTGAATAACAAAGAAATGTCAGTTCATTTACTCAGCTTCATACTGGAATAGGAAAAGATAAGTTAAATGAATTAAGGGATTTAAAAGTTCACAAACACATATAAATTTTACCAATGGGAGAAGTGGACTAAACACAAAAACAAAGCAGTTGATAATCTACAAAGCGATTTGTGGTCATTTTGAAACTGTCACTGATCCTCAAAGAAGCATATCTTAAAGAAACATGTTGTCAGTATTGAAAATTGTGTTTTTCTGAGTTCCCTAATCTGAAACCAGATTTTCATGAATGCATATAGCAAGATCTCAGAAGCAGCACAACTGCACAACAACAGAACAATACCATGAAGCTGACAGTGAACTCAATCAAGAGAACTAATCCACGTTGACATATATGTCAAATTATTTCTAGGAATCGACATTTCAGCAGTACTTAGTCTCCCTCCACAAACAAAAGAGTTCCAGGCCGATACTGAAGGCAACGGACATACCTTCACTTCAACAAGGGCACGTTTTCTTCATTTCCGCCTACCGCGACCCTGAATAGGATATTGATGCAGGCTCGATAATATGTTGCCGTTATTAAATCCATCCCGTTACGGCTGAATAAGCCGGGTGAAATCAGTCAGAAAGGCAGCAGCTCGACTGCCTATGTTACAAGGATCACCCATCAACTTGTTGTGTCTAACAACACAATTAAACATCAATCACGGCAATCACACAGCGACTTCACCCTGCCTATGTACTTCTTGGTAGGGAAGTTGCTTGCTTCCGCCATCCTGCACACAAGTCACCTGCCGCGGATCAAAACAATCCCACAGGTTAAAACGATAAACATGCCTTACAATAATCCATATATGTTTAACTCTTCATCGGGCGAATTTATTCATTAGATAGCTGATAGGGTGAAATTCATTGTCCAGAAGATCAATTTCCACAAGTATATATAAATGGGGATAGATAGCCTATGATTGTAGTACTACTACACCAGCAGTTGAAACCCACAGAAATAGATATAGTCCATGGTATTGTTTCCGATTAATTCAAACTGGCTGGTAACAATAACCTCTTGAAAAATCAATATTTTGGAATGAATAAATCCAATTTTTGTAAGGCTTTCAAATATTTGATAACAATATTCATTCATGAAGAACTGATTTCTTAGTTACTGAGTGCAAGTTTTAAGTGATGATCATCAAAGGCAATTCTGTTCATTGTTAAGTTCTCATATTCGTGAGGTGAGGTGAGGTGATGTGGGGTTTAAAGCTGTTTTCAAGAGTATTTCACTTATATCATGGCTGCTAGTATTATTGCAGGGAGAAAGCCCGAAAATCATTCTGGCTGTACTTTGCTGTAAAACCTGTGAAATTCAGTGTAGCATATTGCACCAAACCCATACTTTGTGTAGAATTGTACTCTACTGCAGACAACATTGCCTGGGAACCTCTTAATCTGAAGACAAACATGCTAACAACTGCACTATCCCACCCTCCTTTTCATATTGGCACAACAAAACAAAATAGAGGATTTCTGCAGTAACTGATCAATTAAACACCTTCTGAGGTAGTACTTTATATAGCTAAAAGGAAAGAGAGCCATAATAGACTTCATAATCTGTACAAATGTATAGACTAAGGTCATACAGACAGACAGCTTGGGAGGTTGAGGTTTGGAACTATTATAGATTTTCTTTTATTTCCCATCTAAAATGATAACATAGCACTTTGGGCTGGGTAGTTTTCAAGCCTATTTAATGTAATACAGTTCATTTCTCCAATAGTGTTGAATTCAAAATAAGCTCTAAATTGTGTGCATCTATCTATTATCGGCTTTGAACACATCAGCAGAGTTGGTCAACCACAGCCGAATTCACAGTTCCTCAAAATGAATAAACACATACAGTGGTTCCAGGTGGTATCACTCTCTTTAACCACATTTACTCAGGTCATTTCACACAGTTCACACAATTCGCACAGTTGTCCTCTATATTTAAAGCAACATTTCATTTCAAAATGAGTAAATTCAAACTCATCAACATTCAAAACCAGTACTTTCAAGAAAAAAAGTACCATCCTAAAACATACACGTGTGAAAATCCTTCTCAAACTGATCTAAACACCCACCTTGAAGATAAAGGGTACAATCCACAAACAAGCATGTATAAGACCCTGCTACAGTATATCCTGTGAGGCAAACCAGCTGGCAACAACCATACAGCCTACAGACTGATGGTGTGCTAGAAGGATGGTACTCCAACTTCCAATGCTGTCACTGGCAATCAGAGGAGAACCAGTGATGCCGGTTAAAACAGCCTGCCCTCTTAATACAGCGTGCAGGTTTAACACTGCTGCCTACCTTAATTCTTCTCAGAGCTTCACTGAGCTCTGTTAACCCTCACACAGCCACAGGCGGCTGCAGTTGCCGTGATGTGTTTGTCATCTGGCATCGTTTGTAGGAGGTTTATTGTAAGTTTGGGGAAAATCGGTTACCATTTTATTGCTTATGTTTATTCAATTTATCATCACAAGCATAAATGGATCTTCTTTTTTTCTTCAATGTTCACAAATTTACATGATGGTTTATAAAGTATGAATAGTATTAACATTTAGTATTAATCATTAATCCTGAAAATGAAGATAAATGAAGATTTTGCTTATTCTATTTCATCCTCTCAATTGGAAATGGGAGCAGTTATAATGTCCTTCTTAATTATTGTAAAAAAATTGGAGCCTCTTGGTCCTCATTTAGCCAGTTTAGACTTTAATAATATGAAACTGCAAGACCAAGTATAAAAATGTTAAAATAATGTTGTGCTTTATTTAAAAATAAAAAAATTCATAGACTAATCTCAGTCTAGCGATTATACTGCCTGCTTGTCGCTACTCCTCTCCAACTTTCGGCCCCCTTGTTAAATAGATATGAAGTTGAGGTGGTACTAGTTCTGGAACTTTTGCCCCTTTACTTAGCTAGCCATGCATTTAAAAGTATATCCCTCCTGAACTTGGCTCTAAAAGAAATTGTGAGTTGAACATGAGTCCCCTTTTCTCACTCCTCGTCCCTTCCCCAATTACAACTTCCATTAAAGTCCTACATCTTTTTTTCTTTCCCCTCCCCAATCAAGCATTCTTTCATCCTCCTCCTTTTTACCTACCTCTCCCCTCCCCAACCATGCTCTTCTCACCTCCCCTTTCTTTAGTCACATACTCCTTCCTTTCTTTTTTATTTCTCCCCTTGAAAACCCATTCTCCTACCCTTGCCTTTCCCTCCTCTCCCTCAGCAAATAGATTTGGAAGATGGATGTTATGGGGAAGTTGTGTGGAAGGTGCTGAATTATTAGAAGCCATCCGTTGTCAGGTGGTCAGACATCTCAATGCAATGGTCAGAAGACGAAAGATTCAAGAAACTCTTAAAAGCTTCTTAGAAATATCCCAAATATTTAATTACTTTGTGGTAATTATGCTTGCTGCGAAATACTTTTTAGTATATTGTTTTAGTTTATAAACATTTTTAGATTTTAAAGTTAATGAGGCATAGAGCACGAAAAGCTCTTAAACTTGTGGAAACAACAAACAAACTTTTTAAAAGAAAATCGATCAGACGATTTTACAAGGAAATGTTCAACAACAATAATTTGTCATCCTAAAAGGTCAAGTCAAGCCGGGAAATAATATTTAAGACAAAGAACAATTCAAAAGAATGGTTTTTTTAAATGAAACTTTGATTCCTTCTATCTCTGACTTCCTGTCCAAATTGAGCCAATTAGGAAGAGAGCAATCGGAGGTACTGAAAGGGCCGTCTGGAGTCTGTATTTGATGTAAACAGCTCTTGATTGACTTGATTCGACAACTGGTCTAGAAACCAGAATGTTGCAGAGTCTAAATACAAAAAGAAAATTAAAATCGAACAACCTTGAAGGTACATTATTGAGCTGAGAATCTGTTCTCATAGGAATTTGAAGCATACGTGTAGTCACCAGTAGGGTTAGTCCAAGACTTCCAGGACAACATACCCACTGAATTTATGCTGACCAAACGTTCATACCAGCCTAAACAACTAAACAAAAATCATACCCAAGCTTTTACCAGTGGAAAAATATAGGCTATCTCCAATAAAATTCCAGTACCCACAGGTGTAGAGTTAATCAAGGATTATCAATTCTTATCAAAATTAGAAATAGGTAAAAGTGAACAAAATGGACAAGATGGAGCCAAGATTAAAGAACACAAAAAAAGCTTTATCGGCATATCAAATTTTGACCAAACCACTTCAATTTTAACAATCTGGCATCCATCTGTAGAGGAAACTCACCCTATCAAGTGGTTAAGTGCAGTGACAGAAAAGAGCAGCAATGGTCAAACATAGGTCATTTCTTCACTTTTGAACACTTGCTGGCCTTTGTATTTTGATAAAAGTATGAAATATCAAGCAAGGGGTAGCATGCCTGGAGGGAGTGTAAAATCCAAAACCGTTGCCTCTTCTAGGCAAGGCTATGGCACATGCTTCCCATCATTTCAACTGACCGAGAGATGAAGAGGTTGAATGTACCCTAGAATAGTTTGTATCTTAGAGACCTGAAGAATGTTCATGTCAGACCTTGACATTGGATGGAATTGTAGTTTAGTTTAGTCTGAGCGTATCTGTTATTGAGCTTGTGGTAAATAATAATGCTAGTATCAACACAGAACTGTCACAGTTATTGCCATGAAGAAGTCATCTTAACTGGTTTATCTTTATGTCTACAAATTCTAGAATGACTCTTCAAGAAGTAACAATACTGGAACTCTAAATTTTAACTTTCAAAAGGTCTCCTTTATCCAATTTTCTGCATTGAAAATGGTATTTTTCCTGAAACTGACAGTATAAGACATGTCTGGATGGTCCAGTGTACCATGTATCACTACATATGTCTACACAGAGAGAGCAGGGGTGTTTTTGACACATCATCTTCCTCGGAGAAAAAATACAGATCAATTGTAATAATTCCCCCTTCCCATTTTGATTCCAAAATGCTTTGAGATATCTATCACAAGTCTACATAACACCTGACCAACCAGATACCTCAAGAATGGCTGGAGAGCTTGACCTCCGGTCAACCAGCTTTGTTGTGCAGGCCCTACCACATGTACCCCAGATCTGAACACTTTACACATTCAACTAATATACAGTCTATGAAAAAGAATTCTCGAAGGCTATTATTAAACGTAGAAAGAGTCTTAGAGATATGATCTAGACTTGCTTTCATGAGGTTATGTTAAGGTCAAAGCATCAACTCTCTAGTAGTTAGACTGTAGACAGATATAAAAATACAAGGAATTGTGCAGCAGACCTTGGTAGTGTTGAAATGAATTGTCTTACTTCTTGATTACAGAAGTTTAATCATAACATCATTAAATTATAAACAAGAGTACGAGAATAAGTAATTATGGATTACCAGGTCTTTATCCTACTAAAAACTCAAAGAAGAAAAGGAATTGAGATTTTTCGGGTCCTGTTGTAGAAAGTAGCAGTTAGAAGTGGGGATTAACATCAGAAATACATTTGCCATGTTCTATTTCAAAACCTCATATAGTCTGCATCAGTCAAGTCACTAATTGATTTTAAAGATTTTTCTGGGAAGCAATTAGTACATTGATATCTCTGAAAAAGTTAATCAAAAATGTTCTCAAACTGACAAAGTAAACTGAGTTCAAATTTAGAAAGATAATTTTCAATAAAGAAATCTCTCTCCATTATCATAACCAATGTTCGAGGAAATTATCAGACAAAAAAAGCGCACAATGCCGAGAAACTAAATGGAAGTACTTTCTGAATTAGTTGGCTTGTTTGCGTAGACAATGACAGACAGGAGATTCCGTATTGTTCTGAAAGCTTGGCCTGAAGGAAGTTGTACAACATCAAATATATATTGAGGAAATAATAAACACTATTTCAGTCAAAATGGCTGCAAGTGAGCAAAGTGATACCATATATTTAATCAAAATGACTGAAGCAAAGGAAATGAAAATGTGAAAATAGTTTCTAATTTTTAATTTGCAATTGAAAATAAATGTTTCAGAGGTATTATCTTACAACCAAAACGTGGACACTTTTCTGTAGAAAAAGCATTTTAATTCTTTACATGACAGAAATGGACTCATGTACCAATTTAACTCGACCAAAATTGAAATAGAAAAAAAATAAGCATGTTTGAATCAAATTCTCGCTCAACTGTCAGCGCGTAACACAAAGGCTTGTTGCTATGGCCGTCTGTAACATCACAGACAAAATTCATTAACATCACATCCTCTATGTCAAAACAAGATTCAATTTGATTTTAAAATCAAGTGTAAAGGGAAACTGATTTGAAATTCTGCTTGATTAGGCGTCTGTACATTACATTACCATTTGCCGAGTGACGGTTGAATCTAAAATACACGACCGATCACACTGAGCGTATGAGGTGTAAAGAATCTTTGGGGTCCACAAGAACCTGTTTCTATCAAACTTAGCTTCTTTTAGAATTTTTTTATATATAACACAGCAAATTTGAAAAGGATTATTCCAGAAAAGCTGAATACATACAGATATAAAAAATGCTGATTCTCTAATCTCCTTGACAATGCAGCATGGTTTTCTTTCTTGGATGTGTATTGTTATTTGTTTTGACAGACAAACAACAGACCAACAGACACACAGCCACACAAACACACAGACAGACACACAGTTGGACAGGCTCCCGACCCAAAATATCTTTATTAGCAGATATGTAACATTGACATACATATCAACATATTCTAGTCCAAAGTTCCAAACATATTACTTTAGAAAACGATCATCATAAAATTCTCATTTTCTGATAAAGTAAAACTGCTGATACACAACTGATGCTAATTCAAGCAATTACTGCCCTATATATAAATATGTAACAACAAAAATTTAATAACCACATGAATACCTATACAATAAGTATGAAAAGGCAGTAAGCTGTACCATAAGCATAGCCTATAATCTCCAGAGAAACAATAGTCTCGCTGCCCTCCACATGCCCGCAGTTACAGGGGAAATTGACGCCAGATATATCGCATGAAATATGTGATCACTGCATTCTCTCCCAAGGTGGTGGTCCGAGCCTCAGAAATCCTCTGAATGTATATAAATATACAGGAATTGGAACATAGAATAAGAAGCAGGGCAACTTTACATGAGTACTAAGAACCTATAAGGTCTTCGCTTCTTGAAACATAGCCCTTGATAAGGTCATCTTCCACTATCCTTTGAATTTGACATGTTTGGGGCTTCAATTTCTATGATCATTACCAACTGTGTAAGCAGAAAGTGTATAAAAAGATTTAGACTCTGAAAAATTGTCCCAAATTAAAAAAGATTGGTCAAAGACGAATTAAAAGTAGATAAATATAAAAATAAATATTTTCGATTTGAATTGGAATTTAAAGAAATATGCATCCACTGACAAGAAAATCAGAAATAACGTCAATTCAATAACTTAAGCTTCTGGAAAGGTCTTCTTTATATGAACACGATCTTCATAAACCAAATCAATGAGAAAGAAATATTAATGAGTTCTGTGGATTTTCAACTTCTTATATCAATAGTGTGATGTTTCATTGTAGATGCTAAAACCATTGTCAAGCAAATGATACTGCTACTTGATTACATATACATGTGTGGAGAGAAGGTTTATCCAATTCAAATCAAAAGAAAGAAATGACCATGACATCAAACATCATTTCCCCACATAAAAACCCAGAACATCTAAGCAAGACAAGACAAGACAGGTCTAAATGGTTTTCCATAATGACATTTCCAAAGCAGTCCTACAATGATAGAAGGGACCAGGTATGGGCTATTCATCTGGGCAGATGATAATGGTTAGACAGACAGATGGCTCCCAACTTTCCGTCTGCTCCAAACTCGCCGTCTGCTTCTGTGTCTGTCTCCTGGGTGTTTATGTTTTGTCTTTGGACTACTTTTACATCCATGTGATGCAGATTCTATGTCCATTATTGAAGTTCAAACAGATCAAGCAATAACGGATTAGTGATATTTTATTCTGAAACCATGTTTTCTCTCACGACTTGAATAAACAGTAAGACAATGCCTCACAACTGATTGAAATGTGGTTTTGTGGAACCATGTTTGTTTTGGTATGTTGCAAAAGCTAATATTACAAAAGCAAACTATCTTCTTCACAAATGTGCGGTTTTCAACAAAGCTTATCTAGCACAATAGAAAACCTAGACCATGTATTTCTTATCAAATTTTGTAAGTATAGATGTTCAAGGTCTTTTTCACAACACTACTCCATTACAAAAAGCTTAAATAAACAGCATTTATGATACATCTGATTTAACCACTGTCTTCAGTTCAAAATGGTCATTTTTTTTCAGAGGAGAGTGTTTCACCTTTGACTTGGTCAAAGTTTGATAGAGAGTTACATCAAAATGTCTTCTAAATATATCAAAACAAGGTGATAAATGAAATAACAATCTTGAGGTTGCTGAGGATATTTTTACTTTAATCAATTAGTGTATATTTTATATTAAATAACACAAGGATCAGATTTTATCCATCTTTCAAATCATTGTTAAACAGTTATAGATAATGAAATAAGTCTCAGATAATAAGACTACCATAAGGCTTATAAATAAGCAATAAGTCTCTGACCATAAAACTACTAGAAAGTGAGGTCTTGGTATTGTGACATCATCAGCATTAAGAAATCAAAGCATTGTGACATCATCAGCATTGTGAAGTGTGTTCAGTGAAGCCAAAGCATTTACCTCATATCTAGTATATATATATACACTCATTAGAGTATCATCAGATTTCATATTTTTTCAACCATGGTGGCATCATATCTAGGTTATGTCTCTCTACATAAAGATTGTATTCCCTTCTCAATCCAGTTCCTGTTGTATTCTCTACAAAGAACTGACACTTCCTTAGGTCCAAGCTAACAAGGATAGCTACGCTGTCATCACACAGATCATGACCTCTGCTTAGTGCGGGATCATTAGTATCCAGTCACCACGACTAAATGTTCCAAACATTCTGGTCTGTTTCCCCAGGTGAAGAATCGCTGAGCGCCGTCCCGAAAGACTCACGGTTTTCCGTTTAGCAGCATCTACAACTGTTGAGGGTTACTGATAATCCACTCAGGATGAACTACTCCGAGATAAGATTACACAAGGCGGACATCATAACCTGCCACGATTGTTTGCCCAGATGCTGAAGCGAGACCTACAAGCTAGCCTATGGGTAGACTGTCTCAGTCACCTTGTTGCTATTGGTAGAAAGTAAATATTGTATAATACCATAGAGAAAGAACCTGTGGCTCTGCAGATCATCAGGTATTGCATGAAGACTTACATTCAAATAACAAGGCACTGTCCATGTGGTCTCATATGATTTGGACAATCTAAAAATGTACAACGCAGTTCTCATCAAAAAGGGTATGTACATCTGATGGAAATTTAGACATATATGCTAGATTATGGGTAGACTGTCCCAATTGCCTTGATGGTATAGGTGAAAAGTAAATATAAAAAAATAGTGTGGTTTAAGTTTATGTCGAGAATATTTAAGCATGTGTAAAGTCTCTGTTAGAAGGATTCAGAACTAGTATTTTTTCAAAAGTTCATTCTACACTGTCTTTCTTGCACAGACAATATATAAAGGAACTTCATTTACTTTTCAAAAATTTAGAATCATCATTTTAATTCTTTCCTTTTTTCAATACATGTAGAACTCTTTCATCAAAATGACTTGATTTTGTAACTTCAATCAGAATTTTTCCATAAGGAAAATTACCATGAGGTGTAATGACAGTCACCAAAAAGACACTGTATTCATCCCCTCTGGATCCACCGATGCAAATCAACCATTTCGAGCAAAGATATTTGGAATTCAACATCAACGCTCATCAATACTCTCTCCCAAGGATGACCAATTTTCAAGGCACTACACATCTTTTTACTTACAAAATGTCAGGGTTTTCAGACCTCCTAATGCATCTCTCTTTAAAAGCTTAGGCCTTCAAGCACAGCCAACAATCAGAAGACCATAATGGCTTCCAGAGACTAGTCTCATAATTAGGATTTCAGGACGGTCATTGCAGTCAATGCCTTGACAAGGACCACTTGACAACACTTACTTCAAAGCAACTGTTCCAGGCCATCACTTCACTTCAACTCTGTGAGGTAATCATGAAAAAAGCTTTACAAAACTTTTCTGACATTACATTCAACTGTAGCAGCTGTTTGGGAACATAAACATGAAAGTAGAAAGAGTTTGTTTTGAGGTTAGGAGAGCTTTGTAATATACTAAACTGTAACTGTTTGGAATTTATTGGAAATGTCTGGTTTTCTCATCATTTGCAGATGCCAAGACTAAAGATTATAATCTCAAATCTATTTCTACTGCTATTTAGCAATCTTTAAATCACTAATGGTAACCTTTTTTCACAGTCATAAGCAAAATAGCAACATCTTCAATCTTAAATTGCTTTTTGCAGAACTTAATAAATTTCAATAAAATCTAGTATAATTATTACATTTTTGAGAAAGACTTTTAAAACATTTCAATCATTAAAAATCATTTTCACTTTAAACCTTAGAAAAGATTTTTTTATAAATTCAAGTGTTGGTTACTAATATCTAACATCTATGCAACATTTTAGCAAAATATGAATTAATGACATTTGACAAAAGTTACTACAAGTGCTTGTAACCTTATATCATACACGACATCATTTCAAAGCCTCATATTCAAACAAATCCCATTTGAAACTCCGAAAAGCCTGAAACATCAGCAGATCTACAGAAGAATGCACTCAGCACCAGCTTCCATCTGTGTTTATACAGTTCACTTAGCAAAGCACCACCTAAAACAGGTGAAGGAACTGAAAATGAAGTTGCCCGACACAGTCGTTACATTTTTGTGACAGAGCAGGTAAATTCTTGTGTAAATTGCAGATATCTACTGGCTGTTGAGGGGGATGGATTACTGGGAGTTATGTCCCCGCTGATGATTATCTCTATTGACTGAAGGAGGTGATGGGCTGTGATGATTGGCTGAGCCAGGTTCCAGGCACAGACTACAAGCATTACACTTGTATAATGAATGGCTTTTCAAACTTTGTATTTGAAGCTTTCAGTGTTGATGACTGGTGTGCTGGTGTGGACCTGGTGTAGCTAATTGTTTCAGGTTATTGGAGAGTGAGAGATAAATTGTTTCCACATCATGTTACTTGTCCAAGACATTTTCATCACATGTGGCAATGAGGTTACCTCGGTATTTACATCAAACACTAACATCTTACCCAAGAGATTTTAAATCAGAAGCATTCTTCCTTCTTAAATAACAAAATCAATATTCACAAGGATAAAAGTATTATTATGTTTCGAATGGTGAAATATGCCATTTATCGGTGAAAATAAAACCCGTATTTTCACTGAGTGAAATAAAAATGGTATTCTACTCAGTGAAATGACGCAACAATCATATGACGTCGTCTGTGACGTCATGAAACAATTGAATTACGTCATGCAACGGCCGCGCTAGCGAAGCGTTTTAGCTTCTCCATTCATATAGTTAGGGTCATTAACGTGGTTTTGGGAAACATAATAAATAGAACATTTGACATTTCACAAGGATAAAAGTATTATCTTGATTTCTTTGTTTTGTTTGTCACTTTCTGGAAGACTTTTAAAGGAATTTAATTGATGGTTCTGCAGAAAGCACCAGAGAACACTGCATATCACAATGTCCAGCAAACATTGCAACTTATCATGATTTTCATTTTCATTCTGCATCTCAACCAAGTTAATTTGAGCTAATAATCATGTTCTTTACATGATTCCTGCTAAAATTATGAAGGAGCTTCCAGAGTTCATTATCCAAACATTGATGAAGATGCATTCTTGACTTTTTCCTCCGGGTAAAATCTTTATTTAATGATTTTGTTTTTATTTGAATAATGAAGGAAGGCTTGGACGTCATTTTAATCTCAATAATGTTCAAGTCTTCAAAACATGATTGCCTAGGCTACATAACAATTCAATGGCTTTACAGCTTCAGTCAAATGACCACCTTCCATTACAATTAACACTTTGTATTATCTCTGTAATGTTGTGACAGAACTCTTCCTTTACACTTCAAGATTTGCAAAACAAGCAATAAATGCAATTCCCTGTCATCTGACATAAAACTGTTTCCTTCTCAACCATAAGGCCAAAATATGACGACCTAGCTTTTTTAAAAGTCATTCATAAGAGTAAAATGTAAAGGCCCGAATGTCTAAACTCTCTGTGAGACTATCCACAGAAGAACAAGTCCACCTGTCACTGCTGTCAGCAGGCTCATTTCCTGTCATCATGTCAATCCAACAGAAAATCCACACCTGCCCAATTATTAAAATGAGCGGACAATTTTCAGCTCAGGTGAGCTGATCACTTTCCTTGATTACTTCACATACATCAGAACCATTCAACAACCGCCTGACACAAATCAGGAAAATTCCTCCTGCTGAAAATCATGAGCTAAATGAAAACAAGCATCCTAGAGATGATTATCTGTAAACGGGAGATTCTGGTAGCTAATTGTGGACAGGTAGAACACTTTGAAGAGTTGAAGCATGTTTAAACAATGGCGGCAAGATGGAGTCTCCACAGCAGTTGTCTCCCTTATCTCCGGTGAGATCTGTCTATGCTTACACATCTGATGAAACTTGAAAGGGCTCTCATTAAAGAGAGTTCTAGTGTTATCGTCTCTCTCTCTGCCTGGCCAAGAAACTGTCATAACGATGTGCACAGGTCTGACTAAAGAAAATCCAGACATGGCACCCATCACGACTGGCCACCATCACTAGGTTACCAGTGTAAACTACTTCATCAACAACCTCTCAACACAAGGTCTATGTAGGACTATATCTTGTAAAGAGAAGACTACATATACTAGTCCATCAGTGTAAACTACTTCATCAAACGACTTCCTCCAATCTAGGTCTATAAGGTCTATACCTTACAACCTGAAGACTGTCAGTCCGTTAGCGCAAAATAATTCATCAAACAACTTTTCAAAACTAGATACTGTTGTCAAATGAAGACTCCATTCATTAGAGTAAATTACTTCATCAGCAACTTCAAAACATATTTCTCGTTTAGCTATGTCAGCACTACTATTGTACAACAGAAACCTCCTTTCATTTTCCCTGTATAATGTGTGTTAAGATAATAGGAGTTCGAACACAAAACACCTCAATCTATGAACTAACATTATCAACTCCTGGTAAAGTTTCTGTACACGAGAGAATGCTACCATTTGATATGTAAAGAAAAATCCTGGATCCTGAAATCATATTATTTCTGATTTGTTCAACAATGCAAATGTAGAGAAATGAGTTTTTTTAAATACTTCATCAAAGGACTTTGTATAGGACAAATGGAAAGTGAATAAAGTAAGGAAATAAACTCAATTTCACATCTTAAACACCTAAAATTAATGGTTCATCATACGTTTAATTATTTTTTTCTGGCGCACTAAATCATACATATTATATATGCAAACAGATTTTAGCTTACACGCATAATTTATGCACCTGGAATTTCATATATCTTTTCTCTGAAACAATCAAAAATGCCAATGTCTCTTAAACCATTATTATCCACAATAAACGCACCTGCAGTAACCGATTCTTAAATTACTTTTGTCACTATCTCCCATACACACACTCTTAACTTGCTAAGTGATATACAAATAAAAAGAAGTATTGTATAATGATCATGCCTCGAATTCCAAAAAAAACCTCTGGAACATCCAAAAACCTTTGCAATCTTATCTCTCATCTGGAAACCAAAAACCTCCAAGCATAAACAAAAGGTTGGAATGAAAACAAAGATTTCAGGATATAAACCTGTTTCGGTGATACAGAACAGCAGAGACAAAAATATCAGAATTTTTATATCTTCGTGTTTTTGTTGTCAATTAGCTTATGGCTCAGATGATTGGCAGTTCCTTTCAAGGAAGGCTGCACCTAAAGAGAATCAGAGAGGAGAGTTGAAACAGTTCTAAGTATTTCTATGGGGCCCCTTGTGGGCAGAAGCGGAAGTTGGAGACGTTCTTGCTAGTTTTTTTCTTGGCATATTTCCCAATTTCATCTTCAGAAAGTAAGGTGGTGACATTTGATCTTTGAAATATGTACAAAGAAAGTTTTTAACAGATTCCTCCACAATTGTACCAATGATGTAAAAAGATACACTTCATCATAAACTTCATCATTGTTTACTTCTCATGAGGAAGGAAAGCTTACACTTGCTTCTTTCAGTTTCATGCCCCTTCTTAGAACTTATGTATGTGAAAAAGAAACAAAACAAATGGCCATGGTAACCCTTCACCTGCTGATTTAATTAAAGTTACATAGTTTGTTTAACAGCTTTAATTGATAAGAACATCCTCTCAGCTGTCTGACAAGATCTGGAGTTGATGAATACAGGATCTGACAGAGCCAACGGTGCACGGCACACAACACACAACACAGTAGTTATAACCCATGTTTCTTGAAGGATAAGAACTCATTTCTTATATAGTTGATAACTAAAGATCATAAACTTTTAAAATGTTTATTTTCATCAAAAACATCTATTTAAAAAATTTGAATTTAAGACCTAAAGGTTAACATATTTTTCAAGAGATTATCATATTTCAGCTTTGACTGTGATCAATATTCATCCTATTAGTACAGAGTACATTAACCAAGTTTGAATTAATAAGAACATCCTGAGAAACAGTTGGACACATATGATGCTATACAGGATCTGACAGCGCCAATGGTGTGAATCATACGACCCGAAAATATCCATGTTTCAGGACAGTATTTGAAGCAATTTTCTCACATAGATGATTGCTGTAAACAGATTCTTTTAGAAACTTACAATAAATATTTCATTCAAAGAAAATTCAAAACATAATCATATTTCAGCCTTGACTTAATCCGTTAAACGCGTTTAAGTATACAGTACACCTTTAACATCAATGAGAACATCTTCTTAAATCGGACACTTGATGATGGTTACAGAATCCAACAGCACCAATTGTGTGAATAATTCAACACCGTAATATCCGTGTTTCAAGGAGGTATCTGAAGCAACTTTCTCTCATAGATGATAACAATAGACATATTCTAGGTCTGTTAGAAACTTATGATAAATATTTTTAAAGAAAAATAAATTACTATTAAAAATGGGAATTTCAGACCAAAACCTATACTTGATTTTAAAGATGTAACCATATTCAGCTGTGACTGTAAGTGATCTTCATCCTATTGAGTACATTGTTCATTAAACACTTTCAAATTAATGAGAACATTTCTCCACTCTGACACCAGATGATGGTTACAGGATCTGACAGCGCCAATGGTGTGAACATCTCAACACCATATTATCCATGTTTCAGGAATGTATTAGAAGCAACTTTCTCTCAAATAGATTGTACATGTGACTTGATGAAGGGTCTCCTACAATTACTTCTAATACCTTTTAGATGCATGGATATGAAGATGCTGATTTGACAGCGCCAATGGTGCGAATCACTCACCACTTCACATCCATGTTTCAGGAAGGTAAGTAAGGAAGGGGTTCCTCCTGGAGAAGCTTCCGAGAGTCTACAACTGGTGATGAAGTGGGTGATGATTAATGGGTACAAGAAGCTACCACAGAACAGACAGCATCATCTGGCTCTAATTGTACGCCAGCAGCTCTTGTCTTAGCTAACCTTGCAACATATGTTATTAAATGCCCATCTGGTAATGTCGAGGGCAAATATTTAAGAAAATATTTTTTCTTGTTCTTACGGCCAATAGATATTACACATGATGGATGTCATGATAGTCTGAATGTACATTCCTCAAAATGACAGTTATTCTTCAAAACTGTCTTCAAGTTGTTGTTAGATTTTGACTCCATTATCACAATCCTTTTTGAAAGGATCCAAGAAAATAATACACAACTAAATGAATAAACTTAAGTGTTGTGGATATTTTAATTTTTAACAAAGTTTGTCTTTTATTCTAAATGCAAAACATTCAGATCTGAAAAAGCTGTTACAGACATGACCTCTGTTCTATGAACTTAGAATTTAGCATGTGTGTTAGGAATAAACTTAAAACTGTTTTTTAAAACAAAGTCTGCACAAACAGCTTAAAAACATTTTTAAAATAAATACAGAATGTTGAAAAATCATGGGAAGAAACAAAACACTTTGAAAGCATGCACCAAAGTGTTAACAAATGCAGAACCTTACTGTATTACCACACACCACTATCTCAGTGTGTATTACCTAGTTGATTGCGTGTACACATATCTAAGTAATTAACTGACCCCTAGGGACCTATGGCGTAGTAACATACTTCAAGCAAATCAAAACCAATCGGAAGAGCCAATCAGAACGAGGCAGTCATTGTTTATACATCCTGGTCCACCACAGGGTTAAATCTGAATATGGATGGGTTGTATACTCTGCTGTATATGTGCTAAGTGATATGTACCTGACACTTGAGTAACAAATCTTTGATTTGGACACTAGATGTCTTTTGTTTGACATTGAACTACTATTCAGTCAACTGACCTGTCCGCTTTCTATTTTACCTTCAAATATGCTTAAGTTTAGATGTTTTTACTAAAGGGACATGAAGAGATTATACAACTTGATAAGAAAATATAAATCACATTAAGGAAGTCAATTTGTATCCTTTTGATATTCATCAAGTAGCATTTTCTGAATCTTATGACAACAACAAAGTCATATGTTTATCAGTGAATTCAATATGCAAAATGTTCTGAACACAACATTCCCGTTCCTCACTATTGCTATCTTAGATATTCACACAGATAAAAGAACCCAAGATTACCACTCAGCTTGAAGTCAAACGATGAACAATTGCCGTGAACTTTGTGTAACCTGCGACTCTGAAGGCTAGAAATCTCTTCTGTCACCCGAAGCACAGATTTTATTCTCATATCCAGGCTGAAAGTGATAAAACACCGGTTCTCTCTATCCAGCAGTTCATTTAGGTCTACTAATTCAATTACCTTAAGTCGGCAATACTTTCATTAGCTGTGGATAAGCCGAGAGAAGCTCAACGGTTAATTAGCTGGCAGTACATCTATCACCATATACTTAGTGTGGATTCCTATTCTGTTAATTCTAAGTCCAAGGTTTGCGAGGGAGCAGGGACTCTTTTGACAAATGCCAAACTGTACAGACATTTTTTAGTTAATACTTCTAATTGAAGTTCCTTTTTCCTTGAATTTCTAATAGAAATCGCTTGATAGAATTGGAAGCACAAACTCTTTGGATTCAAGGACCTAAGTTGTCAAGGAGATCCAAGGTTTATGAATTTCTGGAGATGATGACATAGAAGACAGTAGTTATGTTCAAGATGCTTGAAACTACAATATAAAGGACTTGAAAAGAGGCGTTAGTTGGTGTGATTACAGTATACCTCAAAGTGTAAGGAGAGTCAAGTTCACAGAAACCAAAACATGAACATTATGAAGATAGGTTTCAGAAATATTTAATGTTTATGTAGGATATTAAAAAAATCTGAGATCATGACTACATTTTTATAGTTCATGCTGAATAAAATGTTGTTTTCAACTAGTAGAGTCAAAGACAAACATCCTTCATAAGGATGGGAAAGGTAGGGGCCATGGACCATTTCGCACATTAGTTGAAAAAATGGCCAATTCAAATTACAAATTTTACCATTGCAACTAAGGGGGATGGCCAATTCAAAATTCTGAAAATGAGTAAAAGCCCTAAAAATGGGTCATTGTCAAAGGTGTCTTTCCCAATCCCAGCTTGTATTTTTTTCAATCACCCAAAACACACTGCATCAACAAACACACTTAAAAATGTGTATGAGTTCAATCCTCCAAAACAATTTTTCAACTTATAAACATCAAAACAAATTCACATCAATTTATATTCCACAATCACTTAAAGTTCAATCCCAAATGACAAAAAACCTTCTAAATCTCCTAGTAACCAACTGATCAAAAAGTATATAATTAACTTGACCCAGTTCCATGCAGTTATAAACAAGGTTGTGTGAAGCTAATCAAGCGGGTACCCTGAGACCCTTTATCTATATCAGACTCATTACCCTCACCAGGGGGGGTGGGGCAGATCGATCCCACATCAACTTATCTCTACACCGGATCCAAGCACTACCTCGTGATCAAAGCTGGCCTCTAGATCAATCAAACATACATGTGCAAAACACTTAAATCTGGCAGAATTCTGATGTTTAGAAGTCAAACTAAGAAATCTCACCAAAGTTATCAAGTTTAATGCTAAACCTAGATACCTCAGTGATGAAATTGAAATCTTAAAAGACAGAATTCTGGTGTAAACATTTTGAAAGTTCAGTAAACATTAAAATCTGAAAAACAAAATTCTGTTGTATTGAAAGCCAAACCAGAGACCTCTGTAACTAGGTAAACAAAATAAGTTTAAATCCTCAAAGGCCAAAAGTGCAAAACAAAAATACAAATTCTGGTTCAAAGAATTATTTTAGCTTTGAATTATTGAATTATCAAGTTAAACATTCATAGTCAAACTTTTAGATCTGTCATAACTTCCAAACAGCTAAAAGAAGTACAATAATTTACCTCAAGTTGAATTTTAATAATGTATCTACGTAAGTAAAGTGTACTTTTTCCAGATAGCTATGGATGTAAATCACTTTTATCATCTTTTCTTAATTAGGATTTACCTTTCTTAAAACAATAAACAGTCGTTATCTTTTGCATAAAAGGAACAAAAAAGTATACATTTTAAGGAGAAAACAATTTTGATATGCACAATTGTCACCTTAATCAATGAATTTAAATTAGAAACTTAAACTAGAAGAAAGTTTTTGATGATGATGATGATGATCATGAAGTGGAAAGAATAAAACACTTTTGTCCACAAATTTGTTTAACAGATAGTCTGTGAGGGCCACTTCTCTAAAATGAAAGTTTATGTTATCAATAAAGAAGTTATCTAAAACAAATTGCTGTTTTTAAATACCATGGTAGATCTGTCCCTTTAAATTTTTATTTCTTTTCATATTTTATAGTCTAGGTATTTTAGCAACTCATCGGCAAGAGCCACTCCTATAAATCTTGTTATGGTGATGTCACACAAACAGGTCTGTACCAGCCTCTCTATTAATACACCTCGATAAAAACTCAAATCAATACACTACGACTGCATCAAGGCAGTTTAGTGATAAATCACATCTAATTTCAAATCAATTGAAGTCTGTATTCATTACTCTTTGTTTTCAAACTCCATTTGACAATCAATGGTACAGCACTATTAATTTGTTGCCCTATTTATACAGAGGAAAATACTACAGCCTCCATTCCCCAATATCCAATTTGCCCAACCTTTAACTGCTTTCTGATCAGCAAGACAGAATTCACAACGTGATTTGTCTCACACAATGTGCAATTTCAATCAGATGTGAACAAACATAAATACGCTCAGGTCGATGTGATTACTCCTTCATTGGAGCTAAATCACAGTGAATGAGAAGGGACGACACAGTGCCTAATGAACTGATCCTTAACCATCTCCCGGCCAAGGGTGCTACTGTGTGCTGAGACAATGTAGGGAAATGGGTAGGTTTTATACAGAAGAGGGTCACAAGTTTAAGTGACAGTAGCAGTGGTTAACCCTGCCCCTTTTTAAATCTTACAATATGTAGTTATTTAGGAAGTTATCATACCAGCTAGGAGAGGGTAACCAGGTAGAAAAGCAGTAGCAATATCAACAGTCAACTCTTTCCCTGCCCGAGACACTTCTATTTAGGGGTATAGGAAATTATCATACTGGGAGTGGGTTAACTGAGTTAAGTGGCAGGAACAGAAACTCTTTCCCTACTGGAGAAACAACCATGTGGGGATACACAAGTTTAGTATACCTGGAGAGGGTTTATTAAGTGATACGCACAACCAGCAATTAACCCCTTCCCTGCTGGTGAAGAAACAATGTGGAAATAAAGGAGAGTATCAGGTGACACAGTTTCAATGATAACTCTTTCTCTGCTGTAGCTATGTGCCCAGGCCACCTGGGGAATATATGAAGTTATCATCTGGGAAAGAGTTAACCAGGTGATACAGAAGTTATTCTCTAATTCCCAGGAGGATAATGACTGTATCTTAGCAAAACTTTTTAATTACTTGAAATTACCTTCACATTTGAACAAAATACTACTTTATCACTGTAATTTCCACCAAAAAATACATTCAGAGATACCTTTCAAGCAAGAATTATACATTTATAATATAAATATGAGTGTGCAGATCAATAGAGCTGGGCAAGTTGGGAGAGATGACACGCCCTATTGATGAACACTGGATGGAAGCTCTATGGAATACCACTAACAAGCTTGTCTGTCTTGTTTACTCAACTAGATCATTAATGTCATGACTGCAATTAGCGCCAAATGGAGCTCATTACCAATCAATGTGTTGTTTTGTGGTGATAATTGTCAGTTTCTATCATAATCATTGTAGAACTAATTACTAATTGTTCAAACTTGTTAAGATAATGAAATGAGACATTGATTTCTGCAAACAAGAATGAAATAAGAAAGTAAATTTTCATATAGAGATAAAGCTTTGAACTGTTGACAGCAGGGCCAAAGAAATAGGTCTATTTGCCAGATATGTATATGGCTATGACTCCACATTGTCCAATTTGAGTATTGTCTTGTGGATACAGAAAACACGAACTGTCCTATTAAAAAAATAAAGCCAACAGAAAACTAACTCTTTACCCTCCAAAGTGTAACAAATGGGAAATTACCCAGTTGTGCCAGTCACAATTCTTATGTAGATGTATTAAAAAACAATAAGATGATGATAAAATGCAAAAAATAGTTAATATATAGATAGAAATGATTAAAAAAAATATTTCAATGTTTGAGGACAAGTACTCGCTACCTGCATGGTTTCAATAAAGTTAGCTAAGGTAGCAACACTATTTGATCTTGTAGTTAATCTACCTTTTAATCAGGGTCTCATTAGTAATTAAACACAAACGATTGGGATCTGAAAATTGAAATACTAGAATTAGAAATTAGAAAGTGGGAGTACACAAGTGGAGATATACCGCTCTATAAAGGCATTTGAGAAGATATCAAAAGTGGTTTCAATGAAAAATTTAATCTAGTTGGATTTTAATCAGGTACTTTAATGTTGAAGCCTGCTATTCAGTCATTGTAAATAGGCTTTTGGTGACTTCAACATTCTTCAAAAGATAGTATGAGTAAGGTTAATTTCATTTGATTTATTTGCAACAAAAAATAATATTGTATGTTAAAGATACATATAAACTTCTTACAAACTATATACAAAGAATACTGAATTCAACTTAAGCAATGGACCCCACAAAATGCAATGAATTTTTCCAATTTAATTGACATAACTGTCACTGTTTCAAGCATTCCCTTTAAGCAAACTGTCTCATCAAGGCTACGATGTCAGAGATTCTAATTTATATCTTTCTCAGAGGAAAACAATTACAGAAATTATTTCATCGATTTCTACCTTGGCTGTATAAAGCTGTCAGAGTTGTGTTTTAACTACTGGAGTTTGCAGCCATAAAGACAAGTATTTCTGAGAAAGGAGAGTTTGAGCAAAGATTACATTCCCTGAGAATACAAGGAGGCGGCAAGGATAATTGTATGACAGGAAAACATTGAACAGAGCAGCTAAGAAAATCAGAAGATTCACAAATATTTAACCCGAAATGGGTGCTAAAACATACTGGAGTCCTTAAATGAAAAAAGAAATAAATCTCTTTCTACAAATAATTGTCATGGTTTTGATAAGTGACAACAAGTATGCTATTCCTCGATGATATAATCTTTTTTAAGAACTTACCATTTTTACTAGAATTCAGAATTTTAGAATCACACAATTTATAGTAAATGTATTTTGTTCTTTTGATTTCAAAGCAAATAAGGTTCTACATGCTTTTACGATCATAAGCAAGGAAATCCTGTCATTTGTTGCTGTCATCCAGCTATTTAAATGGGTACCTGAAAACAGGATGAACGGACTTGCAATGCCCTACAAATAAGTTAGTAGCAGCTTTGAAAGTACGACTCTTTCAAGGTAAAGATGTAGTTGGCGCTTAATAGTACCTTTCAATAGTGCCAAATAAATTTTCACTTTATTAATAAAAGTCGTTAGGTTTTACTACCAAAAATTCTCTTGTACAAGCCAACAGGCTATAATTTCTTACCCTGCTTTGACCAGAAATAACCAGCAATTCGTCCGACAATTTCTCCTTACATGGCACAAGAAGATGATTGCGGAACAAGATTCTTTGACGTCACATGTAGGTGGAATAGATAAGATATCAAATTTCCTCATGAAACAGATTCAGAAAATGAAAGTATTGATTTTGGCATTTCAGGAGTTTAAATAAATCATACTAACCTTCTATAGCGTAGATCTTTGATCAATAACATATTGGTAGGCTTATACGAAGACAGAAGCGTTAAGATCACAGAAGGGATTCTTTAAGCTAAGGTTAAAATGAATATGTAAAGGAAACTAATTTTCTTCATTTTAGAAATGCTTACATTTTTGTCAAAACCTTCAAAGAAATTATTAATAGTTTATATTAAAATTATTATTATGTTAATATTTGTTTCAGAGTGTAAATCTACAGAGTTTAACACAAGAATAACAAAACCTGTGAGTATACAAAGCATAAGGTAGTTCAAAGAACTTTGCAGTCTAACGTTGCTACGAACACATGTTGTTATCAATATTTCAAGACGGAATGCAAACTTGTGAGCTAGAATAAATATTGTTTAACACCACTCCCATTTACATAATCGCTATCCGACAAATATGTAAATTAGTCCAATTGTGAAACTTCAAGGTTGGCTTTAGCAGGAATCTAAGTTTCCCAGAATGCAGTGTTCATCATGGATACACTGACTTCAACAACCTTGCTAGCATCTGGTTAGATTTTCCTTGAAGTCTGTTTAGATGCTGGATACTACAAGTTGGAATGTCATACATCTACAGCAGCCTTTTCAGATATGTTCAGATATGCCTGGTTTTTGTATGAATTGTGGCCACCATGAACTGTGCATGTCTGCATATAGTGCAACCTTTCTCACAGCACATTTACACACCCAGTACCAGAACATGGCACCACCCAAACCGAGTTAGAAGGGTCGCCCTCACATACAGGGAGATAGGTCAGAAAATGCATCAATGCTCAGGCACAGATGTAGATAGATCACAGAATCCATACATGCATGTGCAGCAATTGGCATGCAGTTTCAAAGTTGACCAGAACTCCATGCAATCTTGGAAATGTCATTGCTTTTAAAAGTTCTGAAAGTTGGTATTATTAGCATCTAGAGAGTTTCAGAGTTTGTTAAATTCTTTACCGTCTCGAAATGAAAAGGTCTGAGCTTTTAGCTTGATTCTTGTAAAGTAAAATTTGTCTTAAGAGGATCAAAAGAATTTTGACCATGATAATTTCTAAATGTTTCAATATCTTTAACCTCAGTTATTCAAAATGAAATGGATGAACAATTTATCTATTTGAGAATATCCTCTCCTTAAATATTCAACATTCATATTCAAACTTTGGCAATGCTGATCACAGAAACTTACTTCATACAATCACCAACTGCGACAGACAAAAAGCCATGAGCCTTATCCATCTTCAGTACTAAATCTTAAGATAGCCTCTTCCCTAAGTGATTCACATAGTTCCTCAAAGTGCTCTCCATAAAGCTTTTTTGGTAACCCTGGCAACTTGAGGTAATCCTACTTAAAGTATTTACCCTTTTATCCAAATAAGGTAGGTACTAAAGTTTGACATTATAGAAACTAGATCGAGTGGCTCTTTAATAAAATGTGATTAGGAGGTGAGCCCTTATAATGATCACCAACAGGCTCGAACTGAATGCTGAGTCGGTTGAAATGAGATTTGCCTGATCCAGAACTCCTTGGCGTTTAGATGGTAAGTGCTATATGAGTAATTGAAGATGGTGGTCTACCGGTCTCTTTCTCTCTCTCCCTCCGGCAAATTACCAGACGACAGGAATCTAATCTGACAGCAGCTCCTTGCAGAGAGTGATGCTGCAAAGGTGTGCATTCGGGGCATGAGCTGCTGGGAGTTCATTTGCAACCTGGCATACATCACTAGAGATTTGGGTGATTACCCTGCACGGAGATTGCTCTGACACCTGCGAGAGTTGGAGCTGTGCCCAGCTCTGCCCAGTGGTGTAAGCTGGTCAGTGCTGTCCAGTCAGTCATCACCTACCATGCATTGGTCAGTTCAACATAATGACCTTTACTGGGCCATTATAATGTTAACAACCAGCTGATTAGTATGGGGTGCCGATGTGTGGTATAACCATATGATCACTGATTATGAATCAATGCTGGATGCTATCTGTGGAACTGTTGGTAGTAATTACAAGCAAATTCACATTAAAGATTGTGGTCATTGAGATAGATGATTCTGTTGTTACAGAATCATAGTTTGTGATTATTTAATATTCATGTTTGTTAACAAAAATGGCAAGTCTGTTTTGAAAATTATCAACATCAAAGGCTTCAAATCTTATTTTCAAATGTTTCAATTGAATTTTTTGAAAATAACAAACAACACAAAAAAGAAATTAAAAAAAATTTCTGATTAATTTCATTTTTGAAGGAAATTAATTTTGACAAATCAGCAGACAATGCAACAAAATCTATCATTCATCTCTATGAGATGCAAAGAATTGGCAAATACTGTATCAAAAGTTATTTACTTTCACTTTAACCTTAAGGCACGTATCATGAATCTGGTACTAGCTGTTCAGGTTGCTATGCCAACAATGGCCATAAAGCAAACGTAACCACTCTTTCCTCTTAATAATCTTAACAAAGCTGAATGGCTCTTGTAGAGTTTATGGTATTATCATTAATAGCGTTTGTCTCACCGCGCATCAGAGTGAGCTTATTTCATCTCTCGACAAGCCAGAATAAACTGAGTTTTTTTATACTGCCATAAATAGATTTATGACAATGTACGTTTCGTCGGCTTAGTTTATTTTGATGTCAATGTTTCATAGGAAGACAGTTTCTGTCAAGTCAAAACCTCACATTTATCAAGAAATCTTTATTCAGATAAACATTAGTTTCATCAAACATGTAGACTGTTTAAGTCTCTTTATAAATGAAAAATCACATGCAAACATCAAAACATTGGGTGATACACTTTTACTTGCAAACTTAAAAAATGGATTCAATTAAGACAAACAAAAAACAAGTGTCTGAATATATAATATTCAATCTGATTGAAAAATGTGTAAAATGTAATAAAAGACATATATTTAGTCTTTGAATAATTTTCTGATTTCAATGAAATTTTATTTTTACTTTGACTCTTTTCCTGAAGATGTTTTGTGTACAATCACGCAGAGAGGTATAATTTCTGAGAGTCATTAACTGACTTTAATCAAGACCTCCAAACATAATATCATGAACAAACAAGTAATGAAATCAAGAAACGATGTAAAGCTTTTCATTCTGACTTTTCAAATAGAGAAAGTTTCCTGGTTTGTCCAGGGAGGTATGATTTGGGGTTTACAACCGCTTTCAAGAGTATTTCACTTATATCAGGGCTGCTAGTATTATAACAGTCTGCAACATTATTGTGGCTATGCAATACGGTGAAACCTGGAAGAATAACCTGGAATTAGCAACCAAGGGTGGTTCTGTGCTGTAGCATTGCACCCAAACCTTACTGGCTGTAGAACAGTTCTATACTGCAGACAAAGTTTCTGAGCCCCTTGCAGGATCCAAACCCCAGGCCTCTTGTTACGAATCTGAACTTGCTAACCACTGCGCTATCCACCCCTTGGGTCAGGTAGTCTTTGGTCATAATTCAATAAATATGGTATAGATTTTCAATGGTTAGGGTTGAAACTAGTGTTTTTCTGCATAGAAGGAGAAAGGATATTCATAAATCATCTACAGTAAGTGACCAGGTGCCATCGACTAAAAACTTGTCATTTATTAAATCAAGATCATCTTACATGTTATGAAAATATAAAAGCACACATCTAAAGCTATATGTGTAATTATGTCAAATTCATGAAATGTTTTTTTTTCACAAGAGGGGAAAAAGTGCTGATATCATATTTCCAAAACAGTAAAGTAATCATATAATTCGCTCCTAAACCTAATATAAATTCACAAATGATTGTTGAGTTTCTTTCTTACTTTTCAAAGATTTCAAAATATCCTATAGCATTTCATTGCTTTGGAAGTAAATAAAGAAAATTCACATTAAAATCATTAAAACAATAATCTAAAATAAAAAGGGATTTTAACCTCAAAACAAATTAATCTATACCTATTTTGAGTTCATTTATTTTTTATATTTCCCTTTAAGGGGCAGTAGCACATTTTATCAGATAAATAAAGGGATCTTACAAAAATGAAAATAAATGTTTCCAATTGCATGACAATGTTTTTAAATAGAAAGAAGCAGGTTTATATTGAACATAACATGATTGGTTCAGCTATGCGAATCCATTTCTCTACCTCAGATGATTAAAAGGTGTTCACACAAAACTGACCACCAGTTGTTTCTTTGCTAGATACTTTATTATTGAGTATAGAGAAATGAGATATTTAACCCTCTAAAGAATATATATTTGGCATTAACTATGTTTATTGGAGAAAACTTGAAGATATAAAATTTTCAAAAGAGTGCTACTGACCCTTCAATAGTTCTCATTTCATTGAAACAAAAATTAATTCCTCTCCATCCAATAGAAGAAGTTAAAGAGAATTTAGATATGTGTTGAAATACTGAGTGAATACTGGAAACCCTTTGGAAAAGGACCAAGATGCATCCTGATGGAACAAATATCAAACATGGAAGAAGCCCGGTCCTGTCTCTGCACAGTCTCTTCTCAAACAGCTAGGGCATATCTTACGCTCATTAATATTTACCACCAACTTCCAAAGTCCACAACTTAAGGCATTCCAAATGAGTAATCATTGTGTAGTTTGTTTTACAGGATTTTATTCATTATAAAACTGGATTAAAACATTTTTCATCTTTCAGGGGAATGATGGAAAATCTTTTTAAAATTTTGTTGTTCCTTTAGCAATTTGTTTTTATTTTGTTAACTTGTTTGAATTGCAAAAGCTTGAATAAGATTTGAGTAATAAAGTCAAACTTCCTTGAATTTATGGACATCTATAAGACTGATTCAACTTGGTTATGACATCATTTCTAAGAAGATTCTATAAATAAATCCTTCAGAATATTTGTCAAAGTGGAATTTTACAAATTTATTTGCATGTAAATGGATTTTTCTAAAACTCAAACGTCCTTCCAGGATATTGAACATTAGCTTGCATTGATCTATGTAAATGTCAATAAAATTTAATTTTACCAAATTTATTTAAGGCTAGTCACAGAAAAAATAATAAAACAAAATCAAGTGATGTATGCAAATTCAAAATGTCATAAATATCTAAAATAATTTCCTTATCAATATTCACAACCAAAGCACTTCAGTTCAAGAAACATTTCTTCTCTTAATGCTATGAATATTTTCATTCCATCTTCCCGTCATTTCAATTACCAAACCTAAAGGAAAATCAATCATTCCTTTTCAACATTCGTCAATATTCCTAGTAAAACATGGGCCAGTGAAGTGAAAAAGATTCAATAAAAGCCTTCCAGCAGTTCTCTTCCTTTAAGAGCTCGGAGTCTGTAAGCATAATGCACATCTCAGCGCTACGTCCGACGATGACATCATTGCCACGGTCGTACTGCCTCCATTCCATGATAAAATATACACCAACTTACCACTTCCTTCTAACTCAATCCACCTCTATAAACTCAACTTCATCAACCTCATCCCTTACTTAGCCTGATCAAACAATTAAAATGAAAATTGAAAAAGAATATTTACCGTTTCTTTACTTTCTACTCCAATGAAGGCTGTACGTCAGTCCTGTGGCCAATACACCTCCACAGGAACAATAATCCCATTTGCTGGCCAACAGACTCATTAACATAAACGCAACCATAGATAAGATCGCGGACCCAATCCCTAATCAATAGAACCCATTCACACTGCATTGCATTTTCTCTCGCACGAATCTTACTTTGAGTTCAAACTTTCTACTTTCAGGGAATGCAAATCATCATTATTCAACTGCGTAACATGTAAGACGATCAAGTGTGGAAAAAGAAAGCATAGTTTCTTTTTACGGAAATGAGCAAATATATGAAGAATCGATAATAAATAGATCTTAGCCTATCAAGAATCATGGCCGCTGTTTCCGTACTACTTTGTGCAAAACAGCTTCAATCAATACGGATTTCTCCTTTCAATAGGGTTTTAAGTTTAATTTTGAAAGTTCTTTTAGTTTCCTGAAACTTGGCAACTGTTGCAGTAAAATTCCATATCAGTTGCCATGGGAACTGGCATGAAATTTATGCTGAACTTTCACCTTCTTGTTATTCATGCCTGTTGCCTAATCAAATATTACGATGACAAATGCTTTGTAAAAAAAAGTCTTGATAGAAAAGTTCTATTTTTAGTTTGGTCAACAAACACAATGACCTTAAAAGAAGTCCTTTTAAGTTAATGGAAATCTCAAAGACTTAATTAATTTCAAATCATTCTCCTTCAAAATACTGGTTCAAAACTCTAGAACTGCTCATAAAAATTGTAATAACAAAATTAAACGAAGATAGATAATTTCACTGAAAATATATAAAAAATAATTTATCTAAAAACCTATAACCACAATCGTTGAATAGATTATCAAGTTTAACATGAAAATTGTTTTGAGTTTGAAACTAAAGAACCCAAACTTGTTTTCAAAACTATTTCACCAGAAATATTTCCAATGGAACCAAGAAGTGATTGCTTTCTATCACATCTTCTTCATCAGATTTGAGAGAATGACATCATAATATATTCAGTTTCGCAAACAATTGTAAAATATGAATGCGAAATGAGAAAACTTATTTCTTCTCAAAAACTAGATAAAGAACAGACCTGTCAGTTGAAACAAAGAGGAAGATATCCAAAAGTGAGAAAAGAATGTATCCACTCCTTCCAAACTGTTCATATCCCTCGGAACCACTAGACGATCATTTCCTGAGAAGTTGCATGCCCTGCTAATACAGCAAGCGCCAGAGACTCGTACTGCCGTGGTAGTCCCTAACAGCAAGCGAGAGCGCGGCTGCCGCAGAAGGCAAGATCAATGCTAAAGCACGGTGGTCTCGCTCCTGCCAATGCACGCCATCTCCAGTCAATTGATCAGCATAGTTATCACTCAATAGGGATGTATTAGGTCCAATATTGCTTATTGCCCGACCTCTCCCTGTCTTGCTCGAGATGCTACTTCTATGTAGCAACAAGAACACGCTAATACACTTTCTGCCAACCACCACTCCAAGTTACTCGCGGCCACAGATTGATGAAGTAATGGCAACAAGGTTTTGACCAGTAATGAAGGTGACAAAGAAGGCCGGACCTTCCCGTTAGACAAGTGCTCTTGTGCTTACAGTTGAAAGCCTGTTACATTGAAGTCATATTTGTCCTCAATACTTTCATTCTCATTTGATAACTTTGTCAGGTCTGTCTGACGAGTCTCGGAGCGGTAGACGTGTCCTCCATTGCCTGTCAATTCAGGTGATATAACTTAACGATGAAGTATTTTTGTCCATATTCAACGGATATAGATGTCTAGTCATATGGATCACTTGAACTTCATGTCTGTATAGCCTAGGTTATGTCTAAATCATAAAATCGTTAAAAATTAATAATAATTAATAAATTGGAAGATAAAAGGTTTTGCCTGGAATAGGTTGAGGAGGAACCTCAATAAATTCAACCAATCCTGTTTTAGCAAACTTTTCTTGATTTTCACTCAACCAGGTTAATATCCTCAACCATTGAACTTTCTTAAAGATGTGACATAGACTTCTTGTGTTTGTATGGTATAGACTGCCATCAGAAGGACTAACTAGACTACCTTTTTTATATTTAAAATCCTGACCTTCCTTCATGAAAACTTATATTCGCATTCAAGATACAACTTGCCACTATATCAGTGGAAATATTATTTGAAAGCAACATCATACCACACCTTATTTCAGGAATTCAACTTAAAATAAATATTAGAGGTAAATTGTGTGTTTTAATGCTATCAAAAGATTCTAATTCCAACTGTATATTTTTTATATAAACTCATCAAATAATTCATTGCAACCTGTTGAACTTGAAAAATTGCAAATAAAATTGTAATAAGGATATATTTTCAATAAATTCTTCAATCTTTTTTTTCATCAATTTACAACAGTAATATAAAAAAGATTCAAGCTTTGTTTCATTAAAGATCAAAGCTGTCTCCAAGTCTTTATTCCACTATTAAGTAGAGTCTTGTAATGACTTCACAAAACACTGGCCCACATCGTCATCATCAACAGTGTTATGACATCAGGAGCTAAGGCCCTAGTCGAGGATTTTTCATTCATGGCCAAATTCTATTGAATTCATTAAAGTAAAATCAACATGCTAGAAAAGAAATGGCGTAGCCTCAACCATCAATGATCTCAAAGAATGTTAAAACATGACTTTTGGATAGTGAACAATTTTAACACTTTTCTTAAATAGAGTAGGAAAAGAGATACCTACATTAAAAGAAATATTTTTAAAAAGATGAATGCAAACTTCAACAGTCAGAGGCTCTTTTTTTCTCATATTTTTAATTACCCATTCAAAAGACTTCTTGTTACTCCTATTGATTGCTAGGCCAGGCTGGTATGCTAGGCCAGGTGGGTATGCTAGGTAAGGCTGGTATGCTAGACCAGGTTGGTATGCAAGCTAGGCTAGATTGAAATATGAATAATGTAGGTGCAAGAACACAATAGTAAAAGTTGACAGTATCATCACAATCACTGGATGCTGACAGAACCACAAAGACTTGAGTCTATTTGTGACAGTGTAGAGATTAAATAACCTGCACTTTATTCAACCTGGCCTATGTCCTGAACCGCTAAGGTAATGTCAACTCACTAAGGTAATGTCACTAAGGTAATGTCAACTCGTTAAGGTAATGTCACTAAGGTAATGTCAACTCGTTAAGGTAATATAAGCGAAATATCAAATGATGAAACTAAAGTTAACCTTTTAGAGTTGAGTAACATTATTATATTTTGGATCAGCAATATAACATTTGTTCACGATCTAATTGGCATGTATAAGTGTTTATTAAGCTTGTTTTGTGCAACAACCCCCAACAAAGTTGCAGTGTAAAGGAATTCTGCTGATTTTGCTTAAAAACTTGACAACCTTCTGAATGCTTTCAGTAATTCACCTCAATGACCAACAGATAGCCATTTGGATAATTTTGATACCCCATGGGGGATTTTTTCTGTTTCATGATATATTGAAGAATTGGCACATACCGTATTCGACGTGATAAGCGCCCGGGGCGCTTAAAAAATTGGTAAAAGGGGGCGCTAATTAAAACGATAAAAATTGTCCTCAAGTTTAGTCTTGAAAGTGTTTTCTTACGATACACATGTCTTTGAAATATGGTTTTATAACTTTTATCATTTTGGTGGTGGCTGGGGGTCTTGAAATACCCTGTATTCTTCACTTTAGTGGAAGTAAAAGATTTATTGCAAGACTGAAAAACCTTCTTCAATGAATCAGCATGCAAGGTAAGCAATGTTGAGAGGTTGGCGCTAAATCAGGACGCATATTATTCAGTCAAAAACGTGGTGGGTGGGCGCTTATAGGGGAGTGGGCGGTTATTAAGTCGAATACGGTATTTTCATGATGTTTAAATTTCTAAATTTCAAATAGATAGATTTCAATCAAGGCATCCAAGAAAGAAAAGCCTATTCAACCGCTTGAGGGTTAATCTTAAGTTATTTTGACCAACCTTAAACCTTGGTAACATGGCAATCAAATTTTTTAACCCCTGGTTTATATATAATGAGCAGCTGAAGCTGAGATTGGCTTGTTTGTGGCCTGCTATGAATGTAGATACATCCTCCTCTGTCCATCACTATCTTCTTCATCACTGCACAAACACACCAGCATCAAATAATTGTTTCCCTCAAGACCCACAAAAACAATTGAATGACCCAAAACACTTTATGAATAATTCGTGAAAAGCACAGATCCATATATGCAAGTTTACTTTGGCATTCAACCACACTGACATGGCAAATGGTTCTGAGCATAACTATTTCGAAAATCTGCATACAAAATTAGAGCAAGATTTACATAAAGGCCCCCATGAGAGTTGAAATCATAGAGAATTTGCGGACCACTCGATCAACAGGCCAAATGGCAAGTTGTTTTTTTATTCATGCCTTTGCCAGAGAATAATACATCTAAAACACAGGAAAAGTTTGCAACCTAGGCAATGTCCCCAATGGTAAATCATCAAAAATGTTCTAAACTTATCTTACGTCTAGCCTTACTGATAATTCTTGTTCATCTTAAAATTTCTGAAAAATAAATTTCAATAAAAACCGTAACACTATCAATCTAATCCAGAAACTGACATGTCTGTTCAACTGTCATTCCTTTACAGATACAACCTTCTTTCATCTGTGAACAGTGTTGACAATATCCCATCTGTAATTATCATCATAGATATAATCTTAAAGTTCTATATAGGAGACACACTTTGAAAAGGTCATCAAAAGGTCACAAATCTGACAATGGGTAAAGATGATGGACTAACAAATACCAGAAATCTATCTGGACACATCAAAACGCAAACAGATCTGGAATTCACCTGAAAGCATCCCAGATCTGACTTTAATAGGTTCAGCATGTTGTTTCTAACCCTACAACTTGATGCCAAGATGGGTGTTGGTATAACTTTGTCTGATTCATGAAGAAGCTCCCTCTGGACCTCAGAATCAACATCAACATGGAGACTACATTAACAGAACTTGACAGTCTTAGTCATTAACCCTTCTCCTGTAAAGCAGTAATAGTCCATAATATAAGAAATAATCCTTTGGCGAGTCATGATGCCTTAATGGTTTCGCAATTAATTCACTGGTGTTTATTTTTAGTTGAGACTCACAATGAGCTAATATGATGTCAAGTGAACTGTACAATATGGTGATATCATAGATAAAATAGACCAGACAATGTTGCAATATAAATCCCCAAAAATATCAACATTGCAAATATTACAGCAAGTCAAACATTGCATCTCAAGTTTAACCAGGCTATCTACAACCAGTTTGAAGTTATGATCCAGCAATCAACTGTCCCCTTGACCATTGTGTTCTAAGCTATGCTTGTATCTCAATTAAACAGAGAAAAATAATATTTCAATAATTTCTGTGATATCTTCATAATGTTAAGGTCATGAATCCAGTTGTACAAACAGACAGATGGACAACACTTATTCCTTAATGCCTGTTAAACTTCACGACAGACTGATGAATAGAATATGGTGGTTCTGTGTCTTAGCTTACCAAAAGGTCTTCTACTACAATATCCTTGTGAGAATTTATAACCCAAAACCTTGTCAGCATACTGAAGATTCAACTCTACACTAGGTTGAATAAAAGATTGTTCATTCTTCCTTCTGCTAATTGAAATAAAGAAGTCTGAAAACGAGAGTTAATGGTTAGCTACATTTTGCTGGTGAAAATTGGAGCTTGTTTGTTGAGAGCAAAGCTTGTATCGTCTTTCCTACTACTTGGAACTTCTTTTCTGCTACCTCGGAACTTCTTTTCTGGAACTTCTTTTCTGCTACCTCGGAACTTCTTTTCTGGAACTTCTTTTCTGCTACCTCGGAACTTCTTTTCTGGAACTTCTTTTCTGCTACCTCGGAACTTCTTTTCTGGAACTTCTTTTCTGCTACCTCGGAACTTCTTTTCTGGAACTTCTTTTCTGCTACCTCGGAACTTCTTTTCTGGAACTTCTTTTCTGCTACCTCGGAACTTCTTTTCTGGAACTTCTTTTCTGCTACCTCGGAACTTCTTTTCTGGAACTTCTTTTCTGCTACCTCAGAACTTCTTTTCTACTACCACGATACTTCTTTTCTACTACAAAGTTACTTTGTTTCTACTACAAAGGAACTTCTTTTCCACTACCAAGGAACTTCTTTTCTACTTCCCCGGAACGACTTTTCTACTACCTCAGAATTTCTTTATGGAACTTCTTTTCTACTACCATGGAACTTATTTTTCTGAATTCCTTTTTGATTACCTCTGAACTTCATATCGACTACCTCGGAACTTCTTTTCTGCAACTTCTTTCCTACAACCACAGAACTTCCTGGTACAAATCCCTGACAACTCACAGAGGGTTGATGTTAAGCATCTTCTACTCAAGTATCAGGTTTTCTTTGAGTGGAACACTGGCACTCTTGTTACCACAAACCAAACTTTTAGATTTTCCAGTGTTTTTTCATCTAATTTTATGCCATGCTGCTTGTATGGTTACATAATTTGATTATATCATTACAAAATTTAGTTCCAAGCAGTATTTCAACACTTCAAAGTTCCACTATTATGAAAGCAGAAATGGTGTTATAGTTTGACATCTAAAGTTGCAATACAAATAACAGAAGTAAGAAAAATATTCCAAGCATATTTAAGGACATTTCATGATTTCATGAACAAATTTCAGAAGTTTTTCATAGGAAGCTTTTCAGTAAGACAACATGAACATTAAATTATTATTGATTAATTATAACTTGTCATTGAAATACTTATATGTATGATCTTATCTGTTTTGGTATTTACAACTAGATTTAGAATAATGAAATTCAGGATTAAGCCATAATGAACCATAATGCCCGCTCAGCTGACCATGCGGCTAGAACGATACTGATTCAAGGAAAACAGGCTGAAGGCATGTCTATCCTGATACTCAAATCAATGTTCAAAACATATCGCAGAACTAGCCAGCGGCTGGGCACAAATCTTATTTTGGTTTGACACACATGGGACACATTACCTCAGAGCATGAAACTGATTTCAAGCATATCGACTTCACAATATTCTAATTGAATCAGAGTTCGGTTTCAAAAGTACACCTTACAAAAAATGACTTTCGTAGAAAAGCATTTCTTCTAAGGTCATCTGTGTGTTTCAAACAAGGCCCTTTTCAAGTCAACAAAGTGAGGCTGTTTACATGTTTTTACTGAACAAATGTTTTTAATTAAAAAATTCACCCTGGCAATTGGAAGATTGAATGCTGATTTCTAATTATATTTTATATACATCACGCAAGTACAGAAATCTTTTTTCATTGCTATAACAATCATGATTTATAAACCTAATGCAACTTACATTCACATCGAAGGAATCTATCATAATCCAATAATCACAGTTTATTGTGCTTTGTCTTTTCATCTACAAAGAAATTGAGATTCTATACAGCAATTCACAAACTGTCAGGCCAGATTTCATGAACTGAATCAAGTTGATTATAAGAGACAAAGAAAGAGACTTCATGGAAAGTGGGGGGCTTTCATCTCAGTCTCGATCCATACATCTTTGAAGTTCAACAACATCTTGCACGATATTAAATCATGTGCAATAATTATCCAGCATATTCTTGCTGATGGATTCTATTCAGGCGAATAAGGATATTGAAGGGTATTTGGAAGTGGCATATATAAGAAAAACAAGATTTTCTGGATAACCACTTCAATATTGTTGGAATCACGACATTTCAGAGTATATGCTTCCTCCTTCATCAGGGGCGATGTCACAATAAAAATGTGGTTATCCAGAAAATCTAGTGGTTCTTGAATAAAGACAGTCTTAATGACAAGAATTAAACAAATTTATCATCTCCCACCGTCATATGAGGACGATGTTTAATAAACATGTGTACGTGTGAGAATTTGGCTTTCTCTCTGTTATCAACATTTTAGGGCCAAAGAAAAACTATTGCAATCCAGTAACTCTCCCTGCAAAAAAAACATCCAGTTTAAAAATCAATAGATTTTCTTTGTTTATTTTCAATGTGAAGAGGAGGTTGTTTATCTTTTAAAAACACCCAAAAAGTATATTTTTCTTAGATTCAGCGTTTTGAATTATGAAAACATGAAAATATTGATTGAATTTAATATTACAAGTTCTCTCACCCCTGAATGTTTTTATATGAAGAACATCTACTCAAGTGACAAATCAAGTTTGGTTACTAATGATGATTCATTTATAAATGTAAAGTGTTAAATATGTAAACATTTTAATTTTATTCATTAACTCTGTGATGAAACATAAGTGGTGTCATAGTTTCAATGTATGCACATATACACTCATATTACTTTTGCCTACAAACCAAAGTATCAGGGACATAATGATACAAAAGAAAGTGATGCTACCAAGAGTGACATGTACAGACCACTTTTATAGAAAAATTATACATGAATATAATAGGAAATAAATTTGCAATCAGGAAATGTGCCACATATCTTGCAAGAATAACATTGATATTTGGAGTTTAACCCTGGTCTTAACTTTGATACACAGACAATTTTCATATAAGTGGTTATTACTTGCAGTCTACCTCCTTATAAGTCCACCTTTAAATAATAAGATGGTGATGAAATAAGTTTATCATAAACAACAAACAATTGTCAGCAAGAATCATCCTTCTGGTTGTTAATTAGCTACAAAGTGATTAGCTTTCTCATGTATGACTACCTCACATTTGAAATATTCATTACACACACCTAATAGGAAAATAATCATCAACAATCTAAAAAATATAATGGTCATTAATTCAAGCATTGAGATTCTTGCGTACAGATTATCTACAAAGAGAGAAGCTATTTTCCCTATCACTGTACCTAACATTTGCAAGACTGCGTAATGCAAGTGTACAGAACATGTTACTTCACGGAACCTCGTGGTTACTGAGACGAGAGGTTTGCAGCTCGTGCAGCTCGTAGAGGGCTCCATTCCAATTAGACGAGTATCAATTCAGAGAGTAAACATGTGAAGTGGGACACTTCACCACTGAACATATTCCACTCTTATTCTTTCTTATGGAGCACCTGCACATATTTTGCTTTGAGTTTTTTGAGAATACATTGCTTTCCAAGAGAAACAGCAATGTTCTTAAATTTTTTTATTGTTGGTTTTAAGTTAGAACCACCTGCGAGTGTTAAGGTAGACTTTTGACGTCTTGCTCAAAGAGTTTTAGACTTGTAGCAGGATCGAGCCACCTATGAGAGCTCAGGCTTAACCTCTGAGGGTGGGCTACTTTGATTTAGCTAGGTAGAAAAATTGCATATTGGCAGAAGTTTTACAATACCTGTTGTTGTCATATAGACATTAACGTTTTCTTAAAGTTACACACAAAGAAATACAGGAACTTGCCCTGACATCATAATTGCTTAGTCAAGTTTTATATACATATTTTATAAATATGATATCATTTATGTTTTACCTTAAAGGTAATAAAGATAATGGTTCCTAAAAACAGCCACTGAAGTTAAAGACCTATTGTTGCAAAGGTATATTGGTTCGATAAGTTAAGGGGAAAACAAACACTTTAGATTTACACAATGACATTTACAAACAGCTTTTCCAATGACACAAACAACCTTTCACAAGACAACACAACAATGAATTTCAATACACAAGCCAAATGAAGTCAGTTTTCAAATGTCACAATGTAACTTAACACCAAAGCAGCCTGATACCACTTGCGAAACCAAATTGATTTTAACAAAATAGCAGCGAAGTCAAAGCCCAAGGAATCAATTTAATGGCATACACAGGCATTCAAATGTCATGCTTGGTTGACACTTGCAATTCCCATCCCTTCTCAATGGTTTTTTATATGAAGATATTCCAAAAGGTATTTGTTAGAAAAAAGATCCTGCATTTCATACTTACACTGACACAGGATGACACATATTGTTTGACGACATATTGAGATAATGTCAAGAGAAAATACATCTTACCATAATCTAGTTATTATGATTGAAAAGGATTATAAAGGAATTAGGTTTTGTGAAAATCTGGATATATTTTTTATTCTTAAAATAGTTTAAAACTCCATGACAATTTGCAGATACCAATTTTTAAACAAGACTTTCGCTGATTTTGCATGAATACAAAACAATGTATTTACATAAATTTTACCACAGAAAAAATATACCTCTCTGGGTCTAGTTTCACAAAGGTTATAGATATTTCTACAACGCCAGAGTGACAAAGCTAAGCTATTTCTTTCCACAAACTTAAATGGACAAAAAAGGTCGAGATTTTTCTGAATCCATAAACTGATTAAGATAAGATAGATTAATAATATAATAGTTAGATTTTTCTTTACTCAAGGATTGAAAAGGATGATAATTCACTGTATTCACAGATGGAAAACCGATTTTTTGGATTTACGGACTGAAAGGATCCAATATCCTTGTATTTACAGGTTTAAGGATCCAATCTCTCTCTACCTACAGATTGAAAGGATCCAATCTCTCTGGATTTACAGACTGAAAGGATACAATTTCATTGGATTTACAGATTGAAGGGTTCCAAACTCTCTGGATTTACAGATTGAAAAGCCAGATTTTCTCAAGACTCACAGCTTAAAAGGATGCAATCTAAACTGAAAGGATCCAATCTCTATGGCTCCACAGATTGAAAGGATCAAATCTCTAATGATATCACACAGAGAGTTCATTCTCATCAAATTCACAATATAAACCATTCAGTCTAAAAAACTGTTTTCAACACTAAATGAGCCACCACACAGGTTCACCAACATAATCTCACAGCTTGTAATAGAATTTATGACAACATTATGTCTGCAACATCAAATATTATTCTGTCCTCATGCATATAAACCTCAGCATAAATTCACTGTGATTCGAAATATTCATCTGGGAGGTGTTGTACTGTTGTGATTTGAAATATCAGACATACAACTACTCAGAGAAAACACTTCTTGGACTCCGAGTACAACACTATCCTATTAGTTCTCCTAGATAATAAACCCATAACTTTCTATGGATAGAACTATTCAATACAGTATGATTATACATGTATAGGGGTGAGCATTTCCTATGGGAAAAGGCTAGTCAACAGCAGCAGAGTTGAGGCATGTGTCTCACCAGTCCTATTGCAGGGCATATTGTGATTTTGTGTTTGTATTGCTCTGAAACCAGCAAGCACCTGCTGGAACTAGTAGCAGTGGCGGTACTGACCATTGAGAGTGACAGAAGTGTGCTCTTCTCAGATAAAATTCTAAGCTACATTAAGAACGAACTATATAAATGATGAATGTTAAATGTTAAACATACTGACATTCGACAAACTTTTCATAATGTCCATCTGTCAATTCACCAGTAATTCTCTCAACAACTTTTTTGTCTGTATACATGTCCATCCAACTATATGTCTATCCATATGTATGTCTGTCTATCGACATGTTCATTTTTCTATCCACCTACATTTCTAACAATTGCCCTTCCCATTTGCATATTCATTTGTTCATTCAATCTGTCCAAAATCTGACATAAAAAACTTTATTCTTAAAAATGTTCCGATTTGAAAAACTGACATACAACAAAGTAAAATTACCCATGATGTCAACTCTTTTTCGTTATCCTCTATCAGGTACTCTCAGTGCCTTGTAGAACATTGTCTACAGAACCTGCTGAGCTATTTGACAGTATATGCTAACTATTGATTTGACGCAGCATCAGCATTATTTTTTCATATTTCCAAGACAGATGAGACATATGGACGTCCACTACAGTGTTGTACAAGCTAAGACAAAATCTCATTGTCTTAGTTTTCTAACGCACCCCAGTTCAACATCATTTGTACCAAATTACACCAATTTAAATCATTTGGAAATTACATTGTCAATTGATTACATTAACCCAAAAAAATCTCCAAAATATGAAAATATCCTATTTCAGTAGGTTGGTAAAACACAAGAAAAACATGTGATTAGAGGTTTATAGTTTTGTTCGAGAAAGGTTGTGACACCATAAAATTTTAGGAAGCAATTCCATGAATGCAGGTATGTCAGTGGAAGGTAAGTGAAGGTAAGTTTTCAGGAACACCCAGGGCCTCCTTTCACAAAGCAACCTTAACTAAGGTTAACCTTAACTCCCATTATTTAACATTGCACTAAGGTTACCTTAAGGACTTACTATCACTTTGGTGGTTCGGGGTACCTTACTTCAAATTACCCATAGAAATTTAACAGAATTCTCTCAGGGCTTGAAAGGTTAAAACTGTTCATTTGAATTATGTAGTTTGGGAAAATTAACACTTTTCTGGGCATTGAGTAATTTACTTTTCCTGAATTTTCTTCTTTGAATTGTCCACTTCTGTAAAGAATGACTGTCTATAATTTGAATAAGAAAGACCATATAAAAAGAAACAGCAAGTAGACCAAAGAAGGCGAACATGAGCTCACACATAAGAAAGTGGCCTTGGTAAAATCCTCATTTTTATCAAAGAAATCAAAGAACAGGTGAGGCAAGTAAAAGAGACCAAAATACAGTAATGCCACAGCAATTTCATCAAAGAATATCTGGAAGTAAGACTAAAGGATAAAGTCATGCAATTTGATCAAGGAATAACTGGATCGAAGTAGGACAAACGGATAAAGTCATGCAATTTGATCAAAGAATATATGGATGTACCGGTAGGACAAAAGAATAAAGTCTTGCAATTTGATCAAGGAACAACTGGAAGTAAGACAAAAGGATAAAGTCATGCAATTTGATCAAATAATACATGCTTATACAGGCTGTAAATGGATAATGTTAAGGGAAGTTGAAGTTGACATGGCTCTGAACATGAACATGGTCCATGAAAATCCACATTATCATAAATATCAATACTCAGGAGATCCAATTCTTGCTGAATCCTAAACAGGACAACATGCCCGTGCATTAAAGCCACATGGGAATAGAAACCCTCTAACAGGATAACTGTTGGAAGACATAATCCTCCAATATTTCCATGTTGATCTCTTGATTACATTTCACACCAGAAAACCACTCAAGGGTCACAAACCAGTTTCTTCTGATGGTCAGATATTCCTTTGGTCACCAATCGGTCAAGTTTTAATCAGTTGGGACTCAAATGAAGGCAATGACCACTCTGATCAGAAAGAAGATATGATAATATCCGTCACACATGCTAAACTTCATTAGTTCACTCATCTGATTTCTTTCAAGTTGTTTTCCTGGTTATTGGCAATTTAGAGAATTCAGTTAATTAGCTCAAGTGTATGACTATGTTCTACTAATGAATTGTGATTGAGCGCTAATAGAATGTTTTTCTACACAATTAACTGGACACTTGTAACATACAATGTCATGAAATTCATTTATCCAAATCTAACATCAAGATATGTGCTTAAATGAAAATGTGTAAATTATTGAAGTCAAGAGCTAATTTCTTAATCCTTTGTATTCTTGCTGGTTAAAATGAAGCTTGGGCAGTCTTGAAGATCATTTATTAAATTGAATAGCAGTGACACAAATCCTTTCTTGTGGACTTTTAAAAATAAAATCAAGCCCTAAGATCAGTTCTCGAAACAAAATTCAATCCATTCCGGAAACTGTTGAGAAGCTAAAATTACAAACTTGTACATTAATTCTTGACACACAGATCTATTTTAATAATGTACTGTTCCTTCATCCATAATATTCTTTTCTTTGGGCTCCTAATTCATAGTCAATCTAGACTTGCTGAATGTGAACTTAAACTGTATTAAAAGCTCCTTTTTTATACACAGTCATGGAGCAGGACTACAGGACTGCCATGCACTTGAAGCATCATAAACATATTGCATTACATGGCCCTTATATTAGTCCCGCTCCAGAACTTTGAATAATATTTTACAATTTAATACAGGCCATCATTCAACAAGTCTTGAGGAACTGTAAGACCAAGAAATGACTATAAGGAAACATATTACATTATTTTTTAATATATTTCATGGACTAAATCTAATTAAGTCAAGATTTTATCTCTGATGTGGCCTGCCTACTAGTAGAGGGGGTAGGAGAATCAGCCTTGTGGGGGGTCAGTCCAGTAGGGGTCAAATGAGATTGATTAGTCTGCCCTGTCCAGTCATATTTAGGCAAATATAATTATGAGGAGGGAGTCTTAATCAGACTCTGTGACACTCCAATCAAGACCACTTGTTTCTCAGAATATTGATAATAACGAGGTTTTCAAATTAACGTCAAGGTCAGAATAGTCAACTAAACAGTTTGATCGAGTTGGGCATGCAATGCATGATGATAATTGTAACCCGGTTTATTATTCATATCAGGCAAAAATGAAATTTAATTCATGTTTGGTCTGTCCAAAAGAAGACTGATTTCAAATGCAAAATGAAACATGTAAGCCTATGTTCAATTTACCCTTTAGTCATTATTCATAACTTAAATTGAATTATAGATTTTAAACCTGGAAAAAGACAAGTATTTCAAAATCTACTTGGAGAAGGTAACAAACCTTTTGGAACCTATTTTGATAGGCTTTTAAAAAATTGTTATGAAACTTTAAATTATTATTTTTAAAATGTTGACTTAGTCATGAATAAATACCAACAATGAAAATTCTAAAAAAAAAAGATAAGAACCAATACACTTAATACACAGAACTTGCAAATAAGTATATAATATAAATAAATGCAAATATAATTAAAAATTACTAGAATAGTACTGAATCCAATGATGAATCTTTATAAATATGCCCTGTACCATCAATACTTACCGGGTAGTTTGTCAAAGTAAGTTTCAAATTGTCTCAGAACAAGATACTGTTTGTCCCAGAGCACGATATTACTTGAATTCATGTTGAATTTTAGCAAAATGCAAGAGAGATTGATATAAAACCATCTTAAAGGAAAATGAGTTGATGGTCCAAACACTAGATACTGTTTGACTACAAGCTAGATATCGTTACTCCTTGAGCAATATATTGTTTGTCTAAGAGCAAGATATTGTTTGTTTCTTAGCAAGATATTGTTTGTTTCTTAGCAAGATGCTGTTTGTTTTTTTAGCAAAATATTGTCTGTCCAAGAGCAAGATTGTCGCAGAGAAAAATATTGCATGTCTCAAAGCAAGATATTGTTTGTCCCAGAGCAAGATGTTGTTTATCCAAAAGCAAGATGTTACTTGTGTTCATGTTGAAAATTAGCAAAATGTAAGAGATTGACATAAAACCATCTTAAAGTAAAAAGAGTTGATGGTCCCAAAGCTAGATTTTGTTTGTCTTCATTTTACCTCCTAGAGCAATATATATTGTTTGTCCAAGAGCAGGATCTTGTTTGCTTCTTAGCAATATTTTGTTTGTTTTTTTGCAAGATATTGTTTGTGTTTTGCAAGATATTGTTTGTTTCATAGCAATATATTGTTTGTCCAAAAGCAAGATTGTCTCAGAGAAAAATATTGCACGTTCTAAAGCAAGATATCGTTTGTCCCAGAGCAAGATATTGCTTGTCCAGAAGCAAAATGTTGTTTATCCAAGATCAAGATATTGTTTGTCCCAGTTTAAGCTACTGTTTGTCAGAGATCAAGATATTCAGGTGAAACATAAGTAGCTAGCCCAGTTCCTGATGCAAAGACGGCTTGATGGTACGTCACACTGAAAGCATGGAGTCTGCAACTATTCAATCACAGAGCTCAGTCCTGAGAGAGAGATCGCAATATAAAATCAATAGAATGCCAGTCCAGGCGGTGATGAGGGGGGAGAGAGAGAAACGACTGGTCTATGACTGGATCTACAATCAAATAGATGTCAAAATCCAGCTTCCTTTGGATTCATCATCAGCCATTATGAGGGTACAAAGATAGAGGCCTCCGTAGTTCCTGCATAATATGGAACAAGTGCTTGATCTCATTTATTCATAAACATCACTTTGTTTGAGAATTGGTATTAACATTCCAAGAGTTTGCTTTAACCCTAAACCAGCTGGAAGGAGTTGTCTAAGAAAATGTATAACGAGGCTCCCCCGGTGTTCAACACCATTGACAAGTATTTTTCCTGTAGTACAATTAAACTGCAGGTTATGGATTAACTCATGAACTACCGGGTAATGAACAAAAATAATTAACCTTCCGCATGCAAGATTGAGACTTGGAGCTTAATGGTGATAGACCCTTTCCTTTCATGAATATTAATATTTAGTTCTAACTCAGTAAAACAGGGAAAGAATAGCTAAAGAAACAGTTAACCCTTTGCATACAACAGTGAATAGTTGATGGCCTCATGGTGACACAGCCTCCAAGCCCAAGATTTATTCTTACAGTTGAACTGTCAGCAACAATAACAAGACTGAGGAAACAAATAAAAATATTCACCTTGATATGCATTTCAGAAGCTGGTGGGATCTGAAATACAAGTTCCAGGTTATCAACTTCCTCATTCCGTTAGATCAATGCAATATTACATTTCATTGCAGATTCTATCAATGAAAAGATAAAATCATAACATAATTGTTAGCAAATAAACTGAAACTACCCACCTATTGCAGTAAAGAAGTTTACTTTTCACAAAAACGTATCCTTCTTTAAAATATCTCTTGCTAGCCTTTAACATTCAAGAGTTATCCTGGAATAAGAATAATGATGCCATGAGACTTAACAGGAAATAAAACACTACCTAAAGAATTTGCTAGATTCTTAGTAACATGGCCCAGTTGTCCCTCTGAGTTGTGGCATCGAGGACTGGGCTTGGCCAAGTGATCAATCACTGATAGAGAGAACTAATGCTAAACTCTTTCCCTGAGATTCGCTGTGTCACTTGCTCATTCACTCTCAATCAACAGTTTTTACCCAACTTTGACAAATGAGAAACCGGGAGCAAACCTGGGCCAATATTACATTATTGTTTTTGTCAAGCTTTTCACGCTGAAATTGAAATTACATTTATAATCTTCTTCAGTCTGCAGTGTCAACCTTGTTGGAGGTTAACATAAAACAATTTCCCTCAGAAGAACTTATTTTTCACAGTTGATTACGGTGCTAAAGTCAAGACTAATGCCATAAATTCTATTGTTTCTGAAGTATCACCCGCAATGATTGATATCAACAAACATCATTAACACAAAAAATTCATTTAAGGAGGAGAGCTGAACCAATTCCTGATAGAGTTGTCTCAATTCTACTTTCGAATAAATCATGGATTCAAATTCAATTCCATCAAAGAGATCGCGGAACCCATGGCGCTAGTGGAGTGTGTTATTTAGTTATTCTATGCCCCAGTTCTATGCAAATATGTCATGTGTGCAAAGCTCTTACAAAGAGTAGCGCCAGAGGTTTTCAAAGATATAAAGAGAACGGGAATCCTATATATGCCATGTTATAGCATTGCAAACAAAGCGCCAGTCAAAAACGGTCACTCCAACTTCCTGAGCGGCCAAAATCAATGGACCAATCCCGGGAATCAAGCTTATATAAAGTCTTGTTGCCATGGAAACTGAGGAAGGTGATCAGCTTCACCACCTGCCTTGTATTGACAGATTCAATTTGTAGCAATTAACGGTGCACAAAGAAAATCAAACTCTTTTTAACTTTCTGTTCTTCACATGCATTAAGAATATGAGCGTCAAGCCTCCAAGAGAAACGCCAACTCTGATTGGACGCCTCAGTCAATAGCTCTCATTGATTTCTTATTGAACAGGCCAATGGTTGGCATATGCACGGTGCATATTAGTCAATAGGCGATAACATTCATAATCCATACAAAAAAATATCATTCCTGAGGCGTCAAGGTTTTGCTGCTACAGCATTTCCTATTGAAAGGTCAACAAGACAGCCACTTCAGGAATCAATAGAGCAAAAACAATACTTTGTGATGAACAAAACACAAAAATAGTTCACAACTTTCCAGCAACCATTATGAGATGATATTAAGCAACATCCCTTTTTCACACTGAATGGTTTGGTCATAATTGTAAGATTTTATTTTCCTCAATCAAACAAGTATTGAGGTAAGGCTTTGAAGAGTATTTCACTGATATGGTGACAGCTACAATCACTGCAGGGAGAAAGCCTGCAATTCCAACACAACTAATTCTTGCAGTGAAACCTGCAGAGAGGATTTACATCTGGGGAAACATGGAATTTATTGTACATTCAACTAAACCCTATTGTTTTTAAAACATTTTTACGGCAGATAAAACTGTTGACCCCTAGCAGATACATAAAAATTACTGTTTAATGCTGCTTCTATTATCTAACTGTTTAGAATAAATTCTTAATTCAATGATAATGATGAAATTTGGCTTTAAAAACACTTGTGCCAACTATACAGAATGTGAGAAAAAATATGTTTCATACATGATTTTAGTCCTGATTTCATCCTCACCCAATTGAGCTCCATTTCAGCAATGAAATTGTCTTACTGCGGGGACAAAGTACCACCTAAACGCTAATGATGTACAAAATACCATATAAATCGAAATTGGCAGGAGATCTTTTTGTGTCAACGCCAAATAATCACCAAAACCAAGTTGCACATCCAGATCAATTATGTACATCAACTTAAAGATATCATCAATCAGTGGGTAACGTATCTAAACAAATCAATTCAATTATTTTCAAAATGCTTATTATTAATTTTCAATTATGCTCATCCTAATGAGCTCTCTCAATTCATGTCCATATTAAAATATATGAATCCCTGAATCAGCTGTATCTCCTTATCAAATCATTTCATCAAAGTTAGACATACTTTTTAATAACCTGTGTCTAATTCTGTTTAAATTTCAAAACACTTGCAAATTCACATGGATGCACAACCTAATTAGTTGTATTAATATTTTAAATCTTTTTTTAAATCAAATAGATGAACCTCTAATAAACTGTATCTCTATATCAAACCGTTTTCTAACAAATAAAAATGAGCCAGTAATAAGCTGAATTTATCTCTTTAACAAATTATTTCTATATCAACATACATGAACCATTAAGAGGCTGTTTCTCTATATCAAATCATTTCCAAATCCACACAGACATACTACCTAATAAGCTGTGTCTAATATTGTCTTGATTTCAAAACATTTCCTAATTCACATGGATGCACGACTTAATAAGCTGTAACCATGTTTAGGATATTTATTCATTATGCTCCAGTGGTTACAATAACAGGGGGCAATCATCAGGCACTCTACTGTGTGAACACATCTCCTCTCCAGCCTGACAGTCATTCTCTTCATCTCCCATCCATCACAGTACAAACACAGAACAAATGGATGTTGTGAAGGCTCCAGAAAACAAACATTGATAAGCCTTACTTTTATCAGCTCTCTAGACTCTCTCACAGTCCCTTCAGTCTCTTGTCAATCACTTAAAAAAGTATGAAGTGATATTGTCATTCTCAAATACTTACATTAAGAATTCTTCATTTTTTCTGAATATTTGGTTTTTTTCCTGCTTCAATGATTTGAAAATCGTCATGACATGCGAACATGATCATAATTTAAGATACCTTTACCTTTGAGCTGCGGCAGGCCTTTTAACTTGCTGAGACAGAGGTGATAAAGGAAAACCGTGTCATTCCTCATCAAAGTCAAGGCAATAGATTTAAAATGTGTCAGGAATGTTTTTTTCAGCAATTCAAAAGTATGTTTAATTCATTCCTGAAAGCTGTCTCAAAATATTCCTTTTTGTAATTTATAAAACTTGTCCAAGACACATAGACAACTTTGTGCATACTGAAAGGTCATAATGATATTATCAAATTTAATTAGTTCTTTTTCTTTTTAAAGTCCTAAAAAATTTAATATCACTATCATGGATTTTGAAGATAACTACACGAAAACGTTTGCATTGACATTAACTTGGGCTTTTTACAAATGTGAGAACGATCTCTGTTAAGTGAGGTGGAGCTAAAAGCTTTCACACTGGATCAAAAGGAAATCATGCTGTTCAGTGATGACATAAATCTACCTTTCTGATACAATCTTATTGTTACACAAAATCACTATATAAAACCTGATACCCATTAGGGTTTACTCCAAATAAAAACATGACATGTACAGCATCTATGATATAGTGATAAAATGACATTTGAAATTTGAAACACACTGCATATAAAACTACACATATAAATGCCCAAAACAGATAAGATATCAAAATAATCAAACTACTTCTTCAGTGAATATATTATCATATCTTTTGTATTTTTGAAGAAAGACAAGTTAAAAGAACACATTGACAAAAACTTAAGGTCTTTCTCATTGTTTCTAAAAGTTAACCAAAGGTATTAAGTAAAGAATTTGTTCACTTGATCATTACGTAATATATATACACTAGAAATCCAAACAGGGAACAGGTTTTAAAAGATATAGCCTTAAGCAAAATAACACCTTGGCATGTTGATATGAGACCACTGATACGTGTTATGTTTATGTATGATGTTTAGTTTTAATTGTGACAACAGCAGGTTTCCAGCCTACGAGTGACAGACATATAGAACCCATATGCAAAGTTTCATAAATATTAGATGACAGGTTTCCGAGTTCTGTTTTGGAAACAAATCTATTCCTGTATGGAGTTCTAATTCAACACACTTCTATGGAAACAAAACAAAACAAAATTCTTCAATAGCAGATGAAAAGAAGATAGGGGGTGTATTCACAAAACGTAAGAACACCTACTGAGAGACATAGACCCAGACACATAAGACAATTGGAGGGAGACTCCCTTTTTGCCGATCGGTTTGAACAACAAGGATAAAACTGCCCAAACAACGCTCTGGAGAAGCTCTGTATAGCTCTTTTTGGGTTTCAAGCCTATGATTACAATGAGAAGTTTGTCTATTTCTCTAAATTGCATGACTTTGGTCACTTATATGGTCGTCATTGTCTTACTAGTGTAGAAAAATTTGCTCTATGATTCAGATATTCTGATTAACAGGCACTTTTATCTTGCATAGCATAAATGGACACTGACACTCCTAAATATCCTATATTTAAAGGGACATGCTATGACTTAAAAATATCATCTGGCTTCACATAGATTTCATATTCATCCCCAAAATATATGACGCATGATATTTATAATGAAAAAGGAACAACAGCCATTATAGTCATATGCACAGCAACAACTATGAATGAGCTGGTTATATAACCCATAAACACTTTCAAACCTATTCTTTCTTCCAGTGTGCTTTAATCAATTTGCTCGCTTAAGTGGAATAAATGGCTCCCCATACCTTCAATATATATTTTACTTCCTTGATTCTGTCTTTGGATGAAAACTAATGTTATTTCAATGTTACCTTTACACAGTCATCCTGAATCAGTAGTCAGTACATGAGAATTGTTCGTCTAACAATTTGACTGATTGAAAATTTGAACAAATATTGACTGAAATGAAAAGGAGACCTTAAATAAAGCTCTCAAGTCTTCTTATAGACTTTCTTTGGCTTCTATCTATTTAAGGGTCTGGCTGACAGACTAGATAACTTTTAGTTAACAGTCATTAATTTCTTTTATGGATAATATTTGGAACATATGCCTCTAACAAAACACTCAGGGTCACTTTCGAGAAATGCTGTGTACTGCACTTTAAAAAGACACTCTGTGAGTTGTTGGAGTCATATATGCCTAACTTAATCAATGGTGTCATTTCATCGCGAAGTATCGACTGTTACCAAAAAGACACATTTTAAAGCTTATTGGTTTGTTTATAGGGACAATATGAAGGTAGAACATCGCAATTATGATTGAAAACCGGACAGTGGCGCGCGTCAAATAGTCAAACGTAATTTTGGAGACCTATCTAAAACAGCCAGGAGGGCAGTTAGGAGTTGATAATGTTTGTTAGGTTATGTAACTAGTATCCATGTATATTGGACGTGATATCTTCACTTCTGTGCATTTATAAGGCTGTTTTTCATTTTTCATGGAAAACTAGTTTTTGTCACATATATGTCTTTTGGATGTGAAAAGTTAAAATGTTTTGATTTAATATCAGCACACATGACATTTAGGTTCGTATTAAAGGTAAATAATATGTTATGAAAATCACGGAGTGGCTCTTTCAGCAAGTCTAGCTGGAGCCTGGGAACAGAACAGCAGGACAGAAAGACAAGACCCTCAATAAGCATGTACAAACTGACAGGGGGAGATATAGGTCTGCACTGTTGATGCTGTGGGTATGTCATAACAGCTTCTATGTAAACCTCCCTATATGAAAGACAAATAACCATAATGTACTTAGCGATAATGTCTCTCTGTGTATGTTAAGTTTGTAAACAAGATACATATCTGTATTGAGCTCATGGCATTCTCGTGTTCTCCGGAATGGTTTCATCTTCCTGTCCATCATGCCTCTGATATACAACATGTGATGAGAGGGTGGCCATGTATTTACTGTATGTTACATGGAAATTACTTATTCTTTACTCAGTATATCTTATACATGGAACTTATTTTTGCCTATGTCAGTAATGTCAATATCCACCATTACAATAGAGGGCTGAAGATAATGTGAAACCTTTTCTCCTTCAACTCATCAGAGTGTTAATTGAAATCCTAAATGAAATTCTTAACAGGAATTTTATGTTTTTCTACTTCTTTGTGCAATATAAAAGTGGGTAAAATGAAATAAGAAATGTAACAGTAGAGTAAAAGAATCTCGATGTTGAGCATGCATTGTTTAAGTACATAGAAATGATATCATTCTTACACAGTCAGCAACAGCTTTCACTAAAGTTAGAAATCTAGAGATGTCAGTTTGTAAATTCAATATACCAGTATTGTTTCAATAAATACAAATAAAAGGAAAGTTCAAAAAGACAAAAATGTTTCAAACAAATTAATGAAATATTGTGTAACAACGCCACAATCATTTTTCTACGCCTTCACACTTACAAGGTTTTTCCAGTCATGGCGCTTAGAATCAATATTCTTTTGACAAATTTTGATGAAGTATTCGAGAATTGTACTTGACACACGAGATACAGCAAAGCCAAACTTAATAAACCCTTTGCATTGACAAATGTCTGTTTTATCGATTTCTAAATGATAAAATTATGAGTAGAATCAAATATTCCCGGAATTTGTTTTGTGAAGTTTGATAACATTGCTTGAACTCAATAATCAGTAATAAAACAAGTGTAGAAGTGAGCAGAGCTTATATAGGCCCACTTCCTTTCTGCTTAGGTCAAAGATTTCCAAAATAAACTGATACATGTGAAGAAACATACAATGTGAATTGGATAACAGTGGGTAAAATTGTACGACAGTGGAGTTTACTACAAAGAGGGAGAAACTGTCGTCAACACATGGAGTCAGCCGCCGGAGGAGCAGAATTTTAAAGTTACACATTAGACCTCTTTATCAGAAAGGGTGGAGTTTACTATTAAAGAGGCGTTTTGTACTGTGGTCAACTTTTCAAGTTATTGTTCATAAATATATCTTTTCTTAACCAGAATCTGTACAAAAGAACATTTAGCCATTTAGATGGGTTTTTTTTTACTTTAGTGACATATCATAATGAAAAACCATTGTTTCTTTTCTTTTAATGTTTCCATGTTGCAAGTCTTATGCATAGAATAATATAGATGTGTACCAAGTTTCATGAGGCTAACATGTTTAGGTTAGCAGATACTCTTCGGACAAATGGCTACATCATTGAGTCACTGTTTAAGTAATGGTTCTCAAGAAAAAAATTACACTTGTAGTTCTTAACCTAAAAAAGCACATCTAAGTATAATGGTTGATACCCTGTCAGGCGGGGGTATAAAAATGGGTATTTTCAATTATTCTTTAAAATATTTTCACATGAATTAAAACAATTTTGCTACAGAAATTAATTGACAATCAAAGAAAGAATTGAAAATTGTAACTTTGATTATATTCACAATTTACACCAAAGGAGTCCATGTGACAAATTAACATTTCATATATGTGTTCATAATCAAATGGGTTTCTTTCATGAGTTATGCCATACAAATGTATGTGGAGTAAATCAGTAGACCCTTGATACTTTAAGCCAAGCAGAGAACAGCAAATACCATGTGGCGTCCAATATCCTTCTATGTGACAAGGATTTCAGGCTCGAATCAAACCTGCACTTTCCACATGTTTCTTGTTGGAACAATAAAATCCTGCTTCCAGATCTGAAGATAAACATGCTGTCCTAAAATGAGCAAATTTTGTGGTCTGCTTTAATAAAAAGAATATTTTCATATACTTTTTTATTCCTTGAAGGATGTTATTTTCAAAATGAACTTATCAGATGTTAAATATTCATATACTTCTTTATTCCTTGAAGGATGTTATTTACAAAATGAACTTACCAGATGTTAAATATTCGTATACTCCTTTATTCCTTGAAGGATGTTATTTTCAAAATGAACTTATCAGATGTTAACAAAAAGAATATCTTCACATACTTTTTTATTCCTTGAAGGATGTTATTTTCAAAATTAACTTATCAGATGTTAATAAAAAGAATATATTCATATACTTCTTTATTCCTTAGAGGATGTTATTTTCAAAATGATATTAGCGTTTTGTTGCCAAAAATTATCCTGCTTCAAGATGTGTCCTTAAGTCTTAAAACCAGCAATATTTGTGATCTGGTTTGACTAAATGAAGAATCAAATCCTGCCTGTTTATTCCCTTGAAGGCCTCTTTATTCCTAACTGCACAAGAGAGACCTTATCAGATCATAACAGAAGAGACACCTTGTATCAGACCCTGAGATAAAACATATATTGCCCAAAAAGAATACTATTTTTGACTAACAGAAACTTGGCACATTTAAAAAGATTTTAAAAGATATTGTCCCAAAAACAGCAGTGAAGTATTGATCATGTTTGACTAGGAGAAATATAGGGCCTTTTACCTTGGTGGATGCTATTTCGTAAGCTGCAAATGTGAGATATCACATACTTTAATAAAACAAAGTACCCTTTTACCATATTTGGTAAAATGTTGTCCCTAAACAAGAAGAAATTGTAATCTGGTTTTACAAAATATCATAAACCCTTTTGCACTGCCTCTTTCTTGGAATAGAGCCAACTTGGGCAATACCTATCTTAGTGATTGATCAAGAAACCTATTGGAATGACATATTGCAGCTCTATGACAAGGCAAAGATTCTAAAAGCTCTTGATGAATAAAAACCAACATTCTGGAATGGCCATCCCTGTTGGCTGTAATCCACCTCTGCCAAGAAAATGAAGCGGGCGAGAATCTGACCTGTAATCTGCCATGTTTCTGAGCAGCGACCTCCAGGGACTTGGACTATAGATCAACTTTCTAAATATCATTTCTGTATGTATGTTTGGCCATTTCATAGGGGACAGTAACCATGGAAACAAGAGGAACAACCCATTTTCAGAGAGTATGAGAACATGGTGGCCATTTAGAAGCATCTCCTCATACAACCAAGTCAGCATTTAATTCCCATGAACATGGAATTTCATCGGACTCACTGCTTTCCTTAACACAACATTCATCTAACGAGGTCTCAATCATTATTGCTTCTCCTCCTATGAAAGAAGAGGGAGAAAAGTTCAACATCAATAACTGCCTGGGTATTTCATTGCCTAAAAGGCAGAGATCAATATGAAGAAGCAACGATATCTTCCCTTAATCGAGTCTTCATTTTTTATCCCATCATCAGTGGCCTAGATCTTGTCTATTGCAATCCTATTTACTGCAGCAGCTTAACTGCTCTCATCAAATTGTCTTTGTTTTGGCCATTAAGACAGCACTTCTGGAGATGCATTAAGGAACTTCCATAATGAGCTGTTTTCATTTTATCAAATATAATTTGGTTACTTCAGCCTATCATAATGCAGTTTACCGGTATTGGGAACTAAAATTTAAAACTATGCAAATCAAAATTTAGGCTTTGGCATATACTCATCAGGCTTGTATTAGCTAATACTCCGAAACTGAACAAAGTTTTCAGATTGTGGCCCTCATTCGTTGTCTCGGGTTCACCAAATCTACGATTAATAATCAATTTCAGTTGGCAAGTAGATAAGCATTAAGACCAGACACTTTTCAATGATTTTGTATTCAAAGCCACACTTTTTTGCTCTGATTTGTTCCTAGAATATGGCCAATACATTAAAACAGCTTGAAAATTGAAATGCCATGATACCATTTCAATTGTAAAAGAAAACTGAAAACTGAGATACTGCATCAATTACAGCATGTTGATCACATTTGTCTTGCTCTTCAGCCTTCAAGAATCCGTATATACTTCTTAACCATATTGGTGTATCAACACTGGTGCATGATTCCGAAAGATCATTTTTCTGACTTCATCATCATCATATAAATATTTCTATGGCGCCAATATTCAGCTACGCTTTTTAAATTCACTTTGTTTTCTCCACAGTTAATTGATGTCATTCTTCACAAGACATCTTTCTTACAATATCTACTCACTTCAGAAAGAATGCAGCTTACACTAAACAGAGAAGGAAAAACTTCAAAAGTACTTCTTAAAATTCTATGTACACAATGCAGTAAAATATCTGGCAATAAAAAATGAAGCGAAAGGAAAGTCTAAACTTTAAGATTTGCCTATTGAAAGCATGACGTCTCTAACTAGAGCATGTTTCTTGCCAAAAATCAATAGGAAGTAAAGAAACAATGCCTCATTAGTAGAAAAAGCATTGTAGGGACACAGACATGGAGAACTGAAGGGGAGACAGGCTGGCTGGAAGGTCCTGGACTTCACAGAGCTCACTTGTAAGTCAATACAGTCCCTCTAAACAATGACTGCGAATAGTACTAATGAAATAATGTAGTGGAGACTCCAACTGAATTATCAAGGCAAGGTTTGTCTCAAGTCCTAATGGCCGATACATGACTTCGGCTGAAGCAATAAGTGAATACTTGCAAGTGGCTAAACTGAAATACTGATCCTCTACAAAATATAATCAAAAGAAAATATGCTTCAGAAACATCGCCACAACAAGAATTTTACCATTGCCGCAAATCTGTTTGCAAGTACTTCCAGGCCATCTTTGCTAGCAGAAAGGTTACGGCAGCACAACCAGAAAGTCATAAAACGTTCAAGCCTTCTGGAAGTGTTTGCTTCCTGACCATCTTTTTTCATCAGGCATCAGCATCTTTTGACGTTTTGGAAGCATCCTTTATAAAATCATTCTACAAGCATTCCAGGACAGTTATGTGTAGATGAATCGGAAGCATTGCCATAAAGTTTTGGAAATGGTTTGGAACCATTTACTGAAAGGACCTAATTTTTCCTGATTTTCAGGTAAAACTGAATGAATTGTTAGATAAGTAATTGAAACCCAGCTAAAAGGGGCTGTATAATATTGCAGTGTTAAAATAAAGCAACATGAAATTGGGTTTGCTTTAATTGGCATAAACAAAATTACCATACATGGACATCATAAAGTGCATAATTAGACTTTAGAGTTAGTCTCTGTGGTATTTGTATTATGTTGACGAACGAAAAATTTAAAATTTACTTAATATTAATTTCTTGGTTGGAGTATTCAGAGAACCAAACATGCTTTAAGAGTTATACAAACATAAAGCACCACAAAAATTGCCATTCATATCATGATATAATGAAACTGATCACAGACTTAAGCTTCCTAATAAGACAAAATCAATTTGTCTTTGAAATTTTTCCTCACCCAATATTTGCATATTATGAAAACACAAAAACCTTGACCGAACAACTTTGCATAATAAACTAGAGAGTGTTTACACCTGTAAAAACAGAAGTTTTCCCTGGCCCCCCTCCAACGAATGCTTAAAGCAGTTTAAGAATGATCTCCTCAAATCAAACCCTTTATTTGAAAGACAAAATCCATGTTACTGCTATGTAAAAAATCCAAATCTGAAAAAAGGTTAAACCACAAAATGGCACATTTGCACAAAATGGCACATTTGCACAAAATGGCGAAAAAGTATTAGAAACTTGGTTACAATGGGGTTTCTAGTTGCAGAATAATGCTTCGGGGCCAGACAAATTTGTTGCCAAAGAAACAAATAAAAACAATTTTTTAAACAAATTGTGAAATTTTGTGTTACCCCGAAGAAACACATCTACATGATATGGAGAGGCAGTTTACCAGATTTGGGAATGATTGGTCAGAGTTTAAGTCCCTGAAAAAGACAAAGTCCAAATTGTTACCATGGATACAGAAAAAGAATCGAAACGATGTTCAAACTTCAACCCACCAAATTGCACAATTACATGATATAGAGAGGTACTATACCAAAACAGGTATACGGATAAAGACGGACACTAAAACAAATAGATATAAATATATTGGAGGGAGACATGTAATGCTGCCTAATATTCCATCAAAGAAAAGAAGGACGTTTAAGAAAATCATATTACAAAATTACCGATTGTTGTCACCTGAAACTTTGTCAACTTTTACTTTAGATGATTCTTTTACTTTAGATGAAATTTGCTTACATTTCTCCGGTCTTGAGACATTTTGCAAAAATCTGTCTGACCTCATTGTTATGGAGCCCAATCAAGCACAGACGCATAATAGCATTTCAGTAGATATCGGTATGGAAAGGGTGAATTGCTCCGTCTGAAAGCGAGTCAACAGTAAATTACAGAAACTCAAAGGTCCATGTGGACAAAAAAGCATTTGCTGTCTTCTTCAGTGGCAGCTGATGCACTTCAAAACATTCAAATCGATATTTGAAAGTTTAGTTAAGACAGCTATGACATTGAGGACACTTCTTGTCCAGTTCTTGAAATGCTTTGAAAGTAATGCATGGCTTCATCCAAAACATTTCTCTCTCAATGGTTGACTTCTAAGTTATAATTTGCAGTTTGTTATAAGGAAAAAAATGCTTCAGTTATGACCCCGAAACAAAAATTTATAAAACAGTTTCAAAATATTCAAAATTTGTTAAGTGGGAGGTGGGGGTTTTGAGGGAAGGTATGCTTCTGTCAGGGAAATGAAGAGGGAAGGGGTTGATTTACATGGCTTATGAACATCCTCCCCCTCCCCCAAGGATTGAGAATTTGTGTAAATTCAGAGTAACTTTATGTCCCTCCAAAATACTAGACCTGTCCATGGAATTGTTGCCTCTAAATTACTTTGGATGCAGCAGGAAAAGGGTTAAAAGAATTGATTTGGATATTTGCAGAAAATTTACACCAGGGATGTATCAAGAGGCTTAATTACTGGAGAAGAAACGTCGTAGGAATACAAGCATTTGGTCGATGGCTCAATATCCTCTCCAGCTTCCCCTCTCAGATCCCTAAATGAACATGCGCCCTTTCAGCGTTAAGGCAAAAAGGATTTGGAAAGAAAACAGAAGAATTCATTACATGCAAAATCGTTATTCAAGCATAAAATACTTGCCAGTTTTGTGTTTGCTTCTGTGGCAATATCCAATATAAGCAAGATGATCTGTACAAAATAGAAATAAACCATGAATTCTTTTAATTGAAAACCAACTTCCACTATTTCTATTCCTGAAATTAATTCAGAAAATGGCAAATTGAACAATATATTTCACAAAAGGATCGTTTGGAGGAGAACTAATGAGAATCCTGCTTCTATAACCAACCTGGTCAATCACATCTTGCAAACATACTAATCATCAAGTTTTGCTGGAATCCTGATAAACAAGATCAAGTCTATGAGAGCTTTTACAATATATGGACGTGGAGCGTTTCCAGAAGTTGGTTTCTAGAACACATTCACACTAATCATCTATCATTTGCATACAATTCTGCCAACATGAAATCATTTGCCATACAATTTTATTTGTAGCATTTCATTTTGGTTTGGGTTTGTTTTCATGACAAAAACACATTTAATCATTTCTGGACATACACTGACAAAATTAATATTTGAGAGGGTTTACTAATTCAGTGAACTGACGAGACCTGGACACATAAAACCACACAAGGTTTTAAGGTAAGAGTCTGACACTAGCCTGACAACTCACAAACATAATAAACAGGATTCCAAACATCAGGAAAATGGCTTCCCAGTTTCCAAATGTATCTATAGACAAAGTCCTAAGTGGAGAAGAAATTCAGACTCTCCTAAAATTCAATTATTCACAGCTTGGAAAGCCCAAACAATGTTAACTCACTACATAACCAACAGAAACACCAGTGGCCATTTCCACTGTTGAAGAATAGATGAGATCTGCTCCCATGACACACACCTTCCTTGCTGATCTACAGTAGACAAAGCTAGACTTTATCATAGATACCAAACCATTCTCTGCTTACAAGACACACACCTTCCTTGCTTATATACAGTAGACAAACCTAGACTTTATCATAGAAACCAAACAATCCTCTGCTCACAAGACACACACCTTCCTCGCTGATTTACAGTAGACAAAGCTAGACTTTATCATAGAAAAAAAACAATTCTCATGCTTACAAGACACACAATTTCCTTCCTGATTTACAGTAGACAAAGCTAGACTTTATCATATAAACCAAACCATTCTGTTTTCAAGATACACCCTTTTTTGAGCAAGGCCTTCCTGTTCTTGAGTTCAGTTTCAGAAACAGATAGACAACAGACAGACGGATGGAGGACATTCCAACAACTCTCTAAAGTAAGACCAAATAGAGAAAATAATCTTTTCAACTACTAACAGCACCTACTTTCAGTTCAGTAAGAATTAGATAATTACACCAACAAGTTATCAATTCACACATTCTAAGGCATTCTGATAGACATTTATGCGACTTCAAGGAGTGAAAGTTCAACATCCTTTCTGTATGTCCAAGAGCAGGACATAGACCGGAAGGTCAGGAAATTATTACATTTAATTCAATAAAAAGCTAAAAGGTGGCATATAGATTTTCTATTACCTACTGGAAGATTAAAGGTGTACACGTTCGTTAGGACATGTAAAACAGCAAGGATTGGCTTAAGTCAACTGGTGCAGGCAAATCAATGCCAGTTATTCATGTCCCTTTGGCCTATTGATTCCTATGGTGCTACTGTACGACTTATTGGCTAAAAAGGTCAAACAAGGAAATTCTATCACTTATAGATCTTAATCTTATGTGAAAATGGCAGAGAGTGCTTGTTAGTTGCTGGATGAATGCACAGCATGCTCATTTCTTCTCTCTTCTTTGATTGGATGAATGAGCACAAGATGAGTGATTTCTCCATTCTGATTGGTGTTTGATCTCTAAACTTCTGGGGATGTTATCTACTCTTCAGTGTTATGTATTGGTCAGTTAATCACTGGTTCTCCTGGGTGAAGCTGTTAGATTGGTTGTGATCAACCTCGGAGATAACTGGTGCCTTCGCTTATTTGAAGCATTGAATAAAGGATGGGTCAAGGGTTGGTAGGCTGGATTCAAATTTGGTTCAAGAATTAGAAACACTAGTTTAATCATGAGCTTACAAAACACTCAGGATGCTTTAAATGATGTTATTCCATGAGTCCTGAATACAGGATAGATCAGGGATTTGCAGTTTTCAAGAACTGGTTATAGAAAGGTTGGATTCCTGTCGGGTTTGGATAAATATGATACAATAACAATAGTAACTTTGGTGAAAGAATAGCTAAAGAATTGTTCAGTAAGATTAAAAACTTGGAGCAATGAATATAGAGAAAGTATAGAAAGAGTTGACCGATGAGTGCAATGACCTCTTATCTTTGTTGCAAAGCTTACACTACACAGGTTAACTCAAACAGCACACCGCCTTTGGTCCAACAAGGGTATAATATTGCGCAAACTTGAATTCCGGCAGCATTAACTTTGCCCATGGATTTGAAGCTTACTATTGTTCGAGGTTTATACGCTATATCCTGATGTGATATGTTAAAGTTTACACTCATAGTGAGAGAAAATATGTCAAAACCTGTTTGTAGTCCCTGACTGTTTTTTTGCTAAACTGAGAGCAAAGCATTTAGTTGATTTTTGATTTGAGGTGGTATTTGAGTTCAAATCCACATGCTCTTGTCATTGATTTGCACATTTTGCTTCCATTCCAAACGATATGTTGTCCATTTTTGCGGCGTTTGTTTCCTGTTTAGAGGGTATGAATAAGATTTGGAGAGTTTGAATTCCCATTTTGGTGATCTGTGTTCTGTTTTAGTGTATTTGCATTCAGTTTTGAAGATTTTTTTACAGTTTGCATGGTAGGCCTGATGACCTAAATACAAAGAGCTGCAATTATCTTTTCATAATAAACATGAGAAAAATGATAATTTTATTAATATTTAAGACTTAGACCCACGGAGAAATGTCAATTTCAATATTTTCTAATCCTAGACATACTTTCCAGGATACAAAAATAAGATACAAGTCTGTGAATCTGATTTCAATCCTCTCAGAAACACTTCATTTCTCAACCCAGGACTATGAGAACAAGTGCTTGTTTGAAACGTGTGTGGCATCCAACCAAGCCTCATTATGGAACATTATGGAGGTCAGAGGTCAACATATGTCTCCAGTGATAAACTGACACTATCAGCTCTATATTTTCCACTGCAACCTTGGACAGGGGATATCCTTATTCCCAGACTTCACTTCATCAGAAAAAGTGCTGGTAAATGCATATATTCTGAATAAGATTTTTAGATAATCTAGCTCTCACAACTTTCATGAGATACACACAGTTTATGTGCACCACAGCTTAAGTTCAAAAGCACCTCACTGAAATTAGCTAACACTTGAATAGATAAATTATTAAATCTATTTCAAAACCATTAGAATAGAATAAAATATTGTGAAAGATTACACAATAAGGCTCGAAAAACTTTCAAATAAAAAATTATAGATATAAAAATATAAAATATTACAGAAATTATCATCATGGTATTGTCTTGCTCAATAAAATGAATTCAATTAGGATATCTGAAGAAAATAATATGAATGCTTTTTCGGGATGTTTTATGTTGAAATATTTGCATTCAAAACTTTTTTTAAAAAAGTAAAAATGAAGACCTGTATAAGAGGTGCTTGGTGGTTTAGAGCTTGTTTCATCTGGCTCTTGAAAATACAGTGAAACCAGAGGAAAAACATTGGTCTATCCTCTTCACTATTTACAGGGTGGATCATATTTCATCAAATATTTTACAGGGTTTTGTTCACTTCATATTTTTCACAAATACTGTTATAAATATCCAAGTTTAAAGACAAAATCAATATTCTTTTTCACCTAATGGCCACCAGAGAAATCTATATTTCTAATCATAATGATAATGTTTATAGCAATCTGGCAGAATATCAAGGTACTTTTACCTGCTCCTGGCATAGTCTTCATGACAGCCCAGAAGATATTCTACTTTCAATGAAGCTACTAGACGCTTGACTTGACCTTTTGTCTAACACCCGGACTTCAGTTAAAGCAATTTTGACCTAAACACAACCTCTTGAAAAGCAAGTCTAGATCTGAAGTCAAGAGGCATTTCTCAGAGGCTCCTTTCATAAATATATTTTCATTATATTTAATAAAATAATTGTTTATGAGAATTTTTGCCAAATCTGAATTGGCCATCAATCTAACCACTACACAATTGTGCTCAACATTTGATTTCGAGCCACAAGTTTTAAGAAAAAGGTTTCATTATAGACAGGAAGTGTATTAAGCAAATATCATCATCAGGCAACCATGGAATATAAACAAACGTTTATCGCTGTCAAAGTTGTCTAACTCGTGTTGGTGTATTTTTTTAGCTATACAATTCTATTGAACAGCACCCTGACAATTGCAGGAATGAACTCAGATCAAAAGCAATATGTCAACCACTGTGTTACGGAGCCAAATATAGCCGCAAGGAGGACTTTAGAGAGACAAATCAATAAAGTGTCTTCTTCAGCAGCAAATGATCAATGCATCAACCCAACTTCATAATAATTGGATTCATATTTGATGAAACACAAAGTGCAATATAAAGAATAAAAACATGCAACGTTAAAAGAAAGCTCCTAGAACAAACACAAACTACACTGGAAGCTCATGAACCGCATGCAAATTCCGAGGATCAAAAGAATTACAAGGGAGACATTATTGCGGAAGAAAAGCTTCACACTCTTGGGACTGACAGAAGGTTGGAAGTGTTACTGTCACTGGCTGTATGAAAGGCTGTGATAAGAAGTAGTGTGCTGATCAACAGATGCCCGCAAACCCAGTGCATCTCACAATCAGTGGACAGGGAAACAGCATCTAGTTGTCAGCCAGTAGCATCAACACACAATTTGTTTTCTGGATATGACAGCCGATAACGCATTATGAATGTGTCGAAATATTTTTTGAATATCTGATGGGGAAGTTTTTACATTTACATCAGCAACCTTTAAAATTTATTCAAATGCTCTTTAAGTAGGATTTTTTCTTTATCAACAAGTTAAAAATATAAGGGGCAGGAAGTATTACAGAAATGCCTCTGGTCAAGATGGGACAGTGATTACAACCAATTATTGATACTATTTTTCACAACTGTCATAATAGATTCCTGCAAAAATTTGATTTCTGTTAAAATAGACAGTTTTTTTCTATCTCTGATAAAAAAACTTCTGCAGTTTGAAAGTTAAGATAAATTTAAACAATTGGAATATAAAGTTTTATTACTTTTCCTCAAATAGTCATCCCCAGTGTATTTTTTTTTCAGACCACCTGCAGGCCAAGCGTAACTTTGACACCTGGCGTCTATTTGCGACCGGCCTCGATATAATTTTCCTAGATTAACCATCCAAGGAACACTTGTAACCTTAGGTATGAGCCAACTACAAACCATCTAAAACAAAAGTTTATTAATATTACCGAAACAATTCCCATTTACTACCAGTGTTGCTTGTATGGCACCTGTATGAGGACTGAGTGTTCCATAAAGTTCAGATAATTTAACAGGTACAAAAGGCCAGCAGTATCCAACATTTGTAAATCAAGTTTATTTCCACTTTAACTGGAGGTTGAAGGACTAATGTTTCTTGCTCACCATGAAGACTGGGTGACAGTCTACCTCATGTCCAGATGACAGGGTTCATCTTGCAACTTAAAAAATAGTTTAGATTTCCATTGTATTGGTTATCAATACCACAGGTGTTGATATCACCCTTATCAAAGTGCTAACCGTTCAGGCTTGTGTATTTTTTATGAGTAATAGCCATAAGCATTCTGGCAAAACATGAACATGATCATATCTTTGAATTAAATATTCTTTCAACGAACAGTCATTACATTTTATGAGCCAAGTTATTTTTTAATGACCATGAGCTTAAAAACTAGTGGACATTTTTAACTTGGATGCCAAATATAAGAGCAGATCTCATAAAGATGCCAAGGCAAAATGTCTGAGCTGGAGTTGGTGACAGAAACACAACAAAATGGCTATAGCGCCTCCATTGGACTCCAGTTAGAAGGCAGTCAAGCAGAAAATTGAGTCTATCTTCAATTAGCTTCTAACTGTAGTCGATTCACTTCCCTCTCAGTTTTTGCAAATCCCACAGGGACTTCCTTCCTCGTTGGGGTTACCAAAATGCCAGTGGAGAAAAAGGCCTATTACAATTTATTTGACAGTTACTTCATTACGTATGGATCTGACGGTGGTTCCTGGCTTGCCAAGCTCAACAAGCCAATTGAGGAACTACTTTCATGGAATTCTTAATAAGGCATTACCTTACATCATACTAGATCATTGTCAGCTAGAATGTTTTGGAAATGTTTTTCATAGCCAAGCATCAACTGACTTCACGAATCATAATCATTTAATAATAGTGAACATAAATTTAGTGCAAGATAGTTGCTCAAAACATTACATACAAAAGTATCATGAAACACAGGTACTTAAAAAAATATCAATAAACTTTTAGTTACATACAAAATTTAAGTAATATGAGAAAAGACATTATCAAAAACAAGATTGCTCGTTGTTAGTGAATTATAAACTTTGATACACAAAAATGATGGTTGAAACTAAGAGAGAAAAGAATGCCATAAATTGTTTAACTGCTTATTGTGGTTATCTGTCATTCACATTAAAAATTTACTCAATAGACCTCGCTACATAAACGTCCAGCATGGTAAACAAACAACCACCAGACTTGGTCATGGAGATGTGGAAAGTCTGATAGTGGATTGGATACACAATAAAGTCTTCAAGAAAAATTGGTTCTGCCAACGGGGACATAAAGCATGATTCAAACAGATATCAGCTGCAAAAGGTCCCTGAATCACAGACTGGGTATTGGCGATGGCACCAACAGACCAGTTGATCTGATAGCTGTAATAAAACAGGGAGAAGCTTTTCCTCTGGGCCAAAGTCAGACTCCTTCATTCAACCACGTGCTTGATGTGCAATGAGGTCATTAAATAGTCATGGATTGTTTCAGAAAGTCAAACTTGATTCAGGGTTTTGGAAAGACACCTTTGACAATTGGCCATTTTAAGGGTTTTGATCATCATCAGAATCATGAATGGGCCACTCCCCTTTGTAGCAATGGTAAAATGTATAATTTAACAGCGCCATTTTTGCATCCAATGTGCAAAATGGCCAAAGGCCAAACGCCCCTACCTTCCCTAATCCCTCTTGAGTTCAGGAGCTTCATATCCTTTCCTTTTTCAGCTAGTTGGACTGAGTGCAATGAGGAAGTGGCATTACACAGTATGACACTGTGTTCAAAATCTTTTGGTGTCTCCAAAACAATAGTCATGCATTCTTTCAGAACAATTTCCGCATAATTGCAGAAAAATACAATCCAATAAAACATGATTTTACTGAGATTGTGAACAAAGTGTGAACTCGCAAAGTGAAAACAATGCAAAAGTGTTTAAGCTTAAAAGTAGTCAGTGAATTATTTCTCTTTTAAAAACGGCAACCAAAAGAGCAATGATTGCTGTTCTAATTGATATGATTAACGATACCTATCATTCATGAAGGGCTAATTCCAAGAAGGCCCAAATCAAATTCATGTAGTCAAACAATTTAATCTGGCTATTCAACCCTGATATCGGGCCAAACCTGAGTCTATGACGTGTTTAGCTCCTCAGAATGTTTATCTCAAAATCACTCGTGCAAAATGGTTCAATCATGTCTTTGAACCCGAAGTCAAATCATACATTTGTATATGTGTCTCTGACAGTCTGAGACCCTGAAATTGTTTGTCAATTTTTATCTTGAATATCTAAGAAGACAAGTCAATCTTGCTTTCCAGATGTCAGAATATACATTAGCATTGGCACAAAAGATTAAATCTGAGTCAATGACAGCTTGAAAGTGTTTGTCAAGCTTTATCTGAAAATCTATGATGTCAAATGGCTCACTCTTACCCTTGGACCCCAGATCAGATGTTGGAATATACATTTATATCAGCATTGAGACATTATCAGGCTGTAACATTCTGAGGCTATAAAGGATTGACTTTTATGAGATGATATCAAAAACTCTACAGAAATAAAGACTTCAATCTGTTTTTTAACAGTAAAGTAGGTACAAAATTTCAAATTTGTTGATTAGAAACAATATTCAAGACTGAAAAAGCTGGATGATCTTGATGTAAACTGCTGTCTAAATTAACCAGAATCACAGAGGCTATAATGAAACTTACTGGTACATTGATAAATATAGATGGTTCTTATAGTATTCACACATTTGTAGTCTAACTTGGCTGATAGGACAAAATCAATTACCTTGTCTGATAGTGCAGAATAAATCTCTTAACGTAATTGACTACTGATGAGTCACAGCCAATCAGATGAAAGACAGGCTTGTATACTTCCAAACAGACATGGAATACCAACAACTACCGTTATGCATAATATAAATAGATCCAGGTCCATTTATCATGCAAATTATTGCAAATCATATTACAATTTCCAGAGAAAGATTTAAGGTGAGTTTGGGTTTAACACCGCTTTCAAGAGTATTTCACTTATATTGCGGCTGCTATTATTAGTGCAGGCAGAGAGCCTGCAACGCCACATTGGCTATGCATTGCGGTGAAACCTGCGAGCATGAGCTGGAACTAGCAAACCATTGGCTGTACTGTGCTGAAATTCAGTGTAGCACTGCACCCAAAACTTACTGCATGTAGAACAGTTCTCTAAAGTTGCCAAGCCCCTGATTCAAACCACAGACCTCTTGATCGTAAGCTGAATGAGCTAACCACTGTGCTATCCCACCCCTAGAAAGATTTCAAAGACAACACAATCAAACTTTCTCATTTAAAGTGCTGGGCAAATTCTGTAATTGGCACCATGTAACCGATCACAAATGCAAGGCAACATGAGCAAGTGCCAAGTACAGCAAAAGCTACTTATTCATTAGGCTCCTTAGCTGCTCTGTATTGCGACTGAACTCGAGTACTAAGCATGTAAGGCCGATCCAGCACGCCTCTTTTAAATTCATTGCCAAATTGCTTCTCCCACCTAACAGGTCTGGGGGCTTGTGTATAGATAATTACATTCACAGTACTTGTAGCACAAGGTGCCATTGCCATCCTACCGGGCCTGATTACCATGCATATTAGTTAACAACCCCATTATGTGTGTACACCAGCCATATGATGCCTCTACTGCTTGCATATGAGAGAGATTGGGTAACTGAATTTGGAATTGATAAAGATCAAGGACTAAGGAGGATACAAGGTTTTATTCATTTTATTTTTCCTGAGCCGAGTGTGATTTTGAAATTTGGTTACACAATTTGGTTTATTTGAAAATTATATGCAATTGAAATTAATCATTATTTATTAAAGTACTTTTTGTACTAATATCAGTGAAAATGTAGGCCCGTATGTCATCATTTATCATTTCAATGATGTTTTAAATCATAAAAAAAAGTATCATATTTATTTAAAATTTAAACTAATACGAATAAATTCTTTAAATTTAATAACTTAATTCTGAAATTCTGATGACTGTGTTTTCTGTAAACAAAAAAATTTAATTCACGGTTATAAAAATTAAAATTTTCTCCGGACAAAATCATCTGCATCGTTATTCAAGAAGAACCATGACCTGCGAACTAAGTTATTTGAATCTATTTTTCCGTTGTCGTCAATGACTTACCGTGCCAAATGAACTGTGAGCTTCAATTTTAATCAACCACGAAGTTGATGAATTGCTTCGACAGCTCGGCACGATGTGAAAACTTCTCTCTTGTCAAATCGCTTTCTCTCATTCGCGTCAAGTCACACATGCACTTCCGTTCAAACTGCGCTTGCGTGCCGAAAAACATGCGAGAGGGTGATGGGCATGTAACGAGTAGTGCGTTGGCATTGACAGCCACACGTTCTTAACAAGAGTTAAGTCTCAATAAATATTCATAACTGTGAATACTTTAGTAATGAATTATCGACTATGGTTAACTTAAATATGAAAACTGTAACCAGTAGCTTGCGGAATGATTTATGCAAATTAGTACGATTATAAACAACTAACACGTGGTTTACGCCACGCCCATGTTATTTCCCGCCTGACATTCAGTTTAGAGTTTGTATTCAAATGATTCAGTTTATGGTCAAATACGTTGTATATAGTGTTCCAGATGGGCTTGTTCGTTTAATAAAAGAGGCATCTTGGATTTATTGAAGTATATTACCTGAAAATATCAATAAAAACATTTTGAACTAGATCGCAAGAGGAGCGGTGTGATCATCGGCTGACGCATCACACGTTGACCTGTCCATCCTTCCCTTGATCTCTATTTGTACATTGTCGTAAAGATGAGGCGAAGTAACATTGTTACGATGAAATAAATAATCAAGGGTCAATAATCTACAATAAACATAAATTAATGCATACTTTAAGATACGTCTCCATTACATAAGTTTAATAAATTTGCAAAAAGACATAAACTTATCAAATTACTATATACAGATAAACAATTCACACTGATTTTAATTGACCTAGCATTTTCTTCGGTTTCACTATGCACTGAAGTTATCATCTACTTTCTGCTGTTATCTTATTCATTTTGAGTATAATTTCAAAAATAAGCCGAAGATTTGCTTTTTTGTTTGTTCATTGAAATATATGAATTCTGCTTATATATACGCCTACAATCAAGAGAATTGCAAAATCATAGGGCGCGGTAAATGCCAATTTTTATGGGTTTTTTTGTGTGAAATAATGTGATTTGCACAACTGTCTATTTCTTTATATCATAAGTAAGTTTGAACCTTAAGCGTAAGTTTGTCAACACTTCTCTGACAGCGCTATGTTGGATGACCAGACTTCCAGTCCCAAGGCTCCAAGTGTCCGAGGTTTGAATCGATCTGACCTCTCTGACCTCTGGTGTGTACGTCTCACTCGGTCCACGAGGGAAGATATAGATAACCTGTCCATATAGCCCATCTCGGTGTCGAAATTGTTCAGTTGATAAACAGAAATAATCTAACTTGAACATGTATATCAACCTCTTGGGATAACATGTTTTTCACCCTGAAAGACCTAGCTAGTGGTCTCGCTTGAGGGTAACATATAAGAAGTATATATATAGATCAGTCAAAAACATATAAGTTATCATGTAGGTGAGGTTAGGTGATTTGTGGTTTAGCGCTGCTTTCAAGAGTATTTCTCTTATGTCACGGCTGCTAGTATTATTGCAGGGAGAAAGCCCGCAACACCATTGTGACTAAGCATTGCGGTGAAACCTGCGAGCATCGGCGGGAACTAGCGAACCATGGGTGGTACTGCGCTGAAAGTAAGTGTAGCATTGCACCGAAACCTTACTGCGTTTAGAACAGTTCTCTACTGCAGACATATTTGCCGAGGCCCTTACGAGATTCTAACAACGAACTCTATGATACGAAGCCAAACGCGCTATACACTGCGCTATCCCGTCCCGAGGTAATCAAATAATCGGACTGCCGGATCCAAAGGGGCTAAGCAGGTAAGATATTCAAGAGAAAAACTCAAAACTGAATTCGTTACCACCTACCAAAACTGTCCAGTCAAGCTTTGACACGTAATGATCAACACAAAGTTTACAGCTTTTTTTGTGTGTCTACTTTTTTATTTATTCGCTACTGTTCAATCAAATCCTCCATTTGTCAACCAGAAATACATAAATTCTTTAAGAACAACTATAATACCTTTGTGTAGGCTATGAACACTTCCAAACTGTATTTTGGATGATACAAATAAAATGTTTTCCTTACGCATCATTAATTGTTCAAATAAAAAGTAAACATAAGAACCTCGTAACTTTTGAAAATAAATGTGCTCGAGAAACATCTGATAATTTTTTGCAGCCTTATCAAATAACAAAATGTTAGTAAGCAGTCGAAATCATGTATCGTTCTTCAATGCAGCATCAGATAGAAATGAAGTGTTATGTCCGTTGTGGTCAATATAAATCGTTGATGAAGCGGGGCTTGTATCATGTTTGATAGGTACTTGAATTCCTGTATAGTTCTATGTCGATTTATTCTAACATCCCGGAAATTTATAGGGGTGAACAGAATGAATAATTACACAGAATTTATCTCAGTTTACATTTTGTTAATGAAACTAATGATCAACTATCGCATTGTTTATCAAACTGTATCGTGGAGTCTAGTCAATCGCTATGTTATCAACTGGCTATCATAATATCATAACAATTTAACGTGGAAGGAGCGGGGTGTGCCTTTAAGTACCTTGATCTATCAAGGTTCTAATGGGCCACTCGCGTCGTGTGCCGTTATCAGGCAAATAAATGCATTGGGTATTTTCCGTCGCTTGACTGTCAATCAATCCCTCAAGTGGTCAAGAACTGATGTGAATGATGGTTGCTGCGGACACAAGACTGACCAATACTTCGTTAATAGGAAGTGGTGAAGGGGAAATAATGATCGGGCTAGATTGTAATGGCGTCGCCTGCCACTCGCGCACGATAAGAGGCTGACATTACTGGAGAAAGGCGTGAACCCGAACATGGAAGACGGTGGCTTTAAGCGCAGTCTTAACAGCGAAAATGGACTAAATTGTTTAGAAAATATTATAATTGATTATTGATGAATATTCCATACATCACGCTGCGAATGTAAATGGTCTTTAACGCGAGAATGAAGAGAGAGAACATAAGGAATAAATAAAATATTCATATCAATACGAATGAAGCCAATTTTTCATTCATTCAAATTAAAATTGACCGTGTTACGGGAAATAAAAGTGTCAAGATATTGACTCTACCGTGATATGAACTCGTTCCATTGAGTGGCTCTTCTCAAACACAAAGTGTGTGCGTTTTGTAATTTCTTATACCGATAGTTGACATTATCTTTCATGTTATTTGGAAATTTGGAACATAGGATGAATTTTAACAAATCTAGAGTCTCAAGTTTCGTTTCAATGGATAAAGCAAAGAAATGAGCACATTATTTAAAGAATTCTGTTCCATGCCTTAGAGCCCTGCATTTCTCTGAATTTGCAGCTTCTTTGTAACGAAGAAGTAGTTCTGGTCTGCGAATCTCTTACACTATTCGATAATCCAATGAACCTCAAAGTTGGCCATCCTGAAATAGTGAAAGTGTGGTATGATATAGAATATAATAATTTCACGAAGCAAAAAAACGTCATCGGTACAAAATAAAAATAACTCACCCACCGAGTGAGATATAGTGCTGGAACATTGTAACACCAAGTCTCAAGAAGCTAAATTTGCCTTAAATAGGGGGAGGGGAAAGATTTCTCACTTCATATTGAGGCTTTTGGTTATATGTCGCTTGATTTCCCTCCAGTAGGCGCAAATTGACGTCGAAACCCTTTTATTTCTTTATTGCGATATTTTTTCTTTTTTTTTTAATTGAACATTTTCCATAAAAATAACATTGTAACTTAATAAATTATACAACAAACTCCTATCAATTTGAGATCAACCATGTAACATAACTTCTTGTTTCTAGAAATTTGCAAGAGCAACACCAAACCCATTTTCCCAACATCGTAATTCCAATTTGAAACCTAAAGATCAGTAATAGTTTGATTACAAAATTGTGATTACCTTGTCTGACGTTCAGGAATAAACATACAGAAACATATAAAATTCAAATAACCCTATAAGTGGAAGCTGCTGTAATTGCCAGCTCTGAAGTTACACTTTCCTCACGGGAGTTGAAGTAATCATGTTTTCTGTAAACATCTGCAAAATGCTCCCCCTCTCTGTCTATGTCATTGCCCTTGAGAAATGTTTATCAAATTTACTCAGCAAAGTGTAAAATGAATGACATCATAACGCTTTGTTGGTTACCGATGCTTCTTTGACACCCCCGATCTGCTCCGTACGGCCGAGCGGAGCCGACCAAACGTTCTGCCATTGGTTCCATTGGAGTTTCCTGTATGGGGCAGCCAGAGTTTGCCGCCAATCAATGGACATGTCCGATAATTTTGAATTGTCGAGTAAAGAGAGCTTGCATTGAGTATTTGACATGTGTAGAGTCACTGAGGCAACTGAAGCTCTGTAAAGTCGGGATGTTCGACAAGTGAGAGCGATCATGACGTAACTATGGTTACAAGAGTTTGTCGAGTTGGGTGTAGCGACTGAATGGCTGTTCATGCCCCCAAGAACCACTGTTATTCCCTTGCTTTGCCTGCAGTCTGAGCATAACCAATTACTGACAATACCGGGACTGCAGCTCGGAGGTTTGTGAACATAACACATGATACGACTGTTATAAGATCTATTTGGACTGTATTTACTTACGTTAATCTGGTTGATATGCACTCGTGTGATGTCCCGAGTTTGGTAAAGGTTGTCTTAATCTGTAGCTTGCAGCATTCTTTCAGGATCATTTGGGACACCATTAATTGGGAGCTCATTCTATATGACGATATACATCCCTAGAGCCTTATCCGTATATCTGTCATAATCGTTCCTACGAAACTTCGCTCCTGCTATCTATCTATATATATATATATTAATATTATTTTTAAATGAATAAACTTTTGAAAAATTCTCTATTTCAACGCTCTCCTCAAATATTCCGAAAGTTATAATACGGTATTTTCATTTAGATATGACAATATCATATCCTTGACCTGAAGCAAAATATGATAAAGATGCTACAACACATTAGATAAGAGGGACTTGGTGCTATCAGTTATTGATATAAATATTTCCGGTCTTTTGAGATGTGTTGTATCGACATGGGGACCGACATTATTTCATGGGACTTTAATTCGAACCATTCTGAATAACATTTAACCCACTTACGAAGCAAAGACTTTCAAAACTTCTGTGGTTTCCATACGGTATGATGACAAACGAAGAAACTGTCTCACTGCCTATTTTAATCAACGAATAATATCAATTTAATGAACGAAAAAAATAGAGCCATTGCATTTGTAGCTCATTAGGCTTTTTATAATGTATTTCATAAATGGTTACAGGGTCATCATATGAGATGCCACAGGACCACCAACTCAATTTATTATAATTCTCATCAGCTTATGAGTCTCTAAACAAGATTGTAGCTTTCTAGGACTGAATCTGTATCTGCATAGTTCCCGAATCATTTAGGTAGTAAGCGCTTGATTAGTTCAATACAGGTTATGGTCATTGCATTGGTAACACGTTTTGAAGAGGTGGGCCTAGTTTTTCGAAGCTCTCTTAGCGCTAAGATTGTCGTAAGTACCATCAATTAGCATTGACCTACGACTATCTTAGCACTAAGAGAGCTTCGAAAATCAAGGCCCAGTCCGACACTCGATAGATGGGCGATGCAGGAAGTTAAGATTTAGATCTCAACAGTAGGCTAGGAACTCGGGCAGTGGGTCCCATCGTAATAGAATACATCAACAAAACCCTTCTTGAAACAATACGTACGTTGCATAGTCGAATTAAATGCGATGGAAGTATGAGCGAGGTAAAAGCTTATTTATGTCATAGATACTGTCTTGGGAAGAGATAAATGAATCGATGGGACGATGGGATGTTTTGAAGATAGAGCCGCTTGTCTGCCCTGCTGAACATCAAAGAGTCAAATTACATTCGAGTTTGACCGTGACTGCCTATTAAGAAAACAGTGGAAGGAGAAAGAAAGTAATCGCCTTGTGTTAAGTATTGAAATCAATAGAACGTAGCCACGATGCCAGAGCTGAGTCCAGAATGATTGAGAGAGGTGATAGAACCCAGTACTTAGCATGGCGACCGCTTTCGAGTTCAGTTCCCTTTATTCAGAAGAAATGTAAACTCAGGAGAAAAACGGACAAACCTTATCCATCTTCCATGTATGTTTTTGGGTTGGATGTCCTGACATGACATTTAGAAGCGTAAAAAGTAGAGGAACCCGTTTCAATTTCTGAACTGAGTTAGTTTCAGTTTATCTGACTTCGGTTTGATGTTACACGTTTAGTAAATGGACACAACAAATTGTTATCTTTTGGTTTTTAGAGTAGATGAGAATAACTAACGCACGACCAGTTAGGACAAAGACATATCTGAAACTATCGTTCATCTTGCACAGCTGAGAAAGCTTAGCGTGTTTGAAGTTATCAATGTTTAGCACTGCTATCGAATTTTGGTAGGGAATACAATAGGCCATTTTCCGAGGGAAGCGAGATCTCACGAGACTCCCTAGAAACCGGTAATGGCGGACGAGAGCTGGGTCAAGCTTAATCTTAGCAACATGGCTATCGTTGCTTGCGGAGACGATTTAGATTCTTTCTCCGCCTCAGCTTTTAAATATTTGTTAAATAAAAAACGGAATATAGACGTCTTTATATCGAAAAATAGTTTGGCTACGTTTATCAATGTGTATTTGTGACCGAATGTTGAATTTGACCCCGATAGAGAAGAGAAAGTAACAGGAATTTTGTTTTCGATGATCCCTTTCAAATATATAAGAAAATTAGGCTTATATCATATCCTGTCTTTTATTCAACCATGCAAATTATACTAATTAAATGCATTCAAGTCATTTATAATTTCAAGACCATATGTGTAATTTCAACTGTAGGCCATATTTAAAATGTTTAATTTGTATCTTTTATTAACAAAAATGTATAGGAAAGACTTGCATACGTATGCAGTATAATATACCAAAAAAATGAATAAATGTTTCCCCTACGGTCATTATTGAGATTTCGTACATGGTTTCGCTGTCTTCTATAAGTTTTGTGTATGATATGTTTGTATATGCATCAAGTTGCCCTTTAGTCTTTTATTCATGAAAAAATATCATCTTAGATAAAACCGATACTGGGCCTCATTCCTCAGCGTTATATATAATTTTTTTTAGAAATAAAGATAGAATTATAAACATTAACATCAAGAGTTCTGGATTGAAGGAATATTTTCCCAATATAAATTGTAGGAGACATTGCCTAAAGAAATGTAGGCCTATTTTTCAGAGTAGCTTTCTGAAGGGGGAGAAAATAACTTTACATATTGTATCTTGGTTTTTAAAATTGTTAATATATGTTGATGACTTGCTCTTACCTCAAACTGCACATACAATTCCACGTGTAATTTAACGTGTGCAAAGTAAAAAAAACTCATTTCGAGAAACTATTATTCTAGTAAATGATACATATGCTATTTCGGTCTTGCCATCTACTTAATATGAGTAAGAGTGATGTTCGATTATTATTGAAAACAAACGTATTTTATATATTGGTATGAATCTGAGAGATGTCTTTAATTAATATCATGATCAAGAAAACCAAATGAAAGGTCTAGGAAATCACAAAGTGTCCTATTGAGATATCCCTTAATATACATATATGCATCTTAAAACCGTTAAAAGACTATTCTTCAGCTGAACATGAATTATCACAAATTCTTTTTAACCTTCAATTCAAATTTTAGAGCTACAAAGAATCGTTTTGACATTAATAATAACAATGACCATGAAATATTGTTGATCTTTAAAACATTTATTGCCAAAATTCATGAAAACATCGAGATAAATAAAAAGTGCATGGTACAGTACTACTCTTACAGGGTGCAAATATCCAGGTGTATAATGTAATTGATTTTTTTTGTTTTCAAATTATATAAAAAAGATACCCATATATGAGAATAAAGACAAAACGTTATTCTAAAAGTGAGGATTAAAATAAAAAGAAAATAGCCATAATTAACCGCTGAAAAGTAATGATTTACACGTATGTTGATGGGTGTCTTTAAATTGAAATATCTTTATAATATGCTTTTACATGTTCCAAAATTAAATTGTATGTTTTTATTGAGACATTACTCTATCCACACACCCAATTTGGTTTGTTTTGCATTCTCCTAAAGCACGTGATTTTACTCCCAAATTTCTCGACACGACAGTGAATTTCTAGTAGAAAACCGCCATTTTGCCCGTGAGCTTGTCCTCAGGTCACGTGATTTTTATGCCGGAAACAACTCTGCGCAGATGCGACAACTAGGGCGGAAAATCCAGTATTGAACATGGGGTCTTTCATCGATGTCCACCGGAAATGAAAGGGACCAATAAAAGACGCGAGCTCCCTGCGCCTATTGTAAACAAATCCATACATGCCGCCAGGGGTCGCTCATGGGTTACTCGCCTTCTTTCAATCCGATTCCTTGATCAGAAAATTTGATTAGGGACCCGCCTGGCAAATAGCAATCCGTTCCACTGGAGCTTCCCTCGAATAGTTTCGTCTGCCGAAGTGACGTCACTCTTTCCTAAGTGACGGGAATTTCTGAGGGTCAACGTGGTTGTGTCATATTCCTCTGATGGCTAATTGTAGATTACTAAAATTTGATTGAAATAAGATTGCAGAACATTTACGAAACAATTTTTAGCAGTGATAAGAAGTTTTACAAATGTCAATTTATTATTTTTTTATCCTGTATTGGTAAGGTCTTGATTTACTGAAAGCGCTACGTCCTCTAGACTACATATGAGAGGTTCCAATTATATATCATGAACACTCATGGAGCGGGATTATATTTAAAAAAGGTGAATAAAATGTTTATTCGTTACCTTAAAGATTCAATTCATGTTTTAACCTACAGCAAGAAATATGACGATAGAAAGTCAGTCTTCGTGTACACTTGACTGATTGCAAGCCGCACAGCAGAATTGGAATTTATCATAATTTGAGATAACTTAGTCGGGTAAAAGTTATACATCAGACATCACATCATTAGAGTAACTTATTAAACATAGATGTAGAAATATCCGTAAGATAGATATGCAATGAAGACAATTATGTAAACAATAGGTTGATTGACTAAATTAGAACACCTTTGGGAAAATCTCATCTATAAAATCATTCCTAGTCTGGAAATTAGATTATCTTTCCAATCTTCCTTGGGATTTCCAAATGGAACTTAATTAAATTTTGTTTTGGACAATAAAAGAGACAGAATCAAGCGAGAAACATTGTGAAAGCTAGTGTTGATATTTGTTCATATGTGAAATCTCCTGAATTGTCATGGATAAGAGAATTACTTACTAAAGAGATAAGCAAATGAAAACCTTATTTCTTTCTACAACACCTCAAACTTTGTGTCTATTGAGATGCCCTTCCAAACATTGGATCCCTGCAAAGAAATAAGTAACCATATTTTGAAAGATTGTCTAGATGCGTATAGATAATTTGTAAAGCAATTAATGCCAAAAGCGTTTCTTGCTGAAAGCATATTTTATAACTCTAATATTGACATTGGTTAACAGAATTTTATTCACACACACAAATGAGTGATAAAGACATATCTGAAATTATTTATATCATTAATAATGTTATTATGTTTATCCTTCAAGGAATGTTATAATTAGAATGTAAATACTTAGGATATAGAAGTAAATATCAAAGAAATATTTAAAACAAATGGACTAAGTTTCACCCTGGGAGGCGGTCTCTGTAGGTGAAAATCAGTTTAAAAACTAGCATCCAATAAAAAAAAAGGTTTAAAAAAATACTATAATGCTATCTTGTAAATGATTCATAAAATCACAGCAAAGTAATCCAATCTTCGAACACAAACCGTTCAAGACTACTCATTCTACAAAATTAAGATGGTTCCAATATAGACTACTGCACAGAATAATGGCAACAAATGTTTATTTACTTGAATTAAACAACGAACCAGGCAGAGAATCCAGTGAGTAGTTTGTGTAATTCTGAAAACGAAAGTAATCTTTTTCTCTTTAAGCGAGGGTAGTGTTAAACACCTTTTGGAATAAGTTGCTCTTGATTGTGACCATATCTATAGCAAAAAGCCCTGAAGTTAGTTTAATATCGGTATTGGTAACAAGGAAAATGTCGTTACTCATAGTTTTCGACTTCTTATTCTTTCAAATTGTTTATATCTTTAAATGCGAATTTAAAAAGATAAAACTAGCCGTGTGAATTTGAAATTAGAGATAACATTGAAAATCGTAAAATTTCAGATAGAAGTGAACATGGATAAATTTTATACTCAGGTGCTTTTCTACCTAATCTTTCGAATTAAATGAAACGTTAAAGATATTCAAAACAATATTTGACTATATGTGACTTCCAGTGCTGTGACAAACTGTTGCTTTTGTTATGGAATGGCAAGTTTAATTTTCCATTAAGGAGCTTAAAGAAAAACAAAATAAAATAGTAGCAACTGAATAAAAAATTGAACTCTTGTCAAAACGAAATGATGATCGGTATTAGACGTCATACAGGGTGGTGATGTTGAAAATGGATTTTATGACACTTCACTCACTTTGAACGGGGCAAGTGATATCGCATTTGTACTTCGTGAAACAGAACTACACTCATGGTTATGATGATACATGAACTGAACCTGATTGGATACCTGATAGATTATAAATGCGAGTGTATAAAGCCACGGTTCAATTGCACAAAAACTTAAGTCTGTATTAACTACGACAGCACCAATGTTACTCTTAGTGCCCAGTTTATGTTGGTGCAATGGGGACCAGAGCATTTTGTACCATCGCAAACAGTGTCATTTAGATGTGCTCGTTTCTCCGTTTGATGCGAATTGGTATCGTTGGTAGTTTGTGATTAGAATAGAAGTGTATTCAATACTTAACATCTTTGTCCTATAACAGCAAAGTATATATTTTATTACATGGCAGTAAATTATACACATTAGAAAATGATAGTGAAACATATTGCAAAATAACAATTGTACAATTAACATCAAATAGTAGTACACTATACAATGTATTGTGTTGCAGTGCAATAAACAATGTATCAAATGGTAGAACAATAAACAATGTATCAAATGGTAGTACAATAAACAATGTACCAAATGGTAGTACAATAAACAATGTATCAAATTGTAGTGCAATAAACAATGTTTCATACGGTAGTACAATAAACAATGTATCAAATGGTAGTTAAATAAACAACGTATCAAATGGTAGTACAATAAACGATGTATCAAATGGTAGTACAATAAACAATGTATCAAATGGTAGTTAAATAAACAATGTTTCATATGGTAGTACAATAAACAATGTATCAAATGGTAGTACAATAAACAATGTATCAAATGGTAGTTAAATAAACAGTGTATCAAATGGTAGTTAGATAAACATTGTTTCATATGGTAGTACTATGAACGTGTAATTTGGAGTAACTTTTTTTCGCTTCACAGTTGTAACATCTTGTAGTACATAAACACTGCACTAAAAGGACTGCATCCAGTAATAAATTGGCAATCCCTGTATCAAATGGTGTACAATAACAACTCCAGCTTATTGTAGCATAAGATCACTGCATTATCAGAAAGTACACACACGACGTACCAATTGGTACCGCTGTGAAAATTGTATCATGTTGTGTACAATAAAGTACCTAGTAATATAAACACTTATGGATGTGAGGTACCAACTGTATCATTAAGCAGTTGAAAAAAAATACGTCAATTAAGACGCATATCCCTGTGGGAAAGCCGTGGAGTCTCACTCAAATTTATCTGATATAGATTTGTCATAACGTAATGTTTTGCAAGGCAGTGTCATATCGATTTCCTGTTTCTCTACCCCTGTTTGAAATGACACATAAACTATTTAGATATTCGCTCATATTTTCTATCCCGGAGGCTTCTTCTGCTTGATTGTATCATGAATAATTGAAAATTTGATTTAAATATTTTCGAAAAGAAGAGGATTCTGAAAAATCGTTTTTCACGTGTGTATGAATATATGATGATCTTCTAGAGACTCTACAAACAACGACCGAATAAATACCTTTCACAAACAACAATTCATTCAAATTTTACGATATTGTCATTCTGTAAATATATTTGCCTTATTTTGCGGATATAAATGTGGACTTCATTTTCAAACACTAACGATGTTGGCATATTCGGGAGTTTGGCAGATTGGAGTTTAAAGAGAAACGTGGTGTATATCACAATGAAGACCTTGTTATCCAGAAAACCTTGGTAAATTACTTTCACAAACCCTTCAAAGACCTAATATTCGAGACCTTGTAGATATTGTATATATAATACCTTGACATCAACTAGATGACGTTACAATGCTTTGAAATGATAATGAAAATAATAATAATCCTGTTTATAGCGCATTTACTTTACCAGCAACAACGATATTCAGTGTCAATGGTTTAGTGGTGTATATATACCTTTCAATGTTATTCACACATAAGATTTTAAATTTGATCAACACCTTGTACATGGAGTAGCCTCTCTATCTTAATGTTTAACTAGTGAATATAAAACCAATGCAGGCTGCCACACGTTACATCGTATTGTTATCATTATCCCTGAGGTTTTGACATCAAACTGTTTTGACCCTCAAGCACTGGGTACAGTCTTTAGTTAAGAAATATACATTTTTAATTGGAAACTAATGACAATTATTAAGGAAAGGGAATATATTATCAGCCTAGTATTCTGGTATCCAATTTATAAAAACTCATTGATGAAACTAAAATTTATTCTGCTTGTCTCTGGTGTTTGCAACTTTTATCAACTCGTATATCAAAGGAACTAAAAGATTCAAACACATATCAACATAACTATTCTAAAGCCACAAAGGCAGCTGGAACGTATACTATGCGTCATCATTAATATCAATGACAAGTACGTTTACAAATAAAACCAAGCAGAAACAATCGTTTTCGTTGTGATTTGCTGTACTCGTTCATTGTAAAACGGCGATACCTTTTGACACAAAATGAGTACATAGTTACAATTTCGAAACTATGACTAATTCGCTTTGCTTTATTTGAATGTTCAAGTCGAAACATACACATTGTCAAATATCTCAAGTCACTAGATAGAAAGTCCGATGGTAAGGTGTTGAAGATGGAGGAGGCGCGGGGGTTTCTGGGATTGAGACATCAAGACAAGAGGTCGGTGTGCCAATACTGCCATCATGGGGTGTTGTTTTCCTATTTATTTCGCGAAAAAATTATGATTTGTCCTTCAAACGTGTTGGAAAATCGATTTTGAAGTATCTCTTTCTCGATAAATCCTGCACTTACTGTCAGCAAGGAGAGCTATTGGTTATCGACGACGTCCTACAGCCAATAAAAAGACGATTAGTTTGGAGTGAGAATGAATGTTTTTCCAATTTCTATCATTGTTGCCTCCCTTTGACATAGCATCAACACTTGGGCCTGTGAATCTATTCGTGGGTTATCCGGGTTTTAGAGAAGACAGTTGGCACGGTAGCTGGGAAGTTAGCATCGAGCGTCTCCTTATCGGCTTGAGTAACAGTCTCTAAAACTAATCTCGAGTCCAACGGTGGAGGCCTTCAGAGAAAACGATGTCTTAATAAAATGTTTGTTTCGGGAACAAATCACTAATAAAATTACAAATCAATGGGAACAGTCGTTAGATGACGATGGCATTACACGCTGGACGCGTCCGCAGCAATAACGCTGTATGAAATATGGCTTGGGAGTCGTAGTGTGAGCTACAATATTAATCTCAGAAACAGTTTGAATGTAGAGTTTATGAGATCCAATAACGGTATGGCGACAAATATTGTACAAAATGTAGTCATATCAATAAATCTATTTGCATATACACTGCACTACGAAAGAAACGACAAACAAATTTTCGAATGTTCTTTTTTTATCTTATTACATTTATCCCGACTGATGTCGGTGTTTTCTTGTTCACAAAGTCATAGACCATTAGACAGCTCAATTACATTTGGTGAAAATGAAACTGATCTTCTATCTGGAATCATTTTTAAATCACCATTTTTAGGTTGATGTGAGTTGTGTCCTCAAATTAGTATAGCATGTTATAGATTGCGTTGATAATCCACTTTGTCAAAAACCTTTATCCAGTGTCGTGGTTTGTAACTGTAAACAATGTATTGAATTTATAATCAAAATCGGTCAATTATTTCTTAACGTTAAAATCCTCCACACTCAGCCCTATTTCACTTTCACAAGGCATTTCGTACCCATCTTCCTAATCCACAAATCTTCTTAAAAAACACTTAAGATCTAATTAAGCTTACACTGGGAGACGATTGAAATATTAAGAGGTGTAAACCAGCTGTCGAACGTGTACCAAGAAACACAAAGGCAAACCCAGATATGAGGTGGGCTGAAAAGGTAAGAGCAAAGAACAGGTTTCTAAGCAAACTGGTTTAATGAACACTAAATTGGGTTCACAATACCAAGCAAGAACAGCTAATTTGAATACGAGCTTCCCTTACGAGAAATCCGAGTCCTTTTTATAATACAAGATGATTTAATAAATGCCTCCTCCTATGTAATAAGGCAAACGTCTTTGAATAAGGCCAACCGAAAGACATCGATGGCAAAAAAGGCAGCTGTTGAACCATAAAACGCATGTTACTTCTTCCCTAAAAGTATCCTTTAGAACCTAGGCAGCAAATCGTATGAAATGACATATGTTACTTTAAGTAGATAAAACGTATGTCGTCATCAGAATCACATTTGCTCCTTTCCTCAAGACAACGTCGTTCTCTTGCGTTGAGACCCGGATGACGGTTGAGTACATTCTTCCACTCTGATTGGCCGAACATCTAACATATGGCGCCGGTTCCGACAGTTCGCTCATTCTTTGGTTATTTCAAAGTCTAGGACCCCATTTCTTCGTCTTTACCATCCGTCCCTTGACAAGAACCGTTTTCTGTCAGACACGTTAGACAGTTGAACACATTTCCAAGATTTATACGTTACCCTGAGGGGTATTGATCGCCCAATTGATACCGAGGACATTTGGACTACTGTGTAACAATTCATGGATTGACGTTTACGTTACCATGTGATTGGAACAAACAGTCATAAATCACAAAAGGTCATAGACCAACATAGATTCTCATTCAAAACTGAAAAAATTACAGGAATATGCGTAGTTTATGGAGTCTTTTGAATGAAGTATACTGTGCAAAAAAAGAAACGCAGAAGAGAAAATTACTATGATAAGTCTATTGACAAGAGGTTATATTAGCAAATATCATGATCGTATCTGAACAGTTTTCATACAAATAATGAAGGAATGTCTCCTCTATGTAACCCACTCATTCAATCTCAAGAAGAAAGTCAATGTCAGTGACAGCACAATACAAAAGTCAGTATCTGGTATGCCCACCATTTGCTTGGATTACAGATCGGCATCGTTTTGGCATGGACGCTATCAATGTCCTGATTTGACGCTGGGGAATTCATCTCCACAATTCCTGCAAGACCTGACACAGTTGTTGATGAGTCTGCGGTTGTGGCTGTCGTCGTCGGACACGTCGATCAAGATTATCCCAAAGATGCTCTATAGGATTTAAATATGTGAATTTGTAGGGCCATGGCAGCACAATCACGTTGTTGTTGGCTAGGAATTGCCTGGTAACATGAGCTGTGTGTGGTCTAGCGTTGTCATGCTGGAATAGTTGTTTTTGGACGTTGATGACGAGAAGAAGATGACGTTGAAGAATTTCGTCTCTATAACGCACAGCAGTCAGATTGCCTGGTACATGCACCAGGTCTGTTCTGCCGTCCACTGATATTGCTGCCCACATTATGACACCCCCTCCACCAAATCTATCAACCTGAACGACACAGTTGTGTCGGTTACGTTCACCTCGACATCTGTAAACAAGAGCTCTTCTATCCCTATGATACAACAAGAAAAGGGATTCGTTCCTCTCCAGTTGATTAGGTTCCACATCTGAAGACGTCGAATCCATCGGAGACGTTCCCGGCGATGATGGCGTCTCAAAACCGGGCCTACGTAGGGTCTCATGGATCGTATTCCGTGCTTTCGTAGACGACCTCTGACGGTTTGTGCTGATAGCCGTCGAAAACCAGGGACGTTGTTTGCTATGTAGGCGGCGCTGGTGGTTCTGTGCCTGAGATGGGTCAAGGCCGGGTGTAGCGGCCTTGTGCTGGAGTTGTCGCCCTTGGACGGCCACTTCCCGGTCGATCTCTTGTTGAATGTCTGGAAACGATGCCACTGGCGGGAAATCGTGCTCTGGTGAACTTTCAGGCGACGGGCGACAACTGACCTCCGATGGCACTCATCCGGGCTTCAGGATTTAACCTCGGCATTTTGACATTCAGTTTCCGCGGTTGAATGTAAGTGTTTCAATGTGGGACTGCCTTCCTTTTATACTCAGCACTGACAAGCGTAATTCCCCATGTGATGCACGTGCACCATACTTTCTTATATTTTTAGCACGCACTTGTCATGATTTTGACGTTTAGGTATTCAAAGTTTAGGTTTACGACATAACCATATATTCTTTAGACGTTCAGGTCATAATCATTATATTTTTCAATGAAAAAACTATTTTGAAAAATACTTTTCACCTATGCTTTTCTTTTTTTGCCATGTCGTGTGACCATCTTGTGTAACACTGGCGTGTGGCCATGGTGTGTAACCATGGTATGTGACTATGGTGTGTAACCACGGTATGTGACCAAGGTGTGTAACCATGTCGTGGGACCATGATGTGTTTACCATTGTGTGTGACCATGGTATGTGACTGTGCATGGTGTGTAACCATGGTATGTGACTGTGCATGGTGTGTAACCATGGTATGTGACTGTGCATGGTGTGTAACCATGGTATGTGACTATGCATGGTATGTGACTATGGTGTGTGACTATGCATGGTGTGTAACCATGGTATGTGACTATGCATGGTGTGTAACCATGGTATGTGACTATGCATGGTATGTGACTATGGTGTGTGACTATGCATGGTGTGTAACCATGGTATGTGACTATGCATGGTATGTGACTATGGTGTGTGACTATGCATGGTGTGTAACCATGGTATGTGACTATGCATGGTGTGTAACCATGGTATGTGACTATGGTGTGTTACTATGAAGATGTTTTGATCAGTGAAGTTCATCTTCATGAAAGGAGAAGATATGAAAATTCAATTTCTGTTTTTGTTCAGGGGGACTTTTCTTTAAACAACCCAACGAATTTCAAAGTTTGAACGCTTGAATTCTCCAGTTACAAGATTGTGTACATTCGTAAAGTAGATGTTGCCGCCATCACTAAAACCTCTATCATTTAAAGGTAGCTTTCATAATATTTTAACCTAAAATGTACCAACCGATTACTCTGAGTCTTATTTCTTAAACTTTATAAAGTGATTATCTTTCAAGAATTAAACTTTACAGAGACGGATTTTAAGTCAATAGTCCTGGACCTGGAGACCAAGACTAGACACAGACTACGCAGATGTTTATTCTCATGTCCCAGTTAATGTGATAAAGATTAGGAATCTCCTCTAGGTCCCGATATTACTCATTTTTCAGAGTAAATCTTCTCTCTATAGATTACACGGGGACATTTCAGACAAGAACGTGTAGTTGTGTCTCTTCAGTTCAATTTGGTGTTACGTTTAGAACGTCAAATGGTGCCTACGTTACGTCATGTCAACAATGAAACCCTCGAATATCAACAGAAGAAGTGAATGACGTATGAATATGATCAGAACCGTAGTGGGTTTTCTATGTCACTCGTCTGATGGAAGGGCCTTACATCTCGTTAATCAAAGGTATATTGGATTCACTCATTTAATTCAATTAATATAGAGCTGAATTTTCAAAACATATTTAAAGGTCCTATACAGAATATGACCATACTACAACTAGTTCGATGTACCCCTTGTGCTTTGATTAGAAGATGCGTTAAGAACACGTCCATCACATACAAATGTCTATCACAATCAATTCATTATCTAAATCATGAATATGGCTTTTCGCTGTTTTACGGAATTTTGTGAAACCAATATTTTGTTTTATTTGATATTAGCGTTAAATATCCAACTCTCAAGCATCTGCATTATCAGAACATCTTGATTATAATGAAGACTATATACTCGGTTAGAAATATTTCAAGATTAAACTGCCTTCCTATTAAATATTTATGGATTAAAATGGAATAAAAGAAAGAAGATATAATCGTTTGATTGACAACCCCATTATGTTATACTGAAGTCCAGAGGTAAGCATC